>CM051622.1:28532438-31031330 GCA_028020825.1 Podargus strigoides
CTTTTTGCCTCATCTGTTCTAAGTCACCAGTGAGGAAGATGCTCCAGCATCACCAGATAGTCTGGTTCCAGTCTTCAACTGTCCTTGTATTTCAAAGGATTCTCCAAATATGCAGCCTGTTCTCCTTCACTGTAAAATAAGATATTTTTTTCTTGTCCTTCCACAACTGAGTACAAAAGACAATTGATGAACATCTTCACAATAATCTTCAAATGTCAGATTATTTTCCCCAGTCTTCTCTAGATTAAACCAATACAACTCATTTGAAGTGTGCTTTATAAATCTTGCTTTCAAAAAACCTTTTCACTCGTGCTGTCCTTTAGGATTGACCTTTACCTGGAAATTGAAATAGTTTTCCTTTTCCAGACTTTAAGACAGAGATACAACTATTTTATTCACTGACTTTTATTCTGGCCATTTTGCATGAGCGTTCTTTGATTTGACTTCATCTGTAAAACTAGGTAGTATCAATGTTACTTCCAGTTTTGTGGTACTTTGGAACAGCAGGCCCCACAGATCCTTGAAACAAAATACATCTGTCTATCTCTTCAGTAATTTCTTTGGAAATCAGTAATGACACTTTATTTTCTTGGAATGTAGAATAGTTCATTTGTTCTTATTATTTTTTTCCTTTTCTTCAAAGAACTGGATAAAACAGGGATTCTGAATACTCTACTTAGTAATACTATAACTTTTTTTAGATTTAACAGCTAAAACAGGAATTATAATATTCTTAATAAATAAGCAGACGGATAGACAGGCAAGCACAAACCTGGTTTTCTTTGAGAACAAAGCACAACCGAAGAAAAATTTGACTCAAAGACTATATCTCTCTATAGTGTCTCAAAACAGATAACGTCTGCTGAAGTGGAGGTAGAAGGATGTTGCTAGTCAAAGTATACTATGGAGTCTCTTTTTGATGATTACACAATTACTAGTAGTTCATAGTAAAAATGTGTCACATTCTGCATTGTTTTCAATGAGTTTTATCTGAAAAAAGCAGAAATATTCTGGACCAAGAAAAGTAAAACAAAGGATGTAAGATGATAACGGATCAAAGTGCTGTAAATGCTGCAATGGCTGTCTGTCTTCACATTTATTTCTAGATGCCTGCCTTTAGAGAATCTAGTCTCTTCGCTTTTTTTTTTAACCAGAGATAGTATACCCCAGGAACCTCCAAATTATTTCACTGGAAAGAAGGAGAAAAAAAAAGTGACAAACTGGGCAGCAGTTTATGACATCTAGCCCAGATTTTCTGCTTCTTTGCTCTACTTCACTTGCACAGACTATGCAACTATACCACAGTCACATATAAAAGTTCTTCTAAGAAGTGGTTTCTATGGTTTGGTTTTGCTTTTTAGTATTCATGTAGTTTATTCATAGGGTACTTTCATAATGAATTCCTGAAATTTATTAGTTCTTCTTTGTAATCTAGTTAATCTGTCCTCCTGCAAAACATACAAATCCCACAACACTTAGGTGTGCTCTCAATATACCAAATGAGTAAATAAGTTTAAGGACTCCCAGTAGCATCACACTCCTGCTTGGAGCCACCCATTCCCCATCTCCAGAAAAGTGTTTTTACAATGCTTCCACCCTTCAGCCAAAATTCTGATGTAATTATCTCTTCCTTGCCATACTCCAACTTAGCTTCCAGCAGTTCCTAAAAAATACGTCCCCCCACTTCCTTGGGAAACAGAGAGAGGCAAACCCCCAACAAATGATTATTTATGCAGGAGTGGTGGGCACGGAATGTATTCACAGTGAAAAGAGAAGCAGTTTATGAACACTTTTCTAGCAGACAGTCATACCTGCACTATCTGCCACAACATTTTTCAGAACCTCTTTTCTCATAGAAGTCTTAAAACTACTTTTTGCCTCAAAACAAGAACTACTGGTTCTGGCAGTTCAGACATTAGGTTTAGAATATGTAATGTATTCAGAGAGAAGTGGACAACTTCAAATATTTTGTTTGGTTGTTTCATGTCATCTTCTAAAACTATGCTTCAGGGGATCATAGTATTATAATTTTATATAATGCATTTGCATTGCAAAATCACAAGGTCATTATAAGAAAGTACACTTTATTTTCCAGCTAGGTATGTAATATACGTGACAGATGTGCTTTACGTTTTTCTCCATCTATGTGCATATAATTCTTCTTTCTTATATTTTTCATTCTTGCTTTTTTTATTGCAGTTTCTATTATTTTCAAGAATATATTTCTATTATTTGCAAGACCATAACCCTACTGAAGCCAAAGGTACAGAATCGTACATTCATACTACAGAAGTGATTTTTCCCAACGTAGTTCCCCACTGTGTTGCACAGACGGTTGATGGCAATACAGTAAAGCCAGAATACCCAGTTAGTTCCTCCAGAAAAGCTGCCTGTGTTTCTACATGACTGCTTCTCCAAATACTTAATCTATAGGCAAATTTATTGCCGAACAGATGTTATGATGGTCTATTTGCTTTCTGGTGTTGCATTAAAAATCATTTCCTATTAAGAATTGTTTCTGAACACCCACTCTCAACCTTCCTTCTCAACTTCTGGTCATTTTCCTTTGATCTATAGCATCCTAAAATTTTGCCCAATTTATTTATCTCATTTATGTCCTCAGCACTCAGCAGAGGAGCTGACTCCCTTTCAGAATCTGCATATAGTTTTTATCTGAGCAGTTTATTTCCTCTCTTTACTGCTGAGTAACTTAAAAGGCAACATTCAACTGAGTGCTAACGCATTATATTCCAACATTGTCTGATTTGCCACATTTTCCCTTCCCTTTTTATTTTCTGTCTTCAGACTTAAGTAGTTTAATCCCAGGTCACAAAGTAGTCTATAAATTTAATTTTATTTCCCGTTTTTGTGCATCTGCACATAGCTTTCTACAACCTATAAAATGAGAAGTGATCATGAAAATAACTGGTGACCTCACTAGCTCAAAATATGACCTGGAATATAATAGTAATTACATCACATACCGGAAAATTGTCCAAGTAATACAGAGATTATGTTAATCCCAAAATATTATTGCATATCCCTTTTTGAAATCTGTATAAATATTCAGTAAAGCACTTATCCCATCACGTGCATGCTGACATCACTGTTTTATATTGAAGTATGCCCATTTCAGCATCAGGTCCTTCTCAAAAGTCTTACATTTCAGGCTTTTATCCTACAAGGAGGTCCACACATGTGGGACCCAAACTGCATTTTAATAATGAACTAAACCTATTTACTCAAATAGTCACATATTAAATTAAAGGCAACTGAAAATTGGTAGAGCGTAGGCATACCTTCTTCTGCTCCCATTACCAAACCTGTGTGAAGGATGCAAGCTGTCGCCATGGGAGAGGGACAGACCAGACAGACCAGTGTTAGGCTGTGACTTCCCCACAGCAGGTAAATTCTCAGCCTGTGAGCAGGAATGGACCTTGGCTACCTTGTGCTACCTCTAGTGGGCTGAACAGGGGTACAGAATCTGGACCCCTTCACATTTTCAGATACTTGTCTATATTTTCCATTACCATTTTTGTTTGCTGTCTTTTCAACTATCTTTTCAAATAAATGACCTGATTTGTAGAAGTCATCTCAGATTTCCTTTTATTCAGTATTACTCTATTGGACACAAAGAAAAAAATTGGAAGTTGAAGAAATTTGAAAAAAATCTACTTTCTAGCATTTCTTTAAAAGTTTCACATATTTTCAGATTATATTAGCAAAACTATACTAACTAAGCAGATTAGGCTTTCTCAGATAGCATCATGTGGCCCAAGCTTTCTTTCCATTTTATGTTACCTTTGCCTAATGGCAAGCTTGAAGTTCCCATTTCCAGTTCCGTTTTCTTTTCTCCTACTTTATACTGAACTGAACATTTATTTACAGTGGAATCTTGCTCTTATTCTATTGCAGTGTTATTGCTGAACCAACTTTCTGCTAATACTCTTCAAACTCTTTACATTTCTGTCAGTGATTTTCGCAATATGTTCAGCCCTTTTCTGGTCTCTTTATTAAACCAGAAGTATTGTACATTCAGAAGGTCTTTATTTTAGATCTATTATCTTTCTTTTTTTTTTTCTGATCACTATCAGATCCGGGACTGAATTAACTCTCATTACTCCTTCCAGTTGTTTTAAGTATTATACAAACATATCCTCCTGTAGCCTATTTTGAAACATTTCTTGCATGTAACTCAGATTCCTCTTTTACAGCTTTTCACACATTTACTTTCATATACATAGCAATATAATTACATATGACATACCTATATTACAATATGAGTATATATATATAAAATAATCATAGAGATCTTCATAATCATAGAGAAAGTCAAATGCAACAAACCTTCAACAGTCTTCATGGATTTTGCATCTTCCATTTGTGAAATAATTTCTGTGTCTGCCAGCCACATGAATTGCAGGATCTGCAAGCAGGGCAGTTGTTTTATAAATTATGCTTCCCTGACCTTATCTTCCTTATATAGCAACAGATAGTTATATTCTACTAATGTCTTAGCCAGACTTGCTTGTAATGTGATCAATGAACGTTTCATGGAATTTGTGGTGGTACTGCACCTCGCAAGACCACATGTACCTACGCTGTGTTTATGAACAGAAAGGCCTAATTTTTCATTATTGTTTCCTGCAGGACTTTATAGATGAAGTATGTTTTCACATCTCAATGTAGCAATATTCACTCGACTTTATTCTCTTCTTGCAAGTGTTTCCATACGGTTACACTTACTCATTTGCTGAAAAATCCTTCCTGTTTTGTTAGTTTCCAGCTATGCTTTCCTTACTGTTCTTCATATATTAAAAAGATAGACATGGTTAAAAATACAGTTATTAAAAAGATAGACTGGTTATTTTAACTGAGACATTATCACCCCAAAACTGCAAATCAAAATTCATAAATTTGAGTGTAAAAATAAATTTATCTTCAAACTAGAACTCTAAGGTTTCGATTAGTAGCACTATTAAACAAGCAATAGTTTTGTAACTTAACAAGCAATATTACCATATGTACTTTCAAAACCAAAGTAACTTTCTAAAGCTATGCTAACTCAAATCAGTTTGATGTACTTCCTTCTAACAATAATATGCCATTGTTAGATTTGTATTATTTCTCATGATGAGTAAGACCTTATTCCATAACTACTCTGCTGTAGAATGAATACAACTATTAAGTAAGGGACTATTTCAGGATCTGTATTGTATTATATAGTTAATAGAAAGGACAAATCTTCAGTAAGCAATGGTAACTTAACTTTATACATGCCAATTTCTACCATTGGAGGATATACGCAGAAAATCCTAACAGGCTTTACATAGTTTTTAATATTATTTCTTTCTTTTTCTATAGATAATTTTCATATGGTACATTTTTACAAAATGAGTTGCAGATGATTCATTCTAACAAAAAACTTACTGCTATTACTGTACATACAAAAAGTCATCATCAGTGTAACTGTTCAGAGATTCTGAATTTCCTCTGCTTTCTAATCCTTGTCTGTAATGTCATCCTCATGCTCAGTAAATTAATCTGGCAAAGAAGATGATTCTCTAATGCAAAATTATGCAAAGTCCTGCTTGTAACTACACTAGTTAAAAACTTTTAGGCACCATAAATGACATTCTCAGCCACAACTCCAATCATTTTCTACAAAGCTGCTATTATTACTGTTACTGCAAATTACTATGAGAATAGGCTTCAAAATCATATTTTACACATCTAAACCAGAAAGTTCTAAACTTCACTATTTATGTTTTATCATGTATTTGGCATTCTTTTTATTGCAATCCAAACAATTCAGATTATCTAAAGAACATTTAGCATAGATAATAAAACATGTAGGTATCTACCCCTCAAAACCTGGTAATTTTCATTTTAAATCTCTGCTGTAACAAAGCATGATTTGCAAAAATTCTCCTGATTGTATGGATATACATATTTTTTCTTTTTAAAAAAACTTCAACTGTTTATAGTACTATCAATACAAAGCACTCTTTCCCTTAGCATTTGTCTTCATCTGCAAATAAAATCTGAAAACTTCTGCCATACCATTTATGAATGAGACATGTTTGCTTTCATTCAGATGCTCTTTTTAAGTTAGCATTCCTATATTGAACAAGTACCGTAAGTCTATATTTTTACAGGAATGTTTATCTCTGTCCATAATTATTATTCCATTCATGTAGGAGGCAAGGATCCTGTGAAGGCACATGTGTCATAAAAACTTAAAATGCTGTCACTGAATTCTTAAGTTTCTTATCTGGTTTACTGGACATCCTAAAATAGCAGATCCATCCAGTGTTAAGAAGTAAATATATTCTTGAATATATATGATCATGGTTAAGGCAATATTTTAGGCGTATGGATGCATACATGAGAGAAAAATGGATCTGTATTGAACCAAAAGAGTTAGTAAGAGTCCAGTGCAGAAAGGAACAGGAAACTTAGGTTAACAAAAGGAACAGAAAAAGGGAGAAGACAGAGAACTCAAGAGAAGGAGAGACCTTTAATAGGTATAAATCAAGAAAATATTTCCATAGGGAGGAAGAAAACAATTTCACCTTTTAATAAGTCAGACATTACCAGTACACAACTTTGTAAATCTATCCCACTTTTTACAAGTGAGCCATGTAGGACTCATATTTTTAAAATAAAGACTAATGCTATATTTTGTTAAATTTAAATGTCTTTAATATGGATTTTATATTCTTCACATTTGATTTTACATTTCTACAAACATCTTTAAATTACAAGTACATTAGGAAACCAGCACATTTCATATCAAGGCAGAAGAACAATACTTCTTGACTATTCAAAACCATAAAAAGTTCAGGAGTGCCATATTCTTCTTTTTCTACGTCTTCACTACAGTACTATCTCTCACAGAAAATACTGGTATCAGCATCAAAGGAATGGGTCAGCAATCTTCCACATCAGAAGTTAGGACAATACTCTCAACATGGAAGGTAGGATGGTCAGAGAGGTAGCAAGTGAAAAGCTTCAGAAGAGACGGTAGCTAAAATAAAGTCAGGAAAAAGAAAAAACAAAACCAGGGAAAGATAAGATAACAAGATTGAAAAGGACAGGAAAAAACACAATACACAGGAAATAGCAACAGTAATAATTGTGCTTATTCATTTTAGAAACCGTACAAGAAGAAAACTAATAGAAAAGGTGAGGAATAAGGCAGCCATTCTTAAAAAGAAAGAGGTCTACAGAAAAGACCTACTATGGTATGAAATGCTCAGTTATTCCTCTCTTAAGGTGACAGGCCACTCACTTAACTTTGAGTTTGAGCTAGTCAGTTCAAAGCAGGATTCCTGTGAAGTCAGTAGACTGAAATGGGCACCTCCAGAGGGCGATTCATCCTATCCTAACGTCTGAATCTTAGACTCTGAATCACATATTTGAAATGTAGTTAATTTTGTGAAGTTCACTAGGTGTTTGTGAACCTAGCAGCGTATCTTTAAGCTGCATACTTGTGGATAACAACATTTGAATTAAAATAATCTGAGAAACAGCGTATTTTCAACTACCTTTACTCTGAACAAAGAAAATTTACTAATGACTTTCATCTACACAGAACATGTAATAGGTTTGTGCTGTACAATATTTTTTTATCATTGAACATTACTTGTGTTCACTGTATTAAGCACAAAAATGAAGTCTGGCCCAAATAAAATAAAGTTTGCTTTTCTACTAGGACTAATTATGTAGTACTGGGGCTTTACATTTACCTACTGTAAGTAAAAATCAAAGCTTGACATCACTGGGACTCTATATTCCCAACATGGAGACCTGATTCAGGAAATATCACATTTAACTGCTACTTAAAATGGCACTGCTGATATTTCAGTAATTCATTGCTAAATACAGTAAAAACTGTTGTGAAAAAATGCTGGAATCCTGTCATGATCATGGATACTTACATTATGATGGTTATTTAAAATTAACTACAATTAAATACAAGAGTCACAGAATAGCCTTGGTTGGAAGAGACCTCTAAGATCATCAAGTCCAACCATTAACCTAACACTGCCAATTCACCACTAAACCATCTCCCTTAGCACCTCATCTACATGTTTCTTAAATACCTCCAGGGATGGGGACTCCACCACTGCCCTGGGCAGCCTAACAACCCTTTCAGTGAAAAATTTTTTTCTAATATCTAATCTAAACCTCCCCTGGCACAACTTGAGGCCATCACCCCTCATCACTGTTACCTGGGAGAAGAGACAGACCCCCACCTCACTACCCCCTCCTTTCAGGTAGCTGTAGAGAGCAATGAGGTCTGCCCTCAGCCTCCTCTGCTCCAGACTGAACACCCCCAGTTCCCTCAGCCACTCCTCATCACACTTGTGCTCCAGACCCTTCACCAGCTTCATTGCCCTTCTTTGGACACACTCCAGCAGCTCAGTGTCCTTGTAGTGAAGGGCCCAAAACTGGACACAGTACTCAAGGTGCGGTCTCACGAGTGCCGAGTACAGGGGCACAATCACCTCCCTACTCCTGCTGGTCACACAGTTTCTGATACAGGCCAGGATGCCATTGGCCTTCTTGGCCACCTGGGCACACTGCTGGCTCATGTTCAGTCAGCTGTTGACCAGCACCACCATGTCACAGGTGAAGGACTGGTTTTAAAGTTAGTATATAGCCCAGTCTCTGCAGAGGAAGCTTTAGTATGGAGCAGGTCTGTGGGGACAACCTCTTCATACCACCTTCACCAGCTTGCCAGCTCAGACACAAAAACAAGACTCTGCAGTACCAAGCATAAACAACCAGAGAAGAGGATGGGAAAGGGAGCTTTCCTCCTGGGCACTGATCTGGAGGCTGGAATATACACCAAAGGGACAGTTCACAGTCTGCACTTTCTTGTTAGTATGGAAAGTCCAAGAGGACAACACAGAGTTGTCAGTTACAATGCAATTTAAAAAAAATAAATCTTTAAAATCTAAATGTTGATCCACTTGAAATGTGATTTTGCACTGAAGAACTGATATGATCGAAACAATTCTGGAGTCATGTAACATAAAATAGTGTAACACTAATGCAAAACAACATAACAGTAGGGGCTAATTATAAAATACAGCATGAAGTCTCTTATTTACAACTTCTAAAAGTTGTACCTGCATTTAATTCCATTTTCCTTTTACAATTAACATGAAGAGCATAGCTATGTCAGTTTTTCAGTATTCCTGCCTTCACTACGTGCCCTTAAAAACTGCTGCCCAGTGACACAGACACTGCACAGGAAAGGGGACTCTATCACACAGCAATTTATAGTGTAATTCTTACGCAGACCTGTCTCTCTCTATCAGCAGAAATTAATACACCACCTTCCAAAAAGTAATGTTACCACTCCAAAATTATTTGTGAATTGGCACCATAAGGCCTCTCCCTGCCCCACCCATGTTCACTCTTTCTGTCCCCAGTCAGCAATGGGGCAGTTTTAGAGGGGATGCTACTCTGATGTACATCAGCTCAGGGCTCAGTTACAATAAAGTGCTGCTCAGGCAGATAGTTAAGACGTTTTATGCGTACCTCCAAGTAAATATAAGAAAATGGGAAGTCCCTATCTCTGTATTGAAAAATAAACAAGTTTTTAGTGTGGTAATTCATAAAGACCAGTTATAGTTGCTATACAAGTATTAGTTAATTGCTCAGTTTAAAAAGTACATAATTTCCCTAAATGTTTATTCTGCTATAATACCATATATACTCATGGGAATCATGCAGTAACTAAGCACTTAAATGAACAAATTACGGAATTAAACTTTTTTTGTCGATTTCCTAATTTATTTTATTTTATTACAGTTTATGGATGAAATCCCCACACAGATGTCTAACCTGTAATGAAAGCCAATGTAAGTAATTCATTGTTCTATAGCTAGATTTGGTTATGAATTAATTTACTTTGCCTAGCCCTGTTGAATAATGATTAATTAGCAGTTTCGATTTTCAGCTTCAGCATTATTACAATTAGGTTTTGCACACAAATTCTTATGTTTTGCCACTAGTAAAGCCAGCATGGCTTTACTAGGGGCAAATCCTGCCTGACCAACCTAATGGCTTTCTACAATGGAGTGACTGCATCAGTAGACAAGGGAAGAGCTACAGATGTCATCTAGCTGGACTTCTGCAAGGCCTTTGACAAGTCCCCCACAACATCCTTCCCTCTAAGTTGGAGAGATATGGATTTGCTGGGTGGCCTGTTCAGTGGATAAGGAATTGGCTGGATGGTCACATCCAGAGGGTAGTAGTGAATGGCTCAATGTCCAGATGGAAGATGGTGACAAGTGGTGTCCCTCAGGGGTCTGTACTGGGACCGGTGCTGTTTAATATCTTCATTAATGATACTGACAGTGGGACTGAGTGCACCCTCAGCAAGTACGCTGACAATGCCAAGCTGGGTGGTGCAGTCAGCATGCCAGAGGGACTGGATGCCATTCAGAGAGACCTGGACAAGCTGGAGAAGTGGGCCCAGGTGAACCTCATGAGGTTCAACAAGACCAAGTGCAGGGTCCTGCACCTGGATCAGGACAATCCTCATTATCAGTACAGGCTAGGAGATGATGTGCTGGAAAGCAGCCCTGAGGAAAAGGACTTGGGGGCAGTAGTGGATGAAAAGCTGGACATGAGCCACCAATGTGCAGCTGCAGCCCAGAAGGCCAACTGTGTCTTGGCTGCATCAAAAGAAGTGTGGCCAGCAGATCGAGAGAGGTGATTCTGCCCCTCTACTCTGCTCTGGTGAGATTTCACCTGGAGTACTGCGTCCAGCTGTGGAGCCCTCAACATAAGAAGGATGTGGACCTGTTGAAGCATATCCAGAGGAGGGCCACAAAAATGATCAAAGGGCTGGAACACCTCTCTTATGAAGACAGGCTGAGAGAGTTGGGGTTGTTCAGCCTGGAGAAGAGAAGGTTCTGGGGAGACCTTATAGCGACCTTCCAATACCCGAAAGGTGCCTATAAGAAAGCAGGGGAGGGACTGTTCACAAGGGCATGGAGCAACAGGACGAGGGGTAATGGCTTTAAACTAGAAAAGGGTAGGTTTAGGTTAGATGTAAGGAAAAAGCTTTTCAACATGAGGGTGGTGGATCACTGGAACAGGTTGCCCAGGGAGGCAGTGGAGACCCCATCCCTGGAGACATTCAAGGTCAGGCTTGATGGGGCTCTGAGCAACCTGATCTAGTGAAGATGTCCCTGCTCACTGCAGGGGGGCTGGACTAGATGACCTTTGAGGGTCCCTTCCAACCCAATACATTCTATGATTCTATAACATGTCTGAGCACTAAATGCAAAATATTAGTGTAAATACTTACCTGACTCCTCCCTTTTCACCCTATTATTTCTCCTATGCTCATGACATTACTTTTCATCCTTCCCTTCCTTCTGTAAAGGAAAATAATTTCCTCCTCTCCATTTCCATTTCTTCCTTTCACATTTGCTTTTGCCTACTCACCTGCACAATTTCTGAAATTCCAAAATTTAAAAGGGCTATGGATCCAATCCTGGGGTGAAATACCAAATCCTGAAAGCTTTTAGTATGGCTGAAGATCAATGACTTAAAATGTAAGCGTTTGTATTCTCTCAATTCCAACAAAGATATAAAATCATCAGAATAAAGTTTAGCAATGAAAATCTATTTAGATAACTGTAATCTTAGAATGAGATCACCATTCTGTGAAGAGCTCTCCTCATACAGCAAAACATAACAATGATATTTACTGATTATTATGTCTGATACTTTATTTTTATGCTTAGCTGTTATGAGAAGCGTATGCGTTCACTTCTCTCCTTTAGCAGCCATTTTAAATGATGTACTGAATGCTTCAACAACTGAAATTATTCATGTCTTTAAATACTTTATAACCAGCTTATGAGAAGATATTTAGGAGATAAAAATAGCTAGAGTAGCACATAGTACACAAATGTATTTTTTCTCCTGTAGCAATTCATAAACAACATTTATTACCTTGATCCATGACATACATTTTTAGATGCAAGCTCTTGTAAACACAAAATCCATCTTTACAAGATTTTTTCCAAGCAACTTAATAGCCATTATGTCAAATGTTGTTTCACACATAGTAGCAACATTTGATGTTTCACTGACATGATAACACAAAGCCAGTTCAGTGTAAGTTACTTTGCAGAGGACAGTGTCAAAACTTCAAGATTTTACCTCTCATGAGTAATCATGAACTCCTGCAGTCTTTAAAGGTAAAATCACATCTGACAAGCAACAGAGCAGAGTCAATTTTTAGGGACCAACATTGACTAGCTAAAAGAGTGATCTCTATATCCACTACAGAAATCTGCCCAAGAAGGAAACATCAAAATAGTTTTCCATTAAAATGTAGCCTCTAAGAACTAAAAAAAAAAAAAAAAAAAAAAAAAAGTTTTATTATTGTTATGGTGATATTGCTGCCTAACTTATTTGTATTGTCAGGTGCTGAAAGGCTTATTAGTTAGTTACTGAATTTAAAACTTTTACAGAAATCATGCTTCTGGCTAGCTAAGTTTAGGCATAGGCATAAATATGCAATCAGATATTAAGAAGGAAAATTGTTAAATAAAAGCTTAAGGCTTATGAAAAGATCTGTGCCACAAAAAAAAACCCTGCATGTAAAAAGCTTATGCATTTAGGGGGATGCCCTAAGACATCGGCTTTCAGTCTTTCTGCAGACTTTTTAGTCTTTTTGAACAACTGCAAAATAATAATTAAGAAAAGCAACCATCCTGTCAGTAAGTTTCAACTTATCACCAGTAGGTGCAATCATCCACTGGATTAATTTACTTAATTTTTTTTAGGAAGGCCATAGGAAAATGCAAATCAAAGAGACCAGGCTTTAGAAATCTGAGATTTTTTCTGCTGTTTAGCAAGACAAACATTATCTAAAAAAATCATAATTCATCATATGGAAAAAATCATCACATTCTCATGAGTACTACATGAAGAGGAGAAAAAGAGCAAAAGAATTAATCTATGATCAGCAGATTTCAAATGATGGGACATGTCCCACTTGAAGAAGATGCAAACTGTATGTTGGAAAGGCATTATTCTTTTGCACCCACCATTTCCACAGTATCTCATTTCAGTCCCTTTTTATGTGGCACTGGTGAGGCTGCACCTCAAATACTGTATTCAGTTTGGGCCCCTCACTACAAGGACACTGAGCTGCTGGAGTGTGTCCAGAGAAGGGCAATGGAGCAGGTGAAGGGTCTGGAGCACAAGTGTGATGAGGAGCAGCTGAGGGAACTGGGGGTGTTCAGTCTGAAGAAGAGGAGGCTGAGGGGAGACCTTATCACCCTCTACAACTACCTGAAAGGAGGTCATAGCGAGGCAGGGGTCGGTCTCTTCTCTCAAGTAACAGTGATAGCACAAGAGGAAATGGCCTCAAGTTGTGCCAGGGGAGGTTTAGACTGGACATTAGGAAAAATTTCTTCACCGAAAGGGTTGTCAACACTGGAACAGGCTGCCCGAAGTATTTAAAAGATGTGTAGGCATGGCACTTAGGGACATGGTTTAGTGCTGGACGTGGTAGGGTTAGGTTTACAGTTGGACTCGATGATCTTAAGGGTCTTTTCCAACCTAAATGATTCCATAATTCTATTCTATGATTCAGTTGTCTGTCTGCACCTGTAGTGCAGAACCCCATAGGTGGGACAAAAGAGAAGCTTTAGATGCGAGGGATCTGTGAGACCATTTGTACCTTTGCATGCAACCGTTCCTGGAGTAAGCAGGAAAGTAGCTTTTCCACTTAAAATGGTCATGTGCAGGAACTGCAGAAGCTGGGGTTCCAGAAGACATAAGGAAGGGTGTAGCTAGGGCGAGTGTGGAGTGAGCTGGATTCAGATAGAGCTGTAGCCATGTTCTGTGACCTCTCCAACTCTACACAAACCCTGTTCTGATCTCTGTTCCAAATTCTTTGTTCATATACACTCATCCCCAGTCCTGCCCATACACCCCATCACTGCTTCTGTACCCATATGCCTTTTCTAGACTCATGAATCCCTCTCTCCTGTCACTCACAGGTGACACCAGGAAATAACCTTTTTCAGCACTTCACTCCTCCCTTACATGTTCAAAGGAATACAAGACAAATACAAGGCAAGGATTCCCTTTGATCTCATACTCAGCTAGTAGCGTAAGCCTGAGCAAAGACAACTTCCAAATCATATCAGTTTTAACAGGTATTTAGCAGGGTAATACAAAAACATGCACAAACTCCCTCATTTTCCATATATGTATCAAAACACACGCGTAAGAAATATGGGACAGAAATGGTTACACAGAGCATGCTCACCTGCCAACTTTCTTTAGTTCCTTTTAAAATACTATTGTCAATAACGTTTGTTTCCAGTATTTTGTTTAAATTTCGTAACATACACTATGGTAATTTTAGATTAGACAACTGATTTCTTCAGGATAAACATATTTTTACCATTTGAATAAAGCTTATAATTTGGTATGTCTCAAATTTGACACCACCATAATTCCTAACGCAAAGAGCAATATGTTGGAAAATTACTTATGCATATGATTGCATGGTACTCAGGACAATGGGAAGTAACCTATGGCAAGGGCAACTAAAAGCACTGATAATACAAATACTTTATGGTTCTGGAAAATTTTTGGTAGGAAAAGTAATAAAAGACCTGATATGAGGACAAAGAAGACTTTTGCAATGTAAAATTGCCATTCAGGGAGCTGACATAAATTAAAAGAAGCTGGTCAAATAGAATTGGGACTTTCGTAGAAGTGATAAACATATACTGTTATAAGACCTGCTAATACTTATATGGGACGTTTCTGTCTGTTAATAATGACAGAAGAGAAAATTTTAAAACTGTTCTTCTGGCAATGAGAAAGCAGGTATTAATTCAAAGACAGATATATATTTTAATCTAGTGGAGCTGACAAGTTTAATCTTTGTCTGATGACAACCCAAGACTTGAAAAATTATACTCACTTCTCAGAAAACTAAATCTACTTATCATCAGTATATACAAAAAGTAGGGGTCAAAGAATTCTAGTGATACTCAACGATAATGATTAAGAATCCCACAATTCGGTTACTGGGGAGGGCATGGTGGAGACAGAAGGGTTAATGCTACCAGACTGCTCTTCCTGGCTCCCTTCTGGAAACCAATCCATGTTGCTGCTGGTGGAGAGGCATGCAACCTATCTACAGCTGAGAAAGTGGGGAGTGCTCTCTACCTTTTAATGCCCTCCAGAACAGTGGTTCCCATATTTTAGGAACAACAGATTGTTATCAGCCATTAACATTTTTCAAAAACTACCACATACCCATCTGATCAACTTTTAATTGGAAACACTATTTAAAACACTGGTAGCCATGGTTTAGCCAAACAGCTGTTCAACTTACCATGGCCCTGTAGTCCACCAGGGACTTGGAAAACCATTGGAAACCATTCCAGCTGTTTCAAAAATACAATGATGTCTTCTACTCCATCCCTCCCTCCAGACCTTCTAGTTACTGTGTGGAACATTTCTGCTTCTTTATCTGATTTTCCCTGTGATTAATTTTAGGGCCTGCTATTGCTTTTAGCTCTCTGAAGTAGCAGCAAACTGGTATTCTCCATTGCCCACAGGTTTGTAAACAACAGAAGTAAAACTGATCTGTCCATCCGTAACATTGCTACTGCCAGATAAAGGAAGAAACAGAAGCAGAGGATAAAAACATAGCTGTAGATTTAGGAAAGTGGGACCAGCTTACATTTGAGTCACATTTGAAAATTTATCATCCATCAATGAGAACTACAAACTTTTATTTACAGAAAAGCTATAATTTCGCACAGGTTGGATTTTAGCTACAGCTGGTTCAGGACACATTAAGTTTTCAAGACCAGTAAACAGTTGGGTTTTGTGCACTTGAAAAAATGTATCCACAAAACTATGGCAGACAAAACTGGTGCTAAGCAGTCTTTTCCCATCTTAAAGATCACCTAAATTAAACAAAGCAGTGACCAAAGGCCCCTTGTTCTTCTATTATGAGAAACAGGAAGGCTGCTGAAGGACATGGTGTAGTGGTGAATTGGCAGTGTTAGCTTAATGGTGGGACTTCATGATCTTAGAGGTCTTTTCCAACCAAGGCTATTCTATGATTCTATTAAACATTTCCACGTATTCATGGTTTTAGAGACCTTTCTCACATTACCTACTCCTCAGTTAACATTCTTCCAAACTGAGGAATTCTGATCCATTTACTGTCACTACAGAAGAGCTATGCCATACCTCTTAGTCATCCTTTTCTATATCATATACAGTTCTCATCAATACTCAGAACTGACCAGCGTGCCAGTGCACTTCCCTCTTTCAAATACCATTTTGCCACTTTTTGCTAGCATTAACCCCATCCAGAATGATTTTAGGAAATTAGCAGGAGCTGCTAAAAATCCATGCAAACACCAGTAAGATGGGCTGAGAGCCCTGGCTTCTCAGAGCAGCTAGATACTACCTGTCAGTTTAACAGTGATATTTCACCCCTGTGACAGGCAGGAACTCCAGGATCAAAACCTGTACTTTGAGCTCATCGGGCCTGTGAACCCCTGAGAAATAGGGAGGAAGAATCTTCTCTTCAACTTGCAGCCCCTGCTGTGGTTAGAAAGAACAGCTACAAGTCCCTGCCTTCCTGAGCGGCAGGACTGGTCACAGCCTGCTGAGCTCACAACTTACAGGGTGATGGCTGCTGTAATCTCTGCAAACAGCCACTGCCTCTCTGCTGATAGATATGGCTGAACAGCAGGGTCAGCGATATCTGGCCTCTGTCACAGCCATGGCTCCTGGATCACCAGAGGTCCTGCTGTGAAATCCTTCTGCAACTCTTCAGGGTCAACACTAGGTCTGACTCCAACTGAGTATTTCCCTTTTACCATCTGCAGACTTTATCACTCCACTTTTTCAGACCATTTAGGAACAGGTGGATCAGCAACAGTGCCAGTACAAATCTTTGTGAGGTGGCATTGTTAAAACTGCCCATTAGTTGCCACACTGCTCCTTATCTTGTAACCCTTATATTAATCCACAAAGAATTTTAAGTAACTCAATACTTCATTTTGTTAACAGTCTTTGGTTATGGAGCTTTTTTAAAACTTCTGGGTCACCCTTTCCTGTGTATCTGTTGACTCCTTCAAATAACTAGCAAAGCTCTAAGATAAAACAACCTTGTACAAACGCCAAGATGATAGTTGCTTATTACACCTATCCATGTTCCTATTATTTACGTTCTTTATCATATTCACTGGCATTTTGTTTGTCATGGTAGAGAGACTTATTAGTCCATTAGTCCACTATCATCCCTAACGCCCCTTTTAAAACTATTGTCCCATTTGTTACTTTCCATCCCTCTGTTATCAAGGCTAATTTATGTGATACAGATCATACAACACAGTTCATGGCTCACCAATTTCATTTCTGAATTTCTCTATGACTAATGAATGAACAACATGCTATCTGACAATCTGTTAGTGTTTATTCAGTCAAACTGTTAAAAAAATCTTTTATTGATATTTCAAATCTGAAATATTCCCTCTAAAGAACAATCCTTATGTGGGGATGTCCCTAATCTCCCTGTAATAAACCTTGCCAATGCAAAGAGTTCATTTGTTTCTTTCTGCAATGGCTTTGTCTTTAAATACTCTCTTTATCTGCAACTATCTATTGAACTCATCTCTCTACTAGCAAAATTTACACTTGGAAAAAAATAGGGTTTGCCATTTAGGATTTTAGCCTGTTGCCTTTCAAAACCTTTTTGTTCAGCCTTATAATAGGTCTACATTTAACTTGCCAGAATTGTGCTCTTTTCTGCTTTGCTTGTTTGGATTTCACTTTTTGAAAAACCTTTATTTCTAGTAACTTCCTTTTCTGTTCAGTTGTGTTGGACAATTCTTATTCAACTGGGTTACAATCAGAAAGCAAAGTCCCTGTGTCTCTTTTAATACTTATTTAAACTGTATGCAATTATTTTTTAAACAATACTGGACTTTCTTTTATTATAATCTCTTTCTCTCCTACAAGCATGAGAAATTTGAGTATGATATTAGATATTGCTAATGAATGGCTCTTCTGTAGTCACTTCTTGTGTGCTAATCTAGACTAAATCATGGGTGGTCCCCCCACTTTCTCTAGCTGGTTTGCTCAAAAAGTAGGTTTTGATGATACCTAAAAATACAGCCTGTGCATGATGGCCTGATGTTAAGTTCCAGTCTATACACAGCTAACTGAGAACTCTTGTTATGATCAAGCTTTCAGGTTGTATTGCCTCTCCAGCTTCCTGCTGTATTTCACAGTCACTGTCCCCATCCCATCAACCAGTTCAGAGCTCTTACTAGACTTCTATTCAGATATAGAACCATTTGTAATTATATTTTGTAGTTTATTCTGATAAAATCAAGCTATTTGACTATATTTTCTTTGGTATATACAGTGCCATTTGTCTGCATAGTCCAATTTACCATCTCTGTACCAGCTAGGCACGAAACATTCTATCATGTCTGTATAATCCATACAGACATTTCAGTGTGCCTTTGAAAGAAGGAAAAGGGATACATGGAGACCTACTTCCAGAAAGAGGGTGACACACCTGGGGAATTCCTGATAGAATTTATGTTTACCACTCTTCTGAAGAATCATTACCTTCAAGGCACAATGAAAACAGAGCACTATGAGATAGCAATGTACCAAGACACCACATCAAAACTAGTTTAAGATCCTTCTCAACAGAGATCAGATGGTATTTGAAAAAGGACTGACCAACAGTATGGCCAGAACAACTGCCTGTGGTTGTTCAAGATTTCTGTACCAAGAGATGTTGTGTCAGGAAGGGAATGCACTAAGGAGCAGAAGGACACTATGGAAGTGTAAAAAGGTCCTTTAACCTTTTGCACACACTGTAGAACTTGGTAATATTTGCATTTCCTTCCTTCTGTGAGAAGGCAGTCTGTTCTTATTGCTGTGGAAAAGAGAGGGATGCTTCCAGGACATAATGCCAGTAGCTATTGACTTGGGTTTGACAGTTGAGAAGGCCTCTGGGGCTAGCATTTTATCTGTTGGCTGCAACTCACTTCTTTCCCTTTTGTGAGGCCTCCTTGTGAAGCACCTCCTTTATGCATCAAATATGATGTGACATTAGGCACAGCAGAATCCAACAGCTACACAGCATATCGAGTGGGTATTCATTATTATCTATTTGTATTACCATAAATCTTGGAAGGCCTCACCCTGGACCACTTCTCATTATGCTGGGCTATGAATAAAAACACACCAAAAAGTAGATGTGCTTGAATTCTACATAAAGATACAACAGAGAAATTAAGGCATAGCACAAATGAAATAACACAGTACTACTGTGATCAGCATTGGCATTCATATACCTGCAATATAACCGTTGTCTAGTTGGACTGTCTTACGCTTCACAGTACATACAACTTATAAGAAGATATCTGAAGGAAGATAGTGAACAGTTCTGTTTATAAAGAAATCAACCAATACATGAGAGGCAGCTGAGGAGAAAATAACCAGTGTGATCTCAAATTTTAACAACTGAATGATGGAAGCTGGGATCATATGTTGATCTAAACCAGTCAGCCTCTTGATACAGAAGGAGAGGTATCAGGTAGTCTTGACGGGCCTTGAAAATAAAGACAAATAGCTTATCTTTACTGCTTTAAACTGAAGGAGGAAATTGAAAATGCCAAAGGAGGAAGTTTAGAAACTGATATTTACAGTAGAGCAGCACTTTGACTAGATAACAAGCATGGTGAGACTGCATTTGCTAAAGCAAAAGAAAAAGATTTTCTAATAAAGACATGAACCATGGAAAACCTGGATGAAAAATATAATCCTCTGACAGAGAAGCAAGACCATCCTTAAAGGGTTGGAAAATGATTCCCAGAACACAGATTTAGCCTAGATTCAATGACTTACAACAAACAACAGCATGATGCTGTCATTCACAGGGGATGCAGAGAGGTTTTGAGAGGGCCACAACCTAAATATGAAAAAAACTACTAACAAAAGACCAATAGTTGTAACTGGAAAAACAGAACTGAGGGCACTCCTGAAGAAATTTTTCATGCATTAGATCTTCTTAAGAGTGGAAAAGAAGATGGGAGGAGGTATTCAATACACATAAAACATCATTTTTCCTATAAGTACTGTGAAATGAGAAAAATCTTTCATGTCACATTTATTACTAACTTATCACAGCTATCTATGCTACCATGCTTTGACTTTCAAGGGTTGGAGAAAAACAATGTCCATGATGTCATAATATATGAGTGCCTCATTCAACATAAACAAAAACATGCTACATCCAGCCTGAAGACAGGATAGTCATGATACAAGCCAAGCGCAAACAGCAGCAGAGAAAAAGATCTCACAACTTAAACTTGCAACAACTAACATGCTGAATGTTCAGGCACATTCCTTTGCTCTTCCATCTTAGTGCACAGAACCAGGGCTACCCCCTTGGTTTGCCAGTAAAGGAAACTTACTTTCTGTTGCTGTAGTTTGGTATTCCAGCTCTTGAAGTATTCCTAACCCCACACAATGTGTAGCTGTGTAGCAAATGCCCACTCCCTACATTCCACAACAGTAACTCCTCCTCTTGATATCTGCTTTCTTGCTGTTCTCCTAGTTTCAGTCATTTATGTCATCACGACATGGGTTAAATCAGATCAGGTGCCCAACAAGAGGGGTTAGCAGCAGCAAGTAGTGGAGAGCTGGTTACAGCAAGAGACAATTCAGAGTTCCTTTTCTTCCAAAGGTTTGTAGCAGCACTACTGCAGGTAGAACAGAGCTGTGCTCAGACATTATCTCCCTCAAAGTACTGGGAAGTTGCCATCACAGGAAGAAGCAGTCAGATCTAGGTGACCTGCCTCTCACTGGTGAGGAGTAAAAAAAATGGATACATATGGAACATCCAGGGGATTCCTCGTACCCCACTCACTAGCATGTCACCTTCCTCCCTTTTCTCCTCTGAAACAAGATCTATTCAGAGGCACTTGTTTTGATCTGGTTTGGGGCAGAGTGAGCACAGCTAGAGGGTTCTGTGTGGAGTTTTTCTGCAATCACCTAATCTTCCTCTCCTTTTCTTTCTTCTACTCAACTTAGTGGAAATAAGAATAAATATGGCCAATAGGATTAAAAGGTGAAAACAGTAAACCACTAGTTTTAAACATTAAAAAAAAATTATGCTGAATAAGATTTTTTTAATGCAAAATGAAACTTCCAATGTTTTCAAATACTGATTGCATTTCTTATTGAAAAATCTCAATTTCATTTTATGTTGCAAACCTAAAAAGAATCGCTGTTAAGTTTTTAAACTAGAACTTTGAAAATTCCAATCCTGTAAAAGACATAATCAAATCATGTTTTGTGCTCTGTTAAAGATGACACATTCCAAAATCATTAAGTTCTGTGTTTGAACAAGATGGCTTCTGCTTAGCACTAATTGTAGTTTGGCCTATATAATCCATTGTCCTCCGTTCTTAGTTGTAACTGTCATCTTGAATTGCCAGTTTATAGAGGTAATTCACAACTAGTCACTGAGTCTTCTTCAAAGCCCACATTACTCCCTCCAACAGAAAACAAAGATAGACAAAAACACTTACTGAAAGTTTTAAACTTAAATCTATCATACATTCAGTGCAATGAGAAATACCAGTAGTTATGCATTTAGTTCTCCTTTCAGACAAATTTTTGCAATCCATTTTCTTGGGTTTGGTTTTGCCTTTTTTTTTTTTTTTAAATTGGACTCTAGTCTGCATTTGATTTGAGTTTATTTCTTCTTCTCTGGTCTTGCTCGTTCTTCAAATTACTTTCATTTCATGCTGCTCTTGTGTCAAGCAAAAAAAAATAATCCTGTCCTCCTTAATCTTTACTCACCAATTATTATCTGTTTCCTTGCTCCATGGGAAAGAATCTCTAATTGTCCTTACATGCAACTCCACTAGACCTTTACAGCCACTTAATAATTATTCACAAATTCAATAACATTGCCAGTTCTTCCATTTTTCAGATACTAAGACCCCACGGAAAACATTCTTGTATTTGAATACCAGAAAGGAAATACAGCATCATAAAAAAGGGCATGAAGTTTATAATACCCCTGTTGTTATACAGGGAAAACACCTACATGTAGTTTTTGCTCATTTGGATATAAAAATAGGAGTCATAGCAATGACTGTACCCATAGCTACAGGAAAAGAACTTCCTCCTTAATCCAAGCATAGATATTTATAGTTATTTGGGGTGAATCCACTGACATATGATATGGGTAATTATTATTGATTAAGCCCAAAGTACTTAGGAACAATAAAATACGTAGTTTCTGTCTAAGACTATAGTTAATCAGCATGCATGATCACAATCACTCATAATGCCAGCTCAGTTTAGTTTAATTTAACCAAGTTACATTGACACAAGTGTAAGTGTAGATTTATTAACATTCTGATGTCCAACTCAGCAAGACAATTATGTTAGTGAATTTGTTTGCAGTATCTATACAAATATTGGTGGTATAAAGAGTTTTTATAGAGCTCTAATTTTCAAAAAGTTTTTGGGTGAAAATACAGAGCAAGTCAGAGACACACTATTCTTAAAATAAACAAAACAAATTAAAGCTCCCTACCTAACAGCAGTACAGAAGGACTCCAGGTTCACATGGCAAATTGCCCAAGAATAATGAAATCCTTAATGGAAATATTGTTTTCTAAAAAGAACTGAAGTCAATTGACATAAGTCAAACCTCTTGATTCACCTTTTTATCATTATTAGTTTGCCAACATCAGTAAAGACTAACTATTGAAAAATGCAATCATTTCAATGTACTTACAGCTGAATTTTCTCATCATGTGACCAACTATCCACAAAGCCTCAGTGCCATTAAGAAGTTTTGAGGAATATATTATTTGGTACTGCCAAAAAAACATAATTAAAAGAATGCATGTAAATGATATTAATTTTCTATTTAGAAACGTTTTATGATTACTTCATGTCTAAAGTACATTTGGGGGAAAAGCAGGACTTACATTATGCCAAAAGGCAGGTTCCAGCACAATCAATGACACACTGATAGAATTCACAGTAAGGAGTCACAGTAGGGTCCTGATCTTGCAACTGAACTTTCACAAAAAGAACCCTGCACTATTGCAGAATCTCCTTAATTTCATTAGGGCCCTACCCACACATAATCAATTACACAGTCCGCCTATGTGGGAGTAACAACAGCGAGAACAGGACCTGTTCCTCCACACACCTGCAAAAATTAAAAAAAAAAAAAAGTGTAAAATTAGTAACATGCAGCAAAACCTACTGATAGGCTGTTTTATTACAGCATTTAGCACATGATAAAGGAGTTCCATACATCTTTAAGTTGCATATTATTTATAGGAATTTTTAGCTCTTACTTTAAAGAATGTCAGCTGAAAGTTGCTTATGGATTTTACCTGTAGTGACAGCACATTATTGGAGCTTTTACTAAAATGTATTTGAAATAAAAATTTTTAATTATTATTTTCTAAAAAGTAATTATCCTAGTTTCTTTGATCTATAATTCGAGTCACTTTTTAGTACTTAAGCCTTCTTAAATTCTGTCCCACAACACACATTTTTGGGACACAGCATAGGCCTGTGAATTTCTTGAGGTCTTCATGATCGTGAAAGAATGTGACCACATATAGCAGCACCTAAGGCCAAGGTCCTCAAAAATACATGATAAAAAGTATTTTAGAATTAGTCATTTTAGACTAAAAAGGGTCAGCTTTTTTAAACAACAACAAAAAATCAACTAGAATTAATTATTTGCTAAGTTTAAGCTCTTAGTGAGCACCATTTAAAACACAGGAAGCACTCAACATAATGTCAAACAAGAATATACCACCACTTTGCTGTTCACACAAAACTTAGCATTCATGATTTGATCTTACTGTTCTTACTAAAAACACATCTCTGTTGATCTTTAAAAGGAAATATTATAAAATACAATGGGTTTGTATATTATAAACCATTTTAAAACAGGTTAGCTATAGTTTCCATAAAATAGTATTTAACTGGTGACAGTATGCAAGGTTATAAGAGCAACCACTAGGTCCTAGAAACATGCAGAAGACATTTCTTCATTCCTTTAATACAGATAGCATTAGGGAAACAATGACATTTTTCTGAATAAAAAACAACAAAACAACAACAGAAAAACCTGGGATGAAATGAAAGGATTTGAGAATCTAACAGAAGAACCAGAAGTTCCATATAAATGGAATGTAGTCTTGGGGTTCTTGAGTTTTCTTTAATGACCAGTTTTTCTCTTACTGACTTTGTTTTTGTGAAACAAGAGACATGAAAATAAGCAGAAAGCGCAGAAGAGTATCACGGTTTTACGTTCCTTGTTGCCAGGTTGATGGTTTTCAACTAGGCAGGAGGACAAACAAAAAAAATTAAAATACACATTTCAGACTTTATGACAAATTTCAAGGCAGTTCTCTTAAAAATATTGAATTGGAAGTGCTTCTTCTTATGTTACTTCTTTTAAATATTATGTTTCATATGCATGACTCTTAAGCTTCTGTTATCCTGAGAAATTCAGCCGTTTCTAAAGAGCAGTGCTAGAGTGCTAACTTCAGTTTAAAAGGTGTTAAAAGACATCTTGACCCCTGTCTAACATTACACAGAAAATTTTAAAATATCAAGACATCTGACAAGTTAGTGCTGCCTACCTGAGCCTGCAAAATGATTGAACCAGTACTGCTGGCAAGTGTAATCTGCCCATTTCTCGCTGACTGAGAAGACTGGACAGACCATACTTTTCAGGATAATTGTGATGCCCATAATCATGCAGCTACAGATTTAGCATTTACCAAGTTGCAATGCAATATGGTAACTTGATGCAGCCAGATCCTCATATTGTTTCTGTGCCTGTGCCTAGCTCCACATCTTTCTTCACAAAGGAAGTTAGTTGGAATACAGTGCATGCTTCCTGCCATGCTCCATGAGTGTAGGTTCTACGATGGGTCAGGGACACATAGCTGCAGTCTAAATTACAGTCAGTTTCTGGGGAGAGCTGAAAACACAGCTTAACAATTTTGACAGTCTAAGGAATGGCTCAGAGCTGACACACAAACAGTCAAAGAAATGAAATACTGAAGCTGTCTCAACAGTTTCCTTCTCTGACATGGACAGGAAAAATATGCATCTAATCCAGGTATAGAAACTACCGTGAAATGGAATGATTCACAAGTGGTTTGGGAGACTGGAAGGCCCTGGCAAAAACAAGGTTTTTTTCATGACTAACAGAAGTAATGAAGTCTAGTTACCTATCAGCATGCTTGTACGTGCCACCAACACACTTGTGCAGTAATCCCACACTGACATTACCCTGGCTGGTTTCCCATTCCCTTCTAAACAGATTTCCCTAAATTCCTGCAGAAAACACCAGTTCCTGACCTCTAGGAAAACAAGAGACAGCTCACATTGTGGCTAAGTCTGAGCTACACATGCACTGACTGGCAGACCAACCAAACATGCTGACTGGCAAGTCAACAGGTTGAACAGAACAGAAAATTTCTGAGTCCATGCTGCAGCTTTTTCTACCCTGGGGGCAATAATTTGAGTCCTTTCTCTACTCCCAGCTGCTAAGTTTCACTCAAATTGTTGAAACTTGACTTTGTGACCTCTATCTCTATGTTAAATGCAGCTGAAATTAAGTGGTGGATTCAAAAGTTATTAGGAAACTACACAATCCTATGTGTCTTTGTTTTGTTCAGAAACTGGGCGTGAAAACACTGTAGCATAATCACTGTGAAAATAACTAATGAATTTTATGTCAGTTATTGTTTGCATTCAGGAGTTACATCACAAACTCAACTATAAAAGAACAGAGATTTTTACATTGTGATAGCATAAATGGATCCAGAGAATGTAGAGACTGTTTCAATAAAACTGGCTTTGTTTTGCCACTGTGAACAGGGCCCTAAATACGTGTCTCTTCATAAAGGAGAAAATTTAACAGAAATAAAATTTTATATGTATTTTTTGAACTTACCAAGACTGTAGTTGACCGCCCTTCACGGAGATCCCTGCTTCTCTTCCAATTCCATGTTCTCTCTCCTAAGGGTTAAAAGAAGTTCAGTGATACATAGCTCAATAAAAGAACAGTGACATTAAGTCTAATGAATCTATTCAGTATACCTAGACTTTTCTTTTGTGGGTTTTTTGGCTGACTGTTTTGTGGGATTTTTTTAGAATAAGCATAGTGATTTTTAAAGAATCATCTTAAAATCCTGATCCTACTGCCCGGATCCAGATCCTTATATCCCAATTTAGGGAATAATTTTTAATAATATGTAAGTCCCAGTTCCTTTTTTTTTTTTTTTTTAATAAACAGCATCCATGGTGCTCTGCTTACCCTTTCTATTGATCTAGCACTAAATTTTGACTTGTGTGTTTCTTAACAAAAAGGCACAGTTGAAATCAGAGGATTTTATTTGTTGTTGGATTTCAGGAACTGATGAAAGGAAATAAACTGAAAAAGTATAATGACCTCTTCAAAACTCCAGTAAAAAGAAGAGAGACAAAGAATAGTCAGTGTGGAAAAGTTGTTAGAGGAAAGGTTAGCAGGAAACAATGGTTCTAAGAAGAGTCGGGGAAGTGACAGTGATTTAACCAAAAAGTAGACTGAATAAAAGAAACAAAATTATCTTCTCAGCAGAGCAATGAAAACTGGCTTTTCAAAACTGTTTGACATTGGCCTACCTCTTCTTCTATTGAAGTAAAATAATTACATCGATGCCAAAAATGCTTTAGGAAAACCCTTAAGCCCCCTAACTTGAATCATTTAACTTTAAGCATATGTAGTATATAAACTCTGCTCTGCTAAACAACTAAAGAAGTGCTTAAATTTAAAAATAAATTGAAATCAACTTGTAATCATTCATTAAGCCTGTAGTATCAAGCACATATTCAAATCTGAACCCCCACTCCTTACACTGCTAACATGCAGACTCACACTTTGGCACTAGCCTGGATCCAGCCTATCAGTTGTCAGACTGGGAAAGTCAAGTACAAGATGCAAAAGACTAATGTGAATTCACGCTCTTCTCTCAAACGCCATACTCATGCAACTATTGTGACTTCAGTACAAGATTAATTGTTTGATAAAGCAGAATGTAAATAATTAAGTGCTTAAAGTTAATTCAAGAATCAGGTCTCAAAAAGAAAACTAAAGAAAAAGTGGCTGAGAAAGAAAAAAGAAAGAGACTGTTGAATCTGTATTAAAAATAAATGACCTCTGGATTATATCTCAGTGCACTCTGCCTGAAAACTACTGCTTCCTTCTGACATAAGTATTAAATCTTATTTTTAATACATGAAATGGCAAATAACCCTGGCAAAGGTCAAATTAGTTCAGTGGTTGATAACAGTACTAAAGTACTTCCTAACACAGGGTGTAGTTCAGTTATTTGTATAAAGGGCTCACCATCTCTCCTGCCTATTTAAACATACTTGCACTTCCAAACCCAATTTGGTAAATAGCTGGGAGAGGATTCATATCCCATATTCCAATCTCTACGGTAACAACCATAGAGAAACCATGTGGAAATCATAAGTTGCTAGTAGGGTTCTGTCCTTTTTACCCCTTACTCTGCAGTACAGTTACTAAAGGAAAACTCTCTGTTTTTAAGATGTATGCTTAATAAATCCAGGTGTATAAGAATTATTACTTACTGAGAGTAGGGTGCTAGAATAAGATTAAAGACCCAATTAAGGCAGTAAGTTAGAGATAGAATTAGTTCCTCTATAGATTCAGACACCTTCTCATAAATGGTTAAATAAAATAATGTTCTGTTCTTCTCAGAAGAATTATGAGCATTACTAAAATTTTACAAATGTTTTGAAGCTCAGATTTCAAAATTTCCCAGAAATTGGGAAACCAGAGAAGCAAATTAACAACTTACATCAAGCTGTCTTAAAAGAAATAAATTGAACAGCATAAAAGCAAACAAATTAGTACAAGCTAAAGCATTTCCAGATCCCTCACCCCTGCATTCATTTCAGTAGCATTTCATTTAAACACAGGCATACATATCTGCAAAGTTTCAGCTTCAATCTTTCAAACAATTCCACATATCTAAACTTTACTCCTCTAAGTAGTGCTACTGATAAAACTACTCATGTGAACAGAGTTAAGCACATGCACAGGACTAAGGCTAAAGCAAGTAATAAAGAAATTACCTAATGAATTCAGTGTATCACTAACAATTATTTTTTAAAAGTCAAGGACAGCTAAGAAGATAGCAAAACTTGAGAAATTAACAGCTGAAATACTGGGGGAGGGGGAGAAATTAGGTTATGGTCCCAGCAATTATCCTACAAGAAATCTAACTTCAATACCTATTAAATAACAAAATCAATCCTAGAAAGAAAAAAAAAATAATAGAGCATCCCCTCAATAATTTAATAGCCACAACGAACACACTATTTTCTCACCATTTGATGAGTCCTCATCAGTTCGAGGCTGAAGTTCATGGGTGCTGTGGAGAAGATCACTTGGCAACTGCTCTGCTGTAATTAATCCACGAATAAAGAATAGGCTTCAGTTTTCACAGATATCAAGCCAGAACTTTTTACAACCATTAAATCCACAAAAAATATTAAAACATTTACAAGTTACAGTTAGGCCATTTTAGCAAAACTTTACCACGGAACCTAAGTTTAATAACAAATCTTTCTTAAATCCTCAGGGATGTGTTCATTATTATGAGTCAGGCCTGTATAAACGTTAGAGTCAATATGGTAAGATCTGAATGAAATACAGTAAATACAACCTTTCAACTACACCATTAGTCTTTATGCCACGTTGAGCATTTTAGAGGCTGAAAAAAAAAAATTTAAGTCGGCTACTGAAAAATCAGGAGGTAGCCTACTGTAAATTAAAAAAACCCTAGGATTTTGTTTGTTTGTTTTCCATCTGGAAGTTTATAGGAAATCTAATAAAGTAGATGCAAGTCCTAAGCCAGCACATAGTTCTTGCAGTCCTTACAGAAAGATCCCTAGATCAGGTCTATTACTGGCAAATTCAGAACTCTGTTTTCACTATACAATAGTAAATGCTGTCCACTTCAGTCCTTTCTGGATTACAACCTCTATCATTGCTAGCAGACTGAAATTGCAAAAGTAATGAATTCTAAATCCTGTATTTGTCAGGGTAAATCAGAGCCTGAATGGCTACAGAAGTAGAAAACTCATACATTAAAGAGGACATGCGACTACAGTTACTAGCTTATTAAACTGAAACTTGAAACTTCAACTAATATCAGATTTACAGAGGAGGTCTGAAGGAAGGCACAGATGAATCTATAACAGGGATCTAGAAGGCTGGACAAGGCAGGGCTCAAATTAGAAAAATAAATAGAAAAAAATCTTGGAATCCCCGCTGGGTGTATGTCCATATGCCATACAAGCACAGAATACCAAAATAATATGCAGATGTGCAATTATTGAAAAGACTGTTATAATTACTATCTGTGGGTGTATCTTGGTGCCCCCCAACTGGTCTAACCTACCTAAGGACTGTACCAGATGAAGGTAGCAGAACAACATGCAAGTACCCAGGCAAGCCAAAGAATCTAACTAAAAAGTTACACGGTAATGATACAATGCCAGTTTTCATTACAACAAATTCCTCTAATCCTCACAGTTGTAAAATAAATCTTAGAAATACATAGCAAGGTAATTTGTAAAGTAATGTGTACCTGAATCAGAAGACAGCCTCCAGCTTTCTAATCATCCCTGACTAGCTCTGAGCTTCTGTGCCATTTTGGCAGATAAGTACCTTGCTTTGGTTTTACCACCTCTCGGCTGGACCTATGCAATTCAGTATATCCAAGCACGACATCTGCTGCCTATAGGAAACTCCAGGTACAGGAGGTTATTATAAGGGGTTATTATAAGTACCTCTCTTCCATTCTACACTGATTTTCTCTATAATTTTAAATTACAAATTCAGAGTCTGAAGATCCTGGAAGGCCTAAATCCAGGATTCCTAAAGAAATGCCTACAAGGTCTCTAGACTGGATCCAGTCATCAACAGTTTCCCTCTTCTGACATGAGAGAACTTGTGCAACAAGGAGGAAAAAAAGCTATCATTTCTAGAGAGAGAACTTTCTTGGCGCTGGTGCAAGTCTGTAGTATGAATGTGCCCAGGAGCTAGGGGCCATCAGAAACCTAACTGCATTTTGCTTGAAGAGCAAAACACATTATTACTCTGACCTTGCCTCACTAACATAAATACATAACACGTATATGGAAGAAAAGACAGATAGAATAAACTGAAAACATTCAACTGCACACGCTCCTTCCCCTGACAGCAAGAGAACAGATAACATGACAAACCATGGTCATGTCACTTACTATAGTATGAGGAGATTCTCTGATGATATAATGACAGTCTCTGAGGAGAAGAATCTATAACAGAGGACAGGCACCACTAGGTGTTCAGGTAGTGCTGTGATGAGAATTGTATGAGGAAAGGAGTCCACTATAGAAACTGCAGCTTAATCTCGTATTTGCTACCATAGCAGATGAGACTTCCACCATTCTGACAGACCCAAGTAGCGTGGAATGGAAATTTGATCTGAAGAATCAACATCACTTTTGGTGAGGCTCAAAATCCCTTTCTCTCCCTTCTGTCTTCAGCTGTTTTCCTGCTGTGACTTTTTGGCTTCACTAGTCATTGAGGAAACGAACTGATGTGTTCCTCCATCTCCTAGATGCTACAGCCAGAGAATGCAATACCCACCTTGTATTACATGGATTTTTAGACTATAACAGTTGCCTTTCTCACTCGTTCTAATACTCAGTTAAATATTTACCCATTCTGATCCTTAAAGTATGATAACTGTGCATTATTTAACTTAAAGAGATATGAATGGAAGATGTAAATCAAGACTACTACATTAGGTTTATGTTTTGTGTGGTCCTAAGTAATACTGAGAGTAATGATTGTGTAATACCACTATTAGCTTCTTAAGTCTGAAATACAAGAGCATAATAATGAGAACTCAGTGTGCTTACACATATTACACATTTCAGACTGTACAGTATCAGGGGCCTACATGCACTAAGTATGGAATCTGAGAGCAAGTATTAGATATTAGGGGATGTAAAAATTTCACTTGCATTAAAAATCTTAATCAAACCTTAGGAATGACATCTGAAAGGACAGTAGTGCGATTCATGTAAGAGAATACCACATCCTGTTAAACAGAATGACCCACTGTCTTCTATATCTTATTATGGTTGGAAAAATGAGTGAAAAATAATAATTAGAATTGTTTTAGGGCAAAACTATACATAATCTAACTACAGAGAAGTGGTATCAGTAATATCATAATTTTATATTTTTCTTTACTGTTTTCATTGCTATTTCTACTGCAAAGTCCTCTTTTCACAGGCATATAACCTTCAGAAAAAAAAAATTAGAAGACATTAATTATCATTCTTTTCAGCTGAAAGGCACACTTTTTGAAAATTTCAGTCACAGTAATTTTAATAAAATATGAGCAAAAATGCAAATACACTGCAAATCATTTCTATTTCCTCCTTTTTAACAGAAAGGTTTTACGAACTGAAGTTTTTTTTTTTTCATCTGGCCAATTTTCACTGAGAACTTGGTCTAAAAAAATTAGGAATCGCTTTCTTTAGCAATACCAAACTTCAGATGCGAGGAAAATATAATAACAAATGCATAATATCAGCTATGTGATTACTTACACATTGCCTTGCACTACTTTTTTCACTACGGAGCTTCAGAATTACGTATTTTCTGAGTAGAAGCAGTTTTCGTAGCCATGATGGGTCTAAGCTTTCTGAGCCCAAAAGCTTGCTGTTTTCAGCTGTGTCAGTTGGGTAAAAAAAAAAAAAAAAAAGAGAGAGAGAGAGAGAGAGAGAAATTACCCCTCCCTTCCAAACTTGTTCGGCTTATATTTTAGCCAGTGCATCTCTAGGAGGGAGCAGTGGAATGATGAGGAGCGTTAGGCCCTGAGCTGCTAGCGCTCGCCCGCAAGCAGTCCGACGGAGGGGAAGGGGACGTGCGGGAAAGGTCCTGAAAGCCGGTGGGAGCAGAGCTCCCGAACTCTCATTATGTACTTTTGAAACTCTTCCCCAAAGTCATGGGAACAACAGCTTGCGGGTCCGAGGCCTCCGCTTCTGACTGCTTTCCTTTTCAAAAGCCTATCAGATGATTATAAAAAACACCCGCCCCGCTGAAGTGCGAAACGCTGAGGCAGGAGCCGCTGGCAGCGGTGCGGCGGGTCCCCCTGCACGAGCGGAGGGTCCCTCAGCCCCGGGGGAGCCCGCACGGACGGGTCCCTCAGCACACCCAAGTCAAGTGCAGAGCGGCGGCTCGGGCGGCACCGCAGCCCGCCCGCCTTCCCCCCGCGGCTCCCGGCGGCCCGCAGCCTCCATCTCGGTTTCCCCGCCTCTGAAATGAGGATGGGGGCACTAACCCAGCCGCCAGGTACCGCACCATCGGCCACAGCTTGGGCCGGGGGGATGCGGCATGAAAATGAAAGTTGACGTTCCCTCGCCCGGAGCGCGGCGAGCAGCCGAGGCGGGAGCGCTCCCGGAGCCGAGCCGCGCTCCCTCAAGTTCCTCCGAGAGCTTATTTTTTTTCAAATGACCACCGCACGGCACTGCGGGCCCGATCTGCCCTCGGATGCGCCCACACAGCCCCGCTCCGCCACAGGCTGTTCGCGAGCCCGGGCGGGGGCGGGCAGGGGGGGTGGGGGGGCGGCTCGCCGGGGCCGCGGCCGCCGCGGCGGGAGGGAGCCGGGACCGCGGCCGCGGAGCCGGTGCGGAGGAGCGAGTGAGGCGGCGGGAGGGGGAGGGGGAGCGGCGGCTGCCAGGGCGGGATCGGGCCCGCGGGCTGCCCCCGCACGATGGGGGCAAGCGCCAAGCGCTTCAACCCCTCTGGCTGCGACGGGGTGCGGGGGGGTGCTGCAACCTGAGCGCTGCGGGAGCCGCGGGGGTCCTCGGGGGGGGGTGGCGGGAGGCGCTCTTCGTATTTTCCTCAGGTTCTCTGGCGCACATCGCCCTCCCCGCCTGCTCCCTTTCCCACCTTCCCGAAACGCGCTGCCCCCCCGGCGCCTTTACCTTGACAAGTCCGCGGGCCGCCGGCGGTCTCGCTCCCCCTCTCTCGCTCCCCCTCTCCCTCTCTCTCCCCCCCACACACATCTCTCACACGCCACCTCTCCCCCACGGGCCGGGGCTCCGGGTGACATTTCTCTCCCCTCCCGCCCCTTCTCCTCCTCCTCCCCCCCCCCCCCATTAGTGGCGGTTGGGTTGGGAGCGCGGGAGCGCGCGCTAGCGGGGAGGGCGTAGAGCGCGCACTGGCTGCGAGCGGGGGGGGGAAGGGGGGGGAGGGGCGGCATTGACAGCGAGCGCCGTGTCCGTAGCGCTGCCTCAGCCCGAGCGGCGCTCCCCCCGCGCACCCCCCTCCCTTCCCGGCATGCCCCAGGGCAGCGGGGCTGGCTCTAACGAATTTGAATGAAGAGCCCTGCTCTTTCGGCGCCATTTTCGAGTGATGCCCGATCGCATCGCTGCCGCGGGGGAGCCGCGGCTCCCGGGGCCGCCCGCCGCCGCGCCGGCTGCCGCCAAAAGTCACCTCCCTCCCTTTCCGCCCCCCCCTCCTCTCCCCCTCGCCGCCGCTACCACCGCCGCGCTTCGGAGCGGGTGCTGCCACCGGCATAGGCGGTAAGAGCCGGAGGGACCGGGCGCGGCTGGGGCAGAGGGAACTGGGCGGGCGGGCGAGGAAAGCCCGTCCTGGGAGAACGGGGGCGACCTGCACCCCGTCGCCGCCCGCCGCCGGGAAAAGCCGCCGTAGGAGCCCAGCGGGCAGCGGGCGGGAGGCTGCCGGAGGCGGCGGCAGGTCTCGCCGCTGGCTCCTGGGCGGATCTGTCACTCGCTTCCCTCAGCCTCAGAGGGTGGGAGCGGGCGGGAGCGGCTGCCTCCGCCGGCAGGTAACCCCGCTGCCCCGGGGCGGCGGCGGGCAGCATCTGGCCCAGGCAGGGATCCCAGAGCCCCGCTTCCCACCCCCGGCGGCCCGCCCCGTGGGAGAGCGGCGCGGAGGCGGGCGGGGGGAGCTCGGGGCGGGCGGGAGGCGCGGGACAGCCGGAGCGGAGGGTCGCACCGCGGCCCCGGTGTGCGCCCCGCTCTCCCGTGACATGACATGACAGGCTTTCCTCTGATCTCCCCTCGCCCCTCACCACCGCCCACACCACCACCCCCCACCCCCGCGGATCACTCTCTCCCGCCTTCGCCCCCGCCTCTCCGCCGTGGAAATGTCGGGGCAGCGCTCGGGACACGGCGGCTCCCGCTCCCCGGCTCCGCAGCCAGGATGACTTCCCCACTTACATGAACATCTCCCTTTCTCCTGCTCCCCCCCCCCCCCGCCTTCTTCCTCTCTCCTCGTGTTTTCGTAACCCGGATTAATGCCCCTTCGCTCTTTCTCTATCCCCTCCCTCCCCCCCCTTCCCCCCCTCTCCCCCCCCGAAATAAGAGGACAACCTTCGTTTTTTTTTTCTTCCTCTTGTTTCCTTTTCGTGTTAGCAAATTAACTTCGTTTAAGCGCGTTCTCCACCTCCCGTGTAAGCGCTCAGTTCCCCGTGTCACGGTGTCGGAGCCGCCGTTCGCAGGAACCCGGGTGACGGCGGTGCTGCCACAAGCTATCGCGTTTATCATCCCCGGCCCTTCGGGTATTAACGAAGGACCAAAGCGCTCTTCATCGCGCATTGCACAGGGCTATTTCCCCCCCCCCCCCCTTAGCGTTAAAACGCGAGTTTCCTTCCTGACCTGGGGGGGGGGGGACGGGGGACCAACATAATCCGAGGCCATTTGAATGGTGCCAGCTATTTGTAGGTGTTTTTCCTTTCCTCCCACCCCCCCCCCAAAACCGAGTCAATACCCTCCCCGTAGATAGCCCAGCCTAATACTGTGATCAGCGCTGGCCATTCACCTCCTCTTCTCCGCCTACAGAATTCTCTGTCTCTGTCACCCGGGTCGCTATTTGTCATTGGCTCAGCTATTTTTTGGTGGCTGTTTCTATGTCATTTCTCGGTGGCCGGCAGCTCTCGGTCTCTCTCTCGTAGCTGTATAAACGTGATCGTGCTTTATTGTGATAGGCGCCGAAAATCGCTCTCGCAGCCTGATCCGCTGCGCGATCCCCCCCCCCCGCCGCACACACATAATATGTGACACGGTGCCTTTCTCTCCACGACGCCGTTTAACCCTCTCGGGGCTGGGTTTGGCGTGGGCGCTGGCGTTTCGGAGTTGCTCATACACACGCATGTAAGACATCATTTTCGTTGCGGCGGCTCCTCGATGGGAGCGGCGGGAGGGATCACACCCCGCGGCGGGGTGGGGAGCTCCATCGCGGCGCTGGCAGGCCGGCCGGCTCCTTCTCAGCCACAATGCCTAGCCTGACTTTTTATTCCTCTTCCTACTTCCCGCTTCACTTTCGGCCGTCCGATCGTGGTGGGTTGTCTTATTTTTTTATTGTTATTATTATTTTTCCGGAGGCAGGAAGGCGTATGGCTGTTTCCCCCGATGCCGTGTGACGGGCGGGCGTTCGGGGCTGCCGTCGAGCTGGCGGGCGCGCAGGATGCGCAGTATCGGGCCCCCGTGAAGGCGCCCGTTCCGCAGGCACCGGACCGGCTGCTGCCCCCCCTGGTCGCCTGCGGGGACGCGGGGCTGGGGAGGTTGGACCGGGTCACAGCCTTCTTTCCTCCCCCCCCCCCGCCTCCCCCCGCGCCTCCCCCCCCGCACATCTCTCCGCCGCGTTCAAAGCCAAGAATCGGCCGCCTTGCCCTTAGCACCCTCGCCACCGAAAATAACGAGTTAACCGAAAAACGTAGGAGGGACGTAGAGAAGAGTTGGGGTGCAGAAGTGCTGTACAGAAGATTTCTGTGTACATGGCTGAGAGCGTGTAGTCTTAAAGTGAAATGCAAAACTTGAGCATTTCCAGCATGGCAACTGGATTGTGATTCAAGGTATTTTCTGTGTAACGCAGATGTACAATAGTTCAAGGAGCTTTTTCTGCCTTGAATCCTCAGTTCCCTTGGATTCTTTTAATCCAGTACACAAATTACGCTTTTTCAGTCTTTTTTTAATTTTCTCCTGGGAATAGCTGCTCCGTTTGTCTCCACAATTTATACCTTTATGCCCTGATGGCTACAAAATTCAGTTTACTGTCTGAAATTGCGATACTATTAAGATCCTATTGAAATTTAGCACTTATTTCTTTAGACTTGCATCATTACTTTCAGTGTTTTCAGGAACGTTTTTAACAGTTAGTATGGGAATGTGCACAAAGCTATTTCATTGTAGCTGTGTATATATACAAACCAAATACCAGGTTTTGAGGAGATTTACACTATTCAGCAGTGGAAGTGCACTCACAGACAGTGACTTTCACTTTCAAGGAAAGAACTGTCCTGACTCACAGCTAATCTAGGAAAAAAAAAAAATCTATAATTCAGTTTTGCACAGGTGCGTATGCATTTTTTCCCACTCTTCAATAGTCATGTTCAATAACATGCAATTTATACCTATTTTTCATTTTAATTAAAATCTGTGCTTAGCACATATTTGACTACATAAACCAACTGTTCTTTTCAGCTCTTTTATTTCTCAGCTGCACCATTCCCATCTTTTACAATTACATAAAGGTGGGTGTGGCTAAAATGAAAGCAGTAGGGAATCTAATATCAATATATAGTGTATGTTAAGTAGGTTTTCCTTTCTTATATTTGATGTATGCCTTATTTTGAAATATTTGGGAGAAAAAAATCACATAGCTTCAATAGACCCTTGTAGAACTGCTTGCATTTTTCACCTTAGTTAAAATGTCAAACATTAACTGGGATTACTTGGCCCTGGAAAAGTTACATTTGGAGGAAATATCAAATGAACTTAAAGATCTAAGCATATATCTATTATATCGATAAGTGAAAGTTCTATGCTTAATAGAATATTGCTTAGGTATACCATGTCGCATAGTGTGCATATGTATTTTTTTTAAAAAAAATTTCTTTCTTTTCACTCTAATCCTTTATCTTCATACTTAAGAAAAACATCCAAATAAGCTTCAGTTTAATTTTTTTTTTTTTTTTTTTTCTTCCCCAAAGACCAGTAAGTTATACTGAAAGTTCCTGAGAGGTACCCTTATATTTTATAGACACAGATCTACTGAAGCTTGGAGTAACTCTGGCTTGCTTTTTTTTTTTTTTTTTTTTTAATTTTCAGAAATAACAGTCATTTGGAAGTGTATCTATAACTTTTTCTTGTGTTAGGGTAGTATTACATAGGAAGCTTATTGTAGAAACATTTTAAAGGCAGACTACATATATGATAACAGGGTGTCATGGGGTTCTTTTTCTGTTTGGTTGGTTGGGTTTTTTGCTTAGCTTCTGGAATTCTGAACTTCTTACTTTTCCACCCAAAATGTAATGTCATGGAAAGAATTTTGCTGCTAAACTGTAGTCTTGATTTCCTCAATTATCCTTATGACTAGTAAGTCAGATTCTGTAGTGAAGTACAACTGGAACTGCCTACATACTACCTGTCCCTGTACACCCTGCCTGTGAACACTGTAGGGAAGGTGCACATCTCATCCATCTTGAATGTCAAAAGCCATCCTAACAGGTGTATCAACACTTTTCTGTAATACTCTTACATACGTACAAGCACATGACTTTTCTTTACATAAAAAGTAGCCTCGTAACAGTTAGCATTTTTGTTACAGGACCCTTTTTTTTTTTTTTTTTTTTTTTTTTATTTGTACTGGGAAGCAATTAAACTACTGAATATGTAAGGGAGAACTGAGAAGCTTATCACTATTTTCTACGAGTATGCTGCAGGTATTCTGTTTTGTAGGTAGAGTCATCCACCCACACCCAAAGGCCTATTGCAAGTCATTCCAGTAATTTGCATTCATTATAAACTGTCAAAGGTAGAGCACATCTTGGACTAGTTTTGACTGCCTGTGAAAGAAAGGGGGAATGAAATTTTAGGCTTTTGTGTGCAAACAGAAAAATATTTTTATGATAAAGTTTTTAAAACTAAAAATAACTTTATGTACACCAATTAGTATTCCCACAGATTTTTTTTTATTTTTTTTTTTAATTTTTTAATATATATATATATATATTATTACAAGTTCTAAACACTTAACATCTAGCATTGGAACCCGATCTCAAAAATTATGATCTCTTCTATTATCAGTAATACTTGGAAAATTTTGTTTGAACAGGCTACCCAAATTACTCTTATACATAGTCTTCTGTGACTCTACTCGCAGCCATCTGTTTTTTTAATAGAACTAATAAAGTATTTTAAAGAGAGGGGAAAAAAAAAATTATATGCCCTACAAATGCGAAGGGGACATCAGGCAGAGTGGAGATATGTAGCCACACATTTCCGGTAACTTTGTTTCTACTCAGTGAAAATGTTGCTTTGCAATCTTGTTTTTGTTTTGTGCATTATTGGCAGGAGTTATGTAGAATTTTTAGGTAACTGATGTGTTAATACATAACAAGCTAGATAATTTAGGTTTCAAAAGGAATCTCTTTATTGAAAAATACCTTAATTTTGGATACTGGACAATTTCAGAAATGGTTAGTATGAGCTAGGTATAAAATTTTCTGCCCATGTTTAATAGGGTGTGAGGCAATGTCTGTACTGATTATTTTTTTAACCCTTTATTGTAAGTTTTTAAAGCACTCCCATTCTAATAAAGAACCTTTGGGCTCTATCTGTTCACTAGATAGTTGATAGCACCACAACTGAGGAATAGTTTTGATCTTGGCTTCATATGTTGTGTGAGACTTTCAGCAGCCTTGGATGAATATTGGAGCAGGGCAGCAGAACTTGAGCTCTGGTGCAGCTAACCCTTAAAGTTTAGCAATGTTTTACTTTAATATTTGCATCTAATAATATTTTAGTCTATCATTTAAAAAAATAGGTTCTCTTTACAGAGAATACCAAGTTTTGTAACTTTATCTAATCCTAAGCACTTTTCCATATCTCGGTAATGAACAGTTGCTAGTGTGTAAGGATGACCTCACACACACACATTTATTACCACATACGCACAACAGCAGAAAATGTAAGTTATGTACATTTAGCTTTTATTTTGTTAGAAGTTTGCTGAAATGTCTTCTAAAATTGAAGATGATATTGTTATATTGCTCAAAACTGAAAAAATAGCAGTGACTCTCAGTGACCGTTATTAACGTCTAAAGGAAACCACTGTTAGAAATAGGACCCCCCCCACCCCGTGACTATTTAGTTTGTTTTCAGACGCTGCAATGAGTGTATCCACAGTAAATAGATTATTAATAAACTTTTCCACATTGAATCTAGTTGCAACTAATTATTTTATTTAACATGAACTAAAATTCACTTGAAGATTTGGTCTGAGAAAAACACAATTACACATCGAATGGGGCTAAAGCTTGTATTTTCATTTTAAAAGGTTTTATGTAAGTCCAGTTTCAATATTATCTCTAAGTATGTTAAATCTCAATATAAGCATGGAATTTTTAGAAGAACTTCTGTTTTCTGGTTTAAGAAAGAACATTTTTTTTAAAAGGTGAAATAGAAGATGTGTGGAATATACTAAAATGAAGACAAATTCCTTTTTCTTGGTAAAGCAGGGTGCTTATTATAGTTCCATAGCTGTGAGGGGGTTTTTAGTATTTTCTGGAATACACTTAAACAATAAAGAACAAATTTATGGAAATATTCGTAAACAGGTGACCTGATCTAGGCATCTGCTACTTGCTTTTTAGGTATAGGATGTGTCTTGTCATGGTACCTACAGTGAAAATGTCAAAATAAAGTCAAAATAAATTTAAGAATTTGGCTGTGTGAATGCATTGTTTCCTCCAGTAGATATTTGACTATAGTTACTACTTCTACCAAGTTATACTTTGTTCTTACCTGATCGTGGCTAATTACTCTCATGGCTCTTTTTTTTTTTCTTAAGTTTTAAAATTTTATTTCATCTCTCAGAGGGTACTATATGACTGTAATAGTTCCATTCTATGTTTTAAAGTAGCTAGTATTTGTAGGCTACATTTTAATAAAGGCAATAATGGTACTGCCTTGAAGAGCAAAAAAAATTAGAGCTCCTTAAAGAAAAAAACACCAGAAGTTAAATACTTAATAGTCAATAGCATATTTTAGGAAATATGACAGTAGCAATCACACATCTATTAAGTAGTTTATACTTACCTGTTTGCTTGTTTGAGGGTGGAGGGAGAGACTGGGGACACCGGGGAGGGAGAACAATATACACACACACACCCCCCTCACCCCCACCCCCACCCCCACCCCCTTTTTTTTTTTTTCTTCCGCTTACTTTCATCTTAAAATGCTGCGGGAAGAATGAAAGCAGAAACATGCTAATCTGATTTGTTTCAGGAGGCTTCTGATAATAAAGAGGCATATCACAGGTGTTCCTAATCAAGTCAGTTTGGTTAAAAAAAAAAAAAAAAAGTATTTTTAAAATTAGGATTTCCTGTAACATAGACAATGCGAGGGTCAAGCCAATGACCTACATCTATGTTTGGGGATCAACCATGAAACTGTGGGTGTTGAAAATATGTTATAATACATGACATTTTTATTGCAGGTTTCGACCTTTCAATAGAGAGCTGATTTTGGAGAACGGCTTACTCCTGTGACTGAAAAACTCTCTCTGGAAGGTTGATGGAGCATGAGCATGGTATATATTATATTAACATTTCTCTTATTACGTATGTTCTTTATTTTAAACAATGTATGCAGTAGTATAACTTATTCAAATTATTCAAAATAGGCCAGTTCTGCTGGGTTTGTTCAAAATTTTTTAATTTGTTAAAATAATTTTTCTTTACACTTCTTCTGTAAAATTATAAAAGACTAAGTAAAAGTATTTGCACAAGCTGTGCTCAGAAGGAAATGAAGTGGCCAAAAATATGTATAAAAAGCTGAGTTTGCAACAGACTTGATCATTGGAGTTATATAAATTCTCCATATAGTATTGTTCTCATATTCTTGTCTTGGGAGTTGCTCCAACCGAAATGTTGCTAATCCAAAAACAAAGTATGGATGATATAGTGTTTATTTTTAAATAGCTTTTTTTTTTTTTTTTTTTTTTTTTTGCTGGGAGGGTGTGTTAAAGAACAGAATAGAGAGCTAGCTGAGTGCATGTCAATGTACTGTGCAAAATTTTGTTTTTAGAGGCATTAATAAATTAGCTACCTGACAAGCAGGTAGCAGAAAACAGGAAAAAATGGTCTTCAGAGCCCTCCACCTGTGCAAGAATAGTCAGAAATTTTATTTATTTATTTTATATGGTGAAGATATACTCTATAGTAAAAAAGTGAACATTTTAGAATAATTAATATGGACTATGCTACACTCATATTGCAAGTCCTGCTTTGCACTAAAAGTACTAACTTGGCTGAAACTGAGAAATCCATTCAGAGTAATCATAACCTATCTACTTGTATATGAATAATCTTAACTAACCATTTACATAAACAACTGAAATTAAAATAGTAACTGCTCTTGGATTGAGTAAATTTGTTTAAATACTAGATGGAGTACTAAAAACCGTAAGGCTTTATCTTCAGCAAAATATATTACAGTACAACAAATTTTATGAACATGTCGTGACTTTAGCAATTCCAGCTTTCAGCTGGAATCCAGTTTTTATCCTTAATCAAATCTGTCTGTCTTCAAGAGCACATTTTTTTTGTAGGAAGTAATTGTACCATAAAATAAGAGAAGTTTTAAAACCCCAAAATTTTAGATTATCCCAGTAACTGCTAATTTATACCAAAGAAATCCAGCGAGGTGTAAATTTCATATTTCCTCATTGTTGGAGCTAATGGCTGGTGTAACTGAAAAATTGCTGCTTTTACACTAATACACCTCCTGTTATAGAAGTATTTGAGGCAGACATGTTCTGAATATATTTTTCACATAATACTATGATTTTAGGGTAGTTAAGACCTCCTACAGAAAATTATCAGTCGAGAAACAAAACTTTGAATACAGAAAGTATAGGAAGTGAAACAACTTTATATAAGCTTTGCAGTTTGTGATTAGTGAGTGGCTAATTCTTTAATTTTTAATCTTTTCTTTCTTTCTGTGATTAAAAATTGCAGTTAAAGTATTTTTATTAATGCTGTAACAATGTTTGAGTAACATGCCTAATGTGCTCCCAAGTAAATAAATATTTCACAGTCTGTCCAGCAACTCTGTTCTGAATGTACTGTGTTTCTGGTTGCTGCTGCTTTTTTTTTTTCCTTTTTTTTTTTTTTTCTCCTCTTTTTTCCTTCTAGTTCTCTTAGGAATATAAGGATTTCACAGAACACTTCTTTTGAATTTGTTCATTCTTTTTCTTTTTTTTTTTTTTTTTTTTTGCCTGTACAAAAGCAATTACATTCTTGTTAATGAAAATCAGGATTATATTGCAAGGCAAAGGTATCCCTTGTGACATATTTAAAAGGTGAAAGTTTGATGGAGTGTTCCTTGGGTCTGACACAAGTTCAGAGTATTTCTCGTAGATTCTTATTCAGAAACAAAATGTGGCTTCTGGTTCACAACTGTAAATCAAAGGGATTTTAAATTTAGGGCTTAATCCTGCAAACAAATACACAAGTAGTCCTGATGGCTCACTACCATGAATAAGGATTTGCAGAATGAAGTTCTCATTAGATGCAAACTTTATTACCTTTAAGGAATAAAATATATTTAAGTATTTTGAAGTTTGAGACAAGTTAAATATTTTTTATGAAAAGTCCAAAGAGAAGGGTTTTGCAGTAATGGAGTCTTACTCATTTACAAGCTCAAATATCTTTCAAGAGTGCTGTAGTTGTCAGTTATCATTAGAATCCACTTTCTAAGTGTTGATTGGCTCTAGAACATTTTTATGCTGAAGTTTGGCCCCTAATAACTTTTTTTTTTTTTTCTCTAGAACTGTTTTGTATTTGGTAGTCAGCATGGCTGTTTCATGACCCAAAAAGTAGGTGAAACTTTCCAGAGAGATGTGGGGTGTATTTTATTTTCTTACCCTTAGCCTCTGCTATTGCAGTTCTTCTTTAGCAAAACTACCTTTTATTTTGTTGGAAGTTGAGCCTGAAATAAGGGCTGTAGTGCTGGCCCCTTAAAAATTGTTGGTGTGGCTATTGCAAATTGTACGCTTGACTTTGTAAACTGTTTTGCAATATCTAATTGTAATGAGGCTGAAAAGATAAAAATGTACAGACTTCCTTGCTGAAGTGCTTCTCGTGTGTAACTTTTCATGGCCACTTTTACTGTTTGTACTATAGGTATATACTTGAGGCTCTCCAGACCTTGTTGACTGAATCATAATTTGAAAGCTGACAATGCATGCTTATTGCTCATCTAAAAGAACTGTTAGAGATTACTTTGTCAACTCCTCTATGCTTTCTTTAAGGACTTCTCTTGCTTTTCAAAGGCAACTTAAATAATTTCCCTGAAAGAGATATGTAGCTACAAATGCAACCCCTGCCTAGTTATTACAACATATGTAAAATCGGCCATTGTTTGAAACCCTGTGATATCTTAGGCATGGCTCTTTTAAGTTTTGAAATCTGAAACAACTGAATTTTCTGGATTTTGTTAGTTTAAACTAGATCCAGCCCTAACATTGTTTTAAAATGGAGTTTTGTATACTATTAGATTTAAGTAGATATTAACTTTTATTATTAGATTAGGCATTTAGTGAAACATATATATAGGAAGCATTTAAGCCTAGTATACTTACACCTCATTTTTCCTTGTCTGTTGATAAAATGGTCTTGCAAGGCAATAGGAAAAGAAAAACAAATGACACACGAATTCTTTAGGAAAAATAGTTAAAACATGCTAATTGGGTTATTTAAATGCTTATTCTTCTCACTCAAACGCAAATATAGGAAAGTAAGGTATTGCCCCGTTTTTATTATTTTTAATTTTATATATTTATTTAATTATTTCTGCAAAAACCTATGTAGAAATTTATGTAAACCCATACATTTAAACTGTGGGTGGCGGAATGAGAAATGTAATCAGAGTTCTTAAATGTTCAACTACTGTACTGATGGCTCATTAATCCACCTTGTTTTAGACTGCTGTTCACACACTAATGTGAAAAGGGGCATGTATGAAGATGCAAGTGCTAATTGAGTAGTGTGTTTGAATAAACTTCTGTTTCTAGCTTTGTTAATTTTGAATTTACTTTAAATGCGTGGATAGTCACAGTAAATTTTTTTTTAAGTTTGTTGGGGGCAGGATTTTATTTTTTCACAGAATAAGGGGGTTTTGTTACATTATTGTAATTTTTTAGAGCAATATTTTGAGAAAAATAGTGCTGCTTAGCAAAATATACTACTAAGATAATCTGTTCAAAGCAAGAAATCAGCAATACCTATTTTTTAAATTTGTGCAGTACCTAAAAATCTTAGTAATGTGCAAATATCTCTAAAATATTTACACCTTCCCATTAACCCACTAAATTTTAAGAGCTTGCTTTTTACTTCCTATGAGTGTCCTATGGGGTTTTTTTGTTATGTAGGTTTTGTTTGGTTTTTTAAGCCTTCAGTCCAAAGATTTTTATTATTTTATCCATCTACTTCTTAGTTGATATGAAGAGTAATTTTTTAATTTTTTTTTAAAATAGATTCTCTCTTTCCCCATGGAAGGAAATGAATTTAAGTATTAATGTGAAAATTAACATAAACATTTTGAAAGTATTGTAATTATGAACATGATTAATTTCCTACTTTGAAATAGATACAGCATAAAATAAGCCACTTTTAGATTTAGACAGGACTTCCAGTGGGTCCTGTTTGATACATCAAAACACTTGCTTTAGAATTTCTGTATTTTTTTGGAGCAAAATTTTCTCTTGGTAGAATGGGTAGATACTGTGGTCTGAAGTGTGTTATCACTTTAGTAATTCTGAAAATGCTTTGCTTCCTCCTGTTACAAACTAGTCCATATTTTAGTCAAGATCAAGAATTAGAAGAGGAGGATGCTCCATCTGTTGTGAAACGTTGTAATGGCTCTTAGGAGAAAGTCTAAGTCTACCTCTAAAGCAAAATCTATTGCAGAACAGAGTTCTCTGTTGATACTGTCACCCTTATGTCAGTATCTTGCACAGGCAAAAAAACCTCTGTATCAAAAAGAATGGCTGTGTAGGCTGTGTATTGGTTACCCTGTTCCCACACTCTTCAAAACCAAAAGATTTTTTCCAGGTTCTCAGGAGAAAGGAGAATGATGCCTTTAATGCCAAGCATAGGAGTTTGACTGCTGCTTGTATAACATGTGTTTTTCTTCATCTGTTTTTATCACCTAACTCTAATAGTATATTTCAGTTATCAGGCAAAGTGAGTATTAGTTAGGGATTGTAGTCCTGTATGTCCAGAGTATTTAATGTTTTCCATACTTCTTTAAGTCCTAAATTCTCTAATCAGTTCAAGAGTAGATAAAACACGGTTTGAAATAAACTCACAGGAAAATGCTTACACTTTTCTTTCTGGAATTACCAGATTTAAAATCTGTATCTTCATTTGCATGGTGCTTGTTTTGCATCCAGGTTTAGAGTGTAACTAGGAGACTCTTGAATTAGCAGTGAGAGAATAATTCCTTCCAGGGTATTAGTACTGCTAGACTGTGTTCTGTTTTTATACCAGCAACTCTTCAATTTTCATTAAGGTTTTGATCCCAGCTATGTCTCTGTAATTACAGTGAATTTGGCTGTGAATACTGAGTGTTTGTTTCAGAAATTGATATTTTTGTGAAACTGTGTAAGAAACTAACAGAAAATGTAAAATACAAGAATGTTCATAAATTATCTCTTAAATTTATTGTCTTTGTTTGTTTGGGTTTTTTACTCTTTAGATATGCAGATTTCTTCTTGCATTTTTGGTGTGTAATACTTAATTCGTCAACTTCAGTCTTCTGACCTGAAAATGATCATTCAAAATGCTGTTCAGATTTTTCTGTTTGTTTTATTTTTAGATTAATATAACTTATGTTGCTGACCCACTTTCCATTATGTAAAAACCTGAACAGAATTTGTCACTGAGATAGGAATTCATGAAGGCTAACACTAGAGGGCAATTCAAAGCAGCAGCTTACCCCAGAAAAGTTACGGGTGCCTGTGGCCCTGTGTTGAAAAAGAGGGAACCTGTGGAGATTTTCCCAGGGTCTCCCTCAGGCAAAAGCTGGTCTTTGATTTAGGAGGGTAATCACATTTATTTAACTCGCTTATCATATTCTTGAGTGCTCCACTGAAAGTTAAACCAGTTCTTATGCTTTGCTGAATTAGAAGTTAGAAACATCTTCCACAGTGTCTTACCTCACTCGCTCTTGCTGCTGTCAAAAAGGCATAACTTATTCAGTGGTGCTTTTTGGGTTTTTGTATTTAATTTGCTCTGATGTGCTTCATTGAACCCTTTGTCTGAAAGATACTGGGGTTTGGGAGGTAAGGTAACATTGCACTGTAACTTAAATGCCTTTTGTTAAGTATCAAGAAAAATGGAAATATGGTGAGTAAAATACATTGTTAAAATTTCTTAGAAAATACTGAAAAGTTATGCAAATTAATAAGACAGTATAAATAACTCATTTCATTTTAAAAAAACAAACCACACCATAAACAGGATAAGGCATTGGAAGGGTACTTTGTGTCCATAATTTTATTAAGGAAAATAAAATGTATCAAATGTAAAAAAAAAAATAATTGTTGAAGTAGGATAAGCAGTTAGGTGCTGTATTTAATATTTAACTGAGGAGGAGAGATAGTCTATGTATATTGTGCACAATTGAAACAATTTATATAACAGTGCATTACATAATAAATTACAGTTTTCACAGTTGCAGTGTTCATCATAGATTTACAGAACATCCTGAATGCTTGTAAATAATAACCTGTAATGCAAATGGTGATGTCATGGTTCTTGAAAAGCACTCAAGAATTCTTATTTTAGCAATGCAAATTCTCTCATTATATTGAAATGTATGCGCCCAGCCATGTAAATGCTTGCACCACAGTACAAATTTCAACACAAGGGCATTTTATAAGTGTATATGTGTTTATACCTCTCTCTTTAATTTTATGTAAATATGTATCACATATTATTTTTTATATGTACTTATATATAAAAAAACTAATCTAAGATTAAAATGGCATGATCATTCCAACACACTAGTTTTTTTAAGTAGTATTGTCTTTGCATTATTTTGCACAACTTACTATAAATGTCTGAACTTAATTCTTGCTCTAACTGCTCTCAAGTTTTTCTTTTTATGAAGAATACTTACTTACAATCACTCTGGCAGTGCCACAAATCAGTAGAAATACTACAATGCATTGTTATAGTAAACATTTACGCCTATTTTCTGCAGGTCTGATCGGCAACTCCAGTGCAATTTGAAAATATGTAATTTGCTGGGAATGATGTGCCCAACCTTAATCGGTGCTGGAGCCTTTGGAAGAGAGATTGTGTCATCATGCAGTATATAGTGCCCATAATGACTGACCTCGATGAATCTGAAAGAAGAAAATAGTTTTCTCACTTCTTAATTTGCAAAATGCACAAAAGAAAAAAAAAAAAAGGAACATGTGGAATTTAACCCCCTGATGTTGTTAGATTCTCTGGGGTTTAGGGGAGGGTTTGGGGTTTGTTGGGGGAGAGGGTTGTTGAGGAATTAGTTGATAATCATGTACAGTGATAGAGGTTTTAATCATACACGTGAACTCTTGATTTTTGAGAATGTGAATATACCAAATCTAGCTGAATAGTCGAGTGCTTAAACCAAGTGTCCATGTAAGCTTTTAAAGAACTCAATCCTTAGTCTTTTGCAGGTAAGACACTACCAATTTAAGAATAAGCATTTTCATGCTAATATGACTCTTGCCTCCTTTTTTTTTTTTTTTTTTTTTTCCCCTTTTACCAGCTTGATTTTTGGCCCTAAATCAAAGATATAAGTTCTGTCCTTAAGTTAACATTAAGGCTGTCTGCAGGATTTTGTTTATTTGAACAAAGCAAGAACAAATGTGTAAGTACCAGCAATGTGCAGACCAATATTGCAATATTGGTCTTTTCTATCTTTAAGCAGGTGGTTTCATGTGGCAGGCTGGAAGAGAGACTCTTTTTTTTTTCTTCCCAGCTTTTGACAAAAAGATGACGCATATGACTCAGAATTAGAAGGGGAAATCTGCCAGTTTGCATCAGTTCCTTAACTTGTGGGCTGCTATTCACCACAAGGAAAATCAGTATACTCGCACCAGTGTTTCTTGAGAGATGAGAAGTAATCATTTCCTTCAGAAAGTGTAGGATGATTGGAGTAGGCCTTTCATATGTTAGACTAGGCTTTTCCTATAATAAGGTTTTTTTATTATGTTAAATTTTTAGGAAGAAAAAACCCAAATCGTTCTTAAATGCTGTGTTTAATGTTTAAAATGGGAATCAGACATATTATAGCTTAATGCAGAATAAAAGCAAAGGAATCTGCTTCCTTTTGAAAATACAAAACAGAAGTTTTGCTGGCACTGAAACTCGAAAACCATTGTAGATCTCCACAGTCAAAAGGTAAGGGTTTTTTTAAATATTTTTTTAACCTAATTCCACATAACCTGAATCTCCAATTCCAGCTTTTAAGTAAGTTAGTAGAACTGGGGAAAAAAAAAAAATATAGTAATTTTGAGGGCAGAAGCCATTTGTTTTGAAGGGAAAAAAAATTACTTGAAGTAAGGAAGATCTGATTTACAAAATGTCATGCTTTAGACCTGCTAAAAAAGATAATGCACAAATTAGTGATAATTCCAATTCTTTAATATACATTTGGGTTATGATGGAGAGAGACGTCTTGCAATACTGATATTTGCTCAAAGAACATACTGTCAACTAGCCTTTTATTTTAAAAAATGTCAAATACTAATTGTTTAGAGATTAATGTCTTCTTTTTGGTTTGTGGATATTACCTAAACAGTTGGATAGGGCTAACAGTACAATTTTGATTTTATTACTTTTATTTTTGCTACTAGCATGCCTTAGTTATTAGATTATAAATCTTTTTCTTAATATATTAACTTCTAGTTAATTCAGCATGGTTTTACTTTAAGCTTGTTAGTGAAATATTGAAAATCTAGCTTAATATAAAGCCATAAGAGGCACTTGGCATCCTTATCTTTTTTTATGTGCTTCCCTCCCCCCCCCCCCCCCCACCCAGTGAATAAAGTTCCTCTCATTTGGCAAAACTAGTGTTGTCATTTTGAAAAAGCATATCCTAAGTGAAGTTCGTTTTCTAGCTGGAAAAATGAACTTGACTGCTTAGCAATCTGTGTCAGCCTTAGAAAGCACCATTTTATTTTGCATTAGCTCAGTTCTGTAGGAAGTGGGTCTCTGTTGGAGAAGTGGGGACCAACCCTAAGTGTTTTTGAAAGGGAGTACATGCATCTGTGTGTTAGATGGTATCTCTTCTATTTCACAGAGGGGTGGGGGAGAAGATGAAAACATCCTTCTGAGTTGCTGCTCCTGATTATTTCCTCAGCTACTATTGAATAAACAATAACCTAAGCAAATAGTATTAGGAAATCTACACCCCAAAGGTGTCCTTAACACTTGAAACTTCTGCTGAAGTGACTAATGAAATAATGAAGTTGTAGAAATATAGCTAAGGATTGGAGAAGTTAGAGCAATTGCTAGGAGGTGTTCCTCTGCTGTTAACTAGTGGATTCCCTTAACAGCTGAATTGATTTCTTCTAACAGTTCTGTCTCACCTTTCGTAAGTCATACAGTTGTCTGACATTTTATAGAAGTCATGTAGGGATGATGTCAAGAAAAAGACAAATTTACTGTCTGAGACAGAAGGCAGGCTTACAAAAAGCAACTTCTTTCAGGACACGAGAAGCTCTTTGTTCTGTGGCCTTGGTCTTTTTGTGCTTTGACCCTTATTTTATAGCATTGTCACTCTGACCCTAAATCTTTGGAAGCAGACATGCAGCAAATTTAGCCCTTTACAAGTGGGGTTGCATTCTGAGCCATGGGCCTGGGTTTTGTTTTTAGGCATTGTAGTTCTGTACAGTGCTGAGATGTAGCAAAATCAAAATTTAAGTTTTGTGGGTTTGTGTAATGCAAGTAGTATTATTTACATATTAGGCCAATTTTTAAATATATATATATTGCTATATTATTGTCCTATGATTTATTATTATTTACCAATTTCAGATAAGATAGCAACTAGGAAGGCAGTCTGGTTTACACTGACTAATGTATTTTCTACTTTCCCTGCAGTACTTTGGAAACTGATCCTGTGCACAGACCACCAGGGTTCCTGCAAAATGCTACTTTAAGTATTCTGTTGAGGACAAGAAATGCTTTGCTGTACATTATAGAGTTAGATTTAAACAGCAATACCTGCATGGCTTGCCTTCATAAAAGACTGGGTGCCACAAGGAGAGCACAAAATTTTACACTAGGCCTATGACTGCTTCCTGGGATAAATGAGCAAGTCTTCTCAGAATTCAATAAAATTAACTTTAAAAAAAAAAAAAAGACCCACAACAAAAGAAAACAGACACCAAAAAAGGCCAACCCAAATAAATAAAAAAATAAATTCCTTTAAGAAAAGTAGAAGATAATTAAAAGGACAGAAAACTGATAGCTGATTATTTTATTTTTTTTTAAGAATCTTTTAAGATTTATTTAAGAGGATAACCTGTTTCGCTATCTTAATAACTGTCCATTGTATACCTGGTTTGTATTGTACAGGTATTGTTATTTAGAGAAGGATTGCTCCATTTTCTTTTTTTACCAGCACTGTTTCTGTATACTTCAAGTTTCGTAAACTTGAACTATAATCATAGGATAATTTTTTCTGAAGGTAACAGTGTAATAATCTAAGGATGTATTTATTGAAGAACCAGGTGGGGGCGGGAATATATGTTTGTTTGCGTTTTTTTTTTAATCAGCAAAGGTGTTATGACATTATTTTAAAATACTAACATAGAAACTGAAGTTGTATTTGACAGGCCTGGCTTTGGTTTTGGTAGATCCACTAGGCTGAGTATTAATATTTTTTTGTGATAAAATTGGAGGGGAAGGAACATTTTAATTACTACTATAATGAAATATAAAACTTACTTTGTAGAACTTAAAAAAATAGCTTCTTCATTTTTCTTAATTTTGTATGTGTCCTTTCAAGCAGAAAGAATGCTGGTACAGATTGAAAGTGTTCACAGAGTTTTCTTCCTGTGTGCATGCCAAAGGTGCAGGGAAGACAGATTTTTTTTTTGATTTTTTTTTTTTTTTTTTTTTTTTTAAAGTTGTGTGCAAGCTATACCAGTGCAATCAAGAGGGATCTGGAAAGCTTTTCTGAAATAGAACTTTTACAAACTGTGTTAGAACCCAGAGCTTGTTACACTTTACAAGTTCCCTGTGAAGTATTTCATACAGCAGTCTTCTTAATGCATCAACATCTGACAAAATGCTCTTTAGAAGCTGGGAAAAGAGGTGGGAGAAGTTTGTCTTACTCAATTTTATTTTTAAGCTACAGTTGATACTAAAATATACTGATAATATACTAAAATATACGCTGATAATATTTGTGTGCAATATCAGCTTCCCTTAGTTCTGCTTTTTTAGCTAGCAAGCTGTAAAAACTGTTTTACATCCCGTACTTGTTCAAGTCAGAACTGACTACCTTTAATTTCTTGTCTTCCACATAAATCCACTGCGTTTCGGTTGCTATTCATCACTCCAAAAGAAGCATCAATATTGCAATACCAAATAACAGTCTTCACCTTGGTTTGTTTTTGTGACTGCAATGGCGGGGGGAGGGGGAGGGAGTACATCTCATAGAAATGAATATGTGAGTCAAGCTAGTTAGTATAAGCAGTGCTGAGATGAAGTAAAAAGTATGTAAAACTGAATTTGATGCTGATAGACCATAACTGCACTTCCAAATTTCTAGGTATATTTCTACTTCTGAATTTCTTAATGGTTTTACTTCCTGGATTTTATTTCTAGCTGGCTTTGTTATTTTTTGTTTATCTTATGCAGTAGTTCTCCAGCTAGTCTAAATATGTTTGTTCATGATCCTTGGAGAGATGGCTGGACACATGATATAGATTCTCCAAATTTAGTAACAGCAGATTTCAGTAATCAGCAGTTATCTGCTTAACTTTCATTATTAATATTTTGCATTGCAAACAACTTCTGTAGTTCTCCCAGTCTTTTGCCATGGTTATATGGGGAAAATTGTTGACTTGATTAGGAAATAGTTAACAGACAGTCCTTTTTTTAAAAGTCCAAGTTTGTATGCTCGACCTTACCTATAATTTATAACCCAAACTCCAGATCAGTGCTAGTTATCTCTGTTCAAATATTCATCTTTGTGTTCAGAAAATTATCTAAAGCATTAATTCTGACTTTAACTCAAGTTGATAACAGTCCTAGAAATATTCAGCTGCTTAGTAGAAGGTTTGGGAAGATCTTTTATACATGTAGAGTGTGTATAAGCTCCATCCTGAATGGCTGCTCCTTTTTGAGGTGAAGTGGGGCTAATTCAGTGCTGGATTACAGTCATTTAATTAACACAAACAAACAACCACCAACCCTAGCACAGAACTGCTATGTTAGAGACAGACTGGTTTTTTAGAACTGCAGTCTTAAATATGAGTTCAGCATCTTATTGTTACTTCAGGAGAATAGCAATTAAGGTGTATAGTTTATTTTCTTAATTCTTCTTCCTCTATGACCACAAAGTAGCCTCAATTAAGTTGAGTGAATTAACTGACTATCGTAGGTTATACTTAAACCAAATAATAATGCAATAACAGCCAAAAGTACACTGATACTTTTAAAATAATACTTTGAAATATTTCAGTTGAATCTTTTCTCCTTTTAAAAAAAGTATATGTGTATCACTTTAAAGGCTGCTGACACTAAGAAGTAGGGGGAAAGAGGGTTCTTTAACAAAAGCAACCAGAAAACAGGAGTAAAGGAATATACTTCTAAATATAAGTTTTAAGAATGAGCAAGAGTTATAAATTCCAGTGTGTTTGCAGTATAAATATTACAGTGTTGAGTAAGCATATGACAAAAATAAAGTGAAACTACTATTGTTTAAACTAGTGGGGGTGGAGGGAGAAGTAAACAGTGTATTATCAAGATACAGCTACATACACTTTTAGATCTTACAATTTTGATGTTTGAGAATAAAAGTGTTTAGATTTAAGAAATCTTTAATAGTGAAGTGAGATTATCTCTAATTCTGTCTTTTGTCCAGATGAATTTACTGTTTTTTAAAAAAAGTATTTATGCATTTGCAGCAAAAGTTTAACTGTCAGTATGTTTATTCATATTGAATGGTGTATTAGTGGCACTGAACTGTGAGCTCTGAGAGGAGAGCTTTGCAAATTCACCAGCAGTTGTCAAAAAAGCTATCGCTGCAAAATGTCCTGTCTACCATATGAGTAAGTTACTCTCTTCATGAAATGCACAGAACAGGACACACTTGTCAAAACTGCCCCACTTCATACTGTGCCATCTGAGCGCAGACCCTGTCTCATTTCTGGTTGAAAATAAGAAGCTGAACAGGGAAAACTGAGATTATGGGGATATACTTCCTGATGTCTGTGCTATGGGAGAGAGTAGCACTGGTGGACAAACGATGTAGTGCTTTAGACTGTGAAACACTAAGTCTTTCAGGGGCTTTCACCTTCCGATTTCTAATTTTAAACTGAAATAAAGTTGGGAAGGGGGCACAATGGACAGTGAAGCAGTAGCCCTTGCTTTTGTAGTGAATCTATGTTGCTTTGCATTAATAAGTAACACAAGCAATGGAATATGGCTGTGTGCAAATGGTGTATAACACTATCAACGAGGAAGGTGTTTTGGCCAAGAAAGTACTTTTTTTTTGTATGAGCAAAAGGCCCAAGGTAAATGTTTAATCTTTTATCTTGTTCTTGGGCATCAGAAAATATACAGTATTTAATAGAAAGGCCTTGATCTGTTTTACTCTGAGTCACTGAACTGTCAGATTGCTGGCTAGTGGTACATTTTGGGATACAATATGTTACATAGAATTTAAGGAGCTTATTAGTAGTTATAGTAGCATTTAAGGAGCCTATTAGTAGTTACAGTAGCCAGAAATTCACTTGTAGCTGGTTTTCACAGGGTCAGAAAGAAATTGAATTGGGCTTGGTGTTGTCGTAAACTCTTAACCACAAACCAATAAAAACTGAACATGATACTTTATATTAGGCTTGGTCTTTGATAAATCAACCAAGAAATACTGAAATCAAGGAAAGGCTCCTTCCTTGATTGAGAACACCTCAATTGCAAAAACGCACACTGTTTTTTCTTTTTTCCTTTTTTCTTTTTTTTTTTTTTTCCTTTTAACCAATTTGGGTTTTTTTCTGACAGTATCCCTGACATTTGTTTATTCATGGAGAGCCTGCTTCTATGGAATTTCACTTCTGCATCTTCAGAATCCTTCCTTCTTCCATCCTTCTCAGCAGAGCTCTTGCTTCAAGGGGCTTGGGGGGATCTAACGGAGCTGCCTGCATACATGATTCCCAGCTTTTATTGAGGTCTCCTGTGTCTGTCTGTTGTCTCACCCACAGGCCCCCATCTTAAGATACAAGGATAGAGATCAGAGAAGCACTCTTGATGGCATGACTGCATTCGTTTTCTGACCAAAATGTAGAGGTACAAAGCTTTGTGTAGACACTCCTGAACTTCAGCAGATTTCTGTCTTAGCTATCAGTACACTTTTAATCTTAGTCTTCCTCCTCTCATCCTTTTCCTATTCTTCAACCTCTTCTCTCACATACAGTGACTTCAATTTTATGTGAAAGGTTGCTTATTCTCCTTGCAAATAAAACATATTTTTAATAGCAATGTAGAAAATAAACAGTCATGTTGCGTTTGATTTTGTTGGTTGGTTGGTTGGGTTTGGGGCATTTTTGGTAGTAAAGCTTAAAAAAAATATTAAAAATCAAAACACAGTCCTGTAATGCATGTGAAGTTTTGTGTTCAGGTTTCTTTTTTTTTTTTTTGGGGGGTGGGGGGGAATTACCTGCAAGTTCTCTTACTAATGTACTCACTGTAGAAAATAGCATAATAGTTCTGCCAAGTTTTCATTTCATGATGTGTGTAGTTTAATTTTAGAGGGATTTCCTTATGCAACAAAAAACCCCAATGCTTAGGCTAGAAGATAAAAACAACTAGGCAATTGAAACAACAGTATCAAGTTAAACACATGTAGTTTACAAATGAAGAATTTAGCCTGAACATACAAATGAGAAATGTACTTCCAAAGGTATTAAATGTTGCACCTGTCTTATTTACATAATTTCCTCAGTCTTTTAAGATGAATCTACAAGTAAGAAGCAGTATTTTATCTTGCTGGATTACGTATTTCTTATTCTTTTCTCAGAAAAGTTTATGTAGCTTCTTTACTGCTGGTAGCAGTTTTGCTTGCATCTATCTTTATCTTTGCCTTCCACGTTATGTATATATGGTTGAGATATTTCTTTACCTCTTCCTCTCTTTGATTATCCCTCACACAGTTTCTTCAGGGGGGAGACCAAAGGTCACAGTCTACCTTTATAGTTAGGTTTGTTTTGACTTTGCATTCAGGTTTTACTTCACCACTGTACTGGGTAAGTTGGCCCTATATAGTCTAGCTTGCCTGTTTTAGCTGTCCAATTTGAAAAACAAGCAAACAGGTAGTAAGAGGGGGGAAAAAAGTGTAAATATTCTTGTGTGTGTATAAAGTATACTGAAAATGGCTCTTACAGAGTTCCTAAAGTTGTATTTGTACCTAGACAGCTGTATAAAAACCTATGTTGCTGCTGCTACCTGTAAACTTACACTAGCAAATCTCACTTTAACTGGCACGTTTGTAGCAACAGACCCTTCTAGCAGAGATCATCCTGCTGCATTATTGTAGGAGTAAAAATAGGAAGGAAGAAAAACTCACCAAACAATCCCCCTTTGTGGCCTGCCGCACTTCTTTGTGCTTACAGATAACCCTGTTAATTTACAGAAGTTGTTTTATCATGACTAGAAAGTTTATTACAATGGAATGGAGTGATTGGGTCTGTGCTGTGTAAGTAGCTTTTGTGTTAATAATTTGGTATAAAAACATTAAGGAAAGTATAATTCATATTATCTAGGGAATCAGTAAAAGTACTGTACATACTTTACTTCAGTACGAGAAAAGGATACCTGGCAGGGATGTGAACTCCAAGTCTCTTGCCTGTCTCTTCAAGTAAAGTAGCATGGTCATGCTAGGCTGGGGGCAGGTGAACTACGGCTCCTAATAACAGATAAGTTACTGTTCTTGCTAACAATCTGTTTGTGGGGTTTTTTAAATATTTTTTTTTTCCCTGAAAGGGAGGGATTAAGAAGGACTTGTAAACCTGTCTGCTGTGGCAAGGGTAACCTGCAGAGGTAAGAAAGGGCTTGAGGACTGATACGGTACTTGACAGAAGCTTATTTTGAAATTAGCTCTTATTCTCTTATATATGAAAGTTGTTTGGTTTTGTTGGGGGCTTTTCTTCACATCAGAGTTTTCCAGATGACCAAAAGTTATATTAGAAAATAACCCAGGCTTTCTTTGTTTTGTTTTCAAGTAAACATCTGCATAATCTTTAGTTCCTCTAATCAGTCACACAGTTGTCCAATTCCTGGTCCATGTCCAATTAAGGTATTATGCACAGTTGACAATAAAGTCTAGAGCTTCATTGTAAATAAACAGTCAGCTTGGCAATGGACAAATGTTTTATAAACATTTTGTAGCTTATTAATACAGCTGATGTCAGTAATGAAAACTAATGTTCAATAAGAAAATTATGCATTAAGCTTTCAGTGTGTGCTTCTATTTCCTTGAAGTATGGTAGACACCTTGGCATAACGTAGCAGCACATAATGGTTTGTGGGTTTTGAAAAGGTGCAGGCCATATTGTGCTGCCGCAAAAATACAAGGATTCCATCATCCTGAAGAGAATTATCACTTATGAATTAGTCAATGTTGTGATGCTGATGTCTGTCATACCTTAGCAGCACGTAAATATTGGTGTTAAGACTGTAAATATCTCCAGTATTAACTGTGCTGCTGAAGTAAGGCCAGCCACTTCTGCATGTGAATCATGAAAAAGGACATTTCCAGTATTTCCCAATGCCTTTTTGTTGTTATAAGTTATATGTTGATTGTCCATGAACACTGTATTGACTTTTGTTTGTAGTTTCATCTATTCAGAAACAATATTTAGGACTTCATAATATCTGATGGTAAATATAGAATAGACATATATATTACTTTGAATGCTTTTGTTTACATGACAGCTGAATTTATTAAAAGAGCCATCTCAAGCTGCACGTGTCTAACAATGCTTTGGTAAGTGTGTTTATATATATAAAAAAATTACTTTAAATGTCAGTATTTCTTTATTAAAACTCTTAAAACTGTGTATTTATTTTTACAGCATTTTCTTAATGAGTAGAACTGGGAAATGTTTTGTCACATTTTTAGCAAAGTGAGCACATAAAACAAGTGTCTTCCAAAATTTTTAATAAAAACTTATTAAACACTTCATTTCTTAAATCACTGTGTCTATAGACAGGTCACAATTTTATGGTTAGAAGTTTAAACTGTATCTGACTGTAAATTTACTCATTTTTTTCTCATCTTCCACTAACATGTTTCTCTTGCAGGGGAATCTTTCATTGAGATGATTGAAATCGCTGCAGTGAGAATGAAGATTATTTGGGCTCCTTTCCTTTTAAAAGCTGCATGCAAGAACTGTGTGGTGAGTCAAATGTAGACTAATGGTTATGTAAATGTCACTAATTTTAGATACAGTCAAGATCTGAAAGTGTGTTTCCTTTTAAGATTTTATTTTTTTCACTATCATGACTCAGTATCACTTGCTAATCTCATTTTATGAGCCCTGTTATATTTTACCATTAAAATACACATTGCTTTCTTCAAATAAGTACTCACAGAGTGAAGTTCATACATCACGTAGATGTTTTAAAAGGAGAAAAAAAGCTTATCTGCACTGAAGATTTGTTTTTGCTTCAGGCTTCACAGGCCTGCTACTGGTACAGTTGCACGGGTACAAACATGACATAGATGAGTATGAATCAAAGTAGTTATATTTCATAAATCTGGATTATTTGACCATATAGAATTTCAGCCTGGTGTATGTGCTGGTAAAAATCACGCTGTTCTTGTCTGCCCCTGCTATGGATTTGAACTGGTGAATGACTGATGGCTAAAATTTTCAATTTAGTTCAGACCTGAGTAGTTCTTAATAGTAAAGCTATGCCGTATTCGATAGCCTACAGCTTTACATAAAGTAAACACTTCTGTGTGTATATTTACATACTACATGTCTCTTAAGATAGATGGACAAAATGGGGTTGACTACTCAGAAAAAGTATGCTATCTGGCTCAAAGTTGGATGGCTTTCTCACTGAGGCTTCTTTAAGTTATATTTGCTTATCTGTAACTGCTTAATATTAAAGACCTGCATGTATATTTATTTCAGCCATTTAAAAACAGAAGTGCTTGGAAAGACCAGACACTGGGTTATAATAGAAAAAGATGTTGTTATTCCACTGTTCCACTCTGTTTAAAGGTCACTAATTTTTGTTAGAACACTGCAGACTGTGGGGCTTGCAGAGGGCCATTCATCCTGTTGCTCTTGTAGATCCAGTATTTTAATGTATCTGGGCTTTTTCTCCAGGACTTCTATGAGTAGATGTGAATCTAAAGAGCTGATCAGAAAGATTTGAGAGCATGCAATAGGTAAGTCTATTTGCATGGCTTTGTCAAAGTCAACCATTTATTCCTGACTACTTGGTTGTGCCAATCCAGACTGAGACAAACTGCTTCCTTCTGGTTTGCCATGCAAACCCCTATAAACTCCCTATGGCAGAGAGTAGGCAGAAGCAAAAGGGGAAAGGTTGGACTGCCTTGTTTGGTGGCCCTAGCAGCTTGTATCAGTTCAGTGATGTGATGAAAATACCATTTGAGCATTTGCAGAACGGAAGCTCAACTGAGGAGCCAAAGTTCTGGTCTGGATTAAGAAAATTACTTCAAGTGCTTACGAAGGCCTACTCACATTATTCAGTTCCTAAACCTTTGAAAATAATGTCATATTTCTTGCATGGTTCACAGTTGCCTTAAATAATACTAGCAATTGTATTTTCCAGAGGTTTTCGTTTGTTTCTTGAAACTGGAAGAAGCAGCAGCCTGACAGAAGGGATCTGGCCTAAGGCAAAGAGAGAACAAGTCAGGCTTGGGGAAAGGGGCTTGCACACCTCAGATCATTCATAACACTGACTAGAGTGCTCTGCACTTCACATCCAGAAGGGAATGCAGACTGTTCAGTAGTAGCTTTTGCTGTCATCTGTAAAATCACTGTCATTTTCATCCCCCTCATCATATTCCACACAGAAGGGGGCAACCCCATTAATGCTGTCAGCTACTTCATGAATTTTGGTCCTGAAAAGGAATCCCAAAATAACAGTAGTTAAGGTTGGAAGGGACCTCTGGAGATTGTCTAGTCCAAGCAAAGTCAAGCAGAGCAGATTTTTTAGGGCTGTGTCCAGTCAGGTTTTGAATATCTCCAAGGATGGAGACTGCAACCTGTCCTGTTCAGGTAGAATTTTATGCATTTCATTTTGTGGCTGTTGCCTCCTGTCCTGCCACTGGCCACAACTGAGAAGAGCCTGGCTATATCTTCTTTACTCTCCCTTAGCCCCATCAGCAGGCATTTATAAACTCGATAAGATCACACACACAAGCCTTTTCTTCTCCAGGCTGGAGTCTCAGCTCTCTTGGCCTTTCTTCATAGGAAATACACTTCAGTTCTCTCATCATTGTTGTGGAACCAAATAAAATGCTTCAACTAATATGGGAATTGGAACTCAAAGGGGGAAATGCTTTTTGGGGGAAAAAAAACAAAACACAACCTAATAACTTAACTATAAAAACTTTAAAAAGAACATGAAGATCACAAAATGAAACACTAAGAAGTTAGAGAACTCCTACTTTAAGATTCTGCAGTCTTCATTTGCCCCCTTGTGTTAGTGTACTATGAAGCAATATTCATGATCATACAGAATATTTAATCTAATGATAGGATTGGCCTAGTGTGGTGCTGAGACAGGGAAGATGTTTGTGAGCCACGCAAGCAAGAAGCCTGATGCTGCTACAAGCGCTGCAGAAATTGGTAGAAAATTCTGTAGGTAATGGAACAAAAGTCTTCAAGTAGAGGAAACCATGTTTTCATGGTTAGGTCAAATGAACATTCCTAAGAATTGCATGTGATGTTTGTTTTTCTGCCTTTGTTCTTACATGATGCTAAACAAGTTACCAGACCATTGTTTTCATAGTACTTGTATTCCTCATTTCAGAGGTATTTGACTGAAGAACCCCATGCCTGATGGAAACACTGTTCACATTCGCAGCTGAGCTTCTTAGGAGTAATGTTATGACTGACAGTCTCCTGTCTTCTTAAACAGAGTCCCTCAAACTGTTGCATACTACTGTAGTTTCTATACCTCCATGTCACATTTAAAATGGGGATCGTTTGTTTTTAAAAACCCACTTTTGTTTAGTAGCTCTACTACAGTAATGCATTTCCTCATGGAATTTTCTATGGCATTTATTAATTCTGCTCTTGGAGGAAGAGGTGAGTATTGTGCATATTTTAAAGATCAGATCTGCAATCAACTTTCCTTATTACCAGCTCAAGCTTAGAAACCAAGTTTCCATGTTGTTGATTCATGGTCTATTCATCCAGTCCTGTGAGCTCCAAAATACTCTGATTTGTGTCCTATTTTGTCACCGATTCATTTTGCATGTATAGCTATTACAGAATCACAGAATGTTAGGGATTGGAAGGGACCTCAAAAGATCATCTAGTCCAATCCCCCTGCCAGAGCAGGAACACCTAGGTCAGGTCACACAGGAACATGTCCAGGTGGGTTTTGAATGTCTCCAGAGAAGGAGACTCCACAACCTCTCTGGGCAGCCTGTGCCAGTGTTCTGTCACCCTCACTGTGAAGAAGTTCTTCCTGACATTTATGTGGAACCTCCTATGTTCCAGCTTGCACCCATTGCCCCTTGTCCTATCATTGGATGTCACTGAGAAGAGCCTGGCTCCATCCTCATGACACTCACCCTTTACATATTTATAAACATTAATGAGGTCACCCCTCAGTCTCCTCTTCTCCAAGCTAAAGAGACCCAGCTCCCTCAGCCTTTCCTCATAAGGGAGATGTTCCACTCCCTTCATCATCTTTGTGGCTCTGCACTGGACTCTCTCCAGCAGTTCCCTGTCCTTGAACTGCGGGGCCCACAACTGGACACAATTCCAGATGCGGCCTCACCAAGGCAGAATAGAGGGGAAGGAGAACCTCTCTTGACCTACTAACCACCCCCTTTCTAATGTGCCCCAGGATGCCATTGGCCTTCTTGGCCACAAGGGCACATTGCTGGCTCATGGTCATCCTGCTGTCCACCAGGACCCCCAGGTCCCTTTCCCCTACACTGCTCTCCAGCAGGTCAGCCCCCAACCTGTACTGGTACATGGGGTTGTTCTTCCCCAGATGCAAAACTCTACACTTGCCCTTGTTGAAATCCATTAAGTTTTTTCCCGCCCAACTCTCCAGTCTATCAAGGTCTCGTTGAATGGCAGCACAACCCTCTGGTGTGTCAGCCACTCCTCCTAGTTTGGTGTCATCAGCAAACTTGCTGAGGATACGTTCTGTACCCTCATCCAGGTCGTTGATGAAGATATTAAACAACACCGGTCCCAGTACCGACCCCTGAGGGACTCCACTAGTCACAGGCCTCCAACTAGACTCCGTCCCATTGACCACAACTCTCTGGCTTCTTCCCTTCAGCCAGTTCACAATCCACCTCACTACCTGATCACCAAACCCATACTTTATCAGCTTATCTACAAGGATGCTGTGGGAGACAGTGTCAAATGCTTTACTGAAATCAAGATAAACCACATCTACCGCTCTACCATCATCTATCCACCTAGTTATCTACTCATAGAAGGCAATAAGGTTGGTCAAACATGACTTACCCTTGGTAAAACCATGTTGACTGCTCTTAATGACCCCCTCATCCTTGATATGCCTAGAGATAGTGCCAAGAACAAGCTGTTCCATCATCTTTCCAGGGATGGAGGTGAGGCTGACCCGGGTCCTCCTTCTTGCCCTTCTTATAGATTGGAGTGACATTTGCTATCCTCCAGTCCTCAGGCACATCTCCTGTTGCCCATGATTTAGCGAAGATGATGGAGAGTGGCCTAGCAATGACCTCTGCCAGCTCCCTCAGCACCCTTGGGTGCATTCTATCTGGTCCCATCGATTTATGGATATCCAGATTGCTCAACTGATCCCTAACCCAATCCTCATCTACCGAGGCAAACTCCTCCTTTATCCTGACTTCTTCTGGGGCTACAGGGATCAGGGGCTCCTGGGGAAAGCCTGCAGGAGTAAAGACAGAGGCAAAGAAGGCATTCAGCACCTCTGCCTTCTTTATATCCTCTGTCTTTAGGGCGCCCACCTCATTCATCAGTGGGCCTATATTGCCTCTAGTGTTAGTTTTATTAGCTATGTATTTGAAAAAGCCCTTTCTATTATCCTTGACCTGGCTTGCAAGGTTAAGTTCTAAGGAGGCCTTAGCTTTCCTAATTGCCTCTCTACATCCTCTGACAACTGTCCTATATTCCTCCCAAGTGACCAGCCCCTCTTTCCATGATCCGTAAATTCTTTTTTTCCACCTGAGTTTGCCCTATTACTATTAAACACTTGTTTGTCCCATTTTTGGAGTGTGGTTTCATGAGTAACACCTTCGATATTCTGCAAAATCTTTTATACACTAAAGGTAATGTTTGTGTTTGAACTTCAGCATATTTTACAATAAATTTACCTGTAAAGATCTATCTTGCAAAAATAATGAACTAGTTAAACTGTAACACTTAATTTCTTATGTACAGTGGTAAATGGTGCATCTTTAAAAATGTAAAGTGACTCACACCTATGCATTTAGGACTTCTGCAGGCCATTGTTCTGCAAATTTCAAAAGCAGTTTTCTTGGTACTGCATATGGCACACTTTACTGTGTGAGAGTGCTTCTGCACACAGAAATCTGAAAATGTTTCAGCTTTTCCTTTAATCATGGTATTTTGTTAAGTATTGGGGGAAGTCTCTCAGGTAACAATGCTAGCAGTAGTAATAATAGAAATTTGAAATGTTTAGATTCCCTTTATGTTCTTTATCACCACCTCCTGTCATAGAAGTCACAAGAAATGATTGATAGAAATATATCCAAAGTGGTGAGCTATTTTACCACAGCTGAACTTGAAGTAGAGCAGCAATTCTTCATTTAAAACAACCAACCAAACAAAAAAGTTTAAAATGTGTTTGAAGAAAAACTAATGTCTGAGATATATGTAAATCTCCTTTCTAAGGTGGCAGTTTTAAGTGTGTATCGGAAGAAAATGTTTAACTATAAACAGAAATAAGAAAATAGTGAGATGGCTAATATCACTAGAGTATTACTTTTTCACTCTAAATTAAACAGTTTATTTCTGTTGGAAGTTATTTAATGGTTCTTGTGCAACAACTCAGTATTTTTCCCAAATCTGATTCACTTATAATAGCTCTGTTTTAATAAATCAAATGAAATTTATCTAATATTGCTTCCATCTCTTAATGTAAAATTTGAACCCTATGTTCAAAGGTTCTGAAATTAACAACTTAATTATAGCAGCATTTCTCCAGTTTGAATCTTCAGTCTTAAGTATACAGTGCCGAGTAGCTACAGGCTGACTTACTTAACTTCTATTGAGAGATGGGAATAATATGTCTGTAATGTTTTCTTCTGCTGTTTATAGCCATAGGAGACAGCCATGGATAGAAAGTTTCACATTTCCTTGTTTTTTGCAGGGCAAGCATGTGGCTTTATTACCTATAAAGGAATCTTCTGTCAGCAGCTTTTACACTTTTAAGTGGTTTTAAAAGTAAAACTCAATCTCTCATAAAATACTCCAAAAAAACTCAAGTATTATAAAATTTGAACTATATAAGGCATAAATTATAGAATATATAGTCTCAAATGTATAAATTTTTAATATTTTATTGAAATAGAGTCAAAGGAAAAGCTTCAGAGATTGTATTATTGGACCAGCTAGAATTTTCAACAATAATATATGACTATGGTTCTACAGTCCTGTGATTCTTAAGCCAGACAAGTTTGCAACTGACAGAGGCTTCCCGTTTCCTTCAATATTAACCTGGCTCTGATAATTCCATGGCGGTTTCACTGAATGACTTTGGGTTGATTTTTGGTAGGCTCAGCCAGCTGAATATGCTTGCCATGCGAGCAACAGTGCTGGCATCAAAATTCCCTGTGCTCTCGAAATGGCAGTCCAGTATTAAAGTTAATTTCCATTGCTTAAACCAGTGTAAGGAATATCCAGGGCCTTATTCTTCCTTTCTTGATACTCCTATAGACAGACTTTGCCTATCTGCTCTTAAATCAGTATCAAAGGGAGTAACAACATCTTGGTCTACCTCTTTCCTTCTACAGAAGATTGGTAACTACCTACGGAACAAGAAAATGCTTCTATAGGTATAGCTTCTTAGCGTATGGAAACAGCTGTGACATACCTTTCCTGTCATCAAGACACTGTGAAAATCTCCCTCTTTTCCAGTAAGCAACATCTGTTATTTTCAGACATATCAAATATATTAACTATATTATCCCTCTATGTATCATGAAACTGCAGAGACAAAATTAAGAAATTTCCACTAGTATCAGACAAAGATGAAAAAGAACTCTACCGTTTTGGAGGTATGAAATCTGTTAAATGACGTGTGCGATGACCAGTTTTAGGAAGCGTGCATAGATGGCAGGTTGTATGGTCAGAAAAAGGATTTCACTGCCGATTTGACAACATCATGTAGCCAGACAGCCCCCTATTGGTTGTATTGTTGTGGAGGTTTCACAAATGAATTGTGCTTGAATTCAGCAATTCATTGCACTCAATAAGCTATTTTTTTCATACCCATATCACAAATTGGGGGGGGGGGGGGGGGGGAGGGGAGGAGTGTGCATTTGGATAAAACTTGATTCAAAGGGAATTTTTGCCTCTTGTGTATGAGATAAATGTAAAAGCTTGGTTAAATGGAGTATCTGCATTCAGTTTCTCAATGTCTATAGGAGTTTATTTTTAAAGTGCTGCAGTGAAAATGTAGAACAGTAGTTTGTCCTTGTGATCAGAACTTAAGACTAGCATACTTTAATATCACACAGCCAGGCTAATGCAAAGTATTTGGGTACACTTCTGTCAGTAATGCAGGCAGTAGATTTTAAAACATGAAAGTGTGTAAGCTAGCAGTGAATTTGCTGGACATAGGCTCCAGCCTCTTTTAATGAGTGGGACTCTTGCAGGTATGTCTGAGAGCTTCTACTATTCAACAAGGCACAGTTTTACCCAGACGCTTAGGGTTTTTTATTCATGTTTGCTTTGCTTTAATCTCTTTTGTATGTGGTTTAAGTTGCTACCAGTGCAACTAGCTGCTCACTTCCAGTTTCTTTTCCCACGTGTGAAGACATCAAAAACCTTGTTCTTCAAAAGAAATAAGTGTCTAAAATATTGGAAAATTGAAGGATTTTTACTGGGTATTTTGACTTTTTTTTAATGTGTTTGTAAATGGAACTTAAAATCTGCCTTGTAGTGGTCACTGTATATCCATGTGGTAATGGAGTGCTGTAGATGCTGTGTGCAGGCACTTATTTGCTAGAATCTGATAACGTATCCATGCTTAAAAGGCACTATTTGTGGTGGAAATAGGTGACCCAAGGAAACTTTCCAGGAAGAACTCTCTCTCAGAGGTGCAGGATCTTCTGCTCGGGGATAAACAGTACAGAGGTAGATCTCTTTCTGCATCAGGTATGGCCTAGGTTATGAAAGCTCTTCTTTTGAAGAATTTGATTTGTGGCCAAAAATCTATAGCTAGTAGTAGAGAAACTGATGTGAAAATTAGTCTTCTGCTACAACACAGAGCAGAAGACTGTCATGATTCTGAGAAAGCCAAAGTGCTTAAGACCTCTTTTTTATTTCTCCCCTTCCCCTTTGGTAGACATTAAAAGATGGATTGTAATGGGATATCTTGTAACAGTTGGCAAAACCAACAGAGGGTAAGCATACATGCTGTGATTGAAGAGGCGGAATGGGAAAGACAGGGACAGACCAAAGAGCTACTTAAAAATTTTCATAACCTACTAAAATCCATCAGAAGAGTTTAAGAAGCTGGCTGAAGCAATCTCAACATGAAGGTACTCTCCCAAGAAACAGAAAACTTGGGTTTCGGCTTCTTCAAAAGCCCGAGGTGATTCAAGTTCACATCTCCTGCTTCTGAAAAAGTGCCCAGTGGAAGCTGCCCACAGATGTTCCCCATCTTTCTTGTTAAATCAAGGATATGTGCAAAAGAAGAATAGAAGTCACAAAACGGTTTTGTTCAGAGATTGTTGGTAGTGATAATCATTACTGTTAGCAGATGAAAGCAAGCTGCAGGTAGGATTTCAAAGGGTAGTGGAATTTGCTTTTATTGGACTAACTGTGCAGTTCCTTACAAGTTCCATATTCTTTTCCTAAGATGTTTCCTAAAGTAACAGTAAAATGAGCATACGATAAATATAAGTACCCATTAAAACTCACTAAAGGAATACCTTATGTTTCCAGTAGATGAACACTGAGAAAACTGAATATTTGTGAATTGCATCACAGACCTCTATTATGCCAAAGTTCTGGGGTTTATTGCTAGAGAGCACCAGTAAAGGTGGCTTTAAACTGCTTTATGCTTCTACTTGCTCTAAAGCTGCTGAAGAGGGAAAGCAGGGAGCAACTAGCAGCATTAAAGAATTTCATGGCTGTTCAACAACCAGTAAGGGGATTCACCTCTTCCCTCCTTCACTCTACTGTCAATTATTTTTCTTTTTTTTTCTTTGTTTATGTTTGAAGAGGCTTTTTTATTATTCTTGACAGGAGGGTTTGCAATCTCCCTCCCAAGTTAGTGGAATTGATAAGAGCCTGTTCTGGGTAGAAGATACAAATAACAGCCTGATCAGAAAAATTACAACATTTTTCTTCCTCTGAGGAGTGGTTACTTGCTCCATTTCCAAATTAGGACTAAACTTTACGACTCCCTCAAGGCTCTTGGAGTATCTGCAATTTTTATTTTCTTCAAGCAGTTCTGGTAAGCTGAGAAGATACAGGTTACTTGTAGAGCTGTGACATCGTGATCCCATTATTTTATGCTTATTCAGGCAGAAATAAGTAGCCTGAGAAAGGCACTACCTTATGCTATGAAAGTATCCTCAGTGAGTTTCCTCTGAAGCTGCATCCTTTTCTTCTTTAGCTATGAGCAGTTGTCCAGAGCAATGGATATTCTTAATGGTAACTGACAGATTCTTAACTGTATCTCTTTTTTTCACACTTATTTCAGAGTTGTAAAAATAGTATCTGGTCCTGGTGATTTATAATGTTTGAGTTTCTCAGGCTGCCAACAAGCTCTTCCTTTGAGACATCTAAGCCTGGTGAAACTACTCTGATTCCCCATAAAGCATGTCCTTGGGATAGGAATTTCTCTGTCACCCTCTATATTAAAACCAAAAATGTTACATTGAGCTTCTCTTCTTTGCCAGTTCGTTTCATCCTCCTCTTGGTACTACATAGGCAAAACCAAAAAATAACCTGGATTTGAATATCTCTAAGAATACTTGGAATTCTCTGTGTGTGTTTGTGCATTTGTACACGGGCACCACGTGCAGCCATTGGTACCTGTGCATCTGATATTGTTGTATGGGAGAACATTGTTCAGCAGCACCTGTGTGTCTGCCTAAGAGTAGTATTAATCCTGTCATCCCCTTGTTCTAGCCTGGTGGCTACTAATAGAGCTTTTTATTAGCCAATGATATACCAGGTAGTCTTTTATTATTCACTAATATATTATTATATTAACGCTTAAATAGCCGTTAAGATTGGGTTTGGTTTTAGAAATTGTACCTTTTCTGTTATTCTTCTGTCAGAGAAGCTGCTCTAGCCCAGGAAGAATTCCATATCAACGCATACCCCATCAATGAGCACAACCTCCCTAGCATTCACTTATTGTGTAATGTAGTGGTGTCATTAAAGACTCTACATAAGACACATTTTACTTGGCTTGATGATCATCACATGAATTTTCTAAGAAGGCTGAGTAAGAAAAACATCTTGCTTCAAGATGTCACAAGTGATACAGGCATCAGTCCTCTGGTTCTAGTTTGTCTGAACAGGCACACTGAGAAAGACCAGAACTCGCTGTTTCCACTTCTTGCCCTAGGCTGTCAGCAAGTCTCCTAACATGGCCAGACCTTGATTAGAGGGTGACAAGGAACAGAACGTTTGCAAAACAGATCCCGATTTTCTCCTACGTAAATTCTTCTGAAGTTAAGCATAGCTCAAACCTGGGAACACCAGGTTGTCCAATGATGCAGAGCTGGAATTACCTTGGATATTTCATGGTACGTGGTCTGCAGTTCTTGGATCCCTCAGCAGCCATGATGCTAAAGCAGAAATTATCAGTAATAATGACACCAAAATTATTTTTTACAAGGTCCAATCACCTTTGGATACTTCAGCTGAAAGTAGATAGCAGTCCAGCACTCCACTGTCAAATCCAGCTCAGAATCACCCTTTGTAAGCCTCCACGGATGTCCAGCCTTCAGTATTGATTCAACCATTCTCTGCTGGTACTGAGATCATTTTCTGTGAATTTTCAGCATCCTGTAGAACTACTTCCATAGAAAATATTCCTGTGCTCAGTAAGAACCAGAGGACTGAAAGGTTCTTCTGGAAGATTCTCTTTAACTGGACATTCTATGCTATGTCACCAGCTATCAGAGTGGCATCCACATTTCATTCTCTCTTTCTCACCACAAGGCAGCTCCTGACTTGGTACCTCCATCCAAGGAGTACAAAGCCTTCAAAGATCCAAGGCCAGTTTTACCAAATGCCAAAACCACTACTAAATGCCATCAGACTAGAACATTGTCTCAGGTCAGCCTTCTCTAGGAGGAAAGCTGTCTCAAATAACAGCAAAAATTGACAGAGCAAAAAGAAGATGAAGTTTTATCTCTGCTGCAGAAAGAGCTACGTTCCCAAAATGAAGGTCCCAGACTATGAAACCATACAAGCTAAACAGGGTATTATTAATTAATATTTGCAAATACTAATTTAACTGCCACAGAACTGCCACAGACATCTAGGGACGAATTTAGATATGGTGCAGTAGAGACCATTTACAGCAGTAACAACTTTTCCAGAGACAGACATCTTTATAAACATGTCTTTACAAAGGCAACTTCTTTATGGGTTTTCTGAAGTACGAGCAGCTGCTACTCAATGCTTTGCAATCTGTTTGTATTGACGAGGTTGTGCATGCTATACTTAGGTCCCCAAGAGAGTAAACACCAGTTCCCCAGCACGGGCATCACAGAGCACCAGCTTTCCAACCATACGGGCCTGTGTGCCATCCAGCAAAGCAGCGCAAGACTTAAAGAGGAAGAAAAACCAACCTCCTCGTGTGTAGCAGTTCATCTGCTTCTTTTGTCAGTGTGAGAGTGTCCAGCCATTTGATCTGGAACATTCAGGATGTTCCACCTTTTTCTTTCAACCACTGGAGTGGTTTTATAACAGGTTAGTGCCTACCAGCAACCACAAAGACAGGCTTGTGTATTCTATTTTAGTCACTCATTGACTCCATCCTGTCCAGGGGCATTTTAATAAGAATGTGTTAGATCATTAGTAACATCACTTCTTTTCCTATGGAAAAGAGATCCCACTTTATCTTTTAAAAAGGGAGGTTAAAAGGTGGTAATGACTTGATTCCAGTACAGTGTTTGTTTTGGCTGTCCCACATATCAAGAGATGTGAAAACATACATCTGAAAGATCAGATATGGAGTAATGTTTTCAGGTAGCAGTTTTTCATCACCAGGTTAAAATGCCCTGCTCTGAGTTTTCAAAACAGTTATTTCTGCATTGTTATCCACCCAGCCTGAAGGAGCTGTGTGGTCTTTGTAGCGAGAGTCGTTGCCTCCAGTAGAAGATCTGCGTGCTTGTCACCGCTTGTTTAGGAAGAACAGAAATCCACATCTTCACATTCTGAACAAACCAGATGTGAACTCCTAAGAACTCTCATTAGATCCTCCACTTATGGCTGTATCTTGGCGCTGGGAGCAGACGAGACGTCAAATGATCAAAACCATAGCAGACTAATGTTCTGTTAGCTTTGTACAATTTCACGTGATGTTCAGCTTTTCTATTCAATCTCAAAGCCTACCTCAGAAGTCCAGTGACAGCATGTGTCAGGCTTTCAATAGCTAAGCACAAGAGACTGCCACAGCACAGCTTACAGGGCAAGCTATAGCCAATGGAGCAGCCGCACAAGTGTCCCTGTGCCTGTTAGTGCATTTTCCAGCCAAGGTTTTGCAGAGAACCTCTGAAATGACAGATGAGTCTAGCAGAAAGATCTCTTGCCCATCCTTTTCCATATGTATCCATAGAGGTTTTGGGACTGCATATGAACACCACTGAGCTCTGGATTGCACTATCACACTTCAGCTGTCAAAGAAAACTCATTGAATAGCAACAGAAAGCATCATTAGCCTAACCAAAGATGGGAGAAGGATCTTGCTTACATCAGGGGCCATGCAGTTACAATTTTTCATTTACATTCTTGACATAATCATGTTAATCATTAAGCATTAATGTTTTCCAGGGATCCACAGTTTACTGAGCCATCTTCAGAAGATAATGTTTTCAATAATCATAGTAGCAAAGGAAAATTACATGGCTTAAGGACTGATTTGCAAGTGGGGAAAATAGAATGTAAACCAGTCTGTTCCAGAAGAAGATACATTTTCAGTTTATGGAAAATTAGGAACTTACTAATAGGGTTACTGCATGCCATACAGCAACTGGAATTGAAACAAAGGCCACCAACGGGATGTATCCAGTAATTATCCAGGAGGCTTTTACCCCAGTGCTGCCAAAGCACTGCTGGTATTCTGGTCTTCAGAGTTTGTTTGGCCACCAAAAGCTTCACTTTGTTTCCAGATGTGAGTTCTCAACATGATTAACCCATATTATGTCTGGATCCTGCAATGTTTCACTTCCTAGCAGAAATTACTTTTGAGAGATATATTTTGTTCTTCAGGTGTGTAAAGTATTGATGTAAGGTCTTCTGCAGATCCACTTACCTAACACACTGGGAAAAAATAAAACGTCCCTCTAGTCACATAGATATCTAAGTCTCCTATCTAAGCCTTTTCCATCTTCCCTTAACAGCTCTTACCCACCCGTTCATTCATCCCTATAAGATCTGCTTTTCCTTATCTGGTGGCGTTGAAATTTCTGGCAGCTCTGTTAAATGTCCTCCCTTCAGTACAATAACTTGTGTCTCTTTGCTCCCACAACAGCAGCAACTCTTTCCAGCTGAATTTTATCCTTTAACTCCCTTTCTGTAATGGGAAAGAAGTGAGTTTGCTTTCTTGCAATATTGTAAATAAAATGGTATGCCAGCAATTATTTTATTATTCAGTTTAGTTATCACTGGGGAACAAAAACAAAAACCATAGAACAGTCTTCAGAAGGCCCTCAATGAAAACTACAAACTGCCTTTGCAACTCAAAAGAAAATTGAGTTCCTGACTCCAAAGTACTAGTAAAACCCGAGACGATGTTTCCAATCTATTGCCTCTTTTTTCCAATGGAGAACCAGGACAGAACAGTGTTGCAACATTTAATTCTTCACAGTCTCAGCAAGCACTCAGCTGACTGGTGCAGCTGCTTAGAAAGCAAAGCCCTAAATTCATTCTCTAAAATAGACTTGTACATATTACTCTTTTCAACCTTTAGGGCTACATTCATCATCTTTCTGACCAGAAAGAAGCCACCAATTATTGAACCATTGCCTTAGAATGGAAACAGAGTAGAAATGGAGGAAGGATTCTTGGAAAAATTTACACATCAGATCACGCTTCCGGGGGTTATTTCAGCAGAAACTACACGATGACCTAGAAAACCGACGTTCCTTTTTTTTTTTTTAAGAGAAGTCAGATTTATTTGTATTTTATGTGATGACTAGTGATTTACGTCCTACCCACCCATTTGAGAATATTCAGGGCTCCCGGCATATCTCCAGCCAGTTCCAGACTATTCAAATCATTGTTGGTCCATCCATTTACTAGTCACAACAAGGCCTTCTGTGACTAATTATGGCCTGACTGCAGCAGGAGAGGCAGCTTCAAAGAATGGGAATCTTCAGATGCACTAGCAGTTCCCTTGGTTCCAAAATTCCTTATTTATGTGGATTACATTGAGTTGACAGATTTAACTGGGCTGTTGAAGATATGGTCAAAGAAGCAGAGTCACTCCCTTCCCTTTTATTGTTTTCTGAAGACATAACAGTCATATGCATCTGTCACTGGAGAGAGGAAGTTCTCCATCACTGGACTTCATTTGGGCTTTTATATGCTGTTTCAGTAGCATCTGGGAATAGATCAATATAATATTTGGTAGGGAGTTGTATTTCCTCGTGATGCGCTGTAAATCTTTTATTGTAGATACTCCCACTGTTTACTGTTGAAAAACAATAAAAATAAACCTTGTAAAGTTAAAGCCTGGCAATGGTTCAGCACAAATCAGAGAGAAGGAGTAAGAGGCAATGAGTTTCCCTCTCCATCTTGGATAGCTCCCAGCTTGTTTCCCAATGAATATTCAATAACACTTTCCAGCAATCTGGGACAAAAAGTTTTAAGAAACAAAATTTAAAGTTATGGATGCTTCATTGTGATCACAAACAGGACTTCTCATCTGCTCTGGTGGCTTTCTGGTGCTGAATTCAGCTGCAGATCAAAACAGAGTATCACCCAGATTGTGTTGGATATGCCTTAGAATTTTACCTGCCACCTGCCAGAGACAGACAAAAGCACATCAGCCTTACTCAGTTCAGACTAAAGGAGGTTTTTTTCAGCACTGGACAACTGGAAACTAACCAAAATAGGTAAAAAGTGCAAATAGCCCAATGCGGAGAAAAGTATCTCCAAAGTCAGAACAGAAGTTACTACCCCTGTTTACAAGCCTGTGGAAGCAGAGCAGGATGCAACTACTCCAGCATCATTCTTTTGCCTTATGGCCCTTAATTCCCTATGTGGGCTCTTCTACTATTTCCAAGAGATTCAACTACGCAGAGAAGTGAAAAAATGGTCTGGAATTATTTAGCAAAGGGGAAAACTTCCCAGTACTAAGGCCAGTGCTAAAAGATCAGTCTTTTTTAGTCTAAGCATAGTATCATTGCAGTAGCCCTATTTATTCTTCAATTATATGACCGATTATATGATCTTATGAGCACTGACTATAGAACCTATAAGAATGCAGTGTCCTTCCTAAAGAAACAAAAACCTTCACAAATTGTCATATTGAAAACAACACCCAAAGAACAGGAAGGTGTTTCACATCAGACTCTCTCCTCCCTGGTACCAGCAGATTCCTGAACAATTCAGGTGGTAAATAAATGACATCCCCAAAAGAGATAAGGACAGAAAAGAACTTCCCAGTATGTGAAGAAGCAGACAAAAAGTTACTTAAAAGCACAACAATGTAATCAATTACTACGAAAGTAAGTAAACGGTGCAAGAACAGAGGGATGGAAAGTGTGGTGCCCCTACCCTGTTGCGATATCCAACAGGCACCTCATGACTTTATTGGTAAAGCCCTTGACAGTCCTAAATATAGAAATACAGGATGAAATCCATCCATAAAGGAGAGAAAAGTGATTAAAGTAAGAAAGAAAATATAAGACAAATAAGGTGGTATCTTTCCAAATCATCTGCATTTGCAAGTCTAGCAGCAAGCTATCAGACAATAAAGCTATCTACTTCTGCCATGTAAACTGTAGTCCATGGAGGGCAGAATGACGGCATTATCTTACCTTTTAGTTTCTTTTCCTTCCAGTGATTTTACTGTCCTGGGGGTCCACTTGTGTGTTAAAACGCAGAAGAGAGCTCACCTAAGTGAATGAGAGGGCTGCACCCCCAGCACTGCAGCACCCAATTTCTAGCATCTCAGGCAGTGGAACATTTTTGCTGACCCCAAGGAAGAATAAAAAGGTAGATACAGCAATAAGTTCACTGAAATCAGCAAATGTTGCACCTTCCCAGGAAAAAGGAATTCTCTTGAGAAAGTTGGCAATGACTGGAAGAAGTGGATCATGTCAGTGATCACAAATTCCAACTTCACTGGAAAAAAAAAGTCTAAATGGTTCAATTTATTCAAAAATTTAATCAAAATTTAATTTATTCAATTTAATAAAAAATAGAGCTAGATGTGAGCACTCAGAGCTCCTGGTTCTGTCATACACAAAAGCAGGACCAAGTCACCAACAATACAGCAGAGATCATGTTGTGAGATACTAGAGCTGACCTGCCTGCCAAGATTTGGGTCAAAGTGCTCAGTTTAACACATAATCAATCTGGTTTTGACCAGAAGGCTTTTAAAATCACTCAGACTCATAGCTAATTGAGGCTCACATCAGCCAAATTCACTTCTACTTGTACAGCCGTTATCTTCTGTGGAAATGCACCAGTGTGAACTGCTGTGCTGCTGACAGGCCACACATCTGCTCTCTGCTGCACCCCTGCCTGGTGGGGACCTCAGAGGGGAAGGTGCACCAAAAATATTGGCCACTGTTTAACTGCCTCAGTGCCGGTGGGATGCGCTGCACACCACTCCAAAGAGGGCACAGGAAAATTGCCATCCTGGTTCAGCAACACTTTGCAGTAACACAAATAATCTTGTGAGGTGGCGGGCAGCAGCTACCTAGGCCAGCTGCAGATCCTCCTGGTAAACTGATGCTATTTTTATATTCATTCATCTGCAAACATACTTTCACCCCTTCCCCCATGATTACTGCCATTTAGTTGTTGCTTGAAGCTACAACACCTGTAGCTCTACCATCACTCCTTCCACCTTCTGTATAAAGAAATCCAGGAAGGTGCTTTCCTTCGAAGAACCAGCTTAATACCAAACTATCTTCAATTAAAAGCCATGGTTATCCTACCGGTCTCAGTCAGACACTTGCCAAATTTCTGTCAGGTTACTGACACATGCATGCTCTCACACTTACTTAAGCAACTATCAGTTAAAAAAAACCCCACACAAACCAAAAGCATTGTATAAGAGCCCCTGCAGGTGCACAAGTGACAGAAGGTGACACTTCTCATTTCAGTGCCAAGTACGAATAAATGCTAGGGTAACTTTGGGAATCCAAACTTGCTGACAGGCATGGGCTTTGCTTCAAAAAGACACAGTCTCACAGCACGCCGCTACACCAGGTCAAGGTAAAGCACTTATAGTTCTTTACAGGACAGGAACTTGCACTGGTGTGTTTTTCCAGACCCAAAATATGACATTCTATTACATAGAACGATGTTTTTGCTGAATAGAAATGAACCCTCAAGGGGAACCAGAAAGTGTTCAGCACCGGCCCATCGCAAGTTGTTACTGAAATGGTTGTACCAAATATTCATTTTGCCAAAGCCATGGAGCATGAGTGATGGTGTAGGTTAAAACTCCAGGGCTTTTAAAAAATGGAAATATCTTGTATTTTCTTTCACGTTGTTTAAAAAAAGTAAGTAAACCAAACTTCAATTTTTAAAGTGGCTGCTACAGCAAGGAAAATAAACTCGCTACTTCTGTGGCAGGTGAAGTAGCCCAATTTTGTTACTACAGGGAGTTCACAAACTACTCGCACTTAGTTTACACTGCTGCTATCAGTGATCATTTGAGGTGGGATATTTACATATGGCCTCAAGCCCATGCGTTTTCCTTTCCCTGTAAAAAGCTGTCACTTCATCTTGTGTTTCTTGCCATTATCGATAAGTCTCTTCATCAACAATATTCATGCTCACTGACTCACTCAGTACTCATCATTTATTGGTCTCAGTTTTATCCCAATTTGAGAAACAGGAACTCTTCTGTAAAGTCAATACATGGACCTGAAAATGAACTCAGGAAACAAGTAGCATTGTCTTTGTAGTACAGCAGCCTGTGGGGACAGCCATCTCATACAGTTTGTCTGATGTGTCACCTGAATGCTGTGTCACATCAGCACTCTGACCCCAAAGTCTACCATGGCAGGCCTTTCAACACAGACCTTCACAGGCCTTGACAGAATCATAAACAGGCCAGGCTGGAAGGGACCTTGAAACATCACCTGGTCCAACCTTCCATGGGAAAGGGAGTCCTGGTAAGCTTATCTAGCATCCTGCCCAATCACATCTTGAAAACCTCCAGGGATGGGGATTCCACCACATCTCTGGGGAGGCTGTTCCAGTGATTGATGGTTTGTGACTTTGGAAAGATGGTGATTTATCAACAACAAAAGTCAGACTCAAATTATGAATCCTTGAAGTTATCGCCATCTTCTTTCCCTGCCTTGAAGGGAGGACAAAAGATTCTTGATTTAAAAGGCCTCATTAACTTAACCTCTCCTGGCACCTGAGCTAATTTTGGCATCTTTACAAAGCATTGTAGAGGACTAACATTCCCACCTCTGCCAAGCCTTCCTCCTAAGTGTGTTTTGCACTTCACAAGCATTAAGAAATCCTTTGTACTGTTTTGTTTAAAATTGTACTGACTCTTCCACCTGAAGAACCGTTTGTCACCTTTTCATTCTTTCTATAAAGCTCTAAAAATTAACTGACCCTTTGTTCACAAAGACCTTTATCATTGAATTCTCAGCGCAGAAGAGCAGCTTAATGCCTTCAGAGTGGGAGGAGAGGACAGAGGAGCATTCTGCAAGAGATAGTAACACATTATTTCATGGACACTGGTGATGGCTTCACAAAGGCACATTCTCATGTCTGAGGCAACACAGCTCAGGATGTTTCCATTAACATTGCTTTCAGGGAACTGCAAGACAACCAGCATACATGTATCTTGAAAGTAGAAACAATATTCAGTCACTGAGGTTTGCATTCCTCCTCCAGCCACTTCTCCAAACTGTTGGGATGACAGTTGTGTCAAGCTGTTATTTCTTCATGTATCGTCATGTATTTAAAATCTATCTGATTAACACAGAACACAAAAACAATTTTCTAGAAGGAATGGCTGATTTTTTGTGAGTCCCAATATAAATTTTAGCCACAGAGAAAAACAAAAACACCACTTGAAAATACTGGAATCTGGTCCACAAACCCAGTATTGAATCTGTGGCTCTTTCTTTTAGAGTTCAGGAGGGTGGAGTGGTAAAAGGCAGGAAAGCAATTTTTTTTTTTCTGAGTACTTGAAAAAAAAATTTGTTTGTTTGTTACTTCCCTCAATAGTTGCAGTTTCAAACAACTCAACAAAAAGGGCCTCTAGTGCTGACACACCCCTCTTCCACCTTCAGAAGACGAAAGGAAAAGACTTTATTTCCCTTTCTGCACTTGGCTTCTCTTTGCCTGCACTATGCTGGAGCTGCCTGGAGTCTGGTTCACTGTGAGGGTCAGGCCTGCTGGCCTCTTCATCCTTTCAAAACTGTAGCATTCAGCTTTTTCTTCACTGGAGGCTGTCCTGGTGCTTATGAGGCGAAATCCATCTTTGAGCAAAGTGTCAAGCAGCAGGCCTAGCACGTTAGTACCGTTAATCAGCTTTCTATTATCAGGCTTGATGGAAACATACCTAAAATAAGAAAAAAGCAGTTACAACACACTTTAATTACTACTTGAAGGATGGAATAATTTATTATTTTTAAAACAAACCAGGTCCTCGGATGGTGCAAGTCAGCACAATTGCACAGGTTTACAGCAATCAAGGTTCTGGATTTTTCTTTTTTTCTTCCTTTGAGGGCAATTTAACTCTTTCCCTTGTTATAAGAACAGCAATTCTCAGCTTATCCAGATACATATTAGAGAGGAAGCACTTCTCCTTCACCCCCACACCAAAACTTACTTTCTTAATAAATAGCTGTGATAACCTCCCTCTCTCATTTCATCTCACAGAGGAGAGGTGGATGGCATAGTACAGCTCTGCACAGTGCTGCAACGGTTCTTCAGCTAAGAGTAAATGACAGAAAGGACAGTGAAGCCACATTCACCCCAACAGCATCACTTTTCCTTACTCAGGATCTCTCTCTACAAACAGTGACGTTTATTGCAAAGTTACCTTGTACAGCAGGTCTTGTGGTAACAAGTATGAAAATCATTTTCACATTGCCTCAAACGATTTTACTCAATATAAAGTACAGTTTAAGAATCTACCCAGACATTTTGAGGAACAGAAGTCAGGTAAAAATACTATTACAAAATACATAAGCTGACAGGGGGGAAACTGCTCCGCAATTCATAGAAAGTACACCAAACATTCATGGAAAGCACAAAAAAATGCAAGAGTCCATGTCTCCACAAAGACTTACGTCAACAGAAATTCAGCAGACAATCAAACTTCACTCATTTTAATCAAGATAAGCTTTTCTATTGATCTGCAAAGGAAAATTTGTACCAAGTCTGAAGAAATAAAGGAAAGAATCTGGGATATTTTTCCAATTAATAATACATTATAAAATTAAGGTCTGGCACATAAATGTTGCTTTGCAAATGCAAAGTAGATTTTCTTCTACTTAACTAAAAAATTCTAGAAGAAATATAAACTTTACTGACTTTTAAAAAAAAAAAAATCATCAAAGGACTGCTGTGTTGATTCATATATTCAGAAAGAATAACCCTTTTGGAACTATTTCAATGAAATTTCCATAAAATTCCAGATGTTCCAACAGCCACACAGGACAAATTAGGTTACATTTTCTTATATAGTAAGAACATGTCTCCATACAATAGAGACATCCACCAAAAGCTTGTTTAAAAAATGTAAGTTGTCACTGTAATACAATACTGCTATCACAAAAATCACCGATATACAGTAATCTTAATAAAAACAGAACCTGGCTCTGAATTCAAAGAAAACACACTGTGTAGCATATAGTTAATAACTTAGCCCTTCTTCCTCCCCCCAGTAAAAGGCTCTACAAAAGCTTTCCAGTCCCTGAATTGCAATCTTAGTTCTACTGGCATTTTCAACCCTGTTTAGGCACTCTTTTTTTCCTTTTTTCCATATGAAAATGTCTTTTGGACCATGAGCTAGTGGAGATTTTAGGCTTCTCCAGTAGCTCACTCTTATTTATTTTGTTTCCTTTGCTCCATTTTACTCTCTGTTTTTCAAGTCTTCTGGAAGGTCATTGATGCTGTGAAATTCTAAAGCCTGGGAGAGCAAGTGAGGAGTAAAGGGCAGAGAAAGACCCAACAGAACTCAAAAACTACCACCAAAACCAGTATTTTAGAAAGCTGAAGAACAGGCAAATCAGTGCAACAGAAACTAAACTGGGTATTTCAGAACTAGAAAAAGATAACATTCAACTAGCAGAAAGACAGAAACATAACTCTCTTCTCTCAGACAGTGGTCCGAGAGTTTCTTTAAAATGTGTACTTCATGAACTAGAAGTCACAAAGACATTTCCATCATGAGCAGTCACACCAGAGAGTACCTGGCCACAAACTGGTCACCAGCAGAGTAGTCGGTACCACACTGAAAAACCATGTCGTGATGAGAAGGTCTTTCCAAAGGAAGTGGAATGAGTGGTTTCTGAGAAGGAAAAGGGCTGTTCCAGCTGTGTCCTGGCTGCTGCCCTGTAAACACAGTGATCTGTTCAGCCAGTGTCTCAACAGTGGTACTGCAGGAACCAAAGATCCGGAAAAAGGCCTGCATCTCTTGGAGAGAAAAATGCACTTCCAAGATCTCCAGCCTTGGCTTCAGCAAGTGTTCCTGCCTCAGGAGGTCGGCCAGTGGGCAGAGCTCATAGAATTCTGCTTCTCTCCGCAGTCTCTGATAGTCTGAGAAATCAGTAGGTAAGGAAACCTGGAGAGTCCTCAAGAAGTCCATGATGTAACTAAACAAAGTTCCATCTCTGTCCACAAAAAACTCCCCATTCATCAGTTTAAAGTCCTGGTCATCATCACTCAACATCCGTGCTAGCCTGGACTCAGGGAACTGCTGCAAGGTAGAAGCCCGGGTTACAAATTTCACACCTCCCACGCTCAGAACGACCACCTCTCGATTACTCATTGCTCTCTCAGCCACTCAAGAATTCTAACTCTCTAGTCTACGTGTTTGTGACTTGACCTTTCCTAAACTGCAAGGCACCTGCAGCTGCAAGAACCATTCAGTGCTCTTAGCAAGTGTTTGGAGTGAGGTGTGGAGCAGCGACAGGATTCCCTAGCAACAAAGATGTAAATATCATGTACAATAGTTTTGTTTGCAGGGTTTTGTTGCTTGGAAACTTTGATTCTTGGAATTTCATGTTTTATTTTTGAAACTAACAGCTTGCAGGGACTACTGGAAGACAGTGAATTAACCATCACAACTTATTAAACCTTGAGAGAGGCCAGCGAATAACCCCAAGGTATGGCACGTGTTACCTTTGTTTCCCAGAAACATCAACTAAATGTTTTCATTCTATATATATCACTGTTCACAGGACCACTGCAAAAGGAGGTTAATGTGCTTCAAGCAATATCTTTCAGTACCGTATGCTCTTAAAGAAGGGCACTTCCAAGAACTCAAGCTCACAGTTCACTTTAAATCACTGTTATCCTATGGCCAAGTCAGTACACTCAGAAAATTCAATTAATTCCTAAAATAAGGTACACAAAACCACAGTAACAGTAGAAGAGCCTATACACGTTCCAGTGCTGAAGCACTTCCAAACACCACTACCACCCATGCTCCTGTTACATTACACACTCTTCTCCAAGGAATCATCTCATCATTTTTCCCAGCTTTTGGAATTACGATCTGGAGAGACAGAGAGGGAGCAGAGAGAAACTGCTCTACCTTTGCAGGGCTAGAGCGCAAGCTGCCTTCCTGTGGCTGACCTGTGTGTGCCTTTCACAGCACCAAACTGTTGACATTAAGGCCACTTTTTAAGAAAGTGTGGCTTCAGAGAAACATGGATCTAGCAATACAGCTCAGATACCCCAACAATTTGATGCTAGAAAAGTAAACTGCAAAGTATGTACTATCTGCAAAGTAGGTACTATCTATCTTGCAGCTTATTTTTCTCTTACCAACCTCAACTGATTTCCCTTTACCCCTAGAATTAATGCTTGCCCTGAAGATTTTTTATAGAACGTGTAAACAATAACCAGCATCTACAGTAATCTGAGTGCACAAGATAATTACAACATTTGGTTATACAAAAAAAAATACATATATCTCTTTCAAGTGAAAAGTAACATTCTCAGAGAAAAAGTGGTTCCAGAGTGTGAATGATGCACTCCGTATTTTGCAGTGGAAGGGCAGTCCTCAGCATGCCTCTCAGTACAGCACTCTTCATCACAACTGTTCTTCCTCTTTCCAAACCAACTGCAAGCTAGAAACAATTTTTTTTAACTATGACGTTTTAGGAAGTGACATTTTTTATCTTATTCTACAATTACATTAGCATTAAACTAAGTACACAGTTTAGCCCCATAACTTGGTAACAAAAAAAAATTATTTACAGTGAAAAATATTCCAATAATCACCACTGAAAGAAGAATCCAGAAACAACATGTTTTTCATAGCTCCATGTCATCTTCCAGTTTATCAGTGCCCAAACTAGGTATGAATGTTTTGGAAACATTTTTCATCTTTAAATGTGTTCACTGAAAGTCTTAAAAAACCAATTGATTTAAGAAGTTCTCTGTTTTCTTCACCAGCTCTCTCTTAGTTCTTACATTTCAGTAAGGACTTCACAACAGTTTATATTTGCACACAAACTGTGCAACATTATCCAGTACAACCAATGTATAGTTTTTACACTTTTCTCTTAAGAGTGAAGCTCCATCTGTCATCTGTTCCCAGTAAAAGACAGCATGATCTGCTATCTCCACTGTATCTGCCAAATAGGACAAGCTAATCGTAAAGAACTGAGATTTCCAGCACTGGAGATTGTCAACGACTGACTCCACAAAGGACATCCTGGTGACTGCAAGAATAAGCAAGCAAAGAAGAGAGGTCACTATAAATCTGCGTGAAAAGACTGAGGGAATCTTGAATTTAAAAGTGTTGTTTTCCTGAGGCAAGGAAAGTTTGTCCACATCAACCAGTTTTATTCCATTCCACTGGCTGGTATCAAAGCTCTTCATTGTAGGGCTGATGTCCACGGTGGAACAAGGTAAAGGGGTTTCTTTGAGCACCTTGATTTTTTCCCTGAACTCCTGCATCTGTTGCAGAAATATAATGGGTTCAGACACATCTTTGAAGGCCTCTGCGATGTTAAAAGCCATCCGTTGCTCTTGCAGAATTGTGTTCAGTTTATTGATTTCCGGATCGTAGGCCTGCATCACTGCAAGCTTCATGGTCTCAAAGTCAGAGAGAATCTCATTTCGCTTCTGCTCCAGCGTGTGCTGCAGCTTCTCAAAGAACTCCTTCACCTTGTCAGAATCTTTGGTCAGCATCTGCAGAGCTTTCCTCTTACTGGTTTCTAAGGTATCCAGCCGTGAGAGGGCATCTCCGCAACGCCAAGTTTCAAAGCCCTGAAAAAGGGTTTCAAAAGCCCGCTTCTCCTGGGAGTAAGCTTCTTCAATAGAACAGAAAATGTGCTTTGTATGGTCACCACGGGTGGCACAAACCCCACAGATTAGCTGCATGTCTGTCCGGCAAAAAATGTTAAGGGGTTGCCCGCTGTGCACTTTGCACACAGGCATTTTCGGGGTTACTTTGATTTTGTTATACTTTTCCACGATACCTTTCAGGGAGTAGTTGACTTGCAAGCTGTTGACTCCAGTAACAGGAGTTTCCTTCCTGCACGTGGGGCACTTGAACGGAGACGGCCTCCAAAGCACATTCCGCACGTTTCCCTCAAGAATTCCTTCCAGACACTTTCTGCAGAAATTGTGTGAGCAGGGCAGGACACGAGGATCATCAAACAGGCTACAGCAAATGGGACAGGTGAGATCTTCCTCGAGGAGCTCCATCATATCCTAGAAAAGAGAAGCAAGACAGTAACAGAACCTATAAAATTTATTTCTCCTTCAGGGAAACCATGCAAAAAAGGATCTCCATTTGAGACACAGCTCAGTGAGAAAAGGATCTACTTTTTTTGGTTTTTTTGGTTTTCTCCAGTATCCTTAAGACAGAGCCTTGGCTGGGTTCCTGCAGCCAGTCCAGTTAGCTGTGGTATCTGGCCACCAGATGGCAGGCACAAGAATGGCTCAGTGTCCAGGCAGAACCATTTTTGGACTCCCAACTAAAAATGCTGGAAAAGAAGGCTTGCCAAACCCAGAAAGGACTCTGAATGAAAATAACTCATGTACTCATAGTAAGAGTTCAAGACTTACATCTTCCCTCACTGATCAATATCCACAAACTGGATTTTCACAAAAGATACTTAGCCGATATGCCCTGCTAAGGTTTGATTACTCTCTGCTTGCTCCACTCACCCAAAGCTTAGTTTCAAACCTCATGCACCACTATTGTAAGAAGGCAATATTAAAGGTGACCAAGAAAGTCCAGCTTCATAATTTCTTCAGCTACAGAATACATACGGCTTTTTGATCTACCTGCAAAGACAAAGGGGAGTCACCACTCACTTAAAAAGTTACCTTTTCTCTTGCTCCTGCAATATTTTTAAACCCAGGGAACACGTAATCATTGAGCTACTCAGCACAAAGTTAAAATACTTCAAGGAACAACTGCCCAATCCTTGATATCAGTTCCCTTATATAAATTCCTTCCATATTATAGAATATGTATTCATACATATATGTAACAAAATTCCTTTTATAAATTAAAAGACATATCACAAATAAGAGCACCAAAGTAGTTCTATGACAGGAAGGCATATGAATGAGCTATTTTAATTAGTTTTGATGTTATTACTAAGATTCCTGTCTCCTCAAAGATATATAAAGTGGCAAACATGGGAGCCAAGAGGAGAGCTGCATGGGAAGGTCCATGCTGCACAGGACAAGAAGAGCAATAAAATCAATATCAAAGCAAATATCACTACAGGGAAAAAAGACAAGGTTAATTCTGAGTTTCTGTCACAAGAAGACAGACACAGTCCCAGTGCAACTTAACAGTAAAAGAGTAATTCTTGAGAGGTATAAGCAAACCTCCCATGCTTCACCAGTGATGAGGAAGAGGACTATGACTCCATTTACTGCCTAAGGTTTCCTGTAACACCGCAGATCCCATTCAGACACTTAATTTTCTGTGAGAAAAAAAGTCACTTTTAAGCACCTCTCAATGCTAGAACAACCAAGGTTTCTCTTCTGTCCTCTTCCTACAGCTAAAAAGAATAAGATGACAGGAAGAGGATGATTTTGCCCCCATACTCTTGAGCCTTCCTGTTTATGAATAGCTCTCTTTCCAACTTGTCCTCACAGCTTTTAGCCAGAGTAGCAGCACAAAGATCAGTTTTGCTCATGTGTTAAGAGGATAACAGCTATAAAACTAAAATGACAGTTCTCCATCTTTTAGTAAATGGAAATTCACAGTGCAGAAAATATTTGCTCTGGTCCATCTCCTTTACTAGGGAGGATTTTACTTCTTAGTTAGGGAGCTGGAAAAGCAGCTTTGCATGCCTGACAGTGAGGACTGCAAACCACTGCAGAAAATGCTTACTACAACACGTTCCATCAAAATTGCAGGACAAACACTGAAGTCTTTCATGCTCCTAAAAATACAGAAAACATATACAAAAAGGTTTCATGATCCAAATAAAACTGTCCTGGTGCATTCCAACCCCACTTACCCAATTAAATAATTATGCTTTATAAATATAACTGAGTTTCAAAACCCTTATATGACGTAATTAAAACTTGGGATTTTAAAAAAAGAAATGGGCAAGTCCACGAGCTTTTTTTTTCCCGCTCTTACAACACAACCCGTAACACCAAACCAGAAGTACTGAAAACTTGCATGACTGGTTGGGACAGCTGATCTTTTGCCTTCTTTAGGAAATTAATTTCAGAGTAAGTTGCCTGTGGACTGACCCATTCCTTTGTATTAGCAACCTGGTATTTGTGTGAGCAACTACAGCAACATTTCAACTTCTCCATTGGGAATTTCTCTGTGCAAGCTCTGATTCAGATTTGGATGGCCCTGGAATTCCCCATTCGTAGCACACGGACCAAAAGGCACAGCAGTTTCTCCCTTCACCTGAGCTACGTAAACTCTCTGGGTACAAACCCAGCAGATGCCACCCATCAGAAAGAGCAACTTGCACAGTTTTATTATTAGGAACAAGAATGGCAGAACAAATGAAACCATAAACCAAAAAGAACCACAGTAGCTTTTTCCCCATGCTCCAGAGAGACATCCATCTAGCACACTTCTCAGCACACATGGGTTTATCAGCCAGCAGCAGGCTGAAAGCAAGACCAAAATTTCATCAAACTTCAAACAAAGCAAAAGAGCTCTTGAATTGCAAGTTTCCTGCAATGGTGTGCAAGTATTCTAAACAAAGGCTGACCGAGTCAGGCTGCCTTTCCACAAGCAGTTGAGCTAGTCAGGAGAGGTCTCATCTTCCTTCCTTCACAAGGACCCTAGTCCTTGCCAGGGCCTCCTACAAGCAATTTCACCCACCTTCTGTCAGACTGGTGTCAAATCAGCCCAAAAAAGGGTCCTGCACAGATACGGCAGGAAGAAGGGAGATGGGAGCTTGTCCTTTCAGCAGCAACAACCTTAACTCTGCTCACCCCATCAGGAACCACGACCTAATGGAGGGTCGGTGTCCATTTTAAGACAGAACAATTTGCCCCCAGGCACAGCAGGCACCCAGGTGGCCAAAAAGAGCTGAGTAAAGTGGCCATGCTTTATACCTGTTATTTGGCCAAAGTTTTTTCCAGGAGTACCTGGTAGATCCAGCACATTCAGAAAGCGAGAAAGGCCTGGAGAAATAAGCAGTTCTGGTTCAGCGCAGTTACAGCCCAAGAACCCCGTTCCATCTGCACGGTCTGACAAGCCGCCATGTGCAGGACACGGGGGCAGCGCCAACACCGGTCCCGTCCCCCTGCCCGGGCAGGAGCTGCCTCGCCGGCTCTGGTTACAGCCCCTTTCTTGCCGGGGAGAGATCCCCGACACCCGCCTCAGCCCTGGCGCTCCTGCCGGGCCCGCCGCGCTCCCCCGCCGCGGCCATGGCCTGCCGGGGGGCACAGCCTCTCCGCCGGGCACCGCTGCTCGGGGGAGGGCGGCACGGGGTCACCCCGAGCCCCGCAAAGAATGAGCCGGCGGCGGGGCTTACGCAGGAGGCGGGCTGCGGGAGAAACCCGCGGCCAGGGCCCGGGCCGCAGCGTGCTCCCTGCGGCCGGCAGCGCCCCGCCGCGCCGCCGCCTCACAGCGCCGCGGCCTTCCCTCGCCCAGCCAGACCCGCGCCGCCCCCAGCCCCCGCTACTCACCATGCCGGGGCCCGCGGAGAACGCGGAGGGAGCGGACTGCCTCGGCCGCCCGCACGGCGCGGCACTGCGGCCGGCCCCGCCGCCGCCCCCTCCGGCCCCGAGGCTGCCGGCCGCCGCTCCCGCCCCCCCGCCGCCCGGCCCCCCCTCACCTCGGCGAGCCGCGGCGGCGCGGTCAGCGGCAGCAAGCGATGCCCCGGGCCGCCATCCGCCGGCCGCCCCGCCGCACGCCCCTCCTCACCGCCGCCGCTCGGCCCAGCGGCGTAGGCACGCCCCGGCCCCGGCCCCGGCCCGCAGAAGCTATGGGCCGGGAGCTGCTGCCCGCCGGTCCGCAGGGGGGGCGCCCACCCACTTTGGCCGGTGGCCGCCGATCCGGGCCCGCGGCAGGAGCTGCTGCCCTTCTGTCTCCGCCTGCCTGTGAGCGGCCAGGAGAGAGGGGCGAGCGGTGGGTGCCGCCTGTCCAAGCCGGTGGCCGAGGTCTGCAGCCCGAGGCAGGCGACCTCCTCCTCCCTGCAGGCACGTACGGGTTTCTGTTGTTTATTAGCGCTGCTAAATCAGACCTCAGACTGCAGCTCACAGGCACGCGCTGCGCTGCGTAACAAGGAGTGCTGCTGGGTGCCCACTGAGCATCTTCCACCTCCTCAAAGTGCTCATTAAAAAACACACATCATTTTAGCCAGATATCCCTACGTGCTTCATAAAAGGATGGAGACGCATTCTGTTTTGCGTTACTGCGCTGGCTGTACCGTTTCCTGCGGGTGAATCTGCTGGGAGAGTAACATGGCCTGTCAAAATGACACGGCTCTCCTGCAACAGAATCATACAATCGTTTCGGTTGGAAAAGACCTCTAAGATCATCAAGTCTAACCTTAAATCTAACACTGCCAATTCACCACTAAACCACATCCCTCAGCACCACATCTACACGTCTCTTAAATACCTCCAGGGATGGGGACTCCACCACTGCCCTGGGCAGCCTGTACCAGAGCTTGACAACCCTTCCAGTGAAGAATTTTTTCCTAATATCCAATCTAAACCTCCCCTGGCACAACTTGAGGCCATCACCCCTCGTCCTGTCACTGTTACCTGGGAGAAGTGACTGACCCCTGCCTCGCTACCCCCTCCTTTCAAGTGGCTGTAGAGAGCAATGAGGTCTGCCCTCAGCCTCCTCTGCTCCAGACTGAACACCCCCAGTTCCCTCAGCTGCTCTTCATCAGACTTGTGCTCCAGACCCCTCACCAGCTTCATGAATAACACCGACTAGTCCCAGGGAGACAGAACAGGAGGGATCCCGTGCCTACCTGGGAGGACCCTCTAGTTACAGAACTGGGACTGGAAGTGTTGAGGCTGTGGAGAACCTTTGTGATTTGTCTGGGTTTTGCAGTCTTTCTGTTAGTTCTCCATCAACACAACAGCTCTCACATCAAAGCCAAACATAACTTACTTTCGAGTTAGACTTTTGGGAAACACTACATCAAAAGCTGTTCCAAAACACATGTACTTTGCCTCCTGCATCCCTGTCACTCCCCTGCTCATCACTCACCCACTGTAGTCACATCACTTATCGTCACAGCAGAAACTCCTCCCGTTCAGGACTACCCACACACGTAACGTCACTGGCTAGACCACATTTCCATCAAATGAAGCTCCCTCACACACCTGACATCTTTCTTCTGATTGTTTAGGAATCTGGATTTTAAAAGCCATTCAGTAACACGCAGAGGCTGTGGTTCCCCACTTTACTGCAACCAGAAGAGGAAGAGCTCTCCTCTTCCTCGCCTTCCCTCCTTCTGCCTCCATCCGAGCTGGCCTGCCCTCTCAGCTGGACTCAACAGGAAGTCTGACCAAGGACGAGTATTTTTGAAAATCCCCTTCTGAGTGGGATTGGGACATTTCATCCACTGTCTGTGGGAGAATGGTCCCAGAAGGTAGAGTTGCTGCACAAAAACAACCAAGACATTTAGGTGCACTTCAGTGACTTGCTTCTTTCTACTTAATTGTCCGGCATATTCTTTGCACTTTATTAAAAACAAGTAATTCCGGGTAGTTTCTGAAAAGCGATGGCTTAATCCATTCCTCAGCTACCTAAATTGTGTTCAAGGGATATCCCAATGCTTGCACTTTTATATTTTCCAAGTACCCCTTGTCTATGCTTTCCCAACAGCCATTTCTGTATCAACAATTTCCTGATTCTACTAATCTTCTCTTTAATTTTATGGTTAAAGATGTTAAAAACAACATGTCATTTTAGATTCCTCACTCACTAGAAGTTCATATATTTCTTGTATAACTTTTTTCCTGAGATATTTTTAGAGTACATGTTATTCTCCATTAATTCTTTGAGCTGATGTAAGCTCATCTGCCTGTCCTACTCTGTCTCCTCATAAGTGAAGAAGGAGCTGCATGGGCATTAGAGAGGACTCCTGCCCATCTGGTATATCTCCTCTTCATTAGGACCAGCTCAAAACGTTCATGTCCCTCCTTACCTGGGCTTTCTTCTGCCAAAGACGAAAGCTTAAGCTTCTGGGCAAACACAGCATGGGGTTTCTCTGCTTGGTGCATAGAGACAATGCTCAGTCAGCACTGGTACTTCAGTGTACCATGGCAGTCCTGAGTGTGATCAAATTCCATTTGGGCATTCTGATTGATAGAGTTGCACACAACCATTCTGCACACATGTAAGTCCATCTTTCCATACTACCTAACTATGCAATTGGCCTCAAGTTGCACCAGGGGAGGTTTAGATTGGATATTAGGAGAAATTTCTTCACTGAAAGGGTTATCAAGCACTGGCACAGGCTGCCCAGGGCAGTGGTGGAGTCCCCATCCCTGGAGGTATTTAAGAGACGTGTAGATGAGGTGCTGAGGGACATGGTTTAGTGGTGAATTGGCAGTGTTAGGCTTATGGTTGGACCCGGTGATCTTAAGGGTCTTCTCCAACCTAAATGATTCTATGATTGTATGATTCTATAAGCATTTTGTAAACACTTCATTGTTTATAGAGGTTTTTCTATAGGAGTTTGCTTATGAGTTTGCATTCCTGCATCTGAGAGCACAGAGGGTCTCCCAAAGCAGCGTCAGAGGCCATTTGTTGAAGCTTCACATAAAAGATCTGGCTGATGGAAAAGAGCATGAGTAGATCTGTAGCAATATTTCCCTGTCTAATAAGGACCCAAGGGAAATCTAGGCTCAACAGAGAGGCCCAGCTTGAAGGCAAGCATTATGATAAATGTCACTTACCAATGTGAGGGTTCAAAATACAGGGGTAGGAGTTTGGCAGGAATTATAAAGCAGTGGCAACTTCCAGCTTCAAAAGACAAATACCAAGTTTGTTGTGAGACAAAGGGATAGCTCCCATTGTCATCTTTAAACTACAGTGAGAACCCAGATCATGGCTCTTCTACTAAGCATTATGACAGGAGACTTCTGTGACTGTAGCTGTATGCTGTGGTTCAGTCAGGGACCCCAGAGCTGACTGCTACTGCCCTCCTTGCCTGTACCAGCTCTGCCACCCTTAGCAGATGCTTTACTGACCTGATTCAACCCGCTACACCAGCAGAACACTATTCCCTTTTCTTTGCCTGGGTTAGTTTTCTGCTGATTCAACCAGTTCAGTGCAAGATTAGACAATCATCAGGTCCAACACCAGAAGAGTGAGGAAACGAGGAACAAGATTTTCCCCTTTCTGTGGAAGCAAGCCAGTAAAGTGACTCAAGCTGTAACAGGTAATTCTACCCTGAGAGGCAGATTCATGGGGGTTTAAGCCAAGCTGAGACTGTTACTGGCAAGAGATAATTCCATCCTTTTCCCTTCCCTTAGTCATGCTTTCCTGATGCATCCTCTCTGCTGGCTCCAACGTTCATGCAGCCACATGTTAGGCTAGATCCGCTTGCCAACAGAGCTGAACACTAATCCAGTTTAAAAAAAAAAAAAAAAAAACCAACCAGTTTTCAGCAGGATCAATTTTGGCAGCCAGCTGATCCCGCAGCCAAACAAACACCAACGCCAGGATGAGCCAGAGAGAGGGCCTGTTTCGGTGGCAGCCTGCACACACATCAGCATAAACCAGAAGTGCCCCCACAGGCCATAATTGCACAAATGCTTCCAGCCAGCTATTGCCGGCACTGCTGCCAAAAGTAACACAGCCTTCCCCTTTGGCCACACCAGCTGCTCATTCCGGGCCCCAGGCACCCGCTGTGCTGGGCTGGAGAAGATGTCTAACACAAAACTGATTGATAAATGTAGCTGGAGTTAAAAGCAGCTTTTATTTTTTCCCCTACGCTTGTATTGCCCATCAGTAAGGCTTCTCTGAAGCCATGCTACCAAAGACTTGCCAGATTGTAATTGTCTCCTAAGGTGAAACACCAAGGAAAAGAGGTGAGCTGAGGGCATTTTCCAGTCTTATCCTTGGCTGCAAGTCTGCCTTTTACTTCCCACTGAAAGAGGCTGAGGTTTCACATGCCGTTGCAGAGGTGTCAGAGCACACAGAGTACACTCCGGTGTCGGGACAGTGACTTCTTGAAGCATGCTGCCTTATGTAGCTGTGCTGGTGTGAGCATACCCTCAAATAGAGGGAGACAATCCGAGATGTACGATGTAGTTGCTGTGGGGACCTAAATACAGAAATAAATCTGCAAGAGCTTTGATGCCAATAGCAGCTCAGTACGAAAATGCTGTAAGATAACACAAATAAAGAAACCATTCAAAACAGCTCTGTGTATCAAACACCTTACTCATGCATAAATGTTTCACAACTGTATTGTATCTGAGTACATTTCTTTTCAACAGATGCATCTGGACTATATTAAACACTCCAAATGAGGAATCAGAGAAAGGAGTTTCTTGTTATTGTTCCATAAAAGCTACTTTTAATATGCATTTTAGAAATACCAGGCATTAAAAATCCATGAAGGATCGCCAGCAATTGAAATTATCAACTGCTGTTTTGAGGTCTGAATTTCAGAGACTGCCTTGATATCCGATGACTATTTTAGCAGTACTGAAATGCTCTGTAGTTTTACACACAGAACTTTGACCCACACAGTTAACTGATGTTTAACACTTTGCCAGATTTTCCTGCTGGGGGGGGGGTGCGGATCGATGATGAATTCAGTTATCTCCTTAGCGTAATCCTATTTATTTACAAAGAATGTACAGCCACGTCCCATTTCCTTGCACGCAGAGGAAGCAAATGGGAGGGAGCACTGTGCGGCAGTCCAAGTCTGCTGCTCCAGCCAGGATGCCTGCCCAGAAGAAGCTGTCCCTTGGCTTTTTCTCAGGGCCATGCACCGCTGCTTCTCCCACTGTCTGCTGGCTCTCGTGTGGTGTTTCCGGTCCCGGACATGCACACAGGCAAACACAGCTGCAACCAATCTGTGCTCTTGCCGCCGCGTTCGCAAGCAGTCCCTAGAGAAATCTCTCTGACTTTCCCCAAATTAGTGCTTGCTCATACGAGTTAGCTCATCTTAGCACTTGGCCACAGAGCACTGTGCCATGGGCAATGATTTCTAGTTTTTAGCTATCTTAGGCCATGAAAGAACTTAATTGCTCCTCCCTGAACAAAGAGTGGCCAGCGTGCCTGTCAGTTTTAATGAGGTTTATGATTGCCTATAGATCAAAGCTCTGCTCCAGTTGGTTTTGCTTATATTGCATAAAGAGGAAAGAAGTGACCTCCAAAGTAAATAAAACAATGAGGAACAAAATTAATTTTCATATACAATTTCTTCTATGACTTGGCAATCATCAGATTAAGTGTATAAAACAGGAGACTTCCTACCAAATGTTAATCCTCACAAGAACATGTTATAATGAAGATTTGAAAAGTACAAGTACAACCTGTTTTTCATCTGAGACCTTGTCTGTATCATCTTCCAAACCACAGGCCTGATCCTGGGAGTGGAAGGACTGCTTTCAATAAACAAACCTTGATTTTCCAGTCCTGCACCATCATTTACTTCTGTGCAAGTTCCATGGAGATGTTACTAAATCCATTCCAGCATATTTTTTCATTGGTTTTCACAGGTGTAAATACCTCCACGAAGCCTGTGGCAGTGGAGAAGCAAGTCCCAGAGGTTTTCACTAACAAGGCGAAGAGGAATTATTTTTCTGAGAACTGATGAGTCGTGTTGTATTACATACTGCAACAACAGGAGAGAGTTCCCCTCTCTCCCATGAATTTGGTGGTATCAGGGAACGTTCCTGAAACATACTTGTCTGCAGCCAGTAGATCTGCTTTGTAGGACTACTGAGAGACAGCTGTATTTTGTGAATGAAGCTCTGAGCTAGAGAACAAAACAAGTCAATGACCATCGTTTTCTTTCAGCAGGACCTCCAAATATGTCTGCATTTGTGAACTGGGTAAGACCAGTTGTTTTCCTGTTCTTCTAACATGGTTCCCAGACAAAATGTCTCTGCTGCTACTGCTCAAGGAAATAAAGTTGAAACTCTGTGAACAACAAACATGTTTAGGCATGCTGAGCATAAATTTGATTCCAGTGTGGGAGGGCTCTAAATACTTGGCCTCCCCAGTGAAAGAAATGCACGTTCAAGAGAGGCAGAAGCTGAATTAACCCTTCATTACCAAGCACAATTATATTTCTAAATATTGGAGCCCAGATCTCTCATTTCCTTGGGGCAGTTCTTTGTGCACTGTAAAAATTTTGGTTTTCAAATATGCTCTAAACAGGCTGACAAGCACGTTTACAAATATGGTACAATCCTGCTGGAATTGCTCACCTCATCCTCCAAGAAAGGCATACGAATAAGCCATGTTTCTTACCAGCTGACTTTTTCTTACTTCCACACGACCAACATTGTTATCTGCTTGATTTTGTCTGGCGCTGGAGCCTTCACTCAGGGCACGCATGCATCTTTGCTGCTGTTCTTACACAACCCATTGTGGCACCAAGCCACTGTCCAAGTGCTCAGCAGCTGGGCTCTGCACCTGGAGGGAGACAGGATGGGCACTGGGATGAGAGGTGCACTGACCTTGGTCCCCCAGGCTTCCTGCCCACTGAGCACATGGGCAATGGAGCCAATGTGCTCCAAAGCAGCCCCAGTCACTTTTCCAAGCCGTGGCATGCACTTTACCCCACAAGTGCTGCAGTGGGCTGGCCTGTAAAACCAGCCTCTCAAGTTAAGAAAGTAGTAGAGCAGGAAACAGGCAGGAAGGCACCTCCAGCCACTGCTCCCCAAAGCCCCATCCCCCTTGAGTGCAACTGATTTGGCAATGCTGACTTCATGTGGTGAGATGTGTGTGTATTCCCAGCACTCATTTTGGGGAAGAAAGGGCTTATGGGGCACAGAGGAAAAAAATGGGATAGGGAATCATTTGGAGGTTGAGTCTCTTTTCTTTCTAAGTTGTTGTTTGTTTGTTAATTTTTTTAACTATATGAACATTTGTCATTTAGCATTTACTGTAACAAACCCGCAGTGTGTGACAGACAATAAAAATCCCGCAGTGACTTAAATGGGACTAATTATGTGAACAACAAGCTACCAATGAGAATCATGATGCCCTCCATACGAAATAAATAAACATCAGTTTCCACCTAATATTTACTTCTTAGAAGTTCAAGACAAATCCCATTTGGCATATTTTAAGGAAGTGAGTTCTTGACCCCAAATGTTTATGGGCTGTAACAGTAAGTCCAATAAAAGAAAGGAAGCATATTTTAAAGCTGCTCTTAAACTCAGATTGGTTTTAGGCACAATTTTGAGAAAGACAGTATTCCACCTCATGTTTCAAGTAAAGGGGTGTGACTGATACAGCCCATCCAGACCAATAAGATATTTCTTGCTATGAAGATTTCTTTTAACAAGGGTTTTTGAATATCTGCTTAACCCCCTACCTCCCCAAGACAGATATCATTGCACCACATGGGTTAAATTAGTTGCAACATATTATATATTGTAATAAAATGTTAAGGGAGCTTTCTAGATGAAATGCCACAAAATAAGACACCAGCTGAAAATCCTGAGAAACAACAATTTCATCCCAAATTGGAGATAAATAAGCCTTTAAATATATATGTTTAAATAATCTGCTGTCTGCAAAACATTCTAGATCAGCAGTTCACGGCACAACATTTATTGGATAATTTTCTGTAGATAAATAAAAATGTGAAGTAGGTACAGGTGGGTTTCTATAGACATGTTATCACTATTTACCATATTTGTTGGAGCCCAGTTTGTGGCCCCTGTTCTGGATGCTGTGTGCTGCAGGGACAGCTCTATGACTTTTGCTAAAGGAACACTGGTGTAACCTTAAGGCCATAAATCAAGCTACAGCTCTGCCTCTATGAAAGGGACACAAAGCTGGTCCCAAAGTGTGTTTTGCAATAAAATGCTACGTGCAATGACAGCATGCTGGCTTTTTACTGTAGCAGCCTTTACAGTTGAGTTCAATTGGTCCTGAGTAAATCAGGAAAACAACTCTACCAAAGCTTTTGAACAGATGAGGAAATACTGCAGAAGCAAAAGGGACCCAAAAAGTTCAGAATTAAGCCTCACTAGCCAGACAGGTCTGGAAGATGAGATGAAAGGGCAACCTTCAGGCAGCAAACGCCATGGAGGCAGGCGGAGAGACCCTCTGCACCCGGCTGCGTGGTCCTTTTGCTTCAGGGAGTCCTGTTTCTTCTGACTTTTCCACAAATTAATTAAAAAACAAGAAGCAGAGGGGGGTGGGGGTGGGGGGGGGGGAGATAAATGGGGTTCTTGTTACTTGGAGCCAGGAATAACGGACCAGTAAATTTCCACAAAGGAGTGCCTTCCCACATGGCCCAGCACTGTCAGGTTTGCCGGTGTGATACCTACCATCTGCCCACCATCATCAGTGCCCTCTTTTTCACATATATATATATATGAAAAAAAAAAAGTCCTTTTTATATACATATAAAAGTATGTATAAATTGTTCTTTAGGCGGCCGGCCGAGTGCAGTGCCCCCTCAGCCACTGCCACACACACGCACAGCTCCTCAGCTGCAGAGGAGGAGGAGGAGCACGCTTCCGGCTGCCCTCGTTTATATGTAAATTGTCACTTCCTGAGGAAAGATGGGCTTTTAGTGGGATGGTTTTGACCATACTCCATCTCACGAGACCCTCCCCGCCCGGGCCCAGCTGCGTCCGGGAGAGCACTGCCCGCCATGTCCCGCCGCCTCCCGCCATGTCGCGCCAGTGCGCCGGGCGGCGCCACCTCCCGCCCGCCAGGGGGCGCTGCTCCCCGCCCGCCGCTATTGCGTCTGCGCTGCGCCGCAGGGTCCGGCCAGTCATGGCCGCCTCCCTGTTCTGCTGCTTCTCCTGGTGCAGGGATGGCGGCGCCGGCCACATCCCGCTGAAGGAGATGCCGGCGGTGCATCTTGACACGCAGCGCATGGGTAAGCGGGGCGCACCCCGCCGCGAGAGGCGCCGGGGTCGGGCGGAGGCTGAGGGGCGGTGGCGGCGCGGGCGCCCCCCCGGTGGGGAGGCTGTATGTAGGCCCGGCCCCCGAGGCCGGCGGGTGGTGACCCGTGAGGCCGGGAGTTGCGGGAAGCTTGGACGCAGAGCTGGTGGGGGTGTCGGGTTGTTTTAATACGGTGTAACCGGGCTGGCCCGAGCGGGAACGTCCTCTTAACGTGTATCCTCTCTCCTGTCAATGAAGCGCACTGGGGAAGTCGCTTTTGGGCTGTTTCTGTAGAAGTTTTCAGGAAAAAAAGAAAACCAAAAAAATCTCATTTTGGTTTAAATTCAGTTGAAGCTGATAGGCAGGATGGGCATGTGGGGCTGTGCCTCAGCCTCAGAGGGGATGTCTGAGGGGAGAAGGCTGCCTGACACGGACTGAAGATCTTGGTCGGGTTAGGCAAGGGATGGTGGCTCAGAGCTAAGGGGGTGAGTTACAGCAGTGAATCGTGGAATCACAGAATAGCCTTGGTTGGAAAAGACCTCTAAGATCACCAAGTCCAACTATCAACCAACCCAGCACTGCCAGTTCACCACTACACCATGTCCTTCAGTGCCACATGGGGACTCCACCACTGCCCTGGGCAGCCTGTTCCAGTGCTCAACAACCCTTTCAGTGAAGAAATTTTTCCTAATATTCAATCGAAACCTCCCCTGGCACAACTTGAGGCCATTACCCCTCGTCCTGTCACTGTTACCTGGGAGAAGAGACTGACTCCCGCCTCGCTGCCCCCTCTTTTCAGGCACTTGCAGAGAGCAATGAGGTCTGCCCTCAGCCTCCTCTGCTCCAGACTGAACACCCCCAGTTCCCTCAGCCGCTCCTCATCACACTTGTGCTCCAGACCCTTCACCAGCTCCATTGCCCTTCTCTGGACACACTCCAGCAGCTCAGTGTCCTTGTAGTGGGGCCCAAAACTGAACACAGTATTTGAGGTGAAGCCTCACCAGAGCTGAGTACAAGGGGACAACCACCTCCTTAGTCCTGCTTGAAGACACAGGATACAAACCATACAGAGTCTTGTCCGTACCACTCTTTGAGCATCATCCTTCGCTGTCCACAAAACCCTGCCTATGCTTTGTTGAGGGGAGAAGTGATCTGGGTCAGCTGCAGCAGAGCCAGGGAAAAAGCTAGGAGAGCAGTGTAGCCCATCTAAGGTCCAGTGCTCAAACACAATTATTAGCCTGTTTTTATTGAGTTGTATCAGTGGACCTTGACTGGCTCCCATGTGCTTAACTGTGACAACAGTGCCAAAAGATGAAGTCTTCCACTGGAGAAGGAGAATTTAGCAGAGAATTTTTTTCTTTCTGCATTGGTATACATGTTTCTAATAAAAATATTTTTTCAGAGAATAATTAAACACCTTGTAATTCCAATCAAACATTTCTACCCAATGTGCCTTTCCCTTCCTTTGCAGAATTTTTTTTTCTCCAGTGCATAGAGACAGGGTACAGGGCTTTGGTCTCACAGTGAACCCTTTCTGACTAAATTGTAAGTTATGCTTCTGATGTGGCTGAGCAAAGGTTGTAATCAGCAGGGTGCCGTAGAACACAAGAGGTGAAATTAGAGCAGCGTATAGATTATAAATAAATAAACCTGAGTTGAAAGATGAACTAGCCTGTAAACAGCCTTCTTTTTTACTTCAAAGCATGGCCCATCATCATAATTCTCACAGACTAATGAAGCTCTTACTTGGGGCGGAAAGAACAAAAACTGTTCTCAATGTTTAGGGCTTTTAAGGGCTGCCTCCAGACTTCTAAAAATGTTTTGAAGTTTTGTGGGTTTTTTTCTTCTTGCAGGAACAGATGTCGTCATTGTTAAAAATGGCAGAAGAATATGTGGCACAGGAGGCTGCTTAGCCAATGCACCTTTGCATCAGAACAAGAGCTATTTTGAGTTTAAAATCCAGTCCACAGGTTAGTCAGCAAAAATGTACAACTTTCAACTTGGAAGATATGTCAGATTGCCTGTTGGTGGTCATATCTCACATACCGAGCACATGCGTTTTTCTAATTGCATCCTTGAACTTGTGAACATTGGAGAGTTTTATAAGTTGTCATGGTGTAAAAGGAAATTTCTTCTTTTTTTTTTTCTTTTTTTTCCCCAATTGTGGCTCTGAAATGTTAAAGGGAATGGTAAGTAGATTACTAAAGGAGTGCATATATTAAAACACCATATTGTTTTATATGCTGTTATATGCATGTTTTTCAGTTAGGATATTTTAGAAATGTTTTTTGGGTAAATAAATGCTTATGACCACATAAAACACTGTAGCCATGAAGTATTTTTTTAAAAAATTGTGCAGTTTATCCAGCTATATTTGTAGCTATTTGTCTACTTTAATTTGCTTTTAACATGCATTATGTTTCCCCAACAAAGGGTAACGTTCGTTGTGCTATACCTTGCTCTTCAAATCAAATGTCCAGCACTTATTCTGACACTGCCTTATCAAGAGGAGCCTTTCAGCACCCTGTTTCTTTATTTGTTTGGCACAAATCTAACGCAAGGCAGCTGAAAGTGAATGAAATTTGGAAGCTTTATGCTTTTACTAATATGGTCAGCTTCACTAGTACAGAGTGCATTCCAGGCTTGCCTGTATTCTAATGTTAAAAATCAGCCTGTATTTTTGAAAAAAAAACCAGACAATGTGAAAATGAAGCTGTTCTTTCCCTCTGAAGTGTGTAGTGCGGGGGAGAAGAAGGGAAGTGTTAGTCCAGAGACAGGTCTTACGATACCGACGAGAGCTTGAACTATTATGTGCCCCAGGGCAGGAGAATTGTAGGTCACTTAACTTAAATCCTCGATTTCCATAAGTGTCCCTGCAGTCTATTAGGGGTCATCTCTGGGATCATCCGGACAGTTAGAAAGTTTTCTGAAGTCTGATCTGAATCTTGTTCACACTCTTGTTCTTTTCATTCTGGGCATGTAAGTATTAGAATAAATTGTTCTTCAATTTTGTCTTTCAAAACTAATTTTCTTACATTTTTGCTTCATTTTAGTCTTCTGTAGATTAAACAGTCCCAGATTGGGGTGGGTTTTTTTGTTGTCTCCTTATAGACAATGTTTTTATACTCTTGATTAGTTTTGTTGCTTCTTCTAGAATATCTCTAATTTACCTAATTTGTCTTGAGTTATGATGCTTAAAATATATGTTTTGCTCCAGGTGCAGCAGCCATAGACATCCTTCATCTGCTGTACGTAAATATGTCTGCTTTATACATGCCATGCATCCAGAAGTTTTCCACAGCAGTAGGGCACAGACTCACACTCAGCATGTGGTCTGTGATAACCCCCAAATTATATTCTATGAACTGGTTGCCAAGCCACTATTGTATTTGTGCCGCTTACTATTCCTACTTACCTCCTGTTCTTCATAGTTCAGAAAAAGCAAATGCATTTTCCATATTTCAGACCTCTTAACCAATTTATTAGGATGATTTAAAACTTGAGGGGCCTCTGAAGAACTTGCAGTCCTGTCAAGTTGGTATCAACAGTATATTTAATAAGAACATCGTCACATTATCCAAGTCATTGATGTGTATGGAACAGTATCTGACCTTGGGCATTCAGTACAAAACCTCAAACCCCACTTGAGTCATCTGTTTTGATTTGACAGGGTGCTACTGATGTGTAGTCCTGGAATACAGTTTTCTAACCAGTTTTGCATTCATATGGCTGTAACTGTCTAGACCATGTTTTCATAATGTGACTGTTTCAATGTTGTATGAGGTTCAAAAACATTACTAAATGAAGATCTATCGTATTTACAATTTCTTCTTTTCCCCTAAGACTGAAAAAGGAAATTGTGTTGTTCACAAATCCATGCTAGTTGTATTTATCTTTTACATCCTCCTACATTCTCAGTTTGTTTCCAATATTTTTCTGGGAATAAAAGTTAAGCTAAGTGGTTACAATTATTTGGATCCTTCTTTTTCAGAATAGATGCTGTTTATCTTCAGTCTCTTGTGACTGCTTGTACTGGGTCTGACTGGGTTGGAGTTAATTTCATAGCAGCTCCTATGGTGTTGTGTTTTAGATTTGTGACCAGAACAATACTGATAACACACTAATGTTTTAGCTATTGCTGAGCAGTTTTTGCACAGCATCAAGGCCTTCTCTGTTTCTCACTCTGCACCCCACCCCCCACCCCACCCCCCCAACCCCAGTGAATAAGATTGAGGGTGCGCAAGAGGCTGGGGGGGATAGAACCAGGCAGATGACCTGAACTAACCAAAGAGATATCCTATGCCACATAATGTCATGCTCAGCAATAAAAGGGAGAGGAGGGGATTTAGGGAGGTTTGCCATCTTTTCCTTGGGAATTGGATGGGCATTGGTCTATCCATGGGAGGTGACAAGTGATTGCCATTGCATCACTTTGTGTTGTTTTCTTTCTTTCTTCCACTTTTCCTTTGCTTATTAATCAATTTTTATATATACGCACAAGTTTTCTTGGTGTTACTCTTCCTTTCCTCTTCCTTTGTCACACTAGGGGCTGTGGGGGGAAGTGAGTGAGTGGTGCTTAGCTGCCTACGAGGGCTAACTCACAATAGTCCTGGTATTTCCAAGAGGTATTTACTTGTAGTACTGCCATGGCACTAGTTAAAAAGACATTATTTATGCTGTCCTGCTTCAGTCAGATAGTCTTCAAAATAATGTGATTTTTTTCTTACCATGTTCATGTCACATTTTAGGGATTTGGGGTATTGGAGTTGCAACCCAGAAAGCAAACTTGAATCAAATTCCACTCGGTCGAGATGTCCACAGCCTGGTAATGAGAAATGATGGAGCTCTCTACTATAACAATGAGGAGAAAAACAGACTACCAGCAAACAGCCTTCCTCAGGAGGGCGACGTGGTGGTGAGTTTCTGAAGGCTCCTTTACTTCCCCTGATTCCTTTTATTTGCAGCTCTGTGGTCAGACTGACTGTTTCAGTCAGATTGCTCGGCTTTTCATCTCCCAGTTTGGAAACTGCTGATATAAACTCCCGTTGTGTTTGAATGGAGCAGCAGCCTTGATATCAGTGGACTTCATTCTAAGCATTGATATGTTTCTGAAAGAGAGACAGGCTTTACCAGTGTTTGAAAAGTAGCCTCTTAATGCTCTGTTGCAGTCTGGTTGCAGTACCTACCTGATGGATAACTCCCATCACAAGGGGCCGATGTTGTTTGAAGTGGGACCTCCCTGAACAAACAATGTGCTGGAATGCATTGCGTAGCTATGCACCATGCCCAGCTGAACTCAAGATCCCATAGCTAACTGGTTAATGATTAGAAGGACAGAGCTGGGCAGAGATACGTCCTGGGTGATAGATGAATTGTATTTTTAGCCAAACTTTTGTAGAGAAGGAGATTAAGCGGGGAGGGAGTAACTCTCACTGGGAAAATTATTAAGAATGAGAGCGAATGGAGAATAGAATCTTAAGATTTTTTTGTACCTTACTACTCCAGGTTTCTCAGAACATCTTTAAGTGACTTTCTTCAAAGGGTTGTGTTTTATTGATGTTATTTTCTCAGTGTCCTGTTACAGATTTATTTCCAAAACTACATGGGAGCAATGCAATGAAATTTAGACCATTTCTCACCACTGCTTTTTCTTGCTGGGTAACCTTGCCTCTATAAAGCAGTGATGAGAAATTTCATCTTTAGAAGTCCCAAACAGCTAAGGTTGACTCCTCTACCCTTTACCCTCAGATACTATATTATTAAACCCCTTCTGATTTTTTTTTTTTTTTTTTTTTTTGAGAGTTGCAGACTGTTTCAGGCTTTGGTCAACCTATGTAGTCTGGACAGCTTCAACTAACCACAGGAAAAAGTAGCTGATGTGTTACTTTGCAAAATCCTCAGTTTTCATAAATTTCAATTTATTTGGTTCTGTCATGAACATAGATTTCTGCAGTACTGAGTGACAAGAGAAATTGTCACACTCGGCCATACCGAAACAGGGAGAAAAATAATTTAGCTAACAAATAAGTAATTTATTATCTTGTTCATGTTTGCTTTTTGCTCTGTAGTCAGTGTATTTACAGCATTGTGTACGAAACCATGGTCTGTTGCTGCTAGCACAGTAAATGAGCTGAGAGAGGTTTCCATACACGAGTATGGACAGGTAAACTTAATTCATAGCATCACAATTTATTAAAGTTATTTCCATGAAGAGATAGAAACAAGAAGATTTCAAACTGCTTAATACTCCAAATAATTGAAAATTTTGTGTTTCTTTAGCATCGTGAAGAATAATTTTGAAATCTGTTTTGTAAACTGTCCTTAGTAAGATGTCCTTAGTAGGTGTGCAGTACTGCGCTGCATCCAAATTGAATGAGTGTTAAGGAATCCTGAGTATTTGAAAATACAGATGTTACTGGTCATTCATTAACTTCTAGTCCTTTGCAGGAATATTTCAAGTGGGGTTTTATAAGATGCTGTGGTTTGCGTAACGGTGTTAAAAATTGCCTGTGGCTAAGAAAGCTAAATTAAGTAACAATGTTATGTGTACAAACTTGTTGATGCTTTTTTGTTAATTTCTCTACTTTGTAGGGCATTACATATGACCATGTAGAATTAAATGTATATTTAAATGGGAAGAACATGCATTGTCCAGCTTCAGGAATCCGAGGGACTGTCTATCCAGTGGTCTACGGTAAATCAGAGATTTTCAAACTGTTTCACAGTATGGACAGTATTTTTGTACCAAGTCTGTCTCATGATCTATGCATTATTCTTCTCACTTAAATGGAACACACATCAATCATTTTTTTTTGGCAACTACAACAATAAATTGCACAAAAATACAAACCTAGGAAAATGCAAAAGTATATTTTCCACTTCATTTTTAATGCTGCTTAACAGCTAGGAAAAAAAAGCACCGCTTACTGACTACTTATTGTGTCCACATCCAACAAGCTGAGGAGTTACTGCATTCAGTCTAAAAATTGCCAGGTAAAAAACTGTGAAGAAGATGAAAAAAAAAGAAAAAAACCAAATTCAAAGTAATGTAGGCTTGTGGGCTAACCTGATTTATCTCTGAATCTTGGTATTTATACTGGTTAATTTCACATACTTCATAAATGCATTCAGTGTTAAATACGAACATGTACTGAATTGCTGTTTGTGGTTTCTTGTAGAAGAAACAACTTTAATGTAGTACTAGAGCAGCTGGTCGCTGTGTAGTGCTACAGCTCTTTGCTGCTGTACCAAATGGATGCCCAGTTTTGAAATCCAACAATTGGTGAGCAAATTGTGGTAGCTGTTTTGCCAGCAACCATCAATACAACACAGCAGTTTTGAACAAGACACAAATACCATACCAATTAATCCCTGCGTAGGCAATTTAAGAAAGAATTTATGAATTATGGAAACTGGAATTTGGCCAAGACGTGTTAAAAATTTACTCTTCCAGAACTTGGTGATGGTTTTGTAGTTTCCAAGTAGTCAGAATTCTGTTTAACATCTCATCTGAAAGGCAGCGCTTCCCCTAGCTCAGTGCATAATCAACACTGCACTCTGGGTTGGCTCATAGCTTATGGGAAACGATAACTGCTCATCACATTCTCTGTGTTACACCTACAACCATCCCCAGTTTATCTTTACTCTTGTGTGAGCTTCATCTAAGTAGTAGCCTCTTCCAAAATCTTCTTGTTCTTGAGATGCCATTAGCTATGTGATGTGGGTAATTTTTTCATTTCATGGTTGGTTCCTAATGAACTGTTGGCCTGTTCCCATTTATATCTTGATACATTTGTAATACTGAATTTTATGATCAGGAAAAAAATACTCCAGATGTGTTGTAGAGCCTTTGAAGTCTGTAAGTGTAGCTGACAAATTATCTCTCTCCAAGTTATTAGAATGGAAATTGGTTTGTATGGTCATTTTGTGATGTGTTCTTAAGCCACATGATGGCGCTGCTAAAATGCTGTGACAGACAGGAGCTGCCCTGGAGCATTGCGGGGTCTCCTGCAAAACCCTTGAGCAGCAGGAATAGAGTGGCTGTGTGATAACTGATTGATGCATCTTCCCTGTATTTTAGAAATGGTGTTACATAGCATGGAGAATGCAGGTTGCTTTCAGAAAACATTTGGGGGCATGTTAGCCTACTGTAAATCATCTTTTTCTCTGGCTAAAGAAGTTCCATGCCTGGGGAATGCAGTAATTTTTAATTGCCAGGCTCTTATTATCATCTTCCACAAGTGGGCATAATTTCATCTTAATTACCACATCTCCTACATATAGCTATAACAACTGCAGCCTGCAAATTTCTTTTGCATGGTATTCACTTAGTATAAACTTTAAGTATAGATGTCCGTAATTTAATGTGAACTTCTTCTAGTTTTTGACCAGAGAGAAGAGAGTTGCTTAAGCATTTACCCTATCCATAATCCAAGCTAGAACTATAGATACCTTTTTAAAAGAAACATGATAGAGCAGACAAACACAGTGTCAAGTCTGAGAGTGTAAAACAGAAAAGCGGACTTAAAGGTTGTTCCCTACAGCAGCTGCACCTCAGGCACTTTTGCACTAGTGAGATGCAATTTCTTTATAAGTAGAGAACTGTACTAAGATACTAATAGGAGTTTTAACTGAGCCTAGGAGGGAAAAAATCCTACCTTGGCACCAAGATGCCTAAATTGCACCCCAAAATATGAAGATGAAATTTTCTATTTTGGCCTAATGTTGCTAGTGTACCAGGTTCATCTTGGAATAAGTTGTCTTTGAAAGAGATCTTGCTTTTCTGTCTGGTTGGGTATTTCAGTTTGCTAATGTGATGCATGAAAGCTTTGCTGTGAAAATCCTTGGCAGTCTATTTTTTATATATTGTACATTGAAGGTAGTAATGCTCGTGTCTCGGATTATGCAGGGGGTGCACAACTGGGAGAGGTATTGTAAAAACACATTAACTTCCAATTTAAAGAAGCAGTCAAAGAAGCTTTTTGTATCACATGCTAAAACAGATGGTCTGACACCAACCACAGCGGACATGTTAAACCATGTAAAACTCCAGAAAAATCATTGCAGGCAGCAGAATTAGGAAGTGGGCAGAAAAATATGCATCTGAGGAGGTGACAGCCCTGCAATATGTATTGGGTAGTGTCCTTAATCTGTAGATTTCCAGAGAAATGGAGTAGAAAATGTGGAGGGAATTGCCTGAAGCCCTGCTAAACCTCCCAGTGAAATCAGAGGTAGCATTCTCATTGGCTGCACCAGGGACCATTACCAACTAAAGAAAACAGAAGAAAAGAGAGATGATTTACTCTACTTGGGTATGTGTGGGGGGCTTTAGCAAATTTGTTGAAGAGATTTCTTTTAATTGTATTATATATATGTAATGGGTGTATTGGAGAATATTCTTCATGGTTTGAGCATAGTATAAAATGTAGTAAGATGGTGTAATAGCGGATCAAACTGCAGGTGTTCCTCCTCTAATCCCTTCTGTTTGGTTCTCTTCTGCAGTTGATGACAGTGCCATTCTGGATTGTCAGTTCAGTGAATTTTATCACACACCTCCACCAGGGTTTGAAAAGATCCTCTTTGAGCAGCAGATCTTCTGAATGTCTTCATACCGAAAATCTGCACCCTGCACTGTTACAAAAGCTTTTGTCATCTTAAATAAAGCTTCACTTTACTTTTAGGAAACATATCTGTATTTTTAGTAAGTACTTGTGACTTGTCTGCAGAATTAATATGTTAACTGCAACACCAGGTAACTGTGGTGCACACAGGAGATTTCTGGCGATGTTCTGTGGTTGAAGCTGAGTGCTTTGGGGCAAGGTTTTTCTCTGATTTGTACTTGATGCATAAGGAGATGAAGAGATGTTATTGTCATCAGTATTACATTCAGTATTGTGAATAAACTGGAGCTCTGTAAAGCCAGTAGTTTTTATGCATATGATAGCTATGGAGATGGATCATTTTCATGTTTTTTTTCCCCAGCTTTCCTCACATGGAAGTCACATACTTTGTTTAGTGTTTCTGGTCTGTGATTTGGAGTTGCAGTGTCCCACTTGTGCACGATGACGAATAATACAGTGGCATAACTAGCAGCTAGATACCTTTTTTTTGCAAGGTGTAATTTAATCCGTACCCTCAGTCTTAGACCAGCAAATACAACTTACTGATTTCTCCTAGCTTTTCATTTGCTTTCATTGTGACAAATAATAGGACACTTTCTAGTCATACTTTTTGTTGAAGCTTAGAAAGTAAACCTGAACACTTGCTGTGTTTTTGAGGACCACCATGCCGTGTTACTCTGGCAGGAGAGTAAGTACAGATCAATCAGCTTGGGTATGCAAAGAGCCAGGTGAAGGGTATGAGATGTTATGGTGAAGCCTTACATCTAAACTGTAAATTAGATTATTCTTTTATGGAATAGCATATTTAATTTCTTTGTGAATCATTTATAAATGATTAATGGCTAAGACATTGTTCTAAAATGTGATGCCCTTGGATATAAATTGTGAAATGCTTTTTTTCCCCTTTTGTCATATTTAATATACTTCCTAGAAAAATTTTTATTGTAAAGAAAATCTTCATACTGGGTGTTTGTTTTTTGGTTTTGGCTCTTCCTGGGTTAGTGCATTTGCATAAAGAAATGATTTTATTTAAATATTTTTAGAAATTATCTGATTCTGAAATTTTCAAATACAAACAGCCTTCTCAAAGCCTTTCACCTTATGACTTTCTGCATTTGTCTCTTCATTCCGAGTGGCCCGTGTTTTCCTTCCTTTTAGCCTTGCTATCACATGACAGTGTTGGGTAGAACTTTTCAACCTGAAAGGAATGATGCCCTTGTCAGCATTACAGTATAAAGCTCGGGAGATTAGAGCGCGGTTTTACCATCTCCCCTTGAAATCTGTTCTGCTTTGCTGTGGTCAGATACCTAATCTGAGTTGGACCAAACACTCGTATGTTTCGTTTTGGTTTCCCCAGTAGATGTGGGTGCAGCTGTCCCTGCTAGGGCAGAGGCTTCTGTGGTCGGTTGACCCTGGCTGGACACCGGGTGCCCACCAAAGCCTCTCTATCACTGCCCTCCTCAGCCGGACGTGAGAGAAAATACAACTAAAGGCTTGACGGTCAAGATAAGGACAGGGAGAGATCACTCACTGATTACTGTCCTGGCCAAAACAGACTCAAATTAGGGAAAACTAATTTATTACCAATCAGATCAGAGTAGGATAATGAGAAAATAAAAACTAAGTTCTAAAACACCTGCCCCGCCCCACCCCCTCTGCTTCTTCCCAGGCTCAACTTCACTTGATTTTCTCTACCTCCTTCCCCAGAGTGGCACAGCGGGATGGGGAATGGGGGTTGTGGTCAGTCCATCACACATTCTCTGCTGCTCCTTCCTCACACTTTTCCCCTGCTCCAATGTGGGGCTCCTCCCACAGGAGACAGTCCTCCATGAGCTTCTCCAATGTGAGTCCTTCCCATGGGCTACAGTTCTTCACGAACTGCTCCAGCGTGGGTCCTTTCCACAGGGTGCTGTCCTTCAGGAAAGGACTGCTCCAACATGGGTCCCCCACAAGGCCACAGGTCCTGCCAGGAGCCTGCTCCAGCATGGGCTTCCCATGGGGTCACAGCCTCCTTTGAGCATCCACCTGCTCCAGCGTGGGTTCCTCCATGGGCTGCAGGTGGATATCTGTTCCACCATGGACCTCCGTGGGCTGCAGGGTGACAGCCTACCTCACCATGGTCTTGACCACAGGCTGCAGGGGAATCTCTGCTCCAGCACCTGAAGCGCCTCTTCCCCTTCCTTCTTCACCAACCTTGGTGGCTGCAGAGTTGTTTCTTTCACATGTTCTCATTCCTCTCTCTGGCTGCAGTTGTGCAGGGTTTTTTTCTCATTCTTAAATAAGTTATCACAGATGTGCTACCACTGTCACTGATGCACTCAGCCTTGGCCTGTGGCAGGTCTGTCTTAGACCCACCTGGCATGAGCTCTATCAGACATAGGAGAAGCTTCTAGCAGCTTCTCACAGAAGCCACCTCTGTAGCCTCCCCCACTAGAAAACCTTTCCGTGCAAACCCAATACAGCTTCCACACAGACTGAGCTTCAGATGGTCGATGCAGCTCTCCAAGCCCCAGGTTGCAGGAAGTGCCTGGGACCTCTTTCTGAGTCCAGGAGAGATGTCTCTTTGTCTTTCAGGAGGTCTCGGAGAAGCTGTGCTGCAAAATGGAGGAGTTACAGGAAGAAGTGAGCAAGCTGCACTACATCAGAGAAGATGAAAGGGAGACAGACAGGATCTTCCCTGGGATTTAACAGCTTGAAAAGCCTCAGACCCCATCTGCAACAGAATCAGGCAGTGTCTACCTCACACTATCAAGGTAAGCAAAACCTCTGGAGAAGGGGAAGGGTGGAAGCTGGTGACTTCTGGCACCAAGAGGAAGGTTCCTGCCCCAGCTCAGGGCTTATAACCAAGAAACAGGTTCACTGCCCTCAAAGTTGAAGAGGAGCTGTATGTGCCTTCAAGCAAAGAACATGGTCCACCTAACCCTAAACCAAGCAAGACTTTCTGGGAATAAACAGCGAGTCATCGTAGTGGGTGACTCCCTGCTGCAGTGGACAGAGGCACTATCTGTCAACTCAGACAGTCATCTAGAGAGGTTTGCTGCCTTCTGGGGACCAGCATCTGGGATATTGTGGAAGAACTACTGAAGCTCATCCGGCCCTCTGACTACAACCTCCTGCTATTACTCCACGTGGGTGCAAATGATACTGCCAAGGGAAACCTGGACAGTATCAAAGTGACTATAGAGCTCTGGGGGTGGTAGTCACGGGCATGGAGGCCCAGAGGGTTGTCTCAGTCCTGCTGGTGAGGGGAAAGGGTGTGAGGAGGAGGGCACTAATAGGACAAGGCAATAATTAGCTGCAGAACTGGTGCTGATAGCAGGGTTTTGGGTTCTATGACCGTGGGATCTTGTTTGCAGATCAGCAGTGAGGCAAAGCGATTTTCACCAACAGAATGGCTGACCTTATTAAAAGAGCTTTAAACCATGAATGATAGAGGAGGGAGAGAGTGATGGAGTGACAGACAGGTTTGCTGAGCAAAGGGCACGGGTGTTATGACAGGAAGGGATCACAAAATCAACAAAATAGGTTTTCAGCAGGGTCACCTCCAGTGTTTGCAGGTAAGCAAGGAAGTGTCTACAAGGCAATATTATGGAGACATCCCCAAACTTTTTCTAGCAAGTCAACATGCTGGGGTGCCTCTGTGAAGTGTCTGTACACTAACACACTCAGAATGGGGAATAAACATGACAAGTTAGAGATCTGCTTGCAGTTGCAGGGCTACAATCTTACTGGGATCCTGGAGATGTGGTGGGATGGCTCCCATGACTGGAGTGCTGCAAAGGAGGGATACAGGGTCTTTAGGAAGGACAGGATGGGAAGATGAGGAGGGAGAGCAACTGGAGTGCATGGAGCACTGCCTGGGGATGGATCAGGAGCCAACTGAGATGAGTTTATGGGTTAGGATTAAAGAGAGCATAGGTAAAGGTGACATTATAGGGGATGGCTGCTGTAGGCCACCTGACCAGGAAGAACAAGTAGATCAGGCTCTCTGTAGACAGATAGAAGCAGCTTCAAGTTTGCAGGCCATGGTCCTCATGGGGGACTTCAGTCTCCCCGACATCTGATGGAGGGATAATACAACAGTAGAGAAGCAATCCAGGAGGTTCCTGGAGTATATTAATAACTTCCTTCTCCAAGTGACAGAGGAGCCAATGAGGAGAGGTGTTCTGCTGGACCTCATACTCACCAACAAGGAGGGGCTTGTTGGGGATGTGAAGGTCAAAGGTAGTCATGGCTGCAGTGACTATGAGATGGTGGAGTTCAGGATCCTGAGAACAGGGAAGAGGGTGAAAAGCAAGCTCACAACCCTGGACTTCAGGAGAGCAGACTTTGGCCTTTTCAAAGATCTGCTTGGAAGAATCCCAGGGGATAGGGTCCTGGAAGGAAGGGTGGCCCAGGAAAGCTGGTTAGTATTCAAAGATCACCTTCTCCAAGCTCAAGAGTGTTCCATCCCGATGAGTAAGTCAGGCAAAAATGCCAGGAGGCCTCTATGGATGAACAAAAGCGCTCCTAGCCAAATTCAAGCACTAAAAGGAAGCCTACAGAGGGTAGAAGCAAAGACAGGTAACCTGGAAGGAATACAGAAATATTATCTGAGCATCCAGGGACAAAGTCAGGAAGGTTAAAGGCCAAAAGGAATTGAATCTGGCTAGGGATTTCAAAGACTACTAGAAGGACTTCTACAAGTACATAGAAGACAAAACAAAGACTAGGAAAAATGTGCGCCCATTGATCAATGAGATGGGAGACCCCCTGACACAGGCCATGGGAAAGGGTGAGGTACTGAATACCTTCTCTGCTTCAGTCTTTACTAGCAAGATAAGCCTTCAGGAATCCTAGAGACCAGGGGGAAAGATTAGAGCAAGGAAGATGTATCCTTAATGGAAGAGGATCAAGTCAGGGAATACTTAAGCAAACTGAACATCCATAAGTCTACATAATGGACTTGAAATGATTTTATACATATATCCTACACCTGGGTCGAGGCAAACAGGGATTGAGAGCAGCCCTGCAGAGAAGGAGTTGGGGTTACTAGTGGATGACAAGCTGGATGTGAGTGCATACTCGCAGCTCAGAAAACCAATCATATCCTGGGCTGCATCAAAAGAAGAGTGACCAGCAGGTCGAGGGAGATGATTCTGTCCCTCTACTCCACTCTCGTGAGACCCCACCTGGAGTACTGTGTTCAGCTCTGGGGCCCCCAACATAAGAAAGACACGGACCTGTTAGAGCAGGTCCAAAGGAGGGAATGAGGACAGGCAGAGAGAGTTGGGGTTGTTCAGCCTAGAGAAGAGAAGGCTCCAGGGAGACCTTATTGAGGCCTTTCAGTACTTGAAGGAAGTTGAGGACAGACTTTTTAGCAGGGCCTGTTGCAGTAGGACAAGGGGTAATGTTTTTAAACTAAAAGAGGGTAGATTTAGATTGGACATAAGGCAGAAATTTTTTTACGATGAGGGTGGTAAAACACTGGCACAGGTTTCCCGGAGAGGCAGTCAGTGCCCCATCCCTGGAAACATTCAAGGTCACGTTGGATGGGGCTCTGATCTAGTTGAAGATGTCCCTACTCACTGCAGGGGTGTTGGAACTGGATGACCTTTAAAGGTCCCTTCCAACCCAAGCTATTCTATGATTCTATGATATATACACACACATATTTTAATACATATATATATATAAAAGGAAAGGGAAGGCATGTGTGCTTTTTCCTTTTGATATCTTTCAGCAATGTCTTAAACAGTGTTTCTTTGCCATGAAAGACTACTGAGATGAAGGTGCTTCTTGTGGAATTCTATTTCTCATGTTCCATGGAAAAGGAGGAAGTATTTAAAGAAATTCTTACCACTTCATCTAACTGCATCCAGCAAACAACTTTTTATGAAGTCTGCTGTGTTTAAGAATTTTTAACAGTAAAAGCTGCTACCTTGAACTGAATGTAGACTTGTTTTAAAATACAGACAAGACTGTCTTCTTCAAAGCTGGTATTTGAAATGGAAAACATTTTGGTAAATATCAAATTTTCAAAATAGCTGCTAAATTCACCAAAATATGAGAAGAGCCTGCTTATATAGCTCGAAGTTGCTCATTTCTCATCTTAAACTGAGTAAGATGCATTTGTAATACCGCGCAATGCAACTACACTTCTTGTGATAAAAATCAGAAAACTTCTTGTTCTGTCACTGGTGACATACATAGAGAAACTGTATAAAATAAGGAGGGGTGAATAGAAGATTATTACCATCTATTTATCAAAATGGAAAGAGAGCACAGTTTTCACCTGAAAAAAAGTTTTGTGGTGATAGTTCATAAGAGAAGCAAGGGTACAGTTAATTCCATTGCACAGATAAGAAGATGGGCCACAGAAATAGAATGTGAATTAACCTGTGTCTCAGCATGTCATTTCAGCATCTGGCAATAAACCCAGATGTTTTCCCAGATGTGTTCCTGATCCCAGCTTTGCCCAGAGAAATGGGATACAATACCTGTTTCTAAAAGTTGCGCTAGAAAGTAATTTTCAGTTAAGATTTAGCAATGTATTTACTAGCAGAAAATTCATTTTAGTAAGACTGAATCATGCTTCCCAGTGAAATGGTTGAGGTATTTCCACTAATTGTTTGTACCCAAATGTTTTCTTAATCTTTGAATGTTACAATTTGGGCACCCTATCTCTTTGAGTTCAAAACTTTGTATTGACTAATCCTGTACATTTTCTGAGCCCTTTTGAGATTATACTGTGGCGGCAAGACAGGAAGTCTGAACCAGACTTTATTTGCACGTCCACAAATCAATAGAACTGACAGGGCACATAATACAGGTTGCATATAGATCAGTCGAGTTGTTATTTTTATAATACTGGAACTGTTTATAGCGCTTCAGGGACAGACTAAGTCAGGTAGTGCTATTCCAAGGAGCTTAAAATCCTAATTAGATACTATAGAATTATAAATACCTGTCAAGAACTGCCTGAAAAGACAGAATATGGTGACATAGATGCTCTGCAAAGAGAAAGTTTGTGATGTGGATTGGATCCCTTAAATCCCATTGAGAGCAGTTCTACTCCCAGGCCTCAGAGAAGGCAGGACATGCTATTCAGGTGCAAATGTTCATGAGAATACAGACTCGCCTGAGTATTCATGCTGTTTTTCCTTTCTGCATGCTTTCTTGGGAATGCACTGCTGTGCATACAGCTGTGTGCAAAAAAATAATAAATAGAAGGAACCGGGTCCTAGTAATTGATGTGAATTTCTTGACCTTATCTGAGTGAATTCTTAGATTATTTTTGCAGTATTCACTCATCTTTGTTATCAGCTTGTGTTGACATTTTGTGTGCTGACAACTGATCAAGCTTGTGGCTGAGATATGGTTTCATAAAGGTCCACGAGCGAATCAGCAAAATAGATTCTTACGTGTGTCTCTAAATCCAGGCTTTAAGCCCCAAGGATCCAGCCCCCCCACGACACCTAATGTGTTAAGAGCCAATGTTGCTTTTGGAAAGGGGGTTAACTGTTACGTGTTGCTGTAGTGAGGGACCTGGTTGCATAAATATGTCCCAAACTATGCCACTAAGGTGTTTGCAGGAAGCCTGTGACAGAAGATTTGGAGTGAATCGAAGTGCCAGATGATCCTCCTCACTGGTCCTTCCCTTGCCTAGTTCCACAATAAAGAACTTTTCAGGTTACTGACGTCTTGCATCTGGATTTCTAGACAAAAGCTCAAGGGGTTGAGGGGGGCTCTCCAATGTACAGCAGCAGACCTTTGTTTTCTTGTGTGCTGCTTCTAAGCTCTCTGTTGGGGCAAATCTTGGTGGCTTGAATGTTGAATTTTTGCAGGTTGAATATTTGCAAAAACAAGCAGTTGGTAGGACCAATTCCTTCCTGGCTTGTTCACAAGCCTTTTTTTTTTTTTAAAAAAAAACTTTATTTATTTATTTTTTGTCCCATCCAGACGTTTTAGCTTTTCCTAGCCCCTTTTCTAGCCCTGTGTTGGACCTAAGAAAGCCCACTTGATCTGGCTGCCAAGATGAGTCAGCAGAAAAGCTCTTTATCTCCCCACATGGTCTGAATGTCTGACACTTCCAGGGAAGAGGAACAGTTGCTTAGACACTGGTATTTCCTTTGCTGCAGTCAAGAGAGGTGGGCTGGGGATTAAATGAGATAGATTGAAAGAACATTCTTGTGGGGAGTCGTCTGCTAAAATGCCAGAAATTCAGTGTGAAGAGATGTGCATAAATAAAACTAATGTCACTTTTTCCTAATTCCAGAACATGTCAAGAAAAAAATGTATATCTTTCTGTATATGTATATAGGTTGCATTGTGCCTGCAATCTCATTCAAGATAATACAGAGAGAACAAAAATAGATGCCAAGTCACATCCATGGAAAATTCTGGCATGTTTAGCAGACAAGACAGTTCCTAGCTTCAAGAAACATGAAGACTTGAGTCATATTTCTTCGATGTGCTCATTATACTGGCAAGCAGTACATGTTAAAATCCCCATTGTTGAGAAATCTAAATTCCCTTTTGCCTTAACCTCAGTGTAAGATGGCTTATGACCTTTTCATAAATGAAAAAGTGTTACACTGAATAATGATTTCAGTAGTTTGGTGAGGATTTTGTGTGGAAAAAGTGCAGCTCTTGGCCAAAGTAAACTGGCAAAATCAAGATAAGCTGGTGGAAGGGGATTGTTTCATGTAAGTTGGTAGCATGCTCCAGACAAAGTCATCTTTTCCTGTATGTAGAATGGAAATAGCACTTTCCGCTTTGGGGGTACATCAGGAGAATGTGTCTAGGGAGTGTGAGGCAGATGGGGCTATGTTCAGACTGCTTGTACCCTAATGCCTGTCACAACTCTGTCCCTCTATTGTCTGAGGAAGCAAGTCTGAGCAGTCTGAATCACTCATGACTAATCTGAATGTAGTAGTTATAACTCCTAAATTAAGCTCCCTGAGTAGGGGGTGTGAACACACCTTCAGATGTTACAGTAAAGGGAGGGCCATCTAATTATCTTAAGAATCTGTATTTTGCCAGAAATTTCCTTAGGAGAAGATTGGGCTGCTTATAGCCTGTTTCCTTGCTTCTCATCTAATTCATCATCTTTTCTTCATCTGCTCTAAAGGCCCATTTTCCCACTAGTATTAAAACAAGTGATACACTAGCCTTTTGTTGCAGGCTGACAATTCTCAAATTCTAGGAAACTTTGTCCTTACTGAAAAAGTGATGGTCAACATAATCCTGTCAGCTAAACCCCCTGCGGCAGACGCATGTCATGCAGCAAAAGAGCTCTGCTGATACTGCTTGAATCATTTCCTCAAACGGAGCAGGCAGTAGTGACAGATGGCCTTTTTTCCAGTGTAACTCCATGTATTGCTGAAGCTTTTCCTTGCAGAGCCATGCTGGTTGGGATAAGGAAGAAAATCGAGCTGCCTGGAGGCTTCTCAGCAGCATCAGCGTATTGAAAGTTGGGGCTCCAGGGAGAGGAACCAGAGCTGGAGCAAATGGTGAGGGCAAAACCAAAATCCTCTGCATTTGCTGCTGCTGCTGCCCTAGTGCAGTGGGGAAGGAAGAGGTAACTGGTGGGAAGGCACACCTCTCCCACTCCAGCAGGGCTCTGGTAGAGCTCTACCCTAAATATTTTGTCCCAGGTCACACAGAAAGTCTGAATCAGGTGAACCAACCCAGCTTTATCAGTAGGGAGAGGGAAGGACTGATATCCCCACCTAACACAGCCGTGCAAGTGGGAAGCAGCATCCAGGCTAGTGAGTGTTAAACTGTCAAAAACATTGCTTGTAGCTGCATCGTTGCTCACTGCATTTGGGAGGGTTTTACTGAAATAGCTCTGTCCTCACTAGATGCGCTTTGCAGGATAGCACCCTGCTATTCCAGCCCTGATAAAGCTGTCCTGTTGTGCAGATAGCCTTAACGCTGCTGCTATTCGTTCACCTCTGTAGAATGGCAATCACAATATTTCTGTTCCCTCACCCTTTGTCTTTATCCTAAGAGCCAGGGATGTCAGATCCATCCCGGGGAAATGACCAGATCCCTCAGGTTCAGCTGTCAATTCGGCTCTGCATCTCTTGCTCCACAATGAGCCTCCCACTGAGGGCAGCTGTGGGGGAAGGTAGACTGTGACCTTGTGTAGCAATGAACTGCTTAGCCGTGCGTTATTGTTTGTTACCTTATTGTTGCTTTCAGGATTGCTGTGTAAGAAAGAAAGTTCCCTTTTAGGGTCATCTCTGTTTCTGCCCTTTGTTTCTCTTCCTTCCTTATTTTCCTGTCTCTGAATGTAGCGACATGCATGACTTATACCAGTGCAAACCCTGTTGCACTGATGTAGAATGATCTGCAGCTGCTGGTATTAGCCTGACTGGTGAATTGCTCGTGGTGGCTTGGACTCCTCCTAGAGCCTCGAGTCATTTTGCACTTAGAGTAAGTTATGCTGCAGAGGTGGCTGCCCAGTTCCTCTCTCAGTCTGCATGATCTTGTCTTCATGCAGAGTTGTGCTGGTCTGCAGCCCAGCTCCACTTCATTGTGTCCATGAAAATATATTTAACACATTCTAGTTAGCTCAATGCTCTACTTAGTCACAGTGCTTTCACCTGGCCCTGGTTTCCTTATCCTCTGAGGAGAGGAACAAGCACAAGTCCTAATTTCTCAGCAAAACTGCTTTGACCATATACAAAGATGCTAACATTGCAATGACTCAGCAGAACTACAAGCATCATAACACCAAGAGAAGAACAAGCAGGAGTCAGCACAGCTGGCCTGTGAGAAGGCTGAGAACAAAGCCCCGATCGAGGCACAGCTGGCTTCCCAGCCAGTTAGCCTTTTGCCCAGCAAGGGCTTCCTTTCCCTGTGCCATACACATGTTCCCAGTCACATCAGGTTAAAAGGAGGACAGCTTGCTCTATAAATGCGGTTACACAAATCCAGGCATGCCATGGCTGTGTTACAAAACATATGATGCATTCTGATCCCATCAAGGGTGCATTTAGACAACAGCATAAATCAGTAATCAATAGAAATTCTAGACACAGTTTCTGTTCAGTATGTCTCATCAAGGCCTTTTGTTGTTGTTGTTTTAATCGGGAGAACTTTAGCAAGGCTTTTTATTTTCAATCTGTATGAGTTTGAAAAAGGTGCCTTTTATCAGCAACCTTTATCTGTGCTCTCTCCCAATCTGTTACCAAAACCCATATTGCAGCAATATACAAAGTCCTGAAGGCAATGCACTGTACAGCACCGTGTTCAGGCACTAAAAATTAACTTGAAAATTGCCTAAAATGCATTGCAAACCAGCATTAATTGCATAATGAACTTGGATGGTGCCATGAGGCAATAGTTGGTTGATGCCAGCTAGAGTCAGGAGCAAGCAACTGGCAGCAAGAGTGCCTTTTCCCCTTTCCTGTTTAGAAAACTTGGGAAAGGCACCCAGTGTCAGGGGGTGCAGCTCCCCTGACTAGGGGTAATATGTATTTATTTGTTGAGTTGCTCTTAGCCTGCAGTATGAAATTGCCTGCAAAAGTTAAAACACACTCGTTGACTTCTTTACATTGATGTCAGCACATAAATCATGCAAAACCCTTCTACCAGGCTGTCAGTGGGGCAGGATCTGGCATACACTTGTCCACTCATTATACCTTTTGCCCAGAGCACTGGTGGTTCTTACTTAGGACATGATGCCTGAAGGTGGCTCAGGGCATCCTGAATTGCTCTGACTCTCCTTTAACAACCAGTATCCACCCCATGTTCTTTTAAATGCCATGAAGAAGACATTTTTTTTAAAATAAAATGTCCGTTTGAGTGAAGACAAAAGTCTGCTCAGCCCAGGATGCAGCCTTCAACAGACTGTTTGACAGGAGCCACAAACACAGCAGCCAAAAGTGGATTTGTAAGGAAGACCACAGCAGATGGCAGGCATGTGATGATGCTTTCCTGAATACTCTGTAATTATCCAACACTTGTGTAGTGCAAATCACAAAACAGGTCTCAGCACAAGGCCCAAGATGCAAAGTGACCCCCTCGCCCAGAGAAGGAGCCTGATTCTTGTCCAAGATTGTCCAGGAGGTAGGTGGTTTGAAGCTCTGCAAGCTGCAGAAGAGCCTTGTTACACATGTCCTGGTCAAAAACTGTGAATGCAGAGCCAAAGTATAAATAAATAAATAGTGCAGGCAACATAGAAGAGGTATCACCACAGCATTTCCACCCAAAAGCCGTAGCGGTCAGCTATGACCCATGCAGCTTTCCAGAAAGTATCAGTCTGTGGCCCATTCCCATGGGAGTCTTTGGATGAAGGTATTCAATAGTAGCAGAGGGGCTAACCATTTCAAGCCCCATTCCTGGAACACAGGCAAGGGTATATAGCACTTACGCAGTAAGTTCAGGGTCTTTTGGAAAAACTCAAGAAATATTCACATAATTGACTTAAAAGTCCACATTGTTACCAATAAGGATGTCCATGTTCATCCTCTTCCTCATGCTGGCACTAGGCTTCCATAAAATCTCATGAGCTGTCCAGACCAGGGAACAAATCCAGCTACAAACACTGAGGGAAAAGTATGTCCAGCAGATATGTTGGCTTTGAGGAGAATGAGGACATTTAAAAAAAAAATCTTTTTTTTTTTTCTAGACAGCAGTCTAGAAGTCCAGTCAGTACACTGCTTTTCTGTTGTTCAAGAATAAAGCTTCAGGGTTTGGGAGAAGGGTGGAGCTTTCCTCCGAAATAGATGGCATGCACAGGTACTTTGGCATAATAATATATCTATCTCCCCCTTTTTCATGGAGATAAGTTACACTACTAATACTTCTTGGCTGGAATATCTGCTTCTATGCTCGGCAAGGAGAGAAAGAGGCGTGGGGATCACACAGTACTAGAAGAATGAAAGTGAAACAACTTTTGTGTTGGATAGAGCCTGAGTGTCTGTCAGGAGCAGCAACACAATTTGGGAACTGTTTTGCAGAATCGCATGTTTCAGACTAATTCTAGGCTGTCAATCCATGGCAGAGAGAACTTTTGTTATTTTTTGGTAATTCCTTTTCTAATGCATTTTGAGGGAGCAAGGTCCTACAATTGAAAGCATTTTCCTTTTCAATCTATTGAGAAAGTAAAACGTTCCTAATTCCAGTTTCAAGAAGCCCTAGCTGTACAGCCACATCTTTCATCTCAAAAAGGAGCAGGGGCAAGCCACCGCCTTGGATGTTTGCAGAGCGACTGTGGAAGGACGTGTGATGCATCCATCAGTCTTATAAGCCACGTAAAACCATCTCTCCTTCACTGACAAGTACCTGCTTATTTCAACGCATAAGTGAAAACAAACCAAAAAACACACAAAAAAGAGGGACTTAGACATGGGCACAATTGCATCCTATTCAAGACATTAATTAGTTGTCGCTTAAAAGCTTGTTAAAACTTGGAACCAAAACCAAATAGAAGTTTTTTCAGTACAGTCTGAACACTGAGGCTGTGCAGGGTAAGAGAGGATCCAGCTCTGCAGAGCACCTTCAGCCCTGCAGCTGGAAAAAAACTGATCTTGGTAAGGAGTTTCTGGACCCAACACAGAGAATGGTCTTTCTCCCCTCCTCAGGAATCACCTGTACAGTGACACTGAGCCTTTCTCCTGCCAGGCAGGCAGAGGCCAGCCTGGGAGTTAGCTGAAGTACGAGTCCTCCTGCCAGCTTCACAAGAGGATGGCAAGTGACAGCAGGGAGCAGTGACTTGCTCTACATGAGCACTTTGCTCTACAGGGCACTTCTCTACTACATGAGGCTGCAGCAGCCAGATCATGTAAAGTACCAGCTCCATCCATTCCCCGAGCACTGCTCCTGCTTCTCTTTGTGGGGCCACAGCAACATGTCCTACCACGCATAAAGGCATTATTAGAAATGATTTTTAATAGTCATAAATAGTATTGCATATAGATCCACGGTGCCATTTGAATATGTAGCTGTTGAAATCTGATTGCTAGTACCATTAATGATGTTAATGAAGAAGAAAAATTACTTTTTTTTTGAACTGCAGGAAACAAATAGCAATCCTGTCTGCTTTCTGACAGGCCATAAGACTCGGGCAAATAGCTACGAGCAACACTATTTGCATTTGCAAGAAGCATTCCTGTTTTTTTCCAGTATATTCTCGTGAATTTTTCTAATGATGGTAACCCCTTCGTAAATATCCCACAGTGTGGTAGTGGCATTTTAATCAGCATGCTTTGGTGGAAAGTGAAATATCCAAATCAAATGATAAGCTTGAGTATCAAGTGTACTGGGGAATATGCTGTTTTGGGACAGGGTGACCTTGACAACCACTTTTTGACATGAGACTCATAAAAACCTCTGCAAATGAAATGAGCTAATGTAGCAGTCAGCAGGAGGGGAGGACTCGCAGTCAAATGGGAACAAAGGCCACATGAGAGGAAATACAACTTAGTGGATGTTAATTTCGTACCTATAAACTACTGTGAGCAAAAGCAGCTGGGATTGAATTCCCCGTTCCTTTTGGACATTAAAAAATAAAGTTGCAGCAATTTGGTTTAATCACCCTTAGAGAAAGGCTCCCAGGAGGAACTGAACAGGGGCAGGGAGAGAAGAAGAGCCCCAGGATTTAGGTCTATCAGCAGCACCAAGAAGCGTGGCTAAGGATGCCCAGAAAGGTGCTACTGCCTCTGCTTCTGCTCCCACCCATGTCATGGCAGTGCAGCTGCGTGGTGGAGCACGCTTCTCCTTCAGCAACGAAATGGCACATAATCGGTGAGGAATCTTGCTAAAGCTTTGGTGGTTGTTGTTTATTATTATTATTGTTGTTGTTGTTATTATTATTATTATTATTATTGTGGTTGCTCTCTGATAAACCTGTTTTAGTCATGCCAACCTCACCAGTGTGCATGCCCAGTGAACACACTCGATGTTAATCTTAAGTGATGCATTCCTGGGCGTGCTTTGAGTCTTCACACCAGTTTTTGCTTGGAAAGGAGTGGGACACTTGAGAGGGTCAAGCTGCAGCCTGTCCCAACCCTTCACAAAGTTCAGAGGAGTTGCAGTGCTGGGGTTCTTACCTCTGACATGTCAATTGGCTCACCAACTCCTCTTCCCTCCTGAAATCTGGCTCATCTTGGTCAGCAGTCAGTCTTTTCCATTTTTCCTTGTGAAATTCCCTGTAACAGCTTCAGAGCTGGGATGCAAACACCTTTGTTCAATATGCAAAATGCCAGCAGCAGATGCCTTTATAGACAGCAAAAGGCTTGAAGAAGGGCAGAGTAAATAAACACCAAAAATTAAATATATAATATTGCTGCACAGAGAGGAGCTTTCTCTTCAAAATGAAGCAATTAACATGTACGGACTCATTCTGCTGGGCTGGGAGGAAGCAGGAGGCACGTTATTTAAACAAATTGCCATGTAGCCCGTGATTATCATTAGGATTCATTCAAACCCAGACATTCAGTAAAGCTTCTGCTCTGCGGCTGGCTCCGGGCTGCCTCTCTATCAGTACCTATTGTTTCATAATCTCGCCATACTCGACGCTTTTTTTATCCCAACCAAGTCTGCCTTGTTTATTACCCTCCCCAGTGACTAAGCCGAAGCGCGTTAACAATGCACGGTTTCATTTGGCTTTTTCTCGTGTTAGCTGAAAGAGAGATGTCTTCTCCCCTAATTGCAGAGGATCTCTTCAGCTTTGCAATTTCTGTATTGAAAGCTTGTTTAGGGGAAGGCGCGGGGATATACATAAATCTGAGTACTCCCTGACAGGGGAGATAATTGCCCTTCTCCCTCCAAGCATGGCAGAGCCCTCCTGAACAGCTCCTCACAGTCAAGTTTCTGCGAGATGGACAGGAACCTTGCACGTGGCTCAGCAGCCACGGGCTCTCTTCCTCCATCCCAGCCAGATGGTTTCCCTGTGTTAACAGCAGCCCAGCTCAGGTGGGCTCTCCAGGGCCAGATGTGACCGTTCCCCGCCACGCTCTCACCAGGCAGCTCCCATGTGGGATCTACAGTCAAGCGGGACAGGGACGCACTGCCAAGGGCAGAGCTTGCCCCTTGCACAGGCACCACCACTGCATGCTTCCTGCAGGGAAGGAATCACTTTGGGGCAATTCCCCATCTCCTTTGCCAGATGGGTGTTGTTGCAAATATTTCCAGGTTTTTAATTTTTTTTTTTTTTTCTCCCCGTTCTGATCTGGAACAAAGCCAATGTCTTTTTGTTGATTTAGGAGCGCTGACCTGACTGGGGGTGAATCTGGCTTCCTAAATGTCAGGGGGAGCAGGCTGGTCATCTCCATGTAGCCCCAAACCTTGCATGGCCACCTTCCCTGTGACACCTGTGCAATGCCCCTAACGCTGGCAGCGTCCTGTGGCAGGTGGGTTGCAGAACCAGGAATCGCATCCCTGCCCAAGCCCCAGCATGCTTAAATCTCCCTTGGTGTCTTCCCTTACCCTTTCTCCTCGTCCATGAATGTCTGTGCCTTCCAGCATGGGCCAAGCACATCCAGTGCCTGGGCCACCCCACCGCAGAGACACGCAGACTCACCATTGTTCACCTCTTTCCTTCTGCCAGGAACACACCGCAAAACCACCCATCCCCCCTGCAGAAAGCCGGCCGTGTCATCTTCCACGAAACCTCTGCATCTCTCCTATCAAAACCTCAAAATGACATTTTCAGGAGGAACTTGGAGCATCCCTCGGGGTGGATTAAACCGACTGGAGCTGGGTTGTGTTTTGCCTTTCTGCACGCTATGCTTCAAAGATGCACTCTTCACACTGCCAAAGCCTCTCCACCCACGACTGAAAGGAAAGTGCAGCAGTAGTTATACAAAATACAAAATGTAACATAAGCAAATACATACATAGGCACATTATAAACAGTTATAACATAGATTATCAATATAATTATAAACAATACAAACAAAAATTAGGAATGTTATATAAATCTGTATATTCACATGTAGAGCATTTATATATGAAACATTGATACTATATAATAACAATCACAAATATGCTCTATACTATGTTCATATATTTACATATACAAGATCTATTATGGCTATGCAATATACTTGAATCACTGTGTTTAGCTCGAAAAAAAATTTTTCAAGCTAACCTGTTCCCACATGTCCAGGAAGAGAAGCCTGAGCCCAGAGATGAATGCTTGTCATTCACATACCACAGATGGGGATGGAGAAGGGTTCTTGGAGGACCTTTGATGTCATGAGTGGGGACACCTTTAGCAATCATAGGCCCATGGCTTTGCTTTATATCATGTCCCTTATGCGAGGGGAGAGGGTACTTCCTCAGCTCATCCATCTTTTTGGTGCCTGAAGCTGTCCCTCTGCAGACTAGAGTAACCTGGTGGTAGCCCAGATCTGTCCAAAACAGGAGAAGAACCATGTCGAGTGGGACAAGGAGCTGCGCTCGGCATGACGAACTGTCACCAAAAGCAGATCTCTCTGCCTCAGGTCCTCCAAGGTGGACTTGGCTGGGCTGCAGTTCACTGGCTCTTGTTGCTTCTGCTTTCTAAGCATAAGGTTTATCAATGCCATGTCCCCAAGTGTGAACCCTCTCCAAGCTTCAGCAGCAGCTTGGGCAGGATTTTGAGATTCACAGCTCCAGATTTAGGCTCAGGAGCTGTGGGCTGAGCTAACCACAGCCACTAAATCCTCCTCTGAAGCAGGACCTTGGTGTGATGCACCCCAAAAAGTACCTTCCACTGCAAAAGAAGCTGCTGAGTTCTAAAGGACCTTGAAGGGACCTGGAATTGTATGTGGTGTTGCAGCTGGCCAGATGTGCTCACCTGTGTTAAATCAGCAAAAATGCTGACTTGTGAGAATCAAAAATAAACCCAGGTATCTAAGAAGAGGTTTTACCTTCAGTTTGAGCCTTGAGAGTACAGCCAGCTCTGCTAATCCATCCTTCCCATCCTAAGGCTGTTAGAGTTACTACAGGCAGATGAAAGCCCTAAGAGGAGAGTGAGAGGAAAACGCAAGAACCGAAATAGCAGCATTTTACGTTTTCTGTTTTATGAAGCATGCAGACACTCTGTTCTATGATTCTGTACTAACAATGACGTCTTAAGTCTGTACTCCCTCCCAAAGGGGAAAGCCACAATAAAATACTAACAAAAAAGTGTCTTATCTTTGCTGAATGTTGATTTTCTCATCTTTATCCCTTGCAAATTTTTAAGCTCATTTCCTTATTTTCTGACATTTCTATGCATCATCTGTAATGGAATTTCAAAGCAATTAACTCCCCAGGACATAACAATTGTGGAATGGAAGCCCAAGAAATAAACTCAGGGCATTTCTGAAGATGAACATTGCACAGCTAATGATTAATCATAATATGCATAATAATAAGGATGATGATGGCTATGCGAAGAGTGACATATGGCAAACAGTGCAAATATTCTTCACTCAGCCTTTTTGCTTTTTGTCTTGATACTCATTATGCATTTTGTTATGTCAATAATGAGAAAGAATTAACTAGCAGATTAAATTTCAAATCCATCAGTGTGAAGGTATTGTGTTCTGCAATTAGGATGTGAAAAGATACAAACAACTTCCTAGGTAGTTATTTTAAAAGATTTAAAGTAAAATAACAAATAGGTACTAGATCAAACACTCCAGTGCTGGTTGATCAATGTTAGTTTATCCAGGCTTCAAAGAGATATTTTTCCTCAGATGAAATGAGCACTCTGATGCAGCACTGCCAAAGCATGGTTGGTTTCCTGAAACTATGGTTTCTTTGGCACAACTGATGTCACCCGAGTTCATCTTTCAGGTTCCCGAATTACTTGTGCAATCCCAGCTCCTGTAAGGGATTAATATGCTGCTCCACATTCCAACAACTTGCTTGGGGCTGGCTGGCTCTTGGCATGAAATCCACAGCCCTACACACCGCAGCAGTGCTTCTCATACTTGCAGAAACCCATTGGAGCTCACTCGAATCGGCATCTTGTGACCTGGTGTGACCCAGCACATCAGCTCATACGATTTGGGCTCTGCCCGTCATCTCCCTTTGCAGTGGGCCACAGCAACACCCTTTGGGGACAGGCACACGGCACCTCCCAGCCAACATAACACATCCCAGGCTACTATATCAGCCTAAAACTGGCCACCCCAGAGGGTTGGCCCTTGTTCCCAGCACACTGGAGAGGACAGACAGAACTGTAAATCCTTGGGGTGGAGGTGCCCAGCTCTGGGGCAATGCTCTGTTGCATCCTAATAGCTGTGAATGGGAGGGGATGGGGGGACTGGTCACAGAAACAAGCAGGCCAGCACAGGGTGGTAGCTGCCACCCCACCAAGCACTGGGCGACCCCTGTAAGCATCAGCCGGGCAGGGGTTGCTCCAGGCTTCCTGTGATGGCAGAGGCTATGGATAATGATTCATTCATTTTTTGTCACCCAGAAGAGGCACAAAAATGCAGTAGCCTTTCCCCACTTTCTTTCACAGACACGCTGATGTTTGCTGTGCACCAGAAACAAACCTTGTGCTTCAGTGTCTTCCTTGTAAGCTCATCTAAAATCCGCCAGTGTCAGCAGTTTGCCGTGTCCATCACCAGCAGACACTCGGTACACTGAAACAGTCATGCTGTTGCAAAACCACTTCGGCGTATAATTCAACAAGTGTTGCTGCTCATTTAACCTTTTCATCCCACATTGCACCAAAAGCCATGAATGCTTTTAAGAGGGTGTCTCGCATCCCTCAGCAATTTCCAAGGACACTGTCTTCCCTTTAAAATAATAAGTACATGATTCATGGCCAATAATTTCATCATTTGCATGTGCTTATATGCTGGGTTGAGGATATTTTAAAAGTCTTTGGCCCCAGAGTATGTGCGTCTGTGTTAAGAGCTGAAGGTGATGGGCACAGCCCATACCACCCACGCTTATTGCTCAGATGGGCTGATGTGTGGTGGCTAAAGGATTTAATCTTTATTCTTCCTACTTTCTCCCCAGTTTAAATCAATACCAAAAGCAGAGGGGATGCTCTTGTGATTTGGCTTAAATCTGCTTCTGATCTAGGTAAGCTGAGTCGAGATCAGGCATTTTTATGCCATAGTGTGTGGTTTCTTACATATAACCCCATCATTTCAAGGACAGGTCGGAGAAAGGAACAGAAGGCAAGGGAAAAGCAACAGTCCCGCAGCAACAAAGCCATTCCCGTGTTTCCTGGGGAAATCTGCTATTGGGGCCCATCAGAGCAGTCAAAAAAAAAAAGTACACCAGCCAATCTTGCTGTGAAGAAACACAAGAGCAGCAACACCAGCCACCAGTGCTCTTTATAGGACTTGTGCTTGCTAAACCGAAAGATGGAAGATGATACATGGAAAATTAATTACTCAAGCCTTAATTGGATTCTTTGCTCTCCTCTGTGTTGGCTCCCTGCTGCTCAAGAAAAGATTTGTAGGACCAGGGCATGAGTTTTGCTGAATGCCACAAGCAAAATACCACAGGTGAGAATGGTGAGTGCATAGGTGACAGGGCAGAGTCCCTGGTGCCACTGAGTGTGTAGGGCAAACCATGGAGCAGAGCAGACACCATGACTTCAGAGCCAAACTGTAGTTAAAACTCATGAGGCAAAGTTGGGAAAGGGACTGACACAGTGTTATCCATCATTTTGAAGCAGCCAGTCTAGGTCTGAAGCAATCTGACTTGTGGCCCCTGCTTCATTAGCAGCAAGCATCTGCCCTGGGTCCCTTACCCATATTTTGTCTTGGTGGGTTAAAAAGATGATTCCTTGAGCCATAGACAGGGCTGACACTATGGGAAGTCACTACTGACCTATGCTTGTGACAGTTATCCAGGTTGCTGCTGATGTTTCACATGTCAATCACCGTGGTATCTTTCATTGCTGCAAATGGCTTTTGCAGAGGTCTCCTGCTGATCTGTCAGAAATGCAACCTAGGCAGCAATTAAGGAGAGTTGATGAAAGGCATGTGCCCTCTAATTCATTGTTTCATTTCTTGGCATCCTTTTGGGGAATGAACTGAAACGTAGATGCTAAATAATACTCACTGTGAGGGATTTATTGCTATTTTAATGCTATAAGTAACTTCCAAAACCTTCTTCCAAGAGCTCCAAATAACAGGAGTATATTGGTCAAATATATCTAAGACGTGAAGTTTTAATAGCTGCATTTGTCTTCCTGAATTGCACTTCTACTGGATTTGCAAAATGCATTCCTATTTCGCTCTCTCCCTACCAATATGGGTTTCCAATGATCTGCATAGAAATCTTATAATTTCTGCCTTAACTATTAAATGTAAAGAGAAAGTGAAGAGTGAGTGGCCTTCTTCCTTCCCCATAATCTGCAGGACCTCCACGTATATTCCCAGTGCTTCATATCACTCAAAAATGTAACTGTAGTTATTAGCAAACCACCACCAGCACCTAGCAAGAGTCTGAACAAAACCTCAAACATATGTACTAACAACCTAGGTATTTACATCTAAGTGCATCTCAGTCTTTTGAGCCTCTGTAGTAAGCAGAGATGTTTATTCTGGTACTTTCCCCACAGCAACCTACGAGGTTTCAGATATAACAACCATCAGTCAATGCAGGTTGAGCTTATTTGGAGCAGAGAGACCCCCTGCACTGCTATCACGGCTGTAAGCTTAGATTAAAAAGCAGTTATCTTTCACAGCCTGGAGCACTGTTATCCTTTCAAATACAAGACACCCTATTCCTTTTACACTGATGGAGCAATGCCAGGGATTCACCAAGTATGCTCTATACAACATTTAAAAAAATAAAAATAAAATCTGTGGCACTGACATAATTATCTGAACTCTCACTTATGACCTGGAATGACAGAAATATGTTGGTAATTTTGTCAGAGCCCGTGCTGATTTTCTGCCAGGGAAGGAATTCCCCATAGCCGGGAGAGTGGCTTTTGGTTTCTCTTCCACTTCACCTCCCTCTTGTCTTAATACCAACTTGCTGAGTGCTGACAAGGGATGTGGTGATGTGCGGAGCGGGACGGCAGCTCTGCATTTCATAAAGCAAGCAGCACTCCTGACGAGGGGCAAGAGGGAGTGCGTGGGTCTGCCCAGAGCTCTCTGAAGGGGATCCACCCAGGGATCCTTCCAAATGAAGGCCCCTGTTGCTATAATTTTTCAAAGAAGTCTTGCAGGGTTTGGGGGTTTACCACTGTTGGTTTTCCTCCCTGCTTGTATTTACCTTGGGAGCAGGGGAAATACCGAGGCATGTTGCTGCAGGTTTGCTGGAGGGCTTCTGGGAAGCCACGGTGGTCTCTCGCTTAGTAACTGGCTGAGGGCAGGAAAAACAACCTGGGAAAAGAAAATAGAAACCCTCTCTCCCTTTTTCTTTTTTCCCTCTGGATCAGTTATCTGACCTGGTTCACCACCAGCCTGCCAACTGCCTGTACCAGCTTGTGGAGGGGGCCCTCGGGGAGCAGAACCAGCCCTTGTGGCTGGGCTGGCAGGGGGTATACCACCCCAAAAGGCAGCATCCCTCTTCTCACCTAAATGAATTGGTATAAAATATCAATTTCAGCCAAATTTTAGTAGCCACACCTGTCTGGCTGACACCCAGCTCAACTCAGCCAGATTTTACATCAACTGTGTTGAATCATCATAAAACTATCTGCAAACAAATGCGTATAAAAAGCTCCCTCCCCTCTCAATTACTCCACATGCACATTTTTTAATTTGTGTTATGTTGTCATCGTCATGCTACGGCTTAGATAGAGCAATGCCAACACTCATGCTGTTTGAGGTTGCACATTAAATCCACTGCAGCTTGAGACAAGCAGTGAAGTAGGAACTACAGCACTCCTTATTTGGTTTATTTAGTCATTTTTCCCCTTTCCCCCCCCTTCTTTTCCTTTCCTTTATTTTCTTTTTTCTTTTCTTCCTTTCTTTGTTTTTCTCTCCTCTCTTTTTTCCTTTTCTCTTCTCTTCTCTTCTCTTCTCTTCTCTTCTCTTCTCTTCTCTTCTCTTCTCTTTCTCTTCTCTTCTCTTCTCTTCTCTTCTCTTCTCTTCTCTTCTCTTCTCTTCTCTTCTCTTCTCTTCTCTTCTCTTCTCTCCTCTCCTCTCCTCTCCTCTCCTCTCCTCTCCTCTCCTCCCCTCCCCTCCCCTCCCCTCCCCTCCCCTCTCCTCTCTTGTCTCCTCTTCTCTCCTCTTCTCTCCTCTATTACTTTTCTGCCTTTTCTTGCCTCTGCCTGCTTTCTCTTTTTCCTTCCCTTGCCGTCCTTTCTTTTGCCTTGCCTTGCCTTTTTCTTGCCTTGACTTTTTCTTGCCTTGCCTTGCCCCATACCCTTCCCATTTCCTTGCCCTGATGAAGAAAAGCTGAAAAATCCCTCCTGAGCTCACGCTGAAGATAAAGCCAAACTCAAGACTGGCTTAGCTCAATGCCCGCTGCTCGAAAACAGCAGTTGGTGAGTCCATTTCACCAGTGGGTTGGATGTCCCTGCCCTGGGATGACAGCATCCGTCAGTGGATGCCGAGGAGATGAATAGCAGTTGGCTGCAGCAGTGCCTCTGGGCTGCAGCGAGACACCCCATGTCAAGCTCAGAGGTGACAGACCCCAGTCTCCTCCAGCAGCATCCCAGTAAGTCCAGCGCAGCACTTGGCGTTGTTCCATCCTGGCCAGTGAGCCATGGGGCCTCAGTTGCCTCGTCTGAGTCCCATGGGGAAGCATCAGGGTGCCCTTGTGCCAGCCAGCCTGTGAGAGCCAAGCAAGGAGCTGAAGACACTTTCATTTAAGCAAGCTCACTCGCAGCTGGTGAGATGCCATTGTAGCAAGCGGTTGTCGTCACCCGCTCTGCTGGTTGCAATAACAAAAAGAGACAATTTAGAGCTGTACAGCTCCAACTGGGAGTGTTTCCCAGCTCTTGGCTCTGTGTGTGCTTCTCAACCGTGCCCCAGCTTTGCTCTGTGTCATGCAGAGCCTGAAGTGCCTTAACGTATGCAACATTAAGGACTCCTGTCTGCAGCTCTGCAGCCTCCTCACTGCTCCATGTCTCCCCCACACACTGCTGAGTTCCCTTGAGCCCCTGAGTGGTATTTTCCCTTGTCAACACATGTTGTTTTTCTCTCATTCTCATGGCCCTGCACCTGCAAGCCCTGTTATGACAGTCTCCCATGAGACGTGATGGCTACCAACAAGAGAATCACCTTCCTTTCCTACTTCTCTTCTTATTGCTGGGCTGTCACTCTCAGCTTACATTAGGGGACCTGACAAAATGCACCCACAAAGCTTCACAACCAAACAGTGTGCCCCGTCAGTATGCACTCCCATCAGCACTAAGAGCTTTGTAAGCAGGAACAACCAACAAGGAGTTTGAGGGGGTCAAATAAATAAATAAATAAATAGTTAACATGGAAAATTTGTCTGCAGGGAGGGCACCCAGGCCACCAGAGAGGATGCCCAGGGGAGGACACTCCTCTGAGGACCTCCTGTTCCTTCTCCTCTCACTTGGCCACGGGGGTGAGTTTTCCTTTCCGTTCTGTTTCTCTCCTTTTAATTTTTCATCTTTCCTAAAAAACAGCTATTACTTCTGGAGTCAATGCACGCCACCAGCTACAGACCCCTTGAATAAATCTTTGTGCAGGTCCAGCTGTCTCAACACCTTCTGCACAACAACATGGGGAAGGCTGTGGGCACCTGGGTGCCAGCCAGCAGGTGAGAACTGATAGCAAACAATGCCCATCTTCCTGCAGGACACAGTGTCCACCAGCCCCTGGCACTCCTGAATTGGGATCACAAAGCTGCAGGATCCAGGAGTGATGCAGAGCTGGGCAACAAGGAGACAAGGTCCATGTCATAGCTGGTGGCCTGCAGGAAGGGGTCTATCAGCCCTGCTGGAGCACCCTCACAGGACCAAATCAAGGTCCATCAGAAAGAGAGCTGTGAGCAAAGGAACTGCCTGTCCTGGTTTCCCAGGACCAGACCCATGGGCCAGCCGTGGTAGGCAGGCCACGAGCAGCCCCGAGTCAGCTGGGAGTTTCAGTCAGGGCAGCTGACCCAAGCTGACTCACAGGTGTATCCCATAGCACTTAATCATGCTCATTCTGAAAGGAGGGAGTTTAGGGAGTGTGGAGAGTTCCTGTTCCTGAGGCTCCTACCCCTTGGTCTTCTGCTCCTCCTGCTGATCCTAAGGACAAGGCTGAGTATAACCTTGTATACTTTATGCTGGTGATTGTATTAGTTCTGTTATTTCATTAAATCTGTTTCTACTTCAACCCATGGGACTTCTCCCTTTTTTCCCTGATTCCCCTTCTTAGCTGGGGAGGTGTCATCGGGTGGTAGAACAACTGCTACAGTTTAGCCCCAGGTATAGGCTAAACATAGACACTACCCATGTAGTTGATTCTTCCTTCTTCGTACATTATCTTCAAACACTTAAGGCAGCATCAGAGATGAAAATGAATTCCTCTTCTTAACCAAAACAACTCACAAGGTTTCCCATTTTGATTAACAGCTCCAGTCCAAAGGGGGAACACGTGAATATACAAAATGAGGTTAAGATCCATTTTCCTGCCTCTCGTTTTCTGTGGCACCATTTCAGTGTTATTTTGCAGGGAAGAGAGATGCCTAATGGGCCCCCAGTGCATGTGAACCATATTGGGTATCGTTAGAAAGCCATTCAAAAGGATGAATACAGGTCTGCTTTAAAAAGTGACAATGTAAAAATAGCACATGCTCACTTGACACACCTGACCAAGCAGAGCGGATCCCTATGTGCACTCGGTAAATAGCTATTTACTTTCATGACCGAAACCAAACCCTCTCCCTGCAAGCATGCACCCATATGCTTAGCCTTATGCATGTGTGGCGTCTGGTTTATTCAGTCAAAATAGCTGCGCACATTGTTATTTTCAGGATTTGAGAAGCTATTGCCATGGGGACTGAAGATCCAAATAGATCCTGAGATCAGATCACAGGAGGTTTTAAAATAAAGTTGCCATTTCTGCCAATAACCATGTGAAACCGGCTTCAGTTTGTAAGTGTGGGGACTTGACTTCTCACAAATTGAAGTTACTGAAACAAGAAGATTATTATATATTGTTCATAACAGGCTGGTACCAAATGTATCATTATTTGCAGGCTTTAAATATCCAGAATGTCTCCTCAAATGAGCAGGAGATGGTGGCTGTAGCCAGTTGTAGTGTGTCTGTGTTGGTAGCAGAAGCATAACTACACTTGAATTTTCTTCCATTGAGGCACACAAAAAAGTGTCTTTTGTTCCAGATTCACATAGCATTGTGTCTCTGACTTTCTTATCTCTGCAGCAAGACAAGCTATTATACAGAGAGATATATATGTATATCAAATAAATATATATACATACATAAACTTATACCAGAATAGAAACTAAAACTTGCTTTGCAGAACAGAAGTTATTGGAATCTGCCTTGACTTCTGCATAATCTCTGCAGCGAAGCGATCTCAGGCTGTGCTATCAGCTCTGGCAAATGAAGCAATGTCAGGGCAGGTTAATACTTGGATATGAGAACGCGAAAGAAAATCCACCTTTCTAAAGATGCTGTCATCAGAGCTGCATTAAACAGGGATGGAGACAGCCTGCTCTGGGAGGGTGTGGGGAGGTGCAAAACATACACACGGCGTGGGAATGCACATTGCATTGTTGGGACTAAGGGGAGCGGGGGGAACCAGAAGCCCTCCAGATCCACCTCAGTAAATCTTTGCCTTGTCTGTCATAATTATTTGCATTAAGTTGTCTTTACTTATATAACAAGTTCTTAATCTGAGTTAGTGAAATCAGATCAAATCCAAGTGAAGGCTCCTGATAGCCTTTAACAATGTGAGCACTAAAAATACTTTGGTGTCACTGCAATTCCACTTTGAGATACTTCTGCTAAAAAAAATGCCTGTTTTCTGCAGTGCATGTGTAAGTCCTGCAGTTTCAGCAACTGTGTTTAGGAGAAAAAGTGTACTGCTAACATGTGCCAAAATCTGAAATGGGTCATCGTGCTTTATGACGGTGTGGTGGGTTGACCCCGACTGGACACTGGGTGCCTACCAAAGCTGCTCTATCACTGCCCTCCTCAGCCGGACGGGAGAGAAAATACAACTAAAGGTTTGTGGGTCGAGATAAGGACGGGGAGAGATCATTCAGCAGTTACCATCACGGGCAAAACAGACTTGACTTGGGGAAAATTAATTTATTACCAATCAAATCAGAGTGGCGTAATGAGAAATAAAACCAAAACTTAAAACCACCTTTCCCCCACCCCTCTCTTCTTCCCAGGCTCATCTTCACTCCTGATTTTCTCTACTTCCTCCCCCACAGCGGCACAGAGAGACAGGGAACAGAGGTTGTGGTCAGTCCATCACACATTGTCTCTGCTGCTCCTTTCTCCTCACACTCTTCCCCTGTTCCAGTGTGGCATCCCTCCCATGGGAGATAGTCCTCCATGAGCTTCTCCAACATGAGTCCTTGACTGCTCCAGAGACATTTTAAGTGTTCACTACAATGAGGTTGTCCTGTCTGGATTGTCTTTGGAAGACCAACTAGAGCCAACCAGGTCTCTCCTGTGTTTTATAGTCCAACCGTATCCCTGAGATGGGTATTCAGGCTGGTTTGCAGGAGCTTCAATACCTCTGGGGAGAAGAGGCCATGGGCACATGTCCTCCACAGCAGGAGTGGGCTGTGACAGCAGAGCTGCTCGTCCACTGCTGAACCTCACCAACACCACTCCTGAGCAGCACACCCAGGTCCTCATTGTCTATCTTGCGCACACACTGCGATGACATGGAAATGAGCAGTACCATGCTGCAAGTGATGCTGATGAGGTCTGACCACAGAGGATTGCCCCAAGCTCACCCACAGTCTTCAAGGCAAGGCCAGATGATTTGTTGCAGGTGGATCCTCCTCATGCTAGATCTTACAGACTGAAATATGCACTGTGGCTGATGACAGTTATCTCCAGATGTCCCCCTGTGGCCATCTCATAGATGGAGAGCAGCAACCTTCATCTGGATCCATGACTCTTGCAGAATGTAGTACAGGGGGCTTTGGGTGGCTGACCCCAAGTCCCACGGCTCCAAAGGCAGGCTTTCCCTTGCCTGCTGTTACACTCTCTGCCTTGCCACAGTCTCCACAGCTTGCATGAGGGCTTTGCAGAGCCCTTTTGCCTAGAGGATGCACCACGACAGGGTTCCCCCAGCAGCAATGGCACAGCCCAGCACACTGTCACAGCTGATAGGCCTAGTTTCCTGGCCAGAAGGGACATGTGGGAAGCTACATGTGATCATACAGCTGGCACAGGGCTACCTGCACCATGGCCCCAAGGTTAAAACACACAGTCTTGCGCCACTAAGGATATCACCCAGGAGCATTGACTTCCCTCCTCCTTGCTATGGCACAGAAGTAAACCTCTCCTCCTCCAGAGGGTGAGGAATGTGGTACCACATACCCTGTGACTAGCATGTTTAAAGGAGATCTTTACTACCCCTGCAGTTTCCCAAACAGGATGGCATTATTTACTTGGTTGCAAATTACTTCTGCAGTTACCTCCCTCCCAGACATGCTTCCCTCTCACTGTCTCTACTACTATATTCTGTGCATCCACAAGGAAGAGAAGAAAGAAAACTCCCAATTAAATTATCCACTTTGAAATATAAATTAAGAGAGCCATCCTGCGGACAGTCACTCCCAGGTCCTTGGGGACCTTTCCTGTAAACTGCATCCCTTTTATGTCTCCTTCAGGCTCAGCATAGCCTGCGCCAGGGATTTCCTGGCCCTTTTTGGCTCTGGGGCTGAGCTTCAACCAGTGCATCTCCAGGCTGCCTGTGCCAAAGGCTCTGGGCCATGGAGCGGACTGCCTGGAGCTGTTCCTACCAGAAATACGGGTGAGCCCATCAGGTTTTGCTCTTTGTGGCACAGCCCGGCACAGCCCAGCCACCTGAGCACCTGCATCCCAAGACCAAAGCCTAGGAGGTTGGTGGACCTATGGCTCTGCAAACGGTATCTCAGGAGCTTTGCTTGGATCAAAGCTCTGGGCAAGATGGCATTCTGACTCCTGATCACCATCTGCCTTAAATTTGGGAAAGCTATCCAGGCTCTGGTGTAAGTCTCTGTGACCCCTCTGGTTCTGAAGCAGCCTGGAGCTCCAACATTAGGAGAAAGGGATGTCTTCAGCTCCAAGTGGGTGCCCGGACCATGAGCATGTCCCCCTCCTCCTGGGGCTTGGGCTGCCTGGGCCTGGGGCCAGCTTTGACAGTGCAGCTGCCTGGCCTTGAATCAAAGAGCTGTTTGAGAACAAGCTGTGAGGAGCCTTGGCGGGGACTCACTCCCTTATCTCAGGAACCGCTTTTAAGCAGGGCTTTTGCCCTTGGTCTCTGCCTGAGCTACACTGCAGCTATCCCCATACCTAGCCATATAACTCACCAGTCTGGCCCCTGATGTGACCTGGAACCCGCCTCATAACTATGGTCTTGACTAGTGATTGGACTTTTGACTGACCTCATCTACCATCACCCAAAAAATCTCTTCTTGCTTGGGTACCGTGACAGCAGGCCCTTGTGCATGCAGCCCCTACCCAATGCCCACCTTGCTGTCACCCTCAGCCCCAGCCCACCTTCTTGTGTGGAGCTGCCTGGCAGCGGGAAATAGCAGATGAGGAACTGGTGTGTATTTACTTTAGGGTTTCTTGTGAGAATAGCAGAGGAGGAAAGTGATGCTCTGTCCCAGGAGGAACTTCCACTAATTCTCATCCCAGTTAAAGTGTGGACAAAGATGCTGAGACAGCAACTTGGCTCAGACAGAACACAGAGGGCCTATGAATAACCAGAGGTTTTACGGTTCGTCCTTCACTAACAACATCCCCCAGATTCTGGAAGCACTAGCAGACCAGTCAGCTGCTCCCTCAACACTTCTGTTCCTGGTCTGCAGATAATGAGGCATTTATAAATCCCAGCCCTGGGCTGTTCACTGGTTCTTCCAAAGCCAGCCTCATGCCAGCTCCTTCGCCAGCTCTTTGTGCTGCTCCCAGAAGCAAATTCTCCCAGCAGCAAGAGCTGCTCTCTGGGACTGGTCGTGGCACAGATATACTGAGGAGGGTCCTCATTTCCCTGAGCCCTGTACCAGTCCACACACCTCCTGACAGCCCAGTGGAGCTGCCTGTTTTTGCAAAGGGCCATTGACTGTGCTGCCTATGGGTAGTGGCATATGGTGCACTGCTGCAGAGAACTATTTAAGACTGTCAGGTCCCTTGAGACACTGTTGAAGAACTGCAAAAGGACACTGGAGAGCCAAATTTGATGAGGTATATTCCCACTGTAGCCAGGGCAGGGTTTCCTTGTGTGCACCATCCTACCTTGTGGCTGGAGTTTTCTGCCAACAAAGCAGCTGTTTTCACACCAGACTGCAGTCTGGCACAGGTAAGCTGCCTCCAGGGTGGGTGACTGGAGAACTCAGACCCTGGTGTGAAAGGGGCAAAGCAGCAACAAGACAACCTGGTGACACCCAAAACCTACTGCTTTGAAACTGGAAGACCACACCGTACCCTGAGAGTATTCGGGTGCCAAATTCATAGTGATGTGGTTCACTGAGCACTAACTTTCTGCTGTAAATATAAGGACTATCGTGGATCAGACCAAAAGCCTGTCTTACTCAGTATTGCATCTCCAACAGTCAGCAGTGAATGGATGTCTTAAGAAAAGCGTAAGAATGGGGGAAAAAAAGCGATGCTTTCCCCAGCACTTTCCCAGCTTTCAACCATTTTCAGATTAGGAGTTTCCCGACCTGGGGGGTGTGGATCTTTGTACACAGCAACTTTCCATAGGCTTCTCTTTGGTGGACCTATCTCACCTCTCCTTGAGTGAATGTTACCTCCTAGCATTTTTACTTCAGTGATAGAGAGAACTGCAAAAATGCATGAAAAGTCTCACCGAAATTATACATATATATACACATATATCTTAAGAAAAAATGAGTGTCAAGAGCATTGTTTGTAGGGGACTTCACCTTAGTTTACTTTATGTGTTACTCAGCCCTCCTTGTCAGAGAGCAACACCTGATGAGATGCTGCTCAGCTGGTTGCTGGAGAGGTATATACAGTGGGGACAGATGCAGATGATCCAGGCAAGGACCCTGGCTGCACACATGTCTGAGCCTGTGCCAGTGACACTGCCTCTAACAGGCACAAGAAAGCAAGGCATGAAAGTTAACACCTGCTGGGAGTTAAAGAGCACATGAACAGTAGCAAATCTTGTAGGAAAAAGCTTTCTCTCACTCTGCCATGCCAATGGTAATACACAGTTACAGCTGTCATGCAACGCAAGTCAGAGATGCTTAGACATCCCATTTTGAGATGGGCAAGCAAGACACAAGACCCATGAGTAGTTTAGGTTAACTTAATGGCTTAAGTAACAATCCTAGTACCTTTCTGTGATTACAAATTGCATGATTTTATAAACTGTTCTTGGCAGGTGGTTTGTAGCCAATTCAGCAGCAGTGGTTTAAGATGATACCACCTTGCCAGCTGCCCTGCTCCTCTGCTGGGAAGGCATCCACACCTCCTCCACACCACAGGTCTTGGCTTCAGCTGCTCACAGCTTGTCTCAGAGAGACTGAGAAGCTGGCAGATGTTTTATTTGCCTTTCCTGCCTCGCCTTCTAACATCTACTAGCAGGATGGGACTGACAACAGGTAGCAGCTTAAAGCACTGCACCTAAATCTCCCAATATCTCTTGGAGAGACTGCCAGCAAGAGCATGACTCAGGTTCATTACATTTCTTTCACGTGCTGGTTTTCTTGCAGCTGTATTGACTGGTGGATATCGACAAAATCACCAACTGCAAAAGAACAAGTGACCAGATACCAGCTACCACAGGGTGAGTGGCCTCTGATTCTGGAGCTGCAGGTGGGTTCCTGAGCTGATCACGTGCATTTCCCAAAATATGGCAATATCACCTGCTGGATTCATTTTGTTTTGCTGAAGCCAACATGTCGTCCCAGAAACAAGTACAGCTCAATTCTGTTCAGTAACAGGACACCCAAAGGGTTGTTATTGTCCCACATCTTTGAATTATGAATGAACTTTCCTCCTCTTAGATCTTTAAGCTATGAAGTTTATGTTGTTGGGGCATCTGAAGGCATCTCACTGGCCCTAATCATCCTGTTTTCCTCCCCTTCACCTCCTCCTGTCACCCAGGAGTGCCATTCCAGCCAGGACATCAGCCTGCGCATCTGGGCCAGCGCTGTGGTGGAGCTGGAGACTCGCATCATTGCAGCATTACTCAAGCAGGGGGCCAAAATGCAGTGCGGGGAGGCTGCTCAGGGCCAGTAAATCCTATTAGTGTGCTCATAGCCCTGACATATATCTTGCGGGTCTTGGTGACAAGAACATGTTGATATGAAGCTCACATGATGAGGAAGAATGGTCACCATGAACCACATGGTTCACTCAGTTTTCCAAGTAGCAAAGTACTTGTTCCTTATATTTCAGTATTGTCTATTAATTACAGTGCCAAAAAGTAGTGTTTGCTTAACTACATCAAAATGTTTTCTCTCTGAGTACATGCAACTTTAATTATCTAGTCAAGAGCTCCACCAAGAAGCTTTATTCAGGCAGTAAAACTAATCAAACTTCCATGCAGATCTGTCTAAGAAGCGTTCAATTCCTGAGTGTCTACTAAAACTAATGAAGTATGCTATAGAATCTCTGAAAGGCTTATATCATGGACAGGAAGAAATGGGAAAGAAAAGACATCACCACTGTTGTATCTGTAAATCCTATCTAGTGGAATGGGTGTAGACTTATGGATTGGTAAATTGAATTGTCCCAGTCTACAGACACTCCATTTTTTATTTGCAAGTTTTCCTTTTACCTCACAGCAGTATGGAGCTGAACAAAGCTCTTTTGTTTGTGGTAATAGTGAGAAACTCCTCCAGAAGACAAGTGCAACACCCCTGTCTGGCAGGGATCAGATCGGCATTGCTCTGATGTCCAACCAGGCCTGAGTAAGTCACCACTGGCAGCTACGGCCACCTTCCCTGATGGGTAAAACAAACTTCTCAGCTACTGAATCTGCTTCAGCAGCTCTCTTGAAGACAGCTGGACAGCTGGATCCAATTCTCTGTCAAAAGAGCAAGTACCAGAGCCTGGAAGCCGTCTCTGACATTAGCGATCTTGACAAACACAGGTCACATTGGTTGTGCCATTTGGGCTTTGCCTACTCCTGGCTCCTTCTTCTCTTCCATTGCTAGCAGTAACAGTGCAGCACACCCAGACAAAGCTGTTGGCAAAAGGCATGGAGGAATGTGCATTGGGAGCTGAAACTACTTGGATATGAGAGGGATGGAAATGCTATGTGGATCTTCAGATAAGAACATTTGGCACACAGCTTAACGACAGTAAAGAAGAGCTTCCAGATTTTTATTCATCTCCATCAGGCTGCGAGCGTTGTTTTGCCAGAACTGTGAGTTACAAGTTACAGACATTTGAATGATATAAAGAGGGGCTGGGGGAAGGCAATTAAAAAGCTCAGCTGTCAATTAGAGGGAGAGATTCTGAAAGAGATCTGTGAAAAGCTTATATATAGCTATAAGGGTCTGTTACAGAACCTGATGTGGTATAAGATGAGCTAGATATGAACGTTACATGTTTTTGTTATTTTGGGGGTTTGGTTTTCTTGGATAATTTTCTTCCAAAGAAATAATAGCTTTATGGAAGGTGTTAGATCACTGCTTATCACTGTCTACAGTTACCTTACATCACCCCCACACATCCTCTTTTCTAGCCTGGAATGACTGACTGTGACTTTGAGGTGCTGTACTTGACCCAGCCTGCTGTGCCCATCAACTATCAGCCTGGAGGTCCTGGGTCTGGTTGGAGTGTATACAACTGCCACCACCGCTGCACTAACGACCTGGGGAGGGGTGCAGTCATTTTGACAGTTTGGGGACAATTTGTTGGACTGGCATAGGCCATTTGTGCTCTGCCTTACAGTAGGTACAACGCCCTGGGGACGCACACAGCCAGCACGCGCACGTGTGGTATGAAGGGCGCATTCGCAGTGCTGGATTTGTTTTCCAGGTGGGGCTTGCTTGCAGAGCAGTGAGCTGAAGGAGGCTGAGCACTTCCCACAACACCTGGATTTGCTGGATGCTTGCTGTGCAGCATTTCCCAGGCGACGTACAGCGATGTTAGTGCAGTCGCTGGGAGCAGAGGAAGGTGCAGAGCAGACCTCCAAGGCACCCTTGGCTGGCAGAGCCACCCGAGGCCAGCTTTGCAGGTGAGCCACACCAGCGAGGTCACCGCACGGTGCATTTGGGGGGACAAAACCGCAGCTAACGAGGGCACGGGGACTCAGGGAGCCTCATGGAAGCCAGGGTGGCCCTGAGTCCCTGAGACTCGGAAGCACGATGACACAGAGCAGCACAGTGCACCACTGCCAGGTCCTCCCTGCCGCTCTCGGCGTTTCCCGGAGGCCCAGAACGCTCAGCATTGAGCTGGAACACCCCCCCACCCGGACACCCGCAGGCCCAGGCCGAGGCCGAGGCCGGCGGCGTCCCCGCCCGCCCTCCAAGGCGCGCTCCCGGCCGCTCCACGTGCGAGGCCGCCGCCCGCCGGGACTACAGCTCCCAGAATGCAGCGCGGGGCGGCCGCGGTGCAGGACGGGAAGCGCAGTCCCCGGCCGCCGGCCCCACCAGGCCTCACTCCGCTCGTTACGGGGGGCGGGCGAGACTGTGGGACCGCGCCGCGATTGGCGGAGCCCGGCCGCCGCGTCACGTGCGCTCGCGGCCGCGCTCTCAGTAACGCAGCAACGGTGCGCGCGCTGGGCCCCCCGCCCCTCCCGCTCGTCACGGAGCGTCCCGCTTCCCCCCGCCCCCCTCTCCTCCCCCCCGGCTCCCCTCTCCTCCCCCCCGCCCTCCCCTCGCGCGAGCCGCCGGGAGCCGCCGCCGGAGCCGCCTCGCAGGAGCTGGGAGCCGCCGCCGCCGGGAGCCGCCGCCGCCATGGCCGAGAACGCCGCCGCCGCCGCTGCTGCTGCCGGCCTGGAGAACCACCGCATCAAGAGCTTCAAGAACAAGGGCCGCGACGTGGAGGTAGGTGCGGGGGCCCGGCCTCCGGCTGGTGCGAGAGGAGGGGCCGGGGCCTGGCTGCGCTGGCGGCGCTGCCGGCGGGCGGCGGGAAGGAGGCGGGGAGCGGCCGCCCGGGGCGGGCGAGCGGCAGCGGGGAAAACGCCCGCGGGGGTTTTTTTCTCCTCCGTCATGCGGGCGCGGCCGGCGGGGGGCGGCGGAGGCGGCGGCGGGGGGAAGGGTTGGCGCGGCTGGGCCGAGCGCGGCCCCGGCGGGTGGCGTGCGGGCCCCGCCGCGCCCCCTCTGCCGCCTCGTCGGCTTGCCGGGCTGCGGGAGGGCCCGGTGGGCCCCGCGCCGGCGGCCGTGCTCGGGCAGGGCCGCGGGCGGCAGGATTCATACGCACACCCCCCTCGCGTCCCTCCTCCTTCCCCTCCTCCCGCAGCGCTCCTCGCTCCCACCCCAGCTGCCTTCCCGTGCGCGGCGGGGCCGGGGCTCGGATGGGGTGGACAATGGTGCCGGCTGCCTTTTGTGCCAGCCCCTGGGCGGTGATAGCCCTTCCGCCGCGGCGTGGGGCTGTCCGGCCCTGCCCCGCCGTGCCGCGGCCCCGCGGAGGCCTGTGCTGCTGGTGGGGCCGCTCCCGCGCTCCCATCGGCCGTTCTGCAGTGCCTGTGCTGGCCCGGTTTGCTCCCCGTGTTGCCATAAGTCAACTTCTTTTTCTTTTTTTTTTTTTTCTTTTTTTTTTTTTTTTTATGTTGGTAGGCACATCAGTAATCGTTTGCTGGGCGTCTCCATGTAAATCGGGAAGGAGTGTGGTCCTTACCAAGGCCAATGGGGTAGTAGTTTACTCCCCCTTGTTTTAGAGACGCTGGGTGATTAGAAGCCTATTCCCTGGAGGTATTCCCAAAGGTCTTCTGAATCTGTGTGTGTCATTACCGGGGACATCTTCAGTTCTAGTCACAAATAAAAAGGGAGGAAATCTCAGATCTTCTGTTTAAGTTTCTGTAATGGGAACAGAAGGGGGAGGGAGTTGTTCTGAAGTCAGATTCAGATTGGAATCCGATTAGGATTCCCTAGAGTGAAAACCTAAATTTGTGTCAGATTACTTTGATTTCACCTGAGGGTGTTTTCCACCCTTCTGTTGATTTTATCACTTAAATTCACTTCTGTGATCAGTAGGGCTTGAATTTTAGTCCTTTGAAAGCACATCTTGTAGCTTAGCAGAAATCACACCTCTGCTGCTATTGTTCGGTGGAGACAATTTTATGCAGGTCAGGCTTAGCAGCAGCAGTGTCTTTAAGATGACATTCACGGTGTAAACTAATCTTTATCCTAATTTTTGTTTAGCTTGGTGACAGCAAATCTTTCTCACAGAAAATACTGTATGTAAAGAGTATGTTAACTTCAACACTTCTGGCTAACATTAGTAAATGTTAGAAAGTAACTAAAAATTGCTCATCCTTCTGTTTAGCAGTTGCTTTTCAGGGTAAGGAGGAGGTGTGGTGGGTTTCTTTTTCCCCTTCTCATCCAGTGAGACTCTTCCTGCTGCTCTTCATTCATTTTGTCCTTGTCTCATCTCCCCGTATTGGTTACTGGCTTTGTTGCTGCTTTCTCAGTCACTGGCCCGAATCCATCAGAGCTCTAAACAGGGAAAGGTTAGGTATGTTCGTGCCTAGTGTGAACTGATCTGTCATCCGTACTTGCTTATATTATAGCATGCCCGAGACTAGGGGAATTAAATATCTGCCTCTGTGGGGGGGATGAGGGGAATTGACTGCCTAAGCCTTGCTGGAATTAGTTATAGCAGACCAGCTAAGGTAGCTTAGCTCTCATTTCTTCCTGGAGGGGAGTAATTATTTTGGAATAGGGTATTTGCTGTTATGGAGAAGTATATCCTCTAGGGTTATCTTCCAGGGTGCTGACTGACTGACTTCCCTTTGTGGCTGAGCCTAAGACTGTTTGGCAGATGGCTCCAACAATGTTAATGTGGTTAAAGCTTTCATCCACGCTTTAGAAAAGCATTAAAAATCTAAGAAACATCTTTCTTTTGGAGGCAACAAACAGATGAAACACAGAAGTATGTAAAAGTTGTATACCCATGGAAATATGCTAAAATGAAATTTAGATTCATTTAAAGGGCTGTGAAAGATTAGAAATATGTCAGCATCTTTTAAAACAACTTAATTTGTATTAAATATCTGAAATTTTCTACTACACCACCTTTTTGACTCTCTTCTGATCATGATAGTTATTTAAAAGTTCACGTTGGAAGTGCCCTTCTAAGTAAACTTTATCTAACTCAAATCCCTAGAAGTAAAACAATGTAAGTTAAGTTTATAGTAAAGAATGAAGGAGCACAGCAGCGCTATATAGTTGCCATGACTTCCTGTGCTTCTCTTGAGATACTGGTGCACAGACTGACCTGCTGATTGGACAGTTTGTATTTCGTGAAAGGTATCGGCTCTCTGCAAAATGTTTCTTTTCTAAATGAAATGTTACACATAATTTCCAGCTGTCAGCAATGAAATACACGTGTTTTTGTCCCTGTGCTGCAATAAGGAGTTCTATGTAGAGATCCTGCCTCTAATTTTCTGTATGTAACTTTGGAAACCAGGAGGCATCAGTGCTATCATTGGCATTGTTCTGCATCTACACATTTTGCCAGATTCCACAAATGAGAAAAGAAGTGGTATGGGATGATGAAGTAATAAATCATGGTCTGATATCTAGATTATATCCTTTGGAAAATCTATAAATATTCAAAGGTGTACGCTCTCAAGTCCAGTTTGAAACCAGTGGCATTTGAGTCACCTTCTGCCTGGAGACAATAACTGTCTTTGAACTCATCAGGCTTGAATACATTTTTTAGTAATCTTCCTTTGACTTGTAATAAATACTGATGAGTTATTGTTGATCCCCTCTGGGTACGGTCTTTTCTGGCAGACCAAAATACTTACTCCTTTAATTTGTTGTTAACTTATATTTTATTACTGTGTTTGCTAGTCCATATAATTGTCTTTGCTTTTTGTTAATGTAACTTTAAGGGAAACATAAGATGAGCAAGTAGTTTTGTTTTATGTTAAGATGCACCTCAGTACCCCATGCAAGTTCTCACTGTGCTCGTTTTCTAAGAGCAAAGAAATGGATTTGTTGGGCAGAAGTCAGAGCTTCTGAATCCTTGACCTGCACAAGTTCACTCTACTTGTCCTAGTTTTAGGTTTGGTTGGAAGTTTCTTACCTTTTTTTTTTTTTTCTTCTTCTGTTAAGGAGGTAGAGTTGTGTATATAGAGCTGGAATTCTGATTTTGAGGTATTAATACGATAGCAAAATCAAATGCCAGAAACAAAGTGTTACTCACTCAATATGAGTTTGTGTTCTTGCTTTTATTAGTGAGACTCTTCTATTTTTATAGGTACTGACATGTGATTAGCAGCAGACAGAACTACCCTGAACCTGCAGAGCTGAGCAATAAGGAGCCAAGACACTAGTGGCTTCATCTGGATGAACAACTGCCAGAACAGTTTCTCCTTACAACCTTCTCAATTTTATATTCTCCAGAGATGTGAAAGGACTTTTTCAATTGTCCTGTATATGAAGAGGAAGCTTTCCTGTGTTGATCATAGGCATGTAGTCTTAAGTCTCAGTGGGTTTCTTCTAAACGTATAGCACTGATTGTTCCAATACAATTGAGGCTTTACAGGACAAGATTAAACAGTTGCAATCACTTAATTCATAATACCCCTTGTAACTGCTGCATTTATTTTCTTATAGTGACATCTAAGCTAAGCTAGCTTTTAGAAAACCTAATTTGAACCTCCTGATTTTTCTGTTTGCAGTTCTTCAGCTTCCTTCTTAGACTTTTTTACTTCTCCAGCTTCTTGGACTTACTTACTGTTACTTACTCTTTATTACAATAGCAGGCACCCATATATTGGCTCACTGCTCTATGTTTTAGGTGACAGATCAAACAATTCAGCTCATTTCTTTTTGTAAGGATTAGTCAGCATCCCTAACTAAAACTGAGGAGAAATTCTTGATGAACGGAGATGTTCTAATTTGTAGGGCTGTCTGCATGACTTACTGTTACTTTTGTGTGTGGTGCAATGAGACTATGTGGTCATGTAATTGGGAAAATGCATACTGCATCAAAAGTAAAGCTCCATGTGCACTCATTTAAAAAAAGCCTCAGCAACTAGTGAGGAGTTAGTGCATTATAACCTAAATATCTTTCTGCAAAAACACTTTAATGATTTGGATTAAAATTTCCTTTTTGTATATTCGTCATACCCTTAATCATAACTCAAAACAAATCCTTGAACTTCTGTTGCTTAGGCCATAGGATCAACCTCCTGAAATTTGTTGAAGGCTGTTTACCAAAAGGAGGCATACATACTCTGTCATCTTTCTCCTGCTCCTGCTGTCTTTGATTTTAAGCTTCAGAGGTCCTGGCCACTGATGTCTTTTCGCCAGTTATGGTTTTTTGGGGGGCAATTGTATCAGCTTTTGGACTGTATCGCCTTTGCGTCCAGGGACTTTGAAGGTTACATTTTTATTCTGTGTCTTCAGCATCCCAACCCCAGATGAGGCAGAGGAAGAAGCTGGGTTTAGCTCAGATCTCCATCATCAGCTCTGGCAGCTTCAGTGTATTTACTGTTGCTGCTTTGCTAACAGTGTGGATCTGGTTCTTGAGGATGCTTGAATTTGTTCATGTTTTCCTGTCATGCTGCCACGAATTTCTTTGCAAGCAGAGAAATATCATTCTGGGGAGGCCAAATCTGTACAGTCTCTGGGCATCTAAGAAAGGTATATGTTGACTTAAAGCCATGTTCCCGTCAAATGTCAAAGGCTTATTGCAGTGGAGGTACCATAGCTGTGCAGTGTTAATGAGCAGACATGCTGCTGCTACCAGCTTGTTTCTTGATACTGCTCTGTGCACTGACTGCTGTTTTTGCTGTCTCCATGTATTCCCCTCAAACACTACATGAAACAAATCAGGCAATTTTGTAGCAATCCCAGAAAGCCTGTTACTCCCAGCTACTTAACAACAACCCAGTTTCTTTCAGAAGTGGACTTTTACAGATTGATCAGCTTTCTGCCTTTCTCTTTGCTGGCACAGGAACTGATACTGATAAAAGAAGGGCTGGGAGGGAATAGGGCTGTAACAGCTGATTTAGGTTGGTTTAAGGTACTGTGGACCTGCTATCTTAATAGCCTCATTGGCTCAGTGAATCTCAGTAAAGTGAAAAAACAGGTGTCAGGTAGCTTCCTGTTGGGAACTGGATTTAATACAAGATCCAGTACTGTCATGCAGAGTTTCTAAGCTCTGACTCCTGCAGCATCTTCATTACCCTTTCAGGTCAGGATACTCTTGGGAAAATACAGGTGTACATGTTTGTACCTTGGAAAGAATTACATGAGTGGGAAGTAAGAGGTAGATGTGGGAAGCCTCCTCAGTTGCTATTGCTACAGAATTCTCCAAACTTTAGTTAGTCTGTGAGTAAGTAGTATAGTGCTGTGAAATATTTGTGGCTTGGCAGAAAACAAACACCTAACAAGTCCACTTATATATGCTGTCTTGTATTTTCCTTGCAAGGCTCAAAATCAATTGAATGCATTGCATTTTAAAATGTTTAAAAACACAGATACCTTACGAAGTCATTATTTATTTCAGAAATACCTGTGGAGAAAACAATTTGGAGATGGCATCTTGTGATGAACATAATCTTCATAAGCTGATTGGGATCTGTGCTTGCTGTATTGAGGCCCAATTATTGCTGTTTGTTGCTGTGATATACCAAGCCTTAGATAATCTTCCTGTAATTACAGAATTTGTTTTTCTTCATTCTTGTGTATTTGTAACACTACGGCAATTGCTCTGGTATCTCTAAAGCTGCTTCTATTAAAGGATTGATTTTTAACTTGTAAACTGTCAAAGTCTGGTCAAAGTTGGTATCAGCGTAACTGTCATACTAGTCTTAAGAGCCCTTTAATTACTTTTACATAAGTTCTTCGAGGATTTCATAATAGTTATGCAGTTCCAGCACATATCCAAGCAGGACATTTTGTCCTCTAAAACTGTTATCAGAAAAGACAGCGACTAGGAGGATGTACCAACTACAAGCGAGTGATCGGATCTGTATTTACTGTGGGGTTGAAAGTGGAATGAGGCATCTGATTCAAAAGATTAGGACAGAAAAGGCAATGAACTGGTTGAAAATGGTGGGGTATGTCATCAAGCAGTAAAGGCAAATTGCCATGTGAACTGACTTAAAATGAAAAAGAAATGTAAACCCTATATATTTTTCAAGAATAGGGTTTATCAGTTGTTTCCAAAATATCTAGCACTGTGAAACTCTTGATACTGAATTGGTGTTTGTGGATACTTCTGTAATAGCAGAAGCTGTGGACTTTGCACTCCGTTTCACAAAATTCGATATGGATAGTCAGAGAGCTAGTTTCTTCCAAAAAGTTAGCCTTGCATCAGAACTGCCTGTGCCTTGGGGTGAACTAGTTGCAAAGCTCTTAATGTTTCTGTCATTTTCTGCTCCCTTAGTTTCCTGAGCCAGCTCTTCACATCTGGAGAAGACCAGTGTTGGCTCAAAGAGGTCAGTGTGAAGGGGAGGAGATACACCTTGTCCAGTGATATTTAACTTCTGGATTGTTACCCCTTCACGATCAGACTGACACCATTAAATCTGCAGGGGAAGTTCCATATCCGTTTCTTCTGGGTCAGCTGATACTAGTCCCCTTTCTCAGGTTAAGCAAATGTTACAGTCAGTTTTAAACTTGATTTGTGCGTGTTTAAGAAATACAACAGGTACAAAATAGGAATATATACTGTACAAATGGCTGCAGAACAGAGGACAAAATATCTTCCCCATTCAAACACCTATTACTAAATGACTTGTTTCTATTATATTCTGTCATGTCTGACTAGCTGAGGATCTCTTGTACATTTTTAACCTTGCTTATTGTAAGATTCTGTAACAGGTGGATGTTGGAGGTAGTGATAGAATAGATGATTTGCAAAATCAACTGGGAGAAATGCCTTCCTCACAGTTTGACTTGTTAGCCTTGATGGAGCTGTATTTTAATGAGTGCTCAAGCAGCATTGCAAACTTGCTGGTGTGGAATATAGTCAAAGTTCATACGCATGAGGAGAGAAGGGGGTTAGAAGGCAGCCAGGCAGGGTGCTAGTGTGACTTATGGCCATGTTTTCAGAGGTGCAGTAAGGGATTCCTGGTCAGGTGCACCGTGAGATTTCAGGTTGCAGTTCTTGAAATGTCCTAGTCCTTGCCTTTTCTTAGTCGACTACAGTGTAAGTCAGAAAGTTGATGGAATTATGCAGAGAGACATTGTAACCCTTTCCTAGGTAAGCTAAGGTCACTCTAACCAGCAGATACTGTCTTTGCGTGCAGCTTTTTGGCATCAAGGTCTCTTGGTTGTTTTCATGCACGTAAATGTTAGATGCAAAGTCAGTGGTAGTGATTTCTCTGCACCAAAAATCTGACTTGCAGCCAGATATAGAAGGCTGTCCACATCGAGAGAGAATCCTGAAATGAGAGAGCCCTGCTAGGAGTCAGCAGGATCCTGTTAACCACTGTTTGTCTGGCATGCAAGAAGAGCGTAGGCTGGTAATGGGCAGTGTTCTTAACACTGAACAAACAGCAGTGAAGAGCAGCTTTCCAGACAAAAAGAGATGTTTAAGGAGCTCTGGCACAGGCAATCAATGTGACGGTGCCTTTGAGCATCATGAGCTGCCAGCAGTGGTTCAGAATGTGGCAGTACCCTCTTCCCATGCCCATGGCTGATAGGGGTATGGCCCACTAAACCTCTGTGCACAGCATAACCTGTGTTTTGGTGGGCCCTATAGCTGTGAGATTCGAAGGAGTTTTGTATTGGTTCTTGTCCATCAAAACCAGGCCACTTCTGGTGATCTAAGTGATTTATTAGGATTAGCTAAAACCATTTTTATGGAAGGAGATATAAGTTGGAATTTTTAGAAACTGAAGGTATCTTCAAAGAGATAACTATTATACCCAAATTGTTCGAATTGCAGAAACATGGAATTGGAGCTTATGTCATGTTAAAGAGTGAGGTAGAAGCATCCAGAATTCATGATACTGAAATGATTAAATCAGAAGGGTTGCTGACAGGGTTCATAAAAGATTGTGGGATGTTGCTGGAGTGTATTTTCTGATTCCTAAAGCTCCATCTTCTTCCTGGGTTATCAGCTGGGTTTGTTGTTTTCTCTTGCATCTTGAGGAGAATGGTCTCTTCATAGATTTAGTTAGGCAGCTAGCATATGTTTAATCTTTTTTTGCCTTTTGATTATGTCTTTCAAAAAATAGAAAAAAAATTGAGCCATGTAATATTATACCAAAAAAGCTTACTGTGGTGGAATATAGACTAGCTCTCTAGGGACTTGATTTGTTTTTTTTCATGGCACCCTGTAAATATATGTAAATTGCAATTATTGTTGCACATTTTATAGATGGAATAATAGGATTTTTTTTCCTCACTTCACAGGGAGGTGCTTTTAAATATATCATAGAATAATAGAATGACTGTCTGAGGTACTTTGATTTTACAGTTGAAGACTGTTTAAGTATCTGAAAAGGGAGTGTCTTTGTTCAAACATAGATTGCACAAGAAGGTATCTGGCTAGTATTTAGCCTAGTAGGTTTTTTTTCCTTTTTTTTTTTTTTTTTTCCTTTTTTTTTCTTTTTTCTCCTAGGGGAAACTAGTATAAATATTTGGCAAGCTTAAGAATGTCTGGTCTTCAGTGGCATTTGCCCCAGAAGTCTGTGAGGCCTTTCTGACCAAACACTTAATTTTGTAATTGGATTTTTAAAAGTGGTTATCTACAATTTTTATAAAAGCTTTCACATTTAAAAGAATTTATTTAAGTCTTTATGCTGATCTAAAGATCAACATTTTAGTCTGATGTTTGTATGTCACCATGATGGTTACCATGTTTCCATGAGCAGCTGTCTTAATTTTGCTCTTCTGTTTTCTATTTTCATGTCCTGTACATGAGCAAGGATGGTATTTTGGCTCTGAAGTGTGGCATTAAAAATGGTGGAATTGGTTTCTAGTAACATCTGTTAGGAAAAAACTAAACCTGTACCTCTGAATTGGGGTCTTGAGACCAGTAATTTCTTTTGGGCTGTAGCATAAATGACAAAACTCCACAGTTCTTCAGGGTGAGCCCTTGTCAAAGTGGAGATAGCAGTAATTGCATTGCCACCGCTCTGTGGAACACTACGTGGACAGGTTCCTTGCCCTGTTAGAACCACAGGACAAAATAAATACTTTTGAATTAGTTGGTGGTCCTTGCTGCCTGCCTGTTGGTCTGCGCACACCAGTTGTTGCGCCGTGATGAGTTAGCTTGGGCTGTGGGATTACCTGGAAGCTTCAGTTTGACTTTAGGTGGAGCCCATATGGCTGCGTTGTGGTCTTTGGTCTTATGTCAGTAAAGGTGTGATTAACAGTGTTAAGATCTGCATCTGAATGGAAATGCTGTAAAACTTTCAACCAGCTATAATGTCCTTGAGTCACACATCAGCAGTAACTGGAAATCTACTGGATTCTCTCTTCCTTCCCCTAGTTGAGTTTTGATGTTGAATAGAGAATTCCAGCTCTTCTTTTATTCTATATTAAAAAAGCAGATATGTTTATTGTATTCTGGATTGCTTTGTGTCCTTCAGGATTGGTGCAATTTATGTTGAATGCAGCCAACTGAATTGCTTCGGGTCCAGTCTCACGAGGATTATTTGATGTGTCTGTACTTGTAAACCGGGTAATTGGTATATGGAAATTAAGACATGAGTGCTCACATCTCACTATTTTGCTGGTAGTAGCTCAGTATGCAGGTTAAACAAATGCAGAGAGGATATCGGGACCTCAAAGAGTATGCTTACCAAAGAGCCGGTAACAAATAAACTTAGCAATTGCTTTTCTCCCAAGACCTTTTGGAGCAGTAGAAGTAGATAATGTGGATGGGCAGCTTTGTCTGCTTCCGTAGGCCTTTCAGGTGAGTCAACACTGTAGCAACAATGATTGGAGGCTTGTGGCTTTCCATATTGGTATGCATGTCTGACTTCAGTGAGTCATTACCCATCACTAAGTAGAAGAATCACAGTGGATATCTGATGCATCCAGTTTGCTGAGACTGGCCAGGCTCAGATGCTTGAATTATCTTGCCACAGACTGGCTAACAAAAAGCAGCTGGTATTCATTTTAGGGGCCCCAAACTGGGGATTAAAAAAAAAAAAGGCATGTCAGCTCTGACTGCAAAAGAACTAGTTTCCCTTCAGTGACCTTTATATTAACTCTGAGGAACACAAGTCCCAGACAGATTATGGCATAAAATACAGTAGTGTAAATATTGCACTCTGCTCCCAGTGTACCTAGTACTGCATTAAAGGTTACAAGCCAAAAGGAAACTATACTGGTAAGGTTCTGCACTGCACAGAGAATCTGAACCAAGTTCTAATACTTTCTGCAAAATAGTAGAATGTGTCCCTAAAAGAAGAGCAAATACCTTTTGGGTCGAGTAGTAATTAAATGAAATAAAACTCTCTTGGCGTCTCAGGACAGGGTACAGGCACACTGTAAGTGTATTTGTCTGCTTTGGTAGATCTGTTGCTTGTACTGTGGAATCCATGCCCCCTGCCTGCATTTCTAACTGGGTCAGCATAATTTAATATGGAGCTGTGATAACAAAGCCAGGGGTGAAGTTGTTCTGACTTTGTAGTCTATATGACTGAAAAAAAGTCATTGCTTTTATTACAAGGACAATTTAGAGCTTTATGGGAGTACTCGGTAATTAGGTAAGTCTCAAAATTGGGTGTGGGGAAGGAGAGTCTGCCTCGAACATACACTGGGGGAGGAAGGGAAAGGCTGGGTAATAATCCATGATACTTGTAACTGAAGGAATAAACCTAACAGGAAGAGTTAATTTTGACTAAACATTGGTTTAGTTTGGCACGGATGTCAAATCTGTTTGCATGTCCAAAAGAAATAGAGGGGATCAGTGTGCACAGTGTCATTTGTTTTAGTTCTTTCAGTTGTGATTAAGTAGTTGCATTCAGACCATGGTGATGCTGTCCTGGAACTTCACTTCAGTAGTCTTTAGTTTCCTTCATGTATTGTGATTTGCTTGCAATTCTTGGAGTAAGCTACATGCACTTTGAAAGTGTGAACAGGTAGAACAGCAGAATTGGCTTCTGTCAGTGTCCCTTCATCTCTTTAGTTTTGACTGAAGCCAGCTAAACCAGAAAAAGTAGAACAGTATCATCAGTCTGAGCCTCAACTTTGCACATACTAACAAATTATATTCCTATGCAAATATGGAATATTTAATCTCTAATGTTATTCAAAGGTAGGCAGCTGACAACCTTAATCATCTCAACTATTGTACACAAACAAGCACTTGTATTTTTTTTCATGTCCAAAACCAGCCCAGCTCCTGAGGCTTCTGCATTTTCATGTGCGTTGCAGTATTTTACGCTTGTTAGAAGGTGCTGGAGAAGGAATAAGCGAAAATGGCTAGTAAAGTGATTTCTGGGGGAGAACAGCATTTACTTCGTCAGTGCAAACACCTTCTCCTTTCACTGTATTACACCTACACTGTAAAGTATTTGAACTGTACTCTAGGATATGCTCATATGCAAGAGGGGAGGTATTAAATCCAATCCAGCTGTTGGAACTGGGCCAGTTTTTTTCTGTCAGTTAGGCAGGTGGAAGTAGTCTGGAATTGACTTGCAAATGCTAAGCTGTTTAGGTACCCTGTGTGTTTAATCAAGCTACTTTACTATCCCAGCTATGTATTCAGGGTAGCTCTTTCCTGTAAGCGTGTATCTCCTGGTTTTCTGAGACTGCTTCCTGTAACGTTGAGAGGCAAGAGCAGAAATAAAGAATTTAAATGGCCAGTTACCTTTTCATGAAGTTTGTAGATGCAGGTAAACTAGAATCAGTCTGTGAATTTGTTCTTTTTTTTTCATTAATAGCTGAACTTTCAAAAGCAACTAAATGCACGTCTTACCAAAGGTCCCGAAAACATATCTTTTGTATCCCCAGAATAGCCAAAAGCAACATTGGTGTGTGGTGTTTGTCTTGTCAAGGTGAGCCTGGCTTTCCCACTTCCGTGGGCTAGCTGGAGGATGGTGCATACTGGTTGGCCTGCAGGAGAGCAGGGGCAGCTGTCAGTCTAGCCACGCTGGCAATATTCATATGCTGGCTGGCATAAAAACTTCTCTTTCCTGCCTCTCCATCTCTGATGTTTTCCAGAGTTGCTCCTGTTGCAATGGAAGTGGTATAAATGTGTTGATTAAAAGATTACATTCCTCAGGTATCCCACTTAATGGGGTGGCTAGTCTGGGTGAGCTCCAGAGTTTGTTGTTACAATGGTAGATTTTTAGTCATTAAATGATGGTTATGCTTTAATCTTCTCTCTGACACAAACAATATAGCTAAAAATGGTTAAAATGTTTAAAATTTGCACCACTTACTGTTGCAGCATTTGATTTTTTATTTTTTTTTTCTTCTGTACTGGGAACGTATGTTATTAAACACCTTGTACATGAAACTTCAATTTTAATTTCATTTAAGAAATCTTTATCTCAGCATAACAAAGAGAATGTAATGACTTTAGCTTCTCACTAGTTGTATCATTCACACATTTTAAATAGTTCTCATTTTTGGATTTGTACTGTTACTGGGAATAAAGCAGTGTTATCAGGTATCCAGGATTTCTTGTCCCTGAAAGTGATATCCTTAAGGGACTTTAAAGTGCTCATAATCAATTAAGATTGATTTTTAGATATGAAGTAGAAATTTCAAATTAACAGATACCCTAAGACTAGTTCCAGTATTTCATTGTGAATAAGATCGAACTTGCATAAAATAGTACCAATTTTTTAAATCATTCTGACTGCTATATCTCAAATGTCCTTTTGAATTAGCATGAATTTTCTTCTTGTAGAACTTTGGTAGAGTTTTGGGGTTTTTTTTTACCCAGGAAAACCATACTACATTACGTATTTGCTACAGAGGGTTTTGGAAAATGTGTTATCTTGTTCTGATATACGTTAGACAGGTACAGTTGATTGGTTTCAGGATTCCTCGTTTGGTTTGGTTTTTTTTTTTTGTAGTTTTGCAGAAGCTATATGAGTTGCCTTTTGAGGTAGTTTGATGTACTATGCAGTTAAAGGTTTTCTATGTTAAACAAAGGCTCATGACAGAGAAACTTGCTATACTTAATTCTCTCCACTAGAGTCTCAGTGCTATTCAAAACTTCAAAGTAATCTTTTTTTGTTTGCCAGGAAGATGCGGATGGGCCGTCTTTAAGTTACCAAGTGGCAGTGTTACAGCACTGGTACTTGCTCTTTGACATGTAGTGAGCATCTTGTGCACCTTCATATAGGGCTTCACAGTTGGTACTTGTGAAGTACATGTGTTGAGCCAGAGGGTCACAAATGTTTAGTCACTTAAAAATAATTCTTTGAATGTGCTGGCGGTAAGCGTTACTGTTACACCGATAATTCAGAATTGCAGAGAGTTCTCTTTAGCCATTGCTTATTGACATCAAGAGTTTTATGTACAGTTTTATCTTCTGCCATAAACCAAATATCAACTGAAAAATCAGAGACATTTAGCTTCTCCACAGGTGGCTCTGAAATTGAGTTTCTTGTCAGTTTCTTGTTGGAAGAAACATATTAGAGCTGAAATGCTGATCTGATGAGGATGGCTGTATTTTGTGTCACTTCTGCCCATTGGGTGTGTCAAAGGCAGTTTTACAGGGAGTGAGGCATTCTTTGAAGCCTTATTTTGGGCATTGACTTGAGGCTTGCTTTATTTTCAAGGTCTAGTCACTCTTAAATCTCTTGTCTTTTGTCAGCTTACCATTTTTGTGATTTGTATTGGCCTGAAACAAGGTTCCCTGGCAGCCCTTAACTCAACAGCCCTAATGTGTGTACTGATTTTCCTTACTGGTATATAAAATTAATTCCAGTTTTGATACTTTGATAGACTTAGGGATTATTTTTTCTTTCAAGTAGAAGGTGTTAGGGAGAGATTCTTGGCACACAACACTTGGTATCTGGCTTTGGAAGGGTGTTCAGAAATTCAGGGTAGAAATGAGAGCACTGATTTATCTAACAGTATCTAGTAGGTTTTGTTTTGTTTTTCGGGTTTATTCTGTAAAATAACAAAATGCCAGGGAAATGGAAATTGGAAATATTGCTGAACATCTACTTTTGGCTTGTTGCAAGACTTAATGGTACTTGGTGTGTTACTGTGGTTGTGTTAGCCTGTAAAATACACTGGTAAGTAATTGTTCTTCACAGGTGGTGAACTGAGGAGAAGAAATCTCTTGTTATAAAAGCATTATGAACTTAAGTCTGATGAGTTGTGTAACAATGGAGATGTAATGTTGTAGCACAACTTGGGAAGTGTTGTATGTTCTTGTTTCATAATAGTACATGCTGACTGATAGTTACTACCTGCAGTTTTTATTATCTGCACCTTGCGTATGATGCATTAATGCCCACATGTTTAGGAGCAGCCTCACAGTTCAGATTTTGCAGGAATAAACCATCACAAATTTTGTGATTTGTAGGATTTTGGCTATGCTGAGTTTTCCCTTTCTGAGATTTGGAGTCTGATTTTTTTATTCAGTGAAACAATTCAGATTTGGTTTGGGGAGTAGTTTTGAGATGTGCTGTTCCAGTGTGACATGAAGTTACTTGTTTGAGTACATTAAGCTGAGAAGTGACCATAGTCAGATGCTGTGGATGTCAAACACTATATTGGATCCATTGGTAACATCTCGCTAGGCTTCAACTAGTGTTGCTTATATAGACTTCAGATGGTTGTCCTCCCAGCCTGAAAGCTGGTAATGAATCCATGGGGTTGAGTTGCAGAATAATTTTGTCTCTTTGTTTTAGTTGACCTATGTTAGCTGGGGAAAATATTTAACCTTTCTACTACTGTATAAATCTCTTGTAAATGCCTCTCAGTTCCCTACATGCTGTGGCTTGCAGATAGTATAAAAGTGTAGTATTCTGCTTACAGTGGTAATACTGCCTTAAAGGGAGGCTTGCAGTGATACTTAGACTGCTTCTTTTATATGCTGTTGGATTATAGTATGTTTACTTCTGTTGGATTATAGTATGTTTACTTCTGTTGGATTATAGTATGTTTACTTCTGTTGGATTATAGTATGTTTACTTCTGTTGGATTATAGTATGTTTACTTCTGTTGGATTATAGTATGTTTACTTCTGTTGGATTATAGTATGTTTACTTCTGTTGGATTATAGTATGTTTACTTCTCAGGCTGAAGAAAGGTTCTGATAACCTGCAGTATTTCTAAAATGCTTCATCTGAAACACAAGCTTTAAATACCTACCTTTTAAGAAATGCCACATCAGGACAAAAAAAAATTAACTGAATCACTTAAATCTGTTTTTTGAGGAATAAAATTTGGGCTCTGCCAGCCCTTCCCCACCAACCAATAAGATTAGAAATTGTGCCTATCAGTCTGCAAGTTTTAAAATAAAGCTTGCCCAGCAGGAGAATCCAGTATATAGCATGGTCCTATAGGTGTACCTGCGTTCCCTGTAATCAACTGAGGCTGAAGTGTGGTTTTGGTCTTAAAGAGCATGGTCTCTCAAGGCAAGGATAGCCAAATTGCAGACATTGAGGTCTGTCATAGAGCAGTCCATCACTAGTGTATCAGTTCCTGTGGTAGAGAGGAGAAAATCAAGATGGGGAACAGTCTGAACTAATCCCTATTAAGTAACAGGTATAAAACTAAGAAGTTGGGCCAATGTCAAGTGCATACATGTGTTTTTCATGTATAGTCTATATTTGCAACACTTGACATGTATGAAGTGGAATCTGTGGTCTTAAATATATTGGTATACCATAGTCATCTCCTGTGTCAAGGACATGAAGTGAAACACTAGTATCATCAAGTTAGAAACTGTGTCAGCATACGTCTAGCTGAGAGCACTGGTCGTGATCTGATGATGGCAACCAAGTTTAACTGCCAGAATGTACCACAGGCTCTTTGGGAACTTCAGTCCCATATCCTTGTAGGAAGACTCTAGCCCTAATGTGGTACTGCTGATTATTCATGAATGATCTTAGTGACCCAGCATGCTGAATTTTTAATGGTGCCATGCCAGCAGGAGACTGCAAGACTGGGAGCTTGGTTCAGTGGAGGCCAGATAACACTCATCCATTCTATGAGGTTGAGGCAAAGTGATATCCCCAGTTACCAGCCTACTTGCTCTGTGAATGGAGAGGCAGCTCTGGACTTAGTGGTGAATACTGCCTGGTCTACTTTTTAAAGGAGGAAGGGGAAAAAATAGTACCAGAGCTGCTTTAAAAGAGAAACTACACATAATATGTTTAAAGGGAAATGCAAAAGAACAGCTAAAAGGGTAAAATTCAGGTAGTATGGAGATTGCCCTAAGACATTTATTAAAGCTGACTATTAAAAACATCCATGTAGTTGATAATATTTTTTAAGAATCTTTCTAAAGAGTGGTAGCTTTCTAAATGAGAAAAAGATGAGAGATTCTTGCATGTTAAATGTAAAACCATAATGGAGTAGTCAAATATTTTGAAGATCAGTTTCATAAAAGAAAAAAAAAAAAAAAAAACAGTGAAAAAATATTGAGACAGATTTGCAATACGGTAGGATCAGTGGGGCTGAAATAATAGACATATGATACAAAGATAAAACCCTAATTGAAAAGCTGAGTGAATTTATTTGCCTTTAGAAAGAAGCTTAGAGTCTTCCCAGTAGAGCCTTTTTGAATGGATGACTCCAAGTAACTGTTTTGAGTCAAAGCATTGTTAGAGGAGGTTTTAGAGTAACTTGGTAAAATGAATATGAAGCTGCTGAACTGCTGAACACAGCATATAGTCTTTCTTAAATCTGCCTTGCTTCCAGGAGATTGATAGGTGGCAGATGTTATGGTTGTCCCCTAAAGAGCTTCAGATTTGGTCTGATTTTTCTGCTCAGTAGAAAATATTCTAGAATATTATCACATAGATAAATGGAAAAAATGTAGGAGTAAATTGTAACCAGAGAGCAAATTTAAAGGTAAATTGTGCCTTATATCCATTGGATTGCTGAGATTTCAGATCTGGTGCATACAATACTGGATTTTGGGGGGAAAATGCTAATGGACACTCAAGTTAGCTAACTTTTTATGTGATGAAGTACGCCTTAAAATTTAAGATAAGTAGGAGTAAAAGATTAAATTTTAGGGTGGAGTGGGGGATTGTTACTAGTGGGAAGTTCTGTAAAGGACTTTGATGTCTAGCACGTTTCAAATGATCAAGAAAAGGAGCTTTTATAGCAGAAATGTAAGACAGCCTTGTCTAACTACATTTTTCCATTGAAATGCAGAGTTATCATGGGGGAGAAGTATTGAAAAAAACATTTTTAGGCTATTTAGCACCCTTAAATTTGGCATAGTTTTTAAGATAATTCTAAAATAAAATTCTGATATAATGAGAAACTTGAATGACTGAATGACTGGTCTTGCTAGTTGCATGTGGTGACTTTTCAGGTTCTTCATTTGTCCATTCCCTACCTACCCAGTGCCCCCCGCCCCGTTCCCCAGCAGTTCAGCCCTATCATACTGAACTTTTGCAGCAGGCTCAGATGGTCACAAGAATCAAATGGTTTAGCAAAATACTGAGGGGGAGTGTAGTTCTGGTAGTTGCTGTGGTGCTAGTGTCCTCTTACTGTGTAACAAGGACTTTGTTTAAAGTAGTATAGTACACGCTTGTAGATGTAAAAGGAGAATTGTGCCTGTGTTTACTTGAGTGGATTGGTTAATTAAGGAGTGAACAGGAAGATAAACCTTCCTTACTCTCAAGTCAACCTAAAATAATTAAATGAACAGTACTATGCAACCTAGTTGAGAACAGTGAAGCTACGATAATATACTAAGCACTGAAACTATGTCCTGTATAGATTGATGGTGTGAAGTCTGCTCATTTCATTTACCTGTGTTTGAGTATTTCGTCTGATGGATGATGGAGAGTGTTGGTATTTTCTGTGTACTGCTGGTTTTCACTGATACTTTTTAGCTTAGGGAAATTATCTGCCTTAACTCATAAGGAATGTGATAGTAGCAGTGAAGGTCAGTAGCAAGGATAGGATGTAGAAAGTATTTTAAAAGGCTAATTTTAGTTAGTGTGGGTGATCTTTCTAGGCTGCCAGCAGTCATCCAGTCCTGATTTTCTCTGAATTGCATTCTGATGGTACATGTCTTTTCCACCGATTGTAAAATGAACCTAGGGAGATTGCCTTCACTTAGGCTAAAATTGTTCTTTCTCAATCTTTTGATCTCGTTTAGCTCAGAGGTATAGCAGCATTGTAGGGAATACATCCTGAGTGCCCAGTATCTTTAAGGAGCTGAGATATTTATGGACTGGTTTTCCTTTACAGTGTTTAGGCTATAGATCCTAAATGGACTCAGTGCCACTGTACTTCGTTTCCTTTTGCCACAAGCCTAATCTGTTTTGTCTGCAGTGAGCTCAGTCATCTTCTGTCACTCATGGTTGATTTTAGCTAGATAACTGGCATAGGTTACGTGTTTAGGTTGTGAATATGATCATATGGGAATATGACACCGTCTAACCTTTCTTTACTGCTTCTTTTGGTGTGCACATATAAACACCTGGAGTGTGATTCCAGTGAAAGTCCATGTGGAAGTAAATGTTTTCTGCCTTTGGGATAGTTATTGTGGGTTATGACAAAGCTTTCTGTAAGGTATATAATTAAAAAAACCCCAAAAAAACAAAACACAAAAATCCCAGAAAACAACACACCACCACCACCCCCATTCCCCCATCTTGCTAGGAAAGATTGAGTTATGAATTATGCACACTGTTTTCCTTATCTTTTGATGAATAACTGCACTTTTGACCTATAAACTACTCATTCCAAAACAGAATGCTACTTTCTTTATATGCAAATATTTTTCATTTTTTATTTACAGACTATGAGAAGACACCGAAATGAAGTTACAATTGAATTGCGGAAGGTGAGTCTGCTCTTGTTTATCAACTCGGTTACTTTGCTAATAAAGCTCTGGTGTCTTGACTAAATATTTTCATAGAATCATAGAATGGTTTGAATTGGAAGGGACCTTGAAGATCATTGAGTTCCAACCTCCCTGCCATGGACAGGGACACCTCCCACTAGACCAGGTTGCTCTAAGACCCATCCAGCCTGGCTATAAGTTTTGCTTTATGGCCTCAAACTTATATAGAAAAGTTGTAAATTTGTAGATTACTAACTGTGGATTCTAATGTTAGTTTTACTCTCCAACTCCTTAAGCTCAATACAGCAGAACAGTACTGCTTTACTCCAGTGTATCACTTGGAAATAATCCATATTTGGTTTCTGTACAAGTTCTCATATTATTACAGAGAAGCTGTCAGCTGTTCAAATGTTTAAAGTCTCCGAATGGGAAAAGGGAGGTTTTTAGCATTTAGAAAGCGTGTATGTTCTTTTATTTTGTTTTCTGGAAATTACTGCTTCTGTGCTGTAAAGGGAATTAATTTTAGGGTCAGATTTTGGTTATATTGGGTAAATGCCAATATATCTGGGAAGATCATGATGATGAGAGGTGAGTGAGTTCAGTGCTCTGTCTAAATACAGGATTTGTTACACCCTTGTCATTCATAACACTTCCAACAGCCTTTCTAGGCACCTTAAAGGCTTGCTTGCTTTCACAAGCTAATCTACTCTTGGGCTATGTGTGTAAAGAGAAGGGGTAAACTTTTATTTGCCTTTGGGGTACCTTCAATGTATTTGATGAGTGATATGGGTCCCTTTAGTTTTATCCTGTTGACAAATTCAGTTCTGTACCCCTTCATTGAACATTGTGTTTCCTAGATTTGATTTACTGCTGTTCCTCAGAGCCAAATTGCTTGTATCTTTCTGGAAATGTGGAACTTTTGAAGGGTGCAGGTCACAGCTGAGGTTCAAATGGGACAGTGAAAAACAATTCTTAACACAGTATTCCTATTTATATTGAGTATGTTGTTTACTTGCAGTCAGTCTATGATCTGTTATACCCTTCGAACACTTCCTACAGTACCACAAAGCAGGGGTAGTTGTTTATATTCTCTATTTGCATAGTTAAATAAATGCAGAATTTTTAAACATGTTTTCTTCTTGTCGTTTGAATTGCATCTGCTTTTTCCAGACTTTAACTTGAATTCCCATTCAGTTCCCCAGTATGCTTCAGGGCCTCCCCACTTTGTTTTCTAATATTTTCATTAGTAACTTGGTGCAAGTATGTGTTTTCAATGTTATAGATATAGGCCAAGCTCTTTTGGGTCTCCCATTTGATGCATATCTCCAGTTTGCCAGTTGAATCATTGATAGTCTGAGTCGGGCTTGCTTAGGAGTGCACACCTACCCACTTTAATCCATTATTTGCAAACTGAGAGAGAAGACAAAAGCCTTGCTAAAACCAAGGTGAAGGGTTTGTAAATAGAAGTTATGTTGATAGAAATTAGCTTGACTTGTTTTTGAGAAATTTTGTCTACACTTACTACCTGATTGTGTAGGAGTTAACAAAAATCTTGTACAAGTATTTTCCTGGGATCTTTCTGCTCTTCTTAAAAAAGATGCTTTCCCCCCCCCCCCCCCCCCCCCCCCAGTTCCAGGTCATATAGAAAAAGGTCTGTATCTCATTACAATCTCAAAAATAAATATTTTTAAGATTCATCCTGAGACTGTAAGAATTACTTGAAGAAACCTAATTGAGCCCAGACGACTGGGAAAAAAAATGTTACATGACCATGATGTGTCATCTAAAAATTGTTTAATGCTTTCATATTTTCCTAACCAAAGCAACTAGCTGTAGATGTCTGAATGTGTTGTGTAGCTTAAGCTGGCTATGGCCTCGTCAGTACTGGCAGATGACCAAGGTGTGAAGAGCGCCACTTTTACATAGTGGCAGATACCAAGTGAAAAATGAAATTAGCCAGGTTTTGCTTAAAATGAGTTTCAGGTAATTAATTTTGGTATCTGAATTATCAGCAGTTGAAGTTTACGCTGACATGTTAGAGGCCCCCACTGTTCAGAACTAGTGTGTTGGCTCAGTGTAAAAATTGCTGTGTAACTGGGAAATCTGTACTGGGAAGAGTCATTCATAGCACTTGGGCAGCCTATGCCTGCTAGCAAAGCAATGCTGTAAAAGATGGCTTAGCTAATGCAGCATATGCTCATACATCTCGTTAAATTGAGACTGTGTGTGAGCATTCCAGTGCAGTCTTCGGAGAGACCTTTGTAGTGCAAAATGAGAATTTTAATTTTAAGTTAATTCTCATAATTGGTTTTTGTAACAGGTCACAATTTCAAGGCCATTTTATTACAGAAGCATGGTGGGAAGGAAGTCATACACTTAAGGCAGTGGTTGTTCTGTGTGGAAGGAATCTTGTAGGTGCCAGTAATACCCACGTTCTCTGAAAACTGCACATGCAAAGTTCAGTTACACATTTAGAGACGCTTAAACACTGGATGTAGGTCAGACTGTAAATCAAGAGTGAACAGCAGCTGTAGAGCTCTTAAACGCAGGAAGTTGTGTTCTTCTGGAGTGTTTGCTGAACACCTTCCACTGCAGAAACCAGAAGTCTGCTTTAATTAGAGATTCAGCATATGTCTGAGCTGTTGGTTTGCAGCAACTGAACTAGTGCTGGTGGGCAACTGGTTTGCTGTGGGAACTCTGTGGCAGTTGTGAGGCCGTTGCTTCTGGTACAAAATTGGGACTGAAATGTAAAGGAATATATTTTATTAAGCTTCAGCAGTGGAAACGATAAGCTGAATATCATTGCTTCAGTCTTCATCTTTACAGCTAACACTGCTACCCTGGCATGGGTGTGCCAAATTCAGGAAATGTCTGTTTTCATGACTTGAGTAATTCACTAGTGCCTCTTCAAAACAAAGGGGTGTCTTCCCTTAATCCCAGCTATCTAGATGCTGAGCATACACCTGGCTTTTGAAGAAAACAGGCAAATTGACCGTATTCTTGACCTGTACAGTTGAAGTACCACATAGTCATGGGTTTGTCTTTCGAATCAACGTGTGTGTAAATATTAAACGAATAGATCTGATGAAGTTGCTTACATCTATTTTGTAAGATGGAATAAATAAAATTCACAGCTTTGAACAGCAGTAAACAATTTCTGCATGCATTAGTGTGAAGTGTTTATTCTTTGAGATTAAAGACATCAAGGTGCATTTGCAACACATTCTGTGTTTCAAAATATCTCTATTCATTATCTTCACACCACACCACAGCATTTTTTCTGAAAGAAACTTTACTTTTTTTTTTCTTTTTCTTTCTTTTCCTAACCACTTATTATTTGATTAGAAATTCAGCTAACAAAACTATCTTTGACATAAAAGGGTAGCAGTCATCTGGCAGAATCCTGGCTGAGGCGTGAGTTGGCACTGTGAGTCAGTCAGATGACACTCCTGATGGTCAGGTGCCCTTTTCTGATTCCATATTGGCCTTGCTGAACATGTGTTTTATGCGTTTTGGGAATGGACCTGCTGCACTTCTGGAAAGATGGTCTTGGTCTCTGGCTGTATTGTTAGTGCAGCAGTGAGCCAAAGAGCTTAGAAAGTAGCCATCTCTCTTTCCAGACAAACAACAATGTCAGTTTTGGTGATAGAGACCGTCTCAGGATTTAGAATTTAAACTTCTCAGTGTAATGTCTTGGTGAAGTCTGATTTAGAATGTTTATCATTTAATTTCAGCATCACAGAAACCCAAAGGCTGCTCTGTTAGCAGCAGAGACCCTGGAATTAATTAGCTAACTTAGCTGAGTAGCCTCATTCTAAAGGGGAGTGGGGTGGGTGAGTAATGGTTAGGATTCAGTTTAAGGTTCCATACCTAAATGAAGTCTGTAACTCCATTGCTGTGAGAGATCCTTTGGTTCTGTGCACTTGGCTTTCTGTGAGGAGGAAGCTAGACTTGTGCTGTTTGTGTGCTTTTAAGAAAGGTAGTCCTTAGCCAGGACAATGCCATGGTCATTGAGTTATATGCCACCCTTCAAAGGAAGCTTCAACACTCCTAACCTCCACAGAAACAGAGGATCTTGTCTTCCTTTAAGGCCTGCTAACTAACTGGAATCCTAAGAACTTCCAGGCTCTCTCACAAGGTTTATTTTTTGCTTTCTTAGCAAAATCAGCTGCCTCTGAGAGCTCATAGAGATGAGCTCATGAAAATTCTGATTGCCAATTAAGTTTGATGCAAGGCAAAGCAATTATTTGCTAAACAAGTGATGGATTAAGGAGCCATGGGCATGTGTCTTTTTTACCTGTTTCTCTGGTATACTGTACTTCTTGTTCCTACTCTGATCTCTGATGTTTCTTAAATAAGATTGCTTATGTCCACAACGGCTCCTAAATAAACTAGTGACCCTTGAGGAAAGGAGTCTGTCTTCATCTTGCTAGGAGAGCTAGTGTGGGAAAAATCTTTTTCCAATTTTCAGGAAGTCTGAGAATGCTTTTTTTTTTAAAAAAAAATCTACATTTTCAGATTCAGGATATTAAAACTTGCTTTGGTTATGCATCTTTTCCAGTTCAATGTGAACATATAGCTTTTCATTCACTGTAAAGTATATTTCTTAGACTTAAGTCTACGAATTTCAGAGAAACAGCTACAAGCACAGGGAGACTGGAGCATTATTAGTATCTTCTTCTGGAGGCTTCCCTATCCCAGTGCTGGTAGTGCAAATTCTTGGGAAAGCACTTGCATCTACCCTGCCTTGACTGATTCCTCAAAAAAGAAACCCTAGGAGGAGAATTATATTCTCAATGTTTTCTAGAGACTAGTTGAAAAGGGTTATGAAGAATTTCCTTGGAGGCTTGCTTGGATGCATTTTAGTAAGAGCATGCTTTTGCTGAACTTAACAGGCCTCAATCTTTACAATCTATGCTTGGGGCTATTGGGCCACACGCTGGTGTACACGTATGTGTCTACTTATTTTTAGTCAACCTGCTCATCTTTGGAAAATGATGTGCGCTAGCCAAACAGGAACATTGTGATTGCTGTCTTCTATCACAAAAGTGAGTTAGCAGAACTCAAATGTAGAGAAGCTGCCTTGTCTTCCAACCGCCTATCTGGAGCTGTGCTCTTTATCGGAAGAGTGGTCTTGGAATCTGTTTGACCACCTTTGGATGCAAGGGATAGTTCACTATGCAGGTTATAATTTTGATGTCCATAGATTGTAGGATCATCAGACTGACCTGTTCAGCCTTTTTGCAGGTTTACAGGTGTGTTTGTTTTTTTTTTTTTAAATCTCTCTAGGTGTTAATCAGTTCTAAGACAGTGAGTAGAGCCATCTAATAGTCCTTTCCCAACCATTAAAGAAATTGGAATCTTTTGCCAGGTTCATATCCAAAAGCTGTTAGTAGAAATTCAGTCAGGCTAGATAGCCCACCTAAGAAAACTTTCATTACGAAAATATTCAGTAGAGGTTTTCAGAGCATCCTTTTACCATGATGAGGTTGGAGTGGTAGGCATTTTCTTTGTCTGTGTAATGGACTGTGGCAGGTGCTCTCACCCCCAAAGCCAAAATTGGAGATTACATGTAAACGAAACCTAGAAGTTCAGCTCAGTCTGTCACAACAGTGGTAGCTTAAAAGGGATGTCCAGGCAACCTGAATCTACCTCTATCACTGGCCTGATCCTTTAGTCTTTCCTAGGATGTAAGAGCAGAGGAAAGAGCTGCTTGTTGTCACCTGTGAGTATAGCTAATGCTGCTAGCACCCTAGTTCCTAATGTTGAGATGTTCTTGAAGTTCTGCTCTTTGACCCCAGAGGACTCAAACATAAATATCTTAACTTTTGTGCCAAACCATTCTATGAAGTACCATGGTCTGCAGGATTTGTATATTTACTTTCCGTACAGCCTGATCTTCACACGGTCAGTGAAGCAAACAATGGGTATCTGTCATCAAAACCTCTTAAGAGATCATCACACTGGGCAAGAAAGTGCAGTCGTGGTATCATTACTGTTGTTTCTAACTATTTGGCATTTTTGCTTGGCAGATATGTCCACATACCTTTTGTTTGTACAGAAACCTCTGAAGACTGTTGTAGTGGGATCTCTACCAGAACTGTAGAAACGTTTGGGTTGGAAGAGACCTTAAAGACCATTGAGTTCCAACTTACCTGCCATGGGCAGGGACACCTTCCACTAGGCCAGGTTGCTCAAAGCCCCATCCAACCTGACTTTGAACACTTCTAGGGATAGGGCAGCCACAACTTCCCTGGGCAACCTGTTCCAGTGTCTCACCACCCTCACAGGCAGTCATTTCTTCCTAATATCTAAATCTACCCTCTTTCATTTTAAAACTATTACCCCTCATCCTATCACTACATGCCATTGGAAAAAGTCCTTTCCAGCTTTCTTGTAGGCCCCTTCAGGTACTGGAAGGTGCTATAAGGTCTCCCTGGAACCTTCTCTTCTCCAGGCTGAACAACCCCAGCTCTCTCAGCCTGTCTTCATAGGAGACTGTTGACATGCTTATAACCAGCAGTCAGCTGCTGTTTATAAACTTGCAGACTTTGTTGCACATAGCATGCATGGTTCAGGCAGTGGTTGAGGATCTTCCCTTTTGAAGGAGACCTGCTTGGTTTTGTTGGTGACAAGGTCTTACCCTTCATCAGGGATTCCAGTCCAGTGCCTCTTCCTTTGAAAGGGCTTTCTCACCAGGCTTTGAATAGGACAGCCATATCCATTTGTCTTCATTTTCACCACAGGAGCCTGCAGAAGAGGCTAGTGCTATGATTTACACAAAAACTTTTGGGTTTATCACAGTGTGACAGAATGCAAGTGTTTTAAGGACATGCCAAGCTGCAAATTATATTCTTTCACCTTATGCACGGGAGTGATTGGTCTGTTGACTTACTCTATACAGTAGTTTAGTTGTCAAGGAATTGGATGCTTTTGCAAATGGACAGAGCTGTTTCAGATAGCCTCAGCCCATTTTTAGGGCTGCAAGGTTCCACTTTGACTTTATAAGAACTGCTAATAAGAATAGCTTCTCCTTAGTAAGAAATTGTGCTTCTCAATGAGTACTAGCCTTTCTGCTTCAGGCTGCTGTGGAAGCTTGTCTATATATGTTCTTCACAGTTGTTTTTCAGCCCAACCATCTGCAAACAGTAAGCAGCTACAGGAACATTCTTTCTCGCTCTTACTTGCCCTGGCTAAGGTAATTTTTTCTGGAGCTCATTGCACCATATGTCTGACAGCCTGAAGACGTTGCCTGCATTTGTGGAAATATCAGCGTCAACCTGCAGTCAGTTATGTCTTAGGAAGTTAATGTCTCTCTCTTCAGAAGGGTAGAGTATCATGACATTAGAATATGCATGGCTACTCATGCTTATTTTGGTTAACATTAACATTAGGAAGTGTTATCTTAGGCATGCTCATGTTGCCAAAGACACTGGATAGTTGTATGTGCAGTTATAAGAGGCTCTCTAACGAACTATTAACTTGCTTGCTGGAACAGGACAGGACTAGGCTCTTGGTTAGCTCAGTTATGGTGTGTCCTATGGCTGTTGTTAACACGCGACTACAAATGGAAGGCTTTTCAATGTTACTCAAGTCTTACCATGCTAAGATTTGTAATTAGTCTGATGTGGTTTTGATCTTGTTAAGAGACCCTGTCTCATAGTGGAATTTAAACTTAGATTATATATGTCTGATGGGAAAGAACTTGTTTCTTTGTTACCATCTTCCCCATTGGTAGTAGTTCCTGATAGCTGTAGAACAGTTAGTTGGAGCTCTGTTTTATTTCACCTCTTAGCATGTTGCTGCCATTGGGAGAACAGTCCTTCAGTGTCTATTTATCTAGGGACTAATGGAACTCCTCTCCAGGTAAATGGAGTTTTTATAAGGAGTACTGTTTGGAGATACCCACTGCATCGGTGTACGCATGGACAATTGCTTGAAGGAGAGAGACAAGTTGCTCCTCTGTTACTGTTCTTCTGTAACTATGTGTTCATCTACTACCTGCCTTCCTTTCCTCTTTGTCCAAGTCCCTGAAAGATTTCTAAGGAATTGGAAGAACTTAGAAAAAAGTGTTCATCACCTATGGCCAGACATAGAGGGGCACACACAAATTCTCTCTAAATACTACTCAAGCAAATTATTTCAGCTAATGGTACTTGTATAGAAGCGTGCTCACTGTGAATAAACATGAAGCGTGTAGTTAATAATGGTTACAGGCAGGTAGTCTGAAGTTCTTTGGGTGAAGTGGCATGGAATAATCCAGTGCTTTGTCTATTGGCATGCTCTAGACTTACTGCCTGGTGTTTATGGAAGGTGATTTTCCAGCTGTTTGGGTACTGAAGGCCATGCAGCTCATTGCTGCTTTTCTGTGAGGATGCTGTTCAGTCACCCACAGTGGGATTCTCTCTTTGTGCCAGCTATATTCTCTGTATTGTATTGGGGGCTTTGACTAGATGACCCTTAAAGGTCTGTTCCAACTCAAACCTTTCTGATTCACTGCTGTTTTCTAGCTGCTGCTATCTTGGTGTTTCAGGATGTTTGAGAGAGGATCTCAAGGTGCATCTTCATTCTTGCTTTCTGGAGTAACCGAATAGCATAGCCCTTATGTTAAAGTCCAGTACAGGCACAACCCTGACAAACAGTGATCACTCAAAATGATACGATTGTATCATTAGACACACATCTATAGAGGGATACACATTCAGTACCACAGTTGTTGCAGTGTGACTTTGCTTTTGGCATCCAAAAACTTTTAGATCTTTCAAGTTAGAAAATGCATGATGTGATTTCAACTGTTTCTGGTTAATGTCTTTTTGAGAGGAAAAGCTTTGAGGGTGGAAATAACGTGCATGATAGATGAGGCTCACGTGTATGTGGATATCTAATATTCTTTCCGTTTTAATAACGCAATCTTCATTCTGAGTGGATGCCATTTATTAATGTCAACACAACTGAGAAGACTTTGGCCTTATTTGAATTTTCACTTACAACAGGAGTGAATTAATATGACTTTAAATGGCTCTTGCATACCCTTTGCATTTTGGAGGGAGTTCAGTTGAAGCTCTCTGACACGGATCCATTCAGTGCCAGAATAGATGTGTTTGTGGAGAGCAATGTGGAATGGTGGTGTACCAGTTTCTCTCCCCAAATATGCGGACAGTTCCTTAAGGTCAGAGGATTCAGCAGTAGGGGAATCTGGTAATATAGTGGTGTGAAACACCTAAATGGGAGAGTCTACTGTTTGAGCTCTTCTGTCAGTAAAAAAAAAAAAAATAAAGCTTTTTAAGAAACCTGAAAATAAGAAATGATGTGACATTTCCTAACTAGAATTTTCTTTTCAACAAGTTAAATAAAAATAGTTTGTTTGCTAAATTCTTGACTATTCTAGGTATTTCATCATCTTTTGAATCAAAGGATCTGCAAGAGGCCGGCATCTAAAAGGCTTTTTAACTGAAATGTAGAAGTAAAGATCACCTGTCTTTCTTGCAAGATCTTGCAAAACGCATAGTTGAGCGCCACTGATACCTAATCATTAGTTTGAAAAACAAGTAGGTATCACTAGGTGGATCAGTGTGGATAACGATTCTTCTATCAAACATATTTTAGAGAAGCCCTGCAGAGCTCTTTCCCTGAATTTTCTGAGCATGAGATGTAGAAAATCCGACCAAAGACTTTTAGGACAAACAGAATCAGAAAATGCTGCCTTGTACCACAGTAGTTTGCTGCTAATGACAAGTAAGCTGGATCCTTCCCAGTAAATGATTTAATACGAAACATTTAACTTGCTCCAGCAGACAGTTAGTCACGGTTCTGTGCTAAGACCCCAGTCCCTTCAGGCTTCATCTTTTATAGAGAGGGAATGTCTGCTGGGCCAGTGTCTACCACCCTCATAACTAAATATGCCTCCCTGTACGTTAATGCATATGTGGACTCATTCACCACTGTGAACTGTGATGATACCTCTGGGTGGGAAGAGAAGGACAGCAGGACTGAAGACATCAGGATATGCCTCCAGCTTCAGTCGCTTCTCCCAGGACTGGCTTGTTTTACCATACAGGACAGCTGATACTGCAGGAGGTGTTTATCCAAGGCAGGAAGGAAGCCCTTCCTCCGTGGGGAGACGTGTGTAGTAGCTGTGCTCTGAAGAAGGCTGACCTGCGTCTGGGGATGGCCTCTGGAAATTGGTCCTTGAAGTTACAGAATCATAGAATTGTAGAATGGTTTGAGTTGGAAGGGACCTTGAAGATCATCTAGTTCCAGCCGCGCTGCTATGGGCAGGGACACCTCCCACTAGACCAGGTTGCTCAAAGCCCCATCCAACCTGGCCTTGGGACACTTTCAGGGCGGGGGCAGCCACAGCTTCTCTGGGCAACCTCTTCTATTGTGTCACTGCCTTCACAGGTGCCAAAGCATGGGCTATGGCTTAGACAAACAGTAGGAAAAGGAACTGTACTTGAGCAAAACCAGCTTGGATGGGGTTGAATGATCTTTGCTCTTTGCTTAAAACGGCAGTGTCAAGTACTTAGTTTGGAAAAATAAGAAATATATGGTAGGTCTTATGGTGAATGCATCCTTCAGTGTGTACCTGCCTGATGCAGTTGTCTGCATAACAATATTTTCTCAGCATTTAACTGCCTGCTCATTTCCATCTTCCTCCTCTTCAAAAACACTTGATAACAAAATACTTTTAGTGTTTGTCTGTATAGATGTGCTCCAAGTATGCTGCCATTACTGTCCAGTTCTGGAGGGCTGCTGTAGCTAATCTAGGTGATCTTGTGCGCTCTTTGGGGATTTAGTTGCTGTACTTAGACTTGACAAAAATTAAACTACGCTAAACTTGTGGAAATTTGTCTTCTGCATTAAAAGGTTTATTTAATTCTAGTCCTTGTTTATTGTTATAGCATTCTCTTATCTGAAAAAAAATCTTAATATGTTTCTTGGGAGCCTTTCAAACTGAGGCTGGAAAAGTTCTTTTAAATTCTTAAAAGCATCTAAAAAGTAAGCAAGTCTCAGAAATTTTGGACCTGAGGTTGCTGGTTTTTCTAACATAAAATATTGGGGAATCCTTCAAAACATTCAATTTAGAGGCTTTTTTATGTATTACAAGCAAAGCATGATATAATACAATCTTTATAGTTAGCACTGTTTGGTTATCAGATAGTTTTTTGGTGACCGAAAAGCCTGCCTTTCCTATAATAGATTCGCTTTAGGCATTGTAGCTGTTTGTTACACCTTTCCAATGTTTTGCTTCATTAGAGATTGAAATCTTAATGCATTTATTAGGAAAAAAACCCCAACACCACCACAAAAAGCTGTTCAGATATACATGCTGCATCATCATCTTCCATCACCCTTTCTATCTTTGTACCTCTAGACATACCAAACAAAAGATGAAGTCTAAAATTCAGAAGAGACCACTTCATACTTTTAGAATAATGCTTTAAAGACATACTAAATTTGTAAAAAAAGTGCATTTGGATACAGTTTCATTGGATGATTTTATTACTTTCCTTATGGCTTTAGGTGTTTAATTATTCTAATTAAGCAACGTAGAAATGTTAAATGGGTACTTTACCACTGCAAAGGTAATTTTTTCTTCAGTAATTGCTTAAAGGAGCTAGGGCTGGAGGGTGCTTTGTCAGAAATCAGACTGTGTGAGTAGAAAATATTACAAGTGTCAGTGTGCACAGAGCATGCTACTTTACACGCAAGATGAAATGAAGTGTAACCAGGAACTTTGAGGTAGGTATAGCTGAAAACTAATTTTACACTGGAAAATAATTTCTGTTAAGTGTGGCTAAACATTAATGTCCTTCAGATCTTCGTGTATGGTAAATGTGTTAGAGAACTGATCCCTAAACCGCAAGTTTTAATTCATTCAAATGTCATGGGTTGTCATAGTTCTGTCTGTGATTAGCAAGCAGCTAGATTCTTACAGCTGAAATATGGCAGCTTCTATTTGCAGTTGCAAATGCCTTTATGAAAGCAATCTTATCTAAACTTTTATTTTGAAAGGGACCATTACATCATCACCGTGTACTAATAAGTATTAAGGGTCTTTATTTTTCATCATTTCTTTACAGAACAGAAGAGATGAACATCTTCTGAAAAAAAGAAATGTTCCTCAAGAAGAAAGTTTAGAAGATTCTGATGTCGATGCTGATTTCAAAGCAGTAAGTTCCTTGATACTATAATTATTTTAAAAACCTTGGTGATACCTCAAAACAATGTATTCTGTCTTTATTTTAACACTGGAAGTCTTGCAGATATTTGAAAGCAAAATTATGATCTGATAAACTGTTAAAATTAGTTTGATTGTATGAATGTTTTAAAAAAATATAATTTAGCAACAAAGTTACTAAAACTTTTTTTTTCCTTTTCAAGCAAAACGTAACACTAGAAGCTATATTGCAGGTATGTTACATTTAACTAATTTTTTATATTAGAAGTGCATGTTCTGTGCATTTTTAATTTTCACTGTGGTTTGTTTTGTTTTGTTTTTTCCAGAACGCCACAAGTGACAACCCAGTGATCCAGCTGAGTGCTGTACAAGCTGCAAGGTGAAAATAAAGCCACAGAAATATATTTCCTACACATTTTTCATGATGAAAGTTACTTATTTTACTTTTTAATTTCACAGAAAACTCCTATCCAGTGACAGAAATCCACCTATTGATGACTTAATAAAATCAGGAATTTTACCAATTCTGGTAAAATGCCTAGAAAGGGATGATAAGTAAGTATACTTTTTAAAAATATTCACCTTTACTGAAAATCCAAATATGAAGCGTGAGTAGCTTTGTTTCTAGCTTGTTTAACCAAATAGTTGCTTAGAAGGCAGCTAGCAATAATGTTCAAATCAGGATAGCATTTTTAAATGGGTCATGAACGCCTGTCTGCTCTAGAAGTAGGTGGTGCAGTGCTGTGAAAATGCTTTTAGTTTGAATTGGCTCGCTAGTTTTTGTATGATTTACCATTGTAAATGTTTAATAAGCCTTTTGAAATTGAACTCAACGTTTTCTTAAGCAATCCTTTTAATTGTCATTGCTATATAATATTTAGTAGAGGTAGATTCTGCAAAGACTTTGTATAACAGATTGTTAAAGCTATTGTTCATGTTGTAAATGAAAGCTTATCACAAGAGGAAGACAAGAAGGACTGACCTAGAACTAGAATTTTAATGCATTCGATCCTAGACTGTAAAGGTTTATAGATAGCACCTGACAGGTACTATTTGTTTTAACAAATCTTTATTTACACATCTTGGGCCTTCCTATCTAGTTCTTTTCCAATCCCATCCCCAAGAAAACCTTAAAATGCTTTGGAAACCAATGCACAAAAAAAGCTTAAAGTAAGCTATAGCATATATATATATGTGTGTATATATATATGGCTATATATAAAATATAATTGATAAAGACCCAAAAAAGCATGGAAATTAAAAATAGTTACCTAACAGTAAATATTCTCTGCTGCTCTGAAAGCCAGACACCATACTGTTACACTAACCACCATAAGCTGCAAACCCTTTTATAGCTTTTAGAGCTTTTAAACTTTAGCATTTGCTTGAACAACAGTTTTTATGCAAACTGTTTTACTAAACTGCTGTTGGCGTAGACAACAATTGACAGACATCTTGGAAGAGATGTTCCCCAGCTTTCATATATTTGTAACTAATTTTGTCTGTATTTAATAAGTCAGTTTTAATGCAGGTATGATGCTGTCTTTTGATACTGATGCTGGATCTTTCCTCTGTCTGTGATGGAACATAAAAATGTTTTTATGCCAATATAACAGCTTTCACTTGATCTGGGATGTAATGTTAGAACGGCCACATTTTTATTAGTTGTGGTCAGACATGGTTAATTTATTGAGAACTACTAATGGCAGCAGGACAGTTGCACTTTATTCACTAAATATGAATGGTGTTTGAATCAGTTGGATGTGAAGAGGTCTCTGCCCATTACAGAGGCATAATTAAATTTTATGGAGTGCTAGAAATCTTTCATATGGGAGATCATTAGCTGGCTAGAGTAGTGGTCAGCATCACTGGTTGGTATGTGCTTCAACAAGTAATACTGCTTTTATTTTTTTTAAATACTAATATGAAGTCAGAATGGTGGATGGTTTACAGAAGGTCACAGAATATAAAATCTTTTTTTCTTACAGCTTTTTCTCTGAAATGTCCAGGCTTAGAATTTTTTTTTAAAAACTTTTAGCCCAGTGGCACTGCTTAAATGTAGAGTGTCTCAGAGTGGATACAGCTAGTAATGCTGAAATGAACCATAAAGTAATGTGCAGATCATGTTTCAACTTATTACTATAAAATTATTTCATTACAGTCCTTCATTACAATTTGAAGCTGCATGGGCATTGACTAACATAGCATCAGGCACTTCTGCACAGACTCAAGCTGTTGTACAGTCTAGTAAGTATTACAGTTCAGTTTTTTTCGAGGGTGGTGGATATTGTGGGTAAAAGGGAAAAGGGGATATTTGGATAACAAATGACCATTAATAAATTCATGTCTGCCCTCTTTCTAAAAAAAAAAAATCTACATTTGCTCTTAAACGTTAATCTGTTTATCACTAACAATTAATATTAAGGATCCCAGACCTGATTTTCCCATAAAGAAGATAAAGAACAATCACCATTCACCATACAATATTTTGTCATTAAATGTTAGACTACAGATTAGCAATTAGGTAATAAATTGTCTTGTCTTATTTATATTCTGTGTTTTTATATGGTAAAATGGTGACTTAGTTATTTGATTTCCTTTTTTTAAGCGTATGAACCAGCTTGTCAAATCAAAATGCTGTTTTGTACATTTTAATAGCTAATAAAATATTTCACTAATTGTCAGATTCTACATAAATAAGATATTGGATCAGTGGAATAAGAATGCTTATCAAAATGAGCTTTGGATACAAATTCAAAGTCTTTACTAAAAAATAAATATCTTGAATTTGTTTCAAAAATTCCTGGTGTGATGTGGGCACTTGTGTTTTTAGATTGCTTTTCTGGTGTCTAAATATGTCTGAAAGTCTATTCCCAGGTTTTTCCATCCTTCTCAACTTGTTCATTGGTTAGTCATTACTTTCTTCCTTTTTCAAGTCCCACAATGTTATCATATTTGAATGAATGAATGTAGTGAAAAGACTGTTTATATTATTTGCTTTGCAGAAAAAAATCTGGAAGTAAAAATTAAAATTAGAATGAAGATATGTACAACATAGCCAAAAGCATTGCTGTAACCTGAACAATTACTAGAAGCTCAGGCTGGGAGATGCCTCTTCCAAAATCTGTTTAGCTAATGCTTGGAAAGAAGAAAATGTGATAGAATGACTTTAAGGTGTCAAAAAGCATTTTCCAAACTTGAAGATGGAAGTTTAGTCTAAAATTCTTGTTGCTTTGGCTGGGAGATGACTAAAGGAAAACAGCCTCCCAACTACACTCCCTTTCGATAAGGGATGGTTCAAGGAAACAAAGCAATAGGCCCTTGCAGTTACAGAAGAGGCTAGTGCAGCCTACATACAAAAGAAGGCAGCCTCCTGCAACCAAGAGGGACAGATGGTAGTTGGAAGGCCCAGCAAAAGAGAAGTACTATACACACAGAAGAGATCTTGGCAGTAGCCAATTTGGAGCACAAGTAATTAATTTTTCGAGAGCAGTAGATCAGATAACCTGCAACTTGCGCTTTCTCAGACTGTGCTCCTGCATGAGTGTTGATATGAAATAATTTCATTCGTGCTTTTGAAAGCATACCAGAATTGCAGTCTAATATAAACTACATACTTGACCCTTCTCTCTGAAATATATTGAATACACGTATGGCTGAAGTGTAATCTCAGTAATCATGGGGAAGGAAGCTAGAATATTCCACCTGAGCTAATGGAAGTGGGATGATTGTTACAAGAACAGAGAGTATTCTTAAGCAACGGTGTGTTGCTGTCCCTCCTAACTTGTCAGTTGTAGGCAATGGCTGAATTACTCATCTAGGGCGGAGAAGGAATTTTAGGTTGTCTTTATTCTTCATCTCTCTGTATTTTTCAGGAAAATACACCACGGTTTTTGGCACATTATCACATGTTAAATTATCAACAGAATACTGATTCACAGTTGCTCAAAAATTGTGTTGCAATTTTAAAAAATTTCTGAAGCTATTTCTGAAGCTATTTCTACAGGAAAAAGATATTCTTTCCTTCAACAGTATATAAATTGAACTATTTTACTTTGCTTAGAAAGGCTATAGGATGAGTATGATCATATATAGATTGAAAAAATAGCTTCAAGAATACTGTCTTTCGAACAGTATGGATTGTCTGAAGGGAGGTAGTGCATGGGAATACTAGAGGGATGGTTGCTTAGCTCTATTAAATTTATTTGATTCAGCAGAGACTATCTAAAATCAGTACGACTTCCTTCATCTGCTATGTTGCATGTGTTATATAAGAGCAAATTAAAACGTGTCTTAGGACTGGCAGATGGAAGTAAATCTTCACTGCATATGGAAACTAACTATAGCCACCTCTTGGGAGGAAGCTATTTTCTTAAAGTCAAGATTTGAAGTATGTTTAACTGAGGTTTTGTATGTTCTTCGTAATAGAAACATGCCTCTTATAAGGTATGGTAGCGAAAATGTTTTACATTAGTCAATGAAAGTATTGTGCATATACCATGTTCCAATAAAATCATATCCAATCTTTGCATTCTGTAGATGCAGTACCCCTCTTCTTGAGACTACTTCATTCACCACACCAGAATGTTTGTGAGCAAGCTGTCTGGGCTCTGGGAAATATTATAGGTAACTCTTGTTGCAATGATTTGAATTCAGAGAGCGTTTTATTTTAGAATTTGACTTTTTGAACATTGGCATTATCATATGAGACTATGTTTCCTCTAAATTCTGTGGCTTATTATAATTTTTCATGTGGCCAGAGTTACATATGTACATCTTATTTTTTCTAAAGAATAGTATCACTTGCTACACAAAATATTAACAGGATAAATTTTGTGTCTTGGAAAATATACATACATATCTGTACGTATGTATATTTAATTGAACACAACCTTTTAGTAGTAGACTATTGGTGAGGAAACATAGAATTTCAGTATCCCAACATGTCATTGCATACATTCCAAGATTTTCCATTTTTAATGTAATTTCTTTTACAACAATTTTCATTTCTGTAGGTGATGGTCCTCAGTGTAGAGATTATGTCATATCACTGGGAGTTGTCAAACCTCTTCTGTCCTTCATCAATCCCTCCATTCCCATCACCTTCCTTCGGAACGTCACATGGGTCATTGTAAATCTCTGCAGGAATAAGGACCCCCCACCGCCTATGGAGACAGTTCAGGAGGTAAATAAAGAATTACAAGACAGATGATTTTTATACTCTGGGCTAGAGGCCAAATGTATTACATTGCCATACTATGAATTTATGTAAGTTTTATGCCACTTAACCAGTTGTTAAATGAAGTAATTTGACCAATTTGATGCTTCTTACTAAGGCCGTAATAAAGGTATTTGTATCATCTGAAACTGAGTAAGACTAAAGATTGATGACCCATGTATTAAAATGGACACAACAAAAATTTAACACACTAGAAAGTGTTAACATACTCAGCATTTCATGTGTTTATCAAAAACAGGCTACAAATGTGATTCTGTATGTAGAAGTATTAAAATGTAATTATTTTCAGTAAGAGGAAATGTAAGTATACTACTGAATGTAGTGTAGTTTGTGTTTCGACTTGCTGTGAACATGCAGTGTCAAGTTCCCACTTGAGAAGCATCTCAAAATCATTTCAAACTGGTGAACAGAGCAAATGTGGTGTTTATAGAGTAGGCACAGCTAGTAAAGTGGTGCTGTTTGACTAGAACTGTAGTTGCAATGTATGTTAATTCTTAATTTTAAGATAAATTCCAAAATGTAGATACATTTTTTGAAGCCATGTCAAGTATAATATTGTTAGAAACGAAACTTTAATGAAATTTTAAAAATTAAGCAGAGAACAGGGAAATTTTACAAGTAATGCTTTACCAAATAAAAAACCCTGTTCTAAGCAGTCTTCTCATGGCTCAGTTTTATACTTTCTCAATATGTGAATACAAAAATAAAATTTTACTTTAATCCAAGAGGGTTTCATATCTTAATATTCGGCTAATGATTTTTACTATGTTGTGTGGTAACGAAGCTTTGAAAATATCAGGGGGATGTCTTATCTCTGTTGTTTGCTTGTTTTCCCTCAAGATATAGTCTGCTCTCTGTGTATCAAGTTTTAAATATATATTTTTTAATACATACTTTGAGGGAATGATCAGCTGCTGGGAAGTGTGTGAATGCAATATGCTAATGCAGCCTCAAGCTAAGCTTTGTGACTGCAGTACCTGGATTCATGATTGTGCAGCCAATTTTATTCTACTGTAATGACTGGTGAACTTCTTTTCAGATTTTGCCAGCATTGTGTGTTCTCATTTACCATACAGATATAAACGTAAGTAATTTCTAAAGTTTTACATATTTAGATTATTTTCTCTAGAGAGAAAATGCTGCAAGATTGTGTTTGAGTGGCAAACTTGGTTTTTTGTGCTAATTTATGTATAATTAAGTAGTAAATGCACAATTAAATATGAAGACTAATATAATTGTAGCCATTCAGAGCATGAAAAAGAAAGTGCAAACACCATTTCTGTAACGGCTTTTCTAAAAGTTTTTTTAATCCTTTACATTAGAAACCACATTAAAAAAAATCCTGTCTTGTGAAATTGAGCTCTAGAAACTTAAAGTGCCAGCTTTACCATGAGCTTCACTTAAATTCTGCCCCAATTTATAATTTTTCATAGATGATATGTAATGCATGTGGAGAAATATTAGTCCAATCAAATATTGTGATCATATTTGTAAATCTGACTGTTGTAACCTCTTGGGTGCCTGACTTCACAACTTGTTTAACTAAGGAAATCGCGTATGAAAATATACTTAAATAAACAGCAGTGAAATATTTTTTGGTAGCACCTTTGACAACTTTTCTTCAGGTTCTTAGTGCTAAACCTTCAGTACTTCCCACATTCCTGATCCATGGATTTACATATATTTTCTGAGTAAAGTCCTAGAGGGGTGGACTTACTTCCTGAAGTCCCAATGTAAGACTTCAGGAATAAAGATCTATGTAACTAAGGGATACTGAACTGCTCTTCTCCTCCTGTTGGGACTTTGTAATGTCTTTAACTCTTGCTCCCTATAGTGATACTTCTGTTTAGGGAAGCAGGAACTGAACCCTTGTGGTGGTTCTGGGGATAGAGCATAAGACTGGTGGAACTGTCTTGGTACTTCAGTACTGTGGTAGTATTCCTGCTGCTCTTTTTAATGGTGAAGTGGGCTTGGCTCCACAAAATGTTTGCAAACAGTTTAATTGGGGATTTTGCCAGGGTTTTCCCAGTGTAATGTGAGTGGGAGACAGCACATGGTGACTTTCCAATTCATACTTTGGATAATCCTGAATGGAAATTCATAGCAAACCCAAACATACTTGTAACCTATAGGCTTTTTTTCCCCTGCCGAATTTGTAAGCTTTTGCAAGCAATGATTGTGTGAGAGCTTCTTGAAGTAGATATGAGCCTATGTGATGCCAGGTTTTGACTGATCTCAATTAGGGTGCCCATCTTTTTGATCCTGAGAGTCAGGTGGTAGTTTGGAGGTACCAGTCTGGTCTCAGCATCTCTGTACTGGAGCAGCAAACCTATCTTTGGAGATGAGTCAGTGATGCAGGTAGGTCAGCCAACTGAGTGCTTCTGGCGGCTGCCGCTCTCATCACCAACAGGGCTGTGGGGCAGCAAACTGGTGAGGCATCATCTCTCACTGCTTCTGCTGTGGTACTGGCTCCACTGCAGCACATTGTGCTGTCCCTGTGGTGTTGGCAGGTGAGGGCAGCAGCAGGCGGTGTCAAGAAAGCATTAGGTCTGTGCTGGGTGGTCCCTGGAGCTGGGTGGAAGCACCGTGTGGGTCAGGACTTTAAAGTCCTTCCTACATTTCAGTACTGTAGTATTTAGCTATCTCAATAGCTGGAGATTTTAAATGGGTATCTGTTTTAAAAGTAGAGTAGATCTAGGTACCTCAGCAGATTATGTCCTCAGTGGGGGCCGAGTTATCTTCCTGCAGTTCCTAACATCATCTCTAAGTTATGTGGTACCCCTCTTTCTGCTGGCTTTGTTTCTGCTTCAAATACTACCTTTCAGTGACCGTAATTTTTGTACCTGTCTTTTTTTTGAGGGCTCTCAAATGATCCTTATCAAGTCGTCAGTGACTTAGTCTTTATTTTCTTTAAGATTGCCCTGCATGATAATGATTTCTCTGTGGGTTTTTGCTTTTCTTGAACAGTTGCCACCTTACAATAGTTGCTAGTCTTTTAGTTGGTATAAGAACTCATTTCCTTTTCTGTGGATTTTAATCTTAATATGAAGGCAGAAAAAGGCATACATCCAGAATAGTTTGCAGTTTCACTTCAGAACTGCACTGTGGATCAGAAATGCTAAGGTGTAGATAGATGGATTAGAGACTAAGGGAATTTACGTATTCTGTAATCAAAGATAGCACAGCTAACAAATTACAGCAGTGCTAGGAGGCTGGGTTGGTATTTTCTTCAGAAAGTTACTAGCACTTTTCTGAGCTGGTTGTCTAGCTTTGAAATGCAAATCAACAGTTTACCTTTGTGAGGTGATGTATGCTGTCACTTTATGCACCAAAATGTGGTATTTAATTGAAAAAAAATTAGAGAACATACAGAAATTATTATGGAACAAACGGCCCCAGTTTTCATAGTTGTACATAATCTAACATTTTAGAAATTAGGTCTTGTCATAATGTTTTTTTCCTGTAACTAAATTGCATGCCCTTTTTTTTTTTTTCCTTCACCCCTGCCCCCCCCCGACATGTGGAATGTTGATTACTAAAATAAGCCTCCATTATATGTATTTCACTGTGCAATGTGTAAACCATGTTCTTTCCAATTTGTAGATTCTTGTGGACACTGTTTGGGCTTTGTCCTACTTAACAGATGGTGGAAATGAACAGATACAAATGGTGATTGATTCAGGAGTTGTACCTTTTCTAGTTCCCCTTCTGAGTCATCAGGAGGTTAAAGTTCAAGTAAGTGTGGTTCAGTTGCTGTTGAGTAGTCCTTTGTAAGCTATTTTCTAAAAAATGTGCCTTAGAGTATTTGTTAGTGGAGCACTGAGATCAGCACTCACAGCTTCATTTGTTGCAGGTAAAACTGAACAAAAAATGTTACCTACACTGGGGCAAAAAGATTATTAAAATGAAAGAAAACTCAAAGAAACCAATTCTAATACAGTTTTAAGTAAAGTGACAGGTTAAACATTAACTTCCATTGTGCAATTACCAGGGGTGCTTTCCTTTTGTAGACCTAAAATATTTAATGACAACAGATTTTACTTTTTCCAGAATTCAAGTTACATGCAGTCTTTTCTATTGCTGCATACATGATTGTGCATATTCTGTCTGAATAGCTCATGGAAATCAATATTTTGGGACCTTTTGAATGTTATATTCGCAGATGCTGAGTCCTTTTAGTAAAGTAAATTTCTAATTAGCTACAAAAGACAGGTTAACTGAGCTTGGTTTTTTAATTTCAAAGACAAAGGGAAACTAAAAGTTAACATGTGCTTGATTTTTATAAACCAGCCATTGTAACTGGAAGGTTTTTTACATATCTATGTGTTTGTCGTGTCTGTTTAGTTTGTACTTTGGATGAGACTTGGCTATCTTGAAATTTGTCAGACCAGTTCTCTCCAATATTCTGTCACTTGTAAAGCATTTACTAATCAATACATAAAGATATAAAGTCCATTTCTGAAAGTCAACTGAGAGTCAGTAAGAAGAAAAGTAGTTGTAGGTTTTTTAATTGCGTAGTGGAGAGCTGAATGGAGACATAAGCAACCTTGGCAGACATAGTCAAAGCCTAGAAACAGTTAATGTCATTGTAACTCAGATCAGATACATGATGAATTAACTCTTCTATTGTTTTAATATTCTTCTAATTTCTAATCTTCATGCTTTTTGAGTTGAGCTGCAGTGCATCTATTCAGTAAAATGCTGTACTGTGTGTTTCTGTTTTGATGAAACAGTACCCGTTTTTAGGATGTAGCTCAGAGGGTGAAGTGCTACATTGTATTTTGCAAAGTGTTTTTATAAAGAGGCATCTTAAAATGATCTTTGTTTTAGCATAAGTAACAGCAATGTCTTTAACATGCAATTTTTTTTCCTTCTCACTTTGGATATTCAGACAGCAGCACTGAGAGCAGTAGGCAACATAGTAACTGGTACTGATGAACAGACACAAGTTGTTCTCAATTGTGATGTTTTGTCTTATTTCCCAAATCTCCTGACGCATCCAAAAGAGAAGATAAACAAGGTATGATTTGTTTATTCCTAACTTAATCTTTTTGTCTAAGAAATAAAACACTAGTCTGTAGAATATTACAGAAGAATTTTTTACAGCTATTATTTCCCACATGTGAGCAATTTTATATAAAGATGCAGCCATTGAGGCTGGTGATTAATTAGGGCTGTAGCCAAACAGCCCTAGTGAGGATCCATGCGTTGATGTTGATACCTAATGCTTTTTCAGAGGACTGATGGGTTTTGCTTTGGAGCGTGATACTTTTTTTTTTTCATTTGCAAAGTGAGTAACTGGCTAACTTGCATTATAGCTTTTCGTAACTAAAGACTGGATGGAATAGGGGGACTTAGAGGAAAGTGATCAGTGCCCTCTTTTCCACAGCTATATTTCATGTTATTTGCATGGGGTTTTTTTTAATCATCATGCCATCTTCTACTACAAAGATGGGGCTGGCTGAGGAGGGGGCTTTTTTGTTTAGTTTTTACATGATTCCCCCATTTAGTGTACCATTGAGAGGAAAACCATGTGTGAGGAATCTCTGTTTCTTCAGGCCCTGTCGACTGCCAGGAGTTCTGAAGAAGTTATCTTTGACAGTTCAAACTGCTGTGATTAGTTTCTGCTTGCCCTTATAGCTCTCAGAAAAGAATGATGAAGAGCTCCTTTTGAATGCCAAGAAGGGAATTATTTTTGTATAAAGGGAGTCTATAAATGCTTTGGGTTTTGTTTTAAGCGTATGTTATGAGGGGCAAAGACAAATAAAAGCCAGATATACAGTCTTAAAAACCCATATTTTTTTTTTCCTGAGGTGCTTCATAATTGGCGGCTTGCCACATCTGTGTGTTTTTTACTTAAGATTGGAGCCTTTTTAAGATGATTCTGGATTGCCTTGACAAGTATCCCTCTTTGTAAGCAGGAATTTGTAACTGCCATTAGATAGATGTTAGCTATGCTGATGAACCACCTGAAGGAGGTAACTGCTGAGTAAAGTCTCGTGACTGAGAGTTCTGTCTGCTACTTAATGGGAGGCCTTGAATGGGCTTTCTGAGCTTCACTTCATGTTTCAGGAAGAAAACAGGAGCTGGAGTTGGTCTTCCTTGTATCAACATAGAAAGCTACTACTGAGCTGTTGAGTCAAATATTGCAGGATAAATCCTTTTTTAGATGAGGTTTTACCAGTTTTCCTATTTTCTTTGCAAAACTGATCTCAAGTTTAAAACATGGCTGCGACTCCAGCACTGCAAAGGAGATGTAAGGTTTAAGTCAGTATTGCTCCTAATGTATGGAGACACTCCTTGTGTAAGTAATAATCCGGCCCTGTGAATTAATCTTACCAGTTTTGATCCCTTGTGTGTTTGGCTTTCACAGTGCAGTAAAAGTTCATGTGCTAAAAATGCTATTGGGGAAGAAACCTGAAGGCTGTGTTTAGTGATTGGTCATGGTACAATCTACGTTTTGAGGTTGTCTTGTTTGGCCGGTTTTGGTTTATTTGTTTGTTTGTTTTTTTCATCTGTTGACTGGTTTTTAAAAGTGTTTTGCATTTTTATTTTGTCCAATTGTAGGAAGCAGTTTGGTTCCTTTCCAATATCACAGCAGGAAACCAGCAACAAGTTCAGGCTGTAATAGATGCTGGGCTAATCCCTATGATCATACACCAGCTGGCTAAGGTCAGTCAAACTATCAGCTATGCAAGTTGTCATCCTCTTTTTATAAATCTGACATGAGGAGTCTGTGATTTTTAATAATAAGCTTGACAGATGTTTCCATGCTGATTTTAATGAGCTATTAATTTTATTTTTCAGGGGGACTTTGGAACACAAAAGGAAGCTGCTTGGGCAATTAGCAATTTGACAATAAGTGGGAGAAAAGATCAGGTATGTGTAGTGGGATTTCAAATTGTCACTGAAACGTTGCACATGCAGCCATTTATGAGAAGCACGATGCTGAATGCACGGGTTTTTTTGTTATTTAGGTTGAATACCTTGTACAGCAAAATGTAATCCCACCATTCTGCAATCTGCTCTCAGTAAAGGATTCTCAAGTGGTACAGGTGGTGCTGGATGGTCTGAAAAACATCTTGATAATGGCTGGTGATGAGGCTAGCACAATAGCTGAGATTATAGAAGAGTGTGGAGGTAAGTGCTTATTACGTTTCTAAAAATTTAATTTGCTGGATATTATTCTGTCTTCCCCTTGCTGCTGTTGATATTTACTACAGCATTTTTTTTACTGTGGGCTATTTGAATAAGCAAGTGAGACTTTTGTAATGAGAGAAATGACTTTTTTTTTTTTCCTTGTTTAGTTCAGTTTAGGGATTGTCATGTTGGAGGCAATTGTTGAAGGAGCCTTCTGTAGCTTAGTATTTTTTAGGTTTAGGTGAGAATTGTACTTTTTGTTTGATTATTGCATATACTTCATTCTGTGGTAAAACACAATTCTTGCTTTAGTTTATTGCCTTGGAAGCAGTTGTTAGGATCCCAATTACATTACAGACTAAAGCAGGATGAGGAGTCAGGCTTTTTATATTGCAATCCAAGTTTTAACACATGCTAATTAATGTATTACAGTAAGATAGCAGTAAAGGGATGTTTGAGAACTTTTCCCTTGTACTGTACCATATCCAGTTTGAAAATGGAACTAGGGTTTTAAGTTGCTCTTGGTGTAGAACTTTGTTGCCTTGTTGCTTTAAACACGTATGCACTACACAAATGAAGCCACTTCCTTTTGGTGATACACAGAAAGCACAATGACTGGAACAAAAACTATGTAGTAGCTTATGTATGAAGTACATACTATGTGTGTAGTTTTATCTAATAAGAGAGAAGATTCCATTATTCCTTCTTCATAAACTGGGATATTCCATGGCATGCGAAGATTCACAAACTACGTTTTTTCCATCTTAGAGACAAAGATAGTTACTGTATTAGACAATATTTGCAAACTGAGCTATGTCTTTTCTAGTATGTTTCAATAGTAATGTTTCTTTATTTTTCTTAGTTTAGTTTTTTTAGTAGTTCAGTGAACTTATAAAACCCTTTTCCATTTTTTTTATCCAGGGTTAGAGAAAATCGAAGCCTTGCAACAGCATGAGAATGAAGACATTTATAAACTAGCATTTGAAATAATAGATCAGTATTTCTCTGGTGATGATGTAAGTATGCTAAAGATTGAAGTGTATGTGCTGTGCTGTTAGCTTAGTAAGTACATTGTCATTGTTCCTCAGTTCCAGTTGTCATGAACATAGGTTATCTGGGAAGTCGGTTTTCCTGCTCCTTTTTCAGTGCAGCTTCCCTTAATTGAAAGTCTTTGAAGTGTTTCTCAATACTCATAATTTTCTTTAGCAGCATCAAGATGACTGCTCTGGTTTTGCTTAGTAAATTGATTGACATTGACCTAATTTAGTCACACTGACATGTAAATTGACATGTAATTACTTTTGATTAGAATCTAAATAGTTCTGTGGCTCTCCCTTTTACTTTTTCATACATCAGTTTTTGGAGTGGGGAGCTGGATCCTTACTTTCAGATAGATTACTGTATTTCAGCTCTGTAATTGCTTGGCCTGGATTCTGCATTGAAAAGAGTCATCAAAACCATAACATTTTCTGCAACTGATTGATCTAGACCATCTGATATTTTTTTGCACCCTGATTAGATATTTTGACCCTTTGGGTTCTAACTCTTCCTGCTACTGGTTGCTTGTGAGTGCCTCGGAAGCATTTCAACGAGTAATTTGAAGATGAATAATAATTGCCTTTTCTAGGCCATCCAGGGTGCCTGCAGTTTTGCAGTGTAGCAGCACTATGTATCCAGTTGTTCTTCTCTTCAATTGCACTCTCCAGATACCAGCTCTAACTTTAGGACCTGTTAATTTTCAGTTCATGGAACTATCATGTGACTGCAAAGTTAGTCACCAGAAGTTAGGATATGTGAAAAGTTTCCTGTGCTTGTAATGATTTTCAGGCAGTAACTATAAGTAGGAAAATAACCCTTGTTGTTTGAGGACCAGTGGGAAAAAATAAACTAAAACTAAAAACACACAGAAAGAAAATCCAAATTGCCCTAGGGAGACTAGAGACTGATTATGTTAGCCTGCTTGGCAGCATTAGGATTGTCCAGGAATATTCCTGCCTTCTGTAACTTCAAGATCTTCTGTGTTCTTATGAGATGTTGCTGGCTACTAGATATCACTTCATCATGAATCCCGTCTGCTCCCTTGCTGAGCCCTTTAAAGTGCACAGGCATATTCTTTAGGACCAGCACTTATGGCTTCCTGACTTCATTGTGTTAAAGGCATATGAACTTAGCTAACATTGCTTTGTAATACCCCTGCAGAAGTGCTAATTTATCAACTCACAAACATTTTGCAAAGCATTCTGAAAACAGATTCAATCTTCATTTGGGCATGAGGTGCCCCACTTTTCCTCCTGAGGATTGTGGCTGTCACCAAAGGCCTTAATCTCTCCCTCCGTTTATATATTGTCACCCAAAGTAAAGAGAAACAAAGGTTTTATGTGAGGTCAGTTCTGACATCCGCACTACTCCAAGGCCAGATCTCAGAAAGCTATTTAGCCACCCCCCTACATGGGCTCTGACCAGCTTCAGAACGACAGGCGATTTGAAGTGAGGCGTATGGTTCCTGCAGCCTGGTTTGTAGGGGTGGCACTCGGAGAACAGATGCAGCTGGTGGGTGGTGTGGAGGCGGATGAGTAGGGTTTGAAGTTGTGCGTATTGAGGCTGCTGACCATGTTATTTGCTGTTCCTAGAGGCTGTAAGGAAGCTGGGTGAAGTTCGATACTGATGCGTTTCATTCTGTATCCATAGAGTAATGAAGTACTTTTGATTTTAAAAAAATATTTCAGACTGTGCTTATGAGAACTATATAAAACTGCTCTGAAATGAGTAATTCTAAATCCTTCAGATTGTGGTAGGAGATACTGAGTACTCTTTTAAACTTTATATAAGTATTTCTATCAACTGCTGATAAAAATTATTTTCATGTTGAAAGAAAATGGGAGAAAGTACAAAACTAATTTCAGAATTCTCAACTCGTGATTAGCCAGCTCCAGAAGTACTAAAAATTGGCACTGAAAATTAAATTGCACAGCTAAATTAGTAACTGCTTTGACCAAGCAGCAGGCCAGTCTCTAACCATTTCAATTTTCTGTTTCGCTAATGGTATTAGATCAGAGTTGATGTGTTGTTCTTTTTAAACATGTTGAGGAATTTAACTGGGAAAATGGATCTATTTTTTTGCAGTAATATTTTTTTAAAAAAGAAAAGATGAACATTTGTGAACCTCTTCTGCATGTACTGAATTGTGCGGGGAATTGGCCTCTCATGTATTTTCGCCGTTGTATTTTATAGATCGATGAAGATCCCAGTCTCATTCCTGAAGCCACTCAAGGAGGTACTTACAACTTTGACCCCACGGCCAACCTTCAAACAAAAGAATTTAATTTTTAAGTTCCGAAAAGTGCAGCTTCTCTGTCCCACACCAGTATGAAGCACCACCAGATGGCTACCAAGTGAAGAAACAAAAGGCTCCAAGACACACATGCCTCTTCGTTTTGATGCTTCTAAAGCAAGCCATGTATCGGTCACTTTGCAGTTGCCAAACGTCACTATCACATGGACTGTAAATGCATATGCATGATCTCTTAAACTGTTTCAGAATTCTTTTTAACAGTCCCAACTACCTTTTTTTGCCTTTTTCCTGGTGCCACATGCTGACAACCGCAATCTGCAGTTTTGTTAAGAATATTCCATAGTGGTGGCACATCGGCTTTCCACGGAAAAGTAGCTTCTTTGGAAAATGGTGCGCTGTGGATCAAGACACTTGGGTATGATGCATACAGTTTGGAAGACTTTACAGGGGCTCAGTTTGCTCTGAGCCTTCATCATCGTCCTCCACAAACATATTTTCATATACTCTATGTGGAAGAATAGATTCAAAAACGCAAGCCAAATGAATTCATTGGTGAAACTGAAATAAAAGTAACTTAAAACAAACAAACAAAACACTTGGCAATTGATTAAACACTTAAGTTTAAAACAAACAAAAAAAACTACTTCAGCTATCAGTAATTGATGTGTGTTCATTAACTGCCTCAGAAACCAGGGTTGGAGAATGAACTGTAGATTTGGACTGGTAAAGCTTTTGCCATTATACCTAATTTTTCAGAACAGCGAGCCCTATTTGACCACTCACTTCAGCCTGTGTGTTCCTGCTGTTTTGAAGTAATCAAATGCTGTGCATGGTATTTTACCTGAGCTACAACCTGTTATGGACTTGAACTTCTGTTTAAGCTGAAAGCAAGAGTCCCAAACTGTAGGGGGGGGAAAAAAAAAAATCTGTCCAAAAATGTATTAGTTAAAAAGAATCTTGCTTTCAACTTTCAGTAGTCAATATATTTTGTTTTAAATTGATAATTGGATATGGTTGATTTATATTGGGTTTAAACTGTGGAGCTTTCATGTTTACTGTAATTTAGTCTTAAACTATTTTTTACTTAGTAACCAGTGCTTATGATGATGTGGTTGGCAACAAACCAGCAACTACTTAGAAGCGTCATAAAAGCTTCATTCTTGGAGTATTGGAAGAGTAATTCAGAAATTAGTCTCAAATCTTATTCACATGATTAAAAAGAGATACAAACTGGTTGATGTGTGAGGCTGTATGGAAGCTGCTGTTACTCAGCATAAACTTGATGTGCAGCGCACATTAAATAACTTTACATGAGGTATGTGAGGTCATTGCTTCTGGAAAATCGTCTGACCCAGTCATTTTCAAAGGGGTTTTGGTATTACTGGGGTGAAAAGCGATAACTTTGAAATTCTGTAAGCTATCACACAAACTGGTTTTGTTGCTGTTGTTTACTGGGTGTAATTTCCCAATGCATTGATGTGAAGGGATAGAAAAATCTAAACTAATTTAGTTATTGGATGTGGGTTGTATTTACTGTGATGAAGATAAGGACAGATGCCATCAGAGCTTTGTGGATCAGCTGTTTTTCCACTGATGAACAACGCATAGCAGGTGTGCATTCATTAAATATATATCTGCCAAGGTGGAGCCACTTTAAAGAGTGAGTTGTCTTGTATCTCAGCTGGATACAAGCGTATGTTTAAACTGCAAGATTTTACTTGCTAGATAATCTGTTTTAATATAGTGGTTTGGCCTCTGATTATTTATAGGTTTTATAAATTTTAGAATCAATTTCTCTTTAAGGTGGCTCAGATTTTTCAACTCTTGTGCACATAAAATTGAGTTGAAGTTCATTGTGCCTTTTTTCTTTTCCCAGAAGTTGAGTTGAAGCTTCATATGGTAACTGCATCCTATTCACACACTATAGTCTAAAATCTTGAAACTGTGTGGTGTTCGCTAAAAAACTAAACAATAAAAAGTCAAAGTTAGGTAAGGTCACAAAGTTTTTGTGAAATTAGAGTTCCAGCAGGTGTTATTGTGAACGAGTATTTCCCCCCTTCTAATTCAATTTAGTCTCCCTATATGCCATATAGACTGACGGACACCCTGTTCAGCCTGCACTCGCTATTACCCTCAAGATTACATACAAATTGATATTGAAACAACAGTTTTCCACTACTGTGAAGATTTGATCCTTTTCTTGCACTCAATGCATTACATTTAAAGTGAACATGGGAGAACTGAGTAAGGCAGGACAAAGCGTTTGCTCAGTTCTTTCTGTTGTGACCTTATCAGCTTTTGATTGGGATTGCACCATTTCATAGTTAATAAAGGAAACAAAGTATATTGCTGCACTTTTACGTTTTCAGAACAGTGTTTAAAATTGCATTGTTTTTATTATTTTTTTAAACTATCAGTTAAAATAGACTAAAACGTTCTTTCAAAGAGGCATCTAAATGTGTTCCTAATTTTGTATATGGGCTTAGGTTTTGTAACCAATAAAAAGCTGCTATCAAATACTATAAAAAAATTCAAGAACTTATTTTGAAGATTATGAAACTGCGTAGTCTTCAGATTGACTTAGAGGTTTTTGTCTTTGACTAGATACTAGTTAGCAGAACTCTGCATCAAAATTTGAAGTATGATACGGGAATGAATAAAGTTAAGCTAATTCGGTCATCTCTGAAGCTTTGGATACTGTTCCAGTATGGAGTTTTCTACTCTTTAGGGAGATGTTTCCCAAACGTGTAGAGGAGGCCACGGTAAGTGGGCTGCACCTGATCCACATAACTATATTAAATTGTGAGTTCACTTTAAAGGTTTGAAGGTGCACCATAGTGTTGAGGAACTTTCAGAGTCTTTTTCTACCTCCAGAAATGTCCTTTCCAGGTTCCCAGCGCTGGATACCTGTTGCTGATTCAGCACTAATTCTAAGCTGGGGATGCTGTACAAGCAGTGCTGCTACTTCTGCCCAGAGTGCCTTGGGAGGGGATGTGCAGGGAGAGAGGAGACTGGCATTCCGTGGCTGGGAGGGATGGCAGCATGCCGCACCTCAGATGCGAGTGACCCCCTTGGGTGCCACTCGGGGATGGATTGGAGCCATGTCAGAGATTTGCACTGTTCATCAGCCCTCTAATTAGTACAGTCCTGCTTTAATTGTGTGACAGCACCAGTGAAGAGAAACCTTTCAAACTGCTTGGAAGGTGACTGTAACTGCAGCCACGGCTTTGCCATCCTTGCTCTCTGTCAGTCAGGTGAGTCACCCGGAGAAGCCCCTCTCTCTCCATGGGTAGGCTAATCGTGATGGAGATGAGCTTCCAGTGCCTTATTTTAATCTTTGCAAGTGCTCTTCCATGGGAATATAAAGGATAAAGATCTCCAAAGAGCCTATGTCCCATTTCCAAAAGCCGTTTAATCCCTTTGGTTCCTTCAGCTTTCAGTTGACAAAATGAAACTCTTGAAGCATGGGGGTTTTGCAACCTGTTAATTGTCCAGTGGGTCCTATCTATATGACCAGGGAGACACTACATTGGAATAAAGAACGTGTTATTTTAAGAGACATCTTATTTAGAAAAAATAAAACCTAGAGGATATCTTAATGTTCCCTGTAATTCTAAAAATATAAACACTTTAAATACTTGGATTTTGTTTGCTTGATCTGCTAAATAGAAAGGAGCAAGAAGATCCACTGACAAGCATATTTAAAAAAAAAATAATTAAATCTCAGTGGACTGAATGAAAGTTCAGGCCCATTTTGTTATTCTGATCTATAATGCCCTCTGGATTCTGAGTGTGTTTCAGACTAGTCTTTTCTACCAATGCAGCGTAGTTGTGTTGTGTTCCTTCTGTTTTGTTGCATTAAAAGTACTCCCTTTTGTTGCACAATTATGCTTCTATTCAAACATGTGGGACAGGAAATTATGCCAAGCCATTAGAAAGTGCTTTTGAAGAAGAAAAGGCAAAACCAGTAGAAAACCATGGGCTCCAACAGGCAAAGCCTTGGGAGATTTTGCTGCAGGGATTTGTCATGGTTGCCACTGTTAGCTATACGGCAGCACGGGCAGGTTGAGCTGGAACCGCCCGAGCCACTCAGGTCTGCTTCAGGGTGGTACGTTACTTCAGAGGGCTCAGGAAAATTGCTTCATGTTAAGATGCAGACTTACAAACCAGAGCAGCTTTGCATTTGCCTGATTCTGATTTGTGTGTACGTTACCCTGCTGCAGAAGTGGTAACAGGCAGGTCTGATCTGTGCGGCTGGCTTAGACCCAGGGAGCTCCAGTAAACTTTTCTTGAGCAGCATATGGGCTTATAAAGGCATGTAAAGGTTGCTTTTTTCCAACCTTAGTTTTTAAAAAGTTTGTTGGGGGCATTACAGCCTTGTGTATCACACCTAAGAATATTAAATCCATGATTCTTGTGTTTCAAAATGAAGGTTTAAGTCTTTGGTGCTCCCTGCCCTCACCCATCAGCAGTAAAATAGGGTGAATGTCAGTCACCGTGCAACCTTGGAGGAAAAATTTCATGAAGGATTTGGATACCCCACAGGAAGGCCCTTCCCCAGACACAGCAAGGGCACTGCAGTAGAAGGTCAGTTTTGAGTTTGCTCAATGTACATTGACCAGAAGGTGGTGATTAAATCTTTCTAATATGCTGAAATGAAGCGTAAGGGAGCTCATGTCTGCATCCTCATTATTTGCAAGCTGATCTTTAGTGGCTTTTTTTCCCCTGTTGTTTTTTTGTTTGGTTGGTTTTTAACCCTACCTTGTGGAGCCAAATGATCCCACACACACCCCTCCCCACGCACAAATTCTCTGTACATGAAGGAAAAGGGAGGGTGAAAGTGAAATAGTTTGCTAGTGGCTTCAACAAGTTCAGTTCTAGGTTTGTGCAGAGATGCTCAGGGAAGCTGCATCTCCTGCCCCAGGATTAGACCCATCGCTGTTCCTTTCTGTTCTATGTGGTTTACAGCTGGTCTCCCCTGCATTTCATCCTTTTACATCCTGGTATGGCTCCCTGAAATCTAGATACTGCCTGCATTTTATAATATTGAAAATAAGGGATAAAGTCCTTCTGCTCTCCTCGCCATGCTGACGCTAGCTTACAGGAGAAATATATGGCCCTGTCCCTGTAATTGTGAGAGTATTTGACATTAGTTCTCTGGGAGCAGTTTGTGTGGTCTTGGGTTTTGTTGGTTTAAGCACAGCAGCACATAGGAAATCTCAAGGAATGAAATGTGTGTGTAGGGAGAGTCTTTGGACTTGTCAAATTCTCATGTTTAAATCAAACACATGCAAACTTTTCCAAAAATTTGTAGCTTTGTCAAAAAAAGGTAGTCTTGTAGTTTTGACATTCCTTGATCCCTTTCACTTCTCTGCGCCATTGCCTTCACTGGTTTAGAACGAATATTGAAAAAACAGGAAGTTAAAAACCCACCTTTCTTCTGTGTGTTTGGAAGTGAACAAAAATGGGCAAACTGCTGCTAAAACACATGCTGACGCTCGCGTCTTGCATGGAAAAATTTCTGTCCAAAGGGCTCATTTGTGAACACTTACGAAGACCTGGATGTGCAGACACTGAGTGATAACACTCCCTCCCAACTCTGTAATCTCAGCATTTCAGGGCTCTCTGCTGAAATGTTTCACCTTTTGCTGAGAAAAGGGTGCAGTCCAAGGGGAGTATTTAGCAAGGTGGCATCTTGGCTCCTTGCTTCTGTAAGTGGGAGCGTGTTTGTACTCTCCCTGCTATGAAGCCACCGGGGTTTAAACCCCACCTCACTGCCAGCAGCATGGAGCCAAGTGTCTGCACTAAGCTATTCACAAGTGTTGCTATCCGGGGAGGTGTTTTTAGAGGAGCTCAACCAGAGGTCTGTGCTTGTAATATTAAAAAGAGATGGAAAGGGAAGAAATCATTGCTTGTAGTGATCACAGTTTTCTTTGGGTTTGGTATGTGAGTTGACATCTGAGCTCTTGAAATCCTCCAGGAGTTTTACTGACCTAAACAGTTGCATATTAGCCTAAATTTAAAGGATTTGGCCCTTAAAGATGAGAGAGAAAATATGAAAATGTGAATCCTACAGGCTTAGAAATGGAAGTTTATTAAATGTCATGATTCTTCTTGATGTAACCTAGGGATTGCTTCTCATGCTTCCAGTTGCAGGAATACTGTGACAAGTATTCCTCGGAGCCCTTGAGCCCATCGGTTTGTTGCTCTCAGCCCAGCCCCAATTGCTTACTCAAAGACAGATTGCAAGCATTAAAGTGTTAACACTGAGGACCTGGGGGCTCTTCTCCCCTCTCACTTAGAAATCATCAAGAGAAGAGGTTGCTTAACTGCATCGATGTTCCTTCCAAGCTAAGTTTGTGTGAGAGCTAAAAGTGGTGGCAGAGGGGCAAAACCTCCTTGCTGGGTGGGTTTCGCCGCCAGCTGCAGGCTCTGTGCCCGGGGGGAGGGAGCTGGGGAGTGACTAGCAGGCCTGGGCATGGCCGTGCCTTCTTGGCATCTCCTCCTGCCCGGTGGGTACTAGAAGGGCAACGGGAGATGAGGCCAGTGACTCCTCCAGTCTGGCTCCTGACTTTATGAGCTGGGCAGAGAACGGGCAGTTGTGGTCTGGTTGTGGTACAGGAAAATAATTTATTTGGGAGGGATCTTTCCCCAGTTTATCATCAATTTGTCACACATATTGTAGTCATGCCTTTGGGATTCCTGTGCCCACAGAGCAATGCCCAAATTAGCTAAAATGGCTTGAAGTACTCAGGGGAACAACACTGCAGGCTGAAAACCACCTCCCAGGCAAGAGCTTTGCATGGTGGCAGCAGAGCTGAGCCCCTGCTCCCCACTGGCCACTGTGGTGGGCAAAATCCCGGTCCCTCATCCCTGGCCCTCCATGGAGAGCAGACAGCTTTGTGCAGCCTTGTAGCAATTGGGGGGAGGTGGGACAGACATGTCTGGTGTGTGTGCCCAGCTGCTTTGCAGGCTTGCAGGGTGGCTGGCTTGAGGCTTGACCCCTCTCAACATGCAATGGCACGTTGGATGGAGAGGTCCCTTTTTTTTTGGCTCCTGCATTTCACATCTGACTTGCGAAAGAAGCTTGAATTTTTCCCTTCTTGCAGCAGGCACTTCACAGTGCTGCTTCTCCTCTCCTGCAGGCTCCCAAAAGCCACACTCAGGTGTCATGTTGATGTGGGCAGTGGCATGGCAAGGTAGTGGGAGAAGGGGTCTGCACCCACAAGGGCACCCAGCACACATTAGGGAAGAAAGGCTTTGTTGATCACTGCAGCAGCTGCCCACATCCCTCACTGCCACCTGTGGTGGGACCAGCAGTCAAGGGCACCCCTGTGCTGCCCACTGGCTGGACTTTTTTCCTTTAATCTGACACTTTCTTCTGGGCATCATGAGAACTCATTAGCTTCTTTGGAGATGACATTTCAGCCTGAGCAGGCGGGGTTTTTAGGCCTGGTGTTTCAGTTATGGCTGCGGACAGATCAGTGCACACTTCTGCAGCAATTTCTGCAGCATAGGAATCTCGGTGTCTTCAAGGTTTTCTGGAAGTTTGCCTCCCGCACAGGTCTTTTGGCTCAAGAACACCTTGTTCCCAGTCCTGCCTGCTTGCTGAGGGTGTTTGTCCAGGTTAGAGCAGGTGTTAGGCAGGATGCTGCTGCCGAGGAGCTTGGATAGGACAGTGGGGTAAAAACATCTTTTGCTTCCAGCTCCTCCAGAAAAACAAGGTGTCCTCCTTACACGAAGTCTGCTGTGGCTGTAGTCCACAAAAAGTGTTAACCCAGTATCAAGGCACGGCAAGATTCCCACTGACCATTCCTATGACTGACTCAGGTTTGGTAATGGTGATGCTCACCTGTAATGACATAATCTCCTAGAAAAATTACTGTAGCTTTTAAAAATTATTTTTATTTCACTGCTTCTAAACCTTTAAAAATTAAAGTGAAACTTTTATAGAGCACAGATAGATAGTTTCTTTTTCTGGGAAGATCTTTGTCCTGAAGCTGCAGTGCAGAGCATGTGCTGCAGTATCAGCTGCAGCTTATTCATAGAATCACAGAGTCATAGAATAGTTTGGGTTGGAAGGGACCTTTAAAGGCCATTTAGTCCAACCCCCCTGCAGTAAGCAATTGTATCTCCCATGAGAAAGATGGCAGAGACTGTGAGATGCTCCTGTGTGGCTGGAGCACTAGTGACCATGAGCCGGGCGGTTGGGCATCCATGTCTCAGCAGACAGATCGGCTGCCTGCTGCTGACGAGACCAAAGAGACAGGCGACAGCAGGGCGAGCCAGAGCCAGCCCCAAGGATGCAGTAAAGCACAGCTTGCCATAAGCCTGTCTGTGGTATTTTTGGCTTCTTCTTCTCACCGAGGCCCTGATCTTTCCTGGAGAATTAATGCTTGCCCACCGTATCTGTCTCACAAAGGACCTGTTCTCCTGCAATTTTCCTGCATTAGTGCTGTCAGCAGCGGCATGTGAGCTCCCATGCAGTGGTGGAGGCAGCTAATGGGGTCTTCAGGTCTGCAAGGGGAGGGAACAAGGTTGTTTGTTACCTCTGCTGATGGTGCTGGGGGGATAGATGACAACGCGAGTGAGTTTTTTATATGGGATGAAGACAGAGTGCAGAAATGAGCCACAAAAACATTGAGGCTGTTTTCTTTATTGAAGACAGAGCAGCATCTGATTGAAGTAAGTCACAAGTGCTTCTTCCCAGGGAGAAAATATGGGAGAATAAAGGTCTCTCTAAGTGAGAAAACCAGGGGGAGCGAAGGGGCCAAACCAGCACTTTTCTGTCAGGCCCATATCACCTGAAGCTTCTGTGGCTGCCTGCAGCCACCTCGACCAGGACACATCCCCTGCCCTCCCAGTCGTTCCCAGGCGCTGTCTTTGAAAGCTGTTTTTTCTCGGGGGCATGGCGCACATTGTTCCCATCCCTCCCAAGGCAGCTCTGGAGGCTCAGGACCACTTTTCTGTGATTGCAGCCCAAAACCTGCTCTTTCTTGCTGAGCTTCCCTTGCTTTGATGGCGATGGACCCATCCTGTCTTGCAGAAATGGGGAATCCTTGGGAATGGTCTGGCATATTTGCCCTACGTCCAGGGCAAAGCAGAGCGTTACCGCAGAGCTGCCGATCGCCAAGTGGTTTTTGTTCCTGCAAGTGGTTGCGGTTTGTTGAAAAAACCCTTCTTGCCACATCCAAATGTGGTTAGCCAGCACAGGCCAAAACAGAATTAATAAAAATCTGAGGCCTAAGGGAGGATTTAAGAACAGTTCATCAGCTCCGGGAGCTCCAGGGAGATTGTTTCTCACAGCAAATAGCAGACAAGATGTTGATGGTGCCAGACTGATTTAAAGCATTGGAGCTTTGGAGGTGACAGGTGTCAGACTGGGCCAGCGCAGAGGTTTACACTTCTGGTGCGAGCACAGAGAGGCAGGCAGGGGCACGGGCAGAAGGAGACGCGCTTCCTGGGTCCAGGTCAGCATCGCCTTTCACAGCAGTTAGCTGATTTATCTTTTTTTTTTTTTTTCCTTCTTTTTGCAGAAATTTTACACAAATTGCATTGTCTGAAGTACGAGGTGGGGGATGACAAGCTCCCAGACATGGATGCATCCCTGAGGTCCTAACCCAAACACCAGCCTTCACCTGGTGTTTTTAACAATCTCTGGACAGCAGACTCTGGGCTGTGACTCGAACAAATGCATCACAAAAAAATCAGGTATCAGAAAGTTTAGATGAAGGCCAATTATTAATCCTTTGAAGGCTGTAATGTCTTGAACATTCATTTGTCTTAGTCATAATTGCATGACTGGTTTTTAATACCATTTGGCAACAGTATAATTTTTTTTAAGAGTGGCATCATGTGTGGTTTTGCTCCTTGTTTTTTTCATCATGAGTTACACGCGGTGAATCTTTATAGGTGGTATTTCAGGGTTTCTTTAAAAGGAGGAAATTAATTTACAGCCATTAGGTGTATTAAAGCAATAATTAAGACATTCCACTGCATTATACAGCCTGTCTCCTAACAAAAGGGGCTTTTTTTCAATTTTTTTTTCATGTTGTATTTGAAAAGAAAGCTCTTCTTAGCTTTTTAAAGAATTCTTATTAACCTTCTTTCCCCCAGACCTTTTCCAGGTCTCTGGCTGCTGCCTTAACACTCTTCTCCCAGCATTAGAGCTGGTCACAGCTCCCTCTCACGTGCCCCGTGGCTCCCTGAACCTCTTTAAATCATTCATTGGCAACCGCTCATGCCCTCACCCTTCACCCTGGGATTGTGTGGTTCCCCTCTGATCTCAGGCCCTTCAGTAAGACCATGGTGAAACCTATCAGAGAAGCCCCATCAGTAACTGCAGGGCAAATGGCACCAAAGTCCATCTGAAAACAAAGAAATGGTTCCATGAGCAGAAATCAGCTAATGCCGAAGTACAAACCCTTTTGTGTGATGGACTGGCTGAAACATGGAAGTTGTGAAGAGACGGGGAAAAGGTGAATCGTCCTTCCTGTGCTGGTTTTAACATTGGTTGTTTTTTTTCCCAGCTCGCTGTTTTCCTGGTGGTAGATGGAAAATGTCTTGTCAGAAATTAAAAAAATAAATCTGTGCTGGGTTCAAACCCCTTCATGAAAAGGGTTTGTTGAAGCTGCTTTAAAAACCAGTTCCACAGAAAGGTTAGTAAAGCAGTGAGTAATTAGCTCTGCCCTTTCATAAACAGGGCGAAAGATGACTGAAGTGTCTCGGTGTCCTCAAAAGAGGCAGCAGGTCATGGAGCCTGCTCCCACAGCAGTGATCCCCACAAAGCAGAGAAGAGATGGGAGGTCCCAGGGCTGGAGAAACTGATGGCCCTGGGCAAGAAGGCTGCTCCAAGCAAGGGCAGATACCTACCAGTATGGCTCTTGTCAGTGGAGTGGTGACTGGGAAGAGTAATGCATGATTATGGATTCCAGTTATGTTATTGTAAAGGTTAATGCATACCAGAATGCCTCTAAAGGTGTGGGGCTGTTGAACCTCCATCCTTGGAGACATTCAAAACTGCTGCACCAGGCCTCGAGCAATCTGATTTAAGCAGGGTTTTGGACAAGATGTCATTTCCAAACCTTACTATTCTATGAGTTGGCCACTTTTGCCAGTACATTTATCTCACAGCCACCAGATTCAAGATCATGGAAAAGAAGACCACATTAACAACTAAATACTGACTAGGTCAATTAAAGAGAGCTGATGAAGTTGTGTGAAGCTACTAGCAAAGTCTGGAAGTGGGATGCAAGATATAATAAGGGTGGTGGGGGAAAAAACAAGCAGTGAAACTATTCCCAAGCAATACTTTTCCTTTATAAAAAGAGCCAAATAAATACTTGCTGCTGAATGAAAAATGAAATAAAAGAGAAACAGCCTGCTGTTCCAAATGTCTCCTTTTGGCTTTGAGACAGCCAAAGTGGATGGATTTAGCATCCAGAAAAGCTGCTAAAAAGGGATCTCAAACAACCAGAGTGGGCTCTGGGGCCAATAACCCAAAGGATACTTCAAATTTGTGAGGACCCCGAAACAATGAAGTGTCCTAAGGATTTTTCTTTTGCTTGTTACTAAAAGAGAAGCTGTGTTACTTTAGAGATTGGTGCAGAGGCTGTGACATCTATCGGACACCCAGGAAGATAGAAACTGTAAGTTTGAGGGTGCCCTCCTGGCTGAGGCCCGTAAGTGCAGATACTTAAGGGATTAATACTGCTTCATGTGGCAGTGGCTCTCCTGTAGAATTACCAAGAAAAAGAGGTAACACATTTTCCTCCCTAGAGCTGGCTTCTTCCTGCAAACCTCCATGCTGCTCCCTTTGAACTGGGCAGGAGTTTTGACACTGAAGCAATTAAGTGCTGTTGGGTGAACGTCCTGCAAGCATTTGATTAGAGCGGTGCAGGGTGCATTATACAGACTTGTTTTAACATGCTTTCCAATACAGGAGTAAAGAGAAAATAATTAGAAGTAAACCCTGTTGCTGTTTCAAATGTTATGACCCAGCATTGTTTTGACAGGCTCTAACAATGCCATAAATGAGCTGAGCAATGTGTTCAAGCATCTAGAAAAGCCTTATTCCATAAACCAAGGATGGTAAATCACATGATGCCCCATGAGATGGAGTATTTTGCCAAATTGCTGCTTCAAGGGAAGTGAGAACACTTTCAGTAACTGGGATGTTGCTTCATCAGTTTTAGGCATTCAGGGTTCCCACTGCCAAGAATAACCCCTTCTTCCCACCTCCTACCTTGCTTTTTAATTTTTAATCGGTGGTATCTACCAAAGGCTGGTGGTTACCTCTATTTGCCTCCAGAGGAGCCTATTTTTTCTCACTAAGGGGCTTACAATACACTCATGGGGGAATGGGAAGGCTTCAGTCCCTTTTTCAACTACCAGCAGACAACCCTGTAGAGTCAAATGCATGCATTAAGAGCCAAACATCATCAGGACAAACCTTCAGTCCGTGTTGAGTTTAAACTATTGCTCATCCTCCACCCTAATGTTACAATACTCTGCTTTGTACCATCTGAGATGCAAGACTGAAACACTTTGCATTGGAGACTCGTGTCAGAAGCAAGCAATGACCATCTACAACAAGCCAAAGGCAGGTCAGCCTGCTTATGTTAACTGTAAAGATTTAAAGACATGATTTTGTCCTCCTTACCATGCACACAGATTTGTCATATAATTAATTACATGATTCAGTGCTGTTTAAGTAAACTAACTCAACCATGGTCACTTAGGCCAGATCAACACTGGAGCACTATTTTATACCATATGCATTAACACAGCTAAAAACCCGTGTCTTTTTCCATTGGGAAGGATTTATTTTACTGAGACCTTCCTATAAATGTCAGATTCTGTTTCTTCATGACTATTTAAGCTCTCTATTCCAGCTGCTGCCTTCTATGAAATGAGGCTAATAACAGCACCAGTAACAGCTGGATAATTAATTCCTTAACAACTGTAAAATGCTCTGGTATGAACAGAAGAGGATTTAGCTGTGTATTCCTCCTTGGTGTTTCTAGGTTGAGTAAGTTCTTTTCAGGCAGCTGACATCTACTGTCTGAAAATTTTGTTTCCTCTCTCCCCTTCCCCTACCACTTTCATTCATTTCATAATAAAGTAGGGATTACTATGCAATTTCTTAATTTTAACCCTGAATAACAGATTTCTGGGTACAGGGAGCCCTCAGGCACACATTTTATAGGTGTTTCCAATGGTAGGTTGAGCACAATTGGACAAAGACCATCACTTCAACAAGGGATCTAGCCCCGGGGCATTTCAGCTGCCCTGGACACAGTTGAGTGTGGTGAGCCCTTTGGTTATGAACCTGCCTCTACCCATAGGTGCCCATGGTTACCAATCATTGCCCGTAGAGTGGTCTTATCCAGTTTCAAAAAGTCTGAGAGATGGGACTTCATCTGAGCTGTTTAGGCCACTGTGAGGATATTTAGAGGGAGACTGGCCATGCAGATGTTTCCAAGCATCCAGAAGTCAGGTTCGATTTCTTTATATTTAAAAATAATCCAAGGAAAATGAGGTACCATTTTCATGAAATCAGTATTTGATGAAAATAGTGAATGGAAAAGAAAGACCCAAAACAAGAAATGCAGAAATTAATATATACACATCCTTGAACTGCATTACACCATCAAATTCTGACTTGCTTCCATGGCTTGAAAATTATACCCGTAGATACTGCACTAAAACCAATTAGCTGTTGGCCATTTCAAGTCCTGTGCTTATGCTGCTCCCATTCAGCCATTCCTTTTAGTTGTTGTCTGCTTTTCCAGGTGATGAACATGTGATTCAAGCTGAGAGAGAAGCAGCTTGGGGCACATTCAAACACTCCACTGTGAAGATCACCCCATCAGGATAGCTGTGTCTGGGCTAGGAGCTGCAGAAAGAAGAAAACCTCTTCTGTCCCTTGTGTGTATCTCTTGCTTTTCTATTGCTCTGGCAAAAAGCATCCCCGCTGAAGCACTGAACATGTACACAATGGATGAGCAGAGCCTGTTGACAGTGGGACAAGCTGCAGCCAGTGATGAGGGTCCAAGAGACAGAGTCAAAAATGCTCCACGACGGGAATTTTGCTCCAGGAGTTCTTCCTGGTGGGTTTTGGTGGTGAGTGGTTGGTGTTTCACGGCATGTGCCAGCTGCAGGTCTGCTCATTTTAGGGGGTACTTGGAGGCTGGGATCCTCTGCAAAAAACCTGCTGGCAGTGATGAGTGGGAAAGATTCGCTCGAGGTTCAGGTTTGCTCTGCAGTTTGCCTCCTCCCCACTGGTCCTGCATGCAGCTGCTCTTGGGATACAGAGCTCTGCTCCAGACCCCGCAGCAGCTCTCCCAGGATGGCCAGGGCTTCCTGCAGGCCCTGTCCTGTGTGGGCGCTGCACCCCTGGAGCACCCAGTGGCGCCCTGCCAGCCATCCTCGCCGCAGCCTCTCCCCCAGCTCAGCGGGAGCCAGTGCTCCTGGCACGTCCTGCTTGTTGGCTAGGAGGAGGACAGGGACGCCAGCCATGCTGGGGTGGCTCAGGGCTTCCTCCAGCGCTGCCGCTGCTTCAGGCAGCCGGGTCATGTCTGTGCTGTCAAGCACAAAGATGAGGGTGTTGGTGTCCTCCAGGTAGTCAGGCCAGCTTGCCCGCAGGCTGCCTTGTCCGCCAACGTCCCAGAGAGTGAAGGAGACATGACAGGGTGTTTGCAGAGACTCCACATTGAAGCCCACCGTTGGGGAGGTCTCAGCATCCTGGCCGCTCTTCAGTTTGTACAGAAGGGTGGATTTGCCAGCAAAGTCGAGCCCCAGCATGACCACACGAGCATCTCTTTTGCGCCGGCATTTGGACATCAGCTTCCCCATCAAGATGCTGCCGTAACTGTAGCAAACAAATTGCAGCCAAAAAAAAAGGAAGTGTATTTCCACGATAATGTCAGTTAATAACAGAGTGTTCAGTCCTGCCTCTCTGAGAGACCACCTTAGGTTTGCTGAAGAAAGACACAGGCAGCTTGCTTTTGCTTCTCTTGGTAGCTAAAATGAGGTGAGAGCAATTATTTATGAAGTGTGGAGCAGAGCCAGGGAGTGCCGTTTGAAACAACAATTTCTATGCCCCAGCTCCACTGCCGCTCACTTCCATTTTTATTCACAACCTGAAGTAACTTACACAAAAGAGAGCCAACATTTTGCAGGAAGAGGTGGGGAGATGGTGGAGCAAGTTTCCTCCTCACCACGTACAGAAATAAATGAGCTTTTGTTCATTGGCTTCTCTAGGGGAAATCCGCCCCCGGCAGGACAGGACAAGGAGGAACCTGGGTTTCAGATGGGGTTATTCTGGGAATTTGCTGAATCACAGCTCAAGGGTGTGGATTTAAACCTCAGCAACAAGACAACTGACAATTTTTCTGCCAGTCTTACATTAAAAAGTACAAAACTAATCTCCATAACATCAGATCTTACTACATGTTGCACAGACAGTAATGACAGCAACTAAAAAAATGCACATGTTTTTTTTTAATGTCTCATTGAAATACGACTGGTTAAAATGCCTTCCCTGGGGTGAAAATCTATAAAATTCTTTACATCAAGGTATTTACTACATTTTAACTTTCATAAGTGAAAAAAAGTCAGTCCTCTGTGGCTGAGGGGGTAAACAAATCCCTTAAAAGAAAGGAAAAATTTTAACATGACAGCACTGCTTGAACTTTACATGCCAGAGGCAAAAATGTGCTGCTGAAACAGCTCCCAGAGTCGCTTGTGCAAGAGTGGCTGATGGCAGCCAGGCAGAGTCCCAGCAAAGCCAGTATTTACCTTCTTTCTTGGTTGGGTTTTAGTCCTAAAAGGTTGCTCAGAGGCACGCAGAACTGAAAGCAGCTGTAGATCTCACATCGTGGCATTAACGCAGAGCTGCTCTCCAGCCACCTTTATTTGAGGAGGAAGAAGGAAATGTGATTAATCTGTGCTTCCCTGGGACCTTTTGTGGACCTCCACGTGTCTGTGGGAGATGCAGTTTCCCTAGTGATGACCTCTGCATGATGCCTCCATGTCAAAAGCCACCATTGCTGGGGATGAAGTTCAACACTTGGAAGGGACTGTCCAGTCAGTGACCAGGTCACTAGTGGCCAACCAGAGGCATATTTCTTACCTTGGGGACAAGATGTGTCAGTTTTCCATCTTTTAAAGAAAGGAAGGCAAATGAGAAGCAAAACAAAACAAGGAGTCGAGCCCAGATAGACTGCATGGGATTGCAAGGGGTCCTACGGACCACATTTTGCAAGATATTTCTGTGATACGTGTCTCTCCCAAGAGCCTCCACGAGCTTTGTGCAGCTTGTGGACATGTAAGATGTGTTGCTATGACCAGGCTTTAGGTTAATTCAAAAGCTAATGCTTATTTACAGCAGCTGTTGCAGAGTTAATATAACAGTATAAAAGCACCACCACACATGTGATAAATCATTCAGTATATGTTCATGTGTGATCTTTTCTGAAACCAGTCTATAAATGGAAAAAGGGCAGGAAGCTCTCTAGAGGGGAATTAAAAAAGAGAACTACGATGTGCAGCGGATCCCAATCCTTCAGGGAACTGTTTGCACACACTGCAGTGCATGCTGCTGCCCGAGGGTTACCCATCTGTCCGAGTTCTTCATTTTTAAAAATAAGTTAAATTGTTGTCTGGCTCCTTAAGCTGCCTGTTCTCCATTTTGGGAAAACTTTCCTCCCCATATTGCATTGTACTGTAAGATCAATGTAGCTGGTATTTTCTGATGTACCAGTGGGTCGAGTGAATAGTATTTCCAATAAATAATATATGGGAGCAATTGCCAATCTGTTTAAGGAAGAATGAAAGAAAAGAAAGTAAGAGCAGACAAGATGAGCTCTGAGTGAGTCTATTGCCAGAGCAGAAAGGTTGTATGCTAAATAATTCAGAAATTGTGTTCAGAGACAAGGACAGCCTCTACCCCAGCTATGTTTTACAGGGGCTCTCCTGCTGACAGCTAAAGCTGGTTCACTTGGCATGTGCCCAGGAAGCTACCTGTCCCATCAGGGTCAATGGGCCGCTCTGAGAGCTGGCAGCTGAAGGCAGGCTGCTTCCTTTGTAGATGAAGTTCCAGAGGCTTGAAAGCTGTCTTAGCCTACTCTGAAAGCTACACAACAGAGCCATGTGTTTAGACGTGCCTTAGAAAAGTCTGTCTGCAACGACGTCTCTTGATAACATATGATTGCTCAAAGCTGTTGACCAGCCCCCAAAAGTTCAGAGTGACAAGATTCACACAACAAAAAGCACAGCAGATGTTAAGCACCTGCCCTTCAGATGCCCATCAAGCACTCAGAGAGGTGCTGGTACCTCCAGGGCATTTGTGGTGGGGTTGGACATAGGACATTGTTCTCAGCCCAGCTCTTCTCATGGTCTCAGTTTTGCCCCTGCTTCTTGGGACAAACATTTGATGAAGAACATGCTTTGTCGTAGCATAACTGGCAGTGGATATGCTATCAGCTTTGCATTTGCCTTATCACAGCTAACTCTGCCCAGAAGCATATGATTCTAGATGGAAAGAACAAAAAGTCACCTGCTACGCTCTCACTGATGCCACGTCAGTTTTCAAAGGAGAAAGCTTGGTCCTTGTCTCTTCTTAGTCCCCACCTGTCCAGCCTGCTGCAACCCGTGTTGAAGAATGGCAGCCACTAGGACACAAACATGCCCACAGGTGTGAGGTCCTGCTCCCTGCTCAACACAGTTTGATACCACGAAAGGAGCTGGGTGTTTGTTTGCTTTCCATTTCAGAGCACCCTGCTGACAGTGAGACAGACAAATTGCAAAATTAAAGGGTGCTTGGCCAGGAGCACTGAACTGGCCATGGCTAAGCTCTGAGAGGAAGAGCTTACTTCTGAGCTCTGCCTTGCAGAACAATCACACAAGTTTCCCCCAATGGATTTGAAAACTACAGGACTACAATCAAATATCTTCCCTACATGTAGCTATGGCCTCCAGCAACCTCCTGCTTGTGATGAGTTCAGTGGCACAACAGAAGCTCACCTACTCCTGTGGTTGGGCTCAGTGTTCACAGCAGGTTGAATGGACAAAATGAGCTGGTCCTTTTACCTGGAAAAGTCAAAAGTGCCCAGGACAGGCCCAAATAGAATCTCCATTTGAATTTCCATGAGTGATATTCTCATTGTGATCATCCATTATTCTTAAAGTTTCCAGTCAAAAAGAAAAAAACAAAACAAAACAAAAAATGGGTACATGTACAAAAATATCAATGTTCTATGTGCCAAAAAAAGCTCTTACTCTGTCCTCTCACATATCCTAGTACTTGCTCCTCCATCTGCTGAATGTAAAAACTATGAAGCAAGGACTGTTGGTTTTTTTTTTTACTATTCCTTCAGTTGCTATCAAGAGAAAGCCCTACAGAGGCTAACACTGCTTAACCACACTGCCTACTTGCACTATGTATAATATAGGTAGTATCTTAATTGAAACTGTTACTTCCATGAAAAGTAAAATTACAGCTTGGAGGTATGCTGACGAAGCTCATCTCTCCAGATTAGTCTGGAGGAAGTTCTGCTTTGCAATACACAAATCCAGTTCCCCTTAAGGGGCCTTCCCTCGTTCTAGTTCCACAGGAGAAAATGTGATTAAAATGACAATGTAAACATGGACCTGAAGTGCTGGGGTCTGAGCCCTGAATTAAGGTTGGCATATGGGTGGTTCCCATGGTCCTTTAAAAGGAGGGGATGAGTTTGCCTTTTGGCTTTCCTACAAGGTGTGGCCAGCCTTGTAAGGAAAGCCCTTGGGTAAACAAGCCCCGGGTGCCCCACATTGGGTAAATGAGTGCCAGGTGTCCTGCTTTGGGCATAAAAGCTGGGACCACTTGCAGGAAGGGTGCAGTGTCTGTCTGTGAAGTGGATGCACTTTGCAGAGTTTCCTGCTGGGGAAGGACCTCCTGACTCTCCCAGCAACTGGGCCCCAGTCAAGTTTGGCATTTGCAAATGCAGGCTTCATGGGGAGACAATATGTGGCTACTTCTATCCTATATGATCAGCCTATTGACTTGGTTGTCTCTCATTTTTTCTATGGGACACTTTGATTCTTTGTTTATTCCACCTATTATTGGTCGCGCTGTGTCGTTCCTGGGGTCGCTGGAGTTGATGTCTGTTATGTGTGATCTGTTTGACTTGTTTGTACCCCAAGCAATCACCCGTATACTGACTTTTCTATATACAATAGAATCTGGTTACTAGATTGTTTTGCTGCTGGCTGTGTCCTTTGTGCTAGGCCTAGTAATTGGCAAAACAGGACCTGAAAATGCACTTTGTACAACTTGCCAAGTTGCAGAGCAACAGTGGAGTCTCACTCTCAGTGCTCCTCAGATTTGGGGGGTTTGGATGCAAGGTTTTGTTTGATCATTTGTTTTTACCTTTTGTCTTAGCTTACATGTTTAGGACACTTTATAATAATAAAGGAAATTTACTGAAAAGATAATGGAAATTATTAACAGGAATGAAAGCTACAAACTAATCTTTACTACGTTTCTGTCTGGTAAAACTGATAAAAACAAAACAAAAAAAAAGCTGTGAAAATTCAGAAATTGCATTTTACCTGGCTGGCCACGGAGAGTCACTGTAATCCCACGTATTTCTCAATGGAGAGGCTGTCTCCAGAGGAATCAAACAGCTCCTGCCAAACCGCAGATGTCAGAGTTCCTGCTTTGACTAGGGGAGGAGTTCCCCCTGTAGAGCCCTCAGGCCTTTGGCACCCTCTTGCGGCAGGATCACTATGAAACAGGTTTTGCTGAACAACAGCTGTATGTGTATTTTGTGTACCCGTTCTTTCACATCCATAAAAGTTGATGGTGAGGACTGCAGAACAGAGTTGGAATAAGATGCTGGCTACGTGTAGGTGACACTTAGCTCCCGATTGGTTTTGTATCAGATTTAGCTGTCATCGTACCTTTGGACTGCAGTTTGAATGAAAACAGTTAACTGACTGATGGCAAAAATAACACTGAATGAGGAGAGAAACACTTTGAAGCTTTTTCTAATTTTAATATCCTTTAGCAGGTCACTGACAGTTGCCATCATGACTCTACACTGTGGTCACTTACAGAGCTGCAGATACAGAGCAGACTTTTAAATCCACAATTATAAATTCTCCTAAACTTGGATTGATCTGTGACTGCACACACCTCTCTAATCTCGTTTCAACAACATATACTTAGGAATGAAACTGCTGATTCAGGTTGCATTAGGGCTTGGGGTGTAATTCCATGCCATGCTATTGTCCATTTCAAATCTCAAATGTTCTCTGTTTGGTCACTTGAGAAAAGCACTTCACAGTCACCTGTTTTGGTTATCAAAAGAGATGTAAGCTGAGACTGTCAGTGTAAGAGAGAGAGGGATCAACATCTGAGCTAACCCACCAACGTCAGCAACAAGCTACGCACATTATCTGTACACCGTCTTAAACTCTAATTCCTTTTATTCTACAGAACTTGTCTTTTAATATCATTGCTTTGCCTGGTTGGCCTATTTAATGCTTTTGTAACATCTCCAGTCTGTCCTAATTTTTCCAAGATGCATATAAGCCTTCATATCCCTTTTCCTTCTAGAAAAAGTGATGGGAGAAGGTTGCTTTTTGTTATTGTTGGCTTTTACAAAAAGCCAAACAAAGAAAAAGAGCTGAAACTAGATATTCAAAAGATTATAAAATTACTTCTGCTCCATCCAGAGCACTTTTTTAGCCCGTTTCAGCTGATTGTAATACAGTATAAACCGCCTGCCACTACTGTTTAAGGACCTATTGCACACGGTAGAAACTAATTAGTGATAACTAATGACAAGAAACTTAAACCCACATGAATAAAAATTCTGACTGGGAGCTTGTGTTCCAGTACTTATCAAAACAACTGGGCTCCTATATATTGTAACTAAGCAGGTCTGTTCCACAGTACCAAACAGCATCAAAGATCTGTTTACACAGGTCCACCTTTGCACCGTTTCCTAGCAACGTCAGGAAAGGCAGTTGTTCGTGACAGGCAGTTCCTCTGTGGAGCCACAAACACAAGCAGAAAGTAAGTGTTGTGCATGTTCCCTTTCCAGCTTTTAGGGTTTCCCATGGAGGCTCACCCTCAGGGTGACGCCTGCAGCCCGCCAGCCAGCGCGGGGTGGCTGTACCGGAACAGAGGCCGCAGGTGAGGGGTCACGAGGGGTCAGGAGGGGCCTGGGAGCTCTCGGGGCAGGCTCGGGCGCCTCCTGCTCCCCGCTCACGGAGTGGCCACAGCCCGCCGCAGCAGCGGCTCCGCGCTTTGGGAGAGCTGGCTGGCGGCGCCAGGCCGGCCGATGGCGGGTCAGCAGCCGCGCTCACAGCGTCCAATGGGCGGTGAGGACAGGGGAACAACAGCCACCCACCGCCGGCCACCTGACCGCGCGCGCGAACGGTCAAGCGGGAGAGGCCCCCCACCGGCTTGGCATCACGTGACGCGCTCCTCTGCTCTCCCCCCCGCCCCCTCCCCCTTCGCCCCGCCTCCTTCCCCCTTCCCCTCGGTCCCGCCGCTGTGACGTGCGCCCTGCGTACCCCTTTGGCCCCTTGACGTGCGCGCGCCGAGCGGTCCTAACGGCCCTAACGGCCGTACCGGGTGCGGCGAGGCAGCGGGAGCGGCCAGTCCGCCGGGCGGAGGGGCGGAGGGAGCCTGCCGCGGGGTAACGCAGAGGCCGGGTGAGGAGCGCTTGGCGCAGTAACGTGCGCGGCCGGGTCGGCGTCCCGTGTCGCCAGGCTGGGCGTCCCCTGCGCGGGGCTGCGGGAGGCGGGCGCCTCCCACCACTCGCCTTTCCCTTAGCGCGCTGTGAGGGCTGCGTTTGGCGGGGCCTGCCGGCGGCTGGGAGGTGACCGCCGAGAGCCCGGTGAGGGTGTGTGGGGCTGGTGGTGCCCATCCGCAGGCGGAAAGGGTCCTCCTCAGGTAAACAGGGCTCGGTTAGGGGTCCAGGAGTGATTTGGGCAAGCGCTCTCTTGGTCCGCCTGTGAGTTTCTCCCACACAGCCCTGACCGTCTCCCTTCCTGCCTGGCGTAGCTCACAGCATGTTCTCACAGAGCGGTGTTTTTTTCCTCATTCATGGTGTTACAGTTCATCCTTCCCTTTGTTGTCTGCTTCCTGAAGGCTGAGATCTAGCTTACTGAAAAAGCAACGCTTCCTCCCTGGGCTTTATATAGATAATTAATTAGTGTTTCTTCAAGTTTTGGTACAATTCTTCTCAAATATTACAGGAATATTTACTTTTTAAAAGGAACTTTCAGAGTTCTGATTTAGGCATTAAGTGATCTCTTTTGGAAAGCATGTTGTCTGCTGATAAAAGGTAAAATGGACTTTTGTTTAAAGCAGGGGTTATGAGAAAAAGATGCTAAATGTCGTGAATGGAAATGTGTTTGGAGCACAGAGTTTTTTAGGAAAAACAGCGTTTGAAAGATGCAGTGATTCTTCAGAGCCTTACTATGAACGTTTTCCTTCGAATGCTTGACTCTGTATGCATCATATTGAAATACAGGGATTACTTGAGATGTCCTTAGGGAACAGTTTCCATAAATTGCAGTAATAGCTCAGTTTAAAAAAGAAAAAGACAAACAACGAGAAAAAGAAGGCATATTGTGATTGTAATTACAGTTTTGTTATGGTGTGTGGATGATTGTCATTCTGCTAAGAGTTTTTTCCTATGGCTAAACCAGTCTTTGGTTCAATAATATTAACCCACGTGGTGTTTTTTTCTTGCTTGTATCTATTTCAGCTGGTTACTCAAAGCAAATAGGAGGTCTGGTTGTCAGTTCTTAGTTCAGATGGGTTTTCTTTCCGTGTTGCTCATAAAAGGCATCAAAAAATAAACCGTGCAGAGGTTTGAATATGCAGATTGTGTCATAGAAATTTTGCCTTATGTAAGGTCTAAGGAAAGTAAGTTAAAGCACATGATTTCAGAGAGTGCAATATCTTTTGTTGGCAGGGAGAAAGCCGCAATAGAATCACTTAGTTTGCACATCTGATTATCAGTAGTATGTATGTTTCCCTGTTCCTTCTCAGTACTGAAATATGAGATTAAAAAAGCAAGCATAAACTGGAGAAAACATGGGGAAGATTAGTTTCAGTCTTGTATGGGGACTCTTTTATGGTTGAGATGTACTTAAAATTAAAAAAGGATCAAGTGTGTCAGTCATTTGGTGGTGTTTTAAAGCCAGATATCCCAGCTTTGTGTTCTTGCTCCTGTTTATATTTGCCACCGACAATTAGGAGAAATGACAGCCTGAGCCTGCAGTTTCTTTCTGTGCAGGAGTAAGTCTGCCCAGCTAGAATAAACTACAGCATTGGAGCTTGAGGAAAGAGTGAAACAAACATGCAATTGTGTTCAAATAGTCTTTACAAATAAGGGGGTAATCTCTGAGAAGTTAACTATAGTTTATTGTGATGATCAATTGGTACTGTTTTCCCAATAGGATGTTGTGTTAGGCTGTTGTTCTCTACAGGATGGATTTGTTTAGCTGAACTATAGTCTCTGTAAAACTTTATCTAAAATCATTTAACAAAACATCTTGTAAACACTGTCTTTTGAATTATTTTTTTTAAAGGCAGGGAATCATGTTTGCCTACATGTATCTCTGAGATTCAGCCTGCACGCTGTTTCTTTAGAAAGCAAACTAGTGAGAAGTTGAATGCCTAGGTAACAGTTTAGCACATAATTTTTGAAGGGCTTACGTCTCTGAAAGTATGTGGCTTTTTAAAATTGTGAGCAGATCTGTATTTTTTTTTCCCTAATGCTGGTACCTTGGCTCTCTTACTGATGCAGTACAGGAAGGGTGAGTGAAGGACACTATGTTTCTTTGTGCTAGTGCTTGCAGTGACATGACTGAAGTCTCCTAGATAAGCCTTTCATAGCAAGGATTTGCCCAGAAGATCCTCTGCACATGCCTTTCCCCACCATGTTCAGATAAATGTTGCACAAGGATGAAGTTTGAGTGCGATTGGTGTGAAGTGTCAATATTGCAGAGTGTTCACCCTTTTGGGAAGTGTGCAGTATGTCTTAGAGGATGCTAAAATTAATTGGGTTTCTGGTTTGATAACACTGAGTAATTTTACTGACATATCCATTTACAGTGCTGTATATAAGTGTATATGCCCCAAATACTCTTCCCCACGACAGACCTTTTTATTTTCCCTCCTGTGGCAAATAGAACTTTTATTGGAAAACTAGGAAAGTGGCTAAGGTTGTTAAGGAATCCATCTTCAGGGATGAAAAGGGTGGTGCTTATACCTAGGTTGGGCATTTCTTTTCTGTGGAAATTGGAGAATAAGTAGTTAAAACAACTTTCTATGCACAGTTAAATCTAAGAAACAGTAGTCAATATATAAACTCCAGAACTTTCAGGTTTGTATGTTATTTCTCTCATTTAGATATAAACATAAACAAAAAAAGCTGCTGTTGCTACTGTAAAAATGTTGCAACTGAATGATGATAGGTACTCCAGGAAATGGCAGCATCTAAGGACAATAATTGTGAGGTTCTTCATCTGTGGATGGAGTTCATTGCTCAAGTCTTCAATCTGGAAAGTCTTGTGTGCTTGAAAGCTTTTCTTTTATCTACTGGTATTAGTTGGTCTGACAAGATATCCAGTTGAGCTTTGAGGTATGGGAAATGCAGTGTAAGTCACATAGGTTTTTTCCAAGAGGAGTGTGGTTAACTGAGTCATACGGTAGTGGAAAATAAGCCAAGCAGATTAAAGACCTAATGTAAAGTTCAGAAAGGGAGAGATAAAGTAGCACACTTTAAACTGCTTCCCTTTAGAGTAGAATAGATTCTCAGGGTTCTGTAAAACTTGTTTATGTTAATTTACTAGGACATTCTTCATCAAAATAACATTTTGTCTTTATGTCTTAAATTGACAGGATGTGTTGAAAATAACTTCAGTGAAGAAAATATTTTTCTTAAAGTACAGTTTATGACATGATTCTATAATTCTGTTTGTGACCTGCCAATTGTGTATTATATGGGACTCAGAAGGGACAATTACTTGGTCTGCTCAAAAGAACAAGTCATCTGTGTCACCTTTTAATTGACTGATAGCGTCATACATTTAAAAGATTTGCCAAAGTGAGGTAACAAATCTTAGCAGCTAACTAGCCTGAGTTTGTAACTGGACTAGAAATTAAGAAGGCTTAAGTGCATTCAACTCTGTTTAGCTGTGTAGAATGTGCTGTGGTCTTGGTATCGGGCAGACTTTCGAAAGCTGTTCTACAAATACATCTGTTATGAATGTGCCATCTGTTTTCAAGACTTGCTTCAAATGTGAAATGCAGAGTGAAGTCAGACTTTTAGTGAGAGAGGTGCCTATAGAGCAGAGCTGGGTTTGTTGGAGCAAAGTTATGAAATTTGGTAAGGAGACAAGTCTGCATTCTGTTTGTATTGGGGTTTTTTGTACACATACTTCCACTGTGGCCTCGGTGTTTCCCAAACTTAAAAAATGATAATAGTAAATGCCCTCCGTTTAAAATCATGTGCACTGAACAACCTGTATTTAAGGACTGACTGCTGGTCTTGAATAGCTTTCTGAAGCCATGGCTTGGTTGTCAGCACAGTTTTGAGAATCAAGCATCAGAAGCAAAGGAAAGAGGCACTCTTGTGTTCTCACAGTTGTCCATATCTGATACCCAGACGTCATCAAGAAAAAGCCTGACTTAAAAGCATCAAAGCAAAGAATAGGAGGATGGGATAGGACAGGAGCAAACAGATGGGTAGAACTAAATGTTGATGAGAGGATGGCATATGGATAGAGACTGCATTTCTTCCCCATTGTATGGGTCCTTAAATGGTTCCTTAGCCTTCCTTTTTCCTTTTTTTTTTTTTTTTTTTTTTTTCCCGAAATGGTTTATTGTGATTTATGTCATGTCACTGACATTTTGGAATTCTTCACCTAGTGCTTTTCAGATTTCACAAAACTTGCTGATACCCCTGAGCATGGATCATAGATTGTCAGTGGCAGAATCCCTTCAGAGTATGAGTGATGTTACAATTTTTACGTGCAGGACTGAAGGCCTAAATAAGCTCTGTAGGTTTTTGTTGACTGTCAGCTTTGTTCTTGAACTGGTGTGGAAACCGAGAAAAATGAGCATTGTGGAAGGATGGATTGTATACATCTGTTTTCACTGGCAGATGATGTCTGTACCCGGTCACATTTCCAGCTTTCGATGTGGTCCAGCTTGTTTCTAAGTAACAGATTACCACTATTTCACTTAATCACTTTTCTCTGATGTGTTTCACTGCTTAATTGTACAAACTCATGAGTTTATCTCATGCTTTTGTGCTCTCACAATTAGTTTTTGATCATAATAATAGCTTCTGATTATGCAAGACTTAACAGATTTGGCTCGCGTGCTCAACAGCCCCAGCTTTATTTGTACTTGCAGGTTTCACACATACTTCAACATCTTGCTTACATGATATATAAAAGTTAGAAGACTATAAAAAAATTTTACTAGTGAAAATTTTATAAATGGGAATTTCAACTGGCATTCCCTCTGAAAATGCCCTCAAAAATCCACTCTGCCACCAGTGGATATTTACTGGACCACAGGCTTTTACCAAATTTGCTTGTAGAACAGCAGATGCTCAGTTGTTCTGAATACAGTTTACTTAAATATCCTGTTAAGAGAAGATGTATTCTTCCAATGTCCTAGCAGTGACATGTGTCTTTCATGTCTTTCTTACTGGCTATTGATGACAGTGCAAAATACACCTTTTAATAAACTTTTGGTTTTATTACAGCAATGTCATCTTAATTGTAGAAACATCATGGCAGATATAGGAAAGTGGCCAATATTTACCTTACTGTCACCTCAAGAAATAGCATCTGTTCGGAAAGCATGTGTATTTGGTACATCAGCCAATGAAGCTATGTACATAACGCACAATGATGAGGTAAGTGTAATAAAGTGGAACATATACTCTACAATTAGTTGTTTTCAGAGTCCACTGAATACTTCTAAATTAATAGCTTCTCAGAAGCATCATGTGAAATTTGTATATTTGATGTAACTTGTAATTTATTTTTTTTCAGTCTTGTATGGGGACAAGGTAGATGTAGTATTTAGAAAACTTACAAATGACAAAGGCCAGGATGGATTACATGCACTTATGAAGATAGACAGAATTCAAAAGAAGTTGTAGGAGCCTGAAATTGAGCACAAGCAGTTCAAGTATGAAGACAGAAAATGAGGTTATGGGTTGCTAGGTAACAATAGAGTGAAAGATTATCTGTGGATTTTAATGATTCAGAAACTCAATGCGAGTTAGCATTGTGCTGCTGAAAGAAAACAAGTAAAGTGTTCTGGGCTGTATTAATGGAGTCTTGTGAGTAGGATTTTTTATTCCCCCCACCCTAAGTCCTATCAAAAGCTGCCTGTAGGATGAACCTCCCAGCTGTGGCTGCTCTTTACAAGCTACTTTTAAAAGAAGAAGGTGGTGTCTTCTGCTTTCACAGTTCAATACTTTTTACAGTACAGTTCCTGCAAATGAGAAGCCTAGCTTCCAGGCCTGCACAGATCTGAAGAATTCATACTCACCAGTTAACTTATGAAGTGTCCCTGTGCTGACTCTTGAGCTTGTTAACTTTCATGGGGGAAGTCTCTGGCCCTCGAGAGTCCATGGCAAAACTCTGTCCTGGCTTTATGAAGACCTGGACATTACCACATACCCGAGCATACCTGAGTATAAATCACTTCAAATGAGTATTCTGCTGTTTTTCAGGTATTTGTTTTTGGACTGAATTGCAGTAATTGTTTGGGAACTGGAGATAATCAGAGCTCAATAGTACCAAAGAAATTAGAAGCCTTATGTGGGAAGAAGATTTCCAGTCTCAGTTATGGAAGTGGACCCCATGTTATACTTTGCACTGAAGGTAGAAAATTAACATTTGGTACAGAAAACATAAATTACAGATTTTAAGTTCCACTTGCACTTAACAAGAATGGAATAAGGTGTAATTGTATTGACTTGTTAACTGGGAAGTGTACACTAAGGGGTTCTCATTTGTCTTAAGTGGAACTAAATGTATTCTGTAATAAGTAAAGTAAATTCCTGTTACATTTCTGTTATGTTGCAACTGTATAGTTTTACTCTGTCATTTATGACAGACTTAGTCTTACCTGTGTGCTTTCATGTATTTCCACAATAAATCTAGATGTTATTCTGTGATATATGTATATAAAATAGTTGTATACAAAGTATGTATTTTTTTAGTGTACAGATGATTCTTGTAATAGTATCACTATTTGTTAATGTCCTTTTGCTTTCATGTTGGCATTTCTTAGTTTCTTAGAATTCTGTCTAAATTTCCTTGGAATTTTTGGTGTTTTTTATCACAAGCTTAAATATTTTTCCAGATGGTCAAGTGTATGCTTGGGGACATAATGGTTACAGCCAGCTTGGGAATGGCACAACCAGTCAGGGCATTACTCCTGTTCAAGTTTGCACAAATCTGATGGCAAAGAAAGTGGTGGAAGTAGCTTGTGGCTGTCATCATTCCATGGCACGGTCATTTGATGGGGATGTAAGTCGAAACCCGTTCAAATCTCTTAATCTCCTTCTTGAAGTGAACAGTGCAGGTGACCTTGCAGTCTGAAGTTCTCTCTTTCTCTACAGTGTTGTTAGAAGATAACCTTTTCTCCTACTACCTCCGTCTAGAGTGTCCTTTTCTTCAGACCAGACTTAAAAGCAACTCAAAAAAACCAAACCCTACCCACAAACCCCAACTCAACCACAAAACCAAGGCAATGAAAGGCTAGTAAACTTTTGTGTCTTTCAGTTGTTTTGTGTCTCACAGGAATGAGACCAGAAAGCTGTGCCACTTACAGGTGAAAGAATGGTTTGTAAAATACAAAATGTAATGTTATTTGCTTGCAATTCTATTATTTAAGGGGTATATCGATCTGTTTGTATTCACTGGTTAGTGTATTGTCTGTTTCTTCTGGTCTTCATGATTTCCACACTGGTATTGCAAAATAATATTCTACACACCTCTGAATACCTTTGTGTGTAGCTAATGGAAGAGCACTTGATTTATGTCCAAGTCTGCTTTATGCGATTTGTTCACATGGCTTAAGGCTATGTGTCATGGGAAACATATACAGTTAGTTTCCAGTTAGTCAGATTTGGCCAGTGTGTGTGCATCTGATTTGAGTTGCATGTTACTGCATGGGGGAAAGGCTGGTTTCAGCTCTGCTTTAACAGAAGAAGAGTTCTAATTTTAAAGCCAAATTTCTAACAATGAAAACGGAAACTAGAGTTCTTTCCATCCTGGTAATCTGAGTGTGTCTGTGTTATGGTTCAGTATGGAGTCATAGTGCAACTGTAATAGAAGGTAGCAAATCAGTATTTTGAGGGCTGCAAAGAGACATTGGGTTAATTTAAGTGGTCTGTGTTGTGTGTGAGAGGTGACAATTAGGAAAGATCTTCATGCTGTTACATTTGACTTGGTTACACTATAAATTTGATGTGCATGCAGGAAGGCGAGAGGGTGTTCATGCATTAGTTAAACTAGTGGTGCCAGCTGCTGTGTGGTAGCTGCCTGTGGTGGCCGTGCTGTCTCTTGTAATAAATGTAACATGCTTGAAATCTCAATGGAAGAGGTGAAGTTCCTTTGTATTTTCCATGGAGTTGGTATTTGCAGCTCGCTCGCCATCGTGGCTAGTTAATATACTGTAAATCCATCTGTAGTGTACCTTGCAGTAGCTTAGTCTCTTTGTGCTCTGAGGGTTTATCTGTACCAAAATTGATGATACTGAAAGCAGTGGAGTGTGTCAGGTGGAGTTTTATTTACAGAAAGATTTGGCTGCAAAACCGCTTGTGACTTGAGATATCTGGAGTTTCAGAGACGTATTGAAGTTGGAAGTGTTCATGGAAATACTTGGCATAATTTGTTTATACAGTTGGCTCAGTGCAATTTTAATGCAGTGCAAATTTAAAAACAAAAAGTATGTTAATGATAGACTTAAAGACTGCAGACGTTGATGCTTCTCTGAAAGAGGAAATTGATTAGCTCTTTGGCATTTTAATCTACCTTCCGAGATGCTCTTCCTTAATTTTTTTATGTTATTGAAATTAAGATATTTTGTAGATCATCTGCAAATATTCAGCAGGAATCAAGAATCCAGCAAATACAAGTAACAAAAAGCAAAGGACTAATGCTTTCTTTTGTTCGTATTAAACATGGTAAATGAGTTGTGTTGGTGGGAGTTTTTTTGTTCTTGTCTTTGGTGGTTTGTTTCGTTTTTTTTGTTGGTGTGGTTTTTGATGGGGTTTTTTGGGTTGGTTTTTTTGCTGACAGGGCAGGTGTTTGTTTCTAATGACTGACTTTTGGTTTGGGATCACAGTAACCAGGCAGCTTCTGGCACCAAAGGATGTGCAGACTTGACATTAGGGTAGCTCTCACCATGCTTTTATTGTCTGGCGTGTCTGTGGCTGGGTATTCCTAAGAGGACAGACTTTTTAACTAGTGGAAGCACTAGAGAATGAACTGTCAGAAATAGTTTTACACCAAGCTGTGGGTATATATGCACATAATAAAAATTGAAAATACAAAGCTATAAGTACTTTTTATAGCAAACTACTTCCCTGTCTTCTAGACTTTTCACGTGAAAGGAACCAATATTTTTGTTTTTATTATTGTTAGTTTGCTACTGGCAAACTCTGAACTGTTAGAGATAGTGCTTTTTGGTAATGTCATTGTGTAAGAGAGTTGCTTCTGTGGCGGACAAAACCATCTCCTTTCACAGCTCTTGAACAATTTATTAAAGAGGTATGGTGAGTGTCCAGCAGTAACCTGGTGTAGAGTTCTATGAAGAAAACTAAATAGCTGTAAATTGGGGAGTTCAGATTGTCTGGGAAAAAAATGACATTCTGGCTTGCATTCCTTTTTCCAAAATCATGAAAGTATAAAGAGAGTCCACTCATTATGCTTTTTGTCTTACAGTCTCACTTATGTTTAACATGGAAATGTGTTCCTTTTGTTTCCTCTCGTAGTCAGATGCTCTGGTTCGGTTGCAAGAAGCTGAACAAAGTGCTATGTTCATATTTTCTAGATCAGTTCTATTGCTGTTTATAATTTCTAGCTGTTGAAAATTCATTCTAAGCATTTTAACTCAATAAATAGGATAGTTTACCCAATCTGACACTTCCTACAGTAAGATTATAATTTATTGCTATCATTTCTATTATTCAGGTTTAAACTGCATATTTTTGTTTGTTTTTATGGACAGCTGTACGCTTGGGGCTACAATAACTGTGGTCAAATTGGATCTGGATCTACAGCAAACCAGACAACTCCTCGTAGAGTTTTAAACTGTTTTCAGGGCAAAATGGTAGTTGGCATTGCATGTGGTCCATCTTCCTCCATGGCTATAGTAGACAATGGTGAGGTAAGCATTGCTGCATTCTCACATTCTCTCTCTGTTACATGAACTTACAAGATTAATGTCTGAACATGGAGAAATGCTGACATGGAGTGCTCCAGTTCCGACATTGCAGAGTTATGTTGATAACTTCCGTGAGATCAATTTAATTAAAACCCCACAGTTAACTGGAGATGCTTTCTTTATGCTAAACATTCCTTCTTATGGCAAAGACTGTATTGGAACACAATTCTTACTGAGTCTACAACTGCAAGAATTTGAACAGATGTATTAAGTGTATCTGTCTTCCTTATTTCAATAGATTGTTTAACATGTGTCTTAATTAGATTTTTTTGAAAAAGTGCACAGTTAAATAGTTAATCTTCCTGCAGGAATACACTGACTGATCCTGGTTCTTAAACATATTGCATAATTGCCAGCAACAAAGCCAAACCAAGCTTTTGAATGTTGCCCTAATATTGTGCAACTGTTCCATTTTATATAAGTTTCTGGTGTTGTCTGGCTCCTAGGTATGAACTGTAACCTCAGTTTTATTACATTGCACTGAACTTGGAGCATAGTGTTTCTTTGACTGTAGGGACTGTACAAGTCCTTGAGGTTAAGATGAGCTTTCATTGTACATGCTTTTGTCTCACCATAACAAAACTATAGGAAAAATTAGAGCTAAACTGGAGACCTTACTTTAAACTAATCCAATAGCTGAACAGCTGATTGAATAATTAATTTATTGTTTTCTTTAAAAACATTAATAGGGAGAAAGGAAGGTATAAAAGTCAATTAAAATGTTGATGCTATGGGAAAGATTTTGGTGTACTAGTCTATTGCAAAATTCCTAGTACTTCAAAGGCAAATGTATTTTAAAAAGCTTCTTTAAAAGGTAAATGCAGGATTGAAAAGTTGAATACAGTCAGTCATTGTAGTATATTTAATATCTTTCAGCCTTCTCTATAATGCTTTTGAAATAGTGTGCAGTTTTGTAGCAAGACGGTTTTTTGACTGGCGCTTGATACTAAATTTTAAATGCTCTATGCTTCTGCAGAGGAGTGCCTTAATTTTGTTTTCCTTTTGCAATCAGGTATATGGTTGGGGTTACAATGGTAATGGTCAGCTAGGTCTTGGGAACAACAGCAATCAACTAATACCGTGCAGAGTGGCAGCGTTGCATTGTGTGTGTATACTCCAGGTATGTCTAACATGGAAATGAAAATGCATTCATGTTTCCAGCATCTGCTAAAACCATATCTTTGGAATCTTATACCTGCTTCTAGATTGCACAGTTGAAATACTGAATTTTTGTAGCTCCTATGAATTATATTAGGCTTATAAAAAGTGCAAGCAAGGTGTAAAATACTTGCTTTTGTAAATGTTCTGAATGATTTAAAGTTAGCTAGTGTAACTATAAGTAAATTATGCTATGGATACAAAGTGCATCTTTGTTACAAAGCTGAATGAAAGAAATTCACTAAACAAAGACAAGAAATGAATGGGAACAAGATGTTCAAATTAGCTTTTACATTAATATTCTAATTAGCTCTTCAGAAGTGAGGGGAGAGGGAGTCGTGGGTTTGGTTGGTTGGTGGTTGGGTTTTGTTTGGGTTTGGTTTTATTTTTTCTTTTTCTAGCTAAAGAATAAAATTAAAATTTTGGATTTCCTGGGGTTTTTTTGTAAGGTTCTGTGGAGCTGCGTATGATCACTTGGGTTCAACAGTTGTTGGCTGTTGAACTGCAGCTCAAATAGTTTGTGTAGTATTCAAAACATCAAATTCTGGAGGTTGTTCAGAACTGCAAGATGTGATTATGAGATTTGCTGTTCTTTGTGTGAAGAGTCAGCAACTGAAAGCAAGTAAAGGCTAGATAGACTTTACAAGAGTGCAGTAAATTATTTAGGAGTAACCAATGAATACTAAAAGCTGGGGCTTTTCCAGTACCTACAGTTAACGTATTTTGTGTTAGCTTTAAGTACTGAGAAATAACACATTGTAGTGCTAAATTAGAAATGCCTGAGATATTTAACATCAGCTAGATGAAGGTAATGTGTGCAATAATTTTGTTTCTCATCTCTGTCTTGTTTAATAGTAATGCTTATATGTTTACTTACAGATTGCATGCGGCTATGCGCACACGCTAGCACTAACAGATGGGGGTGTGCTCTATGCCTGGGGATCTAACGCGTATGGGCAGCTGGGAACTGGCAATAAAAGTAACCTGCTAAGCCCGGAGCAGATCATGACAGAAAAAGAAAGGTAATCTTGCTGAAGCTGTTTCTGGACTGATAAGTCTGAGCATGTGTTACGCAGTCTCTAGTGCTGGAAGCATGCGTGTGTAGGACTTGGTGGATTGCTTTTGTATTGCTAATGTTGAAAGGATAGTATTTTATCGTTTGTTGTAGATTGAGTGTTTTTGGTATCTATAAGGATTACTGAAAGTAAACATACTTTGTATTTACCTGACACTGAAAGATAATGAATGACTAAGTGTTAGGCTATTCTAAATATGGTTCCTTTGGTTAAAAATTTGGAGCTATGAAATCAATAAGCCAAGCTTTTAAGTTGTATTGAGGCCTACATTTAAAAAAAAAAAAGAAAAGAAAGAAAAAAAAAAAGAGGGGAAGTAAGCACTACCTTTGTGAGAAGTGACGTGCGAGGAAAAAACAATTTTCTGAAAGACTGACAATAGTTAGCCACAAAACCAGAACTCTATTTGCAAGGTTGCTAGAGCTGAGGGCAGATAATACTACTTTTATCAGTGGAACCAATCGGTAGTTTGTAGTTTCTTAGTTTCCTAGACTCATAAAAGAATAACCCTAACTCTTGTCCACCCTCTTTCAGCAGCCTTGTCATCCTCATATTTGAGATGGCTGTTCTACTGTTCAATTACAAACTTGGACCTCAGTCCCATTCTCTGGGCCCATGTGTATGCCTGTAGATTAATGTACTTCAGTTTGGAAACCTCTTAGTCTATAAATCCTTTAACCTTTAAATCACTTAACTTGTAATCTCCTCTTAACTAGGAAACACTTGTGATTGGTTTTTCTCCTCCATTTCTGAACTGTCTTTCTGGGAAATCATCCTTTTTTCCTGTTTCTCACACTTAACATTAAATTAAAAGCTGGACAATACTGAGATTATTTAAGAGCATGAAAAATGGAGGGGGGAAGGAGGGGAAGAAAAAAGGAATCATCACAATGAAACCACTGAGGTGAGACTGGCTGAACTGACACTAGCAAAGCAAAATGAAGTATTTTTAAAAAAAAATTTTTTTTTTTTAAAAGCACAGGAAGATAAATGTGTATGTTTGCAAATAGGTGAGCTTTGTTTTCTTAGTGGTTTATTTTGAGTGAACTAAGGGGTTCTGTTGCATTTAGAACTGTATGTGAACTCAAGCATGGGATTGTAATAAAACTGGCATTTATTCAGTGACTAGAGGGAGAAAATATAGAACTTCTGCTTGGAATCTAAAGAAGAGATAAGTCACTCGAACTTACTTAACATGTTTGACTTGGCTCCCTTGGAAACAGTGCTAGAAGTGGGTGAGCTGTCATTTCCCGTGAAGTGTGTTACTGCTGCTTCTCCTGGTCTTTTCATTTATATAACTCTTTTAGCGTTTATATGTAATGCTGGTGACAGTTTCTTAGGAGGTGGCATTTGATGCTGTCTTGAAGAATGTTACACATATAGCTTGTGAGGAACTTTCAGACTTTGTGTTAGCTTGGAGGAACAGTTATGAAGGTCAGCTTCCTGAAGTTTGATGTTGACTATATGCTTAACGTGTTATCCTGTATGTGCACTGTAAGTATACTGTACGTGTACTATACGTGTGTTATAGTACATATTCTACTATGCTTCTTAAGTAAAAATAAGAATTTATTCTGCTAAGGAAAGAAAGTTGGGGAAGGAAGCAGTTTAGGTGGATAGCCAAGATGGACAATAAGTTGTTCCTAAAATAATTACAATGTCTCATGCAGAGATGCTGAAAGATCTCAATGTTGCATAGAGGTTCATAAGTTGATAATTGGTGTAAAATAACCCATTAGTCTTTTATCTGCCAGAAATTATTGATACATATACTGAAAGTGATTTGTAGATTCTTTCTGTGTTTTATCTTGAAATAATTTTTGGTCTTGAAATGTGCTAAAAAAGGTTTTTTGCCTAAAAAACTAACCCTTCATGGATATTGTTCTGTAAAGGAATAAACATTTTGATATATATGTTCTTACACTGCTTAGAAAGACATGTATTTGTCCCAGTTGATCTGTTTCTGGCACAGAAACATGAAATCCTCTGATGCATTTTCAGCGTGGAGAAAAACCAGGAAAGCATAGCTTGTATTTTGAACTAATGCGGGAACTTCCCCTGGATTTTGCTTATCATGTGAACAAAGACACTGGGAATGTCCTTGCGGTCCTTTTACTGCAAGTGTGATTCTTGTCAGTTCGTGTAATGTTTCAGGCAGCAAGACAGGGATTGTGTGAGCAATGGGAGAACAGAATAGATAAGTGTCTTTCAGCAGCTCTAGTATTTTAAGGGACTACGTGAAGTGAGTGAAAATACTAAATAGACTATTTAAAAAACAACTGTAACTCTTCAAGAATGTGGAGTTAAGTGCATGTATTCACCTCTCCTCAAATGAAGTACTGTGTGTGTTCCATGCTGAATCTCAGTGTTGAGGAAAGGAAACCAACAGCAAAATAAGAAGTCAGAAATACAAGCAGTAGGTCAGATCTCTGTCTACATACAAAAAAACAGATTAAAGGTGGAGTAGAAGGGTTTCTTAATAAAGGATTTATTGAAAAATATATAGGATCTTAATATCAAAATAAGAGAATTCTTACAATGTCTGTCTGAAAGAAGTTCTGAAAAATGCTCTGCAAAAATCATAGTAGTATAACTTTCCTGCCTGTTCCCTAACTGGAAATTTCATAAGCTCCAGAAGCGTTTCTTCATGACAGTAAGTGTCTGATGTGCATTGGTTTTAAAGGGAAAAAGTATAAATTTTGTTTTCCTTCAACCCTTTTCCATGGTTATGGAAGAAAAGGAGCAAGGTCAACTGACAAGAATGGCATAATTAAAGCAATATCTGATTACAATAAAATCTACAAGCAATCTGAAAATGTGATTGCAGTTTTAAAGTATTGATCCATTCAAACAGTATCATATTCAAGCAGGTCAAAAGTACAGGAGTGTAGATGCATAGTTTGGTTGGTTGGTATTTTGGCGAGGCATTTGGAAAGTCACTCGATTCCGTACCTGTAAGTATCTTACAAGGTTTCTTCTGTTTGCAGGATTGTGGAGATTGCAGCCTGCCACTCTGCTCACACATCAGCTGCCAAGACCCAGAGCGGACGGGTGTACATGTGGGGCCAATGCCGTGGGCAGTCAGTGATCCTTCCCCACCTCACTCACTTGGCCTGCACTGATGATGTGTTTGCTTGCTTTGCTACCCCTGCCGTTACGTGGCGTCTTCTATCAGTAGGTGAGAACAAGCTTCAAAGTGGCAGCCAGTGCTGTAAACTCTGTAGGTTTGCAGTGATTAGTATCAGATACTACTTTTGTGGCAGGATGGTTCCTGCTTTAAAGAGAACCGGCAATTAAAACTAGCTCTTTTAGCAAGTTTTTTTTTCTTCTGGATAAAACTGTCTACTTCAGCAGCTAAGGATCCAGAGTAAGGTTAACAAGATTGATTGTTTGCCAGTTGTCAAGGTTTGGGGCTGGGTTGGCCACTAAATGGCTGACAGATGCTCTCTATTTACTAAAAGAGCTTTAATGAAACAATAAAAATACAATATAATAATAATAACAAGAAGAAAAATAATGAAATATATACAGATATATACAAAACCAGTATTGACCTTCCACCCCCCAATTGCATGCTGAAAGGAAAAATTGGTTCTGTTTTACTTGGTGAAGCCATGTTGACTGCCCCTAATGACCCTCTTATCCTTGATATGCCTAGAGACAGCACCCAGGGTAAGTTGTTCCATCACCTTTCCAGGGATGGAGGTGAGGCTGGCCAGTCTATAGTTACCCGGGTCTTCCTTCTTGCCCTTTTTGAAGACCAGAGTGACATTTGCTTTCCTCCAGTCCTCAGGCACCTCTCCCGTTCCCCACGACTTAACAAAGATGATGGAGAGTGGCCTAGAAATGACATCCACCAGCTCCCTCAGCACCTGCGGGTGCATCCCATCAGGACCCATGGATTTGTGGATGTTCAGGTTGCTTAACTGATCCCTAACCCAGTCCTCATCAACCAAGACAAACTCCTCCCCTTTCCTGACTTCCTCTGGAGCCTCAGGGGTCCTGGGCTCCTCAGGACAGCCTCCAGCAGTATAGACAGAGGCAAAGGAGGCATTCAGTAACTGCCTTCTTTTTATCCTCTGTCACCAGGGCACCCACCTCATTCACCAGTGGGCCTACATTGCCTCTAGTGTTAGTTTTATCTGCAATGTATTTGAAGAAGCCCTTTCTGTTGTCCTTGACCTTTCTTGCAAGGTTTAATTCCAAGGAGGCCTTGGCTTTCCTAGTTGCCTCCCTGCATCCTCTGACAACAGACTGATATTCCTCCCAAGAGGCCAGCCCCTCCTTCCATGATCTGTACATTCTCTTCTTCCACTTGAGGTTTACCCAGTAGTTCCCTGTTGAACCATGCAGGTCTCCTGGCACCCTTTCTTGACTTCCTACCTGTTGGGATGCCCTGATCTTGAGCTCGGAAGAAGAGGTCCTTGAATGCTAACCAACTATCTTGGGCCCCTTTACCTTCAAGTACCCTGTCCCATGGGATTTCCCCTAGCAATTGCTTGAAAAGGCCAAAGTTGTCCCTACTGAAGTCCAGGGTTGTAGTTCTGCTAGGTATTCTGTTCCTAACACATGAGATCCTGAACTCCACCATCTCATGGTCACTGCAACCAAGGCTGCCCTCAACCTTCAGTGCTTCCACCAGACCCTCCTTGTTCGTGAGAACAAGATCCAGCAGCGCTCCTCTCCTAGTTGGCTCATCCCCCATTTGCATCAGGAAGTTATCATCAGTGCACTGAAGGAACCTCCTGGACTGTGGATGGCTGGCTGACCAGGCCTCCCAGCAAATATCAGGGCAGTTAAAGTCCCCCATGACAACCAGGGCCTGTGTTTGTGAGACCGCTATCAGCTGCCTGTAGAAGGCCTCAGCAACCTCCTCACCCTGATCTGGTGTCCTGTAATAGACCTCCATAACCGTATCACCCATGCCAGCCTGCCCCTTAATTTGCACCCACAAACTCTCAACTCGCTCCTGATCCGCCCCTGGACAGAACTCAATACACCCGAGTTGCTCCTTCATGTGAAGAGCAACTCCACCACCTCGCCTCGCTGGCCTGTCCTTCCTGAAAAGGACACAGCCATCCATGACCACATTCCAGTCATGTGAGCTGTCCCACCAGGTCTCTTTAATTGCCATGAGATTATAACTCCCTGACCAAACACGGATTTCTAACTCCTCCTGTTTATTCCCCGTGCTGTGTGCATCGGTGTACAGGCATTTCAGAGATTGAGCTGAGCACGCTGATTTCACCCTAGGGGGTGGGAGAACTCCTTGTCTTCATCAATACTAGAGCACTGCCCTGGTGGTGCAAGGCCAGCTACAACCCCGTCCCCCTTCGAATCTAGTTTAAAGCTCTCCGAAAGAGCCCTGCTAATACCTGTCCCAGGACCCTTTTGCCCCTGTGAGATAAACCTTCCCCATGTATTACTGTCAGGTCTCTTGTCTTATAAAACCAGCCATTATCAAAGAACCCAAAGCCCTGCCCGTAGCACCAGTCTCGTAGTCAGGCATTTATGGAATGAATCCTCCTATTCTGTCCCATGTCATCACCTGAAAATGGAAGGAGGGAGGAGAAAATAACCTGTGGCCCAGACTCTTTCACCAACCGTCCCAAGGCCTTGAAGTCTTTCTTCATCCCCCTCAAGACTATGGGATGCAGCTTCCTCCCCTCCTGTCTGGCAGATCAGTAGTGTGTAGTAGTCTGTTGACTGCACCAGGCTGGGGAATTTCCAGGCGATATCCCTGATTCGGGCTCCAGGTAGACTGCAGACCTCCCTGTGATGAGGGTCAGCTCTGCATATTGGGCCCTCAGTTCCCTTTAGGAGCGAGTCTCCAACAATTAGAACTCTTCTCTTCTTCCTTGTGGAAGATGTTGTTATATGGCTGTTAGGTTTTCCTGTCTGTGGTGACACCTCTGATGTAGGTTGCCTGTCCACCACATCCCCATTAGTCTGGCTGTATTCAACCAGGGCCTCGTATCTATTTCTCAGAGGTACCTGAGGAGGTGAGGTGGGCAAGGAGGGCGCTCGCCTTGTGCCACAGCCATAAACTTGCCTCCACTCACCCCTTTCATTTCGGATTCTGTCATCCTCCTGAGAGGGGCAGAGTACAGGGGCACCTCGATCCTGGGTGTTTTCTGGCGGGTGCTCCCATATCTGTTTCAGGGAGGGCAGAGCCTGGCTCCACCAGTCTATCTCCATTTCAGCCTCCCTGGTGCTCCTAAGCCTTTCTACTTCGGCTTGAAGCCTTTCTTTTCTGATCTTGCAGTTGTACTGCTTGGCTGAGCAGATCATCTGCCTGCTCACAGCACACACAGCCCCACAGCATAACTTTTTTCTCTTAAAACTATTCCTACTCGGAAAACTGCTCCTGACACTTGTTACTTTGGTATCGCAACAACTTTGCACTATAAGTGTTGTCTCTAGCTTTCCCTCCTTAGTCTTTACCTTTCCAACATGAGTATGAAGGAACAAATCTCTCCTACATTTCATGTTAGGGAAGTAAAGTAACAGAACTCCAAGTTTTCATTTTGTGAGATGATTTCTCTCAACTCAATTTAATTTGACTTTTCCCAAAGACAAGCAGACTTGTAAGTAATAGTCCCTGTATAACAAGACCATAATATTTTATTTTTTTTTTCTCTGTTGGAACTCTCTTCTTATACTGCCTTGGATTACACTTTGGGATGCAGTCTCTGTTCTGTGACCAAGAAATAAATCCAAGACTTTCTTCTCGATTCTCATGCTGCTAATTCTTATTTCACCTGAAATATGGTATGAAGTGCTTAGCTTGCACTTCCTTGTAAATATGAATGTGTTTTCATGTTCAAATCATGAAGATGTTTTCATTTTAGATCTGCTGCTTCTCAAGATTATTTAGGAGATCTAATCTGTTTTCATATTGACAACAGATCCTAATTTTGTTAGTCCCTATAGAAAACTGGTTTTGTGGAGGGATCACATCATATATAACCTTTCAGCAGATTGTGTCTTTGCATGTGACTTGGCCTAACTCAGCTCTTCCATCTTAACTTCTCATTTAGCATGTTAGCACATTTATAGAGGTCCAGATAACAGTATCTCGTCTATAGAGAAAAACTGAATAGTTTTACTAAAGAGAGAGAAGATTATCGTGGAGTGCTCTGCTTCTAGGTAAATGCAAGTCTTGTTTTAGCCCACTTCTCACTTTCTCCATTCTCTAATCCTCTGGGATATGTGTTAGTCTTGCCCTATGTAGAGGGTCTTGCACTCTGTCCAGGTCCGTTGCCTTTTGCTAATGGTGAAGGCTCTTTAAATGTCATCTCCTCAGTTTTAGTACCTTTCAAGTTCCTATTTTTATAGAGTATTCCCAGACTGAGTATAACAAGGTATTTGAATTGTGTTCCTGTATTTTAATTCCTCTTAACCTTTGGGGATTCTTCCCCTTTCATTCTGATAATCCTACTTGTTGAATACTTAAATCAAAAGCATTAATTCTGGAGACATTTTTAACCTCTATTTTTCCATATGCATTTTTTTCCTTTCCCACCATTCTTATTCATATAGATTTTTTTTTAAATCCTTTTTTTTTTTTTTTTTTTTTAATGGTAGTGGTGTTTTTTATTTCTTGGTGAGAGGAACTCTGCATAAAGGTTATTGTTCTACTTCCAGTTATGATGGCTCTGCCAAAAAAATGAATTGGTCACTCGGGATTGGCTGTGGTGCAGCCTTTTATGAGGGATGAACTTAAGGTATTTGGAGTGAAAGTTGATCTACTGCATAGCTTCAGATAAGCTGATGACCTAGAAAAAAATCACATGGGCAAATGGAGGGGGATTGGAGCACAGATTAGTTAACCCTGATGAGATGCAAATTCTATGGATGTGAATCAGAGGAGTGTATGGTCTGTTGCGGCACAAACGTGACTTTTCTGTCACAGCAGTTTGTTATAGCAGTATTTCTTTTTAAATATCAACTAATTTAGTTGCCCCTAATGGTGAAGAGTAACTTGCGGACTGCATATGGATGAACATTATGCACTCCTGTGGAACACAGGAGACAGACCACATCCCATTATTGTGGAAATCCACTTATCTTTCTTTTTCATACTTTGCTTCTTAGAGCCACATGTTTGAAAACACACTTTGAAGATGCATCAACAGAAGCTTCAAATAGTGGGTTAAATTGGGTTTTCTAAAACTTCAGAGTTCTTGCTGTACCCCAAGCCTTAGCCAACTTGTGCTGCTTCTCTTGCATGATTTCTAGAGACACAGAATGGGACCTCTGTGGGACCGGTGCCATAGGTCTTAATACATAGAACTGTCAAAAAGCTGTGATATCTCAGTTTTAATCCACTTCCAAAATTACTGAAGTCCCCTGTCCTTGGTTGTACCAAGAACAGGGTATCTGCTATCTCTCTTCAGCAGCACTGCTTTTGGATTTTCTGTTGTCATAACTGACTAATAAACTTAGTATAGTGGTGTCAGTGATAGTTCATGTTAGTGAACCCTGGCAAAGACCTTAATAGACAACCTGCAGGCTATATCCAGTATGCCAGCACAAAAAAATGGTCAACTGGTGACATGTTTTCTTACTCTTTAGGCTCAGACCACGCCGTGTCAGTGCAGCCGAAGTACTGTACACTGTGTCTCAAGTGAGTTGCAGGTGATGCTGCAGTCTCCCATTACCAGTGGCTTGCAGGTTGCAGAGCTGAGCTGACCCAGCACTAACACTGAGCTGCCAGGAGGCTTGCAATTTCATGGGTGGTGCCCAGGCGGGGAATGAGAAAGGAAATTTTCAGGGTACTTTGCTTGGTGTTGTGCTTCCTCTCTGTAATGAGCTGGAATGGGAACTGCTGACCGGTGCTGCCTGTAGCTGTTGGAGAGCAATCCTTGCCAACAGGAAATGGTATTGGATTAATTCATTCTTCCCATTTCACTGCTTAAGTCGATGGAGCTCCGATACTGACCTATTTTCCTTGACATGCTCTTAGTTGAGCTGCTAGCTTTAGTTAGTGATGTGTGCATCCCATTTAAGATGCTTAACATGTTTGTTTTGTTTGTTTTAAAATTGTTTCTGTAGAGCATGAAGACTCTTTAACAGTAGCAGAGTCTCTGAAGAAAGAGTTTGACAGCCCAGAAACCTCAGACCTAAAGTTCTGTGTGGATGGAAAATACATCCATGTCCACAAAGCTGTTCTGAAAATCAGGTAGTGGTCTCTTGTTTATACAGAATAACCTCTTAGTATTGCATCTAAGGGGGGGTGCGGGGTGGGGGAAGTAAGGGGTAAGGAGGGGACCCCTAAACCTGTAATATATAGCATCTATGTATCCATAATCACTTTAAATTAAATGATTGTAAAAGGACCTGAATCAAAACTCTGCCTTAAAATGGTCCATATTCAATTTTCAGTAAGCCTGTTTGTTGTTTCCAGGACAATAAATTCTGTTAAGTTGTTCTGATTGCAATGTATACATGGATGTTTCTGTAGCACAGATCATGTAAGAGTTTTATCTTGATGCACAATTATAACAATGCCCACGGTATTAGGAACCAAAATGTGGACCAGTGGCAGTGGTAAAATATTTGTGAACATTGTGGAGTGTACAAAATATGTATTTCAGGGGAACTGTAATGTAATGTTCATGTGTTCATATAATAGTCTTTGTCTCTTAGGTGTGAACACTACAGAACCATGTTTCAGTCATACTGGAATGAGGATATGAAGGAAGTGATAGAAATAGACCAATTTTCTTATCCTGTGTATCGTGCCTTTCTTGAGTACTTGTATACAGACAGCGTTGACCTTCCACCTGAAGATACAATAGGTATTGCTTATGGTCCAATTATGTTAGAAAGTGACATCCAGAAAAATTGAGACAGGGGATGCAGAATACATGTATTAATATAGGCTTCTAGTGTAGCCTACAATGCATTTTACTGGTGATAGATTAAGCTGTCTTTAAAATACTGCTGTAGCAAACTTAATACAGCATATTTAGAAATAAACTATAAGGAGTTTTTTCAAGGTTGGGAGAGAAACTTAATCTGGGTTGAAGTACTTGCGTATTTTACTAAATGGAGTCAATTATTCTTTAGGATAATACGAAAGAATCTCAGTAGATCTGGTAGGGGAAACTTGGACAGCAGTGCAAAGAGTAAGCTGTAATTCAAGCACAGATTTTTATAATGGTAGCTTTTTACTTGTGTTGTAGTGCCTGCTTTGGGACAGTTCCACCGTTGCAAGCAGTTAGGTATGCGTATCAGTGGAACAGCTTGCATGTTTACCGAGATTAACAGGGTTGTGGTATGAGGTAGTAAAAAGCCTTTCTTCCTGTGTAATGGTAAAATACATTTTTCTGAATAGTGACCTACTTGCAAAAAGCATGTTGTAGACATATAGAACACTGCATACAGAATATGGATGCGCCCTGTGCCCCAGGAGCATAAACTGGTGTTGAAAGAGCAGATCATGACAACTGACTAATATGATGGTGTTTTAATTGCAGGGCTTTTGGATTTGGCTACTTCGTACTGTGAAAATAGACTGAAAAAACTGTGTCAACACATTATCAAGAGAGGGATTACTGTGGAAAATGCATTTTCATTGCTCTCTGCTGCTGTCAGATACGATGCAGAGGTAAATTTCTAAACTTCGCTCTCTTAAATAGGTGGCTGTGTTCTGACTTAAACTATGGAGATGAGCTGCCAATTATATTTTCATACAAACTCTTGCTATATATATAGACAATACTATTTGCTGTTTTCAGAATTTGAGAATGTGGGACTTAAAAACTGTATTTGCAATGAGAGATGCATCTCTCTTTGTTTTGTTGTTTTTTTTTCCTTAAACCAGTACTGGGAAGATGAACTAGTACACAGATATCTAAAGATGACTTAAGTCTCAGGCTGAGGCTCAGAATCTGTAAATGCTTGCGTTGCTTAATTTCTTGGTAAAAGGTTGTGGTGCTGTGCCAAGCTTCATGAATTATTTCGGAAGGGGGGGAAACAACTGTAAAAATATATCCAAGGATGAAAACACTAAATCTAAAACAAGGGAAGGGTTTAAATACAAAGCAAAAAACATAGCATTATGAAATGTAGTCTCATAAGCCTTAAGTTAGTTACTTGTAAGGTTGTGTGGTGTCATATGCTGGTAGGTTTGGGGATGGACTGCATTCCACAGAATCACAGAATGTTAGGAACTGGAAGGGACCTCAAAAGATCATTTAGTCCAGTCCCCCTGCTGCAGCAGGGGGATTGTTTATTTTGGTTGGCAGATTGGGTTTTTGTTGGCTTTTTTGTTTATTTGTTACGGTTAGCTACAGTCAAATACACTTTCAGTCTTCACAGTATGCTAATGAAGTGGCAGGCTAAGAACTTTATGGACCTAATAAACCTAATAAGACAGAGAAACGGTGTGTGAAAAGGGGGAAACACTAACAAAACTTCCCTACTGCGTAATGCCTAACTTCCCTGCTTGATCACTAACATGCTGCTTTGTGAACTAATCAGGAAGTATCCCTGGAGTTGCTCTGGCTGTTTGTGTTCAGCATAGTATGGGTACATCATGTTTGCAACGTAGTGAATGGTTAGTTTTTAACTTGCTACTTACGCTTATAAAGCAGTTTTGGTACTCAGGAAACCAGCTCATTGCTTTTTCTTGTACTTAATATCCAACAATTGGCATGCAGATGCCCTAACTAATTTCAGAGCCTTGTAGTGTGCTGCTTGTTTGCTGTCACTTACCCAAAGGGCTGTGTTAGTGTCTGAATTGTGGCTCAGCTCTACTGTGAATAACCATTTCTTTGGTGGGAATTAATGGAAAATAGAAAGATTTTTCATATTTTCGCATATTTTAGCCTTAAAAGATTTTTTTGCAGGATGAGTCTTAAGTACATGATTGATTATGCTTGTAAAGGGTAGGAGAAATCCTGTTACTGTGCCTTGGCTATACCTTACTAGCTACGTGAAGTTAGAAGTGAAGTTAGAACAGTAGGCTGAAGCGCTACATCAGGGAGAGAATAGGTGATGCTGAGGGGTTGGGTTTTAGTAAAAAGTGTTTTTTACATGCAGTAATGCAAGATGGGAGCTTCAAATTGCTTGGGTGATGTAGTTCATGCAAGGGACTGTGGAAGACAACAGTTAAAAGAAGCTGATTCACTAATTTAAAATACCTCTGTGGCATGAAAGTCTCCTGTACCTTCTTTCTTTCAGTGGCTGACTGAATTGAAGTGGCTAGAATGAGGTCAGGTCTGACTTCTTATTGTAGCTTTTAGAATAATAATTGGATGTACCTTGTGCTTTTATTCACTTAAGTCTAAATTAAGTACAGTTTGCTGGGAGTGCATCCATCTACAAATGAAACTCAGCCTTTTTTTATACAGAACTTTAAATTTTCCAGTTACTCACTAATACTATAATATTTGTTTGCTTCTGTTGCATTGACTTGCAATATGATTTTTTTTTTTAATAAAGCAGTGCAAAATACTGTAATGCATATGATGTAATTTTGTCTAAAATGCTAGTTCATTCTGTTTGAAAAAAAAGGAAGCCCTCAGTGATCAGTCCTAATGAGCTTGTCTTTTTTCATTGCACAGATGCCACACAAGTCAAGATCTGCAGCTTCAGAATGCCTGGTTTTAGGCCAGGATATATTTTTGTATTCTTGTTGTGTCAAGAACTGTCACTGGCATGCAGTTGCTCTAGCTTTCAGTATTGACCTTAAGTGAAAACATGAATATTAATCAGTCTTTCATACCTCATGTGGCTTAAAGAGCTCTGCAAATTTGTTGTGCATTACTGCAGCATGGGGTCTGCTGAGCAGCTGAGGAAGGGTGTGTTCTTGTGTATAAAGTACTAGTTTAAAAAACTTAAAATAAAGAAATTTGAATGGGATGAGGAGTTGCTATGTTGTAAGGGCTGCAGCATGTTCCTTACAGCAGCTTAGATCTGCACCACAGAGTAGATTTCCTCTTCAAAAGGGGCATTGGAAACAAATGATCTGAGTGGGAAGTGCTCTCTGTGTCAGCCTTATATTGACAACAACTGTCTCTTGGTTTTTCAGACATCCTTCTTCTCTGATGTCATGTGGGTGCAATGGTGGTTGTCTGTGAGGCTTTTCCAATCCTTAATTGGAAGGTGCTTCCAAGTAGACTCAAATATCGACTTTCTGCAAGAATTGCTATGCTGTATTGTGCCACAGAACTTTGAATCATTTTTTGGGGCATCTGTGAAATACTTTCTAACACGAGTCTGTTTCTAGTGCACAGAAAGGCCTTCTGCCTAAGCTGTGCTTCAAAACTGTCCAGTGAGTGCACGCTAGCATCGAGCCTGGGGACATACAACTTCAGACCTTTAATTAAGCCCTTAACTAAGCAGGAAGTCAAGCAACCTTACACACATATTTGAGTGTATATTATGGAACAAAAGAGCTGAATTTTCTTAACCCGCAGTCTTGGTTATCCATCATTACCCCAAGATCTCCCATTTGTATTGGGTTTTAATAGCTGTCAGTGAATGCAGTTGAAACTCTTCAAGTGGGAAAACCTTTAAAATAGATCTTCCTTAGAACAGCTGGATTTTGTGAGTGCAGCTATATAGTGAGAACCAAAGTATACTTTTCCCTTTGTAACCGTGTTATTTGGGTAGAATTCTTCTCTTGCATTTACAGAGTGTCTGTGTGGGAAAAAACATTGAGAGCCACTGGGTTAGTGTGTTTGTCTCATCCTCTGAAAAAATAGAGCATATCCAGACATTTGTCCCTGAATGTAATTTTCTGTGATTTAAACAAAAATAATTTTTTTTTTCTTTTTGTTTCTTTTTAGGACTTAGAGGAATTCTGCTTTAAGTTTTGTGTCAATCATTTGACGGAAGTGACACAAACTACAGCATTTTGGCGAATGGATGGTCCCCTGCTCAAGGAGTTCATTGCTAAAGCCAGTAAACATGGAGCCTTTAAGAACTGAAATGAGGCTGTAAGTTGCGTGTGTTTGTAGGGTTTTTTGCAGTTCTAGCAGGATGTTGTTACTGTACGGTTAAAAGCGAGTGTTACCTGGTCTTTTCTACCAGAAGATGTGAAAGGCCACAGTGAAATGTTTTTTGTGCTCAAAAGTGAACCATTAGGAAAATGTCAAGCAATGTATTCACTTGCATTTAGCAAACCTGGATGGTGGAAACAGCTGGAGATTTCAGACAGTGGAAACCTTGCAGCAGTGTGCAAAGGATACCAGCCTGTGTTATGGACTTGCCTTTTTAGCCTAGGAAATCCCAACTCTAGCACTATATGTTAATATTTTCAGTTTACTTTTGAGGGTTGGAGAATAGTCTGACCTGAGCCACTGAATGATGTCACTTAAATCATTAACTCTCTGGGATTACAGCAAAGCAAATGACACCAAGTGTATCCAGTGCTTAGAACTAAGTGTGCAAAAACAATATATCCTCAAAGCCTATACAAGTGAGTGACTAAAGTGGTAACTAGCAAATCTAATTCGAAGTCAATCTCTATATTTGGGTATACCTTAATATAAGTTGTAATGTGTGCTTTGTGTAATCTGTTCAAGCAATATTTATAATGGTTCATGGAAAAAATTCCCTCTTCTGTGACTTCAGAGGACATTGGTTCCCTTGGAGTGGAAGCGAGGCACTGTTCTGAAAGGGGGGTGTTGCATTTAAGTGTTGTATAAATTTAAACTACATGTAATAAAATTCACTTTTGTGCCTGTTCACTAGTGAGCTTCTTTGGAATTTGAAGAAAAGTACAAGCTTTGTGTGTTACATACAGAAAAAAAAAAAAAGCAAAAAATGAAAGCCAAAACCAAGTGCACCCCCCAGACCATATCTTACTGAATCTTACCGATTTCACTGTGCTTGAAAAATACCTGTGATCTCAATTTCAGCAGATTTATTTGTAGGTACCGATTTAGACCCCAGTGATTACAACCTATGGGTCTGATTTTTTTTTTTTCCCTAATAAGTCCATATCTGACTGTATCCTCACAGCAGGGATGTATGGACATACTGGTTTTGCTGTTGCTTTTAAGGTGGTTACATCTCCACCCAGTACAGGGTACAGCAGAGTACCTGGAACTTCAGAGTTGAAGTTCAGGTGAATGACAGGTCTAATTTTGGGATTATGACTTTGCTAAGTTTTGCAAAGCCTAGAATTTTGTAGTGTTGATGGAGGTGGGGAGCTTCTGTAGCCTGGCAGCAGGGGTTCAGTCGAGGATTGTCTGACAAAATGCTTCCAGATGTCTTATAAATGTTCCTAATAAACAACTTGTTTTGGATTGCACACTCTAGACTGAAGGTTAAGCTTGGTCAGGGGGTGGGGCACAGGAACACAGGACTTGTCCTTAAAGCTGCCCTGAGGCATCAACTTTTATGTCTTTCCCATAACAGTGGCCTTGCATCTATTTTGCTGTTGTTCCCTGATAAGATAAATCCATGCTCCATGTTAATACACTTTTGGTTTAGGTGGGAGAATAGCTGTGAGTGGCACTTGAGTCCTTGGCCCAGGCAGTAAACTGGTTGTGTTTGTAGTCCTGGACAGCCAGTAGGCTGTCAGAAGCCAGTAAAAATACTGATATTTTGTTCTGTCACAAACAACTAGTTCTACCCCAAGAGCTTATGTTTTGCAAGTTGTTACTCTGTGCTTGCTCAAGTTAGGAGTTTTTACTGGTCATAGAGAGCACAGCTATTGTAAGATGGAGCTGCAGCCTGTTGTGACAGGCAATGTTTGACATGGTCATTAGGGCAGCAGATCACTGATCCTGCTCCACTTGCTGCAGAGAGGCAAGGTGTAGTTCAGCTACTGTGGGACAGCACACCTCCTCTTCTGCTATCTCCATGCAACACTGGGTCAAGTGAGCATGACTACACAGTTTTCTTAAAAACATTTTATTTTGTTAACTCTTTCGTACTTAAACAACAATGCTTTTCTGTATTCAAATGATTTTCTCTTAAAACACATGGAAGTCGTATCCTTTCTTAATGGAGAAAGGAAGATGCAGTCCATGGTTTGATCCATTTTACATTGTACGTGTTGTTTAGAGTATGATGCCCAACCATTTCTTATCTGCCTGCAAATACTGTTTCACCCCTGCCCTTACAGTAGATCTAGTTATACATTACATGATTCTTGATCGACTGCTTGATTAAAAAACCCAAACTCCTGTTCAGAATTCAGAAGGCTTCTTTGAGTGCAAGTTCTGCTAATTTATCTTCTTTGGAAAGCCAAAGCAGCAATGTGACCCTTAAAACATCACTGTCTAAATGCAGACAGGGAAGCAGCTACTGCACACGGAAGAGAGCTCCCACCGTTAACGTGACTTTAACAAGTGTTCTGTGGCAGTCAACACTCCCTTGTCTTTGAGAACAAAAAAGTCTTCACTGCAGGGTTTTGTTGAGCTTTTAAAAAAGCTAAATTTGGTGTAGAACACTCATTAAAATTTAAAGAAAGGGACAACTTAAAATTATTGCAACAGTGAGGTATAAAAATGAGTAAAACACTCAGTTCTTGCTTGTCCCCCTATTGAGGGGGGAGGGAATTACTTGGACACTGACCAGATGCGCTCTGGGGTTTCTATCATTAGAAAATCCTAAATATTGACACCATGACAGACCCGACGGGTTATTCAGACACTGTGCTAGATGTGCTAGCACTGTTCTCTGGGGTAGGAAGGACGACTTCTTTTAAGTCCTGCAGTAGCTCAATCTTGTTATCCAGTCTTTTCCTGCTTTCCAGAAGTTCCTGGATTTTTTCGTCTGTTCCTATTAAGAAAAAAGAAAGGGATAAAAGCTTTTATTCATATGCAACTATTATTAATTTAAAATACACGTTACAGATGCTTTAACACTGCAGAAGCTACCAACATTTAGTTTAACCTACAATACAACTGCCACCTTTCTGAAGCAAAGCCTTCAGCCTGACACCCTGTACACCTGCTCTCTCTGTGAAGAGACAGGCTGTGTGGTACGAAAGAGACCAGCTCAAGTATGGAAGAGTCAAAAGAAAACACAAAGCAGCAGAGTTACACACTTTGCCATCTGTACAGTGTATCTCAGAATTAGCTACGTTATAGATTTAATTTAAACCATCACAGCAAATGTAAACATTATTAATTTATTACACAATGTTACTTGGTGCATGAGCTTTAAGGGTTCCATTTTCAGAATCCATTTGTATGGGGTCTCCTCCAATAAAGATGCGTTTTAGATCTTTAAAGATAACATCTCCGAATAACACACTTGAAAGCAAATTTACAAGCCTAATGGACAACAACAACAACAAAACTTAAACCCAAAAAGAGATGGTTTGGACAACTGCATTCAACAGCTAGATTCTCAAAAAGACAACTCAAGAGTACTTAATGCTCCTGCTGCTAGCAAAGCAGCCACTGCTACTATGCTGTTGGTATTAACCATAGGTTACTTCATTTGCAAAGCTCTGCCTGACTGGGTTTCTGCTTCTCTCTACTGCTTCCATTTTCCTAATGTTAAAGATTATTGAAATCAGCGAGGGCTCAGTAAGGGGCCTCCCCAGAATTCAGAAGCATTACCATAACCTTATCTTGTTAACTGCAAGTTTTAAATGAAGCACTTGCTTTGTTCAGTAACAAAACACTCAGAAGTGTCAGTGACCTCTAAGCAGCAGTCAGTGAACAACTAGTTTTCCTCAGAGTGTGTGAGAATGACAGAGGTAAGATTTTAATAAGAAGCAAAAGGTGTTTAGTACAAACCTGAATATATTTTTCTCTTTTGTTTTGGGAAGACATTGAAGGAGGTTTCTGAAGTTGTAATGGGTAGAGTGGGAAAGTAGCTCCAGACATTTACCCTTCTTCATTCTGAATTAGAGCTTGAACCACCCTGTTGCTGTTTGTGTGTGTGTACAGGGACTGTTATGTACATGCACACACTTTTATAATGCATTCTCAAATACATCACCAAATGACTTGGAGCATGGATGTTGAAAACAGCCAGGACAATGGCCGTGTCCACTGGTGTCTGGGTAGTGGCTCACTAGAGAGGGACTTGATGCCTCGCCCTAGCTCTGCTTTCCTCTGCAGTCAGGTGTCACTGTGTTTGACAGCATGTCCTGTCACTGTTCCACCCTGGTCTGTGCCCACTGTTCCACAGTGTCGGCTCAACAGCAGACAAGACTCCACTGGAAATTGCCGTCTTCCATTGCTTGCCCCAGGCAGCCATTAGGGCACTTCCATTTGGTATCGAGTATGTGGTTAAAAGAACTAGCAGGCACACATGTGAAGAAAAAGCTGGACATGTGCAACTGGGAGCTGGAGAAACAACTCCTCAGAGAATATTTGGATATGAATTAATAAATTACAGAAATAAACAGCACAAAGAGCAAACAAGACGATTCCGTCACTGTATTCAGCATACAGGTGACCTACAGATGGAAGACATATGGCTCCATTTCTCTTCTTCCAAAAGGATGTGGCAGAAACAGAAACAGCCCAGAGAAAGATGTCAGTGGTGGGAAGACTGGCCTATGGAGTGCTTCCATAGGAAGGCAGAGAAAAGATTTGGAACCTTCCACCTCATACAGGAGGTGACCTAAAGGGAAAGAATATGGATTTCTGTAAAATCAGGAATGGTCTGAGGATGTGGACCTGGAATAACTGCACTTGCTTTTCCCCAAGAGAAGTGCTAAGGGGCTCTCGGTGACAGCACTGCACAACAGTTTTAAAACGGCGTATTGCCTCCTTTGCACAACTGAATTGCAGAATTCACTGCTATGGCCCCCCTGAAAACAAACACTGCTGAGGAGCTCAGAAGCTACTGCAGAGACTGCTGACCAGCCAAAAGAAGAGACTGAAGCTGACGGAGGTGTCACCCCAAGCGGGACACACCACAACAGAACAGACAGCAAAACTAAAGGAAGTCGCTGTTCCTTGGAGGAAAGAACAAGAACCTCCAACCTAGAGACTGGAAAGTACTGATGAGGCAATAGCAGGTGCCATATGAAAAGCTTTAAATGTGGTCAAGTTTGCAGCAAAGCTGCAAGCTGCAAAAGAACTGTTTATCCCTATGTATAAAAGGGATTTAAAAAAACAGTATCGACAATTAGAGTTCAGAGTAATGTTGCTGTGCTGAGGCGTAAGGCTTCAGAACAGGTTTTGCATGATGATGCAAGAAGCGAAAAAAAGATGAAACGGATTGAAGGTAAAGCATGTCAGATGACTCAAAATCATCAGTTCCAGAAGAAAGATGGAAGAAGGCACAGTATTTATACTAGTCCTACTTTATTTAGTCCTAGGCTTTGTATGTTATCACAGAGACTTGCTAGCTAGAGCTTGGAAGACAGATTAGGTCAAAACCCAAACCCTGGTGATTTCCTTCCCTCCCTACAGTTTCACTTGTAACTAACATGGTTTTCATTCCTTTCTCACTGGTTCATTTTAAGAGCTTCTCTTGGATCAATTTTGGAACCAACCTTGATGTGTGTTTTCATTATTGACCTTGAAATTAAAAGTAGGCTGATGGAATCAGAAAAGAAGATTGTGTGGTGCAGGGGGATCCAAGCTGCTCAAGCAGTGGGGCACTGGAGAGGGGACGACTTTTACAAACGAGAATCACATGGTTGTGTGTACGTAGGTGCCAATGTCAAGAATTTCTCCTGTAAGCTGAGACAAGGGTGAAATAATTGATGCAGCTTGAAAGAACAGAGTGTGATCCAAGGCTGTGTTACATGAGGAGTTTTGAACAGAGATGGTTTAACGCCCTCAGACGAGGCACTGGCAGAACCTTGTGTCGGGTAACGCAGCAACACCAATCACTCCCATTTCCGAAAGGGATTTAAATGTAAGAACAGGAGACTGCAGAGAGGAGCCTGGCTTTTTCAGTCGAGTGAAGGGGAAAGAGCAAGCATCACCTTCATACACTGAGCCTCAGCATAAGCTAATTAAAACCTATTTCCCTTTTCACAGGGATAAATTAAAGCAGAATTTAGAACACGGCTGCTAACTGTTAGAGAAATGGGAGCAAGAGACTCGCCTATCTGAGAAACAGTTTAACCTTGCTGCTAACAGTAGCTGAGACTGGAACCCAAGCCCCAGAGTTTCCTTCCTCACCGGCAGGCCCAAGCAACCACTCCTGCCCTTGTTTCTATTTTGCTCTGAGCACTCTCAGCTCTACAAAGTGCGTTACAACTGCCATCAGGTCCAGTTAAGTTCTGCTCGTAGTGTTTAATGCTCTTAGCTGAAACACAACAGCGTTCATCAGAAAGGAGCAGAGCTGTAAGGCAGGCAAGCTGCTGAAGGGAGGCTGCGGAGGAGGAAGGGGAAGAACCTGCAGAAGCAGGCCAGGAGTGCCCCCTGCAGGAGAGGGAAGTTCCTCTGGGCTGGAAACCCTTTGGGTCTTTTCAAGCTGCAGAACTGTCACTTGCCTCCCCGTTCAGGTCAGCCAGCCAGATTTGACGTGCTGTATTTCTAAAGATTCAGGTAGCAATAGCTTTTACTCAATTATGATGTCATGTTGAGAAAAAGGTTCCTTGGAATTTTCATTTTAAATGGTAATTTTATCAAAATGCTCAGAAGAAGAACTGCAATGCCAAATGCCATACCAACTGCTACTGCTCCGACAGCTTTTTTCACATACCTGCATGAATATTCGTCAGTATATTTTCAAACAGTCCACAGTCAAAGAGTGATATCACTGTCTCTTCATACTCTGGGGAAAGAGAACATTTGATTTAATATTACTAAGGAAAGGTTTGCAGAACCCTCACGTTAATGCAGAGCCCTACATTAGAAGTAGCACAAAACAGTAATTACTTATATCATACTGACTGCTTGAGGTTTTATGATGTTTTCCTTCTCATATAAACTACATTGAGAAAGAAGGATCAATTTGTCAGTTCTACTTTTTTTTTTTCCTCTTTCCCGCCCCCCCCTCCGGTTTCACACAGGAAACAGGAAAGGGGACCTACCTGTAATTCCCTTTTTGGGTCTGCACCATGTAAACAGTCCATTTTAAAATGAGCAATATACGTAATCGTATTTCATTCCATGGTGTCAGGACAGTACGTATAACAGCAGGGCTAACCATACCAATTCCCCTCGAGAGATCATGCAACACGTGGGACAGTGCCATCACCATTTAATGTTAAAAACCAGCCCAGAATTATGTCTCAGTTTCGTGACAGGCTACCAATGAAACAAAATACAAAACACCGACAAGAGTTCACATAACCATTAAGAGATTTCCTTAATAATGGTGAAGACCTTTGAACCCCTCATGTGTCCTGGACTTCATTGCTACTTCTAGCAGCTGCTGTCATGCTTGCACAAGCTGCTCCTGAGGAAAACTTAGCCAGGTGGGGTGTTTCGCTCTCCGTGCATGTGCTTCAGTTACTGTGCATGAATTAGCATTCTTCATCCAAAAGTATTATTAACACTTTGTAAAGCTGGTTTGAAATTGTCTTCTTTAATCGTGTTGTGCACAAAGCAACATTAGAGTGGAATCCTCCAAGAACAAAGTGCTGATACTTCAACTGATGAAACCCCCCAATATACACTAACAGTTGATAATAAAGTTATAATGAATCATCCAAAGACTCAAAATGTACATACTCAGGGGATTGTCCCCTCAAAAAGAGAATATTAACAGACAGCTGATCCTGACAGGTTTATCTCACAGGGGCAAAAGGGTCCTGGGACAGGTATTAGCAGGGCTCTTTCGGAGAGCTTTAAACTAGATTCAAAGGGGGATGGGGTTGTAGCTGGCCTTGCACCACCAGGGCAGTGCTCTAGTATTGATGAAGACCACAAGGCCTCCCACCCCCCTAGGGTGAAATCAGCGTGCTCAGCTCAATCTCTGAAATGCCTGTACACCGATGCACACAGCACGGGGAATGAACAGGAGGAGTTAGAAATCTGTGTTCGGTCACGGGGTTATGATTTCGTGGCGATTACAGAGACCTGGTGGGACAGCTCACATGACTGGAATGTGGTCATGGATGGCTGTGTCCTTTTCAGGAAGACAGGCCAGCGAGGCGAGGTGGTGGAGTTGCTCTTTACGTGAGTGAGCAACTCGGGTGTATTGAGTTCTGTCCAGGGGCGCATCAGGAGTGAGTTGAGAGTTTGTGGGTGCGAATTAATAGGCAGGCTGGCATGGGTGATACTGTTGTGGGGGTCTATTACAGGGCACCAGATCAGGGTGAGGAGGTTGATGAGGCCTTCTACAGGCAGCTGATAGCGGTCTCACAAACACAGGCCCTGGTTGTCATGGGGGACTTTAACTGCCCTGATATTTGCTGGGAGGCCTACTCAGCCATCCATCCACAGTCCAGGAGGTTCCTTCAGTGCATTGATGATAACTTCCTGATGCAAATGGGGGATGAGCCAACTAGGAGAGGAGCGCTGCTGGATCTTGTTCTCACAAACAAGGAGGGTCTGGTGGAAGCACTGAAGGTTGAGGGCAGCCTTGGTTGCAGTGACCATGAGATGGTGGAGTTCAGGATCTCGTGTGTTAGGAACAGAATACCTAGCAGAACTACAACCCTGGACTTCAGTAGGGCCAACTTTGGCCTTTTCAAGCAATTGCTAGGGGAAATCCCATGGGACAGGGTACTTGAAGGTAAAGGGGCCCAAGATAGTTGGCTAGCATTCAAGGACCTCTTCTTCTGAGCTCAAGATCAGGGCATCCCAACAGGTAGGAAGTCAAGAAAGGGTGCCAGGAGACCTGCATGGTTCAACAGGGAACTGCTGGGCAAACTCAAGTGGAAGAAGAGAATGTACAGATCATGGAAGGAGGGGCTGGCCACTTGGGAGGAATATCAGTCTGTTGTCAGAGGATGCAGGGAGGCAACAAGGAAAGCCAAGGCCTCCTTGGAATTAAACCTTGCAAGAAAGGTCAAGGACAACAGAAAGGGCTTCTTCAAATACATTGCAGATAAAACTAACACTAGAGGCAATGTAGGCCCACTGGTGAATGAGGTGGGTGCCCTGGTGACAGAGGATAAAAAGAAGGCAGAGTTACTGAATGCCTCCTTTGCCTCTGTCTATACTGCTGGAGGCTGTCCTGAGGAGCTCAGGACCCCTGAGGCTCCAGAGGAAGTCAGGATAGGGGAAGAGTTTGTCTTGGTTGAAGAGGACTGGGTTAGGGATCAGTTGCACAACCTGAATATCCACAAATCCATGGGTCCTGATAGGATGCACCCGCGGGTGCTGAGGGAGCTGCTGGATGTCATTGCTAGGCCACTCTCCATAGAATCATAGAACAATTATGGTTAGAAGGGACCTCCAGAGTCATCAAGTTCAACATTTATCCCATCCTATTCCTAACCATTAGACCACTAGACCATGGCCTCAAGTGCCTCATCAACCCGTTTTTTGAACACCCTCAGGGACAGCGACTCCACCACCTCCCTGGGCAGCCTGTTCCAATGTCTAACCACCCTCTCAGTAAAGAACTTCTTCCTAATATCCAATCTAAATGTCCCCTGACGCAACTTGAGGCCATTTCCTCTTGTCCTATCATTAGTAATTTGGGAGAAGAGACCAACACCAGCCTCACTACAACCTCCTTTTAGGTAGTTGTAGAGGGCAATGAGGTCTCCTCTCAGTCTCCTCTTCTCCAGACTAAACAACCCCAGATCCTTCAGCCGGTCTCCACAAGGCCTGTTTTCCACACCTCTCACCAGCCTCGTTGCCCTTCTCTGGACTCGCTCCAGCACCTCAATGTCCTTCTTATCCTGTGGTGCCCAGAACTGGACACAGTACTCAAGGTGCGGTCTCACAAGTGGAGTACAGGGGCACGATCACCTCCCTACTCCTGCTGGTTACACCATTTCTGATACAGGCCAGGATGCCATTGGCCTTCTTGGCCACCTGGGCACACTGCTGGCTCGTGTTCAGTCGGCTGTCAACCAACATCCCCAGGTCCTTTTCCACCAGGCAGCTTTCCAGCCACTCTTCCCCAAGCCTGTAGCGCTGCATGGGGTTGTTGTGGCCAAAGTGCATGACCCGGCACTTACCCTTGTTAAACCTCATGCAATTGCCCTCAGCCCATCGCTCCAGTCTGTCCAAATCCAGCTGCAGAGCCTCCCTACCCTCAGACAGATCGACACTCCCACTCAATTTCGTGTCATCTGCAAATTTACTGAGGGTGCATTCGATCCCCTCATCCAGGTCATCGATAAAGACATTAAACAAGACTGGCCCCAAGACCCAGCCCTGAGGGACACCGCTAGTGACCGGTCTCCATCTGGATTTAACTCCATTCACCACAACTCTCTGGGCTCAGCCATCCAGCCAGTTTTTAACCCAGTGAAGAGTCCACCTGTCTGGACCATGAGCCGCCAGCTTCTGCAGCAGAATGCTGTGGGAAACAGTGTCAAATGCCTTACTGAAGTTCAGGTAGGCAACATCCACTGCTTTTCCCTCATCCACTGGGCGGGTCACCTGATCATAGAAGGAGACCAGGTTGGTTAAACAGGACTTGCCCTTTGTGAACCCATGCTGGGTGGACCTGATCCCCCTGTTGTCCTGCACTTGCCGTGTTATCTCCCCCAACATGAACCTTTCCATAATCTTCCCCGGTACTGAGGTCAGGCTGACAGGCCTGTAGTTCCCTGGATCCTCCTTCCTGCCCTTCTTCTAGATGGGCGTCTCCATCATCTTTGTTGAATCGTGGGGAACGGGAGAGGTGCCTGAGGACTGGAGGAAAGCAAATGTCACTCCGGTCTTCAAAAAGGGCAAGAAGGAAGACCCGGGTAACTATAGACTGGTCAGCCTCACCTCCATCCCTGGAAAGGTGATGGAACAACTTACCCTGGGTGCTGTCTCTAGGCATATCAAGGATAAGAGGGTCATTAGGGGCAGTCAACATGGCTTCACCAAGGGGAAGTCATGCTTCACCAACCTGATAGCCTTTTATGAGGACAAAACCTGGTGGATAGATGATCGTAAAGCAGTGGATGTGGTCTATCTTGATTTCAGTAAAGCATTTGACACAGTCTCCCACAGCATCCTCACAGCTAAACTGAGGAAGTGTGAACTGGATGATCGGGTAGTGAGGTGGATTGTGAACTGGGTGAAGGAAAGAAGCCAGGGAGTTGTGGTCAATGGGAGAGTCTAGCTGGAGGCCGGTATCTACTGGAGTCCCTCAGGGGTCGATACTGGGACCAGTACTATTCAGTATATTCATCAATGATTTGGATGAGGGAATAGAGCGCGCTGTCAGCAAGTTTGCTGATGACACAAAACTGGGAGGAGTGGCTGACACACCAGAAGGCTGTGCTGCCATTCAGAGAGACCTGGACAGGCTGGAGAGTTGGGCAGGGATAAATTTAATGAAATATAACAAGGGCAAGTGTAGAGTCTTGCATCTGGGGAAGAACAACTCCATGTGCCAGGATAAGTTGGGGACTGAGCTGTTGGAGAGCAGTGTAGGGGAAAGGGACCTGGGGGTCCTGGTGGACAGCAGGATGACCATGAGCCACCAATGTGCCCTTGTGGCCAAGAAGGCCAATGGCATCCTGGGGTGTATTAGAAAGGGAGTGGTTAGTAGGTCAAGAGAGGTTCTCCTTCCCCTCTATTCTGCCTTGGTGAGGCCGCATCTGGAGTATTGTGTCCAGTTCTGGGCCCCCGAGTTCAAGAAGGACAGGGAACTGCTTGAGAGAGTCCAGCGTAGAGCCACAAAGATGATTAAGGGAGTGGAACATCTCCCTTATGAGGAAAGGCTGAGGGAGCTGGGTCTCTTTAGCTTGGAGAAGAGAAGACTGAGGGGTGACCTCATTAATGTTTATAAATATGTCAAGGGTGAGTGTCATGAGGATGGAGCCAGGCTCTTCTCAGTGACATCCAATGATAGGACAAGGGGCAATGGGTGTAAGCTGGAACATAGGAGGTTCCACATAAATGTGAGGAAGAACTTCTTCACAGTGAGGGTAACAGAGCACTGGCACAGGCTGCCCAGAGAGGTTGTGGAGTCTCCTTCTCTGGAGACATTCAAAACCCACCTGGACATGTTCCTGTGTGACCTGATCTAGGTATTCCTGCTCTGGCAGGGGGACTGGACTAGATGATCTTTTGAAGTCCCTTCCAATCCCTAACACTCTGTGATCATTCTGTGAAGCTGTAAGAACAACACAGACTTATGATTCAAGTAAAACCTTCTGGTTCTCTTCAGGACCTCTCTCTTCCTGGGAGAAGAGGTAAGACTGAACCTACTGATGCTTATACCAACAGGTAAAAGGTGGCTTCAAAATTCAAAGTTAGAAGGCCTTACTAGAGCACACCATGTTGGCAACTTTTCCCCTCTACTGACACAGGTATACCAAAAATTCTCACTCACCACTTGCTGTGCAGCTGCAGAAATACGGCAGGACCCAAGTTATTTAGCAGTAAAGTAGTATCCTCAGGAAGGTGACCCAGTGCCGAGTGCCTGGCATTCAGATCAGCATTTCTGCCCTGAAAGTGGGGTCCTCCATGGGTGCCCATACCTGTTTCTGAAGTGTTGTCATCCATCAGTTTTTCCTGCGCCAGGTGAAGCGTGTCCAGCATTTCTTCAAAGATGTCATCCAGAAGCCCAGCTTGCTTGCATTTCCTAAGGAAGTCTATTTGGACTGTTAAAACACAAAACAACTCTTATAGAGAAGTTATCTGTGAAGCAGGCTTTACTTGCTCACTTTAGAACCTAAAACTTTGGCTGAAGTCCCCTTCCAGTAACAAATCCTTATGCAAGTCTGGCTCCTCCAACTACCCACTCACTCCTTTTGAGGAAAGAATCCACAGGGTCAGGCAAACATAAGCATTGCGCTGGGTGTAAAAGGACAGAGCTATTAGACATCTCACAGAAGACTGCTCAGTGCACAGAAAGGGCTCAGCACAAGGAGACTGAGGTGAAGGAGCTTTCATTCTATTTTAAATTGAATTGTATTGATACACAGGAGGAGGGTCAGGTAGAGGCACCCCCATTTGCTGGAGACACACCACTGAATACAGCAGCCAACAGTGCCAGGGCATGATAAAAATCCCAGGTGAATTCACCGGCTCACGACACACAGCAAGTCTCTGCCAAAGCACAGAGATTTGTTTGCTGTACAATTATTAAAACCTGCACAGTCATTCTGCAAATCAGACTTCCACTCCCTCACCAGAGCTTGGAGAGTCACTCATCTCAGGAGAATAACAGTGTCTTTAAACTGGAAGAGAGTTAGATTAGATATTAGGAAGAAATTCTTTCCTGTGAGGGTGGTGAGACGCTGGCACAGGTTGCCCAGAGAAGCTGTGGCTGCCCCCTCCCTGGGGATGTTCAAGGCCAGGTTGGATGGGGCTTTGAGCAACCTGGTCTGGTAGGAGGGGTCCCTACCATGGCAGGGGGGTTGGAATGAGATGATCTTTGAGGTCCCTTCCAACCCAAACCATTCTGTGACTTTATATGATTCTACGATACATTTGCACACTGCTGCTATCAACAGCCTCCAGGCTCTGAACTTCACTGTAAGAGATGACAGTATCTCCCAGCTGTTCTATAAAGTGAGCTGCACCTTTATGCCTGTTGTTCTTCCTTTTTAGTATTCGCAAACTATTTTCTTCTGCTGTCTCTTCTGTGCTCTGTAAGAAAATCAAAACAACGCATTTTTACATCATACTGACATTTGACTGCTATATTAGCAGAAAGATAAAAGCAACCCATATTTCTGTAAATATAGTCAGCTGCTCTGCACAGCTAATGCTATTCCTCTCCAGACATTCAGTTTTTAAAAAGATAAGCAAAAAATGCTTTGAAGCAAAACTCTTTGAGAAAAGCCCACACCTGGGGTACCACTATTGCATTTGCAAAATAGCACAGAGGTTAACAAATGCCTACTGCTAATTCCCAATGCAAATGATGTTTAGTTCCCCAGACCAGATGTAATACTAGAAAGTATTTGAAAGAAGAGGAGAAATATTTTTCCTTTGGACAGGATGCGGTCATGCTCTGCCACAAAACTCCAACCAGTGTAAAAATACATTGCTTACACAATGGTAAACAATTTATCCTGCAGTGATACATCCTAGAGCCCCTCAGCTTCTTATCTGCAGTGTGTTTATTGATTTCTGAGATCACTAACACTGGAGAGCAGCAGAAACAGCACATTACTGCGGGTCACAGGTCAAATGCATCTCGGTTATAATACCATGAATGTAGGTGGATTTACAGCAGAGAAACTGTTGGATACAAATAACCTATGCTTACGAGAGTACTACATAAAAGCTGCAAAGATCGCCCACGTACCCTCCCACAGACTTCCCTTTCATATCAAGGCCTGGGAAAGGCAGAAGTTTTTCCCCAAGGACAGCTGAATGCTAACTCCTCTAGAAAGGAAAAATCCTGACTCCCCCCCAAGAGTCAATGGGAATTCCCATGCTTACTTCCGTGGAGCCAAGACAATCACCTCAGAACTTAAAATAAGCTGTATTTACAGGTTTTCTAACAACAGCCTCTAAAATAACTTCCCCTGCCACCAGAGGGATGCTCTGCTCAACACCTCCTGAACCCTTGGGAAGAGTCACCTTCACGGCAGAGCTGAAAGCTGCCTGGTCTGCAATGAACATCTGCCACATTCACCATGAGCACAGGCTCACAAACGAAGAAGCACTAGTTTAAAAGGCCAAATGACTCATCAAAAGCAGTTTTTCATGGAAACTGTGTCAAGCCCTAAGCAAATCTGAGGGCCATGGTACTTCCAAAGAAAAGGAGCCCCCAAAGGGAAGCTCTTTTTGGTCATGTCAAGATCACAGCCACCAAGTCAGCCTGGTTTGGACGTTCCTGTTGCATTTGTGCCACATCACCCTAGGGCGGCGTGGGCTGTGCCTGAAGCAGCTCCAAACACAAACAGTTTTGTTTTGACAGAATGACAACATCTAAATAAGGCAGCTGTAAAGAAAAAGTTCTTGCTGCTGTAAGGAAATCTCTTTCTAAATACACTGCCAAAATACTTCACTAAAGAAGTCCTTTGCTGTAGCAGATGCAGGTTCCTGTTTTGGAGCTACTTGAAGTCAGAATTACCATTTGTTCTGTGATGGTGGAAGATTTCAATGCGCATCTTCTTCTCTTATTAGCTGCATCTAGGAATCAAGAAACAACAAAGTAACAAATGTGTCAACCTCAGACTGATGATTTCACATCATTCAAATTGTCTCTTTTCCCAAAAAGCTACAACAGTGAGGCACCTTGGGTGGCAAAAGTATGTTTCAGTTTCCCCAGATACCTGACATTTCATTGGAATTCACATTATGCCCATGTAAGAAAAATTACAAGCCTGAACCACTAGGAAGAAGTCAAATCACTGTAGCATTAGGGTATCACTTTGCCTTTTAAACTCAGTACAAAGCAAACTCCTGTTTTTAACATAAGATTCTTGATTGTGGCAGAGTGATCTGATTCTCCCCAGCAGCAGCACTACCTCTACATGATAAAAACTTCGCAAAAATTTATGAAAGATGATGTTTGTTTTTTTTCTCCAGTCAATCCTTGTTTATGTTAATACACCCTCAAAACTAAAACTACATAAAGAATTATTTTAGGTCTCCCAAAGACATACAAATGGCATTATGTTTTTCATTGACATAATGACCTCTTAGAAAGCCTCTGGAAGCAATCTGAATTGCAAGGTTGATATTATTTACGCTACAAAGTGTTTTCAGTGATGTGGTGAGAGATCTCCGCAAACTCATCTGCTTTCACTGTCCTTTGTATCAGCATGCACCAGCCTCTCTCCAACACTGTACCTGGCAGCTGCTGAAAACAGCTGCAGCATCACAAGCAGAGAAGGATAACTTGGGAAAAGAAGACATGGCAAGAGCAGAGGAAGTTAGAGATGAGTTCAACCACCCACCAAAACCTGAGGGTTTTAAATACAGTGGGGTTATATATCCCCCTTCCCATTTACCTCTACATACGCACTTAGTAAGGTTCTTTCTATTAGAAATTATCCCATTAAGAGGAATAAGGAGTTACTGTTGGTACAGGAAGGCTGTTGAAACAAGTTTAGTGGTTGGGTACTCTTCTTTTGAGTATGGTGCTGTACATCTGCATTTTTCATAGCCTGAAAGGAAATCATACCCTCTCATGGCATCCGAAATACCACTGGGTTGCCTAATTTGGAGCAGTCTAGGAGAGGCTAGTGTAAGCACAAAGTGCTGCTTGTTGTCCAGCAGGACATCTTTGATCTGCGGTAGGATTTTCTCAGCTCTTCCTGATGTTTGCTTTAGGGGTGCCTTATAAAACAAGATGATTGCAGTTCAAAGAGCAGCCCAACTCTTCCTGCTCCCCACAATGTTCTCTGCTCTTCCACGTTTGTCAGCCTTTACTCTGAATACATCCAACATTTCCAGTTAAGCTGAGGTTGAAGCCTGTTTCCAAGTCCAAAGGGCCCTCCCACCCCTGCTGTACAAAGCTTGGCTCTGACCCCTTCCAATCACACAACAGAGCCCTGACATTTCAGCACAGGAATGCTGTCAGGACCAAGATCAAGGGGATGGATGTTCCTTGACCCTATTTTCTCCAAGCTACTGGGGAAAACGAACCTGGAGAGGCAGCCCTCTTGTACCAGCTCCTGCTCCCACGCAGCCCAGTGCTGGCTCTGCCTGCCCTAGAGGAATGGCAGAGCTACTTCACCCAAGTTAGATCCTGAAAGTCAAAACTCTACAATGAAGCCACAGCACTCCCATCCCAGCCCGTCCCACTCCCTGCCCTGTGCAGACCTGAAAACACACTCGGCACAGGTGTCCCCTGCCTGCCCAGGTGGGCCTGGAGTGGGCCAGACAGAGTACCTGCTACTTCAGCCAACTCATCAGCAGATACCCCTGGCTATTCTAAGTGCCACGCATGCATCCAAGAGCTGCTCAGAGGCAGGAGACATGGGGCTTGGGGAACCAAGTGTCATTTACCCAACTCTCACACCTGCTCCCCACCTCCTGGGGTGCAGCTAATCTCTCAGACAGAGGTGGGAGAACCTCATTCAGGAGGCAGGGTTTACTCATACACTGCCAGCAGAATCCATTTACCCCTCATAAACAGAGGGTCTCCAAATTTAAGTGCCTCTGGAAGATCTGCTCTAGGGGAAAACTCTCTTTGTTTAATTTGGTTAACTCAGTGAGATTCCCGACTACCTCTGAATCAACAAGGACCAGACTGCCAAATTAAGCTGCATATCTGTAGCAAAGGAAGCAATCCTTAAACAGGGGTTGCATAACCCTTTTGTTACTCTTCAAAAGCCTTTTGGGATCCTTCAGAATGAAAGGCACTATTTAAAAAACTACTGCAGCGAATACAGAAGATGCAAATGTGAACATTTTAATGTAACTACAGATAAAAATCCTAAGGTGACCACTCCTGTGACAGCTCTCTCTTTGCTAATCAAGTGCAAGCTTGTGCATCGCTCAGCGTGGCTCTCATACCTCACATGGATTTTTACCAGCTGCTTGAGCCTGCCTGACCACACAGAGTCAGAATAATTCCATGAAGGATCAGGTCCACAGTGTTTTAAGTCAGTTTTGAGGGAGATTTGAGGAAGACCAAATATAAACATTTCCTACTTCAAAATAACTTCTTGATTTTTGTGCATACGCATGGATCTCAACCAAACCACTCCAGCAAGATTCCACCGCTCAATTACAAAGGTGGAGTAACACGTATTTTGTTCAAATGAGTTATTGACTGTAGGATGCAAACTTTAAAAACAAATGAAATCAATGAAGCCATTAAAGAAACTCACCGTAGTGATTGGTCCTATTGCCTGGGTCATGTTTTGGGCAGAACACTCTAAAATTTAAGTTCAATTTTAAGAAAAAGAGAAAAAGAATTAATAAATATGTAGAGTTATGCTGACTGATTTTAACAGATACTTTCCCCTCTTTTCATTGAATGTAAAATGAAAGATGATTAAAAAAATTATCAGGATTTTTGTTCAGCATTACCCACCTAGGAAAGCACCTGCTGTAAAGTCACATACACGCACAAGCTTGTGGTTGTACTTTTAGAGTCTCAGTGGACTCTGAACACAGAAGCTTTGAATTATCCGTTCCATTACCTGACTCTGTTTGGACTTGCTCACTATTCAAATCCTGAGTCAGACACATTTCATCTGGTGTGGCGATCACTGTGGCAGAGGTACTCTTTATGGAAACGCCTTATTAAAAGGAGATTAATGCTAAGATGAAATACCACAGTACTAATATTGCTTGACCACAGCTCCTGCAGTTCTGCCCCTTGCCCTGTACCACTCAGGCCAGGTTCAGAACCTCTTTATGCCTATCTGCTTACCAGTCAGCTTGAATTTATAAGCCCTGCATGAGGTGCTGGCATAGCCACACAGCACTGCGCCGCCACGCACAGCACCAGTTACTTGCTCGGCGATCTCTGTGCCCCTCCCTTTCCGCTGCCCAATGCTGATGTGGTGGTCCCCAAATCCTGACGAAGTAGGACACCCTGTTTGAGATCCAGTAGCTTAAAGCTGCTCAATCCATTGGTTCCTTAAAGACTTTAGTAACATGCGAGATGGGAATATTTTTTCTCATCCTAGGAGAGCAATGTGAATTCCTTGAAAGAGGCAAAATGCAACAAATACAGCTGTAAATATTCCTTATCTTCTGGATACGATAATGTGTAGAGAACATGAACCAGCCTCTATAATATGCCTTTCTTACAGAAGGATCCCAAATCACTTTTTAAGCAAAATTGCCTTGTCAAGAGTGTGGTTTAGCTAATCTCTTCATTACAAATCTATTTGCCAAGACTGATGCTCAAGTGTTTGAAAGCAATTTTTAAAGGGAACTGCATTTACTAGGACATTTTCTAATTATTATCATTCTTTTATTTTAAGAAAATAGAAGCACTGACCTTAGGAATGCAGCCTGTTTCCTTGACGAGTCAGCTTTTTTGCGTGAAATTCGTTTTGATGCACAAAAAAACAGATTTATGCATGCCTAACAATTCAATCAGAAAGCTAAGTACTAGAGGCACCTTATTTACATCCCTGAACTTCTAATATTGCCCTTTTGAGGTTGTTTTTTTCCTCCCCTCCCTTTAATTCTGTGCTTTCTCAGTTAAAAACAACCTTCCTAAGTACAAGAACATCTTACAAAAAACAGAATACCTTATACTACTTAAGCCACTTTATTTGGAAGCACATCCCTGCTATCCGTTTTGCAAGCTGGCTATATAAATTACGTTCATTTCCCCACCTCTACGCTTACTAGCCACTTCCACAGCACTGTATGCCTTCTCTTTTTTGTTCTGCTCTATTTGTTTTGATAATCGCTGCTCATCATCACAACGATGGCAACTCAGAATTTAAAAACACCAGCTTTCTCCCTCTTGAAGGAATGCTCTCTTTTGGTATGCTTTTCAGCATGTTATATTTCACCAGGAAAAAGTGCAGGGGGCTGTCAATCCACGTCAACTGTTTTTTGAGTCTTGTTCATCTTCTCTCCAATAATTTCCGACTAGCTACAAGTTTTGTGCTTTATTTATGTCACAGATACTGTGCAAAAGTCTTTGGGTTCAAATCCCTGAAACTTGCCTCGCTATCTTTCTCTAATCCAGTCCTATATCGTCTCTTCACTACAGGCTGTCATACCCTAGTTTTCTGTATTTCTACATAGGACAAGCAACTTGTCTCATACAGTGACTTAATAGAAGGCATTTTTAAGGGTCCCTCTTCCAAACCTCCAAGGTCATTAGCTCCAAACTATATATTCAACCACTTCTTCACCAGTCAGTATCTCGACTGTTATCAGTCCCATTTATTTTTCAACATCTTGAGAAATTTGGTCTTCTTCAGCCTGAGGTATCCTTTCTAAAGCTGTATGATGACAGCCACTTATTCTGTGACCATTGAAAGTTTCCATCTTCCCAGCTACAATCTTTCACAAGCTTTGCAGATTTATAAACATAAACTCAACATATTATGTTTCTATACAGCTGGGCCTACAGCCTTGCAGAAAGATTAATTTATTTTGGACTGAAAGCCCTAGCGAGGCATCCAGGAATGCAAGTGTTTTGACACAAAAGGACCCATCTTCCACTACTACAAAGGACTGACTAGTCCACCTCTTCCTGAAACAAGTAGCGATTAGATGGTCTACCAGATTAATCTAACACTAAAAGGGCCTGTGACCTCTCTGGTCTCCCAAAGAAATGGACATTGGGGGTTTTATGCACCTCAGACTTTACTGTAACTTCAGAGCTTCAAAAGGTCCCTGAAGTCTCAATTTCTCAACCCCTTCATCTGCATCCTCCAAAAAACACATTCCATCTACTAAAGGCAATGCAGGCAGCCCGAGGGCAGTGGATGCCAGAACTAGCACAATTAGGACAGAAAAATTATTTAGTCTGTTTAACTGTGTTAATGCTAGCAACATATTTGAAATATAAGGTCTTAGGTGTGAATACAAAGTTCTCTGCTAGCATATGGAGGGAAAATTACCAGAATTTGCCTAATGCAAACAGACCTAGAAGTGCTATAGCCTGCTCTGTGCTCAGACCACATTTACTGAAGCTTCTGAAGCAACAGAAATTGAGAATTTGAGCGCATAAATCAAAATCTTGGTCCTTGAAGACTAGCTAGATAGCCAGCAAGGACTGACTTCCTCAGTTTTGGCCTAGCAGTCTTCCAGGTGTGTTGCAGGCGCAGACACTGAATAGATTCCTTCTCACTGCTGTGATGTTTTCCTGTGAAAGGAAAACATTTCCCCTATTCCTTCTAAACAAAGGATCAAGCATCACTTTAAGAGAGGAGAACATACTTCCTTGTATAAAACCACACAGTTTTTAAGTCTCTCCTCCTGACACCACCACCAAGACTTTGACAATAATTAGTCAGAAAAGACTTGGTTAAATACCGGTAGACTCCATTTACTTGATCCGTTTCTATTGCTGCATCATCGCAGAGCGCACAGAAGTAGTGATAACTTCTGCGACAGGCTCTTTCCTCGCATCCCACAGTGGCTCCTTTCTTGCGACAGAAGTTGCACACCTAGGACAGAATGAGGTTTAGCAGGTAAGCATTACAGCTACTGCAAATCTTGCCATACAAGGCAAATTCTATCCCCTGTGGGAAAATCAAATCTTTCATTGCAAGTCACCTCTGTATAAGTCATCAGGCAAATCCACTCCTGCAAACTCCTACCCTGGTCATTATTTCAGCTACCTTTTTGCTATTTTACCTCTACTGATGAATTTGTGAAATGATGCAAAGAGCCATGTGTGAGGGCACCAGGCAACTTCTTCCCCTCCTCTAAATCTTGCCCAAGTTTTTTCAATACCAGTTGGTATTAGGGCTTCTATTTATGTTTTCTAGGCTAGCTTCTTAATGAAGAGATTCCACCCAGGAGGTAAGGGAGGAGGGCAGCTGAAGACAAAGCCAATAAGAAAACCCTCATATAAATAATCTTCCTTCTGCCAAAACCAGGAGGTATTTCCCTTTACAGTTATGGATTGCATAATTTTCTTTCAGGCACTGGCTTAGCTCTTTACCAAAGTCTCTTAGGAAACTTAGACTAAGGACTTAAAGGCCAGAAAAACTTAACACATTTTAATAAAAAATGAACTCATTTTCACCAAATATAATGTCAAATTATGTTTCTAACTCTAAATCTGTGATCTCCCTAATCTTAGTAGATGAGAAGGACCAAGTACTTTTCTGAAATTTTTTTTCAAGTATAAAACAGGCCAGATGATCTTCAGTACTATGAGATAGGACTAAGTGCAGATTGAGAAACTCCTTACCAGCCGCTTTCCTCTCTTGAGTTCTTTCAGCACTGATGCCACATCAAACCGGATATCCAGATTGTCTGGGTTATACTCTTCAGATTCTACAAACCCTGAGGAAAATAACTAAAGACAAAAGAGATATTAAGAATTAATAGAGGGACTGAGTCACCAGTGCAGAAAAGAGAGGAAGGGTACATCTTTTCTTCTTGCACTTGCACTATGTAAGAAGGCCGATTTTGCTCTGTGTTTCTAAGAGGTTTCACCTACATTGAACAAGGAGCTGTGCTTAAACTTTTCACTAGTCAAAATAAATTCCTCTGTCTATATAGGAGATTTCACATGACCTGAAGGTGAGCTAAGAAAAGATAACAAGGTGGGAAAGTGAACTTAGTAAGAAGTGTGAATGAAGAAAGTCTGGAAGTCGAGGCTGCCCAGAGTAAGGAGAAGAAGCTCTTTGGCTGACAGACCTCCACACCTTGAACACCTTGTCACCTGTTGCATCAGCCTCACAGCCGGATGCAACATTTCTCTCTACTCAAATTTCCATACAGTCCGACACTGACAACAGTTCACTGTATAAGAAATGTAGGAACATTGTACAAAGCCTGAGACAAACCCACTAAAAGAGTGTATACGTGCACGTTCGGGCCACTTCAATTCCTGTGGAAGTGCTGAGCTATATTACAGTAAGTGAGGAAGGGGAAGTTCTTAGAAACTTTTTTTCTATATATAGCTAATTCTAACCAAAAGTGAGCTACCCTTATGTCAACTGACAGGCATGGCCTGTCTGCTCAGAAGGCGGTAGCTAACTGCAAAAAAGCCAAACAGCACCCAGAAACCTAAGGCAAATAAGTTAATAAAGTTACTGAAATTAAAAAAGTTTCAACATTGAAGCAAAATTATAGCCCTAACAACACATTTTTCAATCAAAACATCCAAGTAACCCTCTAAAATAGGCATCAGACGTTTCTGAAACATTCTGCTAAAAAACAACCACCAACAAAAAAAAAACCCAAACCAACCACAACAAAAAAACGTAATAAAAAAATAAAGATGTAAACATAAAACTAGCAAGAATAAGAAGGCTGGAACAATGAAAGCCAGAAGCCATTCCAGCAGCAGACATCTTCCTCCACTGAGCAACCTTTGCTGAAGGAAGAATATGGCACCTGTAATGGATTCTGCACACCAAGAACCAGCTCCACTAAGATCCCAGAATAAAGGGGAGGCATTTTGATGAAAGAAGAGTAAATACATTCTAGGATCACAGCATGCTTTGAGCTCCACAGATATTTTTATATAATCAACTTCTGATATTTTATTCCTTATTTTATATAAGGCACAGACTAGGGAGTTTTTTACCTTGTTATATCAAGTGATGTGAGGTTTAAGTAAGTACACAACTTTCTGTGCTCTGAGAAGCCTCATTCAATTTAGTGTCTCAGGAAGACCCGCTCCTACTGCTAGACTGTATGTGTGTCTAGAACTGTTGATGAGGAACAGAAGTGCAAGAAAACACCACACATCAACGTGTCTGGCTGTACAGCCGTGTCCTCCCCATCTCCAAAATTCTCACCAAGCCTTGTTGCTTTTCATAGCTTTTCAATCTAATATAAACTTGCTGGTTTGGGTAACCAGTCTTTTAATTCAGGCACCATTGTAGGGTCAAAAATAGACAAGCAGTGAAAACTTCCCCTTTAGTCCTTCTTCTCCATTCCTCTTAGGTACCGACCAGCTAAAAGCCACTCACCAGACAGTCCTGATGAGCTGCAATATTTCGCTCTTTCGCAATATACATTACAGAACCAGCCTCCCCTTCTGAACAAAATGCACACGTTCTTCTCACCATCTTCGCCATTATCTGGCAAGCACCTAGAGCAGGACAACTGTGAAAAAACACAAAGCAATTGATGCAACTATCATACACCAAGCAGGATGAACAGAGGAAAGCACAGCTCGTTAGCACTTGCCCACTTACTTCTCCTTCATCTACATCCCCTGAACCTTGATGCTTTGCTCCTCCAGCAACAATTACTAGCAGAATAGACAAGGCCTGCTCTTGGGACAGCAGTGGGATGGAAATCAGCTCTCAGGAGCTCCAGCAGTTACAGCAGGAGTAAAACTGGTTTATTTCCTCTTGGAAAGCCACTAGCAAGTCACAGGGAGTGATACAAGGACAATACCTGCTCCAACAACAGGCCCGAGAGCAGGCCAGCAAATCATGCCCTAGATCTGAAACCCCTTTTATTTGGAGGTGGTCAATCATTCATAGCAGTGCTTTCTTTAGGCTAGTTCTGTCACATGTGGGTCCACAAGTCAACCAAGGAGAGAAACTTCTCAAACTTCCTCAAACTTCTCCAGTGCCTTCCAGAAGTTCACAGAAAACTCAGAAAAAACACTAATGCTGTACTATAAAAAGGATGTAGCAGAGTGGAGAGGCTTGCAAGTTAAAGGGGATAGAATATAGAGTCAGAAACAAGAGATCTCAATGTTCTCTCTCAATGAGGTGGAGTGCTAACATGACTGATACAATTTTCTCCGTACTCTGGGACTTGCCCCATGGACACCTGTTCTTTTTTTCTGGCCATATCCACTCAAGTCTTAATTGTTGTTCTTCACACAATCTCTCTTTTCCCCCAGCAGCTCCAAACTTTTAAGGCCAGCTACTTATTTCACAAAACAGTCTAAATGCTTCTGGATAAGCCTTTCCCTGCATCCCCCACCAGTAGTTTAGAGCATCGCACCACACTTCAGTAACAAAAGTTTTACTTTGTCTGGTTTCTGTGCAAGTTCACTCCAGAAATCTTCAACAGTTTCCCACTGTGACTAGGTGTGATACTCCAATCTGCCCGCTGCTGGAGACGTCACCTCTGACAGCACAAACTCCTGTAAGAGAAGGGTAAGAAAAGTCTGCTTTTACTTTCAAGAAATACAAAGATTTTTAGTTAAATTATTCTAGTGAGAGAGAGGCAGTAAGGTCCAAGTACGAAACAGGCAAGAAATTCCACAGTAAAGCAAATCTTGCAGACTTTCTGTAGCTTTCAATAGCCAGCCTTTGTATTCATTAGTTCTCATCTCCCACCCATAAAATGGAAGGGGTAGTGAGAAGAACAGAGCAGAAGGAGATTTTTTTTTTTTTCCCCCTCTGGCTCTGCCACTGAAAATTCACTTAATCACAGCAAGTCACTTTGCCTCCACACACATCTGGGTATTTTTCCCCCATCCTTCTACCTCTTATAACTAAGGTAGGGTAGAGACAGATTTCCAATATCCACCTATATGGTGACCATCACATCAGTCTCAGAACTTAAGCATTAAATAAATACGATAGAAACAAACACAAATGTATAGAAGTACAAATATTAAAAACAGAATAGAAAACAAAGACGGAAAGAAATTAAAAAGCAGAACAAGTTGGAGTTTGGGTTGTCTAGAACTCAGGAAAAGTTCTCTGCAGCAAGGTAATACCTGAAATTGATGCAGATACATAGGCCCTGCTCCAGCCCAGTCAGAGGAACCAGCTCCTGGGGCTAAAGGTGAATTCTACAGTCCCTGGTGTTCTTACTGGCTCAGGAGAAATCCTGGTGCTGCAAGAGAATAGATGACACTCAGTCAAGGTCAGCCTTTGGGTTACTCCAGCACCTTTGCAGGAACCCTGAAGCAGTTGAAGGACAGCTCTTGGCCATTCCTTGCTGCAGAAGCAGCCAGATGGATCCGCTACCCTGTTTAGCTCAGTGTCCTCTCCCCCACAGAAGCACTGCTTTAGCTCTCTGCTGTGGGCTACTGCCAGGGACAGGATACTGAGATAAATGGGGCAATGGATCGGGCTGGCTGCTCTCAGGCAAGAAGGGAGGGGCCAAGGGCATGGTTCCAGTTCCATAGTTCAATTACATTTCACCTAAACAACCCTTTGCTTTCACAGGTCTTAAGCCTGCCACTCATGGGTTTCATTCAACATTCCAGGATCTCTCTGAAGAAGAAAGAAATTGTTCCTTACTCGACTCCTCCAGTAACACTCGTGACAGCATAGACCTGTTATTCTTTCTCCTACTGTCTCTTTTTCAAGTTGAAGAATCTGAAACTATTTCGTTGTTCCTTGTACAGAAGCTGCTCTGCATGTTTGATTATGCCTGCCACTTCTCAATCTCTTCTCTATTCCTGCTATGTTCCAAGAGGAGCAAATAACCTTCAAAAGGGTGGACTACCATGTGCAACACAATGGCGCTCTGTATTTTTTTTTTCTTAATAATTCTTAATATTTCAATCACATTTTGGACACTTTCATAGAACTACATACTATAGTCCTCCAGAACTCTTTCCTAAGCGGTATCAGACAGTACGGAAGGCATCAGCATTATGATTGTTGCTCTGACATGCATCATTTTCCACTTAGTTTAGATTCCACCTGCTATTTTACAGTCAAATCACTCACTGTCACAAAGCTCATCCACATCTCTTTGGTGGCAGTGAAAGTGAAAGCTGGCAGTGAAGTGGACTGTGGAAACCGAAGGTGACTAATTAATCTGTAAGAGCTGGAGGCCCTTCCACTGCCCTCCACTAATGACAGAACAAATGAAGCTGCAGAACAGAAGACAGAGGAGAAGCAGCTGCCACGTGCCTCTGCTTCTCTGGTACCAGTGCTGTTTCTGACAAGCAGGGGTTTTTGTGGGTTTGTTTTTTTTTCCAATAGTGACAAAATGGAGGAAAGCAGGAACGAAACAGAAAGTAAAAAGGGACGAAACCACTGTTGCCAAGTGCACAGGGACTGTGCCACTCCCAAATACACCTTTGCTGAAACATCACCAGTTTGTCTAAGTATTTCCTCTCCAGTGCCAATCCTAAAAGCATTCACACACATAAATACACACATTTGACCAGGAGGAAATGAAGGCACAGAATGTCACTCAGCATATCCGTAGGAGAGTAAGGAAAAGAATCCAAGTCCCATGATCTCCAGCATGCTACCAAAACCCACTACCCTAGCTCCTGCTCTGCTCTCCTCTTCACCTCAGTAAGTAAAGGAGCTGGTTTATTGAAACAGGGAGAAGGAAGGAAATTACACACCTATCACCCTACATTCACTGCATCCTCCATTTGCACTTTGTGGGGAAAGAAGCACTGCTGGTCATGTATTAGCTGGGCATGACCTGCATAACCACCCCCTGTTCTTCCCCAAGTCATTAGTACTACAAACACACTCAGCCTTTGCAAAATTTTCAGACAAAACGAACAGAGAAATCCGTATTTCTGACCACCTTTCGTTTGCTACAAGGGAAATATTTTTAAAGATCTAAAAAAATATTTTCTTCAGAAAGGTATATGTTAACGCATCTGATCCAAGCGATGGGGGTGACGGGAAGGTTCCTCACCAGATCTAAACTCTCACCTATTTGCTAGATCACAGAACAGTTTGAACTGGAAGGGACCTTTGAAGAGCATCTAGTCCAACCCCCCGCTAGAGCAGGATCCTAGAGTAAGGCACACAGGAACACGTCCAGATGGGTTTTGAATGTCTCCAGAGAAGGAGACTCCACAACCTCTCTGGGCAGCCTGTTCCAGTGCTCTGCCACCCTCACAGTAAAGAAGTGTTTTCTTATGTTAAGATTGAACCTCCTATGTTCCAGTTTGTGCCCATTGCCCCTTGTCCTGTCACTGGACACCACCGAGAAGAGTCTGGCCCCGTCTTCCTGACACCCACCCTTGAGATATTTATAAGCATTAATGAGATCCCCCTCAGCCTCCTCTTCTCCAAGCAGGTTGCTCAAAGCCCCGTCCAACCTTACCTGAACACTTCCAATGCCCAGGCATCCACAAGTGTCTGGGCAACCCGTTCCAGTGTCTCACCACCCTCATCAACAGTTTAAAACAGTTACTTCTTGTCCTATCACTGCAGGCCAAGGTAAAAAGTCTTTCTCTGCCTTCTGTATAAGTCTCCTCTATGTACAGAAAGGCTGCTGAGGTGATGTTTTCCCTCATTCTCCAGTGCTTCGAGGCCTAGCGGGGTGGCAGAGCCGCAGGAGGCTCAGGGCCGAGGCCGGCCCTGTCGCGGGGTTCCTCCAGGACAATGACCGTCACCGCTGAGGGAAACCCGGGGTCGCCTAACAGCCCCTCCCCCAACCCCGCTCTCCCCCGCGCTCTGGCCGGGCCCATTCATCGAGACTCCGAGGGGAGGGGGGGAGCAGGCACTGAGGGGGCGTCGAACACCGGGTGTCCCCAGCTCCCTCCCCCCATTCCCGCCGTGCGACTTACCGCGGGGCTGTGGGAACCATCCATCCCCGTCCCCACAGACCGGCCGGCGCCAGCACCCACTTCCGCACTCACCCGCCCCCCCCCAACTCTCCCGCGCGGATGTGGGCGTGCCCAGCCGCGGCACGGAGCATGCTCAGTGCGCGCCCGCCGAGCGGCAGAGGGAGACGGGGCTCCGCGCGGTGCAGCCCCCGGCGCCGATTGGCTGCGGCTCCGGCGTGGAAGGGAGGGGGGCGGAAGGGCGCCGCCGCTCCGCCGGTCACGTGGTGAAGGAGCGGCCCTCGGCCCATCCCCCGGCCTTTGGGGACCCCCGGTTCGATACCCGCGCCCGGCAATCCCGATGGGCGCTGTCGGGCAGCCGTTTCCAAAGGGATTTCCCCATGGGGAAGGGGACGTCATGCATCTTCCCCTCGCCCCCCGTTCATTTTTGCACGTCCCTCACCCAGCGCAGGGGGACAGCAGCGGAGGGGCTGTGTTTCCACCCCGGTACAGCTCACCGGCCACAACAGAACAGGCACGTTCTGGCCCATCGGGAGGCCGCACCAAACACAACATGGAGTATTTTTCGACCAGCTCCCTTTACCAGCTAGAACAGCTTTGGCTTTTCAGCAGCGCTGGCATTATTCCAGCTGGTTTCCCCAGTCCCTTTGTGCCTGCCCAGATGCAGCATCCCAGAGCTAAGGCCAGTCCCTGTGTCCAGGCTCACAATTAGATTATATCCAATAGCCAGATGCTGCTATGCAACACCAGTTCCCAAATCTACTATCTAGATGGTATGGAATGAGTCAGCTGGATTCAAGGGCCGTCATAAGTGCATTAGTCTTAATCTAGGAAAACTTTCCTGACACAAGTCTGTTCTTCAACATAGAAAAAAAAAATTATGTGGAGGAAAATCCACTGCCAATCCCTTGTGATCCCTTCTTCCAAACCCCCTTTGTGCACAGCCATATAGTTCTGCTCAAAGACGTGGAGCTAGAAATTAGTTCTCTCAGTAATTTTTTGGCACAAAAAAGAAATCACTGGAATGTACTCCAATCCAGATTCTTTCATACCTATGCCAGAGGTGATCTTTGCATTTGTATATATTTATTTCTCTGTAGGTCATGGAGCCCTTATACCTCCTCATGTCCCTACAGTCCCTCTGTTGGGACAGTCCTGCTCACCATGAGAGTCAGCAATGTCTACACCACAGGGCTGGATGACACCATTTCACAGGAGCAAGGGACCACCCTGAAAAAGCCTAAACTGGTTTCAGAATTCCCATCTGCTGGTCCTCCATCAGTGTGGAGGAATGGCTTGCTGAGCAAGGCCGAATGTAAGGGCTGTGAGCGAGCAATACTGATAACCAAAGTAACTTGCCAGGGTCAGAATGACCTCGAGTCTGGTGGAAAGTTCCAAGGCAGAACCTGCGGTTAACAAGAATGGGAAGAATTCTAAAGAAGATAACTGCAAGAGGCTGGAAGATGCAAATGTAACCTTTAACGCTTAGCCAATCAAATATAGACTAGTAGGCATAATTAACCTCCAGTGTATAAAAGGCATAGTGTAGAGAGTTTACCAGCAGAATGGCTACGTAACAGAGGCCATGATCATGATACCATAAGGTTGGTAAAGATATAACCGCAGCTACGTGACTTAGACTCAAGGACACACTATCCTTGAGCATTAGAGCAAGGATGAGCAAGCACAAGTATGCAGAAAAGTACACAAAAATTCCCTTGATCTTTTAGCTGTAACTGCAAGGCTAACCATAAAAATTCCAGTACATGTTGTAATAGACAACCAATCATAAGCTATGCTTTTGCAATATGTATAAGCTAATTAAGAGCTGTATAAATACGGAAGATAAACGCCAATAAAGTGAGACTTGTTGATCATCATCGGATGTGCTCGTCTCCCGCGGTCTGTTCTGCGACAGCATAGCAAAACTCAAGTTGAAGCTTGCTTATCACTCATACTGAGTCGTGTCTTGCTTCCCTCGCCTTCTGCAACACATCAGTGTTGTAAAATGTACACTCCCCTGCCAGTCAACAGAAGCTGATTTCAGGGCATCTCCAGAGCCCTGCTTCACATTTCAATGTGACTGATTGCCATCAGGTGCTCCTCTTTCAACACCCCTGACATGCTGACAAGAAATCCCAAACATGTCATTCCACAGGCACTTCTGAGTGTTTCACTTGGACCATTTCCAGCTATTTTTCCATTTGTGCTTGCGCTCAGTGCTTTCACACAATACTCTGCTAAAGCACAGGAGGCACGAAGGGCTACGGTCAGAAATACGCCCATCTCTGAGCTGCGTAAGGGCAAGCAGAGGAACCAACAGCTGAGCAGAGGGCAAGTTCATATGAGCAATCTCGGAATGGCTATTGAACTGACACAGCTATAATCTGCAGAGGATACTTGCCAGCCACCTTCAGCAGAACTCATCCTAATAAAATTACAAAACCAGGTGGAAAACATACCTTGTAAGGTAAGTTTGCAAGAGGACAGATTATGGTCTGGTATGTGGGACACACAAGCAGAGAAAGCGTCAGACTGCAAGGGGACTAGAAGCTGGGTTGCAACTGGTACATCTTGTGTATCCTCATACGGAGGAGGAGAATGAAAGCACTAGCCCGAAGACAGACCTGATAAACACAGCTAGCCAAAAAGTCCCATCTCCTACACACACCTACTGTAACACCCACACTGACAGGCTCTTGGATAGTTGCAGACCACACAGCACAAGTAAGTGCTTTGTCATTTGAAATATCAGGTCTATTTTCTGCAGCAAGAAACAGAGCTTTTCCTTACCAGCCCAGTTACTGTAATTCCTGCCACTGATCTACAAATTATAATCAGCAGCAGTAGCACGTCTGGTTTTCCCCCTTGACACTTCAATGACATTCCCATCTGCTTTTCCACATTTAAGTCGAGCTCAGAGACAGATATTTTCTGCATCCTCACTTGTATAAAAGGCTTACACCAGTGTTGGGTTGCCAGTGGGCTTGCCATGCAGTTCAGCGTGTCTCTGGAGGTTTTTACATTGCGTGATGTTATCCTAAGGCATACTGCCTCAAGTAGAGACAGATCTTCAATGCAGCAAGAAGCAACCGAGCCAAACGTTGCCTAAATCATTACTAACTCCCGCAAATAGTACTTCTCTCTGCTCTGTAAAATGTGAAATCCAATGACAAAATCTGGTATTGGCCAAGCAAATACCAACAGATGATCTGCCATGCACAGCCTCCCACAAATTCAGGAAGTGCTCGACTCCTTGATCAAACTAGAGGTAGTTTGGTTCAGTCTCTAAAGGAAGCAAAGGCCTCGGCTATAAGGAAGCCAACAAACTCTCTAGTTCCAACCTGTTCTCTGAAAACCAACATAAGAACAGGGTGACATGGGGAGGATCAATGAGTATGGGCTTAGAAAATGGAAGAGCAGTCATGCGATTAACATATGAATAGAGTGTCATTCTTCCAAGACTCATTTATCAAGGAACAAAGCAAGCTGTGGGTACAAGGAGTCTCATGCCTACCTCTTTCATCACAGGTAATTTGATGATGGGCCAACCACTTTATTCCATAAATATGACAGCCCGAGTGAGCTGCCTCTGAGCTCTCCCTGCTAAGCAGCTGGCTGCACGGCAGTGATCTCCCCTTGAGTTGGGACCCCCCTCAAGGTTACTCCTCGAGGCTGAGAGACCCCTTACCAGCTGCAGGCATCACACATAACCTTCTATTATAGTGCACTAGATTTTCTATTGTTAAGTTTGGTTTTGTGTTGGTAACTTTGAATCATTATTATATCCTCTGCAGTAGGTAACAGAGTGAACCTTGCCATTGAACTCACTTTTACAACGTCCTACTTCAATAAAACCACTTTTACTTACACCTTTGGTGGTGGTTTTTCAAGCGGTCTAAATCACCCATCCGCAACACCTTTTTTGCACAATGCTCCAACACATTCCAAAGCCACACACACCTGCACACCCATCCCTTGATCCATTTCAGAGTCGCCTCCCACATCTGCACTTGGTGTCACCTAATGTAGCTTTTTCTCTTTACCAACAAACCACATGGCAAGGACTTCTGTGGATTTCTCAAGGATTTCTGTGTGTCACAAACATGGAGAGGGACACAACCCAGCAAAAATCAGCCATTTCTCTCCTGCAGCAGCAGGACTTGTAGCATGAACACAGCTCTGCAAAACTGTTCTGAATCTCATCTCTGTTCAAGACCACTTGTCCCACTGGATCCATCAAGCTTAGGTATATTTTACTAAATCTTAGCCCCCAGACAGGCAGACTTGCACTCATAATGAGTTTCAGAAACCCGAGTTTTGCTAACTTAGCATTGTGGAAGGGCACAGAAAACATCGACTAACCCTTGCTCTGTGTCAGTCATGTCTCTGCTGCAGACAACATAGAAGCATGAGTTTTTCCAGTGCACTGTGAACTTTGATTGCGAACGAAAAGAGAGAGGGGGTGGAAAAAAGACTAAGAGCACAGAAATTATCTAGGAAAAGTTTGATGCCTGTTCTTATGACAAACAGCTCCAATTTTGTAAACTACAAAAGTGACATTTAAATGTAAATTTGAAAAACTATCCAAGTGAATTGGATTAAAATTAGTTGAATGTAATGAGCACCACAGATTTAAGTGTACTGTTTGTAGTAGTCTCCATTTAAATCTCCAGGTACATGACATGTTGACAGTAGGAAAGCTTTGCCTATAAGGTTTTTTTCCTGCACTTCTGGACTCCACACTGACAGGAAATCTCTGTTTCTGGCATGCTTCCAGCTTCATAACCATAATCCCAGGTGAGTTCAGTTCCAGCTTTCACATGCCTAAGAAATAAAACACTTGGTCAATTTGTTTGAACTAACTGCAATAGTACTGTGCTTACAGTTCGTGATTAATGACTCACATGCAAACCCAAAAATCATAGGGGGGCAAGGAGCATCACACAGACAGCTTGCTGGGAGAGAACCAAAGAGATATAACGAGTCTCTGGCACACAGATACTGCTTTGCCTACCAGAGCTATGGAGAACGTAAATACCTGTATCTAGGAGAAAAGAATTTATCAAGCAGTGCAATAGGGTCAGAGTCTAAACAACCTGCTCTAACTCCAAGGATAATTCTGGGAAACAAAAATCAAACAAAACAAAACAAAAAAAAAGGAAAAAACATGTAAGTGAATACAACTAAATGAGAACACAGACAGTTTTGTTATTTTTACTCTGTACAGATCTTTACATACAGTGGTGATCATCTTTGGTCTGACAAGCTACATTTTAATGCAATTGCACCATGTGCACAAAGTCTAAGATTCAGAATTAAACACATGCTCCTCATGAACCAGCCGCTCTGGCAGTACATGAAAGAGAAGAAATTTCTAAGGTAGGAAATCCATTGCCCAATATGAATGCCAAATTAAATACCTGAAACTAAGTTGCTGAGGGACAACTAAGAGAAAATACTATAAATTTTCAGTATTATAAAGATGATAATAATTCTCTAATACTTCTCACTGGATATGATATAAGGGACATCCAGTGAATTACCAGGCAGCAGGCTGAGAACAAACAAAAGGAAGACTTTTCAAACAGCACCTGGCAACTTGCTGCCTTACGATGTTCTGGAGGCCAGAAATGTAAAACAAGTAAGAAGGTGACTGGGCAAGTTCATGGAAGATACACAATTAAGGTCGATGATCCAGATGCAGTCCTTAATGTGGAAAAGTTGCAAAAGGGTGACTGCCAGAAAGCAAGAGGGCCAGTCAGGGGAACATTCCTCCAACAATCTTCTTCCCCAAGTGTCTTCTACTGACCACTATTACCTCTCTCCAGTGGCCTCAGTTCCCACTATACACTTCTTTACTGAGTACCTGAGCAAGAAAGACTCTAGCTAAAACAAAATCTTTTTTCTGACAATGTTTCAAAATATTGTCTTCAGAGGCCCTCCTCACAGTGCAATCCACAGCATCTGTGTCAGTATGAATCAGGCCTGCAAGGCTCCACAGAGGATCAGTGTTCCCTAGGGTCAGTTTGTCAGGAACAAATCCTCTCCTCTCTATTTTAAGTTCTCACCTAGTACTCCTGCTGTCACACTAGCATCTTTTCCATTTATACAATAAATCTTGGGTTTAGCTGCCGCCTTCTTGTGTGTCACTGGCACCAGCTCTCTGCACCTCCCCTTCTGTCATCCACTACAGGAATACCCACATCTTTGGCTTTCAGAGGAAGCTTTTATCTCTGAGTTTCCTAGTGCCACCTCCCCATGACATATTGGGCTACACAAAGTCCTGCTTCTCTTCGTAGCTGTGAGGAGAAGGCCTAGAGCCAGCCTGTTTGGCTCACAAAGTGTCGCAGCCTTCAAACCCTGTAGGGCCCAATCCTGCCCTAAAGGACCCAGATCTGCTGGCCATTCCCTGAGACACAACACCGGGATCAGTGAATCTTGGCTTTCAAAATGACCATGCTGAATTAAATTTGTTTTTCCACTGAAGAAGATTATCACTGAAGTGGATGCATCAGAATTAAGCTTCCCCACTTTACATTTCAGTGCAAAACTGAAGAAAAACTCATTAGTGATAATCAACAGCTGCATTCTTTCAGTATGTACTGCACAGTAAAAAAATCACCAATAAGAAGGAAGTTTTATGGTTTCATAATCTAAGCATCTGCCCCTCTTTAGCATAATTATTTCCTAATAACTGAGCACTGCTTTTTCCCCTAGTGCTTCGAATGCACAACATTAAACTTCCAAGTATTCACCTGTTTGTGAAGAACGCCACCCATGGGAAACTTCTGTTGTGAGTCTCTACAAACACGCTCTGTGCAAAGAGATTTGGGCAGCAGCTGTGCTGTAAAACAGAATATTTGAATTAGAAACAGCAAAACACCTCATCGTTGGCTGAAAAGCCTGTTTTGCATCACGTATCTGTCACTGGTAAAGGTAGTTTCGTCCTTCCCTTCTCCAGCTCACACAGAATCTCTATTACTCTGTGCCACTGCCACTTATTTTTGCAGTAACTACGTCTCTTTAAAGTATTATTTCCATCGTATTATGAAAGTACTTTTGCCTAGGAAAACCAAGTTCTTTTATCAAACTGTCCTTCAGAAACTTATGATGAGAATTCATTTATGATTCAGGATGCACCAGACATGCACCATGACAGATACATCCTGTGGGCAGTGATGCCAGGGAACAAGCAATAGATTAAATGATTGTGTATGTTGGCAAAGAGATACGAGATGTGAAAGGTCATTCAGATGCACGTAGAACATGTGTATGGTCATAGATGCAGAAGAAAAGCTTCAGCAAGACGCACTACTAATCTTAACACCATATTACTCCTGCAATGAAGAGCAGTTTAAACATATGCAAGGATTTTGCTGGTAAGTCACATGTTCATGCCAACAAAGAGAAACAAGTTACTTGCAGAGTACATACAGATGTGTTTATGAAATGTTCATCTTACTTGGACTACACTTGGTAATTCATTACTATTTCTCGGCAAGTCAAAATTGAGAGACTTATTCAGCAGATATGCACACAGTACTGCTTTCTGAACCTATGATGGAATGAATTTCCTACAACATCACAACACTTATCCTAAACCAGCACAAGCTAGAATTTACAATGGTTGGGAAACAAAAAACAAGGCTGGGAGAAGGCTTGTGGTTCAACAAAATGTGCCATTTGCTCTCTAGACTCCAAAAAAACACTGTTCAAAAATTCAGGAGAAAGATGTCACTCATTAGTGGGGAACATTTCACTCAGAACACAGTGGTGCCAAAAACTACAACTAGTACACAGCATGCATCATCTTCTGGAGGCACTAACAGCTGGTGTGACCCAACCTGCTGTTCCATCATTTCAGAGTGCAAGGGAGCACCACACAGCCTGTCTTGTTGTGCACCTACCACATATATGGGTTTTGCACAAAAGCTTTCTAGTTTATGCAAATACATCACTTATTTAAGCTAAGACAACTAAGTTAACACATGCAACTTTTTACTTACATTAAGAAAACGACCCACATTTCCTTCTTTTGTGGCATCCAGTACATAAATATTTTTTTCATTAGCATTCTTCAGAAGTGTCCTGTCACCATCAGCCTCCTCACAAGATGCGTCTCGTTTTGACTGCCTGTGATTTTCCTCTTTGCAGTCAGCTTTTAGTGCTACACACATGTTGCCCAGCACACTTGACTTGCCACACTCAACACCCTGCAGAGACAGACTCTTTCTTTTGCATTTTGCACTGTCCATGTCAGCAGACTCAGTCTGTCCAATTTCCGTTGGATGTTCTTCCTTTTGCTGCTGAGTGGATTCTGTCAATGGACAAGTAAGTTATTTTTCAATGCCAGTTTCAAGCCAAAGCCTATCCCTTTTTTCAGCCCTGAACTCTTATCCACCCACCCTTCTTTGTTCTCAAAAATGTACCCAGCTTCCTTGCTATTTATAAGTCCGTAAAACAACTACCCTTCTCCATGCCTCTCATCAGTCCTCCTGCAAATGACTACGTTCCCTGCAACAGTGCCTAAAGCACTTGCTCAACTCTCCTGTGAGTGATCTAGTCTCTCCCTTCTTCCCAAATCCCACTCCAGATTGCCTTCTTCCACACAGCATTTGATCATCATTCTCCACCTTAAATCCCAAGAGAATCACAAACTTTAATTAAGACAGAAACAGATACTTGCACATGCAAATAGCATCAGTTTTACACTGCCTCTCCAGCTTGAGGTCCCCCCACCCCGGAATTATATCCTGTTCAATTTTTGTTGACTGGAACATGTATTGGGTGTGACACAATACAGTTTGCAAGACTGACTTTCTCGCAGTTGCACTGTATTTGAGAAGCTGTCAGCACTGTCTCACATGTCCCAAAATCAACTTTGCAGGCAAAAGACTGCCCTGTACCAGTTAATGTACTGTAATATGCAAGGCAGCAACAATTTCTGTACCACTGAACTCTCTTAGGACAGCCCAGGCATTATGCAGACCACATCTGAGAATAGGTCTGCTCACATACAATTATCATTTTCTACATTTTAAGCCTATCACCTGATGGGGCACAAATGTACTAAGAGTGCAGTATTTGTAGCTCTCCAAACTTACTTTCTTTTCCTTTCTTTGTTCCACTGGTTAGTTTTGTTTTGCTTAACTGATGAATCTGAGAACTATTATCTTCATCTGAGGTGGCACTGTGCACCAGTGTATCAGTTCCCTTTAAACAGAATAAAAAATAATGAAAAGGCTGTGATATATTGTTGCTGTATGCAACTCTGGGTCCACACAGGATAGCAAGTGGCTTTTAGGACTCTAGGGTTGAAGCTTCAAACCTACTGTAATGCATGGATATGGCTGAGTTTCAAAAGTTCATACGTTTACTGCAATGCAACATTTATCTTAACGTCAATTTATCCTTCAGAATAACCCAGAAGGAGCTCCTCACTCAAAAAAACATTTTAAAAGTGGTTAAGTCCCAACAATTTCACCAGAATTTAAACATGTTTATGTAAGTTGCTGAATTAAAGCCCAAACATGCTTCTTACACGGTTTCAATAAAATGAACAGATGTGGCAGGATTTCTCCTTTCCCACCACAGAGAGGCAATTAATTATGAGAGCTCCAGAATGGACAGCACTGTCAAATGTTGGCATGAATATATCCCACATGCATTTCTTAAGTGTAATGAAACTAATGAAACCTACAGAGTAGGTTTACCCCAGTTTCCCTCCTTTGCACATATTTGCAGGGAACACTTCACACCCCAGTCAGATCAAATTCTCCCAACTGTGTCAGTGTATCAGAAAACTGCGTCCAGCTCCTGAGATTTTCTTCTTTCCCTGCTTTGTCATTCTTTGGGGAGACATTACAAAAATATTGTCACTGTCACCCCCGAACCCAGCAGTTAGTTGTAACAGGGGGTGGAGGGGCAGAATGATTTCTTAAGACTCTCAAGGCTAGAGTGCAAGTGAAGGATGGAGAAAGAAAGACTGTGAGAGTAGTTAGTGCTGGTTTCTGAGAACATACTGAAGGACTGATAATGGAGAAAGGATAGGGTGTAACTTCCAGCACGCCAGCTTAGCTCATAGCGTGACACAATCTCACAAAGAAAAATCACAAGGACTACTTAAATGTATAAAAGATCAAAATTAACATACATATTCAACATGGTGAAAAATGAATCTATTACAGCCACTTATTATTTTTATTATTACCATTTTTAGCTGTTGATTATGAAAACCAGCTATTCTAGTTCCAGGCCTTCTTGCAGTTGCAGTAATTAAATTCCTTGGAGGAACTCTGTACAGAAAGGTCAAAAGGAAATTGTAAAAGACAAAAAAAATCCGTAAGTAACTCTCACACCACACACTTCTCGAACTGTCTAGTTCATGAAGAACAGACTCCACCAGAGCCTGCAGTCTGGCCTCACCCCAAGTTCTGTGACTATTCTTCTGTCTTTAAGAATTGAGGACCTAGGATAGTATTTGTAAAAATAACCTCAGTTGTTCATACTTTTTTGAGAGCTCAACAGCTGCTTTTACATCCTTCCCCAGTTCTCCTGCTGAGAAACAAAATCTCTGTTGTTTATCTATTATTATATCAGATCATCTCAAAATAGAAGACCTACAGACAGTTTTGTACTTCTCATACTATTGCTTTCAACAGTTTTGACAGTGCAAAGACGTTGCAGGGACAAAGGATAGAGAGGGAGACAGAGGGGGAGACAGGCATATATGGCAGATACAGAAATACTCGCCCACAAAAGAACCTCACTCTTTCACATCAGGATAAGGTTAAGGAAGGATGGGAAGTAGTGTCTCACATATACATTTAAAACATCTAAAATCACATTCATTTGGATCGTGTTCAGAGTGCAGTAGAAAACACCAGTTTCAAAACTAATCTTAATATCTGTACTATGCCTAGCAATAATTAACAGCTCTTATTCAAGAAAATCTTCAATGCAAAACATTTATATGTGTTTTCTTGCCACAAAAAAACAATCATGGTACTTCTTTGGACTACCGATAATGGCAACAAATGCTATTCTTTAAGGCTTTCTTAAGATTTACAACAGGGTTTAAATTCAAAAGGTGCAGTAGCCACAAGAAGTTGTGCCATCACTACATGATTACATTGTTTGTCCTTTTAAAGGCAATCTGTGTGGGTGAACAACACGTCAAGCTTAGCACACTGATGTCTTCTTAAAGGTTTCTCTGATCAGTTGGATTGTCATTTCTTAAGAGGCAGAACAATAAAGTATTTCTGGCTGCCTTGGGGTTTTTTTGGGTTTTTTTTGGTTTGTGGGTTTTTGTGGGGGGGGTTTTTTGTTTTCTTTTTTTTTTTTGTTTTGTTTGTTGTGTGGTGGGGGGTTTTTTGGGGTTTTGTGGTTTGTTTTTTTGGGGGTTTTTTGTTTTTTGTTGTGGGGTTTTTTGTGGGTTGTTTTTTTGTTTGTTTGTTTTGTGTGGGGTTTTTTGTTTGTTGTTTTGTTTTTTTTTTTAACACAACCCACATGCTAAACATTTTTATTCTCAGTAAATTTATGAGATTTAAGGTAGCAGTGCAGTGAATGCAACTTTAAAACTGCTTCCCTGCAATTTTTAGTAACAGCACTTAGTAGAAGTAAAATCTCACTGATTGCTGATAATTATGTAATTTACAAAATTATGAATTCATTAGGTTTCCAAGATACTGCAATGCAATTGAGAAGATACTGGCAGGTGTTTAAAAAAGTATCCATTTGCAATTGCATGATGCTTCTCAAAGATCCACAATAATTTTCTACTATGAAATGAGCAAGAATTTGGATTCATTTATGAGTAGTACAAAGAAAGTGCTTACAAAGTAGTGTGGCAAAGCATGGAATAAAGTTTAAGACAACAAGCTCCCAACTTCCTTCTGAAAAGACTATAGCATGCTGTTGACGAAGCCAAATGGTTATTTTGCAGTAATTTTATTTTAGGAATCCTGATAGGCTATGAGACCTTGACTGTAAAATGAAAACAGGACCAGAATTTTTGCATAATTCACTGCAAAAGCAAGGTGTTGTCAGACTCCTAATGGGAAATTTTACAACTCTGAGCAGGAAAGGTTATGTTACAAAGAACAAGATGTTTAGAAACTGGGAGGAAAAGGACAGGACAGTTAAGGACTAATTTGTTATCAAAACCTTCAGTGTAATCAAGTATCTTTAAATCATTTATCTCAAGTATCTTCTATTAATTTTTTCAAATTAGCATAATGATTAATGCCCTGGACAGATCAAGTACACCCAGGAGATGAAATGGATTTCCAGAAAATGCCAAGTGGCAAACACAGCATGTAAAACTAATATAGAGGGAAAACTTTGGCTAGAGTTCACTAGAAGAAATAATTGGGCATTAACAAAAAAGTTGAGAAAGGAAAAAAACCACATCCTCAGCTGAGGACATTTCAGTTCTACTCTGTTTTACTAATATTCTGCTATTTTAGAAAGTCCTGTGTTTCTTATGCTTAAGTTTGCTTTGGTAAACTTACAGGGTTGATTTATTTTTATTATCCATAGTCTGAGACCTCAAAGATTCCTGCTTCTCAAGCATATCATTTTTGCCAGTCTGCACAAGTTCAATCACAGAGTCTGAACAATCAGTGTCAAGTTTTCTTTTTTTGGAAAAAAAGCCATTGCCTCTGTCATTCACAGCACTCTTATCTTTCAGCTCTTGACCAGCATCTCCCAATACTTGAACTTCAGCTCTGCTCATTAATCTGCCTGAAAGAAAAAGAAGATTTTTTTTTTTATTTTTTTTTTTAAAAAAGTTATTTGCCAAGATGGGTCACTATCACGTTTAAATTTACATTAAAAAAAAAAAAAAAACAACAACATTATTTGGGAAAGCAAAATATGAATGCATTTACACTGAAGGAAAACTAGCCCTGGTACAGGATGCACAGACCTGTGAGGGGAAAATCAACAGTTTGAGACAGGCTTTGCTCCAGAATGTTTTGATTATTTGTCTGGCACTATCACACTGCAGAGTTCTTCAACGTTCTTCTGTCCATTTGATCATTTTCCAAGTTAGGATTATATTGACTCCTCTTCCAACCCCATATTTCCCTGTCTGCTTCTCAAAAAAATTCCATGGCACAGGCCACAGGAGAGGGAGAATTATGCTACATATCTTCCACAGATCACCTTCTATTACCTGAGTAAGTACAAACAAATGTCCCCTTGTCAATATCATCTAGGCAGCGGACGCCCCAGCCTTTCTTTTCCGTGTTGAACACTTGCAACCTGACTTGAATGCCGTGTTGTACAACTCTGTTCTGACACATCATCTTGTCACACCTGCACAACACACTACACTCATATATTCTGTCAAGAGGAAGCAAAACAAAAATACAATATAAAAGAATGCATTACCAAAAGAAAGTTGCTATTATTCATTTCCCTCCTGAGTATTAAGAAGGCAGCTGACTGAAAAGATAAAGACTCTGGCTAAAACTGATTGTGCAGCAGTGCTCTGAAGCTCATGACTTTCTTGACTGCTGATTCATCAATTTTAAGAGCCTGTCAGCCAGATTTTGGTATAAGTAGACAAGAAAAAATAAATGCTACCTTTTTATTTTATAGAAGTAAATCACACAGAAGCAGAAATCCCTTTGAAGCACCTCATTCTAGGCTGGAACAGATTTTAGCAAAAGACAACCTGTCTGCCTGGACCTCATTGTAGCTGTCATGAGTTTTAGGATTTAATGAATCTATTTCTACAAATTCACAATTGTGAAAACTAACATCACATAGCAAAAAAGACTGAAACGGGCTCCTTAAGCCTATGGGTTCAGCCCTTGGCTATCGCAGGAAGCTACCTTGCACATCTCGTCTCCTAAACACCTGAGGTTACTGACACATTCCCCAGGCCACATATTAATCCATGGAAGCTGAGTAAGAGAAAAAGTGAACACTTGCAGGACTAGGACAGCTTTGGAGACTCTTTCAAGAGTCACCATAACCAAGTCTGGCAACAGCATCTGGCTGATGCTTCTTTAGGACTCTGGTCCTAAAAAGCAAATGGTAGACAAGATAGAGGGCAAAAGCCAAGGTTGGCTACTGCTTCCCACTTCTTTGGCTGATATACACTGTGATGGTCTTGTAACAGATCTTCTCTCCTTGTGGCAGGTTTCCTTCCCTTATCCCTTCTCCCCTTGGCGTGCCCAAATGAACCAGCACATGGGCCAGATATGGCCTCAGTTCCTGAACTAGCTAATACTATATTACGCTTTACGCTCTTCTTGGATGTTGAACTAATCTGTGAAAATTGCAGTATTGGCAGCACAAGTGTTTTGTAACTCCTACTAGTCAAGTCACATTAATTATTTTTGTCATCCTGATCTGTCAGTAAAATTGTGACAAAAATGGAACATTTCAGTAGTCCAGAAACTGCAGTTATTTTAGTCCTGTAGCACTTACACTACAGGAGTAAACTAAGAGTATACAAATAAAATAACAGCATCTTTCTTACCCACTAGGAACAGGTCCCTCCAGTCTTTTGTAACTGTACCCATGGGATGTTTTACTACTTGGAGACAGAGAAATTTTACTACGGCCTCTTGCAGTTAGCTGTAAGCATGCACATTTTGACCTAAAAAAATAACAGTAAAACACCTCAGAATGTATCTGGGGCAGCATAAATCAAACATAAATCTACATAATTTAAAATGTACTTGACCACATACACACACACTTTAATATACACCTGTGTTCCCCCCCACCCGACCCCTTTTACTCCACAAAACCATTCCAGGCACCCTACCCTTCTCTTTGTCTCTTGCCTGGTTATGAGTGCTTTACAATAATGTTCTCTCCACCCTAAACCCATTCTTCTGCCAAGCTCTGTAAAAGACACATGCAAACAGATGAAGTACAACAGAAATTTATTATTAACAAGACACTGTCAAATGGATTGAATGGATGAATGAAAATCACCTGTTCCAGCACAGAATCCTAGCCTATGAGCCACTACCTCATTACCTTCTTCCCACCCCAGCCCCCAGGAAAGTGAAGAATTTCACACTGCAGAGTGAAAAACTATGGCAATAATGCTAGTCTTCACCATTCTATGTCATGACAACTCCAAAGACCCACAGCATTTGTGCAAACGGCCATGGATCAAATCCTGAACCCCAAAACTGCATCTCAGCTCTTGGGGGCGTTCAGCGCAAAGCAGCAGCATGCAATGTTCTTACTGTTCCCCATCACGCAGCTGAAACTAAGTAACTTTAATAACTGAGAGTTCATTATACTAGGCTGTGATTTCAGTACATGCAACTGCCCTAGATATCAATAATACAAAACAGCTTCAACACCAAGTAATACCTACAGGCAGAGATCAGCTCAAAGACAAACTTATCACCAGACTCACATATGTTAACTGGCAGGTTCCCACAGAGTAGCACGTAACCCAGAGTTGCTGGGCTTTAGAAAAAGACAACAATAAGCAACACTATTTGAACTGCTCAGAACACAAATGTGTTCTGTGACCACAGGGTTTCATAGTTTCTGTTCAGACAAGGGAAAGGATGGGATCTAGAGGTTGAGAACAGGGATGTTTCTTCCTCTGACCTCAGCAACCTTCTACGTTCCAAATGATCTGATCTCTCCAGCTCTCCCATCCCACCTCTAGGATACTATCCAACAGCAGGAGCTGCAGCAGAAGTTGTCATGCAGGATCCTTCCCTGCCTTGCCAGGAAAAGGAGCCTTCCTTTGCTGGCACAACTCTCCCTTCCCCACTCCTCTCCCAAAGACAAGAGATCTGCTTGCCAGCTCCACCTGCAGGAAAAGCACTGCCAATGTGGGAAGAAAGGGAAAGGAAGACAATATTCCAAGCGTTGACCTCTTTCTTCCCTACAACAGAGGCTGGATGGGTAGGAGCACCCAAGTTCTGGAGAAGACAAAGACACAGTGGTGTCAGTCAACACAGAGCATGGCACAAGACAACTACCACAGATATTGCTGTGGTGCTGGTTCTTCGTTATTTGGCACTGTAGTGGTGCAGACCACCCCTCACCCTGAATTCAGGTATAGGGAAAATACTTTTAATACAGCCTTGAAGGAAACTGCTGTATTGCTTCCTCTTTGGGGTAAAAATCCCATAGTTCTGTAGCCAAGATGGGCCTAAGGGTATCTCCTCCACCAAAACAATGTAAATGGCTTGCTCAGGGCAAATAAGATGATTATCTCCTCCTAGTAATAGCCTATTTTCAAGCAATCTGCTACTACTGGTAACAGTCTCACCAGTCCATGGTCCTTGCTTGTTATCACAAAAGAAACCCACCAAGTCAATCATCTCTGAGCCTGTAAGTATCAATCCTAAAGCGAGGCCTTTTGGAGCTCTCCGGGATCGCAGTGTGCTGTATCCCAGCATCTCCCCCTGAGAAGGGATAGCCTCACACAACAACAGTCTACTGGGGTAAGTGGACGAAGGGTAATTTACTGTCTGGCTTTGTAGACTGGCGAAGGGAAAAAAACGGTTGTCCACTGGGGCCAACGAAAGAAAACACCTGTTTGTAATACAGCTGTGTGTCCATATGTATAGTTGAATTAGGAAATTTTATTGCATCTTTAAATTGAGCATTCTTATTGTTATTATTATATTGTTTTAATGCCATGTTGAATCATTGTCAAGCAACATATGTGAACCTTTCCTTACCTCTTTACTAGGCATAAGCCATTGACCAGGTCTGGGACTAGGAGTGGATTCAGCTGCACCTAGACTCCTCACCAAGGAGGAGTTTAGAAAGCAAGGGGGTCCACTCTGAACCTCAAAACTCAACAGGTGGTTCTCCCTCATTCTTTTTCCCTGATCCCTCAGTACATTGCTATATAAATTATTTCCCCTGATCCCCGTGTAAATCACTCCCAACACTATCCCAACCATTACATGCCCTTTTCACATAGTAAGTAATAGAGTGAACCTTGCCATCAAATTCTATTAAGTTGCCCTTTTATAAATTCACATTAAAATCGTTTCTGCAAACACCTCTGGTAGTAATTCTTTAAGTGGCCTTAAGTCCTTACCCTCGCTTCTGCAACAGGCACTGTTTGGTACTGCGTGCCTTCACCCATACACCACCACCCTGCTATTGAGGCATCATGTGTCACTTGTCTGGAATTAGATTTTTCTACCTACCTATCAATGCAGCCATCTGTGCAGTCACATGAATCAACAAACACACTGGAGAAATTGTTGAGATAATATCCACGTGGCCACGATGCCCTCCGATATTTGAAATAAGGTAATCTTGCATGGTCAAGATTGTTATAGAAGGAAATGGGCACAGACTCTGCTCCACTGCTAATATCAAATTCAAACACGACGGGTTCGGGATTCACGGTGTTCCTGCCCAACAGTACGTACGTGTTGAAGGAGAAGTTATCAACAAATATGAAATTGCACTTTGTTTCAAACAGGTAATTTTGCACATCTTCGAAGCTTCTCAGACTTCGGCCACAAGGAGCTTTATAACTCACATCCAGTGATTTCGAAAGGCAATCTGCTTTTGCATGGCGTCTTTGAAAGTGAAACAGGATTGGTATCTTAAGAGGATTTTCACCCTTGTAGGAGCCCACGGTTCTGTTGGTAAGACATGCACTAGAGCACGTATGGTTCTGGTACTGTGGGTTTAAAGGTAAATCTTGAATTTTACTAGATGTTTCTTTATTTCCCAAACCCGGTTTTTCCATCTCCTCCTTTTTGCTATTTGGAATTTAAAAAAAAAAAAAAAAAAAGAAAAAGAGCAGCATCTTAGACAACCAGTAAAATGCTCAGGTTTTTAGTAGTTCAATATTGTGAAAGAAGATGCAGGAAAGAAACAGCCCATTACTAGAAGGCCAAGGGTTTCACCGAATCACTGTTTGCATTGTGTTACTGTCCTAACCCCATATGAAGACATGTTCAGTAGTATTTAAAAAAAAAAAAAAAAAAAGCAACAGCTTCTTCCCAGAAGGAACTTACATAATAAAACATAGAAAGGACACTGAAAAAAAAAAGAAAAAAAAAAAAAGAAGAAAGCAACAATATCTTTACCCCATCTTCCAAATCAGTCCCTGAGGCTAAATACAGAAAGGCTAAGTCCTGTGCCAGACAGTCTGCACAGACTGTGAAAGCCTGAGAATTGAACTCAAAAATTGTTAAATCCTAACCCTGATAATCCTGGTAATACTCATGGATCTTTATTCACAACCAAGTGCTAAATGCCTTGTTTTATTCTGCAGTGCTCTCACGTGGTAAATTAGAGAAGTCTACTCAAAACCTCAAGTTTTCCATGTAGGTCAAGTTAAAAATATTTTCACTTAGAAATCTGGCAGGATCAAAACTGGGTTTAAAACATTGAATTTAGAAATACAATGCACTAAAGAATATGTCAAATAAAGAACTGGAGTAAACTATTAAATACACTGACCTGAGAGAACCTTCTACAGAGTTTGCAGTGCTGTCATCTATAAGTAGACACTGTAATTTGGGTTTGATTTCCTGTATGTCATCTCTGTCAAACACATCACTTACTGAAAAAAAAAATGAATGCAAGCAAAGACTTCTGCAATCCACATTTCAATTTACAATTGAACTTACTTTAGTTACTGAAGAGGTAATTCCACAAAATACACTAAAATCATTGCGTTGCTATGACCTACAGCTAACAAAGAGCATGCTAGCAAGTGCCCTACTGAAAAAAACTGCTTTTTATAATTTTTATATGTCGTGTGTTTGCATATAAGTGCGCAAACGAGTGACTAGCTGACAGACAACACACACTCTCACATTTCCTCTCCTGCTCCTCCATCTCTCTCCTTCCCCCTCCCCAAAGGTGAAAAGCTTAGGTGTGCATTGACAAACCTGAGGCAGAAAAACACCATGAAGATTTACCCTTTTTCACAGACCATCAGGTGATTTGAACATTAACATCTCCCATGTAGCTTTCAAAGTGCATGGAGAAAACAGACAACATGCACATGAAACAGACAGATTTCTTTTCATTACTTGAAGTAAAAGGATGCCAGGGTATTGCAGCCTGTGGAGCTATGCACAAGATGGCTCTGCTTGCAGCCAGCTCAGGTTCATCAGGGCCTACTAGTTCAAACCCTCTTCACTTGGTACAAGCTGCATACACATACACACAAACCACAAAAATACAAACCCAGCTGGGAGTCCACAGTCCAGTACCTGAGGAAACTAATAATTACGCTTTTTCCCTTGGAACGCAGTCTACTTTATTGGTATCAATTAAGAGAAATAAGCTCTTGATGAGTGAAACGAGACAAAGTAAATCTACATACCAAATAAATACAATCGAGATGCACATACCATCTGTCAAGGTTAAGAGATCCCCTAGATTAGCTTCATTCACCAGTGTCCAAGCCTGCCAGCATTCTATGCAAAACCCAAAACAAAACAGATAGAAAGAGCAATTTAAGTAAAGATAATATGGACAACGATAATAGGGAAAACGATTTTTAAGTCCTCTAGAGACACTAGTTTCCTCACTACGCTAATCTAGAGCATTGGAAGATTGATACTACTAGGAACCTTTTGCACAATAGTCCTTAACAGACACAGCTACCAATTAAAATAAAATTACAGCTCATATTAGTAGTTGTGAATCAGCACCAAATAACCCCCAGCTTTTGGAAAGCTGCTGGAATGTTTCCAAACACACAGAAACCAGTAGCCTTCAGTGGCAGTAATATACATAAACACAATTTAGTATAAGTTTCTCTCTTTACTTTGTTATCAGGCTAGTCATCTTCCTGCTAAGAAAGGCTGGATCTTGGCAGACCAAATTAATGCTACTCTTACACTGGCAGAAATGGCCTTCTGATATTAAGAACACAAAGAAGAGAGCAGTTCTATCTCAACCTCTTACTCCATGTAACAAATACTGCAAGGTGACAAACATCAGCAAAATCCAGGTTAATATTTTAGTGTGAAACATTCATAGAACAAAGCGTAAGAAAACTCAAATTTAACTATATCACAGATTCATCATGTCATCTGGGGATTCAAGTTCAACTTTGATCTATGCACTGCTGTAATATTCTGTCATAAAAATCAAGATGTGGGAGCTCAAGTACACAAAAAGTTGTGCTACCGATTTAGAGCAAGCAGTACAATGCAGAGCGTGTGGCTATATCAGTTCAAAAGCATCTTACACTGTAGTACACTTTCTTGCCCAAAAAAAAAGCGCAGTAAAATGCATAGATTACATTTACAAGGGCAACTTGATTAAAAAAAAAGGTAATTTTTCTGAATTAAATAAAGCAGTAAAAAGAAACCTGAATACTGCTCCAAGCTTACCAGACTTCCGATTTTGATGTAGTTAAAGGAAACTTATTTCCACGAAAGTCAGGAACAATCTTAAATGCACTGCTGTCACATTTCTCTACTAATGTTTCAAGTTATGACGGTGTCTCTGACATGAAATAATACTTACTTGATTATAATCCCACTCAAAACCATTTAGTTCACCAAGATCAGCTTGAAAGCCTACAACTTCTGACAATAAACAAAACACAAGGCACTGCAGGTATTTCATTATTTCTCAAGAATAAACATTTCAGTTCCGTGTGCTTGAGCCACACGTTGAAAAAGTACACAGGCAAAACGAGAAAATGGCAAAATGCACCTGAAATGATTTGTCTTTTTTAAAAAAAGAGATATATTCTTAAAAGTACTTAAAAACACTAACTACTAAGTAATATAAATTCAGAGATACTGGAATTGTGGCAGATATCACACAGCCCTACACAAAGCAGGCCACAGCTCCCCTGCAGTCCAGCTTAACTATTACAAGGATTTCAAACCTTCATTTGTGGCAGTTCCATTCTTGATCTTTTCCTTTAGCAACAGCAGCACATTTTGCACCTGCTCAAATATGACATCCACTCTTCTACCTCCCAATTGTGTCCAAAACATCTTCAAATCACCTGAAATACAAATTTCGATTTACAAGTCTGTACAGCTCCCAAGAAGTCTAAAAACACAAGTAGCTCCTAGTGGACTTTTCAAAGGCTCCTGCCCATGTCATTGGGAAGCACTTCTGGAAAAAGCAGCCCAGACAGCTGTCTTCGTTTGTAGGCTTAAACCTTCAGGAGTCTATTCCCAAACCTACTCATGAAAGTGAAACAGAAGTCAAGTGACGAACTGCAGTGGCTTCTGATGGTCCATGATGCTCCTTCAAGTAACTTTTGAAGCATGTCTACAAAGAATGCTGTGGAAGCCTTTCTCCAAACATCAGCAAATTAGTCCCACTATAAATTAATCACCACTGAAACTCATAGAAGTGACAAAGGAGAATATTTTCAATGGAATGAACTGAACATATTATTAAACAAATGACATTTGGGTTATTTTTTTTTATAGCTATAATGTCCCTTAGCTACACAAGCTGACTATCCTACCCCATCAATACTTTTTGTATGTTTTCTAGGGAACAAACCTTCAAAATATTTTCAGCTAAAAGCAGTTTGATAAATTTTGATCACCAAGTGGTATCAGTTGCAATAATACACCCCTTATATAGTGCCTCCTTCCACCACTAGAAATATTTATAAAGAACATTTCATTTAAAGAAATGTTTTTTAAGCTACTAGTTCAGAACCTTTTCTCTTCCAAGTGAATGAATGTATCTTAAAGGTACTAAGCCCATTCATCAAAGCTCTTGCTAAAACATTAACAGTGTATCTTTGGCAAACACTCTGAAAAGGGAATATGGTTCAGTGTGTCAGTGGATGATGCCAGAAAAGAAAACAGTCTCTCTCTCATGACTAATGTTTCTCTTCTTGAACGATCAAGCACAAAAGACTATTTCTAGAGGTAGAGTCCACTGTCACCATACTAGGTTTACATTCCACTTTCAGACAACAAATCTTGGTTGGCAAATGTGCTAGGGTGACACCTCACCAGCAGTCACAAAAATTTCCTTTTGACTTCGCAGAGAATGATTTCTGTTGCCTGACACCAGAAGCTAAGCAATGCTATGGCAGTACAGAGTATATATGGTTACTCTCATGAAAGCAGAAAGTAACAATCTTCCGTCACCACAACCCCAGCTGCTTATGTCACCAGTGGCTAAGAGTATAATATTTAACATCAACAGGCAATGTTGAAAGTACTTTATCTCGTAACACAACTGATTTGGCACTAACTCTCAACATGAGCTTTTATATTCATGGAAATTGAAAAAAAAAGAAAACAACCCATAACAAGCAAAGGTCAAAGTCCTGTTACAAAAAATGCCCACAACACTCTGGAAACCTACACTACTGCTCCAAGAGACAACATGTGCTCTGGGCCATTCCCACCCTTCTGCTGTGCAGGAAAGTATGACAAATTTAAAATACCGAGAAATAAATATATTTAATGTCTGTGTTTAAAAATACACATTCAGAAATCCTAGTAAGAAGTTCCAACACTGCAGATTAAAAATGCTGTCCTTATTTCTTACCTGTTTTCAGATGTTTCAATACATGTACTAAGTCTGGATAGCACTGGTGGATATATTACATCAGAGGATGGGTGACAGAACACTTTTTCATTTCTGGGTCATCAGTTATAATCTCACATAGGCCAAAAGGAAATAAAACAGACACTACCATGTGTAGTACTCAAACCATGCACTCACCTTGGAAATGCTTCCCCAGTTCTCATGCTAGACTGCCCCAAAACTCCAGCAGCAAAAACTTTGTTTTGCATGGAGAAGCAAAGGTTGCATATGAAGTTCATAGTATAATTTTCATTTCAAAGAAGACGGACGTCCACATCTCTAATCTCCTCTCCAGTGGTAATGCTGCTATTGTTAACCCCAGCCAGGAGGACAGGGAATGAACAGACATAGGATGCATCTACCTTATCAGCATTCAAAATGATCTCACCAACTGATGACTCAGGGTGTGGGCTGGCATCTGGTGGCACTAGTTCTAAACCTGGCTGAGGCTGTTACCTCTGCAAAGATTTTCTTTTCCCTCTATAGGGTCCTTGTGGCCGTATATCTCCTTTTTGTCAGCACCGTGTGCCAGTTTTCAGCATGTAGGCCAGGGCTACTTATGCTGGCTACCAGAAAAAATACTTGGATGAGTGTTTCCTATGAAGTATCTGTAGTGCTGCTGACTAACGACTTCTACAAACACCATCAAAGGCAGAACTACTATCTTCCAGTTATCATTTTCACACACAGAAGTGGTGCCAAATACATACTACCTTCCCCTTTCCCTCCACAAATCCAAATTATACTACCTCTACCTTCAGTCCTCTCCTCCCGAGAACTGGTAAGGTTCTCCACTTCAAAGCAGTCGTACAGCACTGGAAGAGGTACAGAATGGACAAGTAAGAGATCATGTAAGAAATTAAATCGGTTGTAGCTACTTCGTTTTTCAGAATTTATACAAGTAAATACTACAGCAGGTATCAGTGGGAGCACTGTGTGAGAAGCAGTGGAATAATCATCCTGCTTTCAAATAGTCATCCCACAGCTTGTCAAGACCTAGCTGAAAAACATTCAAATGAAACAAGCTGTGTGAGAAAATTTTTTTACATAGGTCATTTCTTATTATCCCTCAAACATGAAGCTGTCATGAGATAACAATACTTTCCAGCACACTCGGCTGAGCCTACATAATCCCTACTTCCTGTTAGCTCACACTTCTCATTTTTTTAAAAAGAATAATGCTGTCAGTACAGCAGTACTGCAATTAAACTAATTTATTTGAGCAACCTGGTTTAGGGAGAGGTATCCCTGCCCATGGCAGGGGGGTTGGAACTAGATGATCTTTGAGGTCCCTTCCAACCCAAATCACTCTATGATTCTATTTAGGAAAAAAATTAAGGCCTTTTCAGGTTAAAAAAAAACCCAACTGAATGTTTCTCAAGAGTTGCAAGATAAAGCCAGACATCTCCACTGTAATAATACTAAAGAGAAGTAAGGCAGCATTGTTCAACAACATTGAAGATACTAAATTTCTGACTATCCTCACTCATGACACGGAAAGCATAAAACGTACCTGACTTATAAGTTAGCTACTCAATCTTTTCTATGCTGTAACTGAAAAAACATTTCCATTCATTCTGTCACAGAAGTTGCATTTGGTTGACTGGGAAAAGAGGTTAAGTGAAGACTCTTGATTCCTAAAAAAGTTTCTCACAAGATCTGCCCAATTACTGCTCAAACCATAATTTTTTACAGCTTACTTCTCTTCTCTTCCATCTTCTTGGCCAGCTGCATGGCGGGCCGTTACACTCCTTGGGGTACTGCCAGCGTTGAGCCCGGCTCAGGTAGGAGCGCAGCGCGTTGATCTTGCTGTCCTCCGACACAGCTGCAGGGTCAGTGCCAGGGGCCTGCGGACAGGAGCACCGGGCCAGTGCTTGCCAATGGCCGGCATGGGGTGATCCTGTGGTGGGGGCAAGCCTGTGGCAGGGGCAAACCTTCTGTGGTGGGGGGCCACCCTGGGCTGGCGACTGGACACTCACGCACCACTGGGGGCCTCGCCCCAGCGCCTTCCAGCCTCCTCTGGCCCGCGTCTCTCAGCTCATCTGGGGATGAAGGAGAGAAAAGGATGAGAGTTGTGTAGCACCGACAGAAGGGCACGCCGCCAGGCTGAGGTGCAGGGGTTACCGAGACACCCCCGTACTCCTTCAGGCACGCGTTTCCCGGGGTGCGAGGAGCAATGGGCTGCGGCCCGGGGCAGGCCGAGACGATGTCCCCCGCCGGGTGACGGGCCCCACACGGAGCCGTGGGAGCATCCGGCGTTATTTACCGCCCCCAGGGCTCTGCGCGGCTCCGACAGAGCTACAGGCCGGGCCTCCGCCCGCCGCTCTCCTCCTCGTTCACTGCCGCCCCCAAGCCCGCCCCCGCTTAACGATACCTGCGGGCGGCGCACGGCCGGGCCTAAACGCGCCGCGCCGCGCTCCATCCCCCACCGGAGCACGCTCCGCCGCCGGGAGTGCGCACTGCACCGGCGCTGCCGCCCGCCAGGGGGCGCCGCCCCGCCAGGGAGGCCCCAACACCACCGCCGCCAGCGGGGCCACTGCCCCGTCCCCCGGCGGGTACGGCGCCCGCGCACTAACGCCTCACTGCCCCCCTCCGCCGGGCGAGGGCGGGCGCATGCACCCCGCCATCCCCTGATGATTGGCCGCCGAACCCTCCAGGTTAGGGCTTTGCTCCGCTGTCTTCTCGTTACTACGCATGCGCAAGGCAGGAGGTGGGCAGCTGGCGGGCGCTGTCCTTTGTTGCTATTGGCTGCGGCGGGGGGCGCCGATGCGCGCGACGCTGGCCAATGGGGCGGTGCTGGAGGGGGCGGGGCGTGTGTTAGCGGAGAGGCAGCGGAGGCGGGGGGAGAGCCGAGAGGCAGGAGGTGCGTCCGCCATCTTGGGGCGGGGAGAGAAGGGCGGGGCATCTCCGGGGTGTGGGCGGGGCAGTGCCGTAACTCCTTGGGGGCAGTGGCGAAGGGGGCGCGGGCCCGGGTCCGGGTCCGGGTTCTGGGGTCGCCGCCTGGTTGTGGAGGGCGAGGGAAAAAGGGCTGGGTCGGGCAGGTGATCTGCCTGGGTGAGCACTGGGCTGTGGGGATGGCCCCGGCCACTGTTTTGGGCCTGGTGGGGCCAGCCTGCCCTGGGGAGCTGCGGGATATGATGCCTCTCTCAGCATGTGGTGTGGGTTGAGGCGGCCTGCTGTGACTCCTCATGTTTGTGGGGCTTCTCACTGGTGGTGTGGGGTCCAGGCAGTCGCTAGGCCCCTGTGGGAAGCTGTCATGGCCGTAAGGGTCCTGGTAGCTGGCTGAGCTCGGTGGGGTTGCAGGCACATGGGTGGGGAGCAGGGGAGAATAAAGCAAGTTACTGAGGGGTAGCTTCTAAGTCCACCACATTAAAATAGTTGGTAAGAAAGTTGTTTAATTCCACTGCTGGTCCCTGCCATTTGCCTTTGCTGTTTGCAGCAATTACTGCCTTTTTCATTGAAAGTGCAAAACCAAAAAAAGTTTATGTTGCCCTTGAAATTTTCAACAGTATTACTTTACAACTGTTTGCATTGTGGCTATGTAAAAAGATTTTTCAGAGAGGTGAAAATTAATCCACTCTTAAAAGGTGGGGAGGGTGGTTTGTCATCACTTGTCACTTTTTTGGTGCCACTTTAAACTGTAGAGACGAACATAACACTCAAATAACTGTCTGAGCATTTCCAATCTTGTGGGCATCATTGAAAGTATTTCTTCAGTTGCAGGGGGACAGAAATTTAATTTGTCTGTGGGGGAATGGTATGTTTACATGACTTGGAGCTCTGGTCAGACCCAGGATCCTCCAGAAGGTTTTGACATCGAGCATCTGCTTTGTACTTTTATAAAACCTTTCAAATGTTTACATAGGCATGCCTACATCTGTGCCTGTGTTTGAAGTTCACTGCTTAGCCCGTGAGTACTGCCTAACTCTACAGAGAGAAATGAGACAACTAACAATAACATTGTTGGGAACAGGCTCAGCATTACTAATATGCTGACAAATCTCCCAAGAAAAACAGTAGCCTATGTTTTAAAAAGAGAGATTTCTCTCCTGTGATAGTTCACTTAAAATTAAGTACAAGCTTTTTCTTGCTCTTGGAATACCCAGCATTATATGATGATGATTGCAGATTAAGTAATTTCGTTTTCCTGAATTATTAATATATAGGCACGAGCAAGTGAATACTCAGTGTTACATAACACTTGTGCTGTTACAAGTTCTATATGAGGAATATACCAAATATGGAGAAGATAGAGCCCAGCATCATAATGGTTGTACTAATTAGAAGTTATTTTACAAGATTATTTCCTCATAAAGTTTTCCTTCCTTAAATAAGTCTCCTAAATGGCATCCTGTGTTTGCCTGTGTGCATCGAAACTATGTGGTAAGCATTGATCAGCTATAGGGAAATGGTATAGTAATCTCATAAACAATGAGTGTTGTTAAATAATCATATTTACAGTTGGATAACAGGATTGTATATGTCTGTTTGCCTGATATGATTAGGAAATGACTGGGGTTTTGTGATGATAATGTTGCCATATGCTTCATGGTCACGAGCAGCAAATGAGCTCGAGCCTTTTCCAGCAATAATTCATTGAAATTTAAGTATTAGGCGTCTTAACACAATGACAGTTTCACTTGGAAGCAGTTGGTGGTGTTATCCTGCAGCACTGAGGAAAGCAGCCCCTTTGGTCTGAGCAAGCTGATTCCATCTGCCATAAGGGGGTCTTTGGCCTGGTGCCTGTCAGTGAACACACGCTGTGCTGGTCACTCACAGGAAGGTCGAGCTCCAGGAAAAAGCAGGGAAGTGCCCAGGCTGACTCAGAGACTAATGCAAGGAATCTACTGAAATTAAATTTAGGACTGATTGAAATCAGACTTTATTCACGCGTATATAAATGTGGTTTATGTCAGTGTGACTGGAAGTAGAGTTTTCTGTATTTTAGGAAGTGGATGCAGAGGACATGTAGTGAAGACGTGTAGTAATCTGTGTTATTCCCTATAAAGTGTTACTAGCAGTCAAAAGCTTTTATTAGCAACTGGGAGTGATAGAAGGAGCTGGAAGCACATGACTGTATGCCCCTCAGACAAAAGAGAAATTAGTAATATAATTTGCTTGTTATTTGAAGCAAAAAGGATAGGAAATACCTCTTTCTTAAAACAAAGATTAATGACTCCACGTCAGTTTTGAAACATACCTGAGTTTCCTTGGTTTTGTTTTAATCTAGAACTGTAAGATAGGCTTTTTGACACATAGCGGCAAATTCTGCCAGTGAGCCAATAAGCTCCGTTCTTCCCAAACTTGTTAGGTGGCAGAAGCTCTCAAGTGATGCTGATCTCACATCCCATTATCCTGCTGGCAGCACTCCTCTAGCAGCTTCTTGTGGCTTGCCCAGCAGCTTCTGCAGTCTAGACCTGGCCTAACTGCATCTAGAGGTGAGGACAGCCTGTTCCACATTTGCTAGCACCTTAGTTCAGGTGACAATGAGAGGGCTGGCTGTCCTGGTGAATGATGCTTGTTGACTGAGTGGCTGAATTATGCTTTTGTGTTACATAGTTCTGGTTGTATTTGGAGACTTGAGATGAACGACTGCATAGACAGGCAGGCTGCAAATGGCTCCTTTGAGTGGGAGGAGATGAAGCTGGTCCAAAAGGAACTATCTATCTCATCCATTTCTCTTCTCTGGGGATGTTTTTGAGTGCAGTGGAAACTTGGGTGTATCCTCATATGGCCAGATTGGCTTGGGTGACATGCAGAGACATTGGTCAGACTCCAGAAAATAGCAAACCAGTCAAAGCCATACACTTTGGAAATCCATGGGCATTTGGAAAATGTTTTCTAATTCTCATTTACCTTTTTTTTTTTCATTTTGTAGTGGGATTGGCTATTTGTTTTTTTGGCTCTTCCTAAAGTACTTCAGTTGAGTACTTTTACCAGCTCCTTCTCTGTCACATCCTCCCTGTTATCCTTGGTGATTTAACTTGCTGCCTTATAGGTAAGTGTCCACACCTCATTCTTCCAAAATGCAACTTTTATTACATTGATTAGTTTAAGTATGGTGTGTATGTTGTCTCTTGTTTTTCAAATATCTAATCTACCTTGAGTAAGATAACAGATCATAGAACAGGCAATTTTATACAGATCATAGATCATTGCTTCTTTACAAAATGTGTTCACTGAGGTTTGGTTTATCTTAGAAGTTTTACTGTAACACATCATTATTTATGAAGAGACAGACTGATATTCCCTGTAGGTGCACTGCTCACTGATTGGACTTATCACAGACTATTTACAGACCTTCAGTATGTTTTGTTACTATGTTTTGTAATTCTGTTGCTATTGTAGATATGTTAGGCTTTAATTAGGTCATTTGGATTATTTTTTCCTGCCATTAAATCAAAGGGGAGATTTGGGATCTCTGAGAAGCCTGTAAAATGATTTTCTTCTACCTGTGATATAAGCATGTTTGCATTCCTGGCAACTAAAAGTCAAACAAATTGTCTATTTGAGAAGTGGAGCTTCTAAAATCATAGACTGTTATGGTCTTAAGGGAACCTTAAAACACAGTCAGAGACTGGTTATGAAATGGAAAGGAAAAATTTGTGTCACTGTTTAAACAATAGACTTCTTTCATGTGGAGGACGTAGATGTCTGTTAATTACCAACTGGCTTGAGGGTTTTGGAGTCTCGCCCAATCTGCTGGAACTCTTAACCATCCACTAGCTAGCATATCCTTTAAGGTCTGCATTTGGAGGCTAGTAATGTAATGTATCTCATCTTTATAGACTGTTTATATAGTAGAAATGTTTTAAATTTTAGCTACATTCCTGTCTTACAGTCTCAGTATTCATTGCCAACATAGATTCCAGACAGTTGCATGAACACAGAAAGAAAGGACTGGTTTAAATGTTAGATAATGCTGGACTAGGTCAAGCAGCATGCATTGTCTTTGCTGTGCCACAGCCCCACCAGAATACACTGATCAAGACCTAAAAGTGTGTCCTCTAATTTTGGGTGACTCAGATGAGTTAACAAGGTCTGAAAGCCTGTGATTACAGTTGCACTTGAAAGGGCCTGAGATCTCTGGAAACTGGGCAGTAGATACATGTGATGAAAGTAACCCAATATAAATGGATGTCTAAAAACCTTTTAATCTTCATTTCTCCATGTGAACATAAATATATGTTTATCTGAAATAAATTTCCACTGGTATTTTCTGAAGTAAAGTTAGTGATTGTAAAGTATTCTGACCCTTTTGATGGGCTGTGCTTGTGGCTTTGCATATAAATTGAAGTATTTTCATTAAACAAAGATGTAGCAGACGAAGATTTCTAAGCAATCTTCAAGACTTGGTGAACTTGCAGTGTTCCCACTTTTAAGAGATGTTCTGTGGAGTGCTCTACCACTTCTTTTTGATTTGTCTTTTATTTTTTCAGTCAAAGCGTAGAGGACGCTGTCCTTGTGATGCCAGCTGATGTAGGGCTGATCGGTTAGTGCTGGTCTTGATAGCAGCTGTGCAAAGGCAAAGGACTGAGTGCCTGCCATGGAATTGGACCTGGCCTAATGAAAGCCATCAAATGGATGCGTATGGCATACAGTTCAAGTTATTATTGTGTGTAGATGGAACAACTGCTTTGAAATAAAACTGAAACCTGTAAGGTTTCAAATACACTAGAAGGAATTTGGCTGTAACCATAGAAAACAGGGTAAATATATGTCGTGGTGTAGAGGCTCAACAATAGGACTCTTAAAAAGAACATTCTTGACTAAATAGCCCTGAGTCACAGCCTCCTGTGGGAAAATTAATTTAGCTGAACGGAACCCTGTGTTTTCAGTTGATCATTTTTCCTGATCCAGTTCACTGTGCTGCATCAGCAGTTGATTTGGTCTAACTTTGTAGAGGTGTGGAAACATGGAATGCCTCATCCCTGGAAACATTCAAGGTCAGGTTGGAGTGGGCTCTGAGCAACCTGATCTAATTGAAGATGTCCCTGCTTATTGCAGGGGGGTTGGACTAGATGACCTTTAAAGGTCCCTTCCATCCCAAACTATTCTATGATTATATGAAACTGGCAATAAGGTGTGGAGAACAGGAGGAGTAAGGATGGGAAGCACTATTGTCATATTAATGTTTATTACATTTGGTTTTGTTAATGAGCATTCTAAAGGTGTCAGGGAAGCCTTTGAACCTTTTAAATTGGCACTGACAAAGAAAGAAACAACTCTATTCTTCCTCTGCTTCTCAGCCTTCCTCTGTTCATTTGTGTCATTGCTCAGGGAACTAGTTGGGTTTTTTAAATTAAAGTCACTTATTTGGCTCATCTAATTTTATCTGAATAACTTTCCCCATCTAATTTGCTGTGCAGCCGCTTGGTATTTCTGCATCTCTCAGGGAACTGGAGGTAGCCTAGGGGCAAAATGAACATCTAGAGATAGATGCATTGCTTTCTAATTTTATTGTTGGTGTCATTTATCCCAGTTTAAAGTGTTTGTGCAACTACTTCTTTGTTATGAGCAAAGTGCTGGACAAAACACTTGTTGCGTCCAGGTTATTGTGGATGGTCTTTATCGCAGAGCAGAACTGTCCTAAGCCTAAATCTCTCTACATTCTCAGTCGTACTAGACCAAAAACACCTCCTGCTTTTTACAGACCATGGAGATCATAGTATCATAGGTAGTTACAAAAATTTCACAAAAGTTACATTTAGTAAGTCCCTCCGCGGTTCCTCTAATTTCTCCAAAACCTGCATTTTTAAGGGAAGTAAGACAATTTTGGTTTTTTTCCAGCTGTAAAATTTTCAGGGTGCCCAGCAGGCTGATCTGTGCCCCTCTACAGTCATGCTATTCCTAGAACTGGTGCAAGGGAGGTGATGGCCGGCAGGGCACAACTACATTTTTGGCAGCAAGGTAATCTTAGAGCAACTTAATCAATAGTGAAACAACATATTTAAATTATTTTACAGCATGAGCTTAAAAAAACCTTCAGATATCTCAGTAATGTTTGTGCCTTGTATTTCCTGTTGCAGGAGACAATGATTAAGATGGAAGAAAGTGCTGCTGTATAACTGGACTTTGAAATGTGGGGACAGCTGAATAGACAGCTACTAGATTGGGTGATCTTTATAAAAAACCCATGTCAATCTAGCACAAAGGCACTTGTGCAAATTTATGCAAACAAATTTATTTCAATAAGGAATGCAGTTCACTTGTTCTTAAGTCTTGGAAGGAAGATGTGTGGGGCTTTTTAAGTAAGGGCACTGGAGACTACTCAATACAGAGAGATTAAAATAATGTGGAAAGAGAGTTCACTTCCAACATCTGTAGTGATCCTAGCAATATGTAACATTCACCTCTTTGTTATGCCTTTTTTTCATATGTCAGCAGGGAGGCATGGCTGTATCAACTTTCCCTCCTCAGGTGTACCTTTTAATTGTGTACTCTCGCATTCTGCAGTTCATTGGCAGTCAAGCAGCTGTCTTTCACTTCTGCAAATACACAAAAGACTACCTGTTCATGGTGGTCATACCTGTTCTGGATACAAGAGAAGCTGTCTGCAATGTATGATTCATTTGTTGTTACAAATAAGGCACCAAATTGAAATTTATAGGGCGAGGGCAGCATAGCAGGGTGATTGTAGTCATCTGTTAAGGTAAATATCATGTATATAACTTAATAAGTCTCTGGAGGAAAGCGTGGGTTTCGGGGTTTTTGTTCATTTTTGGGTGGGGGTTTAGTTGTAGGGGGGTTTTTTGACAAATTGGGTAATGTGTTTTAGCAAACGAGCTAAGTAAGGCTGAACCTCCTTAATGCAAGCTTACTACGTAGAAATTGTGTTGACCTTTGGTCCTACTCCTCCTTATCTGCAGGCCATTAAGAGGCCTTGTCTTTTACATTACAATCCATGTTTAGGTCTGTAACTGCCTTCGACATCTGTATGTCTCTGTTGCAAAGCATCGCACACAGCCTTGGACAAAATACGAAAATGAAAGACAAAGTGCTTTTGATTAAAGGCAGCTTGACTGAAGGCAGGTTTGAATGAACCCTGAGGTCAGATTGGCTTTGTAGTCTTTAGGATCTGCACTGTCTGGAAAAGGTTTTTCCCTTAAAAAAATCCAACATTAATATAAGGAGATACATGCCCCTACAGTTGATCTGTGTTCCACCCTCTTTTGTCAGGGAAAGGAGGATGCTGCCAGAGGATTTCCCGAGATATCCTCATGCTATTCTAGTTTCTTGGGCAGCAGTTAAATGCTAGGAAAACACACACAGAGATGTTTTCCCTCTCTCGCTGAACTCTCTCTACTCTGTAAACTGAGTATCTCCTCATCACAGTTCATAAGGTCATGGGAGAAGACAGCTGCAAAAGAATGTGACATTCCTTTCTTTGAGGATGGAAAACATGGGAGACTAAGCGAATCTTCAGTTCTGCGAGATGGGACGTGCTGTTACATCGCTAATATATTTCTAACATAGTTCACGAGTCTTTCAAAGTTGGGAGGGGGGCTAAAATGAGAACATATGGCTATGTAGAAAGTGCAGAGCCAAATACTAAAAGATAGTTTAAGCAAAGGAAGAGTCTCATCTTGATTTAGAAGTGGTTCAAGGACAGCAGCCAATATATAGGAATAAGTATAAGTAATTTTTTATAAATATGATTAAAGAAAACTCCAGATTTTCTTTAGGATCTAGGAATAATGAGAAGTTCTAAAAATACCAGGAACAAAAAGAACAGTGACATATGTCTGATGGCTACACCAAAGTTGTCAACAGCCATGCTAAAAAGATAGACCTGTTATGTACATCTGTAGTGAGAATGAAAATGAATATTATAAATAATTGTATAGCAGTGAACAAATCCATCATATTACAGCAATAAATAAAGACTGAAAGAACACTTTTGAAAATTTGTGTTACAAGTTAATGGAGACTGAGGAATATATTTTTTTTAAATGGCTGATGTAAAACTGTCCAAAAACTTAAGGATTGACATGTAGAAAGTGCTATTCAATACGATTTATAGACAACAAGTGTGATAAAATGTCTAGTATATCAGTTAGATTCAGGGTTTGATCTCATCTGTCTGAGAAACTGACTCCTGAAAATGTTACACTCAATGAAGAATCATTGAATGAAGATTAAATTTTCTGATGTTCAGTCCTTGGATGTTTGTTTGCAAAAAAGACCAACCCCAAATGAACACACAGTTGGAAGAAAATGCAGAATCCTTCCTGACAGTTTTATCTAGGCCATGTAGAGTAGAAAAATGACAAATGATGGCACGGCCTCATGTATTTGACTGAACTAAAGAGCACATTAGATGACTCTTCTGAAAGATGAACTCAAACCTTTAGGAAGTTAATCACCATGAAAGAAGGCTGGATGCACCTTAAGGATGAGGAATGCTATCCTAAAAAACAGCACTGCAAGGTATCAAGGCTCACAGGCAACAGTCAGTGCACAAGATACTCCTTATAAATAAGTGGCAGCCAAGAGCTCATAGTAGTTGAATACACTGAATGCAGAATGGGAATTTCCTTTCCAATATTATTGACCTCACTGCTAGAACATAATCAGGTTTGATGGATTTGCTTCAAGACATGTTTTTAATCGAAGTCAGTACTGGTTGTAGGTGTTGGGAAAATGTATCTATCCACTTAATGCAGATAGCGACAAAGAAGTAAATTCTGAGTTTGTTGAAGTGATTTGATAATGTACTTCTCTACGAATAAAATGGAGAGCCTTCAAAGAGCATACATCTGCAAATACAGGAGTCCCAGCAGCAAGAAGCAGTGAGTAAAAAAGAATATGAACTTGCATAAAATGAAAAAAAAATATTTTAAGCGCTAACTAGTTAACTATTGCACTAGCTTGTTGATGGACTTCGTAGATTCTCCATCACTTGAAATTATTGTCAAGATCAAAGCTCTTTTAAAAAACTGCTCGTGTTTAAGAAGCTGTTGAGCCACATCAGACAATAATTCATGCTTTGTGAGAACCAGAGTAGATATTTGCATTTTTTCAATTCCTTTGTTGGTAGTAGCAACATTCATTTCTTGTTTTGAGAAGAGGAAAAATTCTGTTTCAATTTTTTTTTCCAAATAAGGTCTTACTTCATAAGTCTATAGGAAGAACTGGACTTCTCTGCAATTTAAGTTGGGTAAATTGTCACAGATCCTCATTATGTACTACCTTTAAACTTCCTAATTACGTTATCTATATTCTTTTAAAATTGAAAAATGTAAAAATAAGTAGTGTGGTTGTTGGGCCAAATGACAAGGTATTAAATAGCTTAAGTTTATGTCTTTAGTTACTTGGCTAATACGCAGCTGTTTGGATATGGGTCTTTGTGTGCTGAAATTTCAATGGAATTTCGTATGCTCGTGAAAGTAATTTCATCCTGTGATGACAGCTAGTAGAGACTGTCTTGCTGTGGTCATGGAAAGTTAAACTGGTATGATTCTTAATAGGTGACCTTCTCACGGGACTCTGCCTGCTCACAGGAAACAAGCCATTTCTTTTCCCTGGTACTTGGGTGGAAACTCCGAAATTGGCAATAATGCCAGATATAAATTTATGTCCTTTAGAGCACTGCTGTTTTGAAAAATGTTTTTGTGACTTTTCTCTCTCAATTCTACTGTCAGGCCTACAGCTCTGACTCCTTGGGCTTGGGAACTTCTGTTCGATTTAGTAGATAGGAAATTTTGTCTCCTTGTGATGTTAGGCTTGGACGTGACATTGAGGAATGTCATATGAAAGAGAGAATTGAGGTCTTGAATGCATATTTGATATTAGAAAATGTGTTCTGCCGGTGTTGAGACTCAGATAACTTCTGTCTATGGTACAAGGATTATTTTTTTGCAAAGATTCTGGATAACTTCTTGTGTCTGGGCTGATACAGCTTGAGACTCGGACAGTAGCAGTCTTTCAACCCCCAGAAGTGTAGTTTTTGATGACAGATAAAGTTGTTTTGTGAATACAGACTTCAAAAACACACACAGAGGAGAAAAATTATCAGTTGCTTCGGTAAGAAGAGAGCTGATAATGTAAACTACCATTAGCATGAGCAAACTGTCACTTCTTAAACTATTTCTAGAGGGTGTGAAAATGCTTGTAAATATAGATCTGTGTGCTGTGTAATGAAGGAGCTGTCAGATTTCATTGACAGATGTGCAAAGGAGTGATGTTTGCCAGGAAGATTTCCGTCAGTATATATAACCTGATATAACCTATATATCTGGAGCTTGTCATTTATGTCATGTAGTGAGTTATTTTCTTCCAGGTGTCCAGACCCTGTCAAGGATCTTCACTGTTGAGGCTACCCAGGAGCAGAGTGGAATCAGAGCACACTCAGGTGCCTCAGCTGCTCTCCCTCCAAAGCAGAGATCATCCTGAAGACAAGCAAACTGTTGTATGTAGGTCCTTGTTCAGGACAGGCTTCCTGTGCTAAAAAATGCCAGCCTGCAGCGTGCCTACTGCCATTTAAGGAATTCAAGGAATGATCCTGGTTTATCAGTTAAAACAACAGGAACTCAGCCCTTAACTGGACGCTTTGTGGTTGTATATGTCTGACATAATAATTAATTTGTAATGTCAGTTGTTGGGCAACGCAGAAGAGAATAGTGGATGGCTTTTTAGTAAGGCTGGGAATGTGCATGGTTAGGTTTTTCCTGTTGGGAGTAACAGTATTAGACTTCACAGAATACCATACGGGTTAATTGGCTCAATATAGTTGACTTTTGGCCATGATGGACTACATAGCTCTTTAGGGAGGCACTGGAGGCTGCATCCTGAGACCAGAAGAATATGTGACTAAAATCTGTGATAGGGGATTTGTGACGAGACTGTTTATCACCTAACAGATAGGATGATCACATTTAAAGTCATGTTATGATCCTTATAAAGGGACAGAAAGTGCAAGCATCCAGTGTTGCATTGACTGACCATGTATCTGTCATGTGAAGACAAATATATTTGCAATCTGACAAGTGATGAATATACTTAATTGTTTATCAAGAGGAATGCCTTTGGGGTACTTGTGAAGACACAACCCTGTGTACAACTTGAGCTCAATGAGTTCTCAGGGTTCCCTGTCCTGATCCAATATGTTAAACTATCATTGTTGCAGGACAAAAACTGGTAAAGAGCAAATTGTGAGAAGCTATTTAGCATGGTGATTTTGCTTGACACTTCAGCAAACCTCTAAGGTGCTAATTGCCAGAAGCTGGAAGAGTAGAGTGGTCCTTCTGAGAGATATTTCTTTTATAATTTGCACTTGGCATCAGCTACACTTGGAGATGAGATTTGATGGAGCTTTGTCTGATCCAGAATGACGGTTCCTATCTACTGACATTCTTTAACAATACATTTTAGAGTGCACATCTTTGCATGTTTGGTGCCACCTCCGTTTCCTCCTACTAAAGTGGGTGTTATGGTGAGTGCCTCACGGGAGCTTGTGTTTCACATTGAGCTTATTTCTGTTTGTTTGCAAATCTTCTTAAGACCATCTGATGAAAAATGCCTTAGACTTCTACAGGAGCAGTCAACAGAGGAAAGTCATAGTCTATTGGTTTTTATTTTCTCAAATTGCCTTCTCAAAAACAGAGCCACATATTATGTATAAAGAACTACTGTCATCAAAAGGCAGTTGATCTGCCTAGTATTTTCATTGCACATCACCATTAGTGAGATGAATATGCACTAATATAGCTTTCATGTTCAAGCACTGTTCAGAAGTTTAGATTTCTGACTGGGGATGCTCCATTGTCTTTCATCATCAGGAAGTTGTAGGGAATGTAGGTAGAGTTTTTTTGCATACATAAGGATATTGGGAGAGGATGCGTTGAGTTGCCGTACCCCACACTGTCTTACTAACTTGTGCCTCACATTAAGAAAATTGCTTGTTGAACTTGCGTGGAAACCAGCAACTAAACTCAGTACTTGCAAGAAGATTAAACAGTATTATTTTTGTTTGGGTATTTTAGAAATGGGAGATGGCAGATTAATGCTCTTATACACAAGGAAGAATTTTGCAATCTCACGGAGAAAAATGCTAGCAGTGCCACAAGAACTACCTTCCAGCGTATTAGACACCAAGGGCTTACTTGGCTGTGTACATCTTTTATTTGTTGCTACTGTAAATAACTTTTTTTTAGTGTGCTGCAATATAAACTGTCAGGTTTGTGTTCTTACGGTACACGTGTGATGAGAGGTTAGATTTTAGATCTTTGGCAAAGTTCTTTTTGCTGTTCTTTCTGAAACGAGCTTTCCTTTTCACATTTTTAGTTCTATGAATAGACCTTCAACAAAAAAACTTGTCCACTGAAGTGGGTGACTATGAAGTGTTGGGATAGAAGCAATTTGGAGAGGTGAAGGCTTTAATTATATTAAAAATACCTGCTCAGCTCTTCAGGGAGTTACTGATTTTGGAGGACTACTTTCTGTTTGCGTATGCCTGCAGGTAAAAAGCATGATGTCGTGAGTTCACTGTTCCTCCACTCATAAAAGTGGGAGTGCAGGTATGGTTCTTAATTGTGTTTTATTTTGGGACACAGTAGATAAGGGATGCGATTAACATTTTATAAGTGACCCTTTAGAGCAGGCATAAAATTTTAATGTTTTATTTTTCAACTGTCGGGCTGTAGTAACCTCCTGTTTAGATGTAATTCCTGTTTGGAGTGGGAACGTGCAGGGAAAGGGATTCATTTTCGCTGACTTTCTCTAAGGATGGAGCTGATGAGTACCTTTAAAATGAGTAAAATTTCAAATATGCTGGCCTGTATGTAAAGTATGTAATACATAAAGGTTTCTGGTAGAAAGGCTGGTGTCGGTGCGTGATTGCTGGAATGATATTCATATGAATATGTTCAATAAAAACTCCTGAGCAGTTAGTAAGAGTTAGTGTTAGTCTTAAAAAAAAAAAAAATTAAAAAAAAAAATCATCTTGGCAATTGTTTATATTTGCATTAAAGAAAACAGGAAGAAAAAGGCAGTATGTGCTTAAGAGCACTAGAGGGAGCCAGGAGGGAGAAGCGGGGAAAACACTGAAGACACGTTTGTATTTTTAGGCATAGCTTATACAAAGCATCCATTTAAATCCTCCCTCTTACTTCAGCTAAAATGCAGCTGCAGGTCGGACACTGCCTCTGGCTGCTCTCTGTTCCCCCATGCTTCACTAAGGATTTCTCAATTTTCTAGTCCTAAAAGAGGCCAGAAGCTTTTTTAAACGGCTGTAGGGAAAACCACCTGCCCCTCTGTTGACCGTACCCCTTGCCTTGCTTTGTTTTGTATTTGGATTAGAAGCCAAACGTTAATTTGCCTTTCATTGCCAGTAGCTTTTTTTTTTTTGGATCCGTGTATAGGCTCAGTTCTGAGTTTGTCTCCCTCTGAGATTCTGTGGGGGAGAAACTAAGTGGGGATGTTTGTGTTGGGGATTGATTAGATGAAGAAGGAGTTTTAATGGCATTAATTTGGAATGGCCACATGCTCTTCAGGGGATCTGTGGAAAATGAGTCTCTGCGAGCTTGTAGAGTAACATACAAGCATGAAGTTACTGTGAAGTCTTGCCTCTTATTTTATGAGGTTTTAGAAGTGTTGGACACACTTTTTATATTACTCTGTCATAAAGCTAAATGCCTTGAGTTGAAGTGTAACAGCTTTACAATGTAGATAATGTAAGTAATTTGGTTTTAGTTCTCGCCAGCCTGATAAATTGCCATAATGTTGATTCTTGGGATCTGTAAGAGTAGGAGGAAATCCCATGGGATCCTAAAGTTTCTTCTCTTGATGATCCAGTGTTACACAACCAAACATATCGCAGTGGAGAATAGAATTTTGATGGCCTGGGGCCTCGGCCTTGAGCAGTTTTGAGGGAAAAGAAGGACATTTTTTGTTGTTATTATCTGAGGCTGCTTAGGGCTTTGGAATGTTGGAAGTCATCTCAGAGGAGGTAGATGACTGGAAGTGGGTGATTAAATGAGCAGAATTAAAATATACGTACTGCATATTTATCATGTGCCTCTATAATTTATTGCTACCACACTCATTGTTCAGGCTCCCTAATTTCACTTTTCCCCTTTAGATAATAAATAGAAAGGGCAGGAATAATGGACTGGGGTTTTCTTCCTTTGGTTTCTATTAGATAGCATGATTTTAAGTTACGAAAGCAAGGACAAACATTTCTCAAAAGTACTCTAACCATGCTTTAGCCTGAGGACTCTGCTCACTTTAAAGGAAACAAATATAATGGAATTTAAATACGTGGAGGCTGGAGTCCTTTAGCAGTGCACAGAGATTTTTTTTTTTTTTCAGTGTACTTTGAGACTATAAAGAATTGTTGCCTCTTCATAATTATGGCATTCCAGATTGGAGATGGCTACAAATTATGAAATATTTCTTTTGAAATATTTAATAACCTCTTGGTAGCCAAAAAAAACCCCAACAAGTAAGAGCACTAAGTAATTATGGCTTAATTCCTGTTGGCTGGTTCAGGGCCTTTTCCTGTCATCTGAGAATTAACTACACCGAGGATGAAACAGAGTATTGGAAGAACAGAGAATTTTTCCCCCCTTTAGCTACTCTGCTTTGCACTTTTTCTCCTGCTGCAATGTAGGGATGGGGGCAGGTGTGCTTCCTGCTCTTCTGGTGCATAGAGGCGCTCCTAGTAAATCCTAACAGTGTTTCCTCAAGTAGAATACTGGCTGAGTTGAGCTGTAAATTGAGTGCATATTCAATTTACTCCTCAGAACCAGGAAAACAAGCATATCTAGTCCAAAACAGAGTATCGTAATTTTTTAGATAAAATTCTAATGCTTCCAAAGGACTGCTTACTGAGAATGTGCTGTGAATACTTCAGAGAACTCCATGATCCACAGATTATCCAGTGGGACTCCCTTAATTGCAACTAAACCAGCTTTTTTATGATTATTCAATCTTTTTTTTGGTGTTTATTCAACTGCAGGGTAGCACCCACCAATGTTGAACTCCATGGGGCAACAGAGAGGTGTTTTTTCACCTGTTGAAGTGTTGGTGGATGCACTATGGAAAGGATATAATTTCCCTCAGGAGAGGAAAGTTAGGACTTACTCTCTTAAAAACTCACAGTGCAAATTAATGACATAACATGCTTAGACTTTTCTGTTGCCTTAGGAAAAGCCAGTACCTTCAGTAGTAGCCCAAGGGCAGAGTTTTTATCGTTTGACTTTTGCTGTGACGTTTACGCAAAGGTCGCAGCATCTGATAAAAAAGAAAGAGCCAACCCCAGAGTGGGTGTAAGGTGCCAGGGCACCACATGATGCATCACCCCTTCCCTCTTCCATGAAATGATGCCTGACACTGTTTCCAACCCCCATCAAGTCCTTTGTGTCGCAAAACAGCCTATGCTGGTTGTCCATGTTCCTGCCAAGCTTCATGGAGAAAGATGCCAGTTCAGAGCGCGGCTCATCCTGCTCTGAGCTTGGTGTCCACAGCGTCCCTTGCTGAGCTTTCTCTAGAGGTGGCCTGGAGAGGAAACCTGGCTGGGGGTGTCTAACATGAAGCTTTTATTTCTGTGCTGGAGGAATACGTCACTATGGGTTTGGAGCAGAAATTGCCACTTGGTGTCACTTGTTGGAGGACTTTTGGGCGCAGCAGGAGCAGCACTCGTGCCTGTTCCCACTACTGTTCAGGGCAGCCCAAAAACATGGGCCTGAGGTATCTTCATGGTCTGTTAGTTAAATCATATGTGAAAACGGCGGCATGCTTTACAGATAAGTTGAGAGGACAAATCCGCTGATCTGAGGTTGGCTCGGCACCTCTCGTGCAAACACAGGAGGAAATGCAGGGAGGTTAAAGGAGCAGGGATGATTTCTGCCTCTCTGAGCCCGGGAGGGATGGGCGAGTGCCGATTCTTGGCTCTTCAAAGTGAGGATCTGGGATGCTCTTGTTTGCCTTGGTTAGGAGCTGGGATAGCTAGCAAAGGATGTTAGCCCTTTTAAAAGGTGGCTGCTTCATCTGTATTCCTCAGAAATGAGGTTTCTCATGCTTTTTCTGTTGCCTTTCATGTAGGACTGTGAATAGCTACTACAGTTGAGACCTAAATCATAATCTGATGTGACTGTAGTGCTGGTATGCAGTGGGGGCTGAGATTAGTTCCCCAGGCAAATGTAGCATAGAGAATTACTTTTAATAATGTAGGACTTTGGCTAGGCTTTGCCCTGAGGAAGAGGGGATGGGAGGTGAAATCTCTGCCTGAGCTGGTGAGCTCAGCAGAAATACAAACTGGGCTCTCATCCCTGCCAGGGCTGGACTGACATCCAGGTGAGAATGGGATTTAAATCCCACCCTGCAGTGCCCATGGTAGCTGGTGAAGCATCCTCTTTTCTCTGCTCACAATGCCTATTACACAGCTGGGACAGGGGGTAAGGACACTCGCCATTCCCTTTGGGAATATGTGACGTGTGCTGAGCAATATCACAGAATCACAGAATGTTAGGGATTGGAAGGGACCTCAAAAGATCATCTAGTCCAGTCCCCCTGCCGGAGCAGGAATACCTAGATCAGGCCACACAGGAACACATCCAGGTGGGTTTTGAATGTCTCCAGAGAAGGAGACTCCACAACCTCTCTGGGCAGCCTGTGCCAGTGCTCTGTCACCCTCACTGTGAAGAAGTTCTTCCTCATATTTATGTGGAACCTCCTATGTTCCAGTTTGTACCTGTTGCCCCTTGTCCTATCATTGGATGTCACTGAGAAGAGCCTGGCTTCATCCTCATGACACTCACCCTTTACATATTTATAAACATTAATGAGGTCACCCCTCAGTCTCCTCCAAGCTAAAGAGACCCAGCTCCCTCAGCCTTTCCTCCTAAGGGAGATGTTCCACTCCCTTCATCATCTTTGTGGCTCTGCACTGGACTCTCTCAAGCAGTTCCCTGTCCTTCTTGAACTGGGGGGCCCAGAACTGGACACAATATTCCAGGTGCGGCCTCACCAGGGCAGAGTAGAGGAGGAGGAGAACCTCTCTTGACCTACTAACCACACCCCTTCTAATACACCCCAGGATGCCATTGGCCTTCTTGGCCACAAGGGCACATTGCTGGCTCATGGTCATCCTGCTGTCCACCAGGACCCCCAGGTCCCTTTTCCCTACGCTGCTCTCCAACAGCTCAGTCCCCAACTTATCCTGGCACATGGGGTTGTTCTTCCCCAGATGCAAGACTCTACACTTGCCCTTGTTATATTTCCTTAAATTTCTCCCTGCTCAACTCTCCAGCCTGTCCGGGTCTCTCTGAATGGCAGCACAGCCTTCTGGTGTGTCAGCCACTCCTCCCAGTTTTGTGTCATCAGCAAACTTGCTGACAGAGCACTCTATTCCCTCATCCAAATCATTGATGAATATATTGAATAGTACTGGTCCCAGTACCGACCCCTGAGGGACTCCAGTAGATACAGGCCTCCAGCTAGACTCTGTCCCATTGACCACAACTCTCTGGCTTCTTTCCTTCACCCAGTTCACAATCCACCTCACTACCCGATCATCCAGTTCACACTTCCTCAGTTTAGCTGCGAGGATGCTGTGGGAGACTGTGTCAAATGCTTTACTGAAATCAAGACAGACCACATCCACTGCTTTACCATCACCTATCCACTGGGTTATGTCCTCATAAAAAGCTGTCAGGTTGGTCAAGCATGACTTCCCCTTGGTGAAGCCATGTTGACTGCCCCTAATGACCCTCTTATCCTTGATGTGCTTAGAGACAGTGCCAAGGATAAGTTGTTTCATCACCTTTCCAGGGATGGAGGTGAGGCTGATGGGTCTATAGTTACCTGGGTCTTCCTTCTTGCCCTTTTTGAAGACCAGAGTGAAATTTGCTTTCCTCCAGTCCTCAGGCACCTCTCCCGTTCCCCACGACTTCACAAAGATGATGGAGAGTGGCCTAGCAATGACAACCCCAGCTCCGTCAGCACCCGTGGGTGCCTCCCATCAGGACCCATGGATTTATGGATGTTCAGGTTGTGCAACTGATCCCTAACCCAGTCCTCTTCAACCAAGACAAACTCCTCCCCTATCCTGACTTCCTCTGGAGCCTCAGGGGTCCTGAGCTCCTCAGGACAGCCTCCAGCAGTATAGACAGAGGCAAAGTAGGCATTCAGTAACTCTGCCTTCTTTTTATCCTCTGTCACCAAGGCACCCACCTCATTCACCAGAGGGCCTACATTGCCTCTAGTGTTAGTTTTATCTGCAATGTATTTGAAGAAGCCCTTTCTGTTGTCCTTGACCTTTCTTGCAAGGTTTAATTCCAAGGAGGCCTTGGCTTTCCTAGTTGCCTCCCTGCATCCTCTGGCGACAGACTTGTATTCCTCCCAAGTGGCCAGCCCCTCCTTCCATGATCTGTACATTCTCTTCTCCCACTTGAGTTTGCCCAGCAGTTCCCTGTTGAACCATGCAGGTCTCCTGGCACCCTTTCTTGGCTTCCTACCTGTTGGGATGCCCTGATCTCGAGCTTGGAAGAAGAGGTCCTTGAATGCTAGCCAACTATCTTGGGCCCCTTTACCTTCAAGTACCCTGTCCCATGGGATTTCCCCTAGCAATTGCTTGAAAAGGCCAAAGTTGTCCCTACTGAAGTCCAGGGTTGTAGTTCTGCTAGGTATTCTGTTCCTGCCACACGAGATCCTGAACTCCACCATCTCATGGTCACTGCAACCAAGGCTGCCCTCAACCTTTAGCGCTTCAACCAGACCCTCCTTGTTTGTGAGAATAAGATCCAGCAGCGCTCCTCTCCTAGTTGGCTCATCCCCCATTTGCATCAGGAAGTTATCAATGCACTGGAGGAACCTCCTGGACTGTGGGTGGCTGGCTGAGTAAGCCTCCCAGCAAATATCAGGGTAGTTATCTGCCAAGAGAGAAAAGTGAAGCATTAAAAATTCCTTTAATTGCATTTTGCTGTATTTGTGTGCTTTATAATAGCTGGTGGCACTTGTTTTGAAATATTTTAATTGCATGATTTTTTTCTTCCCCATCACTTTAGCCTGTGATATAATAGTTCAGGCTAACGTTTTTCATCAGTGGGATTTAAATTTTGCTTAGTCTATAATGCAGGGGTTTTTTTCCCCCTCCAGTATTATTGTGGGAATGTATTCGGATCTTTATGTTACAATATATAGGCAGACAGAGAATAGCTTAACTTTGGCTTCTCTGGGCAGGACTCTGCTGAAAGATGTGGTGCGTGAACATGTTGATTTTATTATTATCTTGTAACAGCAGTCTGCTCTTGGGCTCCCTTATTTGCATTCTCAGCAGGACAACAAGGTGAATAATTTAATTCCAGCAGCCTCCACCACGTGATGGCGCGAGGACCCATCAGCGATGCCTCCCCTGCACTGACAGACTTTAGAGGGGAATGGAAACTTACAGAAGTGATGCGAAATGATCACATCTCCTCCCTTAACCCTGGGGAAATCTCTCGGCTGAGTGATCACTTCTTCCTTTGCTTTTCCACGTGTTCCTCTGACGTGGAGTTTGGGGGGTGTGTGAGCCTGTGAGCAAGACGAGCGAGGGAGTGGGAAGCGGGGAGGGTGGTGGGGAAAAATGCACGCCCAGCCACAAAGCTAGTCGGAGCAGGAGCGGCGAGGAGACGGAGCGAGGCCAGGAGTCCAGCCACAGGCAGCGGGGAGTGGAAATTTACAGCTGCTTGTGAGTGCCTGTGTGTGTTCAAGCGATCCTTTCTGCTCACGCTTTTCCAGAGGCTGACGGTCGCTCAGCAGAAGAGCAGGAGGCCGAGTTGTGGGATCCCTTGTCTCTGCCACGTGTCGATCACCGGTGGGGCTGAATAAAGCGGCATTAAATGGAAGATAACTAAAGGCGGCTGCTGGCGGCGTGGGCTGCGGGGAGGCTGCAGAGCTGTCTTCAGCATCTGGCCATGGGGCTGCAGGGGACTGCTTAGGAGCCCCCACCTTTCCACACGCAGTAAGTGTCAGCTGAGATGATGTGCTCTGAGTGACAGAAAGTTAAGTGATTTAATAAAACTTTTCTTTTTCCAGTTATTGCCAGCCTTTTCATAATAGACCACTTGCTGCTTGTTCTCGGTAGTTACGCTGATAGCTTTTTATGGCTTTGTAAACTGTGTTACCAGCAGTGGCTTTTTAAAGCAGGCAACCCTAAACAATACTCCTCCTGTTACATAAGGCTCTGGCTCCACGACCAAGCGCTTCATGTCCATGGAATATCTCTGGAAATGGCTTTATTTACAGTGCTGTTTCCAAAAATAAAATATCTGCAATATATCATTTCTCTTGCTCCTCTCCGCTGACTGCCTGCAGCTGCGGACTGGCTCTTGAGATGCAGAGGAATGAGAGCATGGCCACTTGCATAAGACAGCAGGAAATGGTTAGAGATGAAGGGAAGATGAGTGCATGTGTGAGCCATCACAAGAAAGATGTATGTAAATTAACCATCTCGTTATTTGTAGTCAGTAGGTTTTGTCAATCTGAAATGCTAATTCTGTGCGATGGGCTTTTCATGAAGTCATTATCAGGCAGACCTTTCATGGAGCTTAAGGGAAGTTGTTTTTTTTCTTAGCAAAGACTCTTTCTAGGGCTAATATTAGTAGTAAAGTGAAATTACTGCTATAGAAAATTATTATAATGTGTTATGAAGCTATTGAAGGTAACATGGCAGGCTTGCTAAGAACATGGTCAAATAAATGCTCTGTAGAGAGGTAACTTTCTGTATTATTGAACAAAAAGCAAAAATAGTATCTGTGTTCCTCGCTAGTGAGTTTAGAGGAAGTCCTCTTCCCTCTTGGCTGCTGCCTACGTTATTTAAATTGTATTACTTCCATTACTTCCATTATTTCCACAGTTGTTATTACTACTAGCAATAGAAATTTAACTTGGTTTCCCTTTTACTTAAGTAAAAGAAAAGCTGTGAAGGGCTGTTCTGTTAAAACTGTGTGTACTTCAGAGACATTAGTTAAGAGACCTCTTTCTGCACAACTGAGCTCATGGGACTTTTGCTATGGACTACACAGTGAGGTGTGCAATTGAATTCTTAATTTTTTAGTTTTGAAAGACCTCCGTGGTGACAAATGGAAATGGGGATCCCAAATATTCTCAACTTGTCAATCCTGCAAATTTGGTGGCTAATCTTTCTAGTTCTATTCAACATAAAGGAATAACCTGCTACTTGCAGCTGGTTCATTAACATGAGTGGGAAAGCCTGTGTAATCCTGTGATACAGAGATGATCGATGCCAGTGTGAGTATGGTGCCACAGGATGCTGCTTCTGTATGGGTTTAGAATCTGAATGTTACCTGACATTGCAGTGTGCAAATGCTGTGTTGTAATAAATATTTTCTAATAATAATAATCGGTGTGGTAGCACAGGACTTGGTGCAATAAAAGGACACTAGACAGAAAAGTCAAACACTCAAATTCTGGCATTTATCTGTGCCAGTATAGTCCCTTCTCTGTACCTTACTCAGGATACTTTCATTAAGTTTGTATCATCACACATTTACACCCCCTTTCTCATCACCGCTGCCTCATTCTGGGTTTGACCAGTGAACACCTAAGCTGTAGCATCTTTTCCAGCAGCCCTGTCTCTCTGCCCTCCTTCCATCCTCTTCCCCTCTTCTGCTGGTACAGCTCTTTGTAAGACTGTGGGGAGAACTGGACTGGAAACCTGTGTGACCTTTTTTTCCCTCACCTGGCTATTTTTTGTTAACCTGAGTCGGTTCCCTGACCTGGCTCACCACGTGGTCCTGCAAACAGCTGATCACTCCAACAGAGGATGTAGGGATGTGAATAGATGTGGAGCAGGTGTTTATCAAACTGTTGCCTCAATTACCAGATAGCTGTTTGGTGTTTCATTTTATCCCCTGTGTTTGCTGAGAGACTATATAGGCTTTTTGGTTTTTATTGAATGGACATTCAAGCATTCAACTAAATACAGAATTATTAATTTCTCTCAGTGCTTCTATAAAGTGACACCACAGCGCTTGAGTGAAGCATCACCAAGAATGCCTTCAGTTTCATAACAGTATTGAACAACTATGTGATATTACCATTCTCATTCTGTACTGGTCATCCGATTAAGGGCAGAGCTGCCTAGTTACTTTCCATGTCTGATCTTCAGGATGCTTGACATCTGCTGAAAACTAGACATTTGTGGTGATGGTAGGCATTACTGTCATGTTTTGTGTGTTTAGGTGAGGTTTCAGCCAATGTTCACCAACATTCCAGGTAATGTAACGAGTAGCCAACAGCAACGTTTATGATAAGTAAATTCTTGAGTTTTTGGAATAATTTTATTGCCAAGCAGAGATGGCATTCATTCACCCTAACCATAAAACTGTCCTCTCTTCTGTTAATATTTTGTCTCATTTGCAATGTACCTTCCAAAATCTGCAACTTGTTGAGGATTTGCAGAGAACTTACTTATTGTGTAGCCCTACGTTCTTCTGCATATCAAAAGAAGCATACATCTTGGGAGGGGACTGCATGTGGGATGACAGGTTGGACTTTTCCAGGTGATCATTACACACAGGGACTTCCATTCCCTGCTTTGAGTACATGACTCTGTAATTGCAACAACTTTCCCAAATATGGCAGGAAGGAGAAATGATGAGGGAATAAAGCTTCTCTTCCATTATCTAGAGACTGAATTAGGCAAACTTATGAAGAAAGTGTGCTAATTCAGACCCCAAATATAAGGGTCTTAGTAAGGGTCTTAGGCACACTGGGGTGAATGGAAAATTAAGCTCTTTTATTTTTCCATTTGAGAAGCTCTCACCCAGTATGAGTTACTGAAATGTTTTGATTCTGATCAGTAAGTTGATCAAGTTTAGGAACTAAGACAAGATAGATGTCTGATACTTGAAGGGAAGGGATCTTTTTTTCTTGTTCATTTTTGAAGATCAAAAGGCTTGTCTGGAGGAACACCTGTGAAGAGTGTATAGATGGGCTCATGTGCTCTTTCCCATTCTTGCCTTTGTGGTCAGGAGGAAGCGTTTGTTACCAAGCTGCTTAACTGAGTCACTTCATAGTGGGATGGGCTGGTAAGTAGAGTGATGTTGCCGTCTGCATTTTGCCTTCCTCATGCTTACAAGCTCAGCTGCACTGTAATCTTTTGAGAAAGCATGTGATTAAGAGCAAAGAAATTGGGGAGGGTGCTTATGAACAGAGCTAGATCTCTTAGTGTATTTTAGTTGTATTAAAGAGTTCAAGTTGCCCTTAATGGGCAGATAAACTGGCAGAAGATTATTTTGAAGACTGATAAAGAATAAGCTTTGGTGTCAAATGATCTAGGTTTCATTCCTAACACAGCCACTGGGGGTTTTTCTTAATGTGGCCCTTTCTGTGTGCCAGCTTCTACCTTTCTAGAGAGGGCAGAGTAACAGCAGGTATATAGGTTTTTTTGAAGTGTGTTTTCCATCTTGGTTAAACGCTTGCAGAGTTGGAGGCCTCAGAGGGAAGACATGCCCTGAGAATGAAGGGATGTTATGTTACCTTTGACAGCCTACTGAATACCCTAATACTCAAGTCTTGTAAACCTTGTCCACCTCTGGATTCAACTCACTGCTTTAGTCTGTATGATATATATTTATTTTTTTTGACTTGAACAGAAACAGCCAAACATTTTAAAAATAGTGCTTTAAAATTGCCTTTTGGTGTTTCTGTCCCTTACCTAAAATAAAATCAGTGCCATTTTTTTTCTCCCAAACAAACAGGGAATTATATTCCCTGAAAGTATTTTCGTAGAAGTAGGGCTTATAAAATGCACTGCAGCCTCTGGCTCTGGTGGCTGAAATGTCTTGTTCATACTGATGGCAATAGCAGGCTTTGGAAACCACTGTTCCTTCTAGGCACTGCTGGGGTGTTCCCCATGCAACCAGGAGAGACAACCTCTGAGGCTGGGAGTCAATCCAGTGAGATACAGCTGTTTATTTCCTCGGTCTCATAAGCTCCTCACAAGAGCACCAGTGAAATAACATCATCATGACTAAATGTTTCAGAAGTTGGCTGGTCCCCCATTATGAATTCAGAATGCATTTCTGATGTTGTAAAAACATATGCTGTTGAATAACCATTAGATGGAAAAAGTTTTCCTAGAAAGTAGGAAAGAAAGGGGCTCGTTCAGCCCTGTCCCTTGCTGCCAGACAGCAGTGTCAAAAATTTATGAACAGCTGCTCTGTAGTGTGCCTGGTAGAGTAGGTAATTTCAAAATCTCAAAGATGCAATGGTGGGAAACTTTTGCATTTTCAGCTTAAGTTTATTCATTGGCAGTTCATAGCCATATGCTTCTGCATAAATAAAGTGTTATTGTTATTTGAGTCAAAATAACTTCTTGGTCTGTCCTGTATTTTTATTCTAATCTTACCAAGGGGAGCGTTTTTAGCCTCCTAGACATGCTGGTCATCCCGTTTTTCTGGCCAGCCTAGGGTCCTTCTCTGCACCCACTCTAATCTCTGTTGATTTTATGTGACTGCAGGTGTTCAGGATTGTGTACAATCTTCCATATGAAGTTCCATCAAGACTTTGTACAAAGACATGTATACCTTTGTATTTCTACTGATTACTTTCTTAATTCATCTCTAATTTGTGTTTGTCTTTCTCCTGTCTGTAAAATACTGGTGTAGTCACTGGGTAGTTGTCTTTGTCATTTATCATGGTAAGTCCTCAGCTTGAAGCAGATATTAACTGAACAGTTTGGGTTGGAAGGGACCTTTAACGGTCATCTAGTCCAATCCCTTGCAGTGAGCAGGGATACCTTCAACTAGATCAGATTGCTCAGAGCTCCGTCCAACCTGACCTTGAATGTTTCCAGGGATGGGGCATCTACCACCTCTCTGTCTCTTCTCCTTCATTCGGCACTATCTGATACTTTTTACTCTTAATTTTTATCCCAATTTTATTATTTCAGTCCTTAAGGCCATCCAGTTTCTCAGGTAATCATATTCCAGTCCTCTTCTGTGTTGATAATATCTTCCTATTTTGAGTCACCACAACTTTTGGGTAGGTTCTTAATTCCCATGCCTCTCTAAATAAGATCCTGTCCCCAAATTGCTCTTACCTTCTCATATGATCAGTCTCTCTTTACATGGTAATTTTCATTCAACTAGTTTATTTTCTGTTATATTCAATTTAGTATATTTCTGTGTCAGGTGCATGGGTTCTACTGTGTTTTCTGTGTCTAAAAATGTATTCATAATAGATTGTAGTATGAGCTACCTTTGGTAAGCCTGTGTTGCATTCTCTTCAGTTGTCATTCATCTTTGTGTTTCAGTTATTTTTAGACTGGTTTCCTAAGAAAACAAAGCTTATGTATGTGGTCATACTGTCCATCTCTCATCCTATTTCTCTTCCCATGGTAACTTTTGAACTTACTGGCTAATTTCAAGCAACCTTGACAGAAGGCTAGATGCCTGGAAAACACCAAGTTCCAAAAAATGGACTGAAAATAAGTGATGAAAGGAGTAGAGAATTTAAACCAGATTAGTGCCTTTACTGAAGAGAAGATCTTCCAAGTAAAGCTTAGAGAGCTGGTACAAGGAGGAGGACAGGGCAGAAATGCCCAGCTGTGTTAAGAGCTTTAGCAAGAGCTCTTGCTTTCTTTGATGCTGGAAAATCCAGTCATGAGGAGCAAAGCTTGAGGAGAGCAGTCCTTTTGCTTTGTGCCTCATGGAATAGCCAGCCATAAGACTAAGGAGTACAACTCCCAAATCTCAGCAAAGTGACTTTAACCCTGTTTGCTTCTGCCTGTAATTGTGAATAGCACATGTACCCTTGGAGATTCCTGCATGGAGAAGCAAAAGGGGCCATAACCTGCAGCTACCAGTAGGTTTTCTAAAGTGATGGATCATCTTCTGCCAGATGCTGCTGGGTTAAAAACTGTGTCTTGAAAAGGGGTAGATCCAAAAACGTTCTTCAGTGCACATCTGGGGTTCTTTCCCTTTTTCTCTCTGTCTCCCTCTGCTTGCATACAGTGGATGCTTTGCTTTGCATGTAAGACTGATAAATGAAGTGAAGCAGAGACTTGGCTCTGTTCAGCAGAGGGATGAACTAAACAGTCTCGAGTCCCTTCCTGCCCTATTATTGGTGATTTTGCTGTTGCGATTAGGACACTGGTAGGGTATGAAGTGAAGAGAAATGGTATTTTATCACTGAACAGTGCTCTGGTGACTTGGTGGTGAGATTGGAACTATACAGTGGAAAAGTGCTAGCCTGGCTATTGGAGTTTTATGGCAAAATTAGTGATTATTTAAATACAGACACCATCCTCTAGACAGCTAAGTAAGTTACTTTTTGGGAGGAAAATGTGTTTGTAATTTATAGTCAACATTTCACTTAGAAATGTGGACTTCGTTTTTTTTTTTTAAATCTCAGAACCTCTAGCTCATGAATACTTCAATTTAAAAATTAAATTATCTCCCCCTTTGCTTTTCCTTGTGTGGAGACTTCTAAAAAGGGAAGATGAAGGGGTGGCTGCACTAATCTGAATAAATCTATACCACCTTGGATGAAAATACTTATTTTCTGAAATGTAATGCACCTCTTAAACTCCTGCCCTCAGACTCTGTCTTGCATCTTCACGTCCTCATGCCGTGTCTTCACAGATAATAAAAACATACAGAATTTGGTCCTTTTTGAAGTGTGTTGTGAATTACAAATCTAATTGCAGCACGTGCAGGATTATGGGGTGCTTGGTGCTTGCTAGCAGCTTTAAGCAAATTTATTGTATAATAATCCTAGTCTTCCAGTGCTTGTATGTAGCTGAACATACCCAAACGAGTTAGTCATTAGTATACTCAGTCTTCAGTCTCGCACGTTGTCAGGTTGAGGTGTGATGCTGCCCTGTTGCTGGTTGGATGGTGCTGGCAAAGCTCACAGTTGAGAGCTCTGTGGGAGCTGGTCTTCACAGCTGAGAGCTCAGCCAAGGAGTACAGGCTACGTAGCCAAAACTGCAGAAATGAAAATGAGTTTGAACAGAACCATGAGGAGCTTGAAAATGGAAACCCGAAAGAGGTGAGCTTTCAGATGCTGAACATTAAAATATCCCTGTAAAACTGACCTAGCAACAAATGAGAAGCTATATACAAATTTACCTACTCTGGACACTGTAAAGGAATTTTTGGTTTAAATAAGACATTTAAAAATGTTCTCTGTATATCATAGAAACTGTTTTTATAATCTGTAAAAATATTTTGAAGTGTTTTTAATAAGAAATTAAGACAGAGCCCGTATAGATTTTTATTTTTCTTCAAGTACTCCTCTATGGTTTGAATTTTGTACTTGGCTATTTTATATGGTTGCTATTTATAGTTGTAATAGAATGTATATCTAATCTGCGTATTAATTCCATAGGATATTTGGGGATTAGTAACACATGGATGTATGGCACAAATGGAGTCATACTTCCTAATGGACTCTGTAGTGTGTCAGTAGTAACAGCGAAGCATGAGAAGAATGAGTTCTTTGGGACCACTGGGAAAACTTTACACCATAGAATTTTTTTCTTTATGCTGTGTGTATTGTGCTTGTTTAATTCTCTCCTATAAAACCTCTTGTGTAAAGCTTTTTTTAATTGTAAAAGTTGAAGAATAATAAGGAGAATGAAGTGGTTTGTGTATATATTGATGTTTTCACAACTAATCTTGCAAATGTGTGTGTGGAGGGATGGTGATGGTTGTCTTTTGTTGTGGAAAGAGATGAAAGTTTGAGATTATTTTTGCTTTTGTATTTTGGGGGGGTTTTTTGACCTCTTGTTTGTTATTGTACAGACTGGAATGCAGTCCAGAATGGTGCTAGCTCTCCCTGGAATGTGGTATTGCCTTAACCAGAGTGTATTCCGTATGTAGTGTGTCCGTTGACTTCAGTAGATCTGTGTATTGGACCCTGTCCTGGGTTGCAATGTATTCTATTACCATGAGCCGTTGAGGCCTGGCGCCAGTGTTCCTTGCCTCGCCCCTCGGGACTATTCTTCTGTTAATGCACCCATCAGTGCCTTGCCCCAGGACTCACCATCTCTTTGTGAGATGCTCCGGCCAGAGGGGGAGGGGTGGAGCCAAGCATATTCCCGCCGGAGATAACTTTGGGGGTTTGGAGCAGCACGAGCAGCCTTACCCGCTGGGATCCCAGAGGACAGGGACTGCACCGCGGCCGGATTTTCGGAGGAGGACCAGTTTGCTTTTCTACAAGATCACCGCTTCAACGGGATCATCTAAAAGAGAACTGCAGCTGCCACCGAAATCGGATTGCTCAGACTTTGTTTTCTTTTCCTACGGACCACCGCTTTAACCGGACCATTTCGGAGAGAACTGCAGCTGCCACTGGATCGGACTGGTACCAGCACCCTGCCCGGCAGGGGGCCAGGTTGTATCCCTGACTCTATCGGGCCTGTAACCAGTTTCTCTGTATTATAGTTTTGTTGTATACATTAGTAAAAACTGTTATTCCCATTTTCCTCATATCTTTGCCTGAAAGCCCCTTAATTTCAATTCTATAACAATTCGGAGGGAAGGGGGTTGTATCTCTCTGTTCCAAGGGGGGCTCCTGCCTTCCTTAGCAGACACCTGTCTTTCAAACCGTGACAGATTTTGGCGCCCAACGTGGGGCCTGAGGGCATTGAGGAAAAAGGGTGAAAAGGGAATAACAGTTCCTGGCTAACCTGATTTTTTGTGCAATGAACGTGGGATCTTTGTTAGGCAGCACCATGTGGTCTAGTTTGCCTTGCTTCGGGTGGCACGTGGTCGTGGCTATGCTTTTCCCCTTTGCAGCCCCTTATCTAAACATGGGTCCTCTGACTAAGGCTACTGTGGCTGTTATCCAGCTTGCACTGTGGGTTGACAAGGTGAGGAATTCATGGTTTTTCAGTTTCCTGTGGAATGTGGGCACATGGATAAAGGGCTATCACACGCTCAGCGTATGTTTCTGGGATTACATTAAAAATGGTACCTTCTGTGAGGAAATAACACCAGGGGAAGTTTTCTCCCAACCATTCAACCAGTTCTTTGGGTCTGCTCCATCAGCTTTCGAAGGGTTTAGATTTCCCCTAGATACTATCAATGTGTTGCTAATAGGCCTACTCTGCTGGGCCTACAGAGATAAAGTGAGACTGGCTTGGATAACTACTTGGATAACCACCCCAGAGACTAGGAATGCTGCCCCAGAACCTGACACGGCCCCAGAGGCCAGAGATCCTGCCCTGCAGCCTGACCCTGTCCCACGACCTGGCATTGCCCAACAGCCCACCTCACAAATGGACCAGCCTAATTGGGTGGGGGCACTGGTAAAGGAAATACGTGAGATGCTGAGGGAACACACCTCACAAACTAGTGGAAAACCTTGTCCTGAAAAGGGAAAGTCTGATGGTGCAGCAGTGGGACCCACAGATGTTACAACTGTGCAGGATCCAGCTGAACCACAAGGACAGCCACAGCCAGCAGCAGTCGCCCCTGTGCAGAGGAGGAAGTGCAAGGCCAAATCAGTACGCCCAGTTAATGATGGGGATGAGCCAGAGCCCTCACAACCCGCAGGGGAGTCAGAGCCTGAAATTATCATCGAATCCCTGTCATTCGACAGTCTCCGTAATATGCGAAAAGACATTGCGCGACGGGGGCGTGAGCCTTTTACAACTTGGTTACTTCGGGTTTGGGACCTTATGGGTAAAGGCGTACAACTGGATAGTGGTGAAGCCAGGTATTTGGGATCCTTGGCCCAAGACTCAGGGGTGGACCAGGTATTTGTAAGGGAGCCGGGGCCCCTTTCTCTCTGGGAGCGGCTTTTAATGAGTGTGAGGGAAAGGTTTGTCCACAGAGAGAGAATGCAGGAGTACCATCATAGAATGCAATGGAAGACCCTTGAGGAAGCGATCCAACAGCTGAGGGAAGTGGCAGTGTTAGAGGTACTCTTTGGGAGGGACGGACAGCATGATAATGACCCCGACAAGGTCAAGTGTACAGGGCAGATGCTGTGGAACCTGGCAAAGCTGGGGCCACAGCAGTATGCCACGTTCATTGCAACAATTAATGCTGATGACAACCAAGAGACAGTGGGTTCTGTTGCCAACAGGTTCAGATATTATGAGAGTTTAGTCAATGGCCCAATGAAAGCTCATGTCGCCGCTGTGGCTAGGGACCTCAAGGAAGAGATTAGGGAGGAGGTGATGAAGGAGGTGAGGAGGAGCAGCTCTCGTGTGGCACCAGTGCAGGTCATAAACCCCAGAGTCAGAGCCCGACGTCCCCCAGCTAGAGAGAGAGGGTACACCCCACGATCTGAGCTGTGGTTCTTCTTGTGTGACTGCGGGGAAGACATGAGAAGGTGGGATGGGAAACCCACTTCTGTCCTGGCAGCACGGGTTCGTGAGCTCAAAAGGGAAAACACTAACCGAGGGGGTTCCACTAAAGCAAAAGTAGCCTCAGCCTCCCGTGACCGAGCTGCCAGGTATTACAGAAGGGAGGATGATGTGTCAGATCCCCTTGAGGAAACATCTAGCAGGTATGCCCAGGGAATGGATGATAACCAGGCCTAGAGGGGCCCTGCCTCTAGCCAGGAAGAGGCACGGGAGAATCGGGTCTTTTGGACAGTGTGGATCCGATGGCCTGGCACATCAGAGCCACAGAGATATGAAGCATTGGTTGACACTGGAGCACAATGTACCCTAATGCCATCGGGACATGTGGGGGCAGAAGCTGTGTCTATTGCTGGGGTGACAGGGGGGTCGCAGCAGTTGACCCTGTTGGAAGCTGAGGTGAGCCTGACTGGGAAGGAGTGGCAGAAACATCCGATTGTGACTGGCCCGGAGGCCCCATGTATCCTGGGAATAGACTTTCTCCGGAATGGCTATTACAAAGACCCAAAAGGGTTTAAGTGGGCTTTTGGGATAGCTGCTGTGGAAGCAGAAGGCATTAGGCAGTTGAACACCTTGCCTGGACTATCAGAAAATCCTTTTGCAGTTGGGCTCCTGAAGGTGGAAGAGCAACGGGTGCCAATTGCCACTTCGACGGTGCACCGCCGGCAGTATCGGACGAATCGAGATGCCGTGATCCCCATCCACAAGATGATCCGTGAGCTGGAGGCCCAAGGGGTGATCAGCAAGACCCACTCACCCTTCAACAGCCCCATCTGGCCTGTGCGCAAGCCTGACGGAGAATGGAGATTGACTGTGGACTATCGTGCTTTGAATGAAGTGACTCCACCATTGAGTGCTGCTGTGCCGGACATGCTGGAGCTCCAGTACGAGCTGGAGTCCAAAGCAGCAAAGTGGTATGCCATTATTGACATTGCTAATGCATTTTTCTCCATTCCTCTGTCACCAGAGTGCAGGCCTCAGTTTGCCTTCACCTGGAGGGGCGTGCAGTACACCTGGAACCGACTGCCCCAGGGGTGGAAGCACAGTTCCACCATCTGCCATGGGCTGATCCAGACTGCACTGGAAAAGGGTGAGGCTCCAGAGCATTTGCAGTTCATCGATGATATCATTGTATGGGGGAACACGGCAGTGGAAGTATTTGGGAAAGGAGAGAAAATCATCCAGATTCTCCTGGAGGCCGGCTTCGCCATCAAGAAACGCAAAGTCAAGGGACCTGCCCGAGAGATCCAGTTCCTGGGGGTAAAGTGGCAAGACGGACGGCGCCAGATTCCCACCGAGGTCATCAATAAGATCACTGCGATGTCTCCACCGACCACCAAGAAGGAAACACAAGAATTCCTAGGTGTCATAGGCTTTTGGAGAATGCACATTCCCGAGTACAGCCAGATCGTGAGCCCTCTCTACCTGGTTACCCGCAAGAAGAACGATTTCCACTGGGGCCCTGAACAACAACAAGCCTTCACTCAGATCAAGCAGGAAATCGCTCATGCGGTAGCCCTTGGCCCAGTCAGGACAGGACCAGAGGTGAAAAATGTGCTCTACTCTGCAGCCGGGAACAAGGGTCTGTCCTGGAGCCTTTGGCAGAAGGTGCCTGATGAGACTCGGGGCCGACCACTGGGATTCTGGAGCCGAAGCTACAAAGGGTCCGAAGCCAACTACACTGCGACAGAGAAAGAAATCTTGGCCGCCTATGAAGGAGTTCGAGCTGCCTCAGAAGTAATCGGCACAGAGGCACAACTCCTCCTGGCACCCCGACTACCGGTGCTGGGGTGGATGTTCAAGGGAAAGGCTCCCTCCACGCATCATGCCACCGACGCTACCTGGAGCAAATGGATTGCCCTCATCACACAGCGCGCCCGTATTGGAAACCAAAATCGCCCTGGGATCTTGGAGATAATTACCAACTGGCCAGAAGGTGAGGCTTTTGGATTGTCTTCTGAAGAAGAGGAAGAGGAAGTGACACGTGCTGAGGAAGCCCCTCCATATAACGAGCTACCAGAGAGTGAAAGACGATATGCCCTCTTCACCGATGGTTCCTGCCGAATTGTAGGTGCTAGCCGGAAATGGAAAGCTGCTGTATGGAGCCCCACACGACAAGTTGTACAAGCTATCGAGGGAGAGGGTGGATCAAGCCAATTTGCTGAACTCAAAGCCGTCCAATTAGCCCTGGACACTGCTGGGAGAGAGAAGTGGCAAAAACTCTACCTCTACATTGACTCATGGATGGTAGTCAATGCCCTGTGGGGTTGGCTGGATAGGTGGAAAAAGGCCAACTGGCAGCGTAGGGGAAAACCAATCTGGGCTGCTGATGAGTGGAAGGACATTGCCACTCGGGTAAAGGAGCTACCTGTGAAAGTCCGTCATGTAGATGCTCATGTCCCCAAGAGTCGGGCTAATGAAGAACATCGCAACAACGAGAAGGCAGATCAGGCTGCAAAAATAGAGGTGTTCCAGATAGATTTGGATTGGCAGCATAAAGGAGAGTTGTTCTTGGCTCGGTGGGCCCATGATGCCTCAGGCCATCAAGGCAGAGATGCCACCTATAAGTGGGCACGAGACCGAGGGGTGGATCTAACCATGGACAGTATCTCCCAGGCTATCCATGACTGTGAGACGTGCGCTGCGATCAAACAGGCCAAGCGGGTGAAGCCCCTGTGGTATGGTGGGTGGTGGTCCAAATACAAGTATGGGGAGGCCTGGCAGATCGACTACATCACACTGCCTCAAACCCGCCAAGGCAAGCGCTACGTGCTCACAATGGTGGAAGCCACCACTGGATGGCTGGAGACCTACCCTGTACCTCACGCTACTGCCCGGAACACCATCCTGGGCCTTGAAAAGCAAGTCCTTTGGAGGCATGGCACCCCTGAGAGAATTGAGTCCGACAACGGGACTCATTTCAAGAACAGCCTTGTCAACACCTGGGCTAGGGAGCATGGCATTGAGTGGGTGTACCACATCCCTTACCATGCACCAGCAGCTGGGAAAGTTGAACGGTGCAACGGACTGCTTAAAACCACCTTGAAGGCACTGGGTGGAGGAACTTTCAAAAACTGGGAGATGCATTTAGCAAAAGCCACCTGGTTAGTTAACACCCGAGGCTCCACAAACCGAGCAGGCCCTGCTCAATCTGAATCCTTACAAACAACAGACGGGGATAGGGTTCCAGTAGTGCACATGAGAGGTATGCTTGGGAAAACTGTTTGGGTTAATTCTGCCTTGGGCAAAGACAAACCCATCCGTGGGGTTGTCTTTGCTCAGGGACCAGGTTGTACTTGGTGGGTAATGCAGAAAGATGGGGAAACCCGGTGTGTACCACAAGGGGACCTTACTTTAAGTGGGAACTGAGTGTAGAGTTTCATTGTATATGTATGTGTATATATATATGTGTGTGTGTGTGCAGAGTTTAAGAAAGGTATTGATTTGGGATGATGCAAATGGTAATAGAATAAGGGGTGGATAATGTCCTGGGTTGCAATGTATTCTATTACCATGAGCCGTTGAGGCCTGGCGCCAGTGTTCCTTGCCTCGCCCCTCGGGACTATTCTTCTGTTAATGCACCCATCAGTGCCTTGCCCCAGGACTCACCATCTCTTTGTGAGATGCTCCGGCCAGAGGGGGAGGGGTGGAGCCAAGCATATTCCCGCCGGAGATAACTTTGGGGGTTTGGAGCAGCACGAGCAGCCTTACCCGCTGGGATCCCAGAGGACAGGGACTGCACCGCGGCCGGATTTTCGGAGGAGGACCAGTTTGCTTTTCTACAAGATCACCGCTTCAACGGGATCATCTAAAAGAGAACTGCAGCTGCCACCGAAATCGGATTGCTCAGACTTTGTTTTCTTTTCCTACGGACCACCGCTTTAACCGGACCATTTCGGAGAGAACTGCAGCTGCCACTGGATCGGACTGGTACCAGCACCCTGCCCGGCAGGGGGCCAGGTTGTATCCCTGACTCTATCGGGCCTGTAACCAGTTTCTCTGTATTATAGTTTTGTTGTATACATTAGTAAAAACTGTTATTCCCATTTTCCTCATATCTTTGCCTGAAAGCCCCTTAATTTCAATTCTATAACAATTCGGAGGGAAGGGGGTTGTATCTCTCTGTTCCAAGGGGGGCTCCTGCCTTCCTTAGCAGACACCTGTCTTTCAAACCGTGACAGACCCTCAGCAAAACCCATGGGAATTCACAATTTAACGCTATGTAGGATCTGAAACTAAGCTACTTGGCTTCTTTCATGTATAAATACGGTGATGTGGTATTTGCCTTTCTAACCATACAGAGAAGGAATGTTTTAAATTAAACAAACAAAACCATTTTCATTAAAAATCTCAGTTGTTCATTTAAATGTCATGAAAACATTTGTGTCCGTATTTGGGCCTGATCCTCTGTTCCTTATTTAATTCAGGCAACGTTTTACACAAGTGAGATCTGACCCACAGATTCTTGAAGTCTGTCAGACTTAGAGGATACTGTAAACTGCTTCCTCTCAAGAAGCTTTAGGCTGAAAAAGAAAAGCAGCTGAAGAAGGAGTGATGGTGAAGAAGCTGGGACCTTATCTTGCGATGGTCTAAACAAAGGACGCTTTTGGTATGCTGGCGCCTACAGTTAGTTATCTGCATCATGGTGAAGCCAGTGAAGTTTGGCAGAAACCACTATCAGAATTCTAGTGGAGCTTGCCAGATACATAGTGTCCAAAAAACATTGGGCATAGGCATAGACTCAGTGGAGCACTGACCTATAGGTCAGGGGCTTTAGGAAGCATTCAGCTCCTGCACAGGTGTTGAGTAGTTGCTTTCCATGTGCTAATAGTGGCTTTTGAATCCTGGATGAACTTGCAATAACTATATGTGAGAACTTTTACTGCTTTACTGAGTAGCTGAAGCAGAATATAGTGTCTGAGGCATAACCTTTCCTTGTTCATAATGTCTTTTTGTGTCTTTATTGTATTTTTGTATAAACCTTAAAAGCTATTTTTGTTTCTTGTTTGATTTAAGGCAGTACTCTTCTGACCTGAAGAAAGAAATCCAGGTGAAGAAAAAACATGCCTTTGTTTAGTAAATCACACAAAAATCCTGCTGAGATTGTGAAAATTCTGAAAGAAAACATGGCCATATTGGAAAAACAAGAAAAAAAGACAGACAAGGTATGACGTAATGTTGTAGAAGACCAATAAGGTTTTTATGCCAAGAAAGCAGTAGAATAAAGGGAATAAAATTATATTTGCTCGCTGCCTTGATTCTGGAAGTGCTTACACATGTAAATAGCTTTGTGTTTGAACAGTTCTGCTGAAATCAGAGGGCTTTTGCATAAGTAAAGTACGACAGATTGGAGGGTAAAACAGAAATTGTTGAGATCCAGGAGCCTCAGCCAAAATGAAGGGTGATCTCCTGCTACTTCAAATAGTAATGCATCTAACAAAACAGCTTGGAAGTCTATTTGACAACTATTATACCATTAATTGGTTTAGTAGGAAAACAAATGAAACTGCCAGTTAATGTGCAGATACTCAGAGAACAAAACTTATTTCTTATTTCATTGTTTGCATAAAACAGCAAACCAGTATGTATTCAGATGTGCATAAAAGAGATCTCGCTCTTTCAGTCCTTTCCAGTCTTCTGGGTGCTAGTGCTTCCTAAGTGAGCTGCACTGCTCATATTCTAATGATAGTGCTAAGTGTTTGATAATTCTATCGCTCTCCTCTAACTCTGTGACACAGAGATACTTCTGCCAGTCTTCCAGTGACCAGTTGAGAAGATGCACCCCAGCATGCAGAGTGTTCCCAATTAGGAATTTGTGCTTACATAAAATAATATATATTTATTTTTTTTAATCTGCGACTCTGACCCTCTATATTATTACTGTAGTAGAAGTATATTATTTTAATTAACAACAAACTAGTTTTAGGTTAAAATGAAATGTCAGTGGAAACAGAAATAGCCCATAAGTGACACTAACACAGTTTTCATGCAGCTGGTGTTTGTGTGTGCATGTTGTGCTTCCCTCACCTTGTGCAGGAGCCTGTATTAGAACAAACCCAACCGAAAAGATGAGCACGGAGCCCTTCACACCCTTAGTGAAATCCTTTTGAAACTCTTTGGTTCAAAGCAAGTAGCTCTGTGTGTTAATTATATCAGCTCAGTCACATGGATTTCAGGGAGGCCTCTGGTATTTGATGTCTCATGCTGAAATACCTTCAGTTAACTGAAAAGCACTGAGAGAATTTGACTATGAACTAAAACTTAGAATAAGTAACTAAATAAACCAACAGAGTCTGCCCTTCCCTGCTGATTTCATCCTTCGGAGCCGGATTAAAGAAGACATTCAAAGCAGAAGCTCTAGACTCTAGACTTTTCGATTTGCTTTGCAGCATGACTCCTCTGGGTTGTGGTTTTGAGGATTTTTGGCTTTAAGCTGGTTTGTTTATTTGGATTTCAGTGACAAAGGAGGAGAAATTTAGACTTCTTAGAAAACTGAGAACTTGATGTAAATTTTTCATAAAAGTCAGAATAGCTGGTGTGTGTTTTCCTCACAAAGCAAAAGATATGGGAGCATTCCCCCAGCATGTTAGGATGGGAACAGCTCACATATTTAATGATGATGCTTATTTTACAGGAGGAGGTTGTTTTTTAGTATTTTCTGCCGTACTACATCTCTACGGGATGGGAGTTGTTCCTAGGGTGAATGTGGGTGATCAGGGGAGAGGTGGGGCGGGGGGGACAAGGCAGTTGCTTCAGTAGCAAGACAGAAAGTGAAGAAAGCAGCCTTTTTTTGGACAGTATTTACACATATGCCTTATACAATGTGCTTGTTGACTCAGGATTTTGTGCTCTGATGTAGAGGAATCGCATAGGGCCCTTTTCTCTTCAGAAGGGAAGATGTGATGCTACCTTTCATCTAAACTGTTGCAATGAGCTGTCCTGAAATAAATTCTTATTAAAGAAAATAGCCAGATTTGTGGTCCTGAGTTTAGGAAAGTAAGTCATAAGGAATATCTTTAGTACTGTGAAAGTGACAAACTTTAAAAAATGGCAGGAAAAATAACTCTTGCAAAAAGAATCACCTCATCACATCTCGTGCTATCCATACAGGTTTGTGGGCTTAGTAAAACCATTTTTAACTGTTGTTTTCACTTTGAAATGAAGAAGGAAAGATTATGAGGAGACTTTGGATGGGACACAGGCTTTCAAAACTTACTCAGTAATAGTAAAGAGTAACATCTTGTCTTTTAGAGAAATTTAACTCAAAACAAAAGCAAAGAAAAACAAAGCACACTGCTGCGCTCTCTGCTCTTTAAAACTTAGCAAGGTTTTAAAATTTACCTCCAATTTGATTTCCAAAGGGAGATGAAATGTGTCAAACTTTCATAAAAGGGCTCCTGGAAGAGCCACAAACCCAGGATGTCCCAGAGCTGGATTTGGACCCTGTGGGCCTTTGAACACAAAGTTTGGGAATCAGGGCTCTCTGCTTTTTGAATTTCTGGCACCTTGTCTGCTGTGAGAACTGGAGGGGTACTGTTGTGCCTCACTATAAAACCAAAGTTCCCAGGACTTCTAGGGTATGACTCCACAGCATCTCTAATTTAGCTCGTGTGCAGAATAGCTTCCAACTAGGACTTGCCTCAGATGCTTAAACAAGAAGATTTATCCTGTGACAATTGAGCTGTTATTGTAGCACAGTCAGTGTGGTATGTGGGCTGAGACAGCTAAAAGCTGCTAATACAGCTGGAACTGGCAGAGAAGTGTGGCAAAGCCTTAGTTAACTGCCAGGCTAGTGGAGAACCTCCTCATTTCCTTTCCCAGTTGAGAAATCATAAGTACGAGGTGAAGGTGCCCTGAGCAGCTGAGGGGGCGTGAGGTCAAACAGGGAGAGGCTTAATGCTTCTAATACAACTTTGTGCAACTTTCAGCAGGAACTATCTGTGCCTCAGAGGTGCTGTTTTTAAATAATGCAGAAATGATCATTCCTACCAAGCTATGCAGTACACAGGCAGAGGGAGCCTTACAGCAGATCAGGTAGAACTTTCGGAGTAATGAGAAGAGGAGGGAGGACACAACTCGATAGACAGGATGCAGCAAAGTCACTTGTAAGTATAAAGGCAATTATACATCTTTTCCAAGACACATTTCCATGTACACACATAATATACAGAAGTTTGCACTCTTTCTTAATGATGCTTTTTGTTAGTCATTGAATAGGACCCATTCAAACTTTGAACTCTATTGACTGCGCTAGCATCTGTCTTCTTAGATAGGGACTGAATTTGACCCAGTTCTTCCATGTGTCTTTTTTTTTTTTAAAAAAAAAAAAACTATTAATGTGTGCATTGTTGCTGTAATGCTTTTTAAGCACTCTCAACTGAAAATCAGGCTAAGTTTGAATGTTTGGTTCTTAGTTTTATTTTATGGGTGGCTTTGCTTGCTTGCTTGCTTACGTGGATATATGTATGCTTAAAGCTTTGCCATTTTCTCAGCTACATTCTGATGGCGCTGATAGACCACAGGCTGAGAAGTACCACCACATGTGGCTCCTCATCCTATGAATCGCTCTTTGTAATACCTTCTTTGAAATTTTTTTTAAAATAATGTATATTTTAAAGAAGGTATTGCAGCACTGGCAAATCAAATGTAACAACTGGATGATAAAGTAGGGTAAGACAGAGTTGGAAAAGTGAACTAAAGTCTTCTTTATCAAGCATCCTTCTCTCTTCCAACATCTGAAATAAATAAGGTGTTCTTGTGACACATACAATTGCTGATGTCCTGTTCAGGCTTTGATGCAGTGAATAACAATTAATTACGTTTTATTACAGAATGATATAAATGTCATAAAAAGTGAATTTCAGTCATGTAGAACCAAACTGTGCTTGGATTTAATGAGAAATACCCATTCTGGAATTAACTAGAAAATCAAGGAAATGTTTAAGTACCTAGGAAATGAAGCTTTCAGAGCTTAGATTCCCTTCCTCCTTTCTGTCACAAACTCCTGTAGCATTCGGAGGATATGCATAAATAGGGAGCAAGAGGGGAGAAATCCTGATAGCAAGTGGACAGATCTGTTAAATCTGAGGAAAAATGGACAGCATGTGACATGCTGGACATAATCACGTCATTTATTACTGATTGGACATTAGAAAGAACTTCTTCACTGAAAGGGTTCTCAGACATTGGAACAGGCTGCCCAGGGCAGTGGTGGAGTCCCCATCCCTGGAGGTGTTTGAGTTGTGTTGACATAGCACTCAGGGATATGGTGTAGCTGAGGACTGTCAGTGTTAGATTAATGGTTGGACTAGATGATCTTAAAGGTCTTTTCCAACCTAGGTGATTCTGTGATATGCCGCCATGTCTTTTGTCGATGGGTGTTGTAAAGAAAGGACACCTGACCTATCTCACAAAAAAAAGAGGGACGACATCCCAACTTCTTGGTGTGTGTTCAGCCACTGAGTACGGTCAGCACAAAGCAGTGCAGGTGGCATCCAGTATGTCACTGAAGGATGTCCTTGAACACATCACCCTCTCCCTGCTAACCAAACACCTTCGGGTGTGGCACCTGTGACTCAGTGCCACCTGCGGTGCCTACAGGTTTGGTAACATTTTCCAAACCTGCCCTGCAGCAAAAGCTTTCAAAGTGTCACATGCTTTTAGTTTAGAATAGCAAACAGATCTGTGGTCGGTTGAAACTTGGCCTAATCTTTGTGCTTGGCCTAGATGGGCTGAAAGATTTGCAGTTTCTAGCATAGCTGATCCAAGACTTGGCTTTGTCGTGGAAGCTGAACCCACGTGAATTAGAGCTGGTTCAGGGTGCCATGCTGAGTGTTTTCTTGGCAGGCAGGACCACAGGCACCCTTAGCCCGTGTTCAGAAACATCATGAAGCTAGATATAAATAACCTGAAGTGTCTAGCTTCTGCGCCTTTCACTTAAATATATCTAACGAGACTGCTTGTTCAGGTAGGTCACTGTAATCTGTCCTCTCTTTCATCTCTGTGTACTGTAACAAATTTAGTACTCTCCAGAAGGGTCAGGAGAGCAGCCTTTAAATAATGTTACAGTTAAAAGACTTTCAGATTTCCAGAACAAACATTTATATCAATAAATTTTGCTTTTTTACATAGCACCAATGAAGCCATTTTCAGCTCTTGTTCAACTTGCTCATTTCTGTGCTGATAAGACAGCTGGGGACTGGTGTGTGAGATGAGGTGCATGCAGAGGGCATGATGTGCATTTGCATGGAAGAAGGGTTGTGTGACTACTGTGAATGTGATTACTCGATGGATGTGATTCTGCAGCTTCCAAAGTCAGTTGCAAAATTGCTTTCGACTTCATCGCTGCACACTGAAACTGAGGGAACGAGATAAGAAGGGCTTGGCACCTCTTCCTTCTAGCTCTGCATGTCCTGGGTTTTTTTGGAGCGTTTCATATTTTAGCTTCCTTGTTCTGCTAAGACCTGTTACTCCTCTAGAGATGGGAGAAACTCCAGATACTGTCAAGTGCTGGTGCCAAGAGTTTAAAACCTGTTTCTTCTGGTTGCTTTTTTTTTTTTTTTTTTTTAAAAAAAAGGAGGACTTTACAACCTTTAGTTCTATCTTAGTGCAAGATTAACACTGGGAAAGGAATTTAGGTCCAGGTGGGGCAAACTCTTCAATTTAATCAGACAGCCTTTTGAAGGGTATTGTCCTGTTGTGCCCGCTTGGCCAAATTGTCTTTGCCAGCTTCCTTGAGTACTGGGCTGTAATATTGTGCTAAACCACAGAGTTCATGCCTTCCGATCCAAAATGTCCACAATTTGTTCCTACGTATCTGTTTAGCATGAAATTTTACCAAGAATAAGTCAGTTGGGATGATTCCGAAGCTACATAGATGTTGGATTCAGATTCTGCTAGTGGTTCCTCTTGGGAGTCCTTATAGTTGCATGTAGAAAGAGTTGTGTTGGCACTGTTCTTTTAGGAGAAAAAGTGGTTTGAATCACACAGTGAGAATATTTTTAAACAAAATAAAGCCAAACCAAGGAGCTTTATGCTTTTGGTTGTAATATATAGCATGGAGTACTGGCAGTTCACTGAATCACACATTGGAGTATTTAACATCATGCTGGCAGGCATCTGTATGTGTTACTATCTGCTGCTGTGCAAAACAACAACAGTTTAGAAAGATATTTTTTGCCCTGGAAATATGCTAGATACATAAACAGAAGGTGTATGACCCTATTTGCCATATTATGAACAATTGAGGATTTCCTGATCGCTATGCAGGTGCCAGGTATCAGGCATCCTCTATTTTTCTTATGTATATTTAACATCTGAGTTTGGAAAGGTGGAAAAACATTCATACAATCTGTTTTTTATTCACTGTTATGGTTAGTCATAAATGTTATATGAAGTCCCTGGATGAATAAAAGTAAGAATAAGCCCTGCTGACCTGTAACATATGTACATACATGTGAAATCTCTAACCTGTTGGTGAAACAGAGTCTGCTTTAAGAGTCATGTTGACATAGCCCTTAGGGATATGGTGTAGTCGAGGACTGTGAGCATTAGGTTGATGGTTGGACTTGATCTTCAAGGTCTTTTCCAACCAAGGTGATTCTGTGATTCTGTGCAAATAGAGACAACTCACTGAAAGCTTTGAAAAGTTGCAGTTCAGATGTAGGAGCTCGGACTGTTGGTTATTCAAGGTATGATACTTTTCCCCTTACGTTTTTTGTAGTCTTCCTTGGAGAGCTGTAAAAAGATGCAATGGATCTATATCTCTCTCCTTGAAAACCATAATAGGTCTGGATCATAAGTACTTAATATGGCAGGTTTAAGATAAATGTGAAATTGCCATAAGTAGCTAAGGGTGGGGGGGGTGGGGGTGGGAAGGGCAAGGATAGTAAGTAGAGGTAATTTTTATTAAGTCAGTTGGAATAGCTAGACATTTAAGTTGCTGAAGTTGAAGATTCTTGGTAAAGTATCTCTGTGGTGTGCTATGGGGTTTTTAAAAAGCTGCCAGTATGGAGTTTTGATTTCGGAAGCAGATCTGCTTTGTTTATTTTGCTGTATCACATACAAGCAGTGCTGCAGATAAAATGGCTTAGCTTCTGAGTATGGAGAATCCCAGCTCATGTAATTAAGGAAATAAAAATTCAGCTTTCTGTGTGAATGACAGATAAGACCTTTGTTTTAGCTTTCCACGCTACTCTTAAAATCTCTCTGGAAGATTTTACAAAAACAGTAAACATTTAAGACTTGGAGGGTTTCTTTGTAATCTCTTAATGAAACAACCAAGAAACTCCTGATTGAGCTGTCTTATATAATTGTGGAATATAGAGAAAAAGTTAACTGTTTTGCAGCATTCCTTAATAATGCTAAATTACTGCCCAAAGAACATTGTCATGCACTTTGGCCCTCCTGTAGAGATCAGTCCCAAAAAAACAGATAAAGCTCAGAAATTGTCTTCTAGACCTGGCAAAGCAAATTAAACTGCAGAACCCAATATTAGCACTGTGGGAAAGGAAGAAGAACACCAGACTACAGAAATATTTCAGTATAGGCATAGTGGTGTTACCCATTCTGTAATAAAGACTGGACCTTTGCAACAAAATTGGCTGATCTTCACTTGTGTGTTAGACTGCAGGGTAGAGTGTCTTGAGGTCTTTCAGGGAAGATTTTTTTCTCATATAGAGTTTCAGGGAATAATTTCTTCATAAGCTCCTTTCTTTGTGTTATGATCCCATTAAGTCAACAATGACAAGACTCTGATCTATGGGGAAAACAAGCTTGAGACTAAGGATCTTCAGCTCATAAAGCTTCCAGCTCTCGTTGTTGAAGCTGTTGGTGGGTTTGGAGAGACACACTAATGCTGACAAACTCCCAACTTCTTTATAAGCAGGGGTGATTGAGCATGTTTATAATTTCACTTAGAGAAGTCACATAAGCTTATCTGTGCTGTCATCTAGTCCAGTAGGGTTAGGAGAGTAATCCAAGAACTGTTAAACTTCAACATTTACACAAAATGTTGTATTTCAAAATGGACCCAGAAACCTCTTGTGGGTTGCCAGTCACTATAAACTGTGCTCTTGTGGATAAAGAGTTATTTCTTGTTGGAAAAACTTGTTAGTCTGTTGGGCCAAAGTAGAGAAGAAAAGGCCATCACTGAAAAAAGTGCCTTCACTACACCAGGTCAGTATGGGTTGGGGACTCCTTCACTCCCCTTACACAGCTATTGCAAATCAACCTTGTAACTCGTTTGAGACTTATTCATGTATCCACCCTGAATTTTGGTGTTCTGTGGTGGAATTGGATCCTCCCAAGTTTGGACACTGTGAACTGAGATGTCTGTAGACTAGAAACCTGCAAGTTGTTTTAGAAGGTCAAGATCCTGACATCCGTGCAGTGATAGCCACACAAATGCTAAATTGATGTGCATGCTGGGAATCAGCTTGCATTTCATCTTCTGCTTTGTTGTCCCTGTCTGCAACTTTAATTGTCCAAAGTTCAGCATATCCCACTTTTGACATTTGCACACAATGTGTAATCCATTCTATTTAGGATTCTGTGTTCAGTTATCTCCTCTCCCTCTTTTTTTTTCCCTGTGATCACACCAGCTTCTCTAAATATAATGGCATAAATTCCATCATGATGTAAAGGGCTGTTACATAGAGGAGCATGGCCGCCTTCTGGAAGAATGAGGCAAACGGCTGAAGTGCTTACATACTTCATGAAACCTTTTCTTTTGCTCTACAACTTCCACTGAAGTGAGAGTTGCAGCACTTTGCTGTTGTTGCTGTTGCCACTGATGAAAAATAAATAGCAGCACAGAAGTCATAATAGACTTTGGAGTTTCTAGCAAATCTCTCTTTCTTCTGTCACTGAAATTCTGTGGCATCACTGAGAGGAAGGGTGTTTTGCTGAGGTTTTGGTTGGTTTTTGCAAATTTTCCTAAAGGGGGTCAGGACCGGTCTGGCTTCTTACAACAAGCTGTTCTTCAGCTACGTTTCTGTTGTCTTGTATTTTCCATGTATTCGAGTGAATGTATTTGTTTTGTTGTTTGCTTTGGACAGATCTTGGGTCTTTGGATATTGAAATGTCTTTTATTTTTTCCTTTTTTTTTTTTCTCGTGGGTCTTGAGCAAGTTTCCATCCCAGAAACAGTGCTTATGTACTTAGGGTATTATTCTAAAAATGCTGTAAGATTAAGTGGAAATGACAAAGTGAAGGCTAGAAGTGGCTGTTAATTTAAGAATCTATGTTAGGGATTATGGTTTTCCTCCAGAAAGATTATGAGGGGTAGGTACAGAAGAGCAGTCCTTAGATTTGACCAGGAATAGCTTTTGATGGTGGGCCGAATGTCATACCACAGACTATCCCCAGGGTATGAAGGAGGAGGAAGTTAAACACAAAATGTAAATTGCATATAGAAAAGACAAGAAGATGCACAAATGGGGTGGCAGATGATTAGAGAAATACAGCTGTGGTGCCCAGTTGTGCCCATCAACACACTGTTCTGTAGTTTCTTTTTATCCTGCTGCACTTTACTTTTTGTCCTCCTTTTTGAGAACTACACCTAAAGCTGCATCTTGCAGACATTTTTCATCATATCAGAAAGGACTCCTTATACTTGAAAGGAAAAGTATTATTTCTTTTTTAACCACAGAATGCCAGAGATATTTACACCTTGCCCAACAGAATGGGTAAAAAGCCAAAAATGTATGAGTTTTTCTTTTGATATGAAAATATTTGCACAGTTCTTATAAAGATTTAGATCTTTAGTTTCCAAGACAGCACCCCTGTTGTTGATCCCATCTGTACTCTGTGGGATATCTCTAGTGTCATACCACTAACATTTGATGTAAAAATAGGCTCTTTTGCTGAGCAACGGTAAGGAACAACAAGACTTCTGCTGTGGTTAAAGTTATCACATAGTCATGTTCATTTACACGCTGCTCATGCTGACCTATCTCAACTAGCAAAAAACTGAGAGTGGGTACAAACAGACTGGGGGAGAACATTTCTTTATGCTGTGCAAAATCAATGCTTAAATCTTTCAGGTAGATGCAATGTGAAAGTGGCTTTTTATTGTTTTGTTTTGGGTTTTTTTTAGGATTTCTAGGCTTTTTCTAGGATTTTTATTCACTAATGTGAATAAATCTGTGACTTAAATCAATATTAAAGTGTTCGGAGATCAGCAGCAGTTGAGAGATGCCTCTCTGGAGCACTGTGGGGTTATTTTGTCCACATTGATGGTGTGGTATTTGAAAGCATGACATTTTTCCTTTCAATTTGTGTGAGAGATGTATTGAAATTATCGATCTAGTTTTGAACATCCATTAATGTCCATTTAACTTTTACAAATGGCTCTTGAGTTTTCTGGGTGTGTCTTGATTATTTCATTTTTTCCCCCTGCTAAGATAACAAAACACTCATTTCAAGTAAATATTTTGCAATATAGATGTGAAATACTGACCTATTTTCAGCATCTTTAACCATCATCTTTAACCATCTTGCCTGGCACTTTCTTGTCATTCTCAGCTTTGCTCGCAAACCTCTTCCTTGCTTCCTTCCCACTCCCTGCCAAAAAAAATCCAACCAACCTTGCTGCGGATCATATGTGTATTAAATATACCCTGACCCAGAAAGAGTCATTGCTTCCTTAAACCCATGGCTAGAGCAGGTGGGATTTAAAGAACACACACACATAAAAAAATAACACCTTTGCTCCATGGAGTCTTTATTTATATGAAGTGGAGCAAACCTGGAAGGAAGGTGTGAGCCAGAGCCGCTTTGCTGTGCCGAGTACTTGTTTCCTTCGGGAAGTGGAACCTTATCATACACATCTGATATAACCTGCTGACTGCCATGAATGCCAAGCTATTACCTGTTTATATGTGTTTCCCTTTCATTTTCCTGTTGTAAGCTTTCTTGTCAACGTATTTTGTAAGATAATTCCTCATTTGTCTTCTATGTTAGGTGCCTGAAACATTGCATGGAATTAGTATACACTAGGTGCGAGCAAAAGGTGAAAGACTTAATTTATTTAGTTTCTTTGGTGGCAACTGTGGAGCTTTACTAAATCAAATTAATTTAATTAATTTCCCAACCTGACACTGAAGTGCCTGTGCTCTCAGTAGGCAAATCCCTTGCAGAAGATGTTGGCTCAAACCACACATGATGAGGGGAAATAGATGGTGGCAGTGCAAAGCTATCAGGGGTGCAAGGGTTTATTTGGGTTACCAGCAGAGGAGCTGAGGCAGTCCATCAGCAAGCAGTTGGTAGAGAAGCAGGGCAGTGCTTACCCTGCTAGTGGGAGAAGCCATCTGCTTCAGTACCTCCGTCTGGCTCCTCTCGCCCCATGTATGTCAATGCATCCCACTGAAGAGGACATGGGGAACAATGGTGAAAGTGCTGCTGCTTCTGTGGAGCAGTGCCTGTCTCCAAACCCGTAAAGGATCTTGCTGATGCTGGTTCATAATTGCACTCCTGCCCCTATTTTATGCTCATACTCTCTAAGTGATGGCATGCCTTTTTTAAGTTGAATATATCTGTGTGCTTGTGTAGGACCTGCAGGATCCAGTGTGGATGCTCCAGTCACAGTGATTACATAAAATTATTAAACCATTTTGCAATAGATAATGTAGGTACGGTTAGAAGCTTTTGTTTTGAACTGCTTGTCTTTTAAATTATAACACTTTTTAAAAATTTTTTTAAACAAACCCCTTATCTTCTGGTGAACAGGCATCGGAGGAAGTGTCAAAATCTCTGCAAGCAATGAAGGAAATTCTGTGTGGGACCACGGACAAGGAGCCACCCACAGAAATTGTGGCTCAGCTGGCACAAGAGCTATACAACAGTGGCCTTCTAGTGACGCTTATTGCCAACCTGCAGCTGATAGATTTTGAGGTAGGTCAGCATTCATAAACCTTTTTGTCTCAGTGTTGTCAGTGAGTATAGCTGTATTTTTCTGGAGTCTAAATAATTTTATTGCGTTTGAAACTGTTTTTCATGTGCTATAGATTGGTCAGCATCCTGATAGACACGCTCATATACTGGAAGTAAATGCAATGCATCTGATTTATTTTTTTTACTAAAAGTAAAACAATAAAGGAATTCTGCCGTGTGTATCCAAACAAGACAGGAAATGGTGCTGAGAATACTGCCTATGACTGACTTTGTAAGTTGTAGTGATTAACCTCTTACTTTGGAATAGTACAACTACAGTCAGTCACCATCTCTGAAGGGTGTGTCCGATTCAGACGAGGTCCAGGGACATGGAATAAAACTAACTGGAAGCATGGGAAAATGCCATGTGAAAAAGACTAAATAAAAAAGGGGATGGTTTTTTTGAGAGAAAAGTAGTTGAAAAAGGTGTTAAAACTGACAGCAGATGGCAAGGTAAATTGGGTTGCCCCACTTAGTTCTCTGGATTAAAAGAAGAAAGGAATATAATAATTTTTTGCCAGATGAAAGATTAATATGGAAAAAATATGTATATATATATATAAATAATTATATATTCCATGGACCCTCAAGTTTAGATTGGATATTAGGAAAAATTTTTTCACTGAAAGGGTTGTTGAGCACTGGAACAGCTGTGATAGAGTCCCCATCCCTGGACGTATTTAAAAGACACATAGATGTGGTGCTGAGGGACATGGTTTAGTGGTGGACTTGGCAGTGCTGGGTTAGTGGCTGGACTTGATGATCTTAAAGGTCTTTTCCAACCAAAACAATTCTATGATTCTATGATTCTTCTTAGCAAAACAGTAGAAACAGAACGTCATTAAACAAGAGGATAGTAAGAGCATGTGCTGCTTTGTCTCCATACTCCCATTGACTTTTTCAGTTTATCAGCTTTTTTGCTTCCATTTTATTACATCGGTATCCACAGTTGGCACTTAGTTTTCTTTGTTGAACAAGCAATTTCATCACTTTAAAACATGCAAATTATTTTTTTTTATCCATATATGATAGAAAGCAAAATCATAAATTACTTGAAAATCTCATTTCTGAAGAGAATAATATTTATGTAGGTTACATAATTTTGTCCTGGCTCCCTGTCTTCTCCTCACCAACCCTGCTGCCCACTTTGATCCCAATTTTGCACAGCGGTACTTAGCTATTGAAGACTTATTTTCAAAGACTTCATGAAACTTGATAGCTGTTTAGAAGAGTGAGACCAGAGATAATGCCCCCACCAAGAAAAAGGCAGAAGCAGAGACTTCAGTCCTATCTCATTTGTATTTCATCTGCCAGCACACTTAACAGCATGTGTGGCTGGGGTAATGGGGTATGTAGGGGAGACTGTCATGTCCTTGCGTATGTCCATCACACATCTATAGAAAACATAGGTTTATTGCTTCTGCCACTCAAGAAACAAAATATAATTTTGGTGATGATATTGTTATGAAGCACTAAAGTTGGGTTTGGGCAGGAACCCAGAATCAAGATCAGACTGGATTTCTGGAAACTGAAAGTAAGAAATTTACTGTTGAACTTTGAAGAACTGAAGAACATGTGCACAGAGGAAAAGTTAATTAAAAGAAATGATGTTGCTAAGTGCATGTAAGCCTAAAGGTTCCCAAACTATAAAACCACTGAAAGAGGCAGTAAATAGCCACAAACCCAGGGTTGGTGGCGTTAGAAGACTTCCCTTACTTTGTCTTGAAATATGAGCTAAATTATGGTATAGGTATCATGTAATTTTTTATTTATATAATGGCATCCTTTGCAGGTTTTTTTGTTCTTGTCTAGCCACTTTCTCTCCATGCTATGTCTGGTGGTGAAGGAAGTCTGCCTTGGTTCCCTCCTCTGTGCCTCCATTCCTTCCAGGAGAACCCAGAGAGACCAGCTTCTTTGACGTTCACCATTGCTGATCTCTAGAAAATTGGGTGTAGTTGGTCATCTACCTTGACTTCAGCAAGGCTTTTGACACTGTCTTCCATAACATCCTCATTAGGAAACTCAGGAAGTGTGGGTTAGATGAGGCGATGGTGAGGTGGATCGAGAGCTGGCTGTGTGACAGATCACAGAGGGTTGTGATCAATGGAGCAGAGTTGAGCTGGAGGCCTGTAACCAGTGGTGTCCCCCCAGGGGTCAATACTCGGTCCAGTCTTGTTCAACATATTCATCAATGACCTGGACGAGGGGACAGAGTGGATCCTCAGCAAGTTCGCTGATGATCCCAAGCTGGGAGGGGTGGCTGACATGCCAGGGGGCTGTGCTGCCATCCAGTGGGACCTGGACAGGCTGGAGAGCTGGGCAGAGAAGAACCTCATGAGGTTCCAATAAGGGCAAGTGTAGGGTGCTGCACCTGGGGAAGAAGAATACCAGGCACCAGTATAGGTTTGGGGGGGACCTCCTGGAAAGAGCTTCCGAGGAGAAGGATCTGGGAGTCCTGGTAGACAGTAAATTATCCATGAGCCGGCAATGTGCCCTTGATGCCAAGAAGGCCAATGCCACCCTGGGCTGCACAGGGCAGTGTGTGGCCAGTAGGGCGAGGGAGGTCATTCTCCTCCTCTACTCTGCCCTGGTGAGGCCACAACTGGAATCCTGCATCCAGTTCTGGGCTCCCCAGTTAAAGAGAGACAGGGACCTACTGGAGAGAGTCCAGCGGAGGGCAATGAGGATGACTGGGGGATTGGAGCATCTCCCCTATGAGGAAAGGCTGAGAGAGCTGGGACTCTTTAGCCTGGAGAAGAGAAGGCTGAGGGGTGATTTAATTAATGTTTAGAAATACCTAAAGGGTGGATTGAGGGAGAATGGAACCAGACTCTTTCCAGTGGTTCCCAGTGACAGGACGAGGGTAACAGGCACAAGCTGGAACACAGGAGGTTCCATTTAAATATAAGGAAGAACTTTTTTTCAGTGAGGGTGCCAGAGCACTGGCACAGGCTGCCCAGAGAGGGTGTGGAGTCTCCTTCTCTGGAGATTTTCAAGGCTCTCCTGGACGCAGTCCTGAGTGATGTGCTCTAGGGGATCCTGCTTTAAAGCAGGGGAGTTGGACTAGATGATCTCTGGAGGTCCCGTCCATCTCTGAATATTCTGCGATTCTGTGATATATGTGTGCCTCCTCTTTGAGATACATATATATAGATATATATCTTTCTCCTCTCTGCTACCAGATATAATCCTGCAGTGCACGTAATATTAAGTAACTAATGCAAAATTTGGCATAGCAGAGAGGATCACTTAAGTTTTGGCCGTTTTCACCTTGCCCTTTCAACAGCTTTTCTCTGGATTGTTTTCATCTTGGAGTAACTGCTGAAGCCTCTGGGGATCACGGGATTCCAGACATATGTTACAGGTGTTGTAAAGATAGGGGAGAATGGAATGACTTTGTAAAGAATGAGTCTTGTTAAGAGAATGTCCAAGGGTCAAAACTGTTGCAAACAAAGGCAGATGGACTGGCCTGCTCTGATTTGATTCTCCTATTTGGACTAGATGATCTTTTGAGGTCCCTTCCAATCCCTAACATTCTGTGATTCTGTGATTCTATTTAATTCCCCAAGTCTCCAAGCCAGCTGGGTTGGAATGAGTAGGAAAGCAGAATATTTTGTGTTTCTCAGCAGTGATTTATTCGTGGAGGTGAAACCAGGGAATTTTCCTCTGTGTAAAACTATCTGCTCCTTGACTTCAAACATTCAGTAAGTTTTCTGCCAAGGAATATTTGTCCTTGCAAGACAGATCAATGAGCGTGTACAGATTATAAGTAACCATTTGCTTTAACTTGCCCCGTGCATAGTGAGCTGCTGTTGACTCAGTGCCTTGGTTACTGGTCATTAGTGCAGCAGTCTCCCTTTTCCATTAATTTCACACATCGATTTGTCTCCAATGGCCAGGGGAGAAAGCAGTGGGGAGGAAGAGGACTTCTAATGCAAGATGTATTGGCAAACCTTGTGGCTGAATAGAACATAATTTGGACAGGCCTTCTGAAAATCTGTTTGCACAGGGAAGCATTCGAAGACGAAATAAGATTGTGCAGATGTGTGTATATAGGAGAAAATTAGGGTAAAGTGAAGAATCTTAGTTGTGACTGAAGCAGCGAAATGTATGTGATGCAACCTTTCTATCAGTAGTAATTATTTCATTCTTCATCGTGAAATAATGGGCACAGTTTTAAATTTAACCCTGATTTTCAAAAATGCAATCATACTTGGTATTGATTACATTTGAATAATGAAAAGCTTTAGCTTTGTATGTCTAGGCTGTGGGGCCCTGGTAGTTGGTACTAGATTGACAACTTAAATTGGGAGGCTGTGGGAGCAGTAGTACACACTGCAAAACCATGTTTGGCTCAGGGTAGTGGCTTGCTTTTCTGGTACTTTAATGTTGCTATTTAAGATAGCCAGGGACTTGCTTGACAGAATCAGGAGGATGCACATCTTTATTTAGAAAGAGAGAGGTATAAAGGGGAATGGAGGGGATCACAAGTCTTCAGAGCCACCTGACAAAGGAAACCTTCTTGCAGCGTTGAAGAAACAGCAAGTATGAGGTGGTGGGACTGTGGAGAGCCCAAAAAAAAGACTGACTTGTTTTGTTTTCAATTTAATTTCTACTTTAAATAGAGATTTCAGTAAATGGTCATTTGTTCTTGTTTTTCTAGTTGAAGATATGTTTTGCTTCTTTAACAGGGCAAAAAGGATGTTTCCCAGATATTTAACAACATCTTGAGAAGACAAATTGGCACACGCAGCCCTACTGTGGAATACATTAGTGCCCATCCACATATCCTATTCATGCTTCTAAAAGGGTGGGTGCTTTAATTTGATTTTCATTAAAGAGCATTGCCTGGCATTGCAATTGATCTACTTTCTCACTTTTAGATTAAAAAAACAAACAAAAAAAAAGACTTTTAGATTTTGTTCCAGATTTCTTATTTTGTTTCTTTCATATTGACTTTCTGTCTACTTAACTGTATACTTTTAATCACTGGACTATTTTACTTGGCTGTTATTTCTTCACCAAACTTCATGTTGGAATAATTATGTGCTGATTGTTTTTGACTGCTCCCCACGTGATGTGTACTTCAGTTCTTGCCCTAAACTCTTTTGTAACATTGTTGATGACTGCTGAGTTTCATTTAGACCTTTTTGCATTGCAGGAGTGACTTACAGCCATGTCTGTAAATAAATGGAGTCAAATGCTGGACCACCATGTGGTAGAATAGAGAGAAGGAAAAATGCATAAAAAGAATAGCTGTGTCTGCAGGGCAGACTTCTCCAGGGCTTGTAGCCACATGTGAACTTCAAATTTAAATTAATTCAGTAATGAAGTCCACAACTTCCAGCATTAAAACTTTTTTTGTGTCTTTTAACCTTTGTGGGAATCGGTGCTCAGCTGTAACCTGGTGGTTCCCAAGGTAAGCTGGCCAAGGAGGGTGGACTACACTGCTGTGTGGAGAGGACATCAGCTGTAGTTGCATTTAGGAGTGCACAAGTGTTGGCCTAAAACTCTTGAGGTTTCTGTCCCCTTTACTTTTGGCCAAGAGCACCTTCTGTTCAGCATAAAATCTTGCTTTTCCAGCTCTTGAAATCTACTGTTTTCTGCTCAGTTTTCTGTGGTTTTCTAAACCACAGAAGCCAAATGAGCCAAACTTCAGGATTTTATTTTTTCCCTAGGGAAAGGAGAATATATGTGATTGGGATTAAATAACTGATGTAGAAATAAATTAGCTGATCAATATGAAACAGCATGGACTCTCACAGCAGTTGTATGGTCACACTAGCAACAGCCATTCAAATACATGACATAAGCCTTTTAAGCTAATGGTTCTTAAGAGAATGATTTTTTTTTAAAATGCCTTTCTTGCTCTTGAGGTTGAAGGTTTGCATTTTTACCATTTGCTCCACAGCCAGAGTTAGGAAGATACTTAAGCACCATCTAAGGTTTGTGCATGACGAGGCTGCAGCCCCAAGGGTAAAATTCCCTTCAGCCTTCCGCCTCTCTTAGGGCCAGACCTGAGCCAGGAAAGAGATAGGCACAGGAGTATTCTAAAAGAGTTATTTCCTTCAAAATTGACCACATTCCAGCACAGATGAGCAGGGAAAAAAGTAACCAAGAGAACTAGTCAGTACCAGGGATTTCAAGAACTGTGAGCTTGTTGGATGTGATGGCAAAGCTCTTTGTTGCTGCGATGGGAGTAGGTCTGGACCTGCTGCTGTCCTCACAGGTGGTGGGGAGCCCAGGCAGGTGGCTGGGATGAGCTCTTACAAGTATAGTGATTTTTTGTGGATGAGCTTTAATTTTGAAACTCTTGACTTGTTTTGTGTTACTAAACACCAGCTTCCTCAGATAGGAAATCAGTAAGCTAGTTAAATGGATTTTGGTTTCATTTGTTCATTAAAATTCACCATTTCTATAAACCTCAAGCTACTAGTTTCAGGACAGTGACAATAGTTCTCGCAGCTGTCATTAAGTTGTACAACTGTTTTCAATTGCATGTATAGATACAATAATTTTCTATCCTTTTCTCTCTTTGCTTTTTTGATTTTTCACTCATTTTGTCTTTGCACGTTGTGTATGTATCGCTACCATATGTCTGGCCTTTATTTAAAACCAAAAAATATTTTTGGATCGTGTCTCAGATTTTCTTGGCATCTGTAACAACCAAGAATATTAAGATGATAGTAAAGGTTTTATGTTATGCATATATGCTGCTGCCAGACGTTTTGCTGTAGGTGACCTGAGCCAGTGGCATCACTTAGGTGCTTTTTTGGAGATCGCTGCTGCGTGCAGCAACACGTCTGTGTTAGTTTGGTCCTCAGGCTCCTTGTTCAGGGAGCTGGGTCTCTTTAGCTTGGAGAAGAGGAGACTGAGGGGTGACCTTATTAATGTTTATAAATATGTAAAGGGTGAGTGTCATGAGGATGGAGCCAGGCTCTTCTCAGTGACATCCAATGATAGGACAAGGGGCAACGGAGGCAAGCTGGAACACAGGAGGTTCCACATAAATATGAGGAAGAACTCCTTCACAGTGAGGGTAACAGAGCACTGGCACAGGCTGCCCAGAGAGGTTGTGGAGTCTCCTTCTCTGGAGACATTCAAAACCCGCCTGGATGCGTTCCTGTGTGACCTGACCTAGGTGTTCCTGCTCTGGCAGGGGGATTGGACTAGATGATCTTTTGAGGTCCCTTCCAATCCCTAACATTCTGTGATTCTGTGATTCTTGATTTCTTGGCTATCTTTCCACAGCACTGCACTTTATCAGAATTGTCCTTTCTGGAGTTCCTTGTCATAAATTGCTGTTAAATTCATCAGCAGTAGTCCAGAAGACAGTCCTACCCAGCCCTGACGGTATCTGAGCAGTTGCTGCAGAACACTGTAATGATGTCAAACACAATGCTGCGTTACCTGCCTATGTCCTGCTGCTGGGACTGTGTAAAAACAATACTTAAAATATGTGCCTACAGCAAGGGTAGGGCTCTGAACATGCAGTTTGCTGCATGCTGGCTGCGTGTGGTGCTTGTATGCAATCAACTATGAGACTGGGAAACACGCATTTTGCGTTAGACCCCACCACTTGAAAATGTGACTTGAGGGGATATATATATGGAATATATGAGATCAAAATCTGCTCAAAGGAAAGGAAAGTGGATATGACTGGCTTGTACCATTCAGTGTTTGTCATATGACATTATCTGGAGAGAAAAAAATAATATTTCTACCATGACTATAGAAAAAACATCTATTGTGAAGGCTTGCCATTGTTTTACTTGTATGGGATGCAAAATTTCCTCTGCCCCGACAGTCAGCTCCCAACAGCATCAACAAAAGGTTGCTTTTTTGTTGCATAATGTGAGCTCTGTTGAGTGGGAAGGATCCTGAATCGGAGCTCCCGCCCAGTGTTTCCTGCCTAATACTCCAGTGGCACTGCCAGCTTGAGATAACTGTTCTTACTTTTTAGGCTTCGTTTTTACTTGTTGGCTACTTCCTTCCAGCTTCTCAGCTTTGGAAAAACATACAGCACATAGTTCACTCCTTTTTTTTTTTTTTTTTTTTTTTTAATTTATTTTATTTTATTTTTGTCAGTTGATTGACCTTCCTGCAGCATTAATAGTATCTTCCTTGCTTTAATAGTATCTTCTTTGTGTGCAGGCTTTGTGTATGAGTATGATTTCAGATGTATACAGGGTTTGGTGGATATACAGTACTGGATATATTTGGGCCAGATTTTTTCTCAGGTGTCAGCATTATATTTAAAATATTTTCCCTCTAATACCATGACTGTAGAGAACTTGAAGTTTGTGGCACTTGCATTGTTTCTCAGAAGTGACAAACTGATAAGCTCCTTTGTGAATATATATCATGCCACATGCTATCTAATGTCCTCAATCACTGCCCCAGTATGTTTTGTGATGATCTCTTTATAACACAGTACACCTAAAGCTTTAATGGCATATTGGCTGAAGTTGCAGAATTCCTCTTGAGTTTATCCAAGGATAAACTCAAGCTATAGAAGTTAGTGTAGAATAGCTGTTTGTCAAGACCTTGTGTCCCCCAGGCTCAATGCCTTCCTAATCTCCTGCCTATGCTCCTGACCTTGTACCATCTCCTGCACTAGCCGTGCAAGTATGGTTCCCTTTGCACTGAGGTGCATCTCTGCTCTCAGTCTTGCCTCCACCTTAAGTGTTTTGAAATATTTGAAGACCATTATTTCCTTTTCTGGTTCCTCCCAGTAGTCAGTATATGGGGGTTTCTGTAGGTTGTAAGTTTGTCTGAACAGAGAAGAACTCAGTATTTTTCTCTACTGAAGGCGTACTTCAGGAGCACTAATTGCTCATTAGAAGTGATTTTGAAAGACATTTCTATCATTCCTGCCTGGTGGCTTTGCATGTAAGTGTGGGTGCAGAGAACAGGCCAGATATGACTGGGCAGCCTGTAAACTTCTTCCAGGCATATTCCAGGAGCCAAACCCAACTTCCCCCGCTTATGTGAACAGCCAAAGGTCCGTAGCCCACTTCCAGATAATGGAGCATTTGACTAAGAATGATTCTGTTGATACTTATGTTTTAAAAAGTTATTGTGCTGGAAACAATGTAATTTGCTTTTGTTCCAATCAAAATATTCCTTAGCCCACTACTAAATATTTTCCTGGCTGCACTCCTAGGAGAAACTCCACCTCTTTTTGGTTGAAAATTAGTATTCCTGTTAATGGACTCGAGGAGAGGTACGCCTCAGTGAAAAACATCAGCGAATCTCCATTGTCTAAAGACTTATAAATTCACAAAAGGAAACAAATAGGGACTTGAGTGCCTGCATTTCCTTGAGGGTGGGAAGTTTCATTTGTCTGTTTGGCACAGTAGTTTATTTTTCATTAAGCCAACTATTGTTGACATCAGGTTGAAGTATGCAGCTCTTTGAAGTATGCAGCTCTGGTATGCTCGCAAAACACTACCATTCTTTTAAATTGCAAGCTGGTGGTAAATTTGAGGGCCCACTCACTCACAGCACAGATGGCATTTTGTGTTTTTCTTCTTTTTTTTTTTTTTCTTTTTTCTTTTTTGGCGTAGTGATAGGAATTAATTGTGCAAAGGAAAAATGATGCTGATAAGCTCTGGGTGATAATACTCAGTTCTGATATAGTATAACTAGCTTATTGAAACAGAGCATGCTTTCTGTCCCCTTGGACTTCACCACTTTCACATGACTGAAGATTGCTGGAAGAAGTTCATTTCAAGTCCTTCTTGACTGTTGGATTTCATACTTTTTCTTTTTTTTTTTTTTAAATTGTGTTTCTAACAGTTTTGTTTCAGATTAATTTCAGCTTTAAAGAAATTAAGACTTTGTAGAAATAGAAGATGATCTGAATTGCCTACCCCCTCCCTCCCTTTTCAAGATTGAGGAGTGTGCTTGCTCTTGGCTATTGCAATGCTTGTGCCATAACAGGATTGTAATTTGAGGAATGAATACTTGTCTCCTGAACAAAGTCATAGCCTTTGCAGAGGAGGGATTGAGCAGAATTCCTCCTAAATTGCAAAAAAGATCTTCACAGCTACAGAATGCTTAATCCTGTGTAGACTGCCTGGATAGACTCTTCCTACCTTCCTTGGTAGACATTAATATTCTAGAGTCATGTTCTCTAGAAGGAGAGTGGGAGGTGATGGATGGTCATGAGGTGTTATATTTTTCCTGGATAAACTGAAGAGCTCAGAAATAAATCTGAAAAGGGAGGTTGTTATATTCTATGGGCTTTGCTTTCTCATCAGTCCCAAAGGGTGAAGGAGCTCTGTTGAAATGTTATGTGCTCCCCCACAGTGTTTCCGCAGAGAGGAGGTGTAATGCACATTTATACCGAAATGTGTTTTGGTTTGCAAAAGCAGAGGTTTGCAATGGAAAACACTGGCAGCCTTATCTGTGTGTCTGCTCCTTATCTTTGGGCTGAGGTCCTGAAGCTGGGTACAGTGCTGTGGCTGGGAGCTGCCATCCATTGTGTTGTGTCCTCTCCGGTACACACGTTCCCTATGCTATAAAGTTCCCCGTTGCTAGAAAAGTGCCCGTTTATCTTTGTTCTTCTAGGTTTTGATCTTTTCTGTTTCTTTTCATTCTTCAGATATGAATCCCCAAATATTGCCTTACGCTGTGGAATTATGCTGAGAGAGTGTATCCGGCATGAACCCTTGGCAAAAATCATACTTTTCTCAGAACAGTTCAGAGACTTTTTTAAATATGTGGAAATGTCAACATTTGATATTGCTTCTGATGCTTTTGCTACATTCAAGGTAAGTTATTCGATACCTGCATCATAGTGTGTGTTAACACGGCACTCCTTCAGTAGTCATCACTGAATGTCGTGTTGCCTTTAAACTGGGTGGCTTTTTTATTGTTCAGTAAAGGACATAATTAATCCTTGGTCTGTTTGTAACAGGATTCACAACAGTGATCAAGTCTGCAAAGAATCTTTAATTCAATACAGATTTACATTTTATTAATGTTCTTCATCTTGATAACCCAAGGTCTTCTATGCAACCACTTCAAACTCAAATTAATCATGTATTACGTACAGTTTTTGTAAAGTGCGTAACCCTTTTCTCTCCCTACCTTCCCCTGGAGACAAAAACACTACCCATCATGACAACAACCAGCAAATGGAAGGAATAATTTAAAATTCACTTTTAAAATCCTCTAATTTTTGCTGTCCATTCTGAGTTTGGCAGTCAAGTTTAGACTAATGCCATGCCCCCTGATTATTTTACAGCTTGTTTGTAGGTTTGCTTTTGCAACCTCTTTGGTGCCTGTGAGCTTAATGTACAGGGAAGATTTATTTATTACAGAAAAACAATTTAATAAAGCTGGGGAAAATTATTTTCAGGTAAAGACTCTTCTAAATATAGACATAACTCCATTTTTCTTCCATCACTGAGTTCCTTGCTGTCATAGAAACAAGTTCTTCATTCTTTCCTCTCAAAGCTAATGAGAAACATGATTAGATAGACCTTATGAAGAACTGTAAGGAATGTTAGATAGAGTTCAGCTCAGCAATTCAATGCATACTGAAACCCAGCCTTGGTTTTTACTAAGCTCTGAATGGGGTAAAGAGATAATGGAGATAACATTGATTTCTTCAGTATTGAGTTGAGCAGGATAACCAGTTCAAACTACCGATTAATCAATAGCAGTATCTTTCAGTTATTATGAATTGCGCTGTTGTGGTGTTCATTAGGTAAATGTTATGAAAGTGGAAGTACCACAGAAATACAGACAAGTAAAAATACATGTGTACAACTGTGTAAAATGCAACTGAGATATTTAAATCCTCTGTCTCTGGCATTTTACCCTGTGCTCAGAAGACTGTCTTTGGTCAGAAAAAGTGTTCCTGGACTCTGTTCCCAGCTTGGCAGAAGAGATCTGCATCTTTTACCCAGATCCTGCTTTGAGCAGGACAGCAGAGTGTGTGGTTGGTGACAAACAGCCTTCACCCCAGCCAGGAGGCACAATGGGGACGAGGGACAGTTAGGCTGCAGCAGGGACCACAGGCTGCTGCGACCCTCCCAAGACAAGAGGGATTGATGTCATTCACAGATCTACAGCTGTGGAACTTAATTCTGTCCCCTGTGATCTGAGTGTATTTTTAGCAGGATTTAAAAATACATCTTCACATGCACTGGAAAGAGAGGAGTATGAGGGCAGTTCATCCTCAGGCATAGGGCAGAAATCGCCTTTTAAAATGCTTGGGGAAAATCTACAAACTATTTTTTTAATTGCCTCTTATTTTAAATTGTCTAACCTGATACATGGTCACTTCTGGAAATAAACCAGCCTTTCATCTCATCTCCTATTTGTCTGTTACTCTGAATAGGTGGAACAACAAGAAGTGATGTAGAAGTGATTGAATAATGAAATATGGGGCTACTTCATTTCTAATACCATAAAAATAAGTGCTATCATTGCGTGCTGGCTGGATTACTGAATCATGTTCTTGATTCTGTTTCCCCTGTTTTGGGTTTACAGCTGAAAGCCTTGGATAGTCTATGCACCAGAGGAGGGCTTAATTAAATGTGCATTAAAGTCTGAGGATATTTATAGCAGGGAAGTATTGGAATTTTTGATGATCTGGAGATGTACTTCTTAATTAAATTCAGCCAGGTGTGCTGCAGAGAGGAAACAGAGCTGTTAAAAATGCAGAGGAAAGCACCTTGTATTTGGAGATAGTCGGCTCTGGAGGATACCAGCAGTGGTTGGAAAGAGTGCTGATTGAATACTGCTGCTCCATGCTGTCGTGATTTTCTATGAAACACTCATTTTGGATTATATTCCATTTGTGCCCCCTATTGAAAAATCTTGCATTTGCCTCCTAAGTGCCCTGCATAAAAGCTTGTGAATCACGTTTGTTGCACTCAGCCTTTAAAATCACTGTCATTGCAGTCCTGCTAAATAAAAATGTATTAAGAACATACTGGATTTTATAGCACTCTCTTTTATAATTGGTGGTAAAAATAAATTAAAGGATTAGTTTGTAAAGGATTTCTTTTATTTGTGATGCTGTAGAGGATGTGTCTGTGCATCTGCTTCAGCTACTCATCGGCTTCAGTCTCTGACTGTGGGTAAGGAAACCAAGGAAAAGATGATGAAAAAGATAGCAACTGATTCACCAAAAAAATATGAACTTGAATGGACTTCATCAGGCATTTATTGTGATCAGTGTTATGTTTTAAAGGAGGCAATAAGATAAAAATTAAACTTAAATGCCTCAAACTGGCCACTGCATTTCATGGCTATTCATCCAGTAAAGAGACTTGATTTCTTCTGGAACTAAGTATTTGCATCTCTGTCGCTGAGCACCAGCATTCTCATTCTGTGGGAGAGGTTTCTTTAATTTAAATTTGAATTAGTTGGCATGGGAGGCATCCCATCCAGCTGTCTTAAAAGGTCTGCTACTGCTTTTGTCAGTAAACCCACCTTGGGCAGAAAAAGAGCTGCAGAAGGGATTCATCCCACCTACCTGAGAGCCCTTTCTGTGGAGGGAGCCTGGATGGCCAGCTTAGCTTGGTGCCTAACTTTTAGGCTTTAAATAAATAAATGTATATATACAGTGGTTAAATTTGAGCCTGCCTTGTTGCATTCATTGGTGATAAGCAATGGCAGCTGATCAAACTTAACATCATTTTCCAGCTGTGGGGTAGCAGGTGAGGTAGCATTTTTGGCTTTGGGGCTTCCTCCATAAAGGGTTAATTTACCTTCTTCCTTTCCCCTACACTTGTTTATTGTTAGTACTGTGCACAGTGACCATAAGAAAAGGTGGGAGGGAAGAGGAATATAAAGAAAGTGTTAGAATAGTTTCATATTGATTCTGTTAGCATTCACTGAATTCTCCTTAAAATGCTAGTAAAGGCATACTGCAGTTCTGTTTTTAAATGCTTTCTGTCTATAAAAGTCATACTGGAAATACCTTCTAAAATATGAACTGGTAAAAAATACTAAAATACATTAGAGGGTCAAGGGACAATCATGTGAGCACGATCTCTCAGGTAACCTTTCTCTGTTCTTTCCCAGGACCTGTTAACGCGACACAAATTGTTGGTAGCAGAATTTCTGGAACAAAATTATGATGTAGTAAGTATAAATGATAGAAAATATTTTAAGAAGCTGTTCATGCTTAGCTGGAAAAAGTGTGCTTTCAATAGCAGAGGGTTTGATGCTCCACATGAAATAGTCACACAGGACTGCAAAACTAAACATTGCTTTTACTAAAGCAGAATACATACTTTGTGTGTAAATAGATCATGGAGGGAAAAGCGACCACTTTTTTAAAGAGTTTTGTGATATTCCAGCACCAATAGGGCCATACCAATGTCATTTATAATACTTTATAATACAGAGGAGAAGAGTTACTGGAAGAAGTTTTAGCGTTACTGGAAATCACATGTACCTAACTGGGGGACTGAGGTATGAGTATTCCTTTTACCATCCTAAGGCAATTAGTCCCTCGGTTTGCTGCCGTTTTGCACTTCAATTTTTTGGCTTGGTTTTGAACTAATTGTAGGTCAGAAAAATTCCTTTGGAATGAACTAAAATCGGACTGATATGGATCATGGAATTAGACTACAGGTTATCTTCTCATGTTACCTGAGCTATTCTTTGTTTCATTGCCAAAGTGAAAAGGCCAAAGACTGTTTCTTTCATTTTAGAGTTACCAAGAAGGTTAAATAAAGATCAGGCTTGTTATTGCTGAGTCACAAATGCAGCTTAACTAGAAAAAAAATTAGTGTCTCTGCTAATCTTTCCTCTTAATACTGAAGCACTGGAACAGTCCCCATTCTATGTTTATTTAACATTTACAATTTTTAAGTATAAATTGTGGAAGTGAGCATTTTTTTAGATGATTCTTGGACAGCAGTGTTGGGGTTTTTTGCTTGTTTGGTGGATGGTTTGAACATATTGTAGCCTTCTCTGTCTTCTTGACCACAAGATTCCCTTGGCCCAATCCTGCAAAAGCCAGCAAGTGCTTGGCTCCTATTAATCCTCATTGTGCAAACAGCTTTAACAAGTGAGGGTGCTTGAAGGCAGGTGAAGTGGCACGTCACCAAAGGAGCTTTTGGCATACACGAGTATGGGATGTACCATCATCAATTTGGGGTATTGTATTAAATCAGACAGCAAGTCATGACCACAATAGGAGTGAGTGGACATTGTGTGCTGGACTCGTGTCCTGGCAGCAGATTCACCTTCCTGTAAGAGAAGGATGTATAGGCACTGCCTTACTTCTGTCCTAGTTGACTTGCACTGGCTCCTGTTACATCCAGTCCATATGTGGTATCCCTCTCTGCAGTATTTGGAAGAGGAGTGTTCCTGGTCATTAATTCACTGTGTGATAACCAGCCAAGAATAAAGGCCATGAGAGGTGGGCCTGGTATAGCAATGAAGTGTTAGAGGATGGCACTGCTGCAGCCTCTGCTGCTGCTCTGGGGTGGGAAGGACCGGGAGGAGGAAGGATGGACATGAATCAGATGCATTTGTGTTTTCTTGTTATTCTAGATCTTTGAGGATTATGAAAAACTCCTTCATTCTGAGAATTATGTTACAAAGAGACAATCTTTGAAGGTAAAGTCTCATCTCTCAGCACTTCCCTTCTAAATTTGAACTCCATGGTATGCAGAACATCAAGATGCATGTATGGCAATGGAGCAGCCACGTACTTTCTAACAAAAAAGAAATAAGCGTTTGGGATGCTCTTCTTACAATGCATGAGAGCTCACTGTATCTTTCTTTCCTGGATCTCTGGTGAAGCATTGGGCTGTTTCTGTGGAACAAGCACTATCATTTTTCTTCTGGCCTCAAATCTGTACTTTGGTTCAGAACGTAGGTTAAAATGAATTTGAGAGTAACGTGATAGTCTCTGTCTGGTGCTGCTTGCTGCTACAGCATCAAGTCTGACATGATGGGACGAGATAGGCCTGTTAATGTAACTTCCAAATGAAGTGAAGGTGTCTCTGTGGGACAGCTGCATGCACCACACTTGCTTCTGTCCTGGCTGGCTCACACTAGCTCCTATTGCACCCAGCTGGTATGTGGGATCCCTCTCTGTAGTATTTAGAAGATGAGCATTACTGGGCATTAAGTAACTCACTGCATAATAACAAGTTAGTTACTTTTTTTTTTTTAAAAAAAGGTAGTGACATTGAACCCTCTTAGGCAAGCATTAAAATATGTTACTGTTCTCTTTGTGTTCAAAAATAATGTGGTGAACTGAAAAAAATATGGGGTTTTTTTTTGTAATTGTGTCTGTAGCTGCTGGGTGAATTGATTCTGGACCGACACAACTTTGCCATCATGACAAAATACATTAGCAAACCAGAAAATCTGAAGCTGATGATGAATTTGCTGCGAGATAAAAGCCCCAACATTCAGTTTGAAGCATTCCACGTGTTCAAGGTGAGCTAGTATGAGCTGTAGAGATTGCAGACTCCCTCTTCTCCTCATAAAAGAGTTTTTTAAGGTTGGCAAGAGAAAGCCCAGAAAAATAAGGGGGAAAGGTTGGGGTTTACAGTAACTTCCAGGGTTTGTGAATGTCTTAAATGAAAAAGTTTCTGTCACTAGCCTCTGATATCTGTTTGCCTTCCGTCAGATGAGATCTAAGGCATCATCATTTTGGTTTGTGCTGAGTGTAGTCACTCAAATAGTGATGAAATGGATGCTGCAGGTAAAAAAATAGACAGCTTCTAGGTCATATCCAGGGTACCCTTCCGCAGCTCTTAGAATCACAGAATCACAGAATGTTAGGTGTTGGAAGGGACCTCAAAAGATCATCTAGTCCAGTCCCCCTGCTGAAGCAAGAATACCTAGATCAGGTCACACAGGAACACATCCAGGCGGGTTTTGAATGTCTCCAGAGAAGGAGACTCCACAACCTCTCTGGGCAGCCTGTGCCAGTGCTCTGTTACCCTCACTGTGAAGAAGTTCTTCCTCATATTTATGCGGAACCTCCTGTGTTCCAGCTTGCCTCCGTTGCCCCTTGTCCTATCATTGGGTGTCACTGAGAAGAGCCTGGCTCCATCCTCATGACACCCTTCACATATTTATAAATATTAATGAGGTCACCCCTCAGTCTCCTCTTCTCCAAGCTAAAGAGACCCAGCTCCCTCAGCCTTTCCTCATAAGGGAGATGTTCCACTCCCTTCATCATCTTTGTGGCTCTGCACTGGACTCTCTCAAGCAGTTCCCTGTCCTTGATCTGGGGGGCCCAGAACTGGACACAGTATTCCAGATGCGGCCTCACCAGGGCAGAGTAGAGGAGCAGGAGAACCTCTCTTGACCTACTAACCACACCCTTTCTAATACACCCCAGGATGCCATTGGCCTTCTTGGCCACAAGGGCACATTGCTGGCTCATGGTCATCCTGCTGTCCACCAGGACCCCCAGGTCCCTTTTCCCTATGCTGCTCTCCAGCAGCTCAGTCCCCAACTTATCCTGGCACATGGGGCTGTTCTTCCCCAGATGCAAGACTCTACACTTGCCCTTGTTATATTTCTTTAAATTTCTCCCTGCTCAACTCTCCAGCCTGTCCAGGTCTCTCTGAATGGCAGCACAGCCTTCTGGTGTGTCAGCCACTCCTCCCAGTTTTGTGTCATCAGCAAACTTGCTGACAGAGCACTCTATTCCCTCATCCAAATCATTGATGAATATACTGAATAGTACTGGTCCCAGTACCGACCCCTGAGGGACTCCAGTAGATACCGGCCTCCAACTAGACTCTGTCCCATTGACTACAACTCTCTGGCTTCTTTCCTTCACCCAGTTCACAATCCACCTCACTGTCTGATCATCCAGACCACACTTCCTCAGTTTAGCTGTGAGGATGCTGTGGGAGACTGTGTCAAATGCTTTACTGAAATCAAGATAGACCACATCCACTGCTTTACCATCATCTATCCACTGGGTTATGTCCTCATAAAAGGCTGTCAGGTTGGTCAAGCATGACTTCCCCTTGGTGAAGCCATGTTGACTGCCCCTAATGACCCTCTTATCCTTGATATGCCTAGAGATAGGTCATTTTACTATGTGATTCTGGATAAAGATTTTTAAAAAAGGTCTTAAAACTCTTTATTAAGATGAAAAGTAGATGGTGCTGGCACTTTTAAATTTGCTTTTAAAGGTATTATAAAGATACTGTAAATCTAAGCTTGAAATGAGTTTAATCCTTCCGTCCTTTTGCAGTGACATTAATGCAGTCTTAAACAATTACCAGACCCAACCAGTGTCCCTTTTACTATTTTCCTATCAAAAAAAGTTCTCTGCTGTGGGACAGAGGGTGAGTTGGATTACTATTATTCAAAACTACCTTTAATTTGGAAACACCACATTAATTTCAAGCTATTTAGACAGAGTTGTTAATGGTTTTCAGAAGAGGAATATTGAGCCTGTAAGGATATCCTTCCCCAAGGTGGTTAAGAAAGATACCAGATCACACCAAAAGGCTTGCTATTGTGAAAAGGTTACATCACCCTCCACAAATTCAAGGTGACTTGTTGAGTTTTGTACTTCTGCCATTTCTGATTTGGAAAAAAAGCTTTCAGATCTTCAGTGTGGAGGCTTAGGGAGTGTGCAGCTTCTCGAAAAAGCTTCTCATTTCAAAAATAAAAGAAAAGCTTCAAGAAGGATTAAAAAAAAAAATAAATCTTTCTCTGAAATAAGCAGCTTGGTAAGCTGTTCCCTTGCTGACTTCCTCCGTAATCAGCTGATCCACTGTGAGTAACTTCTAGTCCTCCTCCTTATCAGGAGGTGTGGGGCTCCAAGATAAGTGAACAGTCAGGCTCCAATCACTTGCAGCCTTTGAGCTGCCTATGAAAGGAAGGGATCAGAGGACTGGGCTCTCTTAGCTACTATGTAAATAAATGCCAGATTTTTATGTATAAAACACATGAGTTGCTGTTCCTGAATTTAATGATAGGCATGGCCCAGGCCTTGGGAACAGCTGATTTTGCTTATTTTAAGAGCCATATGAAAGGATTTGGAATAACTTGAAAGATTCTAGTGTGCAACTATGTCACGCATTGCTGTTGGTCCCATTCTGCCTTCCCATTCGTCCCATCCTTTCCTTTTCCAGTATGTTGTGTCCCATTTCCAGCCAGAGAGGAGATACTGTAGGCTCAGCCTTGCTTGACCACTTGCAGTTGCTACCATGTGGACATAATACTGAGGCCTTGGGGCACCCAGCAAAATGAAGAGTACGTAGTGGTAACATTATGTGTCTTCAGTTAAAGGAGCCAAATTCTGTCCTCAGATACTAACCGCTATGAGATGTTACTGGGTTTTTTTCAGCAGTACCTGTCAGCAGCATTTAAGCTGGTACGCATGGTATGCCTCATGCTATCTCACATGCATAATGGGGAGATTGTAGACTTGGAGCAGAACCTGATCAGCTGGAAATTGCTTATAACCACCAGCAGCACACTAGATACCTGCAGAGGTGCAGCAGAGCTCCCCTTTTAGGTCCTCACTGAGGATCTGGGTTAGCTGGCTGTAGAAGCCTTCAGCTTCTCCCCAGTGGGCATGATAGATATAGGGTATGTTACAGAAAGTTGCATTGTGAATCTGCTTTGTAGAGCAGGTCAAAGAAGAGTGTTTTCCTCTGATTTTGCTTCTTAAATTGAATTCTAACTTCTTGAGAACTACTAAAGGAAATGCTTAAATATTCAAGAGAATGGGGGGAAACACTACTGCCTTGTTGTGCCCTGTTCTGCAGTGTCCTTGCCTCCTGTTTCTGGGTTGGTGTCCCTCAGCCTGGTTCTCTTGTCTGCTGTAATAATTGCATGCTAATGTAACTGGGAGAGGAATCTTGTCCTCAGCTTTTAATCTCATAAATTTTAAACTGTGCCTGCATTTTAAAATTGTGCTTGCAAAATAGCTGTGCAGTCCTGGTTGAAATTACAGTAGACTAACCACAGTGATTTGAAATCAAAGGTCTGCTGAGAAGTCGATACTTGCTGCTCTGTCTGAGCTGCCAAGACATCTGGGTTTAAATTACCTGATTTAGATATTTCACCAGTTAGACACAGCTGAAATGAAAAAAGTGCTTGTTTTGTAAGCATCCAGATTCCAACACTCCCATGCCCCAGCTGACCCAAAAAGAGGCATATGATTCTTACCTCCCTGAGGCGATTTCTAATTATTGAAGATCCAAAACTGTAAGATAGAGATGAAAATGTTTAGCACCTTTAGTGCAAAAATATTTTACAGGAACATTTTGTGGCTGAAAATGCCAGTAACCCTTCAAGCTCTGAGAACACTTCACTCATCCAGGATGCTTTGGGTGCAAAATTGAAGACAAACAGAGTGTGCACTTGCAGTGTCTCTTTCCATTCTCCATTGAGGAGATGTTTGATCTTCCTCCTGGCTCCAGCTCCTTCTCTTCCTTTTGCCTGAGCAAAATGGAGCTTTTGCCTCGCAGTACCGTCCTAAAGGCCTGTGGCTGCTTTATAAAGTTGCATGTCCCAGACAATGTATGCTTGAGGATTAGCCAGTATTTAATCATCAGGAAAAGCTAACACACCTCACCCCTTTCCTCCTCCTCCATAAATAATCCAATGAGGTCACCTAGAATTGTAGGCTTTGAGAATCACTGGTTCTTCTCTGCATTGCTTTCAGTGGAGAGGTCTCAGTCTTGAGCATGCACACATTGAAGACCAAATATTGGGAAGGGCTCTCCAGCTCCTGTGGTTGATTTCTGACAGTTATTAGTGGAGCCTGCTTTGAGTTTGCCTATAGGAGTGACCAAATCTTTCAGATGTGCATGAGTGTGGTGCAGGTATTCCTTTGACCTTATTCATTTACAAATAAAGGCTAATAACAAGCTTTCTTGGCTTTCATGTAAACACCCTGTAGCAGTGAATTGGGATTATGCAACTTTCTTGTTCTTAAGTAGACATTTAGCAAGATATATTTTACTGTTTAAAACTAAAAATAGCATGGGTACACTGTGTTTTGTGACCTTAGTTTCATTTTTCCATTCTCTTTCCTGCACATTACAGAGCTACCTCCTACAGCTTGCTCTGCAAGTGGCCTCGCATAATTTGACTGTACTGACAGTTTCCTCTTGGTACGAAGCTGAAACCACATCTGTGGGGATGTCTCCTATCTGTTTCTTAGCTAGAGAGTTTATAGAGCAAGAAGCGTTATGCGAAGCATTATACTATAAGCAACATGAGCTGTAAGGCACTGCTGTGTGCTGTTTCCTGACACAGTAAGATTGTGTGTGACCCCAGAGTAAGTGTTAAAATACCCAGTCCAGGGTATCCATCCTCTGTAATTGCTTCTGTTCAGCTGTAGTCCCAGAAGGTGATGATGCCTGGTTATTAATTGTAAGGAAACAAGGTCAGATTCTCTAATTAAGTCATTTTGGTATTTGTTTGAAGAAATCCAGTGTATGACTTTTAATGGAGAAGAGAGCAACAGTTCCACTTTACACAACCTTTGAAGCTTTGGAGTAGATTTTCATTCCAGGCCTTTTGCAGATATTCTCAAAATGGAACTGTGCTGAAATGGCTATTTTTAGAATTGGAATTTTAATACTCTCTTTATTTTGGTCTCTGTCTTTCTCATATATCTGAATTAAGTGCTCTGGAACATGTGACCTTTCATAATAAAACCACAGATGAAATGAAGTTATCTGTGAAGTGTTTTAGCTTCAGTTATACTTCATTTTAGTGGAAATGTTCCAGATAGCATTAATAATGATTTCTGTTTTCAGGGCTTTATCTCCTCCTCTGTGACAATACAGAGTTCTGAACCTGGGCGGCTCTTTTAAAAGTGAAGTCTCACAGTGGTCCTAATCCTGGGCTTTGTGAAGCTGATCAGTTGATACTGGCAGAATTGATTCTGTTGGCTTAGCTGAAGTATTGAATAACATTTCAGGAATTTTCTGGTCATTTAACATTCTCTCTTTACAAGTCCCTGTTGACACTGAGCAAGACTGGCAGTCAAGATGATCTTTATTTGAATGTTCAGTTTGTCAGTTTTGCAAGGGGAAAATTATAATCCATAAATAATCAAACAGGAAGATAAACAGGATGTGATGTCTTCTATTAAACTAAGTTCTTTCATTATTTGCTCTGCTAATACCAGTTGTAGGACCAATATGAAATGCTGATATTTACTAGGTTTACCACGAAAACTTTCCAGCTCTGTCTGCAGACCAGATAGCTTTTACAAGAGAATGATTTAGATTTCTTCATTTTGAGAGTCAACCTTCAGTTATCTTTATAAGGAGGCCTAATATTTATTGAAGGAAGATATTCAGCACTTCAAGGTCAGGCCATAATCAGATTATTTCTGCAAATGTGGGTCCTGTTGATTTGCTTGATCATTTTCTTCTGCTGGTCACAAAAGGGGAACTGAGTTCCAAAATTAAAAACTTTTCTTGAAGATCTGTAACAATTACTTTCCTCATCCCAGCCCGTAGGCTTATATACTGCTTTTTTCAAAGAAAACTTGTCCAGATGACTTAGGGCTTAATCATGGTCCAAATCCTGGAAGTATCCAGCCTCCATCAGCATGGTGACCTGCTGTAGGTCAGCACATGGGGAGCTGCATTGTGGGGCCACTCAAGCTGAAAGCATGAAAACTAGAAGCAGTCTCAGCCAGAGCCAAACATTTGTACCCATGAGATTTCAAGATTCGTATTCCTTAGATAAGGCACAAACTGGAAGCTGTAAAGTACGTTTGGTAGTGATTTACATCCCCAAACCCTTTCTTTCTCATATGGGGAACCAATGCATCAATAGCAGCATATCAGTTATTGCAAGAGAAGGGATATTGCTTTCAGATGCTGCAGGCAGTGACAGAACAATCAACTATCGACAGGCTGTCAAATATAGTGACAGCTGTGAATTGGTTGTCCAGCCCTGATAGATGTATCCCTGGTAAGACGTTGCACTTTGAGTGCTTGGAGCATCTCGCAGGAAAGCTGCTGTTTGAGAGTAGCTGCTCTGAACTGATCCTTGGGAACTGGGGCTGTTGGTACTGCTCTTGAGAAGTTTTAGGTGGCAAATAGGCATAAAAAGAAATTATTTGAGGTATATCTCAGGGTAATCAGGGAAGGGCAATGTGGAGGCCTGTGCAAAGAGAGTGCGAATAACTGTAGATATTACACTGTCACAGGGACCATGGCCTGGCCACTAGATCAAGGAAAATTTTATCAAAGACTCTGGGCCTGGGCTAGGGAGCATTCAGCCAGGACAGCAGAGGCTGCAGCTCTTTCCCCAGAGCAAAGGGAAAAGTACCTTGAAGCGGAGACTCCTAGGAGTGACCTGAGGAGGAGGGATCCAGAGGAGACAAAAGCATAGTCAGTGATAGACTCGTAGGATAACCTTGCTTGGAAAAGACCTCTAAGATCATCAAGTCCAACCATTAACCCAGCACTGCCAAGTCATCAAGGATTAGGGCTCCTATGGCATCAGGATGCCAGGGTTTAACAGTAGATGCTTTGCCTTGCCTTTATGGGATTAAAAAAAAAATAGTTTTACCTTCCTGTTTGAGCAGAAGGACTTCGTGTGGCACCGTTGATGTGTGCCAAGCCCCATTCCTTCCACACATTCCCGACATGTGGCATTTTCCACACCATTCATATAACATCCCTTAACTGGGACATATGAAGCCCAACGATAGATCCAGTCTGAATCCTGTCCCAGGCTTTGCCAGGTGGGGTTTCTGGGGGCAAGGGGCTGTAACACAGCCCCCCTGGACAGCATGTGTGTGTTCCTCATCACATAACATGGCACCTCCCTGCACAGCTGGACTCGGCCCAGGTTTTCATGTGGGTACAATCTCAGGGGAGATAAATGAACATGCAGAAGAGTCCCAGGTCTAGAGCCAGAGGCCCTGGGGCTGGGCAAATGGTGGTGCCACCTGTGCTCAGCCAGATAAGATGCCATTCTGTACTGTCAGCAGACATTTTGAACAGGCTTGGAGGGAAACTGGACACTTTCCAGTCCTGTCCATCCTTAATTTCTCATCGGGTAGAGAGTAACTCAAGTTATTTATGTTGTTGCACAAGCGTTTTGTTGACCAGCCATGGTAACCTCGGTGCAAGCCAGATGTGGGAGCTCCTCCTGGGGTGGCTGCGGGTGTGCTGTGCATGTGTTCCCACTGCTGGTCCCCCGCCCTGTGTGTCCCCCATGACTGACAGATGCAGAGCCCATGGCATCCTGAGGTCCCAGGGAAGAGCTTGTCACTGCTGACCTTTACAGCCAGTCTTAAGTTTCCTGTCGTCACCCAGTGCTTACAGCAGAGAAAATGTTAAAGAAACAGTGTCGTGGTGTAGGGGGTCATGTTCAGAGCTGGAAAACTCTGTACAGGAGGAAAAATCAGAGCATGGCTGGGTTTAGTCAAAACTACTACCTGAGAAGGCCAGAAAGCCCACAGGGCTGGCTGCACCAGGTGAGTATCTGTATCATCACCTCCCTGCATTGCCACCCTCCTCTGCTCAGCGAGGGCAGTGACTGCACCGGGAGCACCTCGGCATCCCTGCCCCTGCTGCTGGAAATTTCCATGCTCCCATGAACAGATTAAGCAGAGGGAAATGGAGCCTCTGACATATTTTTCCAAACCAAAATAAAGCTGGCATGTCTAATTTTAGGCCTGGTTTAGTATGGAAATGATATCAATACTGACACAAAGCTTTTCTGTTCTCTTGATAATTAATTTTTGTGTATTTAAGTCTTGCATGTGGAAGAGGCTGAGAATTGATAGCCCGCTCTCAGCAGCTGGGTTTACAATCAAACGCTTTATCAACAAAGAGCAAAATTAAAGGGAAGTGATATCACAATACAGGCGTAGCTTTGCTTCAATTTGCTGTTGAACCAACATGTTTGTAACTCCTCTCTCTCTGCCTTGGGACAAGGTGTGTAGCAGCAGAGTATCTCCCTGCCAGCCTTCTGCCAGCTTGTTAGAAAATAACTTACAGCAATATTGTGACTGATGTTCATATTTCTCTCTCTCTCCCTGTGTCTCGCTGTGCCTGGGTCTGTTTGCATGTTAGGTTTTTGTGGCCAGTCCAAACAAAACACAGCCTATTGTGGAGATCCTGTTGAAAAACCAACCCAAGCTAATTGAATTTCTGAGCAATTTCCAGAAAGAGAGGACGGATGATGAACAATTCACTGATGAGAAGAACTACCTGATTAAGCAGATCCGAGACTTGAAAAAGCCAACGGCATGAAGAACTCCTCTCATTTTCTACTGTAGGCATTAATCTCATTTGTTAAGTTCCTCTGTGTTCCTTAAACACCACAATAGTGCTTGAGAAGGCACAGCAAGTGCCTGGTTTTTACTTTGTCTTTGTTCCTAGATGTCAAGAGTATAGGGGTTTTACATGAAAACTAAAAAAAAAAAAAAAAAATCTAGAATAATATATTATTTTTAATCAAGACTATATTTATGTCAGTTTAGAATCTCTGTAATAGAAGCTGGTTTGATGGATTTTCATTTGTGCTCAAGAAGAGTGAACCTCTTTGCTTAACTTTATCAGCAAACTCAAGCTGTTGGTACAGAGTAGGTCTTCTGAGGACTGTAACGTTGTTCCTTTGCACCTGTAGTAGTGAGTTTGTTCTAGTGCTGCACACACACACACAAGACTGTGAAAGAGTATGTTTGTCTCTGGAGTTAGCTGCACTTAGAGGTCAGGTTCTTTAGTCAAAACAGTGGGAGATGAAAAAGCAGGAATGGTCACATTTTCACTTTATTTTTATGTTCCTTCATGTTTCAAGTTTTCTTTTCCCCTGCATCAGAGGTTTTCTATTCAGTGCTAGGGAATGGATGAAGACATCAGCCAGATAAGCTGTTTCTACCTGCCTCCTGTTTTTGTCTATGTGATCTGCCTTGCGCCAGAGCAGAGGCTATTCCCAAGCAGACTGATGAGGAGCAGCCCCAGGTACATGTGGTGCCCATGTACTGATGCTGAAATGGCCACAGCCTGAACCACTGAGTGGGCCAGGGTCCCCAAGTCTGCAGAGCATTTGTTGGGTACCCAGATGAAGTGTGGGAGGCCATTTAGCAGCCCCAGGCACCAAAGGCTACTTCTTGTCTGGTGTTTTCCATCCTTGTTCATCCCAATGTGAATTCAGGTTCCATGTTGAAGTTGTAGAAGGGAAAATTGTTGCACTGTTAATATTTTAAAGTTTAATAAGCTCAGTGGTCCAAACAGTGTTTCCCAAGTGTGTTTGAAGAGTTTTGGGGGTATTCCGTTTTCTAGCGGGAAATTAAAATGTTATTCTGATGCTTTATTAGGAAGTGGAGTTTGAGAGCAGGGAGTGGACATTTCTTGATTTTTTTTTTTCTGGACAGCCTAAGTTCTGAGTTTTCCTGTTTGTTGTAAGACAGTTATCTAGCTTAAAGTCTACCTAATGCTTCAGATAAACAAGTGAAACTGAATTGTAAAATCAGAACAAGACATTTTCATTCATAAAACTGTTGTATATTAGGGTGACTGATACTTTAATTTATGTGCTTTAGAAAAGGGATGAAATGGAACAGATTGTGGACTCATTTTTTTTTTCAGATGTCAGATACACACAATGAATGCACATTTTAGTTGCCTGGAATTAAAAAAAAAGTATATATTTACAAGCTATTAAAGGCATGATTACTGATCACTCTTTATTTCTATCTCTGTTTATTTCCTCTTGCCTTTCTGGATAGCCAGACTCTGTGCAATGCTAAATTATTTCTCTCCTTTGCCAACCAGTTTCAGCAGGTGGAGAGAGATGAGTGCTTTCTTCAGAGCTAATGCACTCTGCAAGCATCACATCTGCAGCCCTGGCTGGCAGAGGACCTGGCAACCCAGGCTGCAGTCCAGTTTAGCCTGACTGCCATCTTCACCCCCGGCCTTGTGGGCAGTGCTCACTGTCAGCGGTAGCTTGTAGACAAGAAAGGACCATCTCTAGAATAGCAGAGGAAGTCATTTAGGTCTGATCCTCTGAGATTTGTTTGGAGCCTGAAATCAAAGGACAAGTGGTTGTGTTCTGAACTTCTGTGGTGGAGCTGGTCTCCAAGACTGGATTAACATGGAGACATGTGTCCATTTTCTTAGCCTCTGGAATCACGTGAGAACATCAGGCTTCCAGCCTGTGCTCAGAAATAGTGGTGTATTGCTGGGGAATGCCTGCCCTTGACACTGTGACTGTAGCCCATGCAGGGGTGCCCACCACATCTGTGAGGGTGGTCAGCACTGTGAGCTGCTCTTGTCTGCATGGTCTGGACATGGAAGAGCAGCTAAAGACATCAAAACTTGGCTGTAATAGGAGGAGCGAGGTTACACCCACACCCCGGTGTTTGCATAGGCAGAGATGTGGCAGGCCAACGGGGAACAGAGCGATGGGCCCTATCCCTGCAACGACAGCCTTTCCCCCTGTGAACTGCCATCTGACAGCAGGAGCAAGAGGTAAGAAGGGCTTGTGAAAAATGGGTGTGTGTGCATGTGTGTCTGCAGGAGAGGGGAAAAAATGAGTGGTCTTACAATAAAGTGGTATGTGCCAGGCCTCTTGCAGCTTATCGTACAAGAAGCTGGTCCTGAAGTAGATATTGCCAACATGCCTCAAAGTAATTGAGTCTTCCCCAAGCCCAACTTGGTTAGCTCTTTGAAAGAAGAAAAAGGAAAAGAAATGGTGAAGATGAAATTAAGCACCATAATAATATTTCACAGCAGGTGGGGACACATCCCTAATTAAATGAAAATGAGGTCTTTTCTAATGCAACTTTGAAATAACTATAGAACTTCTGATTTCCTTTGGTGCATTCAGTCAAGGTGGTTCTTCAGCCTAAGCGACTGCTCCCACCAGGAGCTCACAATTTCTCTGAAATTAATATCTGGGGGAGCTGTGTGACTGCAGGACAGAGTTCATCAGAGTGAGGACAGGGAGGAAGATTGTACTCTGGAGACAGAGAGAAGCTGGAGGATGCTTGGGCTGCAGCCTCTCCATTCCCGTCCCCACCCAGCATTCAGGGGCGTTTGGATCTCATGAATGAATCTCTGCCAACGTGCGATGTACGATCCTGCACATAAAACCTTATTTGATACAGCAGAGTGCCAGGAATCTTTGAACCGTAAGTTTCTGTCCTGGGATTTGAGCAGCTTGTGCTACTAAGAAAAATCTGATGAGAAGCAGCAACAGCCTCCCCTGTATATAATGGCATGTGTGCCAGCAGGTGTGGACCTGGGGGGAGGATGCAGGACCCTGGCATTCAAAAAATGTGGGTGTTAAAACCACTTGAGCCTCTTAATCTGCATGCTCCAGGGACAAGATCAGATGAGAAGGAAAGAATGACTTGGACCTTGTAGTCTAATGATAAAAGCACTCGCATGAGGGAGAGGAGATCTGGATCCCATTTGTTCTCTAGTGCATGCTTTGCTCTTGTCTGTGAAACCGGAGCAGGGCTAAGAGAACCCAGGACTCTTTCCAAAAGGTGCAGTGATGTTTGGTCAGTAGAGAGACTTTTTCTCTGGGCCAACAAATGCTTCATTTTTCTGTCTGAAGTAGAAGCACTTCAACATTTTGGCTGGAAGCACCTTCCTGCAGAATGTCTTATGCCTGGTGGTGAAGGCTGTTACGAAGCAGAGGGGATATGGGTATTCGTCTCTATGACATGAAAGGCAATTGTACCTAGCTCTCCTCCTTGACTAAGCACTCTTGCCTTAAAACAGAGGTTTCCATGACCTTCCACTGGTTTTGGACTTGCATTTTTGCACCTGCCACTTGCCCTGTGTGGAGCTCATGCTGCGTTTGCCTTGAGCATCACCCACTGGACTTGTACACACTGTCTGCAGCTGAACAGCATCAAGCAGCTGAGGACTATATAGACCGTAAGAATTTGTTGCATTTACTGCCAAGCAGTGAAAGCCTGATTCATAGCTCTTGTGCTGATGGACCTAAAGTGGCTGGTTGCTTTCCTGTCAGAGCAGATGGGTGGCAGAAATTCAGTGCTCCTGGGGTCCGAGCAGGAGATGCCCAGCGCTCACTGGTGCCTGGTGGTGATTGCAGGTTCCCAAGGGCCTTCACTGCTGGAGCCCTAGCCCTGGAACTGCTGGTTTATATCAGCTTTTGGAGTAAATGCAGGCCCAGCCTCAAGAACTGATGTGTTTCACCTTCCAGCCAGCACCTTAACAGAGAGCTCAGCCAGTCTTTCTACCTGTTCAGAGCAAATCCAGGGCTTCTCTCCCAATGAGTGACAAGCCCAGTGAGCTATGGAGTCACTCACTCAGGCCCACTGCACATTTATTCCATACACAGGCACCAAGTGGAGCAGCACAGGCTGTTACAACTGGGCATGAGGTGTCCAACCCCAGAGCGAGGGAAGTAATCCTTAATCCCACTGGTGAGAGCTGCTGTGGCCTGGGCAAGAGAAGAAGCTAAAGTCCCTGTCACCACCCGCTGGAATCCCTCAGTTTGCTGGTGCTTGACAGGCAACATGGGACGAGGCTAAGGGAAAACCCAGGACAAGGTGAGCAGTTCTGGCTGTGTGGTTCAGCTGTAAGCCAGGCATCTCACAGGGATGTGGCCTGGCCCAGCTGCCCTGAGAGCCCCAGGGAGAGGCAGGCGGGGAGCCCAGCCCTCCTGACTCCCAGTCCTGCTCCCCAGAGCCCGCCTCACACTCGCCCCTCTTTCCAGGAATGTGAAAGGGAGAAAAGCAATCAAGCAACCAACCCCTTTCCTATTGCATAGGTTGTGAGCGGCTTTGCAAAGCCACGGTAATAAAATAATCTTTCCCACCTCAGGTTGTCACAGCATGCGTGGCAGGAGCATGAGGAAAGCCTGTGCCCAGGGTGCAACGCCAGCTCAGCTCTGGCCAAGCCATGGCCGTGCCTATCTGTGCCACAGCAGGGAGGGTGCTCCCCCCGAACACCCACACCTATCTGGCTTTGTATTGACTGGGGTACTGGGGGTGGGGACGGGGTGTCCCAGCACATTCTGTGTGACAGCGGTCTGCCTTGCATCTTGCAGCTGAACACCCTAATTTGCCATTGCTACAAGAGCCCCATGGCTTTTTTTCATCACTGTATGGCACTGACAAGAGCTGGGAGGGCTTTGCTACTGAACCTTAGCCCCAGGAAAGGACCACACTGCCCTGGTCATCTGTGAGATCAGATATCTGCTGCAGTGCAGCACATGAGGTATGGTTCAGGTGTGTGTCCTGTGCCACCTCAACTGCCTCCCTCCCCTTGGTGTCTCTGTTTTGCTTCTTGCTAGTGCTGCTTGTAGGGGCTATGAGCCTCTCCCCCGTGTGCAGATTTGGGAATGAAAGCCCATTGTTCCATGGCCAAACGTGTAACCTACTTGTTTTAACTACCGTGCTGTGCTAGCAGGCACCTCCAGCATGTTGAGGTTTTACAAGCAGTTGGGCAACAAGCACCGACCACCATGGTGACAGGCACAAAGTCCTTTGGCTGCACAACAGGCACCAGACCAGTTGCGACACCATAGCCCAGCCTCTAGTAGTTACGTAGTTACAGAAACAAAACCCACCCAGCTCCCCAGTGCAGCTCTCCTGGGAAGAGCTACCAGTGTGCATTTCTTCTGAGGGCACAGAGAAGACAGGAACATGTCTTTGGGCCATGAAAGTGCCTTCCTCAACTCATGAATAGAGGCCTTTTATTTCCAAATTGCCGGGTACTTTGTCTACTAATGCACGGCTTTGGCATGTAGAACAGCTGGCTTGACAAGAGTTTGGAGCAGATTTAAAAATACCCGTGTCAAAGCAGAGCCTGTAGCATCTGTTCAGAGCTTTGTGCAAACATGCAGTCAGGGTTCCCTTTCTAGCAGGTGGCAGACCCAGGCACAGCCCTGCCCCAGCAGCTAGCAGGAAGCAAACCAACCCGTCATTTGCTCAGGCAGATGGTCAGATGCCCAACAGGGTCTGTGTGTGTAGGACAAGTGGGAGCCTGCAGGGAGTAGATCTCAGAAACTCCTGTGGGCGAAGCGGAGAAAGGCATCTCCTCCCCATTTTTTACACTGGGTGTGGGGGAAAAAAATGATATTCACAGGCTGGCCTTGTGCCCCAAGGAGTGTCAAGGGCAGAGCCACAACTAGCTCATGGGATAGAGCAGGTTCTTGCTACGGGCTGCCAGCAATGGCTCATGCTTCCTGTCAGAGGCTCGAAGGAAAGAGACGCTGGGACAGGCCTCCTGGCAGGCAAGGAGGCAGTGTCTCCCAGGGGCTGGCAGGCATTGCTGAGGGAGGAGAGGCAACCAAAGACCCAGCTCTGTTGCTAATAAATACTGCTTCTAGCCATGCAGCGAGGCTCCTCTGCTTCTGCTGGGTTTTGTTTTTGCTACGTAAATCTGTCTTGCCCTATGTTAAGAATGAGAGACCAGCAGCAGGTGAATGTCCTGGCATTTAGACTATTTTAAATACACCTTTCAGGCATTTCTGAAAGGACACTGGGGAGGGGGGAATGTACCTATGCTGGCATTTGTACGATGTGTCCCTAAGGCCTGGTTCCTGATGAAGTTACTGTTCAAATGCTTCATGGTTTCCCCAGGCTTTGTCAACTCCTTATTTATGTCTCCAAGTTAGAAATTTAGCTGCCCTGGGGGAAAATTTACTGGCAAAGCAATGAGGTGACCTCACCAGAGCCAAAGAGAGTTGAGCAATGAAGGTGAAAGAGGAGAAAAATGCAGGCAGACTGCAAAGGCTTTGGTTTTGCTAATATACTTCTCTAGTGCCAGTGATTAACATGTTGTGGAAGTACCATCTACATTAAAGCTGGAAGAGACCCCATCCCTTCAACAGTGGTGGGAATGCACAGTGGTCCTGTAGCTTCAGGAAGACCACCTGGTGCCTGGCTCCTCAGAAAAAGTGGAAAATTTCAGGTACGAGATGATACCTGGAGTGCAGAAGATACATGTCATGCTGCAAAATACCCCAGGGAAAAAAGCCCAGTGCTTTCCTCTGTGTATCTGTTCCTAGCCTGAACACGGTTAAGCCTGTGCTGCTGCGAGTCAAGCAGTGCCCTTTGCCTACAGGACAGTCACGCCAGCCTTGGTTTTCCCTCTTCCTATGTACGAGTTTTGAGCTGTCTTTAGTGCTCTGGCATTTACAACGAGCATCAGCACAGCTACCATAGAATCACCAACTAGCCTTTGTTGAAAGAGACCTCTAAGATCATCAAGTCCAACCGTTAACCCAGCACTGCCAGTTCATCACCTCAGCACCACATCTACACGTCTCTTAAATACCTCCAGGGATGGGGACTCCACCACTGCCCTGGGCAGCCTGTGCCAGTGCTTGACAACCCTTTCAGTGAAGAAATTTTTCCTAATATCCAATCTAAACCTCCCCTGGCACGACTTGAGGCCATTAACCCTTGTCCTGTCACTGTTACCTGGGAGAAGAGACTGACCCCTGCCTTGCTACCCCCTCCTTTCAGGTACTTGCAGAGAGCAATGAGGTCTGCCCTCAGCCTCCTCTGCTCCAGACTGAACCCCCCCAGTTCCCTCAGCCGCTCCTCATCACACTTGTGCTCCAGACCCTTCACCAGCTCCATTGCCCTTCTGTGGGCACACTCCAGCAGCTCAGTGTCCTTCTTGGAGTGGGGCCCAAAACTGAACACAGTATTTGAGGTGCAGCCTCACCAGAGCTGAGTACAGGGGCACGATCACCTCCCTACTCCTGCTGGTCACACCATTTCTGACACAGGCCAGGATGCCATTGGCCTTGCCCACCTGGGCACACTGCTGGCTCATGTTCAGCCGGCTGTCAGCCAGCACCCTCAGCCCATCGATCCAGCCTGTCCAGAAGCTGTCTTCTGCCGTCTGCAGCACCGAGCTCTCTACGTGCCTCCCGCAGTGCCCCCGGTAAAACACCCCCTCCCGCGGCAGCCCCGCAGGCGCTCACCCCCCGCCCCGGGGCGGAGGAGCGGGGGCAGAGCCGGTTCCCCTCCCGCCCCGCCCTCCGCCGGCAGCGCCGCCTGGCGGCTCCGTTCGGGACTGCCGGGAGGGAGCGGGGCTCCTCCGCCGCAGCTAGGGCCCAAGAGCCCGGGCTGGGGCTGGGGAACCAAGCTGCGAGCGCTCTGCGACTCGGGTTCGCTCAGCCAGCCGCGGAACGAGCACAGCAGCGCTTGGCCTCTCCTCTCCCGGCACTGCAGACTTTGCAGCACTGCCTTTTGCTGTCGCACCCCGGGCTGCGGGGCCCGTCTCTGACACCACGGAGGCACATTCTTCAGTTCCAAGAGACTGTTTTGGCATGTCATGAAGGTAACGACCCCACCTTGGTCCTGCTTGCATCCATCACGTTATCAGCAGGAGCTGGGTTCCAGCGGAAGGTGCCTTGTGCCACCTGTCCCTTTCCCCTTCCAAGAGGGGACACACAGAGCAGCACTTTCTGCCTGGTACTCAAACGCCCGAGACTGGATGCTGCCTGCAGGTATGTATGCAGCACGCAAACCTGGGATGTTAGCAGCCAGCTAAGCAGAAAACAGAAGGATCCAGAGGAAGATCAGCAAGTGTTTGACAGCAATTCTCTGCCATTACCTTTCTGTGCAGAATGGAGCTGAGCTCTGCGCACGTGGCCCTGTGACCATCTTCATTAACGACACGGCAATCCAGACCTGCCAGAAATCAGCACGCACCATCTGTGCTTCTCCAGCCTCCAAGCAGTGTCGCTTACTGGATCTAACAAATTAAAGCCAAACAGATTCTCTATTTGGATTCCGGTTCGCAGGCAGAATGCCTGGAACAAAAAAATTAATTATTTAGAGGCCGGCAAAGCTTTTCAGAGCAGTCCCTGCATTAAACATGTCACTGGGAAGCCTGTCCCATTGCCAGCCGGGCTGACCCTGTCCCACTGACTGCTCACTGTGTGTCTGTGAGGACAGTTCAGTTCAGTTCAAGAGCCCTTCTGAAATGCATCTCTCATCTGTCCCTGCTTACTGCGTGTGGGTCTGTGGCACGAGCCAGTCTGCGAGGGCATGGGCCCTTTCCCCAGGCTGGCAGGAGGCACAGTCCTACGTTGAGACAATTTCTTCAGGCAGAGCAGAGAGAGGTGATGCAGCTCAGCAAACAGCTGGGACTGCAGGAGCACAGACAGCACTGGGCGTGAGCATTTCGAAGCACTCTGTAATGTTTCTAATAACCCAAAGCACTGAAAAATACACTTCAGTACTTACTGTCAGATTAATTTATTAGCAGAAAACATGTTTTGCTGTAAGGCAGACAATTAACAGAGAATTTCTGTAATTCTCAGTCAAGAGGCCAAATTATTACTGATAGTTAATACCTGCAATTAAAATGACTGCTCTTAAATGCATATGGAAACTTAATATATAAAATATATAAATTTTACATTTCTTAATTTTAAATACACTTGCTCTTTTTATGTAAGAAACAAACATCCTAGAGCTCATTTGCAAACTAAGCACTGCAAGAGATGTCCAGTCTTCTGTGTCTCTCCCTGGCAAGCAGATGACATACACAGCAGCACCTACAGAGTCCATGGGCTGGGAGAGAAACCCCATTCACATCGGTTCTATTGGCCAGGGTTACAGACCCTACTTTGTAGTCCCAGTAAGAATTAAAGAAGTAGGGTTGTACTGAGAATCGGAGTCTACAGAAATTTGTGAGCCTCTGGAGGGTTCTGTAGAAATATGGCAAGACAGAAATAAAGCCAGACTTCCACGCCTTCAGCCTCACAAGCAATTCAAAGTTTCATGGAAAGTTTTGTGCAAAAATCCTCTTTTTTAAAAAAACAATAAAATGTAAAGGTAAAATCTTAACTCCCTGTGAAGTACAGGTTACCAGCAGCATTCACTGCAGTAGTCATTGAACGTGTGTGATAACTGACTTGTATCTTGATTTACTTCTCCATGTACCCAGGCCACCTATGATGTTTCAGGGAATTTTCAGTTTCAGCTGTTCCTACAGAGACACGGAATTCTTTACCAATTTTGACACCAGCTGACTGATCAGTATAAAACTTGAAGGGGCCTTAAACCTGTCCCTATTTTTTTTCTCTGCTTCCACCTCAAGTAGAAGAGCACTGCCAATGGATTACAGAAATAAGGAGGTTTCAGTGGGTGGAGTGGGAAGGACTTTTTACTCTTCTGATGTGCAGAAAACGCCAAGTGTAATTATTCCAATACAAGATGCTTACAAGAAGTGTGTGTGCAGAATATGCCAAAGAAAAACATTTATGATTTAAAATCAGATTATAATCTTTCTTATGAAACACCAACATTTGACTTTAACTTCATATGGAAGTTACAAACAATGAAATTATATAGTCCTTGAGAGGAAAAAACTGCCTTTTTGAGGTTTGTACAGCATCCAGATCAATAACTTAATCCCCAGGCCCTGGAGTCGGAATCTGACAGATGAGGCATAGAGCTCTTGCAGCTGGATCTGCCGGTCCTAAATTCAGGACCCGGGTTCCGCCACACTGGATTACAAGACGTGATGAAGTGGCAGTTTAGCAATTTCCTCATGAGTTACTGTGAAAAAACACTCTGTTCTGGTGTGATGTAAAAATTAGTTTCACCATCCTTCCCTTAGTTGACAAACTGTCAGATTTTTTTCCTTCATTCATGACCTGGTTCTAGGAAATGAAGCTCTATGCACCCTGCTTAGCAGCAGTGCAGGACATCAGCCAGTGCCTGATGAGATTTCTGCTGCTAACTCTGCATGCACCACACTGAACCGGCAGCCCTAGAGTAGCCTTCAGTCTAACCAGGCTCAGAGAAACAGCAGCTTCTCCAGCTCCAGTGAGAGTGAATTCTCATGGTGGGAAGATGATAGAAGCATTCCCCACTTCTGAAGTCCAGGTATTCAAGAATGAAGTTATACTATGAACCATGAGGGAGGAAGCACAGCTCCTTGCTGCAGCTCCACGCATCCAAAATTTAAGCTACAGGATCAGTAGCCAAACTGGGTGAGAACAGACTCCATATAATTAATGCCACGTTAAGGATGCTTTGCACACTATCCAATCCCAGTTTTGCTATCTAGTTCCAACCTTTTCCAAAGCCTAAAAGAAACAAACAGCACCTACAGCAACATTTTAAGATATGATTCCCATTCCAGGACTATAAGGAGGGCAGCAAAGACAAGATGCACGAAAGGACTGGGAAAAGGCTGTTTATATATCCTACCAGTAGCAGCAGCAAAGGTTTTAAGGTGTTTGCATTTGAGAGCTCAGTAGAGGAGTGAACAGAAAGTCTTGGAACATCTGCTGAAACAAACAGTTAGAGGTAATATTCAAAGCAGCAAACAGATGGGAATGAGGAGAGCGACCTCTCAAAAGATGCTGGGTACAACTCTATTCTGGTTACCCATTACCCACCCAGCATCCCCTCAAAACCAGCAACAACACTCGACTGTAGTTTCACTGGCTGTTTTGATGTCACCCTGGCCCCACGTGTAGTCACCCAAGAGACTGGCACCTGAAAAGATTCAGGCTGTTCCACTGGTTCCATCCTATCTAAGAAACAACAGGACATCTGGCACTTCAGGAGCTTCTGTAGTCCTAGGAGCCTGTTAGTGAAGATTAACAAAACCTAAACACTAGCAATCTTCACATTGTACATAGGGGCCAGTGAGGTGTGTACAGCCAAATTCTTTTAGGCCCGCATCCAGAAGCTGAGAAAAAGCAAAGCTAATCTTTGTCTACAGTAATTCAGATGGAACGTGCTTGAGGAAGCACACAGAGCAGCAAGGCAAGTACCACCAAACAAACCAGCTCTGCTGCTACGGTAGTTGGAAGAGGTTACGTATGAGAGATAAGCTTGATCTCCAAATCATTGAACTAGCAATGACTGCCATCCCAATGGCTTTGTCTTCTTTATACAAGCAGACTAAGAAGCAAAAGCCATTTTCAGGAACAGCAATAATTGCTAGTGATTATTTATCTACCATTTCCTAGAAGATTCCCTTGGCAGCTTTACTTGAAGAACTAGGGCTTATTCCTGCATTCTGCTAGTCCAGAACTTAGAAATCCATTCCCTCAATCCATACACCAAGCAAAAAAGATACCATTTTGTTACTACTCTGATCTCCCAGCAATAAACTTGCAGCATTTTTTTTTTAATGTGTTAACAACAATTAGCCATCCAGTTACTTTCACAGAAAATACAAGCAGCATTTTTTCCCCAGGAACTTCTAAATTAAAAAGACCTTCAGGTAATTCTGTAAAACATTTAAGACATCATAAATAAACTTATTCTAAAAATTGCTTTCCAAACAATAAATAAAACTCTTCCTTATTTGAAAGTGCAAACAGGCTGCATTATAAAAATACAGAGCAAGACTGCAGAAGTGCTTAATTATTCAATAGTGACCAAGACACAGTTTCTTGTTTTGGTGCTGCTGGTCATCTAGTGATTTTGTTTTCTGGATGCCATCTAAAGAAAAAAATAACGTGTGAAACATTAATACAATAGTAAGCATAGTCTAAATACTCAACACATACAGGCACGATGGAGTAACACTGGGTGGGGGGCTGGGGTGGGGGAGCTTGTCTTCTTTCCATACAGAGGAACATGCAACAATTAATGTACTAAGGGAAAAGAGAAACTTAAACTATCTCATTGTTAGAAAAATGAGCCCTGTTAAAAGTTGTCAAACAAAGTACACCAGAATGAATCTTTCTCCGGCTGGGTCTAAAAATCATTAGCAGAGAGAGGGACAAACAAGCCCTAACACTTTGGAGCGATTCCTAATGCCATAAACACTACTCTGAGCTCTACCCTCCCCCTTTACCCCCCCGACTCATAAGAAAACAACTGACCAAGAGACTTCTCCACTACTCTGGCTCACTACATGTGAGGAATTAGCTTGCAGTACGTGGCTATTCATGTGCTAGAGAAACCTCTTTCAGTCTTTTCTATGCTCTTAGCATGGTATTCAATGCTTTGAGTAACTGCCAGCTCCCTATCTTTACACTCTCTATCTTCATGCTTGAGGCACAAAAATGATTTAGCTTCTTTTTCCACATTGTTTTCCTCTCTGAATAAGAAACATTTTAAGGACTGGTAGCTGATAGTAGATGCCAATGATGGGTCCCTTTTTTAGCACAAAAAGGCTTCAACATAAGATTAATCTAAACTCTGTTTTCAGAAGATGACAGCTCCCTTGCTACAGAGGTGCAGCTTGATAAGGATTTTGTGGCCTTTATGTTATATATGTGTATTATTATATATTATACACACAAAAATAAATGTTGATTGAAAAGCATTGGCATAGATTCTACTTCATAAAAGAGGCACTGAAATGTTCTGCAGAACATAAATGACTTGGAGGAATCCAATTTCTAAAGAATGGTATTCTTTATAGAATACAATATAAAAAGTCTTTATAGAACAAAATTTAGAACGTGATAAAGTAGTCTGAAATTATCTACATGCAAAACAGCATATTGTCAACCTTGATAACAGCATTACTACATATGTAATGCGTGTGCCCATGCCAAGCGTTTGTAAAAGCAAGCTTGGTTTTGACTTACCAATAGTTCTTGTATTCAAAAAGCTCAGAGAAGTTTTCATAGCAAAATTGAACTAATCTAAATCAAGATTAAGACTAATCAATCCTAGAGGGATTCAGGTTTGTTTAAAATGTGATCTCACCTATTAACTTTAAAATGAATTAATAATGAAATACTTACTTTCCCTGGCTGTGGGGTCATGGAATTCAAGGGTGTTAATGTGCAAAGGATTTAGTTGCCACTGGTAAAAGAAGAGGAAAAAGTTTACTTATTCCAGAAGACAGAAGAAAGAGCAAAGGGAGAAAGAAAAAGCACCCTACAGTCCTTCACTGTAAGGCATGACTAGGGGTGAGGCAGGAAATGAAGCACTCCAAAACACACTTTGAGGATAAAAAGCTCTTAAGGGATGTGTGGCCATTTACTCCCTTGAGAAGGAGAAAGGAGCCTGCTCAAACTGACACTGCTGCAGTTTGTCATGGTGAGCACTTGGCCACCCTCAAAACCCACAGCAGCTTACTCAGGAGCTGCTGGAAGGGCCTACAAAGTCACAGAGTGATCTCCCCCATCAGGTGCTGTGCTGTGAGAATGAGGCTTGGAGAGAACTTCAGAGTGTGAAGAGACCACCTCAAACAACAGCAACAAGTTAGAGGGAAATCTGCAAGGAAACTACAGAAAACAGACACACGCTTGGCCCCACCATCTGGCACATGGCACAGCACTCCTCCCCACTGTCTCCACAGGACAACCTCTCAATTCCACTCTAAACAGCACAAGAAAACGCTCCTCTATGCTGGCTGCAGGTGACTGCTCATTCCACCCTCCTCACAATGCTGCCCAGAGTTTTTAGAATACAGTACATTTAGACACTTACTGTAAATTTGCTTACACCCTCAAGTTCACCAAACTTCATATAGGATATGTCTGCTTTCTTTTTTCCAGCATCAACATCTCCTGCATAGATCTGCTTGATACCAGCCCCTTTGATCAAAGGGACACATTCATCACATGGACATTTCGTCACAAATATCATGCTTCTCTCATCTGGCTTTATTTCTCGACACCTACAAGCAGTCAGAAAACAGAATTTCAGAGTTTATATCTGGATAGTTGTGAATGGTGACAAACGTGATACCTCACAAGACCAAGTAAAGAAGTGTTACCTACTCTCAGAAGCAATTTATTCCTAATCAAGTGCACAAGTACACACCGTTACCTGGTTTAGCTTAACTATCTGTGAACAAAACACTTAGCCCACCTCTCCACATATGTCACTGTCGGAAGCCTCAACAATTGCCACACTTCCATATTTCAGGTGATATCATGGAGCTAGCAGGAAGCAGAGGCAGTGGCTTGTATCTGAAGGACAGCTACCATGCACTGGAATGAATATCCTTTAAAAACAAAGTTCACTTAAGAAGTCTGAAGAAACCCCAGGAGCTGACTGTGTCCATGCACGTCCAAGTTCTGTGTCATAGGCATAAACAAGACCACGACTGCAAGCCACACTTCATTGCAGTGACATCACGCATCTGACATGGAATTGTTTCTGAACCATCTCATTCTTTTCTGTGGTAAAAATAAACCCATTACCTGAATGTCAAGGCATTCTGCTCTGCATGTATAATGTATCTGAACTTTCTGATTTCCCGATCTTTTTGTTTATCATCCATGTGTGGAAAATCTGCATATTCAGATCCAACGGGAAAGGCGTTGTAACCACAGCCTACAAAATACATTGTTCCTGTTCCATCACAGCTTCTCTGCAACAGTAAGCAAAGCATCAAATTTGGAGACATTTAAACTGAGTACTAAGTCAAACTGTTGTGCAATGTATACTTTCACACTACCTGAGACACACCTCTCCAAAAAAGAGCTGCAAAGAGGGGCCATGCAGAGTAGGCACACAGTGCCTGATCAGCAGCTGTGGCAAAACTTTGTAGCCAGGACACCTGGAATAACTGACAAGGACTAGGGAAGCAAGCACACAGAAAAGGCAGGCAGACACTCTGGTAGCTACTAAATTAATTTATACTTCCCTTCATCTTGACAGCATAACAATGAACCAGTCATTAACTTAGCTACTAAAGAATGAGAAGTGCAGGCTTTTGATAACGCTGTGTGTATGAAAAACACGTGTGTATAACATTAAAGCAAAATAACAAGTTCAAAGCAGATACAACTGTATGAGTTGTGAGTGCAAAAAGTAACTTTTTTCAATACTTACTGATTTTTCTTCTGCCCAAATAATAGCTCCAACTCCCGTTTTATGATCCTCTAAAACACATAACATTTTAGAAGTAAATAACAAATAAAGCACTTTTAAGTTACCTATACATTAACACATGACATCCTAGAGTAAGGAATAACATTCATTGCTGCTTCGTGAACAGGAGAAAAGAACTGCAGAAAGAGTGAGAGCTTTGAAGTCATACGAGTCTACTACAAAAGCTGGGTGTGCTTTAACTGCAAGGACAGCTGTTCTAAGACTTTACTTTGTATATTTGTTCACAAATGCTAAGAAGCAACCAAAACTAGATGATCTTTTGAGGTCCCTTCCAATCCCTAACATTCTGTGATTCTGTGATTCTGTGAAAACATATATGTATGAGGAGAGGAAAATGTATGCCAGGAATACATGTGGACAGGTTTGCTGATGTGAGATGGCAAACTGATAAAAGCCTTCTCATTATTTCCTACTTAATTTAATTAATTTCTGCCATTCCTTAAGTTTGTGGTTCTGCGGTCTAAATTCCTATAAAAATTAGTTGTATTTTATACGGAATTTGGAGACAAAATGTTAACGATCAGATTTTGGGGGATGTTTCTTATCACACGAAAACTGGAACAGAACTTTCATTATGTAGCTTGCAAGATTTTTATGGAACTTGGAAATCTTCCTCAGTACTTATTCATGAGAGTCTTGACCAGTTAAAACAGAGCATATCAAGGAGTAAAAAATGTTTCAGGCTTCCAGTGATTAATATTGTAGATGACACTTCTCAATTAACCATTTCCACCATTTTTAGTATCACTACCACACAAAATCACTAAATGAGGGTCTTTCTTGAAATATGTTTTATGAAGGCTGATAACTTTATTTACATTCTGCATATTTATTAGTCACTCGTATATTAACCCAGTATAGAAAACACCATGTCTCACTGTCCTTATATCTACCTGCATGATAATGTAAAGCATCTAAATGTGTGTATGTATGTGTGTGATGTTATTTATCTTAATTTCATAGAGAATCAGGACTTTATTACAGGACTAAAGTGGAGTAAGAGTTTTCTCAAAAAACAGACCTGAGTCCAGGCTGAACAGCACAGATAAAACTGAATTTTGCTGCCCCAAAAATGAGTACTCAAGCTTGGTCATTCTATCTTGCTCTATACAACAGCAGTTGTACAAAAACCTCACAATTGGTTCCATGCAACTTCTGAATTACGTATAAAAATCCAATATTCTCTGCAACTTTTGGTGACCAAATTTGTCACCCAGAAAAAAAAAAAAAAAAGAAAAAAGGAAAGGTTCTAAAATATGAAGATTCACCTTTACAAATAATAAAGTTTGAATAATTCAGAAGGCACATTCAGCACCTGACTTGATACGTTAGTTTTGTGTGTGCATGTTGAAGGTTAAGTTTTGTTTTAAGCTTTAAATATGTAGTATTTGTTTACAAGGGTTAAAAAAAATCAACTATCCTATTTAGATGAAACAAAAAACATCACTAAGAAGTACCACCAAGTTTTAAGTCTTCATATTATTTTCTCTGGAAGAACTTACCAGTTTGTTGCATTGCAACCCAGACAGAATAAAGTAGCTCACAGAAGTCATCTGTACCAAAAGGTAACTACCCTTCCACCCTGAAAGCCTGTACATCAAAACTCCAGCATCTTTGCAAAGAAAACCCTCATCAGATACACAATCACTTTCACTAGTAAGACTGGAACTAGGAAACTTAATGCCCTAATGGAAGGATACATCGCTAGTCTTTTTCTGAAGAAGTGTATGCAATACACTTCATATTAGCACTTACTTGATAACAGAAACATGTAAAACCTCCATAAAAAAAGAGCCTCAGAGCAGCTTGAAGAATTTAAATGTCATTGTATTCTGTTTTCAGAGAGGTGTTGTACATGTTGTCAGGGCAGGCTTTGCTAGCACTGTATGTGAAATACCTGCCCCGATTTTCTCTTGGAAAGCTCAGTGCTTTCACACACAATACTACGTACCCCTGTGGATTTTTTACTACTCCTGCTGCTCCTGTTTCACAGATGTAGGAACGGAATTCAGCAGCTTGCTCAAGAAAGTATTTGGAAGAAGACAGACTGAAATCAGGAACTTGCTCTACTCATGAGATCCATTCTTCCTCCACTACTGTAACAACTCACCTGTGCGGTAGGCGAGCAGCCTGGCTTGTATCATACAGTGCCTCGCAATTTCTTGGGGCAAACCCTGATGGTCCATTTCATTTGTTTGCCGTGATTCATTGTTGTAAAATCCAAAGCACCCAAAGACAGGGACACTGGCAGCCACCGTCGCCAAGACCAAGACAAGATCTTTCATATTTTGCCTCAAGTTGCTGAAGTAGGGATTTTCACAGAGGTTCTCCAGTCCCATTGTCATCAATATCTGCTTGTGCATTTCCTCATTTGAAATTAGGAATAAACTTTCATACTCTTTTATTCTCTCTTGTCTACACACAGTATAAAAGTCAGTATTCAAGTCAGGCTGAGATTTTGCTATTTTTTGAATAAAATCAAACTTGGCGGAAGTTTCTTCAACAAATTGCACCATATAGCACAGCAAAGGCTGAAGCAACACACACACACGAGCACGACTATTTGACTTCAGTCTTTCTACTGCTTTGGCATCTAGCTTTGCATCATCAGTAGTCATGGGATTGGACGCCTCATTCTGCAAGCTGATTTCAGGATCTGCAGGCCAGTAAGAAATCCTGTTCACCCCAGCTGGAAGAGAAGATAATGCAGCAAAAGGAACCATACAAGCACAGTGGAACTTAAATCTCATTTTCAACACACTATTGCTTAACCCTGGTTTTACTCCTTTAAGGCCGTGTGAGCTGTTTCAGTGGCATTTGGACAACAAGTATGGAGCATATACAAGTATCAAGAACTTATCAGACTTGATAGTTGGAGTAAAAATTGGAATTTCCTAAATTCTAAGATCTTTGTGGCAGCCTAGTTTTGCATCTTACCTACAACAGATACATTAACACCACACAAAAAAAGTTAGCACTAACAGAAATTGCTGCTGAGATTAACAGCTAATACTTGCAGAAGGGCTGCACCAGCAGATCCCATTTCAGGAAGTGAATAATCTGACTTGTCCTCATCTCACCTGGGAAAAGAAAACCCTGAAGTACTCCCTGTGTTTTCAGCATAAAAAACATCCTTCCTCTGGTGCAATGGGAAGGCAAGGAAAAACGTAGCAATCTGGGCCTAGCCATCAGGCTTAGGGTTGCTCTGGCAAAGCACAACACCTATGTCATCTCAGTAGCAAACCACAGGTTCTTGATCATCAGCTGCAGGAATACTGTTTTCAGCCCTGTGGAAAATATCAGAGCAGCTACACAAGCTAGGGATTGGCATTCACAACTGGGACAGTCCAAAGAGAAAACAGGCTTTCTGATACCACCAGTCACAAGCATAACATTGATTACTACTCTACTACAGTCATTGCTTACCGTTTACAATCATTTTCAAACAAGTCGAACATGGTTTCCTGGAAAAATAAAGATCACAGTTTTTAAGTCTTGATCCATGTTTAATGAGTGCAATTTGGCCAGCATGCAAGTCTGTACTGGAACAATGAAGACCGATAATCTTCATGTTTTTCACCACAACCAGACCACTCTTCTTTACCTACAGAAAAATACATTACTATTATTATTATTTTACTTCTTTTTAACATCAAGTCCATAGAGATGTCACAGCTTTTCCTTGGGTAACAGTGATCAGCCAGGATCAGAGCTCTTCAGTGCAAATTGTGATACAAATCATTAAACAATCTCTGTTACACTTCCCCAAAGCAGTATTTTTTTTTTTTTTTTTTTTTTTTTGGTGGTTTCTGCATGTGCCTGTTAATATAAGAGTGTTGTGCCCTTGTCAAACTTCAAACAGGGACTTGTCGCAAATTCCTGATTTCTCTGGTCATTTCTTTGCCCGTAACAAAACCTAAAAGCAGCATAGAAAATTCTGTCAATTATAGCTGAAAACCCCTCTGAATCATCCAGCATCTGGAAACGCTCATGAATTTAATTTCTGTCTTAATCTTAACCATCCTGGGAGCCAATATCTTCTCTAGCTTTATTTCTGTCTCTTCATTTATAGAAATGAATCCTGGTTCTAAAGAATCTTCCATGGAAAAAGTCTGCATACCACAGACAAGAGCTCTTGAATCTGGATTCCCATGTATTGTGAAGAAAATGCATACAGGCTAGTTTGATGAAGCTGATGAAACAGATCTCATGCAGTCTAGCTGCTACTAGAACACTGTTGCCTTAGATCTGTAAATTATTCAATTTCTTTGCAGTTACAGAAATGAGGCTGTACTACAGTCCTACATATAACCCAAGTGCCATTCCTAATTGAATTACTAAATTTGAAACTGCTTTTGAAGTCTGTATGCTGCTGCTCATCTCTCTTTCAGATCCAGTCTGGGACATACCAAGTTCTGAAAATTAGTCCTGTCACTCAGATTATTTTCCTGTCTTTTCTTGTCCTGGCTGATACATGTGTTATGGATCTTAGCACGTGAATGTGCTCTGCACAAAGTAGTAATCATGTTAAAGACCACAATAAGACCTCTGATCACAAAAGAAAACACCTTGTTCCAGGACACGCTGAAAATGCCCCTCTGCTCTGAAGTGTACTTGGCAGCTAATTAGAAGACCCATTCTCAAGGGCGGTTTCTTTTCACTGTCACTAAGGTAGTTATCTACAAGTTATTGATCAGCAAACATTTCAAGTAGTTCTGACACCTGCACTGTATAAAAGAATTCTTCTACAATCATGAACATCATCATTTTAAAGAATATCTCTACACCATCAACCATACTAATTTTAATGTTATAATAGTATATACTAAGAAGTGCATGGTATACACTATACCTCCTTTGTTATGCTCTTCAAAATACCCACCAGCATCTTTTACTGTTTGCTTCACCTGTTAGGAGGGGTATACCTTGCTGTTCGAAGTTTTTCAGAAATACCATACTATTTAACCATTTTGCTATTTTTCTCCCACCACTGGATTTTCTTCTACTTCTAAGAAATATTTGAAAAATGTTTATCAGCAGATTTGTTGTTTTTTTTTTTTTTTTCCCCTGTGGACTATCTGCCATGTAAAGAGCAATTAGGTTAAATTCACTGCAAGAGCTATTAGCATCTACTCAAAAAGACCAATTATCAATAAATGCAGATATTTTACCTGTGATTTTTTCTGTTGCTCAGCTGAGGGAAAGAGCTCCATCCAGAGACTGAACAAAGTAAAAAGATTGACCTTAGAAAGTCTTGGCATTTGACCTGTCATGAGAAGGAAAAAAGCCCACAAAGAAATATTTGTTAAAGAATATTTATAAAGAAACCTCACATGGCTGAATAGTGTTTTCCAAGCCTTTTACACCACAGCTTGCTACAGAAGCTGGTTCATCAACCACTTCTACTTTGACAGCAGCTAAATCCACACTGTCCTCCTCAGGGCAGTAGTTGTCAACTGGGAATGCTCGCACCTAGATGCAGGGATCAGATTTGTGCAATAAGAGAAAGTGGTGAAACTTTCACTGAAACTGTGAGTTTATTCCACCTAGAGGTGAAGAGCAGAAATCACAGATCAGATCCCACGTAACTTGATGTGCTCAAATGATTCACAGATGCTTACAGAAATTTGAGACATAGCTTGTGATTCAGCTTCAGGCTCACCACAGAAGACAGCAAAAATACCTAGGCATGCATCATGATCTTACACTGACACCCACAGCAAGAGCGGAGGAGCCATTGTGAAACCATCCAGTTACATCAGTTCCGGGGAAATTGGCTTCTGGATTTTTATGTCTGCTTAAATTCTGGTTAGATTTTTACAAAAATTTAATCCTATTGCTCAGGCTGTCACTTTTGACTGAATACCCAAAGAGGTAGCAAAGAATCCCTTCCTGGATCACCACCTTATGCTGTGTTGTGCATCTACTCAAAATCTGGACGTTGTCCTGGGAGGGTCAGCACTCAGCATTACTGAGTGTTCCACAAATGAAAAAGGAGGAAGTACTGCATTGCTCATTAATGCTTGCTCCATTCTAGATGTAGACCTGCCTTGCCTCACACTTGGCAAGAAGTTAATTAAGTCTTCAAAAAAGCTCCAGTACGTATTTTGGGGTGCTTACAGAGAGCTGTAATGAACACATATTCCTCTCCAGGTCTCACGTGTGCTGCCTGACAATAGTATTATTTCTGTTTTTATCCCTTCCTGCAAACATTAAAGTTTTTGCAAAAGAGGAAAAAGCAGAGGCAAGAAAGAATAAAGAAAAACATTTCTTTAAGTAGTTCCAGCAGTTTAAAAGGTTTATAATGAGATACTAAGATTGCTTTGGTGGGGGAGAGGGTTAGTTTAATGACATGTCTGTGAACCCAAACAATTATGTCAGCAGATAAACATATGCAATCCATGACTGGAACACTGTTGTCTCAGTATTTTAGCAGCTTTTTTTCACACAGAAGTGTGATTTTGGCAGGCAACTATAGACCTCTCAGCAGCTCCATCTGATGTCACACTGTCCACTACTCCTTAGGCTGCCCAGCCACGCTATCCCACTGTGTACAAGCACTGCAAGGGCACCTGGTCAGCACCATCAGATACCTGTGCTACCAATGTACATGGCAAGCAGCACATATGAAGATTTGTTATCGCTTGTACTAAAAACAAACCATAAAAGTAAGTCTACAAGCCATACCTAAACAAGTGGAATTTTTCTTAAATGGGCATTTGGGTTCATTCTCATTATAGCCCCTGTTCACTCCTGTTGTAGCACACACATCACAGAATCACAGAATGTTAGAGATTGGAAGGGACCTCAAAAGATCATCTAGTCCAATCCCCCTGCCAGAGCAGGAACATCTAGGTCAGGTCACACAGGAACATGTCCAGGCGGGTTTTGAATGTCTCCAGAGAAGGAGACTCCACAACCTCTCTGGGCAGCCTGTTCCAGTGCTCTGGCACCCTCACTGTGAAGAAGTTCTTCCTCATATTTATGTGGAACCTCCTATGTTCCAGCTTGGCTCCGTTGCCCCTTGTCCTATCATTGGATGTCACTGAGAAGAGCCTGGCTCCATCCTCATGACACTCACCCTTTACATATTTATAAACATTAATGAGGTCACCCCTCAGTCTCCTCTTCTCCAAGCTAAAGAGACCCAGCTCCCTCAGCCTTTCCTCATAAGGGAGATGTTCCACTCCCTTCATCATCTTTGTGGCTCTGTGCTGGACTCTCTCAAGCAGTTCCCTGTCCTTCTTGAACTGGGGGGCCCAGAACTGGACACAATATTCCAGATGCGGCCTCACCAGGGCAGAGTAGAGGAGGAGGAGAACCTCTCTCGACCTACTAACCACCCCCTTTCTAATACACCCCAGGATGCCATTGGCCGCCTTGGCCACAAGGGCACATTGCTGGCTCATGGTCATCCTGCTGTCCACCAGGACCCCCAGGTCCCTTTTCCCTACGCTGCTCTCCAACAGCTCAGTCCCCACACATGTACAGTTCCTAAATGGCAAGCTAAAATGAACAATGCAATTCATACCAACTCACATGTATACCATCATGTTTTCTAAAATGGATTACAATTTGGCATATAGCATAGATTTAAAACAGAATACACCAAAACCAAATTTGAATTACTGTTTGGTTTTTTGGACCTAATCTGAGTGTGACCTGTCAAACATAGGGGAAACAAACCAAAGAATGCACCGGTTCACAACCCTGTTGTGAACTGACATGAATTTATAATGAGAAGCATTATAATTCTCATTATAATGAGAATATTATGATGAAAAAGGAAAGACCTGTGGTCACAGTTACCATATCTATGCATCTGCATCTTTACTCACTTATATAGTTGAATGTTGCCTTAAGTTCTACAGAGTGAAGAGACTACTGATTAAACTGGCCTGGAAAAAAGGTAGAAGACATCTTAAAGAACTTAAAGGAACTGCAGACAATCAGGGAAGAAAAGAAATCAGGCTCTTTGGTACTGAGAGCAAAACTGTATGAAAGAAGCTCTCTTTTCAAGTACATCAAGTCATGACAGCTTCCCTGCTTCACACAAAGGTGCAATTTTATTTGTCCACATTAGGGACCTCGCTCCAGTGAGGCAAGGGATGCTCCAGGGCAAGCATGCTGTGAAGGCCAGTGTGGAAATTCCTGCTGCTCCTGCACCTGCAAGCAAAAACAGAGCAGGGCACTGCCCATCTGGATGTGGCTCAGATACAGGATTATGCCATGGTTACAATGTAGGAGTCCCCAGTTCAAAGTCTGAAAGGCTTGTCAGAGGTATCTTAAAAGTACAAAACTAACCCTGTGCTTTGACAGCATCAAGGAGGAGGCAATTGGTGACATCACTCTCCTGTCTGGGAAAAGGAAACTAGAAACCCTTTCCAACGTTCATCTTCTTTGCTTGCTGGGAAGCAGGATGTTCATGAAACTAACAAACCCCATTTACCCATCAAGGACACGTGGCAGGCCTGTCGCAATCCTCAGGCTGCGAGCTGTATATACAGCCCATGGGCATCTGCATGTACACAGCACCCCTGGGTCCGCAGCCAGGGGACAGCTGAGATCTATCGACATCTGCTTCAGCGGGGCATCCCCAGCCGCTCAGAAAGTTGCTCTCTGCTAAATTCACACGTGGGCCCTGCTACAGGGGTTCCTAAGAGCACCCCTCAGAAGGCACGCGTGTTTATGCACGTTACATTTTATACATATTAAACAGACGTGGTATAGAACTGGAAAAAGAAATCATTTTGACGGGAGGAGGAACTGCAGAATACAAGCACATGTTATGAAAAGGCCTTATGAACAAGAGCACAGGCAAGCAGGGGCGCGGGGGGCGGCCCTGCATGGCACTGTCTGTCCGGACAGGAGCACTGCCTGCCCTGGCAGCTGGGGGGGCGGCAGGAGCGCTCCGCGCGGCCGCGGGGAAGGGGGAGCCGTACAGAGGACAACCCGGACGGGACCGGGCATTCCCGTAAACACCGCGAAGCACCCGGTGGGCCAGAGAAGACTCGCGAAGGCCGCTCGGCACCCCCTCCCCGCCCCGCCAGCTGTCAGAGCCCGCTCCCCACGGCGGCGGGGCCGCGGCCACCTCACAGCCGTGGCAGGCCCAGCCCGGCCCGGCCCCCCGCTGCCGGGCTCCCCACGGCGGGCACGGGGCGGCGCTCACCGGCCATGCTGTCCGTCTGCGTGCTCGCCGCGCTCACTCGCGGCCCCCCCGCCGCCACCGCCTCCTCTGCGCCGTGCATCGGTGCCGGTCCCGGTGCGGGTACCGGTGCCGTCCGCTGCCCCCCCGCCTGCCCCGCCTCGCCCCCATGGCCGCCCGCTCCTCCCTCGGGGCGTCGCCGCGGCGGGGTTGTCCGCATGACAACCGCGGCTGACGGGCGGGCGCCTCGTCCAATAGAGAGCGGGAGTGGAAGGAGCGGGCGGGGCTTGCCGCGAGGGGCGGGCCGGCGGGAGGCGGGCTCTCTGCTCCGCGGGGGGATTTCAGCGTTGGAACGCACCGCCGCGCCCCGCTCTCCCTGGGAGCCGGGGGCCTCGGCGGTGCCTGTCCCGCTGGTCCCTCCCTGCCGGGGTGCAGCGTCAGGGGGAGCGTTGGCCCCTTGCACCGGGGGCCCGGCCCGGCCTGGCGTCCCATCCCCGGCCTGGCCCTCGGCGGACTCCCGAGGAACAGCCGTGCTCTCGGTCAAAAAAAGCATCCGAGGGACAGCCGGGCCTGTCCCCGGGGCTGGGCCAGCGCCTTCTCCCCAGCACAGGAGATGCTGCTGCAGCCGGCTTGCCAAACGGGTGGCTTTGTAGCATGAGGTGTTCGCATGTTTTGCTCGTTTCACTTCCTTGGCTAAGTGCGTGAAAAATTGTGTTCCTTTCTGTCACTGCTGCAGCATCACTGGTGTTCAGGTGAGGTGTTACACCGGCAAAACCCACCCTTTCACCCATGCTGCTTGCTTCCTCTGGGAACAAGAGCAGAGCTTCCCCAGGCATCATTTTCTTGGTGGAAACCGTGTCTTTCCAGTGTGGATTTATTATATGGTGATTACACCAGTGCAGGAAAATGAGCAGGGCCTTGTCTGTATAGAGCAAGCTATGAAAATGGATCTTTGTTCATCTTAGAACATATGTATGGTGGCTGCTGTGACTAGCTGATGGCAGCCAGCAGAGATACCACAACTCTTCATTGTGCATGGATCAACATCCAGGCTCTGGAATACTGCTCTGGGGCTGCTGATTTGACTAAGGCCGTGAGAACAAAAGCAGACAAGATTTGGGTTTTTTGTTAGGTTTTTCTGTTTCTTTGTTACTGTTTTTTTTTGTTTGTTTTAACAATCTTTGCCTTGATTGGAGTCAATAATGAAGGGTATATTTACTACTTGGATATCAAGGCACTGGGCTCCTGAAAGATGAGCTAGTTTGATGGGATTTGACTGCCTCTGCTCCTGGGCTAACAGGTTAATGGATGTTAAATTAGATTATACCTAGACTTTGTATTATACCTAGACTTTAATATCTCTTATTCTATGAAGAGGATGACTTATAACTAACTGGATAATTCTTACTGATTACAAAAGGGCAGTAGTATGCAATAGCTTCAAGGTTTTGAGGCTTAATACAAGGGAGTTACTTCATCCCCAAACTGTATATTTACGAAGAAACAATGGTTTGTGGAAGAAATGTGATACATCCCTGAAAGCGGTTGAGATATCAGTTGAAAGTACATGAATTCTTACAGTCCCAGGAGGACTGTGGATGGAGTGTGGAGTAAAGAAGAAGAAGAAGAAGAGGAGGAGGAGGAGGAGGATCGGCTGTATGTTGCAGTCATTAAAAATAAATGTCAAAATCCATTACCAGGAATTAATTCTCAAAGAGCAGGCTTTCGGAAGGAACCCAGTGCCCACAGAAGGACACACAGCCTTTTTGCCTTGTTTTTGCCTTGACAATGCTGTGGAGAGATGAAGAACAGACAAGGTACTAGCAGGCAAACCTGATGCGCAGCTGAGGTGATGCTAACATCCCCTAGTTAGTTTGCTACTTGGGTTTCCTCTTGCTTTTCTCTGGCAACAGACTATTTTCCTGAAGTGATGCATGTGGAATTTGAGGGCAGAAGGGTTTTTTCCTCCCTGGGAACTCTATTAAAAATAATGGCTGTTCAGAGGAAGATCTGAAAATGCAACTGAAGTTTCCATTGTGACGTTTCCAGGAATGCATTTGATGGAGCTCCTGAAGTAGCTGAGTTGCACTGCAAAGGCAGTATCGCATTTAATATATCATACGTATATACGATAGTATATAGAAAGTATCATGTTTAATATATTTTAATTCCTTTGTACTGAACTCAGATGTGGTTTAATTGTGTGTGGTATTTTACTCTTTGAAGAGAATTCAGTATTTGTGTACTGCTACGGAAGTGTGAGAGAAGCCAAAGACTGACGTACCGCTTCATGCCTATGCAAAATTAACTGTTTGTCTGCTGCCTTGTCTTCCCACTCCTAGGAACTGCTGTAGAGCTGTGACAGTTGGGTTGTGGTGGCTCTCTGAACCACGGTGATTAGCTGGGAAACAATTTTTGACTGTCTCATGTAGTGGCCAAGAATATATTTTTAGAGTTAAGTGGTATTTAGCCTTGCAGGAGCTTGCGGCGACCTGCCTGTATGCGTCAGCCAGACTGGAAGGGGGTCTCAGAAGGTTATTTTCCACAACAGGCAGCTCAGCTGCAAATGGTGTAGCTGGAGCAAGAAACAGAGCCTCTGCTACTATGCTTTACTCTCTGGTGTTATGAAGGATTCGAGGTTTGTGCTCTGGCAGTTGATTCAGCTTTCACCATAGTTGTCTAGAGGGATCAGCCTTCATTAATAGGCTCTCTTGGGCTTCATGGTGTTTTGACCAGAGTCTCTGTGGTGGAGTGTTTAATGTCTCTACCACTTTTTCTAAAGATCAGGGAATGTGAAAGCTTCTCTGTGGCTAAGTTTTTTTTGGAGATAAATCCATAAACTGCTGTCACGTATAAAAAAACCCCAAAATAATTATTCAGAGCCAGTGACTATAAAATCACATCTTGAAGAGTTTCAGAAGTGAGTCCTAGACCATCCAGATTAAAAGAACTAATGACTAAAAATGACTAAAAGGATTCTTGAGGGTGTGACCTAAAGCAATCCAGAATCTTTTGTGAGTCTCAAATAAAGCCAATATGAGCCTAGAAACTGGATGAGAGCATGAATTAGGTTATGCATTGTTTCTTTTTGAGGATCCTTTTGTTTCCTATATGGCCTAAAATGGATTTCTCTGCTGTGCAAGTTACTACTTATGGCATGACTATCAAAGATAAACTTTTTTTCCCATTTGGAAAAAAATTCCTTTCTAGACCCCATCTTTATGAAAGACTGGAAAATGGTGTGTGCATTTTCATTTACCAGTCTTTCAAATGTGTATGGAATGTTGCTGAAAGCAAAGGAGAGTACATTTTGTAGTAAAATAGATCTGCAGCAAGATAAATCTGGTGGGTAACACCTTTCAGTATGATCATCTGGTATCCCAAAACTAAACCAACGCATGCAAGAAGTCTCCCTGCCCTGTTAAATTTTGTGGTATTTTTTGGCACTGTGTTGGAGAAACGGCTTCTCTCACCAGTAGCTTGTTGATTTAGACCACAGGTTTTTTTGACTTGTGTGCTTAAGTGCTTCCATTCACAACTGAGTGTGGAGGTGAGGTTTTTGGGGGTCAGCATGCCCAAAGTAAGTGGAAGTCAAGTTCACAGCAACAGTCACCTGTAAGTTGCAATTAGTTCATTGTGCTGTCTTCTTCGTAAGTAGACTTCTTCAAAAGAGAGGAGGCAGAGTGATTTACAGATAAGCCCCATTCTACACTGTTTTTTTCACCTAATTCTCGTCTTGAACTTAAAAGCTCTCAGTGGACTGGCACTAAAGGCTTTGCTGGTCCTGTTTGTGTGCCACCAAAAGCTACAGCTAAAAGCTAGAGGGCAGCTGATAACAGCATCTCTGTGAAGCATGAGGAGGGCACTCATTCACTCCCAAGACCAAGAGAGACTGTGTAATTCCCTAAAATCTGTCTAAATGAGAATGGCAGCAACCCTAGTGCAGAAAGCATCCCTGCCCAGGGACTAAGTGTCCTTCTTTTTGCAAGATGACAGTGGAGAAGAGGATGATAGAGGAACATAATGAGGAAAAAAGGGGTTTTAGCCTCACTGTCCCTTTTAAATCAAATGCAAGGCAATTCAGCCTTTCCAGTTAACCATATGTGCCATTTTGAGTATGTCACTTTAAAGGTCAGCGAGAATTTCTGGATGGGCCTTTTCTGCTTGAACCCGACCTGCTGGAAGAACCTACTGCTTCTCTCAACAGCTGTAGTTTGTTCCTGTGTTTGTCTTAAAAATCCAATTCAAGTGATTAATTACCAAACACCCCTCTTGCCCCGCCTTTTTCTTTGCTTGGCAGACCCATTTGTGAGGATTTCTCATTCTAAGTGCCCCAGAGGGCTCTGGTCTCTGATGTATTATGTTTTTATCTGGTAGATGACAGCAAGCCCATTCCACAGGACATTTTGGCAGAGTGAGCTTTAGGAGGTTGTCAGATCAATCTGTCACATTGTTTGTGTTCTCAGACCTCTGACTTTTGTCCACTTGTGAAGGTACTCTGTGATACCTTCAGTGCTATGAAGCTGTGCGATTATCTTGGCTGACAAGCTGAAGGATTTTATCCTCTAATTTAATAGCCATTCAATATAACAATGTTTACTCAGAATTTACAGAGCTGTTTTGTTGGGCTTTACTGGTGCTTCTGGTCAGCACGTTTTTACACCCTTATCTTGATGGTATCCATGGACTGAGAATCTCATTCCTCATCACCACCTGTGTACACATGTTTTTTGGGGTTGATTTGCTGAGAAAATGTATTCCTACATTGCAGTTATCTGCTTTGCAGTGTCTTGCTGCATCTGTGCACTACAGGTTTTAGGTCCTGAAACATGGTTTCCTGCACTGCTGCTTACCTTCTTAATGCAGATGACTTTACATCTGCCTCAAAGTATCATCTGTTTCAAAACTAGTAAGAAGAGCTTACTGTGCTTAATTCCTGGGGTTTTGGATCTTTATTTATCTCTAGTAGTTCCACTCTGACCCTGGGCTTGCCTTCTGGATTTAAAAAAAAGCCCAAAACTCCTCCTAGAACGTTTTCTCAGTGAGCTATTAAACATTGCTGTAATGGCTAGGCCCATCTGTTCATAAAGGAGATATCTGCTACTTGTTTGTACCGTGCAAATGCAACAGCCTTCTCTTTCCATCTTTGCAAGCCATGTTTAAGGATTTTCTGCTGCTGATACATTTTTTTGACAGCTCATTAGAAGAAAGCTTTTCCTCTGGTGTCAGATGAAACCAGATACACCCTTCAGCCTCATCAGTCTGCGAAGTATGAAGAAATACCTGTTCATCTGATAATTGAAATGACATCAAGGAAGAAAATCAGTAAGTAATAGTTAACTTTGCCATCGAACTCTTTTACGTATCGCTTTCACAACATCTTACTCATTTTGCTGATACCTTTGGTGGTGGTTCTTTAAGCCCTGTTATTGCAAGCCTGTGCCTGCTTAAAGGGACAGCCTAACAGATGTGACAAACTACTGTCATCAGAGACACCGAGCCCACATCAGCAACAAACATTATACAACTGGACTTGAGCCTGCGGCATGGTGGAAGTGCCGTGCTTTGCCCCATGAGAAAATGTTTTAAGATCCACTGGTACAAAGTGCTTGAGAGATTTAGTTTCATATCTGTCCCCCCCAGCTCCTCAAATGCAAACCTCACCCCCCAGTTTCCTTCTGAGCTCCAGGAAACTTGCCCACAGCTCAAGTGCAGCATCACAGGTGCCCAGGAGCATATAGTAACAGTTAAACCAGTTTGTAAATAGTTCCCTAAAGCAGTGGAAATATACCTCTGGATATTAATTTTAAAAGTGACTTATTTTAGTGAAGGTAAGCCTGTTCCTATATCAAATAGGAGGTGGTGCCCCAGGGATGCTGGGGCTTGTTCCCAGCAGGCTCGACTGATCCAAAGCCAGGGCAGCGTTCAGTCGGTTTCATGAATTCAGAACGGTTTGGGTCGCACTTGCACCACTTTATACACAGCTCTTTTTCTGCTTAGTTTGTGTAATCTCTTTGAATTGCAGACATGGCTGTAGGCTTTGTGTTTCCTCCTGTGGGAGCGATACAGCACGGTATCAAATGGGATTTTAAGGGGATGGATGGCTGTATGGAGAAAACACGTGTCCTTGCACCTCTCCACTTTGCCAGGCCAGCAATTGTGTATTTTTTTTTATTTTTTTTTAGTCTAATTGTACATTAAAGAGAAAAACAGACAGCAAAAGCCTTTATTTTCTAAATTTCTCAGCAGCAAGGGGGAAAGGAGCTGCCAGTGGGATGCCCCAGGGCCGTGCTGTGCAGCCCTGAGTGGGTCTTTGCTGCTGCCCCAGGCTCTTTGCAGCATTGTGCTTTTTCCCTGGAATGATCCCACAAAGTCGGTGGGAATGGTAGCGTTTGGCAACTGATGTTTAAAGGTTTCAGTTCCCTGCAGGAAGATTCCCTTGGAAGAAATCTTGTTTGCTTGGTTTGCACAACTTCTGAAGATATTTGGCTTTTTGTAAAGCACTGTAAAATTCTTTGTAAAACAATTGGTAAAAAAACAAATGCAGATGCTCCACAAGAACCATTTGTTTCCAGTCCAGAAAAAAAATTAGTTGAAACTGACTGCATCATACTGCTGTATGTATTTTGCTAAGTGGGAAATAAGCAATAAACCTTTAAGTGCAACTTACTTGGAGTGAAAGGTGCTTCAATTCCCTTATGAGATCAGGCTGGCTGATTAAATAGAGGAGAGAAATACTGGTTCTTACAGTAAGAAACAACTAGTTTTCCATGGTTATTTTAGAACAGAAATTCCATTTTAGAATAGATTTCTAATAGCTATTGTCTAATTTAGATAGTCTCATGCATATTTAATTTAGAGTTAAGTGAAATGGTGACATAGTTATCACACTGCGAACGAAGTGAAGTGATGTGATCTTAGATCCAGGGAATATCACTCCCCAAGTTTATTGTGGAGTTGTATACACTGTGAGCAGCTGTTTACTGAATATGGAAGTTAGATAGAAAATAGGAAGGGTGTTGGGGAGTGACTTTCTAGTGCTTGCCCCAGTGTTGCCAGTTACAGTGGCTGCTGCTTTCCCTGTGTCTGATATGCTGGGATCCTAAGTATGAGAAAATGTGACTATTGTTAGAATGAACCTGGGTCTCACCAGTGGGAACACTTCACTGAGGGTATTGGAATATGCTAACGTGTTTTCCCAATAACTCCAGCAGCTTTGTTTATGCCTGCTTAAAGGGGCGGCTGAACAGATGTGACAAACTACTGACTTACTTAAAAGCAGGTATCAATAAATTTATTAAGTGGTCACAACAGCCTTCAGAGCAGACTCGCAGAGGGCTGGCTGCATGAGCAGCCACGGGTAGATCACGTACTATGATCTGTTTATCAGAGACCATTCACTCTTCTTCCTCTGTCACAACTGTTTAGACTGTAAAGCTCTCACAAGCTCCCATCAAACCAGTAAGATTTCGCAGACGTAGCCTCCCTCCTAGAGAAGGGTTTCCATGGATTTTCCCGGGTGTTTTTTCTCAACTTGCCCTTGAGCTACCAGCTCTTGTTCTTTCTCTTTTTCCATGTTATTGCGATGCTTGGCAGCTAGTGGTGGGTGCCCGGCGGTGTTGCAGGCATGGGGCAGGTGGTCAGTGAGCATTGTCTGAGGCTGCAGGTCCCCGAGCCAGCAGGAGAGGCGGACCCTGGGGCACCAAAGCCCACAGGACCTGGTGAGGGTCTCCCTCGCTGCCGGGGCTGAGCTGTGGCTTTCAGCAGCAGTCCATGGAAGGACTTTCCTTCTGCTCTATTCAGAAAAACCTGTTCACGTGTCTAGGAATGAACGGGTGTAGATTCCTTTCAACCTTCATGTGGTTAATTTTGGTTTAATGTCTTCTTAAGTACAATCGCGCTCTAACAATTCTGCAGGTCAGTCGTGGGCTGTGTCAAATCACTGATTTTCTTTCCTGTGCATTTCAACATAACTAAGCGTTCTCTTAAAAAACAGAGTACCTTGACATGCTTTCTTTTTATCATCCATTCTTTGTGCTTTTCTTTTTCATCCCCCCGTTTTCCATTTTCTCTCTCTTTTAAAAATTATCATAATTTCTCTCTGCCTGGCAAAGTTTCTCTGCACCTCTAGGTACGTTTTCCCTTGTACTTTATAGCCTGTACAGAAACTACTGCTGAAATTTTTCTTTTAAAGATAGCCCGGCTGCACCTGAACACAGAGTTCCTGGGAATAAATAAGTGCTATTTTTATATTTACAACACCCTCCTTACATGACCCAGTACTGACTGCCAGAGACAGCAGCGCCAGGCCTGGGTAATTTTGAGGAAACTCCCCAAACTCCATCTGTTTCCTCAGTGTTTGTTCTGGCAGCGACTGGGCATTAACACAAAGGCACTGCAGGCTCATGAACGCGGTTTGCTGCATGTGTTATTCTTCTAAGCATGCAGAAGGGATATTTATCACAGGGATACAAATGACTTTCCCAGAAAACCAGACCACCTCCACGGAGTCTGCCAGTGCAAGCAGAAGCCTTCTGCTGTGGCATCTGAGGCTGAGCAGGAGCAGCCCAAGCCTGGAGCTCCCTGCTGAAACACAGTCACCTCCCAGGCAGCTTGCAAGTGGCAAGACAGGGTCCCAGCCACAAGGGTCCCGCATGGGACCCTGCCCTGGCCACCCAGCATGCGTAGAAAGCAGAGGGGTGCCAGGGCTCTCTGTGGGAGGGAACACATCCTGGAAAAGGGGGGTTCAGTGCAGCATCCCACTAGGGCATTTCCCTCCCTCCTCCCGCTCACACCTCGTGCTCGTGGTACCTATATGATGGCTTTTGTGGAATTTCTGCAGGGAAGTGTTTACCTCCCAGTGCAATTTAGTAGCTAGTGATAAAGAAAAAGCCATTGCCAGCAGACCACAGGCATGCAGAAGAGGGGCCATGGCCACATATCAGTGTGACAAAGCTTTTTTTCCCCTTCAGTCTACACAGACTTGCAAAGATTACAGTTAAAAATAACTTGTCCAAACAAACACAAAATGGCAGCTGTTCTTTTATTATAACATTTTAATCACACCCCCTCCCTCCCCAGCAAAAGCAACTCAACCCAAGCCCGGCAGACAACTGCTCTCCCCCAGTACAAAGCTGACAGAGGAAAGCTTAACGTGTGTGCAGTGAGCTGGGGGGGCTGCGTTCTGTCTTTAGATTTTTTTTTTTAATTCAGTGACTCAGATCTACGGATTGTTAAATGGAGAATTGGTCATATTTTAAAAACTTGGAGAAGGCTCGGGTTCAACTCTGCCGTCTTGAGACCTCTGGGCTGGATGCTGAATTCAGTAGACACCACTGTTACTTTTTGGATCCACAGACATGTTCATGAACAAAGGTTGACAGATAACCAAGGGCAAGCGTGGACATATCACCAGTGATACTCCTGTAAGCGCAGTCCCACCTCCTTGATTCTGGTCCGGATTTACATCACTATAGCCAGGAAGGTAAGAGGTAAAACGGAGAAACCAGTACTGTAACTCCTTCTAGCTCTTCTTCACACACACTCCTTCCTAAATCGTATAGTTTAAGTAAGTCTGTATTTAAAATCTTTGGGGCAAATTTAGTGAGTTGGCTTTTGACTTGCAGTGCAGCGTTATGCAGCAGAAAGTCCTGGGCGCAGTCCAGCCCATTGGGTGGCGGGTCTCGTTTGTGGCGAGACGGGTTAACTCGGTGTGTTATTTGCACACGCACTACGTAACGTGATGCAGTAGAGATGTACTGCTAACATTAACCCAACGCTACGGGTCTGTCGTGAGGAAATGATGAGGAATATCTGAACTCTTACAGATATAGGGGATTGGTTGCTCGTATATAAGAGACTTTATTTGATTACATGGATCAGACCAAAAGGGTTAAGCCCAGAGGCTGCTGTGTAGAGGAGACGCTTTCTCAAAGGAAGAGTCAGTGAAACTGTCCAGGAAGCTCCCCTTTATGATTACAAGACCAAGTACTAAAATATATGCCCCCTTCTTCCAAGGCTGTTCAGGGTGGTGGGTGATTTTTTTTGCACCCATCTCACAGAATCGCCTCGGTTGGGAAAGACTTTAAAGATCATCGAGTCCAACCATCAACCTAACACTGACAGTCCTCAACTACACCATGTCCCCGAGTGCTATGTGAACCCAACTCCAGGGACTGGGACTTCACTGCTGCCCTGGGCAGCCTGTTCCAATGTCTGAGAACCCTTTTGGTGAAGAAATCCTTCCTAATATCCAATCTAAACCTCCCCTGGCACAACTTGAGGCCATTTCCTCTTGTCATAGAATCATAGAATCACTATGGTTGGAAAGGACCTCCAGGATCCTCAAGTCCAACCTTTATCCCATCATCTCTCTAACCATTAGACCATGGCCTCAAGTGCTTCATCCACTCGTTTTTTGAACACCTCCAGGGACAGTGACTCCACCACGTCCCTGGGCAGCCTGTTCCAGTCCTTGTAAGACTGTTTTGTAAAATCTTGTTTATAAGAAAACCCTTTTAAAATGGCAAAGGCTGCCTGGGAGTTTTCTCCATTACTGCACCCAAGCAGAGCTGCTACCTCAAACTCCCTCCTCCTTTTTGCAGTCCTTGATGTTATGATTTTTAAAAAATACTAGAAATTGCACAAAACACATATACAATGAACAACATGTAATAAATGGGAACCACAATTTTACTGGCAATTTACTCCAACTTTTCCTATTATCTTTCATGAGTTGCACATCATTCTTACTACTTTATGCTCCCTGCTTGCTCTGTTAACAAAAATACAAGTACTTCAAAATACAAACAGTTACTGAATACCACACGCCCTGACAAATGTGCATCCTTTTGCAACTCTCCTGTGAAAAGGAAGTTTCTTTCCTTTGCAGAGAACGCCTGGAAAAGTGCAGGACGCAGTCTCAGAAGCTGGTGGTGTACTCGTGTCTTGTGCCAGCACTGGTCTCTGTGTAGCCACCGGCGTCTTTTGTTACCGTGAAAGCCCTTTCTGCAGCTCGGTGTGGCAACAGCAGCTTGTAGGCTGCTGCCCTGTACTTCTTCGAAATGAGGTTGTAGAGAATAGGGTTGATGGATGCGCTCAGGTAGAAAAGCTGCAGAGCCAATATATTAAAGTACTGGGAGAACAGCATCATCCTGGTGTCCTGGGTGTTTATAAATATGATCCTGCCAATGTGGAAAGGCAACCAGCAAATTACAAAGGCCAGAACCACCACAGCTATAAGACAAAATAACACATGCGATAGTTAAGGAGCGAGTTTATTTTTCAACCATCCAGTAAACTGAATTTTACATGGCTGATTTTGCAGGTTCTTCTAACTGGTACAAATGCTATCTAGAAATAATGGCATTAAATTGTTGAAAAAAGATGAAAACAGGAATAGCATCAAGTGTGATTTTTAGTCTGGATTAGAAGGTAACTGGTAAAATCTTCAGCTAAATGCTGAGATGCGTTTGCTGAGAAAAATGTGAGCAGCTAACAGCGGTGTAACATCACATCAGGCACAACAAAGATTCCCCTTGGCAACGTCTGTAATGCCATGTATGTGATATGAAAGCAAAAATCAGCATAAGAAGAGGTGTTGTTGTGGAAGCATGGAAGCACACGGCAGCTCCACTCGCCACAGAGCTGGTCTTTAACATTACTGAAAAAGACCAGAGCGAGAGGGCTGAGCCTCAGTCATCCAAACTCCCGCTGAATTTGCACCGTTGTAATGGGATGGTCGCTAACGTGAAGACCTACGGTTTAGTTGGTCTATTGATTTTTTCCCACTGAAGCTCCTACACATATTCCCAGATAATTGCTGCATCTATTTGACTAGATGGATCTCTAGCTTGGGTCCCTCCAGCTGTTCTCCTGGTCTTGTGTCACATTTTAGCACAACACAAACAAATACAAACACAAACACTCTTGCAATGACAACATAGCCAGAGCAGATGAGCAACAGTTTATGAAGTGTATTAATGTATCCATGTTTTAGTTATTTTTGTTGATAAATACACATAAGTAAGACAATCATCTATGGAGCACCTTTCATGTGTCTCAGAGCTTAAAAAAAGGCACAGAGCCAAAGCAAGCTTATGCCTGAAACAGATGACAGGCATAGTGCTGCTGGCTCTTTGAGATAAGGGGGAATCGGTCTGGTTCAGTGGGTTCTGAGGGGATTGTGGACACGGGTGTTTCTGTTGGAAAACCTTGTGCCTCCTCAGTAAGTTAGCAAAGTGCACTCTCTCAGGCTTATTAGTTTCTTTCCTTTGTGCTACACTATTTCCATCCAGCTCATTACATCCTTGGTAAAAGAAGTCTCCCCTGTACCATGTAAAACCTTTGCTATGCTTAGAAAAAGAATAGCCAGGGAATTTTATGCTTATTAATCAATAGTTGGATTTCTTTTTTCTCTCTCTTTTTTTTTTTTCCCCTTCAGATCAGTCACTTTTTACAAACTTTAAAGCCCCAAGGGCAGACTGCGATCTCTACTTTCCAGAACCTGATGCCAGATTAATGAAGACATGACTAAGAAAATGAACTAAAAATTAACAGCATCCTACATCAGCAGGAAGTGCTTTGCTATTATGAGATTTGTCTGCAAAGAGCTCGTAAGGGTTAAGCTGCTGTTTTTCAGTCTGTTTGGGCAACCAGTGGATTTACTCCTAGGAGAGCTATGAAAGACCGCTAAGAAAATCAAACATTTCTCAGAAGCAGAAGTTTACTGCCCAGAGTGTTGCTGCCCACTGGAAGAGACTGCTGATGTTACCACAGTTTTTCTGCAGTTGCAGATTACCTTGTACTCGGTTCTGCCTGGCAAAACTCAGAAAAAGGGTATTTCTACAGGAGGCAGTTATGCTGCTGGATGTGCAGTGCTACACCAGGTGAAGACTCAGCCATGAGGCAGTGAAATCCCTCCCGCAGCGGTCCTCGGGAGCACTGGAGGGCTCAGCAGCGTGGCTGGGATGTTCCCCTGCGTTACCCCCATCTTGTGCGGGAGCTGCAGGTGCTTCAGCCCTGGTCCTACACCCAGCCACGGACCCCAGCCCTGGACCTAGCCCCAGCCACAGCCCAAGGGGGACGGAGGAGGGACTCACCCAAGATCTTGACTGTCTGGCGGTGCCCCTTCTCCTGGAGGACAGTGTTGGGGCCCTGCAGGCGGGCGTTGCTCCGCCACAGCTCCCGGCCGATGAAGCCGTAGAGGACGATGAGGCAGATGACGGGCAAGAAGAAGTAGGAGGTGGTGACCCAGAACATCGTGGCCAGCAGGCCGGACTCCACGGCCCCCGGGGTGGGCTTGCACTCGCGGCCGAAGTCGGTGTGGTTGTCGGGCTGCTCCACGCCGACCAGGAAGAAGAAGGGGCTGGCAGAGAGGAAGGCGAAGGCCCAGAGGACGCTGATGACGGCCTTGACCCGGCGCTTGGTGATGACCACCTTGGCCTTGAGGGGGAAGCAGATGGCGAGGTAGCGCTCCCCGGTGAGGGCGGTGATGTGGAGGATGGTGCAGTAGGTGCAGCCCTCGCTGAGGCAGTGGGACAGGCGGCAGAGCAGCTGCCCGAAGATCCAGGGCCGGGAGCGCCAGAGGCGGTAGAGGTCGAAGGGCAGCCCCAGGAGGATGAGCAGGTCCGAGACGGCCATGCTGCCCAGGTACAGGTTGGTGGTGGTCCTCATGTCGCGGTAGCTGCGGATGACCAGCACCGTCAGCACGTTGCCCACCACGCCGACCACGAAGAGCCCCAGGCAGACGGCCGTCACCGGCACGAGCGCCTGCACCGGCAGCGCCAAGCACAGCCGCTCGTCGCAGGGCGCCCACGGCCAGGGCTCGTCCCCGCTGCCGTTCCCGCCGCCCCGCATAGTGCCGGGGGGACGCGGCCGCCTCAGCCCCCTCCGCCGCCGCTGCGAGGCGGGACGCGCCCTGCCCGGGGGCAGCGCCGCTCCTCCGTCCCCGTCCCCGCCCCGCGGTGGGGGGTCCGCCGGCACCCGCCGCCCCTCAGGTAGCGCCCGCCCCGCCGCCCCGCCCGGGGGCAGCGCCCGCCGCGGGGACACCGCCGCCACCCGAGGGCAGAGGGGCAGCCGCGTCCCCGCCCGCCGGAGCGTGAGGCGGCAGTGCCGCCGAGGGACGGGAAAGCGCGAACAGGACGGACCGACACCGACCAAAAAGAACGATACTTTTATTTTCCACAGATCTTTAAAGGTACTTTGCTACATAGGTATGTATGTTCTATCAGACTACACAGGTTCGTCGTCGCGGAGTCCGACGTTGTACAGCTGCGAAGTGATATGTTTGGTAGTGTTATCTGTAACGCTTTAAAAAGTTTAGAGTTTCTCTGTTTTAATTTATTTTTGGAATGTACAGTATATGAGGTAAAATTAAGATTACATTAAAAACTGTCTTCAGTGCAGTAATACGCACCGAGGCTCAAATGGCAAATACACTATTAAATGACTATCAAAAATAGGAGCTCATTTGAATTTTACTATGAAAAACATAAGTCACTGCAGGTTAACTGTAGTAACAAATCTTACCGTTTTAGACATTCAACCGTAAGAAATCTCTGGGCTGTTACACGCAACCTCATTTGCACTGCCAAACATGGCACTTTTAAGAAGGTTCTAGAAAACATCAGTTATCACGGTATCCTGCGGGAAGGTATCAGCCTATACGTACAAACGACAATTTCGAAATAAAATGTAAACATACAGTACGTTTTAAAGACAGATCGTTCTCGCCATGTGAAGGCCAAGTTCTTCACCATTTCTTTTTTTTTTTTTTTTTCTTTTTTTTCAAAAATGAAACTTGGCAACATTATTCTACAGCACAGATCATTGGACGTATAAACAATTACAATACATGCCCGTTCGAATATAAGAGAAATTCTTCAGAGATCTTCAAAGCACGAGACAGAGGTTCCTTTTTTTTTTATTATTACTAAGACCGACAGAAGTGTTTAATACCATTAAAAATGCTAAACTGAACACAACTAGAAGTCATTAATGATCCACTACCTTGTAACTCAAATAAATTAAGAATAGCTCATTACAAAGTGTGTAACAAATAACGTAAGTGTGATGAGACAAGGATGTTTTTGTTTTTTTCTTTAAAGATAGTTTCACTACAAGCTTTGTGTCACTGGCAGTCATTGACATCTACGCAAGATGTTCAATGGGATGCTTGATAAAATTCAGTCTGGTCATTCAAGAACTCACAAACGCAAGCTCACGAAACATTGATGAGTTTTGCAATTGCAAAGTGCTCTAATGCAACATTAACTACATGCAACCAACAATTTGGTACAGTATCCAAAGAGACATTACATTAAACATTAGGATCTCAAGAAAAAAAAAGCAGCTTTAAGTTTTCTGGTGCAAATTACTACACTTCGTCTTCTGATTTGGTGCCCCAAAGAAAGAAAGAAAGAAAGAAAGAAAACAAAGAAAAAGGCAGTGCTCGATTCTGATGGGTATGGCAAGTAAATGCTGGGGAAACAGCAAAAATTCCACAATGAATTTTATCTCAAAATTTTATCAACTAGCCAAAATCAGAGGGCACAGACATCTGTATAAACTGCATCCAATCGACTTCAGAAAAATGGTTTTCAATTTAAATAATAAATCTAAGAAGTTCTCTCACACTCTCCCTTCTATATTGGTAAGAAGTAAAAGAGGCATTTTTGTAAGTAAACATCAAATCCTGGGGGCAAGATAAACCACTTGTGCCATCCCCTTGTAGTCTTTCGAAAACATCTACTTGCAGTGAAGAACTCCACATTTATCAGGTAAGAAGCTTCCTTCAATGCGTACTCTTCCATCCAGTTTATTATTTGCTGCCTGAGAAAAGCCCCTTCTGTTTTTCAGCATAAATCCTGCTTCCCAAATAATTAAGACAAATGAGGAGGTAGAAATACAGCGCTAAATTGCTTTCACAGCATCAGATTAATATTTTATACAGCACAAGTTTGTTAGTGTAAGTTTTAAATGCGATCTACACATTCTTCCCTGTTATGGTAGCAACCCTTCGAAGTGTGGGCCAGGAAACTGTTTTTACACTCGTGTTTACTGATCAAACCCTTTCCATTACACACTGCTTGCCTGCCCCATATAGAGTTTGTACTGCAAGAAGGCATATTAAAGAAAAGATAGTATTTCTGTGGCTTGCGTTCTAATAACGTGTGTCAGCCTATACCTACCAGCAAGCATTGTAAAGTGGCTGAAAAAGGTTTGCATCAGTCCCAGTGCCGGTGCTAAATGCCTGGTTTTGTAAAAGCAAAAGAACAGAATTACTTTTAGATTATGAGAAAGTAAAATGTAATGGGCAGCATTCTAAAGTAAATATATATATATTTTTTTCTTTTCACTTTATTACAAAGTACTGAATGATAACAGCAATCAGAATGGAAAAGATAGCAAAAAGTGCAAGGATGACAGCAGCCCACACTTGGTCACTCTGTGACCATTGTGTCCTTGTGGTTTGCACAGTGTCCTTGTTGGTGCTTGCCGGTGGTTCAGTCCTCTGAGAGATGAATAGCACTGGTGCGCTGTAGGGCCCGACCTGGTCCTGATGACCCCCTGTCTCTTGGCACTGTCGAATGGCACACGCGCGGAAACGGTATTCACAGTTCAGCTGGAGGCCTGTGTATCGGAATGACCAGTCCGGACCCTTGTAGATCTGGCAATAAAGAAAACAAAGATACATCAAGAAAAAACGCCCTACGTGCGTATATGAAGGTAACTGTAAAAAGGATGACTCCTCGCCAGTGTTTTCACCCACGCAAAGAAAAATGGACAAAAAGCTCACAAACACAATTTAAATGCCAGATAAAGTCTCCAGTCCTTTTGGTGAAACAGAGGAAAAGAACTACAACTGCTTTTATGCCAAATAAACCCAGAAGCCCCAGTGTCAAGGTGTTTTAGTGACCACTTACAACGTAAATACTATACCAGGGGATGTCATACAAAATCCCATATCATAGGATTTTAGTTAATTAACTCTGTATCAAGCTACTTCATTAAATCTAATCCAATCCAACATAACTTTGGTGTAGTTAAGATATTGTGTTCTTAAAGTATTATAATTTATCCCAATAAACATTGTATCAGGAAAGCTGTGAGGAGTCTTCTCTGTGATTCTCAGTTTCATCAGATCCCAGACACAGATGACTTTTGTTCTCCATGGGTCTCTCAGTTGGCTGGTTAACATGAGTTCACAGGATCACAGAATGGTGGGGGATGGAAGTGACCTCTGGAGATCATCTAGTCCAACCCCCCTGCCAGAGCAGGAACACCTAGATCAGGTCACACAGGAACGCATCCAAGAGGGCTTTGAATGTCTCCAGAGAAGGAGACTCCACCACCTCTGTGGGCAGCCTGTGCCAGTGCTCTGTTACCCTCGCTGTGAAGAAGTTTCTCCTCATGTTTAGACAGAACCTCCTATGTTCCAGTTTGTGCCTGTTGCCCCTTGTCCTGTCACTGGGCACCTATGAAAAAAGACTGGCCCCATCCTCCTGACACCCACCCTTTAAGTATTTGTAAGCACTGATGAGATCCCCTCTCAGCCTTCTCCAGGCTAAACAGAACCAGCTCTCTCAGCCTTTCCTAATATGAGAGATGCTTCAGTCCCCTCACCATCTTTGTATCCCTCCACTGGACTCTCTCCAGTAGTTCCCTGTCTCTCTCAAACTGGGGAGCCCACAACTGGACACAGTACTCCAGATGTGGCCTCACTAGGGCAGAGTAGAGGGGGAGGAGAACCTCTCTTGACCTGCTGGCCACACTTCTTAATGCACCCAGTTCACAATTTTTCAGCAGGGAGTGCCTAATTCAGTGAAATCTGAATACTGGTTTCTCAAATCCATTCATTTGCAGCTACATAAAGGCCCTGTAAAAGCCAATGAAAACCCACAGGGGCACAACTTTCTGTTTATAGGTGTATCAATAGGTACTGAGCTGTTAGGTGGGTAGCATAGTACAATTTGAACTCTCTCTTTAAATCCCTTCACCTCCCCCCCCGCTATCTGGATTTGCTTTATTTAATAGGTAGCAGGACACATAAATATCACATTGTGCAGAAGTTTTCCCTGCCATTACCATACTATTAGACACTTATTTCATAGAATTACAAACTATCAAGGAAAGAAGCAGGAAATCTCTCCCAATTTTGTTTTTGAAGAGCTGTTGCTGTGGCCTGTGGCTACTCATGGATTGAGAAAGTCCTCTGACGGCCAGACAGCCAAGCTTTGCTGCAATCTACAACCTGGAGACTTTTATTTCTCTCCAGAAATTGTTCCCACACTGAGACAGGGCAGGTCATCGGAAGTGCAGCTTCCTCAAAATTCTGCTGATTTCTGTCATGCATTTGGTAGCAAGCAAACAGGCCACAGACACACATCCTTCTTCAGCTACAGCTATGCCCGCTGGCATGGGTTACTGCCCTCAGCTGCTTCTCCCCAGTGCCTTGCCAGGAGCTGCTTTCCCCTCAAATTTGCCTGCTGGGGTATTTATATGGTTGCTTCCCTTTAAGAGCTGGACTGATGTATACAGCTCAAACGGCAGATTACTAACTCATTTTCTCTGAAGCATGTAAGGAGCACCAATATGAACAACTCAGCTGATGGATCAGGGAGAAGGGGGAGAGTGAAGTTTTGGCAGGGAAATGGTAGTAAACAGCTTGGAGTGGACTTCCAGGCAGTTTATTTTTTGTCTATGTTGAAGAAAATTGTCACTATCACGTCTAAGTATCTTAAAGGCTGTTTCCACAGTGTTTACTTCTTGACTGTTCCAATTTTAATTTTTGCAAACTAGTCTTCACATTTTCTTTTAATTTACTGCACCAAACTGTTCTGGAGGAACAGTTCTGGAAGGAATCATGCACCTCAGTCTACTTTGTTATTTCCAGGCTTAAAGTGTAACCTTTATTTTCTTGTCCAGTTCATTTGGCAGTGCACAAAGCCTGATCTGACTCAGTGTCTAGAAGCAAAACTGACCATGCCTTACTTAGAATCATAGAATCGTTTTGGTTGGAAAAGACCTCTAAGATCATCAAGTCCAACCATTAACCCAGCACTGCCAATTCACCACTAAACCATGTCCCTCAGTGCCACATCTACGAATCTGAAATCCCTCCAGGGAAGAGGACTCCACCACTGCCCTGGGCAGCCTGTGCCAGTGCTTGACAACCCTTTCAGCAAAGAAAGTTTTCCTAATATCCAATCTAAACCTCCCCTGGCACAACTTGAGGCCATTAACCCTCGTCCTGTCACTGTTACCTGGGAGAAGAGACTGACCCCCACCTCGCAACCCCCTCTTTTCACAGAGAGGGGGGCAATGAGGTCTGTCCTCAGCCTCCTCTGCTCCAGACTGAACACCCCCAGTTCCCTCAGCCGCTCCTCATCACACTTGTGCTCCAGACCCTTCACCAGCTTCATTGCCCTTCTCTGGACACACTCCAGCAGCTCAGTGTCCTTCTTGGAGTGGGGCCCAAAACTGAACACAGTATTTGAGGTGTGGCCTCATCAGAGCTGAGTGCAGGGGGACAGTCACCTCCCTACTCTTGCTGGCCACACCATTTCTGATACAGGCCAGGATGCCATTGGCCACCTGGGCACACTGCTGGCTCGTGTTCAGTCGGCTGTCAACCAACACCCCCAGGTCCTTTTCCACCAGGCAGCTTTCCAGCCACTCTTCCCCAAGCCTGTAGCGCTGCATGGGGTTGTTGTGGCCGAAGTGCAGGACCTGGAACTTGGCCTTGTTGAACCTCATACAACTGGCCTTGGCCCATCGATCCAGCCTGTCCACTTACATACCTAATGCTGCATTTACAATTTCAAAGTTACAATAAAGAATATTCACACAGTAAGGTAACAAACACCTTATGGTTCACCTTTTACTGAAAAATTTTAAAAATGGACATAACAAACATAGCACTACACTAAAAGTTATGAATTATGAAAATATTAAGGCCTATAATCTACCAAAGCACAGGCAAAACTTATTTAATGTTGGCCTATAATAAAATTATAATATCCCAGAATTAATTGTGTTTCCTTGCTGGAAGGAAACCTGTTTGCTTAATAGTGTGAAACTGAGTTTCCAAGCCTAATTTCATGTCAATTATCAGGCAGTTTATAGGGAAGCAAAATTAGCACTGCACATCCTCTTTTAAATGCAGACTAATTTGCAGCTTGGTGTTTTGAACTGCATCTTTGGATAATCAAACCTGAAATTAAAGCACACTCTCAACTGCTTGACCCTTGTAGTTACAGCATGCCCTACTACTGGAATGGTCTATGGTAAAAAACTAATTACTTGAATTACATTTAAAAAGCTTCCCCACACCTGAATATTTACATTGCATAAGTAGGGGTCTTTCCTACTTGCAGTTCTCTGTACAGAAGTATGACTTTGACAACATAAAAGATTTTATAATATTGTTTACTGCCTTCAAACAGCTCTTAGTGCAAAGAGAACCCTTTCTTCTTTTTCTCCTGCGTCTCAATTCTGTACCATTCGTGGATGTTTTCTTTTTGTCAGTTCTTCCCATTAGCCGACAACTTCCTCACTACTTAAGGCGTCAAGTCGTATTTAGTAAACATCAGTGTAACCCAGAGAGACTGCAACTTACTGCAGCATTTGTATTACTTAAATCTCTTCTCTCTATGACAATGGTTTTAGGAGATACTACCTTATATTATTTACTAACAAAAAGTTAGCATGGTGACTGAAATCACACTGGAGCATGACAATGTTTAATTTAAACTAGTTATCACAAATACTAATTGAAGAAAAATACGATAAGTTAAAGACATCATACCTGTTTGAATTCCGAGTCTTTTCCCACCATGACCTGAAGACAGTAGATAACTGGATCACCCTTCATGGGCTGCAGAACCTCCCATGTGATTTCACAACTGTGATCATTTATTCTTTCTATCCTTGGTGCTGAAGGAAGAAAACACAAAAGTGACATAGCTAGTTCTGCTTTCCCTGTCACTTCACGTTATATTCTAACACCTTGTAAGATTCTGTATTCTATCTGCTATTTTGTCTCAGAGCAACAAAAGACTCAGATTCAAATGTATTCTTCCCACAATGTTTTCTGGAATGACAACTAACAATTCATGTAGGTCTCTACTGCTAGCTAAGGTATCATCCAAGAGAAAGCAAGTAAAATTTGGTGACTGCAAGTGTGTATTGTATGCAAAAAAAAAAAAAAAAAAAAAAAAAAGCTACTATGGTTAAATTTATTCTGAACATGCTAGGAAGAATTTTCAATTAGTCTAACAGCCTGGTCACTCTCTCCTGAGATGCAAGGATTCTAAGTACAAATCTTCTTATGTCAAAGAATGCATAAACCACAAGTCTCTAATTTTTGGAGCTAATATTTTAGGCTGTTGGCAATTACATGAAAGGAACATCCCCTTACTATCCCTACTTGCACTTGGAAAAGGGCTTAGCATTCTAAATACTCCAAATGCAACACAATACCAAGACCAACTTGCCATCCCCCTCCACCCCCCAAATGTCAAAAGAAGCACATTTACCTTTCAAGGCAGCTGGAACAGATTTGGGAGTAGTGAAAACATATTCTTGAGAAAGAGGACCTTCACCAGCTTCATTACATGCCTGAATACAAAATTTGTATGATGTTGACTCACTGAGTCTTTGTACTTTGTATGTATGACATGGTCCTCTGTATAAGGATACAAACCTGAAAATGAAGAGTGGCTTATTTTAAGCACAGAAAGGGACTTCTGAAGTAGCTACAGTATAGTCTTGAAATCTATTCCCATAATTTCCCAGAATCTAATGAGAAGCCCAGAAATATTAATTTCAGAGTTAAACAGTGTTCTGGCATTACTATAAAACAATAAGCTTGTTTTCCAGGGCCAAGTTTTTATTTCTTATGTCTTTGAAATAAAATCTCTTTTACACAAAGAGTACTACAGACAGTCTCTTGGCAAAAATGTTCCTAAGCATTTCCAAAAACTCTTTAGCACTTGAAACAATGGGAAAGGACAGCAGTTCTCTCAATGAGCTGCATACACCACTTTTTTTTTGGTCATCTACTCTTTCAACATCTTTAGCTTTTTGAAATGAGGTAACTAGATTTTACCTTTTTGCTCCTTTGCAACTCTCCCTCACTACGCCTAAGAAAGGGTTCTGGATCCAACTGCTCTTGTACATCATTGTCAGAGATGGGTGACTGATGAAGCTCACTCAGATCTGTGCAGGAGGCTAGAGTTGCACTTGTAGTGCACACCAAATCCCGTTCTGAAAGCTTTGTAGGCTGGCCACTCTCCTTCATGTTCTCATTCTTACATAGACTGATCTTGGCAGCTCTCATGTGATTTTCAATTTTGGCATCCCCAGGACACAGCACAAATTTATCTCTTTCTGCAGGGGTTATCATCTACTTCAACTTTTTCTTTTAAATTTAATACAGATGGTATCTGTACATGACCTAGTCTTTGGTAATGGAAGTGATTTTTTTTCCAGTTAAGAGTCTAATTTCTTTTCTTCCTTTCAGCAGAGCAATTTGACCTAGCAGATCTATTTTGTCTCACTGTCAAGCTAAAGCTACTCAGAGATTCAGATATAGCACGCAGTGTAGCAGTATTGTTCATTCTGCCATTTAGGCAAGTGTACTTGCTGTACCATCTCAGCTTACATTCTGATTTAACATGAGAAGGGATCCCTTAAAATAATAATTTGTACTATATGAGTTTACTTTCCACTTTCCACTTTTATTGCATATAAAGACAATAGAAAGCAAAGAATTCAGCCCTTCCAATATCAAGTACATAAAATTCACAAGGCTGATTAGACTTTGACAAAATACTTAACCAAATGTGAGAGAGAGAAACGTTTCATTAAACTCTTCATATTGAACTGTGAATAAAAAACAATGAAGTTTTTAGTCTTGTACTTCCCAGCACGGAACACTAGAGCCCTTCTTGCCTTGCCAGATGAGACAATCTCCTATGTCTGTTGTAAATTCAGCAAAGCGTACAGAATTTTGCCCTTTGCTGCCATCTCCCAAGCATCAGACCACAGCGATAGAGGGCAGATTAAAGCGATGCCAAAACTAACCTTCCATTCTTATCCTCCATTTGAAGGTGGTACTGAATGGAGTCAGCTAATGCTTTTGCAGTTCCCTCTCCCCACTTCAGCTTGAGAGTCTGAGAACTGTATGCAGCACATTCTAGGCGAGGTGGATCTGGGGGGAGAGGCTTTGTTTTCAGTTTTATGGTGTGGCTGAAAGGACCCGCTCCGAGACTGTTTAGGGCTTGAATTCGTACTCTAGTATTTGAAAAAAAGAAAGAATAAATTCACTTGAAATTAAGATTCTAAAAAATAACTGGTCGTTTCCACCATTCACATTCAAGAGAGAATAATGGCACCAAATAGATGGTACTTTCTACAATGAAGACTTTCATCAATATTACGTGTTGATAGAGTGTCATGAACATGCAGGAGTGTCACTTCCCTTGCCACATTTTAAGGAGCTGGATTGATTCAAAATAAAATTATGTTATCATATTTGCATCACTCACATTAAGGCGAAAAAGCAAAAGTTCTGTCGGCTACTTCAAGAGTGGGCTGTCCTCCTGATCCCACAGGCCTTGTACCAAAACTTTTGATAGCCACATTGGAAAGATGAGGGAAGGTAAAAACACCCCACCCCCAAAAGAGGAGAAACCATATATTTGGCTATTATATCAAGTGAGTTCAAGGATGACTACAGGAAAGTTTTACAGGCTTTCTGGAATAGATCTCATTCATGTGAAAATAAAGCGATGTTGCCCAGCTACAACTCTTGCTGTTCTCACTGGTAACACATCTCTGGGTGCCTACAAACACAAGACATCTTGGGTTTGCTTGGAAAGGAGGGGGGCAACCAGAAGAAGCCAAAGAATGTATGGCTGAGGAGTTTGTAGAACTCAAAATTCAGGGATTTTTTTTTTTTTTATAGTCCATAGAAAACAATGCTGGCATTGGGTTTACAAGTAAAAATTATACAAAGTTGCCAATAAATTTATTTCTAAACAGGAAAAAGCAGTAAAACTTTTTGTAAATAGAGGCTCTCTACATATCTCACAGGTAGCCATAGAAAGCAAAGTGTATCTAATCTCATTTTCCAGAATAACAATTACTTATCTAAAATATTGTCCAGATAACTGGAAAAAAGTAATCACAATAGTTAAATACTGAAACAATCAACCACACAATTTCAAAATATTAAACCACCAATGTGTGTAGTCTTATGAATAAATATTTCTCCTTCACTATGGTAATATTTAACATTATGCTAATTTATTATAGCACAGAACTAAGGTTAATATATGCAATTTTTTATTTGCACAAAGTTGACAGTGTATTCTATAAAAACGTTTTTGTGAGCAGAAGTACAGAAGTCTCTCTGCAATAGAAGCTTCTCTTTTTTTCAGTTTGTTGACACATAGAGCTCTTCAAATAGCCAGCATTATTGTTAAATACAGGCACACAGAAACATTAAAAAAGTAAAACCAAATCTTCAAGGATTCAGAAAACTGCATAGCCAGATGATATCCTAACTATACTGAAATCAGTGTGGTCTTAAATTCTGACTTCAGTGAGATTGACAATATTCTTTAAGTTTTAACACTGAGGACATGGTTTTGTAACAGGAATGTTGAGTGCCTTCAGGCAGAATTACTGATTTTTAATTTATTTCTCAGGCCAAACGCAAGGGATGATTTTAGTAACTAAAATTCTTCAAAAGATAGAATTTCAAATTGATATTCTTCATGCTGACTGCCACCCAAATACTTGCTATTCCTGCAGAAAAAAAGGCACTGCAAGTTGCGATGAGCTGTCATTTGATCCAACAATCCAGCCAATAAAGACTGGACATGGTCATTGCTTGGATGGATTTTATCTTGTCAAACAGATTAAGGCCATTTATCTGTGAAACAACCAGTCCAAAAAACCAGTTGTGAATCTGAATATGTAATCTGAATTCAGTTAAACTGACACTTTAACCAGACAGATAAAACTGATCTACAGCAATAAACACAATAAAATAAATTGTTCTTGAAAGAAAATAAAACCAGCACAGCTCATCTGTGCATCATTACAAAGCTTCCTTTTCCTCCATGGCTACGTACCAACACCTCTCTGAGAGTGATATAGAGAATAAAAAAATATAAGGAAACAAACAAAGAATCTGCTCTCGTGGAAGAAACAGTAGGTTGTCAAGTAGCTGTGCCTGGCATACCTGTAGGTAGTATCTGGCTGTAAGCCATCTATAATATAGCTCAGAACCTTCCCAACAGTCATTGGCTGCTTATCTCCAAAGTCTATGCTGTAGCCAAGGATTTCAGATCCATGGTCACAAGGTTTTTCCCAGCTTATAGCAAGGCATGTGGAAGGAGAATAGTGTGGACTTTCAACTTCATCTTCACTTAGTCCCCGAAGAGAAGTCACAACTGCAGGTACAGAGGCTGGAGTCATACAGGCCACTACTTCACTGAAAGGGCCGGCACCTGCAACATTCACTGCCTGCAAATGCAAAGTAGACCACGTTTTTATGGCAGGGGCAATTCTCATTTCCAGATTTCACTAAAAATAGTTTTAAGTCTTTACCTGAACCCTGCAATAGTATATAGTGGCAGGCAAAAGCCCTTTCATTTCACAGTTGAGCCCAGGCCCACAGTAAGAGATCTGCATGCATCCTTCTACACCACCCCACTCCAGTCGGTACTCCGTGACGTCAGCTCCGTTACTCACTGGAACCTTTAAAATGGATACAAGTAGTTAGAAGTTAAACTCACTTAATGACAAAAATTCAACCAAAGTCACCACATCTATACTGTGTTTTTCACAGCAATGTTACCCTCCCATTTCTTTGCTGACTTTTAATGCAGTACAATACAAATAAATCAGAATGCATTACTGGCCTTGGGTCACCTATACTTTAAAAACACTATTTGCTGTTGCAGACTATTCCTTATGAAGTAATTGTGATTTCAGTTGCTTAAATACAGAGATCATTTAGCATGCAGCATTTAACTTAGTAGCCTGAATGGTCAATGGCAAGAGATGGTCATCTTGAAAGGGTGATCAAGGGTACTAAAGTTTTCACTGACTGGGTCTATATAGCACAGGGATGACAACATGCAAAAGCACACTGGTGCTGCTGTCCTCACATCACAGATGAAAGAACTCATCTTTTGGAGCACATCATGGCTCTCGTGCATGGAAACTCAGTTGCGAGCATAGTGGGAAGCACTCTGTCTTTTTCCAAGATAAAGTTGAGAAGCACCTAAGCAACAACACATACATGGACTGAAATGCTTGCTTGAGTAGCCTGGTTTTCGTCACTGCCTGCTCTAGGAAGTCAAACTTAGCCTCTTAAATTTCGAGTTGAATGGTTTTCATACTCCTTAGAAATAATAATTTGAAGTGCAGTTAAAATCACATGTACCAGTGCCAGACTAAGACATGACACTATGGAAAGACATCAGCAGTCAGTGAAGTAATAAAGAAAAAAACAACTGAAACCCCCCCAAAAACCTACCCCAAATCAACAAAAAAATCCTTAGATCATAAAGAAAATAGAAGAAAAATGCTGCTGGTGTTTTGGTCTAAATATTCCAAGACAGCAATCATGCTGAGGTGCAGATAATAATTGCTCCAAAGCATGTTTTTTTCTTTTCCATTCTATTGAAAGAAAAGTACTTGCTGCTTTCAGCGTAAGTCTATGTGAAGATAAGTGACTGAATACAAACAGGATTTCACAGGATAACATTTGGTGCTCCTGAGCTGTGACTGTTAGGAACTCCCTTTCCCTTCTCTGATTTACAATGACATGTGTTTGGTCAGAGAACTAATGCAGCTATAGATGGCTGTGCAACTGTCAGTGAAGACGGAGTCATTTCTCAATGTTACTGCTGTTGCTGCAGAGTTCACCTTAACAGAAGTAAAGGAATCCAAGCCGACAAGTTCAGGGATGACAACAAGTTGCAGGAAGTGTTTGATATGGTGAGGGGTATAGCTATGAGAGGAATTTCAACAAGGAGGATCTTATACAAAACTCAGTAAGTTCAACTAAGACAAAAGCAAATGCTAAGTCCTGGACCTGGGATAGAACAGTAGAGTCTGAGGAGCAACTTTTCAAAAAAGAACCTGTGTGTCCTGATGAGCAAGCTGAACGTGACTCAGCAATGTGCATCTGATGAAGGCTAACTATGTACTGGCTGTATTAGCAAAAGAACAGCAAGAACACTAAAAGGAGTAATGATTCCCCTCTATTCAGCACTTGTGAAACTGCATGTCCAGTACTGTGTCCTGTCTTGGGCTCCTCAATATAACACAGACATTGACGTACTTGAGGAAGTCCGGTGGAGGGCCACCAGGAGGCTATGCAACACATGACAAAAAGATAAAGTTTGTTTGATATTAAGATGATAAGGCTAAAGGGAGATCTTACTGCTGCCTTCAATTACTTACTGGGAGGGTACAAAGAAGATGGTGTCAGATTCTTCTTGGAGGTGGCATTGTGGCAAGAGTCAACTTGCAGTGAAAGATATTTTGATTGGACATAAAGGAAAAAAAAATTCTACATCATGAGAGTTGTGGTGAATGGAGTTAAATTCAGCTGGAGACCAGTCACAAGCTCTGTCCCTTAGGGCTCGGTTTTGGGGCCAGTCTTGTTTAATGTCTTTATCAATGACCTGGATGAGGGGATCGAATGCACCCTCAGTAAATTTGCAGATGACACGAAATTGAGTGGGAGTGTCGATCTGCCTGAGGGTAGGGAGGCTCTGCAGTGGGATTTGGACTGACTGGAGCAATGGGCTGAGGCCAATTGTATGAGGTTTAACAAGGGCAAGTACCAGGTCATGCACTTTGGCCACAACAACCCCATGCAGCATTACAGGCTTGGGGAAGAGTGGCTGGAAAGCTGCCTGGTGGGAAAGGACCTGGGGGTGTTGGTTGACAGCCGACTGAACATGAGCCAGCAGTGTGCCCAGGTGGCCAAGAAGGCCAATGGCATCCTGGCCTGTATCAGAAACGGTGTGACCAGCAGGAGTAGGGAGGTGATCGTGCCCCTGTACTCAGCACTCGTGAGACCACACCTTGAGTACTGTGTCCAGTTCTGGGCACCACAGGATAAGAAGTACATTGAGGTGCTGGAGCGAGTCCAGAGAAGGGCAACGAGGCTGGTGAGAGGTCTGGAAAACAGGCCTTAGGAAGACCGGCTGAGGGAACTGGGGTTGTTTAGTCTGGAGAAGAGGAGACTGAGAGGAGACCTCATTGCCCTCTACAACTACCTAAAAGGAGGTTGTAGTGAGGCTGGTGTTGGTCTCTTCTCCCAAATTACTAATGATAGGATGAGAGGAAATGGCCTCAAGTTGCGTCAGGGGAAGTTTAGGTTGGATATTAGGAAGAAGTTCTTTACTGAGAGGGTGGTTAGGCACTGGAACAGGCTGCCCAGGGAGGTGGTGGAGTCGCTGTCCCTGGAGGTGTTTAAAAAACGAGTGGATGAAGCACTTGAGGCCATGGTCTAGTGGTTAGGGAGGTGATGGGATAAAGGTTGGACGTGATGATCCTGGAGGTCCTTTCCAACCATAGTGATTCTATGATTCTATGGTAAGAGTTTGCCTAGATACAGCTTTACCAGGCTGCGGAATCTTCATCCTTGGAGATAAGTAAAACTTAAAACTGAGTGCTGTAACTCAGCTTCACTCCATCTCAAGCCACTGAAAAAGTCTGTTTAAAAAGTATTCCCAGATAGAATCTTCCTTTTTACAGGAAGATTCCTTTTATCTTCCTTTAATTTTTATCTATTGCATTTTTAAAATCAGGTATCTAAATACTATGGGTTTATAGGAAGTCTGCGAGGCTTTTGCTACATTATTACTAATGTAATTACATAAAATTAAATCAGCTTATAAAACCAGCAAATGCACAATAATCTACTGCATTATGTGGATATATTTGCTCAGAGGAAAGATAACTACTTTAAGAAATTTTTTAAGAAGAGCCTGCATCACTCAGAAATGCAGCACAGCAGTTGTGGCAAAACTCTTCAACAAAAGAAGAAAGTAAGATCTCAAGCACCTGCAGGCTGCCAACTTAAAGCTGTCATATAAGGGTATGATGAATGACCATAAGGTTTCACCCACTAAGTACTGGATAATCAAGTAAGTATGTTTAAGAATGTGATTAAAGCACAGTCTTAAGCTTTTAAAGCTGAACTTAAAAATGTAGAAGAAAATCATGTTAAGATAGGTGTAACATGGCATTCTTACCTCCCATGACACCTGAGCACATGCAGCAGATTTGCATGCCACTTGAGGGGGCTTGCACTGCTCTGGTGGTCCAGGTGCTGTAGTTATTTCACATTTTTCCGAATAAGGTCCAAACTATTAAAAAGCAAGTTGATACAAGTAATTTGCAAAAATAAAATTACTACTTTTTAAATAACAGTTTACCATAGTAGGGATATATAACAGCAGCCTGAAACTTTGTGTTACTTGCTTATAAAATAAATCTTTGTGGAGTGTGGATTCAGGATTTGTTTCAGTATCTGACTGCTCTCCAGAAATGCTGCAAGACTCTTCTTTGTAGCAAATGAAGTCAGAATAAATTTGACACTCCAAACTCTCAGGCAAAATAAGAAAGTGCTAACAGAACACACTTTATAACTGCCTTTTTCTATCTATCTAAAAGAAATAAAGGATTCAAAAAATGCTTGAGCTATAAACCACTTATTGCTGGGGGCAGATAAAAAGTTAGGTCAGTGTTTTAAAGCCTTAAGTTGCAGACCTCTCCCCAAACATTGTCAACTGGTCATGACAGTTTTTATGAAGAGAACGTTGTTGAACAAATACAAGCAGCCCTGCCTCTCTGTCTTTAAATCACGACTTTGGATACATAAAGTTTGTTCTACAGCAACAACTGATTTAAACATGTTTAATACTTCAAACAGATAAAACATGTACTCAGAAGTTAAACTAAATATAAAAAAGAAGAGAGTCAGGAAATGCTAATTATTATGTTCTAGAACATCAACAGCTTTAAAAATGAAGGTCAATCAATTTGCAAAGCTGTATACAGAAAATAATTTATTACCTTACTTCACACATGAGAATATTAAAGTTGCAACAATGCTTTGATAAAGTACTTAGCATTTCCTAACCATTTCTTAATGCTATTATTCAGATATAAGACATAACTAGCTATTTTCTCTTCCCTTCATCTAAAACCTCCTTTATTATAAACTGATGTTTAACTGTCTGTTCCCACATAACAATAAACTATATGAATCAAATGACTCTACATTAGGAAATACTCATTTTAAAATTACTGTTAAATGCCTCTTTTAAAAGAGAAGATCCTTAACAGCGATTGCAGTCTCTGGTACTCATTTCATCTCAGACTGCTTCCTTACCCCAGCCTTGTTAGCTGCTCGCAGTCTGAAGTTGTACATTCTCCCTGGCAGAAGGCTGCCTACTGTGCATTCAACATCAGAGCCTTGGTAAACCTCCCTGTGTTCATTGGTTTCTGTCTGAAACACTTCCAGACCATAACAGGTAATGGGTGAACCACCGTCTACCTGTGGTGGTCCTAAAATTAAGGAAGAAAGAAAAGCTTATTTAATTTTAACACATAGCACATTTGGATCCCTTATGCTCACTAACAGTTGTAATGGAATTACCCCATCGCAGCTGAATTTCTCTTGCTCTTGGTCTCCCCTGTAGCCTTGGAGGCTGGCATGGACCAGGAACCACTGCCAGTGTCTGCACCAGTAAAGAATCAGATGCCTACAAAGGAAAGAGAGATTAAAGTCATCCAGCCCAAAGGAAGCACTATCGATTATGCCACAAGTACAGCAAAATACTTGAGTCAGAAACAGGATCTTTCATTTTTTGAAATACATCCTCAAATACATGAAGATGCTTAAGTGATCTGGTATGTATTTCTAAAAATACCTATATAAAACATACTACAGAAATCACACAAGATGTAAAATTAGCTTTTGCTTTTGTGTTTTGGTACACGTGCAAGGGGTAGAATTGAAAACAGTAGTTAAGTATCAGTACAAACCTTGTACAGATGTTTGAAATATGACTTGTTCAATGTAAAACTATTCTCTTTTCCATCAGACTGCATTTTAATGATTTCTAAAACCTTCCTCTAAGGGTTGTATACTTTCTGTGCAAGAACCTCTCAGAAAGCAAAAGTGGGCAGAAATGTCAATCAGAACAGATTTTAAAAAAATGATATTTCAACTTTTTGGTTGCTTAGTAATACTTAATGTGCAAACTTCCACGTCAGATTTGAAGTGTGTGCAAAAATACATAGCATAACAACACGTAGCAGACGGCACTGACTATTCTGGATGCAGACAGAAATGAGTCAGAGATAATGTGGGGTTATAAGCTTCAGTGCGATACAGAATAAATACAAAGCTGATAAGCCTTTTAATTTACAAGAGAGATGCATCTTAGAGTCTTATTTCACAACTGCTTTCTATATATGTTCCAGAAAGAGTAGATTGGAAGCTCTGCTGCTTTTCAGTTCCTTTGAAATGTATTGTTGCACTGAACAACAGATGCTACCTAAGCAGCAGAGTATTTCTCAGGAGGCATATGTCCATGACAAGCTACAGAAGTGTTTCATTACATCTTTCTTTATTATTCTTCTGTTGCTTTCTTACACCTTCAGAAAGTATCAGGACTTTCTGAAAGTTATCTTCTGTTGGGTACTCAAATAATCTTTATTCCAAACTAACAGGGCTGGGTTGTGGGGAAGGAGGCTGGCAGAGCAAAATCTCCAAAGACATACGTGCACTTGTGGTTAGGTGACCAAGTATTCTGCCTTCCACCTTCCACAACAGCAAGGTGAACTATGGCAAGAGGGAAAGCACTGCAACTGAGTCAGCACTGAAGGAGTCCAGATTTGTTCTTAAGACAAGGTGGCTGTGGGCAATGCTATCTTTGCAGGAGACTTCTACGTGGAGGAAGAACACAAGAATTTCATGTAGTAAAGGGGGGCTGGGGAAGAAATGGCAAACACCCGGAATGCAAAGCGTAAAGATTTTCAGGAGATCAGCTTGACAGTGAAGTCCCGCTGGAAGCCTGTAGAGAGCCAGGGCTGGCTTTGTTACAGTTGCTGCTGGGAAGAAGGGAGAAGAATATAGTATGACATTTTGGCACTGGAGGCTGAACTACACCACAGAAGTGACAGTGCAAGTGTGTGCATATGAAAGATGTCTGAACGAGGGAGCATAGTATGGCACACTGAATTGTTTGGGAATACTGAAAAGCAGGGCAATGTAAACATTTTGATTGTGGGTGAGACAGCATAGGAAAAGACCACAGAGCACAACCCTGTAAAGCCTGAGGAAACGCTCTGTCCTCCCGTCTGCTGGGCTGACTTGGCTGCTGAGACAGGGTACCCCACTGACCACACAGGAAACATCAGATTTACACTGCTGTCTCGGGTTAGGGCTTAAGAAATGACATTCTATCAATGTATCAAATGGGAAAAGACATAGTATGTGTTTCTGTAAATAAGAAGAACCACTTAAAATATAGTATCAGAAAACAACATTCCATTTATTTCTTTAAGAAACAGGCAGAACCTTGAAACACTGAGTATGAATACTGGAACCTTTTTGAGGTATGAATTATTGCTATTTTGTTAGGCACTTCTGTACAATATTTGCTTATTAACTACTTCTTAAAGAGAGAGAAATTTAAATATTTATCATTTAATAAAAATATTAGCTGGTATTACCGTGCTTTGTCCTCCTTCCCCAACGCAATATACACGTAAGCGATAGGAACAGCCAGGATTTAGTCGGTCACACAGGTGTTCCCTAGCAGCTCCGCTGTATATTGTGTCCCATTTGTTTCCTGAAAGGTTAGGAATAAGTGTGCCATGAACCAAGGTGCCACACTTCAGTACCAGCCACAGCAGATATCCTAGCTTCACTAAATAAGTGTGTGCCTAATGTTTATTAAAAAAAAAGGCTTGCTTTGAGTTTCCTGGAAAAAGGTCCAATCATTTCATAAAGGTAGTTTCCTACGTAAATTTGTGTAGATCTGCTGAAGTGAAGTATCTTCCTTGCTTGGTATTCACATTAACTAGGAGAGAATTTACTTTTAATGGAGTAGTTATTACTGAGCCAGGAAGCACATTCAAACATCATAACCAAATAAATAGGAAAGATACAGAAGCAAAAATTTCCATGGAAAGAACTTTTAATTACAACATACGTTCTGCAGACAGTAAATACAGTAACTGATAAAGCTTGTTCCTGCATTCCTGAATGACCCAGCACCATCTGAAATACTCATTTCATTCTTTGCTGTTCAGTAGCATTTTCTCTCCTTAAGAGATTAAGCAGGGAACATGGGGACTTCTAATTGGAACTCCCAACAACTCAGTACGTCACAGAATTTAGAGGACTGGGAATGAATTGAAATGCACAGCTCATTAAATCTGCATGAAAGGCTCGGGCAAATCATTCCGTAAGTTACTTAATATGGACACGCGAAGGAGTAAGGAAAGCAACAGACTAAGTATCAAAAGAACCAGAGGTGAGACCCCTGTCAGGGCTACCATTACAATCTGGGGACACTGCCTGTCTCGATCTGACAGCACTGGAGAAGTATAAATTTCATTCTCAATGTGACTGTGTTTCTAAACGTAGTAAGGTTACTTAAGAGGTCTAGATTTTTAAATAATATAGCTTGATAGCTTTATGCTTAGAAATACTGTGTTTAGAAATGTTTATGTTTAGAAATACTGTTAATTTCCCTTCCGTATGAAAGGACAGAAAAGCAAATAGCAGAAACAGTTATCCCAACTGCATCACTCTTCTCCTTCAATAGTGATAAATGGAGCACTTATTTTTCCTTTCATCTGTTACACGTCCAACAAAGCTATGTGGTTCTGTCTTCTTGTCCTAAAATGTCTGAAATGTGTCATTCCATTTCCAAAACACGATACACCTAATTAATAAGTTAAATACAGAGCATCTCTTTTGATACAGTGTTTTGTGGCATCTTCCTCCTAAGCCAGAGAAAAAGAACCTCTTGTATACATGCATCAACATCCCTATTTTTTTAATGGCAATCCCTTGTAATAACTTTCCCTATCATAATACACATTTTACTCTTCCCACAGGCAGACACTCAGAAAAAAGAACACAGCTGAATGCTAACATAGGCTGCTAATACTTACCATTTAGGCCTTCAGACATTTCCACAACATATGTATTTATTGCTGCTCCTCCATTGTCCTTTGGTGGATCTATAAAAAACAGCAATATTCCAACTAAGTGAGGTAAATTAAATGGTTTTGTGTTTTTGGGGAGAATTTACAAAAGGCAAAATCAACAGCCAACTGTAGAAGGGTGCTTGTTTAGACAGACAGCATCCTAGCCAGCCACAGCATCCCAGTTCAGGACAGCTGCAAATCACTCAAGTTCTCCACTGTGTGAAGATGCCAGCTCACAACCCTACTGTATAGCCTACGGATGAAGTGACAAGTGAATCAGGCACCTGGGAGAGGCCACAGTGAACATTTCAGTTAGTCTGAAGTGCTGTGGAAGGCTGCCTGATTATGTTTTCAGGGACATAGATCCTAATGGTCCTGTAATTTGGACTGCGGATAGGAAAAGATTATCATACTGATTTGCATACAAGAATATTTCAAAATTATTTAAGGACAGAATTTCAAAAACCTAAATATTTTGGGAGAAAATAGAAGTCAAATGTTCTACACTGGAAATGTAATCTCTTAAATTTTTAATACATCACTACAAATTGAGCGCACTGTCCTCCCCAGTAAAATATTCATGTACAAGATATGAACCTATCTTTGTGATATAACCCTACTACTCTTTCTCAGAGCTGACTTAGAGAACAGCAGAATGAAAATAATGTGAAAAACTAACATTTTTGACAAATATAAAGATAGCATAATACTTCAGTACAGAAGGGTACTGCTGCCATAACATTACATTATGTATGTGCTGGATGAAACGGTGCTGGCTCTTAGGCAAGGGTTACATATCGTATCACCTGATAAATAAAATGAGACATTATATGGTACATAGCACTTGTTTGGTTGGAAGGGAACAAATTACTCAAAATCAAAAATAAAATTATCACATTAATTATCACTCATTAACAAAAAGAGCATGTTAACAGTCATTATTTTGTACGGTAAAGTTTTTATATGTAAAGAGATATTTTAGATAGTTTCTGATTTACAAATTAGGTATTTCTAATAACTTCATACATTATACGTCATCCATAAAATACCAAGTATCAGGCCCTGATGTAGCAAAGCATTCTGGAAAGATGCAAGACTGGACTTGCTGAGTAATATTTATATTTTACAAGTAGCTTTCTTATTATTAATGCAAAAAACTTAAACACACTATTAAACAGAAATAAAAGTTTAATTACCTGTGACAAGAAATAAAATCGTTAACTGTTTTGTTTTCCACTAAAGTACTCCATCACACAGTACTGTTTCACCTTCTCATATTTCACAGCATAATGGTAATAAAATCTGAGCCTAAGGAAAAGTTTCTCAACATCCTTAGTAAATAAACACATTTGTCTATCAAAATCAAACACTTTGACGAGATAGGTTGAACTTGGATCTTCTCCGTTGATTAAAAATCAAGAATTTTGGGGCATCTGCTTTTTGTGCCAGAGAAACAGATCTTCTTAGTATACAAATTAACACTACTGTTTTTTAAATTATTGTAGTCTTCTGCAATAACAGTCCCTATTACAATTTGTGTATTACTCCTCCCACAGAATTACATTATTATACTGCCACTCTAAGTATTGTGAATCAGTATTTTTCTCTTAGTTCCATGAGAAATTGACTGAAGTGTTACTGAAGTAAAATCTGGCTTTCCATATACAAATACATATATATATATATATATAAATACATTTCTCTCTATATAAATTACAGAGGACATACTCTAAATAGAGCTAGACAACAATCTTACCCCAAGTTATTTTAAAACTCTGTGCATGAATTTTTCCTTTCACTGCAGGTTTTGAGGGCACTCCAGGCTTGTCTGGACAAGTAATGTATTCTACTGTCTCACTTGGACTGCTTTTCCCTTCTGAGTTATAGGCAATGACCTAAAAATATATGAAAAATATTATAAACTGAACAAATGCACTGGCTAGTGGTATGCTGTTCACTGTTAACAGTAATGTCAAATTAATTTATATGTATGTGCAGACAGCTACATAATAAAGTATCACAAGATCTAAAGCTATTATATACCTTCATTTTACATTTTCATTAGTCCCATAATTAGACAATCACTATACTGAAATTAAAAATTCCTGCAAATTTACAGGAAAAACAAAAAATCCTTAAAAAAATGGCCATAGTAATTGTGAAGCAGAAAATAAAAATAAAAATAAAAATTTCACAATCAAATAACTTTCCATATCCCCCAAATTTCCAACATTGGTGTATAAAGATAGGCTTCTGCTCAGGACACTTAAGAGCTGCCCAACTGTCAAAAGTACGCAGGACATACAAATCCTAATGACTTTAATGAAATCTGCGGGTGCTCAATATAGCACAAGCCACTTTATTTGAAGTCAAGGATCTGAAAACTTATTTTTTTTTAAAACCATCTAAGATACTCAGAAAACTGATAGGTCTAAGAACTGCTCTTTTCAGTTGGAGTTGTACAATTTATTGATAATGAAATATACACGTGAGAAAAATCCTTTTTAAAAGCATGGAAGAAAGACGATGGAAAAGACAGACAGCAAAAAAGCCGCTTTTAAACTTTCACCGAAGGAACTTGGAAGTATTAAAATTCTAATTGCAATTCCTTTCCCACTGTGGTCCAAATATTTTCGTGTAATTAAGTAAAGAGCAAAAAGTGATGCTTTACCAACTGCTAAAAACCCCTGAATAATCTGGATTAATTAAGTAGTGCTCTCATGTTACTACAGTACCTTCTTTTAAGGAAATACATTCAGAGATAAAAAAGTGTTTATATGAGTGAGTTGTGTTAACAACAGCAAAGGCTATATAAACTCTGCAGTCCCAAGGGAGATTATGGCAAAGGTTGTCATGGAAGTTATTTACAGGCACATGAAGGACAAGAAGGTGATTAGATTTATCAAGGGTAAATCATGTTCGACCAACCTGATTGCTTTCTATGATGAAGCAACTTGCTCAACAGATGAGGGGAGAGCTGTGGACATCATCTACCCTGATTTTAGTTTGACATGGTCTCCCACAACATCCATGTAGACAAGCTGGTAAAATATAGACAGAACAGATGGACCACAAGATGGTTCTGGAAAACCTGACAGAATGCCAGGCTCAAAGGGTGGTGGTTAATGGTTTGAATGCAAATTAGCAGCTGCTGATGAGTGGATTTCCTCAGCAGTCATTACAATGTCAGATAGTATTCAGTATCTTTAGAAGTAATCTGGATGACAGGAGTGAGTGCACCCTCCCCAGGTTCGCATATGACCCTAAACTAGGAGCAGAGAGAGAGATGCTGGAAGAAAAAGTCACTATACAGACTTTGGCAGGCTAGAAGATTGCATCAACCAGAACTACATGAGCTTTGATGAAGATAAATATAAAATCTTGCACCTGGGATGGAATAATCCCAGCAATGGTACAAATCAGCAAAGCATCATGGGAGGAGCAAAGGGAAGTTGTTTCATGGGCTGCATCGGCAAGAATTTACCCAGCAGAACAAGGGATGTGATTACACCACTTTACTCAGAAATTTTTAAGCCATGCCTGGAACACTATGCCCAGTTTTGGCCCTCCAAGTTCAAGAGAAACACTGGAAAACTGGAGAGTCCAGAAGAGGGCCAGCATGATGATTAGAGGGTTGGAGAATCTGACACAGGAAGAAAGGCTGAAGAACTTGGGTTTATTCTGAGCAAGAAAAAATAAGTTTCACTGGGGAGGATCTAATCACAGCTTTCCAATACCTAAAAGGTAGTTACAGGAGATAAGATACTGTCTTCACAAGGACCTGTGATGACAGGACAAGAGACAGTGGGCACAAAGTGTGTTAGGGAAAACTCTAGCTGGATATTCTAGCTGAAAAATTCTAGCTGGACTTTTTAAAAGGGCCTGTAGTGTTAGGATGAGGGGTAATGGCTTTAAATTGGAAGAGGGTAGATTTAGATCAGATATTAGGAAGAAATTCTTTAATGTGAGGGTGGTGAGACACTGCCACAGGTTGCCCAGAGAAGTTGTGGATGCCCCATCCCTGGAAATGTTTAAGGCCAGGTTAGATGGGGCTTTGAGCAACCTGGTCTAGTGGGAGGTGTCCCTGCCCATGGCAGGGGGTTGGAACTAGATGATCTCTGAGATCCCTTCTAACCCAAACCATTCTGTGATTCATTCTATATAAGAAGAGAAATTCATCACCATGAGAACAGGCTGCCCAGAGAAGTGGTCAAATCTCCCTTGCTGGAAATACTTAATCAACAGAGCTAGGGCAGGGCTGAATTGCATAACCTAAGGCCCTGCTTTCTACCACAAGTTTGACCCAGATGATATCCAAAAGTCCTTTCCAACCTAAACTTTTCTGTGATTCTAGGAAAACAAATTATTGCTATTCTTTACTTTTTAGTTGTGTCTGCAGTTAGTTTACTACATATTCCCATTTGCTCCTAGCAAAAAGGTAAATAACCTAAAAAAAATGAGTTTTGGCTTTTATGTTTGTTTTAAAAATGAGTGGAATCAAAATGACAGCAGTAATGTTAGTACAGACTGAGAAAAGGAAATGTGAGTTAACATGTCTCTCAGACACTGAGTCTCCTGATACAGTTTACAAGATTAACAATCATCTGATTGTCTTTGTGCCCTTACAAATGAAGTTAAACAGGCACAGTTAGCATTTATGTATTATAATAAGGTGTCCAGCGGTTATAAAGCTTCTTTCAAAAGCCTTAAGGAATATTACTACTGATTAAGTCTTTCTCCTGTATAATAAAAATTAAGGACATGATTAACACATTTGTTTCTCCTCTATGCCCTGTGAATGAGTGAACAGAGACTTCTGTTTACTGTTTTGTTTAGAAAAACAGGATATAAACGGTTTTGTTTGTTTGTTTTTTTTTTAATTTTATGAGAAACTTATGATTTTTAAGTTAACTATATATTTACTAGTAATGCATATGATTAATGAGTAAGATGACTTTCAAAGGAAGACTATGACCAAGTTCAGCCTTCAAGACTTACTAGAATGGGCTCAGCACCATGGTAATATCAATGACTTAATAACCTGGGCTCAGTGCTATGCTAGCACTGACAAATGTTTTCTGACCAAAGTTGCTCCTTATTCCAACATTTCAGATGTGTTTAGAGTCTGTCAAAGAACCCCATAGCTACACTAAATAATATTGCCTATGTATATGCAATGCAGAAGCGAAATTAAAAAACCCATTAAGAACACTGACTTATGACACAGAATTTCAAGATACCTGCACCTGTGTTATGCCCTTGCAGAGGGAGGTTCTTATACCTTCTGCAGAGATTATTAATGAAGCAGGTGTTCAGCTCATAGTTTTAAGAGACTGAAATTGTAAGAAACTAGCATCAGACTTGGTTTTCCTTAAAAAAAAGCCCTCCCCACTTCTGAGTCAATCTCAAGCTACTCTGGTGCAAAAAAAGGATCCCAAATATATGAAAAAAATCTTACCCTAAATTTATATTTTGTACTACGCCTCAAATTCTTCACTGTGTAGGTAAGATCGTCACCATCATATTTCGGCTTGAAACCATATCCCTGCGGAATGAAATAGGATTACTTGAAATGTTGCATTCGCAGATCAGACCGTGTGACACACTTCATACAAATAGATTGCTGTTACGGACCATAATTGTTGTGCTCCTCTGACAAAATAATAAGTGTAACTTAATTGAGTAAACATAAGTTTTTATTTTTTCAGAGAGGAAAATTCATTAACCATTCTCCAATCAGAAGAGGAGAAAAGAATAGTAAAGAAAAACATACACAATGTCAACAGAAATTACACCTAACACTTTCAAAGGGTAGAACAGGATTTATTTTAAAACAAAGATAGCTGAGCTGAAATGACATCTAGAGGGACCACATTTCATGATGCAATTACTTTTATTCAGCTCTGATAAGGCTTAATTTTCACATGTAAATTCACAAAGTTAAAAGTAATTTAAAAGTCTTTGCAGGATTGGGACTTAACCATACTAATAATGATTACTGTCACAAAAAAGGAGAAAGCTATGTGGCTTGGTCACAGCAATGACAAGTCACTAGCTTGATTTCAGAAAATACAGTTCATTGTAGAATATTCTATCAAAAGTAATTGGTTACACTTAATACAAACAATGTATCAAACACATACATTATAGTATGTATGTCTTTTCTTATTGAGAATAAGTATTCTAAACTTACTGAGTTCTCATCCTCCATCTCTAATATATATGAGATTCCTTCATCTGACGGTGTTCCTGAGGGTTTTGTCCACTGTAAGGATAACCAAGTAACTCCAGCATTAATCAGCAGAGGACTTGCTGGTGTGCTTGGGGCAGTGCCTGAGGTATGATACAGGACTTCTTCACTAAAACCACTGTTTAAAACAGACAGTATGTAAACTAACTAGACATAATAATGAATATCTAGAAAAACATATTTCTTACTAAACACAGCTATGACAGTTTCTTGGACATATGCACAACTGGGAATTGCAAGCTGGTACATGCAGACAACTTAACTTGCCTGTGGGTCTGCCAGTTAACAAAACAGTTTAACAAGGTTAACATGTTTTTAATTGAAAGATTCCTTTGTATGATAGAATTACTATGTTTTGCTAACCACAATGTTTTGCTTTTTCATATTAAGTCATTCTAAAATAGCAGAGCTCTATATGCAATAATGTACTAATACCACAGTGCCCTTCCTATTAAATAATGAAAACACAAAGACATAAAAGCATATATGGGAAGACCTCAAAACCAATTTGCTTCCCAGGCAGCAATTATTTGCTTCAAGTATACTGTGAAATACTAGTTTCTGTAGTGATTCAGGAAATAATAGAATAATAGCCTCATTCAATGTTAAGTTACTTTAAGAGTTGCCAATATGAAAGTCTTACTGCAGAACAAATTAAGTATATGTACACCAGTGAATCTCCTACCACAACTGTTAACCTTATCTGATGATGCTTAATTATGCCTTGCAGTGAAAATACAAATAAGTTACATAAAAAGACCTAACGTGAAACAGAGGGATGCAAAGGTCAGTAAATGAGGCCTATGCTTGCACAGATGGTCTGACATGTATCCAGCTAGACTCTAGAAAACACCCATCTGTTCTCACCTGCCATTTATTTGGAGATTTGCTGCTTCTACATCAGATCTAAAGAAACACTTATAGGCTTAAGAGCTAGTCTAGTTTTTTTTAACTGAATGAAACTAATGGCAAAGATGTAATTTTAATCTAAAAGCTAGGCATTACCTAAGTGAGCATCAGGAAGCCCTGAAAACAAATCTCTCTGTATAGCTGAAAGAACAGTACCAGTTAAATATCTCATGTGTTTGAACTTGACTTTCTTGAAAAATCTCAATATAAAGATACCTCGACTTTACTTTCTCTCTTATCCAACCTACATTATAATAATGCACAAGTTGTAAACTTTGGGTTGCTCTAAAGTCTTTTTTGCCTTAAAAAGAAACAACTAAAAAAAATCTTACAGAGAACACCTTATAAAGGATGTCAATAGCACCCAAAGCAGATGTTCGGTCTGTGTGGACATGCAGACTGTGAAACAAGAAGTGAAAAAGTGAAAAAAAAGAGAAAATTTCTTAAATTTGGGGGGAAAAGTAATTTTTTTCTTGCAAAAAGTCACAAGCAAGAAAATCTCTGAAATGAAGGTGATGTGACACATACACTATATCCACTAAAAAAAAATTCAGCATTATATAGGTAGGCTAGAGAAAGTATGAAGAGAGGCTAGACAAATGCTAAACCTATCTCTATTCACAAGTTATTGAAGGAGTCACCTCACAAGCAGATATAAGGTAAAAAAACCCCACACCTTAAAAAGATTTAATCTCTTTACTTGACTGAACCACTCCAAAACATACCAAAATCAACTAAAAGTTCCAGTGATACCCACATTTGAATGACTCTTAAACAATCCAGTTAGAAATACAATAATGCCATCTATCTTTTAAATACATTTTATTTTTCCAGTTTCTTTAGCCACTGTTCATGTGTGGTTAGAATTAAACTTAAAAATATGAGTAACTCAAAGATAAATTATCTGTTCTTGTTGGTAAAATCATTCACACAAAATTCTGTCTCCATATGCTTAAGGTTCTAAGCGTTCTTCATAAGGAATAATCAGGCACTCTACCCTAGTAAATATTATTTCAAGAGACTTCTTAATTAAATAACACCTTAAAGACAATAAAGTGCATCTTTACAAGGCTATGAAATACTGATTTAGAAATCTATTCAGCATGATTAGTTTAAGGACAGTACTTAACTGATCAGTGTCTTCTACCAGCTTACACTGCAGGCATCTGTAATATGTGCAAGTATTCCTAGAGGGTACATTTACACGCAGACGTAACAGGAGAACAGGAAGAGAGCTCGAGCACTGGACCCTGCTTAACTGCCAGCTCAGTCCTTGTCGTCATTTTTTTGAACAGTTCCAACTAAATCTCATCAGGACAAAGTCCAGGAGCAACTCAGAGAATAATTCATTTCAGAAACAACATCCAGAAGGCAGTAACATAATAAAGACTGGGAGCACAGCGACAGTCATTCTAGCCTACTATAGTGTCCTCTGACAGTGGCCCAAAGCAGGTGCCCAAGGAAAGACACTGGAACAGGTACTACACGTAACACATTCCTTGGGTACTCTCCAAAGCCTCCCCACACACGCCTCAGGTCTCCTGAGTCAGCTGTAGTTTCTACATACTTAACAGTCTCCAGAAGATGTCTTCTGCCCAGCATGAATTACAACCCCAGGTCTGGCTCCCTGTTTTTTATACTGTCCTTCAACACTATCCAAGTAGACATTGCTCCCTCAAGCACCTCCTCGTGCCAGCTGAAGGACACACAACACATATCCTCTATTTCATGCTGTAAAAACACCACTCTAGTGAGCTGCAGCACAACACTCATAATATTTCAAACACTGAATTAAAAAAACAAATGCAAAAGAGCAATTTTAAGCTGATGGCTAGAGAAGTCCTGCTTTTATGCCATGTGGGAATTCAAGCTCCAAGTGCTACTAGGTAGTGTGGACACTGGCAGTCTGCTCTAGAGATGATGAGCCCTGCTAGTGTGACTATTAGCCAGGTTTATTTGCTTTGCCTGAAGACCAAGAGGCATTCCCAAGAACTAACACGCCCAGTAGTGCAAGCGTAACTTGAGAAAGCGGCAATTTTCATGTGTGGTTTTTTTTTCCCCCAGTTCTTACTTATATCCTCTACTAAAGTCAGATGCCATTAATTCCAAAATTCAAAACAAAGTTTGGTGCTCTGTAACTTCTGACAAAGCAGCAATTAAAGTAAGAACCACATATCCTAAAACATTCATAATAAGCTCTAGAACTTCAAAATAATTCAGTGATATGGTCATGCCATATTCTGTCCATTTTCCAGGGTAACAGGAGACTAACATACACCTTAGATAAAGGGACACATCCTAGTAATGGAACATGGCAAAGGGCACAATACAGAGGGCACAGGTGGCAGGTTCTGCCAGACTTACTTCCTGCTCCAGCGGAGTTACTGACACTTCTCTATACTGTCATCACAAAACCTCTAAATTTAAGGAGGGCCGATAAACCCTGGAAAATTACTACATCAACTTCAGGAACTACCTTAGATCTAGCATCATGCCAAACCTCCCTGGAACCAGGAGCAGCAGAGAGCATAGTAGGAGGTACCCTTGGGTCAGCACAGCAGCAGTACAAGCACTGTAGCATTTAAACTATTCAATTCTGGCCCTTTGGCTGAGTCGCTTAACTTTTATCACGATCCTCAGAATTCTAGAGGTGTTTATTACAGCAGACACAAAAGCCACAATTGCACTGAATATGTGAGTCTCTACAATGTAATGCTAAGCCAAAAATTCTATTACAAGTACGAGCAGAAGAAAACACGTCCCAAGCAGCAACTTCAGTGGTCAGCACAGGTCTATAAAGACTGAAGCTAAAAACCAGCACAGCCCAAGCTGATTTCACGTGAGAGCAGCCAGGTTGTCTGTGCCATACTTGTGCTCCTCATTCTAGGGACATCGTATACAAATGTCTGAGCAGACTGGTCAGGAAATGAGGCCAAGTCTGGCAGAAGTAGTACTACCTACTTTGAAGTGGGGCTGAGATTTGTAGCATTTCTATGGTGAGTAAGCACATACTTAGTGATTGTAGTATGTAGCCACATCATGCCTGGACAAAATGCATTATGCAGGGAATCACAGAATAGCTGAGTTTGAAAGAGATCTCTGCTCGTCATCTTGTCCAACTTCCCCTGCTCAAGCAGGGGCAAATGGTTCATAGTACACAGGTAATCTGCAAACCAAATAATCCAGTCACATACTGTGAATTAACTATGCAGCTGGAGTAGATGATCACTGTAGGTCCCTTCCTTACTCAATTATTCTATATTCTATAGTCTATTTCATTCCAGTTGAACAAAAGACTTGTCTCTTTAAATACCATCATAGTTTTTTTCCTGAACAAGCACACATATGCATGCATATGCATTTCATATTTATGTATGTAACAGTAGTATTTACCTCATTCCCATGTCATTTTTGGCTGCTAGCCTAAAGGTGTACCCCATTGCTGGTGATAGTTTAGTAATCCTATACTGCTTCTGTTGGCCATAATAACACTGGCAAAACTCTCCATTTCCTTTTCCCTAAAAAGGAATTAAATTAATCACATTATTCATCCTATTATATATATGTCCATCAATTAAAGTAACAATGATGCAAACTCATTCTTTGAAATGAAACATAACTCAAGGATCTCCCATATAGTGAGGTAGCAGTATACATATTTAATAGGTAGTAGTATATATATAACTTTGTATATATATTGAATTACATATTTTTCCTTCCTTTCCATTTCCCAGCTCCATAGGGTTGGAAGAAAAAAGCCATGAAGCTTCTGCAGATCTGCCATCTCAGGATAGCTGTCCAGGTAGGGACTGGAAGATGCTTGTGAGGGCACAGCAGATTCCCTGCCCCTCACCTTTGTAGAAAAGACAGACTGTTAGAGGGCTATGATCCTTTAGCATCAGCTCTTGAGAGAAGTATTTGACTAGAGGTGAAAAAGCCACTATTAAGAGTAGTAATTAGGAATTTCCAATTATTTTCTATTCCCCAAGAAAAAAAATGGGCAAGAACTGTGTCTTCGTAACTGCCTCTAGACAGAAGTCACAATTTTCATACAACTTGCTGTTCAGAGTGGCATACAGCTACTTCTTAAAAACCCACAGCATTAAAAATAAAATAGAATAACTTGCTTACTTCATCCCATTCTAAAAGGTAACTGTGTATTTTAGAACCATTATCACAAGAAGCCTGCAACAGGAAAAGAAGAAAATTAGAGTTCTAACTGGTTACAAGACCACTTAAGAAAAAATACATGTATGGGTCAACTCATGACAAGACCAGTGAAGAGCAAATGATGCTCCCCTTACATGACTGCTTTGCTTGCCAAGATAGTCCTAGCTCAGTCTTCATCCAAGAACGCTTGTATCATGTTTTTGGGTTTGTTTCATAATGTAGGCCTTGACAAAGTATTCTGGCAGCAGTATAAAATGCTACAGAATTTTTCCTCAGCAGATAGGTTGCAAGTCTGTTTAAATCTCAGTCTTTCCAGACCACTTCACTTGCTTTGCACAAATAAGCTGATGTTCAGTACAGAGAATGGGATTGATTCCACAGTTCAGTAGGGGACTGGAACTCAAACCAGTGTCTCTCACTAGAGCTCAGTAACTTTATATGCATACGCTCCTTACTTTTCTGGACTTAAGTCCACATTTAACCCAGTACACATACTGTACTGTTCAGTCACAGAACTATGATTGAAACTAGTAAGTTTGACAAAAATTTTTTGTTTCAATGAACTGGCATTTTATTGACAAATCTGAAACAATTCTGAAGAGCTTAAAATATTTATTTTAAAGGTTTTAAACCAATTCTTACCTTCCACTGAAGAGTAAGAGAATTTTTGGTCCGATTAGTTATCCTGGGCAGATTTGGAGTATCAGGTTCACAACTCGTTGTGGTAAAACTCTCTGCTTCTGAAGGGCTCCCCTTTACACAGTTGCATTCTACTTGGACTCTAAAGTGGAAAAGAACCAATAACATTTTGCTTCAAAATATGTACATACAGTTTCCAAAGAAAATTGAGTATTCAGAACTAAGTTACTGGCTTGATGTTATTAAAATGCCACTGTTATAAATAAATGGTACAAGTGTCTTGGTCAACAGAAATAATGCAAACCAAAAAAGTCCTTTACTTTGATTTACATCATTACCGTTAGTCAGCCTCATTCTCACAATTACATTTGAAATATGTCTGTTATTTGCCGTACTTTGGTTGGGAAATAATGGTAACATCTTGGGGGCTCGTTATCTGTTGTAGACATATTAACGAATATTATGAATATTTCTTCTTGTGTCTTGCAAGTGCTTTTGTCAGATGAGCACAACGAAGCTGCTGATATATTTTCAGAGTACCTTCTGCAGTCCTTCAAGACCTTGCTGAGTCTGTTCCCCCTGTCCTTTCCTTTAGGAAGGCTATGAATTAACTGTGTACTTCAAAAGAGTGAATTCTTGCTTCTGTCTCAAAGCGAAACGGTATGTTTTTCTAATAGCTTTTCTTCAAAATTAATTATAGGATTATTATCTGGCCTGCCCCCTGCACTCCTGCCCCCTCCAGCTGTACAGCTATGCCTTGTCTCCTTCTTGGGTGAACCTGCATATTACTTTCTTCCGATTCATCTGTTTCTTCGAAAGAAACAACAAAAGCCCCCAAACCCTTTTCCTCTGATCACTGGTATAAGACTTGGGTTGCCTGCCTACGAAGATCCAAAAGTCATTATATGTACTTGTTGCATGAACGGCAAATCACAGGAAATTTGGCTTTGTAGATTTCATGAACAAGGAGAGGGAGACACCTGAACAGTGACTCATGTTGCACACATAGTTGTTTGTGCTCGCATGCAGTTGCAAATATGTAATTTGTCAGTTAACTTCACAGTTCAGTCTTCACTGATTTTGGGCAGTGTTAACACTGGCAGAATTCAGTTTAACTCCTAGTTCAGGAAGAGCTTAGATGGCTAAGTCATCTATTCCTATGCATTCTCAACAATGATCACAATTAAGCATGTATATAAATTCCTAGGCTCTGAAACTTATGCTCCATGCATTTTCAACTTAAACATCGTTGGGTAAAGTGCACAAACACTACTAAAAATAGGAACAAAATCACAAGGAAACACTTGCACATGAAGAGCTTTGAGTCAATTTATCATTCATCCTTCTCCTGAACCTGTGCTGTAGGCCATAAAGTAGCCCAAATTAAATGAGGTGTGTGACGAAGAACAGACCAACCCTCTTTTGCTTCTGGTTTGGCAACCAGGACAATATCCTGGAAAACAGCACCAGGAGGTACAGACTTCCTCGCACCAAGGACCAGGAATGTAAATCTCCAATTTGAATAAATGCTAATCAAGAGACTTACATGACAGAGATCCTCCTCCTCCCTACTGCTGATGTTCTAAAGTTCATGTGGAAAGACACAACATTTCTGACTCCGTTCCTTACTCAGACATAGTTCTGTTCCATGTTCCTACCAGCTGCCTCTAAATTGGTTCCCTGGTCAGTACATGGGAGTTTTAGGGCTCCCCACAGAGTCAAGAGAGGCAAATCCCTCACATGCTGCATATTCAACCATTTCTGAAGTTGTGACTCTCCACTTGCAAGTATTTCTTGAAAAGACAGTACTTTTAAGGTGGGGTTAATTTCTGCCTTCACGATATTATGTATTTATAAACTGTTGTATTCATACCTGCTCTTTTAAAATCAAGAAATAAGGCAACCCTCCAGTATGCGGAAAAGAAGGGAAGAACACCTAACTGCATCTTTCCAATGCTATGCTATTTCTTCAGTACGACATAGCGAAGCAGCAAATTCTTCTAGAAGGGTAGAATTGTATTGAGTTACAGGCATATTTAGTAATGCATACGGGATCAGATTCACTGCTCTACTGGAGCAAAGCGCAAGCAGCATAACCTGACCTTCAGGTGACCAGCAATGAACATGTTCCTGTGCAAGTACCTCCCCCTGCTGCTTCTGGGAAACAGAAAAAGTAAGCAGAATCTGTGCCTGGCTCAAAGGACAGAAAAATGTCACTGTTCCAGCATGCCATGAGAAGTAAAAAGCATGGATGTTGGAAGAGGGCGCAACAATCTTCTGTTTTCCAAAACAGACTGAGTGGTCAGCTAAGCCAAAAATGTTTGTTTGTGACTCAAAGAAGTGTGAGATGTGGTAAAGAATCTCTGAAGACTTATGCAAATGCACAGGTACAATAAAACTTTTAAAACATTTCCAATGAATTTAATTAATAGAGATACTCACTTTGCATGGTAGTCAGTCGCTGGTCTGAGATCATTTACAGTAACTTTATTTTCTTCTCCACTAGAAAGAGTATGATTTTGTTTAAGAGACTGTTCCAGAATCATATACATTTATAAAAAAGACACACATGATCTAACCCATCTTTAAAATATAATTGATGGTAGAGACTTCAGTAATAAACCAGAACCAATTCTACTGAAAAGTAGTAGTTTGTTTCAAAAGAGAAGTTCCACAAAACTGCTTATTATTTAAATCTCCAGGCAACAGGCAGATTTTTAATGAGGTTTTGAACCATATAATTCAATGCAGCAGCAATTAAATAAAAAACAATGAACACCTACAGATATACAGTTTTGTATTTTCCGTCTTTTCCAGTATTTGAAATCATCACTTCATAAGTATAAACTTCTGGTAGGTCATTCTTGTCAGTGTCTTCTCTGGTATCACTGGATGGAGGGGACCACATAAGCAGTGCTGTTCTTGCCTGAATGTCTGATACCTGTAGAAACACAACTTTTGAGACCTCTGCCATTTAAATACTATTGTACATAAATGCTGCTTTGCCACATAGAACCAACTAAAGAAAATCATACACCATTATCATACCAGAGTATTTATACTGATATAATAGCTACTAACTGATATAATAGCTACTAATTAGTTTTTATAGATGAAATCTAGCTGGAAATGTAAGAAATGCCGTGAGAAAATAGCAATCCGAGGCCATGCGGCTGACTGCAAAGAAACTTCTAAGTAACAAATGCCACCTAGTGGGGCGCATAAAAACGAACACTATCATTTGCGAAGTGAAAGAGATAGCAAGCATATATTGTGAAATCAGTCATTTTGTTAAATTACAACGTTTCAGGCCTTTTTTCTTTGGCACTATGATTTTTTTTATACCTTCTTGCCAAGTGCGTTTTCATATGAGATATAAAGAAGCTCAGGAATTTCTCAAGAATGAGTGACATTGCTGTACAGGTACATAAAGAAATGTTGCTTTGGGCATTTAATTGTGTATATAGGCAACATCCTAAAGAATTCCTGTGGTGGTGCTTGCCTGCGCAGCGCACCCTTTGCAGAAAAGCCTGGATAACAACAGTTGGTGTGGCAGAAACATGAGGATAAACAGTGTGTGTAAATGCAACACCTCCAACTGTCTGAGAAGTGTTTGCCCCAACAGACTCATTGTGCTAAAGGGCAACGCTCAGGTGGATCAAATGGTAACTGGGGAACCACAAAGAGACTTCTGAAAAGAAGAAGGAATCGGCTTCAGAAGTACAGAAGCAGCATGAAAAGTTGTAACAGGATAAAAGATGCTGGAGTGGAGCAGAGCGACGATCAAACATGGCCTGCGAGAAATTGCTGTGCCACCATTGCTGCCACCACCCAGGCCTGATGGATGCTGTGAGTAGCTGCACCCTAGCTGGTGCGACAGCAGTCTGGGGTGCAGCAGGCAGGGACAGCTCTGGTGGGTGCATATGACCTGGTGGGAATTCTTAATGATCTGTGGATTAGCACATTTGTAGGGAACAACAGATTATAGGGAATAACACAAAATGGCTGCTGCTTGAGACCCACGTCCTGAAAAGGGCTGGGGATGCTCATATTTCTGTAGGCAAGTGCATGGGTGTGTGCATGTGCTTACAAATTTTTAGGATCTGTTATAGAAAGAAGTCTACTAATTTATGGGCGTTTACGTCTGCTGTTGTGGTTTATATGTTGCACTCGCCTACTATTTCCAATCATTTCATAAGAGAATTGAAAACACATTTCATTATATGAAATGACTAGTTTTATAATATGGCTGTAATGTATTTTGGGAATAATTGCTTTTGAAAATCTATTAGCAGAGAATAAAAATCAAAATGCTACCTTCACAAGTGGCACTCTTAAACTGCTATAATCTACTGAACTAGAAACCTGAATGGGTCAACTTCGAGAATGAAGCAGCGAGGAGATGACTCACTGATAACAGACAAACAGAAAGGAGAAAAAAAATCAGACAAGATGAACCTCAAGGTCTTGGAACTAATGTCACTTAAGACCTTATATGCTAACTGGACTGTACATCACACCCTCAAGGGATCAAATGCTAGTAAGGTTACCCACTGAAGTTCTTTGAAATACAATTCGAAGTTTGGCAAGAGAAATTCCACTATAATCTTGATGAGATCACAAACTACACTAACTCCTACCACCTCAGTACAATTCTAGTGTTTCTGGAAGTCTTTGGAGTTGTGGGAAGCATCTGGGGTGATAAAAACTCCCTCTCAGACAATCCCTCTCTCCTGGGTTGCAGAAGGTGGCAGGGGGTATTGAAGGAAAGAAGTGTCAGTTCCTGGAGGACCTATTACTCTCTAAGACTAGTAGGTCCAGTGTAAGATGATCTAATTCCTATGTTTAGCTACCTTAACAGTTGAAATTCTTTTCCTAATGCTCAAGCAGTATCCTAGCCCCCATGGAGTTGAACATTAGATCTTCCCTTCCTTTCTGTAGTTGTTTTTTACATACGTGAAGACCGTTAGCATTTTCGTCTCCCCTCACTGATCTAAATCTCTGACCATTCTCACTGTTCTCCTCATCTCCTGCTGTTTCATTATCTTTAGTGCTTTGTCCAGAACTGCATATAATGTGCCATCTAGTACTTTACTAATGTCAAACTGCCTTACACACTTATACTTCTCTTCATACATCTTCTATTTACACTGGAGAAATAATGTGGTTAGTGTGAGTGAAAGGTGGCATTACATCTTATTGGTACATTAAAAGATTAGAGGTTTCAACTGTTCAGAGTGAGCAGGGAGAGTGAGATCAAAGACAATATTACAGACTGCAGAGTAACAGACAACTTGCAGGACTTTGATGGGTAAAATTAAACCCAGAGTATTACTGGAAATCAACCAACAAGCATAAACAGAGAACAGGGTGAAATGTTCTTTAAAGCCCTGACTGGATGAAAAATCGTTATCCTGAGTTATTTGTTCAGGGCAACGTTTATTGGTGAACCCACGTAAACCTTCCATAAGACTTTGAAATTAACAGATGACAACAGTTAACACGGTAACTTTAACACAATGAAGCAGTATTATGTACCAAGCTAAAAAACAATGACAATGTAGGTTGTTCTGCTTCTTTTACTTCGTGTAAACAGAGTATGTCACTAGAGAATAATATGAAGAGCTGAAGCTTTGCTGTGGCCTATTTGCCAAAGCTTAAAAGCAGCAGTCAGTGAAACTGAACCTGATCAGAAATGCAAAGTGAAAAGTATTCACAGAAGCTGGGAAATAAGGACATCCTTATGGTGCATAAAAAGCTGTAACGTATAAAACTATATAAATTCTCTCTACATACACATGCACATATATGCGTACGGAGAAAAGGAAAAAATAAGTTAGTGAATAAGCCACAACTGACCAGAATTTACAAGAGAAGTTAAAAGAATCAATGAAACAAAAACAGGTAACAGGATTCTGGGAATATAATGGAAGATTGGTGAGGAGGATTGTAAACATGCTCAAGTGACCTGCACATGGTGTGTCAAAAACCACACATATCACACTAATAATTATTGCTTAGTCTTGTGTGTTTGACAAGTAGAACATCTGCATTTATACAACACAGGCCTGCAATAGACTCAGGGGCACTCTTTTCAAAAACATGCCTCAGATTCCTGCCCTGCTGTGGGAAAGACCAAAGCACAGTGGAAAACTACAGCCTGCAAAATATCCTTGATATACAGGCAAAAGCAGCAGGTTCGGAATCTCTCACTGACTCTAGCAAGGACCGAGCTCCATGGTCCTGTGTTCCCACCTATGTTGCCTCTGCTCTGGGTGCTGCTGCGGAGATCCCTTGGTTCGTGAAGTAACAAGAATAAATTTGCTCTTTGTACTTTTATCCATAGTTTTGTGGTTGTTCCTGAGACCTGCTTGTGTCAGCTCCCACAAGGATTAAAGACAAAAAGATAATAATAATAAAAAAAAATCTATCAGGAAATCTGTAAGTCTGGCACTGCTCTATTATTGGTAGATGTAGAAGTTGAAACTCTAAAATGCAATGGAGGAAAGAAAGAAGCATTTAACAGTTATTTCCACCCTGCATTTGCAATGAGGCAGAAATTCTTATCCATTTTATGTAATCCTGTGGCTGGACTAGAAAATTTACAGCCTGCAGCAACGTCACTGGGCCCTGTAGATGGTGCCCAGTGAAACTGAGTGGTCCGCAACAAACCAGGTGGTCAGGTTAAACTGCTGGCTCCTTGTCAGTGATGCACACTCACATTAAACCAGGGAACAGCAAGAAGCCAAGCCTAAACTAATAAGCCTTGCTGAGGAACACTGGGGAGTGAACTACTTATGGAACAAGTGTTAAGAGGCAGGGACCTCTAGAAGGTGCTCAATGGCAGAAGGAACAGAACAAGAGGTACAACACTTAACTCTTTGGCAGAGGTAAATACTGGAAATAATTTCCAACCCTGTCCCTCATACAACTGAATCCCCTTGACGATGCTACCTTCTTTGTTTCTGCAACCCTAGAGAATGGGGGTGAGGGACTGTGGGGTCCCCAAAAATACAGCCCCTGTGACTAATCAGACAAAAAGAAAAGAGGCAGTAAGAGTAGGACTGAGTAACATCAAGGTTTTTCTTCTGGACCTATACTCTACATGATGTTACATATCTTGTAAGTTCTGGAGCTTTTCAGTAAATTCACATACAGGTGTAGGAATATTTCCAACCGCCCTCAGTCGCTAAAAAAAATCCATTAAAAAATCACAGCTGCAAGAACTGACAAGAGAGAATCAGATAATGTAATTTAAGTTCTTTTCAACTCATTTATAAAACATTCGGTACTGCTTTTCAGGTTCAACTTCCAGCTAAGAGAATGATTCTTGAAGTCTAGACCCAGGTATATTCTTCCTCAGAAGACTATTAATAAAGGGACAAAAGCAAAGTATGAAAAGGTTAAGAATTGCTAAAATGATGATTTTCTGTAAAAAACTTTATTGTATATATGCTCTATGGCAGTCTTAGATTACACCAGCAAATACTATTTCAACACAAAACTCCAGCTTCACATGATGCATGCATATGACAGTAACTACCAATTGCGTAACTACCAATTGCATCACTACAAAGCAATTATTCAATATTTTCCTTTAATGTTCAGTAATATCCCAATACTTGACTTTTCAAACACTAGCCAGAGCTCTATTATGGAAAAGAATTACTGAAGTTTCATAAATTCCCATCAGTTCTCAAAAGCACAAAACACTAGCATATTTTCAAAAAATCTCTGCAATATAAGGAGGAAAGAACTATTTTTGAAGAACAAAGATTAAGATCAGAAGAATCCACTATTCTTAGGTGCCCTGAGACACTCAAGAGTGGCTTCTTCAGAGAACTTGGCATTACTTATTACTTTGTATGCTTATTCAGGCAGCTGCAATTGATTTTGGTTGCAGCTCTGAGCACTGTGAAAGCAGAGTACAACACTTGAGTCAGGCTGTAGCACTGGGAAGTGCCACTAAGAGGTGGGCATGTCTTCATTAGCAGTCCAGCTTGCAGAAGTGAATCTCCCTATTAACTATACCACACATGCCATCTGGGTCAAACAAAAGAGCAGTTTTAGCATGTACAAACTGGACTGCATTCTCAGTGACACCAGGTACTTAATTGGTAAGCGAGGTGCATCATGTTCTAAAAGCCTGTTAGCAGACTCAGGACATGCATGAACAACAAATCATGATGCTCTCCCAAGGGATTTAGATGCTATATAATCAACCCTCAAATTTTGAGATCCTATTGCCTCTCCTTATCATCTTCTTCTCCACTCTTCATTTTGCTTTTGCCTTTTCAGATCCTCTTGCATTTTCTTCTGCTTGCTTTTCTGTTTCTCATGCACAGCTAGTGCAGACTCTGCTCAAATGCTGACAACTCAGCACGGTGCAACCTGCAGAACCACTTCAACTTACATCTGGATATAGGAAGTTCGAGACTTTCCCAAGTAGAAGCGTCATCTAGTGGCTGTACCACATTACCAACTTGACTAACACTGCCATGTATGAAAGGACTGGGAATCCATACAGGGAAAGTTTAAGAGAATGGTAACATGTCCATAAAAACACCTAGTGGGAGTCTGGAGGTGGCAAAGCTGATGTACCCCATACTATGCAGAACTGAAAGAGATGTGTGAATGAAAGCACACCATGGAGCCCACTAGCTGATTTAGATGTGTGTGCCCTGGACCTGGGCATTAAGACATGGGACAGTCCAGGAGAGCTCAGTGAATGCTCCAAGCAAAACATTAACCAAAAGCCCGTGGGAATATTTCTGATGAGAACTACAAAGAGATGGTGTAAATAAACACAATCTCCTGGTGCACATGTGGTAGGGTGAGAAAAAAGTTTCCTTAGAGAAACTGTGGGAAGGTTGCTTCTGATCCTCCAAAGCCCAAGTAGGTAACAGCCTCCCTTTCTCTTATCATGTCACACTCCCCCAAGCTGCAACATCAGCTAGTCTTCTATCCACCCACAGCCCCTTGTCTTTGCAAAGCATAAGCCTCACCAGGTGCTGGAAATTTGGCCTTTTGTTGTGTACACTGTCTAGTCTGTAGCAGACTACTGCGGAAGCCTGTGATGTCTTCTGAGGTCTGCAAAGAGATCACTCGTAGGCACACAGCTACATGCAATGACATTCAAGTAAGGATGGTGGGGAGAGGAAATAGCGTGCTTGCCTAAAAGGCATGGATGGTTGAGTGTGGAAGTGAAAGAAAACAAGACTGTACTGACACTCCACTGCTTTTTCATACGTCATTAGCAACACACCAGAAGACACCAGCTGTTGATCACACCTCTCAGCCTCACTCTAACCACCCCAGAAAACTCAGAGCTGTCATTTCTCTTGGCAATTGCACTGGTTTTGGCTGGGACAGAGTTAATTTTCTTCATAGTAGCTGGTATGGGGCTATGTTTTGGATTGTGTTGAAAACAGTGCTGATAATACAGAGATGTTTTTGTTATTGCTGAGCAGTGCTTACAGAGTCAAGGCGTTTTCTGCTTCTCACACCACCCCACTAGTGAGCAGGCTGGGGGTACACACAAGTTGGGAGGGGACACAGCTGGGACAGCTGACCCCAACTGACCAAAGGGATATTCCATACCAAATGACGTCACGCTCGGCATATAAAGCTGGGGGAAGGAGGCAGAAGAGGATGTTTGGAGTGATGGTATTTGTCTTCCCAAGTAACCATTACACATGATGGAGCCCTGCTTTCCTGTAGATGGTTGAACATCTGCCTGCTGATGGGAAGCAGCAAATTGAATTCCTTGTTCTGCTTTGCTTGCACACATACAGCTTTTGCTTTACCTGTTGTCCTGGTTTTGGCTGGGACAGAGCTAATTTTCTTCTTATTAAATAGAATAGCACAGTGTTTTGGATTTAGTGTGGGATTTGGTATGAGAAGAATGTTGATAATACACTGATGTTTTTAGTTGTTGCTAAGAAATCAAGGACTTCTCAACTTCCCACATTTTTCTAGTGTGTGTGTGCAGAAGCTGGGAGGGAGCATAGCCAGAGCAATGGGTCCAAACTGGCCAACAGAATATTCCGTATCATGCAACATCATGCTCAGTATATAGAATCATATAGATGAGGGCTGGCTGGGAAGCTGGCTCTTTCTCTCTTCAAGGATTGTGGTTTCGGAATTTTTCTCTCCTCTGGGATCACTAGCCAGGGAGGGGCTGGGCATTGGTCAGCTGGTGGTGAGCAGGTGCACTGTGCATCACTTGCTTGTATATCCTATTTTTTAAAAAAAATACTTTATTCCAATTATTAAATTGTTTTTCTCTCAACTCATGAGTATCTTTACCTTTACCTTTCCAATTCTCTCCCCTAATCCCCAGTGGGGCGGAGCAGTGAGTGAGTGGGTGTGTGGTATTTAGCTGCTTGCTGGGCTAAAACCACAACACCTATTAAACTGTCTTTATTTCAAACCATGAGTTTTCTTACTTCTGCTCTTCCAATTCTCTCCCTCATCCCATCGCGGGGGAGTGGCTGCGTGGTGCTTAGCTGCTGGCTGGGGTTAAATGACGACAGCAATGCACTGATGACACCCCAGACTTGGAAGGCATTCCGTATGACCTGACCTGGCAGAGGTCTGTGCATATATCTTCTCAGGATGGAAAGGATCATCCACCTTCTCACGAAGTTAAGAAGGGCATAGCAGGCACTCATGATTTGAGGGTCGCTGAGAACATTGTTTTCCAGTGTGCCCCAGTAACAGCACTACTTTGCAGTAAGCTATCTGCAGCAAAATTTGTTTCTGCATCTAATCTGATGCAGTCTGTGGCTAAACTAGGCACATGCTCCCTTGTTGGGACAGATGCTCATGCATCAGAGGCAAAAGGGGTCAAAAACATCAGTCCATTGAGCTACATAGCCCTGAACCATCCCCAAAGCAGGTATGTTTTGTACAGTGAATGGCAGAGACCATACAGAAAGAAGAGCATGCTGCTGTGTTAAAAACAAAACAAAACAAAACCCAAAAGGCAATTGTAATCTTGAACACCATGGACCAGCATTACTATGAAATCTTTCCTGCTTCACTTTGAGAATGGAACAGAATTCTTCTATACAGTATTTTGATGCATATTTTCCTATAATATGTGTGTGTATATATACATTATTTCTATTTTCATATATGTATTTTTAATAGCAAATGACTCCCTTAAATTCTTTCTAGCATCATCCTACAGCAAGCCTGGAACCTTCAGATCCACTGCACAAGTCCCTACTGCTTGATCTATCAGACTGATAACAACAGGTGCTTGCTGACATCTGTGGAGATGAGATGCATAGCTGGGCAGTGAAACAATAGGCAGCAAAACAAAACCTCTGCTGGTAGGACTTTGAAGGTACTTGCTGTCAGAAGAAAGATGGGATGTGGGAAAGCTGGGTTACATTCCAGGTCCTGAATAAAAATCAGTGCTATCAGATGTAGACTTACATTCACTTCTTACAGCCATAACCCTGTCTACCCTTTTTTCTCCAGCTTCTCGAAGTCTGGTCCTAATCAACACTAACAGCTAACTCCTCTCCATTTCTTCATTTCGGCTCTCTCAACCCTTTCTTATAACATTTGATTCAGACAGCTTCCACCTCCACACTGCTTAGCCAACCAAGACACAGGGGCACTGAAGACATGTTAACCCATTCTGATGCTTGGACATAGCAGGACACCAAGCATTCTCTGTAATTACAATTCCTGCTCAGCCTTTGGAGTACCACAGAATCACAGAATGGTTCAGGTTGGAAGGGACCCCTGGAAATCATCTGGTCTAACCCTCTTGCTCAGGCAGGGTTACCTGAAGCCAGCTGCTCAGAACCAGGTCCAGACAGCTTTTCAGTATCTCCAAAGAGGGAGTCTCCACAAACTCTCTGGGCAACTTGAGCCAGTGCTTAGTAATCTTCACAGTAAAAAAGTGTTTCCTGATGTTCAGAGGGAACATCCCATGTTTCAGCTCGTGCCCATTGCCTCTGGTCCTGATGCTGGGCACACTGAAAAAAGCCTGGCTCCATCTTCTTTGCTCTTGCCCTGCAGATATCTACATACAATACATCTTCTCCAGGCTAAATAGTCCCAGCTCTCTCAGCCTTTCCCCACCAGGCTATAAAGCAATATATGAAAGAAGAATCAAGACTGAGGCACTAAAATCAGGACCAGGTTGCCTAGGAGGTGAAGGGGAGAAGGTACGTAACTACTGAATGGCAATGTTGGAAGTCCAATGATCATTCCATCTGACCCTTTTTCCTTCTTCATCTCCTTATCTCTGTATGTCCTTCCTTCCATAACAGTTTGCTTTATTAGCTACGTGAAGTGTGCGTGCGTGTGTGTGAGCGTACGCACATGTGTGGTGTGCCAGGCTGAGGACTGACAAAGGATGAAAAGCAGGATGCCTGACTACAGAAGAAGTAGCTGACTGGACAAACCCAGGGCAAGCTCCTCCTGGAGTTTCAGTTGCATGGACTTTTTGTAGTTTACAATAGGGAACACAGACTGTTTTTACTCAAGCAAGCTGGTGGATTGAGAATTCAGGTGCAAATTTTTGGAACAGCTGTGTAAATCCTCACAGAAAGGTTAGGACCAGGGAAGGTCCAGATGATGAAAGAATACAGGCCCATTCTAAAATGCAAGAAACTAATGAATTTGGCAACAGCGCTTTAAAGAGTCTCTACACAGACGTTACGAATTACCATTTTACAAATGGGAAAATAATTGTTAGATTTTCAAGCATGTAAGTCAGCCCACTGCTGAGAGTCACCTTCCTTGGTGAATTTTACGTCTCTCTTCCCTGTAGGTGTCAGAGATTCTTAAAAAGAAATCTGCCATAGTTTTTCTTTACTTTTCAAATAAGATTTTTCCAAAATTGCATTTTTGGTGAGGTTTCCATAACATCACCAGGTATGTCTCACTAGAGATACCTAGTGTGTAAAATTGTTTCTTGAACAGATAAAACTAAACAATGTTACAAGAAATTGAGAAGAGATTTTACAGCAAAAGAGGATGTTAAGCATCATCTTATGTTAAGCATCACCATTATGGTACTGGCAATATTATAAACTCTTTCTAGATATATTTTTTATAGTTCTGTTAATATTGAGATTTCACAGAGTGGCCATGAAGAAGAATTCCACATAGGAAATATATCAAGACAATTTTAGCTTCATAAATGTTAACATACTAAAAACTACTTCAGTCATTTACATTTCAGTGACTGGAAATTGAGTTTCCTTTAGTGTGGGAAGTTAAAGATCCCTTAAACTTGGAGAAAGAAAAGGAGGGGTAACTGTATAAACTAGCAACAGATACATTATGATTTCATGGAAAGCTTTATTTACTTACCACTGGCTTTGCTACATTAGAAAGAAGTGCTTCAAGTGCTTTTGTTTCTTCATCCTTTTCTTAAAAAATAAAATCAAAGTGAACAAAAAGCACCCATTAATATTGTTCATGACTTTACAGTGAAACAGCTGTTCAAATTCAACAACTGTGCATGAAGTATGTATAAAATAGAACACTTTGCCAACTTGCATTCATATAGAACAGCATAAAATCCAAAAAGGTCTCAAAGAAGTCATTCGTATAAAGCTATTTCTAAACCTGTTCTATGATGTTCTCTCCAGAGAGAACTTAAGCTCTTGGCTGAGATATCTCCTATAGATTTTTCTTTGGATACAGACACAGTCAAGTTACAGTGCTTTAAATATGTTACTGCACATTATGTGTAGGACTATTGGTAATATTGCTGACCCCCTTCAACCTCAAGGGCAAACCTAAGCTTAGCCTTCAGTTACATCTCAGGGTAAGTCTCTAAGATGTTTTGTTTCAGCTGAAGGTATAGCTGAGTTTTATAGAGGACTCAGTAAGATTATAGAAAGTATTTTATGTGCTTTCTCTCACACAGTATTAAAACTTTATTATCTCAGTAGACGAAGCGAACAGGCTACTCGGTTTCGAAGGTGCGGCCAGGCATTTTTAATTCACTTAACCTGCCTTTTTAGGTTGAGATTTCCTGGTCTTGGTTAGACATACTTTCTTCACATTCTTTCTGGTTTACAGCAATCTAACATACATTGGCACAAAATCATTGTCTCAAAGCAAACTTCAATGTGTTGAGAAAACCATGGTTTGTTTCCCTCAGCCTCACTAGTTACAACTCCCTATCCTGAGAAAATCATACTTGGCTGATGACAAGTCTTTGACGTTGTGTTGTGAGACTGAAGGGCTGTGCCAGTGACCTGAAAGTTGCCACATTGCCACAGATTTGACGAGTGTATGACCAAGACTGAACTTTCCAGTGAAATAAAGCTGTTAATAACAAGCACACTCCTTAAGGCAGCATCTTAGAAAACTCACACGGACTGGTGTGAGGACCAGCCTTTACCTAAAATGGCCTTTCAATAATGAGTTGGTAGAGATAGACATTATATGAATTTTATATAACAACAGCATCTCTTTTACAAAATATTCCTCTCAGATCTTTCTTTAAACAGTTACGAAGTATGACTAATAAGACTGGCTCAAATCTATGTGGAGACTTGCATGTTAGTAGTTTTGTTCTCTTAGGCCCATTGCTCCAACGTAAGGAGCAGGTCAACTGCCCTTAACTCCACTCTATGTAAGTCAGGGCAGTTATGGGCTACTATTCAACTTCAAGATTCTCAAAGCGTGGTGTTCTATCTACAAATGCTATGCTCAGCCAGACACTGGACTTGCATAATATACAGATGAATTTTCTTAACACTTACCTTCTACTTCTGTGTCTGTCTGAGAATTGCTTTTTCCTTTACCCAAAGACTTGCTTTTGGTAGAAACTGTGCTTATACCAGCTGCATCCTGTCCTTTTGTAAGTCCGTTATGTTCACTTGCAGGAGAAGGACATTTCTGAGGCGATGATGGAGGACTGTTTAACTTATCCTTCTGAGTTCCATGTCGATCTTTTAATTTTTTTTGTAACCTTTCATATGTTTTACTAGACCTTTCATCTCTAAAGTTGGATCTTCCATGAGCAGGCAGAGTATCTAAATGAAAGAAGAAAAAAATTAAAAATAATCACTAAGAACAGAACGTAATTAAAAATACATTTTAAAATGTTGTGTGCGTTAAACGTGTGCTTGTGTGTAAAATTACAACTCTACTCCTATTGGAAAACTGAAGTGTCCAGCAGGTAAACTAACATACGCTAATTTGGACATTAACAATATGTTAGGTGAGAAAGTGTAATCTTTCCTTCCCACATCTTTTTTCTACTTAAAAATTGTTCTTAAAATATTTCTATAATCTTCCTTGAGCTGTACAGTATAGGATAAAGTCAATGCTGAAAAAACATGTTGCTTTATTACATGGGGGGAGATTTGTTCTAATGCTGAATAAAAAATACGTAAGTTCTATGTTTTGTAATGCAGCTAGAGCTCTATTACTTTAATGGTGCTTCAGGAGAAATCAACAGGGGAAAAGCCACACAAAAGCACAGGATGACTGAAAGACACTAAAAAAAAATGGAGATAGTATGGCTAGGTCTTGAGAGTGAAGTATACCTGTATGCAGTAACCTGAGGCATTGCTGCAGTATCACCAAAGTCCATCTGTAAGTCAGAATGTGGCTTTGGAAAAAAAAATCAGTACTGGACTAATGAAAAAAAAAAAACCAAACTGCAGATTGGTGAACTTTTCTGTGCAGTTCTAACATTTGTATCCTTTTCACCTTTATGGTTAGAAACAGTTTATTGACTCAAGACTTTAAAACAGTGTACCACATGGCACCAACTTTTCCCTCAGTGTAACCCTATCTACGATAAGTGATGAAAGCTTTCAAAAAAACATATCCTTCAAAACCAGCATAGAATTTGTCCATTTTCAGGTAAGTTGGATCACTTGGTCTGAAGAATGAAGTTCATTATTTGTTATTCCTTATGTGCTAGGAAGTATAGAAAATAAGATGAAATAAAAACTTCCTTGCAAGAAGGATAAACCCCACAAAACTAGAGAACTTTTCAGTTTCTGTTTTTTTAGGTCAGCTTATTTTGACAGAAAAAATGACAGAGAACTGCTAGATAAGTTGTTACTATTTAGAAATTTGATTTGTACTACCATTAGAGATTTAGGTGCTCTTGTTAGAGAATCACCACACTGCTTCTGTTTTTTCCCACCCCCCCTTTGTATTCAGATTCCTCATACAGGAGCCTAACTTTGGCCTTTGACTTCCAAAAGCCATAACCAAAGTCAGTGGCCCAGTTTTAAATATGAAATCTGTAGCAAATATGTAACAGCATCCCCAGCCCTCAAATTCCCTAAATCCAAGGGCATCTTACATATATATTTAAAACAAGCAAAATAAAAGAATCCCACTTTATCTTTTTTTTTCATTAGCACTTCAGCAAATTATTACTGAATTCATATTTAAAGGGATATAACCTAGCAGCAGAAATCTAAAAAATATTATTCCATTAAGAAGTGTCCTTTATCTCTTATGCATTTAATTATCATACTCCAATTTCCTAATTTAGCAAACTATAAGCAAACAACTGCCATCCACAGGAAGTGGAAAAAAAATAATAAAACTATAAATAAGCACCCAAAGAGCATCTAATTATGTACTGTTATTGAAGTAATGCAAGTGAGAAATAAAGTACAACTTAAGAATACAGAAGCACTGAGAATTCCAGGAAGATCAAGACATTGGTATATTCTTATCTGATGGTTTTATACATCGTGACTATTTAAGCACAGTGACTATCTGGAGGACATTTTTTTATGATTTTAGTAGTATCACGGAACGCACAGAATCTATGCATCTACAGTGACATGACAAAGTTGTGTTTAGTCTCTGCCTCCACAGTTTCAAGCTTCTTTCTCTAAAACCAGCAACCTAGCATTGCTCTCTGAAAGTCTTCCAAGGTCAGTACCTGCCTTATAGCAGAAGTTTATCTAAAGAAAAGCAAGTCTACCAGAAATGTAAATACTAATCTAACAACCCAGCCCTTGAGTTAGTACGCATACACCCTTTGCCACTAAACAGTATTAAAGGCAGATGTCAATAGCACTGCTAAGACAGCTTCACAGAATCACAGAATATCCTTGATTGGAAGAGACCTCTAAGATCATCAAGTCCAACCATTAACCCAGCACTGCCAAGTCACCACTACACCATGTCCCTCAGCACCTCATCTACATGTCTCTTAAATACCTCCAGGGATGGGGACTTCACCACTGCCCTGGGCAGCCTGTGCCAGTGCTTGATAACCCTAATATCCAATCTAAACTTCCCCTGGCACAACTTGAGGCATTACCCCTCGTCCTAGGTTGTTGGCACCTGATTATTCAAGTTAGACTTCAATACAGATACTGGACTAAATGCATACAGTTTTATGAAAATTAGCAAGCTTTTTTCATAACTAATACTAAGAACTCCTGTTTCACACTTCAAACAGGATACTTGCAAGACATGGTATCTCAGAACAGTGCTCAGGTATGGTTTTAAACACTGAATCTCAGGGGAAGGCATCAGCTGAATCACTACAAACACTGCTGGCATTGCTTTCCGGGGCATATCTATAACTGATACACATAAGAAATAATCTGTATGTTTAATGGATCACTGAACAGACAAGTCAAATTAATTAAAAGAACTTCTGGAAAAATGAGCTTCATAAAACTTCTCATAAAACTTCTGAGTATCGCTCCCATTCAAGCTATAAGTCTTCCTTGATAAAGCCAGATGCTGACAATGAGAAGAGCATTATTTTCTTTGATAAAACTTGCAATATTCAATTAGCTACTTACCCAGATCCCCATATACTTGTGAGGTGTGATACTGTGGAATGTACTGCGTTGCCATGTCACCAGCTCTGGTCACGGGTGAGTATATATGACGTGGTGGAGGGGGTATCATGGCTGGAAGAGGAAGGAAGCCAGGCAGTGGGGGATGTGGAGGCCTGTGTATCACTGCGTGACCACCAGGATGAAATTCTGGAGCCTGGGGAACCACCACAACTCTTCGAACACCGTTATCCTCAATAACCTGCACAGTGAGAGACACCACACACCAAAAAAAGAAACGTTTAGTAACAAGCAAAGGAATGAACATTTGGAATGGCAGCCTGAAAGGTATGTATGTTTCTATAGATACTTAAACAAACCCGGGAATGGTAAAACTCTTAAATTTGAGGAAACGAAAACACAAGAGACTAAGAAAAATCAGGGCAGTTAAAAGGCTATCTATGTTCTTTTTAAGTGCATTAACTGCAGTAATGCTAATAATTTCTCAATGAGAATGGAAAAAAATACTGTTAAAAAAAATCTGCCTATAACATCTTAAAAACAATCAAGTATATTTATGGCGTGAGCTGAGCTACTCCCCAGGGTCCTGTTTCCACCCTCATCCACATTGCTTGTATGCTACACTGCTCCTAGAATTTCTTCTACAGTATAACAACTTGACTGCTCCCTGGAAGTGATTTGCTGGGTGAACAGACCTCACACCGCATAAATGGAGAGAGAAAGGGCACAATGGTGCCTGGTCTTTGCTCCGTGCCCAACTTTGTCCTCCAACCCTAACCCAGGAAGCACTTGCCATACTGCACCTGTTGGCATGCAGCAGCCAGCATCTGCATTACACTGTTAAAGCAAAAAAACTAGCACGATGGTAGTCAGCTGGCTCGATACTCCTTTACAACTCAAGGTAGTTTCTAAAAGAAGCTGCTTCTTTTTTTTTTCTCTGTTAAAATATCTTGAATCCTGAAAGAAACCACATGGTACTCGCTTGTGCAAAAATCTCCATGGCAAATGGGAGATTTGACAGGACAGTCTTCAGCTGAGGGACTCGAGTGTAGCCCTTAGCAATGTTGCTAGAAGCTCAAAGAAAGGCAAGCAGCATATGCAATCCCATGATGAGAGGAAGTGTGGTCACGCAAGATGCATGGAGCTGAGGAACACTGTGTGTGGTGCATCTAGCACGTGAGAGGCATATATTGCACAAGTCCTAAAGCAGAAAATGCCCTTCACTAGATGATGGACAGTCATCAACTGGACCAGAAATAGGGTTTTCTCCCTGAAACACATCACAGACAGGAAAATCTGCCATTGTGATGCTCTCAAGATGCTTGTAACACTAGTGGTAAACTCACAAATAAGCATAATTGTTGAGAATACCTAGAGATCATCTTGGCATAATTTGACTTGTATGTATCATGCTGTCAAGCACCTTAGTGTCTGGGATGTCAATGAATAACTTGTTCGCCACTTCTTAGTAAAATGCTGTAAAATAATGGGGACTGCAATGTTTTTGGAGGAAACATCCAAATAAGGAGGAGAAGAGTGGAATCCGGAATATCATGACTATATATGAAGAGCAGGGGATAAGACAATCCTATGACATAAGTTTTCACTGATATTTGAAATCAGGTAGGGACATGTAGACGTACGCCAATGAATAATCTGGTGCAAAAGGAGCAGATCAATACATCAAAGCTCTTAATGCCAAGCTGCTTTCATCTCCACTGTTTAAGCTTAAGGGTATTACGCTTGGCTAGATTTAGTCCCATAACCTGGTGTGAACACCCACACTGTGTCCATGACAGAAAGCAATGACAAATCATTGGTTTTCCCATGTCTCCACTAGGGGTTGGCATGCAGCTGGTACATCTGGAATGAAGCCTCTGCTTTTGTTTTATTTTAACAGCAATCTAATTTGCATACCCCCAAATTATCCTGCTAGCCAAACCCATGCACGCTAAGTGAGGATGGCCTAGAAAATTGTTTCAAAGCTTCCCTACTGTACTGAGAAAGACAGTTATGTAGACATAGCGGTATGCTTCTGGTGTAATGGTAAAAAGAAGATCTTTATACGTAAGCAACAACATTCAGAAGACATGAAAGTATGTATACAATGGAGTTGATCCCACCTTTCTTACATAAACAGAGAGCTGGAAATTAATATAATCACCTAAGTGAACACAGCTTTAAAATATATACATACTATACAACTTTTAAAAAATAGGCTGACTGTTTTCAGTATGCAGAAATTGTTCCTTATGGGGAAAGAGTAATTTTACTAAAGACAACACTCTTTATATCTGTGCAACTATAGCTGTGTGGTATCTAAAGGCAGGATATATTAACAGCAGTAAATACAACTAGAACTTCTGCTGTCCAACGAAATTCTCTAAACACTGAAACGTAATTTTAATTATTTAAGTCCTTTTTGCTTACACACAACAAAATTACAGCTTATCATGATTTTATGAGCAGATTCAGATCACATAGGAAGCAGTTTCCATAAAAAACCAGACTACTTAGTTTACAATTTATTTGTTTTCTTGGGTCTGCTGACAGTCTAAGCAGTCAGAAATAGATACCCAATTCACAGCAGCAGAGACCTTATGTTTAATAGTGTAAAATGAAAAGAGTTTGACAGGTCTGCAACTGTGCCTCTAAATCAAACAACTCCTCAACAGCGGGCCTCTATGAAGCAACTACACAGATAAAAACCTTCCAAAAAGCAGTAAGGGCATCACATCAAGTACATAATTTAAAGTTAAAAAAAAAAAGTAAACAAGCTATTACCCTAATTGTGGCAGCAAAGCGTATAGTTCTGGCATAGGACTGTTTGGTTGAGTGAACTAACCAACCAAACATCATTGGAAAACTCACTACAGACCGTGAATACAACAGCTTAGAGAGGATGAAGGAAGTTGTGCTTATTTTCAGAGTTTTAGAACTACAGTTTCAAAAGAAGAGGGAGCAGTAAATCAGCTTATGAATTGCTTTTCATTTATGTGGTATAAGAAAAATAAGTATGCTTTATTTTGTAGTTATCCCCGACTTCCAACAGAGGACAGTACACTGTGTCACTGACAAACAGGAACTGAAGCAGAGGCATAACATAACTAAATGAAAATGGATAGACAAAAGATGGTTATGCTGAAATTGTTCTTCCAGGATGATGGCTTTAGACATTTAGATGGTTTCCAATTTCTCTCAAAATATACCTGCAGTTGCTGCCATTTAAAGCTATACTATGTCTGAAGAAAATTTGCAAGTTACTTTGCTGGGACTGCACTAAGCCCAGGTTAACTCAGCTCAGCAGCGTTAGACTTTCCTGTGTGCAAGACTAGTATCAAATCTTCTGGCTTGTAGCAGGAACTTCCACCATAAACCACAACAGCTGGTACATTTTGTCAGCAGTAAACACTTCAGAAGCCTTATAAACTACAGGTTTTTTTGGACTATGATACTTCTACTCAGATGAAAACAGCAGACATGAGCTCATTCCACCTGCATCCTGAGCTGCATAGATGTGAAGCACCTTCAGTGCAGAAGTCAGAGAGCTGCAGACCTAGCAGAACACTTGCTTGCACTAACAAGTTCCAACGAAAGGCTAATGAGTGTGCCCCAGCAAGGCCTAGTCCTTCAGCCTGTCTACTGCAAGCTGCCCTCAAAGGAAGGATAAATTAATTTAATAAACATTATTGAGATTGTAACAGGTTACACAACCTTTTAAACATTAAGTATGTCACTGACTGAAATTAAGTACTCAAGAAATATGGTAAAATTCAGAAATTCACTTATCTCAAAAATTCTTTCAGATCTTTAAAAAATGAAGTCTAAATAGGAGTCAAAACTTTTTACTATGACCAAAAGATAAATGGACTTTCATGATTATTTTTAATTCACGTTTCTTCTGCCTGTTTGGGAACTGAACCATGAAGGATGCGTGAATAAATTTATCAGTCAACTTCCAATACATGAAAGGTAAAACCATGAAGCATTAGTCTGCCTAAACTAACAGGCTTTTCTTTTGCTAGAGGACATTTTTTTTACGCAGTTCAGATAATTAGTGTAACACCTGCTGGACACTGTGGGTTTTTTGGTTGCATTTTACATGTTGTAGTCATGAGGCACACACTGAGTCAAGAGGTAGACTGCTCACAAACAGAACATCATGAGAAAGACTTGCATTATGGAGTGGTATTCATCTGCTCTAACTTCCAGGTCTGACCTACTAACTCCTAGGCTCATTCTGTAGTTGAGGGAAAGAAAGAGACACCATCTAGTAGTCCACACATCTCATCATAATACAGGTCTCAAATACAGCCAAGAGGAATCATCCTTTTAATCTACTTTAAAGGATGTCCAGGTTATCTAGCTCACATTTAATTTTCAGGCATCTGAATTAGGAATTGCACAGCACAGAAAATCAGAGCCCTGTTTTAAGATACACTGTGGAAATACATATTATGCAATAATTTATCCCTAAGGGACAGTGGACATTTTTTCCATGCTGTTTGCTACACTTTTTCTAACTGATCTGTGTAACTCCTTATCTGCAGGAAACTTCCTAGACATGAACTATGTACATACATAAAATTGTACTGGTGTCAAAACATCCACTAAACTAGAATTTGGTACAGGTTCTACATAATGAACTATTTGGGTCATGATTATATTTTATGTTCGGAGGGCACTGAGTACATTAGGATCCTGAATTCAACAAGGAACTGTGCTTGTTATTGTCATGTAAGTAGTTAATATATAACTAAACAGGCACATATACAGCATGACAAGTCTCCCATCAGAGATACTACAGGGCTTCTGCCCTTATTTACTTGCTTGACCACAGTGATTCCAAAACTTGACACTAAAATTTATTGAGTTAGCTATTTTAGTTCTACTCCCGTAATTTGCATGAAAAGAAATAAAGTAAGAATGCAATGAAGAGACATACCTGTGGGGCATATCCAGGAGGCACATAAATAGTAGGCACTGAACCATTTGGGGACATCATTGGAACCTGAGCAGGACCTAAATGGGTTACAGAAATATTTAGTACAGCATGATTTAATAATTTGAGAAAGTTGAAAGAACATACTGAACTGTAAAGTCTCTGTGAAAAACATACAAGATAATGTGGATAAACAAAGGCAACGAATTGTACAAATAAAATTACAGCAAAGGGCACCCTTAGAAACCTAGGAAACAGTCAGTAAAAAGAAAAAAAAAAAGAATCAAAATTTAAAAAAATTCACCAGCATATATTTCTTCCTTCTCAGTCAGTAAGCTCACAGAAAAGCTTATATAACTTTTAAATGGGTGACAAGTTAAAAGAAGTGTCCCAAGACAAAAAGACAACAGCAGAGACTAAAACAGAAACAAAAAAAAATATGTATTTGAAACAAATTGCTGAAACTAGATAGTATTAAGAGTTGTAAAGAAAATTACTTACAAAAATGCTGCTCTGTTACTATGGTCTTATCACCTGAAGTGGTCTCAGTACCACAGGAGTGGGAGGTTGCAAACAGGACAGTAACTTAAGGTCCTGGGGAAAGCCAATGTATTACAAACCAGTAAGTCTGCTCCTACTAATGGGAAAAGATGTGACACTATGATGATCCTTGTACCATGCAAACCAGAAAGAACAGAGTTCACAGACACTTAGATAAATATGACACAACAGGGATGTGTTAAGGTGGCATTTGCAGATAAAGCACTGCCAGGAAAATCTGACACCTTCAAAGAGCACAGGGATGCTGTGCTATACTTGGATTTTCAAAAGGCTTTTGACAACCTCTCTCAAAGACTCTTAAAGAAGTAATGCTGCCTTTGGTTAAACCAGGCAAAAGGCTTCTCATGAATAACAAACTGGCTTGAGAACAGGAAACAAAGAGAAGTAGTAGCTGATCAGCTTTCAAAGTGCCTAGAGTGACCAAAGGAGTCCCACAGGCACGAAAAGAAGAACCTGCTCAATGTATTAAAAAAACTTTTAGAAAAGGAAATGAACAGTGAGGTGACAAATTTTTGGTATGCTGTCAGAGAGCTGCAAAGGATCTCACAGTACTCAATGACAAGATGATAAAAAAGCAGAAGAAACAGTGTTGATAAGTGCAAAGTAATGCATCTGGACAAAACCAGAAATATTTATTTAGTGATAAGCCATAAATTAGTTGTAAATAAACAGACTATGGAGTTACTACATATATTTCTAAGGAAATACCAGCTGTGTGTTGTTCAGTGGCATTAGCAGAAGGAAAGAGAACATTAAAAATCATTAGTAACAGAACTGAGAACAAGCAGAAAACACTATTATGCTATGGTATAAATCCATGTTGCACCTCAATATTTTGAGCCTTATGTGCAGTGTTTGTCGCCACCTTTCAAAAAGAACACACAGAACTACAAAAGGACAAAAATAGAGATAAGCTTACAGTGGCTTTCCCCCTGTTTAGCAAGAAAGATTAAAGAGACCAGGATTCTTCCGCCTGAAGATAGTTAAAATGTAAAAGGGCTGGCAGCAGACAAATAGTAAAAGACCTATAAAGAAACTCCACCCACAAACTGTCTAAACATGGGAAGATACATCATTTACCGTTTCTTATGTGCAAGAACCAGAGATATTAAACTAAACCACTGTGTAAAAGGTTTGAAAAAGATAAAGGAATTTCTCACGAAATGCACAGCTAAATTGTGTAACTCGTTGTTTTAAGAACATTGTGGAAACTAAAGGTTAGGTTCAGAAGAAATGAAACAAATTGAGAGAGCTAATTCATTAAGAGCTGTAAAAAATACAAGTATTACTTTTGGTTCAGGAACCTAGAAATAACAAAGTTATTTCTGTGTGCCTGCCCTATTCTTATGCTCTCCCCTTTAGTGTTTGATACCGGCCTCTATCAGAGCAAGCACATTGGAACAGGCTTCAAGCATAACTGCCTACAGACATCCTTACATTTTTGTGTTTAAAATACACAACAAATCGCTGACGTTTAATTATCAAAGAAGAACTGAAACACAATATAATATGACCAGGTTCTGTGGTAAGTGCATCACGTTGGGATTCAGCCATTCCAGGTTGCATTCTCCAAATTTCCAATTCAGTTTAGTGAAGCTACCAAAGTGCCAATCCAACTCTTAATGAAGTTTCAAGAATACTCCTGAAAGGGCATTCATAGATCCACATTAATGTTTTATAAACTCAGTTAAGAACTGTAAATGGAAAGTACTAAGTAAATGCAAAGTACACTATATAAGACTAGCATACCTCCTTCTGATAAGTGTGAACTGGATGGAAAAATAAAGATAACTACGAATGCCAACAGCCAGGCAAAAGGAACAAAACGCAGCATGTAACCCAACTTGATTATACATACTATAGGGACTTCTTTAGAATAAGATACAGAAGTTTTGAAATGTATTACCTGAAAACAATGACAGCTTTATTCTCGACAAAGTGTTAAGCCACAACTGGGGTCTTAATTGAAAGATTAACTCAACTGCGTAACAGCAAAGAATATAAGGACTATAAACTATAAATTGAGAACTCAATCTTCTTCAGGTCTTTTTGCTCAGCTGAAACTCAAAAATATTTCAATGAAAGTTTCTCTTGAGTATGGAGTGCTAAAAAGTAATGAAAATGAAGTGAAAAGCAGCAAAAGAGAAGCTGAAAAAGTGCTTTAGAGTATTAGGTTACAATAAATTCGAAAAGGTCAACAGTAATAGTAGCATATTTAATGTAAATTGCCATTCAACTAAATAATGGATTAAATTCTTACATAAGAGGGTGGATTTTATGTAACTTGTAGCTTGTATTGCTTACTTGTAGTTTCTCCATAACAAATACAAAACACTGACACTTTTATTAGGCTCATAATTTTAAACTACGTAAGTTTCAGGTTAATTGAGAATTAAGACCACAGTAACTTGAACTTTTTATAGCAAACTCAAGGTCCTCGGGGGATGACAGAACTTTAACTTCAACAGCCTGTTTCTCTGTGAACTGGTGAGTATCTCCGCGTTTGGCTTTTTTGTTTTGTTTTGCTTTAAACAGATAAAGCATACTGTTTAACAATCTTTCTAAAGCATACTTATTTAGTGCGTTAATCTCTCTAACAAACAAACAAAAAGAGCAGTTATCTCCAATCCGGTACAAAGGTAGAACCACAAAGCCATTTTCAGTACACCCATAATCTAGCAGTCACAAAAGTAAAGACACAAAGGCCATGCACAGACCTGAAAAATTACTGCAGTATTATAACAGAGTCAAATTAATAGTTGGGAAACTTGCATTCCATATTCAGCACTTCAAAGTTCCAGAATTAACAAAAAGGTATTTTAATATTCAAGGTGTAAGAGTGAACTCCAATTTACTTCTGATTAGATTTCCAAGCGGCTGTGGAATCAAGTTAGATTGCAGAGGAACACTCAAGAAAATGGAAAGCATGGAAAAATAAGGTGGCAGACTTTATATATTTTACTGAACATAGGGTTTCTTGACAGAAAGCATATTGTTACCTGCAAAAATTAAAAAAAGCTTTCCTGTCTTTAAAGATAAAATGCTAATACGCCATAAAACCAGATTACTTTTTTTCCTTTGAAAAATAATAATGTGATGATCCTGGCCCTACTTCAGTGAAATACACTGCAAGAGGAATTTTCATGCTTTAGGTATTGGCTAGGCTGCTGCACGACAAAGTCAGTGTATTTTACCATGAGTTGAGACTGATTATGAAGCAGAGCGAAAAACAGCATCACGAATTTGTGTTAAACAAACATCTAATTTTCTGTATTGCACAAAATTGGAACTGACTTCATCCAAACCACTCTATCATGAATGTTGATGACCACTGTAAAAGGAGGTCTCAAATCTTCTATATACGTTCAGGTACAAGAGTTCTCTTGTATAAGAACTGGAAAAGAAGTATTGTGGGAGACAAAACAGACACATAGCTGTGTTACAGACTTTGTCATTGAAAAATGACTCGTCAAACACAGTGAAGGTTTATTTAACACAACTGAACCCAAGAGGCAGACGTTTCACTACACCGTTGGTTTATTATTGCCCTGGAATTTGCTATTTCACTACTACGAAAGGGAAAACTTTTAAAGTCTCTATGTAAGCATTCTGTCCCAAGTTTTAAGAAGAAAATCAAGGTGTCTATCAAAGATCACATGGAACTTGGAATATGTGTCCTGAAACAGGAAATACGTTAGAAAATCCCAGCAATGAGGAACACCTCTCCTCCCCCAGCAACAGCAGGTGATGCTCTCCAACACGTCCATTAGAGCAGACTGTAAAAACCTCGTTAAGCTCCTTACAGCTACCACAAGCGTGTGGCAAGCCCCGCAGCGCGGCACAGCCGCTGGGATCATGACAAACTGATCTAAACAGAGCGACTCCTGACACTGAGGCCGCCGCCGCAGACACACCGCTTCATTGCAGCCATTAAGCACCGCAGCGCCGCCCGGGGCGGCCCACAGCGCACAGCAGCAGTCGCCGCCGCCCGCGTGCGGAATGCTCTTCCGGGGCAAGGCACCGCCAGCAGCGCCGCGCTCACCGCACCCGGGCTGGCCGCGGCCTCCCGCCGCAGGGCCGCCGCCGCCCCCTCCGCAGCCCGTGTGTCACCCACAGAGGGGCCGAGCGGAGCCTGGGGTGCCCCGCATCATTTATCACCCAGCCACCACAGCCTTCCCCCATCCGCACTGCCGCAGAGGCTGCCTGCGGCGCCGCGCCCCGCTTTCGCGTTTCACTGCGGCGGCCGAGCCGGGCAGCGGGTAGACCTTACCGCTCATTCCGAGCCGGGCAGCGGGCAGGCCGGGGCCTGGGCCGGGCGGGCGGCTGCTCCCCGGCGCGCCGCGGCAGGCGGGGCAGCGGCGGCGGGCGGGGCGGCTCGCTCAGGTGCGCGGCTGCCCGCTCCGCTCCGCCCCGCTCCGCCCTGCCCGGGCCGCGGCCGGCTGGGAGCCCGCCAGCAGGCGGTCGGCACAAGCGACGAGGCAGGCACGGAGCTCAAGGAACGGGCGCGGCGGCCTTCCTGGCGGCCCCATCCCCACGGAGGAAGGCGTCCCCGGCCATCCCGAGGGACTCCTGCGGTGGTTCGTACTGCAGTCTACTGGCTGTCATCGCTTGGTGCGATCCAGGTTCTTGAGCTGAAAGCTTTTACGTTAATTGGCATAACGAAGTTATAAAGGATTACTTCAGCGCAATCCTTCCATTGGATTTACCTTTAGCTGAACTGCTAATCAGTTTTCACCTCAGAAAGGAGGTGCGCAAACAGCTCTAGGTCCAAACAGACACTTTGGGGTGCTGCGTTTGGAAAGAGGCGATGACTTTGATACTAATCTGTGTGGCTACTGCTGCTCAGGGGCACTGCTATACTTAGCATTAGTCTAATGTGAATGGCGATGAATCACTGCGATCCCCAGGAGGAAACAGCATTCAGGATTTACTGCAGCACATTAGGTTAACTGTGGCTCTATAACCGAACACCCACACTTTGACATCATGCAGGCAATGATATGCATTGCTGACGCAAGCGCTGACAGGATCAAACACAAAGGCCACAGCAGCTGAAACAATAGGGCGCACAGCTGACGTAGCAGCACACCCCTCTAACACCAGCAGGCTGCAGTAAATCAGTAGTCCCAGATGCCATTAACAGTTGCACCACTCTGCCTTTTACATAACGGCTAATACTTACGAGTTTTATTTTGGGCTCCCAGCAGATACAATTAATTACAAAACCCCAGTAACAACCACCACCACCAATTGGTCTACATGTGTAAGCTATGCCTGGAAAATACTTCCAAATTACTGCTTTCGGATAATGGGCACTAAAAAATTGTCAAAAAGAATCAGCAGCTTTACATTTACTAGGTGCAATGTAACCAAAGCAAGTAATATCAAAAAAGAAAAGCACAAACAGAAGTTACTGTTAGGCCTGAGCTGGGGTAGAGGCACAAGAAGGAACTGTGAACACTGCAAGGCTATCAGAGGACTTCAGTTCACAACACTGTCAGTTTAACATATTCCTTATGCTCTAAATTCATTCTGACAAAACAATCCCTTCCCTCATCCGTCTACTTTTGCCATCAAAGCTGGACAATGGCAGCTGACAAAGCAGCAACATCAATTTAAATATATTAATTGGCTACAAAAAAGTATCAGTAGACTACAGGCTGGCAAACACAAAGAAAAACTGAAGGTACAACGTTCACATGGTTCCTTTCAAAAGCAGGGGGAAAAAGTATCAGTTTCATCCACAGAGACCTTGAAATAATTAATTATCATTAATACAGCTATCGTTTTTCTTTTATAACAGCCTCACGCATGTTCAAAGGAAAAAGGTGACAATGGATTCTATGTTCAAATGTTAAAGGTACTTTCATCTGTTTCTAAACAAAGATCCCTGTGCAATTTTGTGATTAAAAAACCCTGCAAGCCCATGCTCTTGAACAGTACAGCTTCACAACGTGACGTTAAACTTGGGAGCTTGCAGAAGGATGATTGTAGTCTTTTGAGGAACTCCAACAATAAAAAGTTGTTATATGTTCAGTCTGAAGCAATTGCATGGCACAGGGATCAACTCTATCCTACTTCGTTAACAAAAAGTACCAATGAATCAAAGATGTTAACATGGAAATACAACGCAGATCTGTACTGTGCTGCCTAGGTTGCTAAATTGCTCCGTTTCGTTTGCTGTTTTAGATTTAGACTTAGGGTAATTATTTAGTTATAATGTGGAAGAATTATGTCAAAAAATTGTTCTCTCTCCCTCCTAGTCTTTCTGTTTAAATGTCAGGTGAACAATACACCATTGCATTTCAAAGGGAGTCAAATATGATATACCATTCTTAACACAGAGAAGCTTTGATGAAAATGTTTTTATTATAAGCTGGAAAAATAATCTGCACTTGTCCTAATCTAACTGCATCGCATATTTGCTTAGCTTTTTCCTCAAGGACAGCCTAATTTCCTAATGAATGCTGAGCAGCACTGATCTGCAACTTTTTCAGACTAATATTTAGTATTTGTGCAGACTGCTTAATCATGTTCCACTTGATTCACAACATTCAGGATAAACTACAATTTAATCATCTAATAGTTGTTACCACTAGAATTTGTGGTTTTCTAATCAGGTATTTTTTTTTCCCCCATACAGCACTGCAGACCGGAAAGTTAAAAAGTTAAGCACTGCTACTGCTAGATGGTTGTGGTTAAGAGGTGAACAGCACAAGTGAGTCTCAACAGTTGGCAGTTCTTGGTGTGTAGACAGTAGCTTCTACGAAAGAACATGTTGATTCAGAGAAGAGAGATCTTGGAAGGAACAACCATCAACTTCAGCTCCCCCTCTCCCTGCCTGGTTGTGCCAAAAATGAAATTGTGTAGTATAATTACTTGTAAAGGCCTTTTCAGCATCATTATATTCAACTTATTACACTAATGAGTTATTTTTCCTGTGCAGACTTACCTGGCTACGTTGATCTGAAACTAGAATGCAAAATTATCTGGCATGTTCTGCTGTCTCAAAGCTGGCGCTCAGAGAAGCACCCTCCCGCCTTTCTACACGTTTCTTAATATTCCCACCTCAAATTATTATCCACATGTGTAAGTATATATAGACACACACAGATTATGATTACAATATGACTTACTGAATATTATTTATATGAATATGATGTATCAATTAAGAAAATCAATAGCATACATATAAATGCTGAAACAATATTACAAAATTCTAAGGTAGGGTGTTCTAAAACTATGGCTGAAAATACACAGAAGACTCTGTGGATATAATAAAATTCTGTTTCTGCAAACTGTGATTGAATACTACAACACTGTGTCAGAAACTCGAGCAAGAAATTAAAACCAGAAAAGGCTGCCAAGAGAAAATTCAGTGCCCAACTTTATTTCTATCCAAGGCAAACATTTCTAAAGATGTACTACTCAGTTCCTGGAATCTACTAGTAACATGTACTTTCATTTGAAAACCTCTGAGAGTTGTTTAGGCTTCAAGCTAATTATATAAACAAATACAATGCAGATTCAAATGGTTCATTTAAAATAAAAACAAAGCAGAACAAAAATTAATATGATTATAAGCAGCCGAAGTCCTTCTAGTATCTGAAATAAACACTACACGCATCTTTCTTTAAAAAGGACCAATTTGGGAGTGGTCATTCCTAACTGGAAGACATAACAAAACTAAATTAGCAGGACGTGATGTATCTCACCTTTCCAGGAATCCCATAATCCAGGATTCTACATGATTTAGCAGAAAGAGGGAAAACTACGTAAATCTAGTTGTGGAGCCAATGTCATTCTAGAGTTCTAGGGTACAAGACCAGGGCTAAATGTTTTTCTTAGTAAAGGCAAAAGGTTAATGATAGCTGATGATTTAAAAAACCCCTCACACTCAACAGCTCTGTCCCACTGACATGTTACTCTCTTAAATGTAATTCTTGCATTAGGTAACCAAGTTTGCAGTTCTGGTCAGCTGAAAAGGTCTTCTGTAACAATACAAAGAAATGGAAAGAGTTCAGTCCTACAGGACTTCCTCTCTTTACACTCACCACATACAATTATCTTTACGCCTACATTAGAGGTTACATTACTTGAATACACCAACAACGATTCCATCAACATTGCAGTTCCACAAACAAATGTTCAGATGTAGGTTTCTAAGCTATGAAATAAAATTTGAAGTAACACCTTCTTATAGTTTTATTTCAAATCATGAGTGAAGGAAACAGTCCTTGAAGCTGACCATTCAAGAAGTGTCATTTGGTAATGCAAAATCCTTCTGTCATGACACAAACTATAGGGAACAAGCCCCAAGCAAATTACACAATCATCACATGACAGAACTGAGACATAAGATCAAACTGAAAACATCTGATGTTACACACCTTACACTTCACAGCATGTAAAGCAAACACTTGGCTTCAGCAGGGTGATTCACTGGCTGCCTCCAGAGGACAAATCTGTGCTTCTGCACATTTATCAGGGAGCCACCTCATACCAAATGACACAAATCATTAAGTACAGACAGTGTGTCTTCAAGTAGGTATCTGGTTCAGACCTGCTCTAGTCACTCTTTTGCCCAGTTTCACTAGAGCACATCAAGTTATCTAAGAGTAGTTTCCTACTGTCAGGAAAAGGTGGTCTTCAGTTAGAAGGTAAGCTAAATTCTGTGCTATGCTCAAGCAAACTAAGTCCACAGCTTACTCCTGTCTAGGAAAGTGCTATTAACACCAGACTAAGGAATAACCTGGCTCACCTCTGCTCTGAAGATGGGCCATTAGAAACTGAAATGCAACACACTAAGCTCCTGTCCATGCTAGAGACACTTAACTCCTTTCATTAAAGAGCTTCTAAATGGAAAATACAGAGCCAGCCTTTAAAATGGGAATAACAACCCAGGACTTCACCTAAATCATGCAGGAAGATCCACTGCATCAACAGAGAAAGGCAGACTGCCTTCTCATGTAGTTTTCCTCTAGAATCTTTTATTTTTTTTTGAGGTGAAGATGCCCATCTCCAAAAGGCGACACGGAAAAAAGCCTAAACTCGGAATACCCCAGAGTCTCATAGCTAAGGGACTCTGCTGGAATCGGGAGCTACAGGTTCAGATTCTGTGGTACTTCAGTGAGCTAAAAACCTCTCAACTCCTTGATTCTGGGCAAGTGCTTTAACCAATTTCCTGCTGCTGATACTGTTTGCATTTGGGGATAAACTTAATATAGCCTGAGTAAACAAATGGCCTGTCTTTCTTTTTGGAGAGAGAAAGGCAACATTTATACAACATCTCTATATTTTCTCTACTCCAGCATGTCTTTGATGTCTGGCTTCTGGCCGTCCCCCTGCAACCTCACGTTTTGTACAATTACACGCATCTAGGGAATGCCATGGTCAAAACAGGAGAAACAATGGATTCAATGTGCTTGCTAGGATTAGATCATGATTCAGTGGGTGACCTGGGCTGTGTCTGAGTCTTCTGCAGCTAAAAGCTTCTAAAGTTAGAACTAAGGTAGAATCCAAACACCCTGAACATGACCCCTTGGGATTACAGTCCGTCGCAGAGACATAGTTTTCTGTCTTTTCACCAATAACAAGACATGCCTATGAATGCTGCTACAATAGGGGTTGCTCTGAAAAATTACTGATCTTGAAAATCATTAATACCATTGCACCTGACATGATAAATACTTAAATATTTAGATTAAGACTTCTGATTCTGCTAATGACTTAAGGTCAACACACAAGAATTTTCATGTTCAAAAAGCTTTGCAGACATTTGCTGCCAAATTAACCAACCCCAAATCAGCGTACACATAAAAAAGAACTGATGTTCTCAGTCAGACTTATCAAGATATAAAGGCACCATGCTTACTACCAACACCTGCAGCCTCTTCTGTAGTGAAATATTTATACTATCACTAAACACTTTCAACCAATTCTCACTGCAAACCTCACATTTTACTGGTGAAAGTAAATCATCATCACAGGCTAATAAAGGCTTTTAAAATTTTATTTAAATATTTTAAATTTGTTTTAGCATTTGAAATTTAAAATTTGGTATTTTTGGTGTTTTATGTGACAAAGGCTCCTCGATTCTTCACTATGAACTCTTTACAGATCCCTTCAACAAGGAATTATTTTCCCCAAATCTCAAGAAAGTTACCACACAGGGAAAGTACGTAAGTTCAAACATTAAGAGCATCTATGACAAAGGCTATTGTTGGCTTTCGACAATGTTAATAAATATGTATTATCAGAAAGTAAGTATCTGGTAAGGCAGTAAACAGGGACCAGACAGAAAGATAAGCTTATGCCTTTTCAGTGTTCTCTTCAATTTGCTCTGTAACCAAATATGTTTTAGAAAGTAACATACCCACTGTTTTGGCAGCCAAAATGAACTCAGAGCCAGAAAGAACTATGTAAGGAATCTACTTACCTGTGCCAAACAAGAGGCCAGGGATAAAATAACTAACTTGGCTCAGACATATAAAAGTTGTCATTCCAAACCAGAAGAAAGGGAAAAAGTCACATACATATAGTGGAGCTCCTTACCATACATTATCCATGGATCATGATATTCCTCTACTAGGGAGCTGAGACAAGAATATTGCTTAATGGCTTGAAAGTAAACGTGTCCTTTGTGCAGAAACACTTCTATTGCTTCACTACTGTCTGGATGCAGGAGCTCTAAATTTCCTCTTGCTGGACCGTCAGGGCTAAAGAACTGAAAAAGACCTCATGAATCAAGTCTATTCATCTGCAGTTGCAGGTTCATTTCTCTCCATTAGCATATATCAAGATCCATCATAAATGGATTCTACGTAAAAGCATCAAGACCAATCTTAAAACAGTCAGTTCTTTTACCCATACGTCTCTCACTGGAGAGCTGTTCTGAAGTACCACTTTCCTAGTAGCCAGGAGGTTTCTTGTAATTAGATAAAAGTTATTCACAGCCATGTGACATCCAGCTGGCCTCTAAACCAGAACTGGCATTAACTATTAATTTCTTTTTAAAAAAAAAAAAAAAAAGAAATCCTTGGTGTTTACTTACTCATTCCTAAAAACACCTCAATTTTAGCCAAACAAACCAAGGTCGTCTTCTCTCCTTTTATAAACAAAGCTCCACATTCTCCTAAATATCCTCATAGCTTTTTTTTTTTCCTACAGCACCTGGAATCAGCTTCATCTTTTGTAAACAAGAATTATCAAATTATGGTTAAGGTCTTGGCAGAATCCTGTAAAATGCTGCTAAACATCCCAAGCTGTACTAGCAACATCTGCCCAGATACATTTTATGACCACAGTAACCTTTACAGACACATTACACTGGAGATAATACTTACCTTGTGTGTCAAATAGCTTGCCTGCTTCCTCATCCTCCTCAAGTTTCAAGCGAGGAGATCCCCATCTATAATTTATTAATCTTATGCATGACCTTGCATTGTACATAACTGCATTTCACCCCATTCAGAGGAACCATGCAAACAGCACTCCTTTAGACAGTGAATGCATGTTCTTGTTTATCTTTACCACTTCTGGAATATAGATTTCCTATGCCATTGGAGTTGTTTGGATGATCAGCTTTGCTGAAATGCCAAGTATTTCTAGAATATCAAGCTACCTGAGTGCATTGGTTACCAAGTGATTAAGAAGGGATATATTTACATTGTAGGCCAGCTATGTATTGTGCTTTAGCATTCAATCCTTTCCTATTTCATCCACAATTTAGAACCTTAAAAAAAAATAAATTAAAAAAGAGGAAGGTTATATTGACTCTGCTGAAGCTCTTTAGAGATAGACATCAAAAAACATTCTGTACTATGCGTTGAATTTTGCAGCGCGGAGACAGGCAACATGCAGGTATCTGGCCTCAAGACTACACTGCATACTTGCAATGCTTTACACCTGCATTCTCTAGTCCTTCTATTTACTTCCCACTGGCCTTCATATCCCCCAAAGCTATATCCCATATAGAAAAAGAAGCTGAATGTCAGGTAAGTTTATATCTATGTTCTCAGGCACTTCTGACTTCCCGTTCACCTCTCTGAAGCTGCACAGAAGTGTTTACCTGTTGATGTACTACTTGTCCAGACACAGCAGCACACCACCACCATACAACAAGATGATCCAGCAACACACATTTATGTGCTTCTGAAAAGAACCCCAAACCCAACACCCTTCTATTTGACTGTGTCACCAAGATGAGACCAGATTCTTTCCCATCAAAAATAATGGATCTATTTTTTGGATAAGGGGACTAGGCTCAGTAACTGAGAAAAAAAAAAAAAAAAAAGAAAAAGAAAATATGCTGAAATTCTATGAACATAATGGACAGTTGGAAGGCTATTATGGGCAAATCAGTGCTCTGAATGGTATTTTAAAGACCTGTCAGAGGATGAACTGGGGAAACAACCTACAGATAAAGCTGTGTGGGCATATGAATAAGATTCCTAGTCTAGTATGTGTCATTTCTTTGCTGGAAGGAAACTTGAGAATGTATATAGCTGCAATTAAGAGAAAATACAGGGTATTTTCAAGGTACATTTTCCTCCTTTTTATGCAATCTTCCTCTGTGTAAACTACCTTTGCATAAGAATTAGAAGGGTGTACTAAGCATAAAAACACACCTTTCACAAATATTTTATAGAAAAGGCTACATACACATCATGTCAGATTTACAACCTGTGTAGAAAAGCATTGTTCTAACACACAGTAAAAAGTGATCAAACTGTAAACAATCAATCTCAAAACCTTGTATTTTCATTCACTGAAGCACTGCTTAGTCACCAGACGCTCCCCAAAATTGCACTGCCAGTAGTGTCACACTAAATCAGAGGTAGTCACTCTGTTTTTGACCCCTTGCTATCCAATTCAGAAAAAAAAGAAAATCTCTTTAAGAAAAAAAAAAATATTTTAGCTTCTCAAATTCCCAAACTCATCTTGGGCTTTAGGCACTCCAAGGATCTGCCTGCAAGACAGCTTTATTCGTGTGTAATATCTTTTGAAAAATAAGAGTAAGAAGTCAGATGAGATTTCAGATTTAACTAAATTTAAAAAGCTGGGTAAGATTAAACTGATTTTTTATTTAATTTTTTTTTTTAAATCAAACAAAACAATTTTGTGCCTGATCACAAAACAAGAAACAAAATATATGGAAAGCATAACAAAAAGCAAAAATAAATGCAAACTTAAGTATGTTTCATATAATTTTCTAAACCTATCTGCTACTTCAGAGTTTTACTGAGATGTCTCCTGGCTGCATAAACCATAAGAGCTAACTCTGTCAAGAGTGGTGCCTTTCAGAGCACAACCTCTTCAAGGCTAAAGCAGCTGAGGATGGAACACAGTAGCACTTCACGTAAGTGCTATCTTTCAAAATACTATCTTAAACGCAACTTGTGGGAAAAACAGAGAAAGAGAGAAAGGCTGACAACTCTCTCTAGATGCATCTTTCTCCTGCTCTCTGTCATTGTCAACTTTCATTCCGATTCTTAGAGAAGACTGCAGTATCATTAAGTCACAGCTCCTGGACCTAACAGTTCTTCCCTCTTCCCATGAATTTGATTGTTTCCACCTGCTTAGTGGTTTAGTCTGGTTTTTTTGGTTAGTTTTTGGAACTGGCTTGCTAAAGGTGTATTTTACCAGTAGGGTTTTCCCTACTTTGCGACTTTGTCTCAACCCACAGTCCTGTTGCGGTCTTTGTGCAGCACAGCCCTTCTACTTTAAACGACCTGCCTATATTTCGTACGGTGTTTCTAGGGTTGTTGCAATACTTTGTTATGAAGAGGTCATCATGAGGAATACTCACTATTCTGCTCACAGTAGCTTATTCACATCTTATTGAAGCAACAACTCCATGTTAACTCCTTTTAAGAATGATTAATGAAGCAATAATATAGACTATTGGTTTGGCTTCATAGTTCTTATTGTAGCTTTCTTTGGTTGTCTAGGAAGGCTCATCCATTCTACCTATAAATACAACTGTCAAGATCATCCAAAGGAAACAGTGTACACAGTATTTATGAAGATGGCCTATATGTAGAGCACCAAAGGGAAAGGATAAGTGAAACTGCTGGAGAATGGGGTACTGGAAAACCAAACTGAGAACAGGCACAGGAGATAAACCATATGCTAACAGAATAACTGATTAATCACAAGGGAAAGAAGGTGTAGTCAGCTTCTCTAGCAGGTCTAATACCATTAACTTGAGATCCATCTACAAGTTATTGGGTGCTGTACAGTTACTTGAAAAAATCTGAAGCTCTTTGGATTTTCTGGAAAGCTCTTTGCAGTCTAAGAAACAGCGTCTCTTTGGCAAAAAGAAAAGAAGAAAAGCAGTGCGTATAGCTGTATTTACTACTAGTGAATTTGGCCCTTCCAACTTTGAAACCCCATGTAATTACACTGTTTCTTAATGGCTTTAAGTGGCTGAACTTACATGCTTGTAATTGATCTTTAACTCACATTGCACAGTAGCTGTTTACATTTGTGCACAGCTAGGCTCTATGTTTGTAATGACCTTGTTATCTTTCTCCTCTTCTTCCTTTCCCTCATTTGGATAATAAACTGCTTTAAATGTAAAATAGATTGCTGCATGTCTGCAAAAGGAAGAAGAGGAAGGGAAGTTATATTACCATGATTTTAATGAAGTTGAAGACTTGTCATGATCATGTTAGTCATGCAGTCTGACAAAACCTCAGTCATTTAACAGACAGTCAAAAATTTACTATTAATAACACATGCAAGCCATACCTATTGAGCCATGCACTACCAATTCATCCATTAGAAAAAAAACAAAACTAAGCACAGAATAAAAAAAATCCCTGGATTCAAAGCTGCAACATTCAGTTAGATTGCATTCTGGCAAGAAAAGTATACCTGGACCCACACAGACAACACAGTAACCTTGCACAAGTGAAAATGAAGGAAAGGGAGACTAACCTCCTTGTCTCTTTCTCTTGCTATCTTGGCCCTCTGTCTATGCAACAATTTTTAGCATCAAAGGAGAAAGCATGGAGGCAGAGCAATGTCAGGCCCTGTAAGCTGCTGATCTGGCTGTGGCAGCCTGGGTATGTGTGGGGAGCTTGCTCTGTCTCGAGGAACTCTGGAAAAATAACGGCCAGGTGAGCTACTCCACAGCCATGAAGACTTTGGTTTCCTTCTCAGTCTGTCTGCCTCCCTTCACAACTACCATATGCCTGACAGTGGTCCACCAGATAAGGCAGCCATGACTACTTTTTAAAGTACAAATAGAACAAGAGTAAATAAAAATTAATTAAAAGGTATTTCTTCATTAACAGTAATTCTTTGATAGAAGTCTGAGTACTTCCACAGCTACAGCTACACATCAAGGATGTGGCAATACAACTTGAATCTCACAGGGCAGAACTATAAAGAAATTTCCTGGGGTCTCATCTAACAATCTGTACCATTTTCCAACAGATGACACACCAGCCTGTACTCATACTGTATATGTGGTGAAAGAGGATTTAACAAAGAAGTCCTTGATGCACAAAGTTCTAACCTTTCCATTTTTATGAAACCCAGTGCAAAGTCAACTTAAAATCATTAAGTTTGCATTTCTTTGTTTTTAAAGAATTAATCAGATTATGAAAATGAGAAACTTATTAAATAAAGAAGTTAGAAATCTTCATGAAACTTTATTTCAACCATCCAGATTACATCCAATTAAGATACAGAAAATGCTATCAGCTTAAATTATTCTAAATCTTAGGACATTAAGTCAAAATACTAAGTAAAATATTTTCTAGACTCCTTTGCCTGCATCTCTGATCTTTGATTCAGTTCAAACTGCTAACTACTTACATTAGACACCAAGAAGAGATCCTACATAAATTTTCCCCCCTTTTTCCCCCATAAAGCAAGGAGTATAGGGCTATTTTTTTCCCATCAACAGCAAAGTCAGGGAAGAAAACAGATGAACTGACTGCAATGCCAGGGGACTATTACAATATTGCCAAATGCAGATTTGTCAAGCTTAACATGCTTCATACAAGACTCATCCAACTGATTCCAGACTCAGCCCACAGTAGAACCTAAATCTCAGTAGCTTGAGTTAATACTTCAAGCCTTGTGGGCTAGACATCACCGACTACAGTCATGGAAACCAAGTTTTAGGGGCATTCTCTAGCTGCAACTTATGGCTGTAACTCCATTCCCAACATGCACCTTCAAGTACTGATACCTTCCTTGTAAAATGTGAGATGCTAGATAGCCATGGAAATGGATGAGTTCAAAGAGTTCATATGCTTGAAGACATTCACTGTGGGTACAACTGTGAAACAACACACTCAAATGAGATGTTTCAGGATGCAGTCTTACTTATTTCAGCTTATAATAGCCAGGCTTTAGCTCCAGAATGGAGACATCTCATTTAGGTATCTAAAATTATGTGTCCGCACACAAGTTAGGACTTTAAACTCCTATTATAGCAAGTGGAGTTCTAGTCAGTACAGACGGTGGAGCCTGGAGAGCTATTCAGTACAAACTGATGTCAGCTGAAAAGAAGCACTGACTAAATTTTCACTAGTTATAATGGGAGCTTAGATCCAAGGCCACATATAGAAACACACATTTAGACACCTAAAATTAGATGACTTCAGTATGCAGCTGAAGCACTGATATTTCAAACAAATGTCTCCAGAACCTTCCTACAGTCAGGCTGGGTTTGCTATGTGGAGCTTGCAGTGTAGTAAGAAGATGGAATAAAGGACATTAGAGAAGATACGAGGGAAGATTAACTGATTAGAATATAAAGGAAAATGAGATGGGAAAAGGAGAACCTGTCTGAACACCTGTATTGAATACAATAAGTTATGAACTCATTCAGATCTCAGAATGTGTAAAATAAGTTAGAAAAATATCTAATAGGAGAATGAGAAAATAAGCAAGGCAAAAAAGTTATAGACATGTTTTGTCCATATGAAGATATTAGGTCTATTAAACACACTTTAAACAGAAATCAATGACAGAAAAATTGTTTAGGGAAAATTACACTACAACCAACATTGTGAAAGAGATCTGAATTAATGCATTTCCCTTTCAATGGTTTTATAATTTGCTGCTGCAGAAGGTGGTAAAACAGGTCTAGATTGTTTTTTAATAAAACTTTTGCCAAGTTTAGTTTATTCTGGGAATAGCATGTTTTAGAAATCTAATATTTATAATCTCAATGAAGTGGGCACAACAGTAGCACAAACTGCTCTGGCAGAAAAACAGCACGATAAAAGGTGGTTTTTCCAGCAACAGCTTCTTCTCTCATCCCTGACTGCCTCTGTAAGGGCTAGAGGAGACTGGGACCACCAAGACCTGGTCATTTATCAGACTTAATGGAGAAGAAGACCAGGCAGTTCCTACAGAAGGCTGAGGGAGCTCTTATGAAGCCAATTCTCATGGCCACTCAGAGTAGAGACAGATCTAAACAACTGACCACTGTATTGCTATGTTTTATTCTGGTCAGGGGAATGACCTTGTTTGGCACGACATTGCAAGTTTTGTTGAGTTACTAGAACAAGTTTGAGAGATGGTCTTGAAAAGAACAAAAACTGCCTCTGCTCTACTGCAAAAGGGACTACAGAATCAACTAGATGTACCTGAGCTAGCTTTAATTCAGCACATTACTAGTAGTAGTACTAGACAAGCTGCAGCAGCAGGGCTTACAGGCAAGTTTTACCTGCCAAGAGTACTTTAATTATGGACTAGATTTCTCCTGTGTGTCAAAGTCAATATATGAACATACTACATGCACTACAGTGACGGCTTAAATCCATCATTATTTGTTTACTTTATCAGAAGGGTATTTGCCATATCTCCACCCAACTTTTATGCTAACCTACTTGTAAAAGGCAGAAGGGTAAGTCTGTTCAATAAAATTTGCAAGGGCATACATGCAGTCCATTTATCACTAAGCTATAAAAAGAGCAGCCCCTCCTTACAATTATTTTGGAATGATAGCTCCAAATCAAGCTGCCACAACCATGCTTCATGGTCACTTTCTCTCCTCATCAACTTGTTGCAACACAGAAGAGAATAAAATCTCCTCTGCAGTCATACTCCTGCACAGCCAACCAATACCAACGTTACTATTTTTAGTTTGACTGTTAGGTACGTGGAAATACAAACATCTATAAAACAATTTCTGAAATGTGTATATTGAAGGTTATTTCCAAGCAGACATACTTTAAAGTTAAGCTACGGCTAGACTCCACTCTGAAACTCTACATGGACATCCTCAGCTGAGAGTTAACTGGCTTTAAGTCATCGCAGCTTGTTGTGACCTCATACTTTCAGTTGACTTGTCTTAGCTTTCCTCAATGCCATTTATAAAGGCCCTTTAAATACTTCCGATGGAGATCCTAAAATTAATCTGTTGAAGAGGATATTAATCTAAGTATCCATATCCAGTTTCAGCCTTGCATATCATGTTTAGTCTTCTATATCACTCACATGGAATGAACTGGACACAGTATTGCAGATGTGGCCTTACCAGGGCAGAGTAGAGGGGGGGAGGATCACCTGTCTCGACCTGCTGGCCATACTCGGCTTAATGCAACCCAGGATGCCATTGGCCTTCTTGGCCACAAGGGCACCTTGCTGGCTCATGGTTAACTTCTTGTCCACCAGGACTCTCAGGTCCTTCTATACAGAGCTGCTTTCCAGCAGGTCAGCCCCTAACCTGTACTGGTATGTGGGGTTGTTCCTCCCTAAGTGCAGGACCCTCCACTTGCCTTTGTTGAACTTCATTAGGTTCCTCTCCGCCCAACTCTCCAGCCTGTCCAGGTCTCTCTGAATGGCAGCACAGCCTTCTGGTGCCACTCCTCCCAGTTTTGTATCATCAGCAAACTTGCTGAGGGTACGCTCTGTCCAGGCCACTGATGAATGTTGAACAAGACTGGACCCAGTACTGAACCCTGGGAACGCTGCTAGCTACAGGCCTCCAACTAGACTGCACCATTGATCACAACCACTCTGAGCTCTGCCATTCATCCAGTTCTTAATCCACCTCACTGTCCACTCATCTAACCCACACTTCCTAAGCTTATATGGGAGACAGTGTCAAAAGCCTTGCTGAAATCAAGATAGACAAACACCTACTGCTCTCCTCTCATCTACCCAGCTGGTCATGCCATCATAGAAGGCTATCAGATTGGCCAGGCATGATTCCTCCTTGGTGAGTCCATGCTGACTACTCCTGATAACCTTTTCTTCCATGTGCTTAGAGATAACATCCAGAATGAGCTGTTCCATCACCTTTCCAAGGATGGATGTGAAGCTAACTGGCTTGTAGTTTCCTGGGTCCTACACTTCTTGCCCTTCTTAAAGACAGGAGTGACACTGGCTTTCCTCCAGTCCTCTAGCACCTCTCCTGTTCTCCATGACCTATCAAAGATGATGGAGAGTGGCCTAGCAATAACATCTGCCAGGTCTCTCAGTACTTGTGGGTGCATTTAAATACATGTTCTTTTATTCCTAAACTTTGCACAGCACTCGGCTGGATACCAAGTAATTTAACAAACAACATAACGTATTTCTAGAGGTGATGTTATCCTTAAAACCAATATATGGGATCAGTACTGCAGTGCCAGGTATCCTAGTACATTCTAAAATCACCACAGAATGACAGCGCACACTTCTTCCACTTAACACAGTGGGTTTAGGATTTGGTAATAAGCTGTAGTCTTCTTATAAAAGAAGCATCTTCCAATGAACATAAGCAGCTAACAAAGTCCCTTCTGAGGGGTTTGCAGCAACTTGTACAGAATTTTTGACTGGTCTTTAACCACCTCCAGTATTAATAAATTAGTTTTAAATAAAACTCAACACCAGTGCACCAGATGATACTGAGAACAAAAAAAATCAAGAGTTCTTTTTGGTTGAAATGTACTTAAAATCAAAATGTAACTGCTATTTAAAATCTTCAGCTTGGTTGCTCTAACACTATCTGAAAACAACCAAAATCACATGAGACTCAGCTGCAGACAACAGCAGATAATAGATTGAGAGCAGCCCTACAGAGGACTTGGGGATACTGCTAGATGAAAAACTAGATATGAGCCAGCAATGTGCGCTTGCAGCCCAGAAGGCCAACTGTATCCTGGGCTGCACCAAAAGAAGCGTGGCCAGCAGGTCAAGGGAGGTGATTCTCCCCCTCTACTCCACTCTGGTGAGACCCCACCTGGAGTACTGTGTTTAGCTCTGGAGTCCTCAGCACAGCAAAGACATGGACCTGTTGGAGCATGTCCAGAGGAGGGTCATGAAAACGGTTGGGCTGGGGCACCTCTCCTGTGAGGAAAGGCTGAGAGTTGGAGTTGTTCAGCCTGGAGAAGAGAAGGCTCCAGGAAGACCTTATTGCAGCCTTTCGGTACGTAGAAGGGGGCCTATAAGAAAGGCAGAGAGAAACTTTTTAGCAGGGCCTGTTGTGACAGGACAAGGGGCAATGGTTTTAAATTGAATGAGGATGGGTTTAGATTGGGTGCAAGAAAGAAATTTTTTATGATGAGGGTGGTGAGATAATGGAACAGGTTACCCAGAAAAGTTGCGGGTGCCCCATCACTGGAAGTATGCAAGGTCAGGTTGGATGGGGTTTTGAACAACCTGATCTAGTAAGAGATGTCCCTGCTCATAGTAGGGTTTGGACTAGATGATCTTTGAAAGTCCCTTCCAATCCAAACCATTCTATGATTCTATAACAGTTTTATTCATACAATATTCTGGGTAATGGGCAGGTTTGATGTTGCAAAGCTGAAGTTCATCTTAGAATGAACTAAAGCTTGTGTTTCATTACTGTAGTCTCAGAATTCATGTGATCTTCTTTTTCCTCTTGACTTCCTTGAAAGAACTTTTCAGAAGTATCTTAGTCCTTATTGTAAAGACAAAAAAAATGGAGGTTAAACTTGCTTAACTTTTATCCCAGAGACCACCCTTAATACTGATACTTCATTTCATTTCAAAGCATGAAGTATTTATGACTCATTCTAATTTACATAAATTTTCTTATTTTATTATGAAAATGGCAATTTTCCTTTGCAGAGACATATAGAACATGGTCTCTCTTATTATGTCAAGTAACATTTAATAGCCTTTAGCTGTAGCTTGGGACTGTTATAAAATGTGCTGAAGATGAGTCATCTTCATTCATTTATTCTGCAATAGGAAGAATTCATGAATGAGTGATCTGCAGTAATTCAGTTCTACAAAGAGAGCCCATTCATACATTTCAAACCTGATTTTCTGAATCACTGTAATGTAGCTGATTATTTCACTTTAACAGAAATTTGGCTTAAGGAAAGTTTCCACAGAAGTCTGAGTATATGTGAGAACAGTTTCATAGATTTAAAAGAGCTCTTCTGAAAATAAACATTCTGGTCTAACACATGGATACACAGATATCTTCCTATCTATCTAGCAAGAAAAGCACAGTGTCTTTGGAAAGTAAGAGACTGACAAATGGTTTGAAATGAAGTTGCGTCAAGAGGGGGCAGAAGTCACTGCTATCATACAAGCCAGTAGACAGCCAAAGAAAATATTTTATAAAATCAGGAAGAATGGCCATTGACACACAGAAGGGCTCATTTGAAGCTGTATTTAAGTCAAAATATGTATAACAGAAAAACAACTAAGATCCAAGATTGCTAAATACAGAAAAAAATAAAGCAACCACACTTCTTATTTTACAGAAATATAAATGTAAGACATAAAGAATAAAATACACAAGTCATTTTATGTCATCAAAATTCCACCAAAATAAAGGAATGGGATTCACGAAGGAGGAAAGGTTCCTTAACCACCACTGCTCTTTTGCCAACCTTAAGAGATTTCAAACTGGGAAATAATCCTAAGAGCCTTTTTACCCAATCTTAACTGCCATGGAAGAGGCCCACATGAAGAAGCCACTACTCACTTATCATGGTTCCAAAACAGTCAAAGCTTTACAGATCATTTATGAGAGTTATGCCAGCAGACTGATGGTAAGTCAGTACAGAGACCTGGGTATAAAAGCAGCATTTTCTTCAGAAGCTTAGCTCAAAGAAAAAGCACAGTGTGCTTCTCCATTAATTGGTGCTTTAAGTTTTCATTACTTCACTGATTGAAGGACAGCTCTAAAACAGTCACTTTGTTCATACATTTGTACATATGTACAAATATGTAAAATACATATGTACAGTTTTGTACATACCCTTCTCCTGCAGAGACAATGACTCTCCTTGTTTTCTGGTTGAAAATTTTTACCCTATGTACAGAGTATCCCAAGTAAGGATAGTTCTCTTTACAAATAAGATAACTATGAAAAGAGCAGCACACAGAGGTGCTCCATCAGTCTTTGTTTCCAACAGACAGGGAGATGATGCAAGAAAATACAATTAACATTATGATTAGATTTATAAGGAATCCACATTGACTTCAGCAGACAGCGCAATCTTAAGGTGGATTGACCAGCAATAAAGTACAAGAGAGATCTAGAATTATCCAAGGAACAGTCACTTATGAAATCACCCAAACTACTGTACCTGCGTTTCTGCACTTCTATTGGGGATCCATCCAGAAGCAGCTCGCTACCTCTCAACTTCCCTTCTTTCATTTTAGCATTATACTTACATAATTTCAGTTTAAACGTATGCCTATGCAAATTGCCTTGCAAGAAATGGAATTTACATTTTATCGTTTTCATCTTTGGTCAATGTTTAACATTCCAAATTCTTACTGTCCTTTGTAATCTCCAATTATTTTGCCTTTTCCTTAGATATCTTTTAGTAAGACTTTACGCCAAAGAGACAACATATTTGTTAGCCACCATTTTGCTAAGTATAAATTAGAATACAGACTTAGAAAAATAGTAAATGAAAATTTTTTGTTCCTTAAAAAACCTGTACTATGTTCAACATTGAGTTGAAGTCCTTATTATTTGTAGAATATTGAACATCCCATAAAATGCGAAGTAAATTAAGCTCTCGGAACCAGTTCATTCTAGAAAGCAAACATCAGAAATGAAGAGGTATTTGTTTAGTGGTCACTTACCATTCTACCACAAATAGGTAAGTGTTGCAAATCATACATGTAAGCATTCCTAGCCTCATTTTAAAAGGGATAAGGGAATGCCTGCAATAAAGTATTAAGTGCGTTTCATGAAAAAACTTTGCTTGTACTAATGCTTTTCCTCCTGTGGATTCCAAGTGTGATACAAGACAAACATATTAATTGGAATATGCAGTATTTGTTGTACATAATTACAATTTTTCTATGGGCAATATGAGCTGTGGTTTTGTAAAGTAGCATACAGATACACATTCTTAACATAAGTAATACTACCTCTTTTCACAGAAAAAGCTGAATATACATTCTTTGCAGAGACTGCTAAATCAATATATTCAGATAAGAGTATAAAGATGGATAAATATATACAGGAAAAGCCGAGATTGGAAAAAATATTAAGAAACATTATAATAAACTAAATTATCTTTCCACTAATTGCACCTCCACTGCATTTCAGTCATCTTTGCTTTCTTCATGCCTTTTTAAAAATAAGCATCTCTGCACATTGAAAAGATTTCCTCCAAACAATATTCATTATGTATTTCTGCATCTTTAACTTTGATTGACCTAATAACTGAATGCATACAATGAAGAAAAGAACACGGAACTGATGCGAGCTTTCTTTCCTTAGAGTCAATGCAGCAGTGCCCTGTGGCTGTAACCCATTTTGCAGGCTGGTCATCCATTTTGTAGCCAAGTCAAGGGCAAACTATGTTTGAGAAGTTGTGGCAGAGCAAAAGGGACCAAAATTGCCAAATTACTTTCTACAGTGTACGTAATCTGAAATTGTTCACTTTATACAAAGCTATACACAGAAAACAGGAACGTAGATATTCCTCATTAGTTGCAATACATACAATGAAAAAGGTACAGAATCAATTACTATGGGTATTTCTTCTTTAAGCCAGACAAACCCAACAAGCCAAAAGGTGGAAAGAACCATTGTCACAGCACTCAAAAACACAAAAATGTCTCAGGAGTGGCATGAACAGACCAGAAAAGCAGCATTCCCAAGATCATGTGCAACTCAGATCGTGTTCTAAGATTAATGAATGTACAGGTATGAAAAGCCTCTATGGCCTCTGTTTTACTACCAACTATAAGCTGCATTTTCATGTCCTGGAATTGGGAAGGACAAGGAGAATGCCTATATGACAGGACGTTTGCAAAAGCTGTGGAACTGCTTTGGGATGTAGGTTCCTAGATTGCCAGTGCCACTTTTCAGGAAAGTTGTGAAGACTGTACCTGAGCTTACACTTAGTGAGATCCAGGAACAATTGTCTGCTAACTGCTTACACTCACCTTCATATTTAAAGCATGAAGAAATCAACAGCTGAATCAAATCACAACAGTGAGCTGCCTGCTTGGAAAGCAAGGGGGACCAGACAAGGATAAAAGCTGTACCATGACAGGTAAGAAGGGATGCATATGCGGATGAAGCATTTGTATTTTGAAGCTGCACTTGCTAGAACTCAGAAAGGACACAACTTGGTCCCTAAAGGTAATGAAAAACTAGTAGTGGGACAACAAGACAGCTACTGTTGGGATGGGCAAACAATGCTACATGACAACAAAGAATAATAAAAAAACCCCACCTCAAACCAAATTAACAACTGTAGCTTTTAATTTGAGGTCTGTGTAATAAATGAGGTTAGTCAAAAGTTGCTACAACAGCACTTCCCTGTTTGCTTTGCAAACTGTTTGTTTCCCTCCTTCCCCTCCCCAAGAAATTTAATTTCATCTAATATAAGAAAAAGTACTTCATGGTAGTGAAATCTAAATCCAATGATCCTTAGCACCTAATCTCTTAGGTCTTTAAATTGCTCTTGTATTTAAAATAATTTCTGTCAATCTTTTACTTTCAACACCACAAATTGCCTTTTATTTATCCTGATGCAGGCTCAGGAAATATTAAAATAAATTTATCAGCTTTACCTGTAATGCACTGAAACTGTCCATCTTCTCTTCTTATTGTAAATGCTTCCCCTGGATTAACTTGCACAAGAATAACCTTAAAAATAAAAGAGTGTTTACAACCATTACAAAGGAATACATTACAGAAGTCTGGTACGTGCACAAAAAAAAGAAGAAAATTTTACTGAGAAAAAAAACAACTTTATTTTTCTGGTTAGTAAATATATTATTTTCCACTTCACACTGCTTGCTGCCTTCATCCCATACAGAAAAAGCAAAGAGCAAAATCAACTACAGATATTTTTAAGCAAACATTTTTCAAAGAACCAAATACCAACTGAGTAAAACTGTACAATTTTTATTTTCTTGACTGCTTAATTGAAAAGCTATTCGTACAGCTTAAATTATTTCAACAAATTACATTAACTTCATCATTAATCAAACCATTACATAAAGTTTCAGAAGGAAGCCTAGAATTCCCAGTGTTTGAATTTTCATCATAAGCACTCGGCAAACAGTTTTCAACATACGGGAAATACTGTGTCATTTCCTTCTTTATGTGATCCAAGCACGTCTGTACATTCATTAATGATAAAACATTATTATAAGTCATGACAAAATAAGTACATCAGATGCACAGCATGAAACAATATGTATAGTTTAATTTGTGGAAAGATGTTTATCCTAACTTTGTAAACCCAAGCAATACAGAATTGATAGCAAAGCACTTATCAGCCAGAATGAACAGAGGAAGTCTGACATGTACCAAAGCAGAAGCCCGCTACCATTTTCGACTTCTGTATTCTCAGTTGAAACCTGCCTTTCTGTGAGAGAAAAAGTTTGTATACGTGAAGAACCGAGCTAAAATTATTAACAAAGGGAAAAAAAACCAAAACCAAACAGAAGAGCAGGTACATTTCATAATTTACTTCCTGGACACATCTTTCTTCAGTCTCACTTGCACATGTCTAAATAGAGTGTATGTCCTCTTCATGGTGTGAAGCAGACAGACAGAGATCTTTATATACACAAAACTCTTAAATATTATGGCCAGAAATTTAGTCTGTCAAATTGCTAAAATAAAATAAAATTGGTCTTGTTTACAAAAAAAAAAAAAAAAAAAAAAAAAAAAAAAAAAAAAAAAAAAGAAACTTGATAGTTACTCATTTTAGGAATACCAGTGAGAAATGAAAGGGTGAGGAAAAGGCAGAAATCATACAAATTCCTTCCCCTCTTGTAGAACAACTTTATGAATTAATGAAAAGATGGCAAGTTCTGCCCTAACATAACTGCAACTTCAGTGAGATTTGACGGACATTCACATTTTCAAACTTGGACCATGTGATTCAATACTGATTTAGCTCAGTTTCTAGCATGCACTTCAAAAATACTACTTTAAGTTGTTTCCTGTGGTACAGTCCTCTTACTGGATAACAATGTCTCCAGAAGCTTTCTGCTCTTTGAGAAAAAAACAATGAATTATACCAATATTTACATTTTATCACGCTAATAAATTCTCCAGATCTTCTAAAATGTGTCTGAATATAAAACTCAGTAAGAGTTAGCATTCGTAATACAATCTAAACTTAGAAACAGGAGGATTTTAGACATGAACTTCAAATAAGACTCATAGGTCTTCAGAAAATATTGTATTGCCAGAGTTTACTGTAACTGCTTGAAGGTAGCATTTTAACAACTGGTGATCACCTTCAGAATGCGACAGAGAGAAATACGAGTGGACGAGTTCTCTCAATTTCTTTTTCAGACTCCCCAAGCAGGCATAACTTTTTGAAGACATATTTCATTGATTTACTTTCCCCTCTCTGCCACAACTGAAAGTTTGAACTTGAAATCTGGACTGGAGTAAAAGCACCTAAAAGCTTTGCAAGAATACATGAGAACATCTTTCCATCTCGTATGCATGGGCTGGATAACCACATTTGCTGATTTAGTATGCCCTAACTCCTGGGAGGAGCCATTCTGGCTGCAGCTGACATGTCCATCTGTACAATTTTCAGCTCAATATTCTTGGTCTCTACCATATGAACTATGAGAAGCAGAAAAGCTGCAAAGCCCTCAAGTTTTAGGGCAACAGCTGGTATAATTCTGTTGATTCCTACTTTTAAAAGTAAGAGGGAATGGGGGATGACTGCTATCCCATTTGTTCTGTCTCAATGCCTGAGGCTGGTAACCTGAATAATGATACTGCCTCTGCTGCAGGCCACCCTAACTGGAGGCTCCAGCTAGCAGAGTGGAGCTGAGCATGGGAATACACTTACTGGCCCAACTGCAGCAAGTGGGTCCTATGCCTCCCGAGTTTCTTTTTCTTTCTCCATTTCTCCCATGTGAGAGACTTTGTTGTCCACTTCACAGCTAGTCTGAGAAGGTAAAGGCTCAGCATGCCAACCACGGTGTACCACAGTGAGAGGAGGCATTGTTCAGCAGCAGCTGTGCCATAAGGCAACAGGTCTCCTGATGGACTCCAACACCACTCAGGATGTCATCAGTTTTTCACATCTCTGAGGACATCGGACTTCCACTCAAAAGCTCAGGGAGACTTGCCGACTTAATGTAGTTTAATTAGATACTTAGTTCCCAGGAACAGGAAATAGAGACTTTCTGGTCAATGGACTATTAGTCTACTTGATGCCTGACTGTGTATTTATTTCACTGGCTCCTACTTTCAGCCTTGATTTTATGTTGTGCATTCACATTTTTATTTTGCAACTGTTCCCAGACAGGCTGTATTTGTTGGCAAGTGTGCCAAAAGAGAGTGTGAATCAGGGCTGAAGTAATTTCAGAGGTTTCGAGAACTGCTGGCTTCAAAAGTCTTTGTGTTGGGGTAGCTTGTGTCAATGTGACCAGCAGTGGTTGCTGGACCAGCCTTTTCACTGCTGAACCCCAAAGAGTAATCACTGCTTTGAGAAGGACATTTTTGATGCTTACCACCTCACTAGATACAATTTGAAATAAGAAAAATAAAACCTATGCACAGAGAGAGAGAGACAGACCTTTCTGGTCAGAAGAGTTACTACCAAAGACAAAGTCACTCACAGGGATTCCCTGTTATCCAATAAAAGTCTGCTGCACATAATCAAAGATGCAAGAAAATGTCTCTAAAGGAAAAGGTAACATGGATCTTTCACAGCATCAGGTGTTTGGCAAATAAAATCTACAGGTTGCTTAGTCTGTATAGCTCTTTCATCTCATTCTAAGTGACTTTATGCAGGTTTGCGTATCTCCTTGTCCAACATACTACGTCATGAACCCTGACATCAGTACTTATGAAAACCAAGGTCCTTGTCTTTCACACTGAATATTCTAGACCTCGATCTCCTCCTTCCTCTGGGGAAAGTTCCAGGCAAGGTAGATGTGTTAACAGGTTTGGAAAAATCTGCTGGTTTGGCCTCTCTTCCCATGCCTCAATCTTTTTGTGATAAATCCTGCTGCTTTACTCACAGCATCTGAAGCTCTGCTATCCAAAGGCTAACACGCATTATTCTATCCAGATTTCTATTGCCTGCTCCTCTAAGATAATTATGATAATCTGAAAAAACTCATTTGTGATGTGTCAGTCTCAGTGGGAAGCACATTTAACACAGCCACTTTTCAAATGCTATTTCTGTTTCTAAATCAACAAAACACTAATTAAGGACTTCACAACCTTATCAAAATAATGAGAACTTAAAAGACACTGAGGCCTTGACACAGGCTCTAGAATCCTACAAACACATCTAAGGCATAACCAACTGTAACAGAACCTAATAAAATTTAACAGTGTAATTTCTCAATGCTAACACAACTTTGACTCAATGTAGTTTTGTCTCAAGTTCAAAATATGTAAAGGCATTACTGTTAAGAAATGGGAGTATTAGGTCAACAACTATTTTTGTGTAATTTCCACTGGGACTATAAATTATTTCCTTTAAACAGTTATTTAATGATGATCCACATGACCTCAAAACAGTTCCTGATGAAAACAGTACAGAATCTCTTTCCAGCGATTCGCATACAAGTTGACAAGAGTTCAGTTACACACTTATCCTAAAACCAGTTCTTGCATAAATAAAACAAAATGACCAGCCCATATGACTAAAGCTTGAAATACCCATAACATCAGTTGCCAAAGACTGCCAGTTTTAACAGTGAAATTTCATACTTTGTAATGGTACTTAATTTATTTTGTAAAGAACATTTTAGAAGATAAACTCAGATCAAATGAACAGTACACTAAGCTTGATAGTAGTTTAGTTAAATAGGTATGGATTATAGAGGTTTCTTCTTAGCACAATACTAAAAGCAAAATCCATCCTAAAAACAGAAAGGCATTGCAAAAAGGAACAGTATTCATTAAACCCTCTTCCTAGCATGGAATACTTGACATTTTTCCTTGCTTTAAAACATTTACTTCACTGCTTATCCACTACCAGTTCAAGATACATAGCTTGGACTGGCACAGACAAGCTTCCTAACAAAACTGCATCATTCCGTATATTAGAAAGCTCAGTATGTTTTTCCTGAAATTGCTGTTTAAACTCAGGCAGTGCTCAAGCCAAGTAAGAACAAGCTGCTCAAGTAAGAACATAAGAAATGTCCTCATGATCTGGGTCAGCAGTCCATCACACCCAGTACTTTGTCTCCAATATATCAACTGAGATGCTGCTTAAGGAGAGCAAGAGAGCCAGGCCACTTTCTGCAGTCCAGCTTTCTCACTGTCTATGAGTTTGCCTAAACTTTTTGGTTCACTTACATACACTTTGAATTGCCTCCACAACCTCCTACGGCAGCATGTTCCTGAAGTTCAATTTTAGCTGTTTTAAAACCATCTCGCACTAGTTAAATGTCTCCTGGTACCTGCACTATGGGATTTGCTGAACAACAGTTCTGAGTAAATTTCATCCACCTCCTTCAATAATTTTTAAGTCTTGGCAATTTCCCCCACCTTGTCACCAGACTCTGCAAACTGAGGGGTCCGAATGTTTCTAATCTCTCATAGGAGAACTGCTTCACTATTAGCGAAGCAAGCACTGCTCAGGAATGTTCCCAGGTGCTGGAACAGTCACCTGCAGTGATGAACTACATTACAGTAGTCCAGAGCACAACAATGGCCAATGCCAATGAGCGACCTTCTCCCACACAAGACTGGAAACTATTCCTCAGACCACTCTTTTGCAGTTTGCACACAAACATTTTTTCTGGAGGAAGACAGTTAACTAGAACTGCTAGCTGTTCCATGACACTGAGTCTCAGTCTCTGAGAACATTCTTAAGCACATTTAAATTACTAATATATAAAAGTTGCCTGACAGCAGCCTGAAGAAGCATTACAATGTTTTGCCTTTTGAAGGACTAGTTAACGGATACCCTCTTAATTAGCTTTGAAAATCTATCTTTCACCTTAATCATAATTTGAGCTAGTCTTATACAAAAAATACAATTCATTATAAGACTATTTTATACTATTTCTCTCCTCAAAGAATTCCAAGTTAAAAATATAATTTTTATTATCGCTTAAGTAGTATGATCATGTCCTAGAGAGATATACAACACTGACTTGAACATACTATTATCAGCAGATGTAACAATAACACTAATTTCATCTGAAGATCTCTTACATGATTTAGCTTTACTACATCAGTGTGAGTAGGATGAGAAAGTCTTCTGATTTTGCATCTAAAGAATCAAAGGCAGTTCAAAGAGGAGAGTGCTCAGTGTTTCTTATTTCTATTCAGTAAGCTCTTCACTAGCTGCAAGAGATACTATAGGATGACTGAACCAGGAAAGGAGTTGGATGTTTTTTCAAGTCTTTAGCTTATTACTAATGCTGAAGAAATGAATTTGATAAAAATAGCCTGAGTAAGAAAAAAAATTATAAGACTAAGAATACAAAAAACCAAAAGGTGGGAGGTCTGTGCAAGACAGAGCTGCAGCCATCTTTACTGAGAGTTTTCCCTTCCAAAAAAGGGAAAACTTAAGGCAAAATATTAACACTTATCTCCAGAAAGGTCTAGAAGTAACTTTAATCAGCACCAAGCAGAGGCTGCAGAAGCCAAAATAAGATTCTTAGAGGTATTTTAGTCCACCAATATGGTTGCAGCAATGTCTTTTAAATGCAGAATGGCAACGACACAAGATGTAGCTGATTTATATCTTACTGATCCTTGTCTTTATGGATACAGAATACTTTCTTAAGCAGCCTAACATTTGCTTGTGCCAGAAAATATGCAGGTTAAGGCATATTCTCATTGGAGCACAGTGAGGGACAGAAGAGAACTTAAAACACAGAGCTAGCTAATCCTGCTTTGAATATGTTTGTTTGCACACTAATTAAGGCCAAAAAGCCCATTAACTCAACTGGAATAACAAGTCCAAACGACCCCTCATTCTGTCAGTAAGATCCACACTTCTACAAGCATCTCTACATCTATTTCCATCCTACAAACAGGAGTAGTGATTTATTAGCAGATTGCCAGGTTTCAAGATAATTTCAGCTAGCTGAAGGGAAAGAAGGGCAGCATCAGACTTGTGGCATCACAAATGTGTATTTACATTACAACATGCAGGGAAAAGTTTTCTCAATGCTCTCAGTCACAGCAAAAAATATACACTATAAATAGGATTGTACAATTAATGACTGTTCTCCATCAGGCGGTTAGCAAGCAAGACCAAAATAAAACCTATGGACATTATTGTGAAGTACCAATATGAAAACTGGATCCATCCTGATAAGGGCCCTAGATGAGGTAAAAGATTGGCAGAGCATGAAAACAAAAGAGCTTGGGAATAATCTACCAGCATGTTACTTCATTGTTTTAAGGCAACATCTTTCCATAGCAGAAACTGGAAATACAATTAGAATTCCAAACTATTTCTGTCCCTATGGAGTAAAATAAATAAATAGCCAATAAGTAAAACCTGAAGTAAGTCAATGAGCTCTAAAAACTCACTTAATAAACGATGTCTCAGCAAGTTGGACACATTTTTCTTTGTTTGCTCACCATTACACAAGTGCAAAAACAGCTCTCTGAATAAAACTATAAATAAAGGCTAAAGAACAAGGCTCCCTCCCCAAATACAAACAGATGATACAACCAGCCAAAAAACAGTGCCTCAAAAATATTTTGCCACTTCATTAAATATATATACACAGTGGTTTTGTAAGGCAAAAAAGATATTATTTGCAAAAAAACCCACCTATATATGCAAAATATTATTGCTAATAATATCATATATACAGAGATAATATTTTTAACTTATTGTTTAGGTTCTTGAAGTTCAAATTTAGTCTGAAATAAAAAAAAACACACTCAAACAACAAAAGATTGTGTGTAGAAGTATACTAAATTATCTTTCACACGGGCACAAAAAAACCCAAATCCAGCATTAAGATAGTTCCTAACCTTCTCCTCCTCCTCCCTGCTCCATAAAGGTATGCAGATCTACTTAATTTGGGGAAATTTTTGCAGATCAGATTTGAAGAAGGTTTATGGAACAGAGTCTAGCTTGTCCTTACTACATAAGGATGACCTAAGTATTACACATTTTTACAGCCACAGTTCAAATAACACCTGTATTTCTTAAAGGACAGGACTGACTGAAATAGAGTTTCTAACTCTTCTAAGCCAGCACAAACATGAAGGGATTAAATTCACATACAGTAAAATTTTGTTTACAAGTCTGGTTATTCACATACACATTTTCAAATCTTTTGTGGAAGGTAAAAAATTGCATTGCCCAAATAAATGCTTTTATACCTAAAAGCTTTTCTGTCTGTAGAAGTTTTAGCTACTGAATATAAAACATCATTTAAAAATACTTAGTTTTCCTAATATCTATGGGTTTAGGTATTTTAAAGTCTTATCTGAAAGACTGAAACTATCACTTTAGAGTTACTGGGATATGAGATATATATTTCTGTATCTGTACGGAAGAAAAATCTGTAGACATCAAGCTTTCTGTCTCTCCAAAATACCTTAGATCTCAAACACGTCCTTTAGTATAAAGGACTATCAGCCTTCTGAAAGGGAAAAGAAAAAGGTTATGTTTTTTAATTCTGACTGAGGCTAAAGAAACCAAAATACATTAAATACTTTGTGTCATATGTGAAGTTGCAGGATAAGCCCTTGTGAGAACTGGCACTCTGTTCCCTCCACAGGCTCGCACTGTCTACTGCCATAAAGGCAAGAAAACCAAAGGAACTGAATTGAATTTCAGTGTAAAGGGCTATTTGGAATCCTTCCCTCTCCCCAGCCACCTTAAAAAGTTAAAAGTCTTAGAATATACATAACAAAAATGCTAATAGATCTACCATTAAATATATCATAACAACAACAAAAAAGCAATCCTTTAGCAGTAAAGCCAATTCATAGTCTGGCATACATATTAAAATACTGCAAAATGTGGAGAAGTAGGCAAGGAGAAAGTGGGGAAGGAAAAGCAAGGATATGTTACATTAATTGTATCCATTGCTAAAATAATATATAATACAAAGAAATAAGAGTATGTTATATTACAACTGTGGTTAAAGCATACTTAAATGAAATAATGTAGCAAGAGGCTGTTCCTGTACAACAAGAAAGATCACAAATTGGAGCAAAACAGTACTACTGAACAGCACGGTTCTGTTTTTCTCTCATTCTCAAGTGGTTTTGGAGGATGCGTGTGGTTTTTGGGGTTGTAGGGCGTTTTGTTTTTTTTTTTCCTCCAAACAAACTTCCTAGAAACTAGGATGGTAAAGTCTTCCAAAACATTTCCCTAGACCTCTAAAACCATAATTTAAAGAGAATCAAATCACAATCCATTTCTATACTAGCAGAAACAGTGTTCTTTTCTGAGATGTTTTACTAGGAGACAAGAGCTTCAGGGTTGAAGTTTATTTTTTTCTGGTTTTGTTTCTTATTAATCTCAAAACATCTATATTTAGCATTACATGGTTGCAAGTGCTGAGTCAGTAGCAAATGATTGTCAGCAAAATCACAAATAATGGAAAGACTTTACCAAAATCATATTTCTAAATGCACTAGTAATATACACCAACATAAAAAAAAAAAGGCAACAGTGGTCTAAAAATAGTGTAACTGAAATTAGCTCAGCAGTACTGATTAGGAGTAGTTTTAGTTGAAAGGACAAAGGTAGATTCATTTTCGAACATTTTACAAATTTAGGGAAAGACTGTAGCTAAAGCTTTTGGACATTCTGATTTCAAAAATTTTTAAAACACTCAGCCTGTTAAGGGGAGGGGTACAGTCAGGCTCTTTGTAAAATGTATACTGTATCTTTAACAGTGTCTGCAACAGGATTAAAAGAGGGTGTATTTCTGGAAAAGGGTGAATACAATACAAGACAAATTCCAAGCAGAGCCACATTTATGCTCTGTCATTAGGGCACATATTCAGAACAATTACATTTTTCTCCACTAATAGCTCCAATCAAGATGCTAATTAGTGACATGCTTTATCTCATAACCCATTTCAAAAGCTTTAGCACTTTGACTTACTGTTGCTCGCATCCTTTTATTTCTTTCATTCAACTGGTGCTACCACAGTGACAAAGGAAGATTCAACAGTCACCACTCCGGCTGCTCCAATCTATTCCATTCACTTAACACTGAGGTAATCTTCGGTGATGTGTTGAGCACTGCCTCCCCCTTCTTTAAACAGGGCACCTTAACCTAAACGCCACACCGGAGTATCTCCATTTACTTTCTTCTATAGCTGTGCATCCACAGAGCATGTGGAGGCAGGATGTGAAAGGTAGGATCAATTAACAATATAGTCAGCAATACCTACCTCAAGCCTTCCTATCAAATTAGCCAACGTACAGTGAGCTTCCTGCTGTACACGAATGTATCATGTCACCATAGCAACTAAATCAACAAATAGCTGCAGCAGCATCTGCTTCTGGATCATCTAACGTCAGTCAACAGAAGGTTCAGGTTTAAGAGAACAAAGCTTCCAAATATATGCCATTTTCTAACTACGTTTTTAATTTAGTCTCCTGATTCCCAGATAGGATATACCAGCATGAATGAACCAACTTCTGACTTTATACTCAAATCTATGATGCAGCTCATGACTTCAGTTTGCAAGTAAGCCAGAAAGGAGGGAGGAAAAAACCCATCACCTTAAACGAGAATAAAAAGATACAGCAAAGAAATAATCAACTGGATTCTACTGTACTTTTCTTAAATCCTGTGTTACTCTATACTGTGCATTTAGTAGGTACATTAAGAGGCATGAAAAGAAATAAGTGTGTTTCCCAATGTTGCTTTATAATTTACATACATGTCTGCCCTAAATAATACTATAACCAGAAATTCCTTTTATTAGATATTAATATTTAAGATATTTCAGCTGCCTGACAAAGATGATTTTACTCTATTTGTCTCCACTAAAAAGCTGAACTGAAAACATCCAATATTAGTTTCTGGCAATCTCATGTTTGTGGTCTTCAATCCCAACAACAGCAGGGGCCAACTGGCATACCCTCACCTGCAGAAAGACAACTATGGAGGGCAGAACACGCATCCCTCCCTTCTCATGAGAAATTACTTTCAATATGCATCACTCTGGATTAAGTCCTAACCCATAAACAAACAAGATACATGAAATTGCTTTCTAACAACATGGAATCTGAAATGCAACAACATGAGATTACTGATTAAATGTTGCCTGAAGCATAAACAAAAAATTAAACAGTTACTTGGAAAGTAATGTCTTCAAAAGTAATAAGCAAGTGTACACACAAATACACTTCTGTGTAGGACTCAAACCTACAGCCTACTTATAATAAAAAAGGAACTTTCTGCTATTTTAACTTCAAGCATATTCCTAATGTTTGATCAGCATGAAACTCTTTACCAACTAAAAGCGTTCTAGGCTCAAAGTATCAGTTATTCAAATTTAGTATTTTATTACCAAAACCATTTACTTTTTGGGTTTCAAAGTGGCTGTTTTTCCATCTATATACAGTCTTCTGTTACAAGGGAAGTCATTACATCTAGGTTGGCTCCACAGAGTGTGGGCAAGTGAACAGGGAAAACTGGACACAGACTCAAGATGCTAATTCTGTTGCAGCTCCGACACGCACTGTGATTTGTGGGTTTGTCACCTGACCTATGCCAGACTTGCCCTGTTTGTAGGACTGGTACAACAGTATTTGTACATCCCTAAGAGCTACTGATGAAAGAACACTGCAAGACTTGAGAGTTGTTATTCATTAGCAGCACAGGAATTGCCAGATGGAATCACATCTGTGGTCCAGCTAAGGTGATGTCAGTTACAAACGCAGCACAAGCTGTTTTTCCATTGTGTTCAAAATCTGCTGTTTACATCATAATGATGCTAATGAGGCTATGAGGCTCTTTTCCACAATCAAACCCACTAACATTTAGAAAACAGATTAAATGGAAAAATGTAAGAGAACTGTGCAACAGGTAAACAGACGGCATAAGATTATTAAATAGGAACAGCTGACACATCAGTAATAAAAGCTAAATTAAAACAGTATCTTAAGCCTTTGGCAATTTAAAACAATTGAAGAATTTCATGCTCGTGACGAATGTCACTTTCAACTAATTCTTTCATAAAGCCATCTTTCATAAGATTTTTCTATCTCCATCTTCTTTTAGACTTCCTAAAGACTTTCCCCCTCCCCACTTATATTGTCTAGTAACCAATAAAGATTTCTGAAAACTTTATGTTGAGCTCTCTGCTATTATCACACCAGTCTGTTACAAAGTACACAACGTTTCTGTGATATCTCTAAGGACAAGTAATGTTAGAATTTTCTTTTTTATATTAAATTCTCTTCTGGTTTTAGTATGAATGACAGAAGAAAACGGGCTTCTCATCAATATAAATAAGTGTCCTACAGACATTGAATGCTGTCCAAGTAACATGATACAATGCTCTTAACACTAAAGTTCTAAAATCTATTTTCCACCACATTTGAGCAAATTCCAATTTATAGGTCTCCCACAGTGACAACTCTCTACCACAGCATCCCCTAATATGGATTGATAATCCAGCGCGATTTGGTAATACGAACTGCTCCATATATGGAGATCAACGCCTTCCTAATGAAGAACAGAAAAGATCTGGGTAGTAAAGGCTATTAAATCTTGGTTTTCAGGACTATGGAAGAAACCCATACAGAATTAAGTAACTGTCACATAATAAGTTGCAGTAGCAATTTATATGTTTGTGATTTAAACAAACCCAAACCCTAAACCAAACACAGTCCAAATTACTTCAGCTTGGACAAGCAGTAGCAGCATCTCCTGAAGAAAGAAAAAAGCCAGCGTTTCAGTGACATGCTCCCAAGCTCTACGTATATCTTTCAGGGGAGAGAGCAAGTAACTCTGTGTCATTTTTCTAAAATGTACCTGACAGACAGTAAAAATCAGCAAACATTTCATCTTTAACCACTGCTACAAGATACTGTCAGCACCACTGAACGCACTAAGACAACAGAATATCCATAGAATCAGCTGGAAACAGGGAGGCTGGAAAGATGACTAGACTGTTCAGCGGCACTGACATTCAAAAACTATAGATTTCAATAAGCTTTCACCGCTTTTTGTAGAAAGGCAGGTTGGAAAGATCTGAGAATTGGTGCTTTTTTTTAATTCCAGAAGATAAATTGATTTTATTTATGAAAAGGCTTTGTTTTTTTTTTTAAATTCTTACTGTGCTCATATGTTTCCCCCCCCTTCTCTAAGTGACAGCTGATCAGCAGAAAACTGATCACTGTGGGGTGGCGGAGGGGGGTAGATGGTTTGAAGCCTTGTTTTGCAAAAATATAATGTTTTCTGAGAAGAACCAGTAAAAGATAAATGTTAAAATCTGCACCTAATGTCACTGGAAAATGATCAAGACTTGTTAGTGTCCACGTGTAACACTGTTAATCAGTGTATGTTCCATGAGTGCGTCTGTCTCATTCTTGATTATTGAGAAATACTTACATTTTTGATCTACTTGTTTCTGCTTTGCCTCTTCTCTTTTGCATTCTCAGTTCTCACAACTTGGCTAAGCAAAGTTTCATTTGCCTCATTTACAGCAAACCCAATCTGTTTCAATAGCACTGACAGTCTGTGGTGCACAGAGAATTTGCTAGTTCCTATTTTATCTTTAAATCAGTAAAAGTATAAAAAATAGGGGTAACGGAAGTGTTTCTGGATAATGCAACAGACAAACATTTGTGCTTCAAAGTTTTAAGCTAATCCTTGATTACAAGGAATTAGAAGGAATCAGTGTTAGGAGCAGCCACTGAACTCTGGAACTTTGAGGCAACTGGTCCTGTCCAGTGGTTAGACACATCAACCTCTATAAATAAAAACTGGAAGACTTCTACCAGATTATCTTCATTTTATGATGACTTGTTTGGAGTACACAGGACTTCAGCTTTACCATGCTAGACAAAACTAGATGAGAGACAGAGCTTGTACTGCACAGCAAAGTGGTAGCAAGGGCTTAGCTGGCAGCTAATACTTTTTTGCAGGGGCTATTGCCCTCAGTGGGCACTTTACCTGATCAATTTGTGTATTTGCAACAGTCCAAAACAGAATTAGGGAGTAAACTTTCATCTAAATTGTATCTAGATGCACTGAAAGGTAGAATATAGCCAATTTAATATTTGAAAATTAAGTATTTTAAACAAAGATTGTCTGAAGTGAAAGTTACAATTAAAAAAACCACAACCCCCCAGTTGCTTAAGATGCTACTAAATGCTGAGACAATCAAAAACCTCATTTCTTAAAATAAACCCAAAAACCAACAAAACAAAAACCTAAAGGTGCTGTAAAGTGCTACATGTGGCATTGCTTAAAAAAGCCAAGCACTTTGAAGATTTTTTTAATCTGATTCTCAAGTTTTTTAGATAATGTATTTAATGCAAATTAAAAAAATAATCTCTTGCTGTAATAATCCTGCCTTCTTCACAACACTTGTGTAATCAAAACACCCTTGCAATTATTTCAACTGAGCATCAAAACTGAAGATACTTTTCAGCTGTACTTGAACCATATGTACTTTGCAATTCCCACACTTTGACTGCAAGCTGTACCAGCAGTTGCCATGTAAAATACTATACTATAAGTCAAACAGGTATTATTTGGCGTTTCCTCCATGCAAAAAACACCAAACCAAACCAAAAAAATCCCAAACTTCTGAATACTGCCTACTTCCAGCCTCTCTGAATCTGTGCAGAAAACCTTAATGCTGAGAAGAGGGGAAGAATTAGTTCATTGGTTGGCACGCGTTTGAAAAAAGCTGAACAGTTGTGCCATTTTTAGACAGTTTCACTAGTATTTTCTGTCCATATAATACCTAGTGATAAAGAAGAAAAGAATCTTACAAACATTATGAAAACCAGTCAAGATGAATAAGAAGAGGTGGACAGTTAACAGACTTGCCAATGACACAAGTCAGTGGCACTTTACTTAAAATAATTTGTCAGTAATATCTAGACATGCCTGAAAGTGCGTGCAACCAGTTAGGCATTCACCAAGAAACAATATCCAACATTATAAAGCAGTTGTGATCAACCTTTGGCCTAACAGCTGAATACATTACTTCAGAAAGGTCATAAAGCTACAATTGATTCTTCCTCTGTAGGCTAAGGCAGAGCCCTTTCAGCCCTTGTCCTGACTTCCTTCACCCATCTGAAGTACAAAAAGAGGACCCAGCAAGCAGGATAGACACTATTTCTCTCCCCTACAACCAGTAAGTGCCATGAACAGCAGCTTACCGGTGGAGATCTTCACCAAGCATGCAGCAGCTGAGTTTACTCTCTCTGTGCAGTTTTCTGCAATTCACACAGCTGCTTCAAGGGCTGAAGTGACAGGTAGGAGAAAAAGGTACCACCTTCACATTTTTAAAAAACCTCTAGTTCCAAAAAGAAAGGGAGAAAAATTAGAGCCCAGGACTGTTTTTGCTATGGTGTATAAACCTGAGTCTCTCTCTCTGGAGAATGTCATTCTGGCTGCTCTATAAAGTGTATAATTCTGTAATACGCAGAGGGTTAGATGGACTTTGGCCAGTTATGAGAAAACCTCTCAGTCACTAGGGGACAGAAATCAGGCTTCAGCTAGCAGGGAGTGTACTTCAAATTACTTGTTTGCAAAGTGTGTAATTCTCGCATATTTAAAGAATGGAGTTTGTTTAGTTAAAAATATGAATTTACAAAGCAGTTACATTTTTTTCACAGTTTACAGAGAGATTACAATAGCTGCCTTCTGAGGAAAAGTATGCAAGTAATAAGGGTGACTTCATAGGTCCTGAACCTTACTTACTCAGCATTAAGTGTCCTATAGCACAGAATAGGAGAAAAGGGGACCAAGGAACATGCCCAACTCCAGGGCACTACTTGGACATAACTGTACCCTGCCAAATATAACAGAGGAACCCGCAGACTCAGGAACTGGGCCCACAAGTAACAGACTGTAGAGAGGCACTGGGCTACCTCAGTGCTTATAGCTCCAGGCAACTTACACCTCTTCATCTCATAAAAAAAGAAACCATACAGATCTTTAGTCACCTTCCTAAAAGATGAAAGATATCATGTTCCAGACATGCTTGTTTCTCTCCATTGACTATATTAGCAACCTACAGTGACTAAACAACTTTAAATCTGATTTTCACATGCCATCCAATTCTCCCAAATGTCAGTTTCTGAAGAGATTCATTCAACTGGGAAAATCTTCCCTCAAGTATCTTGGGAGGAATCTACTGCATCAGAGACAAAAATTAATCTAGGATTCGTATCACGCAAATGAAAAAAGATATTTTAGAGAGAAAGAAGAGGATTATTCACAGAAATTTTATGAGGATACTTCATTCCATGAATTTTCATACCGGATACAAGTGGGAAAGGCTATGAACTACACACCGTTCACTCTTGTTTCTACATTTATTTTTAGACAGCAAATATTAAGATAAATATATTTGGCTGCTAGTACAAATCATGCAATAAATCTGATGGTGCTTTCTGATAACCAATATCAGCACAGTATTCATATATAACCATACACCAAAGAATTTTGGATCCTCACTTTCTGCTGAGGACGATAGGTGCTTCTAGGAAATATAAAGCAAGTTTTCAATGCATCTGTCATCAAGGATACAGTTCAAATATATTATAGAAAATTCTCATCTCAAAGGCAAAAAAAAAAAATAAAAAAATTTACACTTAAATAAGACAAAACTTCACTCTTCCTGACCAAAAATACGATTAACTCAGATACAGAAAGGATCTAATAACCTTAAGGCATCAAAACTCACATCCTCATAGGTTTTATTTTTGGTGGTGGTGTTTTTTATAAATCGTAGCCATCAACCAGTTAAAAACTTTTATGTAAAATACTTTTTTTATACAGACTGTCCCATATAAGTTTAATTATGTATTTTCCAGTGATGGTTGCTACACTGGAGCCAAGTACTAATCAATCCTGGAAAAAACACAGCTTGATAATCAGCTTCTGTAAGCTGGCACTGCAGCATTACACATAGAAGAGTTCCAGTGAGCACAGTTCTGGTGTGCTTCAATGCTATGAAGTCACTGAAGGATGGAAGAATAACTGCCCACTAAACCAAACTTTAATGAATCTCCGAAAGGAAAAGTTAGGCTTATTCAAAAGAGCTAGAGGAGAAGTAAAAAAAGAGAAAAAGCAAAACACAGGAAAAAAAAACAACCAGAAAAAGACAGAAGCAGCCATGCATATACTCCGTACTCTATAAAATCAAACCACAGGAAAACAGCACAATATGGGAAGTAGCAAGAACAGTTATAACAGTGTATGTTGTTAAACAACTTTTAACACGGATTTTTTTCTTCTTGTAGAGGAAACTATCATGAAACATATGTAGTTCTAAGCCTGACTTTCATCAGCAAGACAAAAACAAAGCAAGCTGGAACTTGATAATGTACCATATGCTTTTCAGAAACAGAAATGTCAGAACTAAAACTGAAGAAAAGCATTTAGTAATCTAGTTCGCATCTTCACCATTGTATGTCTGCTGTGACTACACATATGCAAACAATCAAAAAGCCAAAAAAAGGGGATTCTCAGAATTATTTGTTTTTATAGTCATCTATTACTCTGCTGACTGAAGACATCCTCCTATGATAACAGGTTAATAATAACTTTAAGATCAGAGGTTTAAATATTTAAAGAAATAATTGGTTTTAGAAATACTAACTTATAGATCTGATGCTAAATATCTATTTCTGCTCAAAGAATTTGCACTTAAACTCACACATAGTGTATACACATATATACACATACACACACAGATGCATACTACATGTGTACAAACACAGTGGGATTTTTGGACCCACTTAACATCTAAACTTCTGAATAAAGCTTGGAGGATAAAGCAACCAGTTTGCCAAGCTAGAAGTATTACTTTATCACTATACCTTGCTGAGAAATAAAGCTGACTGAAGGTCAAACACTATGTGTCCCACTCCCTAAAGAAAAAGAAATGGTTAAGAGATATTGGGCTACTTTAAGAATGCTATCTACCTTTTTGGTAATAAAGGAAACCAAAATTATATAGGGATGTCTCACTTTGCAACTGTTAGCTTTGTTGGGAAGATCCAGAACTCCAGGGCTGCTGCAAACTCGTGTCAGCAATTTACAGATTTGTCTTGGAACAGCACTGGGTGCTGTAGAAACTTTCCAAAACAATTTAACATCAGTCTAATATCAGGAAAACAAAGTGTCTGTTAAAGAAAGTAGTTTGAACTCTTGCCTCCTCATTTTCCTCTCAATCATGAATTTAACTCCTTTCACCATATCAGTACTCATGTAATCAAACATATCCTCCCTGTCCAGCCTCAGAAATAATCAGTAAAGCCTCACTACAGTATTTACACTTACATGAAAAAACCCTCAAGCATTTCTGTCCTTATACCATAGTTTCTCAGTGTCACTTGGTTTCTATCAACTCTTATGGATATTTCCCTGTACTTCATTCAGAAGTGATTCAAGACAGTCAGCATGGCTTCACCAAGGGCAAGTCCTGCCTGACCAACCTAGTGGCCTACTAGGATGAAGCGACTACATCAGTGGACAAGGGAAGAGCTACGGATGTCATCTATCTGTACTTCTGTAAGGCCTTTGACATGGTCCCTCACAATATCCTTCTCTCTAAATTGGTGAGATATGGCATTGATGGGTAGACTGTTTAGTGGATGAGGAATTGGTTGGATGGTCACAGCCAGAGGGTAGTGGTCAATGGCTCAGTGTTCAGATGGAGATCGGTGACAAGTGGTGTCCCTCAGGGGTTCATGCTGGGACCAGTACTGTTTAATTTCTTCATCAATGACATAGACAGTGGGATAAAGTGCACTCTCAGCAAGTTTGCAGATGACACGAAGCAGAGTGGTGCAGTTGACACTTGAAGGACAGGATGCCATCCAAAAGCACCTGGGCAAGCTCAAGAAGTGGGCTCATGTGAACCTCACGAGGTCCAACGAGGCCAAGTACAAGGTCCTGCACATGGGTCAGGGCAATCCCTGGTCTCAATACAGGCTGGGGGATGAGGGGATTGAGAGCAGCCCTTCTCAGAAGGATTTGGGAGTACCAGTGGATGAAAAGCTGGACATGAGCTGGCAATGTGCACTTACAGCCCAGAAAGCCAACTGTATCCTGGGCTGCATCAAAAGTAGTGTGGCCAGCAGGTTGAGGAAGGTGATTCTCCTCCTCTGCTCTGATAAGACTCCACCTGGAGTACTGCATCAGCTCTGGAGTCCTCAGCACAGGAAAGACATGGACCTGTTGGAGCAGGTCCAAGGGGGGGAATGAGGAAAGCCTGAGAAAGTAGAGGTTGTTTGGCCTGGAGGAGAGAAGGCTCCAGCAAGACCTTATGGAGGCCCTTCAGTACTTAAAGGAGGCCTAAAAGAAAGAGAGGGTCAAACTGTTTAGCAAGGTCTGTCACCATAGGACAAGAGATAATAGTTTTAAACTAAAAGAGGGCAGATTTAGACTACATATAAGGAAGCAAATTTTTTAAAATGAGGGTGGTAGAACACTGGGATAGGTTGCCCAGAGACACCGTAGATGTCCCGATCCTGGAAACATTCAAGGTCAGGCTGGACACAGCTCTGAGCAATCTCATCTAGTTGAAGATGTCCCTGCTCACTGCAGAGGGGTTGGACTACATGACCTTTAAAGTTCCCTTCCAACCCGAACTACTCCATGATTCATCGACAACCTTACTCACCACCAAGATTAAGGAGTACATTACCCACTCATGTTGAACACAGTGACAAGAAGGTGCACAAGCAGTACTTCTGTGTTTAATAGAGATGGTGGAGCTAACGGGCTTGGTCATTCCTTTTCCTTTTCTCTATTTTTTTGTCCTATGAAACTAATAGTAGTCTCTTGTTCTATGGGACACAGAACAAGGCAGTCTCCCATGACAGCACTGAGTCACATATGAACATCCACACAGTTTAAACTCCTCATGTTTTCTGCCTGAATACGCACATTCCTCTAACTTTGAGGATTGTTTTGTTTTAAAACACGGTGGAAAGTTACAGCTTTAACCTGATCAGACACTTCCGCTATTTGAAGTATACAACCTTTCATCTTAACATGTTCAAATATTTGTACTGCTATTTCACATTTAAACTGCTAGCAGAACTTCAAGTATTTGAAATAGATTATCTGAAGATACAAACTGTTCCAGGAAAGTACTGAATGGTCTGTAACCATTTGGTAACTCAAGTTATGGAGTATACACAACATAAGTCACAGTAACTATAATAGTTCAACCTGGTAAGTAGGGAAAATTGATTAAAAATATCCTCAGATGCTTTACAGCTGAACAAAAACTTGGAAGTTTAGGATATACAGTTAACTAGTCTAACATGGGAAATACCACCATATAAGCAAAATATTTAAATAAAGCATTTTCTACCAGGTTTTCAATACCTTTGCAGTCAGGATTGACTAAAACTAACTAGAATAGCTACAGTCCAACCTATACACTATGAAGACAGAAGAACATATACATTTATTTACGTGGACAAAACAGCTCCTGGCGGAAAAGGACCTGGGGGTGTTGGTTGACAGCTGACTGAACACGAGCCAGCAGTGTGCCCAGGTGGCCAAGAAGGCCAATGGCATCCTGGCCTGTATCAGAAACGGTGTGACCAGCAAGAGTAGGGAGGTGATCGTGCCCCTGTACTCCTTGTGAGACTGCACCTTGAGTACTGTGTCCAGTTCTGGGCACCACAGTATAAGAAGGACATTGAGGTGCTGGAGCGAGTCCAGAGAAGGGCAACGAGGCTGGTGAGAGGTCTGGAAAACAGGCCTTAGGAAGACTGGCTGAAGGAACTGGGGTTGTTTAGCCTGGAGAAGAGGAGACTGAGAGGAGACCTCATTGCCCTCTACAGCTACCTAAAAGGAGGTTGTAGTGAGGCTGGTGTTGGTCTCCTCTCAAATTACTAATGATAGGACGAGAGGAAATGGCCTCAAGTTGCGTCAGGGGAAGTTTAGGTTGGATATTAGGAAGAAGTTCTTTACTGAGAGGGTGGTTAGACATTGGAACAGGCTGCCCAGGGAGGTGGTGGAGTCGCCGTCCCTGGTGGTGTTCAAAAAATGGGTTGATGAGGCACTTGAGGCCATGGTTTAATGGTTAGGAATATGATGGGATAAAGGTTGGACTTGATGACCCTGGAGGTCCCTTCCAACCATAATTATTCTATGATTCTATGAATTTTGACTGTGGGAACACAAGGTCTGTCAGCACTACAGATTATGTTACAGATGATGCAATCCAATATCACAACGCTGTTACAAAAGAAACTGGAAAAGCAGTTTTCATATTTTAAGGAAGTAACCCCTAAAGAATGTGTGTATTGTAGCTAAGTAAATAGGAGACTTTCAGAAAAATGAGGAACTTCATCATGAAGGCAAGAGTCTTCATACTTCTTGTAGCTTTAAGGTTACAAGGATTAAAAAAAAAAAAAGAATATAACGAACTAATATTCTGGTTAAAAGATTTTTCAAAACATACAATAACAGCTCAGAATTACAGTGTGTTGTACTTGAATACATCACACTTCATTTGAAAGTATATACATCACGTTCATTAGTGTACCATAAAATTATTTATGTTTGTTTTATAAGAGCCTTATAAATAATGGCCTGCCTGACCTTTCTGTGGCTTAAGTCTTAATTGGGCAACCTTGACAGAGTAAGCAGTACCTGCAGTTCTGGATTTCCTATATTTCAGATATGGAAAGTATTTTCTACTTAGTGATGGCTTTTCAATCACCGGATGCAAAAAGAGTTTCCAGTAAAGTGTCCCGCCACTGAACAACTGCATTTGCAGATTCTTTATGAGTCATATATCAGATGTGAAGGAAGGACAGAAAACAAGTCGCAACTTTCACTAGACATTGTGGAACACAGAACAGTAGAAAACATTGTGGTATAACTGCTAGTTACCATGAAATGAAGATAATGACTTTCTTTACTGATGACTGAGAATCTGCCCAATACTTTCTGAAGAGTCCTTTTCTCTTTTTATTTTTTTTTTTAATAAACACTACCACTATCAGTTCCATGTTAGACAGCATTCTTAATCAGCAGTTTTATTTTTTTTTTCTAATAAAAAAGGACACTGACAGCATATATGATGTTTTTCCCTTAAGAAGATTAACAGAAACCCCCACAAATTTATTTATTGAAAAAAAAGTCTTTGCTTGTTTTGCAGTTTTAATCTTGCTTGGCACGAGAAAAAAAAGAAACATTTTAATGAAAAAGTATCCCCAAAAGAACATTTAAGCTCACATCTGACTCAATTTTGCACCATTATGGAGTAAGCTTGACAGCACAGCTTGATAGTATTATTTTTGGGCAAGGCAGAACATGTAACTCAGTCTCAACTATCTTTGAAAGGTCATGGTGATTAGGGGAGGTTCCCAAGGAGGTTTCCAAAGAAAATGTCACTGCAGTTTTCAAAAAAGGGCAAGGAGGAGGATCCAGAGCACAGGCCAGTCAACATCACCCTCAGCTCTGGGAAAATGAGGGACCACATCTTCCTAGGAGACATTGCCAAACATGTTGAAGATAAAAAGGTGATTGGGAGTTGTCAGTATGGATTCACAAAGGGAAGATCACACCTGACAAACCCAGATGGTCTTCTACAATGGAATTACTAGCTTGGTGAATAAGGGGAGAGCAGTAGATACTGTTTATCTTGACTGTAGCAAGGCTTTTGACACTGTCTTGCATAACATACTCACACAGAAACTTATGAGGTATAGACTGAATACACAGGCACTGAGGTGGACTGAAAACTGGCTCAAAAGCAGTGCAAAGTCCAGCAGGAGGCCATTCACTAGTCATCTAGCTCAGTGGTTAATACTGGGACAGATAATGCTAACTATCTTCTTTAAAGATCTGGATGACAGGACAGAGTGCACCACCACCAAGTCTGCAAGTGATATAAAGTTGGGAGGAATTATTGATACACTACACAGCTGCACTGATACTCTGCCCTGGTGAGGCCACATCTGGAGCACTGTGTTCAGTTCTGGGCTCCCTAGTTCAACGAAGACAAGGAACTGCTGGAGAAAGTACAGCAAAGGGCTACAAAGATGATTAGGGAACTAGAACATCCCCCTGATGAAGAAAGGCTGAAGGATTTGGGGCTTTTTAGGCTGGAGAAGACTGAGAGGGAATCAATGCTTATAAATACTTAACGGGTGGGTGTCAGGAGGATGGGGTCAGTCTTCTTTGAGTGGTACACAGGACAAGAGGCAAAAGGGACAAACTTGAACATAGGAAGCTCCATCTAAATATGAGGAGGAACTTCTTTACTTTGAGGGTTGCAGAGCACTGGAACAGGCTGCCCAGAGAGGTGGTCGAGTCTCCTTCCCTGGAGACATTCAAAACCTGCCTGGACACCATCCTGTGTGACCTGCTCTAGGTGAACCTGCTCTGGAGAGGAGACCTTTCCAGAGGTCCCTTCCAACCCCAACCATTCTGTGAATGGCAGACAAGTTCAATGTGAGTCAGCAAGGCACCTTTGAGTCAAAAAAGGCCAACAGCATCCTGGGTTGTATTAGAAAAAGCATTGCCAGCAGGTCAAGGGAGTTGATCCTTCCACCTACCCAGCACTGGTGAGACATCTGGAGTTCTGGGTCAAGCTCTGGGCTCCCCAGTACAAGAAGGACATGGACATACTGAAGAGAGTCCAGCAAAAGGCCACAAAGATGATGAAGGGACTGGAGTATCAGATGTGTGAGGAGAGGCTGAGAGCTGGGACTGTTCAGCCTGGAGAAGAGTTGTACCAGGGAAGATATTATTAGTGTGCATGTATATGTGAAGGTGGGGGGGAGAATAAACAAAACTGAGCCAGACTCTAAGTGGTGCCCAGTGAAAGGACAAAAGGCAATAGGCACAAACTGAAATACAGAAACTCCACTAAAACATAAGAAATTATTTCACTGTGAGGGTGGCTTGAATATTGGGGAACAGACTGCCAGAGAGGCTGTGGAGTCCCTTATCCTTGGAGATACACAAAAGCATGCTGGACATGATCCTGGGTGACCTGCTCTAGTTGACCCTGCTTTGAATGGGGGAAAGTTGGACTGCATCATCTCCAGAGGTCCCTTCCAACCTCAAGGGTTCTGTGATACACCTATAAAAATTTTTAAACAGTAAAAAGGAAGAATATTCACAACTGGGTAAAGAAAATAAAGTGTGGTGGTATGTTTAACTTGGCATAGGCATGCTTTATTCTTTTTTGTTTGCAAGGCTTTAAAGTTGAACTTTTCAAGGCAGAACATGTAAAGAAAAAGTAACAGTTCTCCTCTTACATGTTATAGATTACTACTTGTAAATGTCAGTATTTGAAAGAAGAATTGGCAAAGAAAGCAAGTTTGGATATAGTTTTTTCCTTTTTTCTGGAATGTTCTGTCCATACATTCATTAAAAAAGATTTATCATCTCTTTCTCTGTATTAAATGTTCCCCTACATTGTGAAGATCTCACTGCAGCCCAAACCTTATCTCGCAAACTGTTGCAATCCATTCTCACTTCTCATTTTAAAGCTCTTTTCTGTGGTTTTTTTACACTACAAATTAATCCTTCTTTCTGGTAAATAATTATTTTGTCTGCATAAAGATCAAGCATAGGAATGGCAGACTATAAGGAACTTCCCTAGATCAAGTCCCGTTTCTTGCTATCATAGGGAGTTATCTCTCAATCCATACATCAAACCACTTCACTTAATTTTTCATTCCTTTTCTCCCATTGGAAGCTGCTCCAGAACTGTGCTTATCTGGGGCTCAAAATATTCTTCCTAGGTTAAAGATATGGAGAATGCATACTTTTTGCCAACACTTCTTACTCACTGAAGCTCACCTTTCTCAAGTATTCTGAAACCATATCATAAATTTTATATCACTTTGACTGGTTTTGTCTAAAAAAATTTTGAAGAAGTATCCAGGCAGACACTAACACACAAAAGCAAGTCCCACCATTCAGTATACCCAAATGTAAGCATCAGTCTAGAGGCCATAGAATTGTTAGAACACTGTGCCTGAGCTAGTAAGCTCTACCAAAGGGGAAGGTTTATTAACTTTAACAAGGTTGTGTGGTAATGTAAATAAATAGCTTCCAAATTAAGGCTCAAGCATAGCTGAGAGAGCTTGGCAGCTGTTTGGTCCCATCCTTCTATGAAAGCGTTCTTTCATAAGACAGGTTTTTTGCTTCTTACTCCTTACAGATCTCTTCTTTGCACCGGTTCTACCTTCACCTCAATCTCTAAAACACATGCATGACCAAAGACGCACAAAAATATTCTGGATTAAGGCTTACTATCTTTTACAGTGTCAATATATCAATGATGCTGTTGGCAGAAGAAAAAAAAATAAATAAAAAAAATTGAAGTTCTCTTACCTGTTGTGATCCATCGCCACTAACAATAGGGGAAGTTAGAAGAGGGATTTCACTACTTATAATCGAAGTGGTATCCAGTAAAGGTGGATGTTCTGCCATCATTGATGGTACACTAATTCACAAGATCACCTGCAAAGGAAAGTTACTCAAATGGTTAAACTATATAAATATTTATGAATAATTATCCTTAAAAAACAAACAGCCTCACTTTTAAGAAAAATATTATGACTTTGGAAAGTATGTTTCCACAATATTCCAGCAATCATATAAACTTGAAGATGTGTTTTGCCAGCTAGTATAAGCCTTATTTATACAGAGGGTAGCTTTAGACCCCCTCTAGCGGCTGAACCTTAGAAGAAGATACATCACAGCCTTGGAGCTAACAAACCTGAATCCTTTACCTTTGATTATAAACCAAGATTTTGTCTAACTTTGACTGGCACTGCTGAAAAAAAAAAAGTCTACTGGGAAAGGGAAAAAAAAAAATGCAGTTGCCTTAGAACTTACATACCTAGTGTTCCCATTTCTATGAAACTGGTAAAAACATGAGATTTATGAATAGGGACCCTGTTTAGTTTTCTGATTTTATTTATTTATTTTAAATCACCAACCCACTTTTTCTACTATTATAACAAATAAGACACTTATTTTAGCAACAAGCAGTTACTAGGAAATTTTCAAGTGAGACAGAAATGAACAACAATAACAAAAAATCTTCTGCACAATCTGACATTTCCTTCCTTTTAAAACTTATTGGACCCATAGTTCAAGCTGTGTCATTTTGATAACCAGTGGCCCTTTAATAGCTTTAGCAGCAGCTAAAACTTGGGAGGAGAAGAGGTAATGCCTACACACAAAATTGTAATCTTCATAACTATACTATGAAAAAGCCCTCGCTAGCACACACTAAAGTTACTACATGAAATCTGATGACAAAGAAAAAAAGCCACCCAGGCAAAAGGCTCATGAAAGCAGTGATCCACTTCAACTCTGATGAGTGTCAAGTAACAGCATACCAGAAAGCAAGATTCAGGTAAGTGTTCCATTCAATTACATTAACTAGTCATAAGTAATGTGTTTTATGATATTTTGCATGTTAGTGCTATATGAAGACTGGATAGAAGACTTAGTCAAGAAGAGATGAATATTATAATTTTTCATGTTGGAAATATGTACCGCAAGTTTAATAAGCTGATTTTGAAATTGTATTTCATTTTGTTTAGAAAAAAAAAATAAATCACTAAGTTATACTGGTTTAGTGTATTGGTCTTAACTCTGCCCTAATCAGACTCAGTACACTTAGCTTTTGGAAAAAGAAAAAAGAAAAAAAATAAATCAACAAGAACTGAGAAACTGATATTTTTTAAAATGAAAAGACAAAGAATTCACTAGAGGTGAATGGTACATTCAGAATTCCCACAAGTTAATTGCATTTTGCATCTGAAAACAGCGCTTAACATCAAACAGACAAAAATTAAGCTGAGAATAAGCTTGTACAGTATTTCTAAAGCAGAACTGCCTCTCTTAGCCAGTACTTACAGTAGCCTGGTGAAAATAAGTAGGTACAATTTTAAAGTTACACAGCCTGACAGTCAGTAATGTTACAGGTTTTTAAAGCTTTGCCTTGATATCATCTGGCTAATGAAACTCTACAAACACTTCTATGCTTCTAACAGATATACTGTCTGCTCTTAAACAGAGATGCTTACTAGTTATGGCATATAAAAATTCTTTAAATGAATAGATACCTGATAAAATTCAAGGAGTGAAAGTCAGCTTAATGTCACTGACTTCAGTACCAAGTTCTAGAGATGGTATTTGGTTAATTTAAAGAGATGCTGTTACAGTTTACTACTTGGAAGCACTCTCTAAAACTGTTCCATCCCACCCAGTTGCCTGCTTTTACTTGTTTGCCCCTCTAAGGCAGGGGTTGTTATATATCTGCTGTGGGTTGAAATTTGTAACAGTGCTGTCAGTACAGGAAGAGTCACACAGAACAAAGACTTCACATCTTCCAGAAAATGAATTAACAAAGCACTATAAGCCTCTCTCTCATACAGCTATACATATACAGTATGATTTAGCTATTCCCATGCTGCAGGCTGTCCTACTATAGAACTATGAACTTGGAGGGGGGAAAAAAAAAAAAATTCTGAAATTTTTTCAGAGGTTTCATTTACTTTCTTGGTATACTCTGTAAAGATTAAATTTGAAAAAAACCACCCCAAACCTCTAGGTTAAAAGACTTTAAAACCTAACTGTGATTACTTAAGAATTCATCACCGCTTATGCCAAATCATTTATACCTGTTTAGCCAGACTAATTAGTCTCCCAAGGAATGAGGGCAGCGTTTCATACTCCTACCTTACTTTAAAAGCTTTCCTACCCATGAAAAAATCCTCCAGGCTACAGTCAGCCCCCACCACTTCTGCAGGTGGCAGAGGGCTGGTAAAAGTTACTTGGATTATCTTTTAAGCTAGCAAGTGTGATGGTAAGCTTCCCAGGATATTATCTAATGACCATTTAATGTAAAATGAATGCACAGCCTGGAAGCAGGGGTTGGAATCAAGGCATCCCTCCTCCCATGGTAGCTACAACCAGGCCTGCTCTCGTGCCATCTCTTGATCTTACAGCTCCAAATATTTTCTGCTTCTATCTACAGTGTCACAGACAGAAAAGTAACTCCAGTACTCCAACACACGCTACAACACAACACACTCCTAGACTAAGCTGACTTCAATTTCCCCAGGGTTAAGTTGAATCCAGTCCATTATTCCCAAGCCACCATGCTAATGACTAATCTCTTATATAAGAAAGCACTAACCTCCTTTATCACACACAATGACTTCTGACTGAATCAATAACTTATGATGCACTCAGTGCTATCACCATTTATTATAAATCAAGAGATGTCTATTAAACTGGACACCAGTGAGAATCAAACATAATCCAAAGTGATTCAAATATGACTATCATGGCAACTTCTTAAGCCTTTACAAGACAGGAGTAGCTCTGGACATATGTAACCTTTGGTCTCAGGTTCATTTATTCTCTTGCACGGGTGCTTAATGGTTTGATTTGTACAAAAATTAGGTTTCCACAGAAAGCTGTGTGCTTAGGTGGGCACTCCACCTTTGGCACACAGCCTTCAGTACCTTAACTGGGACATAGCTAAATTCCATGTCTGAATCCAAGCATTTGATTTATTCTGGAGATGAAGCACACTGCTCATCAATAAACCCAGACAGAAGGTACTAGGTATAGTGTTATTCCTGACATCCTCTACAACAATAATAAAAGTGCTACCTGCCAGACTGTGTCATCAATCTGGGGAAAAATAAATCAATGCTTTCTTGACAACACAATATTAGATTTCTCTGCAATGCCACTGACCTAGTCTTGAAGACTAAAGGTTGAAACTTCACACCAATGTGGGTCTATGCTCCACATATCAAAAGCCTTTTCCCTACCAATTTGTACAAGTCAGTGTGCATAATCTGGTCAGACAGTAAGACATGGTATGTCCACCAGTTGCAGATGCCTCTTCTTTTTTGCTATGAAGACAAATAAAGACAGATAGGAATTTGAAAAGGGAGAAGCACCGTGTGGCAGGAAGAGAAGTCAGATAAAATGGACAAAAGGCTGGCATCAAAATAAGCAAAAAAGCTCAGTAAACATAACTTGGAAATTAATGCCATTATCTTACATTTGATACAGGAATATCAAATGGGCACAGACAGAGCTCAGAGCTTTTAACTCAGCAGACCCGGATAGCTTGCATTCAAGACTTCTAGAAGAAGAGATCCAGAAGAAGACTACTTGCAAACAACTTGAGTCCTGGGAAAGTCTCAGAGGTCTGAAAGAAAACTACAAGTCTTGCATTAAATACTCTATTGTAAAAGGGCAAATGGGACAGTCAAGGCCTGTCAGCCAACAGCAATCTGAGACCAAAAAGTTAATAGTTGACACTGGATGTTATTTGTAAAGAATTAAAAGACAAGTATGATTGATGAAAAAAAGCTTATCCAATTAACTAGATGAGAATCTTCTGGTGACAGGCATTACTGATAAAGGTACTAATAGAACCAGAAAAACAACTTTAAACCTTATTTGGCATTACACAACATTCCTCTTCAACAAAAACACAGAACAGATATCACATGGATTAACACTGGACAGACAGCCCTTAAATATTAACAGTAAATACAAAGTTGTTGAGCATGTGAGTTTCCAATAGGAAGGGAAGATATCAGTTCTTGGTTTCTCATTTCAGAGCATATTTTTAACTCAGCACTCAGGAAGAAAAAAAAAAAAAAAAAGGAAAAAATAGGAAGTCAGAAGGAAGTCTGGAGATGACAAACCATGACAGTGATAAGAGACAGAGTCATTTTACTCTACTAAAATGGCATGAATAGCTTAAAAATCTAGGCATAACAAAAGGTTTTAATACATAAAGGTAAAGCTATTCTTTCTAAAACAAAAGAGAATGAACTTAATCCTGTGAAGGGTTGATTCCGAAAAGGATAGAATAATAGAAGTGGACAACCAAACAAGCTCCCCAAAAGGCTGTATAAGTTATATCAACAGGTGTACCTCACTCAGCAACAAGAAGGATATTTTCCCTGTGCCTGGCTACAAATAACTACAGTCTCTACTGGAATAACATAACAAGCATTGTCTCCAATTTGCTGACTTAAAATTGTTGATACCTGTTCAAAAGAGTAGTATGAGTGACTACACCTTGAAAATACTGTTCCATATTGAAAATACTGAAAGCAAAGTATGTGCATACTGTAATTTCAGCCTTACTCCAAATAAAATGGTTCTGGATTATATAACTGTCTACCAACTCCAGCTAGTTTCCCAATATACTCAGGATTTCATGAGGTCTTGAAAAGGACACAAGAAAAGCATCTTGCATTTGGACAAGAGGTCAGGCTCAGCCTGCAGAGCCACTACAAACAATTCACTAGCCTATTGCCACATTTCCTGCACCACTAAAAACTAATGGATGCAGCAGCCTTCAGAAGGGGTAAAATAACACACGGGATAAATCTAAGGATTTATTTAAAACCAACTGACTACACCATTCTTGGGGACATATTAAAAGGGACCCGACAAGGAAGACAATACATTAGATGAACAGATAGGTAATACACTGTTGCTAAGCACAGAGGCAGCCGAGAAGTAATTTTCTACTGGTGGTGCATTAAAGGCATGGTTATTTAGAAATCTATACTGACTCATGCACTGCAACAACTGCAATATGAACAGCTATCTCATTTCTTGTCTTGCTACTGAATATTCTGAACTAGTAGACGACATTCAAAGTGTTATTCAGGACTGCTAGCTCAGCTGACACTGTTCTTTCAGAACCTACACTGAATCTGTCCAAGGGTACAAGGAAAGTACAAGGTCTTCCGAGATTTAAATCAAGCTGGGTGGGTTAATGCTTTGTACAAGACTTAGGTAGCGAACTACCTATTCCCCACTACCCCCAACTGAACTGCTATTCATTTTCCTTATCATACAAATTTGAAAAGACTTTGAAAGATTTTTCTGAAGGCTATCAAACCTGAAACAAAGGGAAAGCATCTAAATTTACTGGACATGATTTGTTTAGAGACTTCAGACTTATGCCTGAGGAACCATTAAGGAATGGATTACATTAACAGGCCAAAAGGCTAAATGATGTTAATGCACAAAGACTGAGTTCCACTCAGTAGTCCAGTAAGCAAGTTTGCCTTCCTGAACTGTAATGACAATTTAACTCAATCCTTAAATGCCTTCAGATTTGGTCCTTCAATGTTTCTGTGGCATTACTCTCAGATTCTAAAAACATACACAACTCCGCTTTATACTCAGTTGACCCTTCATTAAGGGTTAAGGAATATTATAAGGCTGAGATCACTGGGCAGTGCATTTCCTCTGCACATGCAAAGGATCAGCATTTCCATCTCCAAGAGACTAGCAGCTGATCTTAATGATAGTCTCTGAAAAACACATCAGCATTAAATCAGCTGGATCACCAAGGTAAAACAACATGTGTCAGCAGTGCACGTCCTTGTAGCAATGAAGGCTAACAGCATACTAGGCTGTATTAGCAGAGAAACACAACCAATGGGCTGAGAGAGGCGATAATTCCCCACTACTCAGCATTTATAAGGTGCATCTGGAATACCATGTCCAGTTTTGCTCTTACCAGCAGCTGCACTCCCCCGCAGGCAAGGCTCATCCTCAGGTCCAGAAAACTTCCAGTAAGAAGGAGAAGCTTCTCTGAACTCGAGAACACACTTTCTAGGTTTTTCCAAATATCAAGGAATGAACTTACAAAACCAAAAAGACCATAAAACCATCGCCCAATCCTAATGCACAAAATGCTTTGATTTTGCCTTCTCCAACTTGAAGTACTTTTTCACCTTGTCCATTCTTTAGTGCCTACCACGACAGAAATTTATTCTTTATTCTACTACAGTCTTTAAAAGGTACCTCCCTGCCTGTCAATTTGAGACTTGTAAGAATTACTATAATGATTCCTTCCAATCTGTCAAATCAGCCATCCAATTCAGAAGTCATCAGATAGGAGTGGACAAATATAAGTTCCCAAGATGTACAAATACGCTAAAATGAGGAAAATTCTAGAAACAAAATACACCATTGTATCCCTAGGGTGAAGAGGAAAGAGCAAAGCACATGCAACAGATGTTAGTCATGTCACTTAATGCACTACTGGAAAAATCTCAGATACAGTGATGTAGCTGGTGTAGAAATGTATTACAATTACGCAGAGATCCATAAGGTTGTAGCTGAGCTATTAAAGTTATGAAGCATGCTGAAGAGTTTTGTGTTTGTTTTTAAGAATCAGAATTGAGCAGAATGATTTTCATTTTTTTTCTGCATACCATATTTTCTAGTCACAGAGTTTCAGATGTGGCAATTACAGTATACCAGCTTTGCCTTTTCAGTTCTGAACTGTTTCAATTAATAAGCAATTTATTTAAAAGATGTACTTTGATCCACAAAGTATTTTTCCTGTTTTAGAAAAGTGTTTCCTGGAAAAATTGATAAAACATTTCCCAACAGAGAAGTGGTTTGTTTTTTTTTTTTATTAGAAGAAAGGTATTCTGTGGAACATTTCTATTTCATTAATTTGACAATATCCTTTTAAATAAAGTGAAATTGAAATGGCTATTCCCTTCAGTCTCATTGCTCATAATACTACAGCTGCAGACAGGCAATAAAGGAAAATTATAAAAAGGTATAATTTTGTAAAGTAAAGCAAAAAAGTCAAAGTCTGATATTCACTAGAAACTGTAAATCAAAATAGCTAAAATTGAAGATATACAAATGTTTTAATAAGCACTGGAACTCCCTATAGGAAAAAAGACTCTACAGCCTCTACCATAAACATGGACATACTTCAACTGTAGCTCTTACGTGGTGTCACAGACACTTACTAAACACAATTCTCAAAGAAGTCTGAAAAACACAATACACATCTCTGACCATGCTATGTTGCCACTGAAAGGTTAAAGCTAAAAGTTGTAGAACAAAAGCAATACTGTCATGAAGAAAATACTGATTGATGAATGAATGCAAGATGTCCTTGAACAACCAAAACAGTTACTGCATCTAACTCATTCCCAGTAGTTACTGCCTGTTCTTCTCTAACCAAGAATGGCCAAGCCACACAAAGGTAAACCTTAGCATTGCAGGAGTTAAGCATATTATAGTAAATCAATACTTACTTTATGTTACCTTCATACTCCAGGTTGTGAACCACAATGATTTAGGAGCAGTTTCATATGCAGTTGATGCATTCATGTCATAGGTACTATAACCTGCACTAGAATGCGTAGTAGATAATTGGAAACACTTCAGCTGTTCAAGTTGAATGCATTTGCATTTATGAGCCAGCAGTTTTTGAATCTGAGCCAAAGAAGCTAACCTCTTACTAACTAGAAAACTAAACTTTAAAAGGTGAAGACTACACAGAGGAGAACTAGACACTGATAAACCAGTCATCCAGAAAGACACAATACCTTCATGGATACTTAGCACCTCACCTCATCCAGCATGCCTGTTAAATGCTTCACTGTACATAACAAGACCAGCTCAATGGAGACTACCTGAAAACACCACATTCTGGTTTTAAATGTTATTACTAGATTCTTAAAAATCATCCACAGTCCTTATCTGGTTGAAGTATGTAACTTGAAGTTGTTGCATAAGAAGAATTCAGTACTTTCCAAGTATTTGCCCCTCCCTCTTGTATCCTTAAAGATAAGAAGCCTGACCTGGTTCTGTAGCTTTTAGGAAGTAAGTGCAACCACATCACAAATCAGAATTAATCTGTTCATTTTACTCAGAACTAATTCGATAGTGTGCACTTTAAAATCCATGAGTAAACTGTCAGCACCCAGGTGCAATCTTATGCCTAATCTTTAGCAGGTACGTCAATCTGATTCCCCATCACACATTGTTTGGGAGCTACACTGCGGCCTCTTTTGTCTTACAGGAACAACTTTCTTTTACATAGTCTTGGGAAGCATCATCAAAAAGGAATGAGAGTGAACTGCATAGTGTATTTTTTGCACCACTTAAAGACCTCCAATGCAATTACACTTTATTTATGTTACATTTATCTAAACTGTGGGGCTGTTTTGTTTTACATGCTTGTTACTTTCAAGAACTTCCTTAAACCCTTCTAGTTTTCATTTATACCAGCTAAATTAGGTTCTTCTAAGCTTCTGCCAGGACTGGATTTCCTTCAGTTTATTTTCTGAAAATCGCAAGTTCAAAACCAACTTGGCCTTTTCCAGTTAACCATCACTCTTGCCTTCATTTCTGTTTAAGAACATGCTTATTTTTTGAGAAAACAAGCAAATTCAATGCCAAGAATAAAGGTATTTCCTCATTTCTTATTAACTCCCCCTTTTCAGTAGCTATGAGTAGCGAGGACAAATTTTCAAAATGATTTTTCATATGTTTCCTTTAAGGCAAACTAAAACCAGGAATGTATTTTTAATAACGTGATGCAACTGGTCAGCAAGATAAATTTATTGCAGAGACAGCTGCTGGTGTTGGAGCTACAAAGAGTACATGATTCAAGAAGAATGAGCAGCTTTTAAAGAACTCTTATAAAATAGCTTTTTCCTACTCTTCTGAAAAATGAAAGCTATGCTATACAAATACAAGATGATACAGGATCAGCGAGGCTACAGGTCTATCAGATTTTAAAATTCCTCTCCAGTGATTCTTTTTGGAAAATCTGTAAGTCTCTGCTTCCACAAGGAACAGGATAATAGCACAGAACATAACATGTCAAGACAGGCATATGTAAACTACTTCCCAAGAGTAAGAATCCACTAAAAAAGGTGGTGTTTTGAGGTCTAACAAACACCTTTGAAAGATGTTCTTTTATCAAGACTTTAAACTGCTGTAAGTCAGTTCTGCTAAATCATACTAGCAGCTCCCATTTGCACCACTGCAAGCAATTGGCCAACAACACAGTGAATGAAACTGGAGGATAGATGTAGTTGAAAATTAATCTGACAAAAATCAGCCTGTTTTAATGTAAAATAGTTGCCTGATTCATTTCACTTAAGCAAATACACAAATGAATGCTAAGCATAGCAATAAACAGAGAGGAACTGCTTCTTCCAGTGTCAATGCAGAGCATTCACAAAGCTACAGTCCACGGCAGTAAACAAAGTCAAGAGACAGTAACACCCTGGCAGGTGCCACAAAAAGGACACTGAGCTGCTGGAGTGTGTCCAGAGAAGGGCAATGGAGCTGGTGAAGGGTCTGGAGCACAAGTGTCATGAGGAACGGCTGAGGGAACTGGGGGTGTTCAGCCTGGAGCAGAGGAGGCTGAGGGCAGACCTCATTGCTCTCTACAGCTACCTGAAAGGAGGGGGTAGCAAGCTGAGGATCGGTCTCCTCTCCCCTGTAAGGAGCAACAGGACAAGAGGAAATGGCGTCAAGTTGTGCCAGGGGAGATTTGATTGGATATTAGGAAAAAATTTCTTCACTGAAAGGGTTCCCCAGCACTGGCACAGGCTGCCCAGGGCAGTGGTGGTCCCCATCCCTGGAGGTATTTAAGAGACGTGTAGATGAGGTGCTGAGGGACATGGTGTAGTGGTAAAATGGCAGTGCTAAGTTAATGGTTGGACTTGATGATCTCTGAGATCTTTTCCAACCAAGGCTGTTCTATGATTCTCTTCCCTAATATTCAACTTAGTCACAATGGTACTGAAGCAGTTACTTGCATGCCACATAAAAAAAAATAAAGCAGAGTAAGTCAAACAGCATCTCAAGCCGAATGCAGCTCTTGAAAACTAAATATGCTACTCATGCATCAGTTCTCCAGTGGAGGAGTTTCTGCAACTACAGAAGAAGACAGCAAAAAAACGAGCAGGTTTCCCAGATGATACCAGCACTTCCTTCTCCTAAGTTCCACCCCATCCTCCAAGAAAAGTTTTAGTCAGTTAAAACACCATGAGACCAACTAATTTGATTGCCTAATCAAGTCAAGAGGACAAGCTGCTTTCAGATTCCTATTTTACATATAAAGTTGTAACACTGAATAGTTGTCAATTCATTAACAAAAAATAAAGCCACAAAATCAGAAATTAATCTGTATCACCATGATGTACATAATTAAATATACTGGAGGACTTTTAAGATTTATTATATATGCACATTCCACTCAGTGATGGCTTTTCAATGGTGAGGATAAATGACCATAATTTAAGTAATAAATGTTATATGTGAGCAGTCAAGTTAAGCAGTCAAGCAGTCCTGAAGAAATTGAAACAAATTACATTTCAGCTGCATCTAAGACTGATCATTGTAGAAAGTTCCCTATATATTGAAATACTAGTGAAGAGTTACAGCCATGGTTCTCTCATTGCCAAGACACTGCAAGTCAATGAAGTTTTTTTTGCATTTGACCTTCTTATCCATTCAGTTTTTGTTTACAAATTACAGATTTTCAGCCACATGGACACTTTTTGTAGATCATTACTACTTGATTTGCTACCATCATCTAAAACACGTTCCTCTGCCCCAAATTACACCTATTCCACTTGATACTCTGTTGCTTATGTCTCAGTTTCCTTCTATCAAGTCATCTAGTAGATACAGTTCTTTCAGTTAAAAGAACAACAAACTCCAAACAACAAAACCCTGCAGTCTGAAAACTGGAAGATAGATAAGAAGGATTTATTTTGTAATCAAAGAAGTAAGATATGGTATGGAGTATACTACATTAGTGATGGAAAACGAGACAGCAGCTTGGCAGTAGCCCATGCTTGTAGGATCTTGCGTAAGTAGAGCTTGGGCTTTCTTTACCACAGACATTGGATTTGCACATTGGGGAAACTCAACAGGATTTACAAATAAGTATTTACACTTATGAACTATAGGGGTTTACTTTCTACTGCAGGTAACAGTAAAGTTGTAGCATTGTTAAGCTTGTTTTCATCTCAAGTTATTAAAGATCAAAAGACATTAAGAACTGATTTTCACAGATTTAAATGCAACCAACATACAAAAACCCAAAGCAAATTCAAAAAGCACTGTCATGCAGAAGGTGAAGTTAACATTTTAACATTTGTGGTCCACATACTCCTTTTCACTCCGACTTACTGAATCAAGTTACTATCTATCCACACCTGTCACAGTAGAAATCAGTTTGGATATTGCTGCTTTCCCCGTGGACAATTTCCCAGACTTTGATGAACAGTTTTTTCAAATCATGGAGTGTATTAGTTCAATTTTGTAAACTGTGAAACAGTTTTGACATTATATTATAGAAGCCGGTATGTTGCCAGGAAGTAGGAGGACTTGTTTTAGTGCTTCTGGAAAGCAGAAGACATTTATCACCTCAAAGTGCTGTGCTTCTGTCTTACTAATGGCTTATAAAAATGAGGTCTACTGGTTAAACTGGGATTGAAAACTTGTAGGTATTTTCATTTTTGACAACTCTTTATGCCCAAAGTAATTAAATACATAATAAGGTACAACATTTTCCATTGCCTATAAATGAAGAGGTTTTGCAGTGTATCTTTTCAACTGTCCTAAATGCTTCAAAACAGTTCTGGAAGCAAAGACCGGGGGAGGTACACTATACGCATATTCAGCACTCCTATTTAACTTCTGCAAACTGCTGTTGGGACGGTGTTTGGCACCCCAGATACTAAACTGAAAGAGAGGGTATCAATGCTAACCTAAGTGATGTCTTGACTGTAGAGCTGTATGACCAGAAAAGCATCTAGGCATCGTGAAAAAACAAAACCTTACAGGGAGACAGAAATTCATTTAAACAAACTGGCAGATACACAGGTAGGTCTGAGATCAACAAAAATGCTTGCCTAGACATAAAGGTTGAAAGTTTATTTAGAGCCATGAACACAAAGAGGGCAAAGTATGTCCAGTCTAACTGAATTTGAGACCTCCACTAAAGACACCGTCAATGAATGTGGTGTTAATATTTTAATAAAGGGTTTGGAAAACACAAGGGTATTCCATTCCTGAGGTACTACAACTGTAAACAGAAAAGCATTCTAAACCAATACATCCAAGAAGAGTAGCGACACAGTCTTCTACACAGCTATGCCACCAAAATGAAGACCAACAGTTTCTGCAGCACGTATTCTAACCAAAACAGATTATTAATACACTCAAGAAAGGAAGCATGACCTAGCAGGTGAGTATAAAAAGACTTCTCATTATACAAGGCAGTCCAGGATGAAAAACAACAGCTAAAAATTCCATTTAATTATTGACAAAAGGGCACAGCAAATTCTATTTTTATTTACATTTTACTGAAGTCATCTACAAGAGCTTAGCAAAAAAGACTGAAGACTTTCACTGGTTACAGGCTCAAGAGTACATGAGCAGTTGGAACATGACCAGATCTCTGGGGGGTGGATGGAAAAACAACAGCAACTTGAAAAATATTTGTTCCATCTGAAACTAAATTTAAATTAATTGGAACAATTAAAGATGACAACCTACAAGAAACATGTGATACTATTAAGAATTACAGACTCTTTCTAAACATCCTTCTACTCCATTAGCCCTATAAAATACAGATCCTGGGATGAAAATCTGAAATATTAATGGACATAAAGAAAACCACTATACTTTATGGATAGGCAAGTTGAAGAAAAAGGCTAAGTGTTTTTCTGCTGGCACCAAGTGAACATTGGCATTAAGGAAGCTCAAAGTTTACTGTACATGGCAAAGAAGGAGCCAAAAAATGGTCATTTCTGTAGCTCAGGAAACACTGGACCCATGAGCAAAATAAACACTCTTTGTGTTTGCTGAACAGAAAAAGCCATGATGTACTCATTCTGAACTATTATCGCTTTCCTGAGATACAGACAGTATCTTTTAGTTAAGCTAAAGAGTTGACAGTCCAAGTCAAATCTATTTTTACCAGATCTGGTCCTATAGGAAAAGCAGTGGCTCACAATTCAATTCATGCACTATAAACCGCAGCCAGGCTGAATTTTGCTACAAATTGCCCAGGAATTTCTCCAAGCCAACAGTCTTGAAGAAATAGATGATAAAATATAAAAGTGTTATTGACAGATAGAACGAGAAAATCCAATTCATATTCTAGATCACAGAAACACACCAATGAAACACAACATGTTACCTGTAGATATTTTAGCAGAGATTGAACTAGAAATCCTGTAACAATTAGAAGCTGGAGGTCAAAAAAAGGTACAGAGTCGCCGGATGCTGGAGGAAGATAAGAATTCCTCAGGTTCCAGAAGGCATCGACAATGAACATCAATGGCTGCAGACAACACCACTGTCTGGGAACTGAGCCTGCAGCCTCACAAAAACTGTCTCCTCCAGTATCTGTCTATCTGGGAATGAACAAGACCGTATCTCTGCCAGTTCCCACTACCCATCCAAAAAGGGGAACTGGGCTAGACTACTGGATTTTCCACTTTGACAGACGTATCGACAATCACAACACCAGTACTTAACACCTTCCAAGGATTTAATATTTCTAGAGACCAACACATTTACAATAGCATACACTATTTCAGAAGTGACCTGTCAGCAAGGTAAATTAGTATGTTGCCTAAAAGCGTTTAGAAGTTAAAACCATTTAAGAGAAAGTATGGATAAAGGTGAAAAATTGTACCTCTCCTGAAGTTAGGCTTTAAGGGTTTTATTTCCCAGTAAGTCCCAAGACAGAACACTGCAGAAACATGTTCACCCAAGTAGTTATAGTTGCAATAACAATTATGAAGGATCTCTTTGACATATCTTGAGCCAAAGTGACCATCAGCATGACACTGAGTTAGCTGATGTAGGTCCAAATTCAAGTAAAACTAAATGGCCACAGGGCAAAGAATAACAAACAACAGCATCCCAAGATCCACCGGACTCTCAGCCCAAAGTAAATGAGTTATTAGCCTGAATCACAATTCAAGTTTCTGCAATTCCATTACATTATTGCCTATAAAAATAAAAAGCTTTTGAGTTTTAAATTCACCAACTAGTAGAAACTTCAACTTGAAAATCGTAGAAATACCACTAATGGATTGAAAACAGATAAGTATTGTGTGTAATGACCTGAGCCTCATGTTACACCTAGAGCTTGTCATACAGCAAAAAGCCTCAGATCTTCATCTGTCCTGAAAAAAAATGAGACACTCATATAATTATGTTTTAATATTATCATCTACAGTCGTCAGTCCGTGACCCTACTCAAAGCAGCTTGCTCTCATCCTGAACAAGTGACCTAAGCAATGGGTCACCAAGTTCTGGCCTTTCCAAGGAAAAGTATCTGCATCACTCTTAACCAAGACTTCATCTGTCAAAATCAGTGTCTGATGCTCCAATGTACCTGATTCAGCATGTCAATTTTCCCTCTCAAAGTCACCAGAAAAACCATTCTGGGGTGGTTTGCCAAAACAAGTCCCACATTCAATTCACATGCATCAAGATAACTTGTGAACACACTATATATACAAAGTGAATCTAGAACTAGATGCTGTGTTTCGAAACCCAATCAGCAGCACTCTTCCTGCTCCCCCATGCTTAATATGAACACCAGCTATTAAGAACTCCAATTTGCAACATACTCAGCCATTTCCAACTTTCACATGTATGCACAGTCTTCTCCCTACCTGAACGCTTGCTACTTCTTCACTCATCATGTGATTACATTTCATAATTATTTGAGAGTATTTCCTTAAAAAAAAAAAAGCAGGAAAAAATTAACTGATTGTACTTTCTGAATTTTGAGGACTGCTGAGTTCCTGTGATTCATCCTATTTCACAACAGAATATAAACACATCTATGGATGCAGATTCACCTAATGGCTACGGTTTCTATGCTGTGTAAAGCAGAAAGTTAACCACTGCCATAACAACAAAACAGCTTCTTTTAAGGTCAAAGCATAGCAGGACCGGGACCTATGGCTTCTAAGACAGATGTTACCACGTACTTAGCAGAAAAAAAATTAAGATATTTGAAGTCTTCATGATAATTTAAGACACTTATAACCAGATATGTACTTGATCCAATGCAGACTTAAATTCTGGAAACAAACAACATTTCACAGGAATTACTTCATGATTTGAGATGTTCTGGAATAACACTTGACACTCAAAGTAACTAATAAATTGCCTTTGACGAGGTTAAGCAAATTACTAGCATGTCTTGAGATGCCACTCATAAAGCACGGTTTTCTCCTACCCAACACATTTTCCTTTCGTTCTACTGCTTATTTTCTTCACTCCGCACAATAAAAAGCAGCTGACAAGTTTCATTTTTGCTTTTCCTTGGTTTCACTTTCTAGTTGCCTGGAAGTAACAGAAAAGTTTCTGTTTAGGTTAAAACCAGTCTCGGGTAATACTGAGTAAAGGAGGAATCGGGCGTGAATGTAGCTAAAAGAACGCCTCTGCTAGCACTCAGCGAGGTGACTGTAGTGTTTTCGGGAGTATTTTTTTATCTACATAGAGAAACACGCTCAATCCCTTTGGCTGGGAGTTCCGAGGGAACCTGTACGGCTCCGCAGGAGAACAAGAAGAAGAAGAAGACGACGGAGGTGCTGAACCCCACAACTTCCTTCTCCTCCCCGCCTGTCACCGCCGGCTCAGCTGTTCTGCTCGCGCTTCGCATCTGCTTCTCCGGCCGCACAACCGCGCTCCTTCCGCGGCAGCCGCGCAGCCCTGCCCCGGGGGGAACCCGCTGCTCGGCGCCGGCAGCCGCAAGGACCCCCGCCTCGGCCGGGAAAGGGAACCCGGGAAGGCAGACAGAAAGTTTCTTCAGCGGCTCCCCGGCCCGCCTCGGGCGACGGGGGGAGAGGCGCAGCCAACGCCGTCTCCTCGGGGGCCGGGCAGCCCCCGCCGCGCCCGGCACCGGGGGCAGGTAAAGGCGCTGCCCCGTCCCCTCACGTCCCTCTCCCTGCCCTGCTGAGGGGAAGGGGGCGGTTCGCCGGCCGCCTCGGGGCTGCCAGCCTGCCTACTCACCGCCATGGCCCCGCCGGCTCTCCCGGCTAACGGTTCGGTCTCCGCAACCGGCGAGCAGCGGCACCAGGGCGGGGAGCGGGGGCAGTTCCCGATGGCGCAGCAAGAGCAGGGGCGGTGCCATGCCGGCCGCTTCCCCCACCCCTTACCCGCCCACTCGAGGTACCTGCGCTTCGGCCGCCGGCGCTCCGCCGCCTTTTCCTCCCCTCCCCGCACCTGTCACTGCCTCCCGCGGCCGCCGCCACTGCTACGGCTACTACTGCTACTGCCGCCGCCACCTCCGCCTCGCCGCCTCAACACTCCCCTCCACCTCACCCGCCGGCGCCTGGCCGCCATCTTTGTGGAGGGCAGGGAGGGGCCGCGAGGGGGCAGTGGACTCCGGCGCGCAGTGCGCCTGCGCGGAAGCCTCCCGTGAGGAGGGGGCGGCTGTCGGCGAGGGGGCGGGGTCAGATGTATGGGCGGGGCTGACGGTGCCCTGAGGGGCGGGGCCTGCGGGGAGGCCGCGACAGTGTGTGTGGGGCAGGGGTGTGGGGCGGAGGTCTGGGCCTGGCCTTGGCCTCTGCTGGGCAGAGCGAAGGGTAGGAAGGGCTGCCCCTTCCTTCCCTATACGTGGAGGCAGCCGTTAACACAGCAAAAGTCAAAGGACTTTCATCCCGCCTGCCCTGAGGCCGAGCAGAGCCTCGGTGTCTGTGAGCACCAGAGGTGTTCCTTGCCTGGTGGCCAGGCACGTACTGTCCGACATCTGAGGAGAAAAGAAAGAAATTTGCTTTTCCAGGCACTTATGCAGGGAGGAACTATCTTCCCTCAACACCTGCAATGTTCAACTGATGTCCCGAATGCCAATTGTGATTATCCTTTGCTTAATGTTTGTCCTTTCAACCGTTGTGGATCAAAATGATTTTGCTACAGTGTTTGGCTTGATAACCTTCTGCAGCAGTGGAGTGAATGGAATGAGATGTTTTATAAAGCGATTTTGTTAATTTTCCTTAAAGTTCTCTGTTATTAAGTTAATAAGATACTATTTCTCTTGCATTTCAGCAGTGTCAGTGTCACAGTTAGAGCTTAACGGCAGGCAGAAGGTAGCTCCTATCGACAAAGGGTGCACCAACCAATGTTTTGCCATCCTGGTTGCTCACTATAGGCCCCCTTTCCAAAACTCATAATTTCACTCTTAAGTAGCGTCCTAGACTATGGTATGTCATATCTCCAAAACTAGAGAGATTTGGGCCTGATCAATATTTGGATGAGCTACCTCGTTAGGTACTGCAGAAAGCGCTGCTGGTGATTCATTCAATGGCATTCATCTGTCTATGAGTCAGGGCTGAACAAATGCCACTGCACAGCATTTGTGGGTTATACCATCCAGGGGCATAAAACTGGAGATCTTTGCTAGTTGCAGCTGTAAGGAGATCACTGATTTTCCTACCTTACTCCAGTTTAAATATGAGTTTCCAGAATTAGCCAGCAGTTTTAGTGGAATATAGCAAAGAGTTTCCACAGCTGTTTTTGTCAGGCACCACTCATGGTGCTGGGGCCAGGAACAGCAGTGGTGGCCATAGGCATCTTTGTCGGCAGCCACAGAGCCTGGCTTTGTGTCAGACCATACGGTTTTGAATTGGTGCATGCAGCACTGATCGTACGTGCCATGCTGCCCGAGAGCCCTGGGAAGGAGTGTCCCTCACACCTTCTTCTGGCTTCCCAGGGGTGCTGCTCCCTCATGTCCCTTGCAGGTGAAATTAAGAAATCTGTGCAATATTTTGGGTGTATGGGTGCAGACATACAGCTGGGACAGGGAAAAGCTGAGAGTTTTTTTGACTCTTCTCCCCATACAAACACTGGTCCTGGTGGTGTGTAAGTTTGCATTGCATGACACAGTCATTTGTCTGCTTCCTTCCTTTTTTGGTCATAGATATGTAAATATATGTATATAAAATTCCATTTTCTGCTGGAGGGCTAATTATAGTCACCTGAAAATAATTTTGAGTAATATTAAAAGTGGGTGGAAGGCATGGGGAAACCAATATAGTGATCTCCATATCTCTTTTCTGGGACTTGTGCATAAATGGATTTTTCTAAAACAAAACTAAATTAGATTGGGATTATTTACCAGTCTAACCTGTCTATACAGATCTCAGCTATTTCTAAGTGACTGACAAAATGCTCTTGCTTTCATTCATTGCAGAACTTCCCAGGAGGACCCATGGAGACAGAATTTCTTTACAGTGTAGTATCAGATATACATCCAAGTGCTAATGATGAACATTTATGAAATTGATGTTGTAGCTAAAGACAATAGAGGAGATAAATCCATCAGGGGAACATTTTCAAAAGTATCTTAAGAGATGCAGTATTGACTGTATAGTAATGATGCCCCCCCCCTTCTGTGGCTCGCATTTCTTCAAATAAAGGCACTGTCTCCAGAGAACTCTGAAGAATTAATATTATAACAGTCATTATTTCATGTTTACATTAAGTTGTATTTACTTAGCAAAATATGTAGCGATGTAAGCACCTGGGATCAGAACTGGGCAACTCACACTCTTTTAAAAGCTGCATTGCTTGATCCTGTTCTCCAATTCTCTCCATCCTTTCAGAAAAGGGGGAAAACCTCCACGTCTAAAGTTAAAATAACGTGTCTTAAGTTGGAGGGTTCAGCAAGTCTTCTACACACCCTCTTCCATAGTGAGTGTCCTGTCTTTACACCTCCTACCTAATTTGTAGGTCTAGAGGTTTATGACCCAAATTTCAGTTGAAAATTCTAGTAGGAACATGTACCATGGTCTCATGGACCACAACGGCAGCAGATTGGACTATGGACTATGAAAGCCATGAGATCAGCAGCACTACTGTCTTGCACGTGACAAGTAGCACGTGTGTAATACAAAACTATTAAAGATGTACAGTGTTTATTTTCTAAATCAGGTAACTAATGCATCAATATAGCTCCCCTAAAATAAGAAAGCTATACAATGATAGCAGCTTTATAAGGTAAGTGAGGTTTAATTTTGATCTATCAGTAAAAAATCGCAGAAAACCTAATTATCACAAAATTGAGTTACTGATTCCTCTATGTCATCTTAGGTATACTGCGACTTCACCTGAGCTGCATAACACTCATTGTATTTGGCCAGTTCACTTTCAAAGAGTCTGCTGATCAGTGTACGTTATTTGCTTGTTTCTCATTTGTATGAGAGGATTTGAACTGTAAAAATCCCACTTCAATATCAGAATGATATATCAAAATCAAAGTTTGGTGGGGACTGTTTAATGCTAGGCATGATTCATTTCAATGGTAAAATACATGTTTGTGGGAGAAAAGGAGTCTGAGATTTAATTGATATGATCAGCTGTGTTTTTACATAATTTGGCAAACCAGTAGAATTCAGAACACATTGAGCAATGGCATATAATAAAATGTTTGTCTTGCCTGTGTTGTATGATATATTTTACCATACTTTTCTCAAAATGTTGATGGACACCTTAAAAAGACACAAATCCACAGCTCTTTGGCTTCTTTACCTTCTTTTCAGGACATGGATGATGAAGTAAATCATTCTCTGACAGGATTAAACCAGCTGAAATTTTAGAATGATGGTAGCAAAATGAATGGGAGGATTAAGTGGACAAAAATTCTAATTCAGTCAAAACCAACAAAATTCAACCATTCAGCTCCTGCGTTACAGAAGTAACTCTAACATAGTATCAAGAATTTGGGAAAAAATGCAGTTTTTTAAATTCAGAGGATAGCTGGAATCTGCCATTTCCCTGCTTACTGATTTCTCTCATTTTCTGGAAGAAGTTCCACCAATTTCAGGAGGATTATTTATAGATTTGGATGTTGCATAACAGGAACAGGCATGGCAGATTCCTCACTTAAGATGTTCAGGTGGTAAATTCAACCAAACTCTATGAGAAAAAATAAATTAGTAAAAAATTTTCAAACTTGTTTCCAAGATTTAGTCTTTGAAAACAATAGTTGCAGCCAGGCTGACAGAGCAGTCTAATTGTGTGGCATTTAATTTCTGATATGTTTATTTGTCAACTGGAAAGTCAGGAACTACACAGTTTAAACCCCAAGTTCATTTATCTCATTTTGTTAAAACGGAAAAATATATATATATGGCACAAACCTACTCATTACAATATTACTTTTTAAATTCAGGACAGAAACCCCACATACAAACAGTGAAAAATTCCAGACAATGATGTTCGCCTTGGCATTCTTGAAACGGATCATTTTGTACCTTGTAAATCTTTATTTGTGGAAATCAGCCATTAGTTGAACAGTTATTTTCCCTACCATGAATTAAAGCTATGATTTCATATTATCTACTGCCTTGAAATGATACTTAAAGCAGTGGTTCTAGACACCAACAAACCAGTATTTATTGACCTCACCACTTTTAGAAAAACACTGATGTTTTTTTTGGCTTTGTGAGCCGAGATATTTCTGAACTGTCTTTAGTGATCTAGTTAAAAGTTGTTTTGCAATAGATAAAGCTGAAGAGTCAGTCAGCCCTGGTTGTAATCAAAATGTTTACCAGAAGTAGACTTTGAATTTGTGCTTCTGCTTGGAGTTGGTTTGAAACAGTTTTGTGACCTTCCTTTTCAAACCACAGTGAAAAATTAGACATTAAAAGATCAATTTTATGGAAACAGAAAGACAGAAAATTCATGTGTGGAACTTAAGTGGCTAGCTTACCAGTTCGTATATATTTAGAAGCTATTTCCTTCTTGAATATTCAGGAATGTCATACCCAAGTTTAGATTTTTCTGGACTTGCTCTCAGGATAAATCGTAGCTTTCATCTGATGGATCAGACAGGGCTGTGAAGATGATTAGGGGACTCGAGCATATCTCTTACGAGGAAAAGCTGAGAGACCTGGGTCTGTTTAGCCTGGAGAATTGAAGACCGAGAGGGGATCTCATCAATGCTTATAAATAACTAAAGGGTAGGTGTCAAGAGGATGGGGCTGGGCTCTTTTCAGTGGTACCCAGTGACAGGACAAGGGGCGATGGGCACAAACTGGAACACAGGAGGGTCCACCTAAGCATGAGGAAAAACTTTACTATGAGGGTGGCAGAGCACTGGAACAGGCTGCCCAGAGAGTGGTGGAGTGTCCTTCTCTGGAGACATTCAAAACTCACCCGAATGTGATCCTGTGCAACCTGCTCTAGGTGAACCTGCTCTGACAGGGCATTTGGACTACATGATCTCCAGAGGTCCTTTACTACCCTTAACATTCTGTGAGTCTGTGATCACTTGAATGTGAAGTGTGAATTTTCTGGAAGATTCACTTTCTTTTGGTGAAAGAGCTGTATCTGTCTGAGTTTAGGATGGGCTGACCATGTTTAGGACTTTTTGATCTAGTTGAGTAGAAAGGAGGTTACTTTTCCCATTTGAGCAGCTGTGCCTCTAACTTGAGGAGTTTTGAGACACACAAGAATTCCATTATCTCATCCTGAAATGCTGGGTTTGGGGTTTCTGCTGTGACTCTTTTTTCCAGCCCTTTGAAATACCAGGCTCATGTTGTGCTTGCAAACAAAGAAGTTGAAGAAAGTTTTCGTCAACCTTTTCACATAAGGGTGTATTTCAAGCTTGTTCTGTAAAAAGGCATCACAGTGCAAGTCCTTGTCTGGCAAGATAACAGCTTGAGTTCAATGTGCTCATGGAATACTAATTAGTCTCTTCATTCAGATTTTCCTGTTTCCTTCTTTTTTTTCTTTCTTTTTTTTTTTTTTTTTTTTTTAGATTTTCCAAGAAGACTGAATATTTAGCTTGTCACCAACATTCTTTGTGGTTTTCTGGAAGAATTTAACTGCTTCATGGTGGCTTGGAGAAAGCTGGTTCCTCTCAATTTTATTTCAAGACTTTTTCTTCCAAATGAAGTATCCAGATGGTGTGAAAGCATCATCTGTGTGTTTAGACAAATGCTGTTTGCACCTAAAAACTCTGTGGCAGTGGAAATCAAGTATACTTCACTAACTTCGTAATAATGAAGCAATTGAAAATCTTCAAACTAGGATGAGCACAAAGAACAGTATTGTTTTCTGAAGCTATATGCAGGAAAAAGCTCAAGTCATGTTGATGAGGTGTCTCAGAAATGTTAACAGTGTCAAGCGACTGGCAATTGGTTCCTGTGACAGGAAATAGCAAAGGCAGCTCAGTGCTACGAGGAGTAGAAGCTGGCCTTATTGTTGTTGGAATTGGAGTTTCCTCCTTTTTAATCATCATGTGTTGTAAGTGAATTTGGTTTAGCCTCTGGAGAATCCATATTTTGCTTTTGTGTGGTCACTGCTCATTTGGTAAGAATGACACTGGATAATGTACACACACCTCTTGGGCAAAATGAAATATTTAACTGGTCATTGGGCTTATGCAGTTGAATTTGTTGCAGAAAGGTTTGGAACATGACAGGATGAAGAAGAGGAATATCCTGTGCCATAAAGGACTATTAAAAACAAAGGCAACACCTCTGTCTTAGGAGTCTCTGAGCCACAAATTGCTAAGGGCTGGGAAAATATTGGGATGAAGTATTACTGTGCAGTTGCCCACTGCATTGCTGTTGGCCATTGCTGGAGACGGCATGCTGGACTTTTACAAAGAGCTGCTCTTTGGTCTGTCCCACTATGCCTGTTTTCATCTACATCTGCTTTTATATTATGTCTGTGCAAAAAAAATGTAATAAAAGATAGGCTATAAAGAAATTAAATCATGTTAGTCTGTAAGGAAAAACTAACCCTTTGAAATCAAAGGCCCCAGCCAAGGTTTTGTCCAGTTCTGTATGTTGATATAGTTGATGATGAACATTAGTGTATGTGAGGCATGAACAGAAAACATAAGCACCTGCTATGGTCTTAGATTCTTGCCAGGAAAAATTGCTCAATGAAGTGAAATCCTTTTGTTTTCCTTGAAGCATCTCTTTGGTTGTAGCTGATTCTGTTTTAAGACTGAAAACTATTTAATTCTGCTTTAATTTGCTCCTAGGTAACCTGTAATCTTTCCATGCACTTCAAGCAGAGATGGCAGGTAGTTCAACCTTGTGTGTGGCTGATTCTGAATACTACTGCAGATACTTCTGTGCAACCCAGGAGACTCCACTGACTGTAATATTAAGCAGATTCTGTTTATTTTTGTATACATGCATTTCCTACAAACAAATATACAACTGACAAGTGCTCCCTAATAAAGTATTAAAAATAAGAAACAAAAAGGAATAAAAATAAGTATTTTGGATTTCTAGTTGATATTTTTTTAACCCAAGTGTTCTTTGAATCCAAGCAATGGATATGTTCAGTGAACAGAACTCAAGCAGATTTCTTGTAGGCTGACCTTCCAAATGATAGAAGCTTTGCATTCACTGGAGGACCTACCTTTGGAAATGAGGATCACATAGCTTGAAATATTGCTGATGGCGTAAAAAGAAAAAATTATATTTCTTCTGCATGTTCTTTGATTTTCTAGGAATCACTCCCCATTTGTTTCAGGGTAGATGTGCACCACTCCAAAGCCCCCAGCAAGTGAGAAGAGCCCAGGGACATAATCAGTAGTCAGCACGACCCTCTTGCTTCAGTAGACAGCCCTTAAATTCTGTGTCACAGTGGGACATTCCACCACTGTCTCACCCCGGATTGTGCAAGAAATACCTGTCCATGTTTGCAGATCAGATTTTCTTTTGGAAAGATGAAACATGAAACCCTGGATGTAGTGGAGCTCTCTGTGCACAAAGATGTGATTTGAAACTTTTGGCTGAGAAATAGGCATCAAACCCACAAGTAACTGCGATTATCTTTTACACATTTTCTTCATGAGTGTTTTATTTCTCTGGTAAGTAGTTCAATGTTCTGAGCATTTATTAAGATATGGACATAGGAACTTCAAGCATATAGGAACATTATTATAATGCCTTTTAAATAATTCTCTCCCCCTCCCTCTGGTTTTCATCATCTTTTAAGTGTAAGTCTGTGTTTTTCATACCAGTAACTGATGTGGAGCATCAATGTCACAAAGTGAAAAAAAAGATGTTTTGCTTCAGACCTCTTTTCACATCCTTGCTGAGGATTTTAAAGCATGGTCCTTACTACAGAAACATTATTCTGGAGTGAGCAATTTATTTCATGCAAAATTTGAGATGTCTGGGGAAATGTTATTTTTAGGTTTCCTGGTAGAAGGCATGAGATTTATGTGGTTTTCCCCCATTTCAGATTGTAGTCACAGTGTGGCCTGTCATCGAAGACTCAGTTAACTCTTTTTCCTCTTTTCCTCCAGGTTATTGGGTCTTAGATCAGTCACAGATCCTTCCCTTTTGGTACCATTTTTTGTATTGTTGGTTTAGACACTATTCTTATGGGGTTTTTTGCAGTGCAGTGCAGCCCACCTCATTTTCCCCCCTTCAATGTTTTTTTGTTCCCTCTAACTTTAAATGAGAATGGACAAAGACCAAGTCTGCCAAAGCTGGGTAGTGTCAGACATAAAAGTCTCTTCCAATCTTTCTTTCCACTGGCACTTACTGACTGAGGAGACAGAATGATGCAATGTAGAAATCTTTTTTTGTTGCCTTCTGTATATCTGTAGGGATTCAGCTCCTCTGGGACTTTTACTTGTTCCACTCTTCAAGATTATTTTCTTTAATTTCTTTCTGCTGTTGGCACAATGGCATGTTCATTAATCACTCTAATCCAAGGTGCTTGAAAGAAATTGTCTTTATCTGGTGACACAGTTCCAACAGCTTTTGCCTAACAGAACATGTTCTTTTACAGAACTCCTCCTCTGGATATTTTTGTGTGTCTGGACAGAGAGCCGACTAAAAGGTATAACTTACTGCTACAGGGAGAACAGTTTGGCTGCAAGATAAGGAAAGCAGTCTAGACAGATCTGTTTCAGCACACAGGATAAGATTATTTTGCCTATCTAAAGTTCTGTTCCAATCATTTAGTCCATGTTTATATTTTCAGTGATGACATCGTATTTCTTCAAGGATTTTTATGAGAACCAATCAGAGTCCTCCAGTCTCACAAACTCCCACAAATCATAGTTTGTTTGCAGTTTTAGGTATTGTGCTCAGGGCTGCTGGCCTCACTGAAGACATTTTCTTTCGATGGATAAAGAATTTCCATATTCCTGCTAAAGAATTTCAATGTGCAATAGCTGAAGAATTTATGTTTATTCTAGTATCAGATGTTTTGACATTTCAGGCTGCAGGGACATTTGATGCAAGGTGTGTGTCAAAAAGATGTGGGGCTATGTCAGGAATGCTAAAGGCTAAGGTGGACCATGTTGTGGTACTACATTGTTGCTGAATCAATCAATGCTTCTCTTTGAATAGATTCGTACATACCATAAGAGTAACCCCCAAATACCTGCAAGACCTTGTGCACTGTTAGACAGCGAACCAGTAATATGGTGTTACACATACCTCTTAGACCACTTTTTCACTTTTCCAGGCACATTTTTGTTGCCTGCAGTCTGCCAAGGAGTCTTATGTTAGCGGGAGACTATGTCCAGGAGCATTTTAGAAAACCCTGTTGGAAAGCGATATAGCTGGAGTCACCGTGTTGAACTCTGATTCTCTCTGAAATAAGAATACAGCAGGAAAAGGTTTAGAGGAAGCAATAAAAATAGGCTGCTGTGTGAGACAGAGACAAGAAAGGTCAGGCTATTAGATGCTGTGAAGAAACAAACAAGGGATGATACAGTAGGTATATGCAAAATTTTCCCTAGGTTCTGCAAAAGTATTATCTCAAGGTTGTTCCCAGTTAGGTTAAAATGGCAATGCACCTCAAACTGATTAAACACGTCTCTCCAAAAAGTACATAGACTTTCAGAACTCATTACTCAGGCAAAAGTTTTAGGATGAGTCGAATAAGAATTTCTGCTGCTACCTTAAATAGAAAATAACATGGAAGAGGTTATGAAACTTCATGTTCCAGGATGAAAGTCAGCCACTTCCTATTTAGGGTCAGGAAGACACTTCCCCTGGAGGTACATTATTAAGGACCGTCCATTACAAGAATTTTTAGCTTTATATCTCAATCCAAATACTGTCAGTGATGGTGTTTTGCTAGATAAACCACTGTTTGGTAACTGCCAGTCTCCTCTGTTCTCAATTTAAACCCTCTTTTCAAATATCTCAGACCATGCTGCTGTAAAACTATTATTTTTTTCTTTGTCATACACGAGCATAAGACATAAGAGGAAATAATTTCCCTGCTGATCTGAATACATATCTACTAACTTGTTTAATTAGAGTTGTTTGTAGAGGAGATGATAGTTTTCTGGTGGTTTCTTTTCCCTAAAATACTGCAGGCTAAATTGCATCCACCCTGAGTAACAAAAGCCAAATTGAAGTGATGGTTCCTAATTTGGTACCATTGTATTTGTACAACATTTGAGAGCAACAAAACACTCCTGTGGTTTTGCTATGCTAGTTACTGTGAGTGAGCAAACTACTAGTTAATGGTGTTACTGACTCACCCTCCTGTCCGCCCTGACCTGGGGAGATAGAAGGTAGACGGGACATTGTCAGGATGAACACCTCCTAATAACCCACTAATGGGACATCAAGAAGTCAGCAGTGCAGAAAGTGGAAAAACACAATTAATCCTCTAAATATGAGAAAATCTGCTGTCATTTTCCACAAAATAACCTCAATTGACTGAAAATTGCTTCAGACAGTTTTTTAAGCAGTAAAATATTGTGTGCAGTCTTTCAGAGGTACTCATTTCTGGTCTGCTTTAAAGGGTAAATATGAAGGCTATGTTGTGCAACCTCCCTGAAGTACTTGGAAGGATCTTGTTCATGTTCTTGTTCATCCTCTTTTCCTTGATCATCTATACCAGATGACCTCTATTTGCAATCACTATTTTAGCAGTGTTACACACGTTTTGGGCTGTATGGCAAAGCCCAAGTCATGAAAGTTGAGGTATATGGTATAGAAAAAGGCTTTGGTACACCAATAAATCCGTATCTCTGGGTGGTAAAAGTATATGGAATTTTATCTCCTATTTTATTAGGCAGTTTAATTACAGGGTTGTAGCTATCACCCCACAGTTAAATCACAGGTGTCTTACTTATTTTTCACTCTCTTGCTCAGTCCTCTCCAAACTTAAATCTCACTCTCAGAGTGAATTTATTTCCCACATGGAACGTTAAAATGAACTTGCCTAAACCATTATGCTACTCGGACAAGTAGCATCTATTTAAAAACATAGATATATTCCTGAGGGTTTATGCAGTCAATAACTCAAAATAACTTGTGTTTACCACAGCACAGCTATCGTGGACTTAGTCACTCCCACAGGGGGTCTTTGTTACGTTTGAAAAATACCGATTTTGAAATCAAAGGATCTGGTTCTTATTTACACAACTGTGCCAAGAGGCCTTATAGTGGTTGCAAATGACATTGCACAGACCTCCTGGTCTCAGCCGCTGAGGCATGAGACTTTCACAGCATCACCCTGTTCAGACTTCCCACAGCGTATGACTCTTCTTCTGGCCCGGGTGCAGCAGAGCCCTGTGGTCCATTTCCCAGGGTACTGGGTAGAGCCTGCCCATGGTCTAAGGGCCCTTTTATTAATATTTCAGCTAGTTTCTCCTGATAGTACCATGTGAATTTCTTTACATTCTTAATATTGTCTCACCTTCTTACTACTGTCTGATTGACTTTTTTCTGCCGTGTCTGACTGTCTCATGATTTCATATGTATATGTGCATTTGTATTACTTTGTCATTGAAAATGCTGAATAAAGTTACCTTTTTTGCACACTCAGTGAAGAAGTTGCTTACCCAGTTTGTATGTGTTGTGTTCCCACTCATTTCCAAGCAATGTCTCTTCAGCATGGAGTAGCACTTTTGCAAAAATTGTTGAGCCAAGTCATTAGCTGTAACAACAATTTTTATTTCTCAGTGGGGATGTTCACTGCTCCAGCCATAACTTATGAGTAGAGATGCCTCTAATCTGCAGCTCCCTAGAGCAGGAATTTTCATCCTTTGCCTCTGGTACCTATTTAGGACTACTTGAGATCAGTAAGTTCTGAGAAGAGCATAGCTATCATTAATAAATATTTTTAGGTCATTTGCCCACATGTTAACATGACATTTGTCATGGAATGCTGCCTGCTTGTACCCCAGCACCCCAAAAATGCTTATTTTCTCACTGGCTTTAAAGGGGACTTAGAACAACTAGCTGATTTGCAGAACAGCAGTCAGGTTATTTACAATTTATAGTCAGATGAATTACAACTGAAATGGTGACAGGCATATAACTGGACCCTCTGAAGGGTCCACACAGGGACCACAAAGGCCTGCCTGCACCTTATGGTTTTCTTCCTCTTCTTTGGAGGATGTAAGCATGCATAAGTATTGCTGGAGACCCAAAGAAAACTTTTGGTTTCTTATATTAGGTATTCTTTGTTATATAAGAAAATATAATTCATAGAATAAATGATTTAATATGGCTTTTATCTTAATATCTGTTTATATGGTGACAATTTTCATCTCCACTATATTGTCTTTTGACTGTAATATTTTCTTCATTTTGCAGCCAACTTATTGAAGTCATTTGCCACAGGAGGTTTTGAAACATGTTATTTATGGCTCCAGTCTGTCACCGTCAGACAATGTTCTGAGATGATGTAATACAGCTGTACATAGCATTTCTATATTTTTCTGTACTTTGCCCTTTAAAAAAAAAAAAAAAAGATAATATTTATGTTATTTTGTGCTACAATTCTGTAAGAAGATACATAAAAGCTAATAGATAATACCATCTATGTTCCATTTTTGATGTTTTTAGATTAATTCCTATAGTGCAAAAGTTCTGATCAGTTGAGTGTATAAGCTAACCCCATACTTCTTTGTCTTTGTTATATCTGGATTTGGGATTTCAAAGTGCTTTTGAGACTATTTGCATTGTTAGGAAGGGAAGTGACATTTTCTTAGAATTCTTCAATGAATGAGTTCACAGTTAGCATGACATATGAGACTCATTTCCGCATTTGTTACTATTTTAAACATATACTTATCCTCCCACTGTTCCTGAAAAAGTTCTGTTCCTTGTAGATTCTCTGCCCCCCAAAAAAACCCTATAAAAACTAATGTAGCTCTCTAACCTGGCAGACACTGGGCAGTCCCTTTGAATAATGAATAGGAACAGTTGATGCTTATGAAGGTCATGTCTCTGTGGACATGTTGACAGGGGTCCCTTTGGCAATGCTGTGCATGTTCTATATACCAGCCAGGCACTCCAGGCTTCCTTACAGTCAATGAAGAGGAATGGGAACTTTCTGGGTGCGTTTCATCCACATTGAAGACAGAAGTGTAAAAGAGGTGGATGGGTTACACTCTAACTGTAACAGAAAAGTTAAGTGTCCTCCACCTGGGAGTATCTCTCATAACCTAGTCCTGAAGTAAATCCCTGCGTGGTTCCTGGCATAGCTCAAAACTTCTCAGAGCTGCAATGCCTGCCTACAGCTTTGGTACAATGTCCAGAAATGACTGGAATGCAATGTCCAGACATCTTACTTGGTGGGAATCAATGTTGTTCACTTTGCAAGGAATCGTTACAGGGCTGCATTCACTGATTTCATGGCTTCCTCCTGCACCCCAAACTTTGCACCGTGGGTGTGTTCAAATGTAGAAATGGTCTTGTGCTTAGACTATTTGTAAATGCTTTCATGCATTATACTGGTTAGAAGTACAGTGTTTTTCATCCCACCCACCTCTGCTTTTTCACATCAGTGCTACTGTGTTATCTCCTGGACTTTGGAGATTTGCATATGTAAAAACTCTTACCCTAGGTTTAGTTGTTCGTATAAAACTGTGAGCAGTCACAGTATATGAAGAATAAGAAATAATGAAGTAATGAAGTAATGAAGAATAAGAAAAGCAATTTGCAGACTGCTGTTTAATGCAAACTTGCCAAGTGTATCTTCTTTTAGAGATTTAAAGAAGACCAAAGTTGTTTGTGATGACCATATAATTAAAAGGAAAATGTTCTCTTCTCTTGTGGTCACTGATGTATTGATATAGTTGGTTGTGGCAAATTAAGTTTCATCTGAAATGTTGTTTCCTTCATCATGTTTGCTGGGAGGCCAGCACAGAGTATTTTAAATGTGTTTCCTCATTTTAGCTTTAACTGGGTTCCTTTGATTTCTATTGTGGTTTATAAAATCATTCTGGTTAGGTTTTTTTTTTATTTTGCTTTGAATTTCTGATGGACTCCCAGCCTGAATTAAATCCACAACATTTTATTCATCTTACTTGGCATGTAAATAATTGTTTTCTCCAATTGTCCTTTTAGTAAAGTATCAGGAAAGTAAAGCTTAGCTTCTGTAGAAAACCATCTCCTAAACAAAGAGCTTTTTTCTGTCTTGCAGACAAAATAGCTACTCTCCAGTTGCTTTAGAGTAAATGTAGTTATATAGTCCTTCTAGCAATTTTTTGCTGATAGAATCATAGGTAAAATAGTGGGTTTGGTTCCCAGGAATTTCTAAAATGGGACAGTGATATTTTACTTTCTCCTTCTTGGCTTTTATGGAGGAAAATTTCTCCCAGCAGGGAACAAAAAAAATAAAATAAGAATTTTGGTGCTCCTTCTGTACTTTTTCAAGCAATGCTTCTGCTCATGGTCTCCCATATTGATTTTACAGTCCTGACTGTCTCAGTGATAGATATACTTGATAGAGTTATTTGGCTAAAATATAGGAATTAACAGGCAAGATGGTGTTCTTTCTTAAGATTTAGCAACTTGTTAATTAAATAGAGCTGCCCACTAGCTAAGACATACATGATTTTACTATAAACTCTGTTTTTTCTAATTTGTCTTTTCCTTGTTCTATCTGAATGTTTAATTAAAGCAGTCTGTCTTAGGTATAAACAGGAGATACAGACAAGTTATGAGGAATGCACAAGTCCAAGCTAAGCTCAACTGCACCATGTTGACTGCATAGAGCATGGACAAGGCTCCCCAGTGATTCTCCTATCTTACTACAGAGAGAAAGGTTTGGGGATTTTTCAGACCTCACACTTTGCTAGTCTGCAGGAGAGCTGCTAAAGATGTGAATAGAAGCATTGATACTGAAAACACTTTTGGCTTTAACTGTAAAATAGTCTGCATCTTTAAAATTGTTTTTCAGCCCCAGTGGTTTAGAGCAGACAGGCTATCAGGTTATTGGTGTTGCATAGTCTTCTTCTCCGGATAAGAAATCAGAGGCAGAGGGAAAAGAGGTACAGAGCCTAAGTGTGGACATCTGAACAAGAGCTTCATCTTCCTATACAATTAATAGACGAGAACATGCCCGAGTACTAATTCCTTCCTCTCAGTTGTCCTTGGGAGTGACTTTCCCTTTTCCATTGACTGCCAAGGGAGCTAGGGAGGTGGGTTTTCTAATTTAGGCACCTAGGTTAGGTACCGAAAATTGGTAAGACAGAAATGATGACACAGTAATGGGTTTGTTCTTGTGGATTTGCCTGGGAGATGTGCTGGCCAGTAAATATTTACTGACAGTAGTGTTGATGAAAAATCATCAAACTTCGAGCAGGAAATTGGAGCTGACATCTTGATGCTACCAAACTCTTGGATACTGAATGCACTGGAATTGGTATCTCACCCCTCTGGGGGAAATGCACCAAAATATGCACCCATCCCATCCTAGCCTTCCTGACTGGGTGCTCTCTGCCAGCAGCTTGGGCTGTGCAGGGAAAAGATGCTCAGATCCACAATTTCAGTTTACCCAACTCGCACAGAGGGAATTAGGTTATCTCCATTATTGCACAGAAACACAGAAGTGGATGGAAGATGTTACGAAGAAATGAACATGGAAAGCAATTTGTTGTTTTCATGTCCAAATCTGTATGACAGTGATACTCTTTTAATTGAAAGCTGTGTTTTCCTGCAAAAGGAAAAGAAAGTCTGTCTTTTCTACCGTGCAAAGTTCATTGCGGTTGCTAGAGAAAACACTCTTTGAAGAGACTTCAATGAATACTAAAGTTTTTTTAATTGAAAGTTTCCCCTGAATCTCTCACAACATAATTAAATGATGGTCTGTGTAACTGATTACTATTAGCTATTATCGGACATATCCTCATATTTTCCTTAAGATCAGAGGTCACACACATGGATTTACCAGAATTTTCAACTCAGAGGAAGAGAGCTTGCCAGGGATTTGGATACATCTGAGGGCATGTCTGAGCTGTGCATGGCGTTAAAAATCCCTGCCTTCGCTCTGTGTAGAGGGATACGTGCACAGGGACCAGTGTGATGCCAAGGAGAGACACTTGGGACACTGGGACAAGCTTGAGTCCCACAAGCAGAGCACCTGCAGTGCTACCACCAAGGTGTCTTGTCTGTCTTTTGGAAGCAATTTTGGAGGTGCAGCTACTATATTCTTGGCTCCAGATCTTGTGTTTTCAGGGTTGGTTTGGTGATGCCAGTACCTGAAGCCTCTGTGCATGTACTCCCATTGTGCAAAAATGTTATCCATTATTTTTTATGTAAAACTATTGGGTAGGAGCTAAGAGAGAGTGGTTCATCGGGTTCAAAGGGATGCCTTGTTCCTTAAGAGATGGAAACAAATTTTAACGGAATTATCCAGCAACTTAAATATTCACACTTGACATAAGGGAACTTGCTCACAGATCTTGCCAGAGTGGATAAAGAAGGAATAAGACAGCTGGCATAAAAAGGTACACAGCAGATGGTCTATGAACTGCCTTGAACCTTTCCTCCTGAGTCACCCTCTAATCCTACAGCAGTCACTGAACCCTGACTGCCGTGTTAAAACAAATACACCTGAGGAAGAGGGATCAGCTACTGATCAAGGCTTTCTTTCCCTATTTCCGTGCTTGTACCTGCCAGTGCTGTTTTGGCTGTCCTAGCAAGGTGAGATGAAAGAAGCACCTTCCCTATATCCACAAGAGATTAGTTGATGGGGGGGGTGTGCTTTTTTAAAGTAATTTTTTCCCTGAAGTTGACTTGTATGAGTCAGCCAGACTCAGAAAATGGAGAGTGCGTGGGTGTGAGAGGTTTGCACAAGATTATTACACTCTCTAAATATTCTGCGTTTCTTGTCATCTGTCTGTAATTTCAGAGAATCCAAAAATTAACCTTGGACGGGAAGCAAAGGAGGGCTCATAAATGCTTATTTTTCTGGTGCCTTTTCTTTCATGTTCTGAGGTGCTTTTCCGGAAATATACTTAAGTGACTGGCTACAAAAAAGCATTTGAGATGTGATTTATACTGAGAGGATGCTTTGATCCACTCCCTTGGAGCACTGTGCGCAGAAGAGCGCTGTGTTTGGCTTGTCCTGCAGGGAAACAGAGAGACGGGTGTTTTGTTTTCATTTTCTGTCTGGGGAAAACCCACCTCAGGATGTTGTTACTGTATTTTAGAGAGGGAAAACTGTGTGGTTTGATCAGGAGTCTTTGGGAAGGCTTTAAATAATATTTATTATTATTTAAAGGTGGCCACTGGGAACATGGTGAGCACCAGCTTCTAGAAGGAATAGACAGACAGAGATATCATCTTACTAGGTTATCTGTCAGGACCAGTGTAGGTAGAAGGAGAAAAATAAAGTTGGAGTGGAGACACAACAGAGTTCCCTGAAGGGGAAGGACCTCTTGGGATGTCAGCAACTTCACTGACAATTTGGAAGTATTTTAAGGGCAAAAGAATAATGTCACACAGCCAATACCAACAGCTGGGACAAGGGACAGGTTTTTCTCTGCACCTTTTCTCATGGAGGAGGAAAGAGGAAAAAGATTAAAACTCGTGGCCGGTTATTTAGGGACATGGTTAATGCCAGGGAAAATTAACTGGGAAGTGATAGTGGAGAAACAGCCTGGAGTATGGAGTGACGGGGAAGCCATGTGAAAGAAAAAATGGGTTTAGAGCACAAAAGGAGACAGAAGACACAGGTAAGAAAATGTGAGAGGATAGGTAAGGTAGGAAAAGGGACTAAGAGATGGTCAGTTATTTTCAAAGAGGGAGAAGAGAAGAAAGAATAAGAGTGGAAATGGTAGCAGTGCAAAGAAGCTAAAATCAGAAACAGTTAGAAGAAAAGGGATTTTGTAAGAAAAGTAGCATTACAGGAATGTTCTTGGAGATCAAACAGTAAGTAAATTTAGTAAAGTATTAAAAAGAAAAATTGGGGAGTGAAGAAGAAAGTTGCAGAAGGAAGAATTAGTAAGTAAAGGAGAGTAAACAAGAAAAGGAGAATAAAATCAAGGGAGAGAATGTTTATACTTGGTTCTGACCTATTTTGATATAAAATATCTTTAATATGTATCTTGAACAGGCAGTACCATGGGAACTTTGGAGGGACTGGAGAAACCAATCTGCCTAACCATAGAAGACTTTTAGCTGAAGCTCTGCAGTGGGAAGGGGAGACAGTGGCTTTGAATTGGTGATCCCAGCAAGTGAGCCTCACTGGCCTTTGCAAACATCTGTAGGACCTGTTACCAGGCCCTCTCTGCCAACACAGGGGCCAGCTTTTAGTTTTTAAGGTGCAAAACCACTGTCTCAAACCACAGCTAGAAAACTGGTGAAGTCAAATCATTGCCTGGGCTATACATCCTGATTTGCAAAAGAGGAATGCAGTCAATAGACTTACCAGGATGGTATGTCCTTGCTGCAGAGAAGGAAAAAGAAGGGGAGAAGGATAAAATAGTAAAATAATTTAAATGGAAAGGGGCTTCTGCACACCTGCACAACACAGCCAATGCTCCAACCCCAGTCACCTCGGCGGTGCTCTGGAGAACTTGCTCCAGTATGTCAGTGTCTGTCTTGTACCAGGGAGCCTGAAATCAGACCTGGTACTCCACATGAGGATTTTCATCAGAGGCACAGGCTTTGGGGCATGTGTGTGTAAGAGCAAAAAAACCCACCGAAGGTTATGAAGACGGTGCAAATGTTCAAAAATCTCTGCCAGCTACACTATTAGTAAACTTCCAAAATCTAGGTGTTTCCATTTTAGCATAACTGTTGTAACTCTGATCCAAGAAAAACACTCTTCTGCTAGTCTAAAAGCATGCAGTTTAAAAATGATGCCCACTTAAGAAGTAATTTCTCTCATTTGATATGTAACTGCTTCATTTTTCTCAGATTCTAGAGGGCTGTTCAGAAGGAAAAGAAGTTTTGCCATATCACATGGCTGATATTGTGGAGACTGAAAATAGCAAAGAGTACCAGCCAAATTTAGGGTTACCTTGTGCTCAAATATGCTGCTACTTATCTACTCTCTTACTATGACATAATACTGTTTAGTGTCATATATTTATGGTTCACCCGCTTTTGATCAAACCAACCCCTCTTACCCGTGGCAAGGGAAAGGTCTATTAAACACAGACACAGACACCAGATGGTTCAGGATATTTGTATTTTTCAAGGATAATGTTAGAGCATGAAGCCAAAACTTGGTTCAGAGGCTGCCCTGAGGCCCCTTGGGGTTACACTTTTTAAAAAGCAGCCAATAACCCTCGCCTCCAGAACGACAAAACTCATTTCACTGACTCATCTTTCGGATAACAGTCACATCATAATTTTGAAAACAAGAAAACTCAATGACCAAATCCAAACAATTTCCTTGAATGGAGTGGCAGTGAGAGGCTAAGCTTTTATTTTACCTACTAGCTCTATAGTGACAGTCAGAGGCGTCTGGGGTGGGGTGGGGGGCACCTCAGGAGGTGGGGAAATGCACGTGAAATGAAATTGTGGTAGGTGCTGCCTTAGGGAATGAGTATCCCTATACCCTTAAGCAAACCCTGCTACTATGACAGGGAACTTATGCATTGCATTACCTAATGCATACCATTTGCACTCCAAATACCCATTACATAAATATTTGTCATCCTTGCTTGTTTTGCTATGAGCTGTGTAAGCTCTTCAGAGCTGTGCCTCGTGATCCGGATGCTGGGTTCATTTAGTCAAGTTCAGTTCTGCTTCCTTGTTGCTTCTCCCATGACTTCTGACCGCTACCGAGGTTTCTCTGTACTTCAGCTCATAACTCATAAAATAGGAGCCAGGGCTCTTGCTGGCCAAAGAAAAAGCCATTAACCCTTATGAGGATCTTGCATATCCATGTAACAAGGCTGTATCCAGAGGATTTAGAAGGACCATTAGATCAAAGAGTTGATATAGCTGTAAGGCCAGACACAACCCTCTCTGACTGAGGATGTCCCTTTCACCAGGCAGACACATACCCACCAAGCAATGAGAAAAGAGGTCTTCAGTTTCTCCCTATGAAAATAGTTACACAAATTTATCAGGCTCTCTCAAAAAGTTACAGAAACAGCCACTTTCTATGTCTCCTGTGGTCCAGTTAATACATTTGTGAACACTATAAAATGCTTACGATAGAGACATGGCAAGGCAGATACAGGGAAAGATAGGTATGAGATTGCACACACTGTTTTGCATAGTCCAGTGTACCTGAAAGATATCCTTTAACCAAAGAAAAATATCAGACTTACTACAGGCAGATCAGTAGATATGCTGCTGGCATGTACACCTAAGGATGAGCTGCTACATCACAGGGAAGGTTTAAGGCTCTTTGTAATCTGGTTGTGTTAGTACGATTTACTCTTGGCCTTGTAGGAACTGAATAATAACCTGTCTTACAGAAAGGATACTGTGAAGATACACTGCTTTTTAACCACATTCACTAGTGCATATAAACGATAAGATCATATCTCACACCATCAGTGGAGCAGAAATCAATGAGCTTACATTTCTTCACTGCAGTATCTGCTAGCACCAAAACACAGAACACAATCATTACCACCTTCTTCTGAGTTGATATTAGTGTGGTCATTTTCACAGCAACGTTCATTGAGAAGCAGAGTGATGATTCGTAGGGTATTGAGGTCTTTGTCAACATTTTTCTTTTCTTACAAATTTTTCTTTGAATTTGGAGTTCACAAAGTGAGGGACAAGAAGCACCACTGACACATAGAGAGAGCAAAGGCATTACTTTTTGAGTCTCAGTGGTCCTTCTCAAGATATTTTAAGATCAAGATATTTTCAGTACATGGCAAAATAATTGGAGGTGACATTTTTTCCTTTTTAGAAATTTTCTATAGCACCTGGCTATTTCCATAGCATTTACTTTAGAAGCAAGCTAGTTCCACACAGAAGGAAGTTTAAAAGAAAAGTTTGTCTCTTCTCTGTGCCTATTCTTTTCTAGGTTTCAGGAGGAGTTGCTTGGAACATGATGATTTTGCAGCCAGAATGAGCATTATATCATTGGCTGGCACCATGATATTATTCCTTGGAAGGTGTTTTTTTTTAGGCTGTTTGTGTTCCTTGTGGTACACCTCCAGTCCCCACCCACACCTGCTTCTGTGTCTGCTCCGAGGGATGGAAAGATTGATTTTGTCTAATTTTACCACCCACTCTGAAGTTGTTGGTTCATAACCTCCACTGAGACTCTTCACTTCATGCCAGATTTTGTGAATGGCAAAGCTGCCTAAAAGCCAGCATCTCAAATGCTGAGCCCCTTCTTTAAAGAAAACTCCTTACAGAAGCATAAACCCATCACCCCCTGAACTCACTGATGGTATGATGGTGGTCTGTATGTTTTATTTCATTTTACTCTCTTTTTCTATCCCTACACACACATTTTCACACGCACACACACACACACACTCACATTTTGATGACTAGCAGAACAATTCAATGTTATAATTCTTATTCCTTCTCTAAGCTGTGAAATTAACAACGCTGACAATTAAATCAATATCACTGACATCTGTCTGGGAACCCACTGAAACTAAAACTCAAAAACTATAGTTCCAGGTGCATTGCAAACTCCAACTATTTCTACCTCAGGCATCCACAGTTCATATTTTAAGGTTGTTCCAAAGCCAGCACAAAGAGAGACTTTGGTTTTTAGAACAGAAACTGATACAAGGGTATTTTGAAAAAATAGGAATAAAAAGTCAGAGGCTGGAGAATGATAGGATTTATCTGCATCCAGGTCCTGTTCTGTTCCGTTGGAAAACAGAAGTCCTGTTGTATTTCCCTAGAGGCATACTCCACAGTGAGCAAAGTTACATTTTGGCCTGGTAGGAGCTGCCTGTGTGTGTCTGTACAGACTGGAGAGGTGCACAACTACAGCAGCCCTGTTCTCCATGCCTTGGCATGTGGGACCCTGAGGTGGGCAGCCTCTGAGTCCCTGTTGCTATCCTACTGATGGAATCTGCAGGAATCCCCTCTCCATCAGTTTTTGGGAGCTGCCAGACCTAAATAACCCTACAATTGAATGAGAAGGGAATCAAACAAGTACTCAAGAGCTTTATGATGAGAGGGCTATTCAGGTTTGCCTTTCCCAAACTGAATTTGCGCAGTACCAGACAAGTTTGTTAGAAGCGTCACAGGATGTTTAAAGGGCAAGCATTAGTCACGCTGGTGCAGAGCAGTGCAGTGAGACTAATATGGGGCTTGATTCATAGCCTGGATTAACAGAGGATACTTTTCAATGAGAAGGTAAGAGAGGCAGCTCGAACATGAAAGAGTACGTAACACTTGCCTGTTCCTCTCCTGCAAAGAAATCAATTTGTGCTATATGTAACTGAATTAAGATGACAGTGCCCATCATCATGTGAAATAACATGTGACTCAGCAGTTATCTCCATCATGGACAGAGCCTTAATAAAGATATTTTCTGCTTTATGGAAATCTTAAAGCATATGAAGTTTAGAAATATGAATAAAAGGCTCTACAGCTCAATTTGCTTTGTGAGGGAGCACTTCTTGCTAAAACTGCTGGCCTGAACGAGAGACGGAAAATTGAAAATGGCTTGTTTCAAAGCTCTAGTGTGAAAAATGCAGCAGCTTTGCCCTGTGCTTTGACCAGTTCTACAATGAATGGTGACATTTGACTGGCTTCTCACTGTGAAGGGAAATATAACATGACTGTGCTGGCGTCTTAAAGGTCAACTGTCCCTCTCTGACATTCACTTCTTTAGTAAGAGAGCTGGTATCACTATATGTGGGAGCAGTCAGGGTCTTCTCAGGGTCTGCCCCTAAATAGCCCTCAGTATTGTGAGGGGGTTGGACTAAATAGCCCTCAGTATTGTATTTGGGGGTTGGACTAGATGATCTTTTAAGGTCCCTTCCAATCCCTAACATTCTGTGATTGTGCACAGCTGCATGAGTCCATTAATATGTTCCTCTCAAATGCCCATCATTTTCATTTAAAGATCATTTAAAGATCAAGTGTACTTCCATCCCATGCAAATCTGCATGCCCTCTCATTTTTAGTGTGGAAAATTCTTTGCATCAGAAATACACTGAGGCTGCACGCAGAGCTCACAGGATCATAGAACTGGTGGTTGCAAAGGGCTCTACTCTGACCTCCCACTTGAAGCAGGAATATCATCAATGATGGGTCACATCAGACGTAGCTTTGTACAACCAAGTATTGAAAACCTTCATGGTTGGAGATGCCACCATGTCTCTGGGTCCTTGTTTCAGTGGTCCACCACCCTCTGAAGGAAGGAGCTCTTTATGCCAGTGGCAAAAATTCCCACAGCAATAGAAGTTTCCTGTGTTAATGGGAATTTTTTTCTTTGTCACATGTCTGGGGTACTCTGTTTGGGACACACTCAGCTGACTGGTATGACTTGATGTTGCCTTTCAACAGTGTAAATTACAAACCTGGTATGAATTTACACAGCAAATTTAAAGCCTGCAAGGGTTTGTAGCAAACAAATTAGCTGTGCAATGACATCATTAAACCATAGCGAGAACTTCTGTTTGCTTTTCATGGCATAAATATGTAGAAGTCCTTGAAAAGGAGCACTGAATGACTCATGAAGTCACCTTGCACAGTGTGGAAAGCTTAGGACCGTTCCAGTTTCTGTGGCAGGAGAGAGGAGGCATCTTATGCCCTACCTCTTTCTCAGACATTTCACTGGGCCACTGTTTCCCTACAGAGCAGAAAGATCGTTCTTCGAACAGATACCTAACCAGGACCCTGAATCTAAGCTCCCTCAGTGGCTTCATTTGTTACCACATATCAGCTGAGCTGACTTAATATATATGTATGGCTATATGCATGATCTTGTCATCTTGAGCCATGAAGTGTTGTGACCTAGTTGTAGCTAATGCTGGATGGCATTACTTGCCATGGGGGTGGGCTAGGAGCACACTGTGGTCTCACAGCTCTGCTGCTGCACAGTGGTGCAGGGAGATGCTGGTAGCTCTACTGGTGGATTTACAGAAGTGTGTTTCATTTCTTGTCTGAGCTCGTGGTGAAATGTTGCTCTCACTCTTAAGCAGCTGAAATGCAAGAGGGCTGCTTTCCAGTGGTAAGTGAAAGGATCTCTTTGTGCAACTAATCTTTCAAAGCACTGTGCAGTTTGTCATGATGTGTGACTTCTACCTAATGCAGACCAGTCACTCAGCATACTCCATGGGTGTTTAAATTCAAAAGTTCCATTAATACTTCACATGGTGTAGGGAAAAAAACAAACAAAAGTGCACAGAGCAACCTAATATCACTACATGAAATGTAAATCTTGCCTGTTTGAGGTGCAAAAATCTCAGCAAGCTTTGTTTATTGCTTGCCAGCATCTACGTAGTTGCTTCTGCTTCTTCATTATGGGGGAAGTGCTGAACTGTTTCCTCAGCCTTGGGCTGCCTGTGGGCTGTTTGCTGCACCTCTCTATGTAGGAAATCATGCAAAATTCCACTTCTTCTGAGATATCAGACTTGGGGTTTTGCACAGATAAGGTCTGCAAGTCACACTGTTTGTAAAAAGCAGTGAGGCAGGTGATTATTTAGCTATTGTAGAGTTCAAACCTTTCAATTTTCCCCATATCTTGTGCTTTAATGCTCTATTTGTGGGCTGTGCCTGCTCCTGGAGCCATGTGTGCAATTCATGTTGACTTTAATAAAAACTGTACAGGGTATCTGAGACAGAAGTAATTTCGTAATATTGTTTTCCTTTCTGTCCCATGTTGCTGTACTCTGTAGCATCTGTTTAATAAGCTTCTTTTTCCCACTGGAGATTCTCCTCAATCCACAGTGGACTGATGACTGCAAGCCAACTAACTTCTTTCATTTGAAACATTTTAGCTGAACATTTGGTTCACAAAGAGTGAGATCCCAGCTATGTCTTTGTTTTATAGATGTCCTCCTGCCTCTGGTGAATTCTTCACAGACTCAGCTTGCAGTGGTCACCTGGAAAGTTTATGTGGTCAGTTTTTAGTTTGATTTTTAATGGCAGGAGACACAGTTAAATTCCACTTAAAGCTGAGCCTTAGACACCTCTGGAGCAAAAACTGCTGATCAGATGAAACTCCTCCATGGTCCACATCATGATTATCAATTTGGGCTCAAACACAGGCTGTGTGGAAACCATCAATTTGCGTCCCTCGGGGCATATGGAAGCATCACACCACTGTGGGCATTGCTCAAGGCCAGGCTGGATGGGGCTTTGAGCAACCTGGTCTAGTGGGAGGTGTCCCTGTCCATTGCAGGGGGGTTGGAACTAGGTGATTTTTAAGGTCCCTTGCAACCCAAACCATTCTGTGGTTCTGTGATACAAATGACAGCCCTCGTGCCATGATCTCTGTGTTAGGCAGGGAACAACGAGGGTGTCGAAATGACAGGGGGCCCGTTGTTGGGTGGACATGCTTGCTGGAGGTTAGTTCCTCATCACACTGTGTGGCCCCTGCTCTGTAGCCCTGTTTGGGTGGGGTTTGTGCCCAAGGCATGCAAGGAACAATTATTCCGGTATGGAGTGGACAACTGGCAAATACTTCAGTCAAGACTTCATCTGGAACTTCTTGGTTGTTTTTTGTTTGTTTGTTTTTTGTGTTTTTTTTTTTTTTTTTAAAAAAATATTATTTCCTCCATTTTTGAGCACAGTAGTGCAAATGTCCATTTTCAGTCATGCATCAACCTGAGCATCAAGGTTGAAGGGTGTTTGTTTGTTCAGGCTTGTTTCTGTTTTTCTGAGCTTCCTCTAAAGGGAAAGTGTATGTAAAATCATGGGGATATAACCACTCTTTGGGATTGACCTCTGCTAGCTCAGCTGTCGCTTTCCTGAGATTACAGCTTTTTCTGGGTTAGTGTGAGGGAAGTGAGCATTTCCTTCCCATTTGCTTCTCCTGTGCAGGCCCACTGGAAGAAGAAGGTGACCACGATTTGTCAGAAGCCTTCTCAAAGACAGGTGCTTGCTGCCCTGGGCATGAAGCAGGTTGTTTTTCAGTGAAGGCTTCACTGATGCTCACGATGAACAAAAGTTCGGTTAGAAGGAGGCTTTGCTTCATATATAAGAAATCAATTGCTTCTTAAATTTAATTTATTTTGCAGGGAAATGTCATTTCTAAGAGCGGGTGGTTGACAAAGCCTTTTCAACCTACGTGACTAATCCACACTCTGCCCACATCTGTTGTGACTGAACACTTTACCAAGCCATGATTGCTCAGTGACTTATGTTAAAAGAATATAGGTAATTCAGTTGAAATGCTAGTGACCTCGTGGTGAAAGGTAATGCCACAGCTGGCCTCAGTGAAGTGAATCACAGCAGGGGTGGATGTGTCTTCTGGAGTGAGTCCTCCAAGAAAGGGCTGCAGGTAGCCTGCCAGGACAAGCCAGGGAAGTTTTTGCTGTTGGAATTAACACCTGATTGCCTGCATAGTCCAGGAGATGGTGGCAATCCAGTGCTTTCTGTGTGCATTGCACTCAGGCAAAATGATGAGAAAAAAAGCCACTTTGGAATGGCTTATGCTGGGCAGTGCAAGGGCAAGGATTGCACAGGGATGAGACTGTGTTCTGCTTCAGCCCCATTCAAGCTCGAGGAGCCTGCTCATGCAGGCTGTTTGTACTCCATGAGAGGTGTAGAGCTGTGTCTCAGCTTCTGTGCCAACAGGGTGCCAGGTAACTCAGAATACAGGAGGATTTATTTTGCTGTGTAAATTTGGAGTTTGTCTTTGCTTAGAAAAATAATCAATTTAAAAGTGATAGATTTTGCTTTAACCTATGAGACAGCTGAGATCTTTATTGAATGCTCCATGATTTGCTCTACTTTGCAATGGATACTTCTTCAGGTGCTTCACAGAGGCTCTGTCCACAGCAAGTAGTTTCCAGAGCTTCATCTGGGCTTAACTCATCACCTTAACTCTCATAATGCTTTGATGCTGAGAAGTATTACTCAGTAGTTCCCCTGGAACTCTCTTAAAGGTATTTCAGCCCTAGGGTAGATCACCTTGGACTGTTTATCTACTTTTTTTCTTTGTGCATAGTAAAGGTGTGATCACGCAGCTGAGCAGGTGTTATACTGTATGTGAACAAGGAGAGAAGGGGGTCAGGGTTTCCTGGGTTTTCTACACAGGAAGGAAAGGCAATCCCATACATCAAGAGTGTCTGGAGTTGCTGGGATTACACGTGGATTCTCCTCTCCTCTGTTGCACCAGTTTTCTGGTGGTTTAAGTACTCTGGTACTCATACATACACTAGTGCAGACCTGTCCCAGGAAGTGTCAAAGGAGGCAGTGTCTCCTGTTCTAAACTGTGTCACCTCCTCTGTCTATGCCCAGAGTTTTCCTCCAACTTTCATATAGAATGATGTGATTTTGACTCACAGTTTAAACTCACAGAGAATGGAGAAAACCTCTTGTGAAAAATATACTTAGTGTAATAAACATGTACTGAGGAAGCAGAACAACTTCCTAGCACCATTTCATTCCAAAGAGGGCAGGAGACAGAGACAACCCACCAGGCTTCATGGTTGCTAGCAGTGTAGACAAAAATAAAAGCTAGCAGGGTCCTACCACAGAGGGAAGAAGGGAAAGTACGTTGCAGATATGTTCTTGTGGTATACTGACAGTTGAAATCAAACAAAGTGAGGAGGAGGAGGATAGGAATTACTGCTGCATTGCCACCACCACGCCATGACACCCTAAAAAAAAATCCATGGGAGTCCCTGCCCTGGAAAACCCAGAATAACTGCATGTGCTGCTCAATATCAATGTCTATGGGCAGTACTGTACTGTGTCTCAGCCTAAAAAATTATCAATGCCCACATTCAGCTCTGTAGATGACTGCAAGCATTTTGGAATTTAATGTCATCTTTCTGTCAAGATCATAGAATCATAGAATAGCCTTGGCTGGAAAAGACCTCCAAGATCATCAAGTCCAACCATTAACCCAGCACTTCCAATTCACCATTACACCATGTCCCTCAGCACCTCATCTACACGTGTCTTAAATACCTCCAGGGATGGGGACTCCACCACTGCCCTGGGCAGCCTGTGCCAGTGCTTGACAACCCTTTCAGTGAAGCAATTTTTCCTAATATCCAATCGAAGCCATCTGGCCTTAAGATCTAGGCCAGTACTAGCTAGACCCCTGTATTATGGTGCTTATGGCAAGAGTGCATGGGGTTCTCTTATGGACACAATGGAAGTCCCTAATGTGTTTGGTCTTAATATTTTAGTGATGAAATAATGACTGTAGCACTTTGCCTAAGATTTGATGTGAAAAACATGTTTATTGTATTGCTGTCAGATGGGCTTTTGGTATGAAAGGGCAGTGGATGGAAACATCCCTCTGCTGGCATCCCAACTGTTTAGCTCTTACCCTGTTATTTTTAAAATTTATTTTGTAACTACAGCAAAGCCATTGATTTTCCTAAATCGTTTTCCTGACTAAGCAAGGGGCTCTGCTATCTCCAAGCCAGGGAAGCATTCAGTTGGTACTCATTCTGGATCGTGCAATGATTCATAGACATTACAAAAAAGAAAAAAAAAAGCTCAAAGTAAGCAAATTAAGTTAAATTCACAAGAATCAGGCTGAGCTAGCTGCTTCAGATCAGTAAGATGTTACTGTGTTGCTCTGTGTTACTTCATTGATGGAGCCCAGCTTTAAACTTTCCACACACTCCTAATTCTGTTGTTTCTCCAAACCAGAACCCCAGGTGCCTTCTTTGTAATGGTTTGTAATGGTTGCTGGGGAGGAGATATTCAAAGTGCAGAACTGACTGTATGGCTCAGTGCTATGTTTAAGACGTTAGCTTTTAATGAACTGAACGGAAAATAGAGTCTATTTATTTAAGACCCTGAAGGCCTGAAATCCACTTTAAAATAAATGTCTCAATTTTGTGGTTCAGGCTACTTCCTGTCATGGTGATCTCAAGAGTCACTATTTAGTAATTATATTGCATGAGTAGTGTAATGGGGTTTCTTTATTATCATGAACATCTAGGACCAGATGTGTTCCTTGCATTACTTGATTTTAATTGACTTCACATTAGGGATAAGGCTTGTGCATTTGCCCCAGGCACTCATAATCTAACTGGGGTGTCATTACTATGACACTTAAAGGGTGTGGCAGGAGCATAACACTGATTTCCATCAGACACTCCAGGGGAAAGAAGTGGAGGAGGTGAAGGGACACCTTCACGGTGCCCGGCAGGGAAAGGCAGTGTCTTCACGTCACGTTCTTTGGGTAGCACAGAGTCCTCTCCTCAAGTCATCTCTGACCAGCTGCTGGCAGGACACGCTCATCAGCTTTTGCAGTAGAAATTAATTCCCATGTTGCTTCAGATGAGCCAACTACAACTGCCCTCTCTGTCTTAAAGGTCACTAGGGTACTGAAAGCTGGCTATGATTCTCAGAGAAGTGCATAGTAGCCTCGCATCTTTGAATGCCCACTTGTTTCCTTCATATCCCTTGGCAGAGGCCCTATCCTGAGATCTGTATCCACTTAGGATGCCCACAGGCTTGGCGTCAAACCTCTGCCTGCCTCAGCACCACCCCTACAGCTGAATCATTACCAGACATGTAGACAGAAGTTGGTAATAGGTCACCACAGTAACCAGAGATTTCTTTTAATTCTAACACACTTGCTGTTTCATTTTTGGGTGGGTAAAACAGGGACTGCAGCTTCCAAGGAAGCAGATATACAGTGACACCCAGACTTTTCCTTCCATTTCCCAGGAGTCCAGGCTTCAGCCACACATAGTCCCGGGGCCATTCTCAGGATCCCACCTAGACTGAGGAGCCAGCTGGACCAGTAAAACAGGAAATCTTTGATCCAGCTGAGCTGTTGTCCCCTTTCTTGGGTCACAGGTCAAATGTGTCTCCACTTGCCAGACAGAGTCTTGTGTTCCAGAGCCCCTGTGCCCGGCCTCATAATGGCAGAGAAGAGCATCTTTGAGTCTCCCTACCCTCTATGTGCAGCTCACTGTGACATGTTGTGCTCTGCATACAGTTCAGTGAATATTGCAGCTTATTAGAGAGCTGAGCATATGCAGTGATTTTCAAGGTTAGTGGGCTTACAGTGTTCAAGTGTTCAGCATTGTTGAGATGGTTGTTTAATACAGATTTAGAAGAACTAACTTTAAATCTGGAATATATTTTGCCACTGAACCCATATATTGTTATTGTACTGTTGACAACAATGTAATTCACAGAATCACGGAATCACGGAATATTCAGAGTTGGAAGGGACCTCCAGAGATCATCTAGTCCAACTCCCCTGCTTTAAAGCAGGATCCCCTAGAGCACATCACTCAGGACTGCATCCAGGCAAGTCTTGAAAATCTCCAGAGAAGGAGACTCCACACCCTCTCTGGGCAGCCTGTTCCAGTGCTCTGACACCCTCAATGAAGAAAAGTTCTTCCTCATATTTAAATGGAACCTCCTATGTTCCAGCTTGTGTCCATTACCCCTAGTCCTGTCACTGGGAACCACTGAAAAGAGTCTGGCTCCATCCTCCCTCAACCCACCCTTTAGGTATTTATAAACATTAATTAAATCACCCCTCAGCCTTCTCTTCTCCAGGCTAAAGAGTCCCAGCTCTCTCAGCCTTTCCTCATAGGGAGGATGCTCCAATCCCCCAGTCATCCTTGTTGCCCTCCGCTGGACTCTCTCCAGTAGGTCCCTGTCTCTCTTTAACTGGGGAGCCCAGAACTGGACGCAGTATTCCAGTTGCGGCCTCACCAAGACAGAGTAGAGGGGAAGAATGACCTCCCTCGACCTACTGGCCAATTCACTACAGTTTGCTGAATAGTTTTTTTATGGAGGAAGAAGCTCAGTAATGTAACTGAAATTTGTGGACAGAACTTGCCCAGCTTTGTGTAACCCCAGGGGAGAATGAATCCCCCTGTCAGGGCAAAGAGCCGAGCTGGGATGGAGTCCCAGCAGCAGAGCCCTGGAGAGTTGGACATGCTCTTCCTGCTGCCACCAGTCATATGGGAGATGAGGTAGCAGTGATAGCTTTATAGAAGCCCCATCTTGCCTAGAAATAGCCACACATCCACACATGCATCTATGTCTCAAACTTCAGCAGCAGCGAGCCTGAGTTTCCAAAGCTTTTCTAGTAAAAGCAGAACAGGCAGCAGGATCTTGACTCTTTGCTACTTCCTGCAGTCAGCTGTCCTGGACAACTGTTTGTCTTGACTCTGCCAAAAGCTTGCTCTGACTATGGACTGCCTCTGACCAATGCGATAGGTTTATTGATTAGCACGGGCTTACTCCTGATGTTTTTACGCCTGGGGCAGAAAAACCCAGTTCAAGCTGAGGGCTGACTGGCTGGATAGCAGCTCTTCAGAAGTGGACCTGGGGTCCTAGTGGACCTTCAGTTGAATATATCAGCAGTGTGCCCTTGCAGAGACTGGACTATATATCAAAAGAAGAGCATAGCCAGCAGATCAAGGGAAGAGACTAGTCCTCTCTACTTGGCACTGGTGAGTTTGCATATTGCTTACCGTGTCCAGTTTAGGGACTTCAGTGCAAGAAAGACATTGAAAAGCTGGAGCAAATCCAGCTGAGGGCCATGAAATAGCCAGGGGGTTGGGATTAGACTGGAGAAGAGGAGGCTAAGGGCTGTTTTCCTAACATAAAAGAGAATTACACAGAAGATGGAGCCAGTCAGTTCTCTGGGTACATAGAGAACTGTTGCAGCAAAGAAATAGATACGAGTTGCAGCAAAGGAAATTACAATTAGATACAAGGAAAAAAATTTCAGTGAGGGTGGTCAAACACAAAAGCAGGTTTCTCAAAAAGCCCACAAAATCTTTGTCTTGGGAGATATTCAAAATTTGACTAGACAAGGCCCTAGGCCAGCTGGTCTAACTCTGAAGATAGCCCTGGAGGGTAAGGAGAGAAGAGGTCAGCCTGAGTGACTCCCAGAAGCCTCTTCTTGCATGAGTCTATGGTGGTTTTTTTCTCTTTCAAATGTCCTGGACTCATTCATGTGCTCTGTGTTATGGATCAGGGTATATTTAGGCAAGCTGAGTGCAAACTCCTTGGAAAGTAGCATTCCCACAGTGTAAAAGAGAAAAAGCCCCATTCATTCCTACAAGAAGCTCCCCAGTGTGCTGAGGAAGGAGGAGCGTATGTCATCCTCTCCCCAGTCCTCTTCACTGTATCTCTCTGGCACAGTCTAACACTTATATGCTGAGTTTAAAGGCAACGGGCAAACTTGTACTTATTCTAGAAAGGTCACTTCAGACGTTGTATCGGGATTCTGGGAGGTCCAGCCATGACTCAATCTTTCAGCTTAGCTGATTTAGGTAGAATGAAGCCAACTGCATTGCTCATGTTCACACATCCAGTGTGAGTCAGTAGCTTGGCTTAAGGTTGTAACTGCAAGCCCCTGGCTGCCAGAACTTTAGTCTGTCACCTGATGCCTCCTTTTTGGTTTGCCTTGACCTCAGCCCTAACTCGGTGCTTTCAGAAACCAGCTGTAGCAGTGTGACCTCTAATACCTTAAAGCTTCATGATCTCAGTGGCTGAAGAAACTACCAGTCTGCATCAGACTCCCCAGGCACACACGTTTGACCTGGGCAGGGTGTCCATCCAGCATGCACTGAAAGCCTGTTCTCCATCATCCCCTCAGCCCAGTGGGCAGCTCACAGGGAGCTAGGGTGAGCCAGTGTCCCTCACTGCTGAGATGCAGCGGGCACTCCCAGCATGGGAAAGGGGTGGTCGCCGCACCATCTGGAAGCAGATCCAGGCAGGTCTGGCAAGCTCAGTCCAGCTGAAGTGCTGGCTTGAAGCGAGCTGTCACATCCCGGATGTGACTCCACTGAAATTTCCAGATAAATAGTTTATTTGTCACTTACAGTCCTTGCACTGTGCTTCGTAAGAGACCAAGCACACCCTGAGCACAATCCTTCAGGACATGCCACTTACTTGCAGAGCCCTGCAGAGTGACTTGGGCATGTTGCTTTGAGCCATTATCTAAGGGCACTTGACTTCTCTGGTCGGGAACAGTTTCAGGATGAATTAACGTTTCTATCTGTGAAACACAACCTGAAACTCTATGTTTTCATTGAGGCAATATGCACTTCTCCTGAAGTAGAAGGTTGTTGTGATTTCATTTGGCCAACCTTGGAGCTTTTGAAAAAATATTTTAGATATTTAACATTTGTAAAATAAACATTCTGTGGCCAAACTTTTCTATGTCCCTTTCTGTTCCTGTTTGGGCGCTGGGGAGGGAGGGATTGCCCTGCAGTGCTAACTAGGGATAAGTTCAGGGTTACGTTTCTGGGGAAGCTGCCTGGGGAAGTGTTCATTGCTGCTACAAACCCACACTGATGTGGAAGAGGCTGAGAAGTCATTTGACTGGAATCATCCCTGTGTTTAGCCACAGGTATTGCTCCATCCACAGTGGGCAAATAAGATGATATGTGGTTAGGAAAGCCTTCTTTGAGTTTTGTCTTACAATCCAAACCCACAATGATCACATGAAGTTTCTGTTTCTTCTGGATTAGCAAAGTTTGGGAAAATGAAAAGTATGCAGGTTGGCACAATGAACATGAAACCAGCAGCTGTATTCTTCCTTTACAATTGTTCTTTTAAAATGGACTTCCAGAAGAGATGACCTTCCACTATGACTTCCAAATCTTCCATTTACTAAGTTTAGTTGACTTTTAACCAGATCATATTCTGCAACCCTCCCTTAAATCATCCTCTTTCTGCACAGGCTGCTGTCTCCATCTCTTATGAATGGCTGGGCCCCCTGATGATTAAACAACAAATACAATCTTCTCATAGACTGTGTAATTGCTGTGCAGCAATGGAAAGAATAGAATAAAATGGAGCTATGACTCAGTGCTTGGCAGACTGTGGAGAAGAGGGGTGTATGAGAAGTGATGAATTTGTTAGGGATTTCTGCGCAGAAATTCAGTTTTTAAATACACACTTAGTTGATACAATTAATTAAAAGATAAAGTGCTTAAGTACTTGACTAATCTAACTGGGACAAGGGAATAAAGCAGTTCATATTTCCCTAACAGTCTGCAAGTCAAACTAGCAGTATCTACCACTATAGGTGAATGTCTTGGCAGAACTCCTGTGATAACCCTGATTCCTAAGGCTTTCTAAGTCAGTTCTTTTCCTTCCTATAGCACATCGTCAGCTGATCCTTCTGATATTTTTAATCCAAAATCCATTTTTAATTCATTCCTCTTTCATTTCTAAGAACTACCAGTCATATTTATCCTCAGGTACATATACATAATTCCCATTGATTTTAATGACAACTGACAATTATGGAACTGAGAACAATTTGGTCCTATTTAAAAAAACAGACAAAGTTTTACTCTGAGAGGACTCCGTCTAGATGAGGCTTCCAAAAAAGTGCTTTGTTCAGGGAATTTCATTCTCGGAGTTAAAAAAACCTTCTTTTCTGAAATAAGGAGATAGCTACTGGCAGAAGCAGCTAACTTACTGGCTGACTTTATTACTAAAGAAATCAACACTTGTCTCAGAAATTTTTCCCAGACTGTATAAACCAAAAATGACTCCAAGGAAGCATCTGTCGGTCATTTTCCTTTCTGTAGATCCATGATTGGAGCTGGTGCCTTTGTAGCACTGGATGAGAGTTAAGCCAGTGACAGAGTCCCAGGGCAATAATAACCGAGAAGATGAGGATGATGGGTTCAAACCAAGAAGAAATATGCTGCTGACAAACTCAGAATGAATCAGGTTAAAGCAGAGATGCTGTGTGAGTCTGAGGAGACAGATTAAATATCAGTAAAGACTCACCTAGAAAAAAAATAGAATGGTAGACTTTGTTGTCTTAAAGTCATCTACCCAGGAAAAGCTACTTGCTGTTTGGAAAGCTGGAGCTCTGGGAGATGTCCTCCTCCTCTGTCATTTTCTGGGACACTGTGAGCTTGAGCTTGGAAACTTTGCTGGAAGTGTCTGCTTGGCTCACTTGAATGCCTTACACGTGCCCATATACAAGTCCTTGTGTACCAAGCCAATGGTCTGCAGTGTGGAGCTGAGCACATTGCCCTTCTGGTTTCACTGTGAATCCCAGGCTAAGCTTCAGGCAGCTAGAGAAGAGGGAGAAGATCAGCAGTGAAGGGCATGGAGGAGAGAGCATTTCAAACAGCTCCTCTTTGGGGATGAGCGACTTGCCTTTCCTGGTGACCTTGTGCATTGGGTCTGCTCCTTCACCCCAGGTGCAGGTGGATGCACTGGGTCACCACTGTGGTGGTGACTGTGGTCATATTAATTGACATCTGTATGGTCCTGAAGTCCTCATATACTCAGTGTACTACTCTCAGATCTCTTGTATTATATCACTTTCATATGGTATAGTGGTTTTTATGGGCACCCAATGCCCTGAATTACTGTTGGAGTATGTGGTCTCCCCAGGTGGTTTGAGAAACATTTGCAACTTGTATTTTCTGTGAGACTAAGAATGAAAGAGGGGCTTCGGTGGCAAGCACTTCCTGTTCTTCCACTGCTATGGAACTGGAATTAAAATGAGAAGCACAGTAAGTGGCATGAAATGTAGATTGTCAGGAATGCAAGTAAAGAAATTTCAGCCATGTGTGGAAGTAGCACAGGTGAAGCTTTGTGTGAGGTGTCGTGTGTTTGTGTGAGTTGCTACGTGACATGGAGGCCATCCGACACCAGTAGTCCTGGTGCCATGTAAGCCATCCTGTTATCGAAAAACCCAAAACTGTGGTGGTGACACCAGCCACAGAGCCATGGATTAACAGACTGGGTCTGTCTGTTTCTTCAAACGTTGCTGCCTGCAACTGGAAGGAGAGAAGAAAAAAATAACCTGTGCTCCAGATTCCCTTATCAACCGTCCCAAGGCCCTGAAGTATCTTTTGATTGCCCTTGGACTACGTGTTGTGGCGCCATCGCCACCCACATGGAAAGGCAATAATGGGTGATAGCCCAAGGGATGTACCAGGCTAGGAAGTTTCCTGGTGATGTCCTTAATCCAGGTCCCAGGGAGGCAGCAGATGAACCTGTCTAGATCTTTTTGCTGGGATGTCTACTTCAAAAGCATTTGTCTAGTAGAACATACTGTGAAAATTTATTTTTCATTGTTTATACCAAGGTTTAGTGCTTGGAAAAGGCTTGATACTGCATTTGCCAACCACTGACTCTGTTTGAAGGAGGCAGCCTTTATTAACCTTCCAGCTATGAGAACACTTCCTTATTCTTTTGGCGTTGAGTTGACACTGCTCTTGCTCTAATATTTGCAAGCACTCTGAAAGCACTCATATTGAAACTCTGACGGGGCATATGCACTCCCTACGTTCATAGGGACTTCAATGAGATGTTCTGCATGGTGTATTTGTATTTGTCATGTGTCTCTCTTATATTGAGAACTGGGAGTGTGGCATGATTGAGAAAGGCATTTAACTCTGATATTGAGAACAGCCTGCTACAAACCTTTGGCCCAGGAAACCAGTTAGAATAAAAGAGTTCTGGTTTAGGGGAATTGTATGATTTATAGTTGTAGCTGTCTACTTTTTCTTTGCATAAGCCCTTGTGACATGCACTATAAAAAGCACAGGGAAACTAAATTTTTACTGGAGAGTGTTTGGAACAGGATGGCATGTGTGGAGGGAGCAGCTACTAGCATCTGTATGGACACTGCCAAAATTTTCTAGGATGTTATGAATTGCCAGTCGTTTTCCATTTGGGATAAAGGAATAGGAAGGGTGGTTGAGACCAAAATAGAGTTGCTGCTCTTGACTACGAAGTCCCACCAAAACACGTGCGTAAGGAAGTGGCCAAGGCTGCACGGACATCAAAGGGGAAGGAGCCTTTCCTTCTCTGTAGTTTTCAATGTTTCCACATTGGCTCATATAAATACTGACAGGACTGCAGTATTTAACAGTGTTACAAGTGGCACCTTTTATCTTTTCATTACAAGCATGAACATTACCAGTAAATGTGTAGTGACCGGAGAACTTCTCAATATAGAAAGAGACTTATGTGTCTTCTCACTGAATGACGCATACTTATCTTTTAACTTCACTATAGTGTTTTAATGGTACTGACGTGCTAATCAATCCAGATTAGTCTCTGTGGCAAGCTTTGTCCTCCTCATTGCTTACCTGTTAGTCAGTGCTTGACTTAGTCATGATTTTTGCCAACAGTGATTTTAGATACCTCCAAATCACTGATAAAGATTCTGCAAAAAAAACCCCCAACCACTCCTTTCCACAGAGATGTGTATCTGTGCTGTCTCTCCAAGACGGTTGCTTTTCCATCTTTCCAGGGGAAGATCCTAAGGAGTTTTAAAATGGGATAAAACCACATTTATTAATCCTGGCCCCAAATTAATTTTCCAGGATCTGATTCTGAAAACATCAAAAGGAAATAGAGAAGCTTCATGTCATAGCCTAGAATTTTACTCTAGGGACTTAGACAAATCAGTATGGACACCTTTAAGTTTGTACTTTAGGAGAAAGGGAAAAGCTAAAAGCACTGTTTTTCTTCCCTACAGAAGAGTTTGATCTCTAAGCTAATATATAAGAAGGCCAATTCCAGTTCAGTCCTCAGGAGGCTCTCACAGAACATTTTCAAACCTCTGTGAGATGAAAAAAAAAAAAAAAGAAAAAAAGTGAGAAACATAGATACTAAAAATGAAAAGAAAATTTTTTCCTAGGCTGATATCTTCTGAGATAATACAGGGAATGATACTTACTGGTATTAACACCTACAATTTGTAATTTCATTTGTTAATCTTGTTAACATGCTATTTTCCCTCTCTTTCAGTTAATTAAAAAAGACAGATCTGACCTGACAATGGTCTGCGTGGTGCTTGTAATCACACTTTCCTGAACCCTGACACACTGCTGTTTGTTATCACATTTTCTTGGGTTTCCTGTTGTTTTTTGAACCATTTTTCACAGTTGAATAAGAGCCAATAGGAGATAACATGCCAAACAAGGTTATGTGGGTTTTTTTGCTTTGAAAGCAGTGGTAGTGAAAAAGCCATCATTTGGTAAGGGTTTCAGATAAGCATTTAACTGACAAAATACAGGCTAATGGAAAACTAAGCTGCCTGCAAATGTGTAGAGCAAGCCAGAGCTGTCATATCTTGCAAAAAGCAATCCTTCCACCCATCTTCTATTCCTTTAATCCAACAAAGGAAGAAGTGGCTTTCCAATTTGTGTCCTGATGTATTTGCTTGCGTCATTGTTTATAAAACAAATCAAGCAAAAAGTAAGGGAAAAGACCTGTCAACCCTCACAGCCTTGCAGTTTTTCCTTGACTGATTACAAAGTTCTTTCCAAATACTAATTAATCATGTTAAAAGGCCACATATACTTATAGTCTGTCAATTTTCAATGCCAAATATATTTGCTGCCAACAGGCAAGAAGAAGTTAATGAATAGAAGAGATTATATACAGAAATAATTCAACTGGTAAAATGATGAGCAAGAAAAAAATGAGACCCACTAACTGGAGCTAAAAGGAAAGAAAGAAATAAATGAGTATTTTTAGACAATGTCCAAAAGATTTCGGGTAGCACTATGGCTGAAGTGCTTATATTATATAACAAATAGGTCCCCACCTGAAACAAAATTAAACTTAAATGAACTAGTCAGAAGAGAAAAGAACTCAATATTAGTCGTCTGAAAATTAAGTGTAAAATTTCTTAAACTACACAGTGTAAGGCAACTTAACAAGGTAGCTTTGACTCCTGATCAGTACCTGAAATGTCCTGCAAATCCACAGAATTATTAAGCCATAGGATAAATCGGGTTGGAAAAGGCCTCTGGAGGTCCTTTTGTCCAATTCCCCTACTGAAAGCACATCCAGTTACAGCATGTTGTTCATGGTCTTGTCTATATGAATTTTGAATATCTCCAAAAATGGAGATGCCACCTCTCCAATACTTGCTCCAATATTTTACCATCCTCATGGTGAAAAAAGCATTTCCTAAAATCTGATTAGAATTTCTGTTTTTGTAGTTTGTGTCTGTTGCCTCTTGTCCGATTGCTATACACCTCTAAGAGCTGTCTTCTCTGCATCGTACCATCATGCAGCTGGGGTCAGCAGTGAGATCCTCCAACCTTTCTCTTCTTCAAGTTGAACAAGTCCAACTCCCTCTTCTGCTCCTCGTATATCCACATACTTCTTCTGGATGTCTGCTTTCTCAGTTGATTATAGCATAACTTGGACTCCTGAATTAGATGTCTAAACACCAATGGAATAAACCTGGGTCAGTCAAGAGAGAGGACAGAATTGATGGTCTTTGACCATAATTTGAGACTTGTGATCAAAAACTGTTTCAGAAGCCCCAGGGTAAAAGAAAAAATGACTGACCCAGAAGAATACTGTGTTTTGTGGTGACAACAGAAGAAGCTCTAGACAAGCTGAAGGGACTTGTCCAAACTAAGTTTGTCTGGCAGTGAAGGCTTCTGCCTAATTAGCTGAGTTCCCCACTCTTGGACCATTTTGTTGGCTGCAGATGGTTAAGGAGGCCAGCAGTGAAATGGTTAACTCTGAAATAGAAATTCTGGCAAACAGACTTTGTGTTAACAGCATTAGGAGTTCATGACTCTTGGACAGCTGTTCCTTCTGTCTATTTAAAATGTTGTATCCAGAAGGCTGCACCTACAGCCCTGAGGAATGGAACCTTTCTGTTTCAGTGACAGCAGCTTTTGAAGGGAGGGACCACTAGGTATCAGCTTGACTGAAGACTAGCAGAATCAAAGACAATTAAAGTCAGAGAACTTCTGAAAAAGCTGAATTAAAAATGTATAACGGGAAGAATGACTTAGAGAAACAAATCACAGTAATTCCTTCTGAACTTGGTAACTTTCTCATAAATAGGGAATGAACTGTAGAACTGAAACCAGTGTCTCGCCTTACTGAGATCTGCTCTAACAAATGACCGTGTACACTTCTTTTCATTATGTGACCAGAGGATCAGGTTGGTCTTATGGTGGAGAAAGTGATCACTGTCCAAAATACCCCATGGTCATTGCAACAGAGCTGTAATCCAAAGAACAAGAGGCTTATGATCAGCCTAGGGGTGAGGTAATGGGGTTAGGCAAGAGCCATATTATGCAGCATATTTTTTTCAAGTGACAACTAATATACAGATCAGCATGATTTCTCTTCATCTTTCAGTCCCTGGAAAATGACTCATATGATGCATCAAGTGATGAGACAGTGGGAACGTGACACCAAAGACAGATTTGCCTGTGACTCTGAAGAGCTGCTCAGAGCTCTGCAGAGGAAATCTGGGTTCAGGCTTGTGGCCAGCAATCACTAAAGATGGGGATGTGCGTGCATCGTTCTCATGGAGATACCTAGTACAAATTAAATTGCATCCTCTCAGCAGCAATTTATTCCATTTAAACTAAGCAGGGATTACTCGTCTGTAAAACCATACAGGTCTCCAGGACTGAGGTGTTTCGAAGTCCACGATGAACTGAATTCAAAACTTGTTCCCAAATAAATGATTGACTAAAATTTCCAAGACCCCAGACTCTGAGCTTTGCTGCACAGGAATATTCCACAGAGGACATTTGGGTCCAACATGTTTAAAAGTGCCATGTCCTTGCTCTTCCAGGAACTTCAGAGGAGCTCAGCAAAGCAACTAGTTTATGTATGCTTTCACTTCTTATAAATGGTTACCTGAGTTCACTTAATGCATCATACCCTGTGCTTTTTTCAGTCACAACGAGCACTGACCATCCTTGTGCACGATGTTTTATCTGGGCTTGCATGGGCACAGCGGAAGGAAGTAATAGGGAAAGAGATTCTCCTTTCTTTTGAAGTGGATGAGATACAGCAAGGGTGATTTAAAAGGAGAAAATCTGGCACAAAGAGAGAACTGCTTGTGCCTCTGTTCTCTGTGGAGTTTTGAGTCATTCATGCAGTACAGTAGCTAGGGAGCTTGAGTGACTCATACATTGCTAACTATGGAGAAAACATTTTCTGAAACATTCAAGCATTACTCACATTCTTACTTAGTATCAGCTGATTCTAGTAGCCTTATTCCACCTTTTGGGATTTAGTACAATGGGTTATATGAAAGACAAATTGCACTCAAGCTCCCTTTAAACTGATGTGCTAAATCTGGCATCAGGCACCTTGCTTAGATTATGAAGTATTTTGAGTGCCTCTCAGTTCACCGTGGAAGTTATTATCTTTAACAGGGAGGAGCTGGACAAATTGCAGAACTCACATTACAGCTGACTTCTTGATAACTATCTTAACTTCTGTGTTGTGACTTTTATCCCAAAGGCTTCTCAAATGTTTGACCAACTGGTAAACAGAACATATCCAGCAATTTATTACTCACTGCTGAACTGGTGCAATTTCTAGGGTCTTCAGTACTCAAAATCATGGAACCATAGGAAAAAATTTGACTTCTCCAGGCTGAACAAGCCCAGGTCTCTCAGCGTCCCCTCATACACTGTGTGGTCCAACTGCCTGGCCTGTTTGGTGGCCCTCCACTGGGATTGCTCCATTGTGCCCTTGCCGTTTGTATGGGGAAGCCCAAAATTAGTCACAGCATGTGGTCCCACAAGTGTTGAGTAAAGAGCAATGATCGCTCCCCTTGACCTGTGGGCAACACTCTTGCTAACATAGCCCAGTCTTCGCTTGGTCTTTGTCACAAGGGCCCATGCTGCTAAAATGTACTCAGCAGTGACATGACATGGGTTCATGCAGATGTATGGAGTATCTGCACAGTATGAAGATGGCCAGAAGAAGTGTTAGGAGATCAACATATGTTCACACTGTCTATAATTTCGTCCACTTTGTGGAAGACTCTGTAGACTATTTGGTAGATCCCTGGAGCAAGACTAGAAGTTTGATGTTAAGTTCCTGACTTACTAGACAAGACTAAGTCATTACAGTTTTAAAGGAAAGTGAAATTATGCACATTCTTTTTGCAAATAGTCTTGAGGTCTATGGAAAAGGGTGGTGTAAGAGCTAGACGTCATTTTGCATGGGCTTTTTGTGAATGTGTGTGTGAGGTAGGTCCCTGCTACAAAATTCTACCCCAAAGCAAATTTCAACATTTGTGCTGCATTATTTTAGGAACTTTAATATATCACTGTGCCAAGAGTTTAGTATGAATCAAAAGAAAACTGAGTGTTTTGCTGGATAATGGGAATACACAAATTTATTAGCAAGGATTACAAAATAAATAAAACCTCTGTGAGTTCTGGAAAGGTTGAGGATCCTCAGTACAAGGCATGTTTGTTCTCCAAATAAATAGGCGCAAAGGAGCCATTACTGTTAGAGAGAATATTTCCACAACAGTCTGATGTGATTTTGCGCTTTGTACTCTGAAGTCACTGACAGCCCTTCTCAGAGATGGGACATTGACCTCAGACTGGGAAGGTCCATGATTTCCAGTGCTGAGAGACTGAAATGTATCAACAAGGGCCTTCCAGTGCCTCTCCATGATCCTGTCTTTAACCCAAGAACACAAAAAGCATTTTCCTGCAGTTGGATGGGGAAGAACCAGAGATGGTCAGCTGCTGAAGCCTAGGGAAACATGGATTTATCTATTCTGGTGGCCTAGCAGTGCACACAGGAAACACAGGCATGGATGTGGACACAGCAAGCTCTATCTGGATCTGCAGTGTACTGGGATAAGCCAGATGTCGATCACCAAGGCTAACACTACAATTAAGCCTAATTCCAATTTGTGATGCATTTGCTTAGATGTCACTCCTTGTCCTAAGAAATAAATAAATAAACAGACAAATAAATAAATAAATGCATATATTGAATTTAATTAATAATTTCTGATGAATTGGACTCCTTTTAAAGTCTGACTAACATTTGTCGAAGCCAACAGGTGTCCGTGGGATAAAACAGTGCTCTGTTCTCAGTGTGGTGATATCCAATGTTCAGGACCATCACAGGGGAGACATGGGTAACCCCAGGGCTTAGTCAGGTGTGTTCTGGAGTATGTACACCTCAGATAGAGACAGATGGTTGTTTGCTCACAAGAAATATGTAGGTTAATTCTCTAGAGGAATGTATGTATCTTTATCTGATTGCACTTCAGGGGAAATTTGGGTAGAAGAACTCCAATGGGAATTACGGGAAGCACTGAAAAGTCAGCTCACAGTTTCCTGCGGACTGAGATATTTAATGTTAGGCAATGTGGTCTGAAACTGTTAGCCAAGAGGTAAGGCAGTGCTATTGCAAAAGGGCTTGAAGATTTTTAAAGGTAATTGTTACCACACGAATCAAGAACGGGGCACAAAATGTCATTATTTTGCTAACTAATGAGCAGTGTAAGGGTGAATGCAGGATGCAGTTCTGTTCACCCTTATCTCTGAGCTAGAAAATGTTCAGAGAAGGACCATCAGGAGTACAAAATGGTTTTCTGACTAAAAGAATGGAAGTGGACCAGGAGTCTCCACCTTGGGATACAGGCAGCTGAGGATCTATAGGTACCTATATACCCCATCAGGGGTCAATCAAATTTGGGATGCCATAGAGCAGGTGAAAAAATTAGAGGTTCTTCACTCTTTCTCACACTGTAAGAACTAGAGGGACTCCAGCAATCAGAAGGTCTGGCACAAACAAAAGAAAGTACTTCCCCCTCTACTCTGCCCTGGTGAGGCTGCATCTGGAATATTGTGTCCAGTTCAGGGCCCCCCAGTTCAAGAAGGACAGGGAAACTGCTTGAGAGAGTCCAGTGCAGAGCCACAAAGATGATGAAGGGAGTGGAACATCTCCCTTATGAGGAAAGGCTGAGGGAACTGGGTCTCTTTAGCTTGGAGGAGAGGAGACTGAGGGGTAATCTCATTAATGTTTATAAATATGTAAAGGGTGAGTGTCATGAGGATGGAGCCAGGCTCTTCTCAGTGACATCCAATGATAGGACAAGGGGCAATGGGTGTAAGCTGGAACGTAGGAGGTTCCACATAAATGTGAGGAAGAACTTCTTCCCAGTGAGGGTAACAGAGCACTGGAACAGGCTGCCCAGAGAGGTTGTGGAGTCTCCTTCTCTGGAGACATTCAAAACCCGCCTGGACATGTTCCTGTGTGACCTGATCTAGGTATTCCTGCTCCGGCAGGGGGACTGGACTAGATGATCTTTTGAGATCCCTTCCAATCCCTAACATTCTGTGATTCTGTGATACTTTTTTGCAGAGTACCTATAAAATGATGGAACTGACTGCTGTGGTAATTGTGAAGGTGGAAACCACACTGAGATTGAAACCAGACTGAACAAATTAGCTCTCACTGTGATTATTAAGCATGATATTGCAGTTACAATTGCCTGCTCAGGAAGTCATCCAACCCCTCCTTTGGCAGAAATCAACAAGAAGACAGGTCACCTGTACATGCCCCCATTTCTACTGCTCTTCACATATTTTCCACACTTTCCACCATCATTCATGGGGGAGCTGCCTTTGAGAAAGGCAGTTATGTATTTTTTCTGGACATACTTTTGTTTCTTCTGATCCTGATCCCTTGTCACAGAATCACACAGAACGGTAGGGGTTGGAAGGGACCTCCAAAGATCATAGAATCATAGAATCACTACAGTTGGAAAGGACCTTCAGGATCAAGTCCAACTTTTATCCCAACATCTCCCTAACCACTAGACCATGGCCTCAAGTGCTTCATCCACTCGTTTTTTGAACACCTCCAGGGACGGCGACTCCACCACCTCCCTGGGCAGCCTGTTCCAATGTCTAACCACCCTCTCAGTAAAGAACTTCTTCCTAATATCCAACCTAAACTTCCCCTGACGCAACTTGAGGCCATTTCCTCTTGTCCTATCATTAGTAATTTGGGAGAAGAGACCAACACCAGCCTCACTACAACCTCCTTTTAGGTAGTTGTAGAGGGCAATGAGGTCTCGCCTCAGTCTCCTCTTTTATAGACTAAACAACCCCAGTTCCCTCAGCTGGTCTTCCTAAGGCCTGTTTTCCAGACCTCAACAAGGCTGGTGTCTTGTTGCCCTTCTCTGGACTCGCTCCAGCACCTCAATGTCCTTCTTATCCTGTGGTGCCCAGAACTGGACACAGGACTCAAGGTGTGGTCTCACGAGTGCCGAGTACAGGGGCACAATCACCTCCCTACTCCTGCTGGTCACACCGTTTCTGATACAGGCCAGGATGCCATTGGCCTTCTTGGCCACCTGGGCACACTGCTGGCTCATGTTCAGCCGGCTGTCAACTAACACCCCTAGGTCCTTTTCTGCCAGGCAGCTTTCCAGCCACTCTTCCCCAAGCCTATGGCATTGCATGGGGTTGTCCAATCCCCCTGCTAGAGCAGGTTCACCTAGAGTAGATCACACAGGATCGCATACAGATGGGTATTAAATGTCTCCAGAGACAGAGACTCCACAACCTCTCTGGGCAGCCTGTGCCAGTGCTCTGTCACCTTCACAGTAAAGAAGTGTTTTCTTATGTTAAGATTGAACCTCCTGTGTTCCAGTTAGTGCCCATTGCCCCTTGTCCTGTCACTGGACACCACTGAGAAGAGTCTGGCCTCATCTTCCTGACACCCGCCCTTGAGATATTTATGAACGTTAATGAGGTCACCCCTCAGCCTCCTCTCCTCCAAGCTAAATAGGCCCAGTTCCCTCAGCCTCTCCTCATATAGGAGATGCTCCAATCCCTTCATCATCTTAGTGGCTCTGTGCTGGACTCTTTCGTGTAGCTCCATGTCCCTCTTGAACTGTGGGGCCCAGAACAGGACACAGTACTCCAGATGAGGCCTCATCAGGACAGAGTAGAGGGGGAGGAAAACCTCCCTTGACCTGCTGACCACACTCCTCCTCATGCACCCCAGGACACCATTGGCCTTCTTGGCCGCAAGGGCACATTGCTGGCTCATGGTCAGCCTGTTGTTTGCCAGGACTCCCAGGTCCATTTCCCCAGAACTGCTCTCCAGCAGCTCAGCCCCCAGCCTGGACTGATCCATGGGGTTGTTCTTCCCCAGATGCAGGACTCTATACTTGCTCTTGTTGAATTTCATTAAGTTTCTCCCTGCCCAGCTCTCCAGCTTGTCCAGGTCTTGCTGAATGGCAGCACAGCCTGCTGGTGTGGCAGCCACTTCTCCCAGTTTTGTATCATCAGCAAACTTGCTGAGGATACACTCTGTCCCTTCGTCCAGGTCGTTAATGAATATATTGAATAGGACCAGAAGGGCAGTAACATGGGACTAAAGGGGCAATGTGAAGTCCAGGACAGCAGGTCAACATCTGCTCCTTTGCAAGGCTCCTCGTATGTTGGACCAAAAGCAGCAGTGTATTGCTTTCTGCATGGATATACTGAATAGGCTCGGACCCAGTACTGATCCCTGGGAGACACCTCTAGTCACAGGCCTCCAGCTAGACTCTGCCCCACTGACCACTGCTCTCTGGCCTCTGTCCTTCAGCCAGTTTCCAATCCACCTCACTGCCCAATCATCCAGTCCACACTTGTAAAGTTTGGTTGTGAGGATGCCATGGGAGACAGTGTCAAAAGCCTTGCTGAAGTCAAGTTAGACCACGTCGACTGCCCTCCCCTCATCAGTCCATCTAGTTATGTCCTCATAGGCGGCTATCAGGTTGGTCAAGCATGACTTCCCCTTGGTTAACCCATGCTGACTATTCGTGATAACCTTTTTTTTCTCAACATTCTTTGAGATGGCACCAAGAACAAGCTGTTCTATTACCTTTCCAGGGATAGAGGTGAGGCTGACCAGCCTGTAGTGACCTGGGTTCTCCTTCTTGCCCTTTTTATAGATTGGAGTGACATTGGCCTTCCTCCAGTCCTCAGGCACCTCTCCTGTTCTCCAGGACTTTTCAAAGATGATGGAGAGTGGTCTAGCAATGACTTCTGCCATCTCCCTTATCACTCACGAATGCGTCTCATCAGGGCCAATGGATTTGTGGGTGTCCAGTTCACCTAGCTTTTCCCTAACCCAATCCTCTTCAATCAGGGCATAATCTTTAAGGATTTCTGTGCTCACAGGACAGCTGTAGAGAATTCCTTCTCCTGACTGCATGAGTCTGCTTTTGTGCATAGGGCACGGAACAGTATCTTTCACAGGAAATGAAAGGAATGACAGGTACAATGTCCCTTGGGTATTTTTGACCAGGTGGTCACATGAAACCTTGATTTTGGTTAGTGAAAGGGGAAATGGTGTCTGAGCCATCTCATCAGGATCATTTTGTTAGTGAACCAAGTCCTTCTCTTCAGGAAATGGTTAGTGACTTGCTGCACGACCTAGACACACACAAATCTATGGGACCAGATGGGTTGCACCCAAGAGTGCTGAAGGAGTTGGAGGATGTGCTCACCAAGCCACTTTCCATCATTTATCAGCAGTCCTGGCTAACTGGGGAGGTCCCAATGGACTAGAGATTAGCAAATGTGACGCCCATCTACAAGAAGGTGTAGAAGGAGAATCTGAGGAACTACAGATCTGTCAGACTGACCTTGGTGCCAGGGAAGGTTATGGAACAGATCATCTTGACTGACATCATTCAGCACATACAGGACAACCAGGTGATCAGGTCCAGTCACCATGGGTTCATGAAGGGCAGGTCCTGCTTAATGAACTCTATCTTCTTCTGTGACATCCACCTGCTTGGTGGATGAGGGAATGGCTGTCGATTTTGTTTATCTGGACTTCTGTAAAGCCTTTGATACTGTTCCCCACAGCATTCTCCTGGCAAAACTGTCTGTCCAAGGCTTGGATGGGCGTACACTCTGCTGGGTCAAACACTGTCTGAATGGCTGGGCCCGAAGAGTGGTGGTGAATGGAATTAAAAGTTAAATCCATCTGGCAGCCGGTCACAAGTGGTGTTCCCCAGGCTCAGTGTTGGAGCCAGTTCTGTTTAACATCTTTATCAATGATCTTGACCAGGAGATAGAGAGCACCCTCAGTAAGTTTGATGCCAACACCAAGTTAGGTGGGAGTGTTGATCTGCTTGAGGCTAGGAAGGTTCTACAGACGGACCTTGACAGGCCAGATGAATGGCTGTCAACCAGCACCCCCAAGTCATTTTCCACCGGGCAGCTTTCCAGCCATTCTTCCCCAAGCCTGTAGTGTTGCATGGGGTTATTTTGACCCAAGTGCAGGACTCAGTACTTGGCCTTGTTGAAGCTCATAATATTGGCCTTGAGTACTGTCTTCAGTTTGGGGTGATGCAGTACAACAAAGACATCAAGGTGCTGGAGTGGGTCCAGAGGACAACAAAGCTGGTGAAGGGTCTCAAGAATAAGTCTTATGAGGAGTGGCTGAGACCCTTGGGGTTGTTCAGCTTGAAGAAAAGGAGGGTGAGGGGAGACCTTATTGCTCTCTACAACTACCTGAAAGGAGGGTGTAGAGAGGTGGGTGTTGGTCTATTCTCATGAGTTATAACTGATAGGACAAGAGGAAATGATATCAAGTTACACCTGGGAAGCTGTAGGTTAGACATTAGGAAAAACTTCTACACTGAAAGGGTTATCAAAGACTGGAACAGGCTGCCCAGGGAAGTGGTTGAATCACCATCCTTTGATGTGTTTAAAAGCATGGCACCAGGGAAAATCAAGTTGTCTGCATCTGAGGACATTTGGCACCCCATCCCTCTCAGGCCACCAGCAGTGGTGTGGTCAGTGGTGTCCCACCATGCAGCTCTCCAGCAGAGGAGACCAGTAGTGCCAGGACCCGCACTGTCCTCCCAGCCTCACCTCTTCTGCAAAACCCAGTTGATGGCAATGACATAAGGTGCATACTTTTCACAAGTGACCCTATGGGCAGCTGTGCCCCACAGCATGACCAGTCCTTGTGCCCCAGCTGCCTCACAGATGGGATGCTCCCCAGGCTCTCACAGCTGCATCAGACAAAGCTGCCACCTTCAAAAAGGCATGTCTCACCTCTTTATCCACCTCTTCCACCTTCTTCCTGCCCTGCCTCATCCTGCTGCTAAGCAGGGATGGAGACAGTCACAGTGGGGACTCAGGAGAGGAACTATGCGACAGTCCAGGCTTTGCTTTGTCAAATGTCACCAGGTGTGCACTGTGCAGGGATGTGTGGTGGGGGAAGGAGGACATCCCATTGTTGCTCCCAGATCTCCATCACAATAAACCTCTGCTTCAGAGTAGAAACTCTGAAGCACGCACTGCCATTTCCTATTAGTCTGCACAACTTGGCACAATAAGGTGTTCCGTGGCGGGCCTACTGTAGCTCTCTGTATGTACCTTATATGTTCAGGAGGAATCACTGGGAAATTAACACTGCTGGTTTCAGCCTGCCTCTCGGCTGCATGAATAATCACAGAAAAAAATTTGCATTCATTCAACAGTGTGCGGGAACGTTTAAATTATAAAACCCACTTTCATTTAATTAAGAGGAGAAAAAAGCAACAAAAAAATCACCATTCGTGTTAGGTAGTCTGAGATCCTTAATTTGCTTTAAATGAGAAGGCTGCTGTCAGTTTAGTTCAGGCTAGAAAGACGAATAATTTGTTTGATCCCTTGAGAAACAGGAGATCATGTTGCCCAGTAGTTTGTTATTATATTTCAGCAATAGTCCTTCTCATCCAAGGTTAACTAGAGATACAGAAATACCAAAGCACCGCACTGTTGTATCTCTGGCTTTATATCCTTTGATAGCTACTGCTGAAGCAGAAGACATCCTCACAATGAGACACAAAAATATGCAGGAACCATTAAGAACAAGTTCTCTTGCACCTCTGTAAATCCAATTCACATCTAAGTCAGTCAGCTGTGTTTCTCATTAAAAAAAAAAAAAAAAAAAAGAAGAAAAAAGGAGGAACTCAGGAACTTGCAGTGGCTAATTATTTTTTGAAATCACAGCATTTTGACCAAAGAAAAGCTTTCAGGGCGTATTTTCGTTTTTCTGTTCACAGAAGAACAGAATCTCTCTAATGTGGAGACCATTTCCTTACTGAACCGCAGAGCTTTGGTCAGTCACATTCCCACCCCTCAACTGGGTTTTTTAAAAATCAACCCACCCTAAATCTTACAAGGCTGAAACAACCACACTATAGCCCTTTAACTAAAACATTTGACTTCTCAGGTGCAATTCATCACACCTAATTCAGGCTGATGTCTGGCATTGTGAGCTCCTTTTAGAGCTGGCTGTTATCAACAGACCTGTCTAGAGACGTGTATGTTGTACCTTAGGATGTAAGGACTGGGATCAATTGTACTCTGATGAAGTTTGTACATGAAACCAAGCTGAGTGGGGAAGTAGACACCTTGGAACCGAGAGTCACCCTAACAGGAAGACCTGGACAGGCTGGAAAAGCGAGCAAACAAGAACCTTATGAAGTTCAATAAGGATAAGTGTAAGGTCTTGCACCTGGGAAAACATAATCCAGTAGTGCAGTACAGGCTGGGATGTATCTGGCTGGCGAGCAGCTCTGTGGAAAGTGACCTGGGGGTTCTGGTGGACAGTAAGCTCAATATGAGTGAACAGTGTGCTGCAGCGGCAAAGAAAGCCAACAGGATGCTGGGGTGCATCAACAAGGGCATCACCAGAAGAGATAAAGAAGTCATGATCCCACTCTACTCAGCATTTGTCAGACCACACCTGGAATACTGTGTTCAGTTTTGGTCCCCACTATACAAAGAAGACGTGGTCAGGCTGGAGATCATCCAGAGAAGGGAAACAAAGATGATGAAAGGACTGGGAAGCCTGCCATATGAGGAAAGGCTGAGAGAATTGAGTTTGTTTAGCCTTAGGGAAAGAAGGTTTAGGGAGACCTCATAACCATGTTCCAGTACTTAAATGATGGCTACAAATAAGATAGAGACTCCCTTTTTACAAGGAGTCACAGGGAAAGGCTGAGGGATAAGGAGTACAAGTTACTCCTGAGGAGATTCCAATTGGATGTAAGATGAAAATTTTTCACAGTGAGAATTATCAAACATTGGAATAATCTCCCCAGGGAAGTGGTGGACTCCTCAGCATTCGGACACTTTTAAGATTTGGATGGACAGGGTGGTGGACCATCTTGTATAGACCTTGCTCTTGCCAATAAAGGTTGGACCAGGTGATCCTAGAGGTCCCTTCTAACCTGGTATTCTATGATTCTATGGCATGATTCTATGACTGCACTCTGGAGTTATCTATTTCTCCTTGTCCAGATGTTTTAATTAGAATAAATTAATCCCTCTGCTTCTGCTCCTATAATGTCTTTTCACAGTTTTGTTTTCCTTTTCACTGTATTTCATCCATCTGTAGTGCCCCGACACGTTAACTGGTGAGCTTTTCACGGCACAGATTTTATATGTGTTTTTGCAGCACGAGCTAGAGAAAGTCTCTCAACTTGACCCTTTTGTCTGGAGGCTGATACAAAACAAACTGTTGTGGAGTGTACAGGGGAAAGTGAGTTCCAGCTGCTGGTGTACGTGACCCAAAGGTGCCTTACTTGATCCACACCAAAATACAGGCTGGTGCAGTTTGTGCGTTCATTATACAACATGCATCTGACATGCGGTAATAGCTCTTTTCTGACAGCCTGCAGTCTGACCCTGGGGCTGTCTGCTCGAGGCAGTGATGTCAGCCCTGTTGTTGCTGTGGGTTTCAGGCAAGGTGGGTGACTGTTGCATGAAAAGCAAAGGCTGATGAGAAAAGTCATTGCACAAGCTAGTACTTCCTAGCATATACAAAATGTTTTCTGGTTCTCTGCTTGCTGCTATTTCACCCTCAGCCTCACTTTTCATTTAAGCCACCTTGCAACAACCAAGGATTTTTGACCAGTGAATTGGTCTTTCGCTTTTTCTAATCCCAGCACCATGCAGAACAGGACCTCACTGCAGAGCACAGGGTTTGTGAACTGTCACACTAGACACAACATCAGTACCAGAGATAATGAAAGGGTGCAAATCCCTGACCCAATGTCCGTGAGACTGGGCTTCAGAAACATGGGTGGTAGTCCAGCCTTGGCTTCCTGACCATGTTGTCCAAGAGGCATTACACAAACACAAGGAAGCATCTTTCACACAGGTTCAGACCGACAGGCCTTTTGCAGTCTGTGTTTCCCAAACATCAGCCTCGGCTCTTCTATATCTGCCATCATTTTTCCTGACTTCATGACTTCATGGTTTTCTTTTAATATAAAACTCATTGGATGCAGGCTAAGTTCTTGTTTCAGTGAAATTGTCTGAGAAAGTAACAGAAATTCAGACTGGAGTCTGAATGCTCAGTGACCAGGCAAATAAAGGATAACTCAAGCTTTCCATTGAGTAGGTGGAGTGAAAGAGCAAACCGTCCTTGAGGATGGTGTATGAAAGGACTAACACAATGCAATTGCCTGAGATAGCCCAGGCATCCTTTTAGGCCCTATGATTCACATGACATTTGTGCCTTATTCTCAGCTGCTCAAAAGTCTGTCTCCTACTGTTATTATTTTTAGCTTGGTTTGCTAAAGAAACAAGGCTGATGTGATGAGGCTGCCCATCTCTCTAGCTGTCTATTGGTTCCATCTGTTCCTTCTCCCAAAACCCTGTGAACCTGCTGGCCTGTTTCAGTCTAGTCTGATGGTGGGATGGAGGTTTCAGGGTGAATTATCCTACACGTGCCATGAAAACTGGCTGCTCCTAAGGGGAGGGCTAACGCAGCTCTTGGTGGAGGGAAGGGCAGGGCGAATCCAGGTGTTGGTACCCTGTCTGTGGCAACAGCTGGGCAGGTAGTGGACATGCACATACTCATCAGGCAATTGGGACACAGGACATCTGAAACAATGTCTGCTTGTCTGCTGGATGATGTTCTAAAGGAGGTGGGATATCTGGGCTGTTGCCATGCAAAGGCAAGGGATGAAAGACATTTCTCCAGATAAACTGGCCTTCCCCGTGTCTGCAGCTCACCGAGCAGCACCTGCATCTGTAACCCTGGGTAACTCTCCAGGTAAAGGATTCAGCTCTTGGTATGTGGCTGATTTTGCATGTTAACTACCTCCTGAAGTGAGGTACTTCAGACATGGATTTGATTTGATTCCTAAAGCTGTGCATGCCTGTGTGTATACTGCACAGCTACTCAAGTGTGAGAGGAGAGCAAGGCCTCTTTGGGGGGCTTTGGCATCTGTGCAGGAGCACAGAGTCGTCAGTGCCAACCCCAAATTTCCAGAGATGCTTACTTGATCTGTTGTCCATCATCCCACACTGCCAAGGCAGCATTTAAACACACAAGCAGATGCTGTAGTCTATCAGGGAATATAAATGCATGCTTCGGTTTGTCTGCTGGAGCTGCTCAACCTCTAATGTTAACTGTGCAGGAATGAGACCGCTCTGTGAAATAGTCTCATGGCTCTGAAAGCTTTTGAGATTGTCTGTGTGTCCTCCCTCTACCAGGCTCTCTTACTCTTCATGTTTTTATAAGTTGAATAATCAGGACAAAACTACATTTCCTTTCCTTCAGATCATTTCCTTCCTTCTCAGGTCTTTCTGTAGTGCATCACGCATGCCTCATCTTTTTGCAGGTACGAAGGATGTAACCCTGCTCAGGTGCTCCCAGGCTCCCTCTGTGACTGGCAGCTGATGAAAGATCCTCTCTTTTCATTTTCATGCTTCCTTTCTTCAAAGTGACTCAACAGCCTCTGCAGATCCTCAGCTTCCCTCCCAAATGGAATGCATCTCATTTCCATGCCTTTTTAAACTTACCAAATGAAGTCCACACATTTTACAAGGAAAGCTGTGCAGGGTGACGTCCTGGCAAGGACACTAATGGCAAAGGCAGAACTCAGGCAGGGAGCTGCCAGAGGGGGACAGCTTCTGCCCTACTCCTTTTCCACCACTTGTATTAGGATCCTGCTCTGCAAATGTCACGCTTAGTGTTTTGATGCCTAAATTTCAATTGCAACCACAGGATCTGCTTGTCTATATGAAAAAGACATGCCCTGTTTCAGAATATGAATTACAGTCATGAATTCACCCTTGGCTACATTGCATGTTTATTCCCAGTAAGACGCTATGAACTCTGTTCCTGCAGAGAGGAAATCATTACCCACGTCAATGCCCTGAAAAGGGGAGGGACTGAGGAGGGAGAAGCACAAACATCACAGAAAAAGCCTAACATACTCATTATGAATAAAATATCCAGCCCAGCTTTATGCATGGAACAGAATGGCTCCAAACAGCATTGGAGGCCTGGTTTATGAGACACAGGACTGATACTTCCCCCTCTCTGGCATGCGAGTTTTATTTTAGGTGATAAAAACAAGGAGAAAACACTGAAAAGTCGGGAGAAAGTGGAAGGATCCTTTGCAGCACAAGTGTCAGTTTGCATCTGTGCGGTGTGGAGTTAAAAAGCAGTTTTGCCACTCCCTGACCTCACTAAAGCTTCACTTCTATTCCCAAACATGGGCACCACTGGCAGTCAGAAACGAGCTGCTCAGAGGGGCCCAGAGAGCCTGCTGTGCTCAGGCAAAGGCAGGCAGAGGGCTGACTGGGGAAACTGATGCTGCCTCCCCCTTGGATGCTCCCTGCATGAACTTGGGGGGCAGGCATCAGAAGGCACCCACCTCCCATGCGGCCAAGGATTCCCTTCTACTAGGGGAATCTGAAGCAGTTTTCTTCTAACACTGCTAGAGGACATGTAGTTACCACGTGTGACATCCATGGGGACAGTAAAGTCCCCTCCTTCACATGCAAGGCCAAAGGGGAATGCATAAGCTTTTAGGAAGCAGCTTGATAGAGGCAAGGCTGCCACAGCTCCAAGCCCCCAGGTCCAGCTATTGACAAAGTTGAGCACGTATTCCGCATAGGTGCACACAGAAGCACACATATATCACACACACATACATGTGGCTGGACACACTCATCTGCACAGATAGATGCGGTCAGTGCTCACATAAACACAAACAGTGCTGGCAGCCTCATCCTGTTCCCCAATCTGACTGAGCAGAATGACAGTCCATCAGTGGAAATTATACATACACATACGTAGGGTGTGAATCCCTGCAGCAGCTGGGCTCAGTTGCTCAGCCTGCCCAGTGGCTGTCCCTGGATCCCAGTCTGCCTAGTGGCCAGCAACTGGGCATGTGAGCTCCTGAGGGTGAGCTCTGGTCTCTCCCATGGTGGCACATGTCCCTCTGACCTTGCTCCTGCTCCAGTTGCTGCTTTGTGGTGAGATAACAGAGAGCTGGAGCAGAGCCTTGGATCAGTGGTGGCCAAATAACAATGTCCTTCAGTGTTCACTTGGCAGCACTGGCTGGCCCTGAGTCCTTTCTTATCAACAGAGAGAGCTGTAGCAACAGTTTAAGAAATGTCTGAGATGAAAAATTGGAGGTGAAATGAAAGCCAGCACTACTGGCTTCTGTGTAGTACCATTAGCATGCCTAGTTTCCATCAGTAAAGCTCTGCTGCAGCTTTCACCCAATCCTGAGGAAATCTACTGCTGTTTTGTTCTTCTTGCTGTCCTCAGGTCAAGACTTGTCAAATACAACTTGTCCATGATTCCCCTTTTGCACCTTGGACACCCTTGCCTTGGCTATCTGATCCTGGTGCTGCCCATGAGAAGACAGCTCTGTTTTGCTCCCGGATGATCTCTGGGGGCTCTTGCTGAGCTTCAGTTTCTGATACCTGCATGATCCCACAGGTAGGTCAGGGACAAGGCAGGAAGGCTTTCCTTGGAGCATACCACACAGTTCGCTGGTCACATGCTCCCAGCTGTGTACCTTCAGCAGCACACTGTACTCTCTGGAGCAGCATCCCCAGTCTCTGTTAGGTCATGAAGCCAGCAGCAGTGGTATACTTCTCCCTACAGATCTCAGAGGAACCAAAGAACCTTTGCTCTCTCCATGCTTGCCTGGTCCCAGATCTCACACCCAGCTGCTGGCTGGAGGGGCACAGTCTCAGCTATGCCCAGTTATGCTAGCATCTTTCCTCATGGATTTAGCACATCCACAAATGCTATGGCTTGATTGTATCAACACATCACCCATGGCAGGCTAGAAGTGTATCACGTCACCAGTTTAGTATCTGTCACTCGTGTTGGCAACAGCCATGATAGGATCTGGTCAAAACCCCACTGAACTTCTCAATCAACTCTGGTAGACCTCAGATAAAGGGGGCAGAGACCCAGTGATCCACAGCCAGCTTTGCCACTAAGTGAGATCGTTTCACTGGCCCAATGGTGCCACTAAGCACCTTGAATCTGTACAAGGGCTTGGATTTATTAAAGGTTCTTAATACTGAGAGGTCTGGCAGGGATTGGTGAGTAGCGAGCATCTCTGGCAGTAAGAAAACTCCTGGTCATATGTCTAAATCTGAATGTTGACAATTGTGGACACAGGGTCCTCTTTCACTGTGCCTTCCCTACTACATGGGAAGGTAGAGCACCAGCAAGGCTCTCTGCCACCGTGCAGTGACCACAGGGATGGTGCTAAAGTGCAGGCAGGAACCTCTGGTTTTCCCATAGGTATTGCTGCAAAGAGCTCATCAGTACTGGCCTCACTGCTGGTACTGCTCCTGATGAGACTTCTTGTAGGTGCTACACACCTCAGCAGCCCACCTGCATGCCAGGTCTCTGCCTCCCCTTCTCAGTATCGTGCCTTGCTGTTGTGGACGAAAGCAGAGAAATGGAGTTTTTACATCTTAAATTAGCTGTGAAAGTTCATATGGACATTAAGTTTTTTAAACATCCAGTACTAATATTCCCTTTGTTTACACTCAAATCCATTTCTGGCCTTATTTCAGAAATTAATCATTGCACGTACAGCATCCTTCTCTTTCAGCGTAATACATGGGGAAATGCTGTCCCATATCATCAAGGTTTCAAGTGTTTGCACTTTGTCTTTTTTAAAGGCAAGTTTGTGCCTGGATTACTGAAATGATTTCTTACAATTTGCCACACTGGGAGTTGAAATAGGTGAGTAGGTTCAGGATTCTGCTTCCCACCTCCTGACCTTGTGTAAGGTGACTTCCCCACGTACATGCCTGAGTTACCAAAGCAGCTCCTGGGGTTGACAGTTCCTGCCACTTAACACTGAGTATTTGTTGAAGCCTTTCTTAATAACACATAAAGAAAACTCATTCCTGTCTGGTGCAGTGTGAAAGAGGAGCACTGCTGTGAGAGAGGGGGCTTCACGTCCGAAGAGAGGGTCCTGGTACCCACCAAAAGCAATGTGCTCTGCCAGACAGAGCAGGGGCAGGGATGTGCCCCAGCACTCTTCTGGCTTAGGGAGTACCTTGCCATTTTCCCTTGAGGAATTGCTTTTTGAGTAACTGATCTGTAAAATGGGGATGATCCCACTTCTCACAGCTATGTCAAAAAGATCCAGTAATGTTTTCTCCAGTATTTTCAGTCTCTGGAAGTTCCTGGGGATACTCCAGGACCTTGCCTGTGGTCTCAGCACCCAGCTTTCCCAGCAAGACCTTTATCTCTGACTCGGCGTGACTGTCTGTGACTCAGCACTGAAATACGGTGCTTTTCCACTGAAGCTCTGAAATAGTGCTTTTCCACTGATAATTTTGATAAGTATAACCTTAAACTGGGCTATATTACAGAACCCAAGAACATTTTTAATCTCCTGTTATTTACTTGTGACATAATGAATCACAGCGTTGCACAGTGTACATGATATTCCCTGATGATATAATTGTGGTGCTCTCTGTATACTGTGCTTTCTTAATTCATTGTATTCATCATTCACCTTTTAGCAAGGCGTGCTCTAATTTTCACATGCACATTACTCAGTTCAAGACTAAACATGGGAATCAAAAACAAGACTCCTGGTATAACAGCCACATTGCATCAGCCATCTATCTGCAGTGTTTGCTGACATCCCACTGTAGCCTTTGTTCCCATCCCACATGTGAGCAGCACAGGACAGGTGCAGCGAGATGGCTTCTTTGAGCTAGACTTTATAATGTGTGACTGGAGCTTGTTCCCAGCCTTATCAGCCGGGGTGTGCTTACATGATGGGAAATACCTGTGTGAGTTGCCTGCTCTCGATGGGGGAGGTCTCAAAGCTAAGTTCTGGCAGCGCTGGGCAAGGTTGGAGTCTGGCACCCTCACTGATGCCCTTAGCATTCCCCTCAAAGGCAGGTTAGGCCAAAAATTGTGGAAAGGAGAGTACTAAGAAATCCATTTTCTTCAAGTGCCTCCACACAGTATGTTCCTAGGGACAAGTGGGGTAGAGGAGGGGAGTGGAGGGGCTCCGCAGACCCAGGGGGCTGGAGCTGCAGGTGTCCAGGGCAAAGAGAAGCCTGCTACCCCATCCCCAGGCTTCAGCAGGGTAAGCAGGACTTGTCACCTCCTTTTCCCAAGGACTGCTGCTCTTAGGCTGTTACAACTGACCTGGGATGCTGCTAAATGTGTGCACCTAGTGCCAACTGCAAGTGCCTTCACCCTCTCCCCCACCATTTTCTCCAGGTCACTCCTAACTCACATTTGTACTGTGAAGCTTTCCAGGAGGGAGAAGGAAAGCAGCCTTTCCAGGTCCAGGCTGCACAGTCCCTCATCTGCTGCTAGTTCAAGAAAGGCTGAAGCTGCTTGTTGAGGCTCAGTGTTGGATTCGAGAAGCTGCTGGTTACTGAGCTGCAGTGGATCAGCCCAGAGAAAAGCCCTTGAAATGGGAAGCAGCAGCATCTCCAGAGCCTCCTCCGATGGTGGAAGTGGGTCTGAGGCTGGGTTGAACCGGGAGTAGATCTGGAAAGCTTGATGCAAATTCCAGGGAAATTACCTCTGCTGAAGTGACCTTTGCTGTACTGAGCATCACTGAATAAGCAGCACCCCCACATCCAAGCTTTTTACCCCAAGCTTTCTTCAAATTGTAAATTCACTATCTGTTGGGTTCCCAGCCCTGCCTTAGCTCTCCCCTGGTAGCTACCAATACAAAGATCTCTCCATAATCTATTTCTGTCTGTGCCACCAAACCTTGCAGGTAGGATGCCAGTAATTTTCCAGGCTTGCCCCCCATCCCATTCAGCTGACACCAGCTGCTGCTGCGTCACTGAGGGGGCCACAGACATGACAAAGGCGAGTAAACAAAGCACAGACCGATCAGCAAACAGACTTACAGGTGCTTTCCCATGACAAAGCACATCCTACAAAGCCTTGGATTTCCTTTTGTTTCCTTTCCTTCTCCCACGTCTGATTTTCATACTTATGAACATGGAAATGCAACAGGGAAATTTTGGAAATCTGTTACTAAGGCAACTGATTAGGTGATGATGCAAGTTACCTTATTATTTGAAAGTCAGGGTGCCCTGCATTGCAATAAGCTCCTACCAAAGGGGAGAATGAAAGTTTTCATAATACTTACCCACTCAAAGGCAGCATGGCCCTAAAAATGACTTGCATTGAGAGTACACTGAGAGTGCCAGAAGCCAACAAAACCCATCTGCCTCGGCTGTAAAGCGAGTGGAGGCAAAATCTCCTCGCTCCCATGCCAACAGGATCGGGGAGGGGGCAACTTGCTGTTAGCAGTAGATGTCACACAGTCTGTTGGAAAAAGCATTCATGTGACATGAGTAATTAACCAAACATCCACCTATAATTACATTTAATCATAAAGAAGGGAAGTCAAAGGAGCAAAGATGCAGGTCCTTGGACCTAAATGTTGTACCTAATTGCAATGATGCAGATGACACTGGACTGAGGACCATGGCTCCCCAAAGCAATTATCTTGGGTTAACTTTGTTTTCAAGAGATCATTTTCCTGCAGTTGAGCCTAAGCCAGTTATGCTGTTGCAGACCCTGCTGTTCCCCAGTTTGATCTTCCACAGCTCAAACACAGGCTTTTCTCCTACATTTGCCTTCCGCCTTCATGGTGTCTCATTATTCCAGTCTTTGCACATTGCCATCCAGCCTTGCACACAAACTTGGACCCATGCAGCACTTCTTTCACTTGGATGATGCCCAAAGTCTAAGCCTCTGCATCAGAAGTTTGCCTTTGACTTCAACATCCACTGAACTGGGAAAGAAAGGGTCAGGAGCCAGCACAGATGATGGGGACCTGCTCAGCCCCCAGTGAGGGTGGTATCTCCTACCTCTTTCTCCATGCCCATCCTCAGCACATTCAGTCTCTTCAGAGCCCACAGCCCCAGGATTTGACGCCCAGGTACCTGCTGCCCATGCTTCATGCAGACCTCTCTCACCGGAGGAGTCACCTCAGGTCTGCTGGTGGCTCTGGGACCCTGCTCAACCTAGTGACGCTTGCAACTAGGCTGCCTTTTCCAGATCCCACTGTGATTTTCCATCCATATCTGCACACATCTGGCTCCTTCCTACATGCCAGAAGACACATCCTGGCCTTTTTTTTTTTTTTTTTTTTTTTTTGCCTGTATATTCGATGGTTTTCTTAAGAAGTCCTCACACCACTCCTTTGCTAACAGACAAGCCAAGACTATTAATTCTGGGGACCCAGGCATGGTGCTGGAAGAATCTGTAAAAGTCAGCAGATATGGATCTGGAGTGTTAGGTGTTGTCAGGAGATGCCAGCTGTGGCTGTCAGGGTATCCAGGGGTAGGGACACTTCATGCTAACGGAACAAAAAGATACGGGAGAAAGCAATGCAGAAAGCAATACCCTGCTGCTTTTGGTCCAACATACCAGGAGCCTTGCAAAGGAGCAGATGTTGACCTGCTGTCCTGGACTTCACATTGCCCCTTTAGTCCCATGTTACTGCCCTTCTGGTCCTATTCAATATATTCATTAACAAGAAGTTTATATTTTTTATTATATAAAATAAAACTTTATATTCAAGTTTGCTGATGATACAAAACTGGGAGAAGTGGCTGCCACACCAGCAGGCTGTGCTGCCGTTCAGCAAGACCTGGACAAGCTGGAGAGCTGGGCAAGGAGAAACTTAATGAAATTCAACAAGAGCAAGTATAGAGTCCTGCATCTGGGGAAGAACAACCCCATAGATCAGTCCAGGCTGGGGGCTGAGCTGCTGGAGAGCAGTTCTGGGGAAACGGACCTGGGAGTCCTGGCAGACAACAGGCTGACCATGAGCCGGCAATGTGTCCTCGTGGCCAAGAAGGCCAATGGTGTCCTGGGGTGCATGAGGAGGAGTGTGGTCAGCAGGTCAAGGGAGGTTTTCCTCCCCCTCTACTCTGTCCTGGTGAGGCCTCATCTGGAGTATTGTGTCCAGTTCTGGGCTCCCCAGTTTGAGAGAGACATGGAGCTACGTGAAAGAGTCCAGCACAGAGCCACTAAAATGATGAAGGGACTGGAGCATCTCCTATATGAGGAGAGGCTGAGGGAACTGGGCCTATTTAGCTTGGAGGAGAGGTGGCTCAGGGGGGAATCTCATTAACGTTCATAAATATCTCAAGGGTGGGTGTCAGGAAGATGGGGCCAGACTCTTCTTGGTGGTGTCCAGTGATAGATAGGACAAGGGGCAATGGGCACAAACTGGAACACAGGAGGTTCAATCCTAACATAAGAAAACAATTCTTTACTGTGAAGGTGACAGAGCACTGGCACAGGCTGCCCAGAGAGGTTGTGGAGTCTCCGTCTCTGAAGACACTTAAAACCCGTCTGTATGCGATCCTGTGTGATCTACTCTAGGTGAACCTGCTCTAGCAGGGGGGTTGGACTAGATGATCTTCGGAGGTCCCTTCCAACCCCTACCATTCTGTGATTCTGTGATTCTGCAGCTGCACAGGTGGCATTTGAAGTGGTCATTTTGAAAAGCTTCAAAAGCAAAAACCCAGCTGAGTCAGGGCTTGTACAGTGAGTCTGGTTTTGCACAGCACCATGTAGGTCCTGAGCTGTGTGCATCGCAGAAACACAAGCATTGTGTGCCCTGGCAGAAAAGTTGGAGGTGGTGGTGTCCAAAAATGCTGTGGAGAAATACCTTCTGAGGGAACAGGCTGGAAGAGGACTGCGGAAGACCTGCTGATGGTGCATGCATGGCCTTGCTGCCTAGTGGCTTTCCAGAGCCAGTCTGTTGTTCAGAGCAGTGATTGCATTGTTGACCCCCACAAATGACATCTTTACCATCCTGTGGACCTCTTTCTCTTCCTGTTCCTTACCCACATAGTCCTGGACACCTCTTGTCTTCCAGGTGTGGTGCTGAGAGGGAGTCAGTGCTGCTGACATGCATCAGCTAGGCAAAAGTGGCACATTGCCTCTGCAGGATGGTTAATCTTGCAAGTGGTGCCATGGTCCAGGACAAGCTGCTCTTCCTGGGGATGGCGGCTGACCTGAGAAGCCAAAAGACACTGCTCCTCCTTCTCTGTTGGGAAGACACTCCATAGAACTCCCTGAAAAGCACAGAGCAGAGATCAAGAGGGCTGGATACTGCTGTGGCTTATGTCAGCAGAGGAAAGCTACTGCGTCATCTTCTTGCAGCCATTTGAAATGGGGCCTGTATTTGGCTAAATCCACTATCTCCAGAATTAATTTGCCACTGAACCTTCTTCTTATGATGGGAAGGCGACCCCTCTGACGTGAATCCCCTTGCACGCAGACTGCTTGTGGGATGCAGTGAGTACCTGGCTCTGGGATGCCCCGGCTCCCCGACCCCGGGACAAGGCAGACTTCGGCTGCCTGCCACGTGCCATGCTGGGGTGCGTGTGTGCGCAGCTGTGTGCTTTCTGCAGTGATTTCCCAGAGGGCCAGGGAGGAATAATGAAAAGTAAAATGAAATTGAAAGCTGCGTCTGCTCTGTGGGAAATGCTCAGGTAATATGAACAGCAACGGAGATGAAGCAACCCCCTACCACTTCCTAAATAGACCCAGCCAGCGTATGCAACACTAGTAAAACTGAAATGATTATCACCTTCCTCTTGGAGAATTCATACACTTCTGAATTTGTTTTCCTGATTGCAATATACTCTGCTCTTTTTTCCTTTTTTCTTTTTTCTTTTTTTTTAAATGAAAACCATATCTTACAACACCCTTTTACAGCAAGGCTTGGGGACCACAGTTTTACAAGAGATAGCAGCTTGACCGCAGCTGGACAGTACCTAGATGCTGAAATCCAATAGAGTAGTTCAGGGCCAACAGCAAGGTCCCATAGTGAGAAGCAGAAGTGAAAAAAATCAGTGAAAAGTGAAAAGACGGTGAAAAAGCAGCTGGGGAAGGGCTGAGGGTGACTGGGGGAAGCAGTCCTGTGCACGCGACATCCTTTATGTTTCTTCCTGCGCAGGCAGCCCCTGGGCTCACAGAGGAGGCATTCAGATGTGATCCCCTTAATGCCTCTGCTTCTCAAAGCCCCCCACAACTTTAACGCTCTGACCAGGGTTTACTTGGGCTGTCTCTGAAATGGCTTTCCTCTGGTGATGTCCTCATTGAATAATACAGACTTTGAAATACGTGAGATGGGAGCAGCTGAGTTATTTCTTTCCTCTGCGCTCTCCAAAATGGGAAGCAGCCCAGGTGTAGAGGCAAAAGCAAGGTTTGCTTTTAGCTACCTGAAATAATCCTGTTGACTTCATGCACTGCCTGTAGTGTTTTACCATGCACTTTATGCTGCTTTATGCCAGAGCAAAGAGTGTGCAAGGCCATGACATGATTGTGGTGTTTCCCCCTCACATTTTGCTCAGAGGCATGGGGAGAGGGGCCCACTGGAGTGCTCCAGATGTGCAGGGCTGCTGCCCACATCTGCTGCTGGCCTTATGGGCAGCTGGGATGGCCACCACGACCTCCAGTGCTTGAGGTACCATGTATTGCCAAGGAGGGGGAGCACCCCACTGGCACAGCTTGGAGGACCACCTCCACTCTTTAGACCACGGGAAAATCCAGGCACAAAACTAGTTTAATTCAAGTCTCTCCAAAACAGTGGACGATGTCAAGAAGTTCCTCTCCTGTTCTCAGTCCCGCTCAAAACTCCTGCCCTCACATAACCCTCTTTAGCAAGTTCTTCCCTTTAGCTCTAGTTGCAGTGAAGAGTTCACTCCTAAAGCCACTGTTTTTTTCTTCCTAGGGGCAAACTGACTGGATTTCCTTGCCCGCTTTCTGGGAAACTTTTGCTTTGGTTCAGCTCAGAAGGGCTCTGTGGTGCCTCAGCAGAGCGTGTCAAGGAGATGGAGCTACCCATAGGGTCCAATTAGGTTTTCTGCCTTTACATATTTATTTTCCTGATTATAATATACTTTCATGGCCAAAAGGAACTGGAGGATACTTTTAGATAGAAATCACTCTTTATTTTTATTGTAATATTTATTTATTCATGGCACTAATCAGGGGTTAATCATGATAGTCTGCCTACTCCCAACTTTCCGTGCTCCTGTAACAATTTGCTTATACAGATGGAGCCATGTTGAAGCTCACTCTGAAGGGTACTGCAAAATCGTACAGTTATAGGATTTTTGATGTGTATTTTTATATTGCTTGGGTGTCAGATCTGAACTGAGGGTGAGTAAAAGAAATTCACTGGCATTGAAATGTCTGCCAGTGCTGAGCTCTTTGCAAACCCTCCTGCTCACCTCTGTCTCTCGTATCATTTCATTTGTTCCTCTGGTTTTTAATCCAGGAACTGGTATTTGCACTGGGCTTTTGTAACAGAGTATGTACAGTATCACGAGTGCTTTCTGTGAGAATGTGCTAAATAAATAAATGCAATCGCAATCACAGAATCACAGAATGGTTGAGGATGGATGGGACCTCTGGAGGTCATCTGGTCCAGATGTAGTCCATGAAGCCTGGCTGATAGACCAAAAGTGTGATCCTGTTCCTGCTCGTGGCAGTGCAAATCAGGAGCTAACATTTCCTGCCAACTCTAAGATGCAGACTCATGGTTAAGCCTGAGTTGATTTGTTTTGGATATACGCTTGGACTGGGAGGCAAATCCCAGAATTCCCCAGAGGACCTCAGAAGTAATGCTTCACCTATCCTCTGCTGATCTGAACTTCCAATTAGGATAGAACTGATTTGCCTTGCAAAATATATACTCTCATTTTGCACAACAAGCTTGGTATTACTGACTTGCAGAGCCAGAGAAGTGCTCCGGCTGGGCAGGACCTCCGAATCACATCCCCCCCACCAAGTTCCTTGCCATCTGCAAACTTGGTGTGGGTGCAGCCCACTCCATTCTCCAGGTCACTGAGAGGTATCCAACAGGATGCTTACAGAAAGTGGGAAAACACCCTAGTGTGGGCAGGAGGTCAGTCTGAAGTCAGGAGGTACGTCAGTGTAGGGAAGGAGCAAACTCAAGCTGGGACCTGAGGTAGACACAGCCTGGCTTGAGAGACCCCATTACCTGCACACGGCAGCAGCATGCTCATCAGTTGCCAGCAGCAGTGCCAAATCCTATTTTCCAGGTCATCAATCTCACCAGTCGCTGTAAAACATTATATAACTCAGCTCTACTTGATATTCAGCCTGCATCACATTTCTGCAAGGCTTAAGCCAAAGATCTGGGCAGATTTTGAAAAATCAGATCCAGCCTGTTAACGGGTGCCTCATGGTTTTGTTGTTGTGGCTTAAGTGTGTGCTGCTCCCCTGCCTTGCAACACCATGCCTCATTCACCTGTGCTGTGCCAGGACTGCCAGGCATTGCCCTTAAAGCTTGCTAAAGTACGTTGACAAGCTTAATGTTGTGGGCTGTGTGGTTAAGTGTCTGAAAGAAGGACATATATCCAGGTGGAGGAATGAGTTACTCAGCTTTGCTGGAGTAGTTTTGTATAGCTCTGAGCCTGTAGCAGGACCAGCACCAGCCAGCAGTGCCCCAGCCCTCCCCTCCATCCTCTGCTAAGGAAAGAAATACACAGACCGGGGTGAAGGATAAACAGGGAGGATTTGCTTGAAGGAGGAGCTCGTTGCTTTGAAACCCCTGTATAAGGCTGTGTGCCATGACAGCATATTTCCCAATGCATCCCTTAGGGCTGCTGCACAGCCCATGAGGTCTCTTTTTTGCTCTCTGCACCAGCTTTCCCTAAAATACCAGCTCACATCTGTTCCTGGTTCTTCACGTGGCCCACAGTCCTCAGCCCAGCCGCACCCAACCACACAGAGCTCTACAGTTCCCTGTATATCTTCTCCACATTTTCCTATTTGGAAATTTTGTGAGAGGCAGAGGACAGGATCAGGATGAGACAGTCCAAGAGGTAAGAAAATGAGGACAGCCTTACTTGGCCAGACCAAATGTCCATCTAAGCAGGACTTCCAATGGTCTCTGGGTGGAGGAGGCAGTCAACACATAGGAAACAGCACAATGATGGGGTGAGAGGAGAGCGAGCCTGCCTCTCGTGCAGCTTCCCAAAGGCAGGAGACTTGCCCAGCTGGAGGCCATAGCAAGCCTACTGCATCTAATAACCATCTAAGACCATAAAAATAGGAATAAACACAAATCTTCATACCCCTACATGCAAACTGCATTTCTACCTTTTTTTCCTAACGTGCCATAAGGGTGTATCAACTAAAACAGAAAAAAATGCTGAAAGTAAACCCTTCACAAAAAGCACCATGGGGCTGCTAATGCAATTGTCTCCTGAGGGACCAGCTGGGCGAGGGGACCAGCCACATCTGACAGATGCGAGTGGCTTTGCCAAGGCGCCAATAGTCGGCTCTCGGATCTGGTGGAGATGAGGGTCACGGTCAGCCCTGCCTGGAATTTAGATGTGGCTCCTGTTCACAGAGTCTTTCCTGCCTGCTCTCTGCTAACATTTAATATCTGTACGGTTCATGCTCACAAACACTCTAAAGCCCTAGTCAGTCACCACAGGCTAACTCTGCATTCAAATATTTAGGGAGAGCAAATATCACATTATGTGTTTGGGATAAGAAAAATCGCTCTTTGCCTTGAGTTGGTTAGATGGATGACTAGCCAGCATGAATCACAAATGTTACAATCCAATACATAATTCCAGATTGCGCGCAGTGATACGGCACATGGTTATGTCCCCTGATTTGATGGCTTATTTAACTAATCAGCGCAGCAGGAGCAGTTCATTTCAACTATTCTGATAAATGAGAGCTCTGTAATTTGCACATGCAGCTGTAATAGTTGTAATGCTTCATTCCTGCCACGCTGCTTAGTTACATAAACCATCTAGTCAGAATCAATACTTATTTACTGTACCTAATCAACACAGTTTGAATCACAAACATGCGGCATTTGCATATAAGCTGAGCCACTGAATTTTCCCTCAGGTACGGGTGTCTGAAGGTTTCTTAATCCGTTCAAAAGGGCAGGAGAAATGGGTGTAAAAAGCAGTGGAATAACAAATAGCCCATGTGAAGGCTTTGTTAGCTCTTTTCATGGGAAATGCAGGGATATGACATTCATAACAAGAGGCTGCTGGAAACCATGGAGGAAATCCACAAGAGCAGCTGCTCCTCTGCTGCAGAAACTTTGACTCATAATTTCCAGGCAGCTTTCAGTTACCAGCAGATGGGTTGGTGGACTGGAGACAGAAGGAGCAGACTAAGGTCCGAATATCATCATGTAGCCCGCTGGCATTCACCAGCCCCCGGGGCGCACAGGGGCTGGTGGAAACCTCTGCACCACATCAGGGCTCACACATCGTGGCTGGTGAGCAGTGCTCCCAGGGGAGACCTAATTTAGAAACGATTGATCATGCTCATTTTCTACCTGATATCTAATACACAGCAGTGACACAGCATCCCTACCTAAAGCACACAGGACTTGCTGTGTGTAATGCTGCTCCTCTTTGTACACCCTCAAGGCTGACATCTCGCCGATACTGGTATTAGCAGCAAACAACAGGAGATAGTTGACCACTCACTCCATAGCCCCCTCTGGCATCCTCCTTAAAACACTGGCCACAGTGTACCCTGCGTGCTGATGGGGTGACCTGTGCCATACCATGGGTGCTGTCAGCCAGAGGCAGGGAGCTCTCTGCTCTTGTGGGCAGAGGCACTGCTGGGCCAGGTGGGAGCCAGGCTCTGCTGGACCAGCCAAGGTGTCAGCCAGGATTTGCCTGCCTTCTCCTCACAATGCATGCCTGGAAAGATTAAAACAGCACTCTATGTCCATTTAAAAAGGAACTGAACAATTTTGATTCCCAAGATAACGTCTCCCTTGTACAGAAAGTAGCAGAAGGGAGAAGGGGGAAGTCAGAAAGGAAAAGGACTTCATCTTCAAAAAGACATGGTTTTGAACTCCCAGTTCTCAAACAGGTTTGCTTTGTCATTTTTGTTTTTATTTTAATTCAAGATTTTTTTTTTCATTTTTGCTGGAGGAATGCAGAGACAGTTTGTCACAAACATGTTTAATCAGAGCAGATGGAAGGCAAAAGCTGGTGGTTGCTGTGAGCTCATGTGCCTTCACGTGATACATCTGGGGTTGTCTTCCAGAGCTGGCCCAGATTGTCTGAGATGTCTTCTTGGTATGGCAGTGGTGACACAGGTCATGGGGCAGCAGCTAGGGGCAGGTCTATTTCATTGGAGCATCTCAGATGCTCACCTTTTGAGCCCCAGCTTTTAAAACAGAGATAAAAAGAAGACCTTTCTTGGCAGGGAAATTTCTGGGTGTTGTCTTCATGTGTTTGAAAAGCACTAAGGTATATGGAAAGACCATGTGGACTCAAAATATCGTATGAAATTAATTTGCTTTCTGACTCTCCCTGAAGCAGAATACCTGCTCCCTGCTTTTGCCATACCATAGAGCAAAATGCCCAAGTACCGCAGCACCAAAATACTCTGCAAACCACAGTCCCTTGGGCATCAGCTTGCTTTATGAATCTCCATCTTTGGTTTTTCCAGCAGTGCTAAAGGAAATTGCTACAAACGTGCCAGCCTGCTCCTCTATAGGCTTAGCCCTAGGCAGGGTAACATGGCAGAGCCCCAAAACCAGATTTACACAGCAGGTTCCTGTTAGGCATGAGGGCAGTAAACAGGGCTATCCCAGCAGACAAAGGGCAGTGCCCCTGAAATTGGGGCAGTTTTTGTATTCAAGCTCCCAAAAGACTCAAGAAGGCAAAGGCACAGCCTCTGCACCACGTGTTTTTGCCAGTAAACCATGCCAAGACCTTTTTCTTAGCGTGAGGTGAAGTATGTGAGCCTGTGAGCTCGGAAATCTGCAACTGTAGGGCAAACGTTAGACCTCAGTGAGGAAACATGAATAACTTTGAGGAACAATTTTAAGATCATCATGTAGAATACTATGTTCCAGGGTTAATATTTGCTATTATCGGATTATTTTTTTTAATTAAAGGTGTCCTGTGAGGTACGTGAAATGAGCCTTGCAGACCCCCTGCCCATGACTGCAGAGCATGTGCAGCATTGCACATCTACTCCAAAATCCACCAGAAACTGCTTCAAAGCCCACAGTTTTGTTAGCAATAATTGCACCATGGCACTTGGTCACAGCATGCTTTACACAGGATCCTGTAACCTGAACACTCTCCTGGCTGGGCTTCATGGGATGCTGCACAAAAAAAAATAATTTGAGCACTTCTCAGATCTTGGCTTGCTCTAGTACCCACTGTGTTAAAACTCTACAATCAAAAGAGATAGATTTAACTTGAGCCTGGACAGATATTGCACCAGCAGCTGCTTTTTAACTTTCCAGGATCTTCCTTGATGGCCTCTGCCTGTGTTTGAGAAAAAACTCTTGGCAGGTTAAGAAAATTGAACCTCAGCATCACATTGGGCCTCAAAGGATCCCCTCCCTTGTGAATACAGGTGAACTGATACAATCCAAGGGCATGTAGGCAGTTATCTTGGTGCAAAACCATGTTCCCCAGTGTAAGCACATCCCGATCAATATATGTTTTCTCAGTACATGAGTATGGAGGAGACCTGCCCTGAGATGCCCAGCTGCACGGGCATGAAGCCTTGAAGGCACAGCAGGAGGTGCATCCCTTTTCATTCCTCCCCATTTTCCTTATTTGCTGACAATCTCCTGCACTTGCCGGTTTTGCAGCATCGCAGAGCCCCACAGGCCTGTATAACTTGCTTAAAATGCATCGTGGCTAGTGTGGTGTTTGCTTTCAGGTTTTGGCTTTGTTACTTTGTTGGAGGGTTTCTGTTTGTGAAATATGTGCCTTAGGGCACTCGTCACTGTGTTCAGGTTGTGTGTGGAAGCTGGCAGAATAACGTAGGCATGTACACCTTCATTTTTTGCTTCTCTCAAAATGAGTTTTCAGTCTTTATCTATTCGGTGTCCATGAGCATTTCAAGAGACTGAAACAAAGTGGATGTTTTGATACTAGCTCTGGCCATGTTAACCTCATCAGACTTTACTGGGTACAGCTGAGACAGGCCTCTCAGAAAATGCCCTCCAAGCCACAACCAAAAAATAGAAAATAATATCATTAAATAGATATTATAATAATAGGAATAATATAAATGACACAAATGTAAGATACAAAATATTGTAAACAATGCAACTATAAATAAAAATACATTATGAATACATAATATAAGTATAAATAGTGTTAATATAGCATAATATCATGTAATATAATATAATACAATATAATATTAAAAAATAACAAGGTCTGACCATTTCTCTACTGCTTCTGATGCATGCCTGCATACACACACTTACTGTATGGGAACATGGCAGTTTAAACTGAGGCCTGTTCAATTAAGCCTTAGTTTTCTAAATCTCCCTGATCTTGTTCTGTTTCTTCCTAGTGAGACAATCATCCCCCTCCCTCTGTCAAGCTTCAAACTGTTTTCCTGATGAGTAGCACCATGCTCATCACAACAGGGAACGGAAACAACACCCTTGACCAAACTTATCAGCACAGCCCAGATTCCCCATAGGGCATCAAGTGCTCGCCAGGAGCATTCAGCTCCATCCCTTGAGGTGCCATCCCAGGCAGATTAAGCAAATGTGGTCCATGAATACATTTTTTAAAATGTCCTTTAGAATAAATAAGAAAATACAGACAAATAAATGAATAAATGAATAAAATGCAGAGGGTGATATTCTCCAGAGAGTTCCTGGTGACTGCTGTGGTGGCTACCCACACCCAGCCTGCCCAGGTTTGCAGCAGACTGAGGCAGGGGGCTGTGAGCAGAGGTGCTTTGTGAGTCCATAGGTGTTCATTGGAGCAATCCCTCCGATGGGGCCAGCACTAACCAGCAGAGGGCAATGCCAATATGTATTTTGAACATGTTTAAAAGGATGAAGGATTTTTTGCTCCCAAGTGCAGCTGATGGATGGTGAAGAGAGGACAGCTGCTGGGACATGGCCTGACCAGCACCAGCAAAGCAATCTTCTCAACCCAGGTGCTGGTTTTCCTGCTCCCCATGGCTGTGACCTTGCAGTGAAACCCAGCTCTCAGCAAAGGCAGCTGCCCCCATCCCCTGGCAAGGTGCATTTATCAAAGTGTATGTATGATGGCTTCTTTGTGCAGCTGTCGGTCCTGTATGTTACCTGGTTTGTTATGGTCCTGCTAAGAAGAGCACTCAGACTCTGCAAAGCATCACTTAAAATCATATTTATTACGCCTTATAGTATAAAGAAAGAAAGAATAGCATAGATAACCTAACATCCCTTTAGATGCTGGGAACCCCAAGTTGTTCAGTATCAAACTGGCCTCCCATCAGGGCACAGCACGGAGTGCACACCCCATCCGTAGAAAGGGTTACCCCATTTTGGTCATTCAAGCTATTCTAGGATTTTCTTACAAGGAAACAACTCTGTTCATCATTTCCCTGTCCAGACAGGCTGTTCACATAAGAACTTGTTGCTGCACTGTCAGATAAAGGCAAGGCCACGCAGGTGGTGTAATTGTGGTACTGAGTGGGAGCTGCCGGCAAGATCCTCCGCTGAAATGACCCAGCTGAGTCTGCCCTGCACCAAGGGAGATGGGAGCGTGGCACAGTCCTGGAGCCAGCCAGCATGTATGGATCACCGACTCTTCCCATCGGGATCACTACAGGCGCTGCCTCCCCTCTCCCCAGTCTCTGGAGGACTAGTCATTGTGTTGGGGAATGGGTTTACCCTGCAGCTTCAGATACAGACAGCTGAAAAATAAGCCTAGGAATAATCAAAACATTTAACAATGTTTTAATTTTTTTTTTTTTTTTTTCACAACAAAGGGTGTTATGTTTCCCTGGTATGCTGGTCCCAGTTTTTAAATAGCTGTTTTTCCTCCTGACAAAGCAGAAATTCTGTTAGTCTGAAAGATAATCCCTTCATTTTTATCTCACATTTCTGCCAATAATTGTATATATACCTATATTTATTTCTATGTCTCTATCCATGACAGTGACACTCCTGTAATTCACTGTTACTCATCATTTAAACAGCAATACAAGAGATGCAGAGCATTTCATTGAGATTAATGACACCCTAGAGACTTGCTGACCTAAGGCCAAGGCTCAATAACCTTGATTGTTCATAAATTCCCAAACAACTGCTTTGGCCAGAGTTCATCATTGCTATCGGAAGCTGAAAGACATGGAATGAAATGTAAGATGTCTGTTTTCTCCCCACTGCCAGGTTCTGCAATGTGCATACCCTAAATTGCCCTGGAAATATTGGGAACTGCTGGGGAATTGACTTTCCTTGTGTTAGCTCACCATGTTCCATTTTTATATCCTGACTACCCTGTTTCTCTAATTTAGATAATAAATTGCAGTCCCCTGTAAAGTGTTTTAATCCACAGTCTAACACATCTTTCTAGTGGCAACATAAGGTACATGCACTGAAATGTACAGTCATAATGTTAACGCTAAAGACACTGAAGTCGAATCACATGCAGGTTTTTCTGCTTTCCTTCTTATGTGTATTTGTGCCAGAGCTTCAATAGGTAAGTCCTCCTTTGAGTAATGAGAAGACCCAATCCAGAGCAGCCTAGGGCAGGACACAACCCTTGGGGACCAGCATACATGATGCTCACAGCTGTCACACAGCACATGAAGCACCCTCTAAATTAATGATGGTATCAGAGCTCTGAGGGAGTCTAATTACTTCCTTATAATAGAGATATCAATAACTCAGTGGCTTTGGTTTCATGGATTCATGGAATAGTTGGGGTTGGAAGGGACCTTTAAAGGCCATCTAGTCCAACCCACCTTGCAAGGAGTAGGGACATCTTCAGCTAGATCAGGCTGCTCAGAGCCCCATCCAACAGGGACAGGGCATCTGTCACCTCCTTGGGCAACCTGTGCCAGTGTTACACCACCCTCGTTGTAAAAAATTTCTTCCTTATATCTAGTCTAAATCTACCCCCTTTTAGTTTAAGACCATTACCCCTTGTCCTATCACAACAGGCCCTGTTAAAAGAACTGTCCCCTTACATGACTGTCTGCAAGGCAGTGGTGGTTGTCCCTTCATCCTTTAGCTCACTTTCCATCATCAGTCCCCAATTTAATCCAAGCCCCCAGACTTCTAGGCTTAGGAAAAAACAGCACTGGAGAAGTGACAGTCAGTTCTTTTGTGCCAGTGTTACCTTTATTGTTAATACTGACCGAGACCACCTTCTCTCCTTTGGACACACACAAAGCCTAGAAAACATCCTGGGTCACTGTTAGGATAAGTAAGCAGCTCAGGATTGTATTATGGCATGGACCATGATGATTTTGGTGGGGATGGTCCCTGTGATGTTAGGTCTGAAAGAAGATCCCTTCTATGGAGTCTTGTGCCTCCAAGCACTTCTGTACTTGGCCCAGCCAAGATGCCTCCCAGCAGAGGCTTCAGAGGAGCTGATGAAGGAAAGGATTCCCACCAGAAAGCTCCCTTACTTGCTGTTTATCACACCTTTCCTCCCATTCCTGCTGGACCCAAAGGAAAAGCAGAGACCACCCAAAGGGAAAGAAACTTTCAGCACTGGGTGAAGGAGCTGGAGAGCTGCTGGAAGAGCAGGGAGCTGGCTGGGTAAAACCCATCAAGCCCAAGGAGGAGTTAAGGGGCAAAAGCCTGGTGAGGGGCAGGGAGTGTAATGTCATCCAGTGTAGGCATGTCCTGTCTGTGGCTCAGAGAAGAACACAAGCCGGAAACAGTCCATTGGAAAAAGTATTTACACAGGAAGAGACAGAGCTTATAAACTGAATTAATTTGTTGATTTATAATGAGTGGCATGAAATAATTACTGTAGAGCAGAAAACAGATCAGGTGACCCTGCAGTGGAATAGCAAAGGAAATACAAGATACCATACGAAATTTTGTTCAATAATAGGTCAGGTTGAAAGCGGTACTGGCCATACACTTAACAGCACACAGAACAGAACTACATCTGAGATCTGCTTTGTCCATGAAGCAAAGTCAGTTTATGATGGAGCAACAAATCATTCAGATTGGACAAAAAAATATAGAGGAGCAGGATTTATTTCCTTACAGAAATATTCTAGCAGCATTCCAGCTATCTATCTATTACAGGAATTTATTGCCACAAGGACAGAAGATGAATCAGGTGTTAAGACTGGAGATAGCAATGAAAAGACTGATCTTGATTATATTATAAAACAGATGATAAGGTTTAATGAGACAAGATTTAGTGTCGTTGAAGGAGAAAAAAGAGTACAGAATACAAGACAGAGAGAAGAAAATGGAGTTGTCCACAGTGATAGATGATGCAGAAGAGGCCAAAGGGAAAAGACCCGGGTTCCATCTTAGAGAACTTATGTTGGGATGGTGGACAGACATACAAAAGCAAAGGGAATGTCAAGGGAATTAAATGCAAAACTGAGAAGGAGAAGTTGAGCTGGGTTTGAGGCTTGGCCAGAGAAACAGCATCTGAAACTGAAATATAAAAGAGAAGAAAACAGAGAAATGAGAGAAGAAAGCAGGAGGGAGGAAAAATTTGCAAATATGCAGTGAGAAGGATACAACCACTAAAGGAGGAGAGGAAGAAGCCTTGTGTTTTTTTCTGCTCTAGCCATTCAGATGATCTGTCAATGTCTTCATGTAAGACGTTTCTTAAATATGGAGGGAAGCTGTTAGAAACAGAGGACACCAACAAGACAGGGCCAGAGTCAAAAAAAAAAAAAAAAAAAAAAAAAAAGGAAAGAAAAAAGCTGGTTAGACTGTACTTCAAAGTGCAGCAGGAGTTAGTCCCATTTTTAGACAGCAAATAATGAAAGCAGCAGTTGGGAAACAGCCATGGACATACACCCTGCACTAACTGAAATTTCCCTGTGACCTTCCGCCTCTCTCTCACACAAGGCTGTTCGGCATCCTACAACTGGGATGTGTCAGAAAAGACAACTGTGTCAAGTCCCACATGAAAAAGGAAAATCACATCCTTCGTGCATTACAGTGAGAAAAGGCAGTGGGCTAATTCTGCTTCCTTTGGGCTGTATGTTTGGTTTTTTTTAAAGCAGCTTGGCCTTTGACAAACAAGAGCCAGCTCTAGGTTGTCATCTTGTCCCTCTCAGCTGCAATAGCCATCCAGCAGCTGTAAGCCTCCTGCTTCCACCTCTTGGTGGGTAACATAAATCTGTGCTCAGGCAGCAGTATAGGGTCTTTTTCCCAATTGTCTTGCCTAAACCAAAACTACAGCTTCAACATCTTTATATATTTTTAGTTATTTTTTACTTATCCAAGTTTTCCCAGTCACTTCAATCCTCTCACTGCTTCAAATTCCTACATAAATACTTTGGCACATCCTTTCTGACTTTGAAGTACTTTTAAGCATGGTCATGGGGCAGTTAAACAGAAGACTGTCTTTATGCAGGCCAGATTGTGTTAGTTTTTTCCCATGTACATTTTTTCCAAATCCCATATTAAAGACATCCCTAGAGAGCTTTGCATGGCTACTGTAGCCTGTCCCAGTGAATAATCCCAGGGGCTTCTAAATCCTTACACTTGCCCTGAACAAGATAGGAATGCACTTGCTACGTGAGCTTGTCAGTCTTAACTCAGTCATAAAGCAAATCACTGGAGGAAAGATGTTTTGCCAAAAGCTGAGGTGCACGTAAAGATCTCCCACCAGATTTTGACTGTGCTAAAGTACTGAACTAACCCGCACTATTGGGCAGTAATTGTGGAGCAAGGTAATTAACACAAAGTACTCAGACTAAAATTTCAGCACAAAGCCTAAAGCTCATAAGAGCGTAAAACCTGTTATTACTGTACAGTCAATATTATACTTATTAATAACAGATACTGCAGAGTTAGCAGGGGAGGAAGACAAGACTAGTATGGCAAAAGTTACTTTAGATTTGTTTATTCAATTACCTGGAATAAGTATGGGTAAAAGCAGTAAGAGCTTCATACAGGCAGAGCAGGGTAGGTTGTACTCATCAATATTAATTACCTATACAGTGTTTTGTTACAGTGACTGAAATACAAAGTGTGACTATATTGCTATTATGTGCTCATCTTGGAAAATGGCTAAGGAAGGATCCCGGATGGTCAAATGCCAAAACCCTTTGTTCAGTCTTTGTCTTAGGAGGTATAAGCTGAATTTACCAATCTGATTTGGTGGATTTCAATTTGGGAAGGAGGGAAAGAAAAAGTACTTATAGAATCATAGAATAGCCTTGATTGGAAAAGACCTCCAAGGTCATCAAGTCCAACCATTAACCCAGAACTGCCAATTCACCACTACACCACGTCCCTCAGCACCTCATCTACACGTCTCTTAAATCCCTCCAGGGATGGGGACCAACACTGCCCTCGACGGCCTGTTCAAATGCCTGACAACCCTTTGGGGGAAGAAATTTTTCCTAATATCCAATCTAACCCTCCCCTGGCATGGCTTGAGGCCATTACCCCTCGTCCTGTCACTGTTACCTGGGAGAAGAGACTGACCCCCTCCTCGCTACCCCCTCCTTTCAGGCAGCTGTAGAGAGCAATGAGGTGCCCCCTCAGCCTCCTCTGCTCCAGACTGAACACCCCCAGTTCCCTCAGCCGCTCCTCATCACACTTGTGCTCCAGACCCTTCCCCAGCTCCATTGCCCTTCTCTGGACACGCTCCAGCAGCTCAGTGTCCTTCTTGGAGTGAGGGGCCCAAAACTGAACACAGTATTTTCTGGGTTGATTTGAGGCCCTGCTGATATTGATTAAACTGTACTGAAAACTCAGAGGCAGAAGTCACAGTTTTCAAATTTCTTCATGATTTAAATATTTGGGGTGGGATCAAGGGCCAGCTTAGATTCCCCCACCTAGGTGTCCATGCTACCAGCTCCAGCCATGAACAGGAGTCACCTAGTGCCCTCTGAGATGCCCTGTGCTCCTATGACAGATATGACATAATAATTACAGTAAGCCAGGCAGGGTATCCTCCACCATTTAAAATGACACCAGGTTAACACCACAAGTGACTCCACAGGGATGTTTGGACAACAGAAACCCAGTTCCACATCAATACAGTCAGAGGAGCCTAATGAGTCACTGAGTTTACCAGCTGTGAGAGGGGAGTCTCTGTTTGCATCCGTCATGCCTGGTGCCATTTGAGATGCCTTTGAGTATCCCAGCACTCATTGTCATGTCTATTAGCAGTTGGGTTCCCCTTTCTGCCATCGTTGGGGAGCTCTGCAGAGTTGTGCTGCTCTTTGTGGGCAGAATCCTGTGGACTCTGCATCTTTCCTCTGCTGCAAACTCTGAAAGGCTAGTGACAGGGCAGAGAGAATTGATTTCTTTTTATATATATATTTGAAGTAAAAGAAAGCCATGTCAGGCTAGGGGCTTGCCGTGGAAGTAGGAGCTCACATTACTCATGCCTCTGACAGCCACTCCTGCTGAAGGACTGATTTTGCTCCATTTCCATGTAAGGCAAGGCTAAGGCCATGCACATCCAGACAGAATTCCTTAGAAAAGAAGCCTGAACATAAAAATCCCACATCTCTCTGCTAGTGTTTGCTGGGAAGTCTTCTTGCCCAAACAAATCAGCAAGGTCCCTGGTCTCAGAGCCTTCAGGGAGTTTCTTTTTTGAAAGGCAAGCAGGTGACAAGGAAACCTGGGCTTTTCAGGAGCCCCGCAGCACCCTCACTCAGATATTTTGGGTCCACACTCAGACATGGATCAGACTACCAGGGTCATCTCTGAATGTTTTTGTTGGATAATACAATTTTATTTCACCTTCTGGCTGCCGCGCAGGACCATTTTTACAGGGTATGGCTGGACAGAGTCCCTGTTCACTGAGAACTTATCTGGGATAATTTTCTGAAAGAAGGAGCTTATAAAGCCAAGCCAACACATGCTGATGCTCTGTCCCAGGAGACCATGATACTTGTCCTTGATAGTCATCCTGAAAGACCCACCTTCTCAAAACATGGCATGAGTTTTGAGTCCTTTCTGCAAATTTCAGTTCTCTTTATCTTTCCATGTGCATTGACATTTCCAAGCCTTGTGCTATGCAAGGACTCTGATTGACAGCAACTCCTCTTGTCCTTTCTCTGGAGTGCTGGAGATTGGAAATGTAAGAGCTCAGACCTCCACTCTCATGTGTCACTGTGCATCAGCATCATCCAATTCCACCATGGAATTGCTCTAACATAGCGGGAGCCACAAGAGCCCAACAGAACCTCTTGATGGGACTGGCAGATATTTTTAATTGTTTAAGAGCATCTCTTTAACAGCCTTAAATCAGTCAGCACTGGCACAGGACTATATTTGTCCTCAAATCCCAGAGGACTCCCTCTGCAATTTAATGTGTGATTTGAGCGTACACAATTTGCTAGTACACTATATTCTTAGCAAGAAGATAGGCTTTTTTTTGTATTGGCTCAGGAAGGTGAAAGTTTATCATTTAAAGAGCTTGGTGATGTCTTCTGTAACTAGGGATTTACTTTTATGAGCTCTCTCTGTCTGCTGCTATGTGATGGCTACATTTTAAAAGCTTGCTTTGCTTTATTGAAAAATGATATTTAGAAACACCAAGCTGCATGCAGTGGTTAATAGTATGAAACCTATCTAAATGTCTGAGTGATGGAGCAGGATTTGCTTCATTTTTATTCAAAATTCTGCAAGTCTGCTCACATTTTGTATTCAGTTCCACTTGTAGAAATATGAAGCAGTCATTGACCTCTGAGGAGCTACACTGAGTATATACATTGGTGTGACAAGGCAAAATTATTCATACTTTCAGGGCCCTACTTCCAGCTGCAATCCTCCAAACGCTGATAAAAATCTGCACACTGCACTTGCAGATTATGAGTGTGGCTATTACTGTTACAGCTGCTGTTTTAAGTGATGAGGTTTGCAGTTGTTCATAGTACTTGTTGCATTTATATATGGGGGAGTTGAAATGCTACAAGTTTTAGTGAGTGGGTCAAGGTCACACAATGAAGAAGTGGCAGAGAGTTTGCTTAGTGCAGAGTAACAATGGTGACAGTCCAAAGTAGGCTGCCAGTGCACCAGGGCAGCTTCATCTCTCCTTATTTTAGACACATTGTAATCAGTACCTCAATCCAAACCTTCCTCAGATGTCACCAGTTATATATCTATATCAGTAAAGAGAACAGACCAGGGTGTCTTACTTCATTCTGAGACCAAGTGGTGCAAGATGGCTTGTGTCCACATGCTTGAACTCTCTTGCTTCCCCAGGTCCATGTAGCTGTGGCCAAACTGTCTCCTGGCCCATGCAGTACCCTCAACTGTCCAAGTGTTGCCTGAGATTGTTGACATGGGCCAAAACCTGCCTGGGAACAGTAGTCTGGCAGTAGGAATGAATATATGCTGGTGCTCAGCCTGTGCCCTCACCGTCTTTTAGTTACCACAACAGACATGGCTAGGAAGTTTAAAGCCTATTTTACTTTCTTCCCGTTTTCCCTGAAGCTTTAGCCTTCAGCTCAAGGAAGAGAGAAGCAGCATTAATTTGGCTCAGGGAGCCCCTGCCCCCAAAGTGGATGATTCCTCATATTTTAAGTGGGGAAGGTTAGGTTAGGTTCTTGTCGAATCCCCAGCCATGAGGGTGGCACCTCCACTCATACCAGCAGACGTCCACCTGTGAAAGGAACTGCTTCTTACCACTCTCTTCAATCTTCTTTCCAGCTGTTACTCATCTGTCTTATTGTGTCATATGTGCCTCACAGCCTTGGGAATACACTCAGCCAGGTTCAGGGCTGTTGATTCTTTTAACAGTCCACCAGCCTAAATAAAGCATCTTCCCAAGAACTAATATTTGAGAAAACTTTTCAGACTAGTGTCTCAGGCTCTCTTGACCTCTCTACCCACCACATCACACTTTTCCATCATGTAAGTGCTAAGCTGTATTGGGTTTATGTAGCAGTCATAATGAGACTGGTGTATGCTAAGTTTTTCTATACAGCTTCTCTAAGTGCAGCATGTGTCTTCCTCTCTGCCACTGAATGGCTTTCCTTCCTGGACTTCAGTAATAAGATTTTCTTTCTGTCTCCCCTTCTTTCTCTCGTCTGTCCCTTTTCCTTTATTTTGCTCATATTTTTCTATTTCGCCCATTTTTTCTCCTTTTTTTCCTAGCTCTCATTTCCATGCCAGTGTCTGCTTTCCTTCCCTTTGATCATCTCTTCCTTTCCTTGGGTCTATGCCCTCACTCCAACTTTGTGTGGCTGAAGAAGTGACAAGTTTAACTGATGTCAGAAATTAGTACCAAAACAATTATAATCATACAACCTAGAATTGGGGAGCATCTTTCAGCATCCATTCTGGTACAATAATCTTATTCACCAACATCATCTTCCCCTGGCACTCCTCATCAAAAGGCCAGGTCCTGACGCTTGGATCTCCCATGTTCCCAGCAGCAGTAGTGAGGAACCAGGGTCTGCCTGGATCACTTCTTGTCGTTTCTCTCCTGGGACAGGCCATTTGCTAGCTGTGGTGCTTAACCTCTGACACCCATTTATCAATTGGCAGAACCGCGGATAGCCAAAGAGAGCTGTCCCACAGGAAAAGTCCAGGCCTGGTGTCACAAGCTGTCTCATGCTACGATAAGTCATCCCTCTAAAAAGCTTCTGTTCCTGTTTTCTTTCGTAGTTCCCCTTCTCCTCACCACTATTTTTTCCTGCCTTGCATGTTCTTTCTCTTTTCTTCTGTTGTTCCCTGCTTCTCTCTCTTCGTGTTGTTTCTTTTGTGCACATGCTGGTACAGAAGATGGGTAAATCCTACCTTGACTGTGTTCATCATGCTGGTCTTCCCAGAAAGCTGTTCCCTGCCAACTAATTTTAGACCTATCCCTGCCTGAACCCATTTCAGGCTCCTCTGATGTCACCTTCAAGCAAAAAGTTTCAGTATCTATCTCCCTCAAGCTGAGGAGCACTGACTGACCAGCTCTTGGTCAGTACTGCTATTTAAGAAGGAGAAAAAGAGATGTAGGTAGACAGGGCCAATAAAAACCAGTCATTTATCCTTCTCTAAAGAAAGGGCACAGCAAGGAGGAAGCAGCTGGAAGCTGTATGGATCTTTGTACTGTGGGTCCTCCAGAATCAGTCCTGAAACTCACTCCTTTTTACAACTGATAATTTATCGACAATTCTATCACCAAAGGTGGGCACATGATAGAGAATTTAAAGCAAAGAACTGCATCATGTCAAAAAGTCTGTGGGAAATGGAAATCAGGAGCAACTTCAGTAGTGCAAAAAATGAGACCACATACTCTTTGAGTATCCCTACATTGCTAGATAAAAGACAGCTGAGCCAAGCCCAGAAGCTGATTATCTGCTTCTCTGCAAGCCTGTTACTTCACTCTGTACTCCATTTTGGAGAGCTCCAGCTGATTCTCTCCAGGGCAATTCTACGTGACCGAGTGGGTGTGAGCTGGTCCAGGCTGCTTGGCCTCGTTTTGATCCAGCAGCGTAGGCATTGCCGTAAAGACTCATGACAAAGAGCACACACATGACTCTCCTCTGGCAGAAAAAACAAAAGAGGGGGTAGACAGAGGTATACTAGATGACCACAGGGCAAATATGAGCCCCAGGAGCACCATGCAACCATGAAAAAATCCAGTGTTTTTTGGAGATGTATCAGTTCAGTAATTTATCCTTCATCCTAGTAAAGGCAGGAAAATGTGCCATGATTAATTTTTATTTCATTTGAGCTGAAACAGCATGTACTGTCCTGAACATGCATGTCCAGGAAGATGTACTCAGCCTCAAACGGGTGTGGAGAAGAACGACCAGGATGATCAGGCAACTGCAGACACCGTGCCAAGAGCATGTGACACGTTTAACCTAGCAAAAACTAACCCAAAAATATTTCCCCTCAATAATATATCTGACAGATAACCTCCAGATGGAGAAAAGCAACTTCGCAAAGCACAGGAGAGTGTTGACGCATGAACTGCATGTAGAGTGGAAACTGGAAAATTGTTTCTTGCCATCAAAGCACCATCACCTGGAAATGGAGCGTCAAATAAATGTTTTCTTATAGTAGCCTAACTGCTTTTCGAGTGCCTCTGATCAGTTTCTGTACATGGGCATACGGTAATGTTGTTGCTGGCAACAGAATGGCATAATTTCCCAGAAGATCTCTTCCAGTGTTGTATCCTTGGGGCATTCATGAACAAGAACTGAGAGATTTAAGATGGGATTGGTTTTGCCCAAGTGTAGCTACCAATAAGATAGAATAAAGGACTGAGCTAATCACCCTGAACTGCCATTAAAGTCAATGGGGGCAACTCATACATCCCTTGAGTAAGGGTGGAACAAGCAAGTGCTGGGAAATGTCCATCTCCTTCTGTTTATTATGGAGGAAACCAAGGGACATGTCCATCTGTCTCGTAGGCATCTGAAGCTCAGTGAATCCCACGGCTGGTTTCTCCAATCGTCCTGCAGAGAGCCAGCACCCCCTTCACAAGGCATAGTCAGAGCAAAGAGTTGTGTCGCCTCTTGGGGGCTGGTTTAGACAAGGGCTCCACAAAGAAAGTATCACTGAAATCACTCATCTGAGATCACCACTGCTCCACAGCAGGACAAGGCAGGACCTGCCTGTTGGCTGACCTAAACAGAAACAGCAGAGAGAGACCATGCATCACAGCGTTTCTGGAAGAAATTATCTGAATTACAGCCAGAGATAGCGCCGCTGCTTTTCCACTACTCAGCTTATTAGAAAACCACCAGCAACCATAAGTGTCGGAAATACAGACAACTCTTGAGCCTCCATCTTTCAGGATGACTCACAGAGCAGGTGGAGACATCTTGACTGACATTAGTGCTGACCTAATATCTGTCCCTTGCAGCCGGCGTTTGCACAGGAAACCTGCACCAGCCGATAGTGCTGGGGACGCTTGGCTGGCAGAGCAGCCACTGCCCGGCCACGGGCAGCCATCAGCACAGTAAATCTGCTGAGGGTGGGAGGAAGGAGGAGCTGGCTTTCATGAGGACAGAGCAAAACCCGCCTGGAGGGAAAGAGCCGATGTGAAGCAGTTCTTGCAACGGACTGCACTGGGGAGATGTGAAGGAATGGAGCTGTTTCTTACGTCTCAAATCTGGAGAAATTATTTCTGGTTTATTATGCACTATATTTTATGGGAAGAAATGACAGTGTGTTTAAGTTTCTCGTGTGTCTTGATAAAATATTCTGAATATATATCTCCACACCCATCTCACGCAGGTTTATTTTACACCACAGTACAGTACAGAAATATTGAAGTCTAAATAATATGACTAATTCTAATCTGGTTTGGGCCAGAAAAGCATCTGGCTGCACCAGCACACAGCTCCACGCACAGGATTTTGACTCTCCTATAGTTATGGTCTTCATATGCACTTCTGCTACTCAGACTTACTTTTTTGCCTGTCTCCTTTCATAGAAATTAAGATAATTATGAACAACTTTTTCTGAGCTGCTAGTTTTCGGGCAATTACTAAGTACCCTGCTTAGATTTTGAAAACATAGCATTGGTGCAGTTTGCATCTTATTTTGTACTTTTCTACATTTGCTAGAGGCAGCTGGGCAATCCCATGGCATATGAACAGAAGTCCCAAGAGCAGCAGAACAATCTGACTGTGTTCTGTTACCACCTCCGCTTATGGCACATCTTTTCTGAAACAATAAAATTTGATTGCTTCTTACACATTTGTGTATGGGAAGAAGATATAATATTGTCTTCTACTGAAGGAAGATTATATTGGCCTTCAAATCAATTTCAATTTCTCATGAGTCTTCAATATAATTTTATTTCATCTTTATTTTTGGGTATTACATTTTCATTGCTTCATTCTACTTTAAAAATTGGAGTTCTCCTGACGCCTTCCACAATGATAAATTAGTTGTAATTGGGAACATTGCTCTTGATCAGAGTGAGTGGTTTTAGGTTAAAAGTCCTAAATATTTTAATAGAATCCCTTTACTTTCTTCAGTGTGATGTCGAAGGGTTTGAATTCTTGCTAGATCTCTTTCTTTTCTTCATGTAAATGGAAATGCTCAGGAACCCAGCCAGTGTGTAGCACTCTCCAATGGAGCTTGGGCAGAATATCTCAAAAGCTAATGTTCAGCCTTTCTGCTTTGACTCTCTTGTTTACTCACACTGGTAGTGTATGCACTGAACACAGACATCTGCATTTTGGAAAGCAACATGTCCACATTTGGGAACAGTGCTTTGTGACAGCTTTCTGCTTTCCTCTGGAGGTGTGAACCTCCCAAGAGCACATTTAATCTGATTGACAGCAGAACTGATGTTTTTCTTACATAATGTGGTCTCTTAGAAGGATCTATGGATCCCACCAGCCTGCATACCACAGGGCAAGAAACATTGTTTTACTATACCAGCATCAGGCCAAAAATCTGTTCTTAATTTCACAGCTGTCAGTAGAGATTTTTGAAATCTTTTCCACATGATTTTCATGCATGTGAAAAATAGACAGCTTGTCAGCCTCTTAAAAAAGACGTGTCAGAGGTTTTACCTATCACCTCAGGCCGATGTGGGAGTCCTGAAGAAACTGGAAGTAGAAATTCCCTCATAATATGGATTTTAAATAAAATTTAGCAAGATGTGGGACAAGAGGTTTGGGGGTTTATCTTTGTATTTTCCTCCAGTGAGGAAGGGTTTTCACCAGAGCAGGTACAACTCTTAGGGACATTCACAGAATCACAGAGTCACAGAATCACAGAATGGTAGGGGCTGGAAGGGACATCCAAAGATCATCTAGTCCAACCCCCCTGCTAAAGCAGGATCCTGAAGCAGATCACACAGGATCACATCCAGACGGGTTTTAAATGTCTCCAGAGACAGAGACTCCACAACCTCTCTGGGCAGCCTGTGCCAGTGCTCTGCCACCCTCACAGTAAAGAAGTGTTTTCTTATGTTAAGATTGAACCTCCTGTGTTCCAGTTTGTGCCCATTGCCCCTTGTCCTGTCACAGGACACCACTGAGAAGAGTCTGGCCCCGTCTTCCTGACACCCACCCTTAAGATATTTATAAGCATTAATGAGATCCCCCTCAGCCTCCTCTTCTCCAAGCTAAACAGACCCAGTTCCCTCAGCCTCTCCTCATCTGGGAGATGCTCCAATCCCTCCATCATTTTAGTGGCCCTCTTATACTTCAGATCTACACTGCAATTTCATGGTGGAGTAGGGATGGCTGGCTAGTTCTGAATATGTTCTTCTTCAAAATCCATTACTGGGACGCTAATGGACTAGGGTCATATAAGACATTAGTTTCGAAAAGTTTGGCACTGTTTGCCAAATATGTAGACATTGATTTTGCAAATTAAGATCTATAGTCATGTATACAAATATATAAACATACAAAAATAAATTAATAAATAAATGTGAGAGTATGTATGTGCCTGTATATATATATACACACATGCGCGCACGCTTTATTTTAATGCATTACATGACTGAAAATACTTAGCCCTCTTACTTATTATAGTTAAGGTATTTTAATTTGCTGCTGCTGCTTTTGATTACTGGATGCTAAATATAAAAACCAAGACTAATAAATGTGTACTGAGAAATTAGGAATCAGGATGGACACTCCAAAGGCAAGTGTATTATGGCACCATGTGATGGCTATGATAATGCCCCTTACAAATCAGAAATTAAATATCTTGAAAAGTACCAAGTACGAAACATGAAGAAAGTTCTTGGCTGTGAGGCACAGTTCAAGCAGCTGGGGCATACTCCTCTGTGACTTCTGAGGTTCCTTCCTGGTAGACTAATTCAAACTAGATTAATTCCAGAAATGGAAATATTGGCAAACTATCTATTCCTTGTGGAGGTTTCATAAGTTCCTTTTTTTTCGCTGTTTTCTGAGAAAGTCTTTGGCGTTATTCCCCTAACTGTTAGTTTCTCTTTGCCATGTGACCCTCTTTCCCTATGAAACACACAGCTGGGTGCACCTTAAAGTCGGTATTAGTCAGGCTTAGCTTAAAATTTTCCCTCTAGTTTTCCTTTCATTGGGCTACCATGGTTAAGAAAAGTGTCATGTGCTCTTTGGGTGGGGAGGGGAGCAGTTGTCAGGGTATCCTTGGTCCTCCAAGCTGCCCAGGAGGTGCAGAAATTACTGCCATCTTTGCCCTTTCTCTTCTGACCAGGTACAAAACCCTCTGCTGACATGTTTTGGACTGTCTCCAGAGCCATGTCATGCCACTGGCCCTGTCCTTAGCTGGAGTATAAACTGTTGGGGTGGAAACAGCAAGGTATACAGGTCCAAGAGAGGACATAGAAGAGGGGGAATTTTGGTTTGGGAGCTCCCTTTTATAGGTGGGTTTCTCTGCATCAGTCTTACTGGTTTGGTTGAATGAGTAGCTGTGTGCACAGTCTTGCTTTAGAAGATGACTTAGGAGGACACGATTGCCTAAGGGCTTTCATGAAGAGATTCTGTGGTTCTTAAAGGCACTTACTGATGGTTTATTCAGGGGAAAATGTCTTTCTGGGGGAGTGGTGTTTGGAAAGGCTTGTATAGGTGCCATCTCTCTGTCTCAGCATTCTGGTGGCCCTGATGTCAGCGCAGTTGATGATGGGCTAGGACTACCATCCACCCAGGCGCACTGCAGTGCCACCTTGGCTTAACACCATGGGAAAACTCTGTCCTGGGTGGTGGCTTTGAGGGTCTGCCTTTTGCTCATGGCTTTGGAGAAGCCCAGGATAATTTTTGACTACAACAATAAAAGTTTTTGGCTCTTGCCAGTGTAACATGCATTGCTGACATTGGTGTCTGAGGAAAGTCCAGCATTTCTACATTTGTCCCCTCCCATAGCACAACTCAAAGAACACCTTCTTCTCCCTATTGCCAGGCTGCCCATGTCATGTTCTTGTGTGCTGCTGAGCTTTGCTGACATTGAGTCAGGTCTGCAGGATCCCTCCAGAAAGGCAGGGAATGTAAGCTTTAGATCAAACGGCCACAAAATAGGAAGAGGCACCACAGACCATGTTAGTAGGCCTTGAACTCATCTTGCTCCTTGCAAGCATGTAGATAGATTCTCCCCATGAGAGCACAGACTGCTATCTGAGCTGTGATGGCCCTGAAAGTAAATGGTAAAATGAGAGACCCTGGAAGAGCCCCTGCATTTGGACATGGGCTTCTTTGATTTGACCATTGTCTTTAATGTCCCATTCCTCTGAGAATGGGACAACATGTTCTCCTATGCCATTCCCAACTGGGCCATCTGCCCATCCACTGTTATACTTCCCAGGGAAAACTTCACTTCCATAGCCCAGCAAGCTCAAGTGTAAATCACTACCTATGTGCAACCAGAAATTTGAAGGGAAAGGAAATGGGAAGAGGCCAATCTTGAATTGTACTGACTCTCATAACATCCCCATTTGTAAGTTTAGGAAGTGTGGGTTAGACAAGTGGACAGTGAGGAAGGTTAAGAATGGCAGAATGTTGAATGGCACAGCTCAGAGGGTTGTGATCGCTGGTGAAGTCTACTTGGAGGCCTGTAGCTAGCGGTATTCCGCAGGGGTCAGTACAGGGTCCAGTGGTGTTCAATGTGTTCATCAATGACTGGGATAAGGGACAGAGTGTACCCTCAGCAAGTTTGCTGATGATACAAAACTGGGAGGAGTGGCTGCCACACCAGCAGGCTGTGCTGCCATTCAGCGAGACCTGGACAGGCTGGAGAGCTGGATGGAGAGGAACCTAATGAAGTTCAACACAGGCAAGTGCAGGGTCCTGCACCTAGGGAGGAACAACCCCACACACCAGTACAGGTTAGGGGCTCATCTGCTGGAAAGCAGCTCTGCGGAGAAGGATGTGGGAGTCCTGGTAGAATAAGTTAGCCATGAGACAGCAATGTGCCCTTGTGTCCAAGAAGGCGAGTGTTATCCCAGGGTGCATTAAGAAGAGTGTGGCCAGCAGGTTGAGAGGTGATCCTCCCCCTCTACTCTGCCCTAATGAGACTGCATCTGGAGTACTGTGTCCAGTTCTGGGCTGCCCGGTTCAAGAGAGACAAGGAACTACTGGAGAGAATCCAGTGGAGGGATACAAAGATGACGAGGGGACTCAAGCATCTCTCTTATGAGGAGAGACTGAGACACCTGGATCTGTTTAGCCTGGAGAAGAGAAGACTGAGAGGGGATGTCATCAATGCTTATAAAAATGTAAAGGGTAGGTGTCAAGAGGATGGGGTCAGACTCTTTTCAGTGGTGCCCAGTGACAGGACAAGGGGCAATGGGCACAAACTGGAACACAGGAAGGTCCATCTGAACATGAGGAAAAATGTCTTTTCTGTGAGGGTGGCAGAGCACTGGAACAGGTTGCCCAGAGAGGTGGTGGAGTCTCCTTCACTGGAGACATTCAAAACCTGTCTGGACACTATCCTGTGCGACCTGCTCTAGGTGCACCTGCTTTGGCAGGGGGGTTGGACTAGATGATCTCCAGAGGTCCCTTCCAACCCCCACCATTCTGTGATTCTGTGATTCTGTACCTAGTAGTAACAACACTTTGAAGGTGATATGGCTGGACACACCACGTGGGTGTACTCCCTTTGTCATGCAGGTTGGTGGCCTGCTGGAGCATGTCCTTCCCACCAGGTCTCTGAATCCGGTTTTCCTTTCTGTGGCAACCAGGACACAAAGGTGGAGGAAAGTGGCTGATGCACAGGCTGGATTTTTGCTGGCATAGTGTCAGATTTAGGTGGAGTGTGCCCAGGAAATAGGAAGGTCCATGAACATGGATGGCCAGAGTACATGCTCCTGCCCAGGTCCACAGACTGCTCAAGTGACTGTGTCCCTGTGAAAGGCTGGTGTAACAGCACTGAGCATTGTTTTCCACACCCCACCTCCACTTCTGGAGGATCTAGGGGTACCTGTGCTGCTACTAGCAGCTTTATAAAGGGAATTCTCTGTGCTTCAATGTCTTCAATGGTTGGGTTCAGCAAGATTAAAAATTAAGGAGAGAAAAAAAAAAAAGCCAGTCTGAGAGCACTGGTTTTTAAAGTATACTCACATCTTTGACCTGTGTTTATATTTTCTTTTTTAGTGGTGAGGGACCACCAGAAGAGACTGCTCCAACTGCAGTAATAAAAGCCTTCAGAAGATGTATGACGGCTTTTAAAATGGATTATTTTTCTCATTCTTTCTGGATTGTTTATCCTTCTAGTTGCCAAGGAAAAAAAGCTAACTTGCAGCATGCAAGCAGGATGTCAGCAATGAACAAAGCACCCTTAAACATCCTGAAACTCTGGTGAGACACTAGTTGCAAGGAGAAACCAAGTGCAAGCAGGGATTTCTTTGCCATGGAGGGCTCTTTGGGCTGGACCTCAGAAAGGGCCTGGAGCTGCACTTCCAGAGATCGTCAAGCTTCCTGCCTCCAGAAGCGAAAGCTGGCAATAATGTAAGAAACATCTGCATGAAGCACAGATCCCCTCTTCAGGGATTTCCTTCCCCTAAATTTTGTTTTATGAAAACAGCTCCATTCTGAGTGAATCACCCCCAGTTGCATCTACCGCGGCTGTTCAGAAGAAGACATAATATCATCCAACAGTTAACATGCTCAACATCTCAACATCTGGAAATGCAGACAGCAAACCTATTGAGTGAACGTGCCAGCCACCACTCTAACCATTCAAGTCCTATGTGATGGATCAAGGTCCAGAGCTTTATTTCCAAGATTCAGAAATAAAGGCTCAAATTTTGCTCCTTTGAGCAGGAATGTGACTTGAGTGACCAGGATTTGACCCCCATGTTCAGCAGCTTTACCCTTTCAGCTGTAAAATCAAAAGGAAGGGAAGTGGTGGTGGAAATCTGGCCAGTTTTTCTGAAAGGTGAAAAGGAAATTTGGGACAAAGGAAGCTGTTTAATTTCTTTGGCCTCCTTAAGCTGTTGACTGGTGGATGAACAGATGTAACTACATAACATCAGCTGCATACAATTAAATATATTGCTTGGTTTTGTGATGTCCAGAAAGATTCCTGTATATACACAACACAACTGTGGGAAAGATACAGAATTGCAGAGCCATGTGAGGACAGTCATTGCCTGGCAGGTCATGGTCAGTGCTGGCTGGAAAGCTGAAGCACCTCAAATGGTACTGGATTGTCTCAGGGAATCCACATTTGCACTTCAATTCCACTGTCATTTAAACTGGCTCAGGTATGATTCAGGAAATCATAATCTTAGTCCAGGGATGGTATCACTATTGAAACAGCATCTGACTCCTCCTGACTGCCATTACAGTTGGTTATTTTGAATGAATCTTATTTGCACTCCTATCAGCTGAAGGAGCAGCAGGTCATTTATACCTTGCCCATCCCAAAACACCAAAAGAAGCACCAACAGCCCTAAAACTGGGGGAAAAAATCTGACGCCTCTCCACAGCCAGCACAACATGCTGTTGTAGTGTAGAGGAATGTGCACCTCAGAAGGAGATCCAGACTCTGAAGAGTTTTGTAAGACCCTCTTAGGAGCTAAAGTACAATATAAGCTATGGTAACAGGATGTATGTTGAGGAAGGCAAAGGATATATAATGAAAATGAATGGGATAATGCATTGTTTAAAATAAAAATGTGATGCTCCCCTGCCCACTGTGACACCACTCCGTCAGGCAAACATAGCCACACGTGGGCCTGAACCAAGGCTAAAAAGCAAATGTGAAGAGCAGGATTTCCTTGTTCTAAGGGGTCAAATGGTTCAGGCTGCAGCAAGATTACTTTAGAAAGCCTCTCTATATCTCCGGTGTAGCTTTGGACTGAAAAATTACCTTTATCTAGAAATACCACAGCTTCCCTGAATGACAGGAAAACATGCATGTGAAGCTAGACCATTTACTGTCACATAGGGGTACCAGTCACTTAAAGACTTTTTTGTTTCCTGTTCGTATGTCTCCTTCAAGATCAAAAATGTACTGTTGCTTTAACTTTCTAATCTATTCTTAGATTTTGTCTCCTGGAAAACTGAGGAAACATATCAAACCCCTTTTTAAGCAGTAGGTGGTCCTTTGAGGGACTTGGGGACATAGACACTGTCTCCCACAGCATCCTCATAGGCAAGCTTAGGAAGTGTGGGTTAGATGAATGGACAGTGAGGTGGATTGAAAACTGGCTGCAAGATAGAGCTCAGAGGGTTGTGATTAGTGGCACAGGGTCTAGTTGGAGATCTGCAACAAGCGGTGTTCCCCAGGGGTGAGTACTGTTAAATATGCTGATCAATGACCTGGATGAATGGATAGAGTGTAGCCTCAGCAAGTTTGCTGGTGATACAAAACTGGGAGGGGTGGCTGGCACACCAGCAGGCTGTGCTGCCGTTCAATGAGACCTGGACAGTCTGGAGAGCTGGGCAGAGAGTAATCTTATGAAATTCAACAAGGTCAAGTGTAGGGTACTGCACCTAGGGAGGAATAATCCCATGTACCAGTAGAGGTTAGGGGGTGACCTGCTGGAAAGCAGCTCTGTGGAAAAAAACCTGGCAGTCCTGGTGGAAAACAGGCTGACCATGAGCCAGAAATGTGCCCTTGCGGCCAAGAAGGCCAATGGTATCCTGGGATGCATTAAGAAGAGTGCGGCCAGTAGGTCGAGGGAGGTTCTCCTCCCCCTTTAGTCTGTCCTGGTGAGGCCTCATCTGGAGTACTGTGTCCAGTTCTGGGCTCCCCAGTTCAAGAAGGACAGGGAACTGCTGGAGAGGGTACAGCAGAGGGCTACAAAGATGATTAGGGGACTGAAGCATCTCTCTTATGAGGAGAGGCCGAGGAATTTGGGGCTTTTTAGTCTGGAGAAGAGAAGACTGAGGGGGGATCTCATCAATGCTTATAAATACTTAAAGGGCGGGTCTCAGGAGGATGGGGCCAGTCTTTTTTTCAGTGGTGCCCAGTGACAGGACAAGGGGCAATGGGCACAAACTGCAACATAGGAAGTTCCATCTAAACATGAGGAGCAACTTCTTCGAGGGCTGCAGAGCACTGGAACAGGCTGCCCAGAGAGGTGGTGGAGTCTCCTTCACTGGAGACATTTAAAACCTGTCTGGACACGATCCTGTGTGACCTGCTCTGGGTGAACCTGCTCTGTCAGGGGGGTTGGACTAGGTGATCTCCAGAGGTCCCTTTCCAGTCCCTAACATTCTGTGTGATTCTGTGAGGCATTGTTAGTAATTTAAATGTCAGGAGCTTTACTTATCAGAATAAATATGATGCCTTTTTTTTTTTACCACATTTTTTACTATGACAGTTCTACAGTAAAGAACCATGGTCTTCAGTGCTGTGAGTAGAGATATGCAAGGATATCAAATGGAGAAATGGCAGTAAATGGGAATGTAACATATTATGCAAATGTTGTTAAAGCTGCATGTGAGGATCTCTAACAAGGATGGTGTTGAATATTTTTTCAAGTAACTCATAATTTAAAAAATCTATTACTTTATCTGCAGCCCAGATTTTGACTGATGCTCCCCACCATTTTGCTGGTGAAGTGAAAAAGGCAGCAGGATGCTTTCACACCTCCAAACCCATTTATTTCTTGTGAAACGATGGCCCACTTACAGAAACTCAATATCTGTTTCTTGGTCTTTCTCCCCTTGCACTCTGAGGAGATTCCTTGTTAGCTGTGCAATCAATAAAAAACATATCTTCAGCAAACAGTAAAGCTAGTTTATTAAAATACAGGTTTGACAGTTAATTCAATTACTAACAAAGTTGTAGCATGGTCAATAAAAAAAAAAAAAAAAAGAAATTAAAAGAAATTACCTCATAAGTGAGATACATATATTCTCTAGATGCAAAATTTTCTGATAATAGGGTGCATTGGACAGATACAGACAAAAACATGTTAGTGAGATTAGACTGTGGCTAATATTTTCCATTCCCTTGTAGTATTTAAGGTGTACAGTATCTCATCAGAGGCTCCAAGATTGTCACTTGTCCCTGCTCATGTCCAGTCTTGACAGGGGAATTACCACAGACACAGAGTTTTACCCCTTCCTTCCAATTATTTGTCTGCTGTCTCTCTCTGCACAGGCTACCATCTTGATTCCATTTCCATTGCAAACCAGTGGTAAATATTCCCTTTTCCTTCAACAGCGTGGGATCAAGCACTGTGGGATTTCATGTGGAATCATTAGATTGGCTCTCAGATGTGCCACTGAGTTGCTGAAATAAGGATTTTGAGTGTGAACTTTAGTGAAGACTTATGGTAAAACTCTGTGCTTACATCAAAGGCAGCTTAAAGTGACAAAATAGATTGACTCTGCAATTGAATATAACCCTTAGATAGCCAAGAAAAATGTGACTTTCCCAGTGATTTGCTAAGTAAGTACCTTTCTACCTAACCAGTAATTACTTGTTTTCTGCATATTTCAGACAGAGACAAAAATAGCTAGCTGCAGTTATTTTTGTTTGGGAGCAATAGCGTTCAGTTTAGAGAGTGCTTTCTTCAACTAAGCTCATAGTATTGGGAAAGTATTTTCAGTGACAGAAGCCTTCTTTTGGGTGGATTTCACAGGGAGGGAAGGCTTTCAGCATTTTTTGTTTGTTTTCATATGAGACAGGCTACTTTCTTGGAAAATATGTCAAAGCTTCTTTTTATTAAAAAAATAAGGCAGTCTAAACCAAAATCTAAACATAGTCAAACTGAGTTTGGAGCCTGTTTTCACTTAATTGCAAGTGGTCTGATTTCTTGGAAATGTATTTTAGAAAATATTCAGAGACTTAAAAATGCAGGCAGTCATTTGGTGAGATTTTCCAAAACACACATAGGTGTAGCTCCTCTTTGCTTTCCAGAACAGCCCTCCTCCTCTTCCTCTGCCACCCTCCTTTCCTCCTGTTCCTGGCTCAGTGCTTCCTTTTTGCATCGGTGCACGTTTGATATCAGGGAGTTCTAAGCAACTGGAAATTAATCCTATGAAAAAAGGGACCAGTTTCATCCTTGGAGTAGGCAGGAGGTAAGGGATTAGGGATGCCTTTGGCAGAAATTTGCTGTCAGGCTGGTTTACCTGTGTGGAGGAAACTACTCCTTAGCTACCCGTATGGACCAGAATAATTTTAAAAGTTTGTCTCTGGATTCCTGCACTGAGCTGTCTAACCTTGGCTTTCAGAAAAGCACTGGCAACACTGAGCATAAAGATAAGCATTGCAATGGCCTCGAAGGAATCAATGCATACACGAAGAGGGTGCAGCCCGGTGCTCTGTGCACCCTCATCCTGCCCTTGCTGCCGGCAGTCATCTTACTCATAGCGCTCCATGCTGATGCTGTTTGCTTCAAATAATTATCTCACTTGACAATCAGTGAAATGTCACGCAAAATTCCTTGGTGATCTCTTCAGAGTGGAAAATTTAGAAATGTTAATGCCTTATGAACAGCCGGTGTTGGGTCCTATTTGGCTCTTTGCCTGTTTTGTAAGTCAGCCTCAGCAGAAAGTATTGGTGATGCTTTACATTTCTGTTATGTGCAAACCTTTGGCCGGTGTTTGCAAAGGGCACTAGGAAGCTGTTGGGTATCATAGCGTCTGAACCATGCACCTCTGCACACACAGGGAAATGAAGCACAGAGAGGTTCAGACACAGACACTGAGGTGATCAGGTGAGCAGTTTCCCTGCAAGTCACCAGTTGAGTATTGTGAATTTAAATAAATGGACTCTAGTAGCAAGGCAAATCCCTTTCAACCCCTTGTCCTGGGGAGGGTGAACACTAGAGGTATATCTTCACTGCTACATAGAAGAGTATCAGGGATCACACCCAGGCACCTGACCTCTGATCATCCTGCCTTGGTTTTGGCCAACCCCAAAGAGCTTTCTGCAAGACACTTCTGCTGTAGAGGTGCCTGGTACTGATCAGCATGGCTGCAGGTTGGCTAGCACCACACAGTCTCTGCCATCGAATGGTATGGACCCAGTCTAGATGTCCCATCAGGAACATATATGTAGCATTTTGCAATTCTGCATCAGCTACCTGCGGTACAAACTTCTGATTCTTGCTTTGAAATTTTCAGCAGCGAAGTAATAGAGGATGGGATCGAGGCAGCTGTTCATGGCAGCAAGGCAAAGAGCGACCACCAGTGCTTTGTGCACGGGCAGGTTGGCCTGGCTGCAGCTGCCGAGCATCAGGTGGACAGTCCGCAGTATATGATATGGCAGGAAACAGAGGAGGAAGAGGATGAGAGTGATGACGATGGTTGACAGTGCCTTCTTGTGACAGATTGCCTTCTTGCTCTGCAGAGTCCTGGACCTGAGCAATGTTTTTATGGTAAAGATGTAGCAGACAATAATTGTGCAAAATGGCAGAATGAAGCCCACTACAAGGACAAAGCTGTTCATCATGAGGAGCCTGTGTGTGCTGGAGGGGTGGAGGTCCAAGCACTTGTCTGGATTGTCGTACCCAGCAATTCCCTTGCATAATAGAGGGCTGGAGGCTGCTAGCACAAAGACCCATATGGCTGCACATGTTATTCTGGCATACCTCATGTTGGTTATTTTCCAGTGTTTGAATGGGTAGACGACAGCTAAGAAACGAACCACGCTGAGTACGGTGAGAAAATAAATGCTGCAGTACATGTTCACGTACAAGGTATAAGTCATGATCCTGCAGGTGATATCACCAAATATCCAATGTGATCCCAACAGGAAATATGTGGCTCGAAAGGGCAAAGTGCTCACAAACATGAGATCTGAAACAGCCAAGTTCTGCATGTAGATGTTTACTGAAGTCTTCCTCTGTGAAGGCTGGAAGAAAACATAAATGGAGAGGCTGTTTCCAACAGCACCCAGGAAGAAGATAAAGAGATACATGATGGGATAAATGACTTGCTTGAAGCTGTCAGCTGTACAGTTGAAGGAGCTGTTGGTGAAGTTGTTGTCTAGTGCCATCTCGGAAATATTCATAGTCTAGAGCCAGGCTCTCTGTCTTTCTGCCAAAGTAAAAAGAAGTGGTGTGAGTGCTGGGTTACAGGCTGGGCAGGGAGTTCAGCTATTCGGGACTATTTCACTGAGGGCAGAGATTTGCAAGATGCAGAGGGCAGTGGAAAGTAAAAGTTTGTTAATGAGTAATCACTTGTGATGTCCCAGTAAATACACATATCAAGGCATCAAGCCCCAAGTCATCTCTAAACAATTTCAGTATTACAGCATCTGGTTGTGGTCTCAACTTATGACAGTGCTGTCTTTTAAAGGTGAGTGCTCTGTGTGTGTTTTAACAGAAATTCTCTGACCTTCTCTGTGCAAAACAAGCCAACTTGCTTGTCAGCCATTTTGTAGCAGGGAGGTTTGGAGTCCCCTGTTACCTGCCATGGCAACACCAAAACCTGATCAGAAAAGAAATCACAGTCCACTGGTAAGTCTGTGTTTCAAATTAGGACAAAAAGCCAAAAGAATTGAATTTGCCTTTTGGAACTAGTGAAATTTTTCTGCTATGTTGTTGGCAGCATGTCACCAAACTTTCCCGAGCAATACCAGAGATTTATTGATATACATCAGAATGTATAAATTAAGGACATTTGGACCTTAAACACTACTTAAATACTGTGCTATTTATGCATGGTTCCTTTTTTAACTCCCTCCTCCTTATACTGTATTTCTTCTTTCCTGTAGGTTTCTGTTGGCTTTCTACGTCTCTTTTTGTGGGGCCTTTGCTTTATTTATCACTTTCTCAACCTTTTTTGTGCTCAAGTGCTCTGCATCAGACAGACATGTACACGCACTGCAGCTTCCAGGGCAGCCCACGTTTGCAGCCCTAATGAAAATGGCCTGTGAGAAAATGGGCTATGTTCACAGAGAGTGACATTTTTCCTTCTATGAGGCTATGATTCAATCACATCAAAACCACTCATCACTAAAGACTCTAAATAATATTTTTTTTCTCATTAGAGTCCATTTCCTTGCTGAACTGATTTCTTCTCTCAGCTGACCTGCAGCTAGTAGTATTTTGAAAGGAAGCTTTCAGTATTGTTGCTTGTTTAATTGTGGGAGTAATTCCCTCTCTGCATCTGCCAACATATTCTAGAGCTAGAGCATGGAAAATTTTAGCCTAAAAGATAGAACTACATGGCATTTCTAGATGCATGAAAAGCTTTTAATTTTCTCCACTGAGAGTGATAACGGGTTGATGGTACACAACTGTGTCATTTCTCTTATTCTGGACCTCACTGTCTTCAGAATTTGAAATCAGTTTATTTGCACAGGTGGAGTCTGCCTAGGGGGAAAAGCAGGCTCTAGATTTGGGTGCTCTGGACTCCCAGTTACCCAGTGCAGTATTCCCAGTGTGCTGTAAATGGGAGCTAATTTGCAAACTCAAGCCCTGGTGTGAGAGCCTGAGCTACGTTCAGAGCAGCCCATTGTATCTGCTGGGTGGTGTCTGAGTCCATCTGGATGCTTTAATAAGGAGAAACCAAATGTGCCCTGGCAGTCACCTTTTATCTGGCCCCGCTGTGAGGGGAAGCGTGGGAAGGGTGATCCCTGGGCTGGGCTCCCAAGGAGCAGGCCCAATGCTATCAGCTGAAGGATGGGATTAGGGCAATGACAATTCAGTTGATGAAAAGCCATTGGGTTCCTGCACCCTGGGGAGAGCACTACAAGCACAGAGGCTGAGGCACTTTGCTCAGGCTCTTAACATGAGGTTATCTAGCTAACAACTGCCATTAAAGCTATTTTAGTGCTCCTCATTTCTCCCTCCAGCTAGAGACCTTTAAGAAACTTTAGATATGCACGTATAATTGTGAAAACTCAGTGTTCTTGGACCTGGCAAGAAAGATAGTACTCAGATCCCTCTCCAAATTATCCAAACAAAACATTCAAGCTGTTAGGCAATGTCTAAGAGAAAGAGGCTGGAGATCAGTCAACTGAAAGCTGTTAACCACCATGGTGCCTGCCCTCAGTCAAGGGCCAGGAACAACTGCAATTATCAAATGTAGATGCTCCTATTAGTTGGGATTTAAAATACAGATTAATGTAGAAAGGAACATGCAGTGAAAGATATATTTCACACGGGAGTACTTCAAGCAACCACAGAGGAGAAGGAGAGAGTTTTACTCCTTCTCGAAGCCAAGAACTGTTCGCTAGCCAGTCAAGGCCAAGAGATGGCTCCTAGATAAACAGAAAGAATTACATATCTAAGGACAGACAATGAACTTTGTTTTCAGCAAGAGCATCCAGGCTTTCTCCTGGCTCAGGAACAAACTGGGTGGATTTTAGGTGGGAGATTGGATGTACAGGATCCCCTAAAAGACTTCAGAAGTGAGATTGGCAGTAATATCATTCCTCTGAGAAAAAAAGAGGGAGAGAAAGGGACAATCTGAAATGGGAGTTTCTCTTAAGAGGTACTGCAAGACTTCTCTGATGGAAACTTCCTAGCAGGAGATTTTTTCTATATATGAGATTCTCTAATGGAAGCTATCAAGTAGAAGGAGCTGATGCGTGTCCCAGTGCTCTGACCACCACTCTGGCGGAACAGAGAGCATGTCAGCTTAGCAAGGAAAAAGGACACTTTTCTGAAACAATAGATGTAGAGTTCGGGTCATTGTTTTTCTCTTATTTACTTTTGTGAAGTATTTTAGAAACATTTACAGCTTGATTAGTATAGATTTCATAAATAAATATTTACCTTTTATTATAAATTCCATATATTATATATTATAAATTACATCTATAATAAATCACATATATTTATTATGAATAAATATATAACATCCTTAACAAATGGATGGGTGTGCAAGCCAGGTGGGGAACTGACAGAGAAAAAGTAAGAGGAGATTTAATTGGAGGAGTGCCCCAAAACTATAAGATTTTAAGCTTGAGATGCAGGTAGCAGTCTAGAAGCAGAGTGGAGGCTACCCCATAAGCTGCTCAGTGTGTGACATATATGGCCCCTGGCCCAGGGCAGGTTTTGTGCATATATGTGCAGGGCAAGGGGACATGGAGAGCCAAGGCTGTCTGTCTTGGCTGTCTTGAGGCAAGAGTGGCTCAGCAGGAGCAGGGCAGGGGCAGGTCTGCCCAGGGAGCACACCTCATGAGATGTCTGTGCAGATCTCTTGGGAGCGCAAGGGAGGAGCTGGTGGTGGCTGTGGTAATTCTGGGCACCAGGGATGAATGTGGGATCTTCAAGGCTCAGCTATGAGGCAAGAGAGAAGCTTAGCTCAGACCCAGTGTTTTGGTGCATGGATGAGACAGTAGAGAAAATAAATTTAGGTATGTGTTTTGCCAATTACGAGGCCCAGTACAAAGGACACAGCCAGCAGCAGAAAAACAATCCAGTGAGTAGATTCTATTGCACGTAAAGGAGTCAGTATGTAGGGGATCGCTGGGGGTACAAACAAGTCAGACAGATCACAAATAACAGACATCAACCCCAGCGACCCCAGGAATGACATAGCATGACCCATAATAGGTGGAACAAAGAAAGATACAAGGTAACCCATGGAAAAAATGGGAGACAACCAAGTCAATAGGGTGATCACATACAATAGAGGTAACCCCATGTTGCCTCCCCACAAAGCCCACGTTTGTAGGTGCCAGACCTGACTGGGATCCAATTGCATGAGGAGCCAGGAGGTCCTTCCCCAACAGGAAACTCTGTGAAGTGCGTCCACCCCACAGATAGACACTCCAACCCTTCCTGCAAGTGGTCCCAGCTTTTATCCCCAAAGCAGGACACCTGGCACTCATTTACCCAATGCAGGGCACCTGGGGCTTGTTTACCCAAGGGCTTTCCTTACAAGTCCAGCTGCACCTTGGAGGAAAGCCAAAAGGCAAACTCATCCCCTCCTCTTAAAGGGCTGTGGGAACCACCCATATGTCAACCTTAATTCAGGGCTTGGGGTTCAGACCCCAGCACTTCAGTATGTAAGGAACTGAGGGATCTTTTGGGATAAAGCCAAGTAATACAGAAATGAGAGACTGCACCATAGCCAGAGTGGAGCCAGGCTGCTGGTGCTGCAGAATGAAAGGTTTGCAGAGGAGTACTTAATTAGAAACAACAGGGGAGCTGATGGGCATGGGAGAGCAAGTGGGCTGGACTGATGAGACCTGCGAGGGTAGTGAACTGTCATACAGTGCACCTCTGACAAAGCCAGCAGGGAAATAAAGCCCGACTGCAATAACCAGGGAAGGCAAATCCAATTGCACACGAATCCCATTGGCTGGCACATGCTATCATGAGGGACTGTGCAAAAGCCAATTTTACATGTAATTCTGCACTGACGCTCAAAGCCCAAAATGAGGGGGGAGCTGGAAGGCTTGGCATGAGACAGCAACCCTGGCACAAGGTGAACCTGAGAGACCTGCAGGAGAGAGGATAATCCATGGGAACCTGTGTTGCCATGCTACCAGCTTTATGGTAATGATCGTGTAGGATGCACGGGTGGAGGAGTGGCACTGCGCATGAAGGACTATACAACTTGCAACAGTGTAAAAATATTATGGCTAAAGAGAAGCACTACAGAGTCGTGGTGGGCAGACATCCCATACTCTAATAATAAAAATATAGTACTAGGAATGCACTACCAAACTCCTTATCATGATGATGATATCCATCAGAAATTGCTAAGTGAAAGCAGAAAGCTGAAAGCAGGTAGCAATAGCAGGAGATTTTTTGTGCCTTTATAAAGATGGGATGCTGCAGCAGAATGAGATATAATGTCTATATGCAATAAATGCCTGATCCCTAGAATAATTAGTCCTGCAAACAAATCCACAACACAAGACGCTATTCTACATTTCATCTTTAGCACTGCACGGGTCCTTTGTAAAGCAGGTTCTCGTGAAGGGCGCCCTGTACTGGCAATCACAGGAGAGCTAGGTTTGGCAGTATAGTGGCACAGAGAAGCCTACATGATTTTGGGGATTTTTGAGAAAAAACAAACAGAAAATTCAAAAAAACCTGTGTTGAAAGCCTACATCCCAAAACAGATATTTTAATAAATGCTGAGCCCTATGTCTATGAGTAGAATAGTTAGCAGGACTATTATAGGGAAAAGATCACCATTTAGAAAGCATAAGACTTGTCCAGATGGGAAGAACAGGGAAGTCTGTATAGTGACAGGTCAAATATGGAGAGGAAACTAAGAGCTTTAAAACATAAAAAAATGAAAAGCACATGGTAAAGGATGCTCAAGCTGATAGTACACTTTGTAAACCCACTGAAAGATGAAAGATTGCTAGGGAATCGGCAGGGCTGCCTGACAGCAAAAGACCTCTTAGGGACAAGAGGACCATAGCAGAGACACTCAGTGAATTCATTCTTACACACACACACAAGAAAGATGTTGAAATATTTTCAAGCCTGATGCAGCAAACAGGTCAGAGGAGTCAGCTCCACTTGAGGGATGTGCACAGGAAGTATTAAACCCACCAGGTAAGTGAGAAACCAGTAAGTAATCAGGACCAGATGGCATTCATATGAGTATCCTGAAGGATCTCAACTGTGAGACTGTTGGCCAAGGCACATAACCCATCATTACAATCAGACACCATGCCAGGGGACTGGTGTGTCACAAGTGCAGCTCTAATTTACTAGGAGGGCTTGAGAGGGCAAATCGAGAGCCATGAGCTGGTCGTTTCAGCGCTGGGAGCTACTGACTGCTGAGACCAATTTCGACCTCTGGTATGTTGTGGGGGAGTCTGTAATGAAGAACAAAGGTGCTGAGCCCGTTGAAGCATCAGTCTGCTGAGAAAGTCAGCATGTCTTCTGAAAAGGGAGATCCTGTCCCACTCATCCACAGAAGGGCTGTGAGGATGGTGGATAAAGGGATCCCAGTGGTCATTTTATATGTTTATATCAATAGGTATGCATTTATACAGTTGCATTTGTGAAAGCCCTTGACAAAGCTCTGCACCAAGGGTTTGTTAAGGAACTAGTTGCCAGACACCTGGAAGACATGCTCTTTTATGGCCTGAAAGCTGGCTGAAGGGTAAGAAGCAAAGTGTGGGTCTGAATGAATCAGCAATGGTGTCTTCTAGGGTTTGGTATTTTGATCAGATTTATTCAATATATTTATCAATAACCTGGGGAAGACAGTTATCCAGGTTGGCAAATGCCATGATGAAAGAGGAGCAGATGAGCATTAATGTATTTTAACATAAGATGCTGCTGCTGTGAAAAATAACCTAAACCATGCCTACATGATACAAACTTGAAGCTGGCTGTTACATTCAGGAAATGGCATTTGGCATCACTGAGCATTTACTGAAGTCATTTCTTCATTGGTTGCAGCAGCGGAAGCAACCAAAAATGTCAGAAAAATGAGAGGCATCATCCAGAAGGCTATGAAGAACAAAGTAGGGTATCACGTTGTACAAAACCCCCATGCGTAGCCATAGTGAGCAGTTCTCTACACCCAAAACAAAGAGATTATAGAGTTAGAGAATGTGCAGAGAGGGGCAAGTGAAATGATCAAGGAGACAGAGCAAGAATTAAAAAGCCTGAGACTCTTCAGTATGGAGAGAAGAAAGCTGAAGAAGGATGTGGTCAAGGTTTAGAGAGTCATGAAGGCATTGGATGGTGTGAACGTACACTGTTATTCATAGTGTTCTGCAGCACTGGGGCTTGGGGATCTCAGCAGAGTTTTTCAGAGCCTGCTTTCAAACAGATAAAAGAGGGTGCTCCTCTGTGCAGCAAGGAGCAAGCAGCACCAAGAGACAGCTGCCACAGCAGGCAGTGAGGGCTGGTGGCTCAGCAGGGTTAAAACAGGATCAGACAGATGCAAGAGCAATAACTGGGAAATGAAGGACTGGGCAGGATATTCTATCCAGCAGCCTGGACAGCAGTCAGGATGCTGGGGAAATGCAAGGGGAAAGCACTCTAGAAGGTGATCAGGCTCCTGTGTTGTGTCTCACCAGCCTCGCTTATTGTCACCGTCAGAGATTGAATATTGGGCTAGAAGGACATTGCTCTGAGTTGCCAGCACATTTCTTACAAATTGCCCCTGGTTCCTGGCAGTGTAACAACCACATTTCACTTCACCGTGTTACCCCTAATTCCTGCTGGTGAAGTGAGACCAATGCCTGTAGTGGTAAAACGACAGAGATTCCATCCTGTATCTCAAAAAAAGATGTTGCTGGGAAAGCAGCAATAGTCAGCAGCCCTGGGCTACCCCCAGTTCTAGTGGAGGGCTAGACCAAGAGCAGTCAACCAAGTCATCTAGCATCTCAGCAGACAGTGGGATCAATTTCTATGCCATGCCTAGACAGAAGAGCACGCACCTTTTGGAGAGGTGTGGTGGAAGGGTGCTGTTGCTAAAGGTCTAAATATGAAACCACTACTGTCACTAAATGTATAAACATGTAAACCTGCTGCTCTGAAAAACTCCATTCACTGTAACATGAGGAACTACCAAAGAGCTACCTATTCTTAATAAGGTGTTCTGCATATGCAAAGTTAAATAGGGATATCAGATTGTTCATTCAAAATATAATTTTTTGCTGTGTCGTGATAAATATACAGACCCTCTTACACCAGGAAAAAGAGATGCTCTGTGCATCAATCACAATAACCTGAAGAGGATCCCGGGCACCACAGTCTCATATTCATTACCCAGATAGGAAGGCAGTTATGATATTGCTGCTATATAGGAAATCACTTGCATCTGCCACTGTGCTTCTGAGAAAAACAGAAGTTCTCATGTTTTTTTAAAGTTCCCATCAGCTTTCTTTCTAGCACTGACTTGTGTTTCAGGAGCAGCGTTACCAAGAGTAAATGTAAGAGAATGTAATATTTAGAATTAACACTGAATTCATTAAAACTTGGCACTTTATTAACCTTTCTACATGCACAATATTTATTTTTTTTAAATCAAGAGCCTGACTTTTAAAATCTTTTATTTTAAAAGTTTGCCATAAACCAAATCTAGTTAAAAAACAAGACTCACTTAATCAGATTCACAATCTGAGTGTTATCTTCCATCTGGCAAACTTTCTTAATTACGTAAATCTACTCTTCCTTCTGCCAAAAAGAATTCTCAAGACCGGCTTTGTCATAGAGAAGTTTAGTCAATGATCACAGCTTCTGGCAAATAAAAGGCTTACTGCAAGTAATAAGAAATAGACGTAGGTTGTATTTTAACTATTGCAACTATTTTTATCTGTATGAGAAAAAGTAGACAAATCTTGTCCTACCTCAGCTCGTGTGCCTTCTGGTATATTCAGTATTTCCTTCTTCTGCTTGCTGTTGCTCACAACTTTCAGTTTTGTTAGTGGAAAGGAAAAACACAAAAAACTTGAAGCAAAACCCAAGTGCTATTTATGCAGAAGCAACAGAAAAGCAATGAGTCGTAGGAAAGGGAAGTAAATTCTGATTAAAAGATCTTACGTCTTCTTAAAAGAGAAGTGTTCTCAGTTCAAGGAGTGGTTCTAGCAATCACATGGCAACCTTTCATAATTTTCACCCAATGAAAGAGGCTCTGCAGCTACGTGGCTTGTTGGGAAGCTTCTTGGATTTCTGTATTTGGGCCCACACTTCTATATATGTGCTTTCAGTAATGAGCGCTGACCAAAATACCAGAGGAGATTCCCATATAAGCTTCACATGGATTGTTAGAGATGTAGTTCTTGGAATTAAGCAGGGGAATTGGACTAGATGATCTCTGGAGGTCCCTTCCAACTCTGAAAATGCCATGATTCAGTGATTCCATAATTAGGGAGAGGACACGTGCTGGGGTTACTTCCCAGTCTTTTTATGCAGAAATCACAGGAAGAACAGAATTATAAGCAGGCTGCCAGGAACTGATGAATTATCTCATTCAGCTCATAGTTTGGGAATGAGTTTACAGAGCTGAGAGACTAATCTTCCTTGAATTTTGATAAAAATGAAATACATAGCTCTGTGAGGCCTTGAACAAGTGGCTGCAGTGAATGCCTTACTCCCACCTTAACCTTTTACCACTTCTCGGTGGAAAAACACTGACTGCACAGAGGGGTGCACCTAGTCCACTGCAGTTATGAAATAGTTATCTATACGTACTACAGGTATAACAGCTTGGATATTCCTCCTCTGTGCTGTCAGCACACGCAGGCAGACAAGATGCATTCAAGTGCTTTCTGGCTGCTGTGTTGTATTTCATATGGGCAGCAGATTAGGAGTCCACACATGGCTGCTTACCAAAACTCAGTAAATGGAAGGTCTCCCAAAACACCTTCTCGCCACCCACATTTGTAGTTGTCTATGTCCTAAAGCACTTCAGACAATCGCATGTGTAATCTCTCTTCCATTGGCCACTTCTGCCTGATTCTCATTTATTGCAGGGGCTCTTCACTCTGGTCATACACATGAACTTGAGACCAGGTGAAATAGTCCTCTGAGTGTGCTCCCCATGCGGGGTCATGGTGGCAACATGCAGTGGCTGCAAAGACTTGTGTCACCAAAGCTCACAAATCCCTACCCCCAGGGAGGAAGGATGTACAGTTTGCAAGCAGCTCCATGAGTATTTTTTATTTTAGCATGGGGCTAAAAAGGACATGGAAAACCAGCTTAGCTAGGAACTAGACTAACACCTTTGGTCTCTGGGGTGAGAACAAAAATCCATGAATGGTGTTTTTGAACATTTGCCTACACTTCCATTGACTGTGCAAATTAAGCTTAGAAAGCTCCCTGAGAGAGATCCACATCAAGTGAATTTTGAAGGTGCAGTGTGATGGTGAATTAGGACTCTCCGGAGACCATTCCACTCATACCTAACTTAGACACTGTCAGCTCTCATGGCACCTAAGCCCGTGGATAGGTGTCCTCTTCCAGCTGTGGTTGTGCTGGCCACTTTGGTTACCATCCCAGCTGTTCCCGTTTGCCAAGGTCTGCCTGCAGAGCAGCTCACATGCAGCCCCTAACCCCATTCAGTCATTGAGGCATCATAGACACCTGAAACAGGAGGTCTCTGCTCATCCAGCTCATACAGACTGAAGCAGGGTAGAAATGACCCCATAAAGCAGCTTGGTGGGTAGATAAGCCCTTTGGAAGGAAGCAGGGATGTGCAGCAGGGAGCAGCATGGAGTGAAACAGCTTCAGCCAGTGAGGCCATGGCCAGAGGACAGCTATGGTCTTGACATTCACTCAGGAGATGCCCCAGTAACTTGGACTGCATCTTATCTGCAACTGGCAGAGACTAATTTAGGCATTGCAGTAGCAGCCCGATGACATCTCCATCACATGGCAGGCTGTGATAATCACTCTGGGACTGATAGACAGGCTGTTCTCAGATACACAAGGTCAGAGACGGAAACATGTGGGAAAGTTAGACATTGGTCACATTTTGTTTTTCTAAATGTGTTTTGACAACATCTCTTTCCATCCACAGAAAGACATGGATTTGATGGATGGCCCGCCTGGTGGATAAGGAATTGGCTGGAAGTGGAGACCAGTGACAAGTGGTGTCCCTCAGGGGTTGGTACTGGGACCGGTGCTATTTAACATCTTTGTCAGTGACATGGACAGAGTGCACCCTCGGCAAATTTGCTGATGACACCAAGCTGTGTGGTGTGGTGATACACTGGAGGGAAGGGATGCCATACAGAGGGACCATGACAGGCTGGAGAGGTGGGCCCAGACCAACCTCATGAAGTTTAACCAGGCCAAGTGTAAGGTCCTGCACCTGAGTCAAGGCAATCCCAAACACAGATATAGGCTGGGCAATGAGTGGATCAAGAACAGTCCTGGGGAGGACTTGGGCATGTTGGTGGATGATAAGATCAACATGAGCGAACAGTGTGCGCTTGCAGCCCAGAAAGCCAACCAGATGCTGGGATGCATCAAAAGATGTGTGGCCAGCTGTTTTGGCAGTTACTAGGCCTAGCACAAAGGACGCAGTCAGCAGTAGAAAGAACCAGTAATTAGTTTCTAATGTATACAAAAAGGTCAGTATATGGGTGATCACCAGGGGTACAAACAAGTTAATCAGATCACACATATTAGACATCAACCCCAGTGACCCCAGGGATGACACAGCACGACCTAATAGGTGAATAATAGAATAATAGAATAATAGGTGGAATAAACAAAGAAACAAAGTCTCCCATAGAAGAGATGGGAGACAACCAAGTCAATAGGCTGATCATATAGGATAGAAGTAGCCACATATTGTTCCCCCACAAAGCCCGTGTTTGCAAATGCCAAACCTGACTGGAGCCCAGTTGCAGGGAGAGTCAGGAGGGCCTTCCCCAACAGGGAAACTCTGCAAAGTGCATCCACCTCACAGACAGACACTGCACCCTTCCTGCAAGTGGTCCCAGCTTTTATGCCCAAAACAGGACACCTGGCATTCGTTTACCCAAATGCGGGGCACCTGGGGCTCATTTACCGAAGGGCTTTCCCTACAAGATTGGATGCACCTTGGAGGAAAGCCAAAAGGCAAACTCATCCCCTCCTTTTGAAGGACTGTGGGAATCACCCATACGTCAATCTTAATTCAGGGCTCAGGGTTCAGACCCCAGCACTTCACCAACAGGTCACGGGAGGTGATTCTGCCCCTCTACTCTGCCCTCGTGAGATCCCACCTGGAATACTGTGTCCAGCTCTGGAGAACCCAACACAAGAAAGATATGGAGCTGTTGGAGTGAGTCCAGAGGAGGGCTACCAAGATGATCAGAGGGCTGGAACACCTCTCCTATAAGGACAGGCTGAGAGAGTTAGGCTTGTGCAGCCTGGAAAAGAGAAGGCTCCAGGAAGACCTCATAGTGGCCTTCCAGTACCTGAAGGGGCCTACAAGAAAGCTGGGGAGGGACTTTTTACAAGGGCCTGTAAAGATAGAATGAAGGCTAATGGGTGGAAGCTGAGAGAGGGTGGGTTTAGACTAGATAAAAGGAAGAAGTTCTTTCCCCTGAGGGTGGTGAGGCACTGGAACAGGTTGCCCAAGGAAGCTGTGGATGCTCCATCCCTGGAAGTGTTCAAAGCCAGGTTGGATGGAGCCTTGAGCAACCTGGTCTAGTGGGAGGTGTCCCTGCCAATGGCAGGGGGTTGGAACTAGATGATTTTTGAGGTCCCTTCCAACACAAACCATTCTATGATTCTATGATTTTATGAGTCCATGATTCTTTAACCATATGATACAGTTATCTTTGTTGCCTGGATAATTTCCCATGTTCACCTTCTTAAACACCCTGCTTTCTGAAGAGTATTGTTTCCTCCCTTTTATAAAGTAATTCTGCATTTTTCTTTTAGCCTGGCTTTGAATAAATAGAGTTGGCTGCCAACCCACCCTGCACCTGATGAGCTAGATCTGGAGTGACTGCTTGGGATTTTTTACAGTCACTGGATGACTCAGCTACCGAGGGGAGTTTATTACATTTCTTACTAATAAAAACGTCAGTAATTCTGGAGAAGACATCATGAAGAATCTAAGACTCTCGTCACAAGATGCTGTGCATGTATCACACACTCAACAATTAACAGTCTAGATTATTTCTGAATGTTGAGTCCCATAAAATCCATAGATGGTCCAGGATGTGGCAGAGTGCAGACCACCCCTCTGGGCTGCAGCTACCCTCCATCCTGCCTCAGTTTCTGTTTCCTTTCGCATTTCTGGTTCTATGACAGCCCAGTTTCAAGACAGAAAAAGCAGGAGGGGGTGACTCATCCTTTTCTTTCCCCCTCCTCAGAAAGCCACCTCCCCTCCAGCCTTGCATAGAGGCACTGCCCACCAAGGAAGGACTTCATCTCTCCAGCCCACGGCAGCAAGCAAAGCCACTGCTGCAGGCTCCAAATCCCTGTTGCATGAAGAAGCCAAACTTCAGACTTGAAATAAGGACTCTAGGCCAGGTAGAAGCAAAAATTCAGACTCTCCTTCCTGTGATCAGCATTTCCTATAGGCTAGTTCAAGTGTCCTCATGGGCTGAGCACTATGGTGGGAGTGCCATTCAAGGAGCCTGTCTCCCACACTCCCTGTATAGGGCATCATGGTCACCCCAAACACAGGTCATGCTATCACATGCTCGATAGGGTCAGGCCTGCCCCCACAGAAGTACTGTATCTCTGAAGTCAGGTAAGCTGCTGTCTGAGGACGGTCCATGCTCTGGTGCATCCCTCTGTTGTTGCTCTCTCACTGTGCTGTCTTTGCACCACAGAAAGGGGGCTCAGATCTGCCTGAAACCCACCTGGGTGTTGACAAATGTACATAGCCCAACAAACCCATAAAAGATCATTTGCATGCCAGCTCAGGCAGCTTGGCAGCCCCTCTGCCACAGGGGTCCTGCATGGGAGACGTGGCAGTTCCCAGCACCAGGAGAGCTGGGCTGAGATACCAAGCATCCCAGGCAACCTAGAAGAAAGAATCTGCATATTTTTCCCATCGTTCAGTCAATGTTTTGCTGTCTGCAGGCACAAACTTCCAGTGGCAGAGTTACACTTTTTTCACGCCAAGAGATTTTTGGTAAAAATGGATCTGTCAAACAAACAGACGGGATTACTTTCATTGAAGATTTAAGTGCCACATGTCTTCAACACGGCAGCTTGGCCTACTAACACATATCTATTTCCAGAGACTGAAATTACAAAGCCTACATTCATTTTCTGTGCAACTCAGAAAAAACAGCATCCAATGTTAGCAGCTCATCTGCTGTCAGCCATAAGGCTGGATAGATGGGAAGATGACAGTGACAGCTGCATGAAGAAGGGGGAAGAAGTAGGGGCAATTTTAAGAGGAATTATTCAGAAAGGAAAAGCACAGAAGGTTTTCAAGATGTTTCTTTTGCAACATTAGTAATGACATCTTTTTTTTTTAATTGCTTGTGGTCCTTTCTTAACTGTTTGCTGTTAATATACTGATGAGGGCAGAGGAATGTTAATATACAGCTGGAACGGAAGAAGACGTCTAATTATGTCTCTGTGTAAAATACATAGTTCTTTTTAAAGTATGAAGTACTAAAACTGGAAATGTGTGGGGTTTTTTGCCAGACTGTCCAAAGGAAGCTGTGGGCCTTGGGAAGAATTGATTGTTTCCAAATACCGTGGAGCCAATGGCAGCTGGGAGCATTAATGCTCTTTCTGGAGAATAATTGATCCAATCCTTGACTCTGAAAAGATTGAACCAGAGCAGGACAAAACACCAAACACATTTCTAAGGCCTTCATCTAAAAGCCATTTGAGTAATTGGAAAGAATTGTGCCTTTTTGGATTAAAACCTAAATAAGACAGCCCCAGAAACTGTGACTGGAAAAAACAGAACTCCTTTTTTTTTTCTTTTCAACTAGCTAAAAGCATTTCAGATTTTAACATGTGCAAGGCTGTCAAGGTGCCAGGTATGTTCCACTTCTCTGTGTAGCTTACCTTTCTAAACCTTTCTCTCTCTACTTCTGCAGCCATTTCTCTACCTAGCAGTTACCACCATGATGCTGAAGTGACTTTCTGCTTGCATTTTGCATTTTGAATAATTCTATCGTCTGCAATTGTAACCTTCCTTATTTCTGGTTTGTGTGTTTGACATCACAGGATTGCAAACTGATGGAATAATGAAAGTGTAGAATTTGAAGGATTTGACAATGAATCTAGTTAGCTCTGTCTTAAGATATGGTCTCCTAAAGACTTGTAATTTATATACGTTGGCAGAAGTATGCAATTCTATGCTTCCTTACTCACACAGCACTGTGTTTTGGTCTGTGTTTACCCCATATTAAATCTTTTGTGAACCCTGTTACTCTGCTGAACTCTTCCATCACATAAATATAGAAACTCGAAGCTTTCTTTTCTTTTTGCTAACTCTTTTACAATATCCCTGACCTGGATAAAAACCACCAACAACGTTCTAAAATCAGAATGACCAGATTAGGTGCTTTGCATCTAATATCTAATGGCTAAACACCTCTGTAAAATACAGCCTGAAAGTCCTTCCACATAAACTCCAACTACCACCAAATCCACTTTCATATCAATGTAAGCATTGCTAATACTTAATAAAGCAAAAACTTTACCACAGACAACAATGTGCCTTACTGCAGCTCTATTCTCCAGCATCAGCACCTTCACCTAATTATTTTTTTTTTTTAACTTTAGTCCCTATTCTTTCTTATTCAATGCATTTCCAGTGCTATTTCATGCTCTCTCTGTATGTGGGAGTGTTTGTGTATGTACAAATACAACAAGTATGTATGTGTGCAGCTGCATGTATGCACTTATATGCATGCATTCACAGAAGTGCCTGCTCCATAAAAAGGTTGAACTCAAGTGTCAAGGCTAAATTCTGGCCAGATTTGGGAGCCAAATGGACGTGGTGGTGACATAGTGGGAGAAGGAGGGGGAAGTTCTGCAGCAGCACGTTCCTCCACCACTACAGGACAGGATTGTTCAGTGCTAAGGAGGGGCCATCACCCACACATCCTACCCTGCTACGCACTGGGAAGCTGCCATGCTGAGCTGATTAATGCAGTCTTTGTCCTCTGCCTTAGGCGTTTAAGTCTGAACTCTGGGTTTCCTTGCAGAAGACAAGGGAAGCACAGGGTGCGCTGTCACTCCACATATGCCTGAGAAGCAAGCCCAGCAGCACCTCAGCACCCATCTTTGTGGTTGGTTGTCACCCAATGACTTTGTTCACCAGCCCAAACAGTGCTTGGGACCAGTCTGGAACAGTCTGAGCAGCCTGACATGGGCTGGCTATGCAATCAGGTGACTGTCAGTCAAGCTTGCATGGGGTTTTCCAGCAAAATGGTGAGATAGCTCACTCTGTCTTGGTTAAACTGCCTCATGTTTTGCTTTCAGAGATCATAGTGCAAGCTGGACAAAGGCTAACTGGTCTTTTTCTGCAGGAATAAAATAAAGGGAAATACACAGTTTAATTCAGTTTTGTTTGGCAGAGACATTTCTTCCACTTTGTTGTTGCTACAAGACCAAAGCTGTAATTCTCTTGAAATCCAGAGCATGCCACCAGAGTAGAATTAGCACAATGGGTTTAGTTTTATGTAACATTCCAAATACCCAGCGACTGAGCACTTTAGAATAGAATAAACAAAACGAAGTAAGCTGTTTGTTCAGCATGTTCGAACACTCATCCATCTGCTTCCCTTTGTACTTGCAATCCCTCAGCCACACCTTTTCTTATCCACTACTGTCAAAAATATGACTCATTTTTCACATAATAGACTGAGGCAAAAGTAGAAAAGTTTTTATACGTAATAAAGCTTCCTCTTGTCCAGGATCTTCTGCATCAGCTCTTATTTCACTTCTCATTAAAAGGTATGACACAATGAAAATGTACTTTTTCTAGCCCTAGTTAGCTGCAGTAGGACACACTGTCTGCCACAATTAGCTCTGCTTGACTCTTCACAAAGCCAGGCAAACAAAGCTTTGGTATACCTAATTTTAGGACAAGGAATTTGTCAAATTCCAGGCCATGAGTGTTAGTACAGTTTATACGATTAGTTAATTTGGTGAATGGAAGGAAGAGGAAGTTTCCTCTCCTCTGGCCAGGCATCTTATGAACTCAGCTAACACACTTTCATGGATGCAAAGCAGAAGCCACCCCAAAGTAGGAACACTGGCCAAAATGTCTGCCTGCATGGCTCCATCAGGTTTAGAATCTGCATTGCGTCACCATAAAAATCATATCCCCAAGCAGATGAAGTGGTTCCCATGGCAAGGGTCAGTATAGTCTGCCCTACTGGTGACATCTTCAGCAACCATCCCTTTTCTGTAGCATCATGCTGTACTCTGCTAGCAACAAGGCTGATGACACTGAATTCCCAAGTTAAGGCTGTATTTTCTTAGCACAGAGCTCCCCGCTCTTGATTTCCACATGTTAGACTGGTTTTATTAACGCCTCGCCTGGCTGATAGACAGGAGGCAAAACACACAGCAGTTTTCCATCAGCATATTTTCAATTCAGATGAAATCTCACAGCTTTTGCCACACAAATCTTGGGCTTTCCCATGAGGAGACCCTCATATGCGTTAGACAAGTGCTGCTGCTGCAGGAATCTCTGTGTTAGACCAATTTCCCTTGAATGAGAACATCACTTTCCGAGCGGATGGGGAGAGATCCAGCAAACCCAGAGGTCCTCTCTCAAGTCCGCTGGAACCCCTGACCCACACATGTAGTGTGTGGCATTGTGTTGGGGTGAGGAAGGCTCTTACCAGTGTCAATGATCTCTAGTCAGCTGGAAGATTTGCTGGAAGACCAGCAAATTGATCTTTTGCATTTTGCAGTGCTGAGAAATGTAATTTTTCTTAGTTGCTGCAATCACTAGTACCCATCCCCAGGGCAGGAGTGGGACTGCAGCCCATCACATCTGATGGAGATGCTCATTAATTTTGCCAGGTTATTTTGCTTAAGTTATTACAGAAAGTCACAGGCTTATAAAAAGAGGAAACAAGATAAAGTAAATATACTTTAAAATGAAGGTGGATATTTACCTTTTGGATTTTAACATGACTTGATAGAACTACATGACACTGTCTCTAAAAAGCATTACTCCAAGGAAAGCTCCAAAGTACAACACTTGGTGCTGGTTTTGGCTGGGACAGAGTTAATTTTCTTCATAGTAGCTGATATGGGGCTTTGTTTTGGACTTGTGCTGAAAACAGTGTTGATAACACAAGGATGTTTCAGTTATTGCTGAGGAGTCTTTACAGAGTCAAGGTGTTTTCTGCTTCTCACACCACCTCACCAGTGAGCAGGTTGAGGGAGGGAGGCTGGGAGGGGCACAGCTGGGACAGCTGACCCCAACTGACCGAAGTGATATTCCATGCCATATGACATAATGCTCAGCATATAAAGCTGAGGGGAAGAAGAAGAAAGGGGAGGATGTTCAGAGTGATGGCATTTGTCTTCCCAAGTAACCATAACTTGATGGAGCCCTGCTTTCCCAGAGATGGCTGGACACCGGCCTGTCCATGGCAAGTAGTGAATAAATTTCTTGGTTTGTTTTGCGTCTGTGTGAGGCTTTTTCTTTATCTATTCAACTGTCTATATCTCAACCCATGAGTTTTCTCACTTTTACTCTTCTGATTCTCTCCCCCATCCCACTAGGAGTGAGTGGCTGGGGGCAGGGGGGGGTAGTTGCTGGCTGGGGTTAAACCACGTCACACCTTTAATATGTCTTTTGCACTTCATTTGCTCTATTCTACACTTTAATTTCCTAAGCGTCTCTTAAGTGCATTCAGTAGGATAGTAAGTAAGTATAATTCCTATGAGCTAGCTTAATTACTTGTCTAAAATTTGTATAAGGACTTATACTGTATTAGCATCATTACATTACAATTTAAACCTTTCATTTCACCACTAATCAAAAGCAATTCTAGCAAATAACCCAAATGTTCTAATTTAACAATAGTATCATGTCTTACTTTCTTTTTTAATAATCAAGCATGGTCACTATAACCTCTGTAGGTAATAGAGTAGTTCCTACATATCAGTATAGCAGTGCCATTCCCTTTTGTCAAGCAAACTTCCTGGGTGTAAGTATCCTCTGCTCACATCTCTGCAAAGCTTAAATACTTCTGTAGGGTCAGTAGCATTGTGTACAATACCCTCCAGATACATCCCTAGAAAATTCTGCTTCCCATTCCCTGAAAATATCTGCTAGTGTAATCAAATAGGCTGTGGGAACTGCATGCTCCCACTTTAGGAATGTATTCTGGTTTTCATTTTTCATCACTAGTGCACAGATCCACCACCTGTACTGCTGAAACATATTAGAACTGGAACTGCAAGACTAAATTGCTAAAATTAGCCGAAAGGTGAAAGCACAATTTTACTATGTCAAGAGTTTGCAAATCGGTGATAGAAGCTCTTTTCTGTTTGATACAGCAAATTGCAGTAAAACTAACACAATATTTTAAAATGAAAGATTCTTTTGCTTCAGCATAAGAAATCTTAGCCACAGCTAGGATTCACATCTATAAAGATACCATCCAAATTATATTTTACTGTTTCTTGAGGTAGAATACACAATGTTTGAAGACCATAGCCATAGAAACATAAATATTTTGCTTCCCTTTATGCAATTATTCAATGGAAAAAAAAATAATAAATGGAACCAGTGATGAAGAACTGGCTAACATGTATTAACACATATGTTGGGTGACTGTCAGGTCATGCATGTGTTTTATCCTGAAGGCCAGGTTTCAGAAGATCAAGCCTACCAATGTACGTACACATTCTTCACATCATTTCAAGGGAAAATCAGATGCCAAGAAAGCCCACACAAAATCAGTCAAAATGCTCACTTTGCCTTGCACCCTGCCTGTACAGGGACCAGTCAAGGACACCTGTGGAGCAGTTCAATAAAAAAGTCAAGTATGTAGTGATGCTTCCCCAGAACAGTCTTTCAGCTGTCAACAATTCTTGTTCAAGGATTTGCTTCAGAACTGCCTGGAGATTTAATAACTCTTGATGGGATTTTCTTCAATGCATTTGCCCACGTCAACCTCTGGCAACCACGTCTTGCACAGAAGATTTCCTTTGCAGTAGTACATATCATAGAAAATATTTGCTGCAGAATTAGATCATGTACCTTAGACATATATGCATACATACATTAGAACGACCTGCATGAAAATTATGTTCATCTGTTTTGATTCTGCTCCCTGCTAGATTTCTTTGATAGTCCTTACTTCTTGTATTGAAAAAGTGCAGGAAAAAATTGTTTCTTCCTACATACAAAGAAAAGGTTGGCTGGTTCAGAAGAAGGATATACCTAGAGCAACATCCTATCTCCAACAGGGACTGACAGAGAAGTGTAGGAACAATGCAAACTTACATGATACTTCCCCTTGGTATTCTCCCACACTGCAACTATTTTTAGTAGAGAGAATTTGTTTGTTCTGAATCTGGCTCCCACTGACTTCATTTGCTGACTTCTCGATCCTGTGCAGAAAAAAAGTGGTGCATTTGCAAGACAACATACAGCTTTCTGGCATTACCATAGGTGAAAGTTTTCCTTTTATTTCCAAATTCAATGTAAGTACAGTCAATCTGTATTCACCCTTTCCAGACCATGTGTGGTTTTGTAAACTTTTGCCACATCCCCGTGTTATCTCTCTGCTAGGTTGAAGAGTCCCAGCCTACACACTCATTCCGTGTACAGAAGCTGGGTTGCACCCCTTGGTCATTTTTAACCCTAAACCTTACCTGATTTAATATCTACTGAGCAGGGGAGTTCAATGATACACAGCATGTTAAAAATGCCAATGCATTATAGATTTACACAGTGGTACAGTAACAGGTTTTTTTTGTCTTCTCCTGAACGTTGAGCTGAGTTCTTCATACGATGAGCTCTCATTTTTTGAGAGATAGCAGTCAGCTTAGAGTCCCCCCATCTTTTACCATAAAGGTAAAACTGCTGAACACGGAGGCTTCTGACGTGCATATTTTGCATCTGTCTCTACTAAACTTCATGTGTCATTTAATTACTCTGTTATTCATACTCACATGGTGTTTTTGCAGTTTTTCAAAGTCAAACCTCATTTCTGCTATTCTGCAGAATAGCAAAGTATTCTGCATATCATCTTCAAATCTTTTCTCCTCACTTTTTAACCTTCTTTTTTAGATTATTGAATTATGTGGAACAATAAAGTCCCAGAAAAGACCTTTGAAACACACTGGTAGCAACCTCTTTTTGCTCTGAAAATTGATCATTTGCTTCTACCCTCTCTCTCCTGATTATTCACACAAGGATCTTCCCTTCTATCCAATAGCTGCTCAATTGCTTTAAAGGTCCCTTTAGATTTAGATTCTTTAATATCTTTTGAACGTTGCCAGGTATGCTGAATCCAGATCTTTATTCTCATGACTTTTCATTCAGAGGACTCCAATATATTTGTGTAACATAATTTCTTTTTCATTACAATAAAATTCTTTCTCACTGTGTATGGTTTATGCATCTATCCACTAATTCTCAATGATTCTTTAACAGCATTACTAGTCATTTGCCTAGTACACATGCCAGGTTTCTGAATTAGCAGTTCCATTTTTCACATTAACTATTTTCCATTCCTTTGGTACTAAGACAGCTGTAAGTGCAAAGTTATACGTTACAGTGAGAATGTTGGAGATTTCTGCCTGAAGCTCCTTTGGTGCCTTTTGGATAAAGACCATCAAGTAATGGAGACTCATTAGTGTAAATTCTGTCTGTTTGTTCCAAGATATTTTTAGTTAAAATTGAGACACGTCCACTGATGAATATTCTGCAAGAAGGGCTACCCAGGCTTTTCCTCAGTGGACAAATCCAAAAACTACAAATACATCTGTTTTTTTCTGTCTGTGGCTTTTTCTTCCCTGCATCTTTCACACTTTGATCACTGAGCTACCCTAAGAATTCCCTGACAGGTTTCCTGCTCCTGATGTGGTTTTAGGATTTATTAAGATTTAGTTATCAATTTCCTGGGTTATTTGGATTTTGGGGGGTTTTAGGAGATTTTTTTTGGTCTGCCTTCCTACATTTTTGCACTCAATTACAGCTTACAGAGCTTTCCATTCACCCTGTGTGGGCAGGACTTCAGCTGTTCAAAGGAAGCCTTCTTGTTTTTAATAGCATTCCTTTCAATTATGTTTATCTGTGCTGCCTTCCTTATGTGATTTCTCAAATCTTTTTTGATTAGCAGAAAACATTTGCTTCGTTTCTCCACTATGGTACCCTTAAGTGGTGCACCAAAGTTGTGTGCAGAGATTCAATACCCTTGTAAACACCTTCTTAATAAACATCCTCACTTTTGTACAGATTTGCTTTTCAAAATTTGGCAGCTGTAAGGGGGTTTTACTTGTTTCTTTCGGCTTTTCTTCTTCTTTAGATCCTGAAAATGTTGTAAATCCAAGTACCTCATGGTCATAACTACAAAATGGCTCTTCTGTGGTAACAGTCACTGTATGCAATATTGTTCCTTCATGAAGTCCTGAGCAATCCACTCCAGCTCACCCTGTCTCAAGCAGGGGGACTGGACTAGACAGTATCCAGAGGTGCCTGCCAGCCACAACTGTTCTGTAATTTTATAATATAATATTATGTAATAACAATATTATACTAGAAAATAATGTAAGCACAATCACACTCATAACATGATCATATAATATTACATGCTAATACTATGTTTTGTCTTCATAAAGCTGGATTTCCATCCACAAAGATTCCACGTTCCTTTGTGAACACTTAGTTAACATGATTAAAGTTTTCTATAACATAGAGAAGATCTCCATCAGCAAAGGTCTCATCATCATTCCAGAATGTGTCCCATATCACCATGAGTTTCAGGTTTCAGGTTCCTGTTATGCCTATTATACTGATATTCTCATTGAAATTTTCCACTCAGGTCTCTCTGTCCCATTTTCCAGACTTCAGCTGTTCTTCCCCATTTCCTATTTGAATACTGCAATATTCTGTCCTGCCCTTCAGCAGTAACAGTGGATCTCAAACCACACGCACTTCCATTTAAATACTGATCTGTGACCTTAAGTTAAGTGCCAACAGCACAACTACCTGATAGTTCAAATGAAGTTCATCTGTCTTGTCTGTGATTCCTTTACTCTAGAAGTATCCTGTGTTCCCAAAGGATTTTTATGCCTCCTTGTTATACCATTTGCTCATGCAATTATTGGAATTACATCTCTACCTCTTTCTGGTCTCGCACAAGGTGCCAGGAGCATTTTGGACAGTACAGCCAGAGAGATCCTGATACTCAGCTTCCTACCGAACACAGGCCACAAGTACCAACACCTCTCCAGTATTTCCTAGACTCTGATTCAAATGCATTTTGAGGCTCACTTGGCAGGCAAGACACTGCTATGAGCTTAGCTATTTGTATGAGTGATGATCAAATTGACCGCTGCTACAGCTTTTCCTCCCGACAGCAGATATCTCTGCCTCCAGAGGGTTACCCTTATGCAAGCAGCCTAAATCTGAGATATACGACTTGGAGGAGGAGAGGAAGGCAGATACTTCCTTCTAATTAGGAAGGGAAATACAACAGTATCAGGGCATCCCTGGAAAATGATTCAACTTCTTGTGGTTACCACCTTAATGTAGAAATATTTCAGTATTAAGTTACTACTGAAGGATTTATTTAGGGACTTAATAAAGGACTGAATTCCTTAAATTAAAGACAAGGGGATTAATTTTAACCTGGAAGATATATGCCTGATGCAGGAGAATCTGCTTTTATAGATGCACTAGTAGGCTACACCTGTTCCATGCTGGAAATGAAATGCCTTCCTAAGTGAGGTTAAAATTCCATGGGAAAAAAAAAGAAGATAGTCACTAGGAAATCTTAAGAGAAGATTTCTGAAAGGCTGCAAGGCGTTTTCATGAAGCACAGGAAGAGGCAAAAGGAATCAAGGGAAATGGGTGGATTTGATTTTTATTTTTTTTAAATAGCACAAGATGCTTAATTCAGACATGTTTAGTCTTTGTCAGACTGCAACTAGAAGAGCACAGAAGGTAGCCAGTAGATCTCTTCCAGTGGCATCACTGATCCATAGATAAAGACAGGCTGAACAACAAAGCATACACATCAACACTACTGACAGAAATAAAGAATTCTCTTGTAGGAATCATGTTCTTTTCATAGCAATGATGCTCACTTATGTTAGGAAAAGTATTAATAAAATGTGGACAGCAGTAGCCAACACAGCTATGAAAGAATATTGAGATTTCAAATGCTTGTTTCTTCTCCAGGGCCTAGGCTGGTAAAGCTGGGCTTGGTGAAACCTTGGATTCTGTCATTCAAAATAGTCCTGGGAGAGGACACAGCCTTTGGTGCCCAGATTAATTCAGAAGAAGGAAGAAACAGGTCCTTTGAAGGTTGTCTTGGGTTTGAGCATCTGATTGCTCCCCCCAGGAGGACAAGACCCAAGGCCAATATTGTTGCCGAACTATTAAATCAAGAACTAAAGGAAAGAATGTTTTCTTTAACAGACTTAATTAAGTTGCAGGAAGGGTATCAAAGGAAGTCTGCAACAGGTAGACAGAAGCAAGAAAATAGCAGCTAGGAAGAGAGTAGCAGGGAAGGATATCTGCTGTGCAGCAGGAGAAAGGAGGAGAAGATGCCTAGTGGGGAAAGAAGCAAAGACAGTCACTGGAGAGTTAAGGAAATTGTCCCCTCATGTTGACTCCATCACTACGTGCGGGACATTGGTGTTTGCTCTTGGCTGGCAAGGTGGGGCCACATGGAAACTGGACAGGACTGGGTACACTCGAGGAATCCAGTGAGAAAAGAAATATTGTCAGCTTCTGAGACAGGGGAAAGCTGGTAACAGGGTCATCAGTATACTGTGCCCCCTCAAAGTCATCCCTGGGATCTTCTCAAATATAGAGACGAGGCAGTTCTGACATCAATTATCCGTGGCCCTGTGCATTTAAAATTTGAAATGAGTAGTAAACACAAGTAGTATGTACAGTAGAAAAAAAATTTTAACCTTAGATGCTATTTACTGAAAAAATCCCTATTAGGAAATCTGATATGTAGAGATTCCTACAAAGAGTAAGAGTCTCTAAAACAGCTATTTTAAGAAATACAGTCTACAATTGTGAGAGTGAAATAATGCATGCCCAGAGATGTTCTCAGGCACCAGAAATGTTCCCAGACGGTCTACAGTGTTAAATGGTTAAAACAATCTGGTACTGGGAGTGCCAACCTGTGCTCTCCCAATTTCCATGCATCATTTGGAAGTTACCAGGGTCATTGCAATAGGACGTTTGGAAAAGACAGGGTCAGAAAGATTGAAGGGCTCAAAGTTTTGCAATATGGACCTGGGCTGCTCAGTTCAATGTGAGAGAATGGTTTAGCACACTTATGTGTATAGCTGTAGCCATGGGAATTGCAATAGATCCAGGAAATGAGCTGAAGAACAGGAATGACTAAAACCTACTATAGTAGACTCATCTCTTCTAGTTATTCAAAGGTTCAGGGCAAGAGTTCAAGCATGATCTTGTTGGTAAACAGCAGATTTCTGAGTAAATAAAAAAAGAGATTATGAGAAAACAGAGAGATCTGAACTGAAGAAAGGCTCTTTGGCCACAAAAACAATTTAGGGTGGCTCCTAGAGCAGGGAAAAATATATTGAAAATATATATTGAAAAATATACTAACAATTGCCTACCACACAACACTCATTGTAAGGAACTGAACATTTCTATATTTAGTATGAACATCTTGCTGAAGGAGTAGATTGCAAAGAAATTTTGCAAAACCACTGGCACTTTTGCAGGGCATGCATACTGTTTCAGCAGTACCAAGGGTTGAAAAATTTCCCATTAAAGGCAAAAGAGAGAAAAACTGTGTGGAGATGCCCAGGAGAAGAGGGACTCTGCTGAAGGAGTTGCTTTTGTGGGAGGCATTACTAAATTGTACCTCAAATCAATGGTGATGACTTGAATTAGCCAGCGAGTCCCTATTCCCTTTTACCCTCAGTGCAACGAATGTGTGGAGAACACCATCAGGGCTACGACTTTGTTTGATTCCATTGCAACAGAGAAAACAACAATACTAGAATACTGATAAATGATATTTCAGGCAATATAAAGGGTGTCTGTTTACACATTGTTTCTGGTGACGCACAAACACTTGCCTGTTGGCATAGGCTGGTGCTTGGAGTCTAGTTAGAGAATGATTTGCCTGAGCCAACGTAACCTATGAAGCTGAGGTAAGGTATACCAGAAGTACCAGCAAAAAGTGCACAAAGGAAAGTGATGGTCAGTCTTACAACCTGCCTGCCTTTGGCTCTCCAGTCTGAAACATCAGGTATTTTATTCATGTAATCTTCATTTTGACTCTAGAGGAAGGCTTGAACTGTCACTTCTGTGTCTTGACTTTGTGACTGCACATCTGTCAGGTGGAGTGCTATTTCACTAATCAGGGTATGTGCACAAACCCAAGTTTACAAGGTGCAAATGGCTTTCTTAGGTATAAAAATTACTGTAAAACTCCTAAAAGAAGCTGAAGGACCAGAATGAGTTATTTTGGAGTGCATCTGACTGTGAGGAGCTGGGCTACCTACACTTAACCAAATCTTTATCTGCTGAAATCCACCTGGATGTTTTTTGTTCGTAGGCTCGTTGTCCTTAGTAACTTATTAGCAAAAGCAACAAAAAGCCTTCAGGAAATGGCTTAATGACTTTGGTCTAAGCAATCAGAAAGCTAAAACTCTACAGATGTCTAGTTAATGTACAGCCAAATAGGAAAGGTTCTCTTTTTAAGGCAAAATTACTTACCTATGCAGTAAAAGAGGTTCTTTGAAGTGAATCAATATGCATTAATCTTTGGTACACATGAACGTCATGGCCTCACCAGTGAGAAAATCATGCAAGTGAATAAAAAGTAAGGTTATTAATTTTGAAATAAGTTTGGGCTGTTGTCTCCTTATGATCATATGCCAGAAGAAAATAATGTGTGAGGCACTTTGTAGAGCTTGCCTTTCCAGTCAACTGGTGGAAGGAACTTCAACTAAGTGGTCATCTTCATAAAGGTATAGAAAATAAATCTGAAAAATATCAAGAAATTGCTAAAATATATCTATTTATATTTATATCTTATCTAGAAGAGTTTTCACTTAGAGTGCTTCCTTCCCACACTCCGGTGTATTGGTAAGAGCACTGCCCATCTAAAATGTCCAGGGAGATGAAGACTGCAAAATACAAAAGTGTTAGTTAAGGCAAAAACCCACTGATTCTCAAATGCAGTATTTTCTCTTTAAATGTACATGTTTCTGGTTATTAATTAACCAGAAACCTTAAATAGACCCTACAATACAAATCTATTGCAAGTAATTGTTATATTGTGTCCAGCATGTCAGCTCCCAAGCCACCACAGCAAGACTCGAGGACAATGTTGTAAAGGTTCATTACGTGTTTGCTCTCTCTCTTTGCCAGATAATAATGAAGAGTGATGGGGTTTGCTGGTTTTATTGCTGGTGAGAGATTATATGTCAAGGATGATCTGAGAAGTGACAGGTCCCTGTCTGTCAGAAGGGAGAGAGTCTTCAAGCCAGTACTTTCTACTCATGTCAGAAAGGAGCCCAGGAGTGCAGCAGCCCCCTGTACTGAATAGCCCAGCAGAACTGGAATGCTCCAAAGAAACTACACTGTGGCAATTCAATTTTAAAGGGCAAAAAATGTGGACGGTGGGCTTCAGTGCTCCTTACATTTCAGGTCTCCAGTTCAATAATATCTCCACGTAGACAGAGGAAAAAAATCTGAAAAACAAGTCTCCATGTTGATTTCAGAAAAGAACTAGAAACAGGGTTATGATTTCAGGACATGCATTTTAGTGCATCTGCAGTTTTACGAACCAGCAAAATAAACATATGCAGAGACTGCATTAGGAAGTACTTCAACACCCTCTACAGGAACTAGAAATGAAAAAGAAAATAACTTATACCTGCAGTTGATTATGATGATTAGAACAGACAGACTAAAACAATTTTGGAGTATTCAGGCAGTCGAGAACACTCATTTTCCTGATCTGGTCAGTAAGTGCCTTAAATCAAGTAAAAGCTACAAGGATATATTTTGGTCTCAGAAAAGAAGTTGACTTGAAAACTACAAACTTTCCTTACCTTTTCACTGGTCATTGTGTATCTCCTCTTTCTCATCTTTAAGAGTGGATTGTTGCCATCATGCAGTTTCTGAAGAACTTTATATATAAAGTCAATGTTTGAAAGTAAGTTTAGTCAAAGCTGTTCATGCTATATCTAAAAGTCCAGTGTGCCTCTTGTCCAGCAACTACTACTACCATTGAAAAAGAGCATGTACACCTTCTGAGTAAAATTCTAATCCCTAACTTATTTTGGAAGTGCTAGGAAGGACTTACTCCATCCACATTCGCTCATGTTGTACCTCTGCATACGAGATCATTGTTTTTCTTGAGGTGGCTTCCTCCTGTCACAGAAGAAGAGAGAGCAAGAGCAGCTGTCCATGAGATAACACAGACTTCACAGCCAAATCACCAGCACACTGAGAACTTCTTCTGGCATGGAGCAAAGCCCTGAACACCTGCTTCCACAGAAGAGGCTTACGAGCCTCAGACAAAAGTAGCACAAGTTGGGAGCACCCACAGGCACTGCAGACCACTAGCCTAGGCTATGGGAGAGGGGGAGCAACTGTCCTCGGCGTTTTATTTTTGGGTGTGAAGAAGGAGCGAGGCAGGATTTGGAAGCTCTAATGGAATGAGTCAGGATGGAAGGCACATGTAGTCAAGCCACACACAGTTTACTTCCACCTCTGCTGCCATGCTTAATACTTCTGCTCTCCTTACTCACAGACACTATGGGCAAAGCTGGGATTCTCGCAGGCAGTGTCCTGAGAAAGCCCTACAGATGCCACACAAACCTCTGCGTGTAGTCTGGCATACTCAGACATGGAACGCACAAGGGGAGCTGGCCTGGGGCAATTTGGTAGGAGACAGACGATGTCAAGAGAAGCTTCAATGGCAAGGGCCTCAGAGACCTCACGGTGCCCCTGGCCCATGGCACAGGGAGGCTTCCCAAAGAGGGATGCACGAAGAAGGTGATTCTGCCTCTCTGCTCTGCTCTTGTGAGACCCCACCCGGAGCACTGTGTCCAGCTCTGGGGCCTCCAACGTAAGAAGGACATAGGCAGGCCTATTGAAGCAAGTCCAGAGGAGGGCCACAACGATGATCAGAGGGCTGGAGCACCTCAGTTATAGGGACAGGCTCAGGGAGTTGGGGTTGTTCAGCCTGGAGAAGAGAAGGCTCTGGGGAGACCTTGTAGCACCTTCCAGTACCTGAAGGGGCCTACAGGAAAGCTGGAGAGGTTCTTTTTACAAGGGCATGGAGTGATAGGATGAGGGGTAACAGTTTTAAACTAAAAGAGGGTAGATTTAGACTAGATATTAAGAAGAAATTCTTTACTGTGAGGGTGGTGAGACACTGGCACAGGTTGCCCAAAGAAGTTATGTCTGCCCCCTCCCTGGAAGTGTTCCAAAGCCAGGCTGGATGGGGCTTTGAGCAACCTGGTCTGGTGGGAGATGTCCCTGCCCATGGCAGGGGGGTTGGAACTAGATGACTTTTGAGGTCCCTTCCAACCCAAACTATTCTATGGTTCTGTGATGACTCCCCATGTGTTCAGGTGGGACATTGTCTTGGTTTGAAAGACAGATGTCTGCTAAGGAAGGCAGGAGCCCCCCTTGGAATGGAAAATACAACCCCCTTCCCTCCGAATTGTTATAAAATTGAAATTAAGGGGCTTTCAGGCCCTTAATATGAGGAAAATGGGAGTAACAGTTTTTACTAATATATACAACAAAACAATGATACAGAGGAACTGGTTTAAAGCCTGACAGAGTCAGGGATACAACCTGGCACCCTGCCGGGCAGGGTGCTGGTAGCAGTCCGATGTAGTGGCAGCTGCAGTTCTCTTTGAAATGGTCCTGTTGAAGCGATGACCTTGTAGAAAAGAAAACTGGTCCTCCTCTGAAAATTCAGTGGTGGTGTTGTCCTTGTCCTCTGGGATCCCAGCGGGTAAGGCTGCTCGTGCTGTTCCAAACCCCAGATTTTTATCCCGGTGGGAATGCTTGGCTCCCTCCCCCCTGGCCGGAGCATCTCACAAAGGGATGGTGAGTCACTGGGCAAGGCACTGATGGGCGCATTAACAGAAGAATAGTCCAGGTGCAGGTTATGTATGGGTCATGTGGCAAGGCATTGTTGGGCCTATTAACAGAAGAATAGTCCCGAGGGAACATCGGCACACTTGGTTTCAACAGCTCATGGTAATAGAATACATTGTAACCCAGGACAGACATGCAGGGCTCATACACCCATGCCACACTCCAGGGGAAATCACCAGGGCAAAATCAGTGCTTCTTGTCAAGACTGCTCTTGTTTGGGTTTTCTATCTCCATACATGCTCTAGACCTGACTGTGTGCCATAATACGCAGTGCCCCAAAGGCCTGTCCATCTGGGCTGCCTCTGACAGGATGTGAGGAGGGAGATGACACATGTTCAAGCTAGGACAGGCTGTGGCTGCGAGCAGTAGCTACTCAAGCATACAATCTCTTCAGGCACATACCTGTTGTGAGGTAGATTTGGGTCCCTTGGCACTGAAGCAGCACCAAGGCAGGAGATGCCCTGACAGAGTAGTGTGGGGTCTGAGCAAGGCCCGATGTGTCAGCTGTGTCCTGCTTGGGAAAGCCTGCCCTTGCCAGCAGCATCAGGGAGTTCAGCTGCCTGGGTGTGCAGCAGCACTGGGACAGCGGGGATTGCACAGGGTTTGGTCTCAGGGTACTGCCAGCAGCGTGGTACCAATGTCAATACAGTCAGAAAGCCTGCACATCCAACCACAGCACCCACAAACTTAAATGGCTCATATAAAATTGGATAAGTCGTTAGCCACAAGCCTCCTCCGCTTCTTGTAGCTGACTTGAATAGTTTTTCTTAACAGATTTCATGTAACATGAGCCACAGGATGGTAAAGCCTCCGTTAGACAGACCTGTTCATAGTGAAGCTCCAGTTTGACTTTGAAAAGGTCAGACTTCTCCCTTGTGTGTTTGCAAAAATGAGCAATCGTGTTATAAAAATACTAAAAATACCTAAAACCTTACTTGGAATCACCTCTCCAAGAGGTGTCAATGCCACTTGCAAAGTGAATTGGTCTTGTGTGAATAGGGAGGAAAGAATTTGAGGCATGTTGCTTCTTGCACTACCTCTTAATGAGTTCTTTGGATGCTTACTTGTCATATAATTTTGCCATTTGCTATTTGATTAAGGGTTTTTTAACCTTTCCAGTAATCTGTTGAATTCTGTGCAAGTTATGAGTGTGAGCATTCTTTGATCTCCATTTACTTGTACAGAGCTCTCTAAAGTCCCTGGCAGTTCTTGTTAAAGGAAGAATGCAAGTTGTTACTGGTAGAGTAGTTCATATGACACTTTGCAGTCATCTCATTAAAACAGTACCTTTTGTTTACTGAAGTGGCTTCAGGAATAAAATCCCTCAATTAAGGCATTTTCAGTTTGAACTCAAAACTTTCTTTTATATACAAATGTATTCTCTCTATATCCAATGTGTGTCAAAAGAGAGACCAGGAAGTCTTGCTATCTCATACGATTCAAGCATATGGGCTATTTTTAGGGACTCCGCAGTATCACTACAGAATAGCAGAAGACTGTATTTTCCCCATGTTGCACAAAGGATGTTCAGAGCTTCACATGCAGTTTTATTTGCAAGAGCTGCAGCTGACCGATTACAACTGCCCTAATGCTGAAAATTACTTTAGGAAGAATCAGAAAAAAAAAAAACAACTCACAGGAAAGAGAGAGGGAAAGTAAAAACTCTCTGAGCAGTCTGCCAGGAAGAGCAGTGATGGGGACCCAGACGAACACCCTCCTCTTGGTCTCCTATCCAGTGCAGCAGGTGGCAGCGATGATGGTTGCGTTATTTCCCTACAGCTACACACACTGTGTTGGGACCCACTTGAACACACGACTACTTGTTCCTGTTCACAATGCAATTAGAGCTGATGGGAATATGCCCATTAGGTGCAAGCATTGCACACTTACTCTTTATGTTTCTGTGCATGTGTGTTATTGGACAATATTTATTGAGTATTTAAATTACATCTTTCTACTTCATTACAAACTATATCTTGGTTTTCTCTAATGTAAACTAAAAATTTACAAAATGAGAGGTAAGAAAGAGGGAAAATAAGGCGTCAGTCTCATGGCAGTGGTAGTTGTTTCCTGTGAAAACCCACCATAACAATATCTGGGTTTGCAGGTGCAAAGCCATGAAAAGAGCATGAAAAATGACAAGAGTAAACAAGGGTAAACCACTTCTTTAGAAGCTCTGGAAAACACTGTCACGGCTTTGGTGAGAGGGTACAGAGCTGTGAGTAAAAGGCAGGCTGTAGAGCTACAAAGAACTGGCTCTTGGTGTCACCAGGGCTGTGTCACTGCAGTATTGTCACTGCAGAGCAATACCCATGCTAGAAGCTGGGCAGAAAAGCATCAGGTCCAGGGCATAGACACCCACTGCAGCAATGTCACCTCCTCCCTGTGTCACTCAGGCAGCTACTTGCTGCTAAAACAAATCTCAGCATCGAAACAGTGAGTCACAGACAGATGTTTTCAATTCAAGGTTGCCAATGGGGAATGAAATCCTGAAGGAAATCGAAATTATACAAACCATGAATAACCTTCAGGTATGTTGCAAAATCCTCCTTCTTCTTTCAGCACTCCCACTTGAAGGGCCAGAAAATCCCAGTTCTGAGGGCACTTGGGTTTTTGAACGACATGCTGTAGAAAACCTTGTGATACTAGCAGAGCAAAAAATCTGTTATCTAGGGAAGGCAAACCAAAAGAAAAGTTGGTTCATACTGTACAAAGCAATATAACCCTTAAAATAAAAAATGTTATTAAAAAATAGCTCTTTTCAGCTAACAGATCTTTTTCTTGGGTCTTTGCATGATGCATCTGAAAATAAAAGCCATCAGGTCCTCCTGAAACAGCTGGAGCATGGGAAAACTCATTTCTTTGTAACTGGAGACATCCATTGGGAAGAACCAACTGGCATTAGGCAGTAAAGAGTTTTAAAACCACAGTGGCATATAGAAGACAAACTGGATTGCACCAGCTGCACGTCAAAAGGCAGTACAAAACCTATTTTTTAGGGAGATGAACCAAGCACCATCCCCGATTTCTTTCTTACACATCAACTGAGATGACTTGGTACACACAGGCTCCATTCTGCTCTTAGAGAATGTCTGTCACCACAGGGCTGCTCTCCTGAGCAGTCCAGGAGAACAAAAAATTTAGAATATTATCATTAATCTTTCATATTTCACATAAACTAGCATGTTCCATACAACAATAATAAAGCATGAAACAGGTGTAAAAGAAACACTAAAAAGGGGAACATCTGTAGAAAGCATCCCATACCATAAAGTCAAGACTGTGTGAAAAATAACAGCAGTTGGCGAAAGTTATCAGAAAGGGATGCAAAGGTGGGTCTTGACAAATAACCTGTGTCAATGGTTGTTTTGTCAATTACTAGGCCTAGCACAAAGGACGCAGTCAGCAGTAGAAAGAACCAGTAACCAGATTCTATTGCACACAAAAAGGTCAGTACATGGGTGAACGCTGGGGGTACAAACAAGTCAAAAGATTACACATAACAGACATCAACCCCAGAGACCCCAAGAATGATACATGGCCAACAGCTGGTGGAACAAACAAAGCAACGAAGTCTCCCATGGCAGAGATGGGAGACAGCCAAGCCAATAGGCTGATAATATAGGAGAGAGGTAGCCACATATTGTTCTCACAGAGCCCACGTTCACAAGCACCAAACCTGACTGGAGCCCAGTTGCAGGGAGAGTCAGGAGGTCCTTCCCCAACAAGGAAACTCTGCAAAGTGCATCCACCTCACAGATAGACACACCACCCTTCCTGCAAGTGGGCCCAGGTTTTATGCCCAAAGCAGGACACCTGGCACTCATTTACCCAATGCGGGGCACCTGGGGCTTGTTTACCCAAGGGCTTTCCTTACAAGGCCGGCTGCACCTTGGAGGAAAGCCAAAAGGCAAACTCATCCCCTCCTTTTGAAGGACCATGGGGACCACCCATATGTCAACCTTAATTCAGGGCTCAGGGTTTAGACCCCAGCACTTCACTGGTTTACACAGTCATTTAAATGAAATTGTGGAAATAAGATCCATGAAGAGAAAGGAGTCGTCTCAGTAATGAGACACTGGCGCCATCTAGAAGAGGAATAAAACGTGCACCAAACAAAAGTTAAGTGGAGTGTAAAATGCAGCTCAGCCTAGTTTACAAAGTGTAAAAGGGTATTTCTCATTCACAGGATTTTTATGAATTACAAGGACACATTGTGTTCTCCACTTTTCCAAGCCTTGGTGATACTAAAAATACTTAAAAATGTTTTTATCCTGTTTTTATTCATATTTTTCATATGATTTAGTCCCTAAATGAGGTCCCCACCATGAAGTGGGGATTCTCAGGGCTGATGTAGGCAGCTGCTGCTCACCTTTTCTCTGTCTGTGAGGGCCACAGCAAGGCATCACATGCGGCTGACAGAAGTGCCCCGAATTACAGTGGGGTGTGTGACTGTGGCTTGCTGCTGGGCAGGTTTTGGAGGGGGAAAACAATGGTGTTTTTCTTCCTTTGCCACATACAATAGGCCACTTAGGACAGATGAGGAACCATTTCCAGATAGGAGAGCAAAACTGGGAGAATTGCACTGGTCTTGCTAAGATGTTTTGAGAAGTAACTTGCCTTTATCACAGTCTGGGATTCGTGAATATCTTGGACATTATGAAACCTTGTATTTCAACACAACAGTAACCACTTCAGTGCATGCTGGACACGTGGAGTCTCTCCCATTACTTAGGAGGGAGATGCTGCATGGTGTTAGTGTAACAAGGAGATACAGCAGCCGTAGCTTGTCCCATCTGCTAACAGAGGAATAGAAGAGAAAGATTGGGCCAGGTGAGCCATAGCCCAGCTCTAACTAGCCTGATCATCAGGAAACAGAGGATCAGCTGCCTGGGATAACCTATTAGCTGAGAACTCCTATCTACTACTGCCATTTCTTGAAAGTATCTACCTGAGCTGTATTTCTACACACACATCCCTCATTTTGCAGTTTTCTCCTTCATGTGTTGTTTTCTTAAAGACAGAAGAACTTATTGCTTTTCATAGCTCCACCTTTAATAAATGAACTATCCTGTCCTTCCACTAAAAAGGACTACACAAGGGCATGAGACTTCAGCAGATGCCCTCTCTCAGGAAAGTATCGTCACTAAGGTTTAAACTCCATCTGATACCTACTTAGGTTCAAATGAATCTCGGATTGATTTTCTTTCTTTCTTTCTTGAGCCAACAAATGTCATACCTTCGGTAGAAATTGTCTAGCATGTTTCCACAGGACTAGACAGGCCATGCTCTTTGAGCTCAAAACCTGCCTGCACATCCATGTTACTCTGAGAGTATTTGTTCCACCAAAATTTACTCAAAAATGGAAAGAGAAAATACAAGACATAAATGTTTTATAATCTATGGTTCCAGTAGAGAACATCCAGACAAGATAGTCCTGAAAAGGGAGAGCTTTCAGAAGCCTATTTAACAGAGGACTTATGTGTGATTTGTGTGCTTGGTTCATTCATGGGGGAAGCCAGCAAAACTCATGGCAGATGCCTTGAACAAGGTCAATTTACAGGTCATATCATAAAGTTAACTAGTAAAAACACCACGGCCAGTTTTATCAGCAGCATGGGAGAAACTGAGTGAAAGTATGAAAGATGCATCTACCTCTGTGGTTGCCAAATTACTGACTTGATAAGGCCGTGTTTTTGAGTTGCACAATGCTGACCATGTCAGTAGATCATTGCTGTAGTGCAGAGAGTGCAGCTTGAGAGGCCAACATTGCTGGGAGCTTACTTCAGTTGTATGGGAACTGTTAATGATCCATCTTTGAAACAGAGGATGGCATCTGTCGGATAAAAGGCAAAAAAGTTTTGTGATGTATTGATTTCTCAGTGTGGATGGATTTAGAGAGAGATCACAATGCTTGACACTGAGTGACGCGGAGGCTGTGATAAGGCATGTGAGAGTTGGGGTGGCTGCAGCACCAGCAGCTCTGACGAGATATTTGTAAGGTCACTGGGACCTTTCAAGATCTTGGCATAGCAATGCTATAATGACATAGAAATAAATGAACTGATGCTAGGCCAGTGGGACATGGAAACAAAATGTACTGTAAATTAGATGATTTGGGCTTTAAAACACAATGACTGAGGAATGCTTTTAGAAACGTCCCCCATGCTCATTGCCTCTGCATCTGCTGTTTCTCTTCTTCTGGCCAGAAAAGCAAGTTGTGAGCATGAGAAATATAATAAGCTAATACAAAGTTGCTCTTTGTGATTTTTTTTTTTTTTAGTATATTTTGGTAATTATAAGCATTAACTATACCTCCTAATATCTGTTTAACTACGCTTATGACTTCAATGTTACACTCTTAGGGCAAGTGATACAAATCATTCCTAGGTAAAATAAAATAACCAGTATTTATTTGGACCATGTCCAAACTCAGTCTAATCAGATGAAAATCTATGTGTTTGATTCCAAGAGCAGTGGGATTAAATTAAAATCAAGAAGTGGACCCCAGACTTTCTGACCTCTAAATTTTCAAAACATTCAGACCTGAGTCAAGATGTTGATATGGAAAACACGAAATGTAGAAAAGTTGGCAGTCATGTTTGATTCTACCTCTGAACTTTGAAGGCTGGCATACTTTTTTTCCTGTGGTAAGTGTAAGTAATAGCACTCATGGCATGACACAAAGCCCATAGGGTCAATATTTTAATGAGGTCAGGCTTTTCTTTGGATGAGAAGCTGACAAGCAAAGCCAAAATGCTACAAGAAAAACTACTGCAAGTGGAAGGTAATTTATCTGAACCAAGATCCCACCACAGTGCTGGAGCTGACCTACACACTGCTGGATGTGCTACCTTTCAGATGCAGCTTCAAACAGGAGACAAGACAGTTACTTACTGCCAAGATATCTTCTTTAAGAAGATTCCTGTAAAGATTTATTCCTGGGATCCCCTTCTGCTGGGTAGAGATAGCTGAGTAAGGGAAGGTCCCTGATGTGGTCAGGGGAGTGAAAGCCCAGACTGAGGTGCCTGGGGGAAAGTGAAGGGGACCAAGAGGAAGGGAGACCTGGAGCAGGAGCACCTGGACTAATAGAAATTGTATGCCAGACTGATGAATGAGGCAAAGGAAGAAGAGGATAGCTGTGCAGTTCAGATGACTACATGCAGCTGCAGAGAGGGAAACTCTGCCCTTTCCAGGAGAGAACATCCTGTGAGATTGTCTACACACCCCTCACAGGGGCCCAGGAAGTATATTTTTCTGAGCTTGTCCTGAATACTGTGAGCTGATCTGGAGATCATCTCTCTACACAGAGTTACAGCCAAAGGCAATGAAAGCTCCCTCTTAATCCATATATAATGCAAAGTACACTGAAATCAAAATTAGCAGATTTTTAAAAATAATGTTACTGAGGGTCTCAGCTCTCAATAGACAAACTGGAGTTGTGTTATTCCCTCATTTCAGAGGATCTGGAAAAAAGTTACGATGTACAAAGCATTCATGCACTGAAGTAATGTTAAGCATTGTTTTGAGAAGAGGAGCAGAACAAGGTGCTATAAACGAAGCTTATGGACCAGATTTATTTCACTTAACTTTAAATACTCAATTAAGGTCCCTGATACAGGCACTTATTCACCTCAGGCTCCCTGCCGTAGAAAGGTGAGAAACAAACACTTACAGAAAGTAACTCAGATTTTACACTGAACTGTAAAACCCTGAGGAAGTACTAATGTCTCTCCACTAACTCCAGAGAGAGCCTTGGACAACTGTCCCCTAATTTCAGTGCCAGTAAACCAGGCCAAAGGCCGAAGACTAAAGCATGGTGAACTGCTGAGGAGCAACTCTTGAACAATCAGCACACTTCCTCTTTGTGCAGATTAAGGCAGAAATTCTTTGGAGCAAAAATAGCTGGGGAATTGATAGCTAAAAGCTGTACATGTCTGTACAAAGGGGAAAAATTAAAGTTGTCTATGTATTTTTTTTTTTCTGGCAATTCCTAACTTTTGAGAGCTTGGGTCCAAAGCCTTCATTCGCTTTTAACACAGAATCATAGAATCCATAGAATCATAGAATAATTATGGTTGGAAGGGACCTCTAGGGTCATCAAGTCCAACCTTTATCCCATCCTATTCCTAACCATTAGACCATGGCCTCAAGTGCCTCATCACAGAATGTTAGGGATTGGAAGGGACCTCAAAAGATCATCTAGTCCAATCCCCCTGCCAGAGCAGGAACACCTAGGTCAGGTCACACAAGAACATGTCCAGGTAGCTTTTGAATGTCTCCAGAGAAGGAGACTCCACAACCTCTCTGGGCAGCCTGTTCCAGTGTTCTGTTACCCTCACTGTGAAGAAGTTCTTCCTCACATTTATGTGGAACCTCCTATGTTCCAGCTTGCATCTGTTGCTCCTTGTCCTATCATTGGATGCCACTAAGAAGAGCCTGGCTCCATCCTCATGACACTCACCCTTGACATATTTATAAACATTAATAAGGTCACCCCTCAGTCTCCTCCAAGCTAAAGAGACCCAGCTCCCTCAGCCTTTCCTCATAAGGGAGATGTTCCACTCCATCATCTTTGTGGCTCTGTGCTGGACTCTCTCAAGCAGTTCCCTGTCCTTCTTGAACTGGGGGGCCCAGAACTGGACACAATACTCCAGATGTGGCCTCACCAGGGCAGAATAGAGGGGGAGGAGAACCTCTCTTGACCTACTAACCACCCCCTTTATAATGCGCCCCAGGATGCCATTGGCCTTCTTGGCCACAAGGGCACATTGCTGGCTCATGGTCATCCTGCTGTCCACCAGGACCCCCAGGTCCCTTTCCCCTACACTGCTCTCCAGCAGGTCAGCCCCCAACCTGTACTGGTACATGGGGTTGTTCTTCCCCAGATGCAAAACTCTACACTTGCCCTTGTTGAATTTCATTAAGTTTTTCCCCGCCCAACTCTCCAGCCTATCAAGGTCTCGTTGAATGGCAGCACAGCCTTCTGGTGTGTCAGCCACTCCTCCTAGTTTGGTGTCGTCAGCAAACTTGCTGAGGATACATTCTGTACCCTCATCCAGGTCGTTGATGAAGATATTGAACAACACCGGTCCCAGTACCAATCCCTGAGGGACTCCGCTAGTCACAGGCCTCCAACTAGACTCCGTCCCATTGACCACAACTCTCTGGCTTCTTTCCTTCAGCCAGTTCACAATCCACCTCACTACCTGATCACCAAACCCATACTTTATCAGCTTATCTACGAGGATGCTGTGGGAGACAGTGTCAAATGCTTTACTGAAATCGAGATAAACCACATCTACCGCTCTACCATCATCTATCCACCTAGTTATTTCCTCATAGAAGGCAATAAGGCTGGTCAAACATGACTAACTCTTGGTAAAACCATGTTGACTGCTCTTAATGACCCCCTCATCCTTGATATGCCTAGAGATAGTGCCAAGAACAAGTTGTTCCATCACCTTTCCAGGGATGGAGGTGAGGCTGACCGGTCTATAGTTACCCGGGTCCTCCTTCTTGCCCTTCTTATAGATTGGAGTGACATTTGCTATCCTCCAGTCCTCAGGCACCTCTCCTGTTCTCCATGACTTACCAAAGATGATGGAGAGTGGCCTAGCAATGACCTCTGCCAGCTCCCTCAGCACCCTTGGGTGCATTCCATCTGGTCCCATCGATTTATGGATATCCAGATTGCTCAACTGATCCCTAACCCAATCCTCATGTACCGAGGCAAACTCCTCCTTTATCCTGACTTCTTCTGGGGCTACAGGGATCAGGGGCTCCTGGGGAAAGCCAGCAGGACTAAAGACAGAGGCAAAGAAGGCATTCAGCACCTCTGCCTTCTTTATATCCTCTGTCTTTAGGGCACCCACCTCATTCATCAGTGGGCCTATATTGCCTCTAGTGTTAGTTTTATTAGCTATGTATTAGAAAAAGTCCTTTCTATTATCCTTGATCTGACTTGCAAGGTTAAGTTCCAAGGAGGCCTTAGCTTTCCTAATTGCCTCTCTACATCCTCTGACAACTGTCCTATATTCCTCCCAAGTGACCAGCCTCTCTTTCCATGATCCATAAATTCTTTTTTTCCACCTAAGTTTGCCCAGCAGTTCCTTGTTTAACCATGCTGGTCTCCTAGCTCCCTTACTTGATTTCATACCCATTGGGACGCTCTGATCCTGAGCTTGCAAGAAGTGGTCCTTGAATGTTGACCAACTATCTTGAGCCCCTTTACCATCTAGCACCCTGTCCCATGGGACTTCCCTTAACAATTGATTGAGGGGGCTAAAGTTGGCCCTGCGGAAGTCCAGGGTTCTGGTCTTGCTAGGTACTCTATTCCTCCCACACAGGATCCTGAACTCCACCATCTCATGATCACTGCAGCCAAGGCTGCCATCGACCATCACTGCTTCAACAAGACCCTCCTTGTTGGTGAGTACAAGATCCAGCAGCGCTCCTCTCCTAGTCAGCTTATCCACCATTTGCATTAAGTAGTTGTCATCAATGCACTGGAGGAACCTCCTAGACTGTGAATGGCTGGCTGTGTAAGTCTTCCAGCAGATATCGGGGTAGTTAAAATCCCCCATGAGGACCAAGGCCTGTAGTTGCGAGGCTGCTTTCAGCTGCCTGTAGAAAGCCTCATCAACTCCCTCGTCCTGATCAGGAGGTCTGTAATAGACCCCCACAACTGTATCACCCATGCCTACCTGCCCCTTAATTCTTACCCACAGACTTTCAACTTGCCCCTCATCAGCCCCTGGAGAAAACTCAATACATTCTAGTTGCTCCCTCACATAAAGAGCAACTCCACCACCTCACTTCACTGACCGATCTTTCCTAAAAATGACATAGCCATCCATGACCACATTCCAGTCATGTGAGCTGTCCCACCATGTCTCTGTAATTGCCACCAGGTCATAACCTTTAGACCGCACACAGACCTCTAACTCCTCCTGTTTATTCCCCATACTGCGTGCATTGGTGTACAGGCATTTCAGAGAGCAAGCAGAGTGCACTGGTGGGACCCCTGGGAGGCAGGAGGCCTCGTGGTCAGGGCCTAAACATCTATCTCTTCTCTTCAATGACTGAAAATCCTCCCTAGACCACCTTCCTTCAGGCCCTAGCATATTGCTCTTGGGCTCGTCCCTAACAGACCCAGTTCTCTCCCCTTCCCCCTTCACATCTAGTTTAAAGCCCTCTCAGTGAGCCCTGCTAACTCCTGCCCCAAAAGCCTTTAAACCCTTTTTTTGAACACCCCCAAGGACAGTGACTCCACCACCTCCCTGGGCAGCCTGTTCCAGTGCCCAACCACCCTCTCAGTGAAGAATTTCTTCCTAATATCCAACCTAAACTTCCCCTGATGCAACTTGAGGCCATTTCTTGAGGCCACCAAACTAGGAGGAATGGCTGACACACCAGAGGGTTGTTCTGCCATTCAACGAGACCTTGATAGGCTGGAGAGTTGGGCGGGGAGAAACTTAATGAAATTCAACAAGGGCAAGTGTAGAGTTTTGCATCTGGGGAAGAACACCACCATGTACCAGTACAGGTTGGGGGCTGAGCTGCTGGAGAGCAGTGTAGGGGAAAGGGACCTGGGGGTCCTGGTGGACAGCAGGATGACCATGAGCCAGCAATGTGCCCTTGTGGCCAAGAAGGCCAATGGCATCCTGGGGCGCATTATAAAGGGGGTGGTTAGTAGGTCAAGAGAGGTTCTCCTCCCCCTCTACTCTGCACTGGTGAGGCCACATCTGGAGTATTGTGACCAGTTCTGGGCCCCACAGTTCAAGAAGGACAGGGAACTAACTGCTTGAGAGAGTCCAGCATAGAGCCACAAAGATGATGAAGGGAGTGGAACATCTCCCTTATGAGGAAAGGCTGAGGGAGCTGGGTCTCTTTAGCTTGGAGAAGAGGAGACTGAGGGGTGACCTCATTAATGTTTATAAATATGTCAAGGGTGAGTGTCATGAGGATGGAGCCATGCTCTTCTCAGTGGCATCCAATGATAGGACAAGGGGCAATGGGTGTAAGCTGGAACATAGGAGGTTCCACATAAATGTGAGGAAGAATTTCTTCACAGTGAGGGTAACAGAGCACTGGAACAGGCTGCCCAGAGAGGTTGTGGAGTCTCCTTCTCTGGAGACATTCAAAACCCACCTGGACATGTTCCTGTGTGACCTGATCTAGGTATTCCTGCTCTGGCAGGGGGATTGGACTAGATGATCTTTTGAGGTCCCTTCCAATCCCTAACATTCTGTGATTCTGTGATTTCCTCTCGTCCTATCATTAGTAATTTGGGAGAAATTATTCAAGTATAGGCTGTTTCTGGAGAGATTGCAGAGTAAATCTCCAAAACATGGCATTGAGCAGCTTCAAAAGGAGTTTTCCCAGGAGCCACAGAAAAGTTCAGCCTGCAGCAGCACCTCAGCAAAATGCCTCTGGCCAGAGCTGCCAATGAGGTACCACTTTCTCCTCTTCCCCTTTTCTTGCAGCTCTAAGTAGAAAAAACACATCACAGCATATCTGGAACAGGCACAATTATATATGGAAAAGTTATTTATAGTGTATAATTATGTAAGTATCACTGTCTTTGGCATGAATTGCATACAGCATCATTTTTCTTATAGTCCTCTCTACTAAGGGAATTAGCTGCTGCAATGATTTACACACTTGAGTATGAATATTTGAGTTAAACCTTTGAGTTACTAACATTATTTTAGGAAAACAGCCATGTTATACTAAGCTATTTTGGTGAAGTTTCACAGGAATAAAAAATACTTCAGGAAAGATGCTTTTGCTCCCATTTCTAAAATTTGCCATCATGTACAAGTGCACAGAGTTACAAGTTTAAGCTACTGACACCTGACAACACCCAGAGATTATTACAGCAAACAGTGCCCTGTTTCAGAAAGCAAACGTGTCATGCACAGTGTCATGCAACCTACCTGTCTTATGCCCTCTCTTGTGCTCTTTCAGGAACACAATGGGAATTATCAAATTATATTCTCCGCCACCACTACTGTGCCTGTTTTGCAAGCTACAGGTAATTAATTATATACAATCTAGAATACAACCTAGAATCAATTATACCCCTGAAACTTTAGTAAAATTAAGGCTGTCTTGTTCCTGTACTTATTTTTCAAAACTATATCCATCCATGGTCTATCAAAATTTGTCTCCACAGTCTGAGTAGTTTGTGGCCAGAAGTCAAACGTATAAACCATTTTCCCTCAACGCAGTAATTTCTTCTTCTGCAGTACTCAAAGTGTGGGCACTGCTCTCTTGCTTTCAGTCATTTCAGAATTAATATCTTATTAGATCCATGAACTGATTCCATTTATATATAACATTGGCTAAGGTCACAGGAAATGTTCAATGTGCCTTTTAATTCTAAGTGGCAGCTCCTATCTAAACAGTATTTTGCTGTGAATTCCAAGAAAACTGGAAGACGCTATTACAGTAATATTTTAAAATTGTAATTTGGTAGTAAGGTGGCACTTCATAGAATTACAGAATGGTTTGGGTTGGAAGGGACCTTAAAGACTATCTAGTTACAACTCCCCTGCCACAGGCAGGGTTACCTCCCACTAGACCAGGTTGCTCAAAGCCCCATCCAACCTGGCCTTGAACACTTCCAGGGAGGGGGCACTATTACAGAAACAGAATTTCTGAGAGTGCTGAATTGTACATAATTTAAAATCTGTGCAGTTTTACTCACATCACATATTTACTTTATAGTAAAAGAAGGTAAGCAGGCATGCGTAAGGCAGTGTATCTGACCTATTTTAGACATTTTAAAAGGAACATGCCCCAACACCGCTGTCCCTCTCTGGTGATTCTATATCACAACTAGCTCAGATATAGACACTGATATGACACTGTCTTATTTGATCAGAAGGATCCTACCCAAAAGGTTTAGCTTTAAAAGTCAGTATATGAAAAGCTATATCTAAATGAAAATGAGGGGCTGATTGTGCTTATACAACCTGCTGAGAGCAAAGGTAGAGCATGGGAGAAGAGCCTAAGGGACAGGAACTGGTTGTTGTAGACAGGACCACTCCTGACTGCAGGGCACCATGAGCTCCCTCTTCTTTCCTAGGTGCTGCACTTGCTTAGATGTGTGATCCCATGAGATGTGCCTTTCCATCCCTCCCTGCCTGTTTGTTCAGCAGCATAAACACCTTTATCACGCAGACATCAAGGCCTAAAATCCAGGAAAGCCAGAAAGGCTTTTATGGCCATGGTCTTCTTTATCTTTTTTGTTGGTTCACAGTCTTGCAGAAAGAAACCATTACCACTCTTGGATTATCTGGACAAGTTAAACAGTAAGAAGTTATCTCCATGTTCTTACACCCTATATTGCTAAATTCAAACAAGGTATTGGTTTCAGTGCTTCTGAGAATCACCACCAGTTCAAAAACTTTTCTTCACAAAGCAAATGTATCTGATCTGATTTTTTAGGACCAATTAAAAATTTTAAGAGGGAATATTTATTTGCAGCAGCAGTCAAAATAAATCTTTCCCCTATGACCACTCTTGACTGCAACTAGTCAGCATTTGTTCCTAATCATATTTTCACACATTGAAGTATCTGTCCCTTTGAAGAAACATATGGAAACAGTGTCCAGTAATAATTTCCAACAACTCATATCTTTTACTGCATTATGGCATGTACAGTTTAATAGATTAATCTCTGACAAGCAAAGGGTCTATCAGTGAAATTGCTCACAGTAATATGTCCTGCAAGCACAGTTAGGGCTGCTGCTGTTTGACTGCAGGTGGGTATTTGGAGCTGATGTGTGTTGATAAGGAAGACAACAGAAGCCGAAGATGAACAGTCACAGGACAGATTCCCAAAATACCCTATCTGCTTTTCTACCTTCAGTCATCCAACGCAATCAGAAACCAATCCTAATTGCACTGTTAAACTGGTTTAATGACCGCTTTTTGTCATTGGGATGAAAAAAAGCACAGAGTCCTGGGTGTTGTCAGCATATATGCATTGTATTTGAAGTTACTGGGTCTAACATCTTTGGCATAAATGCCATCAAAACCAGTCTCTATAATGATTTTTCACTGGCAGGGGACCTGTGAGACCAGAGATGGTGAAATACCATGTATTTGGTGTACTTTGCTATGAACAAATAATTGAATAAAAACCATGTGATTCTCTTGCTTACCAAACCTGACGTCCTTAAGAGAGAACAGGTTCATAACAAAATTAAAAGCAACAACTTCCTAATTCTTTGGTTCACTCTCAACATGTCTAAAATTAGTCTGCAGATTGCTTTGATTTGTAGTAATAAGTCAATGTCAGCAGTACATTGCAAGAGTGTGCTACAATTCTGTTGCTCCCTGAAATTAAACTGCCAGCAAAAAGAGGTGTCGAATTGGGAAGCTTTCTCCAAAATCTTACCACTATTTTAAAGAGACTAACCCACACTAGCTCTTTATTCTAATTTTTCCTTAGGCTCTCTTTTCTAATCCAGAAGATGTAAGTTCTGAGGTTTGAAACCTATTCATCAAGAGAGAAACTGCACACCCTCTTCTTTGGTTCACTGCAAGTTTGGGTCTCCATCAGTCCAAACACAACTATCTGGCTTACAATTTGTGGTTCAAAACATAAAAGGCTGTGATGACTGAAGTAATTACAATATATGAAGCTGTCTGGAAAAAAAAAGCTTATTTCCATTTATGAAAAAGAAAAACCAGCAAGTTTTTGTGTCTAAAAATATTGTAAGTGCTTGTGGAAAAAACAATAGGAAAAAAGGTAGTTAAACTTTAAAGTTTAGCAGCACTTTATTGAAAGACTGTGTTGATGTTACCCAGCAAATTACTCAGTCCACCCCAATACTAGATTATAAGTTTCAATGAATCTTATAATCATAGAATGGTTTGGTTTGGAAGGGACCTTAAAGACCATTTAGTTCCAACCCCCCTGCCATGGGCAGTGACACCTTCCACTTTGTAAGAAATCAGTTTGTAAAGAAATCAGTTTCATGGTTGTACACATGATGAGTATCAACAAATATCCTTTTTGAATATTACTCGTCTCTTCCAATTGCCTCAAGTTGTAACAAAATGGTAACTTCAAAATATCTAATTTTCACAGCCAAGATAAGGTAAAGAATCTTCTACAGGCATATGAGTATTAATAACTTTTCTCCAGGAAAAGAGGCCAAAATATTGCTGTGATCATATTAGAGGAAGTGCAAAGACAGACAATATCTGACATGCCACAGACTCCATCATTCTATTGGAGGAGCTCAGCTATATTGCTCCTCAGAAGACCAAATTCTTTTCAAGTACAACAAGAAACTGGAAATGTCTGCATCAGGACACAACTGAGAGAGAAACCAGAATTAGAGTATTCATGAAACTGTAATATTGTCCATAACACTGCCTGGCTGAGAAAAAGCATGGAATAATTTCATGGCTTTACGGTTACGATCCGATTTAGACATCAGACTTGTTTAGAAACTGCAAAGCTTGAACAAGACTTCAGTTAAACACAAATATTTCATATGTGCTCTCACACCACTGAATCTTCTTAATTCTTCTGAAGAAAGATTTTAATCCTTCTAAAGATCGGTTCTAAAGATATCCCAGAACACTTTATGTTATGATACCATGAGTGCCACAGGTTGTAGGGTTTGGAAAATGGTATAGTTTGTATATATATTTCACACACACTACATTAGCAATAGGCTAATAACAAGTAGAGCCAAGTGCAAAACAAGAGCTCTACTAAGGGAAAATACTCAAGTTTTATAGGATGCAGAAGATGATCTGGAGCTTTCTCTGACATTTTTTAACATGTTACCAAAGCTTTGCCTCTTCCAAACAAGGTCTATTTGGCTAGAAAGAGTAAGACCTGTGATGAGGGTTGTAAAACTCCATATTAGGAGCAAAATGTCTTCTACAGACACATTAGCTCAAGCCTGAAATGTGGCCTCTGGTAGAGCAAACCTCTTTGAAATCTCACAGAGACCACACAAAGCTCTGCTCCCATGCTCTTATTGATACTATCTTCCTCAGAATCAATGTTCTACACACAAAAAAGTAGGTGGTTCCAAAAGTGTGTGAAAGAGCAGGTCAAGCCATTTTCTCAAGGAAAAAAAACTTTCAAATTTATTGCAGGAAACAGGTGAAACCCAGGACTGAATTACTGATCCCTTCCCAGAAGAATGCAGTTGTAGCCTCTTCTAGAAAAACTAGTTACAGTTTTGAGAGGGGAACTGCTTACCTAGTTTGGGTTAGAGCCCAAGCCCCAGAGTGGAGGTGCAGGTGTGACCATTTGAGGACTTGCAGGTAGCTCACCACATGCTTTGCCACAGAGCAGCTCCCATAGCCAGGATCACATGGATCACTCCACAAGTAGGATACCCAGGCAGGGTGTCATAATAAGGCTTTCAGGATTCACCATAACAGCTTCAGCACCCAATATTTGAATTTTCACAGAGGTTTTTACCCAGTGTATAGATAGGTGCCTGTGCCTGGTGCTTCTCCAGACAGCAATAGGTTTCTGCACAGGGCAGACCAAGCCTGGGACTTCTTCCATCTCATACAAAAGATAGCTGAAACTACTGCATTTCTGCAAAAGGAGCTTTAATTTCAAATAACTGGCACTTTCTGATGACAGACACTTTGGTGAAAAGTTCTTGACTGTCTCTAACTTTCATAGGAAACTTTATGGATTGGTTTTTGCTTTAGGTTTCTGCTTCGTTCTCTCTCGTGTGCATATACACTTCTACAACATCAAGCTCAAAGAGGCCACAATTCCACTTGAGGCTTCCACATGTGAATAAATATAACATTAACTGTGGTGCATACAAAGTATATGTCATTATCTGTCATAGAAATAGCAGCCTTGCTTCTGAGTTCAGGGAGTTCAGATTGAAACTCTGACATTTTAGATCACTTCTCCTGGAATTTTACATACTTTTTTTAAATATGTCCTGAAAAGCTTATTCTCAGGCAGTGAACAAGGTCAAAATGGACTCTGTTTTCAGTCTGTTCATATACTTGGACAAGATTAAAAAGCTCTTATCAGTTCATTCAAAGAAGCTAAAACAAAGAAAAATGAACCAGGGAAAAAAAAAGACAAACTGCTTTATGAATGACTCAACTAATAGGGAAATCAGCTTTCTTGGCTTGGGTGCCCTCCTTTCAGCTGCACCCATATACCCATCCTACAGTAAGCCATGTCCCCTTCGGCTCCTCCAAGGATCACAAAAAGTGCACTCTGGGGCAGAAGCAGTGTGTCGTGACCCAGATCTGCTTGTTTGTCCATCAGTAGAAGCATTTGTTCAGCTCTCTCCTCTATCTAGCTGTCAGTCTCCACAAATCTGGTAGAAGCATGATTATTTTGGAAACATCTATCCCATGCCTATTCATTTGGTTGAAACAGGACAATGAGTTTAAAAGTCATTTTCTGAGGTGAATGGCACAGGTCAGCAAATGAAGTGATCATTTGGGCCTCATGTTCTTTTTAGAAAAGCTGGGTTTAAAAACCCCCAGAAAATAGAAGCAGAGAGAAGTAGTACTAGGCTTATTAGCATGACCAGAAAAGAGAGAGCTAGTCAGTGACAAGAATAGATACCAATAATTAGACCTTCAGCTTTAGGGATTCAGAAAGCAATTTGCACTTTAAGCAACACAATATATATTGAAACTAATAATATCCAATGTCTTTTTTATTTTTGATGTCATTGTTCTAAAGAGAGATCAAGTTGGGGCTTTTTTAGTTATTCATGTTGTTTAATATCTTAATTGTAATTTAAATGACCAGAAAAGTTATTGATTAAAAGTTATTTAAACCTAAGTGTTCGGCTTTTTCTGATGGAGCCAGAGAACATTCTAATGTACATTTCTAATTCTTTGTACAAATCAGAGTAGAAAAAGAATTAAATGTGAGTGAAAGCTATTTGCTGTAATGAAAATCAAATCAAAACAGAGTGAATTTTTCCTGATATCATATGTAGTTCACTACAGTATTATGATCTATCTACATACACCTCCAAATAGATAATCTCAAGTTATAATTATCCAAAAATCATCCAATTGCTCAGTACATTTCAGCAGGTTATCATGCTGTTGCTTTGTAAGCAGCCATGTCCCTATGAAATCTGAGCAGTAGCCTGCGACAGATTTAATCCTTCAGACAAGGATTTCCATGCCAGTCACCATCCTAAATTCCTTCTGTAATCAGCAGGGAGGAAGAGACATGGATTTAATTAATCTTGTCCTAGAGCAGATATCTAAAATAAAATAAATCACCCCTCAAAATTATGATTATTCTCCACTGTCCATAAAGGATACATTGATGATTGTATGGGTCTACCCTAAAGGTAGAAAAGGTGCTCCCACCTGTGATGCCTGCCTGTGTGGGGACTCGATCCATCCCCACTGAGGAACACAGAAATTTCTCTTAGCTCACATCACTATAAACTCCAGTCCTCGCTTAAGAGATCGTGGCTTTTCACAGTATGAAAGAAGGCATATTTCAGATTCATTAAAAAGGGAAGATATCTGTATTTCTGTGAAGCTCCTTGCTTTCGGGGAATTGAACTAGATTTCTCTTGATATCCCACATTATGAAAAGATTCACTTCTAGCCTGGCATTCTTCACATAAGTTTGCTTCTAGACCATATTTATTTGCTGATGCAATCTTTGTCTCTCTCTGAAATGTTTTTCTGTAGAGCAGATGGCAAAGCATGCATGTGCCAGGAAAATTAAGGTATGATTTGAATAGTATTTTTGTATTCATAAGTTAAGTCTTAATTATCTTTCTTCATAGAACTCCATCGTATCAAGGTTCTTGTTGTTCAAGAAGACCAATGAACAAATTGAAGCTTCAAATATAATTTAAAACTTCCTTAATTTAGGCTCTGATACTGAAGTTCAGCTGCATCCCCAATTTGTTATCTCCAAAGGCAAATCACTATTAGTTCTGGGTTTTGCATCACTGTAACTGATTTTTTTCAGTTAAATTCTGGGTTTCATTAGCCATTTGGATTCAGAGAACCAGGAGGCAGAAGTAAAATGTTAAAGTTTTCTTTTTGGAGGCTGGGTAGAGGCTAGAAAAGAACCGGGTGAGATAGGATTGTAACCGCAGCTTCTCAGAAGGAAAGAAATTCCACTAAGAAGGAATAAAAGCCAAAGAAAGAGCTTCTGAAGAACAATTCTCTATATAAGACGACCCTGCAGGGGACAAAAAAGCACAAAGGAAATACTTTTGGTAAACTGGAGCTGGGAGAAACTCTTCTTAAAATTTGAATAGTTCCCTCCCTGCATTTGTAATATGAAGCTTGCACCCAGAAGTCCAGATAGCTTCCAGATGAATAAATATCTGTTTTGACCACACCCCATTTAGCCCTGTTTTGCTTGTTTTTCTGTTCACTGACCCGTGCTAATCTGTACCCTTATCCCCACTGCATGTTCTGTCACTTGTCAGGCAATAGGCTTAGAAGTTGCAAGCCTTGCTTCAGTCCCCTGGCAGCAAGTCAACCAGTCAGATGGCAAAGCTGGATAATTACTGCTTAGCCCTAAACACCTTAACATTTGTTTGCATAGATTTGTGTCCTAGCAACACCAAGACACTGAACCACAGGGCAAACTTCCTTTTCCCTGAATATTTTCTGTAAGGAAAAAGATGCAAGGGACTTTAACACAGACACAAAATGGTAGTTACCAAGCAGGATTACCAGGGACTGAGATATGTGGACTGTCCTCTGTGGTTGACTTGCTGTCATTATAGTGTAGAAGAGATCACTGGGCTTCATTCTTCCTTCTTTTATGCCTTTACAGAAAAGTGTACATGGCTCCATTGTGGCCTAAAGGTTTTCTGGGGGGAATTGCCTCTGCAGAGGTGCTTAGAAGAAGGCCTAAAAAATAGGCTGTGGCAGAGACAAGAGAAAAAGCCAGCAAGAAGACATCAGGTCACATGTTTTAAGTAAAGCTAAAGTTTTCTTTGTTTATTCTGTGCAATTTGCTTATGATGACTTTTGGCTTTTCGGTTTCTCCTGATTGCTGTTTTTCATGGCTGAAGCATCCTGACTGGCTCCATCTGGAAGAAATAACACTGGTCAGGGGAGTAAGGAAGGTGCTTAAGTAAGACTGTGCCACGTTCAGTGCTGTTTCTCTGCTGAGCTGGCTGCAGCCTTTCCATGATGTCAGTGTTCAGTATGTAGCAGTCTACATTGGAGTAATGATGGCAGCTGCGGAATGATCATGCTACGTGTCACACTCATGCATGAAGCGAGGTGATCCTATGTCCACAAAATGGAAGTCTTGAAAGACTTCCTCAGTCATGAAATTGTCCTACAAACACTGGCAATTAGGTTATGCAACTCTGTTCATGGTCTGAAAGGAAAAGTAACTAAAGAAGCTTCAGTATTCAATGTAACTACCTTCGTTCCTCACCATTGTGTTGCTCCTACTCCAATTCAACTCCAGTAGCATTTATGCAATTGCTTTTGCATTGCATCCTGATAAGCATTGGGGTGATTTAAAGCTATGTTAAACACGACAGATGCAGACACAGAAATGGCAGGACACTTTAGAGTCCAGAGTAAGCATCTTCAAAATACCTGCCCCATTAGTCAACACTGTTCTGCAAGAGCAAACAAACTCAACTTGGGACTGGATTTATTGCCTGTTCATAATAACTTATGAAAGTCTTCAGAGGCAGCCTAAATTGTATGTCCAGGGAAAACCATACCTACTATCTCAGGATGTTCAAGGTGTTTATCAGCCACATCAACCAGCTCCGCCGTGCCTGACCTCTCCAAACCATCTCAGTTAGATCACATGGCCAAGAGACAAACCAGTCCATAGTATTTCCTGGAGGAACATTGACCCTGCTGTCAGTCAGGGCAGTTGGAAAGCATAAGCAACCTTAAATTGGAACGGAAGAGATGTGGATGTTCAGAGATTTCAGAAATGCTTTAAGCTTCAGGATTGCAGATTCTTCAAGTATATTCTACTTTCGTCCCCTAAAATGTCATAAGGTCCACAATTGTGAGGAAATCAGGACTTGATTATCTTGCAGCCTATGGTATTCAGCATCTCATAGATCAGATTCACAACTCAGAGATACTTTTTACTTAGCATTTTTACGTGACTGTAATGTGCACAATACTTGTTATGTGATATTCTAGTACAAGCTTCTATTACAGCAACAATACCAATTGCAGCTTGCAATGTTACTGCACTACTCCAGTAAGACCATGTTCCTTTTTTCTATTTTAGGTGGGGGCATTTTCTTTTAAAGGGATGTGAGGGGTAGTTACTGTGGTTTTATGGATAAGCAGTACAACATAAGCACCCCACAAATCACTTTTCCAAAGCATAAAAACATTTTTTGACAATGTGCTAGAGTGGTTCTATTCTCTAATTACTGATGTGCTCCCTTGAATCTGTCTAGAAAAATAGATGGCATCTTAATATTTTTTTTTGTTCCATAAGCAAATCCTGCAATACTGATATAATCTTGTTTTATTCTCTTGGCTAGTTAAACTATTGCAGGAAGAAACATAAAATTATAGTGCTACCATTAATGATGCACGGGAAAGAGTAATAAAGCCCTTCACTTTGAGAACCTCAGAGGACTTAAGTACCAAAATTGAGATCTGGGTGGAATGTAGGTTCCTGACTGAGTTGATATGAAAACTGCCACAAAGCCACTACCCAGCCTCATATGTGAGTGTCCTGGGGGAATGAGCTCAGCTGGATAAACACCCTGTTGAAAGGTCTGGGTTCTCATCTGTGTTTTCATCCTGGTCAGCACTAACAAGGACACAGACCGACCAGTGTGCTGTACACACTGCCAGATGGTCACTTTGGGGATTCTTTGGGTTTGCTTGGTCCATCTCATCCCAAAAAGGAAGCAGCAATGGACATGGACATGGAAGATGGCCAAAATCTGGCTGCCTGACATAGGAAAGAGGTCTCCAGCCTGTGCTGTCCTACAGTCCTCACAAGCAGACCTTCTCTTGGGTGCAACCACAGAGCTTAGGTCAGGAATCTGCTTTGGCCCAGGTGTCAGTGGACTGAGAGCCACTGGACCCACCACATGCTGGTGATCTGGAAATGGATTTGGATGCAGGTTGGGACATAGTCAAGCCCTTGAGAAACTAGACCTTTGTACACATTCGGATAAGTTATTTGAGATGCAAAAAGCACTCTTCCCCTTGTCTTGGGACAGAGATGACTCCTCAGGGAAGAACCACTGGTCTCACAAGAGTTCCTCTAGCTGAACCTGCAAAGAAGTCCCACCATGTCCTAGCTAGTGAATGTTGTCCAGTGAGCCTTTCGCCTTTCCATCCACCCTTTCCACCCCCCACTACAAGAATGGAGCCCAGAAGAGCCGGATGTCAGTAACTAGGGCACAGCAGCTGGAGTGGGACACAGCTCTGTTGCTTATCCCCTTTCCTCCAAATGAGATTCACATTTCTTTGCTACTTGATCCTTCTGCAACTCATCCACCCAGACCCTAGGACTTGGCAGGACTGAGCAAAGCAAGATGTGCTCCAGCCGTGTCGATGCTCCTGGAGAGGGCTGTTCCTATCTGATGTGGTTAAGTAACTTCAGGGATACTGTAACCACCACAGCTAACAGGGTGCATGATGTTGCACCCAGCTGCCTGGTAGAGGGAGTCCTACTATCTAGTTGTACATGCTAGCTTTTATACATATATATTTTTAGGGTACTTTGTTTCTTTAAAATCTTTCTCCCTTCAAAATGATTTAATGAGCTGTGGGCTAAAAGGTTATTCTGTCATAAAAGTCCTTCTTCATGTGAACAGAATACCTTTAGTGATGGTACACCTGATTTATAGATAAGAGTTTGGGCATGGGGCAGTGACACAAGTCCACCCTTTGAAAACGGAGTCAGTGGAATGCATACCTATAAGGTGAACTCCCAAATCTCATATATACAGGAGATCTTAAGGATTTCTGTGCTAAACCGATTGGATCCATTACCCAAAACTGTACTAGTTTGCTAGCTTTCTTTACAAATTAATATGTAGAACCAACATCCACATAACGAAGCAGTGTTCCAGACATTGATAACTCTTTTCTGAAGTTAGTAAACAAAAAGAAAGACTGAACAGTCTGTATTTAAGGCATTGAAATCTTCTTCCGGAGGCCTTTTTACATTCTTGGCTGTACCTGAAACGCTTGATGATTTTGTCCAATGTGTTTTGTAGTTTAGCCTCTGTATCAGTTTTGAAAAAGGGAGAGAAAATATTTCACAGTGAGGATGTCTAACATTATAGGATCTAAATGTTTTAGACAAGAACTACTAATCCACTGATGGAAAATAAATTACTTAACTTTGGGTGGTTAGACTTCTTCCAGAGGATCCCAATTCAGATAAGTCTTGAACAGTCACAACCAGTTGGGACTCTTCTGCCTTTATCTCAAAACGATTAGAGAACACCACTAACCACCAGTAAAGCTGTGTGACCTTTGGTACTGAAAGAAGTGGAGTTGACCATCATTTGGAAGTTACTTGTATTCCCTGAACATTGACTTAAGAGTTGTGTGCCCCAGACTTGGTTTACACCATACAGTGTGCTTACGTGTGATGCACAGACCAAGAGGAAGTACCAAAGAGGAGTGACATCTGAAATAGTAACTCTATCTTGGTGCTTAATTACGGGTCTGGGCTAGGCACTCTACTGAAGACTGTGATTTACATATCAAAAGTGCTTCCTGGACTTCTGCATCTATTATTTTTAAGAAGTGGGGTTTGTATTATAGTAGAGTGGTCAGAGTCCTGCTTTGGGCATTTAAGACTAGACTGCAGGCAAGATTGCATTGAGGCAATTTCACTCCATCTGCAAAATTTTCAAGGAACATAAAACACTTGAGAGGAAAGGAGGTGGGGGAAGAGAAGGAAAGGGATACTGTAGAACATGTAGTATATAAAATGTGTAGCAGTAATGAAAGAAAAACCACAGCCCTGAACGACAAACAATTTAAAGGTAGAATAAAAAAGATGGAATTTACTTCTCAGGCAAATCAAGAATTTCAGGTGAACTATTCTGTGCCATTGCTCAACTTTAAAGCACAATTTATATCTACGACTCCAATAATTTTTTTACCTAAATTAAACGGTTTTGACATTAGAATTAGGACAAAAAGAGGATTTTGGGACAGCAGAGTTTCCATCATGTTTTCTAGTCCTCTTGATTTTTCCATTGGAAGAAAACCTGACAGGGTGATTGATGAACTGCCACACATCATGACTTGCAGTTATAAAAAAATATGAAAAAGCTGTGAAGCACAATATGAGATATTCCCCAGCCTACAAAAAAAAAGAACATTGAAAACCTTGTAGTGGTCCAGAGACCCTTGTCACTGGAAAAGATTGAGGATTTCAGGAATATTTCAAATGAAACTGAGAACTCAGATTGTCTGTGGCTGGACCAAGGAACTCCAGCTTTATAGTTTCAGTTTTTTCCCCTGAGCAACTTATTTCTTTTTCTTTCCCTATATATTGTGAAAACTAATGGCTACACACCACTTTGGGGAAAACATAGCATGAGTTTAAAAGCAAATAATAAATTCTATTACTATATCACATTTCCTCCAAAGATCGCTAAACACTGTATAAAGACATTGACTCAACCACTATCTGCTGACACTGGACTATTTAAGTTAACTTAATATTTTGAAGTTATTGATGGAAAGGATGAAAAGATTTTAACATAAGTGGACACTGGATATATTAAGATCCTGAAGCATAAACAGAAGATGCATAACAGGGCATATGCTTAAGGTATACAAAATTAGAAAGGTAACAGAGCAAGTAATCTGCCTGTTCACTTATTCTCAAAATGCAGGTTAATAAGGCTATGACGAAGCTAAAAAAACGCTTTAAGGTTGATAAAGACAGATACTTTAGGGATGTTCCCTTCCTCAACTTGACCCAGACTTGTTGCTTAATTGATTCACTTTAAGTTCAAATTCTTGCTTTATTTTTTGATGTTGTTTAATAAATAAGACTACTTCTCTCATCTATATGTCTCTCTGTAAGTCATCTTTAGAGCTGATATATCACAGATTAGCATAGCACTTTAAGTGTATCAGCATCTATATATAGTATACATATTCTATCACGTGTATATAGTAGAATACTACAACATTTCCAATGGCAATGTAATAATTTACGTTTTTACAGAATATATGATACACTTTGTTTAAGCGATTCATTTCTGTATGTTTTAGTACAGTATATGTAAACCACTTTCAGTGGCAGATTCAGTGTGGGTTTGGGCATGCCTGGCTGCCCAGCCAGTCTTGCATTGAATTTCCCAGAGTAGGACAAAGTCTCCAGTCCCTCTGACCTTAATACAGAACAGTCCTCACATCAACAGCAATGATGCTTCCATTAAAAATAAACCACCAAAAAGCCCCAATTCCAGAATGCACTGAGCATTTCCTCACAGGAAGTAAGAGTTGCCTATCAGTGTTATCTCAAAAGCTAGATGCGTAATTAAACATACTCTACATAAGGACACAGAGTGAAAAAAGGGCAATAAGGGGTCAGGCCAAAGTTCTACCAAACTGAGTGCTTTCCCCCCAGCACTGACAAAATCTGTTCCCTGGCAGAGAGTGTAAATAAAGAATGTGGTAAGTAAACATGAAACTTTAAATATTATCCTAGTCTTCAAACATCTGTAGCTCAGAGACTTTCTGAGATGGAGACTCTGTTGAGCAATCTCAGTTGATTGCTCTCCCTTGACTTGTTCATGCAAACTTTTAGCACTCGCAGCATCTTGTAACAGGAGTTCTGTGGGCTGAATTGCAAGAGGAAAACCTCTTTGTTTGAGCTCTTAGGACTAACACTGTGAATTAAAATTAAAAAAAAAAAATCAAATGACAACTAGGTTTACAACTTCACATTGTAATAGCAACCATAAATAATATAATATTGCTCTTGGCTTCTGATAAAATGGGATACTCCGATCACCTACATTGTTCTTTTTAACACATATTCAAAAAGCAACTGCTTGATTTTATTTAGCTTAGAATGACTTGCAAATTACTCCAGTGGAAAAAAAAGCATCCTGTTTGAGACATTTGTGACAAGTAATACAAATCTCACAAAACCTGAGATATCACTGTCATTATCTGTTACAAGGTTACTTTATGTATTCCTTGTCAGAAAAGTAAGAGCCGTGCTAAAGCATTTGCTTAAAATTAGCAATTACTTTGTCTTTTAATAACACAGCTACAGAACTAAAGGCAATTTAGTGAAAATTTTATACCTCGTCACATATATGCTACCACAATCTTTACACTTTTAGTACAGAACCTTAAAATTACTTTATATATTAGGGTCAAAGGAACTGTCCTCAAGATGTCTGCTCTATAGAAAGCAGATGATGATAATGGATATGATAACACTACCCATATGTAGCTTTCACACTGCCTTACTTATTATTTATTGCTACAGTCCAATAATGGAAAAAAAATCAATCATCTACTTTATCCTGGCTATTACTGGATTCAATGTAACCAGTTTGGGTTTGTTTTGGAATTATAAATCAAGGATGCAAGTTCATTTTCCTGTTCCACAAATGCTTAAAGTTTTTACACACATCCTTAGCAACTGACACAGATTACATCAATGTCACCTTCCTTCAGATGCCCGAATAGCTTATGCAGTCAGCCCTGGGTTGCATGACTTGGATCAACTCTTTGCAAGAATTCTTTATTCACTCTCTTGCAGCCTAATTAAATAAAAGCAAAAAACAAACAAGTCTCACTCTGTTTCAGATTCTGTTTCCTTGGATATTTTTATGAGGATATCTTCAGGATGTGCATGCAAAATATAACTACCCACAATACACTAATAATCATACATTTTTTCAAATTCAGCTCTATAAATGTACCTTCACCTAAAGCATCGATACCCACATTCTTCTTTCTCAGGCTTGTCTGACAGAAATAAAACTTAAGGCAAAGCCTTAGACTCCATAAACTCATCATACCTGGACTCACAGCTTGAACACTTTATCTTCGAACATCCAGACTGCTTGTTAGCTGACTTCCCAGCAGACTTGACCTTTGCCAACTAACACAGTTCAAGGATAGTGCACACCAAGCGCCATTTCCAGTGGGCTCTATGGACAACACTGTTCAAGCCTGCTCCCTATCAATGGTATCTCAGCAGGCTTTGCATCCTCAAATATTACATGTTTTCAGTAACACACCTTAATTTAACTTTTCTTGAAAAACTGCTGGGAAGACAACTGTGGAGTCAAAACTTTCAAGCAAAAGGTGATAGTCAGTCACTTTCAAACACAATTAACTGAAAAAAACCCCACAGACATAAGTAAGTACTATGTCAGAAGACCACAGGAGAGCTATGTAGTGTCAATTGGCCAGTCTGATCTTAAGGGAAACACAGCCCTAGATAATACCCACATGAGCTAGGTTATGCCTCTAGGCTTCACAGCCGGAGGCTGCATCCTGGCCACCCACTATTTAGTAGAGGCATAGTCAAATATGTCTCCAGTCTTTGGTGAATGAGAAGAATCAGCTGTATATAAGTGATACTACCTGTCTCTTATCACTGAAGTAAGTGGGCAAAAGTGGTTCTGTGGACTGAAAATATTTGATAAAGTAAAATTCTTGAACATAGTCTCATTTTACTATTAATTTGCAAGGACAATGCTTTAAAACTCCTTAGAAAGTGCCAAATTTCTTCGGATACCCTTCCAGGACAGTTCAAGTACAGGTTTGCACTGAACAACCAGATCCTACACAAAGTCCCACCTTCTCATCTAAAGCTATTTTAAAAGCTTATTGAAATCACTGTAACCACAGCAGACAAGTCTCTATTTGAAAAACTGAGGAACCTCCACCCTTCTGGAAATTCCCAGTTCCCAGAATGCTGCACATGCATTGCCATTTCATTTACTGCTCCAGACAAAGTTTAAATGAAGGGAAATGGACAATATAAAATTTTGCATCATATTATAACCAAACGTCTGGCTTGCTGAAACCTTTTTTTGACAGGATGAGCACACTTAGCCAGATCACATGTGTGTTAATTATAGCAAGAAAGACAACAAAATGACAATAGTTAAAACAAATCCTACCAACAGGAAATGGTTATCAAGCTGTGATAAAATGTTTATCAGGAAAGGTTGTTACACTATCCAAAACATTTCCTGTCTGTAACATTTTCTGTGGGAAAAAGAATGACTGTGGTGCTAGAAATAGCATATTTGCAAGGAATTAGGTAACAGTACTTCCAGAAAATGGTAATAGTCACAGTTCTAGCTTGTGTCCTCTTTTCTCCTTTGTACATGGTATGAAGTAATTAACCTATTGAAATATTTACTTAAAATAAAAATTATAAATAATTATATTTCCATCACCAAGACTTTTCAAAACTAGGAAGAAATTGATTTGTTGTAAACATAATGGATAGTATCACAAAACCACAACAAAACTGACATTTGGATATAAACAGATTTGCCAGGACCAACCTATAAGACATAACTAAATATGCATCCACCTTTAGCCTGTACCCAGGGCTAAACTGTAGCAGTTGTTCTACCACCTGATATCCCCTCCCCAGCTGAGAAGGGGAATCAGGGAGAAAAAGGAGAAGTCACATGGGTTGAAGTAGAAGCAGATTGAATGAAATAACAAAACTGATACAGTCACCAACATAAAGTATGCAAGGTTCTACTCAGCCTGCTCCTTGAGGTCAACAGCAGGAGCAGAAGGCCATAAGAGAGGAGCCTCATGAAGAAGAAACCTACCTTCACTGAGCTCCCTCCTTTTATAGTGAGCATGATTAAGTGGTATGGGATACACCTGTGAGTCAGCTGCCTTGATTGGATCTCCCAGCTCACTTGGGGCTACTCATGGCCTGCCTGCATGGCTGGTCCATGGGTCTGTTCCTGGGGAACCAGGGCAGTATGGAAGCAAAATATATGATTCCTTCTAGACTTGTTGCTCTATCAGCTGTGTGAAGACTAACTTGTAGTCTTAAAACATTGCATTTCAAAAAAAAAAAATAAAAAAAAAATAGTAAAATAGTGAACTTCAATGGATTTTCAAAGGAAATTCAGACATTAAAACTGCTTGCATACTTTGAACAATTAGGTTATTGCAAAGTAATCTTTTTATTAATCATCATTTATATGAAAGATATTTTGCCTTGATTAAAAACAGTTGTATGTTCCTATTTTAACTATAGTTCATATTACTTTTTTGAAAATCTTTTGTAATTTCCTGTACATTAAATTGAACTAATGACAGAATCCTGAAAGTGGAAAGGACCTCAACAGGTCATCTGATCGACTTCCATGACCTGAATTAGGATCGACAAAAGTTATTTTGCTTCTGATATACGATCTCTAATGATGGAAACTACAACCTCATTGGGCAATGTTTCCAGCTTCCTTATTTTTATTGTGAGAGCAATTTTCTCTATTGCCAAAGCTGAAACTCCTTTGCTTCAATTTTCCTCCTAATTATCCAGGGAAAAAGAATTCCCCTTCCTCTTTGCAATAGCATTTTATATACTTCAAAATTTTCTTTTCCCTCAGTCCTTTCTTCTTCAGTCTAAGAAGCCCTATTCCTTCAGTCCTTCCCCAGCTCTGTTTTAATTGTTTATTAAGTTCAACTTTCCTTGAACTACTTAGTTGCTTTACCACCTTCTTGAAACACAACTTTCTGCAACTGTTCTACAACTTTCTGGAGCTCCCATAACTGGGAACTATATTCCTTTGAAACTCTCTCAGTACCAAGAAAAGGGCAATGTTCCTTTTCTGTTTTAAGATACTCTTTTTAAACATCCTAGTATGACGTTTACTTATTTTGCAATGACTCAGTGCTACTGTACTAGCTAAAACTAGCCTGCCTTTCAGTGCTCTGCCAGTCCTTTCCAACTTCATATCAATCAAAAATGTAATGAGTGTCATCCAGGTCATTAATGAAAATATTGGAAAGAACTGGACTCATGACAGACTTTACAGAGCTTTATTAAATACATTCATTTGGATAGAGAACTGTTGCTAACCACTATGAGCAAGGCTGCCACCACATATGGCAATGAATTTTGACCTTCTGTTAATTGAGTAAGATCTACAGTTATGAATGTCTGTAACGAAAGACATTCTGATGTGAAATGTCCTACATATTATCAAAAGCTACAGAAATATCTCCTCTGTATTTGACTGGTGTAGCTGTCAATTCATATATATCTGTCAGTTAGAAAGTTAGAGGCAAAAATAACTGAAGACAAACTAGCAGTACTAATTTTATAGTATTAATATTTTTGCTAATTTTATTTTAGTTTATTGTAGTAGGCTATTAATAAAGCAAGTACACTACAAGGCAAGTAGCAGAGAACAAATAAGGGCAGCACTAAGATAACGTAATTAGTTTTAAGGATTGCTTGGATCTTGGTCAACTTGAGAAGAAAAAATATATTAAAGGCAGAAAAAGCTACTGAATCACAGTAAATCATTTTGCTACAACAAGATGACTTGATATATTGATCCATAGTGACTCTAGGGTACTTAATGCTCAGATCTTCCCTTCAATTGAATCAGGGATGTGGTCAGAACACAAAATCAGACTTCATGAGTTTGAAAATTCAGGGATCCACCAGTTTAACTGAGGCTTCTTAGCCTTTATCTGCTAAGAGGTTTTACTGTCAGGAATTTAACCAACCTAAAAGCACATTAAAATATTTCATTGGTTTTTTGGACCTTTGTCCAATAGAAGAAGACAACTCTTGTTAAGTATCTGCTTCTTGGAAACTTCCCCCTTCTTTAACTTGCTCAGTCTGCATCAGTTCTAACAACATTATATAAACCCAGCCCTAAATCTCTTAAACTTCCTCTTATCTCGCATCTGTTGACAGAACTTATCAGCCTAGAGTTGCCTTCCACTTATGTTATTTTGCTTCCATGAAGGTTAAAATGGGTCTCTTGTGCTGTCTAATAACTCTGCAGACAACAGCAGTTTCTCCTGGTGTTCATAACTGAAATGTCATCCCCCAAAACCACAACACAGGTAATGAGAACCCTGCTACTGAGGTCAGAAGCTGGTTTTATTTTGACCTGAAGGGACTCCTAGCTTTCTCACTTCCTTCCCGCTGACAGACTCTCTAAGAAACAACACAACAAAAGGTTTACTCAGCACCTTTAAATTGCAACTGAGTTTAGCAAAATCTGTCTGCACCTCTGCCACCTTGCCCCAGCAGTGCAGTAGTTTGGCTCAAGTACAGAAATTGTAACTACTGAATGAGAACTACAAAAGTCCGTGTTTTTGTAGCAAACCCCAAAACAATATGTAGGTCCAAAGCTTTCTTGTCATCTAGGAAGTACAGAAACCCTTCCCAATGGTTCAAATACTTCAAGAAGATCTGTTAATTAATGTGAGTTCAGTCTGCTTGTAACTATATTTGATGGAACTGGATGGATGGCAGGGGCAGCACTCAAGACAGTATGTTTTGATGTGCTCCAGCCAGAGTTCTGTAGCTGATTTGGAGTATCAGATTACCATGAGTTCAAGAAGACAGGAGCAGGTGACAGCTCTGGATGCTACTGTGGGAGGACAGTTTGCATGTGAGAAGAGATGACACTTCAAAAAATACAGAGCTACCATTTAGATGTTACAGATAATAATTTTATAAAATGTTTTGGAAAAAAAAGAAATACTACTTCTAGATACCTCCACTTTTATTAGCTGGGTCTCTAAAAAAACCTGCTCTACTCTCTGTTTCTTGTCTTTGGCTTCCTCTGGTCCTTAGTAATAATTCCTTCATCCTTCTCCTTGTGGTATCATATCAAGGTGTAGCAGACTGAGTACTATAAGCCAAATGTTTGGATGCAAAATCTCTCCCTTCCCAAACTACATGGACTAAGCCCATCCTCTTTTTTGTAGTCTTGGAGAAGAACATGGCCGTGCTCCATATCGCTTCTAGTTTTGTAGTCACAGAACAGCATGATCTCCAAAAGCAGCTCGGATGAATCTGTGGCGTCCACATAGGATCACTGTACTCTGGCACTTATTTACTACAGCTCAGGCTGGCCTATGGACCTGCCCAGTGACTCCTGGAGGGCTTGCGGAATGTACACTCTGTGAAGGTAAGCAGACCCTGCTTGGAGAACTTGCATCCTAAAACACCAATGGTGTGCTGAACTGGTGCTTAAATATTGAAAAAATAAACAATTATTTCATGCTGAAGACATAGTACTGAAGAGAAGCAACTGAAATCCTGAACTTTGGTGCTTGGACCAACAAGTCAGTTCACTGATTGTCCTGGTTCTCCAGGAACTGACCCATGGACCAGCCATGCAGGCAGGCCATGAGTAGCCCCAAGTGAGCTGGGAGATCCAATCAAGGCAGCTGACTCACAGGTGTATCCCATACCACCTCATCATGCTCACTATAAAAGGAGGGAGCTCAGTGAAGGTAGGTTTCCTCTTCATGAGGCTCCTCTCTTATGGCCTTCTGCTCCTGCTGTTGACTTCAAGGAGCAGGCTGAGTAGAACCTTGCATACTTTATGTTGGTGATTGTATCAGTTTTGTTATTTCATCAAATCTGTTTCTACTTCAACCCACACGATTTCTCCTTTTTCTCCCTAATTCCCCTTCTCAGCTGGGGAGGGGGTATCAGGTGGTAGAACAACTGCTACAGTTTAGCCCTGGGTACAGGGTAAACATAGACACTCATTTACAACTGTTTGATTCCTGCTATATTCTCATTTAATATCTAGTTATATTTTTACAGTGTACAAAATAATCCTGCTGAATTAAAGTAAAGTAAACATCAGTTAACCAGAAAAGAAAATTATGTCAACTTTAATCAAATATTATTGTGAAGACTAAGGGGAAATGCAGATAATAAAAAGCAAATTAAGAAAGATTCAAAGCTTAAACTGCTGAGTTTGTTTATTGTATTGGAAACAATACATCGCTAGCAGGGAAAAAAAGGGAAATACAATCCTGGTACATAATCACAAGAGTGTGTAAGATGAGAGAGGCACATCTTCCACCCAGTGCTGTTGAGTTATACATCTGACATTACATTTAGGAAAGTGTAAGAACAAACTGGAGATGGCTCACATGAAAGGGAGAAAAAGAGACAGGTGCAGAACAACTGGCAAGTAAGGAAAGAGAGACATAACCAGATCAAGCTTTTACCTGACATAAAAAATGGAGACCATTTCTCACTTTCACTGACAGAAATTTGTGCTCCATTGCTGATTTGATTTCCTGTGGTTGTTAAGTTCCCTCTTGCTTCTTGTTAAGGCTTTTTCCATTAAATTAACATGACACCAGTACCTAGAATTTTCTCATTGTAAGGAACCTATGAATTGTAATCACCTCTAAACTGTTTTTAATAAGCCAAAAAAATAATCTCTTTAAGCATCCTTATTTTCAAATCATTGATCATGTTCGTGCAGACCATCCCATTTTCAACTTCTCTATCACAATGCATAGTAGCATTATGTGCAGTGTCCCACTAGTTGGCTTAAAATACTAATTACTGGAGGCAAATTACCTTTTAACTACTGTTGATTCCTCTTTTCATTCAGGAATCACATTAGCCTTTTTCACTTCTACAGCCTCTGGCACTACATTTTCAGTTGCTGCTCACTGACCTCAATCCTTTAGCTAAATGTTCCAGAACGTAATTTATCTGCTTGTAGATCTACATTCATTGCTTCTAGATTTAAGGACTTCACTGTATTAAACTGCACTTTGTTTCAGTGGGTCAAATACTCCACTTGTTCTAGTGATTCTAAGTGTGACCTTCAGCCTAACACAATAGGCTGCATTTCCTTGAGTTAAATAGAGTATAACTTTACGAAAAATACCCAATGCAGTTTTAAAATGTGCACTGAGGAACCAATAAACAGCTCGCAGCCCAAGATGAAACTTGTTTTAGGGGACAATTACTCTTTGGTTTACTGTCAGTCTGAAAGTGAATAGCTTCAGCTTCTCTTGGGTCTTGTTATTATCACTGTCTGCTTGACTGACATTATCAGATATATTATATTTACATATGCATCTAAGATCCAGCAAGTTTTTCCCCCTAACTGTGTTCAAAAAACCAGAAAACTGAGAAGGGAACATGGTAACAAACAACAAGCTGCTTTGTGTTATAAAGTGATCATTTTTATATAAAGAGAAAACAAAACCATTGGACACCACACATAGTACTTATTGAGCCCAGTGCCCCCAAGATTCGTACTACGCAAATCATTATGGAGCTCTCTTTCGAATGAAGAAACCACTCTTAGCAAAAAATACTCTCAATTTTATCTTGGAAGAACCACAGTGACAGAGCTAACAAAACAGAAAACGTACACCCTTTGCAGATCACAATGCATTCAGGATCCATGCATAAAAAGCTGAATGCATTCTGAAGTGTAAAAAATAATTTACAAACTAAAAGGAGATAGTGACTCCACAAAACACCACAGTCAGTGGCAGAGAACATGCATTAGGGGAGTGTGCATTAGGGGATCACATTAGGAAAGAGCCTTGTTCATTGGTACAGTGATACAGGCACTTCATGCATTATAGATATGAAGAACAATGTAGTGTATCACATAAGACTGTCATACAATGCAGCAAGTATGGAGAACATATTGTCTCTACTCCTTTGGTAACTATGAGGACAAGTTCTCGCTACTTTAGGTACTTACACAAACTGCATTTTTGGACATTCGAAGTCTTGTATCCAATTACATCAATCTTTAAAATAGGAGGCTGCAATTCACACAAGAAAAACTGTGACCTCCTCTAGGAGATAAAGGAAGTTAGTTCCTTAGCCCTTAGCCCCAGAGCAAACTTACTCCTTCTGCATAAGGTTCCCACAGCCATAATCTAACAGTGTCATCGAATACCACTGCAAGGTAGCAGGGTATTATCACACTCAAGAGACACAACCAAGCAAAACAGCCAGAATGTTGCTTTTAGGAAAAGTTTTCAAGTCTATCCTCTTTTGGAGTGCTTAATTTTAAACATAGATCTTAGGAGAAATAGAAAAATATCGTCTCATTTCCCTCGGGGGAAAAAATAATGATTGCACAGCATAGCAGTATCTGACATTCCCGTACGGGTCATCTTTGACCACGTGTCTGTGCTGTCACGTGTATTTATGCCCAGGCAACAGCTGGAGCCTTGGTGGAAGGTGGTGTTTTGTCCCTCAGTGCCGTCCTTGCTCTCATCATCTGAACCTTCCCCAGACAGACGGGCCTCGGCAGAGAAGACACAGAAGGGGCTCCCTTGGCCTCTCTTCGCCTCAGCTCAGCACTCTCTGCTAGAAAGCCGCTCCGCAGTGAGGGCCGTCCCCTGGGGCAGCCGGCTCCACGGCCGCACCTGCGCCAGGCCCCGAGGGCAGCGCCCCCGCTCTCCACGCCGCTGCTGCAGTAGGTGGATCCCTGGGAGGCGCTAACCCGCCAGCCCCCGCCCCTCCTCCACACCCCTCCTTCCCTTCGGCGGCTGCGGAGGCGCCTGAGCGCGGCGGAACCTTCCCTTGGCTCGTCGGAGGGAGGAGGAGCCGTCGCCGCCGCCGCTAGCGGGGAAGGTAAGCCGCGGAGGAAGGGGATCGCCGCCGCCTGCCCCGCCCCACCGTCCCGCGGGCAGAGCCCTGCCGCCTCCCCGCTGAGGGGAGCGGAGGCGCCGCGCGTGTGGCGGCTGCTGGCGGCGGGCGGGCCCGTCTCGGCGTCACACCGGGCTGTGGCGGACCTGCGCGCACCGGCTCGCGCCAGCCGCCGCCGCGGGGAGGGGAGGGGCCGCCGCGCTCGAGCGCTTCCCGCCCAGCGGCCGCCGCCGGGGGTTGTGCGCCATGTTAGGCGCTGGGTGAGGGCCGTAGGCAGCTGGGTTTGTACACTGGCGGAAGCCATTTGGTTGGTGCGGGACGTGAAAGCAGGCTTGGGGTAAGGGAAACATGGAGAAACAATGATCCTTCTGTGTGGGGGAGGAGAGATCGTACTGTCCAGGGAGGAGAAATAAACGTGACAGAGTGACACTGGATGTGAATGATGCGATGGACTGTGAAGTAACAGGAAGAGCTTATGTGGATAAAAAGTCAAATGTGTCATTGTTTTGAGAAAATAAAATTATAAGAGTTTTTAATGGTGTTTGCTATAGACCACAAGAGTTGGATTTGGATAAGGATACCGCTTACTGAGAGATATCTCTAGGAATTAGGTCACAGGTGGATTTCTTTCCTAGAGGCATCATTTGGGAAGGATGTGTAGTGATCCAGTTGTTCTTACGTATAACTGCTGTAAGCTTCCCAAATAAGCACCGAGCTGCTTTAGGCTTGCTCTCAGTAAGTAGTGTGAAAAATGTTGAGAAGAGCTCAGGGTTCAATTCTAGGGCCAGTACTCTTCAATGTATTTATTTATTAACGATCTGGATGCCGGAGCTGAATGCACTGTTAGCGAGTTTGCTGATGATACCAAACTGGGAGGTGCTGCTCACTGTCTTGAGGGACAAGAGGCCTCGCAGAGGATTTAGATAGATTGGAGCACTGGGCTACAATTAATGGGATGAAATTTACCAAGTTGAAATGCCAGATTCTACACCTGGGATGGAGTAATGCTGGGCAGAAGTATAAATTGGTAGAGGAGTGGCTGGAGAGCAGCCCTGCAGAAAGGCACCTGGGGGTGCTGGTCTGCAGCAGGCTCAGTGTGAGTCAGCAGTGTGCCCTGGCAGCCAAGAGGGCAAACCCAATCCTGGGGTGCATCAAACAGCAATCAGCTGGTCATGGTGGAGGTGATTATCCCACTGTATTCAGCGTTGATGCGGTCTCACTTTGAGTACCTGTGCAGTTCTGGGCCCCACCACTTAAGAAGTATGTGAAGGTCCTTGAATGTGTCCAGAAGAGGGCAACAAAGCTGGTGAAAGGGCTGGAAGGAATGTTGTGAGGAGCAGCTCAGGACTTTGGGCTTGTCTAGTTTGTAGAAAATGAGTCTGAGGGACGACCTCACTGCTCTCTACAGCTTCTTTAGGAGAAGTGGAGAGAGAGGTGCTGATCTCTTTTCTCCCTGGTATCCAGTGACAGGATGCATGGGAATGGTCCAAAGCTGCATCAGCGGAGATTTAGACTGGACATTAGGAAGCATTTCTTTACCAAGAAGGGGGTCAAACACTGGATAGGCTTCCTAGAGAGGTGGTCGATCCCACAAGCGTGTCAGTGTTTAAGAGGCATTTGGACAATGCCCTTAGCAACACGCTTTAACTTTTGGTCAGCTGTGAATTGGTCCAGCAGTTGGACTAGATGATTTTTGTAGGTCTCTTCCAACTGAAATAGTCCATTAACTTGGAATCTTGGATCATGTTTTTAATTTGATTAAATAAATAGAAATAAAATAGAGGACTAAACAGAGATAGGTTTGAAATTCTCAATTATAGAAGGACAAACTTTGAAAAATCAAGAGGATTAATTAGTGATGTTAGCTGTACTGGAGTCTTGAGGACCCTAGAAGCAAACAAGGTGTGAAGCTCTTTTATACCAAAGGTAGAACCTATTTGGAATTTGTATCCAAAAAAAATGAGAAAGGGGGTCTGCTGAAAAGAATTTTTACCAATCTCAAAAGGGGTTTTAGGAATGAAGGACAGAAAAAGGACAGATAAGCAAAGAAAAATATAGGAGATAAAGTGCAGTTCTAAAGTGAGAATTGACAGAAGTAATTCTGAGTTAGTTATAGGCAATTGTTTTTTAAAGCTTCTTTAGTCATGTAAGTAAAAACAGGAATAGAAGTAAGACACTGAATGATAAAGTTGAGGTAAAATCACTTTGGCATCTTGATGCATATGATCTGTTGCAGTCTGGAGGAGACTGCTGCCATGGGTAGATTTATTATTAGATGCTTAAACTTATTCTGCAAAGAATATAATTTTGTCTCAATTATTTTTAAGAGTTGGGAAACCTCTGTCTGTTTTGTCTGGTTTGCCACTTAACATTGGTCAGTTCTGGTATCAGAAGACTGTTAAAGGAATACCCAAGTGGACACTTACGGGTCATTTACTCATAGAGGAAATGGACTAACTTTTCTTTTATATACGTGTTCAATTTATAGTTGTGTCTCTCTTCGGTAAGATACCATATCTTTCTGCAGACAGCTGTAACTATAAAAGTTTAAACTATCAGAATTCTCAGCTCCAGGTATATAATACCTGTTATGTGAGAGTGTGTGTGTGTGTGTGTATATATATATATACATATATATATATCTATATCTCGATTTATGCGTATGTGTTTGATGCCTATACTAGGCAAATTCTGACTTTGTGTTGGGGAAAGATTGTACCATCCTCCTGCCCGTCCAGGCCTTGCGTGCTGGGTTCATGGGAAGTGCTCTGGCCAGTGCTAAATGTTACAGGGAGGCGTAGCTACAGCCAGATTCGTGCTGGAACTCTTGTTAGACATGGTCTTGAGAAAACTCTTCTCTTGGTGACCCAACATATAGACCTCTTACCTCTAGGCAGGAGCCCTTGTCATGGACCAAGGCTCCAATGTGCAGAAAGGCTGTGCTAAACTAAAGTTTAAAAATACAATACCGGTTTCTTTTACATATTTATTGCATTGTTTTGAATTATTTTGCTCTGTTACATGGTTAATATTTTAAATAAAGTTCTTCTAAAACCAGATCTTTGGAATACATTTGCTTCTCTAAAGTGGGTTCCTTGAACTCTCGTGTCCAAAGGTCAAAATGAAGAATGAGTATAAGTTTCAATTCTACCAAATCAATTATATGGTAAATTAAATTTTATATAGCATTTAAAATAGACAAGAGCTAACGATTCCATCAGTTTTATTATGTTTTTATTTATGTATGGATTACAGGAACTGAAATGTGTTTAGAGTTTGGGTAGCAATTCAGCAAAGAGAAAGAGCTTTTCAAGTTAACTTTCTGAAAGTCTTGGATCATCCACATTAAAAAAAGTGAACAAACGGGGTTTTTTTCAGCATCTCAGGTTAGATTTAGGTTACATTAGATTACATAAGCTTAGATTTAGATACAGGATTGACATCCTGTTCCCAAGAGCCTGTCTATCAAGATATTTGATTATTTTAATACACTTCAAGGTCTGGAGATAATGCTCATTGTTTGTTTTTTTTTTTTCCTTTTACTGCAGAAGTAAACCCTTTATTCTGTGAAAATGGCTCCAGCATCCTCCTATAATGCTTTTCAGCATTGAAGGTAGTTCTTGCATTGTTTCCATGATCTCAAGTACTTGGTTCCATTCAAAGGTGTTTTTGCACTTGTAGAAAAAAGTGTAAATATTTTTAAGTGAAAATATTTTTTGATTGACACCTTCTTATTAGGGTTTTTTATCTGCTGACCTTGATATTTCAGTCAGTCTATTAGAGGCATAACTTTAGTATAAATTTTGTTACTATTTTCTAGTCTTTGTATTTCAGTCTTACATTAGTTTGTTACGTAGTTTCTCTTTCTTATTAGTTGTTAGTGGCTTTATTCAAATCTTCATTTTTTTTTTTCCAGTCAAGTAGATGGATAGCCAAAGATTTGAAATTATTTTTTCAGGGTGACTGTAGGGTTTGTAGAATGACAAAAGAATTTGTGATTTTTTTTTTTTTTTTTTCATCTGCTTTAAACATTTTCCCTCTGGTGGATGATGATGCATTTTTTTCAGTCACTTCCATTCGTCTTGCCTGCTGATAAGCAATACACCATTATACATCAGTGATGATAGACAGCAGTTCTAAGGGGGGAAAAAAAGCAACTGGAATAGGAATGGGAGAAATAAAGAAACTTAATATGAGCAGTGTGTCTTACCATCATATAGGACTTTCAAAAGTTCTAGATGATTTTATAAAAATCAAATTAGTCAATTTCTCTTGCTAGCCCAAAACCCCAAGGTGGGGTTTTTGAGGGTGACGGGAAGGCGTCCCAGGAATCTACATGTGATTTTTCAAAACAAATTTGTCACTTAGAGCAGAAATTTCACACCCAACTCTAACACTTATTTTTAAACCAGTTGGAGAGTTGAAAAATCATGCCCTCTGTTTTCTTTACGGTCTTCTCACTTCTTTCAAAATGATTTTTCTCTGATCTATTTGTTCTTTAGTAAACTTAGATTGAAGGATAATGCTGAGCGTGACTAACAGAACAGTATTCCCACGATCTTCCTTGCTTTTCATATGCCTGTGTTTTCTTTTGTGTGTTGTTTGCATGTTATCCTTCGCTGCTTTCATTACTTGGCAACCAATTTCTTTTTGAGGGTGGTGATGTTACTGAAAAAAAGGCCTTTGAATAGGTTTCAAGTACCTAGCTCCAATATGGCATACTGCCTGCAGAACCTCTGATCACTTCAGTGGAGTCATGCCGGAGGTCCATCCCTGGAGCCAACAGGTGGAACTGGATGTCATGCCAAAAGAGAGGTGGTGTCTTGACAAGATGTTTGAAGCTGTCTTATCACAGATAACTTCAATTAGAAATTTCTGTTGCAATTACCTGCCTTACAAGGTCAAGGACCTCAGTCTTTCAGACTGTCGGTACTTCAGTCTCTCACAGTGTCTTGGATCTAGCCTTTAAACTGTGTGTAGGTTTGCTCTTGCGATTAGTAGGCAGTCAGTGGAGGTTGCATCAGGAGCTGAGAAATCACAGTCTGGTGTCAAGAATCGTGAAGGGAACTAAGGAAGTCTGACCTTTAGTTGGAGTTGGAGAGCGCAGTTTTTCAATCACTTACTGTTTCTCAAGGTCTGCAGTTTCTTGGTAATGGAAAATGCTGCATCAATGGAAGAATGAGTGACAGTTTATTGTCAGCACTGGGTGGAGTAGCAACATTTCATTGTTTGTACAATGAAGAAGGCAGATAATTTTGAAAATAGACTCATGTCTTCCTGGAAAGGGAATGTGACCTGTTCAGTAGGATTAACTGTTGGCAACATTACTGTTCTGTCCTCTCCTGCAAGATTGCTTGGACAAGTTAGCATCATTTCATGACTACATGAAAGAAACTACAGCAGTAGGAAACTGCTGAGAAATCAAGAATATCAGAGGTTAAGTTCCTTTCCTAAAGGTGTCAGCAGGTCTTTTTTTTCTGTGACTTTTTCCTCCTAAGCTTTCCTAAGCCTGTGGTTAGAGTCCTTGGGGAAGAAGCTCCAGACAGACCTTTGCTTCAGCAGATGAGATTCATAAATGCTGAAATTAAGTGGGAGGAAATACTAAGTGGAGTTCTGAAAATTTTTGTTTGCTTGCCAAGTTCCTAGAGAGACACTCTACAAGAATGTTTACATTCAAACAAGTCAGTGAACCTGTTTAAATATTTAGAATTAAATGGTCTGAGACTTGACTCTTAGAACTAGTGTTTGTTCCTTAATCTTATCTGTACCACAGAAGTGGATGTGCTTTACCCAAAGACCTGTAATGTTTGGACTGAAACCAGGGTCAGAACTTTCAGGTTCCAAGACCTAAACTCAGGCTGCCAGAGTATGCTGTCCGGATTCTTAAATTGTACTTGGATTCCAGACAAGAGATTTGTGAAAGTTGAATATAAATATTTTTGTATTAAAATGCTGTGCATTTCCTCAAGAAGTGGATGTTTACAACAACAAATTTTTTTCCTTTACATCTGCACTTTAGGATTTTTTTTTTTGAAACATAGCTAGTGAAAACATATATAAAGTTTTAATACATAAGAAACATTTCATTTACCTTTTTACTTGCTCAAGTATTGCATTTTTTTAAAAAAAATGTAGTGGGTAGCCATTTTAAAGTAAAGTTTCTTAGCAATTACACACATATTATAAGATTTAATAGATGAACAACCCCAGTAACTTATCTGAAATAGCTAGGGTATGTTTTTCTTCTGTACGCGAAGTGCTCAAATATACAGGTTTTTATCTTTTAATTTTTGATGAAAATACTGGTGTTTTTCTTTGCTTCACCCTGTATATACAATGGTTATTTTTTCTGGAGGGAAAACTCCTATGAGCAGGCAAATATGAATTATCACTAGTATTTTAAAGGTAGATAAGAATGTTTCTTAAGCAGGCCTAATAATTTTTATTTTTTTTTTTTGCATTTCTTTGTTTTCAGAATCCCAGGGTGAATATGTACTCTTAAATCAATTACAGATTTTTAGAAAGAACACCTTTGCAGATGCAGACATGTGGCAATGAGTATGTACTTTTATTAGAATACATGAATTTGAATAAAAGAATAAACTGGTATAATTTGAGCCATCCCACGTGGTCTTATAGGGCTTATGAGAAATACGGTGTCTGTCTTTCCAGAACAGCTTGAAGAATAGAGTTGCAGTGTCAGTTTCTCTTAGTTATGTATAAGATAAAACATGTTATAACTTTTGATTTGTGAGGACATGTAAGTGATCTTTGTTCTTTAGAACTTTGTGAAAAACTGTCAGCATATTTGTGTGACTGAAAAATTAGCGGGCTGGAGAACCTTTTGATAGGTAACTGAAATGGTCCATCCTAACGTATCTTTCTTTATACTAACAAATAAACTGCTTTTAAAGCCAATCTATGCTTTTGTCTAAACAGAAGCAATTGAACTGAAATGTTAGAACTTGAAGAATTGTGAATATCAGTTATGTATTGAATGGCTTGAGGAAGGAAATAGAGGATTCTGCATTTATTAAAATCAGAAAATTCATAGTTAAGTTATTCTCTTGGGGAGTATGTCAGCCCTGTGGGTTGAGTCTAGGCAAAGGATGGCCAATAAGTGGGTAACATAAATCAGCATTGCTGGAAATTGATTCTGCAAAATATTGGATAGCCTTGCTATTCAGTTTCACAGTAGGACTGCTCACATATTTCAAATTGTTTCAGAAATGAAGTTCAGTAATACAGTCCTGCTCAGGCTGTGATCATGCCAAGGGCCTTGATTAGGTGAGTTGTTTCTAGTTTAAATAGAAATAGTGTACACAAAATCAACTGGTTGCATTCTTACTGTTTGAACAATAAGTATGTTGAAGAAAATGAGAAAATAACAGATCACTTAACAGCAAGAGTTTAACAAGTTAGCCTGTACCCATTAAATTATAAAGCTTGGTAAATGGCCCTGTGTGGTTATTCAGGGCTCTGTTCAGTTGCATGTGCATGACTGTCTAGTGCTATATAGTTCTTAGCTGCTGCTCCAGCATGGCCTGGATACCCTATAGGTCCTATATTATATCTGCCAGCCCCGTTTGATGTTGGGGATCCCCAAGGTCATCTCAGATAGCAGTAGGTGCTAAGGTGTGGGCATCTGAATCAGCCACTTAGTCTTTCCTAGGTGAAAATTTCAAGATATTTCAGTTTGGTTGTGTGCTTGAGCCTTAAGCTCACAGTCAACATGGACAAGGTAGCCAGAATTTGACACGAGCTGGATTTATCATTTAATGTCTCAGACTAAGTGTATAAAATACACTATGTGTATGTAGATTTGTAGGTTTTGTTAAAGTGTAAGCTTAACAGTGTGCATATTCAGTATAGTTGAGCTGCAGCAATTGTTTGGGTTTTTTGTTTCAAGTAAGTTAAAATAATTTTTGTTTATTCAGTAAATTAAATCATATTTGTTAAATAATTAGCACTTATAAAATTTAAGTCATATGAATTTCATGTATTCTATGTCCTTGGCCTAGGCCTTATGCCACAAAGTCTTGTATATGTTTAGTAGTAAGGTAGTTTATATAAAGCTACATCTGATACTTCTTTTAAAATGTGGTATGCCTCTGAAAAGTAACTAAGTGGTAGCTTCTTGTTTGTTGGATATTATTATGCTTGTAGTCAGAATTTTACAAACGTCTAGTTTTCAGTGAAAAATAAACACATTTTTAGCGTCGGCTGAACCAATGTACCTCAAAGAAAATGATGTGTACATCTTTCTCACTCGTTGAGTAGAAGAAGCTTGCACAGCTTCAGAGCTGGTTACTTATTTTTGCAGTTTTACTGAAAATTGATTTGCTTGGCTTTATGTTAGGAAATAATTCAAGGATAGCAGAATCACGCATATTTATTTGGCAAGAAACATCTGATGTGAAAATCAAGTCATTTACAGGGCTGGCAATACTTTCTGAAACAGAGTAAATATTTTAACAATTCTCAATAAACCTGAAAAGACTCAAATGTTTTTCTCACATTGATTTTCAGAATAGAACTGGAATATTTGAAAGCTTCAGCCAGAAATGAAAAGCTCTGGCCAGTTTACTTTTTCTTTGCTGAAAGAAGTGTCTTGAAAAATTACATCAGCAAGGTTCTAAATTTATTTCACTGCAATGAAAAGACAGTGGAGCATTGTGTTTAATAAAACTTCTTCCTGTCCAGTCACAGTCTGATTAATTTTACAACTTGTTTTCAAAAAAATGTTTTGTCCAAGAATTATTTGTTTTGGTAAGAATATAGTAGAGCAGAGTCTGTCTAACTAATCATTGTACAGTTGAATATAAAACCAAAATTGACTGAGCTTTGTGTTTCTTGTTTTCTCTTCCCACAGAAAGAAATAGTTCTGCTTAATACGAAGTGTGTGTAGTTCCATGAAGTGTTGGTGCAGCAATATGAGATGGTGATTTTAACCACAGTTCTCTCTCTGCAGGGGGACACAAACACAAATCCATATGGAGAATGAATCTCCTCCTTCTGAAGGAGTCAAGGTCAGAGTGTGAATTTGTATTGAGAATTCTGTACTGCTCTCTTCAAAAGCTAGGTTCCATTTAGCAGTGGCTTAGTACGTGCTAGTAGCTTTAAGATAAACAGAAAACTGTAGGCAGGAAAATGATACTAGTAAAAGAAATGTTGCTTATGTGATCCACAAAATATTAGAAGAACAATATATTCATTTTAATTAGGCTGAATTGCTCCTTTGGCTTACAGAACTGGTTTAATTTAGTATTAAGTTCTAAAGTTACAAGTTCCAGCCTAATGTTTCAACAACATAAACTTGTTAGAATTAGCTTTTGTAGCATTATTTAATGTAAAAACTTCTTCAAATTTTTCTCTTTTGTTTTTTTTTTTTGAATTCTCTGTCTGTAAAACTTAATGAAACATTATTGAGGTTTTGAGCTTAATGATGCCTTTTCAGGTCATCTGTATGACAAAACTGAATAACCAGCTTTCAAACTGATTGCTGAGGTCAGATGAAGTGTCGAAGTTTTAGGAATTCTTGAGGCATAACTGATACACCTTTGGGATAGGTAGCTGGACCATATGAAATCTCAAATTCTGGTCTAACTCTGTCTTTCATGACTTTGTGCAATATAACAAGGGAACTGATCGCTTATGGGATATCAGTATTGGCAGACTGATAGTTCAACTGGTTTTTGTATTTTGGGGACAAAATATGATGGAAAAGTGTGGGAGGGGAGAAAAGCTTGAAAGGTGAGAGAATATCTCTTACTGACTTGAATGTAACAATTCCAGAGACAGGATTTAAATTATGGATGTTTTTTTAGTCTGATAAGGTTTGTTGTTATTTCTTTTGTAAAACAAAATCAGTATCATAAGCTTCCTTGGGTGCTTTTTATAATAGTAGGGGTTTTTCCTTCAATGTATTATTTTAGTGTTAAGAAATGCTACAGTTCGGGCTTTTTTTAACTTGTTAATTATGAGGTTAGAATATGAGTACTTTGTAGAAGGAGGTTACAGAAAAAAAGCTTTTCTATTTAAGATGAATGCATTCTTACCCACTTTGGACTTGGAATTTAGAGCCCACATTTTAGAGAAACCAATATGTTATTTCAGTAAGGAAATCTATACAACGGAAGGACACCTGACTGTCCTTTTGAACCTCAGGCTTCATCAGTCTTGAGCAAAAGTGGAAAAAAGGAGATGTTGGTGTTTCTCTAAATTTTTCCTTTTTACTATTCAAAAGTATACATTTCTCTCTGTCTAGGTATTTGATACCATTTTTTATAATATCAGGTCTTGGAGGCATCATTATTGTCAGCCCTGAAGATGCTGGATGTTGGGAAATGGCCAATTTTTTCTCTCTGTTCCCAAGAAGAGCTCAAGTTAATTCGTCAAGCCTGTGTATTTGGCAGTGCTGGTAATGAAGTGTTGTATACAACTGAAAATGATGAGGTAATTGTCCAAGAGTGTGTATGAACATGACATATTTAGTTATTTATGTATCAAGTTATTCTGAAAGCCAGTCCTGTCATAGTATACCTAGAAAAAGTTGCATGCAAAAATGCATGATCATTTTGATTGCTATTAAAACAATTTTCAATTGGAATTAATGGCTTCCTACCACAAACAGAGGATAAAGAGAAGATGGAGTTAAACATTTCTTGGAAGTGCAGAATGACAAGGTGAGAGGCAGTGGACACAAGCTGGAAGATGGAAAATTCTGATTCAGTATTAGGAAAAAAAAAATTACCATGAGAGTGGTTCAGTCCTATAGGGGTTGTGAGATCTTTTCCTTGTGTTCAAGACTTGACTGGACATGGCCTTGAGTCAACTGATCTATTTAGACCTTTGTTGAGCAGGGGGTTGTACTAGCTGACCTTTGGAGGAGGTCCTCCATTCCAACCTAAATTATGATTCTGTGATTCTTTTATGACAGGTTTTTGTGCTTGGCATGAACTGCAGTGGGTGTTTGGGAACAGGTGACATGCAGAGCACCATTGAACCAAGGAGATTAGATTCTCTATGTGGCAAAAAAATAACCTGTATGAGTTATGGAAGTGGCCCTCATGTTGTTCTTGCTACAGAAGGTAAAGTATGATCTGAATATTGCTTTTTCAGGTAGCCCACTTGAGTTAGTCCAGCAGGTGTGAAAGGTCTGTGCTGGTAACTTAAGAGAGAATTGGGATAGACATTCTGGGCTATCAAGTACAACATATTTTCATTGGTGAACATGACGTGTCAGGGAGCTCTGCCCATAGTTAGTTCTTTTCAAAAGTTTTTCAAGCTCTGTTTTGATATTAGTACTATTGGAAGTGGTTATTTACTTTGCATTTAAGTTCGGAACTTCTGATTACTTTTGAAATGCATTACTGGCTACATTATGCCAATACACTCTTGTACCAACATTGTCCTTTACCTAAAATGCATCTTTTCCCTCCTATACTTTTGGATGTGCTTTAAAGACAGCTATATTGCCTCTCAGCCCTTTGTCTTCTATTGTCTCATTGACACTCTGTTATCCACAACATTCTTGAAGACAAATGACTACTATTGCGTTCCCAGTGGGATTCTGTTAGAGCCTGACTGATGGTGTTAACATTTGTCTCTCTTTCTCTGTTAATGATAAGAAATATTTTTGAGTAGTCTAGGTTAGATGACTAAAGGTAGGTGAGGGGAATTGTGTGGTAAATGTGTGACTGTTCTTTATATTCAATTACATCCCACCATTTTCTCCAGTCTTCAGGGCAGACCATTCTGGATGCTTTTTATATATTTATCTGTATTCTGACCTTTGTTGCTGGCAGATATCACTGACATGCTCGTATTCCTTACCCAGTTGATGAACTGAAGTATTGCAAAAGCACAGGTCCAGACCTGATCCTTGATGACTTTTACTCATAACTCCATTCACATGAATGGAGTTCCATTCAGCACAGCCTCTTTTAACCTACCTTTTGGACAGCCATTATGTGTTTCACACATTTACACATTTCTTATGTTAATTACTATAATTTCCAGTTTGTTGTATGTTTCTATGTGGCTGTTCCATGTCTTTACTGAAATTTGTATTCTCATGTTGGTGAAATGAAGGTAGTTTGCTTTTGATAGGATGGAGTCAGCAGATTTAACCTGTTATTGTAGAGAAATACTGGTTTAGTGTAGCACATTTTGCCTTTGCAGTTCTGAGGGAACCCTACTTAGGGATAAGGAGTTTGGTGCTCTTTTTAGAAATCTGATGTTGTATGTCAAACCTAGCTCACCTGTAATAACAGTGTAATTTAGGTTTAGAAAATGATGATGATGATAGACAAGATGAACATAGGACAGATATTTATCAAGTCCTGTACTTCTGTAGCTAGAGGACACTTGATTTAAAACAGATGATAGAAAGTGAGTACAATAAGTGTTAGCTTCATGGATAATGGGCCAATATATGTACATTAAAGAGAATCAGAAGTACCTGGTATTATCTGTAATCTAGTGATTTTAAATGCTTGTGAACTGCAAAAAGCAACCAAGCTTATGTTTCCCTTAAGCAGCAGCTTTTTTTCTATTGCCAGTTAGAGACAGAATTGTGCACTAGGTGGACCATTGGTCTAACCCAGTCAGACATTTCTTACATTCTTAATTTTACTAGCATGTGTCTCAAAATACGGAACACAAATAGTATGTTTAAATAATTAGTAAATAGTAGTGTGTTTATTAATAAGTAATAATAAGTTTTTCTTACAAGCATCTTCATGTACATTGTAAAGGAATGAAAGCTTGTTATTTGAATTTTCCAAAGTGGGAAACAGTGCCGGGGCAGAGACAAGAAATTTTTATGGATTGTCAGTAACAAAGAAATTAAATGGGGTTTCCTGACTGTCATTTCATCCTTTTCTCTTCTGTATTGCACTGTCTTTTCTTTTAGCTATATGATTTCCTTTGCTAAGATTATGGTGACACTATGCTCTTGGATTTGTGGTCAACACTATGTGAAGGTAGCATTGGTATGTCCATGGGATTAAGAGCCCTAAAGATGGGGTGTGTGTATATATATATATATATATATATATATATATATATATATATATATATATATATATATATATATGCATATTGTTACTGAGTTTGACTTTCAGTTTGTAATTTTATGCTGTGTACTCACTAGAAAAATAGATATTTTAAACCAGCTTTTTACATTTTTATTATAGAAGGAGAAGTGTATACATGGGGTCACAATGCTTATAGTCAGTTGGGCAATGGTACAGCGAATCATAGTTTTGTTCCCTGTCAAGTCTCTACTAACTTGGTGAACAAGAAAGTCATTGAAGTCGCCTGTGGCTCTCATCATTCTATGGTGTTAACATCTGATGGAGAGGTGAGAATGCTTGGAATAAATCTCTTTTCTCTTAATGAAATTCACGTATGTGAGAAACAGGACAACATTCTGCAGCCAGAGGATTAGACCTTGCTTCTTGCTATCCTCACAGCGCTGATGCCACACAAGTGTTTGATAAAAATGGAAAACCTGTTAGGGTCTGGCTGCTTTGAAGTGCATGCAGAACATCATTGATTTTTGTGCCATGTCCTCTTGTAAGATGAAATTGTGATTTCTTTGTAGAGCGCAGCAGGTTCCTTCCTATGCTATACTCTAGTGTAAATGTTTGATAGTGTTAAAGCTGACATTAATATAAATCACATTAATCTAAGGAGTTCTACCCATCAAAGTAAAAAGTTTTCTGTCATTTACTTTGAGGTACCATTTGTGTCCAGTTAGCCATTCTACTTTCGATTCTGGAAAACTAGCAATGAATTCTTCCAGTATTAATGCAACTCTCATGTTGCTTCTTACCTTTGATTGGAAGAACATAAAGTAATGGAATATATAAATATGATGAGTGGCATATTTTTGACAGAAACAATTAAATTGTAAACCTAAGTGTCTTCTTAGATCTTTAAAAGAATACATTCACTTGAGCTCAAAATGTATTTTTTTTTTTGCCTGTAACTTTTTTTCTCTCCTGAATATGTACTTAGAACTGTATGTTGTATTGTCTTCTTTTATGACAATTCTCTTACGACAGGTATACACATGGGGTTATAATAACTCAGGCCAAGTTGGATCTGGTTCAACAGCTAATCAACCAATTCCTCGAAGAGTTACCAGCTGCCTACAAAACAAAATAGTAGTTAATATAGCTTGTGGACAGATGTGCTCTATGGCTGTGGTGGAAAATGGAGAGGTAAGAAACTTCAAGTGAATTTTCTGACTGAATTTTATTTTATGTAATATCATGGGATGTAGACCTTTTCAAACCTGTCAGTAATGAGCTGCTACTCAGAAGTATACCTTCCCTCAAATCTACTTGCTTATACTGCTTGTAAAAACCTTTGTTACAAATTGTCCTGCACATTCTCACATACTTAAGTGCATTGTCCTATCCATGCTGATTGTGATTTCTCCTTTAGAAAGGAGGTAGAGTGAAACAGGGAAAATTGTTTACTAACATTTGGTTTGTGGCTTTTTGGTTTATGAGGTTACTTGTAAAATTTAACAGTTGTTACTTTGTATCAACTATTGAAGTTGGTTTTGAGCTGGAGGAATTGAAGTACCAAATTTCAAATTTACTTGAAAATACAGTTCTGAAGTAAAAATAGCATTATGAAGGTCAGAAATGTTACAAATTTTGGGATTAAATCATATTGAATCTATATATGTATACTTAGCATTTCATGCTAAACTTGATTTTCTCATATGTAAAAATAACTAATTTTGTATCACTGATTTACTGATTTTTAGAGCTGGTATTATATTCTAGCAAAAATGAAAGTGTCGATTAATACATTATCCCACTGCTGTCTTTACCATTTATAGAAAAATAAATTATTGCCTATACTAGAATCTTAAGTATCAAGAATGTGAGAATAATCAGTGAATGCTATTTTAATTTTCAGTGCTCGTATATGCACACTTTATCTCAAGAGAAAATGGAGAAAATAAAAATACATTGCTTATATTTGTTCTCTTGCAGTACCTTTTGAATCCCTCTTGCACTTTTTTTATCCTCGTTGCAAAGATGTGAAGAGGTTGTAGTGTTCTTGTTGTTTTAGTTCATGAGCTGAAGATTTTGGGCAGCCTACATCCTCTCTAGCTCCATTGTTCCAAGCATTTCAGTTTAGACCTAACTAGCTATGACTGTTTGCAGTAGAACATATGTCACTGAAATTATCAGAGCTCAGTGTTTTCTCTTTTTCTTATGTTCAGCATAAAGCTGTTAACACGCTACTCAAACTGTTGTGCATAGCTTCCAGTTTATACTTGTTTTTAATGTATTTTCTTTTCTGTTAGAGTATTTTTGAATGAGCAATTAGATCTTTGAAAAAAGGAAGTATTCGTGCTGAATTTGCTATGTGCTGGGAAACGGCCATATGAATCACTTATTTTCTGCTCATCTTACTAAAATATTGTAGTGTTACATAATCTAACTCTTAAAGAGCAACATGAACGTGGATGTTTAGAATGTTAGATGAGTATGCAGTTGATATTTGAAGAATAAGCAGCATCCAAACTGCAGTGCAGAAAAACAAACACGTGTGTGTGTAATATACATATATTTATATAGGTTTGTATATATATGTGTGTGTGTTTGTGTGTCTCTACATATGAAGTACAGATTCTAAGGTGTGAGGACCAGAAATAATGAAGAAAATTATTATTGTAACTCTGAAGTATTTACATTGCTTTCAAAAGAGGTAGATAGCAAACAGTTAAAATCCCTGTCTCTGTTTTTAAGGTCTATGTTTGGGGTTACAATGGTAATGGCCAGCTTGGACTGGGCAGCGGCGGCAATCAGCCAACACCATGCCGAATCGCAGCTTTGCAAGACATTCGTGTGCAGAGGGTATGTGTGTGACACTCCATGCCAAAGCCTTTATGAACAACTGCACATATGCTAACACATATTCTACATTTATAAGAGATAATACTTTATCTCTGTGTTTAAAGTGCCGTTTATCAGAATAGAGATGTGTATCTTAAAATGAACCTCATCAGCAGGGGAGAAATCGTGACTCATCGAAGTTCAGTGGGAATTGACTTCAGTGAGGTCAGGATTTTACCTAAAGAGGACTAGGGCATTAGAAATGTTTCATTTCCCGCCCCCCCCCCCCCCCCCCCCGAAACAGAATTAAAAAAACCCTGAAACTATTATTTTAGTAATTAAGAAAGTCGTCTTAGGCTACCCCATTCTTCATTAACCTTTGTCTTCTTTTCTGTAAAAATGCTGCAGCTTAGCATTTTGTCTTTCTGGCAGACTGAATATTACTTTTAGAATTGCACTCCAGCCACTGTGACTAACTGGTCTTTGGAGTCCAAGCAAATTGTCTCCAACTGCTTTTGATCAACAGTTGGTATGATTCCATGGTTGGTCTTGATCTTCAGTAGTTGTTACACTTCACTAAATAACTGAGCTTCAATTATGAAACTAGCAAACTGATAACTTCTTTTGACTGATAAGAAATATTTAAAGTAACTGTAGAACTGATACTGAAAGTTTTTAATTGATTTATCCAAAAGAGAGGATACTGTCAGGGAGATGACACGTTCTGCTAAAAACCATTGGTTTTGTAAAGTAGTGAAAATTTACAGGAGTGTTTTGAACTTTGGATCCTGTTTATTACATTTAGTCAGGAAAGTTATGGATTTTTAAAATTATAGAATCAGTATGGTTGGAAAGGACCTCCAGGATCATCAAGTCCAACCTTTATCCCATCATCTCCCTAACCACTAGACCATGGCCTCAAGTGCCTCATCAACCCTTTTTTTGAACACCCCCAAGGACGGCGACTCCACCACCTCCCTGGGCAGCCTGTTCCAGTGCCTAACCACCCTCTCAGTAAAGAACTTCTTCCTAATATCCAACCTAAACTTCCCCTGACGTAACTTGAGGCCATTTCCTCTCGTCCTATCATTAGTAATTTTGGAGAAGAGACCAACACCAGCCTCACTACAACCTCCTTTTAGGTAGTTGTAGAGGGCAATAAGGTCTCCTCTCAGTCTCCTCCAGACTAAACAACCCCAGTTCCCTCAGCCAGTCTTCCTAAGGCCTGTTTTCCAGACCTCTCACCAGCCTCGTTGCCCTTCTCTGGACCCGCTCCAGCACCTCAGTGTCCTTCTTATCCTGTGGTGCCCAGAACTGGACACAGTACTCAAGGTGTGGTCTCACGAGTGTCGAGTACAGGGGCACGATCACCTCCCTACTCCTGCTGGTCACACCATTTCTGATACAGGCCAGGATGCCATTGGCAATATTTTAAAATAAACTAATTTAATTACATAGTTTTACATTCGGTTCCTAGGATGTAGACAGATTGGCTGGAATCAATTGCTGTTGGAGAAAAACATAATAAAGTGAATGTTATTTTCCCATGTATTGTTCTCCTGTTTAGAGAGTATGAGTGCTCCAGTAAGTTTGAGTTAGATCCTATTTCCATCCACTTTGTTTGCTTTATATCAATTAATACCAATTTGTAGACCTCCAGTCAGTAAATAACTTAAGGATTGATTTCATTTAAAGCACATCACACGCTTCATGGATGGCAGTGGACTACATGTACTTATGGTATATCTGCTTTGCAGATTGTATAAAGACACGTGAGCTAGGTTTGAGCAGTGTAAATTGGTTATCGATAGCCATCTAGCTATAATAGGTTACGTTGACTTATGTAGAGCAAGACTGTTGCTGTTAATTCTGCCACTGTGTATCTGTATGTGGGGCATATACTGCATATATAGATTGTAAAGTGGATATTCAAGCACCCTTATGTGGGGTGCCTGAGGAGGCAGCTCAGCAGGACCATGTGGGTTTCCTGAAGAGGGTATGAGCTGACACAGTTATGTGCTGACATCAAAATGGAGTTTCATCTCTTCCTTCTCTTTCCTGGCTGGCTGCTCCTGTTGCTTACCTTATGTGGGTGCTGGTGGTCCCCAGGCCCAACTGTTGAGAGCTTCCTTCCAGGGGTGTATCTCAGCAGAGGGTCCAGTGGGCACTAGAACTGTCACAGGGAGGGGACAGGTTTGTGTGGCTGGCAGCTGGGGAGGAGAGGAGCAGATAGGGAGACCTCACATGTTTTTACAGTGACAAGTTGTTCACATTGGAGGAGTTGCACATAGAGCAAGGTCAGTACAAGACTTTTTTCTGCATGCTGTTTGTCATATAGCTTTCTTTTTTCTCAATTTATAGCTATTCTTTTGCTGTACTCTTGAGATTATCTGGCAAAGTTCCTCACTGATACATTTTTTCCCTCAAAGTCACCTTGTGTACTTTGCTTCCCTTTTTAATAAACTTATCTGTATTTGTAGTTTTTACACTGTTATAGAGTCAATAGCATTAACGTATAGCACAACATGTATCTGTGTGTATTAACTTCCTGTTACATAAAAATGAGATTTTTCTTTTTATTATTCCTTATAGGTTGCCTGTGGCTATGCACATACGTTAGTGCTCACATGTGAAGGTCATATTTATGCCTGGGGAGCCAATTCATATGGCCAGTTAGGTACTGGGAATAAATGTAACCAGTCTTACCCTACAACAGTTACTGTGAATAAGGACAGGTAATACTTGCAGTCCAGCTGTTAAATATTAGTTGACATACGCTCAGAAGAGCTACAGAAAAGTATAGCATATTTAATCTACTTTTTGGAAGAAATAGCCTGTATTTTTTTGTGGTGGTTTGTCTGCTAAATGTGAACAGATTGAAAATTTGTCTACATACAAAATCAGTGCATTAAAATTTTCATTTTCACTGAAAGTGCTTGAATCTGCCCCATAACCATCCTTGTGAAAGAGAAACTGAATGTGCTGAGCCCAAATATGCTATTTTCTGCTTCAGCTCACACTGTACTTTATAGGCCTTAATTACAGTTTCTCTTAAGTGGTATAGTTTCATTGTTTGAAGTCAATGATAAAAGCTTAATTGTCTCTGAATAGAAATTGTATTTTAATATGCTGTTTTTGACAAGAAGTACACACAGAAAATGTGAAGAGTGGACATCTGCAATTTGTGTCATTTCTGCTATTAAATGTGGCTCGTAACCCAGGAGAGAAAGGGAGGAGTTCTTTCTTGGTACTGTTGCCCGAAAATTAAGCTTAGATTTTTGCAAGTTAAGTGTTTTCCTGCAAGTCCTTGCTGGGTAGTGGGGCAGTTATTTTTATTGCTGATGTAAAGCCATCTATACATGTGGCCAGAAATTTGAATCTATCCTTTACTACTTAGGTCTTGATTTTGGCCTCCTGTTGTGAAAAATAAGAAAAGTGAGATGTCCCTCTTAAACTTGTGTCTGTGTACATTATTGTAAGGAAGAGGCAGCTCCTCTCTGGTGACGAGACATAGTGTGGTTTTGAATGTTGTTAGTTATTTGTGTGTTTGTGCTTTTTTCTTAAAATGGAACTGAGTTTTTTTCCAGACACTTTGGCGGCAGTTAAAGTGTTACCACATTTTAATACAAGTTTTATTGTTGTATGCTGCCTTTCCCTTTTGTTGGCCAGCATATGCATTCCTTGTGGCAGTGAGACAATTACCTCACTAAAGGCTGCAAGATTTGTACATACAGCTTTAAACAAGTTGTTTCCCAGCTATTTTCCCCAGGCAGCTGGGAAAAGAAGTAAACAAGCAGTAGTTCAGACTGCAAAACAGTGGATTGTGTAATGTTGTACACAGTGGGAGTTTTGAAATCCTAAATCAACTTTAGGATTAGTGAGATAGCCTAACATAGTTAAAATACACTTAGAAACAGCTTTAAGTGCTATTTGATTCTGCTTTTTAATTTTCAAAATGTAAGTTGTTAAGTAATAACAATTGTATGAGTAATGACACTTCAGTATTTTAATTAAAACAAATATGTTTGAATTGTTGGTTTATAACTGTTACCAACAAGCAAGGAAGAAAAAGGTTTTCATTAACTTTAATTATAAGCCCAAATGCAAATTCTTTTTTTTTTTTTTTTTTTTTAAACACCTCATTTATATCTTCATCTTCTCCAAGTACTCATTCTCTACAGCTTAATGCAGCCATTCACCTCACTGCCCAGCACCACTGAGGACATCCAGAGACTTAAAACTCATCAAAGCTTTGTTTGAGGGAGCCAAGGGAGTCAGTAGAGCATGTGCTGCAGCAGATATACTGCTCTGCTGCAACAGTGTCTCCTCACTCCCAAGATGCTTTTTCACTGAGTGTGTGCTGTTTGAAGAAACATTAACAGCCCTTTTAATTTTGCTATGTATGACTGGAAAACATTCTTGCAATTGGAAGTGCATGGATGCATGTTTACAACTATGTTTTACACCAGAGAAAGACAGGAGTTAGTGAGCTTCTTAACTGCATTTTGTTCTTAGGAGAGTGATTTGCTTTTTTTCCTTTGTTTGCTTGTAAATTCAGAGTTGTAGAGATTGCAGCCTGCCACTCTGCTCACACATCAGCTGCCAAGACCCAGAGCGGCCAGGTGTACATGTGGGGCCAATGCCGTGGGCAGTCAGTGATCCTTCCCCACCTCACTCACTTGGCCTGCACTGATGATGTGTTTGCTTGCTTTGCTACCCCTGCCGTTACGTGGCGTCTTCTATCAGTAGGTGAGCTTAAATACTTTTTTGTTTTGGCATCTTCTAAATGGAATAATTGTGGCATAAAACAGTTGCACGTATTTGAAGCCTACACTTAGTTTCTTGCAAAAACTGATACTAGGAAACATAATCATAATCATATATTACATATGTGTAAATGGTAATATGGAATTGTAAAAATTACTAAGGCCTGATGGCAGTGTTAAATGATTGTTTTATTGACATGGTTTATTTCTGTGGGGAAATGTCTTGGGTTTGGGGAGGAGTTTTTTTGTGTAACCACTGAATGTTACTGTACAGTGGCCATGGATGGAGAAGCTGAGTTTGAATTTGGAGATTCGAGGGAGCCCTGCAGAATGTTTAGGAACCCTAAAAAAAAAAAAAAAAAGCTTTCTTTGCCCTGAAGTAGACTACTAAGAATCGAGTGAGCCAAATTCCCATGTTCAGAATTGACCACAGGCACTTAAAGCCTCATCACAAGTGATTATGACCTGGGCTTCTGAAGAGACAAAGTTGCTGGATCTCAGATACTTGGTTAACATTAAGGTCTTTCTTGCTGGCCTTGACTAGAAAGACTTAAGTATATAGCATTGTCTAACAGAAAGCTCATTCTTCAGCTACAAATTCAATTCCATATTGGTTGCTAATAAAGTTACTGGCTTTGCTGACCTAAGCAAAGATGAGACTCTTGGGATTATCTGTAGGTGTCATGTGGGAGCTTAAGCTGAAAGCTAGAATGCAATAATTTGTTAATTTGTAACTTGAACTGTACTGAGTCCATCATGCTTCCATTCCATTTCTGTACTGTCTTTGCAATTGCTTTTGTGTTGCTGTATGCTTCTGTCTGACAGGAGTGTAGAACACTCTTTGTTCCCTTGGTGCCTTCTGGATGCCAAGGTCAGGAAATTCTGTTAATAGTACTCATAGTTCAGCTTTGAGAGACCAGAGAATTAAATGGTGAATCCTATTCTCAGGAAACTGCTTTGCCAAAATTTGCACAGTCCAAAGTCCCCCATTTTCTATAGGTTGAGGCAGTTGTGCCTTCTCGGGTGGCTTGTTCAGAGCTGCAAGATGTGCTTAATTACTGTGGAAATTCTTAATATTCCTAATATTTGCCTGTTGCTAAATAGATGTAAATTGTGTTACTGCACTAAAATCCCAGACAATGGTGTGATTCATTCCATGTAAATATGTGTTTGTCAGTTCTAAGTTCTACATAAAGGTATCTGTAGTAAGTTCAGGTTTTTCTTCCCTAAGAATTGGTTATTTTCTGAAGGAAGGGACATTATTAGTATATGTAGCTTAATCATAATTTCAGTTATATGTATCATCTTATGTACATTAGCGGGGTTCTGGGGCTCTTCAGCTTCCATTTATTCTTGCCCACTTAAAGTATTACTTTATGCAATCAAAAATTCTCCTCCACTTTCTCTCTTGCCCTTTCTTCTCAGTGTAGTGCAGAGTATTGTGTAATTGTTCAATGGAGAATAGAGGAAGGCAAGAAGCAAAAACTGCCTCTTTCCTTATTTCATTCCTCACAGCGAAGACAACTGCTTGAGTGAGACTGAAACTGATAGTTTTGCAGTGTTCCTTTCTGCAAATTCACCTTATCTTATCTTCTTTGAGAAATGCTGTTTCAGGTCAGAAATGCTATTTTAGATCAGCTAAAAGAGTCCTGAGTGGGATTATGTATGATCATTCGTGTAATTATCACCTTTATGCTGAAGACTTACAAGTAACCCATTTATTAATAAGCATACTGCTTATTAATACTCATAGATATTCACTCTGTTTAACACAGCACAGTTAAGACAACATTGGTAACTATTTCCCAACACATCTTTTATCCCCACCTTCATTGTCACTGTGAACAGTACACCCAGCCTCCTTGTACTGCTTCAGACCTTGGGAGCAGTTTTTGACTGTAACACCTCCTTTTATTTTTATTTTTGACCTTGACTTCTTGGTCCCTTTGGAAATAATGTTGCAACACTGTAGCGACATGGTACCAAAGCAGGAGGTGAAAACTTACAGGAGGAAAAGGTTGTTTTATTTTTACACAAAGCTGATTTTGGATGCCCTTTCAAACCCACATTCTCATATGTGCCAAGTGGTCTGGCCATCATCACAGCCCTAAAATGTGTATCCAGGTGGTCTGAGCAGGGTTGCTTGTGATGACACAGGATAAAGGATGCTAGCTACCAGGCCCTCATCATGTCTTCTGGATTCCTTTTAGTTAGGTGACTACGTGCTGGTTTCAGATGTGCCTTTTTGCACGCTCTAGGGGCTGAGAGTGCCTAGTCTCTCCATCATGTCCTGCCTTGTCCCACGCAGTCGTTGGGACTGACTCACTGTTGTTTGTCTGCTGATCTACATGTGGTGAGAATCATCAGGCAGCTGCGTCCTAGGGTCTTCACATCTGCTGAACTAGGTGCCATGGACATCTGCCGTGCTTACGGCCCTTCTCCGTTGGTTGTATTTTGGTGCTTCCACACTCAGGCATTCCCATTCAGTCCCTGTTTGTGGCAGTTCTAATGTTTCTATTACAATTCGTAGCACTGCCTGCTGAGGAGTTTCCTTGGCTTTGTGCCTCGTCAGTGTGAACTACCTCTTTGTTTCCTTCCTCTGGTTCCCCCTTCACTGCTGTAACAAATAAAAGCACCTGTTTTCCCTCTAAGAATTTCATAACTGAACCCCACTATATTCAGTCTTTCCACTTCCAGCAGAATACTGTTCTCACTTCTAGCTTGGTAGGTTACAGGACCTGGCATTTATGTAATTTTCTATTTTTGCAGACAATGGATGACTTTTGAAGGCTGTCTGTTAACTTTATAATGCAAGTGTCACGTGCAGTGGGATATACGTAGAATCATGGAATGTATTGGGTTGGAAGGGACCCTCAAGGGTCATCTAGTCCAACCCCCCTGCAGTGAGCAGGGACATCTTCACTAGATCAGGTTGCTCAGAGCCCCATCAAGCCTGACCTTGAATGTCTCCAGGGATGGGGCCTCCACTGCCTCCCTGGGCAACCTGTTCCAGTGATCCACCACCCTCATGTTGAAAAGCTTTTTCCTTACATCTAACCTAAATCTACCCTTTTCTAGTTTAAAGCCATTACCCCTTGTCCTGTTGCTCCATGCCCTTGTGAACAGTCCCTCCCCTGCTTTCTTATAGGCACCTTTCAGGTATTGGAAGGTCGCTATAAGGTCTCCCCAGAGCCTTTTCTTTTCCATACTTACGACACAAATGGGAACGTGCAGACATTCACACAGAGTGTTTCCAATGCCATAAGACTAGGGAAAACACTTTTTGAATAGACTTGTAGCTGTTGGTGTTTCCCTTGAGGGATATTGTAGTGGGCAGTTTCACTGCACCCAATATGCTGGTTATGTAATAGCTTTATTTGTGCTGTAAGATAATGTCTCCTCATGGGAATATTTTAGAAAATCTTATTGTGATGTTTTATTGACCTTTTGGGTATCTTATAATAGGTAACACTTTTCATTTAGAATAATTTACCCAGTAACAACTGATAGCAGTTGCTATTGGATGTAGCATCAAACTTCTGTGTCCATTTTTTTTTTTTTTTTTGGCCTAATATAGATGAGTTAGAGGAGTGGGACTTATTTTTTTTTTAATAGGGGTATTTGTGTGGAGTAGGAAACTAGTAAGGACTGAAGAAAGCTGCCCTTTATTTGCTTTTCTGGGGGTTCATACTGAACACATAGTCTACTGGTTGTTTTTTTTTTTACTAGCCTTAAAGATGCCGTATTTATTAAGTGTTAATTGCTGGCAAATACTCAGGATGTTACCATGAGAGATACTTGTATTACTTACTCCTTACTATTAATTCCACTTTTTATCCTAGAGCCTGATGACCATCTAACAGTAGCCCAGTCACTAAAGAAGGAATTTGACAACCCTGAAACTTCAGACCTGAAGTTTCTAGTGGATGGAAAATACATTCATGTTCATAAAGTTCTTCTCAAAATTAGGTAAGGCACAAACTGTATAGTTTAATATAAACTAAACTGTACAGTGAAGCCCACTGTGCTTAGTACTGGCCAAAATTCTCAACTTATCCTTACAATCTCTTGCCTTTCTTTCCTTCCACAGGACCCTTCAGTTGTTTCAGCAACTTCTGTAGATGCTTTTCAGATACTATTTTTAGTTTTCTTGTCGGATTTCTTATCTTGTTTTAAACTTTATTATCAGTGAATTTGAATTTTAGGCTGGCTTCTCTTTTTGTTTTTACAGCTTTTTGCAAGTTAACACCAGTTTACAGTGAGATTTAACATATGCAGGTGAACAGAGTAATCACGTTGTTATTAACATGTTTGTTATTGCTGATGAAGTTCCTACCAGGATATTCTAGAGACACTGCTTTATATCTCTTCTGTCTTGCTAACTGCTTCAGATCCATCCTCCTCATTGTTACAGTAGTTCTTTCTCTTTGCTATTTTCTTTCTCAGAATGCTTGGCTATCTTATCCTGCTTGTCACCACTTTACAGAATCACAGAATCACAGAATGGTAGGAGTTGGAAGGGACCTCAAAAGATCATCTAGTCCAACCCCCCTGCTAGAGCAGGATCCTAGAGTAGATCACACAGGAACACACCCAGACGAGTTTTAAATGTCTCCAGAGACGGAGACTCCACAACCTCTCTGGTCAGCCTGTGCCAGTGCTCTGTCACCCTCACAGTAAAGAAGTGTTTTCTTAACAAGATTGAACCTCCTGTGTTCCCGCTTGTGCCCATTGCCCCTTGTCCTGTCACTGGACACCACCGAGAAGAGTCTGGCCTCATCTTCCTGACACCCACCCTTGAGATATTTATAAGCATTAATGAGATCCCCCTCAGCCTCCTCTTCTCCAAGCTAAAGAGACCCAGCTCCCTCAGCCTCTCCTCATATGGGAGATGCTCCAATCCCTTCATCATCTTAGTGGCCCTGCGCTGGACTCTTTCCAGTAGTTCCATGTCCCTCTTGAGCTGGGGAGCCCAGAACTGGACACAGTACTCCAGATGAGGCCTCACCAGGGCAGAGTAGAGTGACCTGCTGACCACACTCCTCCTCATGCACCCCAGGACACCATTGGCCTTCTTGGCTGCAAGGGCACATTGCTGGCTCATGGTCAGCCTGTTGTCTGCCAGGACTCCCAGGTCCTTTTCCCCAGAGCTGCTGTCCAGCAGCTCAGCCCCAGCCTGGACTGATCCATGGAGTTGTTCTTCTTACTTTTGCTCCTGAGTCCCATTAGTGATTTCTTGTATATTACTGCATAAAATTAAAGTCCCTTCTTAATTCTTGCCTGCCCTTTTTTTTTTTTTTTTTTTTTTGGTCTTTTCTGCTCTCCTTTTACTGCTCCAATTACCTGTATTGCTATTTTCTTCCCTTTACTGTTTTCATTACTTGTACATTACACTCATGCCTGTAGTCCACTCTCTTTGTTTGGAATGGCACCAGCCCTTCATCACATACAACTTCAAATCTTGTGTATCCCCAAAACGTTTCTGAGGTTCTTTTTCCTGATAATCAGACTATACATAACTTTTCCTTATTTCTTTTTTCTTGCTCTACTTTTCTCAGATTATATGGCGTTCTGGGAAGGAAGCATATCACATTCTAAAGTGGATTTAAATGTATGGCATTATCAAAATAATATTCAGAAATAACAAAGCATCAGACACACTCTGTAAAATTAATATTTTATTTAAGCCTTATAGTATCATGATGCAACTGGATCAGAGGATAATGTATTTAACATGGCATTTTGCAGCATTCAGCCTGTTCCACAGCATTGTCATGAATGCTGTTCTGGTAAAAGTTTCTTCTCATTATCCAGTCATTTCTTTACTACTTATGAAGACTTTTTGTATCTTATTCTATGCCTACTGTTGAGCTAGGTCATATTGTTGGTGGTTATTAGCTTGTGTGAGAGGCTGGGCAAGCAACATACTGCCTGCAGAAACAGATACATAGAATAATAGAATAGTTTGGGTTGGAAGGGACCTTAAAGGTTGTCTAATTCCAACCCCCTGCCATGGGCAGGGACACCTCCCACTAGGCCAGGTTGCTCAGACCAGCTTGTATCCTGTCTTGGATACAGGATCACAGTTTAACAAATGAAAGCCTTCTAAAGCTTAAAGAAATTAATGTGTTTAAACCAAGAGATTATGTTGTGTGTCTAGTCTGTTATGACTTTCTTTTACCAATTTCTTGCTGCAACTCATATTTCAAGCTTAACTCTTTACAATATACAATATTTATCCATGTTTTGTAGGTGTGAACATTTTCGTTCCATACTGAATAATGATGACAAAATTATAGAAATGAGTGAATTTTCTTACCCTGTTTACCGAGCCTTCCTGGAATACCTGTATACAGACAACATTAGGCTCCCTCCTGAAGATGCAATAGGTATTTGCTATAAATGGAAATAACTCTAGGTTACTGTTTCTGAAAAGTTCAATTTGTGTGTCATAACAGGGTGAGGAAAGCAGGGCTTGTTAATTTCAGTTTTATTAGTGCTTAAACCTCGAGTTTGGCAGGTGTCAGGAAGAAGGGATGCAGCAGCAGGAAACATGCCCAAGGAAGATGAGTGCTGGGGATGCAATAAGATCAAAGATGCAAAATGTTCAGAAAGAACTCATTGTTTCTCATACTAAGAACTTTTTTTCCTTAAAAATACACTAATCACAGAATGGTAGGGGTTGGAAGGGACCTCCAGAGATCATCTAGTCCAACCCCCCTGCTAGAGCAGGATCCTAGATCAGGCCACACAGAAACACATCCAGGTGGGTTTTGAATGTCTCCAGAGAAGGAGACTCCACAACCTCTCTGGGCAGCCTGTGCCAGTGCTCTGTCACCATCACAGTAAAGCAGTGTTCCCTTATGTTCAGATTGAACCTCTTGTGTTCCAGTTGTTCCATCCTAAAACTTTTCTGTTTGAGTAGCTGTGACAATTTGATAATGAATAAAAAGGGAGCTGTTCCCTGCATGAATTTAAGAGGATGTAAGTCACTAATTGGTGCCTAGAATGAGACAGAACACAGTGAACAAGAAGACAGATGCCTTGCATAGTGATAAAGGTGTCTCTTTTTGATACAGCTTTTGAGGACCTTTAAAAACACACACATCACCTAGGGAAAAAAAATAGAACAAGTATTTGATTAATTCAGCCTAAAATAATAGGATAATTGAATTATTTGAAAATAAATTAATATGTTTTACAGCAGGATAGTTAAAGCTGTGTGAATTTTCACAGGACTGCTAGATTTGGCAACACTGTATAGAGAAAACAGATTGAAAAAGCTTTGCCAGCAAACGATCAAGCAAGGCATTTGTGAGGAGAATGCCATCGCCCTTCTTTCTGCTGCTGTCAAATATGAAGCTCAGGTAAGGAGAACTTCTCTTCAAGCAAACAGTTGTTTTCTGAGAAATGAAACTGTTTAATACAAACATAGCTGCAGTTAACTGATGAGGTGTGGTTACTGCAATTTCCTTTTCTGGCTTCCTAGACGTTTGCTGTCCCCTTTGTGAACTATTAAAAAAAAAAAAAAAAAAAAAAAAAGCTACTAGTGTTTTCTTCCTGGCCTTTTGGCTTGCACCTGTGAGTCAGGATTCTTAATCTGCTTCCTGCCTCCTCATCTGGCATGGCACGGCATGCAAATTTCTCACTGCCATTTGCATCTCTACCTTTGGATTTTGTATTGCCCGTTCGCTTGCTGAGTTCCCCACCTGACCATTTTGTCTGCAGGTGTCTGGTACAGTCATTCTGGGACCGCCCTTTACAGGCACGGGGAGAATTTACCTGTAAAGTCTCTCCCTATTTACACTTGTGCTTATCTAAAAAACATCCACTTTTGCCATGTTGTTTACAGTGAATTGTGCTGACATACAACAAATTGCCTATTGTTATTCCTCCCCCCATATCCTGTCATCTGGTCTGCCCTTGGCTCTGGAATGTTTCACTAGCACTCAACCTGTTATCAGCAGTACTGCGAGTGTGTGTTTTGTAAACAGGCGAATACTTTCAAAGATGTTTTCCTTTTCTCAACTTCTTAGTGCTGTGCTGATTGTGGAAATAATGACATGGTGGGTTTTATTATTCAAGAAGTCTGCTTATGTATTTTAGACTTAGTAGCAGTTGTTATAACTGAGCATCTTAGTTGAGAACTCCTCATCTTTCTGTTCAAGATTTCTTCTGCTTTACAAGAATAAAATTAATATAGACAAAGAGATCAGAAGAGCCAAAATGTGTAGCTGGCAACAATGTTTTTTAAAAATGCTTGGGTTTTTTTTTTTTTTTTTACTTTTGCTTAGCTGTGTAATGTAGGATGAAGTTTTAAAGGAGGAGAGGCTAGAAGCATAATACGATGGATTGATAAACAGTTCCAGATCTAGGAAGCGAGCAGAAACAAGGGACTGAAACAAAAACTGAGTTAAAAATGTTGCAGTGGTCTGTGCTGTATGGAGGCAGCGTGCTAGATGGGACCGATTTGTGTAGGAGTTGTAAAGAGGAGGCTAGAAATGGGTGAGTTTGTAAATCAAAAGAGGGGTTAATATCAGATTAGTAGATAAGATTATCAGCTGCTGGTTACAAAGCAGTTGTAACCATGCACCAGTAACGGAAGGCATGAAGAGCTGAGGAAAAGGGCAATTGTACTTTCAATGTGTTGTGGTGGGAGAAGCTGAGCGAGGACCCAGTGATTTGATTCTCCTGTCAGCAGAAGTTTTCATTAAAAGTTTGCTCTGGAGCATCTCACAAGCTTTTCAACAGTTTTGAACATCTTCAAATCAGAAGTACCTTTAGTTGACCTGTGTCAGGTGAAGTAGTTAAAGAGTAGTTAAAGATACATTTAGGTGTATTGTGAAGTAGTAAAACTATCCTGGACAAAGTACTAGAGTTTGTAATGGGTAATGGTTAATAAACACAATAAAAGGGATTGGCTAGATGACTAAATATATGTTATCTTCCTCTTCCTTCTATGATTCAGTGTTTTATTCTGTATACAGAATATATATATTCTTTCACAACACGTAATATTTTAACATGCACATTAGCTGAATCAATTGGTTCACCTGCCCCAGGTGCAGCATATGCCAAGCTGAGGAGTGCATTGTGGCCCTCCTCCCTACATCCACAGCTCAGAAGGGGATGTAGAACTGCTTCAGAGAAGCACAGCAAAGAAAGACTTCTTTATCAAAGACATGGGATAGTCTCTGTCTAAGGAATCATGAAGTAAGCCAGGATCTGCAAGGTACTGTATGGATATAGTAAAAACTGGTTTGAGAACCAGCAGTTCAGCAGACAGCTGTCCAAAGAAGGATAATGAAAGAGGCCTAATATTTTATAGTTTGAAAAGATAGATAGAATTATTTCAATGTTTTGTCATTAAATGTGAACACTGCAAGCGAAAGATTATGGTGCTATGTCATCTGCCAATAACATATTGAATTAACTGAAGACTGACTTGGCTACTGTATGCATCTGTTAAAATTAAAAATGCTTAAAAATATTTGTCCTATCCTCAGAAAATACAGAGTTGCTGTTAAAAGGTATTTTAAAGCATATTTCTAATACACACTTTAGCAAATTTTAGATTAATCTTCTCATATATAACAGAATTAAAAGCCAGTGTTTCTTGAAACTGCAGAATTAGTGACCAGGAATCTATGATATCTATGGTCCCCTTCATAGATCAGTACCAGAAGAAGCAGCGGCAGTTCATTTTATTTACTGTAAAAGTTGGCACATTGACTGGAAAGCAACCCGTGTCCTGGCAGTAGCACTTAGAGGGCTGCTGAAACTTAAAAGCTGTCAGTGTTGTTGATCTACATTTTTTATTTCTTCTATGTTTTTAATTTCTTCAATTCTCACTCCTTTTCTTGCTTTTCCAGTACTTTTAAAATGATAGATACAGTTTATTTCTGTGCATTGTTGTTACCTTATTTATTTTTAAAGGCTGTTTTGTGCTGCTTGGCCTTTGTTAAAGCTTCAGTTACATCTTGTCAGGGACAATAGACTTGAAACATTCAGTCTAAGGAAAAGGTTTCAAAGGGAAATGCACAGGTGTTCTGCTAAATTTCTTTCTACTACTAATCCCAGGCTGCAATGTTTGTGTAGCTAACACAGAATAAAACTGGCATGGATTAAAAGATCTTTTTGCTGTAACACTTGAAAAGTTTTTAGATCATGGCTCCTACTGCCAGTTTAGACTTGCCTTGCTGCTGATTCCTGCTCTGCTTGCTGCAGAAGGTAATAATTTTTCCTTCAACAGCAAGTTGTTGCACAGGAACCAGCTAAAGGGGATTGACCCAGTGCACGAAGAGGATTGCCATTGTTGTGAGGAGTTTGAGTGGGCAAAATTTGCTGTGTGAAATCATGTTTTCATGGCTTAATGGCTTGTACCTATCCTGTGCTGAACATCTGAACACCCTGTCACAGCAAGACCAGGACAAGGCAGAACCATTTTGCTATCTAGGAATCCCAGCTCCTAGACAGGGGGATGCAGTTCCTAGGTTCACCACGAAAGAGACATGTATATTAACTTCCAGTTTGTGTTCAGTGAGCATCATTGGATGTTACATAGTATTTTGCTTTTATTTCCACCAAGACTAGCATGTCTGCTGTTTTTCACAGGACCACTACTGAATTCAGTGCAGGGAGGGAAAGAAAGGAGCTACTGATGCTCTAGTAGTTGTATGTGGGGAAAGTTGATGGTTTCACTTATTGATAACTTTTCTAATGAGCTCAGCAAATATGGTGGAGTTCTAGAGTCGATTTAGGTGGCTAGTCCTGTTTTCTTCTTTTGAATTGAATTAATTGAATATTTATTGAATAGTTTGTATGAACAAATTCAATCCTATCATTTGTGATCTAATCAAACTGATCAGAAAAGGGATTGGTAATGTGACCAACAACCTGGTATATTCTCTGCTAAATGACACATTTGAAACAGAAATGTAATTTCGCTATCAGTCATTTGTATTAGAAATTAATTACCTCAATTTGTTCCTAGGACTTGGAAGAATTTTGCTTCAGATTTTGCATAAACCATTTAACTGTTGTTACACAAACTCAAGGCTTTGCAGAAATGGACCACGACCTCCTGAAAAACTTCATTAGCAAAGCAAGCAGAGTGGGAGCATTCCGAAATTGAGGTCTGACTGCCACCAAGCTTAAGAGCACATTCTCTTCCTTCTTGAAAGTACTTCTTCAGAGAACTTATCCATGGTCAGAATGCACAAAGGTTTGGAAAGAAAGACTCGGTGTCCATCAGCTTAGGTAAAGTGTAAAAGTCCTCTAACGTATAGGTTTTGTAAAGATGGCTAGAGCATAACGTGTGGCGAGAGTTCATTGCCAGCAGTCAGGATTTAACACAGAAGTCTAATGCAGTAACTACCCTTTCCCACTTAAAGCCAAGCATCTTGTCTGTCTGAGTTTTTTTTCTTTTTTAAACAACCTGCATTTGAATTTTATGGGACAGTGACCTGTTTGCTGCTAAAACTTCTCTAGTGTACTTTTATCACCGAACTACGTTAATATGCCATAGTGGGCTGCTTTGTGCCTGATTTATCATCTGGTGACGGTAAAAACTTGTTTTTCTGAACATGTGATAAAGTAATATGAATCCTTTAGGGTGAGAGGCTTTCTGATTGAAAGGAGGTTATCTCTCACTTGATGTTCACTTAAGTGTAAATGCGTGAGCCCTGAAGAGCTTCAGCTGGGTGTTACAGGTTTGAGTTCCTGGCACTTATGTCTATTGTTCTAGACAAAATGAAAAAAAAAAATCTTCCATTATACCAAGCACATTCCCTGTCACCCCAGTGGGCCAGGAAACATTCACAGGATTTGTCTGGATTACTGTGCTGTGTTTTGGTACTCAGAAAACCATCTGGTCGCTTGTTACCAAGAAAAAGAAACCCAAATAAAATCTCAAGGAAAGGGAAGTTCCACTTGGGGTTCCCCAGATAGATCATCTCAAGAAAAATGGAAACAGTTAGTTTTGAAGTGATAAAAATGGGTCTTACAATTGTGAAATGTGAATTGTGAAGCTCACATTATTCTCCATGTGGCAATGAGGACATCTTGTCCAAATACATTGTTTCGGGTTCTCTTTTGGTCGGTGCTGCGAGGCGGTGATCATACCACTTACCTCTGGACATGCCTCTCATCACTGACCACTGAGGAGACCAGGTGGCTAAGGTAGGGTAGATGCTTAATTTCTGACTGACTGCCCACCCAGGGATGCACAGAGGGAGGTCTGACCCCGTACAGAAGATGCTGAGCTCGCGAAGCGTTTACTTGAATTTTCTAATAGGCATCTCTGAATTAACCCTAAGAAATTATTTCTCTTAAAATCTGGGCTGGGTGAAGTAGCTTTAAGTGCCTTTTGTAGTGTTTTACAAATGGAGAAGGCAAGAAGCTGGATGACCAGGCTCAGTACACTAACAGAATGTCATATGACCTTCCTTCAGATCCTTGCTGTGCCACAAAATCCTTCGATGACTTTTTCTAATCCTCAAATGTGGTTTCTAAGAACCTAATTCCCTTAAACAATTGCAACCTCATTTCTAAAGCAGAAATAACTGTTCTTTATTATATTGAAAGATAATTTCTCAAACAATCCTGTTCCCTGAGGAGGAGGAAAAGGAGAGAAGCACATCCTCAGAGAAGATGAGTAGTGCCTCTCTTCACATCAGTACCTTTGGGTTTGAGTGGAAGGGTGAGGCATGCAGACAGCAAAATTTACTTAGGAAGAGGGCTATAAGCAAAGTATTTTGGAAAATGCTGTGGTAAAAAATGACGTGAGGCATTTCCCTCAGACTCTCACTAGAAATATATTGGATCATCTACTGCGAACAAGCGTGTTCTGCCACCCCCTCAGTGATGAGTACAGCTTCCTCCAGCAGCACAAGTCCCTACTTCAGCAGCTGTGTCAGTATTTTGTTTTCAAACAGAACTGGTCAAAACCTTCCCAGTACATAATGCAGTTTCAGCAAAACCACAACTTCCCAGGTGGAAAAGATCAGTTTTGTTAAGTTTGTGTTGAAAATCACTTGACTCAGGCACACAGAGGTTAATGCAGACAGTAAAACAGTACCATGGTAGGGCAATTTTTCTGCAGACCTTATATATATATAAACCCAGTACTCATCAGACCAAAGCACAGACACAAGGCAATCCTACTGTAAGCCAGGGCTGGGGAATCCCAGATGTTCTTGTTGAGCCAACTGGCTGACATTCATGACACTGTAGTTCAACAGTTACTGTAGTCAAAAGGGCGTGCTTTCTTAACACGGCATTTTTGGCTTAATTTAACCACCAACCAGTGACTTTTTTTTCTATTTATTTCCTTCCTGCTTGTAATTTCCAACCTACTGTACACATCAAAGCCTAGCTGCAGTTTCAGAGTAATTGACAAAGCCTGTAATTTTGAGAAAAGTCATCTTGGGACTGAATGAGGGTGAGTCTGAAGATTCAGTATGTCAGTACTGGCTGTTACTCATGCAATATATATTTTCTGACCTGGATGTGACAGCACTACATTAAAAAAATTAAATAAATAAATGTCTCTATTAAACTTTCAGTGCCTGCACTTTCCTTGGCACTTTCCTTGGCACTTAAAGGTCAATGTTTAAAAAAACCGCACTGGCTTAGGTGGTGAAATGTGGATGCACGTATATAAATCTGTGCTTGAAACCCAATCATGGGACATTCTAGAAGAAAGGAGGGATGCATTTTGCCATTTTGAGATGGTCTGCAACAACTCTGTCTGTGGATCTTGCGGGTTAAATACTTAATGAAGTATTTAATTATGTAAGTAAGTAGTGTTCTGTTTTAAGACGCCACAGACAAAAAGGTATTTGTTAAAGTGTGAAAACAAGGTCAAGCATAAACTGTCTTTGGGGATAATAAAGAGAGATGTTCTGCTTTGCAGCTGGATAACTTTCTGAATCAACTGGAATTTGAAAGAAAATGAAATGACAAGCATAGGGCCATTTAAAGTTTCTCTTAAGTTACTGAAGCCAAGAGCCAGCATTGCGTTATCTAGAGTTCTATTACAATGCATGGTAACTATATAGACTGCTGGTTTTGTACAATCTGAACAATGTCCACGGGCTTTCCTTGTAAAGCAAAGCATTTAATTACACATAGAGAGAGAACTCAGTAGCTACCACCTAATGATGTAGAAAATTTACAGCCTGAATATAAAATTATGTTTTGGTTTCTTGTTTCTTTATAAACTTGCCTGGTTTTAATAGACCATTAATAAAAATGCCATAATACTTAAAAAGCATGAGTGGGATTTTTTTCCTTTCTTTTCAGTAGAAGTGAAGAAAGTCTGACCCTTGTAAACTGAGTAGTGGGGGGGGGAAGAAGAAATAAACCAGAGAAAATAATTCAGAGAGATATTTTAAAGACTATTTGTGTTCTTCAGGAAATAACTGCCACAGATAAAGCTTTTGTAAAGCTGAATGAAAACTGAGTCTGCAAAAAAGAGCTGGAGCAGTGGCATAAGTGTATTTCCACTTTTCAGAGAAATTCATGCCCTAGTGACGCAATGATTAATAAAACTGTCCTCCAAACACTAAGAATTGTTTCTGAAGCAAATGTACATTATGGCCAGCTTATTTGTTACTTTTGAAAATATTTCAGCTTGTACTTTGCACCAGTATCACAGAGCCAGAACCATCTCCACATCTGACACAGGTATCTTCCTGCAGCCACTCCTGTACCCCAAAACGTGCAGATCAGGATTCTGTGACATGTAAGAACAAGCAGCGTTTGGAAACAGGGGGCAGCAGCAAGAGATTAAAGTATAAAACCTCAAAGAAAGACGCTGGGAGTCAGCTCATCTTTCTCGAGATGGCTGCAGAGCCAAGCCTATTTTGCACGGCCTCATTTTACACGTGTGGCTTAGGCAGAGACAAGTTTTCTCCACAAACGTACATTTCTCCACTGTGATGAGAAGAGTTTGATTCCCGGCACAGTCCTTACCATTAGGCACCCGAAACGCCTGTCCCATTTTCTGTCCAACTCTTCTGCTCTGAATTCTAATGGTCTTTTTTCCTGAAACAGCTTCAGTATTTTAGCCCATTTTGCATACAAGGTCTTGCTATAAGAAGGGTACTCTCAAACACAGTGTGATTTCCAAATCTGATAAAAAGCCATTAGTTTCAATACACAGTTATTTGCATATGTACCTGCTTAAAAATAAGACTCTGAAAATGTGTTTTGAGAGGGGGGAGGGACTGGAAAGTCAGCCACTGCACTTTGTGCTCTAAGCATTGTTGTGAACGCCGATGCTATAAAGAGCACTGCAAGTTCAGCAGAGTTGAGTCACAGGCACCTATGGACTCTGATAAAGCGACGCCAGGGAGCCCGCGAGGCTGGTGTGCGGGCAGGCAGGGACCTGGCGCAGAAAGGCATGGCACCTTGCGCTGGAGTTTTGACATCTGGGCTGTTTTCAGCAGCTCCGAAAGCAAAAGAATTGATTATGAAAAGCAGTGGTGAAGTGATGTGGACACTTCCTTCTCTGAAGGATGGCCTCAGGCACCACTGCAGGGGCCGTGACAGTGACCCAAATCACAATAAGGGCCTGCGTCTGCCCAGAGCGTTACCACTGGTGACCCTGGAACAAAAGATCTGGAGAGAACAGTATTTCCAGAATGTCCTCTGGAAACTTCTGAAGGTAACTACAAGCCCAACAGCACAACTGGTTTTGCATCAAGAGGGAATCGCTGGAGATGGAGTGACCTCTGCTTGTGCCAGCTGCAGAATCATGGTGGAAGTGTGATACAGTACATCACTACCATATGAAATCACCTCATCTGCTAAAAGAAAATTACCAACTATGAATCTTTTAAAAGCTATTTTATTTATCTTGAAAGGACAGAAACTGATTAGTTGTATAAAGCCTTATACATTTGATGGTAAAGCCTTCAGTCTGTTTGAACAAAAAAATACATTGTCACAGTAAAGAAATAATAAATCTGTTTATGTCTTGGACTTTGTAACGTCACCCCTCCAGCCAGAGGATCACAGAAGAACATCAATGGCTGTAACAGAGCTTACAGTCAGTGTACCCCAAAGTTAATATATATTCTGTCTGTAAAAATGCAAAAAGTGAGAAAATAAACATAAGGTACTCCAACATGTCTGTACATTTTTCAAGAAGAAAGTTGAAGCCCTATTGAGACTAAAAAAATAACTCAAATTTATTTTAAAATTCATTGACAAAAATCAGTGTGCTACTCAGAATTTTTAGTAGCTCTAGGATTAGCTTTTGTTCAACACAAGAAGTGATCTTTAACTTGTACTAGTGTAAGAATTCTAGGTTCAGCTAAAAAATTTCTAGGTATCCTCAGAGAAGATGTTATTTTAAAATGTTTGTGTAATGGACAGCATGCTTTTCTACTCTCACTGGTTTTTCACTTAAGTAGCTGTAAAAGCTAAATTTCATTAAAATGGGTAACTTTAAAGCAAGGCTTCATTTTTTTGCTTATATGTTAATCCACTGGAAGTAAAACATGTGCTTTCCTTAACTGGCTATTTTGCAAACCCTTTATCATTGCAAGGAAAAAATCCAGTATCTGAATCAGTAATTTACAAACACATAAGCTGAAAAAAGTTGAGGTTTGGGTTTTTTGCTAGTCGTAACAGTTCACAAGTTGCCTATTAAACTCTGCCTTTTTGGTAAAATAAGGCAGACTGGTTTTCCCAACGTGGGCTCATCAAGTTCAGCATTTGTAAGGCCCACAGGAGATGCCCTGTGCCAGGCTGCTCTTACCTGGAACCCAACTGCAGACACTCTGCTCTCGGTGACAGGAAAGAACTTGGGTGTCTGTTTCTCAAGCTCTTTGGCTTGGCTACAGTTAGGTCAATATTTGAAGAAAATTCTACATCGTTAGAATTTTGAAATCTTATGTGTACCAGGTGGAATTTATGTTTGGGGTTCTTTTTCCTGTTTTTAATAACTGAGATTTTCCAAGGTAAAAAAAGTGCACATCATACTCTGCATATGCAAAGAAGCTTCAACTTGTAGGAAGATTCTTTGTGGGATTCTGGGAGGAATCACTTTGGGATTCATACTCCATGAAATTCAAACTGATGGACAGCGTCACTGCCCTCTGAAATTACCCTGGGGCGAGAGCTGGGGAAGGGAAACTACAAGACACAGTCTTGGTTTCAGTAGTATGGCTACATCATGAGTTCACTTCGAATTCAGGTAGTATTTCCCACGTGAGGCCCCGACTCCACAAGGTCTGTGACTGCTGTGCAGTTTAAGTTAGTGGGAATTTGATGTGCTAATTATATACAGAGAGAGAAATCTTTGCAGTATCTGGCCCCTCATTTTCAAAATTTGCAAGTAATGAAAAATCTAAGAAATAAAATTAGTGCATTTCAAATCATTCTAGCTAACATTTTGTCTTTAGACAGAAAAATTCAATCCAAGTGGACTGAATTGGCTTAAATCAGTAATGTTTCAATAGGAAACTAGGAGACCTTCAAAGTCTGTTTTTAAAACCCTCAAAAAATATATATAAATTAAATTCAGTGGCTTATATTGTATATATACTACATCATAAGGCAAAGTATAATGAAAAACATTTTAAAGTTTAAAAAGTCCAAATGCTTTCAACTAGCAGTTCAAAATAAAAAGCAACTAAAAAAGCAACTCAGTTAACGAAGGCTGTAAAACAGAAACAAGCTAAAGAGGGCCTGTGGTGCAGCCCCTGAGAAGAATCTCACTTTTCTTCACTGGCTGAGGTATCATTTCCATCACTCAGTTTCTGCTTCTGCATTCTTGTTCGAGTAGACGCTTAAAAAATAAAAGAATAAAAAAAAATAAATATTTCCTTCAGAATATTTCCTTCCTCCTTCACCTCTGCCACAAGCAAACACTGAAACATTTCCCCTACCTCAAAGTAAATGAGAGGTGCCTGGGTCCGCACTCATACCTATCTTAATGAACAAACGCTCGGTAAGAATCTGCTCAGCTACAGAGCTCAGGTTCCACCAGAGAGCAAGAATGCCTGGTCAGATCAAGTGTGCTCCTGCTCGGGAGTGGAAAATACAACTCTGATGTGGGGATGGGGCCGTTCTGCTTCTCATGAGCTAGGTTTGAGTTTCATTTGAAAGACAGAACAGCAATCCTGTAAAATCTGAAAGGGATGCTCATCCCTTTCAGAAGAAAAAAGGCAGTCTCAGGCATTTTAGTGTAAAGACAGAAAAGCAACATACAAAGTCACATACAATTTTATTGAGTATATTATTTTCCTTTACTATACTGTAATCACCTGAAAAGGTATTTTGGTCAACTAAATGCTGCTGCAATTACTACTGATTTCTACTTGTGAGCTCTCAGCTAAGCATCTGTCACTACAACAAATGGAAAAGCCTTGGCCAGCATTTAACTCCATTTCAAGAATTCTAGTGATCAGGAAGAATGTGTCATGCTCATTTTCTTACTCACATGTAATACAGCATCTACTGTGCTGCTGGGCCATTTAATATCCTCAAAAAGGCTTTTGAGGATTTCCACTTTATAATCTGCATTTCCAAGATTAAATGGAGCAAGTACAAAAAAACTAAGCAAGTTCCTGAAATGACATCAGTGCTGAGCAATGTTTTTTATCTGAGTGGGCACAAACTGTTTTATCCAAGGCACTCACTGCCCTGTGGTTAATGAAAAAAATCACACTCACTCATTTCTGCAAGCTTTTGTTGGAACTTGGACTCCTGGGGCAGGTGTTTGCTGCAGACAGAAAGCATTTGATTAAGCAGAAGTTAAAAACCACCCAAACCTAGCTTTTTATCCTAGTAAACATAACTATAAAACAAAGATAGTTCATTTCAGTGCTACTGCCTTCTCTTACAAAGATGCAAACTCTTTTCCTCCACACTGAAGAGCTGCTTGATTTCTCACACATCTACAAAAATTTGAGTTTTGTTTTGTAAGACAGACTAAAGACGACAGCAGGGTTTAGCACTCACCAGTACCACTGGGATGTGAGATGTATAGACACTGAATAACTCCTTGCTTCTGACATCACAGCATCTAACTGAGAAGTATTATGCTACCGTCTCTCACTTAATATATTTACTAAAGTTCATTAATTAAAGGAAGTTAGGACGTCAGAAAGAAGTTAGGATGGAAGGCCCCGAGAACCAAATCTGTAAATTTACTGAAAAGCCAAGAACAATCCCTTACCTTCCATCTGCTTCGTCTTGCCCTTCTATATCAAAGCGCAGCCGCTTCAGTGGCTTAGGAGCAGCGCTTACTTCTGCGCTGCGTTTCAGCTGGCAGTCACTGTTGCACACCATTTGGTTAATTTTTTGAAACTTCTCAGAAGTCTGAAGATACAAGAGTTACAAGAAAAAAGGGAAAGAATCGCCAATAAATCCCGAAACTACTCAAACTTTCCAGATTATCCGCTAAAACTCTGCAGTTGAAGAGCTCTGTCTTCTTTCAAAGCAACTGAAATAAAATGCAAAACATCTGAGAAGTGAAGTCTGGGTATCTGAAAGGAGTTAAGAGGATACCCCTGTAACCTTTGTGCTCACTAATTCCATAAAATACTACATAAAATTAGAGACACTCACTGGCCACTTCCACAGGTGTCAGCAAGCTATCCCCTTCCTCCAAAAGTTACATGCATTCACGATCAAACATTTAAAATGTTAAAAAAACTCACCCCAAATGATTCACCAATTGACACCAAAATTCTGCCAAATGAAGAAAAAAAGTGTTTAAGATTTAGCTGTATTTAACGCTAATTATAGCCACTAATTTGCACAGCTTAGCATAAAACATTAAAATAAAGTCTCTTCCCCTCTCTCTGCATTAACAGTGCAAACCCAGACTGCGTTTCACTGTGTTGAGACCGTTCCCGTTCAGGCCAGTGACTGTGGAATCGCCAAATCATCCGTACCACACAGACAGAAAAGAAACCGTGGCCTGAAAGAGTCAGAGGCCCCCACAGTCTGTCCACTACCAGCAGGAAGGCACTTCAGTGCTGGGTACCCACGGAATCATCCTTTCATCGACGCCTTTAGGTGTTTGTTTGCCAATCAAAACCATGCAGAACTTGAACCTAAAATATACATTAATATTTTAACTTTTGTGCGCAGTGGGCTGGGCGCAATGGGACTCACTTGATCCTACTTTGAAAAGCCCACTGGAGACTTGAACATTTGCTGTCATCCTCATCTGCTAAGAACTAGTGACCAACAGTTTGAAACGTTCTCCTCAGTCCACTAAATACTCTGAACAATTTTGTTCCAAAAAAATAATTTGTCTTTAAACAAGCGCACAAAGCTCATCTATGTTTTTCAGGAGTGTGGTCCAGAGTCAAAGCCAACAACATTTAAGCGACAAGGGACAAGGTCAGAAAACCCCTCCTGGATGTGACTATTCTAAAAAAAACAACCAGAACAGCCCCGCAAACCCCACAAACTCCTTGAGCACACTGACTAAACTGAAACAGAAAAGCGCTTAAAGATGAATAAAGATGTGAAATGCAGGGGACAAACTTTTAACCAGAAAAGAGATGATAACCATAGAGTATTGACAAACTAGACTGCGCAGTTTTTTTCTAATTTGCTTCCACCAAAATCCCTCAAATACCTTCAATTTAGTGAAAGAAATGCTTGTCACAACCTACCTAGACCTTGGAGTCATCTTTGAGGGCGACTGAAAACCATCAGAGAATTTGTATGGGCTCTTCAGAGGTGAGATGTAGATGTTATTGCCAGCAGGGACACGTCGAGGAGAGTTGGAAAACTGGTAAGGGCTGCGAGGAATGTGTGGGATAGGTGACAGAGTGGGGGGCTATAAAAACAATAAAACAATCATAAGATTTTATTGTCTGTATATTCCTATTCTATTAAATAATGAATATGGAATGCAGCTAACAGCTTACCCTGTTGGAGGCATACTGCAAAATGTTTGTTTTCAGCTTCTGCATAAACACTAAGTTGTAGAAGACTATAATGGAGTCATATTGTTCTTCCCTGATAAGAACACGTTTGAAAGTCTACATAGGGTGAGAAAATCACACACAGGAAAAATTTAAAAAACCCCAAACAAACAAAAAACCAACACAATTTACATTTGACTAGCTCATAAAGCCATTCAGAAAAATCTGTGTTAAGCAAGAGCTAAGATAGCAGGGGTATTGTATATAAGAAGCCATTGTATCTACTATTTAGAACTCTTCTAAATTGTTTTGGGGTTTTTTGGTGTTTTTTTCGCCCCCCCCAAACATGTATGAACATCAGAAGAGGCACCTACTTAATTAACTGGCACAGCTCCCTAGTGCAAAAGCAGTTCATCAGTACTATAACAACATTTTCCAAATTTAAGCTCCACTTACTTTCCCACGCAGAGCTGTCAAAGAAAAGGCTTCGCTATTGTGCAGGCTAAAAATAATCATTACTGACCTGATGTGGATAGAATAGTTCTTTAGGCTTGGAGACAAAAGTCTGGAGTTTAGTCAAGATGCACAAATACACTATGAGAAGTTCTGCTAATAACAGGATGCCTACAGGTCAATTAACTGTTTGATTGTTTGATTTTCTATTGATTTAGTTACCATTTTAAGCCAAAAATTAAGTATAGTAAGGCCTTACAAAGAAAAGAACAACTTAATCTTAGAATTAAGCCTGCAACTTTAATACATACATATCTGATATATATTACCATACATCTCTATTTGATATCTTTCTGTGAAAGCTTCTAAAGAAAGTTATCTGCTCGTCTGCCCTTAATGCTCAATGGAAGTTATGTAACTTTGAAAAGAACTTGGGGTGCTTTTGAGAATCCTATTAGTAGCACATCTGAATCTTTTAAAAAGTCTCCAAATAGAATCATAAACCATTATTTAGTATCTCTAAGTTTGCTTTCTGAGGAGAGTTACCAAACTGTGCGAGATGTTTAGAGAGACACATAGCATTAGAGCCAGTCTTCTCCTCCACAAAATGGAGATGGAGCGAAGCAGAAGTTTTCTTTTGTATGTTTCAGTTTAGACAGAGAGAAACAATTACTTTATAACATTTTTATGGATGGATAACATCAAAGAATTTCCATACCTCTTGATTCGTGTTGGGAAGCTCCTTGTATGCCGAAACTATTATTTTAAATCTAAGATCTACATTCTTTACTTTGCAGATGGCATACATGCAACACATCATGATCTATTAAAGAAACAAGACAATTGTAAATACAGAAAATTAATTCAGCTTCTTCATTTCAAGTTAAAAAAACGAAAAAATCAATTGATGAGCTTTCTATTACTGATTGTGCTCTGTGAACTAGCATGCAACTCAACTTCATAAGAACTTCCGGAACGTAAGTCAACTACTGTTCCCTCCATTTCTGTATCAACTAATTGGAGCTGAAAATATCTTCTCAAACCCATTTCAGAGGCTGCAATTTTAGAGCAGAGTAACAGAACATTTATCAGCCACACAAGTTGTATTCCCAAAGAAAATGTGCATTTTCTTATGCAAATTCTTAGAAAATTTGGTGTGTCTTCATTATTTTGAAAATAGGTGTAACTGATATTTGAAGATCCCATAGTAAGTAACTGCCAGTACTTAAAAAAACCTGAGACAACACTTTCCTCTAAATTAATTTCTCCTTTGAGTGATCAATAGAGAAATAAAAACTAAGATTACAATTTCCAATGGCTAAAGATTGTATAAGGAACACTTTGTTCAGCAGAGTCTTTTTAAGCTTTTTAGAACTTTTTTTGTTTATGTTACCTGGTCCAAATGCCTGTCTCTCATAAGCTCATACTCATTTTGCAGTATGTGCTGGAAAAGGGTCCAAATCAAGGGTTCCAGGTCAGGATGATCAGAGAGAAGCCGACAGAACAGGGTATGTAGTCGATGATAGGCCAGTAGATACACTTCAGAAACAGAGAAGAAAAATAAGCTGAAATCGTAATAATAGGAGTATACAAAATAAAAGGAACACAATGGAGGAATGACAGCAGTTGAATATTCACCATCTTCCACTACAAAAACTACGAGCCATCAAAGGAAGGCAGTAGAAGCCAGGTTCAAAATAAATGGAAAACATTCTCCATACAACAGAGGCAGACGTCCACACCAAACAATGCTGCTCACATATGTCTACATCAATTCAAAGAGGGTCTGAAGAAGCATTTGTAACACAAAACTACTGAAAGTTACTAAAGCAGACACATTGCAAAAGGCTCATGAAAACCCCCGAGCTGGAGAAAGTCAAAGCCTGGGAAAGCATTTAGGGAAAGCACCATATATGCTTGCCCAGTTCTTAAGCTTCCCATGACATCTATTTATGGTCATTGCTGGAAAAACGATGCTACGACAGAAGAAACCATCCATCTGAGCCCATGTAGCCATTCTTCGAATCAGTAGATACAGAAGCACATATAGAAGCCACGAACCTTTTTTGTAGAACAGAGAGAGGGAGGTAGATCTCTGTGGTTTCTGTTTTGGGGGGGACACAGTTGGCTGAGCATCTGGAGTGGAAGTAGCACTTGGAGAAGGTCCAGATGCTTTCTTCTTGGGAGATCTCACAGGAGAAAGATAGCTGTAGATTCAACATACATTAAGCACTTAGCATCACAGGACAAAGGAGAATTTTTCTATGAATAATACTTGAAGGAACTCTTCCCTCTTCCACCATTTGAAGAAATTAATTGCTACTGTAACCTGCTATTCCCATATCAAGAATTAAAAATTCAAGTTATTGATTAGATACCTGATAAAGAGACTTATTGATTCCTAGGCAAGTAAGATAACAGTTTGCAATTACAAGTTTGAGAGAGCTTAGAAAAATATTTCAGAATTTGATTTGGCTAAATTTACATGTATAATAAGCAACAGCAAATACACCAGTTCAACATAACCAAAGTACTAAGCCTAACAAGTAGGAAAACAGAAGTGGATTAAAATATAAAAAGGCAATATTAAATTCACATTTTACTAGACCCCAAGCACGCATGTCACTTACAGGTCTGCTGCAGTGTGATTATGTTGGAGAGGCAGATTGAGACTGGAAGTGGGCTCAGGGTGATCAGTTTGGCCTTCTCGTTCTTTTGACTGCTTGATAAGATCAAACAGAGGAGACCCCTAGAAAAATAACCGTAACAGTAACATTATACTGAGAATAGATAACCACACTGGATGGATTTTGTTCCTTCTTCTCTAAAAACAGCTCCCAAAATATGATCCTTAACAGAAGATTAATGCTTTGAAATACTTCAGAACACTTGAATTTGGCCAGATAAATTTTGACTATTTAACTGATGAATTTTAACTATTAAATACACCAAACACCTTTTCTGTTTCAACAGCAGTCAATTAGATACAGGCTAACTGCAGAGTTGAGATACAGTTGTATTCTAGAGTCTCTAATTACTTCCTATTAAATAGCCTTTCCTGAACAGCAAACAATACAAGAAAATGCATAAAAGGTCACATTTCCAGAGTAAAAAAAAAACAAACCACAAACACGTTGGTGACTAAGAGTTACTGCTCTATCTACTGTTAATCCATTTCCGCTACAACATATACCCAATATTTTACATATGATAATATACAAACCATGGTCATAACTCATTTAACTGCACTGGGGACTATTTCAGTCTCTGCAGTATCGCATTCCAGAGCTACCTCTGGCAAGACTTATGGTCACTCTGAATGCATTAAGTCTCTGCCCTCATGCCCCAAACCAAAAGCTAATTTTGACTGTCCCCCTGTACTCAGCTCTGGTGAGGCTGCACCTCGAATACTGTGGGGATGAGTCTTTTTAACCAAGTAACAAGGTGACAGGACAAGAGGTAATGGCCTCAAGTTGCGTCAGGGGAGGATAGGGTAGATATAGATTGGATATTAGGAAAAATTTCTTCACTGAAAGGGTTGTCAAGCACTGGCACAGGCTGCCCAGGGCAGTGGTGGGGTCCCCATCCCTGGAGGGATTTAAGAGACATGTAGATGAGGTGCTGAGGGACGTGGTGTAGTGGGGAACTGGCAGTGCTGGGTTAATGGTTGGGCTTGATGATCTTAGAGGTCTTTTCCAACCAAAACGATTCTATGATTCTATGATTTTAGGTCAATTATCAGCATTTTAGGGAAGGCAGCTGGAATAAATCTGAACCTACTAAGAGCTTGAGGTAGGAGGCGATGCAGAGAGTATGTAAGTGGAATGGAGAAGCTTCTGGTTGAAGCAACATTAGTACTACTGCTGACATTAGTAATAAAGAGCAGTCTTGCAGAAACAAAATCTCACGCTTTTGCTGCTTGTGTGTCATGTACAGAGTAGAATTATGCTGAAACAGCAAGACTGCATGGGAAAATATTTTGGCACTGTATTTATAATTAATTTTGAAAAAACAGGGCTGCTGGCTTCTGTTTTTTAATTTTCTTTAAACAGGAGACTCATCTTGAGCACAATGCTGCCTTCCAACAGTGCAGCATCAGAACTCCGGAAGCAACAGAGAACATTTGATTAGCATATATCTACCTTCTCAGAGGGAAAGCAGTGTCCCTAAGGCTGGGAATGAAGTGGGCAAAACCAAACATTCAGTGTTTTTCTTGAAATGCCCCCCCCAAAAGACAGCAGTGAAATCAGCTCAACACTTGGTACATAATGCAGCATCCAATTGTTCAAGGTCTAGTTGATCCTACAAATGCACGTTACTAATATTAAAATATGAGGGCACAGATGACAAATCTGTAGCTACAATAACAAACAGGAGCACAGCACACATGTAAAGCAAGCTGCATCACGTGGCTAAGGCAGTAAGAAAAGGCCTAGTAAAACTAGACTACATTTAGTAGAATTAAAACTAGCATTAAGACTTTCCTCATTTAGCCTTATTTCTAAAAAAACCCACTTTTCTTCTGAAGGGCATCAACTAAAAATTCAGAGCAACAAGACAGGGGTGACTTAAGATTTACAATTTTTCCCATTGTGTAATTTTTAAATTATTATTTTGGCAATACTGGAGCTTTTCTATCCAGAAGAGAAAAACATCAGTTACTGACTCATAACCACATAGTTATTTCTCCATCATTTCTCATCCAGGTCAGCTCTTGGGCTGGTTTGCATCATCTTTCCCTGTACTTAGGAGTGCATGCACTTCTCACTTGTTTCTTTCAGTGCTGCACTTGCTGGAAATGCAGGGACATGACCTTCTCCATTTCTCGTTTGTCTGTGCACTTGGCCTCTTCCTTTTTATTATTCCCATTAGTGTTTCGCTATGCTCTGAAGAATCCGAGTTTCCTTCCCAGAGCAATCACTAATTCATTGCTGAAACATCTCTTGATTGCTTGACTAAGGGTGAATCCTGCTTCATTCATTTCACATTTGAGCTATTAATGACTGGGAAAGTATTGTTTTTAATGAAGCATTAGTAGGAGGAGAAGGGGTTGATAAAGGGGATCAAGAGGTCAAGCAACAGAAGCAAAATTTACTATTTTTGAAGTTAGCACTTGAGACAAGCAATTCCAGGTCCTCTCTCAACCCTGCTCTGCTTTTCACTATACAGAGTGCGAATAGATAAGGTGAGGGGACACAGAAGCTTGCTACCTATGAAGGGACCTGCCTACTTTTGCATCATTTCCACTCTTCCTCTTCTACTTGCCAGCCTTGACAACCAGTCAACCTACACATAAGTCAATCTGACTAAACCAGCAGAAAATTAACAGAAAAAACAAAACCAGATTTAAGGCAGCTTTGCCAAGAATCACAAACAGAGCCAGAAGCAGCATTAAGAAGAAACAGGGCAGCAACACCATGAAGGCTGGGAGCAAAGCAGGAAAGAGCAGAAAACGGGGAGTATGAGATGTCCTGCATTTACTGACAACAACCTGTTCAATCAGCTCACTGGCATGTGAAACTTTACAGGAATTTACAAAACCTGCTGCTGCTTTCCATCAGTTAGATGAACTACAGTTAGCGAGAGGATATTCTTTGTGTAGAAACATCTACTCATACAGTCCAAGTAGCAAGATACACCTTTTTTGGCTCCGACAAATACTAATTGACACTGTAGTTAAAAATGTGTCAAGATACATGGGGTGCTGTTACTCAGCTGGCCCCCAGCACAGACCAGCCAGCATCAGCAGTGGTGGGATGTGAGAAAGCACTGACTCAACATGTGCCCTTGGGCAAACCACGGGTTGGGTCACCTACCCTGACTGCAGAAACTTTTTAGCACTGCGGTTGCACGAGGCAGGAAAAGATTATTTAGTTTTCAGATCCTGTGAAGTTTAAGATGGATGTTCTGTTGATCACAATTTCCACCTTACAGCTGAGAAGACTTTAGATGAAGCCTTCTGTGCTCTTTCCACAGGGACCCCTACCACTCTTGCTGGTAGCTTTCCAAATGCAGAGCCACATAGTTGGAGAAAAGAAGTAGGAGCTACGTTGACAAGACTGGTGCCTCACAAAAACTCAAGTATGCCATAATACAGAAATTCGCAGAGATGGGGTTTCTCAAATGTGTCTACTCCCCACACTGCAAAACTGATGGATTTAATTACAACCTTGCCTCCTTTCTTTATATTTAAACATGAAAAAAAGACTTCTATTTAGTGAATCTGAAGCACCTTCTGCAGCTTGCAGGGAGTTTTCAAGCTTATCAGGGCAAACTCTGTTCGCCTTCAGTGCCACTACATGCTATTCAACAATCTACCTCTCGCTCGAATGAGCAAAATACAATGTCATTAACCACACAATTTCCAGTCCTCTAAGTAATAGTCACAAAAGAACTTTAACCCCCAGGTCCAGCTTTATCAAACAGAAATGTTTATCAGTAACTTGTTTCTAAAGCAACAGTATTCATGCTATCGTTTACAAATTTCATATTGCTTTTTAAAGCTTTTAAGCAGCACTTCGGGTCAACAGGTCACCTTCAATGCATTCCTTCCACATGAAAGGAGTTTTGCAGTTTTTACTTTATTTTAATGCTCAGTAAGTGATTAATGTCACTAGGTGCAGCCACAGAATAAATTTTACTAATTAGAGTGAAACACTACTTTTCATCTGGACTTCCCTGACATAGCCAGAGACACCCTATTTTATTAGTCCAAAAAAAGGGAGAAAGCAATTAAGGCCTAAAATCTCTCACGGTCAAATGGCCACTGGCATCAGAATGAAGAATAAGACTGAAATTTGACTCAGTCCCCTCTCACACTACCCAGAGCTAACTATAATTCTGCAATGCTAAACACCATCAGTTAAGCAGGGCTTACATTAAGTGAGCCTCTGCAGGACACTTCCCTGCAGCAACACCTCCATCACAGCATCTGCGGTGATTTTCCCCCAGTCTGAAATCTCCTTTTATGGACAAAACAGACAGAATTTCTTGTCGGTTAATCTTTATCCAGCTACAATGCAACTACCGGATGCACAGGTGCTTCCCAGCTTCCTGATGTTTACATCAGCTCTGTCCCAACAACATGTTTAACTGGACTTTGGTTGCCATGAAAAGATTAAACAAAAGACCTAAATCCTTAAATACAGGGAACAGCTACCCTGGGGTTTGAGTGTACCCCTCTGACTACAGAGCAGGTCCCTGAGCAGCTTGATTCTGAGCAGCACTGATTAGCAGCTTGCAGTATTTTAAAAACTGCTTTTGTCTTTGTTTTCTATTGCTTTACATTTTTATTCTTTATAATAATTTCCTAATTGAGTTGCAAATTTTAATTATTTGTCCACAATGCAGTGTTTATCACTAAACTATGTGTATATCTCAATGCAAGCTCCCTCAGAGTTAGTTTTTGGGGGTTGTTTGTTTGTTTTGTTTTGTTTTTTAAAATAATTTTATTTAAAATTCTATTTAAATTATTTTAAATCATCAACACCATCTCAAATTATTGAATCAGTCAATACAGTGTGTTAACAAGTGATTTTTGTCATAATAGGCTAAAAGGGGACTGTGATTTTGGAAGCAAAACACAGCCGATTTAGAATTGACAGCTTTGGAGGGGAAGTGCGAAGACTGGATCGGTGTGAGCTATTTCCTCCTCTCTTTCCCATGACAGAGTTGCACGCCCAGAAAGCTGACTTTCACTTGCAATTGTGTTCTCAGAAATTTCATGTGACAATTAGTATTCAGAATTCTGAAATAATTTAGGCCTGCCAAAACAAAATATACTTCACAGTCTAAAGTTAAATAGTATTTACCATGAAGAAACAGTAAGATTAAGCATCATGTTTTAATGACATACATATGAGTTGTTATATAAATTCCGTTCCTATTAGGGCTTGTTCTTACAAAATTCATAAAGAAAAACATTAACTGCAGCATTAATGGTTTAATTCAGGTAAGAATACTGACAGATCTGCTTTTAACTCCTTAAAGTAACTATGTTTAATACAAGTCCTATTCCTACATAGTCATCTCCAGCATTTAAGTAATCAAGCTTTGTGAAGATCTCCTTTTATCTAAATGCATATATATGCAGAGGATTGAAGAAAAAAAAAAAAAGCAGAAGAGAAACAGTGACTAACAATTAGTTCTGGTCATTTGAGAGCGATATTTTGATGAGCTTTTCCTCCTCATAGAAGAGGCTTAGAAAGTCATAAACTACAGAGGAAGTGAGAAGCATATATTGATACACATGAAAATCATGAAAACTATAATTATTTGAAATCCTTGATGCAAAGCACATGAGCAGCTGACCTGAAAGCAGGTGCCCTCACCTCAAGCCTGTTTGGAATTTTCAAGTTCAGCTCTCTCATGTTCCAGTTTCTCATAAAATTAAAAAACAAAACAAAACAAAACAAACCCCACAGTTATTGCACCAGAACAAGTATGACTACTTCTGGTCTGGCATGTAGGACTCAATGTGAAAATGTGGAACTGATTTAGGCAGTCTCTAGTGAATACAGATACTCATTAATATGAAATCAACATCTCTAATGGGAGACACTGATATTTCTTATCAAAAGCTATCTGAAGGCCTAGTGAAAAAGAAGTTCAAATCTCTCCAGTCAGAGAAGGGAATTCAGGTTGCCACAGCCTGAGTATGCATCTTAAACTTGTGTTGCTTTAAATTATGTTGCAAATCCATTCTCTTTACAGTTTTGCAATCACCTAGTCTTCCTCAAAAACCTCTGGAGAGACCTAAAAAATCTTGGTGGAATTCAGATGTTATTTCAGAATAACCAATAATACAACTTTCAACCCCTCCACTCCCAAAATTGCTCTTAACCAGATGAATTTGTATTAACCAGTTCTCTGTGTTTTACAGGGTCTCTCAGCAAAGGTCCATAGGACCACCTCATTCACTGCAGGATACAAGAGCATCGCCAAAGTATGCTTCCCAGCAATGGAGAAGGATGCATGTGAAAAGAGCCAACAAACTTCTGAGAGGTCCACCACATACATGTCTTCCCCAGAAATTACAGGAAGGTGTGAGGAGAGATTAAAAAAACCTCAAGAAGCATATCACAGCAAGACAAACAGTTGAGAGGCACAAAGAGATATTTGGGGTGGTAGCTGCTTTTCAAAATACCAGCAGATTCAAGCTAAATTAAGAAGTGAAACAAACATAAAGATGACCCAGGGATTCTAGCAACTTCAATTTTTTTTTCTCCAGTTTTAAAATTTTAACTACAAAGGTGATAGACCTTCTGTGTTAAGACTGTGACTAATACTATTGGTATGTTCAAAAATATTACACAGACAGACGATAATGCTCTGCAAATAGGGAAACTACTGACACAGCTATTGCTTTGTAGCTCTGCAAACCAATCACCAGATGAATACTGAAGACAAAAATGAACTAGGAATTATTTTTCCAAGTACAAGCGGAGACATGACAACAAAGTGCCTCTTCGAGATTTTCAGTTAAAGCCAGTAATTCAGTTTCAAGTCTCATGTTCTTTCCAGTTATTAGCTGGTCAAATTTAGGTACAGCATACCATTGACAATTCTCTTAGTCCAGCTAAAAGTGTTAAGCATGCCAGGAAACTTTGTAAGCAGCAGGACAGTATCTTTTACCAACGTAACCAAGGTGTCAACAACTTATGAATTGAACAAAAGAGGATGCAACAGGTAATGTGCAGAGGATGTGGATTAGTACATACAGAAAGACTAATTCTCTAGAAAAAGTAATTTTAGCTGGGGGATGGTACATGTCCTGAAACCATTAAAAGCAGTCTGCTCTATGACATGTAAAAGCAAATCAGACTACAAATGTCTTGCAATATGCTTCATATAATTTAAAAGAGAAAAACACTACAAAGAAATTTGAGTTCCAAAAACAATATGCCATGTTTCATAACGAAGTATGACAACATGAACATGAAAACTGTTCTATGCGATGGATTTACCAACCACTTTTAGACAATATTTCAATCTGAAGAAAACTACACATGATAGAAAAAAGAAAAAACTAAATTTGTAACAGAACTACCAATATAAGAACATTTTGGGCATAAACCTGTCCCTTAAGAAGAGTTTTCATCTTAATTTGAGTCAGTACTTCTGTGACCACCATTACAGAGTATCTCAAGCTCTGTTACCTCCATCTATACCTATAGTACTTGCTCAAGGCAGACAAAACCTGGCAGTCATCGTGTTGTGCTTCACTTTCAAAGCAGAAGCATATGCAGAACTTCTGAGCACTCAGTTGACAGAATTTAAAAAAATGTCTCCAATTAAACATTTCTGCCTTACAAGAAGCTATTTAACAATCAGACAAAATACAGTACAATATTGGTAAGGAGTACATCAGATTAACAAGAGAAGATTATAGAAAGTCTTGGGCTATTGAAGTCTTTATTAAAAATACATCCTTGCCAATCTGAAAATAAATAACTGAATTTTGACAGGGTGATATGGAACAGTATAAAAATTGCTCAAAACAAGCCAAACTTCTCAATAACTTGTCTGAACAGATCTGAAACAAAAACCTGCACAACACTGGCATCTGTATTTTTTGACGTCACACCCATTTCATACTTGCCTTTTAGTAATTTTACAAATCTAGTATTTACTGAGGGTTTTTCCTACAGTTTCCTCTCAAAGTTTTGCAGCTAGTTCTGAGGCAGATATAACAGTGCTTTCTATTAAAAAATGTTCTGCTCTCCTTATTGCCCCAGCATTTTTCTGGTTATCAGTTCACTCTCCTCCCTATCCCCCCCGAGGGCAATTTCATTGATCTACAGCATTAGTTGGCTTCCTTAATTACAAACTGTAAATTTGTATAACGAAACCAGAAACAATTCTAAAATTAGTATGTCAACATTAGCTTTTCATAGATCTGAGACAGAAAAAATACAACCAATACTGTCAAACACATGAGTATCCCTCAGTAAATGATGGAGTCAAAAGTGTCTTACACTAAAACACATGGAATATCCATGGAGTTACTCTAGGATCCTCCAAAAGACTAAAGAAATCTTAATACAATGCAAATTATCAGTTTCTTTCTAACAGCAAAAAATGTAGCTGAGCTAGCACAGCAGGGCAAAAACACTAAAAAGGGGCAAAAATATCTAAACAATTTATGTAAGATCTAAGTGAGTGTATCTATGTGGTAAACTACAGCTACAGCTACGGTCACTTAGGCCTCAGCAACATCTGCAAGAAGCTTGAGCTAACATAACTAAAAGGTACTTAGAGCAAAATGATGCAGGAAATTACTGATTTATAATGCTTTAAAACACTTTGTTTCCAGTTTACACCACAAGGTGAAGCCTAAATGCTTTTCTATGTAAATACAATGGCCTAATATACAATGTCCGACTATTCAATGTCATAGAGGACAATTTCTGGTCACTACCATCGTACAAAATGAGCTCCTTTAATTCACCTCACCAGTTTGGGGGATTATAGAAAAAATTCAATATATTCATCAATTATTTGGATGAGGGAACAGAGTGCTCTGTCAGCAAGTCTGCTGATGACACAAAACTGGGAGGAGTGTGCTGCCATTCAGAAGGACCTATCAGGCTGTAGAGTTGGGCAGGGAGAAATTTAATGAAATATACACCCCATGTGCCAGTATAAGTTGGGGACTGAGCTGTTGGAGAGCAGAGTAGAGGAAAGGGACCTGGGGGTCCTGGTGGACAGCAGGATGACCATGAGCCAGCAATGTGCCCTTGTGGCCATGAAGGCCAATGGCATCCTGGGGTGTATTAGAAGGGGTGTGGGTAGTAGGTCAAGAGAGGTTCTCCTCCCCCTCTACTCTGCCCTGGTGAGGCCACATCTGGAATATTGTGTCCAGTTCTGGGCCCCCCAGTTCAAGAAGGACAGGGAACTGCTTGAGAGAGTCCAGCGCAGAGCCACAAAGATGATGAAGGGAGTGGAACATCTCCCTTAGGAGGAAAGGCTGAGGGAGCTGGGTCTTTAGCTTGGAGGAGACTGAGGGGTGACCTCATTAATGTTTATAAATATGTAAAGGGTGAGTGTCATGAGGATGGAGCCAGGCTCTTCTTCAGTGACATCCAATGATAGGACAAGGGGCAATGGGTACAAGCTGGAACATAGGAGGTTCCACATAAATATGAGGAAGAACTTCTTCACAGTGAGGGTAACAGAGCACTGGAACAGGCTGCCCAGAGAGGTTGTGGAGTCTCCTTCTCTGGAGACATTCAAAGCCCGCCTGGATGCGTTCCTGTGTGACCTGATCTAGGTGTTCCTGCTCCGGCAGGGGGATTGGACTAGATGATCTTTTGAGGTCCCTTCCAATCCCTAACATTCTAAGATTCTGTAATTCTGTGATTCTGTGTGAATGGATGGAAATAATGGGATGCTGTCATTTTGATTTATTTGACTAACAAGTAACAGATATGTAGAGTTGCAATACAGACAGGTGACAGCACCATAAAACTTCTGTTGCCTAGTCAACCTTCTCATTTTTAGCTTCCTTTAGGCTTGTTAAAAAAATGGACTGAGGTTTTGGTTTTGGGGTTTGTTTGTTTGGTTTTGTGGGGTTTGTTTTTGTTTTGTTTTGTTGTTTGTTTGGGGGTTTGTTGCTGTTGTTTTGTGGGGGAGTTTTATTTGGGGTTTTTTGTCTTAGCTGTCTGAATTACATAAACTACCATAGTAGAGTATAAAGGTAAGTGACTTTATAGAAAATGTGGCTTGGGCAAAAATGCCTGAGTGCTGAAGTACAAAAGCAAGTTGGATCCTGCGGATGCCCAGGGAAACACCACAAATTTGTGTTTAAAATTCAGAGCACTTCCATTTGGATGACTTCACTGGGAGCTACGAAAGTAATATTAATCTTCTTCAACTTTTAAAATCAACAGTTATAAAAAGATAAAGATCGTGGTTTGTTTTTTTTTCCCCCAAAAACACCATATACCAGATCCTCCATTTCACATCTGAATAGCATTGATGCAAAAACTTCCCTCCCTATGGGAAGGCCTTGTGCTATACATACACGCAGTGAAGGATCCATACTCAGCATCCAATCTTCCCGCCTGCAGCCCCTTTCCCCACCCATTTGGGAACCAAAAGCCAGAAATGGGTTTGGAGGTTCTTTGCAAGACACCTGAGGGCAGCCAGCTACTTCAGAAGAAGGGCCTCACAAAAGCCATGCTGGCCGAGAAGCACACACCCAACAGGGAACTTAAAGATAATGAGGAAGCCAACCTTCCTTTTAAAAAATGACAAAATTTTAAAAGTAACATATGCTAAAAATATCAACATTTTGAGAACACTTTTGATGCTCTTTTTTTTTCTGGTGGTCAGATATTCCTGAGTGTAAATGTGTCTATGAAAAGTAAGACATTTGCATGGCCTCTGCTGCGCCTGCTTCCTCTGTGAAACACTTGCTCCTTGGCCGCTTATCTTTCAGTTGTATTTCTATTGGCATATAACTAAAAACTGCAGCACATACAGACAAGAATGGACGTGGGGAATTGGCAGTGCTAGGTTAATGGTTGGACTTGATGATCTTAGAGGTCTTTTCCAACCAAGGCTGTTCTATAATTCTATGACTCTCCCTGAAGTAATAAATCAGCAACATGAGGCAATACATGAAAGAGCTCCTATCAACAAAGCAGTAAAACTGACTTAGCTGACAACATACACTAAATACCAAACTATCAAAACCTATGTTTCTTTTCATCTCATTAAATTACAAATATCCTGCTGTTTCCACAAGAAAAATGTGAAACTCTTCAGTAACGAAGTGTTTTTCTATTCAAGCTCTCTGAATAGAGAGTTTCTATGATAAACTCTTGGTCATTTGTAAACACTATGTTTTACATCCTATTTTGAGAAAACTGAAGTCTTTTGCTCCTAGTTTTACTTCCTGAAGTTTAAGGAAAATGAAACTAGCTTTTAAAGACTTTTTCTTTTATTTTTTTTTAAATTCAGTTGGCCTTTTTGGAAGAAATTTCACTGAAACATATTCCCACAGAAACCTTACATTTTGCCAATGATTTCCAACAAAAAACATTTGAAACTCTTTCTGCTAGTCTACAGTCAAGTTGCGGTACCTCTTTTAGCAACTGCAAAATAGAAGCTCACTGATCAGTGTTTTAAAAGGCATCAAACTCATTTTAGAACTCATTCATGCCACGAACTAACATTGTGCATGATTTAACTGAAATATTTGAAAATTGTTTTACTGACGATGCAAACAACCATGTTGAACTTGGTATTGTTTACTTTCTATGGCTTGAACAAATGCAGGAAGGTTGGGATGGCTTGGAAGCTTTTCCTCCAAGGAATTTTAAACCACCAGGCTTATAAAAGTCCCCCAGAAATGGTTCCCTTTAGCTCTCAAACTCCATGGTGTGTAAAGGTTGCACATTACATAGAGAATGATGCAACTTGGAAGTCTGTTGAATTTTACAGCTTTTCCTATTATTTACACTAGAAAAACAAACCTGAACTGCAGCTCAGCTATTTCTCCTAAAACTACCTTTCACATACTTTCTACTTTGATCATTTCCTGCCATCAGCACAGAGTGCAATACTGAAGCTGAGCATGCTTAAACTGTAGACGAGGAGTAAAACCTAACTCTCGCAGGCATGGCGGAGTCAGGCCCTACCATCTTTGAGGACAGGGCAGTGGGTAGAGGCTCCCCTAGAAAGAGAGGATCCCCTCTGTCTTCCTGTACCCGATGGCAAGGGAGATCTAAGAGGTGAGGGGGAATGGAAACAGGTCCCTGCTCGACGAGCAGGCAAATCCCCTCCCAGCCTCCCTCCCCTTCCCGGCTACCCTTGCAGAACAGGTATGGGGCTCTCGAAATGGAGGGACATCTGGAGGGGCAAAAAGACAAAAATGGAGATGATGGTCCATCAGAGGGGTCACCCGAGGTAAGTCGGTCTCCCCCACGAGTTAGGACCAGCTCTAACAAGAAGAAGAGAAGGGTAATTGTAGTTGGTGACTCCCTTCTGAGAGGAAAAGAGGCCCCCATATACCGGCCGGATCCGCTCCACAGGGAAGTCTGCTGCCTCCCTGGGGCCAGGGTCAGGGATATCACTAAGAAACTTCTCAGACTGATACGGCCAACAGATTACTATCCATTACTAGTTATCCAGCCTGGTAGTGATGATGCTTGTGAGAGGAGCCTGAAGACAATTAAAAAAGACTTCAGGGCTATGGAGAGATCACTTGAGGGATTGGGAGCCCAGGTGGTGTTCTCCTCAATTCCCTTGGTAGAAGAGAAGAATACTGTCAAAGGAAGGAAGATCCAGTGGGATTTGGACAGGCTGGAGTGATGGGCTGAGGCCAATTGCATGAGGTTTAACAAGGACAAGTGCCGGGTCATGCACTTCAGCCACAACAACCCCATGCAGCGCTACAGGCTTGGGGAAGAGTGGCTGGAAAGCTGCCTGGTGGAAAAGGACGTGGGGGTGTTTATTGACAGCCGACTGAACATGAGCCAGCAGTGTGCCCAGGTGGCCAAGAAGGCCAATGGCATCCTGGCCTGTATCAGAAACGGTGTGAGCAGCAGGAGTAGGGAGGTGATCGTGCCCCTGTACTCGGCACTCGTGAGACCGCACCTTGAGTACTGTGTCCAGTGCTGGGCACCACAGGATAAGAAGGACATTGAGGTCCTGGAGTGAGTCCAGAGAAGGGCAACGAGGCTGGTGAGAGGTCTGGAAAACAGGCCATATGGAGACCGGCTGAAGGATCTGGGGTTGTTTAGTCTGGAGAAGAGGAGACTGAGACGAGACCTCATTGCCCTCTACAACTACCTAAAAGGAGGTTGTAGTGAGGCTGGTGTTGGTCTCTTCTCCCAAATTACTAATGACAGGACGAGAGGAAATGGCCTCAAGTTGTGTCAGGGGAAGTTTAGGTTGGATATTAGGAAGAAGTTCTTCACTGAGAGGGTGGTTAGACATTGGAACAGGCTGCCCAGGGAGGTGGTGGAGTCTCCGTCCCTGGGGGTGTTCAAAAAATGGGTTGATGAAGCACTTGAGGCCATGCTCCAATGGTCTAGTGGTTAGGGAGATGATGGGATAAAGGTTGAACTTCATGATCCTGGAGGTCCCTTCCAAACATATTCTATGATTCTATGACTCTATGAAGGCTTCAGCTATGCCTACGGCACAGCTATAGCAAAAGCAACTAAAAATGAATTTTGATTGAGAGGTCTACACAGGAAGAACAGTGCAGATGCACAGCGTGATCAAATAGATTAATTAGTCTCCATTCCCAGTCATACAGATCTCCCAACACCTTTCTCCCCTCCACTAGAAACCAAAAATCATTTTTAAGAAAGTCTGAGGGCAGAAACAAAGGGTTCACTTTAAAAATAATAAATCCATTTTATTAACTCTACTATAAAGGTGAGCTCTAAAAGGATTATCTTTAAAAAAAAAAAAAATCCATTAAATTAAAGTAATAGCTACTACAGATTTCTGTTGTACTTTAAGAAGGAAAACCTGCCTCCTTCAGAAAATTTAGCGAATAAAAAGATGATTTAAAAACAAAAGTTGGCCTTGACATTTCAATACATTGCTTCTGGTAAGGAAACATACTTTTTTCACACTTACTCTTAGGTATATACATTTAAGTTGTTCTGTGTATCTAAACATTTGATTTTTTTGCTATCTCAGAAGAAAGTAGACAAAGAATGTATGGAAATAGCTGTCAAATTTAAAGGAGTTACTTTGTTTTGGATGTAATATTACTCTGCTGTCTTCACTTTCACTATAGAGAAAATGTCCGTTTCTGCTTTTGATTACTGTGGTATCTGTTATGGGCAGCTCCACTGACTTTGGTACAAATATACCGGTATAAAACTTGCATAGAAAAGAAAGCCAACATGTAAAGTATTACGGCCCAATGTGCACCCACAAGCACAGCAGACAGAAACCTTACATATAAACATCGCTGTTTAAGAAAATCTTGTGCATGTCATCTCAACCCAGATGCAACAATCCATCAGTATTTGTACTTCTGCTAAGTAAACTTCTCTATTTTTTTTTTTAATTTAAGTATCTAACAAGCTCCACATTCGTCATTCTGTGGGCATTTAATATAGCTGTTCCGAAGCACATACATCAATGATTTGACCAGAGGAAAAACATGACAGGTTTTACCATTCACTTCCACTGAAATAAGAGGCTGCAAATTAAAGCATTTCTGAAGACAGACCCACAAACGACAATCTCAAAGACCCTGAATTTATCTCTCTGCTACCCAACTCTCTATTCTTTCTGTTTTAACAGCAGGTCACATGAGGCACCTGTAGCATATTTATCTGTGATTTTCTAACTCTCTAGATTGGTTGACATGAGTCTTTAGACTGTAATATGACAAGGAAAATGGAAACCAATACCAATACTGAAGATAGTTGGCCCAAAGCATCCATCACCCTGAAGTCAGTAAGAAAACTTACAGCATCTTTAACGAAGTGAAGATCGGATATTTGCCATACAAGGCTGTCATCCTACATCTTCCCTATTCATCTCAAAGGGAAGCATGACTATGCACAGTATGTCTGTATTACTGCTCATTTTCATCCTCCTTTGTGGAAAAATTAATCAGGCTTACATAGCTCTTTTTTATTATGCTATAAATATCACAATTTCAAATCATTTACATGAAAATGAATTACAGGGTGGTAGACCAGAAGCATAGATCTCACTCCTGGTTTAACCAACACTAAGTTAATGTCTGGCCAAGAGTCAAAACAATAAGGATTTGAAAGCCTCAAAGCTGAACACTTTGCCATAGCCCTTACAGCACAGTTTCACAATTGGCTTAAATCAGTTTAAGTGTGCCGGTGCTTCCCTAAATTACACATCTGCACTTTCTGCTCCATCCCTGGCTATAGCATTAGCACAGCTATGACTGTGGAAACTGTATTATTTGTTGGGATTAGTTTTAAACCAAATAGTTCTCCTCATTCAGCTGAGCACATACATACACACACCATGAGGGAAGAAGAAGAAAAAGAGGCCTGAAGGGACGGCAGTACAATTACTTCAAGCAACAGCCTGCATTTAATCCGCTCCCCTCTTAACCCCTGCGTCTTATCAACCAAGATTTTATTTTTTTCTTTCAAAGATGATGTAACTGATAACTACTGAAACTTCGAGCTAATGACTTTCAATACTACTGCTTCTACCTCAGTTTTGAAGGACTCACATAGCCAAAAGTTAACTTCTTCCATACCATACCACTGAACCACCACAGACAGCAGCTGAGAAAGTTTGACAAAACCCAGAAACATGAGTAAAGAGTGTGCAGGACAGCGTTCGCTGCATGCTACTGCCTGGATCTCACTCCAGTACCACCACTGGAAGCACCTGGAAGAGCCAAACCCTATTGCACAGAGAGCTCACTGGGAACTGCAGGGGAAAGCTGTTGTTCTCAGCGTAGTGCCTTTTTCTGAGGCTAAACACATTGTTTCAGAGGACTCGTTCTCTTACAGCAAAGGATGAGAAATCCCTTATAACGAAAGCACTTGCTCAGAGTGCGAGATGTGGGTTCCAGCCTCCCCCTCTCCTGCCAGGGTTAAATAGATGTCTCCCAGCCAAATGCCTTGCACCTTCCAGGAAGGTTATTAACAGAGATTCAAGTCAAAATGGTTCATTTGTGACAAATATTCTTTGAAACAACCTTCAAGACTTCTGTAGAAGTTTAGCTGATGTAAAAACGGCTTTTCCTTTTCTAACATACACTACATCTTTTGCATTTGAGAGCCTCACTCCATTCCTTCCAAGATTTCAGCAGACTTAAAATATCATGGGAGAAGCACGTCTTTTGTCCCTCCTCCAAAGTTTTGACATTTCCTTTCTTACCTTCTAGGTATTAGCCAATTGCCACACTGAAAATACAGCTGCTAAACATGCTCAACAATGTTAAGTATTGAATTTGTTTAGTAAAACTTCAGAATATGGGCTGGGAGGAAAGAGCAGTTGGGGGCAGGGGGGAAAAACAGAAGCCAACTGAAGTACTTGTAATAGTTGTTTACCAGTACTAATGATATGCTAAATAATCATTTAAGTGATCTGACGATGCAGAATTTAAAGAGGCTGTTTGCTGACTTACACATTTAGAAAGTAATAATTCTTCACATTAATCAAGTCCAAGTTCTGCTTTTTGGCAGCTGTTCTCCCCTGACAAGCATTTTCATGTCAGTATTTATCTACACTAATTAGTTTACCAGCTTGAACAACTCTTACAAAACTTTTTTTTTTTTTTCCTAACTTCTTACATTCTAATTTTGTGAAGGAAACCAAACTAATATCATAGGTTAAACTACACAAATACACATAAATCTTATTGAATTACTGGTAAATTCTTTTAATAGCTTCATAATGTTACCCTTTATAAAAAAAAAAAGAGAATAGGAATGTGAGTGTGGGCTTTGTGCTGTCTCTGACAAGTAGAGGTTAAAATCCTCTCATATGAAGTCAGAGACCTCCATTTGCCCAAAACTGCAAGTGGCTGCAAGCACCCGATGCGGTGGTTGGAAGTAATTTGGCATGAAAGTGAAATACATCCTCAAGAACTACATGGATAAACAACAGTAATCCTGACATGGAATCAGCCTGCCTCAATCCTGGCCAGAGAATACACGTTGGGCAAAAACTTTCTACCAGTTCTGTTCCCCTGACCCATTTCATCCTGTACGTTTGGAACAGCTTTCAAAATAATTCATGAAACTTTTACCTTCTTATCATTCCTAGTATTTGCTTACTATAGCAGTTGATTTTATCATCTTTTTTTTCATAAAACAGTCATCTTGGTGAGACACTGGCACAGGTTGCCCAGAGAAGCTGTGGCTGCCCCCTCCCTGGCAGTGTTCAAAGGCCAGGTTGGCTGGGGCTTTGAGCAACCTGGTCTAATTGGAGTTGTCCCTGCCCATGGCAGGGGGTTGGAACTAGATGACCTTTGAGGTCCCTTCCAACCCAAACCATTCTATGATTCTATGTTTTACACTTACAAAATATTTGAATAAGAATTTTTAGTCATGGAACATTTCAGAAATTTCTGCAAACTCCAATTAAACTTTGAATTTCTTATCCTATGAATTAAAAAGTGTAAGCTTGAGTAGAGCCAGAATTTGCCACAGCGTTAAGGAAAGCCACTTATTTTATTTCCTGCATACAAAGTGGAGAGAAATTTCAAATACTGACATTATGTCAGTCATGTTTGCATAGTGATTGAATAAATGTGGTTTTTTTAAAGGTAAAAAAAGTACAAACGAGAGTTCAGGAACTCAGGTACTATGTTCTAACTAAGGCATCTCCCTGGCCTGGCATGTTAGAAATTCATTAGAAATTCATCCTGTTCCTACCCATTCAAAATGATCTTGCTAATAAGATTGTTTACTAATCCTATTTCCATTTTCCTTTCCTCTGAATAATGTCAATATCCATGTTTCAAGCTTTTAATCCCTTAACTTTGCTTTTTAGCCCATCCCTTTTAAGCCACTCAGTGTATAGGTTAAAGCTTGAACTACTGTTACTTACTCTTCTTCCAGGTAACAGTGATACGGCAAGGGGTAATGGCCTCAAGTTGTGCCAGGGGAGGGTTAGATTGGATATTGGGAAAAATTTCTTCACTGAAAGGATTATCAAGCACTGGCACAGGCTGCCCAGGGCAGTGGTGGAGTCCCCATCCCTGGAGGTATTTAAGAGACGTGTAGATGTGGTGCTGAGGAACATGGTGTAGTGGTGAATTGGCAGTGCTGGGTTGATGGTTGGACTTGATGATCTTAAAGGTCTTTTCCAACCAAGGCTATTCTGTGATTCTATGATTTTGTGTTACCCTACCCCCTCACTAGCCTCCTGTAACATCATCTACACTTAACATATTGTAATCATTTCATGTCTAACAGACTTCTAATGCATGATGCCATGCTGCCTCTTCTCCAGGGAATACACTGCAGTATACATAGAGAAGTTTTCCCAAATTAATCTATAAAATACAACTCTGAACATCACCTCAGGATGTATCTGGATACCTGTTAAAAACTGCCAGCTCTCCACACCCCTGTCCCTAACAAACATCTGTACAATGTCTACTGTAGGGCCTCAGAGAAATACTGTACTACACAGCAGCAGAACCATTTTTGATCATTTTATATTAAACTACTCCAAAGATGCAATGGAAATGGTGATTTTGTTATTCAAAGTAATTTCTCCCTTAAAGTGAAGCTACATAAAGGGGTAGAGGCTTAAAGCAGTCGTGCCTAACACACATACATGCACACTGTAAGTACAGAAAATGAAGGATTTAAAATTGAGCGTGCAGGGAGGGTAAGTAGGTGTAGCATTTCTTATCTGCTATTGCTGCATATATCAGAGAAAGGTGGGGGCCACCATTTTAAATGTATCAGATAACAAATGGACATGCTGATAATATCTTATCCCATTATTGCTTGCTCCTGCTGGATATCTTTGTAATCGCATTCTCATAAAAGTTTACTTTGCACATCAAAACATTTTAGAATGTAAGTGAAAACTGCTGCTGGGACTTTCCATGAGTTTCACAAAAAATTCAACTCAAAAACCTTTATGCAAGTATTTATCAGTCATCTGTTAGCAGCCTAAAACACTGCTGCAACGGCACTGTAAATACACATGAGCAAACAACCACTCTGCATATTCCATTACATCCATTTACATAATTCCAGGTAAACCTAATGTGTTCACTAGCATTAACTGAACCTTTGAGATAACAAAGCTTCTTTCACTGTTAGACACCGCACATTTCTATTAGTGCTATCATGAAAATTATTTTCAAACATACAGTATTGAACTTAAAAAAATTAATCCCATATTTTCCATTTGTGCCTCAATGATTGTGCTCAACAGAATCCAAACATGCCAAGGACAAGCTCTAAAACATAAGCAGAAGGTACATATAATATTTCCTGAAATTAAATATTCTAAAAATATCTCCAGAACTTGTATTACAAACTCCAGGACAGTTCTGCACTTTTTTTCTGTCACGGTGCACGGGAAGCTTTTCTCCAAACCCTACTCAAAAAAAACCCCAACTTTTACACAAAATCAAAATGAAACAAGAAAAAGAATGTCAAATTAGTAGTATTTGTAAAGATTCTCCCATATTCTCATTCTCTTAAGAAGTTCTCCCATAAATTACAGTATTTAGAAAGCCTCAAGCAGACTTGTAAGTATTCTGAAGGATATTACACTAAGGGATACTGCAACAACTGAACACAATCCCAGCAGCAGCATTTTAGATCTGAAACCCCACGTCAAAGGAGAGGGTTCCAGCTAGGAAAGCAACAGAATATACTTATTTTCCTTAGTTGCTTAAAAACTACTAATCAACACATGCTGGTTTTCCTTTCTGCCTATATCAGCTTTTACACAGTGTTCCTTAAGTAAAAAAATGTTCTCTGTAGTCCACTTCTCTTTGTAACAACAAGGTATATAAAGGACAGCATGGGAAACAGCAAGGAAGGGGATTCATATAACTAACTGAAATGGTCCAAAGAAACTGCTTACTCACACACAGACATAACCCAAATACTGTGAAGAAGTGTTTCAGAACTACAATTTGACTAAAAGTGGCATTTCTTAAAGTATGATTGTCATAATCATTGTACATATTTTTAAGAACAAAAAAACGAAGTGATTTGTTATATTCAAGATATTTAGAGAGACTGCATCAATAAAATACCTTTGCTATAGATATATTTGGGTTTAAAAAGCCCTCCTCCCCATGAACCCAAGAGTAGAGGAAAAAACAGGACTCCAACAGCCTTAATTCATACAAAAGGAGAGAAATTGTTTCCTCTTTCTGCAAGCAGGAGAGGAGCAGTTGTGTTTTCTATAAAGGAAACTGAAACAATTCTAAAGATAAAAGAGAAGCATTTAAAATGCACAGGAATGAAGAACTCTTGTTTTATTCCGAGCTTCCTTTTCCCTTTTTAAGCAATTACACACATAGAGAAATTATTTTAACTCAGAGAATCTAATAGACTCACAGACCAAATACTTTAGCTTACCTCTTTTTTTTTTTTATTTTTAAATATTTGAAAGGTTTTTTGGCAGCTATGTATTAGAACAGAGCTAGTAAAACAAAAACTAATCAGGAAAACTGGTTCTAGAAGGTCAGTCAAACTTTCAGTGAAAAATATTTAGTCTTCTTGTAACTTGTAATTTATACGTGTAGTTCCATTTGCATTAAGCTAACAAGTTTCCTGATACAGAGGAGTCTTTAACTGGCTGTGCAACAGTCATGCAGTATTAGTCTGGCTAGATAAAAATAATCTACTCACTGTAAGTCTTAAAATGCTCATTTTAAGAATTGCTTACAGCACTGGAAAAATTAAGGGAGGAAAAAAGGGAATTTTCATTGCGCTAATTACTTCACACTGTCTCCATAGGTGGACACCATCACTGCATTTTAAAAAGGCAGTAAGTCACTTACTAGAAGCAGTCTTACAGAGACTTACGAGTGTCTGAGCACGCAGCTCCTGAAAGGCAGGAGCCTGAGAAAGTCAAAGTTCTCAGCCCTGCTTTCTCTGTCTTATGGAGCTGAATCAAGTCAATTCTTTTAACACATCCTTTTGCTTGGAAGGAATCTAATCTAAAAGTACAAAATTTTAACCTTCCTACATTTTTATGGCATTCACTAGCCACTGTAATTATCCCAGGATCATATTTAATGAAGTGGTCTCCATCCAAGGACTTCAAACTGTTTTTAACAATTAAGATGGCCTCACATCCCAGTGAGGAAGTGAAGGAGCTCTGACACAGAGGGAAGCTAAAGTCAAAGAAAACTTTGCCAGGACTGGAACAGAAAACCTGTGGCACAGCCAGAAACAGACTTCCTGGCTCCCAGCCCTGTGTCACAACCATAATAAATTCTTTCCTGTACTCAAAGCAGGATTCCAGTAAATAGACTAAAAATGCCTTAGAAGACATCACTAACACATTAAAATGATGGGATAAATAATAAATAAAACTTAGGGCAACGAAAATACTGTCCTGTCAGGGCTTGTCTTTACTGCAACAGATAGCATAAGTCCTTTTACATAAGCATGCTCAACTGAAGTGAGAACAAATGACTCTACCATGGCACAGTAGTGCTGCTACAAGCAGTAACAATGGTTCAGTTAGAGAATATCGGAGTTGCACATGGTGCTGTGTGCATCTCCGACAACCTACATTTAACAGTGCACACTTTGGCTTTGGAACCACTGTAAGAATTTATTACAACATGATTAATCTTGCAGTTGTTTTTTTCCTCTAAAGTAACAGCTTTTAGTAGTAGCAACAGCACCAGACTAAATGCAGTACACAAGTTCAAAATTCATTTCACCTTTGACTACAACTTCTGTTTGATTACAGCACTGAAGACTAGGGTTACACCAGAGGAACGCAGAACACTGGCCAAATCTATGAAGACTTGGAAAGCCTTTTGATACTTGTTTTATTTTCAGTGAAATATTTCTTTACCACTCAACTTGGACTTCTGAATTTAAGGGACTCAGCCCCTGTGACCTAAATGAGAACAAGTCTCCAACTCCATGACATCTAGGGGTAGGAGAAAGCAGCAGAGTGTCCTATAGCCCCTCCACTAGCACCTTGCTAAGGTTATAAGGACTTCTGCCCCCCTGATCAATGCTGGAATAGGTTTGCCACACAAATCCAAGATCACTAAAGGGTGTAAAGAGTCCTAGATATCTAAACTCGGGTACCTAAACTCATATAAGTAGAGCTAAGTGGTAACTGACTGCAGGAGTGTAAAGAAATCTGTTCACTGCTGAAGTGAGAAGTGATTTCGAGCATCTCATCAGCTCTTCACTTTAAGGAGCCTATGTTCCCCCTGCCTTCAGTGCCTCTTCCAGAGCCACAGGAAGTGGCAGTCTTTGCTCATCTAACACCAGCAACAAATGACAGGTCCTAACTCTTTCTTGTCTTTGATGCAGACAGACTTACATGTGCATCTCCCTGCAGTGGCAGCATTGCTTCCTTTGGAGAAAAAAATAACCTCAGCATTCAGGGCCCTCCCTGCAGCTGCTTCCTCCTGCTCAACCACCCTCCCAATCCCAAATGAAAACCTGCCCACAGTGAAGAAGCATAAGCAAGGTCATTACCATGTCAATTCTTCCTCCATAATAACTGATAAACTTTTTTTAAAAAAAAAATTAAAGCTTTGGGGCTTACTGAAGGCTTTTCCAAGTCTGACAGCACAGAGCCTGACATCTTGAAATGTGAGCCAATGCAGCCAGAGGGAGGCTGCTCTCGACTCCAACGGCTTGCCATGCACTAACACAGGTTCTTCAGCTCAGAGAAGCTCCCACAAATCAAAACACTGCTTGAGAACAATCAGCCACCTCCAATTTAAGAAAACAGGTATGCAATTCACCTTTGTCATTCACAGTTTTACACTAAAGTGAGTCAGACTGCCTCTGCTCAGTCATATACTGCCTCACTGAAACACGATATGAAGTACAAACCTGTCAGCTTGGGGCTTTCAAATATTCTTCTGCAGGTGGAGAAAGCCTGCAGCTGAATGTTATTTCTGGAAGCACACAAATATCACTTGCTTCTTCAATTAGTGCAAGGTACACATACTGTTCTGCACCAAAAAGGTGCAGGAGCAAGAGGAAGTCCCAAGGACAGCAAAAGCATATACCCAAACCCCTAAAACACAGCTCTGAGTAGCACCCACATTCATAACAGGAGCAACACCACAGGCCACAGCACGGCAGGGGCTCTGACAGATGAATTGAAGGCTGAGGATGCACATTCACAATTGCTCTAAAGCACATTTACCGTGGTAAAGTGGACAGTGCCTCTGGTCAGACATCCCCACCCTGTCTCTGTACACCCACACCTTCACCCAAATGCAAAATCAAGTAGTAACGAATACGAGAGACATACTCATTTCCATTTGTTTCCCTCTCTAAATGTGAATTATTGCTTGAGGTTTTGACATGTGACATCAAACTCCTGTACTTCAGGGATTTTTATTCCAGTAACTGAGCCTGTCCCACACAGTTTTCCTGTGCAAACAAAGCTGGAGCAGGAAAACTGAGCAAAGAGCTCCCACAGTCTGATGGAGAATTCAGGGATTCTTGCAGGAAAACCACCCTTTCATCATGCAAGGCTACCGGGAACAGAAACCAAATTTAACCACATGTGACAACTGCTTTTGTGAGGCAAGCTAGGTAAGGCAGCTTTATGCTGAGGTACAAGTTAAGTTGGACACACAAGAGACTCTGCCAAGCTCCTATTTTCATTTCTTGCAGACTGAGAAGTTGAAAATGCATTATGCTTTATGGCTAAGTATGAATTTCAAAAATAGTCAAAGTTTCTTGTGGTTATAGCCTATTGAAGTGAAACTGCTTCATTTCACCTCAAAATCAAGGTGAAAGTTTCACAGAAGAACTTATCAAGAAAACCTGAAATAAAATAAGCAAGACCTATTTTTGCATGTTTCTGAGTTTTGTCTGACATACAGAATCACAGTATGTTAGGGATTGGAAGGGACCTCAAAAGATCATCTAGTCCAATCCCCCTGCCAGAGCAGGAACACCTAGGTCAGGTCACACAGGAACACATCCAGGCGGGTTTTGAATGTCTCCAGAGAAGGAGACTCCACAACCTCTCTGGGCAGCCTGTTCCAGTGCTCTGTTACCCTCACTGTGAAGAAGTTCTTCCTCATATTTATGTGGAACCTCCTATGTTCCAGCTTGTACCCATTGCCCCTTGTCCTATCATTGGATGTCACTGAGAAGAGTCTGGCTCCATCCTCATGACACTCACCCTTTACATATTTATAAACATTAATGAGGTCACCCCTCAGTCTCCTCCAAGCTAAAGAGACCCAGCTCCCTCAGCCTTTCCTCCTAAGGGAGATGTTCCACTCCCTTCATCATCTTTGTGGCTCTGCGCTGGACTCTCTCAAGTAGTTCCCTGTCCTTCTTGAACTGGGGGCCCCAGAACTGGACACAATATTCCAGATGCGGCCTCACCAGGGGCCTTACATTAAGAAACTATGCTAAAACCCTATGAAGTGCTATTATTTACTCTCCTTTACAGCAGACTAGAAAGGTGTTGCCCAGAGCCTTGCTTAGGTACAACTGATTAAAATCTAGTTCAAAAGAACCATGCCACCCAGCCAGATATGAAGAGATTTGTTATTCTAAGACTTAGAAATAGACTGGTTTTGATGCCAGAAGTGAGTCTATCCAAGCTGTTGTTAAATAAAGGAGTCTGTCTAAACTAAGATTTATCTCACATCTGCCCCTAAAGGCAATAAGAGCTGCTTTTTTTTTTTAATATTTACTTAACAATTTAATTAGTCACAACATGTTTTCGTTTCATTAAACTGTGACTAATGGGAGTATTTTGTGCATGTGTGGTAACTAGCCCCCTTTAAATTATCAGAAACACTTACACAGTGAAGTACTTATTTTGATATATTAATTCTGTATGTACCACAAATTATTTTTTTTTTAAAAAAAGCATATTTTTATTGTAAAAAGAAATATATTTCTGATTAGAAATAGAGCTTGGGATATGCAACACATCTCAGCCCTGGGAATATCCAAGAGCAATCCACAGGTTCATAATCTTTATGTCTCTTTCTTTCAGTAATTATTTGCTGAAATTATTTAATTACCTATCAGTGTTACTTTGTCCCTCCTGAGGTTTGTACTGGTGTATTGAGGGAATCAAGACAGAACTACTCAGCTGATTTGTGGTGATTAAGGTGCTATCTATCACAAGCAAAGATATCAAAAATGTAATGTTAGTTCAATCCTATATAAAATATGAAGTCCCACAATTACTGCTATCTCCAAAGAAAAACAGGAATTTTAAGGCACAAGAGTTACTCAGACACTGAAAAGTCTTCTCATAACTGAAGACAAAGATTTTGAAGCTTTCGGACTCCAGCAAAGGACCTTTCGGGGAGTATGGAAAGAGTTAACAGGAGGCTGCAGCTGCAGCACTCTGCTGGTGACCATCCCCACGCCTGCAAGGTACAGTCCCAGCAGCCACATTATCAGATTAGGGGAAGGCAAACAAACTGAATTGAAACCATTCTTCAGCAAGTCCGACCTCTTCTTCCTGTGATGTCATGCTACAAATTGCCTGAGCTCTTTTCTCTCCTCTCCAGAAGGAGCCGGGCTGGCGAGAGGCTGCCGGGGCGCAGGAGGCGAGGGCTGTGCTCTGCAGGAACAGACACGCTCTGGAATTTCATTTCTGCCCTCGCAAGCACCTCACTTCCCACCCCACCAGCGCTCAGAGGAGCTGAAGAGCTTGTTTTACAGAAAGCAGGCTGAGGGAGACATGCAAGCGCCGACACTTTGTGGCGTCCAGGAAATCGTTTGCTAAAGCATACGCTCCCAGTAAACTTGGATGGACAAGACTTCCCCATCGCGATCCGCAGCCAAGAGTAAGACCGAGAGTTCTACAGCAGCTTCATTGAATCGAGGGGGAAAATGGAACTAAGCAAGTTTTGGGATGACCTCATCTGCCACAAATGAGATGGTTTTTGTCTTTCTAAGACTGGCTATGTGCTTACAAACAGCACTTGGAAGAGAAAGAGCGACCCCCTGGTGATTACTGCTGGAGATGTGCTCCCCTGCCACAGAGCTGGCATTTCTTCTCTGAAGCTTTACAGAGCGACAGACTTCCCAAAGCACACAGTTCATCTGCAAGTTCTTCTGGAATTTAAAAAAAGTTGCAATAAAAATACCAGAGACACCTCCAAATCACAGGAATTTTAAATATACCATTATAATGGTAAGCTCTAATTGTTCCACTGAGGACTCCTTTAAATATACTTTATACGGGTGTATCTTTAGTATGGTGTTTGTTCTTGGCCTCATAGCAAACTGCGTTGCTATCTACATTTTTACTTGCACGTTAAAAGTGCGAAACGAGACTACAACTTACATGCTTAATTTAGCAATATCAGATCTGCTTTTCGTGTTTACATTACCCTTCAGGATTTATTACTTTATAGCGAGAAACTGGCCATTTGGAGATATTCTTTGCAAGATTTCTGTCACCCTCTTTTACACAAATATGTACGGGAGCATTTTATTTCTGACTTGCATAAGCGTTGATCGCTTTTTAGCTATAGTACATCCCTTTCGATCCAAGACTCTCCGAACCAAGAGGAATGCAAAAATTGTCTGTGTTGCAGTATGGATAACTGTGTTAGCAGGCAGCACACCAGCAAGCTTTTTCCAGTCTACAAACCGCCACAGCAATACTGAACAAAGAACATGTTTTGAAAACTTTTCAGAGGACACATGGAAAACCTACCTATCCAGGATTGTTATCTTCATTGAAATAGTCGGGTTTTTTATTCCTCTCATCTTGAATGTGACCTGCTCTACTATGGTCTTACGGACTTTGAATAAACCACTTACTTTAAGTAGGAATAAATTAAGCAAGAAAAAGGTACTCAAAATGATTTTTGTCCATTTGGTGATATTCTGCTTCTGCTTTGTGCCTTATAACATTACCTTAATACTTTACTCCCTTATGAGAACACAGACCTGGATTAATTGTTCAGTGGTAACTGCAGTCAGGACTATGTACCCCGTCACGCTGTGCATCGCCGTTTCAAACTGCTGTTTTGACCCTATAGTCTATTACTTTACATCGGATACAATTCAAAATTCAATAAAAAAGAACCGGTCCACCAGAACACAGGACATCCGATTCTCTGAAAGGCCAGTTTCAGAAAACTTCATTCAACACAGCCTTCAGACCATAAAAATGAAAATATTTGACAGTGACTCTACAATATAAACTGTATTAAAAGACTACTGGGACTAAACTGGAATTAGAAGACTGCACATTTCTTCAGCTGTGGAAATATATTCTGATATGTAAATATTATGCTTCTTTCACATCAGAAAAGTTTATGATAAGACTGTAAAAGTGTAAAGCATAATAGTACACAGAAAAAGTATTTTAAGAATTCATGTCAAATGTCTGACAGGTTGCATGTTAGAAATGAACTTTTGGTTATGGATTAGTTAAACCAAAGGCCAAAGACCATCTGTCAAGTCAAACACAAATGAAAGAGTAGGTGTTTTTTTTCTGAAGTTAAAACATTTTCAGTAATGATGTTGGTTTCCAAGTTACTGATGACAGGGGTAAAACTACCTGGTTTACACTGCAGGATCAGTTACTGAGGAAAACAGCACCATATCGATCATATCACTTCAGCTTCTGTGCCTGCTCCGGTGTCTCTTTTTCTTACTCCTCCCTCCTGTCTTACTCCCTGCACCCTACTTTTCAGGGACCACGACATTAATAGGAGGCTTCGATGAACGGGCTTACAAGACCTTAGCTTCTCCCAGGTTTATCTGATAAAACACATGCTCTCACCACAAGCCTGGCCCCCAGAAAGTAATTAAATCTTCTGGTAGTTTAGGGCATCTGGAAACAACTCTGACAAACTGGTTTTTCTTCTCACCTCTGTCTCAGATGTCTGTATAATTATAACAAAATAACCTCTGGTGACTGAAGTTAGTGCTTTAGGTACAGTACCAGTTTATTAAACTCTTTTGTGAGAAGTTCTTCAACTCAACATGACTTTTGAGCAAAATAACATCCTCCAAATAAGGTCATTCAATCTCAAAGTAGTAATTTCTTAGAAAAACATGACCTTTGCTAACTAGAAATGAGCATGTGCATCAACCCAAATATTTCTTCTAGAAAACTATTTCGTATCCCATAAAGAAATTCAGACACAGTAATTTCTAGAGTGAAACTTCCTCTCAATCTCTGTGTCCTAGAAATATTTTTAACATGAGCATTTAAAATTTCAAATGCTATTTTCTTACAAACTTTATAAAGTTTTACTTGGGGCTATGTGCTGGCATCAAGACACTTTAAAAAGTAAAAGCCACGTAAAAAGAGATATCTATGTATATTACTGTTACAAACAGGAATATACAGACAAAAGTGCTTTAAAACATCCTGCTATGTATGTTTCCCAGCTATTAGGACACTGTGTATATTTCCCTCAAAATTAATTTAACATCTCTGTAAAATTCAATAAATATTTAAAAGGTAAAAGTAAGTAGTAAGTGTTGTTTTTACCTCCCTAAAACAATGGAGTCAAGAACAAGAAAGGAGTTAAAATGAATTTGCACTTGAGATTTAGAGCAGCCAGATATAGCACTGAGGCATTTTTACTTCAGGGCAGTATATGGAAATGCAAATCAGTGTCGGAGAAAATGCATATTGAGCTGTCAGAGTATATGATGCTATCTGATTGAGTTTACTTCCCTTTGTAAAGCTTTTGCTTAATTGTTGTAAATCAGCTGTACATTGCCTACTACTACGGGAAAACTGATTTACTCAGACTGCCAGTAACTAATGCTGATTGAATTTTAAATTTAACATAATTTTAAATCTTTATCCAAACAACTTATGAAAGGAAAAGTCAAACAGTATGAGCTTCAGCTACAAAGATAGCATTGATACTAATGTCTGCATAATATCTGAAAAAAGGCAGTTATCTTAGTCGGGAATCCTAAACTTTTCATACTCACATCTAACTTCAGAAAAATGCACAAAAACGCTGACATGAGTAGAAATTCTGTACGTTTTTCACATGCCACTGACAAATCCAAAGTTCTAAAGCCAGATATGCATCTCTAATGTCTCAATGCATCTCTCTCTAAAGAGCCTGTTTAATATTAGACTCCCGCTCCAAAGACTTTGAGACTAAAGCCCTTAAATGTCACTGCTGGGCTATGTTTCTAGGCTACTACGTTCTCGAGCTTGGAAAAGCTGTTACTCAGTTGAGTAACAACTTGTTCAGCAACACCTCTGCATTACAGCAGCAAGCACCCTGGAGCCTCATCCTGGTAAAGGGAAGCTGCTTTTTCTGAGATTACAAAACTGCAGAAGGAAAAAAAAATTTTTTTTTAAAAAATCACTGACTTAAAAGCAGAACAAGCAGATAAAGTCACATGTATGGGTACTCCCCTTTAAACCAGACTTTCCTTGGTGTATTTGCTCAAAGAGCCTGGGGAAGCATGAAGAATAGCTTTTTCTGCCTTGCAGTCACGCTCCAGGGCAGTAGTCTGTGCTTTTTGCTGTAGTGTAGTGCAACACAGTGCAATAGTTTTCTGACCAGATAACAGCTTGGTATCTCAAAACTGTTTGAGGAAACTTTATATTTTTTATTATTAAACATACTTCATTCTTTCCACAGGGGGAAAAAAAACAAACACCAAAAAACAACAACAAAACACAAAACCACAAAACAATAAAACCAAAAAAAATAACACAGTCAATAAAGCAACATCTGTTATTTAGACAATCTGACCATTACTTGAGAAATTCCTGATCTGTCTGATTCAGAAGAGGAAGTGAACCTGTACCTCCCACAACAAGCTGATATAATGCCAAACTACCAGCTATTCAGGACTGGATGAGGTTTTCTCCACCTCTTCTGGTTCTGCAACAAGATTATCCTGGAGAGCTGTGGATGGAGCAATGTTTCCACTGGTACATTCCTGAATAGCCAGACTCCCTCCCTCTGCTCCTGCCTTTGATGCCAACTCTTCTGACTCTTTGGTAAGAGTTTATGCCAAAATATAAATCTAGATGAGGATTCATGCTCCTAAGTCAAGCCTAAGCATCTCAAATAAAGAAGGCTTATACTGTCAAAGCTCCTGATCATCTGAATGTGTTGCACTCAGTACTTCCTAAAAGTATGTTATTTTTACTGGTATGCTTATGCAGGGGGGGTTAGGAATTCAGTTTAAGGGTCAAAGCTTACAAATTTGTTCTTTGTAGTCTGGTTTCTTCATCTAGAGAATGCAGATACTGAACACTTGCCATAAGAATAAAACCAGCGAAAATTTAGTTGATTCCAAGCAATTTTTTTGATCTAAACCAAGGCAGGCAGACATTGATAACTAGGTAATTAACCAGAAGCTTCAAAAGACAAGGAAACAGAAACAAACTTTCTACCAACATCTCTCATTTACCTCAACATACTTTAAAAGCAAAAAATTTCGCATTTTATACATTTTATATTTAGCTTGAAATTTTCATTTCTGGCTTTCTCAGGAACAGAATGCAAGTCAAAATTTGTTTCACTCAGTATACATTTCTTTGACATTTAAAGAAATACCAATACCAAGATGAAAAATACTTGTTATATTTTTCAACTAGGAGTGCTTAAAAAAAACTACCATAGCTGATACTTCAGGCAGGTAAGAAATCCTTAAATGGAATCAACCCCCTAAACTTGTTTATTAAGAAAGTAACCTCAGTCACAGAAACACAAAGATTGAAAACGAGCTTGCAAGATAAGGCAGAAGATATGAATGGCTGTACTGGATCAGACCCCAAACATTCAGCTAATCTACAGTCCTGCCTCCAACAGTGGCCAAGGCTGGATGCCTGGGGAAGAAGATAAGAGCAGGAGAGGCATATGAGGCTTTCTGCCATCCCAAGTGCTGTCCCACTTCACCAGTTGTATCACAGGACGTTCTGGGTCAGATGTGTTTGTGTGTTCAGCAACACTAAATATTTTTCTTCTGTGAGCTTGTCCTGTCTCCCTTTAAACTTGTGTTAACTTTTTAACATCCACAGCATTGTGCAGTAAAAAGTTCACACTGTGTGTGTGTACGTATGGAGGGGGAACAAAAATAAAAACTAAAAGCCTCCTTTTGTTTTAAATCCCCAGGTTTCATTACTGCCTCCTCATTTCTTTTGGAAAGGGCAAGGAGAACTTGATTGTCATTCAGCCAATTTCCATATCACTCCTGATTATACACTCTTCCATCATCTCTTGCAAATGACAAAGTGATTTTCATTTGTAATTTCAACCCGCATCATCGCCAAAGACGAGATTTTCAGAATTACATAAAGAACTCAGCTAAAATTACAGTGAACCCAGCGAGGTTCACTTTGAGACTGGTAATTTTGAAAATCCCACTTGAGAATAGTATCCTCTAGCATTACTTATTCTTACAAGTTATTTTCTAGGAGTTTTATTAATGAAGTGCAACTTGTTCATACTTTTCCAGTAGTAAATGTAATATTACAAGGTTCTTGCGCCTGGGCAGACCTGTAAATCCTGACAAGTTCCCTTTTTTGTTAGACTATTATCATTTGTACCTCAGGGTTACTGGCATTTGAGCATCACTGACAAAATCAAAGAGGATACATTTCAAAAGCTAAGGCAAAGTATAAGTCAGAACGATTCTAAATCTAGATGTAAATGCCTGCACTGCACTTGTTAACCAGTTATCACAGTGCAGAAAAAAAATGTACAAATACAACTGACAATCACTGAATTAGCAAGTTTTCAGAACATACTCAACAGAGCTCATTTAAGATGAAAGCAAATTCAGAAAGCCACGCTTGCACAGCCTAATATTTCTGCAAGTTAGATGGAGAAGTTTGTGCTAACCCTCTAATTCTGCTTTGACACTTAAGCCTTTCACATTTATCACCTCCCCCCACATCCACTTCCTGTTATACAACTGCTTATAAAGCAAGCAGAGTTTTCCCTGTAAGAAAACTGAACTTATCATAAAATTAAAACAAACAAAAAGAACCCTGCACACATCATCTACACTTCTATAAAACCTAGCATTTTGTTGGAAAACTAAAAATTCCAGAACTGAGAATTTAGATTTGAAATTATTTTTTCTATTTAACAGCAGTCTTCTCCACTCCTGTTATTACAAAATTAAATGCTGTCCTGCACTAATAAGGGATCAAGTTTTCTACAGTTTAAACATGAGAGACAAACCACAAGCAATGACAAAGGAAGGCCTCTAACAAGAACTTCCTATCTTTTTATGAAGAGATACAAGAATAACTTTTCCACACACGTAGCTTTAAGACTTGCCCTAACTCCAACTTTTTTAAACAGTGAGTTGCTGCCTTAAAGAAAACAATGCTTAAATAGCAATGCTAGTTACAGGAGGCACCCAAAACTAATGTCATTATCTTGGGAATAATTTTAAGTCTATCTCACATGAAAATAATTGTGGCTATGTTAACTCTTCTGCTTTTCAGATAAATTCTGCAAAAATTGCTGTTTTATGAAAGAAAGTCAGTCATACACATTAGTCTTCACCCTTCCATAAAATTATGCAACATTAGATCTACTAATTTTTGGAAGTTTGTCCTGGTAAGCACTTTCTAAAAGCAACTATTAATGTAACAAACACTGAAGACTCTCCTGGTCACTAAGGAGCGATACTGGATTACAAAAAATTTACTATTCATCACAGCAGCAAGAACTACACTTGACTAAAGTTGGAATCATCTATAATAAAACTCTGGTGCTTTTATGAAGTAATGAAAAAAGTACCCACAGCATGGCAGATATTTCTTAACAGAGAAATGTGTTAAGTACATAGCAAAATACAGCAAAAAAAGAGAATACAGATGGTGAAGCAAGTACTAAAATATCTGCCATTTCAGCCCTGACAAAAATATCTTTCATTAACAAAACCAAATCCACAAACTACTTGTTTACTTAAGTTATTTAACACTTTTTATGTGTGAAAGAAACTTTACCGTATATATTGCATGCTCAGGTGTTTCACATGCTCCTGTGGGTGGGCAAGTGCGAAAAAACCCCAAACCAAACCAGCAGCTTTTTCTGTCCAGATAAGATCTGCAAGTTCCTCTGAGCTGCTGGAAGGTGCAAGAGGCACAGATAGAGCACACCAAGCACAGGCTTTGTTCTGGGCAGACTAACTCTGGAATGGGAAGGTGATGACAGTTCAGGTACTTACCCAAGCCAAGCTTAGACAAGGTCTAACTGGGTAAGCCTGAAGTCTCTGCTCAGGAGTTCAAGAGAACACCACGCAACACAGATCCAGATATAGTGGATATATAGCTGTGTATATATATATATATATATGTATATATATAGCTGTGCCACAGACACTTACCAGCCTGTGCTGAATCCATTCTGACAAGCAACCCAACCCAAATGAAGAGCTTCAACAAAACCTAAAGGGATTACCCTTCTGGAGGATGGTGAACACTCTGCCTTCTCAACAGGTGTCAACAGGGTGATCCTCATCCCTGACAAGGACTTTTTATTACTGGGAAGTTAATCTAAGACACACACTCCATGACACAAACATATAACTGAAATGCCATACATTTATACAGTGTAACAAACAAACCCATGCATTTATGCAATAACTTAAATGCAGCAAGCAGAGAGACAAAAAACTACTTACAATGACATATAATTTGGTAGTTTGAGTTTGACAAGATACTGCTAGCCCCTTAAGAGCTCAAAACTTGAGCATATAGCTGGGAAAAAAATCCTCCACATTAGAACATTTGGCATCTACTTTTCTTCTTAACAGAAGCTACTTCTGTGTTCCACAGACAAATTAACTACAGAACAGCTCAAATAACACAGCAATATGAATAGAAAGAGCAATAAAAGCTTATGACAGTTATTAGTGACTGTGCCTCAGACAAAATAAGCAACACCAAAAAACCCAAAACAAAACTTCATTCTACCCATTTCACCAGGTACCAGTTTTGTTTCACTACAAAGATTACAAAACTACAGCATGAGAGCATAATCCCATCCAAGAAAGAAGCAGCAGGGATATGGCCACAGAATTTAACTGAAGCATTATTTACTTTCATATTTAAGGAGACAGCCACATCAAATTTGCCTCAATTCAGCAAGACTTTACACAAAGAACTGCAAGTATATATCCCTGAATTCTAATACATCTTTTCCTCATGAGCAACTTTTAAACATTCCTACAAAGTATTTGCAATGCAGGTATTGCAATGCTGCAGGATGAAAAGCTTAAGCTCAAACTATATAGAAACAGAGGAGGACTAAAATCAAAGTCCTACAGCCATGGTATGACCACCACCTGGACCATATAGAAAAAAAAAAACAGAACTTGAAAAGCAAGGATTACCAGAAAACTACTTCATTACTTTTTGTTAAAATGTTGCTAACAATCAGGGCAACCTTAAGGGGAAAAAAAAAAAAGAAAAAAAAAAACCTAAAAAAAAAAGTATATCATGTTAACCGAGTCTTATTTCTGTGGTCCCCGTGTACTTGGGACCAGCATAGACACAGGCAAGATATCTTTATGCTGCACCAAGAGAGCTGCAAGCTCCACTGAGCACAGGCTATGCAACCCAGCTCCCTTTTACAGCTGTAAATCTATAGCCAGAGAGATCATGACGCATCCTCTACTTCCATAGCCACACTGGTAACAGCACACAACCTCTGCATGAACAGAAACCATAACAGTGACTATAGGCGATATATATAGCATAAGTAGCCACCTAAAGCCAAAAAACCCGCCTCCTGCTAATATCCCCTTAATGCTGAAAGGAAGGGGAAATGCAGCTACGAAACTACTATTAACCATATGCTTCACTTCTACTAACCTTAACAGACAAACATTATACAACTAGTTCAGGTTTGTCATTGAGACAGATGCTCTTCACAGTCAGTGGAGAGAGGCACCTTCAGAAAGTGAAGAATCCCATTGTTTAAGATAAATAGAATTAATTGCTTTCTAGAAGTGCAGCTTCAACTTAAGTACAGAGGAAGTCTAAATACCTAAGTTACAGAAGTCTAACAATGTAGGACTCATATCCACCTAACAGGAGAAACTCTATACTTGAAAGCTGTAGATGAAGTAGAGAAAAACTTAAATCCTTAATCAAGAATAGTATCAAAATTTTGCAGAATGAAAACTCTGCATAGTTGCTGTGTCTTAGGTAATCCCTTTGGTCGTGTTTGTACTTGAATGGAAATAGCATCTGAAGGGGTTGGGCTGACTTGGTATACCTGCAACAGATAAATCCATTAATACTAACGTAACCGATATCTTACAACCCTAGTGAACGTTTTGTATACTTACTGAGTGCCTACCAAGAAGTGAACACATTGCCAACACAGACAAAAGCAGGAAACACAGGACTTTGGCTTTAAGTGTTCTGGTTTCTCTTCCAGCAGCCTAGAGGACTTGCTCGGATGGTAACACCCAAGCATGAATAACAGCTTGAGTCACCATCACAATAAATAGGAGTGGCAGAGATTTTCAAAGTGATGGTGCAGAAGACAGGGAAGACTATCACTCGGTATTCTTCCCGATTTTTCGATTTGCCTTCAGCTGTTAAGACAGATAAAAGTTTCAAGCCTCAAAAAGCACAGCGTGATTTCCATAAAAGGAAACTTCAGGAGTACTAGAAAGGCATGGGAGAAACACTCTTCTATACTTTATTTATCCATTTATTGAAAAGTGTGCGTGTGTGTGCATGTGTATATATTTGCTCAAACTAAAAGAGCATATAAGCATATATATTTTTTTATATGACACTATACAGTATATTCACAAACACTCAAAAAGCAATCATCTTAGAGACTACTAAGAATGTGCCTTGTATGACAAAGGCAAAATCATAGAAGGCTTTCCAGTCACAGCTGTGAAAACTGAAGCACCAGAGCTAATTCATGACCTTAAAAAAAACAACAAACAAAACAAACCCCACATGCAGCAGAACCAGTACGATCCTTTAGCACTATCACACCAAGGAGGCGTGGTGGCAGTGACCTCTCTCTCTCATAACTCACACTTCTGAAACACACTCACAATGCAAGCAGAAATATATTTAGTATGTACAGACAGAAAACCACAAATCAATTCTCAGTTCCTTCTTTAAGGCTGAAGCTGCACCCTTCTAGTGTAACTGTTTCGAAAGGAGCATGGCGAGCACGTGAAACGGCATAGTTTGATCACCCTTAGCATACTTTTTCCCTTGTAAGGAAAACCCTAGAAAATTGCACATTAGAACACTGTCCATAGCAACCTCCTCCTGAGACACGATACAAATGCCTAAAATGCAGGATGCCTAAAATCCAGAAGATCACAGGAGATGAGTGATGTCTGCAGGAGCAACGTGATGCCTGCAGTTCCTGACGTGCCTGTCTCTGCACCAGTGAAGCTCCCTAGGTGGTTCATACTGTTGCCAGTGAGCGTGCTTGAAAATGCTGTCATTCTGGATAAGCCAAGGTTGGGTTTTTTTATGCCTAAGGCTGTCCCTCATTCACAAATTAGGTATTCCTATATTTAAGGAAAGGCAAAATCTAGTAGACATGAAAGGAATATGTCTGACATACACTAGCTTTTCTAAGAGAAACTGGCTGCTGTGCAGAAACACGTACGACTCCTGGGGCCTGGAGGACAGACAGTAGGGAACGTGTGACTAATCTGCCAGCGCTGAAGTCACTCATGTGTTTGAACCCATGACTATGTCTGTAGTTGGTAACACAACGAGCCATGGCCTGTCCTAAGGCCTTGAGGGCAAGTGGCAAAGCACAGCTTGCACCCACACAGCTCAACTTTCTCCACTTCTAATCCGTACCAGCAGGAGAAAATAGTTCCCAAGCTGCATCATGCTCAGGCATTGTCCAGAGGAGTGCTGACAAATGCCAAAACATGTGTCAGGGAATACGTTACCAACAAAACACCACTGATTACTGTAGGGTAACAATCAAGCCTGAGGTATTGTCGTTTCGAGGCCAATAGTACAGACACAGCCCCAATACCCTGTCCTTGCCTCCTGGCCTTACTTGGCGGCCTATCAACAAGGTTTTAGGGTCATTCTTCTAACACAACAATAAATGATTTACTCAGTAACCTACTGTATAAAATGTTATCAGTATGACCATTTCTACTTCTTCCAGTTTTGAAAAGACTGACTTAAGACCTCGAAATCAAAGAGAGGATTTCAAACTGCCTGTAGACACCTACCTCCAGAAGAGGTGCAGGACTTCAGACATAGACCTAATAGAAAACACTACTCAGAGGGATACATAGCACAAGAAAATATACAAACGCCCAAGAAAATATACTAACTCCCATTCCTAGATGCTCAACACCTCCTTAGAAAATCACTATTTTAAGTATGCCAAGTCTGATGATTTAGAACACATGTACGCTCCACACTCTTCACCTACTGTACATGGGGGAATGGACTAGATCTTTTGAGGTCCCTTCCAATCCCTAACATTCTGTGATTCTAACATTCTGTGATACACGTGAAAAGGCATTTGCAAGAAGCATGTTCTCTAAGCAGTAGTATGAAAGAAATCTAATACCTTGCCTTTTCCTCCCTGTTCACAGCTTATGAGCAGAGTGCAAGCTGAAAGGCAGGGAAATAAAACCGGATTACTTTGCAGATACAGATAAAGATGGATACTTCATGAGGGTTTACTCTCTTGAATGACACAGCAAAAAACCCACCAAACTTAACTCTCACTGTTCCCAGAAACAAATGCATTTCTGATATAAATATTTCAGTCTTAAAACAGACTGATAATAGACAGACTTTGTATTAGATTTGTTTGCACTGAAAACCTGCTCTTCCTTGTTTCTTTCTAACATACTGCAGCAAGCAGTGACATTTTAGTCAAGTATATGACACTGCAGTTGACAGGGCTTCTTCTAAGGGAAATTCAGGGATTCTGGAATTTGTTCACACAACCTCCATCTGAGATAATCAAAACAATTACTTTTTTTGGCTGGCCACAAGAGAGATCAATTTGACAGAATTATAGGAAAGGCTGAGCATGAACTCCCACGCTGGCAGGTAACATGCTATCCCTTTCATAGGAAACAGATTTTAACTATGCCAGGGTTTAAATCATATTTCTATAAATATGATAAAAGTGAAGCAAAGGCTATAGGCACCTTTATTTTTGAGTCTAAAGTAAATTCAGTTCCCTTTATTTAAAGTTACGAAATAAAAACAGTGCCCAAAATACAGTGGCACAAATGTTCTACAGTAAAGAAAGACTATTGTACGGTGTATATTTTGCCAATAAAAATTATGCAGCATTATTAACATATTCTAAACTGACCTCCACATAATCTGCATCTGGAAGCATCATAACCTCACTGGTAAATAATATTTGAGTGGATAAATGGGGTTTCTCCCTTCAGGTTTCAATAAAGATCTAAGGAAATGGAAGTACTTTCCACATGATTCAGTCAACTTGCTCCTTTTCAAAATTAAGAATTAGTGAGAACAACCTTCAACTTTTATTCCACTCTTTATTCTGTCTGGCTACAATTTTTATGTTAAAAGAAAGGATGACCTAGAAAAGTTTCATCTCCTTCCCTAAAGTACAGACAACTAAATCAGCTGGCTATGCAAAAGCAATAAGAATATTCAGAATGACTAGCAAAGGAGTGATACATTATCTTCAGATACCAGTAAGAAACAGAATCCTTCACATTTATTCAATGCAGCTTCTGAAGTCAGATAAAGGTCACATGCACTTAAGATTTTTTTCTACAGAGAAATTACGCAAGGCATTCTTCCTCACAAAAGCCCTGTGACAAGTAAAACTACAATAAATTCAAGGTATTCTGTATTCAATTGCTCAGTCCCTTTAAATCTCACACTGAAGTCCTGCTTCCTAAAGCAGTCAGAAGAATGAGGAAAGACTGGATGAATACAGACCTGACTTTCCAAAGAGCAGACAAGCCTTGTAATCAAATGTACTGCCTGTGGGGGAAGGTAAGAACTATACAAAAATACATGGCTAATAATTGGGGGAATTGGAGTTGCATTGTGCAAATATTCATAAATAAGTATTTTTCAAATGTTTCTATTCTTATTTACCAAGCTAGATTTTTTTTTTTTTTTTTGCATAACCTTTACTCATTCCATGCTTTTCTCCATTTTTCTTCATTTTTCCGCTTTAAAAAAACCCCAAACCAACACATTCTCTAACCATATTGGGAAATGTGAACCTTCTTGAGATTCCATTTTTTTTGGAATATCGAGTAATTTGTTTATAATTAATCCAAAGCAATCACTTGTGGTAAGATATTCTTTATGACTAAGGAGAAGGCATCTGGCTTTTCTCTTTTAATGAGTGTTTGGAGGTATGAAGGTTACTGGTATGAGCTACACTTCTCTAATTGCCTACCCTTTCTTGAGAGAATTATTAATTAAGCAGACATTTTGTAAACCTTGTACACCATTACATGGAGACAATATCCAGCTGATGAGGAGATGATATCCAGGTAATGAACTACAGAAGGACATGGTAGACCACTCCTTTGTTCACTTTCTGAACCTTTCCAGGACACTTGAGCCCAACAGCCTTGCAAGTCAGCCATGGAAGCATTTTGTCTTGTTGCTAGAAAGTTACACTTTTCAGACTAAACCAGCCAATATTTAGATGTGAGGCATGGGTGGATTGTCTGCACTAGAGGACTCATGCCTTTACATTTCTAAGTGCAGCCTTACAATATACGGGCCTCAGGTCCTTCACTACAGTGACCCAAAGACTCAGACAGACATTTTAGCACAGCTTCTGTTTCGCTGCTTATCTCTTGAGCCACCACTGCTGCTCACAACTGGAGGAGGCTATGGAGGCCAGTGCAGAACCACAGGGAGCCTGCACACAGGCTCCAACCACCCATCACTGGCTGCGACAGCTTCCCTCAGCCCTTGAGGGAACCCTGCTGTGCCCTCTACTGACAAACCTCCAGCAAGAGGACACTGCAGACTGTCCTTTGCCAGGTGAGACCGGATGCACAGGTCAATGCAGCAGAAGGGCTCTTAGGTATGTGTACTGCACATTTTTTTATCCCCTCCACTGAGCTCCACTCCATGTATCTTACTGGCATTTGATGATCATTGTAGGTCCCCTCCAACTGAACTATTCTACTCTATAAACACTCAAATCAGCTATATAAGCCACCTCAAAACATACCAAACACATACTTCTGGCAACTCAAAAAGAGATTCAATACATTCAGACAGAGCACTCAGAAAACTTGAAATAATCCTGTGCTTGCTGTTGACACTATAATTCGTTTTCCAAAAGCCTGCAGCTATACCTGTAATTTTTGAAAACACAATACTCTGGATTTTCCCGTCCAAAAGCCCAGGTCCAAATCAGATTATCTGCACGTGGTGCTTGAATTGCTGTGTAGGAACTGGTCGATACAGCTTACCGCAGAGCAGGAAGCTGATTTAAACCTGGATTTCAGAAGGCAGCAGGAACCACTTTTTGCTTGTAGAGTCAAATTTGGGTATCTATACCTCTGCCTTTTGTACTCTGAATGTTACAATTCTCAAATAAGCACTTTTAATATACCTGCAAGCTTCTTAAAATACTACCTGCTTCTTGAAATACTGCCTCATTTACCCTCTTTCTGTAGGCTCTGCTGAAAGACTCCCACAGTTTCAAGCTATAGCATTGCACCAGAAATCCTGGGGCACGTACAGTGGTGTGATAATGAGTGTGGAGCTGGATATACAAGTCTTGGCTCCTCTAATGGATAGATCACCTTCATAACAGGGCCTGACATGCACCCATTGACTCTTTTGACAGAGGAAATCAACTGACAAGGGCTGGTTGGCACTAGGAAGCCCACTAGATTCAGTCTGAAGGGTGACAATTGCTTCCACACACCCCTGAGGCCAGCGTGCTTCTCCTGAGCTAGGAACCTGAACATGGACAGGGCTCTCGCTGCTCAGGCACAACAGTGATACCAACCATAACCCCACACAGTAGCACCAGTACTACAAAATTGTTAACTTTTTACTCTGAAGTCATACACAAACCAAGCACAGATTATCCGGAAAAGAAAACTTACTTCACCATTAAACTATCCCACTACTTACGGCATACTGTGTTCTCTAAACTTCCTGTAAGATACTGTAAGATAAGGGCTGGGTTCTTAAACAGTCATTTTATGTCTCTCTGATCAAAATTAGCAGTCTTTATAGTCTCCTGTTCTGTGGCATTAATAGCATATTTTTGGTTTATAAGTAACACACAATATAAAGAAATAATGTTTGATTTACTGAGATCCAAAATAAAAAAACCCTCAACTTCCCAGCATTTTATTTTAATGGCATCCAAAAATACCAAAGTGACTGAAGCACAAAAGACAACGTCAATCAGTATTTTAAGTACTATTCACAAACATATCAGATGCACAGAACTAAGGCCTTATTGCCAAGTGGCAATAGCAACTGGATAAAAATTAACTTACAAATAAAAGCATAGAATTTATTGCCTTGTCTTTGGCACCAAAATACTGTTTAAGGGTATTACCCTAAGATTCACTCCAGACTAGTTAAGATGATGTTGACTTACAATCCCGTAAATCAGCAGAGCTATATCAACTTCTTCCTCTGATATACTCGTTTTTTTCAAAACCTGAAGATATGCCAAAACTAATCTTGTCTTGCTCTTGTAATTTATTTTGCTACAAATAAATCTCAGCAAGACCACAACTTATTTTATAGAACTCAGTGTGATTTCCTTTTTCTAGATATGCACATTTTACACGGGCAAGTATTACTTTAAAACGTTACTTACAGATTGCCAAGCAAGAGACTCCATAATTCGGTGTTCACAGCGTTCCAGATGCTTTATCATTTCCCTTGTTAGGCCTGGCTCTGCTTTAATAAAGCTTTCAATCACCTTGTAGAAGTCAAAAGCTTTTAAATTAAATACATTGAGAATCCATGGGAAAGACAAGTCTGTTTCAGCACTGGTACCATCACTTTGCGAAGCATTTCCTGCAGGGAAAACAGACTAAAATTATCAAGAGTACTACATTCTTTCACTTTTGATATTTTTTCCTTTCTGCATTCATTGAATCATTGCTAGTTCAGAAATTTCAGTGAGCACTTTTTTTTTTTTTTGCTATTTACTGTATTCTATGTATTAGAACAATTGACAATAATTATCAATCAATAACAATGCTATATAGGACTTTAGATACAACTTACTGCCATAGGTAGCCATGACAACCTCAACAGCACACGCCAGAAGAGATGTGTGAAAGACGTTATCATTCAGAAGTTTGCTAAGGAGAAAGAAAGTTATTAATACTTGTGCTAACACTAAAATAGCAGACTTTGATAACAAGTTAGGGGCACATACCTGAAATTCTGCACTGAGAGGCGCTCTTCCTCCTAAAATACATACATCAAATCAAACTTGTGAATATTCTTAGTATTTGTAAATGCAATGCCAGTGCTAAGCTACCAGTACTAAACTTACCGACTTTAGCATAGACTCCATTACTCTATAATACAGACGTACTCCAAGCTTATATCTCTGTTAAAAAAGAAGAAATTAAAGAATATTACAACAAGTTTTAACAGACTACAGAAGGCAGACTCTCACGTTCTAACAATTCAGAACACTTCTGGTTTTTTGAACAGCCACTATAAAGAAATCGTTATCCCCAGCTCCATTTGCCAACAGCACTGGAGAGGCCTCAAAGGCTACTACAGTTTGTGACTACCCCAACTACATGAAGACTGATTAATCAGGTGTTTAGTCTAGAGAAGAGGAGGCTGAGGGGAGACCTCATAACCCTCTACAACTACCTGAAAGGAGGGTGTAGAGAGGTGGGGATGAGTCTCTTTAACAAGGTAACAAGTAATAGGACAAAAGGTAATGGCCTCAAGTTGCACCAGGGGAGGTTTAGACTGGATATTAGGAAGTATTTCTTCACAGAACGGGTGCTCAGACATTGGAACAGGCTGCCCAGGGCAGTGGTGGAGTCCCCATCCCTGGAGGTGTTTAAGAGTCATGCTGACACAGCACTTAGGGACATGGTGTAGTTGAGAACTGTCAGTGTTAGGTTGACGGTTGGACTCGATGATCTTCAAGGTCTTTCCCAACCTAGATGATTCTGTAAATTCTGTGAATTCTGTTTATGTCAATTCACAGCTAACAGGATAAAAAACTGTGCTGACAGACATGAGACTGTCAAGTACAAACTTGGCTGGATTTGCTTTACAAAATGCTTGTTGAAAGCACAGCTCGCCTACTGATTTCATAAGGAAGTGAGTCACCTTGCACAGTTTTAGGCTAAGTTACCTTAATGAATGCAAATACATGTTTCACTAAATATATTTTGCCCAGTAGTTTTCCCATTCTTCATTAAAGTATTTCCAACATATTTCCATCCAGTTCCTTTCATATTAAGAATAATTTGTTGGATATTATCTTTACAGAGCTTTAGGAAAAACATATATTCCCATTCCTTAAATCAAAACCAATACTGTTACTTTTTACCATTATTAATCTGCACTGAAGGAGGACAGTCAATAGGTCAGGTCTCACATTAGGTTGTACCAACAGAGTTCAAATGAATAATACTCAACCAAAATGCTAGTTACCTGTGAGCCAATTTCAGCACATCCCTGTCCAACTGCTTCAGCAAATTTCTTTCTGAAGATGTGTTCAAGGCTTTCCACTCTTTTCAGGATACTGTCCTTTGGGTTCACTGTGCAATTCTAATAAAGTGCAGAAAGGAGAGAAGGGGAAAGAAGGGCAAGGAAAGGTCATTTTACTTCAAAAACATTTTAATGATTTAATCACATTAGTCCTGCTTCACTTCGTAACATCTCTTACTCAACTCATCAGCATAAAAGTGAAGTATTTTAAAAAAGACAAAATCATATACATTCACCAATTTCCAGTAACTACAACTTCATGTCTCGCATGCAACAAAGCTGCAACTAATACATGAGTAGTACTATTGATGTTAATGTCTTTAAAGTCAGAAATATGCTTAAGTTGCTCAATATGGACATGAGATCCTCAGAATGCATCCTCTTCTTCATCTCCCTTATATATCCCTTTCTTTTTCTATCTGATACATACATAAATAAATCTCAGTATTTTGTGCAGTAACAAAAAGACTTAAGAACTTATAAGGTTCTAGTATACATCAGTTAGATAGAAATGCATTCTAACATGAGTAATTACATTTAAACCATCCCAATTAAAATGTACTTCTTAAAAAAAACCCTGGTTTTAATAAACGAGTTTCCCAAAGCATGTGCGTGAGATCTATAGATGTATATTTTACTTGAGTGATAATTCCAAGAATCTTTCACAAATCTTACTTACATTGAAATATTTGATGAGAGTATCTGATGGTTTATCAGTTGCTGAGTTTAAAATCATAATCAATTGCTGAATGTTATTCATTGCAGCTCTGAAAAAATACAATAAAATGCATAATAAACACTAAGAATGACTTAACAGTTTCCAGAAACTGAACAGCAATTTTACAAACATCAACAAAAAATAATTATTATTTTAATTCTCAACTCAGCCATCAAAATACCTGCTGAGAAAAACTATTGTACTTTGTCAACTTTTGTGAATTCTAATAATCCAATTCCTTGAATCACTTAATTATTAGAATGATTACAGTCCACAAGGAAACAACCAAAAGAACATAAATTAAGTAATAAACACTAACAAGCACTTTTTAAAGCAATAAAATGGTGGAATTGCAGTCCTTCTATGTGAAAATATTAGTTAAATCAAGCAACTCCCTAACAAAAAAACCCCACCTCTTTGGCTTTTGTACAAAAATAATACAAAAAACTCGTGAATGAAAAAAGCTTTTATGTTTCAAGTCACCTGTTCACAAGTGTACTAAGTAAGATGTCTTAAAATATGGCAGTTACAAGAAAATACAGCCTTTTTAACATGGATGCTTTGAAAACCACACATTTTTCAGAGGCAGAGCTGTCAGCATTCCTATTGGCAATGGAATGAGAACACAGAGCCTTTCTCTCCCTGGATCTGAACCCAGAAGTCACATTAAAACTTGAATTCTTACTTTAACGCCAATTCCTTCTACTTCCAATAGAAAGGCTACAATTTGTGTAATCCTTATTCTACCTTCTGTATCCATAGCTAGGTTAGAAGGATCTTAAATAGAAAATCTTAACTGTTAAGGTATTATGGGCGGGGAAAAGGATGTGGACATTAAAGAAACTTTTCAGTGTTCCCAACAAATAAAAACAATATCTTCGTAAGATGTAGAACAAAATTTATTTATTTTCTAGGTGAAAAGTAGTCAAAAATATGAATAACACTGTATAAATTTGGATATACTGAAGTATTGAAGTATGCCTCCATATACAATCTTATTGGAATTATTCTACAGGTACAGAGTAAAAAAAACAAAACCCCACTGACATCTAAGTTATTTGTATCTCTGCTTAATGCCTAGAATTTTCTTGCTAAAAGCAGACCCAAACCCACAAGTAATATCCATTGATTTATACTCAATGTCTTAACACAGAAGACTATTAAAACTAATACAAGCAGCAACAGTACTTCAGAAAAGCTGTAATAATGTAAAGAAATAAGAATACTTTCACGACAAATGCATAGGATCCTGTTTTTTATTACACAGGACAAATTTAAGGGCCTTGTTAGGGTGAGTGTGTGTATCTCTGAAGAACCCATTTTTCAGTTTCTCTTCTAGAACTGAAATTCTGATGACAAACACTTTTGACTTATCTGAAATATCATTATTTTAAAAGAACAGAACATGGCCTCTTCACAAATAGTATGTATTATCCAGGAGGTGACTGAAATATCTACAGGTGTGAAAACCTCCCAGATGTCTGCTGGAAATATGACACGGCAGAGACAGATCAGTCCTGGAGGTTCCTAGAGTGTGTGGAAGACAACTTCCTAACACAGCTGGTAAGGGAGCCAACTAGGGACAGCACCCTACTGGACCTGCTTGTTAACAGAGAAGATCTTGTTGGGGATGTAAAGGTTCGAGGTCATCTTGGGCAGAGTGACCATGAAATGATAGAGTTCACAATTCTTGGAGAAACACGGCGGGGAGCCAACAGAACTGCCACCCTGGACTTCCGAAAGGCAGACCTTGGTCTACTTAGGAGCATGGTTGAGAGTGTCCCTTGGGAGGCAGTCCTGAAGGTCAAAGGTGCCCAGGAGGGCTGGGCATATTTCAAAGAGCAACTCTTAAAAGCTCAGGAGAAGGCCATCCCCAGGTCCCGAAAGACGAGCCGGCGGGGAAGGCGGCCAGCCTGGCTAAATAGAGAGCTTTGGCTGGACCTCAAGAACAAAAGGAAAGTCTATGGCCTTTGGAAAAAGGGGTTGGCAACTCATGAAGAGTACCAAAATGTAGTGAATCTGAGCAGAGCAAAAATTAGAAGGGCCAAAGCTCAAGTGGAACTCGACTTGGCTGCTATGGTTAAGGACAATAAGAAGAGGTTCTTTCAGTACCTCAATAGAAAAAGGAAGACTAGGGAAAATGTTGGCCCACTAATGAACGAGGCGGGCACCCTGGTGGTGGAAGACACAGAAAAGGCAGAGGCACTGAATACCTTCTTTGCCTTGGTCTTCACTACTAAAGCGATCTCTCGTGAATCCCAAACCATGGAGACAAGAGGGTAGGTCTGGAGAGACGAAGACCTTCCCTCAATAGAGGAAGACTGCATTAGAGACCACTTGGCCAAACTGGACATCCATAAGTCCATGGGCCCTGATGGGATGCACCCACAAGTGCTGAGAGAGCTGGCAGATGTTATTGCTGGGCCACTCTCCATCATCTCTGAAAAGTCATGGAGAGCAGGAGAGGTAACTGAAGACTGGAGGAAGGCCAACATCACTCCAGTCTACAAAAAGGGCAAGAAGGAGGACCCAGGGAACTACAGGCTGGTTAGTCTCACCTCCATCCCTGGGAAGGTGATGGAGCGACTCGTTCTGGAGGTCATCTCCAAACATGTTGAAGAACAGAAAGTTATTGGGAGTGGTCAACATGGATTTACCAAGGGTAAATCATGCTTGACCAATCTGCTAGCCTTCTATGATGTTATAACCGGTTGGCTGGATGAGGGGAGAGCAGCAGATGTCATCTACCTTGACTTCAGCAAGTCTTTTGACACTGTCTCCCATAACATCCTCATTAGGAAACTCAGGAAGTGTGGGTTAGATGAGGGAATGGTGAGGTAGATCAAGAGCTGGCTGTGTGACAGATCACAGAGGGTTGTGATCAATGGAGCAGAGTTGAGTTGGAGGCCTGTAACCACTGGTGTCCCCCAGGGGTCAATACTTGGTCCAGTCTTGTTCAACATATCCATCAATGACCTGGACAAGGGGACAGAGTGGATCCTCAGCAAGTTCACTGATGATACCAAGTTGGGAGGGGTGGCTGACACGCCAGAGGGCTGTGCTGCCATCCAGCAGGACCCGGACAGGCTGGAGAGCTGGGCAGAGAAGAACCTCATGAGGTTCAATAAGGGCAAGTGTAGGGTGCTGCACCTGGGGAAAAAGAATGCCAGGCACCAGTATAGGTTAGGGAGGCATCAAATGGGAGACACCTTTCTTGAAGGGGGAAGTGGGTCTTTGCCCAAGAGATGGCAGGGCATAAGACTGTCTGTTATAAGTGGCAGGATGACACACCAGGGCTGGAGGGATGTGGTGATAGTAAGGGCCTCCAGTCTGCTGCCCTGAGGCATGCAGTGGGCACTGCAGCACAGGCAAACTCCTACAGAGACAAGCCAGAGGCTCCTGAGGTAATAGGAGCCAACAGGGTAGCTTCCATGAAACACTTGGGGGAACAAAGGGGTGTCCATGTAAGGTGACATGGCCACCAGCCCAGCTGAAGTGCCTCTACACCAATGCATGCAGCATGGGCAACAAACAGGAGGAGCTGGAAGCTACCGTGCTACTTGAAAGCTACGACATAGTGGTCATTACTGAAACTTGGTGGGATGAATCCCATGACTGGAGTGTGGCTGTCTATGTCTACAAGCTGTTCAGAAGGGACAGGTGAAGAAGGAGGGGTGGAGGTGTTGCCCTCTTATGTTAAGAACTGGACAGAGTGTGAAGCGTTGTCCCTAAAGAATAGCCATGAGCAGGTTGAAAGCTTATGGGTAGGAATTAGGGATTGAAACAGGGGGAGCCTTGTGGTTGGTGTCTACTACAGGCCACCCGATCAAGGGGTGCCCATCAATGAAGCCTTCTTACTCCAGCTCCAGAAGGCATTGAGCTCACAGGCTCTCATCCTGCTGGGGGATTTCAACCACCCAGACATCTGCTGGAAAAGTAGCACGGCAAGCTGTAGGCAATCCAAGAGACTCCTGGAGTGCTTTGATGACAATTTCCTAACACAACAAATAGACAGGCCTACTCAAAGGGAAGCAATATTGGACCTGATGGTCACCAGTGCAAGCGAGCTCATCAGGGATGTCAAGATTGGAGGCAGCCTCAGCTGTAGTGATCATGCACTGGTGCAGTTCACTATCCTAAGGTGTATGAGTCATATGAGAAATACAGTCAGAACCCTGAATTTCAGGAAAAGCAACTTTCAGCTCTTCAAGGACTTAGTGAATAGGTCCCCCTGGGAAACGGCCCTTAAGGACAAGGGAGCAGAACAGAGCTGGCAGATCTTTGAGGCTGCTTTCCACAAAGCACAAGAGCTCTCAAGCCCCAGGTGTAAGAAATCGGGCAAGGGAGGCAAGAGACCAGCATGGCTGAGTCGACACCTGCTGGTCAAACTAAAAAGCAAGATGAAACTCCACAGGCAGGGGAAGCAGGGACAGGTAGCTTGGGAAGAGTACAGGGACGCTGCCTGGTTGTGTAGGGATGAGGTCAGGAAGGCCAAGGCACAGCTGGAGCTAAACTTGGCAGGGGATGTCAAGAAAAACAAGAAGGGCTTCTATAGGTGTATAAACCAGAAAAGGAAGGTTAAAGAAAGTGCACACACCACCCCCCCAAAAAAAAGCGATAGTGGTGGTCTAGCAACAACAGACTAGGCCGTACCTGGAATATTGTGTCCAGTTATGGGCCCCCCAGTTCAAGAAGGACAGGGAACTGCTGGAGAGAGTCCAGCACAGAGCCACAAAGATGATGAAGGGAGTGGAACATCTCCCTTATGAGGAAAGGCTAAGGGAGCTGGGTCTCTTTAGCTTGGAGGAGACTGAGGGGTGACCTCATTAATGTTTATAAATATGTAAAGGGTGAGTGTCATGAGGATGGAGCCAGGCTCTTCTCAGTGACATCCAATGATAGGACAAGGGGCAATGGGTACAAGCTGGAACATAGGAGGTTCCACATAAATATGAAGAAGAACTTCTTCACAGTGAGGGTAACAGAGCACTGGCACAGGCTGCCCAGAGAGGTTGTGGAGTCTCCTTCTCTGGAGACATTCAAAACCCACCTGGACATGTTCCTGTGTGACCTGACCTAGGTGTTCCTGCTCTGGCAGGGGGACTGGACTAGATGTTCTTTTGAGGTCCCTTCCAATCCCTAACATTCTGTCATTCTGTCAATAGGTGAGGAGAAGGCTGAGGTTATGAACAACTTTTTTGCCTCAGTCTTCACTGGCAACCTCTCTCCTCACAGCTTGCAAGGTGATGGCCCAAAAGATGAGGATGAGGGAGACAAAGTCCCTCCCACTGTGTGTGAAGATAAGGTTCGTGACCATCTGAGGAACCTGAACATACACAAGTCCATAGGACCTGATGAGGTGCATCCCAGAGTCCTGAGGGAATTGGCTGATGTAGTTGCCAAGCCACTCTCCATGATACTTGAAAAATCACAGCACTCAGGTAAACTCCCTAGTGACTGGAAGAAAGGAATCATTACACCCATTTTTAAAAAAGGTAGGAATGAGGATCCTGGGAACTACTGACCTGTCAGCATCACCTCTGTGCCTGGGAAGATCGTGGAACAGATCTTCCTAGAAGCTATGCTGAAGCACATGGAGGACAGGGAGGTTATTCAGGACAGCCAGCATGGCTTTACTAGGGGCAAGTCCTGCCTGACCAACCTAGTGGTTTTCTACAATGGAGTGACTGCATCAGTAGACAAGGGAAGAGCTACGGATGTCATCTATGTGGACTTCTGCAAGGCCTTTGACACAGTCCCCCACAACATTCTTCTCTCTAAGTTGGAGAGATATGGATTTGATGGGTGGCCTGTTCAGTGGATAAGGAATTGGCTGGATGGTCACATCCAGAGGGTAGTAGTGAATGGCTCAATGTCCAGATGGAAGATGGTGACAAGTGGTGTCCCTCAGGGGTCTGTACTGGGTATGGTGCTGTTTAATACCTTCATTAATGATATTGACAGTGGGATTGAGTGCACCCTCAGCAAGTACACTGACAATGCCAAGCTGGGTGGTGCAGTCAGCATGCCAGAGGGACTGGATGCCATTCAGAGGGACCTGGACAAGCTGGAGAAGTGGGCCCAGGTGAACCTCATGAGGTTCAACAAGACCAAGTGCAGGGTCCTGCACCTGGATCAGGACAATCCTCATTATCAGTACAGGCTAGGAGATGATGAGCTGGAAAGCAGCCCTGAGTAAAAGGACTTGGGGGCAGTAGTGGATGAAAAGCTGGACATGAGCCACCAATGTGCAGCTGCAGCCCAGAAGGCCAATCGTGTCCTGGCTGCATCAGAAGAAGTGTGGCCAGCAGATCGAGAGAGGTGATTCTGCCCCTCTACTCTGCTCTGGTGAGACTTCACCCGGAGTACTGCGTCCAGCTGTGGAGCCCTCAACATAAGAAGGATGTGGACCTATTGGAGCGAGTCCAGAGGAGGGCCACAAAAATGATCAAAGGGCTGGAGCACCTCTCCTATGAAGACAGGCTGAGAGAGCTGGGGTTGTTCAGCCTGGAGAAAAGAAGGTTCTGGGGAGACCTTATAGCAACCTTCCAATACCTGAAAGGTGCCTATAAGAAAGCAGGGGAGGGACTGTTCACAAGGGCATGTAGCAATAGGACGAGGGGTAATGGCTTTAAACTAGAAAAGGGTAGATTTAGGTCAGATGTAAGGAAAAAAGCTTTTCAACATGAGGGTGGTGGATCACTGGAACAGGCTGCCCAGGGAGGTAGTGGAGGCCCCATCCCTGGAGACATTCAAGGTCAGGCTTGATGGGGCTCTGAGCAACCTGATGTAGTGAAGATGTCCCTGGACTAGATGACCCTTGAGGGTCCCTTCCAACCCAATACATTCTGTGATTCTATGATCTAGTGACAGTTCTGTGGCTTTATGAAAAACACTGCAATCCAAATCACTACTGGTGAATAAGCTTTCACTTCAACTATCTTAAATGGCATCAGTTTAGGAAAACTCAGAAAAGCCCAAGTGTGGCTGGAGAGAATCTAAGTATCTCACTAGACCTCCTCTCAAGATCAAAGCTGGTTTAGCACATTTCAAATTTTTAGCAATGCAAAAACTTGGTGCTCCTGAAATTTCTTAGTAAGACTTGCATGTCAAGAATTTTAGTGAAGCATCTTTCACAGAGTTAGAGGCCTTTTTTTAAATGCTAGTGTAACTGAAAACTGTCAATAACAAGTTACCTATATTTGTCAAAAACGGGACTTGTTAATGACCTTCTTGTTAAATACACTGCATGTTAGAGATGGTCCGGTTCCTGATATCACACATGCAGTCTGGGAACCAAAAGACAAACTGATGCTTTTATGGCAAAAAAAATAATCACTGGCTGTTAAAGATTTGAAGCATAAGACTAAAAGGGACCACTAAGGTAATAAAATAAAACCTTTAGCAGTCACAGGCAATTAAAAGCTTTTTCATATACTGATTAGTATCTCTCTCAGCTGCACATCTCCTTTTATTATTTTTGTGAAGAAGCTTTTCAGAACCTTACTGCTCTGATTGTTGACTAGAAAACAATTAGTTTCTGCAGATGACATTTAGTAGATTTACAGGATGCACAAGCCCGGAACCTAATTCTTCCACAAGCATATAAACACTGTAGAGGTATTTTTAATAAATAAAAAAAAAATTTACTCATTTAAGTAAACCAAAGTACTAAGGGCACAATATTTTAACATCTCTCATCTCTACAGCATGCTAAAATGAAAGGCATTTACACAGCAAGCACAGAACTCCACCGTCTGATTTTATTAAACCTGGCACCTTAAGAATGACTGCCTGCACAAACACTTTGCTTTTTGTCCACAAAGCACATAGTGTTGCAGTGAGACAGCTGGTTGGTTCTTGAGTGTCCAGGAATTTCTAAGCACCATCACACAAAATCATACTGATTTTGTCAAAGAACTATGTGGCTCAAGGGAAAAATGGTACATGTAAATCTTCTTTCCTTTCACTAACTGAATTCAAGTTTGCAGTTGCTTTGCATTTAATTGTAGATCAAACAATACCACATTCCTACCATATCTGTCCATTTTCCCAATGACCAAAATATCTTGGCACGCTGAAATGTTCATCTTCCCAACACAGAAAAAATAATACTAAGATGATGATCATGGGCGAAGAAATGGGTATGCATATACAATTTGGTATCAGGAAAGGAAGCCAGAAGACACAGAGCTAGAGCAAAGATGGGAACGGAAGATGAAAGTATATCAGAAAAAAGTATACCATGGAAGTATAACGTTGTACTCTCACAAGAATGAACACAGTATTTTACAGACATCTTGTACTTCTTAAGACAACTCGGTAAAAAGCTTTTTCTGTTTTCCAACAGCTTCACCAGGAACTGAGGGCACTCAGCACCCCTCAGTACACGCTCACTGCTCATTAGTGACCACAACTACAGTCTGTTTTATGAAAAACAAAACAAGTGCTTTAAAATTAAAACAACTACTCTCAAGATGAATATTTCTAGTTAGGATATTAAACAAAAGAAAACAGCTTAAAAGAAAAATTCATACCGAACAGGAGTCTGTGGAAGTATAAGATTAGGTTCCTCATCTGGATTGTTTTTCAGTGGTGTTCTCTCCAACTGTGAGCTACAGAAATGGAAAACAAACTTATGAAGTACTAATATAGTTCAAAAAAGAATGTTTTCTATAAAGACTTATCAATCTGCAGAAAAAAAACCCTGTGGAACAGATTTTTAGAAGGTCTAGACATCCACCCACTCCAGTTGTTAGAGCAATGTAATTTAAATTCCCAAGTAGGTCTGCTTGGAGCAGGATGTTGGACTAGACAACATCCAAAGTTCACTTCCACCTTCATTTTTTTTTCCTAGAATTCCATTTATAGCAACTTAATTTATACGTACAGATGCTATCAGCTCCATTTTAATCCAATTTTAAACATACATATTTTTTTAGCATAAAGTCACAGACTCATGTTGGGATCTCACATTAGGTATGGAAATGTTGAATTGCCAGGGACCACTGGAATTTTAAAGTATGACTAAAAGAATTCAAATACATCTCTACTACTGAACAGCATCAGGAAACATGCCTGGGCACTGGTACTCAACTGTTTATTCTCTTAAACCATTCATGGCACATTTCTCTTCTATGCAAACTACCATTCCCCAAACAATTTGCAGGTACAAGTCAGAAGTCAGAATGGCCTGAGGACCACTCCCCAGCAGGCAGCTTACAAATGCCACCAGCTGGTTTCAGGAGGGAGCAGCTGGACAGTGAGGACCCAAGCCATTCCATGCCAGGTGGTCCCAGAGCCATAACACCACCTCAGGCATATCTAATCAACTAGCCTTGGCCTCCTCCTGATTCTTAGGCTTCTCACAGATGACACGGGCTTGCACAGAATAAGAATTAGAGTAGAGCTTCCAAATCATTTTAGGTAGAGTCAGAGTCATGTATTTTCTAATTATTTAAGCTATAACTTAGGCTGGGGTTGCCAGAAATATCTTAGCTGAACTACAAACCTAAGAGATCAACAGGACACAAAGATCTCAATTTAGAACATGCAGCAAGGGGGCAAAGGAAGAAATCAGCACAAGTTCACATTCTCTGTTATAAAGTGAAAGCAGTAAACAGAAATGCTACCATGCTGTGACATCAGGCTGTAGAGTTTCGTCGTGATCCAGAAATAATCTTGCGTCTATATCTTTGTTATTCAGATAGAGCTCGTCATACTGTTTCGACAGAACCTCAACCTCAAAAAACATTGAAAAAAACTTTAAAGGAACAAGTCTGACAATTTACTGAATAGTATAAGCTAGTCCTACCTCATGAATACAATGCTGAAATGCTAAGAGAATTACCTTGGAGCTCACAAAGTCACTTCTTACACATATAGCTGAAACACACCCAGAGGGAAAATTATCGTTCCCATGCACAGAGAATCTTTTAGAAAAGAAAACAATCCAAGATCATGAGACTTTTTTTGAAGAAATATAGGTCTTGACACTGTAAAAGAGCTAAAAATAGCTAGAATGGGAGACATGGACCTGCAAATCAAACTAACATTTCCATGCTTTTAAATCTTTCCTTCTAGAACTGTCTCTAAGAGCAGGAAATGTAGCATGAGTATCCTTAGAATAGCTGCCAGACAATTTGCTTGGTCCCTGTCTCTGGTAGTTTGGAGATTAAGGCCAAGACCTAAATTCAAACCCTCTTGTTCTGAGCATAAGAAAAGGTTCCCCATTCCATATTAGTATTTGTAGTGGTGTAGTTTTTAAGGGACATGCGTATTTCTACAAAAACATAAGATTGTTATTTCATATCCACTTTGTTGTTCCATAAATTACTATTAAAAGTTTCTTAGCTGATCAGATGCCACACTGATATGACTTTATTTTGCACAGAGCAGTTTGTTGTTGGATTTTTGTTGTTTGTTTTTTGAGTGATTAACTAACTGGAAGTCTGAAATTTTTTTATCATGGCCAGATACTAGCCTCAACTTCAAATCTGCTGCTGTGCTTCTGCAGAAGTAGGCAGGCACCTCAATTATCTGTTCCCTGAGCCCTTAAACATACCAAATGATGCTGTCCTCTAGCAAACTCCTGCTACAAAAACAGAAAACAGTGCATATGAACACAAATTAGTTCCGTCCCAGAAAGAGCAAGCTGTAAATATCGCCTACACAGCTTTGCTCCTTGTCCTCTCCTTTTACCTTTGCCAAATTAATTTGCTCCAAACTGATCTCATGGTTAAAACTTTGACATTAGGTCTATTAAATCAAACTTCCTGTTACCACTCTGTTTCATTTTAAAAGTTCATTATCTTTTCGTTTTTCATTATTGCCCTGATAGATTATGTGTTCTTTTTGTCTAAAATATTTCGGTATTTCATAAACTTATAGAAACTTCAGATTCTCATTGCAAACAACAGCAGCCCTTAAACAAAATGGCTGCACTAGGCTAACTGGGAAGAAACCTGCAGTCAAAAATACGAGTTCTGAATCAATCTATTTGTCAATTTGTAAAGACTGATGATTAAACACACAGAGAAGACAAATAAAATATCAACATTAAGCCTCAAAAGCTTTTCTTGTTTTGGAAACAACACTAAAATTTATCAAAAACTCACGTGTTTTTAATGAAAATTGAAGTCAGTTTAAATGTCCCATATTACTAGCTATTGTATGGATGATCTCAGCTATAACTGATGGTTAGCTGGATTACATATATGAACTGACTACTTCTGCAATATTGCTGTAACTTTCTGCTTTGTTTTAGAACATCCCCTCAGGCATTCAAGTTGCAGGAGCAAGGATCATGTGACTGGATTTTTCTTCAAATGCATCATTTTATACAATTTTCACCAGCAGGGTCTTAGACTCGTAATTTCAATACTATGCTTAAATTGAGCAGCCTTGGATGAGAACCATGATCGATTTGAGAAGTAGCTGTATAATCACCTTTGCCTAGAAATTCATAAAGGGCTTCCTAGCAACATATACCCATGAATTAAAAAACCTGAGCAGATGGCTGATACTCTGAAATATATATTGGAAGACATTAAGATCTTTAGTGGGTATTTTGTCCCCCACCCAACACACTATGAAAGAGAACAGAACATATACTTGGCTGAATCTTGCAGCCCTTCAGTCTGGTAAGATTCAGAGCTGCTTGTTTTGAGATTACCTCATCTGTTGGTGATACACAGCTAAGCCTACTCTTTTAAGAATGATGAATGTAAATACATTGCAAGATGTTACCTACTAAGGTGCATTCTTGGACACAATAGCATAGAGGTACTCTGCTGCATCGAGGCTACAGCTCAGTCAGATGAAAGTAATTCTGCACGGACACAGCAGTCATGAGACTGAGCCTAATCTTTTGGATATCTCTCCAACATGACTACAGTAATATGTCTCAATTATATTTAAATTTTAAGACTGTATATATTTATAGACTGACTTCAGAGACTCAAAACTGTAATGTTGCATTTTAGATTAATGGCCTAACTAAGATCATGGATATGCAACTCTTATGCCATGTTTTGCTTTGAGCAAAAGCACTGGTTCAGCCTCAGGAAATTAATTTATTAAACTCAAATGTAAAAGCTAAATATAACCCATGAATACTGGAATCACTTCTAAGCCACACTCCTGAAAAACAATGCATTTTGCTAGATTATTTTAGAAGAACCTATTAGAACTTCATCAATGTCTAAAGTTAAGTAATGTGGCATGAAGTAAAGCACTGTGGTTAAACTGTCTTAAATTACCTCTGGTAGCCCATTTGAAGCTACAATACCAGTAGAATTCAAGAAAGGAATAAAGCTTGTGAAATACACATTTTTGACCTAAAAAAAAAAGAAAAACCACACCATTAGCCATGTACAGAGGCAGCAATGCATACACTACTTTCACATCTTTAACGAGAAACTAAATAAGACACTTCTGTAATGCACTGTGTTTTGCTTTCAAAAAAGCAAAAATGAAATTGCCTACGTATCCAAAATGTAGAGATATGTAAGCATGCAGCACATAATCCATTGTTGGAATATTAAATGACTCAGCTGGGAAAGAACTGCACTCTTCCCAGATCTCTCATATTTCTACTTCCATCACCTGCTTGGATATTTAAAAAAAAAAAAAAAAAAAAAAAAAATCAGTCCCTTTTACACAGGAATAGATTTATCAGTGAAGGAAAAGGGGAATGGGGTCTGCAGGACCCTATGCAGAAGAAATGTGGTTGTTGTGTACATTGCCTCATCATGGGATGCAGCTGTGAAACCCCATCAGAACAGCCCTGCATGCACACGCCTCACTGCCATCAGCGTGTAACTTCCTACTGAATTCTTCACAGTTCAGTTTTCCTCGCAAAGTTAACACCCATACCAAAGGGTTTGGGTTTTGTTGGTTTTTAAAACTATCTATTAGAGAAACTATAGAATGGTAGAATACTTTCATTATTGAACTTGAGGGAATAGTTATGCAAGTACAACTACTGAGATTTAAAAAGACTATTTAAATAAATGCATATTCCAGACAGGGTTTAGCAGCAAGATCTAACAAACTTTAAAACACAGGCATTACCTCATCTAAATTACAATCATGCTCTTTACAAAGGACTTCAATAACTTTTGTATCGGTATCAATTTGCTTTGAAGTACGTGTATTCCTGTTCTGACCTCTTCTTGGAGTTCGAGCTGAACCATTAGCAGTCACTGCAGCCACAGCAGACTCTGGAAAGATAGTCAGAACCACCACAAGGTTAGAATCTTCTTAAAAAAGATTTAAATTTTTAAAGATATTTAAATGTATGTGATTTTTCAGGTCCTCCTCTTAAATATTTCCCTTTTCATTTTTAACTTCTTGTATCAGTACTTGGACATTTTGCTTTTGAAAAGCTATTCAACACCATGTAATAGGACTTTTATAAGTAGCTTTGAATAAGCATCTGTTTTGCAAAGCCAGGAAAGCCTTATCTTTTCACAGACAAATAGTTATTTTTACAGAAGTGTGAAACAAGGAGTTGAAAGAGTAAGTTCGTTCTATGCCTCTGAAGGTTAATGAGGTCATGCAAAGTTTAAGTGCTGGTAGGAAACTGGAACATGGTTCTGCAGGGAATACACAATTCTTCCAGGCAAACAAGTATGACAAAAAAAAAAGGTAGTTCACCTTGAAGAAGATATCAAAAAACCTTAATTCAGCAAATTCACAAACCCATCCTTTTCCACCCTTTATTTGAATTGACATTAGAATAAAGTGAGTAAATTTTGGTGTAAAAAAACAGGTTATTTGTACTTACCTCCAACAAATAATTGCTAGGTCAGATAAGTATCTTCCAAAACATGGAATTTAAAGAATATAGCAGGGAAAACACCATCTATTCTGTCACACTGTAACCCAAGTCATCATCTACCCAGAACTTGAATTTGCTTAACAAAATATAACTGCTGTTTTAACAAGCCCCTGAATAACTTGTATGGGGCAGAGGACAGAGCAAATGGATGGTAGAATAGAAAAAAAATGAATTATATTAAATACGCTGCCACATGCAGATAATTTAATTCAAGTTCACTATCATCTAAATTGAAAACATAAAAATATCCATTTTAATAAGCTTAAGAAGTCTTATTACATTAATTCTGAATGTTAGCATGACTCTAATAGAAATTTAAATCCATTTACTTTCTACTTTAGTGAACAAAAACCTAAAATCCTTACTGTATGGTTCCTTGAGCATAGCAGGAGGTGACAGTTTGATAAAATAATCTAAGACACACAGCAACAACTGGAAAGAAATCACCAGGTCATCTTCCACTTGCAACACTTTACCTGCAAACATTTAAAAAGGTAAAGAAAACCTTTATGTTTGACTTAATTTTTAAAAGATAAAGATTTGAAAGTTCCTTTAATGAAACATGACAATTAGAGTTCAGAATGCACCACAGAGGATGCCAGTGCTCTTTAAAGGCTATTGATTTTAAACCTCATGGTTCTTAAGCAGTTTGTGCTTTAGACGTAGAATACGTATAAATAAATTTACTGTGCACAAAATTCCAACTTCTCAGTGCTCCTTCCCAATTACTTTTTCATTTTACTGTAGTGTAGCAACCGTGTAGACTATTTTACCTACATGTACCTCTTATTTCTGTGCAATTCTTCCTCAGTTTCTTTTCTGTGGTCTTACACAAGCTTTGTGAAAGCTGCTAAATATTCAGGAAGCAGGAGTTGCTAGTATGCAGTGAAGAAAAATTCAAAACATGCCATCATATTGTATGTTTAGCCAATCAAATTTATATGAAATGACTTAAAAGTCACACAAATATTATCACTAAGAGCACTTTTAAAACTACATTATTCCAGCTGTTCCCAAATTACGATTCACCTGTCAGAGATCTACAGGGCCATTCCAAGATGGCATACATCACCTCAAAAAATCTGCAAAGCCGAGAGATTCAGACCAGCGACAGATCACTACTTGTGCTCTATTTACATGTGCAATTTTTGTATTCTTTTCTATGAAAATTAGCAAGTCTCTCCTGAGACTTCAGCTGTTTGCTGGTAAATTTTAGCTTTCCTTATTCTCAATGAAAAGGGAGGCTAGAAAAACTTTATCAGTTTTGCTTTATGCTTATGCTTGGAGAATTCTAGTGAAAAAGCTCCACGAAGCTCAGCTGATCCAAGAGCAATTTCCATGGCAGAGATGTGTACACTTCACTGCTAACACAGACCCGGAGCAAGCAGCAATTAAGATACACTATTCATTCTTTTTTTGTAGGACTAGTCCAATGAGACAGGATTCCATGGACTACTATAACTGTTTCATCACTCAGCTTTAACTGGAACTTCTGTCTTTTCAAAGAAGAATCATAGCATTCAAAGGGCATAATTTCAGGGAGTTATCTTCTAATAATATTGCATTATTACATTTATTTATATTTTAATATATATTTATAATATATATAAGCCCATTTTAAAAATCTGCTAGCCTCTCCAGGTAATGATCCATTATCAAAATATCAGCAGACTATAAAGCACATCAAAATAGACTCAAATACAGAACACCAACCTTTAAAACAAAAAAATCTTAGAAAGCTTAAATATATATATATATATATTTATATCTCGGAAGTAATACCAGTGAAAAGAATAGCCAAACTGCATTAAAACAAATATTACTGAGTAGTTATAAAAGCCAGGCAATCAAAACATTCTGAGCATGCACTATGCATATTTGCAATAAGGATACTAGTCTCATACTGGACATGTAAAACAAACCCATAAACTCACTTCAACAATATTAATTAGAATAACTTAATCAAAACTCACCTTTTGCCAGCAAAAAAGTAATCCAGTAATTTTTCAGGACTAATACAGAACTGAGTTCAGCAGAAATCCTGTAAAGACACAAAAATAAAGACTCTGCATTAAAAGCTCTGTAATAATTTGTAATTTTTGAAAACATGCTTCAGTCTATGGAACAATTTAAGACAACATGCAATATTTCCCATATAGTTAAGTTTATTAATAATCTCATTCCATTCCTTACAAAATTATGACTACACATTTCAAAAAATTAAGTCTCTGTAAAGCCATTCAAGAATCAGGAAATATCTGTATCATCCTTCAAAAGAAAGTGAATATAGAAAATTCACTTAACTGTTACAAGCCGTTTTCTCTCTTGTGCCTTTGACTAATGCCCTATTCTCCAGCCACAGAGCATGAACTCAAGCTCATTTGGGAGTTGCTAAGGCATCTTTTCATCCAGTCATTTGTTGCTATGATTAGGAAGCTCATTTCTACCATGCTGAGACACCTGCCATTGCGTGGTGATCCTTCATGGAGGAAGTGACCAAATATCTATATATATATCTATATCTCGGATATAGATATTATATATTATATACCATATATATATATATATTTTATATATATATTATATATATATTATATACCATATCATATATATGTAAAATATAACATAATATAATATATATATCTATATCTCGGTATTATATATGTTTTTATATATTATATTATATTATATTATATATTATATATATTATATTATATACATGGTATTATATATTATATTATATTTATATATATGGTGTTATATATATTATATTTTATATATATCCGATATATATAATATATACATAATATAATACATATATCTATATCTCGGTATTATATATGGCATTATATATATTATATTATATATATGATATTATATATATTATGTTATATATATGTGGTATTATATTATATTATATATATGGTATTATATATATTATATTATATTTTTTATATATATCCAAGATATAGATATATATATTATATTATGTTATATTTTATATATATATATATATCACTTCTGCAGCTCGCATCATCTCACTGAAATTCAAAGTCCTCACTAAATCTAAATCAAACACATGATATACCATGGCTTAGGTCAATCTTAATTGGTTAAAAAATAAAATGTTGACACGTTTTACAACTTATCTTGACAAACACAATTTAGGAAAGTCAAACTTACTCACTACTAGGTTGTTCCAGATAAATAAGGCCACAAGTCCTAGAAAACAGAAATAAATTGTTATTTTTAAACACTCTTCTGAAAGCACACTGTGTAATATCTTTCATTTCAACGTAGTAAAAAAAATACTAAACGTTCACAAAACATTATTTTAACTATAAAAAATGCTGACTCTTGGAGAACAGACCAACTATAGCCGTGCTGGAGCTGAAATAATACTGTTGCTTGCATGCTTATGTCAAAGCTTACATAGCAAACCAAACAATTTTAATTTGGTATAATAAAATCTGTAACTGTTTTCTTACAGAAAGTCAGGATCTGTATGTATGTTGTTACTCAGAGGCTTGTAAAATACAGCAAAGTACGCGCTACAGGTGTGCAGAACACCCTATAAGGGCACTTTAAACCTCTACTCTTTCTGCAGTGTCACTGCAAGCCTTGCAGTGTAATGTTTCTTCCTAATTGTTCCAGGTACACATCATTTCAAGAAATAAATTCAGTTTTTTCAAAAAGAAAACCACAAATTTCAAATCCTTCTGTTTGAGAAAATTGTTACTACAATTCAAGTTTTGAAAAAGTAAGCAAGTGGAAAAAATCAGAGGAGGGACAAAAACCAAAACATGCCTGTGCATATCTGCAATGACACTTCTATAGCCCAGAAAAGACTTGCAATGGGTAAAAACAAATTATTTACTTCTTTCATAGAATGTTACAGCTTTAAGGCAACTATAAGCTTTACAAAAATGTTGTGATACACACATTATCCAAGCTAACAAGATTGACTGGACTTTGAAAAGACAAATAAAACTTGTATCATATTTACACCTTGATTCTATAAACTACCAAGGGGTGACCTGCTATCCCTTTTTCAAGATTCATTTAAGGGATATTTGAGAACCTTTTATGGTTTAGAAGGCAAACTGTTACAGTGACTCAAATTCCTGTAGGTGAAAAATACCACAGCACTCGGAAGCAATGGGATCAAGGAATATGAGTGTCACGGAATGATCCTTCTATGTTTAATAACACAAAACAGTTTTCTACTGGTATACGCTATAGAGAATTTCACAGTGATTAAAAATCATCTCAGAGGATATCAGATCTTGTCCATATGCATCAGTGCTAGCACACATTAACCAGCAAAAGGATCCAAAGCTTTCATCATCTCTGTCTTCATGTGAAAGCATAGACTACAGCAACTTACCACCTTGGAGTAAGAGCAGCTCAAAAAAGCATCCATTTGAGAATCTCCTGGTTTTGAAGTTACACACAGAAACCTCTTAGCATTCTGCCATAAGTACATTCAATTTATTCTGTACAAAGAGGATGCCCCTCAAGTTTCACTGTGTGGTCAGTTAAACCACTTGGGAAGGTTGACCTTGATAACGAATAAGAACTGGTAACAGAGCAGCATCTGCAGCACCCCTACATGCTGGAACAACCAACTTCAGTTCCAGAACTGGGAGAGCAAAACTATGGTATTTGTGCTTTTTTTCCTTCCAGAGCTCCTTAAGAAAGAAACTCTTGGATCAGGATTTGGGGAGGGGTGGGCAGGTAGAAATGGGAAGGCCACTGAATTAAAAAAAAAAAAAAAAAAAAAAAAAAAAAATCAGATAGTATAACAATCCTCTTTATTTCTGTAAAAATGCTTAACGAAGGGACTTGCAACCACTTGTCATTCTACTCTTACAACTGTTTGTACTGCAATAAGGGGATTGTTTAATAAAGCATTGTAATAGTCATGGAGTAAAATGTAAGATGTGTTTACTCAATGAATGTAAACAGTTCCATTTCACTGTTCTCTAAATATTAGCACACAGAGTTTAAATGGGCTCTTCTAAGATACAGTTGGAAAAATCTAGATACTTATATGTTGACAGCCATAAAGAATTCAGAATTTCAAAATGAAAAACGCATACTACCTTTCAAACTTGTGGTATAGTGCAAGTAATACATCGTATTTCTTCTTCAGCCTTGATACAGTGCTATCAACTTTAGCGCTTACAGTATCCATGTTAACATCCACTTCTTTCAGAAACTGAAAAAATGTGCATACACTGGGGAAAAAAAAGGAAAAAGATGACAGATTATCATAACTCTTAAAATGAATACTCTTAAATAGATTTTAATTTTTTAAAAAACAAACAAAAACAACAATCCCACCAAAACCCATTGCCTTACTTCACTAGACTCCAGCATATTCTTACCACAACTAGCTGAGAAATGAGAACCTTACCTTGGGAAACACTACTTGTTTACCTCCAGCCCATCTCTACATTTTCCAGATGTAGGAACACTGTTCAACTAGGTAGCAGAGGCATCTCACAATATTGGCTCTATTACTGAACAAGTTTTCTTGACTAGCACAGATATTATCTTGGGAACTCAGAATTTGCTAACTAGACACATCTTTCTTCCTTGCTCTGCCCGTAAAACAACAAATGTATATGGAATTTCAAGTCTTGCAACAGGTATTGGGCATACCCTTTGGAAATACTATTACCCAGTGGACCAAAGTTTTTCCTACTCATCCATGTAATACTATGGCCATCAAGAAAGCATCTTTTTGTTATGTTCATAACCAAAATGAGCAGGTATCAAGCATATTCAACTATTCCAACTGTATCATATATATTTTGATTCTTTATCAGAATATAGTATTCTGAGAGATTTTTTTGATCTTTATCAGATTGAAAAACAGAATGCAAAACCAGTCAGAAGTTAATTTAGGAATTATTTTACCATGGAATGAAAAATCTTTCCAATATATCTGTGTGGCTCTAGAGGATAAGATGACTCATAGAAATCTCTGCCAGTTCAACCTTACAGCTAACAAAAAGCCCAGGACTAACAAGCAATTGAGTATTGCTAAAATCAAAACCAGCAGAGTAATAACTTACTCTTTGAAACCCGAAGGGGAAAAAAGATTCTTTCAGTTTGCAGCACAAGTTGGTCTGTACTTGGGTGGAACACACTGAATGTCGCTGCACAAATGCAATTAGATTTCACCCACATGGTTCCAAGTCAGTAAAGACCGTAGAGATTAAATCAAAACATAGGACCTGACCACTGCTCTGGGAGATAATGCAAGGTAGAAGAGGCATGGAGAAGTCTCATCACAACAGATGAATTCCAGGAAGAGCATATTCTGGCCCAAGTGCTGGGCTACCGCCACAATGTGCGCAGCGTTCTGCCTTCGCCTCCTGAGCATCAGAAGCCTCTGCTCCTGCACATGCTTTTGACACATGGCACAGTTATTAGGCAGAGAGCATTGGAACTCTTTTCTTAGACAAGTCTAACACAAGGTATGCCTATTGCTGTTGCCACCTAAATTTACCTTAAAAACAGATACTGTCCTATAATCTTGATTTCGGCATTATGAGCTTAGTGAATATACAATATAACAGTAAAAATCCCCTAGCAAAAAGCATGTAGAAAGTCCCCCAGTCTGGGACTGGCTTAAAAATGTTTGAAAAAGAGCAGCTTTCTGGCAAACTATTTGAAGAGTAACATTTTTTTTTCCACTTCTTGATTTAGCCTAAGCCTAAAGTTGAAAAAAAGGCTTCATAGAAAATCTTGATAGAGGGAAAGTAAGGAAAATATTTTACATGTAATTTACACTTAAACAGATGAAGACTTTAGGTTGAACAAGAATAAGAATCGGCTGTGTGATACAATCAAAGCCAATCACAGTTGAATCAAACAAGTATCATTGCTCCCTCAACTAAAACATGATACCAAGACTCCTAGTTTACCGAAATATTTGGAATTCCCGCAAGTAACCTTCACTTAAAAATCAACTAGCCTGATACACACAAAGATTCACAATGCTTTAAAAACATTATTTTCATTAAGTGTTGACTAGTTAATTGCTGAAATCTAAATTCACACACTGAAATTCACTTACCTTACACTTAGACTTTTCAGAAGCTCTGTGAAAGTGAATGTCATTTCATCCAAATCAATTGCTACAATAAAGATACAGACTCCCCATGTTTCCTTTTTCTTTTTGTTATAAGCCTTTTAGAAAAAGAGAAAATGGTTCTTATTTTTACTATGCAATAAAAGTGGGTAATATATGGAAAGCATTAATTTGTCCAAACTAGATTAGAAATGGCAAAGCAAACATTTGACTACGATAGTAAATTATTTAATAACTGAAAACCGTTACAAGCCTTACATTACAGATGAACGACCAAGCACTTCAACTCTTATTCCCAGAGTACAAGATCAATTTTACCCATACGATCTAGCAAAGCTTCGAAATAGAAGCTTTGGTTCCACTGAACATTTATGCAAACCAGAAGCCAGGATTTATTTTTTTTTAAAGTTACTGTATTTGACCACAAGACACTGACAGTTAAGGAATCAGGAGAGAAGCCATAACAAAGAAATATAAAATCATTGCAAGGACAGGCAATATATACTCATGAACTTTATTCTCCAGCTAAGTCTCAACCACTTATCACAGTTTTAATAAAGCACAGGTTTAATAAAGCATGATAGTAACAAGCACTTTCAGGCGTATTCCTACCATACATCTACACTTACTATCTCTCTTCTGCAGCTTAGAAGTAAAGTATAAGCTGTAAATGGTCATCCTTTACCAAAGAAAAGCCACCCGACAATGACACACGAGCCGGTTCACAAGCTAGTCACTTGGAGCTGGCCAGGCGTCAGTTACAATTCCAGCACCCTTCCATCAAAACAGCATCTCAATGGAAAACCTCTGAAGAATGGTGTTTTGTAGAAGCATGGAAGAAAAGACTTAAGCACGTGTATCACAGATTTTGGAAAAAAAGCTATTTTGATGACAGAACTAGGGGTGGGTGCCACCCTGCAAGACTCCTACATAAATCAAACTCAATAAATACTCTTTGGACCTTTGGCATCCTTGTAAATCATTCTCCAATGCCACCCAGGTCCACAGCTGCTTCAGCAAAGGAGCAGCATTTGAGCACACCTCTCAGCAGCTCTAGGTCAGATGTGACATCTGTTAGAGGACAGAGGTGAAACAGACCCCCAGTAGTGAGCAAGCTGAAATACCGAATCATAGAATGGTTTGGGTTGGAAGGGACCTCAAAGATCATCTAGTTCCAACCCCCCTGCCATGGGCAGGGACACCTCCCACTAGACCAGGTTGCTCATACAACCTGGCTTTGAACACTTCCAGAGAGGGGGCAGCGACAGCTTCTCTGGGCAACCTGTGACAGTGTCTCATCACCCTCACAGTAAAGAATTTCTTATGTTGGGGGCCCCAGCACTGAACACAGTACTGCAGGTGGGGTCTCACCAGAGTGGAGAAAAGCGGGAGAATTACCTCCCTCGACCTGCTGGCCATGCTGCTTTTGATGCAGACCAGGACTGCTCTTCTACAAACACCTGGTCTTCTCCACTACTTAGTTTTAGCCCACTCACTGGCCTACTTTTTTATCCTTTTCCCGATCGTTCCACCTAGCCACATCCCAGACAACACCAATGCAAACTGCAGGAGCCAGTTCACTCTAGAATATACTCTCAAAGGCAATAGGAATAAGACAGCCTCCCTTCATCCTACATGGTCTTCCTAAACTACCTTGAAAGGCTCTGCATCCTCAGCAGCCGCTCATGACCTTGCTTACTCAGCAGTGTAACCATGACAAATCACTTGCCGTGCCCATAAATGACACATTTTCACTAACACTGCTAACGTATATATATATATATATGTATCAGTATATTTATATTTACCAGTACAGGTTGGGGGCTGACCTGCTGGAGAGCAGTGTAGGGGAAAGGGACCTGGGGGTCCTGGCGGACAGCAGGATGACCATGAGCCAGCAATGTGCCCTTGTGGCCAAGAAGGCCAATGGCATCCTGGGGTGTATTAGAAAGGGGGTGGTTAGTAGGTCAAGAGAGGTTCTCCTTCCCCTCTATTCTGCCTTGGTGAGGCCACATCTGGAGTATTGTATCCAGTTCTGGGCCCCCAGTTCAAGAAGGACAGGGAACTGCTTGAGAGAGTCCAGCGCAGAGCCACAAAGATGATGAAGGGAGTGAAACATCTCCCTTATGAGGAAAGGCTGAGGGAGCTGGGTCTCTTTAGCTTGGAGAAGAGGAGACTGAGGGGTGACCTTATTAATGTTTATAAATATGTAAAGGGTGAGTGTCATGAGGATGGAGCCAGGCTCTTCTCAGTGACATCCAATGATAGGACAAGGGGCAATGGGTGCAAGCTGGAACACAGGAGGTTCCACATAAAAGTGAGGAAGAATTGCTTCACAGTGAGGGTAACAGAACACTGGCACAGGCTGCCCAGAGAGGTTGTGGACTCGTCTTCTCTGGAGATACTCAAAACCCGCCTGGATGCGTTCCTGTGTGACCTGACCTAGGTGTTCCTGCTCTGGCAGGGGGATTGGACTAGATGATCTTTTGAGGTCCCTTCTAATCCCTAACATTCTGTGATTCTGTGATATATATGAATGTATTTATTTATTTATTTTTGCAATTGCTCTACTTGTTTCTTGGGGCCAGTGTTTATACGTCCATGAAGACTAGCTGGGGCCTCCTCCTAAGAATGAAAAGTTCCATTGGTTTGTGCAATTGATGAGAGTTATACTACAGGTTTGAATGCTAAAGAAATCAGCCACCCTCAGCAGTGTGTTAACTGTCCATTATTTAAGTTTCTACTTTTTTCCTGCATTCCTATGAATTGTGACACTGTGTACAACAGAAAATTATTTACAAAGAAGGTATTTACAGATTTGAGATGCATGTGATGATACATGAAGGAATGGATATTAGTACCAAATAGGCACTGTCTCTTTGTTTATTGGAAACCCTCACTTTTTAGGTATTTAATGTATCATCGTATACCACCAGCAACCTACAGATAAGGCAAAAAAATTGCTCGAGAGGGTTTTGCACAGAAGCAATGCTTTGCTAAGAGATGCACTCCCACCATCTCAGCCAGTCTCAACAATCCTTTGCTGACAGGTACAACAAGCTACCAAAGACATAATAACAAAAAAAGTCCTGTAGGATGAAGATACCTGTTTTCCTGCATTAATATGTCTGTGATGCATTGTAGAAAAAAAAAAAAATTAAAAAAATTGAATGTTAAGACTAGCTAGTGACCTACCAAGAAGAATGATGACTACTCACTTACTGATAACACCACTGCCACTGGAGTCAGCTGACCTTGTTTAATAAATAAGTTCCCTTTGCTTCATGCTCCTGCAAACTCAGACCATGACATTATTCTGTACATACAACATCTTGTAGGGCAGGAGGACTGAGTGCTAGGAAGTGGTGAAATCGTTCCTGGTTTGCTGCCTGTCCAAACAAGCCTAGCTCTCCTAGGCAGCTTAGCCCTACCCTGGGAGGATGAATGCTTGAAGGCTATAGCAATGGTTTATTTGGTAAGAGTGAGGTCTGGTTTTGCAAGAACAATCTTTAAACTCCTTATCCAGTATGGTTTGGGGTAACAACCAATTTATTTGTACCGTTAAACAAGACAGCAGCCTCAGAGGCAGCCAGTCAATCCACTAGATTCAAACCATTATGGTGAGTCAAACTGTTATCAGGACTACACCCTCATCCACTGCTGGCTTTAGGATACTTTGGGCACTTCTGCTTCAACCAGACAGAAGTCAGATGACTGCTGGCCTAACAAAAAAATTACACAGAACCCAGGATAAACAAATAGATGATTTTTCTTCTAGTACCAAAGAAAAGTTGAGCAGCACCTGAACATGCCCATGTCTTCCTGGCAAGTCAGACTCCTGAGTATTCTCCTCTTCATATCCCTTCCCTCTCAAAGCTCACAGACATTTTTCAAGTTTTTTTCCTATACAAACGAGTCAAAGCTGACTGCAGAACAAAAATGTAGCAGCATCACTCCGTTCAACTATTTTGCCAGTGTCATAACTGCAGAGGAGCCAATCCTGTGACACAAATTAATGGTTTATTTACAGCCAAAGCCAGACAATTCATCCCAGATGGACTTGAGGGCATGGGAATGGATGCAAGATGAATTCACAGCCAGAAATTCATTTCTGTGAGTTTTCTTCTTGACCACAGTCTTGACTCTGATCTTTGTTGATACAGAACCATTACAGAAAACGGGCAGAACAGCTCAACATTTGTCCTTGGCTGTCAGTCAGTTTCAATAAGACAACTTTCAGTGACCTTATTTCAACTCATCATGAATCAAAGCCTACCAATCACTAACTCAAATATTATTTAGCACCAAGTAGTCTACATTTCTTTATTTTTTTTAAATTTAGGATTCTGGGGAACCACTGCTGCAACTTTGGACATTGGTCAGTTCTGTTGAATCAATATAGCTTTCTATAGGAAAAGATCTAGAACTCTTACAAACTCTTTCAAAATATTTTTTTTTATTCTAGACTTACTATTACTACTATTTAGTCTGTTTTTAGCCGATCATCCGTTTGCCTAGGTCTAGTGGAAACAACTTAGAGGAGTCATAGGCTTAAAACGCTCAAACTGAACTACTGTGAAGTGAGATTCTTGCCTCCCTTCTTTCCAGATTTTGTTGCACGGTGTTAAAAGCACTAACAGAAATAACTTCTGTTCTTTACCTCAAGAGGTTCTCCAGTGCTAAACCAGTCACAAGGAGATGGTTACAGGAAGTCTCAGTTCAAGTTTGCAGTTAGAGATGTTTATTATTCTGGCAACACTGATAACAGTTTTGATAACAGTCTACAAGTGATTCAGGAATAGAAACTTCAATGTTGTGTAAAAGAAGGTCAAGAGAAATGTACATGAGAAATATGCAAACGCAGATGGGTATGTGAAATAAATGGGCTATGGGATATCACACTCTAAATACTAAAAACAAACTTTCTCAAGGGGAAGATATGGAACTTGGAGTGGGGGCAGGGTGGGGACGATGGCAGAGAAAATGAATCAAGAAGCATTCACAACAGAAAAATGATAAGAATTAAAACTTGTAGGAAAAGTATCTTAGGGAAAAAAAAATGGAAAGTGAATACTCTACCCAATGTCTACAAATAAGTTCTGTGTAAAGACAGCTATATCCTCCATCTTTCAGTAATAACGGTTTTAAATTTTCTGTCAAACATTGGAATAAAAGTTTACTATTAGTTCACAATAGATTTAATCAAATTCAAATATAATACTAGCTAAAAGTAATGGAAGTCAACAGAAAGTACCGAACTGATGAAAACGGTTTTCTGATACAAAACCTACCCATTACACTGTTCCTGCATGTAGCAAGACTGGACAGGACATCAATCTTTCCCCAGGATGGGCAGAAGATGAGTAAGAAAAGAACCTCTATGCCTATTAGCTATGCTTTTAAAGTGCAAGGGCACAACACATACACACAATGAATCTGCTACTATGATACTGAATACCACCAGCAAGAGGCCATGGTGATGATTTATGTCTGCTTCAGGACATTCACGAGCTCTTTGTTTAATAACAGAGGATCCTAAAATATCTGTAATTTTGCTCATCCACCCAAAGCTTCCGTGGATTCACGTTCAGTTTAGCTGCAGTTCTATAAATAAGAGACAAAGCTCTAGACAGAAGAGACTTACTTAGCTCATATCTGTTTCTTGCTTTTGCCAGGCCTCTACGTGTTTTTTAACATGAGGATGAGGTGGCTGACCAACTAGTGTTTTCTTTTCCATAAGAAACTACAACCAAAATGAACTGGTTTAATTCAAATGTGAAATTTTATGGATTGGGAACATTTGACCTGCTGATCACTGACTTTTTGGTCTATAGAGATCCACCTTGCTATATTTAAGAACTCATTATTTCATTCCTCCACTTAAGATACAGTTCATCTTTCAAATTTTCTCCACTAAGAACAAAGTTCAACTCTTGTGTGAATCAAGTGCTCTGCAGAATCTACACAACAGTGTAAGTCACCAGTTTGAGAGAATTTCAGAACATAAGATGAGAAATTAAAAAGAAGGAAAATTGACAGTAACACTTCCAGATGCTAAAGACTTTCTGAGGAAAAAAAAAAAGGCAGCAATAATACATTCTCACATCCATGGGGTACAGAATATTCACCATTGGCCTGAATTATAAGACAGAAAGAGATTAGTGTAGTACTTGGGGGCAAAAATTCATGGGCAAAGAAAGTTAAACTAGGAAGGACTAACTATGCAGACTGCAGATCTTTTATCACCAGGATTTTTTAATAGCCAGGTAGACAGACACTTGATAACGACTCAGGAATTCATGAGTCTGAACAGCCGAGCAGAACAGTGGGCCACATTTCCCAAACAGTGCTATGAACAAACAAAAAATGAAGCTCCTACCCATGCACCACATGCTACGGCCAATTGGGCTGATAAGCTTGAAGCACACCAGGCCTTACGCCTCAAGGGCCTTGGCAGACTACTATTTCTATGAGCTTCCTAAACCGCTTCGATTTTAGTCACCATGTCACCCATTTCTCACATTGGTTCTTTCCTATACATTAAGCAACAATTCACTCTGCTCTTTTTCCTGCTTCCAGAATCTCATTTGGTTGTTCTTTACCAAAACAAACAGTAGCAGAGCATAACAAACCCCTTAACTTTTTCCTAGCAGTATTAGTATGGCTTCCTGGACATCTCCTAGTCTTTCTTACACCAACTATCACATGCTGATCACTAAAGTACACCACTAACTACACTAAATCTATTTACTCCACATAGAGTTTACAGGCATTATTGATTCATAATACAGATTTCAAGACAGTTACAAAAGATTAAGTGTACAAGAGAAGCAAGCACCAGAGCCAATTTTTAAGCCAACAACTGTCAGTGTGTAAGAGTGTTGAAACTAAGAGAGGATAAATTACAACTCTAAACCAAACATTTATTTACCCAGGTAGCTTGATTTGGTCAACAGCAGAAGCGACAGAAAGAACAAGTGTCTTTGTACGACACCAATGCAAAAGCTCTTATTTATAGATACAATTCCATGTTTACAATAAACTTGTATCGGAGTTCACCAGATATAAAGAATTTAAAAATAAAACATCTTTCTAGTTACGCATCAGATACTTTCCTTAACAGCACTGATTTAGTACGACATTTCTGGAACCAGCGTTTGGAGTTTTGCCTAAGAGATTCCAAGTTATGATTTTATTGTAGAAGAGTGCAATTAAACTCTGGCTGTCACAGAGGAAAGCTTTAATGTTCTCCATTTACAAAGGAAAACACCACCATATTTAACAGACAGTTGTAGTGCTTTGAACGATCTCTCTCTGTGGGTCTGGTTTTTCCAACTACCCGTCAGCCTCATTTTCCAGAAAGACTGTGTAACCATCCCTCTCCTATCATCTTTTTTCTCCTCCTCCACACCTCTCACAGGGGTTCAGCCGTTTCAAGGATTCAAGGTGCTGCTGTGATTGAGTCTAGGATATGCAGCTGCACCCTAATTGCTGTGGAAACAGATAAGTTGAGGGCACTGTAAGAAAAGCTACAGTGCAGAGCTATGCGAGATAACAAAGGTGAAATTTCAGAGAAAAGTAGGATCATTAGTAGCTCAAAGATTCAAAAAATTTCAGTGTGTAAAGGTGTGACATTCTGAAGGCAAAAAAGCAGCGAGTCAGCCAGATCTGGCAGCACCAGTGGCTTCAGCAGGTGTTGGCACAGAGGATTCACCCCAGGGAACAGCCGATACCAACCTCTCTCCTCCTGACTGATGCCTACCTGGCCAGCAAAGACTCTTTAGGTGTTTCACCGAAGTGCAGGCACACTTAGGCCAATAGGTCACTACATCCTAGCAGTCTTATGTGTGCATGTGCCAAAAATAACTGGTTTACACTTTTAAGCTGCATACAGTTTGCTTGCCGAGTCTCTTTGCACATGATTACATATACCCCAAGTGACCCAAAAAGACTGTACTAATAGATGTTTTCACTTTAAGTCACTAAATTTTCATTGAGCAAGGATACAGCAAACGTTCAGACCAAGCACCCATTTGCACCCTGAATCTCTGCCAGTTACCATAGTAACTTATGTCTGGGGCCCACCACTTCCTAGTTAGCGCTACAAGTCCCCGCCACATCCTCAGAGGCTTGGCAGACACAACTCTGAGATCAACCACAAAGAACAAGGCCAGTGTGCCAGGGAAAGTAAGTTTCAGGTCTTTATATGCTGTAAATGGCTTGAGAGTGGGATCATTAGATGCTACCTCTGTTTCTATCACTGGTCTGATGATGTAAGTGTCCTCAAGTCAAACTAACTACAGGGTTCAACAGAAGTGTTTTGGTAGGTATTTGTCTAGAGTGGTGTCCTGCTGTTTCCCTTTCTGCTTGAGAACAGAAAGCAGCTACATAAGCAGCTGCTTCTGTTCCAGTTCAGAATTGAACAGGTTAGCACTGAAACGCGTTGATTATACATACACAGCTGGTGCTTGCAGAACAAACCCTGGGACAGCCCCTCCAACACATTATTTTTCCCACAGGGGAGAAAGGAGTGGGCATTTAAATACAGCCTCCTCTTGAGTCCCTGCAACCTGATCCAGAGAGTCACCCTGAGAAGTCCCCATGATATAACAGCCTAACTTGCAAAAAGAAGCAACAATTAGTCAGGCTGTTAATTTGCTTGACTTCACATTCAGATGAAGCCTGCACTGGTCTCAGCTAGAGTAGCAACTCCAGTATCTGCCAGGTCCCTGTGGAGGCACATGCTTGACAGTTTCCTCATTTCAACACCTTACTGATACACCAGAAAGTTTGAGGAAAAGGCCTTGGATTGAACCACAATCTAATGTAGACTTCTGCCTACGCATTTAAAGGCTCATAGGATAGGCCTCAATTGCACTTTAATTGCAAGACAATAAATATTAGCTATGTATCATCATGAAGATCTAGTCATTGCCCTGTTCTGCATAGGTAAAGGAGGTCATCTTCAGATGCTGAAAGGTTGCAAATGCTCTTTGTCTTATCTGGTCACTGCTAAGTAACCATCAGCGAAAAGAAAACTATTCTAGAAGTAAATTTTCTGTAGGAAAATTACCCGTAAGTGAAATTCGCAGAATTACACTGAATCCTGCCTTGGTTTTTTTCACTCACTAGAAGTGACTACTGCTATTTCAGTTCATACAGCAGACCTCGACTATGTTTTTAAGTAAGTGCTCCCTGGGAACAGCCATGGCCAGAAATTGTATCTGTTACTGAAAGAGCTGCACAGAGTCTCTCTCCCACACTGCTACTGTACTGCATTGTGAAACTCAAATGCATGAAGAGCTGCTATACCCATACTGTGGTTTAAAAACCACAAACAAGGAGGTATTACTAGTGACAGCAGAGCTGTGACAGATCAGTTCCCGCTGCAAAAGAATAAGGAGAAGTCAAAACAAATACACAGATGTTAGCCCACACAGTGCAAGTAAAGTACCCCAGCTAGGTATTTTTAATCTAATTCAGGTCCGTATTACAAAGGCTCAGTCATGATTCAATTGTATTGTAGCCGTTCTCCAAGTCAGCTTGTTGAGACAGCGGTAATACACTGAGAAGAAAAAAAAGAAATCAGGATAGGGCTCAGTATTTTAGTCTGTTTACACATGCCTAGTGATTAACTTCGAATGGAAATACCTCAGCGATAAGTACGTACAGATTAACACTATGCAGCTGAAAAAATGTTCGCATGCAAATATCCCTTTCCCTGCAAGAGTCTTCTCCAGACCCTTTCTGCAGTCTCATAAAGAACGATGCAGTGGGAAGAAATACACATAATCACACAATGAGATGATCCATATAAAGCTGATTCAGGCATATTTGAAATAACCTGAGGTTTGAAAAAGTAGCTGATCATACGGTGTCACTTACTACTGTCATTTATTAGCAATCTAAGAGAATTCTTGAGTCCATACCTTTATTAGAAAACAAAAATGAGGGATATGTAGAAACCAGTTTATATAAACAGGCACATGGCCACATCGAACTACCGGCTAACTGCACTTGGGAAAAACAAAGTCAAACCCCACACGCCTTGGCTGCAGGACACTCGGCTCCCAGCCCAGCAAAGCCACCGTTCAGTGTTTCAGCCGGGGCACAGGGCAGACACCACAACAGGGGGATGAGCTACACGCAGCAGGTACTCACGAGAGCGCCGTCCACAGCCGACAAGCTCTCGTACGTCTTCCACGCCCTCTCCCTCACGCTCTCCGACACTTTCAGAGCATCACAGAGCACGACGAAGTCAGCTTCCCCGATTTCAAACCTATGGAGAGCAAAAGGCATCGCTACGGGGGGCTCCATGCAGCACACCGGCTGCACCCCAGACCACAGAGCTGCGGACACCGGGGACACCGGCTGCTGGAGGACGCCCCAGGGTGACACCACCCCACCCCGCAGAGAGCCCGGGAAGGCGCACAACCCGCACCGCCGAGCGCCGCGGCCCCGCAGCCAGGGCACACCACCTCCCGCTGCCAGGCAGCCCCAACCGCTACCCCAGCCCTTCCCGCCGCCCCGGGCGGCTCCTGGCCCGGGTGGTGCTTACCGGGGCGCAGAGGGCGGCGGCGCGGAGCCGCTGTCAGGGCTGGGGCGCTGACTCCTGGCGGCGGCGGCGCCCGCCTTGCGGGGAGGCCTGGGCGGCATCGCGGCCCGCGCGCGGGCAGCCAGGCGGTGGGCCCCGCCGTTCGGGCGGCAGTAACGACGGGCTGCCGGCTACGGCTCCGCTCCCCTTCCCCGCCGTCCAAACCGCGGGAAAACTGCGTCTCCGTAGCCGGCTGCCGTCACTTCCGGGCCGGCTGCCGCTCCCACACCGCACCCGCCGCCCAGGAGCGGCGGCCGCGCCCCCGAAACACAGCCGAACTCCGCGCGTCTGGGAACCCGGAAGGAGAAGCTGCCCGCGCCAGCCGCTCAGCCAATGAACGCGCTTCTTCCTTCCCGCTAAGCCAATAGGAGCTGGCTCAAGCGTCTCGGCGATTGGAGCGGGGGCGCGCCCCGCGGCGTGAGGGCGGTGGCTCTCGGGGGGGGGGGGGGGGCTGGGGCTCGGTTCCCTGAAGCAGCGGGCGCGGTGGCGGCCAGGTCTGGCGGCTGGCAGATAGCGAGCAGGCTGGCCCCTTCCCAGCGGCGCCTCCTGCCCACTCAGACTCGGTTTTACAGCTGAAGTGCGTCAAAGCTGAGGAGGCAGCAAGGGAAGGAGCGGTGGCGTCCGACCGTCTCGGCTGTAGATGGCGGGTGACGGAGGGACGAAGGACGGCTGGGCGAGGTGGTCAGCGCCGCTTCCTTACGGAACGAGTACCTGCAGCCTGAGGGCAGAGACCCGCCAGGGCCCTGCCGGCGCTCCAGGGACTGTCACCCAGCTGCTGCTGGTACTCCAGCAAGCTGGAGGCAGTTCATACATCTTCTCTGTGATGTGGGAGGAGCTGTAGACTTATATATAAAAATAAATAATTATACAGATGTAGAGTAGGACAGAAATTACAAATTCTTTCTGGCTGTCTCTCAATCTGACATTCATCCAAGTCCTAACTGAAATACTACACGTAGCACTGTGCCTTGCAGTTATGTTTAATGTAAGACATTCTGTAGTCTTCAGGGACCCTCTGGATTTTGAACCAATGAGATTCAAACTCCCAATGTCCCAATTCACAGGTCTTAAAAATCTCTCGTCTGCAATCACAGATCCATGTTTAGAAGGCAGATCACTGCTGCAGATCAGCACACTTCAGATTTTTATGATGACAACTTGTTAGAAAAAGCAAAATCTTTGTATGTAAGGATTTTTAATACATGCACATATTTATCATACATCCATAAAGCAACTGGTTTTGGTGAGATTGATGTCAAACTTCTGGATTTTAAAACAAATCCCATGAGTACAACTACAGTATACGATAAAAATTCACCAGTATTTTTAAGATTCACACATTTTATTAATTTGTTCGAGCTTTTTCTTTATATTCATTGACTTATTTATAAACAGGAGAACAGACAGTTTTTCTGGTTCATAATTAGAATTAAACCAATTACAGTAAAGCGAGTACAGATAAAATGGGACTTCTGAGGCAAAGCAAGGTACATAAACGCCATATGAAATGTTTGAGTTGTAGACTGTAGTTGGATTTAGGTATTTCTTACTATGATTCTAGTGAAACTGACAGAAACTTCACCCTGCTTCTGTGTGCATTTAAAATACTTCTAATCAGATGATACCAGGTGCTGTGGAAGGCTCAGAGTCTAGGACTGCATGTTGTCTACAGTGCTGCCAGCTTGGAAAAGTAAGCTAAAACCCTAAACCACAGATTAGCTCATTGCTCTTCCCTCACAACTGGCTTTAAGAGCACAGAGTAATGTAAAATGAGAGCAAAGCACCTCAGAAAACTTGGCCAGAGCCAGTGGAGACCCTCCCAGCTGTCAGCAAAATGGAAACACGCCCCTCTGGGTATCTGCCCTCACAGCTGCTTTAACATGCTTTTAGAGCCAGGCCCTAGATCATCTAAATGATAGGCAAAGAATTTGTGTTGCTCTCTCCCCGCTGTGCATTAGCGTTTAGGGAGCATCATATCCTTGTAAAGAGCTGACAACTAGCTTCAGTGTGAATACTAATTTTCTAAAATTGTTAGTGTGCCAAGCACCTTCTGAAGTCATTTTATGCATGTTTTCATCAAGCAAGGCACTTTGGGCTCCCCTCCATAGGCAGGTACAACCAAAATAGAATCTCAGAATGCTCCAAGTTACAACCGGACGGAGAAGAACAGAGGCAGCAGATGAACTGAGCTACAATAACCTTTAATCCTCCATCCCGGAGCCTCAGATGTAGTAACTACATCTAAAATGCAGTAAAAAGACTTAAAGTGTCTGTATGTACTTAACAGAATCACAGAACAGCCTTGGTTGGAACAGACCTCTAAGATCATCAGGTCCAGCCATTAACCTAACACTGCCAACTCCAAGGCACGTGCATGTGTCAAATTATGTGTAAATTGCTGTGCCTTTTTTCCCCCCGCTGTTAGGTATATGGATTTGAATGTTTCAGTCCTGTTTTTTAAAACATTTTCTTTTAAATGGCTTTTGGAATAAAATGATAAAGGAAAGAGAAAAAAAGCAGCTCTTACTGGGAAGAAAAAGAAAAAAAAAAAACACTACAAGTTCAAATAAAGTATTAATGATAATTTCTCATCTGGCCTGACAATATCTTTATTCTAAACATCTTGCTACCACAGCTTTTTAAAGTGCAGGTCATAGATGCCAGTCTGTGAAACATTGCCCAGTCAGGCAGTCCTGACTCATTGTTTCCAGCTGCTACACGATCTTAAGTAATTTTATTATCTTAATTTTTTTGCTTAAAACTGTTGCTATAGTTTCATGGTAATTGCCAGTGGGAATAGAAATCATGCTTTCATTGCAAACAAAATCAAGCCTTTTTATCTTGGTTCTTACTGCTCAGATATGATAGAAGGTTGCTACTTTTTTCAGTTTTCATAAAAATGAAACATTTGTGATGGGGCGACTTGATTTAATTGCACCTCATGGTCTACCAAGACTAGCTGTTTGTTTCTACATTATGACCTCTACCACTTAAGTTCTTTTGGAGATGCATGCCAGAAATGCATGTACTAAACCCACTAAATCAGGAGCTTCTGGATATTAGTCCAAGTACTAAATATTGGCAGAATTTTTTCTTGAATAAAGCCCATAGGCTGTAAAATTCATGGATTATAAAAATATCTGCCCAAATCACACCCCATTTCCCTGCCTGCAAGAGGCAGAATTAACCAGGAACAGGGCATAACCTCTCCCAGCCAGTCTTTTCTGTGCACAGACATCCCTTACACTGCACAGGAGCCACCAGCCCACCGCCATCAGTGTCACCTGGAGCCCAGCTGTCCTTCTCAAAGCCCCAGCACAAGTGCTAACAGGAGGGAGGTTGAAGTGCTAGGGTCTGAACCCCAAGCCCTGAATTAAGATTGACATATGAGTGGTCCCCATGGTCCTTCAAAAGGAGGGGATGAGTTTGCCTTTTGGCTTTCCTCCAAGGTGCATCCAATCTTGTAGGGAAAGCCCTTGGGTAAACAAGCCCCAGGTGCCCTGCATTGGGTAAATGAGTGCCAGGTGTCCTGCTTTGGGGATAAAAGCTGGGACCACTTGCAGGAAGGGTGGAGTGTCTGTCTGTGAGGTGGATGCACTTTGCAGAGTTTCCCTGTTGGGGAAGGATCTCCTGACTCTCCCTGCAACTGGGCTCCAGTCAGGTTTGGCATTTGCAAACACGGGCTTCGTGGGGGAACAATTTGTGGCTACTTCTATCCTATATGATCAGCCTCTTGACTTGGTTGTCTCCCATTTTTTCTATGGGATACCTTGTGTCTTTGTTTATTCCACCTGTTATTGGTTGTGCTGTGTCATTCCTGGGGTCACTGGGGTTGATGTCTATTATGTGTGATCTGTTTGACTTGTTTGTACCCCCAGAAATCCCCCATATACTGACTTTTCTACGTACAGTGGAATCTGGTTACTGGATTGTTTTTCTGCTGGCTGCGTCCTTTGCACTAGGCCTAGCGATTGGCAAAACAGAGGTGGTGATGGACTCTTCTCCAGCTGCTGTCCTACAGGCTCCAGGCCTTAAGAAGGACTTCCCTGGATCACCCCTGAAGCAGCAGACAGATGAAGTGATGGCCCCACTTCAGGAGTGCCCCAGGGACACCAAGGCCACGGTTTGAACCAGGCCTTTCCCACTCCCTAGCATGACCTCCCCTGGTAACGCTGCCTCACGACTGCACTGGCCTCAGCGCTGCCTTTGAAATGGGAAATGGTTTACAGGTGTGATGGGGTAAAGCTGTTGTTGGTGAGCCTAGCCCCTAATATCATTGTATCCCAAAGACTCAGTTCAAAAGATGAAGGATAAAAACCATTTCTAAAAGTTAATATTTCTACAGTGATGTAAAATCCATAGGGACCATGACAAATCTCAACCCATTTCTCTCTAAACAGAGAGGTATTCGCTAGATGTTGCCTCCTCTAACAATCCAAAGCCTCTCTCTATATATACGCTTTATTAATAAAAATAATATTTTCACTCCACATTTATACACATCTATGCCTTCCTCTTCTCAGGGCATTACGTAGCACACTGCTAGAGTCTCAGATACTGCAGTGACAAGTTTAAGGCAGGAATCTCTACAAATAAAGTGTTTGACCAAATTGGCAGTGGGATCTGAAAGGACAACTGTTGCTGCTGGATGGAGAAACATCTGCACGTATGTGACACCAATATGCAAAACCTCAACCCAGGCCCATTGCATGGATACTTCTAGTTCTCTCCCTTAGAGTTTTTTGTATTGATCAAAGTTTGTAGACTTCAGTGTTGCTTTTTCCCTCTTTTTACTCAGATAATTGTATTTATCTATTTACAGAAAAATCATAATTACTTTTAACTGTGTAAGGACCTTATACGTTGCATGTTTTCTCTGTAAGGGGGAATGGCTGCCAGAGTCGTGTCTATTTTACAGATTTGTGCAAGCATGGAGGACCAGGGTACTAAAAAATAAAATCCCCATTTATCAGGTGAGCCCTTGTGCCATCAGAGAAAACTAATCAATCTCGGTACAGCTTTCCTTGCTTGTGGAAGGTTTCCAGACACTAGTATACAACATGCCTTTGCAGGCACAGCTGCATCACACCATGTGCTTTGTCACACGGGTACCACCCTGTGTGTCCCAAAGCACTTCTAACCCCAGACACATTCTGCCCCTGGGGTGCACAGGGCATCCTGCGCCCTCTCTGCAAGGCAGTGCATTTCGGTTGGTACTGCCAACTGTAATGAAATAAAGGTCAACAAACAAACAAATCACAGCCCTCCTGTTGCTTGCAATGACACAGCCACATTAATGACCCCATTGCGACTCCTCCCTTCCTGTCCTGCTCAGTCCCAGATTCTGCCTCCTCTTGCTGCATGAGAAAGTGCACTCCGGCACGGGTAACACCCTGTTCTGCTGCTGGCAGTCTCCCCAGTGAGGATGCTTTCCATGGCTCCTCTTCCAAGATTTCCTAATCCCACAAGGAGCAGAATACACTCTACTGGAGGTAGTTCTCAGGAATGAAATTAGTTTTAACCAACAACCTGAAAACCAATTGAAAATTAGCAACTGTGAACAGATAGGAATTTGTCCATATTAAATCTACCATCATCTTGCTTTTTTCTTTTTGTTAGGAGTGTGCCTAAGATGATGACATTCTTTACCAAGGCATGGCAGCAAAATACCCTAATTAGGTGAAAACATTTGTGTATAGTATTCCAGCAAAACTCATTGCATGACAGCAGCGCTGTGGGCTCTTCTATGTCGCTTTTCCCATAAAATAATCCTCCTACGACGAGAATAATACAGCCCTGCAAGTATTTCTACACCACAGGCTTCTGCTAACACAGCTGTGTCAGACTTGCAGCACCCCACCCAGCTCATATCAACAAAAGTGTGTACCCACCTTTCCAGTGGACAGCGCTACTCTCCGTTGATGGCTTTGACAAACTTCTGCTGGGTTCCACAGTACTGGTTCAGCTGGAAACAATCTTCTTCCAATAACTGAATCCGGCCCCTACTTTTTGTCTCTGACAGTGGAACACATCTGTGCACGTTACTTCAGCAGCTTCTCCTTGTGCCAGATAACCAAACTCTCGCATTTTCTGTCTTGCAGACTTTCAATATTTTCTTCATGCTGAAGCTTGCCCCGTGGCTCTTTACTAAAGCTTCAAGACTTCAACTGGAAAAGAAGACCTAGAGCTTTTATTATGCTTTGCAAGCCCAGATCATACACATCGACTGGTGACAACAGCCTTACACATGCAAAGACCTACTGAACATCAGAGGCTGTTTGGGATCCCAGAGAGACCAACACAGCCCCCTCCACCTAATAAACACAGCAGCATAAGATAAGGACAGTTCTTGGATTTTGCTACTTCAATGACAAAGTGTGTCTGAGCATTAGGATTCATTTTCTAAGAAAGAAACCAGGACTTTTAAAAATATTTGCGAAGATAATTGTCCAATGAGGTAATTTTCATACTAACCCTTTTCTGAAATTCACTGGGCTAGAAATGTGGTTTTCTTCGGTATAGCACAGCTGTGTTTGTTTATTATACTCTTTTGTTTTATAAAAATAAAAAAGGAAAAAAGCCCAAGAAGCTCCTAGAGCTAGTTTTTCCCATGGATTTGTGTCTTGTGCTTCATCAACTTTGTCTAAGAGGGCAGAAGTTCCAACAGAAGCTTTTCCTGCACTCAGGGTCTTCTTACCAGACAAACTGCCTGGCGTTTAACAAGACACGAGCACATGCTGGGAGCTTTCTCTCGGTGCACGCAAGTTTCTCCCTCCTTCCCCGTGCTTGTTTTCACACGATTGATAGAAATAAATTTCCCCCACTACCCAACAGGCTCAAAAGTGATTAGGGACCCAGGCATGGCAGCATGGCTCTATAAACCCCCTGTCTGTCAGAACAAACCTATTTCTCTCCTCTGCCACCACTTCAGCAGCCGCATTTGCTGGTGTCTGTGTTAAAGGACACACCACAGATCACAAAGTTCCTTACTGAGTTTTATGTTGAAAACAAGTTAAAGACAATGGGAGGCTTACTGAAAAATAACAACTTTCATGTTTAACTTATGGAAAACAGGAACAATACACTCATGAAAAAGTAGGAAACAATGCTCAAAAGTACTTCAGCTTGAATCTCGCGTCATACAGGGTTCCAAAGAACACACCACTAACCCTGCCCTGACATAGATTTGACCTTTATTGCAAGCACACAATTGCAACATCCTGAATGTCTGTAGATAAAGGTTTCCCAGCGGATTTTCCAGCTTGCTTACATCTATACCAAACTGTAGCTATGTAAATATAATTTATATATAAGCATCTAACCTGTACCTACGTGAGGCTTTATCTGCTGCTCATGACTGCCATGTACCATTGAGAATAGATTTTAAAAGTCCAGCTTTCAGAATGTAACAATTATACTTTTCATTTTATAGATAATGCACCTACACTAAGACTAAACTACAAATGAAGACAAATGCAGTTGAAGAAAAAAAAAGGTATTGTGTATTTAAGAAACTTCCTTTAAAACAAATTATTTTATCTCCATCCAAACATTCACAATAGCAGGAAGCTGGATGATAGCATGTTTACAATGGTATAATAGCTCCAAAACCAGCAAAGCGTCCTCATGCTATATTAAGAAAAGATCCTTTAAAAGATGAAAAATATGAATAGTCCAAAGCGTCTTGACTGAATTAACCTCAGACAAAAGATTTTGACATCTATGATGCATATTATTTAAAAATCAGTTTAAACAGTATTTTTTTTTTTTGCAAACAAACATGCAAATATTCTATTAAATATTCTTATTTTCCTGATAAGTCAATACTCAAAATTTGGTCAGAAAGACAAGTCAGGTCCCATATCACGGCAGCTTAGAAGTGGATTTTGGGAGAGATTTTCCAGCCTTGTTTTTGAGCGTTACTCCCTTTTTTGCTCTCCCGTCATTTTTCTCACAGCCAGCTTCAAAACAGCAGGTACGATGATACATCTTATCCTGCACTCTCCCCGACAAAAGTTGCCATTACAATGATCCCAATCATATAAAAAAATTAAAGTTGCTTTAAGCATAGCAGTTTTAAGAGTAAATGGGATGATACAGAATGGTATAAGCGGTATTTGAGCTAGCTCCAGATTAACTGGCAAAGCTGACAGGAATGCCATGAAGTTGAACAAAGGGAAATGCAAAGTCTTGCACGTTGTGAGCACTCCCGGCTCTCAGCTGGGTCAGCCTGCCTCATGGCACGCTCCAGATTATGTACATCATTTGACAAATACTCAGGACAGGGATTTCAGACATTAGCAACGTGTTAAGCCAGCTCTGGATCTCCACTCTGATTCTATGTATTGTGGAAATACCAACCCAGACTTCAAGCAAGCAGCACAATATTGCCTTTAAATGAAAAAGGAACAGAAAAACATGCTTCTCTGTTCATATTTCATTTCTCAACCATCACCTATTCAATTTTATCTTCTTGCTGTTAAAAATAGCACTGCAGGTAAAAAGTGTTAAAATTAACTGTAACTGTAAAAAAAAAATCAAACCCTAGTAATAGCAAAAGAAAACACAAGACTTTTAGACAAACAGGTTTATAAGGTTTATTTTCCATTGCACATACATGGATTATATACAAGTTAGTAACATAAGTTACTTCTTAATTTTCTAAAAGATTGTTACAGCAAACACTTGGCTTTTCAAAACATCAAGTCAGAAATCAATCTAAAAAGGTAAATATGACAATATTTTAAAAACAAAACAAATTGCACTTGTTAGGGAGAGTCAGATACAGGTTTGTCTATATGCTGTAACAAACTATATAGCAGGTAATATTACAGTTAGAAGTAGCTCTTGCAGTCCATTTGTACATTAATAATTCTTTTCAATTTTAATTAAAAACCGGTGGATATTTCAAAGACTTCCTCTTCTTCCTAGTATTCAAGTTCATCACATGAAATGCACTAGCAACTAAGTCTTTATACAATTGCTATTCAAATATAAGAACACCACACTTGAAAATAAGGAAAAAACTAAAACATACTGATTTTACATGTATCATGAGATGAAAAGTATGGAAGGTGTTCAGCAATAAAGCCCCGTCCACTACTTACATAAAAGAAGATTTTTAAAAATAATCACTGCACACAATACAAAGGGTGGGGTCATACTGTAGCTTTTATGTCTCCTGTAACAGTAATATTCCTCATTACTGTTCACAGATGAGTGTTTCCATAGCAAACCTGTTCTCAAAGTGTCGAATCTTTCGGCAATTGACGGCTTCACGCTTCTGAATTCCTGTTTGTATGAGTAAAGAACAATGGAGGGGAAACAGAAAAGGCGATGAGGTACATCAGAGACATCACAGTTTTACATATTCTGTAATAAGATGTCACTAGAAATCAGAACTACCCCTCTTTGATCCCCCTTCTCAGAGGAAACACACCTAGGCACACATTCACACTTAGAAAATCAATAATCAGGCAATGATCCTGAAGGTGTGGTGAACCAAATCGCAGAACTGGTTTAGTTAAAACCAACCTGCCAAAACTCCCGCTGGCTAGTTTTAACCCAGATCAGTTCCCAGTCTCCCTCTGCGCATCTGTAAAAAAGCTTGTGGGGACGTGAAAGAGGAACAGCAAAGGAAAAAACTGCTACAGGCAAAAACGAGTGGACTAGTAGTATTTAAGTAACAACATAAGGGAATTGGAGAAAGACAGAATTTAAGCACATTTTAGCCAAACTAACCCTCACTGCCAACCTATGCTTATCATTTATTACCACGGAATAAACAAATTGGATTTTCAATTGGATTTTGCTATTAAGACCTTTTCATTTTTAAACACTGTTGTAGATTATTTTTATAAAATAGATGATTTCTTTTCCTTGCTTTCCCAAGCAGTCAGGTCCAACAATGCGACTAAAGCAATTACACTGCTTCAGTGTGCACTTGCACACCACATACAGGTTAAAAAAAAAAAAAAGCAGCAGCAGCAAGTCTGAGTAAAATCTGAGTGAAAATGTTAAGGCAGTATTTGATAGCTTGTCAAGACTCTTCCAAATGATGTTTTTCAAATGTTTTCCATGAAGGAGTACCAAGCACTACAATTCTCCTGTGAAGATAACTCTTACTCACATTTCACTGATGCAAACAGGAAGACATGGACTAATTTATAGATGGCTTTAACGACAAGAATAACCTGCAGTTCTGTACTTGGACTACAAGACTATGGCTTCTCCTATATTAAAGGTTTATTTGTTTTTGGGGAGGTGTGTGGGGGTGTCAAGAAATAAGATTAAAGAAAAGCATCACTGAAAACCTGAACCCCAGAAAACATACCCATGCGTGCACACACACTGTAGCAGCTCCTAGCTCACTGTGGTCTTGAGCACTTTTGCACAAAAAAAATTACTTATTTCAATACCTACACAGAAAATATTAGACGTACTTAAGCCCACAGAGCTGTTACTGCAATACGCAACCCTTGCTTTAGTAAGTCATTCCTTTCAACATAATCAAGCCCACTTATTGAACTCAAGCAGCATTGAACTTTCTGCCAACACAAAAGATCGCAGGAGGACCATTTACCTTTCATGGCTTCTTTGCGCTGTAGCTTGTATGTTTCCTTGCCACGGCAGAGGCGGTAAATAAAGAATCCCAGCTGATCCACATTTTCAATGCGATCAGTAACAATCATCTGTTCATGAATCAAATAGGACTGAGGCAAATATGTTCCAGCCTGTTAAACAAAAATACAAAAAAAGCCATCAAAAGCCATCTCTTCGTGGTCTAAGTACACAAGAAACAATTGTTTCTTTAACAAGCAATGTGTTTCTTTAACAAGCCTGTGACATATCTTCTTTGAATTCTTTCAAAGTTGTATTATCCACAGAATTTTATTCGAAATGTGCAGACGTGACTGCACTGCACTACAGAAATATACGATTATAATAGAATCACAGAATGGTTTGGGTTGGAAGGGACCTCAAAGATCATCTAGTTCCAACCCCCCTGCCATGGGCAGGGACACCTCCCACTAGACCAGGTTGCTCAAAGCCCCATCCAACCTGGCCTTGAACACTTCCAGGAAGGGGGCAGCCACAGCTTCTCTGGGCAACCTGTGCCAGTGTCTCACCACTCTCACAGGAAATAATTTCTTCCTTATATCTAATCTAAATCTACCTGTTTAGAACGGTTATCCCTCATCCTATCACTCCATGCCCTTGTAAAAAGTCCCTCTCCAGCTTTCCTGTAGGCCCCTTCAGGTACTGGAAGGTGCTATAAGGTCTCCCTGGAGCTTTCTCTTCTCCAGGCTGAACAACCCCATCTCTCTCAGCCTGTCTTCATAGGAGAGGTGCTCCAGCCCTCTGATCATCTTCGTGGCCCTCCTCTGGAGTGCCCTCCTGCTACAACATCAGTCTTTACCAGAGAAAAAATGTTTCCTTCCAGGAGCACCCACTGTCACATATCAGTCCTGCACTTATCATCCAAAGTTTTCACTTAATTAATAAGAACCCAACAGAACTCAGAGGGAACTACTCCCAAACAGGAGTTGGCAGAAGCACACTCTACATGGAGATACTCTTGCTGATGAAACACACCAGCTGCAATACACTCCAAGATGCAGTTCATGGGGCTAGGGAAGCCTCAAACCCACAGTGTGGGTCACAAGCCAAATGCAAGACAAGACCATCTAGCACCATCAGTTGTTATGGCAACTCCCACACTGTTTATATGGAAAAGTATTAGAAAGTCATGGTGGCGTACCAGGGGTTTTAAGACAATACACCAAAGAAGGGAAGAGCCATGACAGCACACAAAGCCTTCCCAAGCCTTTTCTAGTCCCTTCAGTGTTACTCTGCCACAGCTGAAATGATGGAGGAATCCGGCTCTGTGCACACCTCACTGTACACAGTTGAAGATCACAGAATCACAGAATGTTAGGGACTGGAGGTGACCTCAAAAGATCATCTAGTCCAATCCCCCTGCCAGAGCAGGAATACCTAGATCAGGTCACACAGGAACACATCCAGGCAGGTTTTGAATGTCTCCAGAGAAGGAGACTCCACAACCTCTCTGGGCAGCCTGTTCCAGTGCTCTGTTACCCTCACTGTGAAGAAGTTCTTCCTCACATTTATGTGGAACCTCCTGTGTTCCAGCTTGCACCCAATGCCCCTTGTCCTATCATTGGATGTCACTGAGAAGAGCCTGGCTCCATCCTCATGACACTCACCCTTTACTTATTTATAAACATTAATAAGGTCACCCCTCAGTCTCCTCTTCTCCAAGCTAAAGAGACCCAGCTCCCTCAGCCTTTCCTCATAAGGGAGATGTTTCACTCCCTTAATCATCTTTGTGGCTCTGCGCTCGACTCTCTCAAGCAGTTCCCTGTCCTTCTTGAACTGGGGGCCCAGAACTGGACACAATATTCCAGATGTGGCCTCACCAGGGCAGAGTAGAGGGGGAGGGGAACCCCTCTCGACCTACTAACCACCCCCTTTCTAATACACCCCAGGATGCCATTGGCCTTCTTGGCCACAAGGGCACATTGCTGGCTCATGGTCATCCTGCTGTCCACCAGGACCCCCAGGTCCCTTTCCCCTACACTGCTCTCCAGCAGGTCAGCCCCCAACCTGTACTGGTAAATATAAATATACTTGTATATATATATATATGTTAGCAGTGTTAGTGAAAATGTGTCATTTACGGGCACAGCAAGTGATTTGTCATGGTTACACTGCTGAGTAAGCAAGGTGTAACCCCCTCCTCACTACCCCCTCCTTTCAGGTAGCTGTAGAGAGCAATGAGGTCTGCCCTCAGCCTCCTCTGCTCCAGACTAAGCCTATATAGCATTTTTGGCATTTTCTTCCTGACTGTAACACCCATAAATTTTCCTTTAATAAAAATCTCATTAAAATGGCAACTTTAGATACGCAGACGCTGCACCGGGTGATCCAAACCGCTTGTGCCACCCCTGGCTCCCCGAGGAAGGTGGCACACCCACACGAGGCCACAACCAGCAGCCTGCCAGGCCCTGCCGGGCTCCGCCGAGCCCGGGGCGAAGAGTGGGCCTGCCCCGAAGGCTCTGCCGAGGAGCCAGGCCCGGGGCTGCGGGGGCCGGGCCGCCGCGGGGCTCCCCGCCGAGGCCAGGCTGGGGGCACCAGGCCGCTGCAGCGGAAGCCGCCCTGGGACACAGCCAGGCACCAGCAGCGAGGTGCTCTCCAACAGCTCAGTCCCCAACTTATACTGGTACATGGGGTTGTTCTTCCCCAGATGCAAGACTCAACACTTGCCCTTGTTATATTTCCTTAAATTTCTCCCCGCCCAACTCTCCAGCCTGTCCAGGTCTCTCTGAATGGCAGCACAGCCTTCTGGTGTGTCAGCCACTCCTCCCAGTTTTGTGTCATCAGCAAACTTGCTGACAGAGCACTCTATTCCCTCATCCAAATCATTGATGAATATATTGAATAGTACTGGTCCCAGTACCAACCCTTGAGGGTCTCCACTAGATACAGGCCTCCAGCTAGACTCTGTCCCATTGACCACAGCTCTCAGGCTTCTTTCCTTCAGCCAGTTCACAGTCCACCTCACTGTCTGATCATCCAGACCACAGTTCCTCAGTTTAGCTGTGAGGATGCTGTGGGAGACTGTGTCAAATGCTTTACTGAAATCAAGATGCACATGCTTTGCTATCAGCCAGTTTCCTAATACTGCCACTGGTAAATAATCATCGACTTTTTTGATGTATTACTTCATTTAAGAAATCCTGTTAGTGTGATTCTAATTTATGGCAGTAGAGGTGTTGCTCGCTTTCTAAAAATAAAATGATTACTTCCTATGGAAACAAATTCAGCTTCTGTGGCGAAAGACCACTATATTTTTTTATTGACAGTAAACAACTTAAAATTTCCATGGCAAAACAAGACTGTCTTTTCAGTCCCAGTGAAATGTTGAGAAGCTGATTAAATGCTGTTCTTTTCAGTAAAGAAAGAACGGACTATATACAAACCACTTTAAATTATGAAAATTTTCTTCAGCACGTACTATGAGGAAAACATTTTTTTTCTTTTACATAAGAGCTTGGAAGACTTCACATTGACAAATTATCCCACTCATTATTTGGTAATTAAATCACTGTAAATTACTGTATCTTAACCCCTGGCCTTTTGAATTTCAGGAGAGAGCCCCAAGGGACCCCAGAGCAAAGCAGCAGTGCAGGCACTGGTAGGGTGCGCAGCAGTGCTGAGGACTTGGGGCAGCCTGCGAGGACACTCCTGGGCTTGTGCCTGCCAAACTGCAGGACCTCCTGGACAAACCCCCAGACCTGGCCTTCTCAGCCCTCCCAGGAGGGCGAGGAGGAGGGGAAGCTCAGCACAGGAATCTCCTCAGTTGCTGCATGAGCCATTACCCAGCACTGGGATCAAGCATAGCTGCAAATATTGCCATCTTTGAGACATTCTATATATCGTATACAGTTAAAATTGGCCAGCTGGCTCAACATGAATAACAAGGTGGATGAACAAATATACCTGGGTTTCAGCCTTGTTTCCCAAGGAAAGGAGGCTTTTCACTGTCTGCTTATTCAAGCAAATTGTATCAATATATAGAAATATGGTTCTTTAGGCTAAAATTAGGCTTTAAAATAAAATCCAACAGCCCATAGCACATCCATTTTCATAAAATGCCCTCTGCATGTATTCAGAGCTCATTTTAACAAAACGAGCACTTGAATTTCATGCCTTCTTTTTTTTACTTGTGCAACCAGTGTGACTATAGGACAGTGAACAGAAATTTACTCACTTTGTGCATCCACAGAATTGTTTTCCAAATTTCAGTTACAAAACATTGAGCCTGATTTTCTGAGACATCAAATGCCCACAGCTTTTTGTTAATACAATGAGAGTTAAACAGATGTCTCATAAAATTAGGGCACTCACTGTTAGGGACAATGATCAAAACAGCTTGCTTTTGCACAGATTTTCAATTAAATGTGTGACGACTGGTTATCCTCTTACTTGTAAACCAAGCATATTTGAGTTATTACTAATGATAAACTAGGAAACAGATTTTAATAGTGGAATTTGTTTGAACTAAAAATGAAAATAGAAGAGCATGCACAAAGTAAAAAAATATGGAGTCACTGAGTTCTTCAGACACCACCTTACCCTTACAGGAAATTAAAGTGTGGTTAAATAGCCAGTCTCAAAATAGGTAGCAAAAAAGCAGCAAAGGACTTGCTTGTGAAGTCCTTTTTCACATGAAATTTATTTACATGAAATTTCACATGAAATTTATATACATGAACCACTCAGAAATGGCTAAAATGGTTCCTGGAGTCCTAATTCCAAAGCCTTGTTTGAAAGATGCAAACCCAAAGATGGTATGAAGAATTCTGAAGTCATAAAAGCCCAGTAAAATAAAATTTAAAACTCCCCTCAAATCTTAGGTACAATTTAACTTATCAGCTCTCTTCCCCACCCGGTGTGTTTTGCTGTTCTGTAAAGAAACCAGAGGGCTGAAAAACAAGGTAAATACTATTTAAATCTGCATTAAAAGCATACATATGTAAGAGTTTAAAAAAAAAAAAATAAAAAGATGATTCATATTAAATTAGTAAGAGACCCCACTAGATTATCTACTTTGGCTTCCTCAATTTCACAGGCCATTAGGTTTCACCCAGTTACTAACAGAACAGTGTGTCCCCGTGGTAGCAACAAGTCAGCCAGTGCCAGCACCACAAGCTCAGCAGTAGTGTTCAATTATCAAACCTTGCTGGGAAGCAATTAGGAGCTCCCACAACATTATACTGAAAATTCATGTTCGGTTGTTCAGTGACTGTGATATCTCAGTCCCTTCCACGGTCCCCATTCTTAAGGACAACGAATCTTATTCTGAAGGTCTGGTGTGCTTGCAGAACTAGGAATCTGGCTACACTAAAAAGCCTCTTGATCAAATGGGTTTTGTTAAACATACAGACCAAAGCCTGATCAGTCCTGCAAAACCTCCCTGGAAACAGGAAGATCCATCTTAAGGCTGCTGGAAGCCTCATGAACTCGCATGCAGCGCTAGTCCATCACACGTAGTGCCACATCTAATTCCCCTGAGCACGCACAGCGGATCCAACACACCTCACATACATCACTCTCAAGCCACTGGATCAGTTCAAAGCAGGGGCCAACCCTAGGGACCTATGTTTTGAACAATGCCCATGTTAAAAGGATTTCCCAGTGTATCTCAGCTAACCAGTCTTAGTCCAGCACATACAGGCTTTATGGAAACCTTAGTCACTATGGTTTATAAATGAAAAACCACATAGATTATTATGAAAGTCTAGGTACAGCACATTTACACAACTTAGTCAGACAAATTTGTAGCATCAGAGAATAAAATCAGGTTTGTTTGCCTTCCTCTGAATGAGTAACTCCTTCATGGTTGTAGTTAATTAACTAAGAAGGTTATAGACTTTTTTCTCTCTTTGCAAAGATCTAGTGATCAGTTAACTTTTTAACATGTGCCTTGTGTGAATGTCAGACTGCTGGCAAAGAAAAAAAAAAAAAAAGAAAAAATTCTTCTTTTTCCCTGCTTAAGAACAAATTAGTTATGAGTTAACTGTACCTTGATGTTGATGAGCAGCTCCAGGAAATTTTTTGGTGGCATTACAACTGAAGTGTTCAGAGGAATCACATAGCACTTATCCAGGCTAAGGTCAAGATAGGCAGTGAGCCTCTGTTGAGTAAATATTTATTTTAATCAAAATAACAAGAACATCAGAAAATTCACATACAGACTTTGATAAATTGCTACTGCCTCATGTTGTTCCTCAGATTATTGTTTTGTTCACTATAAAGTCGCCCAACAAACTCCAATTTAAGGGTAGGTAAATGCAGAAATAAAAAGGAGTCTTGGTGAGAGTTTAAATCTATGACAGAGATTTGTGCAAGGCAGCAGGGAGCAAGTAGTTCAAGTGCAGTACAATAATGAAATTACAAAGGTGTATCTGAGCTGTTAGGGAATCAAGTACAGTATTCATTTATTCCTAGTGCCTGCATTTTGCAACAACAGGGCGAAAAACCTTGCTCTACTCTCCATGCTTTTATATTTTGTTATAGTGTAAAGGGGAAAAGCTGCCGGTAAGAACAAAATATAGAAGGGAAAAAATAGTGTTAACTGATAACACAACAAAAATCCTTTTATTTTCAAAAGTACTACTGACTTGAAGTGTTAATGATTATTCCTAGCGGAATTACTATCTTTATAGTACCTGAACTGCAATATTTGCCATTATTTGATAAAAACAGAGATATAAAAGCCTGGGGAATTATCCTGATGAATCCTTTAGCTCTGTTCACCGAGCTGTGTTTTACTGCATCTGTTCTTGCTAAAGAAGACATTATCACAAGCTGCTGAAAGCTCTAAGGCTGTGGATGTATATAAAATACTGAACACCAAGAGCCCAACAGTCAAAACGGTACCAGGACAGCAATCATCAGTGCAGCTAATCTCATTACATGGGAGTAAGTGCTGTGCCTATGGCAAATGATCCTTGCACTGACCTTTACAGCAAAGCCTTTAACCCATTAAATCAAAAAGTAAATTTCTGCTATTATATTGTTCCTATTCACTTCTTACATACTGCTTTTTTTTTCTGTTTTTCCCTCTTTAGAGGCCTTGCTCTAACTCTTAACAGAAGCTCCCTAAATATATTCAGGAATATTTTTAAGTGACATAGCTGAAGCAAGCAATGTTTTCCTCCAAATCTGGTTATGAATATTTGACAGATAGCAGTCATTTTGCCTGAAAAATCTGAAACTCTGAAGTTTGCATTAAAAAATAGGATGCTTCCCTATTCTTTTTCAGCCTTGCTTAAAAAAGCTGTTCAGCGAAGTGTTCAAATGTTCACAGAAATTTAGCTTCCTGAAAACCAGCTGTACAACATTTCATTCCTATCAGACAGCTTTCATCAGGCTGATACAGAGAAGAAGGGCTTCTAATTGTTTTACAGCTCTGTCGTTAATACCGAGAGCTGCAGGCCTGTCATCTGCCTTACCAAAAATTTATTACGATTCCTATCAATCAAAGTTGTTTCTACAAAAAGGGAAGAAACAGCTAAAAGTGCCTTGATACTCTGGTTCAGTGCCTTTAGGAATCTCAGTAGCCTGTGGTGTACAAGGAAAAATTAGCTTCTGCTAGGCTTCCTCCAGTATGTGGAAAATGAGCTCTCTTCCAGAGTCGGTCAGCTGGTTGCTTCCTTCCCTTTCTGCTGCTGCTCTGGAGTTTTTGAGCTACGCTACGAGAGCAACCTCTGGGGGTGCTTGACCATACCTAGTGATGTCAGACACAATCAGCCCCTGCAAATTGAGGTCAAAGCTGTGACAGTCCTTTCTAAACTTCCCATAGCACTACAGCAGTTGGTCAAATTTTGGCTTGGTGGACTTAGCATAGGAAGAAGTATATTCTCTTTACTTCCTCATACTGAAGAAAGCAAATAGGTCTAAGGTTTTTCCCTTTCTATAAACGCAATCGTATTTGCAAATGGTGGTTTACAAACTACTTCATGCTGGTTGTATAACGCCGTACTTCGTATGCCAGCTAATAATTGCTTGCAGCCTACTGCTGATCAAAACATTTCTGCTCCCTCCTCCACCCTCTGCTTTCCCCCACCACAATAATTAGGGATTACGTGTATCAGGATGACTGAGGTGGAACATTTTTCAAGTTTTAAATGCTTTCAGCTTCTTCAGAAATATTCCTTACCCGGTGGAAGTCATGGACGATATCAGCAGGATCACTATCAGCAAAGTCAGGGACTGGAACACTGATAAACTCAACATCTTCCTCCTCCAGGATCTGAATATTTTGCTCAATCGTGTGGTAACGAGCACTCTGAGCCTCTGCCCCAGGCTCAGGTAAACTTAAGCCGTCTTCAATGTACTTTATTCCACAAAAGTACACACCACCCTGCTAAAAATAGTAAACAACACAGCAACAAAAACATCAATAGCCTTGTTAGAAGTTTAAAACTAATATTCTCAAAGCTCTGTGGAGAAGAAAAACTTGTCAGACTAGATAAAATGTTTTCTCTTTAATTTGATTCATACACCAAAGTAGAAACCAGTTGCTATCTACAACAGGACCATGGGTAAAACCTTGATTGTACTGAACCCAGAGGGAGTCCTTCCCTTGAATTCAAGGAAAACAGGATCTCAAAAGCAGGTTCTTAAAATCTAGTCTTCTATTTTGCATCCATTATCTGTGGCACATTGCATCTTATTTTTAGAAAGACTATGAAGTTCCTATGTCTATATGCATGCATATTATTATTAAATTATTTAACTGAAGTCAATAATTACAATTTAAGGCATTGAAACTGGTCATCCAGTAACCTTTAAAAAACAAGTCTAACTCTTAATTTGGTTGTGCTTGCAGCAGGCAGTTGGACTAGATGACTTCAAGAGTTTCCTTCCATCCTCAATTATTCTGTGAAGTTGCTTAGTTCTGCAAGACTTCAGAAGTTTTGAAAGTCAGTTTCTAAACTTTTTGGTGTAGTCAGAAAGGTAATAAAAAGAAATTAAAACAACTAATTTGTGTCCCTCTGTCACAGTACACATGGCAGGTTACCCAAGTGAAGTGTAAAAGTCCTGAGTCAGTCATGTACAAACGTGTAGGCCAGATAGTTTCAGAAACACGCGGCTTATGTATATGCACATGTCATCAATTTAAAGTTTTACATTGAAAACATGTCTTCAGTGCAATGATAGCTCAATTCCTGAGTGTTTCCTTCAACCCAGATCTGACTCATGAACAAGTACCACAGCTTTGAATTAAACTGCACTTTCAATTTCAGGTAGCTGGGATGTGAAAGGTGGAGCACTGCAGTGCTTCAGGGATGAAACATGCGTTAGTAATCCAACAGGCCTTCAGGTACTCTCATCTGGTTAATCCACCAAGATACGTGATGCTGTTTAAGCATCGTTTGCAACACTACTGCACCCCTGTAAATTAGGTTAACATGATAGCCAAAGAGACTATAAAATGCAAGTTCAGCTAGAATCCCTCATGTTTAAGCACTTTGACTTCTACATTAGCAGTTACTAAAAGGGTTAAAAAAAATAATCCTGGTAGCAGGGACAACACCACAGAATTTCGACTTCTTAATTACGTGCACTAACCAGTGAGCTAGAAAGATTCCTGCTTTGCTTATACTCTCCCTTTCTGACCCCTGTGAATCTTGCAACCCTGGCAGTTTCTGAAGGAGGGAGGGTGTGCTCACACCACTTAGGCAACAGCCCAGCACATCCATTGCTGCCCAGTGACAGTTTCTCCCCGAGGAAGACAACCAACGTTTAACTCAGATCTCAAATGTTTCACGTAAATGCTCCACTTCCCTGGCACCACTGCCTTTACAGGGCTCCTCTTGCTGCGGTGTCATTTGTTAAAGACTGAAAATACATTTTGTCAGAGGTCTGATCTTATCAGCGTGGATTGAACTTGACAGAGCACATTTAACCACATTTACTGTGCTTCTCCCAGGTCCCCTGCAGGACCTGCTTTTCTTATCTTTGTGGAGGCTAGGAAGGAGGAGAGAGAATCACTGCACCCTTTCCTGGGCATTAACAGTACCACATGCCTCTAGGAAATCTGGGGTCAAACAAGGAGGCTTTCAAGGAGTTAATCTACCTCCAGTATTCAGCACTGTGGAAGAGGAGAGAGTGCAGGTGAAAATCTGGGGCACCACTGGGGTTCCTAAACCCAAGTCCTACTTAGATATAATCCTTTCTCTGCAAAGTAAGGTTTTCAAAAGTGTTGCTCCCTTTTATTTGCCAGCTTTGCTCCTGCCATCCTCTGCTGATAGGTAACTTCAGAGCAGGCCATGCACTTTGCCTTTAGAAAAGCTGAAGTCTGAGAAAGATAAAAATGGGAGCAGCAAGGCTATTCGGTTTAGTCTGTTCCTCCTCTTCCCTCTTCTATACAGAAATCATAATGGAGAAAAATACAGCCCTCCCATAACAAAATGTACTTGACTTACCTGGAATGCAAAATATTTGTACAGATAGGCACCACCCAAGATCACACCAGCCAGCATAAAGGCCAAGCCGAAGCACATGCACCAGCACCAGGCCCTCCTCTGCCCAACAGGCACAGCATCCTCAGGATCCTGCAATGCACCAGTGAGAGACCCTCAACACACCGTTCCCAAGACACATACGACAGAAAATACTTCAGGCCCAGCAAATACAGACATTGTATCCATCAGAAAAGGCTATACGCACTTTATCACAATTGCTTGGAAATGTATTTTATTTGGTAAAGTTTAAAACAGATCTATTTAAGTTCAGGTTTAGGAAAGCTTGTACTAATGGTCACTTTTAATGCCATCATCACTGACTAAATCAGCAGACTTAAGTCTTAATGAAGAGAAAAACGTAACAAAATCTCCCAAGATACCTAATAACACACAATAAGCCACTTTACAGATTTCAGACAGAAAAATATCCGTTCTCAGGCAGCCTCCATGCAACAACAGCAGAGCGAGGAAGTCAATTCAGAAAGGTCAGATTCTTTTTTATCTTGGTATATGCAATTTAAGTGAACCTGAAGAAATAACAAAAGATCAAAGGTAATAAGAGCAAAATATACCCTTTCCTGTGTTGTTTCATCAGGAAGAAGGAGACTTTACCACCTCTTTGCAGGCAGAATAATAAGAGTGGGAATGAAAAAAAAAGATCTTTTGTAAGTTGTAGTTAAGGAAGTTTCTGCTTTAAGAGTGTTGGCCATGCCTCACTCTATCTGCTGTGCATATTATGCCAAAGGAATGACAGGATGTTTCCCCTCTGGGGCACTAGTTTGTGTAATCATGCAGTCCTCACAGGCATCCTAAGCAATAAACTGCTGCTTGCAAAATCTTTCCTCTATCAGCCACATCACAATGCTCTTTCCTCCCTCAAGTGTTTGCATAACTCACATCCAAAAAAACCCCAAAAAAATCAAACCCAAAAATCCCCATCTTTGAGTCACTCTCTTCCAAGTCATGATAATCCTGGGAAAGTATCAGAATTCAAATAAATACAAAGCAATTCATTACCACTTTGCAACCAAAAAAACAGTTCGGTATCATGATAACCAATGCAAAATCATTATGGCCAAATAAACAAAAAACTCCAAACCAGAAAATGGAGGAAGAGCATGAGAGAAGCGCTTGAGAAGGTGTTGATAGTGATGGTTGTCAGTTGATGTTCTGTCTCATGTGGGGTTTTTTGCTTGGATTGTTTCCCACTTAACAAGGTTGTGGGTGTAGTCCCCACGCTGCCTTGGTCCACTGAAGAAGGAATTCCCCTCATCTGCCAAAGCCATCTAAGCAAGTCTGACACCAAATGGAAAGGGGACCCTCCCTCTAAATGGTGGGGAAAAAGAGGCACTTCCTGAGAATGACTCATCCCAACCATCCCTGAGAGGGAGATGTAGTCCCTTGGAGGGACTTATTTTCATTGATTATAGGGAGAGATTCCTTGGTTAACAAACTAGGCACCTAATTCACGTGTAGCTAAAATTAGGTGATGTGAAGTACACTGCAATTATCTTTCATACAGAAGTGGCAATGCAGCTTCTTTGCCAGCCAACAGCTGCCAAAATCTGATGCAGAAAAACTCAAGAGTCAAACTCTGAAGATACTTCACAGATTTTGTCTTACATTACTTTACAAACTACACTGCAGTATATCAGGTTGTGAAATCTCCATCTTTGGAGGTTTTCAAGACTCAACTAGACAAAGCCATGGCTGATCTTGCTTTGGCAACTACCCTGTTTCTAAAGGGAGACGGGACCAGATGACTTTGAGAGGCTCCTTCCAACCACTATTTCTAGGACACATTACAAGGCAAAGTGAGTGGCTGGAAAACAGTTCCTGTGGACTGAAAAAGCAGAATGAAAAGACAAGTAAAAACTTTTAAAAGTTTTCAATTACTTAAGGAATTCAGTGTAAAGAATTACAGGATTAGTAGCTGCACACTTTTTAACCTGGCTGTTTGCAGGTTAAAACTGAGAATAGGACATAATACCCATGGTAATCTAACTTTCAGGTCAGGTTAAGATTCACTGTGGATTCTTCTAAAAATCATCTCAATTATAAATCTAAACCAGGTAAAACAAGGATTTTTATTTTTATGTTGCCCCATATCATTACGTAACTATTTCCCTAGATATTTCAAAGCATAAAGGACACTCGATTTAAACTTTTTTAAATAGCTGCCATTTAAACTGTTGTAAGTTAACATTAGAAAAACAGACAGCAAACTGGCTTTGGGATACAATGCCAAAATATTCCCTAGCAAAGAATATAAAGATTATCTTTAGTCTTTCCCAGTGCTGCTTTTATTCCCCCCTCCCCCTTTTTGAACTCCAAGAATTACTCATTAGTGGAGTAACTGTCTCTTCCATTCTTGCATCTTTCTGTAAGTTCAGAAAGATTTACAGAATATGTGTCTGGGAAATGGTGCAGAGGCATACAGAGTGTGAACACCTACTTGGAAATGGGGATTAATGTCAAATTAATTTTGCATAGGCGACAAAAACAATCAGAAAAAAAGAAAGTAACTTTTAATTTTACCATGCTAGGAGGAACCTGATGGACAAGTTTATCAGTATTGCACCCTAAATAATTTTACTTTGGTATATGAGATGACAGATGCAAACTGTTTAATACAACTCTTTAATCCTTCACCAGCAGCTACATTTTATCATTATTATTATTTCTGAAGGCATCCCTAACGGTGGCACATTAACATATTTTGTATTTGTAGTTGCCTATTGCATGGATTTGTCTACAGTCTACTGAAAACCGCACACCAAACTTAGAGCAAGAGTTCAAACCCAGCTTAGCCTCTTGCTTAGGACAGCACATGAAAGTATTGCACCTCAGTACAGAGGAACCACAAGCATTAGGTAACACTGAAAACATTTTACGTTTTGGTTTCCTCTTCTGAATTTGAAAACTAAGTACAACATCAAGCACTTTAAACCCAGCTTAAATTAAAATATTATAAATAACCTACTGAAGCTAAATTATACTCATAGTAGTAGCTGTCCCATGGCTAAGCTGGCTAAGCTTTCATACTGTTGCCTTGGCAGCTTAGTTTGGGCTGAATTGACCCAAAAGAATAATTCATCCCTCGCTATATAAATCTGACCCTCTGCACTGCAAGAGAAGAAAGTGTGTCGGATGCTCACCCTCCTTTGAGGTGACTCATGTTCTGAAAGAAAAAAATACTGAGTGAAAGCAGATCCCCACTAAGAGGGACAGTGCTGAATTCGCGCCTCTCCCCACACAGTTACCACTGCACTTTGTTCCCAGATAGCAGTGCCAGCTTCTGAAGCCAGAGCACATCATGAGATTGCAGCCTGCATCTAATTTTTCTCTAGGTCAGCTTTCCACTGCCAGAGGTATCCGACAAAAGAAAGCAGCATATACTTGAGCTGAAGATTGACCTCTAAAAATATGCCTCTCTACTTTTGTGAGCAGCAATAATTAATCATTGCTGTTACGGTTCTCTTCTTTCCCCTCTTCTGCTTCATCCCTGCCCCATGTACTTCCAACTCCCTGGTGAATCCTCATCCTTATGATGATGCCACAGAACTAATCTTCTCTGATGCAAAATGCCTTAGGAGGAACTGGATGCAAGCCCAATACTGGCTTGTTTCCCTTGATGAGCTGATTGTTCTAATTGGAAAACATTTGATTACCCTGTTTCCCATGGACAAGACATGAAACAGAAGCATCTCTCTGCCACGTGTACACTAAATCCTACAGTGTTAAAATTAAACGGTCCAGAACTTCACAACCTGAATAGCTTCAAGCTCTGCAGGAACAATCTTCCTGTAGATAGATAATGAGAAGTATTAAATTCTCTATTATTTGAGATTGACAAGATTCAAATCTGTCACCTTCTCACAATGAAGTTACAAGGTGACTGCTGTTTTCAGTAAAGATCCCTTCATCAGTGACTGCAGCTGCTGATGTAAAGCTGCACTCTGTCTTGTTAGTGGAACCATGAAACCCTTTGGAGATGGACAATACCAGAAACTATTTACCAAAGCACCTCTCTGTTCTGGAGTGGACTGAAAGGAAAAAAAAAAAAGTTAATAATCTCTAAATCTGCAAGCATTAGCAGTTACTAATGGCTACTGGCCATATATTCTCTTGCTCTTTTCAGTTAAATTTTAATGCTATTTTTTTTCCCTTTAAATAAACGCTGAATTTCAGAGGCACCAAATTCATGCTAGCGCTAGCATCACAAAAGTCTTCTAAGAAACTTCAATACTGAGCCACAAATACGTTTAATTAGACTTGGTAATTACTTAGATTTTCCCCTTGTGGCTTTTTGTACATAGTAGAATATAATTGCTTTAACATTATGAAACTAATGCAGTCTAAAAACTTACAAGGAATATTAAAATGGGTGGAAAGATTATCAGACCTTGTTCCTTTACAGAAATTAAGAACACATCAATTATATGATTACAAAAAAAAAAAAAAAAAATCATGTAAGTCCATTAGGTAAGAATCTACCTAAACCTGATATGATGGATATGCTGGGGGGAGTCCAGAATATTGTATGACCGTTGTGCACCTATGCAATAGATAATGGCCCAAATTTAAAAATAGATAGGATAGCAATAAAAATAACTTTAGGAAGGTGAAATCTCTTTCAGAACTGATACTCAGCCTTTGATCCACAGAGAAGCCAGATGCAGAGTATCACCGAGTATTACAAATATTACTAAAAATATCTGCAGAATAATACACAAACCATCCCTAATTATGCATCTGAGAATAAAATCTAATATATATATACACACACACATATATATAAAAGCTTACAATTAGTGTGGGTGGAACTGTCTGGAAGCTGTCCAGAACAGTTTTCTTCCGATGTCCTTTGTGTGTCAGTTAGCTCACACGGATGGACAGAATGCAGTGGGGCAGACTGAGCTTCCTAAAGGCAAATATTGACCAACTACAGCTCGAATTAGTGGAATGGGGAGAAGAGAAGTTAATGATGACTCCCTAAAAGTTTTTTTTAATGAGGGAGGCTAAAAAGAAATAAAATACTGACCAGCGGCTGTATAAACTGAATTCTGTTGGTCAGGCTCGCCTGCTCTGACTTGTAAATCTGACATCTGTAGAAAATCCTACCAAAAGATGGTCAATTTAAAATGAACTTAATTTAGAAAGAGCTCTGCATTCCTCTCATGGTATTCCTGCCTGAAGACTGTTCCAAGCCTGGTATTCTATTTATTACTTGTTGCAGATGGGAAATTAAGGCAGGCTTCTGCAGGACTCCTCACTTGGCAGATGCTGCGAATCTGGAAGGCCATCACACTGATCTGCCTCTTGAGCAGCATTTTATGCTTCCTAATAAAATGAAATTTAAATTTTACGTACAATGATCTTTTAACTCACTAGTTGGAAAAACAGACTCTATATACAATAGATGCCTCAGAGATCTCTCGCTTATCACAAGGACGTATTCTTTCTGTGCAGATGAAGCCTGAAAATAAGCTATGGTTGTTCATGTGCAGTTGATATCCGAACCCTGCAACCCTTCTGTGGCAGCACTGCCAGTTCCTCTTCTGTCAAGCTGGACAGGGACTTGACCGTCTGGCCAAAGGCTCTCTGCCTACAGAACAGCATGAAAACCAGACCTTAGTTCTGGCGTTGCTTGCTGTAGCCACATAGCTTGGATAACCAAGGAGAGTAATTAATGAGAATTATCCATTAGGCTGTTGGTACTATTAACCTCTTCCTGTATTTCTAATATCTCTGTATGTCATATAAAATAATATTGTAAATACAAACTCTGTTGTACAGCACTAGGAAGAAAATACATTCCAAGAGACTGCTAAAGATCACAGTCCAAGGTCATTTTTAGATTAGTAGAATGCTACCTTTCAGCAAATAATGGGGATGTTTTATTAAAAAAATGAGATGTCTGTCAAATGAGTCATTTCATGGTTCAAACATCATAACCATCATGGACTAAAAACAGTAATAGAAGCAGCCAGCTCGAGATCATCTTAAAAAGGGAATCAGTGCTGGTGGGGTAGCTGCATGTATTTGGAAAAATGGAGGTGAAGGGAGAACAAAAACAAACCAGCAAACAGGCAAAAAAAAAGGAAGCAGGAAATAAAACTAGAGATTAACATGGTGGAACAAGAAGAGTTCAATTTCTCTGCAGGAAGTCAAGGAAAATTACAACTGTAAAGTAAATGTAAAGGATGTGAATCAGCAGTTCACCCACAACTATGTGACAGAAGGAGAATAAAGTAAGTGTGTCTTAGAAGAGTAATCCTGCAACTCTTTTAAGTGATGTGAGTAATCCAGATTTACTGAAGCACTGCCTTCAACTTCTGAGACAAGAGATTACAAAACTTGATAGCAGTCAATAATTAAAGAAGACAGGTAAAGAAGGAAGAAGCCTATAACTATTTAGTCTGCTGCTTTGATTAAATTTGGGAGCAGTATTATTAAGAGTGGTTTTTTTTATTGTTAGCTTTGGTCTTACATGGACTAGAAGGTGGGAAAAAAACAACCCACAACCCCAAACCCACTTATTTAAATGGGCTGAAAGTTCTGTCTTTGTAGACCAGGCAAGGACTTTCTTCAGGTGATTCACATGCACAGCTTTTAGCTATATCCTCATCTCAGGCTGTCTACAGTAATTGCACAACTAACCACAGACTGTATTTTACCCTGGTTTCTTTAAACCGTGTTCTTCAATTGTTCCTCTTGTCTCTGTCCAATTCCAAGATCCCTCAAGTCCCTTCTCTCACCACCATACCCAGTGGTTTCAAGTCTTCCTATAATTTCCTTCCCATCCTGTGTGCCCCTGTATCTTTCCCTCTCCCGAAGCAGAGTTCTCTGGTCTCTGCCACATGCAGAGTACTGGGCACATTGTATTTCCTTTTCCTCCCCTCGTAACTGCTCCACAAGATAAACCATTCACCACGTCAGCGTACCACCCTCTCGGGAAGAGGAGCTGGGTTGTGGTCACAGAAGGGCCCTATACCTTTAGCCTGCCTCACCAACCAACACTTCGGTGCCTCTTGGCCTGCATTTCCACTGTCAATACGCAGGGCCAAGGACTGCCCTCCTTTCTTTTTCTGTACAGCCATTAGCACAACAGGATCTTAACACTATCTCATATTCCTTCTGACTATCAGGAAATACTTTTTTACTGTGAGGGTGACTGAACACTGGCACAAGTTGTCCAGGGAGGTTGTGGAGTCTCCATCCTTGGAGATACTCAGAAGCTGTCTGGACATGGTCCTGGGCTCTAGGTGGCTCTGCTGGAGCAGGGGTGTTCAACCAGATGACCTCTGGAGGTCCCTTCCAACCTCAACCATTCTGTGATACACATCTACAGTTTTTAAGTAACACTAACACTATCCAGGGAGAGGATTAATGAATCATTTAAAAAAAAACCCAAAACAAATCAATCCAAGACTGCTGGGTCTGTGCTAGACAAGTAATAAAGCCTCACACAACTTTTATTTCTTTTGCTTTGGGGCTTTACGATTCTTCTGCCTTCTCCCCACCCCTTGCCCACAACATGAAACTTCAACAAAACCTACACCACTTGGACTATGTTTTGTCTTTAAACGTTTGGATGATAAATTCAAAAGCTCTTGTGCCACTGACAGCCTCAGAGATACACAACTGCCACTGTTCTGTACTGAATATAAAAAGTTTTCATAAACTTGGCTAGTGAAGAGGTGGTGGAAACCAGGGGTTTTTATATAAGTGTTCATGAATTTACGTACACATTTTCATAAACTAGGATGGAAGGTTTTTTGTGCATTCCACACCTATTTTTCTCAAGTATTTTAAGAAAAGTGTTTGGGTGCAACAGCTTGCAACTCACAGACCAAAACATGCAGATGAAAACTTGCACACATATCTGGCAAGAGGTGCCTGAGGGATGTTTATTTGTTTAAAACAAGAAACCCCAAACCTAAGAGGTTATATGAGACGTTTTTCAGAATACATTTTGCTTTCAGAAAACAAAATTACTATACCCTTTATGGTTACAGCATGTCAAACATGGCATTTCATTAAACTGTTCAATTTTGAAAATGCTTCATTTTTACACACTGCCAAAATAAACCCTTTTCCCCATCTGCATTCTTTGACTTGTAGTTGAATTGCATTCTACCATACTTATAAAAACTACACTAAATAAATCTATAACTTTAAATGCAATATTTCTCTCGACTTTATCCTGAATTAGATCAGTGTTTGAAAACAGGAACTGAGAAGGTTCCTATTCCACTTAAAATGGATCAATACTAAATTATCTTTTTGACGTTGATTGCTCCAGTTCCTGTCTCTTTCTTATCCTGCTCGCTTCTTACATCTGAAATTTCTCTGCTTTTTTCCTGTAACTGCCTCAATCTCAGACATCAGTATGATGGAACACTATGTGATTTAACCTAGATTTCTCTCAAGGCTATTTTCCCAAGCGGTGATGGCTCTTTCACCCAAGAGATCTCATTAGCATGCACATATGCACCACTGAGCCTCAGAATTTAATAACTCTATTCCCAGTACAGCCACAGATGGTATGGTATGTCATCTCAAGCAAGTTACAAACACTGTGTCTCAGTTTCTCTCAGAAGTACAATCTCACATCACAGAAACCACTCGGGAGGTCCCTAGTCCAGCCTCTTGCTCAAAAGGCAAGCAGACTCTGAAGCCTGTCCAGGTTGCTCAGGGCTCTTGTGCAGTCAGGTTTTGAAAACCTCCAAGGACTGTGACTTCAAAGCTTCACTGGGAAACCTGCTCAGCATCCTGTTCTCCTCAGATTGAAAAACATTTTGCTTATACCCAGTTGGAAGCTCTCCTTTTTCAGTGTACGGCTACTGTCTTTTTAGTCACCTCGCCAGATCTTCTGAAGTCCACCCCACAGTCATCTCATCTCCAGGCTGAACAAGCCCCACTCCCTTGGCCACTCCTCACAGGGCATGTGCTCTAGCCCCTGACCATTGTGGTGGTCCCTGCTGGACTCGCACCACTTTCCTGATGGTTTATTGGGGGTTTTTTTGGATCGGAAAACACTCAGCCTGTACTTGTACAGCAAGCAGAATTCTCTGTGTGGAATACATTCTACTTGCAAATACAGAATAGCATTTAATTGTAGCATGAGTATCAGCACTGAAGAGCTGAGCTTGAAAGGCTCACCTTTAATTACGTCCTCTTTCTAGAATAAACAATAGTAACTAAAGGGCTCCACTGCAATTAGACTATTCAAAGCCTCAGGTGGAGCACACACTCCAGTACCCAGCACCTGGCTGCATCACACCCTACAAAAACAGTGATGCTGGCCAATGTTCAAACACCTCACCAAGCAGCAAGACAGCTTCCCAAAAATGCAAACCTTAGGCAAGACAACTCACCACATTGTGCAGAAGCCTCAAAAAGTCATGTTCAGCTTCCCACCCTGCAAAGGGTACTACATTTTCAAATGCGTAAATGCAAGGGTTTTCTATGTACACTGGATCTTCTAAAACAAACTAGTATCCAGACCTTCGTGATTCAGCAACCACGTTAAGATCCACTCCAGAGATCACTGCCCTCTCCCAGTTACGATCTCCCCAGCATACTCTTTTTCCACAGTCATTCCACTGTCTCATTCTGCCCTCAAAACAGCAGAAAGCCACCATCCAAAGCAGGAGTTTGCTGAACCCCAGGAGAAAGCCACAAATTATCCAAGGATTTGCACTCAAGGAACTCTACTCTTAAAATGCCTGTGGGTTCTATTTTTATTCGTGTATATACATGTATATATAATATATACTTAATAATATATAAGCTTTATAAAAATATTTGTACACACACAGAGACACTATTTGGAAAGGGCAAACAAAATATCAACTTATTTTTTCAATGACCTCTCTAAAACTGTTGGGCAAATACTACTTTGCTGTTTTTTTCATGGTAGATTTTGTAAGGCTGCTGCACAAAGGACCCTTGCTTCCAGATGCCACATGGATCACTCAGATCGGAGCTGGAGTCTCTCTATTGTCCATTGTGGTCCAAACCTAGGCCACATGATGTCTGCTGCAAAACCCATTTCTGACTTCATTGCAGAGCTCAGTCTTATTATCTCATTCCTTTGGTATACTACATCTGTAAAATTAGGACAGATATCTGAGTTTTATAAATTAGCATGCTTTTCATCTGTAAATTCAAAGTAATTTCCGCAGAGGATAAAAAGCAGTACATAAGTAGTAAGAAAATGAATGTTGTATTATTCATATGGATCAGGTGACTAAAACCAGATAATGCTAACCTTTGTCAATCATAGTATCAATGGGAGGGGGGAAAAAAAAAAAAGGAAAAAAAAAAAAGGGGGCGGAAACAAAGGAGAAAAAAGGAATCTATGCAATAGCTAACAGAACACACCATTACTTATCCCAGCTATAGTTCTTCTGTTTTAAGTATGTCATGAAGTTTTTTGGAAGCACAGAATAAAGAAGATTTAAAATGACTAGGAGTTCAAAATGCAGTATTTGCTTTCAAAGATATTTTCCAAGTATCACAGAGAGAACTATTTTCTTTGTATGTAAGCTATTCGGTGCCTGTAGCTATTGGCTTCTGGATAGAAAATATGCATAAAGCTGACACATATTCCAAAATCACAACTGCAGAAGAGTTAAATGAAAACATTACTGGAGGTAAGTATGCTTACCATTCTTGTAATTCCCCCCTCAAATGACCATTAGCATAACAATTTATTTTATTTCTGATTTTTAAAAAATGGAAAAAAACATGCAATTAACAAAGAAAATTGATTTATTTGCATCTATAAAAACACAACTGTTAGATTACATTTGCAACTGTAAGCATTTCATTAAAATGTTTACATTTCACTAGAAATGTTTCCTTAGAAAAAAAACAACATATATACATATTACATTTTGAAATTAAACTTTTATTGAAACAGACATTCATATGTTGGAATAAATGTGCATTATAACGAAAGAAGTCTGTTGATTCCAGTAACATTTTCTTTGTTTTTACAGGGAAGTTCAGCATTTCATCTTGATCCACAGCTTCAGAAATGAACTAATTTAACTTCAGCTTTTCCCACTGAACAGAAGTTTTGTTTCCAACAGTCTCTGTTTAAGTGGTATTTTTCACACCACTATGCAATGTTAATATCCAAACTGGTTTCATTAAGCTTATCAGAAAGGAGTATTGCATCACAGAAAGACAGGAGTGAACATAAGACAAGTATTTATGGCATTAATTATAACAATACATGACAGGGCAAGATAGTTTTTCTAGATATTGCACTATATAAAGCTCCATCTGATTACAGACTTTGACACATAACAATGTTAAGCAAAAAAACCCAAAAAGTTCTCCCAATACATTTTTAAGACAAGGGGCCTCAGCTAAGTATAAATTTTTTAATCTGAAAAGAGAAATAATTTAGAAGTGTGTAAAGTATCTGCATTGTCTCTGTTCTCATCCCTCCACTGAACTCATATAAGCTGTAATGATATGTACGGACATCATCTCGTGCTCAGACAGCCAAAAACGTAAACGATACAAACAACTGACAAAGCAGTTATCACAAAGGTCTGGTAGAATACATCCTGTTTGAAATATTAAATATCATTCTTCTGGGAAATGGCTGTATTTCCAAACCAAAGCTTGGTGTTTGTTATTCAGGTCGGGAAGTGACGAGGAACAGAAAAGGAAGTGAGATACGGACCACTAACAGAACTCCTCTGTCCCACAGGTTCATTTCCGTAGCTGGGGGCTGGGGATGACACAAGCTCTTTCTGATCACTTTTTGAACTTTCTTACCTCTAATTCCAAATTCCTAAACTCACTTCAAAACAGTGAGAGATTTTCAGAGGAACACTACAAACTTTTAAGATCTTGGGTTTTTACTATTGTTCTCTCAGTTGCTGGCAATGTCTACGGAATAGATTTAGGAGCCAAACATTTCAAGACCACAGCGATCTTATTTTCAGGAAGCTGCACTACCTAACCAGTAGCACAGATTCATTGTGTAAAAGGATGCAGGGGATGACATAAGCCATGCTTCTTTTCTTAGGAAATGTTCCTCATGAACAACCCCTGTCATAAATTTTGTTTACATAAACTCAATTTCCCTGAATTTATGCTTGCAGGTACCCACAAAGCCAAATAAGTAACAGAATTTTGGGTACAATTTGTGCCTGAAACTGGAAGGTTTTCATCTGAGATTTGGTGGCATTTCATTAAAATCTTAAAGTCAGTGACAAGAAGGGAGGAGAAAATTCAGTTTGCTAGGATTTTTTTTACTTCTGATCCTCTTTTAAATAACCATACCTTAATCCAGAATGCTCTGACAGACAGCAGAAGCTGGTTGGTTTTATGACCTAGTTGCATCACAGAAAATACAAGAAAACACAAAGACTGCTCTTTGCCCAGCAGTAACTAGTGAAAGGTCTATAGAAATTTGGCTGGAGGAAGGCTATAAAGGCAATAAGGAAGCCCCTCCAAGAAAAAAAGAAACCAAACCCAAACCAAACCACCCCAAAACACCCATCTACAGACATGTCCCATAAAGTGAGAAAACCTGCTTCTCTGTCAGCAAAACAATAAGCAAATGACTACTTGTTAGTGTGGATACTAACATATATATAGCATATATGTTATATAGTATTTATATATATTCACACACACACATGGACTATAGCAACTGTAAAGCTAACACCTTTATTTCAGAAACATCTAACACCAATTACACAAAACCTAAGGGGTTTTTCTACATGGAAAATAGTGCTCATTAGTTGCTCAACAGTATTTCCCAGGTGGACCCTCTTAGTCTGTGTTAAAAGTGCCTATTTTAGTATGCTTTAGAAAAGATTAAGCTGAAGTAAAAAAAATAAATATTAACTTTAAAGTGCAGAGTAATGAAGTTCTCATAAGGAATAAATCAGAAAGCTGCTGCTTTTAAAATTCTGAACATTTACACTTTCACATTGAAATCTCTCTGCAGATACAGCTATCCAAAGGTCACCTATGATACTTATGTGTGAACCCACAGCTTCCGCACACAAAGCTGTATTTGGTAAAGACCCACCAACTTGAAAGTCCCAAGGAAAAAAAAACAAACAAAAGTTGCTACCTACCCCAGCAGAAGGAAGCAACTGCCTGAGAGTTACTGAGGGCCCAAAGAGCTTTGGGGAAGACTTAATCTATTGACTGGACTCTGCAAAATGTCTGAAGACTTCAACTATGTTCGGAACCATCTTTGGCTCTCCAAAGATCTATTGTAGGGAGAAATGTTAAAATACCACATATGGTTTGTTTGTTGGGAAACTGGGTCATAAAACACCCTATTGTACTGGCAGTTACCAAAGTGGAAAATTAAATGTGGACTGAGAACCTTCACTAAAAGTATTCTGTATTTTGGTCAAGAATGGAAGTATCATCCCAACAGCAGAAGTTGTAACGGTTGCCCACAGTAAGTATGGAGCCACTTTCACAACACACAATAATACTGACCGGTGATTTATGCAGAGACAGTATTAGCATTCTTAATTTTTAAACTCCTTTATAAGTGGCATATTCCAGTGCATAAGACTATTGCTGTCTGCAAAACCTTTTTTGAAGCTGTTGTTCCCATGATGCATCCCCTACTCTTCGTGCACTCTTCCTCCCTTCCCCAATTAATTTCCTATTAGTGTCCGCATCAGAGGTTACTGGGCAAATTTTGGTGAGATCAGAGTATTTCTATGCCACATCATCAGCATATTTTGGCCACAAACGCTCTTTAATAAGCCCTAGGAAGATTATCTACTTGAGAGTAATCCTGTGATGGCAGAAAGAGTGGCAGTCTTCACGACACTGTGCCAGGAAAAGCAGCAGAACGAGACCACCAAAGAACTAGCCCAAAAGCTCATTCGATGAATCTTTATTTTCTGGACATTTCAGAGAATTTAGCTTTAAACATTAATGTCAACTGCTTTACTAACATCTCTTGCTCAAATCTTTGCAAGTTCTTCATAATAAAATTTCGAATGTGGAATTCTGCTGATCCTTTTCCATTCTTAAGTGTTTCCGTTTACTTCAATTCCAGAATGCCTCTCCAGACTTTTTCTTCATAAAAGAAAGCTTCATAAAATGTTGTAATATTTTTCACGTTCACACTTGCAATCCAGATCTATTTACTGTCCTACAGAAACAATGTCTGTAAATATAGTGGAGAAGGGGAAACAAATGTCCCATATATTGCTGTTTTGGAGATATGAACTTTTTTCAGTCTATGAGAATTCACTCTTTATATATATAATCTCACATCCTTCAAACCTCACTTGAAGCTGAGGGTTTTCCAGCAATGAAGTGATATGAGTAATACATTTGTCGGATGTGGTTTATTTTTCCCCCACCCTCCAAAGAACTGCATAGGCAGTAGAAGTTCCTTGTGGAGAGAGGAAAAATATTTGTTTCCAATGCATTTATATCAGAGAAGGCAAAGTTCAAAGAGCATATCTTGCACTTAACCTCAAAGGTATCAAGTTTTACAATGGCCCTCAGTTGCTTTTTTGGTCTGAGATCTGAGAATAAACTTCCAGACTAAAAGATCCAAATATCTCTACAGCTACATGACATAATTTGTTTCAATATCGTTAATCCTGGATGGATTGCATAGCCTTTTCTACTAAAGCTACAGATGATGCTACTGTACTCAGATGTGCTTCTATTAATGCTCCAAAACACGTAAGCTCCAAAAAAGCTTATTCAAGAGAATTTTGCACACAAGTAGGTGTAGGTCTGCAGTTCTGAGGAAAATATGGAAATGGCTTGACGTCCCTTAAGAGCACTCATTTGCTTTTGGAATTTCGATCTGTACAGAGCATCCGCTCCTAGCATGCTATTTTAGGACTGTTTTAATCCTTCTTCAGGCATGTTCATCCCCTGATAACAGTGTAAGAACTTGTATGTAGCTACTGTTAGACCAGTATTTTTGACCTGGTTAATAGATGTTTGCAAGTCTTATTTCTAGGCAAGGAAAGCAGTACTAAGACCTTGAGCAAAGTTAAGGCAGATCCTGTATTTCAGCCTCAGCTGCAAGAATTAACAGCTCTGTGCTAAGGAAATCGTAGTCAAGTAATGTGCTTCCGTCAGTATCTGGACAGGGTCGGGAGGACTTGTTCCCCAGCGTACAATTAGCCAGATGTATTTTGTTTGTTTGGCAGTAGGAACAATAAGCTCAAATTGGTAGGCTATCTGGAAACAAACATCATCCAGGGCAGATCAGGATTCCAAGGTAGTATGAAAAACCTGTTTTCTGGAACTTGTAGTTTGTATCTTGCTTACGTGCTCAGTGTCAAACCGATCACCAAACCTGAGGTCAGGAAGAAACTACAGCTCAAGCTGAGCTCAGGGAATCCATTACCTTCTAGAGAACGGCATTCCCACTAGGAACACCTAGGCACACAGATCACAAAATGGATTTCCCATAACTGCAGGCAATGTGAGTAACGATACAGTCTCATTTGTTGTGGCACGCTGTTCTAAGGACTTAAATACTTTGGTCTGAGTTTTATAAATGCAGCACATTCAGTGGAAGTGTGACATTTCACCACTTGTTGTTTGAGGAAGATGTCACTAGAATCTGAGGTCTGCCTTGGCTTTGAAATGAGTGCACATGAAGAACCTGGCCCTATCAAACCCATGCCAACACCTACACCAGGGCACAGCTCCATGCTAAAAACTCAACTGATACTGTTCTTCCTCCACACAATTTCATCACAAAGACTTAGGAAATTAAAAAAACACTATCTCTTTTGCAGATCCAACCTGGGAATTCAGAGGCCTGATGCACAAAAGGCTGTGAAGGCAAAGGAGAACAGCAAGGCACACTGTTTACGTGCAGCTGGCCAGTTTCCAAGTTTTTATTCTCTTTTTAAAGAGCTTGGAGCAAATTACACTAGTCCTCATTAAAAACTGGTTTTGATTACGGGAGCACAGAAATTGCAACCAAAAAATCCCTTTATATTCTGGGCAGTTTTGCACTTGAAAAAAACTTTAAAAGCCCTTTCTGTTTTGTTCTTTGTTGCTGTTTGGAGCCGCGGAGGGAAGGCGACCACGACTGGAGTTTGGGTGCTGGTTTGGGGCGGGGGGAGAGGCAGCTCTTTGTTCCTTTATTTAAACCAGCCCAAGTTCCAAGGCGAAGTTCGCTGTAACACACAATTAATTACCGGGCTCTGCAAACACGCTGCGGCACAAGCACGGCCAAACCTCCGACTGCACCCCCGCCGAGCGCTCCTCGCCCGGCAGCGCTCTGGGCTGGCGAGCCCGCTGCAGCCTGCCGGGCTCAGCCTGCGGCCGGCGGGGCCACAGGAGGTGCGACCCCCTTCACACAGAACAACTTCCCACACGCTCCGAGGGGGAGCCCCGACCTCCCCCGCAGGCAGCGGCTGGGGACAGGCAGCGGGAGCGGGCGGGCAGCCGGGCTCAGCGCTCCCGGTGTGTGTCCCCCCGGCCCCTGCCCCAGCCAGTCGCTCTTGCTCGCCGCGACTCGCGGGTCCGGATGGGACACCGCAAAAAGAGACGAAAGCGCCTTGAAAGCCGAGCTGGACGCGGTCCAAGCGCTGGCGAGCTAAAATTAAAAAACAAATAAAACCCCGAACCACCACAAAACCCGCCCCAAGTAGGGAGAAGCAGCGCTTTAACGCTCGTTCTCCTGTCAGCCATTTTAGAAGCGGGAGCGAAGCGGGGCACACCGCTGCGCAGCTCTCCCTGCCGGCCCGCTGCGGGTCATCGCCGCGGGGGAACCGCATGTGACGAGCAACACCGGCCCGGCGGCCCCCGTCCCTCGGCACCAGCTCGGCCCCGAGCCGAGCGCAGTGCAGCGCCCGCCGCCGCCGCGCAGCCGGGCCGGCCCCAGCGGCTCGGTCCCCCGCTGCCCTCACCTTGGCGTCCGGCGGCACGATCAGCACCTGGCTGTTCTCCTCCTCCTTCTTCGCCGCCTCCTTCTGCGCCAACGCGGAGTTGAACGACACCTTCACCATGGCCGCTCCTCAAAGCCCCACACGCAGGAGAAGGAGCCCGGACCGGCGGAGCTTCGAGGGCCGCCTCCTGCCTTGTCGCCCCACCGCTGCCACCTCGCCGCCGATGCCGCCCCCGTCCCCTTGTCAGGCGGCGGAGGAGGAGGAGAGGCGGGCCGCGGCCTGCGGCGGGGCGGGGAGAGGAGGAGGCGGTGCCTGACAGGCCGGGCGGGGGGGCAAGGGCGGAGGTGCGGGCGGCCCGGCCCGGCGCGGCCGGGCGCGGTGCGGTGAGGGCCCTGCGGGGTCGGGCCGTGTCGGCTGCTGAGGGCTGTGTGCCCTGCGGGGCGCACCTCGCTGCTGGTGCCTGGCTGTGTCCCAGGGCGGCTTCCGCTGCAGCGGCCTGGTGCCCCCAGCCTGGCCTCGGCGGGGAGCCCCGCGGCGGCCCGGCCCCCGCAGCCCCGGGCCTGGCTCCTCGGCAGAGCCTTCGGGGCAGGCCCACTCTTCGCCCCGGGCTCGGCGGAGCCCGGCAGGGCCTGGCAGGCTGCTGGTTGTGGCCTCGTGTGGGTGTGCCACCTTCCTCGGGGAGCCAGGGGTGGCACAAGCGGTTTGGATCACCCGGTGCAGCGTCTGCGTATCTAAAGTTGCCATTTTAATGAGATTTTTATTAAAGGAAAATTTATGGGTGTTACAGTCAGGAAGAAAATGCCAAAAATGCTATATAGGCTTAGTCTGGAGCAGAGGAGGCTGAGGGCAGACCTCATTGCTCTCTACAGCTACCTGAAAGGAGGGGGTAGTGAGGAGGGGGTTACACCTTGCTTACTCAGCAGTGTAACCATGACAAATCACTTGCTGTGCCCGTAAATGACACATTTTCACTAACACTGCTAACATATATATATATATACAAGTATATTTATATTTACCAGTACAGGTTGGGGGCTGACCTGCTGGAGAGCAGTGTAGGGGAAAGGGACCTGGGGGTCCTGGTGGACAGCAGGATGACCATGAGCCAGCAATGTGCCCTTGTGGCCAAGAAGGCCAATGGCATCCTGGGGTGTATTAGAAAGGGGGTGGTTAGTAGGTCAAGAGAGGTTCTCCTTCCCCTCTGTTCTGCCTTGGTGAGGCCACATCTGGAGTATTGTGTCCAGTTCTGGGCCCCACAGTTCAAGAAGGACAGGGAACTGCTTGAGAGAGTCCAGCGCAGAGCCACAAAGATGATGAAGGGCGTGGAACATCTCCCTTAAGAGGAAAGGCTGAGGGAGCTGGGTCTCTTTAGCTTGGAGAAGAGGAGACTGAGGGGTGACCTCATTAATGTTTATAAATAAGTAAAGGGTGAGTGTCATGAGGATGGAGCCAGGCTCTTCTCAGTGACATCCAATGATAGGACAAGGGACAATGGGTGCAAGCTGGAACATAGGAGGTTCCACATAAATGTGAGGAAGAATTTCTTCACAGTGAGGGTGACAGAACACTGGAACAGGCTGCCCAGAGAGGTTGTGGAGTCTCCTTCTCTGGAGACATTCAAAACCCACCTGGACATGTTCCTGTGTGACCTGACCTAGGTGTTCCTGCTCTGGCAGGGGGATTGGACTAGATGATCTTTTGAGGTCCCTTCCAATCCCTAACATTCTGTGATTCTGTGATTCTACATGAAAACTATAAAGTACTTTAATAAGGTTATCTTAAGCTACAGTTTCCCAGGCTACTAGTATGGATTTTTTAATTTTCTTTTATAAGTAGAACTTTATTGTCCCATTCCCAGATTGAGAAAAGCACCAAGATGACACCTCTGCTCCCATTTCAGTGGGGATCTGCACAAGTATATTGTGTATTCAGGACAATATTTAGCATGCAAAGGCTGCAGTTCAGAGTTTTGTTTTGCTTTGTTCTCCTTCATGACAGATATTCTTCACAGAAAGATGGATATGCAAAAGACAGTCAAGGCTACAGCATGGCATTCTATTATCTATGTCAAAGTATATTTAACTCTTTCCCCAGGTAGCATACACTCTTACCTTTCTGGATCAAATATACTCTGTCTGCTTCTTGAATCATCATGGTGGCTGACCACAGCTAATTTAGAGCAGCACCCTTATGGTGTCACCACTTCTGACCTTTTGAATAGCAAAGATTTAGGATATTTGGGGTTCTTTCTATTAGAGAACAGAGTAAGAATAAAGCACGAGAAGAACCTCTCAGCCTACTTCCAAACTGTGCTTTGCTTCTACGTGCTTGCTTTCAGGCTGGGATTTCACGGGCAGCTGAGCCGATCTGACGGTCCATTCCTCCCAAAGGAAATCTTGCCTCATCTTCTTCCTCCTCTTGACCTTCATCTTCCCCCTCATCTCACTCTTCATACTCCCAGCAATCGCACCTAGTGCCTGCGCTACATGTATGACCTGTGCATATCTTAAGTTTTTCTGGGCTAGTTTTCTGCTGGGTTGGCGAGTTATGTCTCTTCAGAGAGATATCAGGACCAGCACCAGTGGAAACAGTGGACCTGTGAGGCCAAGAATGGTGGGGAGGAAAGCTTCCCCACTTCTGCAGAGATACAGTATTAAATCAGTATTAAATCAGCCCATCGCATCTCTCAAAACCACAGCCTCGGTTTTTCTCAGGCAAGTAGGTGCATCTCAGTTTATATCCGGACGACTGACTTGTTCTTTCTCACATTTCTGCCCCTTCTCTCTCACATACAAGGCTTCAGTTCCTTCAGTCCCCTGCCCTGTTGTTTATGAGATCTCAGGAACGCCCCTTAGGAACAGACAACCTTCGCTGTTTGACCTCTGTGTGTGTGTCCGTGTGCAGAGGTTTTCCATTGTTTCAGCTGATACTGAAAAGGGGGCTTTTCATTGATTCCTTGTTTACTCTGAGTGGAAAATGGTTATTGCATCCATCATGACTGGGAGTTGCTTTCTCTTTCTGATGCTTAAAATGCCACCGTGCTCCAAGCCGTACCTCTGCTTGCCCATCTACATTTCAAAATCAGCCTACATGCCATCTCTCACAGTGGGATCCTAAGTTTCTAATGCCTGTACTAGACAATCTGTGGATTTAAACACATAAAACTGCAGAGGGCTTTAAATAACAATATTGTCTTCTAACAAAGGATGCTATTTTGAGATGGAGAATGTAGTTGTTTTTAAAGTTTCTTTTATAGAGCTTTTAAATGCACCTGAACGTGGAAAGTTCCATCGTGTCATGGTATTTTTTAATTGTTTCTTCTACTCCTTGTTTCTTGTTAACTGCATGATATTTTGATATGGTGTGTCTTACTTCTCCCTCAACCATTCTTCCCAGTTTTATGTCTATACATATCTGTCTATCTCTGTCTAACTATATATATCATTCTCATTTCTTGGGGCAGAGGGAGGAGACAAGCAAAAGTTATTTCTCTGACAGACATTTCTTCAGCTTGCTTTCTTAGCCAGAAGTTGAAATCCATTTACACTCTTTCAAGGCTTTTCACACCACGACTCTTCCTCTCTGTCCTACTATGCCTTCTACTCCACTTCTTCTCCGCACGGCCTCCTCAGCTTCACCTAAGAGAAGTCTGATCTGCCAGATTCTTTCCCAAATGGCCTGCAAAAAAACTTGCTGTCACACTGTACCTTTTGTGCGATCCCTGAATTAATGTGCAAGGACTAAGAGTAGACTTAATCTTAGATAAGTTAGTACGCAGATAAGACTAGTAGTTTTACTTGTATAATTCCAGTAACAAAACTCTGTACTGGGAGTGCCACTTTATCAGCAAAACGATTTTTTTTTTGCCATTGTTCGATGGCAATGTCGATGCTGATCTGAGAATTTTTTTCCAGGTCGTTTGTTTTGGTTAGATGGGGGAATATGGCCAGGGCAACATTTTTTTTTACTTTTGTCCTGAGTTAAATCTGCTACCACCTCCAAATCTACCTTTCCTGTAACAACTCAAAACGAAAAGACCAACGTAAATTACTGATGGCTAAAGCAAAAGGGGAAAGATGGCATTTACTATTGTAAATAGGAAAGATAACATATCAAAAGGCCTATGAGTCTGTTTATCAGCCTTTATGTTCTTCTTAATATCCCAGAGCCCACTGAAGTTGGCAAACCAAATGGTACATAAATCTTTGCCATTCTTTAGCTTGCAGATGGTTGGGATTGCAGACTGTTGGTGTTCTCACATATTTTGGGACCCAAACGTTACAGCAGAATCCCCAATTTTTATTAGTCTCTAGGCAATATTTTAATCTAAATCTTAAAAATAACATAATTTTCACAATCTGTCTAAAATGTAGCCACTACAACAAAGCATGGAATAAGCTTAACAAATCTATTTCAACTTGGCTTGTGCCTCCCGGCACCTCAGTCATCCCTGCTTTGAGTAAAGCCCATTAGAGTGTGTAAGTGGCACCACAGCAATGAGTTATGCCATAATCCAGCAAGCTGCTTTGCATGGACAGCTTCTGCACCCACGTGGAGCCCCGAGGTCCATCAAGACACAGCAGCATGCCTGACTGGGACTGTACTTTGTCTGGTGGGAAATTACCATATGCAGTATGCAGAAACGTACCTGTGTGTTCAGTACCCAGTTGCACACTCTTAATTTCAAAGAACTCTTTGCAACATGAGCCAGATCCTCCCTCATTTGAGGCAGTGGAAGGACTCTCATGCTCTTCTCTTAAAGCTGATCCTGTGCTCAGGTTAAATACATAGGTTTTTACCTCAGTTCTAACTGGCTGTCATCTATGAAGTGCCAGGCTGCAGGAAGGCAACCTTTACATTAATTTATCAACCTTTTATTTGCTCATTAAGCATCAGTGATTTGACCAGTACTGAAGAAGACTCAAATTAAAGACTATTGCTGCTCCAGGGATTTTATAATCTAAATCAGATACAGAAAGAAAAAATCCTCAGGGAAGCTAAGGACACAGAATAACTTTGAAGGCTCACTCTTTCCCCTTAAGCTCTTTTCCTTCTCTCATTTCCGTTCACAGAAATAAAAATTGTGTGCAAGCCCTTGTCCTCTAGTATCCTAGCAGCTGCTATTTTCTCCTTACCAGTCCAACAAATGTGACTTCCCCATTTTTATACATTAAATACACACTGCAAATATCTTTTGTCTTTTAGGCTTTATTGAGCTGATATTATCACTCCTTTTTGCTTTGTCCATTAGCACCCAAGACTGCCAGAACTGTTAGGTGCAGGTGGTTAATGTACCCCAGGAGGCTAAAAATGAATTCAGCTTGCTCCATTGCAATGTATCCTAGCACAGAGTGCCATAGTCTCAATTTTCTGTTTGGGCCTCAGGAGTTTCTTGTACCTGTCCTTTTGTCTGCTTTTCTGCTGCATCAAACACAAACTTCCTCACTTGGCCTTCCAGGCCTTCCTTGGCTGGCGCACGGCCCTGTCCATATTGCTCATTAAATCTCATGGCTGGTCCTACAGATCGTTACTGGTGCAAACTTTCTTTTCTTTGGCCCTAGGTCACCCACACATGGAAGGAACTGTCCTGTCCATCAAAACCCATAGTACTGCTAAAGTTACTTGTTTTTGTAGCCCAACAGAAGAACTGTGTCTGTGGCAGCTGGGTCACCACAGATTTGTAAAGTTGCCCTTATCTCACATTTCCCAGTCAGATCACTAAGATCTTGCACATTTGCACTCAACGCTATGGTTTCTCTCTTCACTGGGGCAAATAGTGTCTATACAGAGGAGAAGATGAAGCCATGCCAGAAGCACTGAGTCTGCTGGATGGACCAACACTGTGAGGCCCTACTACTACTGTTCCTCTGCAGTCCTGGGATTCAGGATACAGCCTCCTGTCCACCAATGTGCACATAAGATGAGAACTCTGCTGAGGTGAAGTGACAGGCTTCTCACCTCACTAGTCCAAATCATCTTACTATTGCTCTGCACCCTTGTTTTCATCCCTTTTCCCCCCATTTCTTGTATCACTATGTTCCCATAGCTATTCTGGACGTGCAAGTATCTTTTCATCAACCTTGTGTGTGAGCATGCACACAGTGCTTTCTGCAACTAGCTAACCAGCCCAGTGCCCCTAGGCACTCTTGTGATATATATACCATTCAGATGGCATCCTCTGTGTGTTTGGGGGTTGGAAGTAAGCAGGAGGGTAGAATGTCAGGGGTATGGGATTGGAACAAAATTCTTATTTACCAAATTTGTGAAAATTTCTATAAGGCAAGTTCTTGGGGGTTTTGGGGGGTTTTTTGTTTTGTTTTGTTTTGTTTTTTCCTTACCTATAGCTTTTGTTAGTTTTGTTGATTTTCAGATCTCTTCTATGCTTACCAGCATTTAGCAAAGAAGTAAGGAACTGACCTTTCCAGCCTGATGCTATAAGATTAATTCTACCTAGCAACAGTTGGTTTTTAGGATAAACTTCTGCAAAGCTGCATGAGTTACACAATAGAAAGCACGCAAGGCTCTATCCTGTTTAAACAGGTTTCAATGTGGTTGGCTCACAATGCTCCTCAGAGAACAGCAAACTTGATGTCTTGTGTTGAAGGGTTAATTTCTCTGCTGCTGCTCTGCCACACCTAAGACAAACCTTCTTCCCAAACAGCAGGAGTCAGAGGCTGCACCCAGATGTGCCTGTTTAAAGCATCACCCTATATCTTCAGAAGTTTCACATTACACCAAATTTTGGACAACTGCATGTTATCTGCTACAGTGGCACCCCCATTGATTCCTATGAGACAGGCCTTGGTGTGGTCATAGAAAAACTGGATCCAAAAGTAAAATTCTTTTTTTTTTTTTGATTACTGCACTTGCTTAGTGGATGAGCTTGTCCTGGATCAGCTCTGAGCCGCTCACTGTTCAGCTGCACAATCCCTGGTGGAGTAGAGGGGGAGGATCACCTCCCTTGACCTGCTGGCCACACTCTTCTTAATGCACCCCAGGATACCGTTGGCCTTCTTGGCCACAAGGGCACATTGCTGGCTCATGGCTAATTTGTCCACCAGGACAAATCCTGAATGGATTTGTGGAAAGATGTTTACTGCCCAGAAAGGCTCATCTTTTCCCTGGTTATAGAGACAAAAAAATCAATAACATGCAATCTCTCTCCAGCATTTTTCTCTTTGATATTATTTAAAGCTATGGAGCTAACAAATTGAGTTTCCTTTATATTTTTGAGGCTGGTTAGTGAGGTAGTGATACGATTACAAGGATGAAACACTGAAGAAGATGAAAGAAATATAAGAAATATTTCTTAGTTTCTGAGGAGATCCCTGTGATCTGTTGTTATGAACTTCTCTGTGTCCAAGATAACACAGCATTGGCTGCATCAACACAGGGTAAACCAAGCTGTAGCAAGGTGACTACCTACTTGTTCAGGATGGCCCAGACTCTGCACTAGGGAGACAGATTATGCAGGAAAAGTAAAGGTAATTTGTAAGGAAATGCCAAGACAGAGAGAAAACCATAGTCTCAATCTAAAAAAAATTTTCAACTCTCTCCTCTGGGGAAGGTTAGACAAAAAAAAATCTGTCTTTCTGCCTATTACTTTTTTCTGTAGTTACTGAAGTCAAGAGCAATATTCTCACTGACTGAAGATGTGCAATTATGAGTCTTGACTGCCTTAGAGATAAATCATCCATCTTCGCTCTGCTAAAAAAGGAGCTTACAGTCCCCTTTCAAGATTAATAAAATTTATGTGCTAAGAAACACCTGGACATTTCTGGAAGCAACAGAGAAGAACACAAAGGTTTTTGCACAAATGGCATCACTTTCTTGACAAGAATCCATCATTAAAGGCATGGGTTAATGTTTTTACATAGGTACCTTGTTAGCAAACCAGTTAGTTTTCCTTTAGTCTTAAATAATTCATAGCACAAGAATTAGATTCCTAAATAATACTGCCCCTTCTGAGTGGAAACAATTAAAAAATCGGTTAAAATTAGAAAAGTTTATGAACAATAAATTCCTTATATAGATTGTAAATGGAAACATAGTATTTAACCTGTCATCTGTGATCAAACCCGAGGCTACTTGTATATTGGTGATTATCTCTACCAACATGCAGCTTGCCACAGAAGCAAGATCCTAATATGAAAACCATGGATCATTTCCGTTGCCTTTTCTCCAGTAAGACTGCCCTTTGCTTTCAATAAAGAATCGTCGGAGTAAAGACAATAGGAGCAGGTCCCATATTTGAAAAACACGAACAAACACAAATAAATACAAACCAGGAATGACAGAGAAGGAGCCAAAAATAAATAAACCAGAGGAAAAAGAGCAAGAGAAGCAGACAGTTTAATAAGACTGGGAGCATGGTTATTAAGACAATTTTCATGGTAGTTTTAAACGCAAATTAAGAAAGTGATAAGTATTGCAGGAAAAAAAAATAAATGGGTAGATGTGTTTTGGCATATCATGCTTTTCTTGGTATGCATGGGGGCTATTGCCTTGTTTTGGTTCAGGAGGCCTAAAGAGATGTTCTTTGAATATATCGCATTATCGTATTTGGTAACTCTGTGTTTTCTCCTGTTTTGTACAAGTTACGGGCTGAGTTTGTGAGTCCTAAACTCAGCCTCATGGTACCTCTGTCTTCTGTAAAGCAGTGACTTACGAACATCGTTTCCATTTATTTTTTGAGTTTCAGGGAGTATTCTTGGCACAAGTGGGCAGAACTCTCTTGATTTTGGTAAATATTTAATAATAAAGAAGGAAGAAAAAAATGAAGAGAGTCCAGAGCCTTTTCCACGTGTTTATCAGAACTACCTCAGGTACTTTTCTAAGGGTAGAGTGAACTGAAAATCCATTCACACCTTCCAAGATAACAGTGGCCATCCATCCCCTCTGTTTGTCCTTTCAATACAGCTGGGACACACCCACACTCTGAAAAATTCCTCTCCCAGACAGGAAAAAACCCCCACTAAAATAATGGGGGAATTGGTATGAATCCAGTCCTGGAGGTAGGGAGGGAAGGAGGTGGGGGAAGCCTGAATTGAAAATTTAAAAAAAAGAGCATAAAGTCCTTAGCACAAAAAGCAAGCACAAAGTCCTTAGCATCAGGAAATCAGGGTCAACTGAGCCATGAGTAGGAAAAATGCAAGGAAGGCAAAATCCTTGCACTGGGTAGGAGGGTAGATGGCAAGGGAAAATGGTATGGACAGAGAGCTTTTGGTGTGGAAGAGAACTGAGCAGAAAAACTGGGGTACACTGGTGTGTGTGTCTCTGTGGAGGATGGGTGGTAGGAGGGATTATGGTGCTTTTTAAGTAGGGAGCAGGTGAAGAGGGACACTGAGCTACCAGCAAGGTAGTAAAATAATGACCGCATGATGTCTTAGGTATGAAACATGGGCCTGAGGGAACCCTGAAACTGAAATGGGACATGTCACATAGGGAAGTTTTCTGTGCACAGTATGAAAGGTGGCTTTAAGAAGAGCAAATCTTACAGATTCATAGAGTGAGGCAAAGCAAATGGGGATTGGGTCTTTCCAGGAACTGGCTCCTCTGAGGTCACTTTGCTTTGTCATAAATTCCCCCACATTGCCTTAAGGTGACTGCAGACAGTAACCTGCTGTCCTCAAAGGGCTCTTCAGTCACTGAGGTGGGAACATTTTTCAGGCAGACCTTCACATAAGATGGTTAATGCTAGCCACTTCCACAGCCACCATGGACATGAACTTGCCTCCTGGCTGTCCATGTCCTCTGGGTAGCCGTGTGACACTTTGGAGAAGGGTGAACTGGGGCAGCACATTCCCATAGCCTCAACAGCAATTTTTTATGAGTGATGGCAAGTTGTGTTCAGTCTGCCCAGCACTTTGGGAGTGCATTCATGCAACAGAATGAACAGACGCTGAAAAGACAGTTTACAGGGAGCAATTTCTCAGTTCTCCACCAAACCAGTAACCCTGCACACATGGCCTGTCCATCCATACTCCAGTATGACCCATTTTCTCTCTCTGACAATGTAGAGGCATTAGTATCTTTTCAAGATTCTTTTGCATTATTGTCAAACAACGGTTTGTATATTTTTCTGATCTAACAAATTCAGTTTGGGTATATACTTGCACTGTTACTAAAACACATCCTGAACTGCACAGTGTCAAACAGCTTTCTCTCCACCACAGAGCAACCACCAAATACTCAGCGACACAGAATGTTTTTTTTTAATACTGTGGTTATAACCACTGACTTCATCAAACAGGTTCATATCTGCCTCAGGAAGCACCAGCACAGGAGCAAGACTATGCTCTCAGTACCATCACAGACTGGCTGTTTAGTGCTTGGAGAGAGATACAGGAAAGGCTGATCTGACTGGGAACTTTTCCTACCTGTACATGCTACAGGCAGAGGCTCCCTATTAGGGGGCGAAGCAGTAGAAATCTTTAGGGGTGGTAGGTTTGAGAGGTCTGATACAGTGTGGCTATAGCACTTTCATAAACCTAGGCCACAAAAGTCCTGTGTAGGAGCCTTTGAGAAGGAGACACACTACAGCGAGATAATTAATGAGAAGTCAGGGAAGTAGTTTTTGTTCCCCATCCCTGCAGATTTTGCTGCTCTGAGTATAATGTTTTACTCATTTAGGCAGAGGGAGTAGGATTACACAAAATATGATTAAACATTAGAAATAGAGAAGAGCAATTAGGATCAATCAGATTGCATGCGTTTTTAGAAATAGGACACCATAGTGCTATATGCTGTACGGACACAAGACAGAAGGTCCCTGCCTCTCAGAACTGAGCAGTTAAGCTTAAAACTGGAGACAACAGACCAGAACTGACAAACCAGACAGGACAACAACCTGGGCATCATGACAGACTTGCATGACAGTATAAGCACTGTTGTCAGCTCTTCTCAAAAGATAGTTTTGGGGAATGTAATGAAGTACTTGAGGGACAGTGTAAGATAACAAGCTTACTCATAAGAAAGTCTTCCTGGGAGAAAGATGTGGGGTGCAGAAAGCATGGAGATCTCTGCCTGTCGAACTGAGCCATGGCATTAGCAGATTCAGTGCATACATTTGTTATGGCCGTGTAGCCTCTTTGAAGGACACCTGAACTAGCTTTTTCTTGGCCTCATCAGTTCAACTGATAAAAGAAGTAGTTGAATGAGGGAAGAGGGAAGAAAGAGAAAGAAGAAATCCACATCTGCTGTGTAATGAGAGCCAAGCCATGGGCTGGCTGGAAATGTGACAGCATGTTGCAAGTACACACTCCTCCCCACTTTGAATCAATCCCATTTTTTTCCTCTGTGGCTGAGATCAAGGCTGGATGGGGAGAAGGAAATGGACCTTTACAGAAATGCAGTGTTTTGCCTGTCTTGTGACCAGGCACATATGTAGCTCTGAATCTGAATAGTGTCGTTCAACAAAGTAGGATGTGTCAGTAAATTCCCCACTGGAACTGCTTTTATTCAATCCACTTCAAGTTCTTGCATGGTACCCATTGACTTGATCCTGAGAGGCTTTGTCATAAATGAAGCATTTTGCATTTCCAACTTGGGACATGGCAGAAAACAAACAGGTTTTCTACTTAGGAAAAAAAAAAATAACCATAAGCAGGAAGAAAGGACATTCTGAGCAGTCCTTTCACAATATCTCCAGGCAAAGAAGGGACCTTTTTTTGTCCCTTAGCACTTCTCCCCTCAGAGCTGAAGGACAGCCTTGACCCATGGGAGCCCCCCTTTATTCTCCAGCTGTTAAGCTTGGATGGACTCTTCCTTCCCAGTTTTCTTGAGATGCCACGATTGGCAACCAATGTTTAGTGCCCACTTAAAAGGGCAAAGACTGGTTATGGTGGTGAGATGCTTGTGAGACAGAGGTGATGGATGAAGTACAAAAGAAATATCAAAATAGGTCTACATAGCATATGCACAGTATGCAAACTTTTTGGCTGTCCCAGATGGATCACCTTGAAGCAATTTCCTGATGTAAATTAGCTCCCCTTGAAACAACTCAGAAAAAATGCCAGTCTGCTGCAGGAAAACTGAAATATATCTCACAGATGAAGAGTAATAACGGAAATACAAACTGAAAAAAACTGTGATCTGTATGTGAGTATCAGGGATAGGAAAAATGTGGCTGTAGAGAGAGGTTATAGATCAACTGATCATAGGAAGGAAATTTGTTGGGTTTTCAGATTTACTATCACAAGTTGCTTTCTAAAAAGGAGAGTTTAAATTGTACAGCGTATTATTTTGCAACTGTAATATGAACAGGTAATATCATAGTATCCAGAGTGATTCTGTAGCAGCACACAAACAAAAATGAGGGAAAGAATGATCCTGGAATAAGATCAAAACCCTGAATCAAAAAATGTGCCCTAGTTCCATATTTGCCAGGAAATTCCTTTATGTGGACTCCAATGCTAATGGAAGTTTTTCAACCTACACATTTATTATTTTTTGTAACAGCCAATGTGTAGGGTCCTATGGGTTTCAGGGTGTGTCCCTCCTCTGTCCTTCTGCTATCCCTGTCCTCACTCCTGTTGTGATCCTGTGCCTGTCCAGATGGACACCAGTTGGAGCACACTGTAGATCCTTCTTTTCCCATACACCTGAATTTCTTTCCAGTGGAAACCAGGATGCAAGAAGGGGGGAAAAAACTGTACATCAGAACCTTATCCCCAGTGCAGTTACAATGTGGCCAGGGTACATTTTCGGAACTGAAAAGTGTCTGGTCCCACAGTTTTAGACACACCCAGACGGTACAAGTTGCCTCCTCCTCTACTCTACCCTGTTGAGGCCACATCTGGAGTACTGTGTCCAGTTCTGGGCTCTCCAGTTTGAGAGAGACAAGGAACTACTGGAGAGAGTCCAGTGGAGGGCTAAAACGATGATGAGGGGACTGGAGCATCTCTCATAAGAGGAAAGGCTGAGAGACCTGAGTCTGGAGAACAGAAGACTGAGAGGGGATCTCATCAATGCTTATAAATATCTTAAGGGCGGGTGTCAAGAGGATGGGGCCAGACTCTTTTCAGTGGTACCCAGTGACAGGACAAGGGGCAATGGGCACAAACTGGAACACAGGAAGGTCCATCTGAACATGAGGAGAAACTTCTTTACTGTGAGACTGGCAGAGCACTAGAACAGTCTGCCCAGAGAGGTGGTGGAGTCTCCTTCTCTGGAGACATTCAAAACCCGGCTGGACGTGATCCTGTGTGACCTGCTCTAGGTGAACCTGCTCTGGCAGGGGGGGTTGGACTAGATGATCTCCAGAGGTCCCTTCCAACCTTGAACATTCTGTGTGACTCTGCAATTCTGTGATAACAGCTTTCAAAAATTAGGGATTAAACTGTGTCTCTTACTGCCCTCCTCTGTAAAACAGGAATAATACTTCACAGCAAAGCAAGGAATGCTGACAACATCAGCTCTTCATGATCAGATAAGTGCACCAAGAGAATAATTATTTGTCTGTAAGCACTTGATTCGCAGGTGGTGTTAATATAGATATTCTGCACACTTAAATGTGAAATGGCTGCTGTTACAATTCAAAGGGCAAAGGAAGTTTATGGAAAATTAATAGGTAAATGTCTGGCTGAGATTTCTGTTAATTAAAACATGTAATTATTAAAACAACACAACACTGGGAACTGATTCATGACCATCTGTCCATGGTAATAATAAGTATATATTCATAGTATTGCATCATTTGAGTAATTACCATAGTTGAACAAACCTTTTGAAAGAAAGATAAACCCATCAAATGTAAGTTCTTTGTGTGAGCAAAATAAAGACACCAGTGCTCAGTCAGGACTGGGCCTCTAAGTACTTTGACAATATAAAACACAGCAATAAGGAAAGGAAGTGAAAAGTAACTGAGGACTAAACAGCAGTTTTTAACGTGTTTAAAATTGTTGATTAATATGCATAAATGACTAATAAACATTGATGACTAATAAGAAGCATACATTTACTTCTCAATTACTAAGTTTTGACCTGTTTAAACACTATTTTATTATTTTGACTCTTCCACCACAGCCTTTTATCAGAAGCAGAATAAGCAATGATCAAAATATGCACTGGAATGTTTTCCTTTGGGGAGGAAAAAAAAAAAAAGAAGAAGAAGAAAAGCATCTTTCTCCTTAGATGACAGTGTTTGAATTTTAATGTAAAATGCATTCTGAGCTAATCCTCTCTTACATAGGCTTGTTCTTGCATTGAGAGATGAAAGGCTTTCAAATCTGCCAAAGATGTGTTCAGGCCTTTCTTTCCGGCTCTGCATTGCTTCTGCAATACTTGCTGACATCACTGCTACTTAGGGGAGCATAAGGAGTCTACCTTAGTTTAAGGATGAGCTGTGGAATTGGGAAATGCTGACAGCTGGGCCTCAAAAATGATGTTAGAACCGTCTTTCAAGGAACAAAATGGATAAGCAGGAGTAGCAAATAATTAGTCAGACTTTAAAGGAGATTCTTTCCATGCTCATAAATTCACATTAGCTATATCCATGTTAGCAATGGCAAGATAGTAAGGCTGTACCTATGCTAGTACATTAAATGTGCTTATGATCCCACTAAGACCCACTGTGACTGCCTATTTTGTTAAACTCTCCTATCTCTCTAAAGAGGGTGGGTGCTTCCAAACTGCTTCTTGTGAATAGTGCCTGACTGATTACCACACAGCATATAGGAACTGTGTGGGGAAGCGCTGCACGCCCTGTGTCAGAAGATCCTTCTGATAGGATCCCTGGGAAGGGATCCTTCCAGTTTAATAGTCTGGATGCTCAAATGCAAGTTCCAGGGGACATTCCTTGTTTACTTCAGCAGTATAGCAAGGCCAGTGCATTTGTCTACTAAATATGAATAAATGTGCTAAAGTCAACAGAATAACTCATACTAATGAAAGTATAGCACTAGCATGTTGTACTATATATGTAAAACTACAATGATTAGTAGTTATTACAACATCAGTCTCTGCATACTCATATCTATTTGTTCTGTGAAACCACAGACCTCCAAATACTTGAGAAGGTCTGGTGGCAATTTATACGTCTAGAGTTACTTATGTACTTATGGGTTTGCCATACTGTGGCCGAGACAAAGAGAGACAGTAAAAGCCCCCAAGGATGCATATTAAAACATTTAGTTTATTTCTTTTGGCAACAGACATTTATATTACATTTCTGTTAGTACTTCACTATGTCTTTTCAGTAGTTCCCTGTGACAGGATGAGGGGTAATGGGCACAAGCTGGAGCATAGGAGGTTCCATTTAAATATGAAAAAGAACTTCTTTTCAGTGAGGGTGCCAGAGCACTGGAACAGGCTGCCCAGAGAGGTTGTGGAGTCTCCTTCTGTGGAGATTTTCAAGACTTGCCTGCATGCTGTCCTGAGTGATGTGCTCTAGGGGATCCTGCTTTTAAGCAGGGGAGTTGGACTAGATGATCTCTGGAGGTTCCTTCCAACTATGAAAATTCCATGATTCTGTGATGTCCTGATTCAGAAAACTGGTAGTTTGAATCATTCAGTTTGGGGAAGGTAAGGCCCTCACCACAAGACAGGAGATATGTGGATTGTTGAAAGTAGCTAGAAGCCTACTAGAATTTTAAAGCTAGCACAGTTTTATTGTGCTTTGCTCCAATAAAGCCTTTTAATTCACCTACAGGGACAGTATATTTTGTAGTTTCAGTGATGGGCATACCAAACATGCAGTGATCTGCTAAGACCTAACCAATGTGGGGTTAAGGAAAAGATGTACAAGACTATGGGAAGTAAAATGTTACTTGTTCAAATTCAAAGGATAAGTTTCCTGAATGTTGTCTTAAAATTAAGCCTTCGATGCATAGTTATCAACCCTCACTTCCTGGTCACACAGGATCTGGTTTTATATTACAGGCCTGCAGCAAAGGAAGCAAAGCAAGACAGCAGGCAAGAGCAGGAGACAAAATTACTATTTATTTTTTACTCTCCTAAGTAATCAAGTATTTTCATATGCCACACAGCAAATGAAACCTTGTTTCCAACTCATTTTCATCTGATGGTGGGATCCTCTGGTGATGCTACATCTGATTAAAACTTTCATGAGGTTGGGATATCTAATACTGCTCTCCCATGCAGATTCTTTTCTGCCTAACAAGGCTTGGGTTGATGGCATACATTTTCTTCCATATAAGGCTTTAGGCTTTCCCTCTGCTGTATTCAACTGTCTATTTTCATGAAATATGTAGGGACTGAGTCGAGTATGTTTGAAACTGCTAGCTTTAAGTGAAACGCGGCTCAGAATGGCCAAGAGTTATTTGCAAAGGGAGGACAGACAGACACACAAGAGCATGCATACACTCAGAGCACGACTGCATCATTGTAATTTCCATAGAAGCTAAAAATAAATAAACACAAAAGTCTGATTTCACTGCACAATGTCTTCCTTAATTGTAAAAGTTCAGCTGGGCTAGAAACCGAGTTAACCACATTTTAATGCTAAGCATATCTGAAGACTCATTCTGCAAGCCTAAGGCAAGCGTGCTCGCAGAAAGCAGGCTCCACACCAGGCACTGAATGCAGCCACAACAATCATCTTCCTTTGCACAACCACATCCTGAAATGGGATGCAAAGACAATGCACACTGTAGTGTAAGTGTGGAAAAGAAGAAAATGCAACTGCCATCCTGAATGAAAATATGGAAGTTCTGCTGCACCACTGGTGACTCAGACCTGCTTCTTTCACTCCTGCCAAGAAGTTCAGGACACTTCTTCTTCAGAAATCCCTGGCCGTGTTACTGAAACACATGCACTTCCCAAATTCTGTCAGAAAGTGCACATATCCTGTTTCCAGATCTTGGCAGCATAGAAACACATACATTGAATGATTTTGTGAGGAACGATCTGGAGTCTGGGGTTCCTAAGGCTCCGTTACATACTCAACAATAGTTCAACAATGCTGTTGGTAGGAACTCTGTGTATTTACTGCATAGAGGAATTTTCATGGAAGCAAAATGGACTTCAGTGTGAAAGATGTTGGAAAGCTCATGTTGTTCATTGTGTGGGAGGGGAAGAAAGGTTCCCACATCTCCACCATAGCTTCTACCAAATCACAGCAGGTCTCAACTGCTCTGAGTGGATCCTATTGCCTGGGTGTCTGGGCTTCAGGGACAGAGTTAATTCTTTTACTGTCCAAGGAATGTGGATGACTTTGTAGATTGTAATCACTCAAACTGGATCCTGCTGCTCCTCAGGGGCAAAAGAGCTCTCCTTTCTGCTTGACTATTGGCCAACTGAAATCACTTTTCTTCGGGTAACAGGGAACAGCCAGAGCTGTGACCTGTGAAACATCTGTGAATCTTTCAGCTTGGTTTATAAATGCCAGCAGAGAGAGGCTGGGCCCATTATGACAGCTGCCTGTAAAAACTGTGACCTGACAGCAATCAAAATGCCAACTCCTCTTAACAAAGAAATTGCTGGAGTGCTGCTCAAAGTGAGGAAGTTCTCAAGTAGGTATTTTGTCTTGTAAGTGACATTCTTCCCTACTTAATGCAGGCTTCATCACAGCATTTCCTACGATTGTTGCCTAGCATCTGGATTACTGCAGCTCCCCTCCAGGGAGCTGGTGGTACAGATTCTACAAAACTTCAAGCATGTAATTAGATCGCTCCCTTAGCAAGCAGAATTTCCCGGAGGGGGAAGCACATTGCACCACTGTTCCACAACTTGCCCAAGCTGCCTGCAAGAGCCAAGAACAAAGATGGTTCTTGAATCTACAAGGATCTGCAAATTCATTTGGCCCATAATGCATACCAGTAAAAGTTTGGTCTTGGACACAGGAGCTGCATGCATTTAATAACGTGCTTTGGACAGCAAAGTCCAAGAAGAGCTGGGCTGCAATTTGGCAGGAAACTGAGCCAACCTAGCAGTGTGGTGTTGCCAACAAGCTGCGATCCTACTCCTGCGTCCTCCTGCACTCTCCTGCTCCCAGCTGGGCCTCTTGCCCCTTCCCTGGAATCACTTGGTGTGATACTAATCCAGCCAAGCCAGGTGACCAAGAAAGCTAACTCAGCTCCTAAGCCCAGTAGACCACTTACTTTTTTGCTGGCTTTGTTTTCTGATGTGGTTAGCAAGACAAACTGATCCACTCATAAACTAAGTGCAAGATGAACGCTGGAGTTGGTGCAAGGCAAGCATTAATGGCATGAGCCTGTGGGCGAGGAAATGCAGGAGAAAAAAAGATGAGCAGCCCCCTTTCAGCAGCAGCAAGCTATTAAATTGCATTCAGCATCACATGAAACCCCACCCTTGGGCCTTACTCATCGCCAAGTCTTTTTTTCTTTTTTTTTTTTTCATTGCAAAACCCTACAGTGGGTGATATCTAATCTGTTTTGAGATTCAGTGTGCAGTTCAAACAGATTTATTTTACAGGAGGTATGGATGATGGCAACCCACTGGGCAGATAACAGCCCAAACTGTACCTTGGAGTATGATTCCAACACAGCATAAGCTACTCTAAATTTGGGCGACTGCTGCCTGATTCCCCTCCCTCCTCACTCACACATTTCTTCCTTTCCTGCACGTTTTGGCCTCGTGTGTTGCATGGCATTGGTGCCAGTGGAACCAGAAGATGATCCAAGCTCAGGGAGCTGATCTGGCTAGGATTCAACCTGTCAGAAAGTGATTGTTTTCATCAGGAATCTGTTTTCTGAATCGGACCACTCCACAAGTCCATCTCATGCAAAGGAAGGGGTACAAACATTTAGCTGATGACATAAACAAAGGAGAGAAAGATACTTTGCCTTTTAGTTTTGTAATATGTACGGTAGGCATGTTTTTGAGCTTATGCACTAGGAACAAAAGGGGAAGATTCACAAGGGACTCAGGCTGAGTATTTTATCTCTAGGCAGGTACTCAAGGACTGTAATTCATGAGCTTAATTTAGGCATCTCTCTCCCCTTCCAGGAACAGAGAGAGTCAGGCAGCAGGGCATCCTTTTCCTAGCAACAAAACCTCTCAATAAGGGAGAACAGCATCTGTTGAAACCAGCTAGTGGGACATGAGAAGGCAGAGGAGAGCTGAGACTCTTCCTCTTCTCTGATTCAGACTTCTGCCTGTGTGAGACTGGAACATATTTTAAGCCCTCCTTCTTTTCATTTGCTTCTAGATTTATGTAACTAGCTCTTGCCCTGGGGAACAAATGTGTCTTGTTGAAAAATGGCCTCCAAGGGGAAATATGTAAGGGTTTGAGTATCAACCCAAAGAAGAAAGAGATTGGGGTCCTCCTCAAAGGATCAGTGTTCAAACCTGCAGCTCCCTTCTTCTCAAAGGGGAGCTTCTTACACCAGAGCTAGGAGGCTAAGCTGCATGAGTCTCCCCTCCCACAGGAGAGACCACTGGACAAAAAAGCACTGAAGAATCACAAAGCCAGGAAAAAAACAAGCAATAATAGAAAGCCAAACTCTGTACCTTAATTATAGAGGTGGTCCCCTGAGAGATGAAGGTCTTGGGTGCCAGTCCTTGATTCCAGCATAGATTACGTTTTTTTAATTTAGTGACTCCTTAAAGTAAAAGGCATAAGCAAATCCAGGGGCAGGGTTATCAGGAAGATATTAATTCTCCTTGCTCACTAATTCCTTTGTTTTTTCAAAACACAAGACATTTATACAGTTGTTAATATCATGCTGTAAATGCCCAACAGCTCCAAGTAGGAGAGAGAATGAACGCTTTGTTATTCTAGGAAAATAGATGTGTATTTTTACTGTAGTCATAACAAAGGAGGCTTCAAGCATTCCTCTACATGCCAGTTGGGTTGTTTTTCTCATCACAAACATTCATCTCCCTGCAGTCTGTAATGTCTTTCTTTGTTCCTATGCGATGGATTCTTTTACAGTTAAAAATTGATACTTCAAGAAATCCATTTGCAGCCTGGCTTTGCATATAGCACGTGAAGTTACTTTAGCTTCTGCATCACTTTCCATTTTATTTTCAGAAAACTTTTGTTTCCATATTCCTGTAAATTGGAAAATTTCCAAAATTGGAAAGGACTTGTTTCAATTCTCCTTCTGTTAATAGAAGTTTGTCATCTTTCCAGAAGATAGAGGCAATGGAGTTTGATTGAGGGTTAGATTCCCTTCCCACATACTGTTAATTCTGGAAAATTAGTGCATGTCAGGTGTTTGGAAGTGAACATGTGATGTTGTTATTCTACCAGGAGGTAGGATTGCCAGAGGTCAGCCTGAAACTAGGGACATTGCACAGCTTCTCCAGCTAACCTACCTCTGATGTTCAGATGCTGAAACAAACCACAGCATTTTGTTTTGATAAAAACAAGCCTTGAGGTAATCAGGCACATGGGGTTAACAGCAAACCCTTGTTAGAGGACTGCAATGAACAGACACTAAAATCATGCAAAAAAGCTAAGCTAAAGTCTCTCTGCAAAAGTTTTAAGGTTTGAAGGTTTTTAAGGGCAGAATTTATCAATGTCTGAAACCTTTTTCCAACTGCTTGTGTCAGAACAGAATTTCTTTGCACAAATAATCTTAAAAACCTGTATTGAGTCCTCCTCTTGTTTACAGAACTGTAGTATTGGAATACTATTTATAAAAGCAGAATTCCCTCCTTCAAATTCTTCATTTTTGTTTTCTTGGCACCTGTGTTCAGAGCAGGAAGGGGGAGCTGGATGAGAAGGAGGGTTATGGACTTAGGATATTATCTCTGAAAGGGAAGGCCTTAAGTTCCTAAAACAACACGGCATGTGGCGACATGCGAAATTCAGGCCTGGAATATCTGACAGTATGTTCCTTGCTTGGGGGTCTGGAAGAATGTGTCATGGTTGTCTTTTGGCCTGAGTTTATTTCCCGTGAAACAAAGATGTGAAGAAGTGGGTGAGACAAAAGGATAGGTTGGTGCATACCCAAGGCTCACCCTGACATACCAGAGACATGTGTCTGGACTTGGGACTTGTGGAGGCACTCCTGGGTTCTGGAGTTTAGACATACCCCATGAGATTCTTTGATTTTGCTTGCAGCCACATGTAACAGAAAGGTATAGTCAGTGCTGGCAGGGAGAATACAGTATATTGTCATCTCTGGCACCAATGTCTAATCTATACTGGTTGTGTAGGGAGTTTGAGCTGTCGGGTGAAATGTGGAAGGATACTCTTCTGTGACAGTGGAGCAGTCATATCAGAAGCAACACAGTTAGTCCATATAGCTGCCCACAATTCTGTAAGCATCCTGCCTGCATCCACACTGGATGGTATTCCATGCTTGTGGAAATGCTCCAGGAACAGTAGAGTATGCTGTATTTTACAGGACAAAATGTCACAGCTTGGAAGGCACTTGGCAGAGTTATCAGCATCTAGCACAAATGTACTCGTGCAGCCCTAGCACAAATGTGTCCCCGAGTACTCTGTCCTGCAAGACTGGAATCTGCCAGGTACTGTATACTCAGGCCACAATCTACCAAACAGCTTAAGTATGTGCTTGATTGCAAGCAGCGAGTCCAAAGCTTAAAGTTAAACACAGGGAGAAGCACGCTATTGAACTGAGGGCAAAAAAGCTCAGCACTTCACAAGGTCAACCCTTGGCAAAATTGAACCTTTATTTCTTGAAGTACCATAATTGTTCATGTGTCTTTGAGGCTTGAATTTGGAAATGAGGGTGACTGTTATTTCAAGGTGTATAACTCAGGCCCTGAATAACCAGAACAAAATCAGAGACAAGGGAGAATTAGAAGCACAAGGGATACTGTGGGGGAAGAAGCAGACGACTGAGTAAGAGGGTTCCCTGGGGTGAACTCCTTGCCACATTACCTGCAAATGCCTGTAACTCACTGCTATGGCATCTTTTTCATTGCCAGCTTTATTACCAGATAATCTAAGTGTGATTTATGAAGCACCTGGGGACAAGAATTAGATGTGATCCCAGCCTGGCCACCTTCCCTCCTATTGTAATGACTACATCTCTTACAGGGGTGGGGGCAGGGCAGGTGAGGGATTATGAAAGGAATTTGGTGAGGTTCAGAGAATCAACAACATGTAAATTATTCTCTTGTCATGACACTTGTCAGGGTCTGTAAAAATGTGACAGATTGTGCTGGTTGCTTTTCGTATTCTGTATTCCAAAGTGCATTTTGCATATATGCTTTATGTGCCCAAGTTCATGCCTACATTTTCCAATGCTAGCATTGCCATATATATAACATATGAAATCCTGACAAGCAGCTTGGATTTGAGCCAGATTCTGTGTCCCTACTAGGCACAAGAGACAACTCCTGGCACAAGAAACTTACATTAAACAGGCAAAACACCAGGGATCATTTCAAAATGACCTGGATATAAGCAATACAATTACTTCAATGATGTAAGAACTCGGAAGATTATTTTCATTGACTGCCACCTATCTAGCACGCGGTGGCATGATAGGACTGCATGGCTTTTAATAACCTCATGTCAATACTATGTTGTAATTTGAGCTAAAATGGAGACATCATGTGTTCAACATTCATCAATGACCTGCATGAAGGGACACAGCGTGGGAGGAGTGGCTGCCACACCAGCAGGCTGTGCTGCCATTCAGTGAGACCTGGACAGACTGGAGAGCTGGACGGAGAGGAACCTAATTAAGTTCAGCAAAGGCAAGTGGAGGGTCCTGCACCTAGGGAGGAACAACCCCACACACCAGTACAGGTTAGGGGTTGACCTGCTGGAAAGCAGCTCTACAGAGAAGGACCTGGAAGTCCAGGTGGACAACAAGTTAACCATGAGCCAGCAATGTGCCCCTGTGGCTGAGAAGGCCGATGGTATCCTGGGGTGCATTAAGAAGAGTGGGACCAGCAGGTCAAGAGAGGTTCTCCTCCCCCTCTACTCTGCCCTACTGAGGCCACATCTGGAGTACTGTGTCCAGTTCTGGGCTCCCCAGTTTGAGAGAGACAAGGAACTACTGGAGAGAGTCCAGTGGAGGGCTAAAACGATGATGAGGGGACTGGAGCATCTCTCATAAGAGGAAAGGCTGAGAGACCTGGGTCTGTTTAGTCTGGAGAACAGAAGACTGAGAGGGGATCTCATCAATGCTTATAAATATCTTAAGGGCGGGTGTCAAGAGGATGGGGCCAGACTCTTTTCAGTGGTGCCCAGTGACAGGACAAGGGGCAATGGGCACAAACTGGAACACAGGAAGGTCCATCTGAACATGAGGAGGAAACTTCTTTACTGTGAGACTGGCAGAGCACTAGAACAGTCTGCCCAGAGAGGTGATGGAGTCTCCTTCTCTGGAGACATTCAAAACCTGCCTGGATGTGATCCTGTGTGACCTGCTCTAGGTGAACCTGCTCTGTCAGGGGGGGTTGGACTAGATGATCTCCAGAGGTCCCTTCCAACCCTGACCATTCTGTGATTCTGTGAGTAAACATGAACTGTAGTTAGGATTTGTCTACTGGAGGGAGGTTTGGCATGAATTTGAGATGTGGTCTCTGATTCTGCACTGAGAATGCTGCTGATTGGCTTCATCTCTTTTGGAAGCAGATAAGGAGACTCTCTAAAGGTCTCTCTTGGCCACCTGAAAGCATCCACATGAGTCGCTAATGAAAAATGACTGTTCAATGTGCTTTCAGTATTTATGTTTACGGATGATCAAAACTATGGAAATAACCCCTCATCTGGCCCTACCAGTAACCCTGAAAAACTCATCTACAGACATAATAAATCTGCCAGCACTTAAATGAAGAGCGTAGTTCCTTTCTGTGTGGTATGTTAATGTCCAAATAAATGGCACAGTCCTGAAGTAGAGATCCATGCATGTAATTGTATGGCCTGCTTCACACGGGACAGGCTACCACTGACTGTAACAGTCTTTCCCAGGCTTAATAGCTATGAACTCTCCCCTCATTTCACATGGAACCAGCATTGTTAGTAGTTTGTTAGATTTCAGAATCTCCTGTGGGATCCTGCTTGGCTGCTGAGTACAAGACATTCTGTAATTGCTTTTGGAATAGTTTATCATACTGTTTTCTCAGCTGCCAATAAAAGCTTGCCTCGCTTCTCCCAAGACGCATCTTTCACCAGGAGTTTTACCTCTACCCATCTCCAACTGCTAGGAGAGAAACCACTTTTTTTCATTTTTGCTCTTGTAGGTTTCTATATAAACCTTCCTTTTTATCTTCACCTTAGAACTCAGTCCTCACAGTTAATTTAGGCCAGCTACCTCTATTTCTAGCTGGTGTTCTGCTCTTTCTGAATCTCGTGGGCAGAAGCTGATGTCAGTTGCAGATATTTGACAGCCTGTCTGGAAGTTGCATTACTGTGAAGCAGGTGAAAATCTGAATAGCATCTTGGAGGTCAGAAGATGAACTTACCCAGTTAAAAGACAGGTAACCTAGTCTAAACAGGAAGAGATGACAGCTTTATCTTTAGCAGGCAATAGGGCACAACAAAAGGATGAGCAAGGTGTGGGAAGAGATTCATCCTAGGTAAATTACAGCTCCTCTCAGCCTAGCTGGAATTCAGCATGTGGGAGAGCAGGGACTGCTGCTGTCATCTGTCATTGCTGCCCTTGGATTTTTTTTGTGAGGGGAAGTAAACAACTCTAAATTTCAGTCTGGCTTCTATAGAAGCTTGTGTGGGTGTCCCAGTAGTGTTTGGAAAAGAGGTTACAGCAGGAGCCGCAAGGAAAATGAGATTTTTTTCCAAATAAACAAGTTTAACTTAATGAAGACTCAAAATTAGTATGTGTTGGGGGGGTTACCCCAGGAGTCTCATTATCCCTAATTGGATGTTTTATTTCATGAAGTAGTCAGCATTAACTTTTAGCTTGGTGAGGGAAAAGATCTCATATTTAATTGTCCCCAAATTTTCCTTTATTCCTGGGAACGCTTGGCAGGATTGTGAATGTCTCTAGTGGCCAAGCTGTCAAACAAGCTTTCCCTTTTCAAAGGATGTTCTTTTTTTTTCTTCTCCCCTCACTATCCAGGGCCAGTTTTTATTCTCTCTCCCACTCAACACCTCCCACTTCATAGGCAGGTCTGGTCCCAACAAGCCCTCCAGCAGACTGAAGGCCGTGACTGCTTTCTGCCTGGGTGACTTCCTGTCTTGACGGCTCTGTGACCAAATTTACACCAGCAGAAATCAGTGTAACTCAGGTTTAATATAGTTCAAAGTAGAGCTAATTTTATGCTGGAACAGTCTGGAATGGCGTACCAAACTCTGGGTTTGGCCATATGTACTAGTGTTTCACACCCCTTCCACAAAAAGAAATGAGCATTGGCTCATAGTATTATCTATCTTTAACCTATTCTAGAATTACTCTGGCTAAGCAAAACCATCTTTTTTCTTTTTTTTTTTTACCTTTCTCTTCTTGTCAGTCTAAAATCGCTATTCAACATAAGTGAGCAGGGAAATAAAGATTTCTTTTTAAATAGCAATAAGAAATGGATGATTTATCAGAGGCATATAAAAATATTAATGGTGTAAAGACAGCTTGTCAAATAAGGGATGATTATTCTCATCTCTGCAGGACAAAGTACAGCTGTGGCATCCTTCCAAGAAGTGCTCAAGATGTTTGATTTCTATTTTAGTTGATATTTGACAGAAAGGATTTTATTTTTGCATTATCTAGAGGAAGTTGAAATGAGTATCTATTCTGTCCTTTTTCCTACTTGGTCTTCTTGCTTATCCTCCTGCCTTTTTATTTGTACTGTTTGCAATGTTTTATTACACATGGTCAGATACCCGAGAGCCTTCAGGAGTTACGTATCTTATGTAGTCAATATTTTCCATTAATATTTTAAGGTGTGGTATACCGAACACTTACCAACTGAACACTTGATATTTAGTGTCTGGAACATATAAATAAGAAGACAGCTGAAAAGCACGGTAGCCTGGAAAAGATATAGACTGAAACTGAAACACATATCTGCTTCTTGCATGGGGTTCTCTACAGCTCAACTTCCAAGTTTCAAAGTTATCTTTTAGTTCATGAAAAGTAAGGTAGTAACACCAGGAATTAAGAAATCACAATAGTATGTTGTGACAAAAGGCTTTGCCTCTCCAGAGGAACCCTAGGCTTGAATTTTACTTAACTAGCAATAAGAGTAGCATCCCTCTTTCCCTCCCCTGGCCACATAGTCCTCTGTGTCTAGTGACCTAGCAATGGCTAGCCCTTACGTCAACTGTTTCAACGAGCTCATCCGACAGAAAATAAATCCAACAGAAAAACTATGATTTTCCATTGAACTCGTTTGCTCACGTGATTCATTCCGCAGTCTCATAGTCACTGGACCTCACATAGAATAGAATCATAGAATCATAGAATCGCCATGGTTGGAAAGGACCTCCAGGATCATCAAGTCCAACCTTTATCCCATCATCTCCCTAACCATTAGACCATGGCCTCAAGTGCTTCATCCACTCATTTTTTGAACACCCCCAGGGACAGTGACTCCACCACCTCCCTTGGCAGCCTGTTCCAGTGCCTAACCACCCTCTCAGTAAAGAACTTCTTCCTAATATCCAACCTAAACTTCCCCTGATGCAACTTGAGGCCATTTCCTCTCGTCCTATCATTAGTAATTTGGGAGAAGAGACCAACACCAGCCTCACTACAACCTCCTTTTAGGTAGTTGTAGAGGGCAATGAGGTCTCCTCTCAGTCTCCTCCAGACTAAACACCCCCAGTTCCTTCAAGTCTTCCTAAGGCCTGTTTTCCAGACCTCTCACCAGCCTCCTTGCCCTTCTCTGGACTCGCTCCAGCACCTCAATGTCCTTCTTATCCTGTGGTGCCCAGAACTGGACACAGTACTCAAGGTGCGGTCTCACGAGTGCCGAATACAGGGGCACGATCACCTCCCTACTCCTGCTGGTCACATCGTTTCTGATACAGGCCAGGATGCCATTGGCCTTCTTGGCCACCTCGGCACACTGCTGGCTCGTGTTCAGTCGGCTGTCAACCAACATCCCCAGGTCCTTTTCCACCAGGCAGCTTTCCAGCCACTCTTCCCCAAGCCTGTAGCGCTGCATGGGGTTGTTGTGGCCGAAGTGCATGACCCGGCACTTACCCTTGTTAAACCTCATGCAATTGCCCTCAGCCCATCGCTCCAGTCTGTCCAAATCCCACTGCAGAGCCTCCCTACCCTCAGGCAGATCGACACTCCCACTCAGTTTCGTGTCATCTGCAAATTTACTGAGGGTGCATTCAATCCCCTCATCCAGCTAACTGATAAAGACATTAAACAAGACTGGCCCCAAGACCGAGCCCTGAGGGACACCGCTTGTGACCGGTCTCCATCTGGATTTAACTCCATTCACCACAACTCTCTGGGCTCGGCCATCCAGCCAGTTTTTAACCCAGCGAAGAGTCCACCTGTCTAGACCATGAGCTGCCAGCTTCTGCAGCAGAATGCTGTGGGAAACACTGTCAAATGCCTTACTGAAGTCCAGGTAGACAACATCCACCGCTTTTCCCTCATCCATTAGGCGGGTCACCTGATCATAGAAGGAGATCAGGTTGGTTAAACAGGACTTGCCCTTCATGAACCCATGCTGGGTGGACCTGATCCCCCTGTTGTCCTGCACTTGCCGTGTTATCTCCCCCAACATGAACCATTCCATAATCTTCCCTGGCACCGAGGTGAGGCTGTCAGGCCTGTAGTTCCCCAGATCCTCCTTCCTGCCCTTCTTGTAGATGGGTGTCACGTTGGCAAGTTTCCAGTCGTCCGGGACCTCACCCGATAACCAGGACTGCTGAGAGATAATGGAGAGCAGCTCAGCAAGTTCCTCCACCAGCTCCTTCAGCACTCTCGGGTGGATCTTATCCGGCCCCATAGACTTGTGGGTGTCTAATTGACTTAGCAGGGCCATCACACCTATTTCCTGGATTACAAGGGTTTTATTCTGATCTCCATCCCAATCTTCCAGCTCAGGGGACTGAATACCATGAGGAGAACTGGTCTGACTGTTAAAGACTGAGGCAAAGAAGGCATTAAGTACCTCAGCCTTTTACTCATCCTTGGTAGCAATGTTCCCCCTCGCATCCAATAAAGGATGGAGATTTTCCCTGGTTCTTTTTTTATTGTTAATATATTTGTAAAAACTCTTCTTATTATCTTTTGTGGCAGTGGCCAGGCTGAGTTCAAGCTGGGCTTTTGCCCCCCTAATGTTCTTCCTACATGACCTAACTAAATCCCTATACTCTTCCCAAGTAGCCTGCCCCTTCTTCCAAAGGTGGTAGACTCTCTTCTTTCTCCTAAGTCCCAGCAGAAGCTCCCTGTTCAGCCAGGCCAGTCACTTTCCCCGCCAGTTTGTCTTACGACACATAGGGAAAGGCTGCTCCTTCATCTCTAAGTTTCTCCTTGAAAAGAGTCCATCCTTCCTGAACCCCTTTGCCCTCTAGGACTGTTCCCCAAGGGACTTTCTCAACCAGTGTTTTAAACAGGTTGAAGTCTGCCCTTCAGAAGTCCATGGCAAAAGTTTTGCTGCCCCCCCTCCTAACTGGGCTAAGGATCGAGAACTGTATCATTTCATGATCGCTTAGCCCAAGACAGCCTCTGACCACCACATCACCTACCAGTCATTTTCTGTTTGTGAACAACAGGTCTAGCAAGGCACCTTTCCCTGGTGGGATCACTTACCAGCTGACTCAGGAAGTTACCTTCCACTCACTCCAGGAACTTCTTGGACTGTTTCCTCTCTGCTGTGTTATATTTCCACCAGATGTCTGGTAACTTGAAGTCCCCCACAAGAACAAGGGCTTACAATTTAGCAGCTCCTGCCAGTTGTCTATAGAACAGTTCATCAACCTCTTCATCCTGGTTGGGTGGTCTGTAATACACGCCCAGCAGGATATCCGCTTCATTGGCCTTCCTCAGCTTCACCCATAAACATTCAACTGGTCCGTCACACTTATCAATCTCCATACAGTCAAAACACTCCCTAATATAGAGCGCCACCCCACCATCCTTCCTACCTTGCCTATTCTGCTTATAGAGCTTACAGCCATCCACTGCAGCACTCCACTTATGAGTCATCCCACCACGTTTTCTTGATGGCAACTACTTCATAGCTGTTGTGCTGCACAATGGCTTCCAGCTCCTACTGTTTATTGCCCATGCTGTGTGCATTAGAGTAGAGGCACTCACATAAGGGAGAGCGAGACAGAATACAAGGCTGGACAGAGAGATGGAGAAGACTGCACTTTTCAGCATTAGCCCATGGTCATACTAAATTGGTTTTAAAATAAACCACACTCTGAAGGCATGGTTCCATATGATGAGGTTACGTTTCACTCACTAACCCAGAAGGAAATGAACACTCCCCCCAAATTAAATATTCCTCAGTCTTGTTATTGAGTGGGCTCATGGAAGCATATGGTAAACACCAAGGAGTAGCTAAGGGAGGGTGAAAATCTGCAGTTGGGAGATGAGGAGTCAACAACATCTCAGTGTTGATGAACTTTTAGATCAGTTCAGCTACTCATGGATCTGTCTCCTGGAATCAGTTTGCCTTGTGGAACGGGTTGTCAGACATTGGAATGGGCTGCCCAGGGCAGTGGTGGAGTCCTGGTCCCTGGAGGTGTTTGAGTCATGTTGACATAGTGCTCAGAGATACAGTATAGTCGATGACTGTCAGTGTTAGGTTAATGGTTGGACTCAATGATCTTAAAGGTCTTTTCCAACCTAGGTGATTCTGTGGATCATCACTTAAAGGCCTATTCTGGAAGAGAAAAGACTTAACTGAACAGGATAAAATAACCTGGTTTTGCTTGTGCTAATAAATTCTTAATAATACATCCAGTATGGCATTGAAAAGACAATCTGAAACTGAAGAGCTCTGAAATGTCTAATACCCTCACTGTGAATGCAAAGATACGTTCATGGCCACACAACCTAAAATGTTCTCAGACTACTGAAAGAAATCGGGAACAATGCTTAGTTATTCAGGAGGGGCATGAGCTTTAAAGAAGCAGATCTGGCTCAAAACCAATACAACTATGAAAAAAGTTTACTCAGGGGAAAGAAGGCCAAAAGCACTGAAGAACTGAGGAAACAGAGGAATCAACACTGGGGAAACAGAGGCTCTGTTGTTTTGTATGGGCAAGTGTTTCAGAAGTCTATTCAGCAAATTATCCACTCAGTCTTAAAGAAATGGGTTCAAGGGGCAAGTTTGGGGCATGAGCCCATTTTACCCAGCCTTTCCCTTTGTCCTGCAGGAGACGACCCCTCTGCCATAGTCTGAATGACTTTCTGTGTCTTGGCCCAGGCAGGCATTCCCTGATGCCTCTGGTCTCACCCTGGACTCCCACATAGAGGCAGGAGCACAAGTAAGTCTCTGCCTATGGACCTTCACTTCCCAGCCACTGCTGCATCCCCAGGGGAAGGAGAGGGTTAGGGCTGGGCAACAGAAAGCAGATAGATGTCCATGTTGCCTGCAAGGGTGGCAGCAGTTTGAGAAGTGGGGAGAGAAGGGCAGCTGCTCCAATGAAAGACTGGTGGTTTTGACCTGGCTGGGTGGGAGAAGTGTGAGAGTTAACTCGCAAAGTGTTGTGAGAATCATGTTTTTGTAGAGCTAAGGAAAACACCAAGGCCTTGTACATCCAGGTGCCAGATAATGTAGAAGGATGTGAGAACCAACTGATGTTTTTGTGCGGCACTACAGATCAAAACCCAAGGCCTTGTACAGAGATACAAATTAGAAAGGAGCCTAGTATAAAGACCGACTTGTTCAGTACATCCTGGTACCAGATAATGCAGAAGGACAAGAGCTACGCACAACAACCTGTTATTGAGAATGTTGTGTGTTATATAGATCAGGAGATAGGGCGCACCTGAGAAAATATTGCTATCCAGACTGAACAGATTCCACAACTATGCATAAACAGCTGGTTGGTAAAAGAAAGACCTATTATGGAAACCGGAAAAACCTCTTATGGAAACTTATTGTAATAAAATGTGTCGGATAGGTTGTGAGCCTGGAGTATCCAACCAATGGAGAAACAGGAGAGGATAACCCGCGTCAGGAGAAAATGCTATAGAAATGCTTTCTTTTCTTTGTTAAGGCGCGCGTCTCCACTTCGGCCGCGGGGAGGTTGTAGTGAGGCTGGTGTTGGTCTAAAGGAGGTTGTAGTGAGGCTGGTGTTGGTCTCTTCTCCCAAATTACTAATGATAGGACGAGAGGAAATGGCCTCAAGTTGCGTCAGGGGAAGTTTAGGTTGGATATTAGGAAGAAGTTCTTTACTGAGAGGATGGTTAGTCATTGGAAGAGGCTGCCCAGGGAGGTGGTGGAGTTGCCATCCCTGGAGGTGTTCAAAAAACGAGTGGATGAAGCACTTGAGGCCATGGTCTAATGGTTAGGAATATGATGGGATAAAGGTTGGACTCGATGATCCTGGAGGTCCTTTCCAACCATGGCGATTCTATGATTCTATGATTCTATTCTATGTGAGGTCCAGTGACTATGAGACTGCGGAATGAATCACGTGAGCAAACGAGTTCAATGGATTCTATGATTCTATCATTCACTCCTTGGCCTGTCCTTTTAGGTGTCCTCTTAATGCCACAAGCTTTGAGCTCTAGCGATAGTAGTATTATGGCCATGAAATATATCAGAAGTACTTCAGGTCTAAATAATTCAGATGTCAAAATGAATATGAGGAAGAAAATGATTTAGCGGAAGGATTGCTTTGTTTTCGGAGCTGCTATTTCTTTCTGTTTATGCACACCCATACAGACACTAACAAATCAGTGAACTGGATGCACAACCAGACAGCATCACTGATTATATCTTTCTTGGAACAAAATCAGGGAAATATAGGGGGTGGGGTGGGGTGGAGTGGGAGGTGGGGGAAGCAAGCAAAAATTATCTAAAGGGCAGAAGTGTTTGATGAGATTTTATCTGCTACGTAGTGTAAAGAGAATTCCCAAACTATCTACAGTCAGAATATTGAGGGTTGTGGTATATTTTAAATTAAATAACTCCTGTTGGCAGAGTTATCTTCTTCTCAGGGGTGCCAGATCTCACTGCTGTATCACTAATCTTGTAATGCTGAATCACTTACTTAAACCACAAATCAAAGAATTACTGACTAATGAGTTTATTGCCTTTTTTTTTTAAGAAAAAAAAAGTTTGAAGTTCTTGGGGATATACTTATTGTGGAAGGTAAAAAGATAATTAGAGTAAATACCAGAACAGTCAGGGATGTTATCATTCATCTAGTGCTTTCTCTAATCATGAGAGAAGAGACTCGCTGCTTGCTGGCAGGTTTTGCAGCTGCCTGCTGACAGCAGAAGGACATGGGGTGTGGGGACTCCCTGCTCTTCTGTGGAAGTGCTTCTCCCGGTCATAAACCCTGGCCCCAAATTAGCTTTCACTCCATGCTCCCTCATCTGCCCTCCACCCTGACTTCTCTCTCAGTCTCTTCATATTACTGAAACTTTCATGAGTATAAAAAATTCCACTGGCTTCATTGTGACCGCACCCAGAGCTAGAGGCCTGTTTACTGCACCAGCCCATGTACAGCAGCCTATGAAAAAAAAAACAGAAAAAACACAACAGGATTTTTTAATAATAGCTCAACTGCGGGCAGGACGAGGGGCAGGATTTGCATGTTACCTGCCCCGATCATCATGTGCAGACCTCTGTAATGGATGCAAAGCTGCCTTTATCCTCCACAGACAGACAGGTCTGCACAGGCAGCATCAGGTCAGGCAGGTCAGTGCTAGCTCCTGTCTCTTGCAGGAGGGACAGCTTGGGTAGAAGGAGCTCTTGGCTCTATCTGATTTATAGCTTGGACTTTTGTTACATAGAATCACAGAATAGCCTTGGTTGGAAGAGACATCTAAGATCACCAAATCCAACCATTAACCCAGCACTGTCAATTTCCCACTACACCACGTCCCTCAGCACCACATCTACATGTCTCTTAAATACCTCCAGGGATGGGGACTCCACCACTGCCCTGGGCAGCCTGTGCCAGTGCTTGATAATCCTTTCAGTGAATAAATTTTTCCTAATATCCAATCTAACTTCTCCTGGAACAACTTGAGGCCATTAACCCTCGTCCTGTCACTGTTACCTGGGAGAAGAGACTGACCCCTGCCTCACTACCCCCTCCTTTCAGGTAGCTGTAGAGAGCAATGAGGTCTGCCCTCAGCCTCCTCTGCTCCAGACTGAACACCCCCAGTTCCCTCAGCCGCTCCTCATCACACTTGTGCTCCAGACCCTTCACCAGCTCCATTGCCCTTCTCTGGACACACTCCAGCAGCTCAGTGTCCTTCTTGTAGTGGGACCCAAAACTGAACACAGTATTTGAGGTGCAGCCTCACCAGAGCTGAGTACAGGGGGACAGTCACCTCCCTAGTCCTGCTGGCCACACCATTGCTGATGCAAGCCACTTAACTTTCTTCGGCCGTTACTAAAGCACCATTTCATCCTCCATCTGATAAAAAGCACCTAAGGGACTTTTGGATACCAGGACTGTCAAAAATTGAGGCAAAAAACTTAAGATGTAATTCAGCCGCAAGCCCTTTCCCCGCAGTTTGTTTTCTGTGTCTCTAGCGCACATCTGAATCTCATTTAGAGGCTCTTCAGTGGAAATCCGGCGACTGGAAATGCATTCAAAAGAGCAACAAGCGCAGATCCTTGTGTAACGGCCCAGCGCCACGGGAGGGCATTAAACACACGGACCTGTCCCCGCCGAGGCAGACGCGACCTCCTTTCCCCTCACACCCACGGCTCTCAACCCCGCCCCGCGCCTCACGGGACTGTTACTCCCTTCCCGCCCCCTGCGCGGGCCGCACGGGGGAGGGGGCAGAGCCGCCCTGCGCATGCGCCCGCCGCGGGCCGGCTGTGCCTCGCACCTCCGCCGCCGGGGGCGCTGCCGTCCGCCCGCGCGGGCCCCGCGCCTCCGCCGGGAGGCGGTTCTCGCTCGGGTCCGCGCCCGGGATCATGATGGCGGCGGCGACCGGGGGAGGCGGTGAGCGGAGCAGCACCCGGGACCGGCTCCTGGCGGCGCTGGAGGATCTCGAGCTCTTGGCCAGGTACCACGCTCTTTCCCCCGCGTCCGATGCCCGCATGGGATGGCCCCGCGTGGCGCCGGGGGTGAGGTGAGGGTGCTCGGCGCTGTACGCTCCGGCGGGGGCGGCGAGAGGAGCGGGTGCCCTGGGCTTGGGCTGGGAGGGGGTCGGCCTGACCCGACCCTTCGCTGTGCTGCGGGGTGGGCCCGGCCCGGTACAGGCGTTTTGCTGCCGCCCCCACGCCGGCTCCTGCGGGAGAGGTTGGTGCTGCGCCGGGGGCTCGGTCCGGCGCTCCGCTCCACGGCTCTCACTGGGCAGGACGGCAGTGGCGGCGCTTTTCTCTTCAGAGCAGAAGGAGAGCTTCCTTATTCTTCCACTCGCCTTGCTGTCTCGGTTGACACTTGCGTTTCCCGTGCGATGCACACACGTGCAGACACGCCGATTTCAGGCTTTTTATTAGTTACTAAAAATTATGCTTCAGTCAGAAATTTGTAGGTGGTACGGCGTGACTTAAGCCGTTCTGGTCGTTAAACTCACCCAGAGCAGGCAGCAGAGCTCATCTTTGGAATGATGTAAACACTCACTTAGTCCATGCTCTTGAAACTGGACCAATGACCCTCGTCCAAGTTGTCCACCATGCTGTGGAGGCATAGCTGGCTTAGCAGTTAAACTGGTTCTTAGTTGTTTTCCTCCTTTCAAGGAGAGCAGAAGCTTAGAAAAACTTTTTCAGAGGGAATAATCCATAATATCGATGTGGCTGGCTCACTCTGTGTGGTTACCCCCGGTAGGTCAAGGAAAACATATCAGTTAATTCTCTTGTTGTTTCTGGTTAGGTTTTATTTTCAGTTTCAGATTTTATTGTGACATACGAGTTGCTGGAGAACATGTGTTTTGGAAAAAAACCAAACCAACCTACTTGCTCCTCATCTAAACATTTATTTTCTTTTTAAAAAAATCTTGGGACTCCTGAGCAGCCCTCAGCAGCGTTTAATGAATCTTCCTGTTGATCAACAGAGTGTTGCAGCACTATGGAACTAGGCCGTTCACAGTCACAATACTGGTTTTGGTGGTAGGGGCAAAAACTGAGCAATGTGTCTAATCTGTAGCCTTTGTATAGTTTAAAATCTGTATCTGCATTATCCAGCTAACACAGGATGGAGTCACAGCCTTCCATGACATCAGTCTTGATGGCAGTAGCTGACCTACTTACAACAGATTTTATTTGTTACTGCTCAGTGTTGGTCAGGTAGAATAAAGCTTCACTGATAATGACAAGTTTCTTTATTCTCTAATTATTTTTGTGTTCAGGAGTGACTAAGAAACAGAGACTGAGATGCTATTTAGAGCTTTAGTGATGAGGGGCTTTTTCAGACATTTTGAAAAGTACCTGTTTTCATTTTAAGGTTCTGGTCCCACTAGTGTATTAGTTGTACATACTGCTTGAGCTGCTTGCACTAGACCAAGCAAAGGATCAGTGCTGTTCCAAGGACGGTATCTTCAGGTAGACAGTTACTCATACATAGCGTTGAACTGCCATCCTTAGCCTTAGAAGCCAAATAAGTTTGCTGAATTTACAGAAAATGCCTTTTTGCATTGTGGCCTTGTTGTTTAGGAAGTCCCCTCTGAGGTTCTTGGTGGCTTTTCAGAATGGTGGCAAAGTAAATGGGTACCTGGAAGCATAATCAAGAGGTTTGTTTGCAAAGCACTTCTAATGCAGCACCAGAATATTATTAGGGTTTTTTTGTATTTGTGTGTGTTTGATCTACAACTAATATACCATTGTGGAGATACTACTTATTATAAAAGTGGTTGCACAACAAACTCTTCAGGTGTTGGAAAGCATTGACATAATTGTGCTAACCCAAGTGTGAAACTTGCTCTGTTGGGAAAAAAATAGAGGAAAAGTAGAGAAGTAAAATAGTGAAGACAACTTCTATGCCCTCTTGCATCAAACAAAGGCAGAAGCAGTAGGGTGTGAATGCGTTTCATTGTGCTTTCTTCTCTCAACTTCTGTTTATGTCTTGTTTCGTTTGGCAGGAACTTGGCACATTTCATGAGTACAAAGACAGATGAGCACTTCACGAGCTCAAAGAAGAAAACGTGCTTTGATGTTGAGACTATTCACAGAATTACTCTTAGTTACTCTTCTCCCAGATAACCAGTGATAGGATGAGGGGTAATGGGCTCAAGTTGTGCCAGGGGAGGTTTAGATTGGATAGTAGGAAAAAAATTATTCACTGAAAGGGTTATCAAGCACTGGCACAGGCTGCCCAGGGCAGTGGTGGAGTCCCCATCCCTGGAGGTATTTAAGAGACGTGTAGATGTGCTGAGGGACATGGTGTAGTGGTGACTTGGCAGTGTTAGGTTAACGGTTGGACTTGGTGATCTCAGAGGTCTTCTGCAACCAAGGCTATTCTGTGATTAGTTGAGAAATCCCAGCTGACACTGTTCTAGAAAACTATAAAATAACTCAAGTTCATGAATGCTTTTGTAATGATATTGAACTCTTGACAATTTTGGGATGACTTAATATGATTTATAAACAATGCCCTAGAAAACTGTGCAAACACAGAGTTTTCCTTTCAGGGAACTAATTGAAATTTTGGCAATTTCAAGAAACCAGAAGCTTCCACAACCGGGAGAGGAGAGCCAGGTAAGCTGACTTTCCAAACCATATTTCTTTGGGTAAACACAATACTTTACTACTTTTTTTTTTTTTCTTCTTTTTCTTTCTTTCTTTCTTTCTTTCTTTATCCTTGCCTATACTCAGGCTAATGGTGATATGAGGCTTTGGCCCCATTGCAAAGGCATTCTTAGTTCTTATGTTGTTTGTTTGTTCGTTCATTTGTTGTATGCTTCATAGGCCGTTTCTGCAAACAAGGGAAGAAATTTTGTTTCATTTTCATGGAAACAGAAGTACTCCTATAGATGTCAGTTGCTCTTCTTTGCAGCGTGATTGATGATGTGTTGTTACTCTACCTAAATTAAAAATTCTACAAAACTCTTCTTCAATAGATCCTGGATCTGCTGATTCAGAGAGATGGCGAGTTTCAAGAGCTAATGAAGTTGGCAGTTGATCAGGGGAAAATCCATCATGAAATGCAGCTTCTAGAAAAGGTAGTAGAAAAGAGGGATAATGATATTCAGCAGCTGCAGAAACAATTAAAAGAAGCAGAACATATACTGGTAAGTTCATAATGATGTGTTTGCTTTTGAGCATCTACTTGTGAAAAACGTGTTTCTGGAGAAAGTGGTGTTGTGTTAGTTTGAGAAGATTTTAAATATTTAAAACTCAATAAGAGCTTAGTGATTTGGGGTTGGGTTTTTTTTCCAGTAGTCAAATACTGTTTAGTTATTACTGTATTCAGTTTTGTTTTATAATGCTAATTTTCTTCCAAACCTAATTTATTACTGTATACTTGAAAATGTTCACTGAATAGTTTCTCTCTTAAAGTGCCATTAAATGTAAGGGCTTATTCACAGAGCCGATCTTATGTAGAAGCTTAAAAATTAAAGATGCATTGAAGTTTTGGTTTAGTTCGTCTGTTTTTTTTTACAACTAGGCAACAGCTGTTTATCAAGCAAAGGAAAAGCTGAAATCAATTGAAAAGGCAAGAAAAGGTGAGTCTCCATGATTGTACGTACTTCGTAAATGCAGTTGTAAAGAAAGTTGATAGTGAGCTGAAGTTAGGGTTATTTTATTTTTTAATTACACCATCGCTGATTTCAGATGCTTTATGTGTAAACAAGTTTCCATTTCATTATGAACCTATAACCATTTCCTCAGAATAAAGGCAGGAATGAATTATTTTTTTGTGGCAAACATATCTTAATGTTAAACTTAAATTCAAGTCTCTCAACACTCTTTTTGGACTGATAATAGTATATCTGATTATGTAATTGTCTCACCAAATTGCCTCAGTAGGTCTACTGAGGAAAGGGAGAGAATGTGAGCATGTGCATTGTACTTGAAAGGCCCACTAACTGGTGATAGTGGTTTTGTGTTTGTGGCAGTTTGTGCTACTCCGGCATTTACCAAAACTGACTGGTTTTTTTTTTGTGGGAGGCATCTTCTTGGTGTTTTTTTTTTTCTTTAAAGTATCTTTTATCATGCTGTTATACCTCTTTAATCTATAAAATCAATGAATTTCATAAAGTTTCTGTTACTGTAATACAGACATGTATTTAGAAGAGCTGCTACATGTGTGCTCTACAATTATTAAACAGACAAAAAAAAAAATCTTTACTACAGATAATTCCATAATAAAGCAGTTGCTTAAGTTTTCTTACAAATTGTGTTTGTAAAGTACACTGCTTAAAAGATTGATTTGTGTTTGTCACAGGATTGAAGAACTGTTGACATTGAAAGTGTACTGAACTCATGGCTGTAAAATCAGTTCACTGCAAAGCTCATCCTTGCATAGCCTAAGAATCCTCTAAGCAGTCATTGCATTTGAAGCACGCTCTTAATGTTTGGCAAAATAACATTCTCAATCTTTTTAATATTAAAGTGTCCAATATTCTGAAATAACTGAATGATGTAATATCTTGAGAATATGGTAACTTCCTTCCCTTTTTCCAGGTGCCATTTCCTCTGAAGAAATAATTAAGTACGCCCATAGGATCAGTGCTAGCAATGCTGTTTGTGCCCCTCTGACATGGGTACCAGGTAACTATTGTGTTTATGACAGTAGATTTTTTTTATAATAAAGCATCTGGTCTTTATAATAGAATATCTGGTAATGCTTTTATATAGTGAAAAACACTGTGTTTTTTTAGAGTAACGTTGTTTTCAGCTTTTGTATCTAACACTTTCTACAAAAATGGATGTCCAAAGTCCTGTAGACTTTGCATCCATCTTCAGAGGGCTGTGAAACTGCGTGCTTCCATTACTGACTGGTCTCCTCTGCTCTTCTTTGTTTGCTTTTTTCCTCTGAATGTTGGCTCCAATTATAAGTTAGAACCAAGTACGTTAAAGACTTTTCCACGTGCTTGGTTGTGTTCCCTTCTACCCCTTTATAATATTCTGTACAGGGAATGTTAGTAATCAGTGGAGTCAGAAGCAAGGCTTTTATTATGTCAGGTTTCAGTTTTGGGAACTATCTTCCTTGTCCAAAATGACAACATGCTTTTTCCAATTCCTGTCCTTGCTGTTTTGCTGTGAAGTAGCAGGGAGAGCAAAGATATCTTCTAAACACATTTTTAATTTATTGTTTTCTTAAAAGTGCCTTTTCTGCAAAGTTTGAATGAACAAAGAAAGTCTAAGTAAAAAACAGACTTGGCTTTTAACAAAACAAGTGTGATGCTCATTGCTGATCCAAACAATCACAATATGGTTTTGTTTTGGTGTGTTTTGGTCAGGAAACTACTCACTGAAGAAAAAAGTTAATGTCTGCAAGACAGTTGTTAAATATTTAAAAACATTTCTTTATTTACTTTTTTTTACCTAAGGGGACCCACGTAGGCCATATCCTACAGATCTGGAAATGAGGAGCGGTCTCTTGGGTCAGATGAACAACCCATCCACCAATGGAGTTAATGGACACTTACCAGGGGATGCACTTGCAGCGGGCAGGCTGCCAGGTATGAGACACTCAGCTTTGATTTGCTTTTCTTTATTCCTTGTGCAGTCATAGCGGTTACATGTTTCCCTTAGCAAAGGCAAATCAGGGTTAAAATAATGAAAATTATGGCTAACGTTGTTCCCTAGCAGTGAAGATCTAGTAAATAAAGTTAACAATTAGAAATTGTGTAATTTTATTTCATGCTAAATCATACTGCAGACATTACTAAGTCAATATCAACAAAACTCACTTAGTTGCCCTTCAATTCACTTATTTTAAATTGCTGTCAAGTGATACCAAATTATATTAAAAAAAAAAAGTATTTTCAAAGCAAACTTTTCTTAGCAGTGATGACAGAAATGATGGAATTGTGACAGCTGTATTCAGTCAGAAGAAAAGAGGTTTATTGTCATCCCCTATCTACCTTTAAGTCTACACTCTACATAGCAAGACTGTTTGCTTAGAAGTTCTGGATTGAAAAGATACTCCAAAGGACAGCTGGTGCTTGGGTGTAGGAATTGAGCTTTAATCTCTTAACTGCTTAGTGGAATGGGCACTTCCATTGACTTTAGTGAGATTCATTCGTTCATGCCAATGCAGAATTTAGCAGTAAATTACAGTAGCTGAATCAGGAATTCAGTGGTTCTGTATCTGTGCCACATTAATCTACCATAGTTACACTAAATTGTGGAAGAATTCTTAGTTTAGATTCATATGAGATCTGTAACAGTTCTTACCTGTTTCTTGAGCCATTTGCAGGTGTTACAGAAAGCTTGTTTTCAAAAATTATACTGAATATATTAAAACTGTATTGCAGCTCCATTGCGGAGACAGTAAACTTGGATTTTGTGTTTCAAATCATCTGTCTAATCCTGTTGTCACCTCTTAGGAAGTGACTTGAATTCCTGCATCATGTTTCAGCTTTCTGAACCTCTGGCCTCGGATAAAATGGGTCAGTGACCTGACTAGGAGTGGGACCCTGACATCTGTCTATAGCAACCCACCAGGAAAATGCTGATGATGGGCCCATCTGTCTTTTCTGTTCTTTTGAAATATGGTCAAAGGAGATGTTAAGGTTGCGTTTTCCTCGTGGAGTTTGAACATCTATTTGCAATAAGTTTTGGCAGAGTTCATTGTGGCTGGCTCCTCTGCCTTAGGGGATGCATACTTGCTCCTCTTAGTTTTGAGTGCTGTCTCTGTAAGAACTCTTTAGGACTTTTCCTGGAGAAGCTGGAAAATGTGGGATTTAAACTCCTCAAGTAAAGTTGTTAATTGAATCTGCATCTCCTGTGTCAGGGGAAATCTCTATACTAGACTGTCAGGCAAGAGGGAACCATCAAAACTTCATTTAAAAGAAAGTAGAGGCTGCCCTGGCATTTTTTGTAGGGATCCTGAATCTTAGTGTGTGGAGGCATGGCCTGAGAATGCTCATTATGGGATCTAGTCCTTTTAGAGACTTCTGCTGAGACATGTCCAGTTACTGAGTCCCTACTGAGTCTGCAAGCCAAGCACTGGGCTGCTTGGTAGCCTCAAAACTTGGAGGCTGCTTAGCACATGCATTTGACCTGGTTTAATAGTGGACTGGTTCCAGCACTGAAGCATGCCCACAGGATGTAAAACACTGACTTACATTCTCAGCTGGTTCAGATAAAGTTGGTTAACTTCACCACAGCTGGGATGAGACCACCTGGTGCTATTGTTGGTCTTCCTAAAGCAGGCACAGGAGTGGCATAAAGGCTGTGTTACGTCCTTCCATCTGCTGGCGAGTTGGATTTGTGGAGCTAGATAATGCTTCTGGTATTAGGGGACTGTGCCTTTGTAGTTCGTACGTAGAATATGAACTACGGGTGTCTGCATATGTAATGATCAGAAGCTACAATGTTTGTGGAGTCTGTGTGCTTCTGAATTAGGCAGCACTTGAGCAAGAGTAAGTTACCATTTGTGGCCCCCTGCTTAGATAGTGCCCTCTTTTTCTGTACTCAAAAGTCCTGTGTGGGTGGGCTTTTGTTCACTTCTGACTCTGCATAATTATTTTTAATTCTTGCTGTAAGCAGGAGATAGCTGGTTTCTTCTATGGGATAGACTTAGCTACAGTGCCTGGTAATAAGTGGAGAACTGAAGCACAGCAGTAGGAGCATATATGAAGAGGAAGGGAGCAGAAATAGCATATAGATGTGTACTGCAGCTTTGAAATGGGAGCCATTTTGGGGATGAGGAAGGAAGAGACTAGGAAGTGTTGTAGGAGGAGGGTAAGGGGTGGTAGAGAGTACAGTGTGGGATAGCTCTGGAAGTAGTAGTAGGAGAAACAGAGCTGAGACAAGTCAGAGGCAACTGATGCTGGTCTGGCAGGGGCACAGTGTGGCATTGCCATCTCTTAAGTATCTGTGGCCCTGGTTTTGTAGTCCGACACTCTTCTCCTTTGCACTTGATGTACTATATTTGCTGTTGGAAAAATGATAACCAAAGCGTTTCAGCCAAATTTGGATAAAACCTTTTACTCTGAATTTCTATGGTCTACCTTAAGTTTGTTTTGTTTTTTTTTAATCTAATGTTTTAATCTGTTTTTGCATACTGACTGAGGGTGATCATTTTTATTACTGCCAGTGGGTGTGAATGTTAAGTCAGTTCAAACTGTGCTTTCAAGGTGAAAAGCTGGAATGATGAGAGATCAAGAGCTGCCTGCATAAATGGGCCTCTCTGGCAGAGTAGGCTTTTACAGGGATAGAACGGCTCCATCATGAAATGTTTTCCAGCTGTTACAGGAGGGTTTCATCTGTCCAAAATTCAGGAAGGATTTTAAGATTTGTTTTAATATTAAATTTGAATTGTAGTTGAGCTGTCTTGTTGAATTTGTTGATACAGAAAGTTGATAGTTTGATTATGCCTCTTTTTTCCAGATGTGCTCGCTCCTCAGTATCCTTGGCAGTCAAGTGATATGTCAATGAACATGTTACCTCCTAATCACAGTAATGACTTCATGTTGGAGCCTCCAGGGCACAACAAAGAGAATGAAGATGATGTAGAAGTTATGTCAACAGACTCCTCAAGCAGCAGCAGTGACTCAGACTAGGTACAAGAGGGACAGCATCCCTAGTAGACCTTTCCTGTGGTGAAGGTGGGTTGGACGCTGTTCACAAACTGCGATACCCTTTTGTTACGCTGGCGACCCTGTGTAGGGAGAAGATAACAGCTGGCTCAAAAATAGGGTGACTAATTTAAAATCATGGACTTGAGATTTTATTTTTTTTTTCCATTAGATGGTCAAGTAAAATGACAGAGCTTTCTGCTGGAGGAGAGATGTCAAATTTCCAGTGATTATGTAAATGTGTGAATGTGTATGTTTGCAAGAGGTGTGCGTATATATATATATTTACTATCATTAGATGACATAAGTTCCTGGGAAAAAAAGGTGTAAGGGGAATCCCCTTGTATGTTTGTTAGTAACTTTACTCTTTTGATGACAGCCTTTTCTATGGCACAGAAATAAAACATGAAATTTGTAATTTTAATATCTTTTTGTTACTGCCTAAATCCATGGTTTTGATTGTCTTGTGTGTGCCAAGAACAAAAACGTGGCAATAAGGTGGTAAAAAAAAAGTTTGTAATTATTGTAATATATAATGAATGATTTGTCATAAATAAACTCAGCTTTGATGTAACTGTTTCCTTTGCAAACTTCAATCTTAGTTGAGTTATTGTGTAACTTCAATACTCAGCACCTTTTATCCCAGTATATGGTTAAATTCTGATTGAGTTTCAGAAGTTTGTACTCCATTTGCCCCTTTGCAAAATGCCAAGTAAGTATTAGAAGCAGCTGAGCAGTCAGGAACTGAAAGTCTGTCCTTTTCAGCTGAGCTTTATCAGGTGTACACAGAATTGGGCAGACTGAGGCAGTGATGTGGAGTGTCCATTCACAAGGCTTCAGTGATACTTTGATTAAGCATCCTGGGGCCTTGGAGATGACATGCTTTGGGGCATGCTGCAGGTTCAGCTCCTTTCAGTTCAAAGTGCTCACAGGTTCTTTATTCTTGTAATCTATTATTTTTTCTCTTCTTTGAACCTGCTCATTTGTTTACTTCAGCAGTTGCATTTCCTGCCTCAGCTACAATGTTTTTCCATTATTTCCAACGGCATGTCCCTTGGCTTTCCTTTCCTTGTTCTGTTTTGCTTAAGGAGTCATGTACAAATGCATGATGTATACAAGTTATTTAAGTTAGGGATTGCTGACAACCGATGGCAGTAATGTGCTGCAGTCATTTAATCAGTCCACTAAGAAAGGATGCAGAGACCCTGACATATGGAGGCACTGTTTGTGTCCTCATTTCAGTAACTACGTGTATATTTACAAGAGAAAGAATGAATATAACCACTAATGGTAACAAAGTATTTATCGCATGACAAACCATTTTATAGTGACCTGTTTTCCCATCAGGAGCTAGATGCCTTCTAAAATTTAAAATTGCACTAAATCATTTTTTATTTTTTTTTCATTATTCTTCAGGACAGATGGGGAGGACATCTGTCAACTCTTCCTACAGCTTCTTTGTTGACAGCTGAATGGAATAATTTTCAGTTTACATAAAGTTGCTTGCAGGAAGAAAATCTCCACTTTTGAACAGAAAAAATAAGCTTTCTACAAAGATACAGTAGTAAAAGAATTTTCAGTGATATTTCCTGTTTAAAAACAGCTTTATAACATTATCTTCTTCACTTCAGAGAAAGATTATCTGTCTTAAGGGAAGTTGCATGTAGTTAATATTTCAAATTCTAAGCAGGAGGCTTGCAATCATTAGTAGCATCCTTATACCTCATATCACTGCTTCTCAGCAAAAAGAGCCATCTCCATTTGAGAAAATGTATATGCAAAGTAAGTTTGTGCAATGCTATTTGTTTGAGCCTAGCAGAACACTTTAGGCAGCTCTCCATTAAACTGTTAAGAGTTTAGTAGCATGATCAGGACTTGAGATCAACTGCAGAGACCTGAAATGCTTCTGCAGATAAATTCAAATATAACTGAGGCTGCAAATGGATCTCTGTAATGAAAGGGGGTAGCAAGCAGGGTCAGGGAAATTTTCATTTTCTATACAAGCCACTACAACCCTTTCACATTTATAATACCCTGATTTTCAAGTATATATGAGTGTCTGCAGGAAAATGAGGCATTGTCTGGAAAACATGACTTTTGTTTGTGACAGTATCTTAACTGAAGCTATGAGACAATGCTAAGTTTAAAAATTGGTTCAAGGTTTATAATTATAGGAAAGCAACATGATAGACAAAGTAGTTTTACGTAGAAAGCAGGACAGTGGTTTAAACAAAAGTGGTTGCAGCCATTGCTGCAACCGTTTCCAAATGAGTAAGCTGCTCTAATTCTGACTTCCAAGGGGCTATCCATCTATATAAAGATGAACCAGATAAAAGACTATGATTTTTCTATAAAATAAAACATTAATTGTTAAGCACTAGAGATAGAGATAGCTCTGGAATGAAAGACACCTGACGTGTGAAGTACGGTAAAAGCACTGAAACATCTGGCATCTTTTTGGCTTTGGGAAGGGTAACATTTTCACATGGGCAGAGCGAGCACGATCTATCCTTTTTTACACCAAAGAAAGCACATCTGTCCTCTGGTTTGTTCCATAACATACAGTGAGTGTTTATGCTAGCTTGTGACTTCCTGTGTACCCCTTCAGATGATCGAGCTCCTCTGTGAAGGGATTGTAACCCTGTTCTCTCAGACAGCGCAAGGCCCAGAACAGCTGATCTGCTGGAGGGAATTCATCCCATTTCACCCATTCCCAGCCTGTAGCAGGAAAAAAAAAAAAAGCGTAAAATTGATCTCGTAACAATTCTGCTTCTGCAAGTCAGGGTGGGCTGTGCAGAAACTGCCAACACAGACTCAGGGTCTCTGTTGCACACGGTTATTTTAAAGGTATCACTGCCCCCCCTTGACTCCTGACCCTACTGGAAACGGGAGCTTCCTCAGACCTGCAGAACAAACGTACCCGCAGCCCCTCCCCGACCTCGTTACGTCAGCGCGCGTGGCAATAAAGGGAAATATAAAACAAATTAAGCTAAAACGTGCTCAAACGCGCGTGGTGAACGAACGGCCCCACTCCCCAGGGACACCGCCCTCGCCGCCGCGCGCCCCTCACCCTCGTTCTTGTCGGGCTCGCGGTTGCGCGGCTCCGCCCCCGGCTCCGCCTCGCCCTTCATCAGGACGGTGACGTAGTGGTAGCGCGCGGCGGCGCACACCGAGTTGACGGCGGAGGCGAAACGCACGTTGCGCAGGCGCAGTGCCGCCTCCTCCAGTGTCTCCCGCGCGGCGCACTCCGCCAGGCTCTCTCTGCGGGCGTGGGAAAGCATGGGCGCCTCAGGAGAGGAGAGGGCCTGCCAGGGCCGGGCAGCCGTCTCTCCGCGCCGCGGTGAAGCGGGGCGACGGGGGCGGGGGGAAGGCTCGGGGCTCCTACCCAAATTCCAGATGGCCTCCGGGGAGCTGGTACGTGCCGGCCCCCACTGGGCCTTTCCTCTTGCCCAGAAGGACGCAGTTGGGGTGCGCGGGGCTGGTGACCACCACCCCTACGCCGATGCCAGGCCGGGGGGGCTGCGCCGTCTCGCCCATGAGAGCCGCGGGCGCTGGTGAAGGCTCCGCTCCCCTCAGGCCCGGACGGCGGCAACGGGCGGGAGCGGCTGCTCCAGTCAGCGGGACCCGGTTTGGGGAGCCCGTTACCAGGAGGGGGGGGGCGTGTCGGGGTGCGCACGCGCGCTGCGGCCGTGTTCGCGCTGTCCTCACGGGGCGGGTGTGTGGCTGAGGGGGCGAGGGCGGCTCCGCTCAGGCGCCCCGGCCTCCCCCCGGTCCCTCCCTGCGGAGGCGCTGGGGAGGAACTCTGCGGCGGGTGAATGGCCACAGGCGGAGCGCTGAGGTACGCTGGGCCCGGTATTTGGCCGCTCTGCTCGGCGTGGCCGCCAGCGGTACGCGAACAGCCGTTACTTGTGAGGGAAGCGGTGAGCTCCCAGGCAGGCTTCAAAGAGGGAGAAATCCTGCCTGCATGGCAAAATGGCTTTGTGTTTTGTACTGCAGCTTGGGCTTAGTTCTTGGCCTCTGAATGGGAGGGGGCTAGGGAGGTCACTGAGAACTGGAAAAGCATTTGTGCAAATGAGGAGCACCTAAACCCGAATAAAGTAGATACAGCTTAGTTTCTTGGAGGTCAGGGTGCCAGTCGGCCTCTCACTGCAGATTTGCTCAGAACTTAAAGTATCCGCTTTTAGGTTAGCCCGATGTTCTGCTGGGTGAAGGGTCTGACTCTGAAGCATCACTAAGAAATTGTTAAAAAATAAAATGCAGCCATAGCTAAGCAGAGATCCAGCAGCAGAATAACAGTTCCTGACTGATGAAATAACAACTGCTGTTAGCAAATGTTTGCCTTCATTTTCACATATTTTTAGTTCTAGAAAGATAAAAAGTTTAATGTTCCTTATAAACAACTGTAGTATCTGTCAGATTTTCACCGTCCATCTACAAGCCTGTTGGTCACAATGGAGATACGAAGTATTCCTTTGCAGGACTGTCAGATACCTTTTTGGTAAGGTTTTGAAATACTTATATACAGATGTTTTTATTTACTTATAAAGGTCATAGGACCAAATTGGCTGAAAAGTGGTACGTTTTGTGGGATTAGTTTTCTGGTGTTTAATTGCCTGAACTGCCTCAGTTGGGCATCAGATGACCCCCAGTGTTGGCATGGAGGAAATGTCAGAGGAGTGTATGGCTGGGCGTGCTAGAAGTGAGGCTGCCCTTTAACAGGAGTTGGCTTTCTTCAGCTGTAATGTCAGCCCACACCCTGAATTACTGATATTAGTAAATTTAAAAAATAATAAACTTGGGCAAATTGCCAAGCTAACTGACTTTTTGTAAACTAAGATCATTTGTTTATATCCATCCTCCAGGACAGCTGGAGTATCTTAATCTCCAGATTAAGATATTTATCAGTCAGTTGTGTCACTTCTGTATTTACAAATTAAGATGACAACGATCTTAGAAAAACCTTAACAAAGACTTTTCCTCACCCACTAAGATCATTCTGGTCTAATATATTAAAGCGCTACAAGACTGTTTACCTGAACAGTGAAAACATTCTACTTTCTGTGTACAGTTTTCCTGTACTTTATACGAAACAGCATTTACAAACAAGCTCAAAGGTGATTCTACTCATGCCTTTTAAAATACAAAAATATTCATACAGTAGTTATGCTTGTCAGAATAGTCACAGGATACCATTTCTTAGAAATATTTATAATTATGTAGAGTATAAAAACTTTCATATACACAACTGTAATATTTGATACTGTGTCCAGTTTTGGGCTCCTCAGTTCAGGAGAGACAGGGATCTACTGGAGAGCGTACAAAGGAGAGCTATGAGGATGATCAGGGGACTTGAACATCTCTCCTATGAGGATAGACTGAGAGGACTGGGGCTGTGTAGTCTTGAAAAAAGAAGGTTGAAAGGGGATCTTATTTATGTCTATAAATACCTGAGGAGTGGGGGTCAAGAGGAAGATGCCAGTCTCTTCACAGTGGTGCCCAGTGATAGGACAAGGAATAATGGGTGCGAGCTGGAACATAGGAAGTTCTAAACGTGAGGAGAAACTTCTTCACAGTGAGGGTAACAGCACACTGGCACAGGCTGCCCAGAGAGATTGTGGAGTCTCCTTCTCTGGAGACATTCAAAACCTGCCTGGATGTGTTCCTGTGTGGCCTACTCTAGATGATCCTGCTTTGGCAGGGGGGTTGACTAGATGATCTCTAGAGGTCCCTTCCCCTAACATTCTGTGATTCTGTGATTTTCCGTTTCTCTCTACCAGTCTGTTGATCACGACAAAGACATGAAGTATTATTCCTTTACAGGACTTCAAAATAGCTTTTTTTTTTTTTTTTTTTTGTAATGTTTTTGAATCTGCTTTTATACAGATGTTTGTATTTAATTGTTTCCATTTCTTCATCTTATGTTTGGGGTCATTAACATAAAGAACACTGTGAAAATACAAATTTTGATGGAATCTCTTCAAATCGGTTTCTCTTCAGGATTTATTTCGGATGTGGGCATGTGATCAGAGGTTTTTCACCCTCCATGAAGTAAATATAGGCAAATATTTCTGAGTGTGATGGTGCACAGACATCCACTGAAGAAAAGAGAACAAACAAAGAATGAGAAAGTAAAAATGCATCTTCTACTGTACGTTGAAAAGCTTGCAAGGTTATGATTTATGTGCTCTTCTAAACTTGTTTATTAATGTTTCATCTGACAAAGTACTCCTGTGAGACAAACCACTATAACAGTATATTTAAACTAGTGTGTGTCGAGGCTGCTGTTGAAAGAGAGACATATACTTTTCAGGCCCAAGCTCTTGTTCCTTGTGCTCATGCTGTTAAGTGGCTGTGCAGTGAACTGATCTGGCTCCAAAAAAATAAGTTTAAAATGAATTTGTTTTGTAGCATGCTGTGGGCAGCACAGGGAGGGGATGGGACAGAGTTAGATCAGATTAAACATAGCATGAAGCCAAACCTAACTCAGCAAACTGGGGAAAAGATTATTTTTCCAGCAGGATGGGTTCCCTGTTATGATTTACAGCTCAGGTGCATGAGTGAGTTGGCACAAGGGAGACAGCGAGCGTGAACAGCTGGGAACAAGAATGGTGGGACTAGCCATGTTAGTGACAGGCCAGATTTATATCGGATTAAAGTGACTATTCAGCTGTTCCTTAAGAAGAACACACAGGAAAACCAGATCAGAAAAGCACACAGTGTACAAAAGCTGCTTGAAAAGCAGCTATGCAACCAGAAAACGTCCATCCTTCTGATAACTCCATGTGTGCGATTCCCTGGCTGTGGAATTTACTACATATTCACATTCGCTTGGCAGAAGTATGAACTGAAAGATGCAAGGATTGTGTTTAAATATGTTACATTGCAAAACTGGCATTCTGAAGCTGGGTGGAATGTGACAGCAGAACATGGCATCAAAGTCCTGCCAGCAGGCTGACGGGAACGAGAGCTTGGAAGATGTATGGATTTTCCATCACTTGCGTTCAGGCAGCTGATGGTTATCCTGAGCCCTAATACTGAAAATTTAAAATTCAACATTGTTAACTGTTTCCTCACTTGTATTTTAACAAAAATACTTCCATGACACCCCCTGCTTCCACTAAATTTCCAAGTCTCAGCATAAATCATCCCTTGCTGTAATGTTACAGCTTGATAGAAATCAATACCAGAAATGAGGAAATGTGTGGTATGTTGTTTTTATGTTGAAACATAAATAAGCTGTTATCACATACATAATAAAATCCTGTAATGCTTTTAAAAAAATAAATCAGTAGTATTCTGCTGCAATTTAAGTTGGACAGAAAGTGCATCTTTACCATTATATTTTGCTGTGCAGAGAGTTGAGCCTCACCTAATAAAGCAGTGCCAGAACTCCTTTGATTTTTGGGAGCTGAATTGAGTCTCTTGGAGGCTGACATGTCTCAGCTAGCATAGTGTTGGGGAGAGAGTGGCAGAGCACTAGAGGAGGCCACTTGGAGAGGTTGTGGAACCTCTGTCACTGGAGAGGCTGAAAACCTGACAGCCCTGAGTGACCTGCTGGATGCTGGCCCTGCTTTGAGCAAGGGGTGGCATGAGGGGAGGTGGAGGGTTGGAGCAGGTGGCCTTCAGAGACCCCGTCCAGTCTAAACTCTTCTGTGATTCTATTCTGGCAGCAGATATTTCTTTTGACGAACTCATGTACTCAGTGTTTGCAAAAATACAGAAATCTGTTAAAAGGTCTGCACCTTTTGATTTAAATAATAGTTTTACTTCTTAATTTCATGGAAACAAGTCGCTCCGAACTCTGACACAAGCAGCTGCACTGAGTTGAAGACCATTCATCTTGGCAGATCACAGAAGGGGCTCCTTCGAGATCTCCTGGGATGTACAGTGCTACAGAAATGTGAGCATGTGAGGATGATTTTTATTTCTTGTGAAGATACGAGGCATAATCGAAGTTGCTTAGTAGTTTTTAATTCCTTGGGTTTGTTTTTTGTAAGTTTACTACACCATAAATAATAAATTTCTGGCATGTCTTTGTGCATCAATTTTTGGGGAAAATTCAGCAAAGCCAGTTCAGTTATTTCTAAAAGATACATTGGGGAAGTATAGTTTGAGTTGGGTAAAAAAAGGTTTTCAGAAGGAAAAAGATGCTCAGTGGTCAAGTTAGTGTCAGTAAATTCCTGTGCCATTTGTGCACAGAGCTTTTAAAGGCTTGCTGTTACTACCCGAGTATTTCACCTCACATGGCATATTCCAGTCCCGTCAGCTTAAATTTACCCACTTACTTTTCCTCAAGATGCTGTCAGAACTGGGAGGTAGATTTGCATCACAGCTGAGAAATCAGGGCTATCTGCTCTTGTCACCAGAAGTGAGTGTTCAGTCAAAAACTGCACACAGTTAATAATGCTGAGGCATGACCTCATGAGCTGTCATCTACTGCGTCTGAGATGCGGTGATGAGTATTTAGTCTCCACGTTTTTGTTGGATTTGGTTTTTTTTTTCCCACTGTAAGTTGCTACATGCTCAACTCTGACACAGAACCTTGTCCCCTTTCTCTGCTGAGCTGTTTTGTTGACACTCGGCTTCAGTCGTGTGACAGAGTCTTTTCCAGAAGGATGGCCAGGCTGCTTTGTGCAGCCGTGGTGCTGCGTTGAACAGGTAAGTGCAGCTAGAGCATCAGTCCAGCTATGCCACTTTTAACATTGGGAAAGGTGGTAATTAGGAGAGGTTGATAATTTACATCTTTCTATGGGGATAATACAGTTCTATGACTGATATTTTTCCTTTTTTTCTCCTCAAGCTTGCTATCTTAAAAATACATTTTTTGGGGTTGCCTTTTTCATTTAGATTAAATTACTAAATTGGCCTGATTCCACAGGAGTAAATGCTGCCGTGCATGGAGTTGGTAGCTGTACCTTCTGTCAGGATACTGTGCGATAAGTGCTTTGGAGATTTTAGATGAAGCAGGATTCTCCAGTAGAGTCTGGTTCTACAACAGTAAAACAGACCTTGTTCTTTGCTCTCACATAAGAGAACTTAGGTTCTTGCAAGATATATCTGAATATTTTATGTATTTCTATCATTACTTGTGTAAAACATCACAGAGTATCTGTCAGGAGTTACTTTCCATTCAATAGCTCATAATACAATTTGTTAAGCCAAGATACACTACCATGCAAGCGCATCTACCAAGATAAATATATTGTCTTTTTGGTCCCTAAATCCACTTTTTCTTTTTTTTCCCCTTATACATATGTGGCAAACAATAATTCTTGTGATCTTTAGATCTGATTTAGTTTGCTTTCTTGCTATTTGAGATGATTGTTTCATTTAATTTCCTTGATATTAGTTCTCTGCAATTGCAAATATGCTCTCATACTGATAATTAATAATAATTGCTCGTCAAATAATTTTTTCCCCGACAGTTTATAACAGATTCCGTATTTTGTATGTCTCCATCTAGAATTTCCTGAAGTCCACAAAATGCGTTTTAATAGTAATAAAGAAAAAAGGAATGAAAACAGGTGAAAAAACAGCTTTTGTTCCAACTCTTTAAAAAAACCCAAACCACTTAAGAAGTAATACCTTTCATTTTTAGTACTTGTGCAGGTCCTCTGTGATAATGTCTTGCACTGATTTTTACCTGGAAACAGACAGTTTACCTTAGCATGAGTAATAAGCTGTTGAACGTTTACTCTGAGCTATGTACCTCTGATCTGATTTCCAAAGCTTACATAGGATTCAGACCAAAGGATGTAGTCAGTGCATTACAATGATAAAGACCAGCTTCATGGTTCAGTGCTGCAATGTTTATCCAAATTTCACTGCAGGACAAGAAATGAACTTGATCTGCCTGCCTGAACTCATTGAGAAGCGGAGGAAAAGAAAGACGGGTTGACATGATGGGGTCACTGGTTAGGTCCCATGTGGCTTGACTCAATAGGAATTTGCCTGGTTGTAGCCAAGATGTTTCTCTTTTTCTCTAAGAAAGTAAAGAAAATGTGAATGTGTCATTTCCAAGAACTAATGTTCTTAAGGCTTGAGTTGCATTTGCTCCCGACCACCTTGTACTGACAGTCTGAGCCGGATGGTGGCACTGGTGATCAGGCAGACAGCAGACACATATTCATGCGTTTTTACAATGAATCCCAGTTAGGTCAGTTCTTGCATCTGACATGGAAATCAGACAATACAACGTGCAAATAATTAAAGCTCTCCACACAGCTGTTTATTGAACTACTGACAATGGCAGCGGCATCCAGAATCTTTCTAGAAGTCCTTCAATAATGCAAGACCATGTAAAATTTCTTGTTTGTTGTAGAAGATAAAAATCTTCATCTTAAAACTGGAAGAAGTCACTTGTAGTGAGAAGAATATAGAATAGTAATTGTACTCTGAATGTCTTGCAGCTCTTTGCAAAGGCAAGAATGAATTCTAAACCCAGAGAGATTTTCTAACTTTCTTGCAAAAGTAAGAAAGTGAGGGAGGATGTAAGTCCAGTTTCCTGACCTGCAGCCAGTACTGGTCTCTGAACAGAAGCTTTGGGCTTTTAAGCTTAAGGTTTTAAGTTTTATCAAGCTTCATTACATCCTCTTTGTAAATTTTGTTGCATACCCTTTCTTCCCTTTTCCAGGGGGGATGTCATTTTGGAGAGTCTCCCAGAGTTGTGAGATTCCTGAAGTTTGCTTGTGGAAATGACTTACAAGTACTGTTCTGTGATGGAGCTGCAGGAAGGTCTGGTGACTAGCAAAGAGCCACTCTGTGTACAGAGAAGTACTTTGGTGGAGAAAGAGCACAAAGTTTAAGTGCCCTTTCCCTCCCCTCCCCTTGGAAGAAGAAAGTGCTCTTACCAGCTGTGGTGGAAAATTTGGATGGTCTATCAAAATTTTGCAGCTGCTTACAGGTTCAGTGGCGTACTCCTACGTTGCATGTCTGAACACCGGAGATGCAGCTCTAAGCACTCTGCTGAGCTCGCTGCTATGCTAGCAGGTGACAATAACACTATATGCAGACAGAAGAGGACCAGAAGCAAAGTAACCAAATGATGGTTACTCCGTCTTTTGCAATACTAGCCCAAGGAGAAGCTATTGGGTAATTCCAATTACGAAACTCGGGAGAATCACAGCTCTGGCATGGCTTGCTTTCAGATCAGATCTTTGATATCCATGATGTATGCAAATAACTGCATTTTTCCTTATTAATTGTAGAGTATATTTCTCATTCTGGATTCCCAGGCTGCTATTCTTTTCCTAATTACTGTTTTCTTTTAAAGGAATAAGCTTCCCCTCTTTGTGACTCACAAGGTCAGCTCACTGGTTTCTGCAGAGACATCTGTTCACCACTTAGGTTCATTAGTGATGTGACTCAAGGCAGCCACAGTAGATGTACACATGCTGAACTGCAAAAGTGGAGGTGCAGCTTTGAGCTGCATGAGGCAGAAATGTTTTGTGTCACAGAATATCCTTGGTTGAAAAAGACCTCTAAGATCGTCCAGTCCAACCATTAACCCAGCACTGCCAAGTCATCACTAAACTATGTCCCTCAGCACTTCATCTACCTGTTTCTTAAATACCTCCAGGGATGGGGACTCCACCACTGCCCTGGGCAGCCTGTGCCAGTGCTTGACAAGGCTTTCAGTGAAGAAATTTTTCCTAATATCCAATCTAAACCTCCCTTGGCACAACTTGAGGCCATCACCCCTCGTCCTGTCACTGTTACCTGGGAGAAGAGACCGACCCCCTCCTCACTACCCCAATCCTTTCAGGTAGCTGTAGAGAGCAATGAGGTCTGCCCTCAGCCTCCTCTGCTCCAGACTGAACACCCCCAGTTCCCTCAGCGCAAGGAGCCTGGTACAGGGGAAGTAAAGATGGGCTGCAAAATGGCTGCCTAGAAATAGTCTTCAGTTCAGTTTAGCAATTGATGTGCTTGTGTCATTGCATGAATACACCCTGAAATATGACAAAATCCCAAGTTCTCCGTGTAAAAACGCTGACAAATGTTCCACCTTGAAGCAGACCCGGGCAGGGCTGGCAGCAGGGAGCTGCGGCCCTCCCACCTGAGGCGCAGGGCGCCAGCGGGGCCGGCGTGGGCGGGACGGTTGTGGGGGGATTACAGGCCTTTTTTAGGATCCCTGTTGGGAAATAACCTTTTTAAAAACAAAGTCGTTGAAGGAGAGGCTGGGAAGGCGGTGAGCTGCCCGCCCGCCCCAATCCGCTCCGCCAGGGGGCAGCACGGCCGCGTCGGGCACGGGCGGGGCCCTCGGAGACCACGGAGCCGCCCCTCCCCCGCGCGGCGGCGGCTGCCATTGAGGGGGGGTCACGCGAGCGCTTCCTGCCCCGCCCCGCCCCGGCGGTAGCGCGTGCGCGGCGAGAGGGGCAGCTGGAGGGGCCCAGCCATGGCGGCCTCCATCATCTGCAGCCGGGTGTCGGCCGGGCTGAGGGGCAGCGGCCTGCGCGCCACGCTGGGCACCGCCACGGCCAAGGTAGCGGCGGCGCGGGGGCGGGCCGGAGCGGGCAGGGCTGGGCAGGGCCGGGTGGTGGCGGCGGGAGGAGCGGTCGTCTCACCCCACTCCCGCTGACGTCCTGCCCGGCCTCTCTGTGCCCTGTCGCGGCGGTGGGGCCGGCAGCCGGGTGCCCGCCTTTGGCCTGCGTCCCCTCGCAGCTGCTGCGCTTGCGGCAGGGCTTCCCGCTGTGATTCCCTTTGCTTGCCAGACCCCTCTCCCCGAACTGGCTTGAAAATCCCAGTGTTTCCATCTCTGTCGTCGCCTTGCTCGTACGAGAGGTCGAGCTGTGCCCGTAAGCTCCTCCCACTCGCATCTCCTCACCGTGTGCCCTTCTTGCCTGTGAGTGCCTTTTCGGGGGTGTCTTTCGTACCAAAACCCCTAGAAAGCAGTGCAAACAGAAGAGGCTGAAGTGTGTAACCCTCCCTGCGGCTCGCTTCTCCTTCCGGGCAGGGAGGAAGGTCGGTGTGAGTTCCCTCTCGGGTTACCAGGGCCTTCCAGCGCCAGGAGCGGCCGCTGCCGCCGCCAGCACCCTGGCGGGGTGTCGTGCCAGGGAAGGGCCGCCTCCTCTCTGCAGGAGGAATCCCTTGGAGGTTAAAGAGCCCCTGTCGGTTCACTAGCTTCAAATGCCGTAGTAAAGCTCTTGCGTTGTCTGCGTGCTTACTTTGTTTAAAACGAAAAAATAAATCCCTGAAAAATCCAGTCTGTTAGAAACTTCCTAATATGGACTGATTTCTGTGGTACTTGTGCCAATGGTACATACTAAATAAATAATAATAAATGCAAGATTTTGCTTGTATCTGTTTTGTAGTCTGTTTACCTTGAGTCTTTCGGTGCTGATCTGTGTTCATGGATTAGCTGAGTTCAGTCGGTTTGCTGTTGCGTGTGCGTACACAATTAAGGTTTTGTTTCTAGATAGTGAAACACGAAAAATTCAGCAAACGCTTTTTACTTTTGCTGTTGATAATTTTCCTTTATGAAATACAGTTACTTTACAAGGTGCCCTTTGGAAATTTATGTCATCTTAAAGTGCGTGAGTAGCTTTTTTTTTTTTTTTAAAAAAAAAAGGCATTGCTCATGTAGTACCACTTCTGATGTTTTATAATCAAAATCAGTTTCCGCTTGAATTACTTTATACAAAATGTTTATCAGAAATTCTTGAGAGTTCTGTATATTACTTCTACAGATGAAATTAAGACTTATTCCACCCCAGAACTTCCTGGATTGATGTTAGGCATGCTATATTTTACTTAGCATTTGCAATGTTATTTTGCAGTTTGGGCAGCCCTCCAATTCAGTGTAGATGTTTGAAGTGGGTCATAGCTATTTTTTTTGTCTATTTCACAGTGGTCATATGAAGACTGTTTTGTAGCAAACTAAATTCACCATGCACAACCAATGAAGGTGCTGTAACTTAGTTTCTGCTGCACCTTCCTCCCCAGGACTTGGTTTGGCAGATGGAGGCGATCTACCAAAACTTTTGAACGAACCTGTTCTGTGTGCTTGTTCTCTGTCCTCTTATGCTTCCCAAATTCCTCAAGGTTCTTTTCCCTACAGATATATTGCTTGAAGTACTTAAATGCTAATTAAATATGCAAGAGTGTTTTAACCCTGCTGACCCTCGTCAGTGCTAGCAGTTTCACCAGCTCTCTCCTGCTGTCCCAATAAAACCTTTCAAAACCCTGTGCCAGACCTGACATGAATGACTAATGTGGAACGGTAAGGTGCAACAAGTATAGGATTAAGTGTTCAGGTGTTTGCATTGGTACACTAAACTGTGTTTTTTTCAGTATGTAGACTTTTTTTAACCTAAACAAAGAGGACAGTTTTTCACAACACAGTCATGTTCTTTGTTCTTTTTATTTTCTTTTTCTTTTTTTTTTTTTCCTTCAGGTACTTAGTGGAAGTCCAGGAATACTGAATAATCACGGATTTCAGGTGCAACAACAGCAACAGAGGAGGCTGTCGCTACATGAATACTTGAGCATGGGACTGTTGCAGGAGGCTGGCATTTCTGTTCCGCATGGACTAGTTGCCAAGACGCCAGATGAAGCTTACAAAATAGCAAAAGAAATAGGTATAATATTAAAGAGAACATACATAATATAGGCATGGGATTGATACGAGTAGTAACTACTTTTTCTGTCTTTCCTGGTAAGAGATTTCTTAGAGTTATGAATATACCATCTCTTTAAGGGAGTCTTTCCTGCAAAGCAACTCTCTTGCAGATTTGAGTATTTACTCTGTAAAACTGACATTTTTTTAACTTGAAGTTTTCTAATGCTTGAGATTGCTCAGTGCACAAGCACACAGTGAAATCAGTTAAGTTGACCTAGTTTTAAAGACACTCTTGGTGTTAGGTATTGAGACTTCTTTATGAAGCTGAACTGTGTGCCTGAAATTCCAGTGGAGAAAGACTTGATCCTACTTCCATTAAAGGCTTTGAATCATGAGGCACCATCATTCCCATATGCCAAATTCTACAGATACTTTTACTGTAACTTGTGAGTCTTGATTAGAGGGAATGGGGCAGGTACAAATCATATTAGCCTAGACTAATACAACTACCTAAACTTCTTTGATATGAGTAATAGACTCTACTTTGTGCAAATTTTGTTTTGCTCTCAAGCAAGGGTAGAGGGAATCTTTTGTGAAGAGCTTCAGTGGTCTTGGCAGGTAAGGCTTCTGTTGTCCAAGATCTCATATAGAACAGAAGATGCAAAGCATACTTATATTTAGGCTGCAGAAGAGTAAAATCCTAGTCCCTTGTGAATGTGCTGTTCTGGCAGAATGCAGCTACTTCATGCAGGAAGGGAGAACTTTGTTGACTTGCAGTTATATGCTAAATTCCTGGCTTGTTGATGAAAAAGCATCCAGTCTCCTCTGCCTGCTGCTTAAATAATGTATTTAAAGTTGAGCTTTAATTTTGGACTTGATTCTGCCTATTAATTTGCCACTTCACCTACTGTGTGTCTTAGTAAAATTTTTTTAATTTGGATGTAATATAGAAGTCAGCTTTTATCGTTTGAGGCATTAATACTGGGTTGGTTGGGTTTTTTTTAGTTTAAAGCTTTTTCCCCCCCTGAAAAAAAATGTAGTAGGCTTGTCTCACAGTTTTTATGGAGGACATTGCTTGTCATAGTCCACTCTCATATGCAAATGCCTAAATCTGTTCTTACCTTCAAGTGGATACATTTGTTGTGACTCCTGGGGTTATAGGTTTTGTTAGATTCATTTCAGTTTCATGTGTAGATTTAATGCAAGAAATGAGATCTGAAAAAGGAGGTAATTTCTAGAGCAAGTTATGCTGCTTTTCCTTCAGATCTGATGGCGCAGAAATTCAGTTGTTTTCTGCCTGCCTTCTTTGTCTTGTTCCCATTAGAGAGTAAGTGATACAAAATTATAACTTATGAATGAAAGGTGTTAAAATACTTCTGTCCTGAGGATGGTTTAAAATTCAGACCCTTGTCTTCTGTCAAGGTTGAGCTTGTAGCATCATCTAAACTTCACAAATTGAACATAGCCTTTTGCGAACATTAGTATCCGCACAGACCTCCTGCTGGTGGCCAATGAGACAACCTTTGCCTCTGACTCTTTACAGACAGCAGGGAAACTTGCAGGTGAGGTTTCCTTTGTTTTGTTCCTTGTTCAGGGAGGAGTCCTATGCCAAAGTAGGTATGTCTGACTGCTGGTTTATAGCTCTGTTTCATCTATGTGGCTTCATAGGTATGCCTTGTATCTGGAGTATGTGCACCAGTGCCACATCTTGGAGGTCAGAAAAAGGAAGTTGTGAACTCCTATGAGTTAGCATCCTTTAGTAAGCTAGAATTAAGGAATTCAGGGCTTCTGGTTGTGAGCCATATACTTAGTTTAAGGTGGTGTCTATTTGATGCTATGGCTTTCTTTGGTACTTGAGGTAAGGAAGGGAAAGCTTCCCAAAAGGAGAACACACTGAAGGAGCTTGAGTTTTTGAGGCATTGCTCAAACATTGTCCAGAACTCCTTCTGAATGGTGACAGATTATCCTTTGCTCCAATGTTTTGGATTCCTTTGTAATTGTAGCCATTTCTTGACTAGTTTTCATTTAGTATGCACTCAAAATAATAAACCCAAATGAGTGAAATCTCTAGCAGAATGAAAAAAAAAAATTTGCTTTTTTTTTTTTTTTGGTCCACCTGCTCATTGTTTATTATTGTTGTGTAAGAGTTGTTGCTGGTAGATAAGAGATTACCTTTTGCTTCTTTTTTATGTGTTAAACTGGTTTTTCAAATGTTTGTCTAAGCTGTTACAGAGATAGTTGCTACTACTGCTTGCTCTGTTTCCCTAGTGCTGATCTACACGCTCCTGATAACCTTTAGTCAGAAACCTGCTCTCTGTAAACCTGAGTTTGGCCTTGGATTTCTTTCCTTTTGCAGATACCTCACTCTAGTTAGAAATGGGTAACTTTTTATCCTAGTGTATAACAAATACAACCTTCTCATTGACAGAGATGATCATAGTTTAGCTGTGGCTTTAGCTAAATCAGTGTAACCCTGTTGTATGAACAAAGCCAAAGCTTAACCATACTGAGGATTATCAGTTCAGGTAGCTAGTGTGTGATAGGGTCAAGCTGAGGTATGTGAATGTTGCAGTTTGTCTTAGAGTCTAATTAGAGGAGTGCACTAAATATTCTTTAAATAACAAAAACAATGAAATTTGTTAGAATTTAATTCTAAGTTATGCTTATCTTGACGTTTAAAGTTAGATGAAATAGTCTGGAAGCCAGAAAGGTTGCTTCCTGTCCATCCCCCCAGTCTGTCTTGTACTAAATATTTTTTTTACCAAAGACCAAAGTGTTCTAAAAAGGGCAAATCGTTTACCTATATGTGAAGCAATTTTGAAACATATGTGAAATAAAATACAGTATTTGAGCTTGCATCGTTTTCTTCCCTGTGACATTTTTCTAAACTTTTTGAAGGAACCTGAAATGAAGTTAGATGCTGTGAGCAAATTTTGAGCAATGATGATGGATCTCTTATGATGTGAGCCTTAAGAAAAAAAAAATCCTTGACTTTTTTCTGCTCTTTTTTAAAAATTTGGTTTCTGCTGCACCTATCAGATTTCTTAAAGTCCTGTTTTCAACTCAGATTTCTGTTCTAGCTGGATTCTGCAAATTATTACTGTTTTACTTCTGTTTTTAAAAATCTTTCATGTTGTGTCACGGGAAGGTTGGCCATTGGAGTTATTACAACGTTGGTTTGCGTATAGCTTTTTCTTTTCATATTGGCTGGCTGTTGAGAGTCATCATTGGAATTTGTTACTATCACAAGCAACTTTTCCTTATAAAGAGCTCAACATCTTATTTCAAGTAAATCGGTATCGCATGTTTGTTCATGATACTGTTAGTTTTTTAAAAATAAATTTTAGTGACTAATTCAGTCCCTGAGTAATTGGACCTTGTGTAAATGTCACTGCTCACTTAATTTTCCTCCAGTGGTTCACTGTCTCCATTCAAGACCTCCAGATCTCATTTGTAGCTCTGAAAGAATGCATTCTACTCAGAGGTGAGAAGACTTGTATCTGATGAAGTCTTTAAAGACCTTACTGATTTTTTTATTTTTTTTAAAAAGTAGCATTTGTAGTAATTTGTGGGCTTTGCACTATGTGGCTGTTTATATGTTACATAAATGTCTCAATTTTTGAAAAAGTGAAATGAGTAATTTCTGTTTCTGAGTGTTGATAAGCTGCTGCAGTGTGTTTTGATGATTGCCTCTAGGTTTATGATTAATTCTGGGCCTAAGTGTGCCTTCCAGCTAGCTCTGTGACTGGCGCTGATTTAAAAGCTGATACACATTTTTTTATCAAGAACATGACTAATGAACCTAAAGACTATTATTTCCTGAAGAACAGGTGCATCATCAGTGTGATAGCAGATAGCTCAGCAGAACATGCTCTTTGAAATGTAAAGTAGTGCTGTTAAGACGGCACCAATGACAGTATATGTATTGCTGTAACTGTTTTGATGCTTCCTGACACCTTTCTCTAACAGTTGTGTGGAAGGGAGTGACATATTGTATGCTTGTAGAAAAGCCTGCTTTTCTTTTCTGTAAAGCTTATATTTTGATTCATGATGATTTGAGAGGTAGGACTTCTGCAGTGATTAGAATCTTGAAGCAGCTTTTGTGTGTCTGTAGTTTGTAGGATTTTATGATTGTGAATCTTGCAGCTTTGTGCTCATGGCAGACTGTCAAATTTGAGTAAAATAAAAAGCTATGGAGAACAGGAGGCACTGAGAAACTTGAGTGTGTCCCATTTCACCTTTCTACACTGGAGTTCCTGAAAGGAGACTGAAAGCAATGGAGTCTGCTGCTATTTTTGCTATTGCAGTTTAAGAGATCTAGTCCATCTCCTTGTCAGTGTGGTTTATAAGGTATGCTTTCTGCAGAATGACTGAAGTAATTGGCTTGGCTGTATTCCTGCATACAGTTCTGTGAATCATCGAATCATAGAATGTATTGGGTTGGAAGGGACCCTCAAGGGTCATCTAGTCCAGGGACATCTTCACTAGATCAGGTTGCTCAGAGCCCCATCAAGCCTGACCTTGAATGTCTCCAGGGATGGGGCCTCCACTACCTCCCTGGGCAACCTGTTCCAGTGATCCACCACCCTCATGTTGAAAAGCTTTTTCCTTACATCTAACCTAAACCTACCCTTTTCTAGTTTAAAGCCATTACCCCTCGTCCTGTTGCTACATGCCCTTGTGAACAGTCCCTCCCCTGCTTTCTTATAGGCACCTTTCGGGTATTGGAAGGTTGCTATAAGGTCTCCCCAGAACCTTCTCCAGGCTGAACAACCCCAACTCTCTCAGCCTGTCTTCATAGGAGAGGTGTTCCAGCCCTTTGATCATTTTTGTGGCCCTCCTCTGGACACGCTCCAACAGGTCCATGTCCTTCTTATGTTGAGGGCTCCACAGCTGGACGCAGTACTCCAGGTGAAGTCTCACCAGAGCATAGAGGGGCAGAATCACCTCTCTTGATCTGCTAGTTGTTTCTTTTCAGACCTTTTAAGTTATTTTCAATGTTACTATTTTATTTTTCTGTCTGTTGCTTAAACATGCAAACTGTATCTGTTTTTTTTAAAAAAATAATGTGTAAAGCTGGGTAGATTTATAACTAGATTTGTTGATCTTGGGCTTGATTTAGTCAGAAACCAAAGTGTAGTACAATGTGCGCAATGATTGTCTTAGGTAAAGTACTAGCATTTTCTTGATTAAGTCTTCAAAATTATAGATATTCCAGGCACAGTGACACAAAAGCTGGTGTGGTTTTTCTCCTTAGTGTGTGCCATACCTTCCTTGGTAGTCTATGATTAAGCTCTTTCCTTTGTTCTGTGTCACATTGAAAGCTCACATCTAGTTTTTTGTTCCTAATACTATGTGGTTGTTTTGCCATTATCAGTTTTCCATTTGTGAATTCTGCTTGACTGTATTAACTGATGTCTTGTAGATTTTCTGTAGAGTCTGAAGCTCCAGAGCATTTATTCAGATGTTGTAGGACATGAACGATGATCTAAGGTGACAAACTTGTGCAGGAATCCCCGAGGAGTTTAAAAAAACATACTGTAGCAGTCAATGCTGAATAGTTTGGGTTTTTTTCAAATTATGTTCATGCTTACCTGGTCAAAATCTCTAGATAACCAGTAGTAGTAGTCTAGAAACCCAACCTTTATGTGAATTCTGGCAAATGCTATGTTTTTGGCATCCAGAGCTTACCTTTTGCTTCAGCCTTTGCTTTCTTCTGTAACACTTCCCTCCTGTGAAGTTCTAATATCAAAGTGTGTTGTTGATAATAATTCACAAACTCGACTTGTCTAACCGGCAGATTCAGATTTTGACTGTTGTATTTTCATTGCTTAACTTTAAGCTATTGCCAAGATCAAACCTGTCTTGTAAGTTGATGAAAAACTTGGTGCAGTTCATTATTGTCAGGAAGTAGTTGTGCAGAAAATAATGTTTTGTAATGGGGTAAAACATCTTGTTCGTTCTCCTGACTGGTGTGGTCCTTTCAGAGAAAGCATGAAGATTCCTGGCATGTAATTATGTCAGTAATCATACTTTTGATATGCACACAACAGTTCTAACACTCAAAAGTTTCAAATGCTGAAAACAAATGTATTTTTTGAATTTAAATAACTATACTTACTAACAAAACACAGACAGGATACTCTGAAGAGATTTGCTGTCTCTGTGGGCAGAGTTAGGGTTGGCATGCTCTTTATGTTGAGACTTTTGTTAATACATCGTTAGTTAGAAGCCCATCTTTTCCCTCCCTAATTCCAGTCAATACAACAGTATTGTTTAAACTTAGAGTTTTTATATCTGTGCAACAAGAAAAAAAATTGGTTTGTGTTATGAATAGAGACATATTCTTCCTGAAACTAAAAAATGTTAAATGCAGAGTAACTGAGGCAAAAGTTGTGGGTCTCTGTCTCTCTCCCAGGGTAAGTTCACAGCTGAATGGTGGTTGAGAACTTGATTGGCACTTGTGTCATTAACCTGTCACTGCCTTTTACTGTAGTTTTATTTTGTCAGAACACATTAGGTTTGCATAGTTATCGTGGAGGTGTTTATGATAGGTGGAAAGCAGTACTGCTACAGTCAATATTGGGCAGAGAAGTGGCTATTAAAGTGATTTGACAAAAGTCAGAATGGAAACTTGTAAAGCAGAACATTTTAATAAAGGTTGTCTGCCCTCATCATCAGGCTTTCTACTTGCACAGAAAACTTCAGAGATGCAATAGAACAACAAACCTTATTGCCTCTTAATAAGCTTATCATAAGATTGTATTTTACATAAATCAATGCATGCATGCAAGGAGAGAAACCTTTCTCCTATTTTGAAAGCTTAGGTTATGGAATCGGAAATTATTCCTTCCAATAAATATCCATATTGCTAGAAATGAAGATCGGAATGTATTACTGTATTTTCTGGCTGTATTACTCTTTCACTCTCTAGTTAATAAACCATTGTTGAAGCTGAAACCTGTAGTGTTTACTACTGTATAGATTTTTGTTGTCCTGAGAGATAGAGGCTAATTCAGTGTTCTGGTGATTTCAGGCACCTGTCCTCTTTGATATCTGCTCTTAATTTTCTAAACATTTCCTGATTCTTCTCAGGCTGTTTTACTTACATATGTTTTTAGTGCTAACTACCATTAATACAGAAATGCAGCTCTTATAAAACTCAGAACAAGCATTTGCTGCTTTGTGTCTTTAGCTTGCTTGCCCGAGACATTAGCTGTACTAAAGATTTGTTCTTTTGTTCTAGTGCCCTGTGTCAGGGCTTTAGTTTGTTACTGCTGCTGAAAGCAGATGTCCTGCTTTCTGTCCTCTCACTTCAGTGTCCCTGTGGATGTGCTTGACACATGGCGCAGAGGCTTGCAAATGTACTGTCTGCTGGATTTGTTTTTGCCTTCAGTGGAGTCAGAGTCACTTTTCTGACATGCTTCAAGGCATGACCACACAAAGGCTTATGCTGGGACAAGAAAGGAGTCGGGTGTGAAAAGCTGAGGACAGGAGGCAGGATAGGACTGCTGCTGCAGTGTAGTGTTGGCTGGCATAAACTGTCTTAACTTTGTATGTGGATACCTGCTCTAGGGCAGAAACTGCTATTTTTCATTGAATCAAAAGCCTAGCAGTATTTCAAAGCAGTCTAAGCAAGACAGAAGGGCACAACTGTTGATACTGAGCAGAAAAATCAGCTGCTGGTTTCCAATTTTTTTCTTGGGTTGCTGTGTATCAGCAGTTCTCTGTTGTGCCAGATTGTGTGATAGTGCTGCAGCTGTACCACTGCAGGTGAGGTGTGTGATGAAACATTTTTGTTCTCTAGTTTTAGGGTCACTTTAAGTAGGAAGACTAGGAAAAAATGTTTATTGAACAATAAACTTTCTGCACGGGTTAAAGTTTTCTGGGGACATGTTATGTTTAATTTAGTTTTGGGTACATCTGTGCAGCTTAATTGCTTGTAAACATAGCTGGTCAAATAACTCTTGAAGTGTTAGGTGTTTATGCAATCAACCAGCTATTTTCATTGCAGTGCTGTAGGAAAAGAAATCACAAATCTTTAACATCCTACTCATTTAATGCCACAATTGTTACATTCAGTTGTGTAAGGGATAGTCCAATGACAACTTTGTTACGGCCAAAACTGATTGCGAAAAGTTTAAAGTTGTTTCTCATGCACTTTTTTTGGAAGGTCTTTATATGTTGCCAAAGTGTAATCATGCATAATAATTAAATTATTAAGAAAAATCCTATGGGATCAGGGCAGTGGTACATCTAGCCTAATACTCTGCTTTGTGTGGTGGCAAAAGAACAGGCTGTTCAGGGAGACTGTTAGCCTGGCTATTTTCTGTAGTCTGTACCCCTCAGTTCCCCCCAGCATTTGTAATTGTTGTCATAGGAATCAGAGGGAGCATCTCTGTCCAGTTCCTTTTCAACCTCCTATTCTTTTATGTCTCCTGACAGGCTTTGCTATCTTCTGTGTAAAGAAGTGTCTTTTTTTCTTGCACGTTTTAAAAACTGACTTCCCTTGGGAGGTGCCTTTGTTTTCGTCTGGTGTAGAGCAGGAAACTGAATGTATAGTGCACTTGTAATTGTGTGTTCTTGCTCTGTCCCTCACCAGTTGTGGCTAAAGACCATGAAAAAAGTCATGAAAAACGGTTTAAGTGAAAGAAAATCTAATCATGTTTGTGCTTTGTTATCCTTTGATAGGTTTCAAGAAGTGCCAAGCTCTTTCAGTCCCTTATAAGAGAAGGCCCTTCATTTTAGTGATCATCCTAGTAACCAGTCCTTCCCATTGAAAATTACTTTTATGATTATGCTGAGATCTTGTCAGAGCTTTAGTTGGCATCTGGTTCTGACTTGTTGAGATTCTGGACTTTATTGCTAGAAGGAGTAAGTGCTACAGAGAAGGTGCCTCTGGGTGAATTTTGTGGCTTTCCTGAAAACTCTGTAGAAGCAGCTTTTACCTCTAGACTTGGTGTAGGAGATGAAAAGTAGGGTGGAGAAGTAGGACCCTCTCTTGTGAACTTCCTAGTGGTTTATAAATTAAATCTCTTAGTCTTGATTACTAAGTATATCAGTTCTGAAAGTGTATCAGATCCCAAACTTCTGTAGAAAGCTCAAAATAGTAAATTAAATAATACTGTGAATATTCTGAATCTTAAACGTCCAAGTCACTTCAGATCCTTCCTGAGGAGCCCAGGGGGATCCTCTGTGAGCAGGGGAGCAAGTGCAAGTGTGGTGTGGTTTGGTGGTTGATTGTTTTAAAATCTCTTAAAAGAGAAGAAAGTATTTTCCTTACTCTTTTGTACTAACACTAATATGTCAAGCTCCTCTAAATTTTGTGTTTACATGTACATACAAGGTAAATTGTGTTCAAATGGATGGAACTTTGTTTTTAAGCTCATGTATTGGATTATATGGCTTCATTTATCTGTGAAGCTGCTATTTATAATCTTACTCATAAATGAGGCTTAGTCTTTCTTAAAGCAAGCTTTGTACTTAACGTAATTGCATAAAAGCTGGTCTCATGAATAAAAAAGGCCCAAGTCTTGTGTGGCTTCTATGAAGCATGTTAACTTACTTGATTGCCAGTATTTCGTGGCTGTGAAAAATAGTTATCATCAGAAACTGAATTAAGTATTAGATTATAGTAAATCAACATATATTTGTGTGTTTATAACCTTTATGGGTTCATATGGGTTGTGAATTCAGAGATCTGTTGTTAGCTAGACAGTCCAGAAATAAAATCTACAAATAGCTAGGAGTAGTAACTTGAGCATTCCATTTGCTTATAGCTGCCCTAGCTTGTCATATTATGTAAGTTTAATTTTGTCTGGCGAGGCAGCACACAGGTCAAAATAGGAAGTGGCATAACTTTTTGGTCTGACATAATATTTTTCAGTATGCATAGCGGCTAGTTTTGCACAAGTACTGTAATTTTTCGTAGGCTTTTCCGTAGCTGCCTTTTCACATCCAAGAGAACACGAAGTTCTTTCTTTGCTTGGAAAGAGCAGAGTGGCTCAGCTAATGGTGGCGTGAGAAAAGATGGGGCAGCTCTTAGCATCTTGCCGTCTAGCTGCTCTGTGCAGTGTACTCGGTGTAATTGAAGTTGAATAATAACTCAGGGCTTTGTATTTCTTCCATTATCCCCTTATGACTTGATGAACTTTTTTCTTTGCTTTTTGTCTTTCAATGACACTTCGGAATATAACAGTTGATTTTTATTATATTCTTATACTTTTTAAACCCAAATGCACTGTCTCCGCCCTCTAGAATAATATTTTGGAAAGGAATTTTAAAACAGTTAAAGGCAAATAAAGAGATTACTCTGCCTACTCTGGGAAAAATAGCGGCTTGTTTAGGCCTCTGACTTCTGCAAAGCACTCAAGCTTGTGCGTCAGTGCTCTGCTGAATGGGAGCCATAGAGGACCTGCAAGTTGACTTGGGTAAGTGCCATAGTTACATATCATTGCTGAGAAGATAGTGGGTTGCAGATATAGGGTATTTGTACTTGATTGAGGAAAATCTTGGATTATGGTGTGTCATATATATAACAGTTTCGTCTTGTTAATAGTCTGTGAGATACTAACTTCTTAATCATTTGTAATTCAAATACCTGTTAAAGATGTATCAGAGCACTCGAAGTATCACCACTTTTGGATACTAACTCACCAAGGTTTGTTTACAGAACAGCCTAAAGCTGCAGTTTGTGGGTGTTTTGAGACTTTTGGAATAACTGATGTGAGTTAGAATAAAGTTGTTGATTCACGTATTTGTGTTGTGAATTGGGAGAGTGGTGGAGAAGGGGGAATAAATGATAACAGCCTTTATTATTCTACCTGGAACAATTTGTTTTAGTTGTCATAGATGACAAATTTTGGGTTTTCTTTCATTCTAGGTTCAAAGGATCTTGTGGTAAAAGCACAGGTTTTAGCTGGTGGTAGAGGAAAAGGAACATTTGAAGGTGGCCTCAAAGGAGGAGTGAAAATAGTTTTTTCGTAAGTTCTTTCTAAATTATCCAATCAAGTGGAAAAACTCCAAAGTTTCATGTTATGAATTGAACCTGTTGCTTAGTTTAAGATCAGTATTTTAATAATTAACCTTAAAATAACAAAATTTAGATAAGACTTTTTAATGCTACTTCTGTTTTTCCAGCAGTTTCTTTGTCACATTCTGAGCTTCTTTTATTCTAGTCCAGAAGAAGCAAAAGATATCTCCTCCAAAATGATTGGAAAGAAGTTGTTTACCAAGCAGACAGGAGAAAAGGGCAGGATATGCAATCAAGTATTTATCTGTGAGCGCAGATATCCCAGGAGAGAATACTATTTTGCAATAACAATGGAAAGGTCGTTTCAAGTGAGTAATATTAGAAATAGATGTAAGCTAATTAACTTGTTATAGCTGAATTAAAAAACCAAAACTGTTTACTAGTCATTTGCTTTTGAAAATCAGGAACACGTATGAACTAAACTTTGTTTCCTAGTATCTCTGACTATATGATTACCTTAGTGTTCAAATGCTTTAAAAATTTAATCCTACAATTTAAATTTAAGGAATAATAAATAAGTATTGGTAGCCCCAACTGAAGTTCAGAGTCATATGGCTGAAGAGATATGTGGAATAAGGGGGTTATTTTAATTTTGGTTTAGTTTGCACTTAGCTACCAGATACTCATACTAGCGTTTAGTTTAAAAATGCAGCTATGTGTGTGCATGTACATGTACATGCAATTTAAGAGTGTCAGAAACAAGATAAGTAAAAGTATTTTCAAAGAGCCAATGGTCCTAGATAAATCAAATGTTCTTTTTCTCCGATATCTGGAGGTTCCTAGAGGTGCACTCGTGTGTCTCTCAATTTTGAGAGTGCTGGTAACTTTCTTATGCCAGTACCCTTTGGGAACTGGTAAGATTTGGGTCTAGAGATCGGTCGTCAGAGCTTTCAGGAAGATCTCTCCTGCTCGTACGTTCTGTGTGTGCGTATGTAGTTTTTTGGACTACAATTCAAACCCAGTTACTGAGATGTGTCGGTGTATTTTCTGACAGACTAGTGTACCATTATGTATGTTCCATAGAGCATGAATTGCTAAATAACTTCAGCAAAGCCAGGGTAAAGCAAATCTTGTAACTTTATTTTCTGAAGCTCAACAAAAACTGAGTTTGGTCTGTCCAGATGCTTAAGAGTTTGCAGAGACTCTGCTTTTGGTGATTCGAGGATGATCCTTGGCATGAGTGTGAAATAATTTCTGTGGAGGAATGAGGAAACTAGTCTTACTGTTTTATTTTTTTATTGCAAAATTAGGAGTTAAATACTATATTTATTCCTTCCTCTTCCTTTGTACTGTTCTTCCTGATAGGAAAGTATCAGTCGTGTTGGATTTTAGTACAATGACGTGACTTGGGCATTCTGTGATCTGCATTCTGTGGTACTCTGTAATAAAGCAGGGGAGATCCAAATGTTACAGTACACACCCCGGATTTACCACAAGGTGGCATTAAAAAACTGTAAATGGCTGGGTTTTATAATCTTAAAGTTGTGTACATTCAAACAAGCATGCTTACGGAAATAAAATTTACTATAACTGATTTAAGCAAATTAGATAAAGGAAAAGTTTTTCTAACTTGTTCTTGCTTTTGTATAGAAAAATAAATCTTATTTGTGTATATTGAGCATAACTGTAGATTATTGGTAGGGATGTGCTTTGTTTTTACTGCTGACTTGATAAGTCATGTTTTTAGATGTGCTTCTAATTGCTCTTGAGTTTTCTAGGAAACTTATGATGAGGAAATGCCTTTCAAAAGACAGAAGTCTGAAGGTTCAGTAGCATACAGTGTGTATTCCTGATGTTATTGCAACCCTCTTCCTTTAAGGGAGGGGAAAAAAGTCTGTAAAATAGTCAGTTGAAAGTGGAACTTGATGTCTTGGGTGTTATTTGCCATTAGGGTCAAGACTTCTTATGTTTTAAGCACAACTGTTCAGTTTGGTCAATTCTGTGGAACGAGTTATTTTTATAATGTGTTTGTAGCTTCCTGACTCTGATCAGGATGTGAATATCCAGAAATGTTCAATGTGTTGAACCTTGGTATTAGATAATTCACCATCAATATGGTTCCACTTGGAAAGATGGTGATTGGAGGGGAGTGGTGTGATTATAAAGCATGGTCTCTGAACTAGTGGCACACTTTCTGTAATTAATTGTCAACAGTTACAAGGCTGCTTATGTTTAAGACCTGTGCTGATATGAAATGCTGCCTTAGTAAACCGGCTGTCGTGATCCATGCAGGGGTGGTGGTAAGGGAAAGTAGGTTGAGATGATAAAAGTGAGTATGTCTGTACTGTAAACTGGAGGACTGTTCTTTTTAGGTTCTGTGGTAGTGAGTCCTTGATGCTTTTGTTGAGACTTAGATAGCTTTTTTAAAAAAATCTGCTGCCAATGTTATCAGATCTAGTTTCTTAATTTCTTTTATTATTACATAATTGAGAGCTGTTTTGTCAATACTCTGTTACTTGCTTTCAGCAATGGCTATAGTTATTGAGCTTTGTGGTCCTACTGAACAGGAGTAGTTTGCAGTCATTTGTCACTAGGTTCTGCAGACACAGATTTGTCCTTGGAGTTGGAGCATGGTAGAATCAATAAATGAGTGCCTGGCATTCAATGTGTGTTTGTGTAAGGGTGAGTGGAGGAAGGGGAGATGAGAAGGCTGTTCTTTCTCTTTCTCTGCCTAAAACCTAAAAAAAATATGCTTGCGATTACTAAGCTGAATCTTTCTATGAAAATGTAAAACTAGTATGTCTGTGCTAATTGCTCTGTTGCTGCAGTGTATACAAAGGAAAATTTTCCTCGTTAAAAGAAATTGAACCCAACATACACTTAAAATTTAGGAAGTATTAATAAAAAATTTGAAATAGATGTTTTGAATAGATAGTAACGTTCTCCTTAGTAAGAGCATACAAGTAAAATGCCCAAATAAAAAAATTTCTAACTAACAACAAGGTTTTATTGCTGTGAGGTGTTTTACTGGAAGAACTAAGTTTTCAATTGTGTGGTATAAAGTCACTTACGCTTTTTTTTTTCCCCCCTTTTTGTTCTAGGGTCCTGTGCTGATAGGCAGCTCTCAGGGTGGTGTTAATATTGAAGATGTTGCTGCAGAGAATCCTGATGCGATAATTAAGGAACCCATTGATATAGTAGAAGGCATAAAAAAGGAGCAAACTGTTAGGGTAATTGTTAATGTGGAAGAGTACACATTAGTGAGGATGGGAGGGTTGCTTCTAAATTTTGTAAAGTGTGCATGCATTCAACCTGCTGAGTTGTCTTAAACCCTTTTGACATTTTGAAACAGGTTTGGACTAGATATTGAAGTATTTTTAGGTGATAGTCAATGTAAATCCAACTCTGCATGACAGTGCTTTATCTAGCTTTTATAGAGCTTTGTAAAGGCATACGATGATGACTTTTTACTAGCTCTTTTTTAGGATAAATGCAGTGTTCTGTATTGAAAACAGTCTTTTCAAACCTAAGAGTTCCTTTCTTTCCAGGAAGACGGGGGAGGTTCTACATCTATCAATTCAGTTGGCACTGAAATAATAGCTAAACTGGGACATTTGTAATTGTAACTAAATCAAACCCCAAGCATCAGTTAACTGATAACCAATCTTTTATTTTCAGCTTGCCCAAAAAATGGGATTTCCTCCTAATCTGGTGGATGAAGCAGCTGAAAATATGATCAAATTATATAATCTCTTTCTGAAATACGATGCTACCATGATAGAAATAAATCCTATGGTGGAAGATGCATCAGGAGTTGGTAATGTTTCTTCTTATTATTCTTCATGTAACAGCTTGACACTTTTGTAAATCTTAGTTAATTGCTTTGCCCTGCTAAAACTTCAACTCTATACAGCAAGGGGACTTACAACAACATGGTATGTTGAAAAACAAATTTAGTAAAGCATATAAATTTGAGAATCTAAGCATAGTAGTTATCTGCTCTTAATTGCCAAGTACGCTCTTAGCTTAAATAGCTTCCTTTTAAAAATTTTTTATTTATTTGAAAAGAAAAGAGCTTTCACTCTTGAGTGTTTGGTTACCCAGCGTAGCCAAACAGACATTCCTGGAAATTAGGTCAAAATTCATGAATTGAAACTTCAGCCATTTTGTGTGTTCAGAGTTGGTACTGAAAAGGTGACCAGAACAGTAGCACCTTCTAGAAATCTCCTGCCTTTACTACTCAGGCATCAGAATGACTGAGTTTGATTTATTGAAAGACTATAGGTATTTAAGTGATATCTTGATGTTTATCAGGTTTTTAGCATATCCAGTTGCAGAATAGTTAGTTAATATTCAATCACAGCCAATTCTCCTCTCACCAAAAAATAAATCTGTGGAGACTGTACTTGTGTCCTGGTTTCCTGGGAACAGACCCATGGGCCAGTCATGGCAGTCAGGCTGTGAGTCGCCCCGAGTCAGCTGGGAGATTCAGTCAGGGCAGCTGACCCATGCTGACTCACAGGTGTATCCCAAACCACTGACATCAAGCTCATTAGAAAAGGAGGGAGTTTATAGAAAGTGGGGGTTCCTCTTTCTGTACCTCCTTCCTCTTGTTCTCCTGCTCCTTCTGCTACTTGTGAGAAGTAGGCTGAGTATAAACTTGTACACTTTATGTTGGTATTTGTATTAGTTTTGTTATTTCATTAAATCCATTTCTGTTTCAACCCATGGGGCTTCTGCCTTTTTTCATAGTTCCCCTTCTCAACTGGGGAGGGGACATCAAGTGGTAGAGCAACTGCTACAGTTTAGTCCGAGGCAGATAGAGGCTAAATGTAGACAACTTGCAACTCAGGTACAGCAGTTTTAAATTTAAACATGAATGTAGCTCCTTCTCAAAGCTTTCAATTACTCTACTGTTACTGGATTGGTTTGTTTGTTTTAAAAATAATACTGCTTAAATGAACAATATGGAGCAGTCTCTCCATCTGTTTCTCATGCCTTGTCATTTTTATATCATCTGTAGTGAGGGGTGGCAATGAAGTCTTACATTTGTACAGACAGAAAATTCGTTCTGATGTAAAGAGTACTCTAGGTTTTCCACGTCACCTCCTATATCTAAGTGAAACTTAATTTTGTGTGTATTCTTCTGATACCTTTTCTTCCAACTCAGGTGTGTTTTCATTGTGTTTGTGTGCTTACGTGCATGCACACACACTATATTTAATCTAAAAGCAGAAAACTAAGAGGGATTAAAAAAATGAAAAACAGAGACCTTCTGTAGGGATTATTTTTTTGCTAATTACTGCGGAGTAATTTGCCCAGATTTCTCAAACAACTTGTTTTAAGTTTCTTTGGTTTTTTACAGCATCTCAAGAAATAGTTATCTTCCCTTTTTGTGCAGTTAAAGGGACTTAACTGTGTGGGTAAACTGGAGAGAACCTTGTATTTACATGCAGTGCTAAGTCTGTCTTTTCAGCAAAATTTTAAGTTCGGATTGCATGACCTAGCTGCCAAGTTTGACTTAGCTCAACTGCTACATGAATATGTTAAAGTATGCTATTGTTCTAGTATTAAATGATGGTTTGTGGGGTGATTTTTTTTTTTTTTTTTTTTCCTTTCAGTGATGTGTATGGATGCAAAGATAAACTTTGACAGTAATTCAGCCTATCGTCAGAAGAAGATCTTTGATATGCAGGATTGGACACAGGAGGATCAGAGGGACAGGGATGCTGCAAAAGCAGATCTCAACTATATAGGATTGGATGGAAACATAGGCTGCTTAGGTATGTTCTATTTAATGAATTTTAAATGACCTAATGGATTTATAAACTGAATTCCTAAATGTTATCTTTATTCTCATATAGTCAATGGTGCTGGTTTAGCTATGGCTACAATGGATATAATTAAACTTCATGGTGGAACTCCAGCAAACTTCCTTGATGTTGGTGGTGGTGCTACGGTGCAGCAAGTGACAGAAGCCTTTAAACTTATTACCTCTGATAAAAAGGTGATGGAAGAGTTGGCATGTCAAAGTCCTACACAGTGGTAAAATGGGCTATGGTTTGAAAGACAATGCTTAGTGCATGTTCTGCAGAAAACATGTTTTTATAAGCATAGAATTAAGAAGGGAAGAAAATTGAGATGTTGGCTTACTCTCTGTGCAAATGAAGGACTGAAACCTGTTGAATTTTTTTCCCATTTTTAAAAATAGGTTCTTTGGCTGAGTAAACAGTTTTGTGTTCTCTGGTTGAAGTAACAGCTATATTTGAAACTTTCCACAAATCTTTTATTTTGTTTTTGGGCCAATTTTACTGGGTCTGTTTTGTGCATAGAGAGTTGTAGAGATGACTGTTCACTGTGCTGTGCACAAACAAGTTTCTAAGGTACTAATTACATGTAATTATATGTAAGATAAAATAACTTTATAATGGGCTTGGAAGAGCATTAATGTTTTATCCTATTGAAAGTTTATCCGAAGTGTTTGAATATTATTAAAATAATAAATTGGTTGAAACTAGAGGAACAGCTTTGCTGTCCCTTATTACACTTACGGAGCTTGAGCTTTCCTTAGACTGAAAGGCTGAGTGGTGTTTTTATCTGATGTGCCTCTGGTCACTTTTAATGTGAGTACTATAATTGCTTCTGTAGGTACTGGCTATTCTGGTAAATATTTTTGGTGGCATTATGCGATGTGATGTTATAGCACAAGGCATCGTTATGGCAGTCAAGGATTTGGACCTAAAAATACCTATTGTGGTACGGTTGCAAGGTAAGTGTGCTTCAGTATGCATTAAATATATTTCTATTGGTATGAGCAAATGTTTTTGAGCTTACATATTGTATAGCAAGTTGCCTGTAAGCTGAAGACTATGGAAAAATAAGGCTAACCTTGAATTTAGAAGGTAAGGATTGGTGAGTTAAAAAGAGATATCCTGCTTTTGTAACTACTGAAGGTTTTGTCTTTAGGTTTATTCACTAACTTGCTGTTGGAAGAGGTATCCTAGAAACTAATGGAATACTTGGGTAGTAGTAGTCTCCTGTTTAATAAGAGTGGCATTTTTTCCTGTTTCTGAAGGTACACGAGTTGATGATGCCAAAGCCTTAATAACAGCTAGTGGCCTCAAAATCCTTGCATGTGATGACTTGGATGAAGCTGCAAAAATGGTAAGATAGAGCTGGTTATGAATATTCTTTTCAGAACATGGCATCTGTTGCAGAATATTGAAAAGTTGAATCTCCATTGAATCAACTAAAGGTAGCTTAGGATAAATCACAGTGCCAGTTATTATCAGGGCCTGAAACAAATGTTTTACAAATTAGTAGCTACATATTTTGTAAGGAGAAGGACTACACAGTCAGAAGCTATTATACCCCAGAAATTTCTGTATTTTGAACTTTTTTTTTTCATTTTCCCCCCTCCTCTGAAAAGCAGGTTAAAAAATAGGTTTAAAAAAAGAGTAAAATAAAGCAGATAAATGACCAGATCAGTCACTCTCCTTCCTAGGGGAATGGCTAAGAGCTTAGCTTTATTAATTGGATGAAAATGCTTAAGTTGAGGTATCTGAAAAGTGCAGTGTAACACTTCTTTTCATAGAGCCCTGTATTTCAGTGGGCATGATTAAAACCAAACATAGTTGATCGTCCTGTTACGTTATAAGGTAATTAAATATTCAGGTGGTTTGTGACTTTTTGTGTGTGTATATGTTTTGTTTTTCCTCTTTTTCTTGTGGTTGAAGCTCTAGGAGCTCTGTGGGTTGCTTGGAGGAAGAACTTGCTTAGCTTGGCAGTATGGCCCTCTGTTTTAAGGAATAGTATTAAGTCCCTACTAGGTTAATTAGGCTTTGGTTACGTCACTGGAAATCTTCCCTAGCAGTATGTATGGGTCTTTAAGCTATATTGTATCTGCATAATACATCTTCTAAAGCTCTTGCTGAATCTAAAGCTCTCAGCTGATTCATGGAGCTGTGCAAATGGAGTTAAAATTAGTTTTGTAATCTTCAATTATCTGTTTCTGTGGAAGCACTTTTTAAGAGTTATATGTTATTACCCATAGATAAGAGTTATATGTATCTTACCTGTAGGTGATTCCTTAAACAGATTATGTAAGATGATGCCATTAGTGGGATAAACAAGTGGGTGAGGATAGATCAGATACTGCTGATGATTTGATGATTCTCTGGCATTACTTTGTTTAAAAAGATCGGTCCAGTTCACTCACATTAGTATTGTTTTGAAATTAAATCTTTATTTTCTGTTTTTCAGGTGGTGAAACTCTCTGAAATAGTAAGCTTAGCAAAACAAGCTCAGGTGGATGTTAAATTTCAGTTGCCAATTTGATCTGAGAAATGTCATGTCAGTGTCTAACATGTTCTCTGAAATACTGTGTTCTGTGGGAGATTTTTCATTTTTTTTGTGAGGAGGTTTTGATTCTTTGACAGGCGCACAAACTGAAGTACCTGGTCTTTAATGTTAACATTCAGAATGGTCAGAGTTCTTGTAAAAGAGTGTATTGCTGATATTTAGTGCTTCTTAGTTGTTCTCAAGCCTCCAGCTTCTGCTGCAGAATGTCACTTGCAATATACTTCTGCGTTGTCCAAAATAAAGCTTCTGATTGAAAAATAATTATTCTGAATAAATTCTGAAGTTACTTTACTTGTAAATTTGTATTAGCCTTGGTTAAAAGTAAATATGACTAGATTTTCTAGTTGTCCATGTAGAAAAATGTATTGAAACGGTATTTTATATTGGAGTTGTACTTAGCAGTATAATGGACATCAGCAAACCAGTTGTTATTTATGAACAGGTATCTTTGAACTTTAGAAGTGTTTCACTGAAGTGGCTGGTAACTCTTCTGGACAACGTGTTTAATCACTACAAAATATACTGTAGCACTTAGATTTTCACAATTTCCCGTCCTTTCAAAAAAAAAGCATCATATAGTTTTATATGTGAACAGGCATTTATCAAACTTCAGGGAGACAGAATACAGAGAGAATTAAAATATCTATTGTACACTGCTAATAAAATTGTACATTAATAAAATGTCTCCCAAAACTTCTACTGTCTTTTTCTTTATATGTCACCATTTTGATAAATTATGGTTTAATCCATGACTATATGGAAATTAAGATAGCAAGCTAAAAGCTTTTTAGGAGTAAATTTACAATAGCACATATGTTTTTTTTCCTCCTTGAATTGATTTGCATGATTAAAAAACACACGAACTCACACTGTGTTGAAAAGCTTGGACAGATACCATGTTGTCCAAGTATTTTAGTAAGATACTCGGACATAAAGTGGCCATAACTGATCTCTGCGCAAACAAATACACAGGAAAATGTTGCTTTTGGGGGAAATGTTGCTAACAAATCTAGTATTAACCAATAATTTTTGTCACCTTACAGTGCTGTTGGTTTTGGTAATACATAGAACTTGTAACATGGATGATGATCCATTTACCACTTCATTTCCAGATGTTAAATTACTGTTACTAATTTTTTGTTTGTATTTTGTAGGGGTTTTGTGTTTTTCTTTTAAATTTAAAATGATATTTTCTTGGCTAATGATAGCATAATTTTATCAGGAAATAATGAAGACTTGTCTATCATGGGATTTCAAAATGGCAAGTCATCATGAACTAAGAACTTGAAAGGATTATATGAAATGTAGGGAAACAGTCAATCATACACGGTTTTCAGGTAGGTAGGTTGATAAATGAAGAAGCTTTAAACTAGCATGGTGTATTTCAGTAGTTTTTAGCAGTACTAAAGAAAATCAGCAGAAATTACACTCACTCTGATTTTAAACTGGATTATTTTCGATCCTAGTTGACCTCTCCACTGACTGTTGTGCGCTGTTGATCCAACATGCCAAATTGGGCTTGTGGGTATGCTTGGAATTGCTCTTAGTCAGTGGCCTTGAATGGATTTGCAGAAGTAACTAGTTTGGATAGATTTGTGAATCATTGCATGGTTTAGAGCTAGCATGTGGGTTTGCTTCAAGCCTTAATTTTTTAACTTTTAAAAATCTGTGTGGAATTACAATGTTCTGGCTTCATAAGGAGGCCATTTTTAATTTTTTTTTTTTTAAACATACCAGCCTAATTCTTTCTAAATCGGAGGGAGGAACAATAAGACAAAAGTGACTTGATGTTACCAGGAATGACAAATGAAAATGGTTTTTTATTAAAAATACGAGACTAGAATGGAGACAAAACTAGATCCTGCTGTTAGTCCAGGATTTCTTCATACGTTATTTGAACTCTCAAATGTAGTGGAGTGGGGGAGAGGGAGCCAAAGCAAAGTCATTTCCATCTTTGAGAGGAATGTGAAATACTGACATTCTCAGTAATATATTCAATAGACTTGACAGAAAACAATGTTTTGAAATCTTTAGGGTAATTCTAAATCCTGTAACAAAGGATGAACAATACGTGTGGGATAGGAAGGCGGCTGCATGCAATTTCCTGACAGGAGTGTTCAGAATGTAGCAAATCACTCTTAATGCCTAAATAATAATCTGTAGAGTGGAAGATAGTTGCTTTAAGTTACCTCAGCAATGCTTATGGCTTTCTAATCCAAATACTTCCTAATTGGGGAAAAAAAATTTATTTCCCTTTGGGAACAGCAGTGTGTAAGGGGTTAAATATGGTGTCACAGATTGGGTGGGAGGCCTGGAAGGACTGTGACCAGGATGACATATATAGGTACTGCATATAGATGGCAGGCATGCCCCTTCCCAAAGAAAGGGGTCTGGAAACAACATTTCTTGTTATTTCACTTGATGAAGAAACAGAATTAGCGATGGACTTCGTGTTAAGTATCTTGAAACTAAGTAGGTATATGGAGATTGCCTTAATTAACAAGGTATTAGAGTGCTATGGGACCTTTTAATTATGTGTAATCATTCTTTGGACTATTTTGCCTGAATCAAAGTATGTTGCAACTAAGGAATGTTAGTCCATTTGGTGTGTGGTTGATGATTTAAAGGCCCAAAGCTGATACAGGAACTGAGTCTACTTAAAGCCTTATAAACAACTTCCTTACCAATACTGTATTGCAATATTAATAATCAAAGATGTGTCAGAATGGAAACTTAGTAAAATTAGTCTATACAGCCAAAGGCAAGATTTGTAACAAAGTAAACAACACATGAAACATGTGAAAACAACTTCTTGCAGATAAGAGCTTCAAAGGAGCAGGAATTTTAATGGCAGTAGAAGGGAGTTAGTATTAGATTACTTGCTGCCTTTTGATGCAGTTGTTATCAATGCAGAGTTTTGTAACTGTTTTGAGATATCGTAGAAGCAAATGCCTTTTTGTAAGAGTAGTGTAACCGCCACCAACCTTGAAGTTCAGAAATTAGCTGTTCTCGTGTTCCACAGCTAATTCACGTGTTAGACTTGTGGCATGTTGTGGCCAACGTGCTTGAAGACAGCTCTGGTGGACATTAAGGGTGAATCTTATTCCGTAAGGATTCAAAAATATTGTCTCATTTTATATTTTGTTTAATGTGTTATCTACTGATCCCATTTGTATTTTGTGATTTAAATCACTCTCTACTGTGATACTTCAGTGAAATTGACCTTCATAGAAAAATGGACAATAGGATTCTAAGTAGTATTAGTATAGGTACTGTTGGTGGTTACACTCGATTTTTTTAAAACAATCCTTATTTTAGAATTCCAATGTTGAACAGTTTGAAAGAAAAGTAAAGAAATGAAGTTTTGAAGGAGCTGGGAATAAAGCTGTATTTTAAATTACTAATACATCAAATACATTTAATGTGTGGACCGCCTGCAGAGTAATCCCTTAAGGAAGTCCTTGCAGCAAGGAAAAAACCTCCAGTTTTGTGAAAGTGAAGCTGCCTAACTTTAAGTAGCTAGCTAGCTTCTGACCTTGTGCAGATGAAAGAGCAGGAGGCTTAATTGCAAGCTAATAGTACTATATTAAAATAAATATTTTAATTCAAATATCAAGCTCATATGAACAGAAGAGAAGGTTGATGTAGGATGTGCAAGAAGCAATAGCTCACCTTTGAGCTGTGCAGGGGCTGTAGGCACAAGACAATGGATTACCACTGTTTTGTAGTGGGGAGCCTGTGCCTCGGTGTACCAAGCTTCTGAAGGCATGATGTTGATCTGCCCCATTAACCTCTTTGCCTTTCAGAGACTACCACCACAGGTGGGAGCTTTATCTGTGATATCCCAATCATGGGAAGGTGCGGTGTAAGAAAACTTCTGTACTGTGTTTTGTGGAAGATACATTGTAAGGTTTTCATCTTGTGAGCAGAGGTAGGGAAGAGAAAAAGGTGCAGCTTGACCTCCCTAGTGAACAGAGACTGGGGCCAAAGGAAAGGAGGAGACATCAACTATCTGTTCCTCCCAGCAAGTTACTGGGCAGTTACCAAGTGCCTGAGGAAGACAAGAGGAGAAGAGTTCATTACTAGATTTAATTTGAAGCCTTGCTGTTTCCAGCCAGTCTGGATAGACATCGGCAGCCTTGGTGTGTAAATTGATGTGTGCTTCCTACAAGCATTTAATATGAGCAGTAAATACCACTGCAATTCAGTTACTGTTGTTCCATATGACAGGGACTGACTGCGTGGGTGAGATAAAATGTTCACTGGTAGGGGATGCCTGGGAAAGGGGTTTGATCTGGGTAAGCAGTAATGATGTCTTGCAAATATACTTTCCCAAGTCAGCAGCGATTTGGGGTTCAGGGTAGTGTGAGTCAGAAGCAGACACAGCTGAGGCAAAACTACTCAAAACTGGCGCTGACTGTGCCCTGGAGTTCTTTGTCTGTGGGTGAGCTTTAGCACTTCAGATGCATTTATTTTCAGTTGAGGCAAATAGCTGAAACACCCTGCAAACTAAACTACTCTTTTTTTTTTTTTAGCCAATTGAAATAATTAGTTTTATAAAAAGGTATATCATAATTATTCCTTAAAATATAATGAAATATCTTCAAGTGTGTGTTAAAGTGCAAGAAACCTAATGAAGGGCTTAAACACACAGGTGTTAACTGCTTAGTTTGTGGGGGTTTTTTTCTCTCTTTTATAACCAGTGGCAACATACTCCCATAAGCAGGGAAGGATGAGGCAGTCAGGTGTTTTTTCTCTATGAAGAGCAGGGAAGAGAGAGGAGTCAGGTCACTCAGGTGTGATGGATGATGTGACTGGTAAATATTTTTGCTCACAAAAATAAAATCTAAAAGACAAACCTTACTGAGAATTGATTTCTTGACAAAGTGTTTTGGTTCTTTTTTTTAACCCGACTCCAAATTTCATGTGTTAAAATGCAAGGAACTCTACAGATGTCTAGAGAGACAGAATGAATGGGGTGTGAGCAATAGATACACAGCAATGGGGATTCCTAATACAAAGCTGTGGTCTTTCATGTCTGCAGGGCAGATAATTTATGGAATGCTGTCTTTGGTTTCACAGGCAGTAATTAGCTCCTTTGCTTCAGGAAAGCAGAAATTCAAAATGCAGAGGAGAGCCTGAGGTGCTGTGTGTTAGACTCTCTGCCATTTCTGGTAATTCAGTTTCCTTAAGGGAAATTCAGTAAGAGATTTTGGTTGTTTTTTTTTTCCCCCTTTCACTTTTTTCTGCAAGTGTATCATGCTCTGATCTTGTTTGGTCTCCATCTGCACCGAAGTTCAGAAACACTGTGAGGGGCCTTATCTGTTTCCTACAGTTTCTGTCTCCTGCTGTAGCTTCTGCTGCTGCCTGAAGTCTTCACCAGTCTGTCCTCCCCTTTGCAATGGTGGCTGATTTCTGTAAATGTTGAGGGACTATGTGTGGAGGGAAATGAGAAGGATCTGAATGAGTACAGCCTGAATAAAAGACTTCACTGCAAATAACATGAAGCTACTATTTGTATTGGCTTTACACTTCACCCAGATTCTGAGAGTATGCCAGTAGTTTTATATATATATATATGTCTGTGTGTGTTACATATGTGCATGTGTGTCTGTGCATGTGTATGTATAAACATATTGAGAATGAGATTAATATATATGAATTTGGGAAGAGTGTTTATCAGTTTACCATGGTACGAAGTACACTGTATTAATGGTGTTCTCATTATTCATGGCCCATTTAAACAGAAAAGATGTATTGGTTGGGGGAAAGAGCCAGTATTGCCTCTTGTTTTGGGCATCACCGGAGAGAGAGGTGATGTACTGTTGTTGCACTGTGCATCTCTGCTATTACTAACTTTGTTATCGATTTAAGCACTGCTCTCAGAAGGTCTGGGTTGGCAGAGCTGTCGGTAGCTTTAGGAGCGAGCCGTGCACTCAGCACTTGGGAATTTCAGGCTGTAGAGAGAAAGGAGTTGTGTTCATTGGAAAATAACACCATACCTGAGGGGCAAAACCAGGACCAGGGGTCTTCAGTCCTATGAACTAGCAGAAAGAAAGCTCTTTCCTCTTATTTTTCCACACTTTTGACCTCTCCTGCAGTAGGCAACATAAAATCTTTTCACCAAAAAGAGACGTACCCAGGAGTTGGATGTGATCATCAAACTTGTGCAGGGGAAGAGCAAGTATGCTTCTAATGTTTTCCTTATGTTCACTTTTAATTTGCCATGATCCCAAAGGTAAGCAAGCTCCAGTGTTCTTATTTATGATCCTAAACAGCTTGCAGTGAAGGGCACTAGAAGGGACAAAAAAGAAGCTGTATCTGGTGAAACTTGGAGCTGTGGCTTACTGGGTGGTGCCCTCATTGCTGTCACTAGACTAATCTACCCTTCAGTCTTGGTCTCTCCAATGCATCCTCAACCTGTCATTGCCATAGCAGGTCTGTTGGAGTTTGGAGCAGCCCTGTGACCGGTGTCTGCAGTGATCAGACACGATTGCCTCTGACACCTGCCATTTCCTTTCCTATGAGAGCAGTTGCAGCCATGACTTCTTATCAGATGGGGTCCTTGAACCACTGAAGCACTTGGAGCAAATCCATTTCAAAGAAAATGGGTTTAAAGCAGCTGCTGCTGCCCTTGTTGTTCTTGGAAGGAAGATAGTGCCAGTACAGCACAGCTCTCTGTCAAACACTCTCCCTGGCAGCTTGATACTGCCCTTCTATAAAAAAGGAAAATAAGAAAAACCTCTCTATTCCTTGCCCCCCCCCCCCCTTTTTAACCACTTATTACTATTTTCTGGTGTTGGTTCCTTGCATCTAGAGCAGCTTAGCTGCACGTTCTGTGTGTTTAAAGCCAACTACTCTCCTTTACTTGTCCTTTCCCTTTGACTTGGCTGCTGATTCTTGGCAGCTTGCCCATATGCAATCCACTGATTGATTGTTTTTCCCCCACAGCTGTCAAGCAATGCTTTCATACACCCAGTCCAGGACAAGTCATGCCATAACCCCACTGTGCTCACCAGTGCATCATTTGCTGGTTAGGGAATCCTTGTATACATATCCTTAGGTAGAACCTAATTTATTGTTATCTTATGCAAAGGGTTTTTGATCTAAAATTCCTGTTATCAAAATGTACTGGGTTGGGATGGAGTTAACTTTCTTCAGAGCAGCCCGTACAGTGCCATGCTTTGGATTTGTGATTAAAAGAGCGTTGATAACACACTGATGTTTTGACAGTTGCTGGGCAGTGCTTGCACAGTGTCCATTTCTTACTCTGCATCCCCCAATGAGTAGGCTGGGGATGAGCAAGACATTGAGAGGGTACACAGCCAGGGCAGCTGACCCCAACATATCCCATGCCATATGACATCATGCTTAGCGATAACGTGGAGGATTCTGTCTTCCAAGCTGACTGTTGCTCCAAGACTGTCTGGGCATCAGTCTGATTATGGGAGGTGGTGAGTGACTGCCTTTGCATCACTTACTAAATGATCTCTATGTTGACCCATGAGTCTTCTCACTTTTAGTCTTCCTATTCTTTCCCCCATCTCTCTGGGGAGAGGGGACAGTGAGTGTGTGGCTGTGCGGATGCTTGTGTAGTTGTGGAAAGATCCTGCTTGAAATGTGTTGCTCTACCCATCAGAAAGGTTGTTTCTTCAAAGCAAACTTGGAATAGGTATACTGTGAAGAGCCATTTAAGTCTGAGTGAAAAGATGCTTTCTCCTAGATCTGCACAGCAGTGCCTTAAAGTGAATGTTCCTAGCTTGTTGTTGGGTTTTGGTGTTTGGGTTTTTTTTAAAGTGTTATAGAATATTGCAGTGGTTGCTGGCGTGATCCTCAGGTCAAGAGAAAGATGCCTTTTTCCTACCTACCTTTTTGTAAATGGCTAAGCTGATAGACATGAGTGCTGCATATTTGTTTTGAAGTCAGACTGAATCTTTCAAGGGGAAACGATCGCCTAACTCCCCTGACCTAGGACTTGGCACAGACAGGATCATTGAGGTCTGAATTGCTTACTTTTATAGCAGCTGACCCATGCTTGAACATGACCTGCCCATCTTGGTGTGTGTGTGTGTGAGTTTTGCAAACCTAGATGGTGTAGTGTCAAGGAGTGTTTTCTCTCTCCTTTTTCATATGCTTGACCTCACCATCACACACCAATTTCTTTATGATGAAGTTGCTTGGACGTACTAGTTGCAATCAGGGCTCTGTATTACTTAACCATAACACACAGGTGAGAATACATAGTTCCTGCCTAGTTCTTTCCAGTTGAACTGGAATAAAAGGGGAGGAAAAGATACAAATCCCACAGAGTGATGGGAACAATGCTGGGAACAAGGCACCTTCTTCCCTGTCCCTTCCTTTTGGCTATTTCTACTCTTTTCGCCTTTCATTGCAGATGACTTTTCTTTCATATTTAACATTCATATTGGCAAGCCAAGACATCTCCCAGCCACTGTCCATTTGTTTATGAACCTCCTTCTTGCCTTTCCTTAAAAGTAAAGCTAAAACCATCTCACTCACCTTTGATTCTGAAGTGCTGTTTCAACCAAAATCCCACCTGGCTTCACTTGCTGGTGGGTAACTGCTCCAAGTTAGTTGTGATGTGTTTCCTCTTTACAGAAGACATCCCATTGAAGAGCTGCTTCCTCCATCAGTCCAGGGCCTTGTGAGGCAGCGCTGTTAAACAAATGCTTCTCTTCAGGGGAAGCCTGGATCTGCCTTAATGGCATGTGAATGTAATGCAGCGAAATATGCTGGAAAATAAGCACTCATGGCTTTCGATAGCCTTGGAAGACTTGCATCAAACCATCCAATTTCTTCCTGTAGCAGAGCAATAGGTCTTGTAAATAAAAGGGAAGCTGTAGATGTCATGTTCAAGTTTTGTGAGGCTCCTGGCACTGTCCATTGCAGTATTTTCCTACACAAGCTGGAGAGCTTGGGTTGATGAAACCGTTAGCAGTCGGGCAGGCCCGCTGTTGGGGAATAGTGGTTCACTGCAGTGTGGAAGGACCCAGGGAGTGAGATCCTGCTGTGGTCTGTCCTGGGTCTGACTCTAACAGGTGTTTTCCTTAATAGCATTTGTGATGGGAGAATGTGCTTATGAAACGTGTAGATGGCATAAAGCTATGAGAGACTGCATGTGCATTTGAAGACAAGAACAAAATTGAAAATTAATTTACAGGGTGAAATTTGAGAGACAAAACATGAGGCATTTCATCTGGACCGTTGTAACAGACACCAGGGAAACGGTGGCCAGACAGCGCTTGCAGAAAAGGAGGAAAGGGAGATAGCTAAAGTATATTATTGCAGAAAAGGAATACATTTTACAGGGATGAATAAAAAGGAGGATTGCTCTATTCTATATCTTCAATGGAGTAACACAGGCAATCTTCAGCGTATCTGGAAGGACATAACTCAGTTGGAGAGAGTGCAGATGAAGTGATGAGTGCAGCATGAGTGATCAGATGTCTGGAAAACCTGACTTCGGAGCGGAGAGAAAAACACTAGGTTAGAGAAGAGGTGGCTGAGGGCAAAGTTTACAAAAGGCTTTAAGAAAGAGGGTTAAGAAATAATCCATTCTCCATGTTTGTGCAAGATAGCATGAGGAGCACCAGGCTTATACAGTAGCCTCTTTGGTTGTGTTTAGATGCTAGGAAGAGCTTTTAATGGTAAGGACTGCAAAACACTGGGACAACTTGGCTGGGTGCTGCTGGCTCTTCCCTGCAGAGGCCTTTAGGAACAGGGTAAAGGGGAGGTGGATTAGACCTCACCATATCCCCTTCAGCCCTGTTTTTCTGTGTTTAACCACAGTGAGGAACTGTTTCCTTGCTGCTGGTGGTGAGGCAATCCCCCACCGTTCCTTAGCTCCCTTCTTTATGGGACATGGGGAATGTTCTTAGCTCTTGGGTAGATTTGTCCCCATCCTCAAGCCTGTAGCACAGGTGCATTTTCATGCTCCTGAGGCTGAGAGGCTCCTGAGAAGCCTCCTGATGAAACTGTTTATTGCGTTCTGGACTGGTGTTGCTGAAGGCGGCTTGGTCTCCATGGTTATGTTTATGCTCATAACTAAAAGTCAGGAATAGGTTTGCATTGACCCTTCTTTAGGCTACCTTGCTGCTGGGCAGATATGTTTTGAAGAAAGCTGGTAAGAGCAGTCCAAACCAGAAAGGCAGTGATCTAAAAAGTAACCAAGGTGGGCGATGAGGGGTCCTCAGCCTCATTTGGTTTAGCAAAGCAGACATACATTAGATCTCGCTTCTCCCCTGAAGCACATCCTTCCTTGTTTGAAAACACTTCCTTGTTCCTAGCAAGCAGGGAAGCCCTTTGCCTTCCTTAAAAAACACTGAAGAAAAGGAAGAGAGTGGGCTGGAACTACATCTGGATGATACTTGGGTTTAGCTGCATCATATTTGAGTTGCATTATCCAGTGGTTTTACTGATGTCTTTCCTGCTTTACCAGCTCATGTTGCTCTGCTGTCCTTCACTGTGGGAAGCTGTGACCTTGTCAGAAGGCTGCTGGCTCTGCCGTCAGCTCTCTCTGGTCACGTACCCCTCCGGACAGCACAGCTGCTGGGCTCAGGTTTCCCTCATTCAAGTAGTGTGCCTGGCAGCAGGGCATGGGCTGCTTGTATGCAAGCAAGAGCAGAGGCAGGGAGAACATGACATTGTTTTCTATCAGCTGATAGTCCAAAGCTGAGAGGTTTGTCTCGCTTTTTACACGGTCTATATTGCATTGCCCTGTATTATCCATTTACTCTCTCTTTGATTTGCATACTTCACACAGCCTAATGTGGCTTCCTACATGTCTACTCATTTACATTGCTTCAAAAAGTGCAAGTTGGTTGGAAGTATCCTGGTTTTACTAGTCCCTGCCTGTAACTACACAACGTCATCAGTATTATCAGTGTTAGCACAGCTTCTCATACCAGATCTGTAGTTTTCTGCATTTAAGGATTCTCATCAGTTGACATGTACACTGAGGGGGGGTTAAATCAGCCCAAACCTGCTGGAGTGGTGTGACTTTGTGTTTAACGTTCAGAAGTACCTTATAATTACCTCACTCATTAGATTAATACACAGACACAACTTTATTTGCGGCTCTTATCTATTTTCAGAGTTCATTTTCCTCTGCCTTCACCACCTTTTAATTTGGACAGGTCCATATTTGACTATTCTGAGGAATTTTGCCCATTTCAAGAGGGACAGGGGATGCAGGACTTGGTGGTGGCTTCGTAGTAGGGAGTCAGCCAAGTCTGGAGCAGTCAGCAGCTTCAGGCGATACCTCCTGCCTCAAGCATGAGCTAACACCAAGTGTATAACAATGGTTCCTTAGAATAAGTGGAACTGCCTTGCTCTTCAACTGGATGCAGCCTGGAAAGTTAATGAAGTATCTGACAGATTGAAACCAGGCTGTGGAGAACAGTTTTGACAGTCCCTGTCTGCACCTTGTGGGTCTGCACCATTGAGCCACATCTGTTTGCAGCATCAGCCTGCTGGGAAGATAGGTGTCCTGCACGATGAGGACCCACATCTGTACACGAAGGTCCCTCATGCCCTGCACGCCTGGGTGAAGTGACTGAGTAGCATTGTGGCTGTGTGCTGCTTTCCTGGGCATCTTCAGGAACTAGAAGTTCATCTTGAAGGAATCTAGTAGACTGCAAAGGAAGAGTCTCTTGCCCCAAGGCTGGAGTTGAGATGAGATGGTGACTCAAAATACAACACTGTCCAGATGAATTTTTAATCTGTTAGCGACTATAAGTGCTCAGAATGATTAAGGCCAGAAGCAGTAAGGTTTTGACACTTGCCTTCTTTGCATCCTTTTGTCCTGTTCAAATATCTGAAACCCTGACTGAACTCAAGACTGAGCTTCTGGTCACCTTTCAAAGTCAGATTTTTGTCAGCAACTCCCTTTTCTTGATATTGTACATTTTTCTCATGCATAGAGACATTCACATGCATATGCTGAGCAAATAGAGTATCTTTGGGAGAGATAATGAAAATAAACCAAATGCCCCAAGCCCACACAGATGCTAGGCAGCAACTGAACAAGCAGAGACATATCTTATCCCCTTGTTTGCAGCTTCTGAACAGCACTCAAATGCAGCAAACAGCTATGCCTGCTCCAGGAAAGCTCCTCTACAGCATCCCTAAACCTCTGTGGCCATGTACACACATGTCAATGAACTGTGTGTGAGACCTCTCTGGCTCCAAGACTGACTCTTGTGGGATGGCCTGTGTCCATGCTGTTATACCCTCTTACCTGCCGAAATGGAGGGGATGGGGTTGAGAAATCACGCCTGACCAAATGTTGCCTTCTGCAATGAAACAATGAAATGATGAAACGACTATCTCAGAACAAGGGGAGAGCAGTGTGTATTGTTTATCTTGACTTTAGCAAGGCTTTTGATGCTGTCTCCCATAACATCCTTATAGAGAAAGGGATGAGATGCACACGAGGCAAGCGAGTAGTGAGGTGGACTTAAAACTGGCTGAACAGCTGGGCACACGGGATTGTGATCAGCAGCACAAAGTCCAGCTGGTCACTAGTGGTCTACCCAAGAGGTCCATGCTGAGGCCAATACTGCTAACATCTTTGTTAATGACCTGGATGGCAGAGTGCACCCTTAGCAGGTTTGCTGATGACAGAAAACTGGGAGGAGCAGTTGATAAATGAGATGCTTGTGGTACTCTTCAGAGGGGTCTCTACAGGCTGGAGAAATGGGCTGACAGGAACCTCACGAAGTTCAGTGATGTGACATGCGAAGTCCTGCACCTGGGGAGGAACATCTCCATTCACCAGTACATACTGGGGGCAGACTGACTGGAAAGCAGCTCTGCAGCAAAGGCTCTGGGGCTCCTGTTAGGCAGCAAACTGGCCATGAGCTAGCAAAGTGCCCTTGCAGCAAAGACCAACAGCCTCCTAGGCTGCATTAGGCAGAGAGTCACCAGCAGATTGAAGGAGCTTATCCTTCCCCTCTGTTAGCACTGACGAGACACAACTGGAATGCTGGGTCCAATGCTGGGCTCCCCAGTACAGGAGAGACCTGGGCTTACTATAATGAGTCCTGTACAGAGCCATGAAGATGATGAAGGGACCGGAGCATCTCTCATTTAAGGAGAAGCTTCAAGAGCTGGGACTTTTCATCCTGGAGAAGAGAAGGTTCAGGGGATCTTATCCACGTGAATGAATGCCTGATGGGAAGAGTAAAGAAAATGGAGCTAGGCTCTTCTCCTTGGTGCCTTGGGACCAGACAAGAAGCAGTGGACACAAACTGAAACACAGCAAATTCTGTGTAAAAATAAGACTTTTTTACTGTGAGGGTGGTCAAACACTGACACAGGTTGCTCAGAGAAGTTATGGAGTTTCCAGCCTTGGAGGTATTCAAAACCTGCTGGGACATGGCCCTGAGCAACCTCTAGGGATGCTGGGTGAAAGGAGTCTTTGTACAAAAGAGTTATTGACATGCTGGTAAATTCAACTTGAAAGGAAAAATACTTTTCCAATGAGACAAAGGGCTTTTAAAAATTTTTTTTAACAGTATTTATCTGTCATATCTATTTTACCACTATTTCCTACCAGACCAAGAAGGGTTAGGTTGAAGCATGAAATTCTCACACGGTTGGTGTCTGTAATGTCACTTTTCATGGGATGAAAACTTTCAAAATCAGACACAGAAAAATGACTCGTAATGAAACAGTTATTTTAAACTTATTCTTAGTGAGGTTGTTTGCCTACTTAGAGACCTACTGTCCTCCTCCAAATTTCCATATGTTTGGATGAGCATTTTCCCCATTTTTTTTTTGCATTAAACAGAAGGGAGAGAAAGGCTGCTGCTTGGATGGTAATTGCTCTCCTGGACTGTGTTTTTGGTTCATTTTTTCAGCTGCTGGGTCACAAGGAGCAGTTTGAATTGCAGAACAGACAGAGGGATTCCCAAGGGAGGCGTCAGCTCTACTTTTCAGGTGAGGGACTGAATGGAGCACTTGAGGGAGCTATTCACCTTCCCATGGAAGCAGGAGGGAGAAAGAATATCCACAAGTCTCTAGAAAAAAATAACTAAATTAGAAGAAGAATTTTTTTAAGAAGTGACAGCAGTTTAAGGGAAACCAATGCTATTATAACTCTGCAAATAGAATCTTTTGAAGTAGGTAAAGCAAAGCTATGCTATAGGTAGATATTCTCTTGCTTATGCTGGAGTTAGTACTGGAGTAAGCCTAAATGTTGTTGAGTTAAAATATATTCATTATAGGTTTTGAAAGTCTGCTTTCAAGGTGTGAGGGTTTTTTGCACAGACCTGTAGTGCATATAGCTGTCTATACCTGCAAGTAGATGTTGTACTGGGAGGAGGAAGGGATGAAAAGCTAATTTCAGTATCAGGAGGCAAGTGTCTGGTTCTCTTGATAATCAGAGGGGAAAATTGAGCTCCATCAAAGGGAGCAGCAGTCTTACTCCAGGTTTTCCAAAGGTGCCTGAGATCTCCCAAGTCAGACTCTTGTCCTAAGTCTGTGCTTAAGAAGAGCCTGTCCTATTGATGACATGAGAAGCTGTCAGCATTAGGCTTAGCAAATTCCTCTCTTTGATTTCAGAAGCTACCAGTGCCTGGCAGCTTATTTGGGTAGCTAAATATCTTTAAGAGGCAGGCCCTTTGCTCCTTCTTGGTTTCACTGACTGCCACCCAATTACCAAAGAAACAGCTGGTACTTACTGGGAGGGGAACACCAAATACCAGGAGCAGAGGTAAGCCCTGCAGATCATCGAGCCAGCTGGAGATGTTAGAATGGGTGCCCTTGGATACCTTGGAGAGACCTAAAGGGCTTTTGCATGAACATCTCCAAAATGCCTGTCCCTCTGACGATGGAAACTGAATGAAATCCCCCCAGAGTCAAGCTAGGTTCTGCTTAAAGCAAATAAAAGTAGCTATTTAATGGACCTAAACTAGAGAAGTCTGTCATACAGGTTTACAAAGGTATGTTAGGAAAAGACATCTATGTTTTGCTGATTTATTCTAAGGTCTTGTCTCCTAGCACTTGGCCATGCTTGCTTGCCCAGCTCACACTTTGCATTCTGACTAAACATGCTAGTATTTAAACCCTTCTTTGAGGTCTTCATGGGATCGCCTTTGGATTTAAATCTTCCTCAGATCTGTCTTTCACCTTGACTTCTGATGGATGGTCCTTCTGATGGATAGCCCATGGTTATGCCTTCTCCATACTGGAAGCACTCATACTCCTGTGGCAGAACAGATGTCCTCTTAGGTTCTCAATGAGATCATGAACAAATTATTAATCCACCAAGAGCTGAAAAGTTCTTCTGTTCCTGGGAAGGAAAGCTGGAAATAGCAAAGTGAAATGCCTCTAAGCTCTCAATCTTATGTTTCCTATTACTGTACAAGCTGTCAGTCGTACCTAGCACAAGAAATTTATGTGAGTGGTTTATTACTAGTTTCTGGCTGAGACCAGTCATGTTGGTACCCTCTTGCCTCATGGAAGTAGCAACCAGCTGGCCAGGCCATCTCTGTCTCAGAGGGGTATATAGCATGACAGAGGGGAACAGGGAGAGGGTTATGGTGACTTTTCTCCTTCACAGTGTAGCCTCAGTCTTGGGAGGACCTGGGAGACAGGGACTCACTATCTGACCACAGATGGGGACCAAGGATCTTTGTTGTGATGATTTAAGGATGAAGGCTGGGAATCAAAACTCACTGGGCAGATGTGCATGAAGATGCTGGAATTATGCTCCACTGGCCTGGAAAACTAGGGCAAAAAGGTTGGATCCTCAAAGCCGAATGTGCTGTTTTCTAGAAAAAAAGTGATTTCTCGGCTGTCAGTGACAGCTCCTATTTAGGGAGATCCCATTTTGTAGCTGCAAATGAAAAGAGCTTCTTGGCAGCCGGCCAGCAGCACAGCAACTTAATTTACCAATGAAAACTTTGAGGAAATGGGGAAAGTTTGCTAGAAAGCAGGTCTGCAATACAGCAGGCTGTGTTTTTCCTTCATGCAACAAAGTCCAAGAAAAATTTGAAGGATCACAGAAATATATTTGGTGTACCCAGATATACTGAACCATACAGGATCTATCTGCTAAAGTAACTAGAGTACACAGAGTAACTCTGTGTTTACCTTGGTCCCTCCTCTCCTGAGTGCCTTTGTCCTTGACTGACAGCCCTTGGACCTCCATGACTTTTAGGCAGTCAGGCTCTTACCCTCTGTGTAAGGGTAGACTAGTTCTAAATCGCTATACCTGGAGCCCTGCCATATAAATATATAGATAAAAGCTAATTTCCTGAATGTCTCCTCCTGGGATGCATCTCTGCCTGGAGAGTGAGTGAAAAATCTTCCCTGCAGCAGGTCTTTAGTGGCTGGTTGTCAGTACACAAAGACACCGGTGCCAGATGCATGATGATGATTGCAGCCCTGTGGGCAAATCATCTGGGAGATAAAACCTGTCAGATCACGGCATCGCTGAGAGCTCAGAGGTCACGTCAGAGGGATACTCACATCCAAACAACTGGGAAGAGACCATTTTATTAATGATTGTCCTTGCTGCTGGAGCATGCTTTCTCTTGGAGATTCTCCTCATAAAAAATGCCCTTCATGCTGCCTGCTGACACCTATCATCAGCTTTATGGACTTTGTGATGAGTGATCTCAGCCACCTTCCTCCCATCTGACCTTAAGCAAAGGCTTGTGGGACACTGCTTATCTTCCCAAACTATCTCATTTTACCCCAGGTAGTGGAAAAAAGAAATTCTGGGTGTTATTTTGTTTGGTTGTTTTTTTTCCCCCTCCCCCCAGCATTAGCCTTGCGTGTTGTTTAGTTATTGGTGGTTTTGGAAGACCCAGGTACCAAAGTTTGTGTTCTACTCTCCTGCACGGTTGCCTGTGCCTTTACGTCCCCAGCAACTGCAGCTGTCTTCTCTTCATCCACACCAATACCCAGTGATTTCTCTAAAACTTCTGTAATACCCCTTGGCATTTCTTGCCTGAGATTCCACAGCAGAAGGAAAATTAAAATTTAGGGCAGCATTAAGTTAATTAAACTTACTATCAAATTAATAACACAAGGAATATTGTGCAGACTGCATTATTCATTTTCATGTTTTATTCAGTAAAAACTCCATTTTTAATGCACTTAGTGTTACTGAAAGATTCTACCCTGCTCTGCTGGAGTTTCACGGAAATTTTTGGCACACAGAGTTTCTGGGATCCTGTATACAAAGTTAATGTAATTTTCACTCAAGTGGTAAAAATTTCACACTTAACAAAAGAAATGAGAAATCTCTAGTTTCTGGGAAAGAAAAAAGTAGTCAAACATGGATGATCAAATTCCTATATGGTTAAATGAATTAATCACCCTTCCCGTTACCTTGTTTCCTAGAACTCCTGCTATTCTTCCCACCACCAGTTTTCTTCCACTGACAAAGTGCCAGTTCACCTCTTAAAGTTTTTTTCTGAAGATCTCAGTGCTGAAGTCCTGCTGTACCACTGTGGCACATCCCAGTGTTATCTGTACAGCTCTGCTCCTCACCACACTGCAGGAGGTCATTATTTATGAATAATGCAATGAAATACTGCATAGTATGAGGTTAGGAATGCAAGGTTTTTTCTTTAAGTGCAGCCAAGCAATAGCTGAATAACATGGTTCAAAGAGCTATGGTTCTTCCATTCCAAGGGGATTATGGATTACGATCCAAAACATCTTGTGCAAAATGAAATTATGGGTGCAATAACCCAGTGCATGCTCTGGAAAGAGGCAGTCGGAATGAACTTCCCTTGGAGAACGGAAGGAAACTAATGAAAAATGAAACCATGGCACAGAGACAACATTATTAAGAAGGAAGGCATAGGGAAGGAATCATTAGGAAATGTGCAGCTATTGCGGCAAGACAGCACAAGGGAGAAACAGAGACCAAACAAGCATATTAGGTGCTTCCTTCCTTAATTGTTACTTTTATCAAAGATTATTGTTGATAAAAGAATGAGTAGACTTTCAAGGAAAAGCTACTCCTGGAAGACAATGCTGAGGTTCAAACTTAGTGCCTTGCTTGGTGTAATGTGCAGAGATGCAACCAAACTAGCAAACCCTTCTTTCTAAATCCCCCTGCTCAGAGGAAGAAGGGAACAGGTAGCTCAGTCTCTGTGGAAACTCACCCACCCAAACTCCTCAGGATTTCTATACCTTCCTGTGAGCCTTGAGAATTTCTTGTATGTGAACTTTCATCCATTCCCCTGAGTTTTTCCAGATACCATCTAGACAGCAGGAGAAAAAAAAATCACTCCTTTAATAGTGCACGAAATATTATGATGACTTACTATTAAAAGAGAAGTATTTTGAAAGAGAGCTGCACATCCAGCACACTGGGTCTGTGAGTCAGTGCTGAACCTGCTGGGGAAGAGATGGCTGTGGGGAAAGATCCCCAGCATCTGTGGTGGGTGAAGCTGGAAGAGGAGAAACGCTGCAGTTGCTGGAGCTGGCTTTCCCCCACCCAGCTGCCTATGCATTTGGGAAGCTGTGGATGGTACCAGCACAGCTGAGGAACTGTGATGGCATCCAAGGAGCCTCAGGCACAGTGGAGACCCTTCCCTACACCCTGTTCAAGCCGCAAGGTGAAAAGGGGCTTTTGCAATATTGTTCTTCTGCTTTAAATCTACTCTATCCACTGCGGCTAGATCTCCCAGATTAGGGGCTATTTGTGTCTGTAGAGAAATGCAAAGGTGCTGTGGACAGTCCAACAGGGTTGGATGGTTTTAGGAGTGAGACTGCATCAGATGCTGGGTTTGCCAGAACTGAGGAAGGGCATTTTGCTGCAATACTTGTCCATGTAAGTGCTCGTGCATGAAGCCTTCTGCACTCAGATCAAGAAGACATCACGTTCACCTCTACTTTTCATCTTTTTCTTTCTTTCCTCCTCTACCTCCTTCTGCCACCTGCCCCCATTCATTTTTATCGAAGTCTTTAAATTTACAATATCATTTTCCTGACAGCTGGAAATAATGTCTAAACCCTGCATTTTTAAAAAAATGCATCAAGATCCCACTCACCCAGGAGAGTGATGGGTATTCTTCTAGACTAGCTTCTTTATTTCCTTTTAAAGCAGAGTCTTTTCAAGTTCTCAGCCACTTCATGAGTTTTTCTCTTCTATACTGGCTTCCCTGTAGCATGAAGGTTGGTAGACCTTGCCAACATGCTTCAAGCCAGAAGCCTGGGGACCATCTTTAGCATAAAAAATAAGACTCTGTTCCTGTGGCTGTTTGAAGAAAGGTGTGAAAAGAGGACTTTTGTAGTGTGATATTCAAGTGCTGCAGTGCCCAGAACAGAGCTGCTGTCTCCAGGAGGGGAATTCACAAGGCTCAGTCACAACTAACCAGTGAGGGAGGGAAAGCTGGATGCCTCAAAGCAGGATTAGCATCCTTCATCAGTCTGAGTGGGGAAATGAGAAAGAACTGAAGGTATTCCTGAAATAACTTCCTACCTGTTACCGTGGTATTTATACCTGCTTTTTGATATGCATAAGTTGGGGCCTTCTCTTCTTCTCTTTAGAAGAGAGGGTGTAAGAAAAGATTGAATACTTCTTAATAACTTGCTCAGGAAATAAGAGACATGATTTCTAAGTCCTCTTTAACCGGAAAAGGCTTGAACCTATGTTAAACCTATGTTCAACCCTTCTCATTTTTGCTAAAAAAAAAAAAATCCACTCAATGCTAGCCCCATGGAAAAGGCTGGCTCCAAAGGCTGCATTATAATAATGTTGCAACTGTAAAGAGATTTCAGGAGATGGAAACTGTGACGGTCTGAGACAGACCCAGCAAGCTAGAAGGTGCCTTCAGAAGATATCCTCTGTCTCAAGGTTCACAACCAAGTCCTGACCTTCCCCAACATCTACCTCCATCAGGATGAACCTGAGGGCTCTCAATCCTAAGGAGACAGAACAGGACAACTAAACCACAGAATATGGCACAGGTATGGAATGTGGGTTTGACTCAGGAGCTGCTGGTGGCCTGAGCAGGAGCTATTGCCTTGCATGACTACAAGCTGGACCCTTGCACAGAAGGAAGACACTGCTGTCAGCTGCTTGGAGGCATTGACCCTGACCTAGGTACCTGCTAGGGTCAGGGAGGAGCAGTAGCTGGGAGGTTCTCCTGCATTTGCAGCTCCAGTGCCCTTTGCTGGTTGCTCAGGCTTGCATGGCTCCCATGTATGGGGCAACTCTGGTCTTCCTCAAGTACTGAGCTCCCTCTGAGCAGAGAGCACCAGCCACATCCCATTGCAAGATTATTTGCCTGAAAAGCAGCAATTTGGCTGTGGATAATCCAAGGGAGTGCTGGTACAGCATGCAGCCATAAACTGTCCTGCTTGGAGCACTTACACAGACAGAAGGTTTGCCATGGAGAAGTAAGATGAATGTACCTAATGACACATGGATATCATGCCCAGGGCTTCTCAACATCTTATGCTTCACGGCTTGAAAGCATTTGCATGACCATGCCTTCAAAACAGAGACATATTACACAATGACAACTCAAAAACCGTGTTGTTTAGTGTGCTGTGTGGGCTCACTGACCGGTTAGAGTGATATTTTTCATTTACTGGACATGTAGCGTGATTTACAACATGCAGCTTCAGATACCAACCCTGCCAAAGAATGCAATCAGTGCAGAATGGTCAGAAAAGCCACACCACACAGCTAGAAAGTGGGTCTTTTTCTTTGAACAAAAGACCTGTGGTGCGGGTGGCTAATTGAAGGACCTGGGCACTCTCAGCTTCTGTGTGTTCATTTTTCAGCATGGCTTTGCTGGGAGGTGAGGGAGATCTGCACCTTCTGCCTCCAGCCTGGAGATGAGGCTCTTGCAACAGCAACTGCTTTGCCTTTTGTGTTGTCTGAGTAGGGTACTCGAGAGAAAATTCCAAATGGAGACAGCTCGTGGTCATGAATTATACAGTTCACTGCTTTCACATTAGGACTCTACAGCAGCCATGGAAATCCAAGGCTGACAGTTCAAAGTAGCTCTCCTGTGTCTCTTTTGTTGCAAACACAGGAAGAGAGGCAATGTTATGTACTCAAATGGGCAGTTGGACTGAATAAATAGATGCTTTTAGATGCAAAGTTCATACAATGACATTTGAGCATGCTATTTAGTAATTAATTCTGTGAATAAAGCATCACTGAAAATGTTCAAAATCTAGATAGTAAGTTGGGATGAGGGCTTTGAGAGAGACTTGCAGCAATAATCATAAATGTCAACACTGTTTTGGGGAGGTGGGCAGTGGAAGAGTACCAATTGATAAGCGCTCATTTTGTTTTTGCAATGTTTATCTTGTCTGTTTGGGTTGCCAGGCTGAAATTCAAGAATCAATCATCAGGCTATAATAGATGTATTTTCATTATGGCATAACGAGCCTCAAGTGTCTTTCACTCATGTATTATTCACACAAACGAACAAACCAATAAGTGATCTGCTACAGCATGCAAATCCCAGGATATCTGCACAACATAAAACCACACTGAGGCCCAGGCAAAGCCTCCACTGTCCTGCAGTTGCCAAGGCAAGACTAAAATTTTGGGTTATTGGAGAATCATAGCCACTTGCCATGTTCCTTTTAACTCAAGCATGGGAGACTGCTGGAGGTAGAGGTGCCAAATGTCTGTGTGCTGGGAGGCCTTTGAAGTGTCTTCAGGATCGACATTAAGATCCTTTCTATCTCTAAACAGCCCAGGGGACGTGGTCTCACTGTAAGAACTGAGCAGTCACCACTGAAAGACAGAGGATGCTTATATTTGTCTTCCAAGAAAAAAAATACAGGTGTTACACCAAACCCACCTGTTTGTGTAACAGCATTTGAGGCTGATGCTATATGAGGAGTCCAGGTAGAATTATTCCCAATTATTCCCATGTTTTCCAAATATTAGAAGTGTTTCCTTATTTTTTTTATCTGTGCTTTAAATGTTTATCCTATCAAGGAACTCTATATTTGCATTCACTGAAAGTCAGCTGGGAATGGTTTATATGTATTTTCCAGGATTTCACATATAAAACCTTGAGGACAAATTCTCTGCAATGTTTTCTGAAAAGCCCATAAAGACAGGACTATAAGCTGCATTTTGTGGGAGCCATTGGCTGGTGTGCGGTGGGCAAAGCAGGAAGAGCCCCAGGACTTCCTCAGAGAGATGGATCCTGACCCTGCCTCTGCCACAGATGCAACACATGAATGTCTTTCCATCGAGCATTTCCCTGCTTGCATGCTCTTTATTTTCTGCTTAGCTGAACTGTGGCTCAGAGCCTGCATGCTAAGAACTGAAACTTTCGTCAGTGGGAGATGGGGTTTTTTGGACTGTGCATGTAAAGTCCTATATAATACCAACCACTCAAAGATCCGACTCTGGGTTTCCCAACCTGAGGACGGATGTCCTTCAGCATCTTGTCTTCTTGCTTCTCATCCCACCTGTGAAATGGGAAAATGCTCCCTTGACAGAAAGAAACTTTGTACAAAGAAATCAATGTGATAATGATGGGTCCATACAAACATTTTGGTGGCCAGAGTAGGGCTTAAATACTGTGCTATGCACCAAGGGGTGAACTCTGAGCAACAAGAAGAGAACAATGCATTAACTTGCTGCTCATGAGCTGAGTACCATCAGGGTGAATGAGTCAAGAGCCCTAAGACAAAAAAAACCCCTATAAAATTATGTGATTAAATTCTAGCGTGACACAGGTAAATAGGAGGGGTAAAACAGAGCCTGGACAGGGCTGCCTTTGCTGTGTTACTTGTCACACCTTCCCCAGGACACAGCTGCGTGTTCCCCAGCTGTGCTGCCTCAGGGCAACAACATGCACTTGAGGAAATAAAGTGTATCCTGAAAACTAGTTTCTGGGTTTATTTACCTTGTATTGACTTCTGTCTGTCTTCTTAGAACTACAAACAGACTGGCATATGACTGTACATGTGCCTTTGGTTGTTTTGGACCCATCCACATCTGAAAGTTTTTTTCCCTTAGAACTATTCAGAGGTGGGTTTTTTTGGTTATTTGTTTGTGGGGTTTTTTGGTTATTTATTTGTGGCTTTTTTTGTAAAACTACTGTATGTTTTTTCTCCTTGGTGACATTTTCCTTTTCCTAGTCACCATGATGGCACAAGGCAAAACCCTACTGAATTATTGTTTTCTTTGGATTTTACAGCAAGATGCTTGACTCTCCAAGTAAGGAAATGAAAAGGGAAAAGAGCTCCTGGTTTCCATCTGTTGTAAAACTTCTTACTAAAATTGTTGCCCTATAAAGCTGTACTGTGCTACGACTTGCTCTGAAACACTGCTTAAGAGAGGAGGAGGAAATGGACTGCTTTCACAGAGTGTCTTTACGGAAAAGGAAGAAAAAAAGACATATTATTGCAGCCAGATGTAAAGATTTGACCCTGATTAAGGATGAGGTGGAAGAGTCTACAAAGTCCTAATGCCCCAGCCCTTACAGACTGCTGTCATTTTGAAATTGTTGCTCTGCAGTACATCCTAACATAGTTGGACTATTTTAGAAATTAGGAGTTTTCTTTCTATTTTTAATGCTTTATGTAAGATTACCAGAGTAGCATAGTGAATACTAAATAAATAAAAAAAAAAGAAAAAAGGAACACTTTAAGGATATGTTTTATTCCAGAAAAGAAATAACCTGTCTTTAAGCCATTGTGCTCCGTGGGCTCTCTTGAACCGTTTGTCAGTCAGGGGATTCATGCTGCAAGTTGACCTAACCCTTGGAGATAGGTTCCTGGTGCCTGTAGCTCCAGGTCCTCTCCCTTAGCCTGGCTTAACTAGTCTCATCCATTTTCCTCTGCTTCTCCCTTTGCACAGGAGAAGTGCACTGGCAAGACCTGTGTCTAGCTAGTTGCTGCTGTGAGCTGATTTGAGGTGAATTTCTTTCATCCTGTGTCTTGTAGCCATGTGAGTTGAACAAAGGTATCACTAGGACTGTGCACAGGATCACAGAAGATGCAGGGTGGAAGGTACCTCAGGAGGTCTTTAGTCCAACATCCTTCTCAAAGCATGGTCAACATTGATTTCAGCATGGTTTAGCTTATTCTTAATCTTTTCATTCACTGATTATTCTTCAAAAAGATTTCTTTGTTACTGTTGAGACTGGTCATCTCCTCTGCATAAGTGTGGACAAGCATGCAGGACAGCAACAACTGCCATTCAGCAGGTATTTCCATTGTATGGGCCAGGTTTCCTACTTGTGACCCTCTGGAGGGGCTGTCTTTAAAAGCAAATTGTTTGCATCAGTACTGTAAGAAATGTCTCAAGTTGACCACAAAGAACTGCAACAGCTATAATAATTTCTTGCTCCTGAAAAATTGCTCTACAATAAAGCTTCTGTCACCCAAGTTACTACAGCAAAAATGCTGCAGGTTGTGTCAGGTGTTCCATTTGTTTTACTCCCAGACAGTGTTCAGAGGTGGATGGTAAATGGAAAGACAACTGTGTCTTACCAGGTACACATATAGATGGTAGCTGTTTTGAGAACAGGTAGCTGATTTGATTCTGGATCCCAAATGCTTCACAAATTGTACATCCAAAGTGAAGGATTCTTGCAAATCTGGTGGGAAGAAGCAGCTTTGATTCTGTATAGTCATGAACAGTGCCCAGTAAAAAAAGCATTTTTGATGTATTAAGTTGTTTCTAGCAGGCAATCTATCTCTTATCATAACACTAAGACATCTATGTAATGAGGTCATCTTCGAGTATATGACCCCATCAATTCTGTAAATAACTGACAAAATCCTCTGCACATGTCTGCTGTATCTCACTCGGTAGGGAGCATTCCTGATTTGATTAAACTAAGAGGTAAGCACTGTTATCTCTGAGACTATTGTGCTATTCTTTATTAGAGATTTTTCATTATAGGTAGTAGATAATTTTTTTTTTTAAAGGACATTCTAAGCAAAAGGTAAGAGTTATCTTTCTTCCTCTTCACTTTAACTTTTTCAGAGAGCATAATTACATCCCTAACTATATAATTCCTTGCATTATGAATCATTGCCAAGAGAGATGTTGCTTTTAGAACAAAAAAGAATGCAAGAGACTCCATGTAAGACAATTCCACAGATTTTGATCAATCAGCTTTGAAAAAGCAAACCTTCCAACATGCAATTCACCCTTATCTCACCACATCTGCTGAGGTTCAGTGATTAAAGTGACTCAAATGAAGATGTTTCATCCTTTTTCATTCAGAGCCAGCTCCGTTTCAAGTGCTCACATGCTCACATGCCCCTTCTGATGGTGTCTTGTTGGGTTTTCATTGATATTGATCACCTACCAAATTATACCAGAGGACAAACACAGGGATTTTTATGAGTAGGTGGGTAAATCCTCTCTGAAGCTGATTGCAGCTTTTGGCTCTGAATATCACCCTGTGAGTTCACCTTGCTGTGCAGAACAGCTCTCCTGGGTTTGCATTTAACTGATGTTCCTGTTATGCTGGCCAGGTCCTTTCTGCTTCTGGAAAGATGACATGTTGTAACAGCACTCTAGCAGCAAAGCCATGGTAGTCTTATGGCACTTTTTGAAATGTTGGAAATGGTAATCGAGCTGTTTTGGGCAAAGCCATGTGGATATGAGTTCCCACTGCAATCCCAGGTAGGTGCGATAACTCGCAATGCTAGTGAAGTGTTGCATCTGCATGCTTGTGTGCTACTGAGAGATTTTAGAAAGCAACTCTTCAGAATGTATACGTAAATATGAATTAGTCTTTTTTCCCACCGCTACTCTTTGTACCTGTTTTTGTGCTAGTAGGTGCTCGTGTTTTGCCTCCAAGCCATTTGTCCCAGACACCATGCAGCAGCTCAGATATCCCTTGTTCTGCCGTCTTTGACCATTTGAGAACTCTCCTCATTTTCCCCTTGTCACACAGCCGCCTCTCCCCTTCCCACAAGAGCCTTTCACCAACTTTCCCTGAGGAACTCTGCAGGTCCTTTTACTGGTTCCTAACCTTTTCTGCTTTGGAATAACCCCAGTGCCTCTGTCCACTTGTGCACCCTCTCTGGCTTGCTGCCTGAAGGGTAGGTCACAAGCCCTCCTCTCTCACGTGCCCCCAAGGAAGTCTCCGTGCTCCTCTCAGGGACCTTCCAGCACTATCCAAACCTTCCCCGAGAAAACTCCAGCCTGTCACTGCCTAGTCAGAGCTCAACAGCATGTCCTACATGTGCATTACTCTCAGTTGTTCTTCATTTAACTGAAGATACACGCAATGCTTCTGGGATGTCATTGTATTATTCTTCATTACTGATGCTTTGTGGTGTGTAGTTTAGAGAACAAGGGCAAAGAATAGCAAAAGGGTCTTGCTGTCAGACCAGTTAGTCATGGAGTGAGAGAGATGAGAACAGTGCCAAGGGCATGAGGTTGATTTCTTGCTTACAAACCTGGGGAGCCAGAAGGCCAGAGAAAGCAGAGAAAGCCAAAAGCAAGAAGGAGTAGGAGAGCCCTGGTTAACTTGCTAGCTAGGCACAGTCTAGGCTCCTGTACTCTACCCCAGTGGAGCCAGACTTAATTAACAGTAGAGGTGTGACCTTGTACCATTATTGTGTCAAACATGCATGTAAGGCCTTTACACAATAAATTAATGAGAGAAAAGGCATCACTTGCTTTTCTCTTTGCACAATAGCATATGTTTAGCACTATTGAGAACAAGCATTTTTATATATATAAAATTCTTCAGGAGGGGAGTTCTGCACAAATTCACAATATCGCAATGTCTGGAGAAAGAGACGGAGTGTTTCAGAGCTCATCTGCATTGCTAACAAATGACCTTATGTGTTAGCTGGTTTAATAAGATGGACAAACAATAACTTCCCTACTGATAAACGCATGGGAAAAATGTCAGTGGTTGATGTGCTGTGGCAAATTCTATTCATCTTCTTCATAAGCCTTGAGATGCCAGTCTTTTTCATGCACAGCTTGCAAGAACAGATTTGATTAAGTGATCTGAAAGGCTCAAGCCACTATATTGGTTTCTTTTTCATAGACTTCACTGCAGTCCCCTTGCTCAGGAATAAACACAAATAATCAAACTGCCTTTTGAAAGGCATGAATGGCTAGGGCCAAACGAGTGATGTCAGACTACAAGAATAAAAGCCAAGTATGAAAAGATGCAATTTATCACATACATTGTAACCAGCCTCCTTGGATAGGCCCTATTCAGCTTTCATTGTGAAGAGCTTTATTCAAAACAGTGACTGTCATTTTTCTACATTTATACTTCTTCTCCCTCCCTCCTTTTTTACCCTGAGAACAGAGACACATTTATTTTCTATTTAAAGTTTTTCCATATTCCTGCCAGTGAGAATCTGTGAAAAGTGAACTAAAGACTTCTGTGAATGTTCATATTCATGACTTCACCACTTACCTCATGTGCATGTCCCTGTAGGATTCCTGGCTCCATTACACAAGGTGCTATGTAAAACTGAAGGAGGACAAAGTAGTCTTCCTGGTGTGCAAAATAAAAACTATGAGCAGCTTGCAAAGGAGTCTGGCTTTTGGGTACCTTGAGCACATGTTGAGTTAGATGTAATTACATTCCTCTAAACAGTTAACCTTTGGGTGTTTTACAGTTTCTCTAGGTAGATAGAGCAAGAGAGGCTGGAATAGCCTTTTCAGAGATTATACAAAAATACTCTTGCAAAGGGATGGGGAAAGCCCCAAAAGTCAAGCACTATTTTAATTTGAGGATCTCCAGACGGATATTAGCTCTGCTTGATCTTGCTGCTGGATAAGATGGATGTGGGCAGGTAGACTCCTCTTTCTCTGAAGAACTTTGAACTCATTCTCTGTGTTCTAGGTAGGGAGCTCTGGTACTCATTTTAGGGTGCTAATTCAAGCACCTACAATCTGAATGTGAAATGGATCCCTCCACTGCTTTTGTATTTATAGCAACGGGCAGTAGGAACAAATCAGCTGAGTCATATCTTGGCAATTTGAACTCTGCTTCTACCTGGCAGGCTGTCTGGTTGCTATTTTGAAGCAGGTCAGATCCTCCTGGAAGCATTTATATGGCACCAATCATTATGCAATTCAGCAAGCAAAGGCTCAAAGAAAGCACTGTGATATTTCAAATGCTGCGGGGGATTTTGTCTCATGCCAAGTATAAAATATACAGTGATTTAAACAAGCTGATAGTTTCTCAATCTAATATCTGACTAAGTTTTGTAAACCATGTACTACATGAGACCGTGCTTTGATTTAATTTCTGTGCCTCATTAACAATTTCAGTCTATAGTCCTAATAAGAACTGTTTGTTATCCTTTGAAATGATGTAAGAAAATATTCAGCTCTTGATGAGGAATTAGGAAATAAAACAAACCATTTCCCTATTTTCCTAGTTAGAATAGATATTTAATTAAAGTGAAGTGCCGTGGGCAAAACCTAATTAATACATCATCTCTCTATAACTGAAATTAATGGAAGGGTTACGACTGCTGAGCTGCAGAAAGGACTGAAAATTTCATTCCTGTTCTCTTATTCATTTTTCATCTGACCATTCATCATTATTTTCTCATTGGAAGAGGGAAGCTTTTTTCCCAGTCATTCAATTTTAATATGTACTGATGGATAATTCCCTGTTAGGTCCACTGCTCCACCAACTTTTCCGGTTTGATCATTTCCATTATGACTCGTAGCCTGATCAAACGCTATGGTAAGGCTTTGCAGTGGAGTGAGTAAAGGCTCAGTTCAGATGATGCTTCCTCACACAAATAGTTTTCCTTGTGGAAGGCTCACTTGTGGGTGTGCTGATCAGTGTGTGGGATGTGCTGCCTCCTGTCCTCTTCTAAGATGGGGTATGTTCACTTTTTGCTGCCATGGCTCCTTGGCTTAGGGAGTTTCCTGAGGAGTGCAGGGCACAAAACTGCTGGGAACTGTGCGATCTCTTGTTGAGTTCATGGACATTGTCAGGAGCAGTGTTATGCCCTCTCCCTAGGATGTGCTTATAATAAGCTGAGAGGGCTGGGAGAAGTGTATGTTATTCTGGTAAACACAGTGGCTGTCTCGTGGTGAGGCAGATGAACATGAACATCTTTATGCCCCCAATCACAAGGCCTTGTCTCTTCCCTCTGTGGCACTGGAACCAGTAGCACCTGGTTAATAGTTAAGATAACAGAAGGTGTCACACTGTCACCACTTTGAGTTAATGCAGTGACTATTAGCACTTACAGCCATACAGGACATGACGACATTGTGAATGAACCCTTCTTCCTGTGGGATAAACCTAGTCTAGACCTTCCTTTCCTTCCATTCCTTCTTGAAAGCAACAGTTTTGAGAACTTCACCATCAACATGCCTGTCTATTTTCTCCATCCTCTTCCTGTTCCTCCTAACTCCTGTCCATTGTTGCCAATGATGTGACCAGCCTTTCTGCCATTCTTCCCTTGTTTCTGTATGGAGTGAGCTCATCTGTTTACAATGGTCTCAGCAACTTTGGTGTGATCTACTGCTGTGTATCAAAACCCGCTTATTTATTGAACTGACATATGTTGTCTTCTGCAGCATTGCAGCTCTGCCCCTCAGATGCTTTGTTTCACCTTCTGTTCGCTGAAGTGGTCTGTAAACTCCTCAGGCTGATGATATTTCCATCTGACTTCATTTTTCTAAGCTGTAGAGGAACAGGAGCTGATGGTATTGACACAAGTCCAAGACCTGTCAGGACGTACAGAATGGCCAGATGTTGATAATGGGTGGTTGAACTAGACTTGTGTGCTGGTATTTTGTAAGGAACCTGCATAAATACATGTCTTCCTGCCATGACAGGAAGTCTTTGCATGAGATGGACTGGATAGGAAGATAAGAAAAGCAGGATATGAGTGAGAGAGAAGTAGAGAAGCTGACTCATCTTGCAGTTTGAAGAGGTCATGCTTGAGGGTGAATGTCAGTGGTGGAGAGGGCACTAGCCCCTGCTCCTGTGCATGAGGCGGGCTGCTGGTTTCACTGAGGTGGCAGGAATGTTGGCAAAAGTCCTTAGAGGTTTGTCCCTGGCCTTCGACCTCATGGGATGACAGAAAAAGACAAATTTATCTGAACTTCTGATGCTCCCCATGTAGGTGCCTCATTTCTTTTGTATACTAAAAATAAATCTGTTGTGGGGATCAGTTCTGGGATTTCTGGGCATCAGGAAGAATGACCATGGAGAAACTTTCCTCACCTCTCAGCTTTACATTCTGCACCTCTACCTGTAACTCATGTTCCTTGTCCGCACTGGGGATTTGTGAAAGGGGGAATGTGTATTCCATAGTGCCCATGCCCAGAAATTGCTCCAAACAGCCTTGTTGGCAATGAAGAGGGGAGTTCAGGCTGAGACCCTTGGCTTTCACAGCAAAAGGAATGAGGAGGGGAGAAGAGAGGCAAGTCTGAGAACACAGGAAATTGTAGAGATGTCTGGTGTCAGAAATAAATGAGTGTCAGAAAGGAAGGGAAGGAAAGAGGGGGAGAGAAAGAATGGAGAAAGACTTACAATCAAAAACTAAATCAGAAACAGAAAGTAAGGATGTGAGAAATATTAAACATAAATATGCTGAGGGCTATTGTAGCTTTTCTTATTATCACATTTCTATTTCATGCTGACAATACTTTGTAGTGAATTTGTTGGATCATTTCCAGACAATAGCTCCTAATCTGTCAGAAGAGTTTTCATGAAAGCTGGTGCTATTTCTGCCCCTCTGGAGACCGCAATTCGCTCCAGTGAAGATCTGGATTGTTCTCTAAAGAACCCCATTAGCCTCCTAATTAAGCAGACTTAAGCTATCTGGAATGAATTTGCACCTCAGTGATGCTTCTCATTAAAGAAGGAAAATAAGGCTGAAGTTGGTAAATCCCCAGTCTTAAGATTTAGGCTGTTTTGTAACTGGAATGAAGTGTCACTGATGGGTTGTTCTACAAGCATCATGTTGGGTGTTTCAGGCAGCTTTATTCACTGGATACTGTAAACCATCATTACATTCTTCTCTTGGAAGTGCTGTAATTTGCAACTAAATTTAGCTTTGCTGCCTCATAGGGCAATTGGAGTGCTTTGTGCAATTTGGAACTTTGGAAAGTTTAATATTGGTTTCACATTTCCTTCCTGGCTCCCACAGCAGTCAAAGCAGGGCACAATTGCACTCTGGCTTCTGTGGCATGACAACTATTTTTTGGTAGAATTTTATATATGTGTAACATTTCTTAGTTCCTGGGTCCCAGAATGGGTGTGAAATATTCAGCATATGGAGAAGCAGAATTATTAGCACAGCAAAAGTGAGAGAAAGGTTTGTTACTCTTTGAAGCTTGCAGGATGAGGCAACGGGTGAAGTGAATACTGATCGACTCTGGGGCTGGGTTTCTGTAATCCAGAAGGCTACAGACATATGGATGGGGTTGTGGGCATAGCAATTGTCTCTGGTGCCACTCTCATCCTTCTTCCAGGATCACAGATGTGCCATCCTAACTCATCGCAGAGTGGCATGAGGTACTTCATTACCCATGGTAATGCATAGATCTAGCTTCAGAAAGTGCTCATGAAGAGCCTATTTCTTCCTGCTGGTGTGACCAGGCAGCAAACTAGAAATGTTCTGAGAAAAGCCAGCAGCAGTGAGATGGAGAAGAGGTGCTGAGTACAGTGTGAGAAATGGGAGTGGGAACATGTGGAGAGACAGGAGGAAAATGGTGTCTTCAGCATCCCAGGGAGGAGCGATTTCCCTGGCCCTGTAAGCTGCATGCAGACAGGCAAGGGGGAGGTCGAGATCCCAAAGACAGAGATGTACTGCTCTGCACTGTAGCACTGAGTTCCTTACAGGAATGGCTTTGCGGATTTGCCTTCAACACCCCCAGAACACAGCCCCTGGGTTTATTGAGCAGCTTTTGGTATGAGCAGTAGATAAGGACACTGAACAAGACCTGTTTTCCAAAGCTAATATTTGAAAGTTCATATTTTATTAATTTATTAATTAATGTTCATAACACTGTATTTCCACTACAGCATCAAGCCTTCCCTCTCCCTGACCCACCACACAGCATGAACATGTATTTTTCAACTTACAGTATTTTAAGCTGCGTTCCTCAGTATACAGCTAGCAATATATAGCATGCCAGGAAGAGGGAAACATACAACTACTTTAAAAACAAGATGCTGCCATTCATGGCAGACTCCGGCCAGGATGCTGTGTTACGCATTGCAGCACTGTTTTTAGAGGTAGATGTAGTGTTGAAAATGGAGGCACAGCTGGCATATAGCCCCATGGTCCCTTACTGACCGGTGCACCCGAGTCAAGAGGTAAAATTTAACGTTATCAAAGCTCTTCACACTCTGCTGGGGATGGGACATTAGGTGCTCTTCAGCACTGCAGCTACAAATAAACCTTTGTGTTGTCATCTGCAGTCATGACCATGGCTAAGGTCAGACTAAGGTACCATGACTTCTGCAAGTTGTGAACTTTTCTGATGTGCAGGAAAGAGCAAACGACCAGTAAAGACAGAAGTCAGCTCACCCAGCTTTACCTAAGAGGCGGGTATTTGCGTTACACTGGTTGTATCAGCTTCCTCTGTAATCCATGGCAGAGATAAGCAGTTCCAGAGAGGTCATCCCACCTACCCTGGGATATGAGACAAAGAATTGCTGTCTACATAAATGCAGATGATTGGTGTAGACTGAATACCTACTTTCCAGGTGGATAAAGATATGGGGAAATGATGTCCCCTGACTTTATTTTTTTGTTTGCAGACTGTCCATGGCTGGACTGATCTTTTTAAATGCCTTGTTCAGTGCTCAGATTTTTTTCCAGTTTTCCTGAAAAGATTCCAAACTGTACCTTTTAGCAAAATCTTGCTTCTTTGGAGGACTCCTTTGAGGCTTTCTACTTATACCATGCTTTGGCTTGCTGAATCAGTTAATGTGTAAGTCGAGCAGATGTAGTAACAAGCATTGCTTCAGATATATCAGCTGAAATGAACCATGTTTAATGACTGGGCAAGTTTGTGCCTGTCACTGTCTGACTTTCTTATCCAATAGAAATGCAACCCTCTGCACAGCTGTATGACCTGGGACCAGCCTTCGTGTGAGTACATCCCTCAGGGCAATGAGGTCTGGGTGTGAGGGCTGTTAATAACTGACACTGCAGCTAGAAGAATGAATGCTGCTGCCGTGCTGTGCTCTGTCCCTACAGGATTCAGTCATCACTGTGTCTGGGATGGCTCTTCCTTGACAGGCAGGAGGAAACTTGAGCCACTGGCACTGTTTCCCCTTTGAATCCTGCTGGCTGTAGTCAGTGTGGTGGAAACCATTCACAGTGCTGCGTGGTCTCCAGGGGCTGGGGCAGGTGATCCCTTGGATTCAAATGGATAAGTGTGAATTCCCCATTGAAATTAAACAAATAAAAGTAAGCTTGGCTGTTTTGGTGTGCTTGTTCCCCACTTCTCAGCCTTGTCTATGCTGCAGAGACAGACATGGTGGTAGGATCGAACTCTGTGAAACCAGCTGGTTGCCAGTCCCAGATATCCAAGCACTGAGAATGTGTGTCCACAAGCAATAAAAAAAAAAAAAAAAAAAAAAAAAATTCTAGAAGGGCTTTCTGTTGGAGGGACGCCTTTGCCCAGCTGCTCTCAGTTGTAAGAGACAATCCATTTGGCTTTATATTTTCTATCAGAGGGATTTGACTTTATTCCTAATACTGAGTCAATAACAAATCTTTGTATTTCATGGTCACAGCATAGAAAGAATGCAAGTGCAACAGGCTTCAGTCACGTAGGCTTTGAGCTCTACGTGGCTGAAGGCTCCAGCAGTTCAGGGGTCTGGCATTCATGCACGGGGTGAAGTTGTCTGACAGACTTCACACAGGAGAGAACCTTTCTCATCCCTGTTAGTTCAATGCCCACAGGATTTTTTGATCATCAAGCTGTGTCCTTCAGTAACTATCAGAGAAATGAGCACTTGTATAACAGCAGAGGGGTTGCTACACATCCGCACAAAAAGGAAGCTTTCAAGATCCTTTTGGCATATGAATCATCCAGTGCCTTTTCTGTTCATATTGTCTGCAGTCACAGTTTAGCAGGTGCACCACAGGCTGTGCTATGAAGAGGAATGGGTACTCATGCTTTCTTGTGCTTATAGATGTGCAAGGATGTTGTGTCCCCTTCCTCTGCCTCCTTGACCTCCAGCTTCTCCGGAAAATCAGAGATATGAAAGGACAAAATGTTGCTTATGAAGGCATGAGAGAAACACAATTTAAGGCACTACAAGCAGTTTTTAAGGCATTTGGTTTAGATTCCACCCCCATACATTACTAACCAGTGCTGGAGCATTGGCACAGCCAGTGCTCTGATGGGAAAGGAAATGTCTGGCACTTGTGCCCTGAAACACTAGAAAAACACATGGGGGAAATTGAACTATCCCAAATAGACAATGCCAGAGACAGAGGGCTGTGACAGAGGCACTCTGTTCATGATGTTATACTATTTCAGACAACCTAATCTTATTTGTCTATGGCAGTGGAACCACCCATCAGCCAGGCTTCAGCTTTTCCCTAACCCTTGGCCTGAGTTACCTCTGGAAACGACTATTGGATGGTAAGTAACTGGGTATTTTGGCAGCATCTCTGCTACCCCATACTGGATTAATATTCTGGAGAAACACATCCCAGTTTGGAACATCTCCCCTGATATTTAGTGGAATTAGTATGTTCTATACCCATGCACAGCAACCCCTCCACTCGTGTTACGAGAGACGCTGTGTTCAAGGCTGAGCCATAACAGAGTGGGCTGTGTTTCCATGGGCTAAAACATCTAGGCTCTTATTCTGCTTTTGTGCTGTTGAGAAGAAGGAGGAAAGTGATACAAAGCCTTCTTCCTTTCAGACACAGGCTTGGCACCTGTGTAAGTATTAAATACTTACTCCTAGGTTTTCCCAGGGAAAGCAGTGAGTGATTACACCTCCGGGGTGGTGATTTCATACCTTTCCAGAGAAACTTGCACCCTGGTGAAGCACAGCTGACGTAACACCTGGCTGTAAGCTGCATACCTGAGCGCCTGGGATTTATTTTCTCTTGGACCCAAAGCAGAGTCTGATCCCAAGAGTCGCATTTCCCAGCCAGGGAGCTGTTCACAGTTGCAGAGCAGGGATATGTTCCCATGTGCCTCTCCACAGCTGTTTGCAGCCTGATGCTCATGTTCATTGCTGACAGTTTACTTTTTCATGAAAAACACATTTTGCTGATGACCCTTCATTCCTGAAAGTGTGTCTGTATTCCTCCAGAACTCCTAATAGAGAAATGCTTTCCTGGCTACGTGTAGTGAATGTCAGTAATTACTTTCTTTCAACTTACCACAGTTCTGAGGATTAAGATTAATAAAACACTGACTCTTAGAAAAGAAGCTTAAATAAAGGATGGGTACTTCAAGTTCAGCCTGCTATATTGATTAGATAGCTCCATTTATTTCCCTATGTTCACTGAAATAGTTTGAGGCTGCTGCATAGCATAGGCAACTAACGTCAGCTGTGCTTGAGATGAAGGGTTTTTGACTCAAATGCCATTGAGAATAAATTTAAAATGTTGTTCTCTAGACATCATAGAAGGGAATAAAATCTAGAGTGTAAGCCCTAAAGTAACACAGACAGATAGCTGCCAGACACGGAGCAAAGAAGGAGAGCTGGCTCTCTAATAAAGCACATCTGACTTGTGTTCAGCCTAGCCCCATGTCACCATAGGTTGGAGTGAGGCAGTTTGAAAGCAGGAGGAAAATGCAGGTGACAGGATTGCAAAAACCACTAGAAATGAGGAGCAAATACTGGTGCCAAGGTAGATGTGGCAGAGCCTCTGACTGGATGAAGGAAATGGGTTCTGCAAAGCAATTAGGAGCTCACAAGGAGTGAATGAGGACAGGACAGTGGAGAAGATAACCCAGCAATATAAATTGTTGGAAATAGCACCAGGATCTGACCTCCCATGAATGACACTTTTTATTGGCATGAACTGAGACTCTTCCTGATTGTTTCTCCTATTGTATAGTTTTCAGCAGTAACTGAAAAGGTGTTTTCACCACCATAACCATTTCTATCTCAGGTATTAGGGAGCAGCTGAAGTTGTTCCTCTGCATCTCTGACCTTTTATGACTTTCACACTTTTATTTAAAGAGGCTGTCTATTTTCCAAATCTCAGTAGCATCCACACTCGGCAGACATCAAGTGCACACCATGCAAGATTTATATACACGTTATCTATTATCTCATCAACTCACAGGTAAAATGGATTAGGCTAAAGCATGCAGTTACAAAGCATGAATTTACTCAGAATAACTATTAAAATGTCCCTTGCTGTATGGTGTAGTTCAAAGTGATTGTTAAAATCCTGACATGAAAAGGTTTGCTGGCATTTCTGTAAAAGACCATTCTGTGGTATGTGGGGTAGATAGCATTTTATTCCAAGTTTACTCACCCAAGAAATAGTATAAATTGCTCTGTCTTGTCAAGGGTTCATCTTTGAGCACTTTATTTCATAAACACTCCTAATCTCATGTCATCTTTTTTGCCCTCTCCAAAACTGTTCTTCAGGTGTACTATACCTGTAGATTATTCTTTGGGGACTTGCAAGAGAAAAGCAGAAACTCCATAGAATGGTGTATGCCGTACCAAAACCATGCAGAATATAGTCCAAAAGCTTCCATAAGGAGGAGAAAAGAAGTGAAGGAAATGTTTTAATACAACTGGATACCCAGTAGTTGATGCTTTCACCCAAAGGTTATCATGACTTCTTGGTGTGAACAGCTATATTTTTCTATAAGCATGTAAATATGTAGGAAAAGTTTTCAGATAGAAAAGTCAGGGTGTTTTTTCAATAGTGCCTACTTCCTTATAGGAGAGGATAATTTGGTTTATTCTTTCTATCTTCATTTAGAAGTGAGGTTTGAGAAAACAAAACAGTACACATGATGCTTTAAGACCTCTCGCAGCCCTGTGCCCCCTCAAGGGATGCAGTGAGAGCTCCTTGGCCTTGGCCAACTTCAGCCTCTTAGCACCAGGGAAGTGCAGAGCACGCGATGCTGCTGGAGATGACACCCTGAGGAATGAGGGAAAGGTTTTTGTTACCCTGAAGTCATTAATTTGCATCAGCCTGTATCAGTCCCCTGAACTCCTTTTCCATCACAAAATAATTGTGAATCTCCTAATCAGCGGAAATTCTGAACCATCAGGGTTAGAAGCAGGTGTGAAAGCTGTGTCTCGTGCAGAGTTTGTTTGATGACACAAATGGTGATGGTTGCTTTCAATCCACTCTCCTGTCTTCCTTGTACCTCCAGCGGGAAGGCAATTTACTGGCTCACTTCCCATCTGATATTTTGACAGCCACAGGATAAAAAAGAACAGAATTTCACTGGAAACTTTTTGCTTTTTAAATCTTGGGTGCTTCCACAAGCATTTGCAGCCAAGGGCATAGCTGAAGGCAGGGAGGGGAGAGGGGCTAATCAACCTTCCCTTTCTCAGTGTCAGATCTGGGGTTTCCTTTACCACAGCATTTTTAGTTTAAGTGAGAGATTAAAAGAACTCAGGCACATTAGGAAAGGAACAGCGTGCACAAAAGACTTCAGATCTGCCAGTCCACTATTTTAAGGGTCCACGGAAGTGGGAAACTTCCCAAGTTGAAGAAGAGATCGATGCAAGAGCCATAAGGTACATCCTCTTGCTAACATGTGCAGCCCATCAGCTCTCTCTCTGCCTCCCAGCTACTGCTGGTACTTTTTCTAACTGAATGACAGATGATGTCTGAGAGGAGGGGGACAAGCTGTGTCACATTTCTCCTAGTGCTGCCTGCACACATAACTAAACGCCTCTCTCTTTGCTGTATGACAGTTGTGCCAAAGAGTGCTGGGCATTCCACTGTCTGAAGATTTAGAGCAGGGATAGAAGTGGAGAGACAGAGAAGAGAAAGAAGATGAGGGAATAGTATTAGTTTAACAGGAGAGTCAACCTGGGAATGGAGTGCAAACCACCAGCTACCATAACCCTTGCATCCCAACAAAGAGTTATTAAAAATGACTGAGACCAGACATGGGGGACACATCATATTGTTTCCCAGCTCATTAAATGCTGCAGCTTCTGTATTGTTATATTATTGTGAAAAAATTGAGAGGAAAGTGCTTTACTTCTCCAGAAAGTTTATGCCTGATCTTGGTCTCTTATTTTTCCTGAAGCCAAAAGAGCAGAGCAGGAAGGCACCATGGATGAAACGTAACTGTGTTATAACAAAAAGAATTTAAACCAGAGAGCAACTGGGTTGGAAAAGGTTTCATAACAGTCCCACTTTAGACATAGCTTGTTATTCTTCTTGAGACAGATCCAGTAAAATTAGTTGCAAGTTGCTGCAGTTGTTCAATGTTGTCTTTGTCCCAGCTCTTCGTATTGCAGACCTGCTAAGAATAAGCACCTCTTTTCAGCTATCTGATCCACCAAAAAGGCATATTTGAAATACTGGTGCAATCTTGTCAGTGGCTTCAGTAAGACCAGCACTAACCCAAAGCTCTGGCAGTCAGTCTCTCATCTTCTCTAATGCTGTGCAGCCTGTTAACCTCTTCCTGCATGTGTAACATGGTGACATAGATCTTCCATCAGCACACAGCTCCTGCAGGTGGGGATCCCATCACTCTTGCCCCCAGCCTCAGTGTGAGGCCCCTGAAGTTCTCCTCTGGCAGCAGGCATCCTCAGGTTCCTCGGAGGGTTCCTGGGAATCTCCTGATGGTCCCCAAAATTCCCAGAAGATCTAGAAGATCTCAAAGCTGAGACCTGAGACTCCTGCAGAAAACACTGTATCTGTTGACCTTGTGTGCCAGAAAAAGTATCTCTAATACTACTTTGCAAACAGAATGTTGATCCAAGCCAAATACCTCACAGAAACCTGTGGCACTAATTCTGCTGCAACAAAGAAGCTTTTAATGTCATATAAAATAGTATCAGTTTATTCAAAGGGGTAGTTTTTTTTTTAAACTTATGTTGATTGGCAATAAATATATTTTCTTCGTTTTTTCCCCCTGCATTTGAATTTATTGTATTTGTATTATTATTTGAATTTATTACCAACTGTCCCCCCTACTATTTTTCTTAAGACCAATGCCCGTCTGAAAAGCCTGGACTGTCTGATTTTCTCTTTTAAGTTCCCTGAAAAGAAACAGAACAAAAAACTTCTATTAACTGTCTTTGCCTTTTCTGCGTTATTATTGACAGTGTTATCACTTCATTGATCAACATGTCAACATACTATTTGGGCTTTTAAAATCCCACACATTACATTCTTCCCTTCCATTGCCAGTATTATGGAGTAGGTCAAATTTATGCCCATAAAGAAGCAAACCCAGTTTCTTAAAATTATGATCCGTAACATCAGTGTTCAGACTTTCAACTTTTCTTTAATGCTTCATGACTGCTTTCATCCTCTTGACTTTACACTTGGTAAGTGCTTTTTGGACTCACTCTTCCTACTGTTTGTAAGAATTCAGTGTCCACAGGATGACTCTAGCCATCTTACCCTGCAGAAGACTCACTCTCCTTTTAACAAAAGAGCCTACGAGTGGATGGGTTACCATGGAGCTTGTACACCATTACCTGTTCTGTAAATTGTCGCACCCAGGGCTGCTCGTTAATGGTAGAATTCAAACAAATAGAGCTGCAGAATAATTCAGGTTGGAAGGCACCTTGGGAAGGATCTAGTGCAACCTCCTGCTCAAAGGAGGGATAGCTTCAAAGCTAGATCAGACACAAAATGGTAGTCACGTTAAAAATAACACATTGCAGGTTTCACTTAGGCAGCAATGAATGTAATTCTTAGTGGAGGCTGTGTTCATAAATTTTCAAAGGGAAAAAAGAAGGAGAAAGCAATTCAGAAAATAACAGCTGTATTTGTCTCTTTCTTCATTTGAATTTATCTTCCTAAGCCTGGAAAAGCACCTGGCCTTGCCTTACCCAGGGATCTGGAGGCAGCGTGGACTTGAAGAATGAGAAGATCAGGATAAACCAGGTGAAAGGCCTGAAAGACAGGATAGTTGACTTGTTTCTTTGTAGGCAGAGGAAAAGAAAACAGTAGAAAACAGCCTGGAGAGAGGATATTAAAAACAGAGCTCATTGCAGTGACATACCATACCTGGAGGGAGGTTATTAAAAAACTGAGCTCAATGCAGTGACATAATTTCAGTCATAGGTGAGCAGAGCTGCCTCCTCCCGTCTCCAAAGAAAGAATTCAGCACAAGTCTTAAGCAACCTTGCAGAGGGGCTAAAGCAAAGGTAATAACACAACTAATTTTTTTCTTTATCTGTGGGTAGGATGTGCATGTCTTATAAGGTCCTCAGTAGTTTTCTTCTATGATAGACTACTTCTTCAAAGGATGCTTTGAGGGAAGCACCCCCTTTAAGGAGAAGCGTGATTCACCCAGTCCTCAGCAGATGAAGTGTTATAAAGATTTATAACTTTATAAAGGTGGGATAATTTGATACAGAAAGCAGTCAAGTGTGAATACAAGCTCTGCAGGGCAGCCAACAGGTCTGACTTTGACAAACTCATCTGTATATGAAGGAAGCTGGGCTTTTGTTGCTGCAATATAGACCACAGCATGGAGAGTGATGAGTACTAGGGGCTTTGTCTGAGCTCAGATCACAGCTGGTGTGAGAGGAACAACAATTCTCTGTAGCTGCTGGAAAACTGCACTTTGTAATAAAGGAATGAAAAAATGTAATCTGGAAAAAAAATGGCCAAATTCATAGGCATTTAGTTTTGAACTCTATTGATTTTTATTTTTAATGCCCTGAAGATTAAACAGATATTTACTTGATTACTTAAGGTTCAACAAAACATTAATCATTCTTTTTATAGGATAGCACTTCAAGCTACAATAAAATGCCATGTCTCTTCATCCCATTGAAACAGATAAATCTCTTTTTCTATATATTTAGATTATATGTATAAAACTAACTTTTAAAAGTATATCCTCTTTTAAAAAGATATTTAAAAATCATACTTAGAAAAATATCTGTCAGCGTTTTCTGTACCTTTAGTGGGTGAGCTCTGTTTTTCAAATGCACATCCAAGAGCTTCTTCCACACTCCTTGTCCAAGTAAACTAATTACCAGCCTTTGGAGGTCAGTTTGTGCTTCACAACTCATCAGTTCACTGCCAGAGCACAGATAATCTGTCACTATGATGGCAGCAGTGAAAAATATGGCTGTGGCAAGACTTTAGGTATACGTTAAATTTCAGGTATGATCCTGAACAGTATTGAGTCCAGTTCCTTTTTAGGTACATTGCTGAGTTAAAACTTCAGCATATGCTCAAGTGCTTTCCTGAATTAAAGTCTCCAGTAGCCTCAATACAATATTTTAAAACAATGTGAAGTTAACAGAGATCTTTTAGGTCCCTTAATATATATACACATTTTTGGAAATCTCTGTGTATTCCTAGCTGGTATATGTCATTGTAAATATGTTATTATAGGTTGTCTTCCCAAAATGGAGTTTGGAATTTGGATGCCCAAGTCTCTCAGTGGGAACACACCTGAATCTCAAAACTCCAAGCTGTGACTGATTCATCAGTGTAGATCTAAATGCCAACTCTTTCCTGGCGTTTTAAATTTACCTAATTAATTTCTAGTAAAAAGTGATTATTTTTTATTGCAACAATTAGGAAAGTTAAATGATAAAGTAAGCAACTACTATGAGTTTATTATACCTTCTAAAGAAGAAACGTAGTACTTTTATATGCTTCAGGAATATAATTAAAGCAGAAAATTTTCTTTTCCCTTGCTCCCTTAGATTTTAATTACTGCCAAAACCCGATTACTCGAATACAAGAAGGCATAGCGCAATAAAGGATGTTAAAGGAAGAAGCAAACTGTTGGAGCAGCATGCAAGTTGTAAATGCACTTGCCTTTCACTCTGCTGACAGGCAGTGAAGCTAAATTTTAGCAAGAGTCTGGTCATTTTCTGAACAATTTATAGCAATTCCCAGCTGCTGTGCCACTTTGGGTAATGGACTAGTTTTACGTGCAGCCGTCCGGGTGAATTGTTGTAATGTCTTATTGGAATTGCTATCTTTCAGTTCACTGAACCAAGAGATATAATTACACACTTTATAACTAGATGTGTGGCAAGCGAAAATTACAGTAAACATTTGAATATTTTAAGTGATGTTGTCAAGAGTTAGGCCAATTCCAGGCTCATTCCCAACACTTAGTACTTAGGAGACTCTGTAACTTTATCCAAGGCAAACAAGAAAGCTGACAAAGGTGCTGATTGCTATTTTTGATGTGTCATTTGATTTCAGACAGAAAATTTCAGGGTGAAAACATTTACAAAGTAGGTCACTTCTCCAGCTATAGCTACACCGACAGCACTCACTGAAGTACGACACATCAAGCATACCCACCACCACCACTATATATCATACCTCCAGCTTAAACTCCTGGAGCCTGGTCAGCTGGCTGAAGACTGTTTCCCAGCCCAGTTCTTTTTCCAATGAATTTTAAAAAAAACCCCACTAAAGTAAGAAGTTTACCTTTCATAGGTTTTGTAATTGCAATTTTTGCTCATGCTCTGTAGTGGGTCTGTGTGTTGCAACTACTAATCAAATCCTATTGTGTAGCAAAACAAAGTAAACCACATTTGAAATGTGCACACCTTAAGGGGTTTTATGCTTCTTTGTCTTAAATGTCTAATTACTTTAATAAGGGAAATGTTCAGGGGGGTGTTAATGCAGTAAAGCAATTTTCTATCTCTGTAATTTCCCCAGCCTGCTTTTTGGCAATGTACATTGTTTCAAGTGCCTTGCAAGATAAACAACGTTTCATAGTAAAATACTGCTAGGAACTGTAGAGGGTTTTTGAGCTGGGAATACAAGATCTTCTATGCAGTGCCGTGGTTATGATACAGGGCCTCCTTCCCTACATCTTCTTGCTATTGATTAAATAAAATTGCACCATTGTTGGCAGTGTCTGCATGCTTTATGGATTTGTTTTGACCCAGCTGAGCCATGATTGCTCTTCCTATTTAATCATAAATATCAGTTTTAATCATTTCCTGTCATTTCTTGTTTGGACGAGCTGATATTAATAACTCTGCATGGTAGAGAATGACAGGTATATATTAATTACACCGTGATTATTTCTATCTGCTCTTTCTCTTTGTTAAAAATGAGCAGGACTTTGTGTGTCCACACCTTGGTGCAGGCAGTGTTGCTAGGCTACAGCTGTGCTGGCTGGCACCTACACACACACACATCATTCAGCTGTGAGGATCAACAGTACCTGAGCTGTCAGCACATGTGGCCATCTCCTTCGCGTACGTGGCTGAAGTGACATAACGCCTGGGGCTCAGAACAACATAAAAGCGATGGAAGCATAAGAACAGTAAAAAACAAAACTAGGTACTGCTGTTATCAAAGAAGTAGGCTCTGTGCACTGCCCTGTGCTATGTCCCCAAAGACAAAGTGCTTAGGCTACAATAATCCTGCATGGTGAGCGAACGGTCCCTCTTCCCAGAACTGGGACAAGCTGATCAAACAGCAGGTGAAAGACCATGCCTCTTCACCCAGTCAATGAACCTCCCAAGCACAAAAGCCACTGAAGATCTTAGACATCCCAAGTGGGACTTGGGCAACATTTTTGTGCCTGAATCCAACGCCATGTGTCCCCAGTGCCTGGATTGCAACAGCCCTTTGCTGTTGGTGTCTGTGGGTGCCACTGAGGGTCCCAGGTGGCCCTCAAGCCCATGGAATGAGGCTATGCTTGGAACTGGCTGGCGCCAAGGCCAGTCACAATCTGACATGGAGCTGCTCATCTGTAGGAAATCCAGAGAAATCTCCCTCCCACCCAGCTAAGCAGCTCCAACCTCTGTCCTGGAGCTGTAAGTGCAACAAACACCCCCCCAAAACCATGGCACATCTTGCACAGAACTTCTGTAGCTTAATCTGTCATAGAATCATAGAATCACTATGGTTGGAAAGGACCTCCAGGATTATGAAGTCCAACCTTTATCCCAACATCTCCCTAACCACTAGACCATAGCCTCAAGTGCTTCATCTACTCGTTTTTTAAACACCTCCAGGGACTCCACCACCTCCCTGGGCAGCCTGTTCCAGTGCCTAACGACCCTCTCAGTAAAGAACTTCTTCCTAATATCCAATCTAAACCTTCCTGATGCAATGTGAGGCCATTTTGTCTTGTCCTATCATTTGTAATTTGAGAGAAGAGACCAACACCAGCCTCACTACAACCTCCTTTTAAGTATTTGTAGAGAGCAATAAGGTCTCCTCTCAGTCTCCTCCGGACTAAACAACCCCAGTTCCCTCAGCCGGTCTTCCTAAGGCCTGTTTTTCAGACCTCTCACCAGCCTCGTTGCCCTTCTCTGGACTCACTCCAGCACCTCAATGTCCTTCTTATCCTGTGGTGTCCAGAACTGGACACAGTACTCAAGGTGCGGTCTCACGAGTGCCGAGTACAGGGGCACGATCACCTCCCTACTCCTGCTGGTCACACCGTTTCTGATACAGGCCAGGATGCCATTGGCCTTCTTGGCCACCTGGGCACACTGCTGGCTCGTGTTCAGTCGGCTGTCAATAAACACCCCCAGGTCCTTTTCCACCACGCAGCTTTCCAGCCACCCTTCCCCAAGCCTGTAGCGCTGCATGGGGTTGTTGTGGCTGAAGTGCATGACCTGGTACTTGCCTTTGTTGAACCTCATACAATTGACCTCAGCCCATCACTCCAGCCTGTCCAAATCCCACTGCAGAGGCTCCCTACCCTCAAGCAGATCGACACTCCCACTCAATTTCGTGTCATCTGCAAATTTACTGAATACATTATTTAAACAGTACTGCAGAGAGGTTGTGGAGTCTCCTTCTCTGGAGGTATTCAAAATGCTCCTGGTGTGATCCTGTGAAAACTGCTGTAGGTGAACCTGCTGGCAGGAAGGCTGGACTAGATGACCTCCAGAGGCCCTTTCCAACCCCAGATATTTTGTGATTCAGTGCTTGAAATCTTGCTTTGGTGTCTGTAGACCCACATGTTTTTTGGGTCAGTATTACGAACAACACTGGGTGCAAAGTTTGGAGTAGCCTAATGTGACTCTCTTGAAACAGAATGACTGCTGTTGACCATGTTGCAAATTGTCCTAATTGAGGAGATTTCAAGCTGCAAAATCCACTTGCAGCATGTTTGGTGTTGGCTGACAGTGCCTGCTTGAGAATACAAGCTAATTAACCTAGTACTTAAGAATTCACCAGGCATGGTCATTTGAATGCAACTTTTCTTCAGTAGTTGAGAGGTTTCATTAACAAGCTTAAATCCTCAAAGAAGGCATCCCAGACACTTTTGTGTGTCTTAGTCACTAAAAAAAGGACGACTAAAATTAGCAGCTAGTAATTTCATTACAAAGGGCAGAGAATCCTCTCTATTTAATGTGCTCTAAATCCGATATACATGACAATACGGATACATCCACAGCTGTCCTAGCCTAGTCGCCAGGCACAAGACCTTACCAGTTTGTTGGCGACTGTCCTGGCACCTTGGGTATCTGAGATCCCCGTACTCCAGAGGCACGTGCACATTCACCTGCTTTTTGTGACAAGGGTTCACAAATTTTTGTCCACAGTTTACAATGCTTCCAGTTCCTTGAGGTTTGTTGGGGTTGTAATTCCTTCCCAACCTGTCACATTTCTTGCTTTAATCTTTCCACACATGCTTTCCTCAACTTTTATTGTCCCCTGCTCTGACCTAAATTACATAAGAGGGGTTTCTTTTCCTATTGGTAATTTCTGATGGATGTTCAGTGGTATATCACTTATGCTGAGTCTCGATGATACCTGTGACAGGCTGGTTGACTGCTAGAGAAAGACCTGAACTTTCTTCCACCTTGTCCCAAACATGGAAGCAGAGATATCAGCCTCATGTGCATGTTTCCAAAACTGTTATTTATTCTTCTAGAGTTGCCTGGGTAGCTTAAACTAGTGAGCTGAGAATGTCAATGGTCCAGTAGATAAGGACATCATCAGAGACATGGCTTGAACTGCAGCTCTTTATCCAGTTGTCTACTTGGGATTAGGTTCATCTTCCTTTTTTGAGTGCTAAGGAGAATGAAGACACCCTGCTCTGAGAATGTAACTTCACCTGATGGTTTGCATCTGGTCGCTTAGCACTCTTTTGGGGCACATCTGAGTGCTCTTAAGATGCTTGCCATCTGGCTACTCCCATCAACCCCCTTCCAAATGACCTTCTAAAATGTCTAAGAGCCAACAACATTTGTTTGTCAGATCACAAGGAAATTATCTTTGTTTCCTTTGCCAGATTCACAAAATCCTTGCTGGATGGAGGCCAACATTTATCTCCATGCATCTGACCAAGATACACAAGGCACTTTATAACCAAATGAAGCTTCTTCCCTGTGTGCCTGAAATACAGGTGCAACACAACAACTGACTCTTCAGTCTGAAGAGAAGGTTTAGTAATTTTGGTATATAATCAGCCAACACGCTTAGGGAAACTATAACAGAAACAGGAACAAACTCTTTTATTCCCTTTTCTGCCTCCAGGTCTACAATGAAGAATGTGTTTTAGAAAATGTATCAGACAATACAAGAGCGCAGCTCGTATGTGTAGGTTAAAAATACATAACCTACACCTGAAAATCTCTTGAAGTGGGAGATTTAACCAGAGAAAAACATGTAAATTTGGCTCTTAGTAGATGCTCTGAATATTTGATTAACTGCTTAGGTTACTTCATTATCCTTTAGACATGATATTTCAGCTTCATCAGTCATTTTGGAACAGGATCTGAGGATAAAGTTCCAGGATCTGCCATTGTAACACCATGTTTCCTCTGCTGCAAAAGATGAACTTGTCAGTGAAAGAGAAGACACTGTTGTGATTAAGCTAGTAAGCTATGGCTTAAGACCTTAGGCTCTATTTCACTTCTGCTGGAGGCTTTATTTTTAACATCAGGAACATCACCAATTTTTTATTTCCCTGTCCTCTACTCATGTATGAGATGTCCTTTCACCATTGCTCAGACTGTTTCATCTTTCTGAACTTTCCCTAATGTTTATACTTCAGTATGTTTCACAGGGGTCTCTCCTCTTGTCAGAACTTTTAAACAAACCTATATAGAGCAACAATAAAACAGCCATAAACAACTTGGGAAGGGAAGTTACAGAGCTGAAGTATTTATTCTACTCAAGGCACTGGGTAAAAATGTACTTTATATCATAAGAGTTTCTCTGTTTCTGTTGTCTGTCTGTCTCAGATTTTCACCATCCTCTGGCTGATGAAGGAAGTAGCGATGATCAGTACAGAACTGGGAGTTTCTTGACAACAGGCAACCAGTAAACTCAGCTGATTATTTATAGTATAGCTGAAAAGATATTTTTCCTTAACTATTCTTTTTCCCCCTGCAGTTGTCATAAACAAGCACTCAGATTTTTATTTATTTTTGCAAATCTAAAAAGAAAAACCAAACTAAAAGCAAATTCCTATATAAGCTTAAGTAAGTAAAGCTGATGTAGGTTTCAAACCACAACAAAAATTCAGCTGAAATACTCCTGCTAACATGAGATATTGTGAAGGCCCATTTTGCATCAATTCAGAATTATGCATTGAAGTCAAAATTGCATTAAGCACAAGGGCTTATTGTATAGAATTGGCAGAATTGTCTGACTGAACCACAGCATCACCTGGAGCACTTCTAGATGTACCTGTTGTGAAGGGAATACCTTTTTGGATGGAGTACTAGCATCTCCAAAGTATTCCTTTCCAAATTACTTCAGAAAAGATGACTTTGTGATTACTGATAGTGATATTTTCCGTAGTTCCTTCTGTCCTGGTTCCTCAGGAACAGACCTATGGGCCAGCCATGCAGGCAGGCCATGAGTAGCCCCGAGTCAGCTGGGAGATCCAATCAAGGTAGCTGACTCACAGGTGTATCCCATACCAATTAATCATGCTCATTATAAAAGGAGGGAGCTCAGCTCTTCTCAGCTCTTCTTGGGGCTATTTTCCTACTGGTCTTCTGCTCATGCTGTTGACCTCAAGGACCAGGCTGAGTAGAACCTTGCATACTTTATGTCGGTTATTGTATTAGTTTTGTCATTTCATCAAATCTGTTTCTACTTCAACTCACAGGGCTTCTGCATTTTTTCCCCAATTCCCCTTCTCAGCTGGGGAGGGGGCATCGAGTGGTAGAACAACTGCTACAGTTTAGCCCTGGGTACTGGCTAAACGTAGGTGCCTTTTCTTAAGACCTGCAGCCTGAATACTTCTGCAAGCATATACTGCACTGACTTAAAAAGTCAGACATCAGCTTGAATTAAACCTAAGAGGGACAGAAAGAATAAATTCTGACTTAGAGTCAGATTTTATTACAAATAGTTGGGGAAGTCTTCATGTGAGTAAACAATGGGAGATAGCATGTTGTTTCCACCTCTGTACAGAGCACTAGGTGAGCAAATCCTTCATGGACCTGCTCCATTCTGGAGTACTGCCTACTTCGGTTTTCATACCTGTCTAAAGGCCTTTCATGCTTGGCTGATTAGCTGATTAACTGAATCACCACTTTCCCTCTCAGTTTTCAGGAATAAGCTGTGTTTGTCTTTAAAGTTGAGTTCTGGATAATTGATGCTTTAGGTCCAGCAGAGAAGATAATCTCATGTGAAGTGATTAACTCTTCAAGTGACTTGCACAGTTAGTTCCATTAGAAAGCTGTCTTTGCTCTTCACTCCTCTTAACTGCTCCTGCTTATATGACAAGCTTGTAAAGCTGTGAATTTAGATTAGTAGATTTATCTTAGTTTATGACTGTACTGTTGTTAATTATGTTAATGGTAATGTCATCTTACATTTCTTAGGTTTCATATACAGCATCCATTATCTTGCATCTGTTCTTCCTGCTTCATATTTTTCTCCCCTGTTTGTATCTCATTTTTGGGGTATATGCCAGCATAATGACATGCTATTGAAATCAGAGCCAGGACTCATTAGTTCTAGTAATTACCACCTTCCTCTGCCCTGGAGGCTTAGAACATGGCTCCTCTTCCTACTTTCAGCCAAGTCTTTCATCAGTACAGCTGTCCACAGTGTTACCAGACTCACCTGGGGCAATGGGCTGCTGCTATGTCCACCTAGACTGTAGGAATGCTCTTCTCTCAGTAAGGGGATCGCCTTCCTCTCCCACCACTGAATCACTGACATAACAGCCAGTGCAAGCTGCCAATGTACATTAGAAAATCTCCCTCCTGATTACTTATAACTTCTTCCCACATCCAATTAGAAAACATTTTCTCTTCAATACCACTCAGGCTCCTGCGCTTTGCTTCTCTTTCTCCATGGTTTTCACTACTCTTTTCCCCTTGGAAACCTTCTATTGCATCTCTTTCTCAGTATCCCTCCTTGCACCAAATTGTAATTGTACTTGATTTGCCTCACATCTGAATCCCAGGTTTTGTAAGGATAAAAATTAAAATGAACAAGAAGGATACATGACTGTTTAGAAGCTGGAGATCGAATGTCCCAGAGGCTTCCTGCTTGTGCCGTCATTTCAATTTGGATTCAAATGCAGGCTGGGGAGACATATCTGGGGACCCTGTTTCTTGTTGTGGTGTAGATTTACTGAAAATCATTGCAGGAGTGTGATGTCCTGTAACTATTTGTGCTTTGCTTGTGCTACTAAATATGTTTTATTGTGATGAAAGTTTATTTAAGTCACTTCTGTTGAAAGGGGTTTTTACCACTCACTTATGACAAATGAATGACAGTTGGGTTTATTTTCTTGTTGAAACATGGCATGGCTAGAATTATCTTTAGCATTAGCAACTGATGACTACTTCTTCCTTCTCTTTAAAACCAGGGGGGATGGGAGGGCTGTTATTTTTGTACACTGAAGATGTTCCCTTCCCTTTGGGTTGCTGGGGTTAAATGTCAGACTTTGGTTTCGATTCCTGATTGTTGTGTGTCATTGCTCTTCTCCCACCACAGCTAGCTTTTTTCCTGATAGACATTACCCTCTCTTTGAGCATCAGAGAAGCACAGAGTATGAAGAAGAAATAGAAATGAATGGTTTTCTTTGTGGATCAAAACAGGGAGAGATCATACATCATGGGGAAAAAGGCACAGAAGCAGTTGTGCAAGATTTGGTTGAGGTACAAGCATGCAGTCCATCTCTGCTCAAGCCAAAGCTAGAAGAATGTTTTACTGCTTTCCCAGGAACAGAACCACAGGCCAGCCATGGCAGGCAGGCCATGAGTTGCCCTGCGTCTTCTAGGAGTTTGTCAAGTCAGCTGACCTAAACTGACTCGTGGGTGTATCCCACACCACTTATATCATGCTCATTATAAAAGGAGGGAGTTTACAGAGAGCAGGAAGTTCTTCTTTCTGAGGCTCCTCCCTCTTGGTTTCCTGCTCCTTCTGCTGCTCCCAAGGACTAGGCTGAGTATAAGCTTGTTGTATGCTTTTTGTTGGTATTTTTATTAGTTTTGTTATTTTATTAAATCTGTTTCTATTTCAACCCATGGAGCTTCTTCCTTTTATCCTGATTCCCCTTCTCAGTCAAGGAGGGGACATCAAGTGATAGAGCAACTGCTACAGTTTAGTCCTGGATACAGGCTAAATGTAGATAAACATGGAGTCTGAGCTCAAGTCAGACCTGCTCCTTCTCTTAGCTGCTTACAACAAATAGCTTGATCTTGTATCACAGAATAGCCTTGGTTGGAAGAGACCTCTAAGATCATAAAGTCCAACCATTAACCTAACACTGCCAATTCCCCACCAAACCATGTCTCTTAGCAGTTCATCTACATGTTTCTTAAATACCTCCAGGGATGGGGACTCCACTACCGCCCTGGGCAGCCAGTTCCAATGCCTAACAACCCTTTCAGTGAAGAAATTTTTCCTAATATCTAATCTAAATCTCCCCTGGCACAATTTGAGGCCATTACCCCTCATCCTATCACTACTTACCCAGGAGAAGACCAGCCCCTGCCTCACTACAACCTCCTTTCAGGTACTTGTAGAAAGCTTGGTGAGCCATGCAAAAAACTTTGCTATAATCTGTGAATAATGTAACATTTCAAGAATTTCTGAGTTTCTACACTGACAGAAACATTGCCCTGTATGGTATGTCATTGTGCTGCATCAAGGGTAAGGCCTTCTAGGACTGATTAGCACTGCAAAACAGCTTCTGATGTTTTCTGTTAGAAAAGTGACATGTAAAGTCTTGTGCTATTAACTAGAAGATAAATTGGACCTAAACAACCTTTTTTTTTGAGACAATTAGATGCAGTTATAGCATTTACATGTATTTCTGTAACAAAAGCAAATGCATTTAGATAAAAATAAAGCAATTTGCTAAGATGAAGTCATCATTCTTAGATAGGAATCCAAGCAGAGGGGTTGCCTGTGGCAAAGCATGTATGTAATTTGCTTGGCTAGCCCTGCTTGGAGAGTAGAGGTCAGACCATGAATGGCAACAAATTAGTTTTTTCCACTAATGCCAATGAATCTGCGGGTTGGTTTTGGTTGTGGCAGCAGTGGTGGTGGTTGCTGTGGTTGTGGTGCCAGTAGTTGTTGTGTGTGTTCTGGTTGCAGCGTTTGTGGTTTCTGGTGGTTGTGGTGGTTGCGGTTGCAGCAGTGGTGGTTGTGCATGGCACTGCGCTTGGTACTGCGGTGGTTGTTGATTTTTCCACACTGGCCACTGGTCTAAATCTTCTTTATTACAGAAGGTTTTTCAGAGGCAGAATTTGATAATTTTTGCCCCCAGCTTGATAAGAGGCATTTCAAACCTTAGAGTGGATGCTGCCTCTAAAACTAGCTAAGCTTGGAGAGAAGGTATTTATTTATATGTGCCTAGTTCCCTTTGACTCCACTCAGGCCATTTACTCCACAATAATGGCATGCAATTGTCTGTCAGCTGTACTTAGGAACATTGGCTGTAGCTGTCACATACTTTGTGGCATATGACGTTTAGAAGCTGAAATAATGTTTAAGATGACATTAAATGCAGAATCTGAATCAGTTTCTTGGGGCACCCTGGATCTTGGAGGAGCAGCTTGTTTTCATGGGCTGAAATAGAGGTGGTGGTTTCAGCTCCAGGAGCTTCAAAAATACACTGAAGTAGGTTGGTCTGGAGCTAAGCCGTGCCTAAGTCTACTACTGTAGGCAGAATTACCCTAGAGACACGTCTGATACGACATGGCCCTCATCCAGTAAAAAATGTAATCATATACCTAACTTCAGGCTGATGACTTTCTTCAATCAGGTTGCTTCTTTGAAGATAATAAGGCTATTCATATCTCCAGATTAGGCACACAAGCTCAAATATCTTGCTTAACTGGAGTCTATTATTCCTTATATTGGTCAAGGTCTAGATGAAAGGATTTTATTAACAATGAGGTCAAAATTACATATTTCAAGTTCTTTTCATTATCTCACCAGGGAACATTTATATCGTTAATTAATGAAATTATTATCTCAAATTGGCTTTAACAGTGCTTGAGAATTTTTTGAATATCACAATATAACTAACAAAAGGAAGAGATCAACTCTGTTAGTATGATTAAACCTTCAGAATTTATACATTAGATCATAGGGAATTTAACCTTCTCTAAAGAGTTTCATGGATCTTTTCAGCAAGATATTTTTTCCTATCCATCTATTTTAGAGCTGTGGTTTTGCATTTCTATTCTAGGTAGTTCATTTTTATCCTTAAAGGCACACTGTATTTTTAAATTTCTGAATCTTCCCCACACTTTCACTTCCAAAACTAGTAAAAACTTCTTTTGGAGAAGTATGTTCTTTATTTTGTATATGTCAGAATTAGTTAATAATTCATCATGGTGTTATAACTAATGCCTGCAGGTATGTCAGCCCTTGTGCTGGAGAAATAGCCTGGTTTTCAACACACTGTAAAGGGTAGGAGGCCATCTAAACTCTTGATTTTCTTTCTCAGGACTTGAAAACTCACGTGACTCTGCATGCACAGTGACAGATGTTGTACTATTCAGCCAGCCCTGTGCAAAGTGAAGTTGCTGATGTGAGAAGCTGTTTGCAAGTTTGTTTTGGTTTAAGTTTCAGACTATTTGATCAATCTGTGCTGGCTGTCCAGGTCATGCAGGACCAGACTCAGAGGCCCTGATCTGTAGGTTGTGTACTCTAAATTGTAGGTTATGTCTTTAATTATGAGGAAGGATTTGAAAAAGGAGAAGCAGCCGACAGGGCAAATGTAAGACTTTTTTTCCATGTACCTTTTTGTTGACTGTTTTAACATGGCCTTTCTATCCCCAAGGTATTAGTTTAGACCAGTTCAGACCAGAAAATGAATATGCAGTGTGTACGTTGGCTTTGGTGAGCAATGAGCTTAGTTCTTCACATTTGCAGGTGCACCAGTTTTTCTCTGTCTACACCATTTCAATTGGTGTTTATTCAGATACAGTCTGATGTGTCCTTCCACCTGACAGTACAGCAAGCTTCCTTTGGTAATCCCTTCTCTTGGCTTCTCCCAGTGTGTGCTCCAGTGGTTTTGACATTCAGCCCTTATACTGCTATTGCTCTCTGAGACCACTCAAGCATCCCCTAGGAGCTGTTCTCAAAAACCCTTGGCCTGTGAGCAGGGCTTTCAAGCTCCCCTTGTGTGTCCTGAAACACTGCCCAATATTTGACTTCAACAAGCTGGTATGGAGTATGCTGGCAGCCCCCACTTCCTTCTCTAAGTCTGTGGGTTTCTGACCAAGTCGCTTTCTCTGCATGTCCATGAAATTCCAGATGGGTGAAACAAACCTTGCTCCCAGCTTTGCTTGCCCTAAAAATACCCTCAAAACAAATACTGTAGTTTAAATCCCTCAGGTTATAAATTGTTGCATCTCTGAAGTGCATTTGTAGCATAGATGTACTACACAAAAATCACAGAACAAGAAGACATCCGTATTTTCAACTTACTAGGAGGTGAGATAAATGTAGCACATCACATGTCAGATTCTTGATGAATTATAAGGAAAAAAAACCCCAGACAGTACTGGCTGACTGAATGATGTTTTCCCAGAACAGAATTAATTTTTGCTGTACAGCTGAATTGACTGATGATGGGATGGCCAATATAGGACGGGGTGTTGCTGTCGGCAGCAGGGTAATAAAACACAGCAATAAGGGACAGGGCCAGTACACAGACAGCTGAGCAACATTTATAAAGGCAATTCTACAGCTTTGCAGTTGCTGAAACCATGCATTCTGATATGCTAAATTAACATGTAAGCTCAAAGCCAAAGGTTTAACACATTCAGCATTGCAAAATAATCATATGGCATTTAGTAAATGGAAATGACCTCCAAAGGAATAGCAAGAACATAAATGGAACAGAACAGACCTTTTTTGAGAAGAAATTGTACCTAATGATGGCATTTTTCAGGGCCTTGTGTCACACAGACAAATGCAATGAAGGTAAATGCTCTCTGTTATTCCAGGATAAAATGGTAGTTCCTGGAGAAAGACTCAGTCTCACCTTGCAGCAGCTCACTCAAGCAGTCACTGTAGCCTGGGGCAGGCTGCCACATCTGCCTGTGACTCTGGATGTGTGTGTGCTGGGCAGGCAGCTGCTGTTGGGCCATTGCCTGTGGAAGTAGCTGGTTATTTAGGTCTAGCCTGGAAGTTATTTGAGCTGCAGACTTTCCCTACCTGTGGCTGAAGACATCCCTGGAGGACTGGAAAGAAGTGTGTGTGTGGCCTAAAGTGAATTGTGAGCTTATTGCCAGGCTCCTAACTTGCCTGTGGGATTTTTAATGGGCAGTTTTTGATGAAACAGTTCAACAAACCTGTTACTGTTGCTTTCTGATAAAGTCATTCTCACAGGTTTCAGTTCGTCTGGGCATCTCAAGACATGTTGAAATTCACTGTCCTTTAGAAAGACATTGAAATCAGCAGTTGTAAACATGTACTTAAAGCTTAAATACCTGAATAACCAAATCTTGTGACATGGCGCTACACATCATAGAAAATCTACATGCGAAATAAATGCTTGAGGTGCCCAGATGTGGGTATCTAATGCTTTTTTTAGGTGTGCCTAAGCACCTAAGACACATGCCAAAAAACCTATAGAAGACTTACATCTGTCTGCAGCTGGAGACCTGGGGATGTATGCTCGAAATGTATGTGTGAGTTCTCACCTCTTTGCACATTCACAGTGGTGTAAACTTAAATGAATGGTGAAGAGGGTTGAAAGTGTATTGTAATGTGATAAGTAATCTTATGAGGATATATTTTCATTGCCAGCTCTTCAGATTCTTTTTGTATGTATTTGTCAGTGTAGATTTTGATATATTTCTAAGAAGCCGTCTTCTAACCCCCTAAACTTCCCCAAATTCCATTGTGATGCTACTGTGGCATATGATAAGCTAGTAGGGGAATTTGATACCTTCATAGAATCATTTAGGCTGGAAAAGACCTCCAAGATTGAGTCTAACCACAAACCTAACACTGCCAAGTCCCACTAATCCATTTCTCTAAGTGCCACATCTACACGTCTTAAATACCTCCAGGGATGGGGACTCCACCACTGCTCTGAGCAGCCTGTTCTAGTGCTTGATAACCCTTTCTGTGAAGAAATTTTTCCTAATATCTAATCTAAACTTCCCTGATGCAACTTGATGCTGTTTCCTCCTGTTCTGCCACTTGCTACTTGGGAATCTTCTGACAATGTTGCTCTGTTTTGTAATATCAGAAAATGTCTGCAGGTGCTTATTCTGCCAAGGAGCCTGTAAAAGGCTCAGGAAACTCAGGAGGGGAACAGCATTGATAATTGATGAGACAAGGACAATCCTTGCAGAGACAGAGGGAAGAAAGGCTTCTTCAGTTCTGAAGTAGCTTATAGAGACTTGTAATTCTACTCTGTTCTGGAAGAGAAGTGGTGGAGGGAGATTAACACTTTACTAGTGAATAGAGGCCGTCATACAAGCAAATAAACATTGAATGACTGATGATTTAAGAGACTATCTCTTTGATTTTGATCAGTAGTGATTATGCCACAGTAGCCAAGAGAGAGCCAGTGTGACAAAAAGAATTGTTGTTCGTGCTTTCCTATAGTTCAGGTTTCTGTAATTTACTATGTTAGAAGTACCTCCAAGTAAATTACATAAACCAGACAGTACTTGCAAGATTGTATGGGATGCTTGTTATCAAAACAAGGGAAGAGGACAAAGACTCATCATTCAGTTGCAGCCCTTTGTGTTGTTCAGTGATATCCTCTAGGTCCATGCTATATCCATCAATCCTACACAGTAGTAGTGATGACACGAAATGAGTCAGTAGTGAGCAGTAGTGATGACATGAAATGAGAAATGTCAGATTAGCAAGATGAAGCATGCTTTTGTTTAAACAAATTTCAAGAATGGGCACTTGTCTGTATAATATTAGCTTCTAATAATGCTTCCACTGATTAAATACATCAAAGCAACGTATGTGGACAATTCATTTCAAGTCCATGTGCAGTGAACTCATTGAACCTTCAAGACTCTTGAGCCTTCTTGCAACACTGGCATACTAATTGAATTATCTTTTGAGGTACTTTATTTAAGCAGAGAAGGATCATTATATTTACAGAGTCATTTAGGCACTGGCAAAGCAGCAGAATGGATGAGGCAGAAAGGTGCTTGAATAAGTGTGTGGGTGAAGGAGTGGACATTTCCTCTCAGAAGTTTCCAGACGGCCCTGGATGCTATCAGTAAATTTTCCATTCGCATGGATTCTCAAGTGTACTATTCCTTATCATTTTGTTTGTCTGGTTTAAATGAGAAGAAATTTTGTACTTTTCCACAATATGAATATACAAGCTACAAGAAGATTCTGGGTATGTTGTTGTCAACTGAAGAAGTTGAACTTCACTGAAAACTGTTATCTTTCATGATCAGCTGTTTCATGTTTATAGAGAGGATATAAGCGCACTTACAAAATTAATCAGATATTTGTTCTTCCAGCCATATTTATTCTTCATTCTTTAGTCTGGTTAACTGTGCAAATTTATTGTTCTAGTCTCACTTCACTGCATCTTCTGTTGTAGAAACACATTTCGCCAGCCTCCACTTCCACTGTCTTCATTGCTGGTAAGTTGCAATAAGCATAATTTTCCCTGTCAGGCCTGGTGAAAGAGTGAGCTGTGAATATAAATTAAGCATGTAACAATGTATGCATTTGGTATTCTAATTCTTAAAAAAGCAAATTAAGATTGTAGTGCTGTGCTACACAATTCATAGAGAAACAGCTATTGCACCAAATGTTGCATAACATAACTTCTGAGAGGTGTGTAGGAGTAGGTTTATAGACAGCTTGGAAAGCATCCGTTCTGTGAAATTGGCTGTGAATTGTCATTTCACCATAAATTAGTGCAGGACTTTCAAAAGAGAAATAAACCAAAAGCATCTGAGAAATTTCATATTAACCCTGCAGCTGAGCTTTAAATACTAGGAACTAAAGAGGACTGAAGTTCAGGATAAATGGCATTTAAAATGCCTAATGGTGCAAAACTGCAATTACAGGAATCTAAAAGAATCATGAGCAGGTGTTGAAGTACCAGATGGAGAAACATCTGAAAGGACATGACTGTAGAGCCTTTTGTACTGACTCTTACACAACCATGTGGAGATCACCTCTTGCTGAGGAGCATTGGGGCATCTGTATTGTTCTTTGTGTGCTCCTTCCTGGTTCAGAGCCACAGGAACGTGTAAGGGAGGCAATGCTTGCTGTGCCCCTTTCTCCTTATAAATAAATAAAACTAGAAGAGGCACGATGCAAACCTCTGCTCCACAGCCATGTTATTGGCCCCAGCTTTATATGCTGGGTCCTGTGTACGCATAGACCATTTCATAGTTCTTACACGTAAGGATTAGAAGCAGGACAATATTGGTCGAAGTGCATGGACTGTTAAGCAGACCTTCTCAGGGATTTCATGTGGCACCGTGAGCCTTTCATCATTCAAGCTGACTTATACCTAGACTCTACTGGACTTCAACTGGTAGAAACTCGAGTAGTGCCTTAACTCTGATGCGTAACCAGGATAATTTAAGAAATGAAAAACTTTCTAACTGATCCTTCTCCCCCTCCATGAAAAAGAGGAGGAAGTCTGTCCTGGTCTCCACAGAAGGCAATGACACCAGTGATAGAGGGATCGTGCTCCTTCCATAACTGTACTGGTTTTGGATGGGATAGAGTAAATTTTCTTCACAGTAGCTCTTATAGTGCTAGCTATGTTTTGGATTTGTGACCAAAACAGTGTTGGTAACACACAGATGTTTTAGTTAGTGCTGAAAAGTGCTAGCACAGAGCCAAGGACTTTTTTCTATTTCTCATGCTGCCCCACCAAGTCAGATGTGGCGCACGCAAAGCTGGGAGGAGACATAGCTGGGACAGCTGACCCCAACTGACCAAAGGGATATCCCACACCATATGATGTTGTGGTCAGCAATAAAAGCTATGGAGAAGAAAGAGGAAGGGGGAGTATTTGCAGTTACAGTGTTTGTCTTGAATCTGTCTTTGGTTAGATAAAGTCACTTTGCTTTATCTATTAAACTGCCTTTACCTCAGCCCACAAATATTCACACTTTTATCCTTCTGATTCTCTCCCCCATCCCACTGGCATGGGGTGAGCGACTGGTTGTGTGAGGCTGAGCTGTCTTCTGGGGTTAACCCACAATGATAACACTCTTCTAAAAGAACTTCAGCAAAACATAAATCATGAAAATTGCTGTATTTCCCACCCATTTTATCCAGTACAATACCTTTTGAAGGACTTGTTGAAAAATTTGGAATTATTGTTAGGAAAGTCAGCCTTGAAAGACTTGCCCCTATACTGGAAACCTTGTGTGCTGGCTGCTTTCTTCAAGAATCATAGAATGGTTTGAATTGGAAAGGACCTTTAAAGATCATCTATTCTAAGAAGTCCAAGATCATCTAATCCGAGAGGTAGTGAATCAGTCTTACTATACGCTTTGGTGGAGCCCCCTCTGTTGAGGCATGTGTATTATGAACAATTTGGACAAGCTACTTAACTGGGAAAGCCTGAACTTCTGAACCCAGTGCTAGTGATTCATTAACAGTTGACAGCCAGCACCGTAATTGCATTGGAGTAGGAACGAAAAAACTCTAGTACTCAGCAAAGGTTGTTTAAGCAATCATTAGAATCTCAAATAAATATGGTGAAATATTTTCTTGCTAAAATACTATTTGCAATAATTGTGTATTTTACCTTTAACTGCTCAGTGTGCTTGTTACCTGCCTGATTTTTATATTCAGAGTTCAACTGTAACAGCTTATTTAAAACTGCGTTTATTATTTCTGCTATGCAGGCTGCATAAATGAGTGTCAATAGTAGCAGCTTGGAAATGACTCAATTTGTAATTGCAGCAGCATTAAATATATTTTGTTAGTGTCTGAATGGAAAACATTTCAGATGAAAAATTAATTCCACCCACTTGAAACAGGAAATCAAAACTTGCACTTTAGTCTTTGTCCTTTAAAAATAGCTGCCAGCCAGCATTTTTTATTTTCTTTTTTTTAATGTTTCAGCTTTTCTGTGAAAAAATAAAAGCCACTGTTCTTTCTTTAAAATGGGATTATTTAAAGATAAAAGAATGAGGTATGTGTTGGAAATATTTAATACCATACTTGAGGAAATCTTAGCTTAAACCGCAAAGCGCTGGTAAATAAATTTATTTAGTGAATATACCCGGAAAAAATTTCTCAAACAAATGGCAAATGAATTATCCATAAGGTATTTTGTGCTGTCTTCCAAGCCTCATGACTTGTTCCTACTTCTTGTGAAAGATGGGTAATTGCAGATGCAAGTTGTCATTTGAGTACCTAAGGGTCTAGCTATGCATGCAAGTGTGAAGAAACAAGAATATACGTATATTTGTATGTTCATACACAGCTTGTTCAGCTGCCAGTCAGAACAACTGCCTGCTGAAAACCCCATGTTAAGAATATGGACTGGGAAAGATGCAATAGCAGAACCCCTAAAAATAATGGGGGAAATGACTTGACAAAAATGTTCTTAATGTCAAATCCATCCCTACTTAATTAGCAAGTCATGCATAGGCTGTCTGTGGTGCTCATTGGGAGATAAGTGTTTTGGATATAACAGGTTATATGTGCTGTAGTTTCTTAAGTGTATTATGAATAGAAATAAAGAAATATCTTGAAAGGAAAAGTCATGACAAGAATGCACATAAAAAATACTAGGAAGAAAGAGAAGAGCTCAAGAACAAGGTGATGGGGCAGATGGGGTAGTGCCTTTTTTCTTACAGTTTGCATGTGGCATCTTGAAGTCTAGTTGCAGACGACCAAGTTTCATGAGGGTAAAAAGCAGCTGAGAGAAACTATTCAAGGCCACTTTGACATAAGAGAGAGAATATATCCATGTCTTTAGCTCCATGTTGGTCCTCGAAGCCATTTAGCAACAGCAAAAAGAGAGATGTGGTGCTGGGAAGAGTCTACAGGAACCTGGCTATGAGGTGGACTGGGGAATAGGGCCTGCATGATTTGTTTCATAATTACTCAAGATGCTGAAATGATTAAAGAAATGCATAATTGTTAAATCAAATCTAGAGAACTAGTTTCTATTTTAGACATTTATACTTGTAATCCCGTTTCCTAAAGTGAAATTATGGGTTTAACTGTTACCTTATTACAATAAATTAATTTTTTTTCCTTTGCCTACAAATCTGAACTCAGTGTCATGAAAACATCGGATATTTCACTGCTTTGTGTGTTGCAAACCGGGTGTAAACCCATCCCTGTGTAATTTTCTGCAGAGCTCTTATCTTCACTGGTGGCTCATAACCCTGTTCTCTTTGCAGGAAGCAAAGCTTGAAGGACAAAAGATAATTAGGATAATATTAATGACAGCATAACATTAAAATAATTAAATAATTTTCATTTAAGAACTAAAATATCTGTAACAGTTAATTGTCCTAGATGTGTGAAGATGGAGTCTGTCTCAGCACAAACGAAGGAAAACTGATTTTGTTTCCTGAGATTCCCAACTGAAAATGAAGATCCTCTAAGGGCCAGCTCTCAAAGTCAGTTTTTGTTGTCACTGACAAATTGTAAGTAGTGCGCGACACAATAACACAACAAGCATGCTAGAAACAAGAAACTACTGTTCAGCTGAGGACATTGAAACTTTGGAGTTCATTAATGTCTTTTAAACATATTTCCACTGAAACACTATTTGAGGCGGTCCTGTTGAATAGTAGGAGAGAACCAGATTGTCCTTTTTGCAGGAGTTTTCAAAATGTTAACATTTGTTTTAAACTAAAACTGTCAGTTTTTGACACTTCCCACAAAAATAATTAAGAAATATTTAGAAATCTGCTCTAGTGTTTCATTTTATTGATAACACTAAAATGCTTTGAATAACTTTTGCTTTTTATACCATGACATTGCAAAATCAAATGTCATTTCAAGCTGAAAACTCAAACCTTGTATTTTGAAAAGGATTGAAATAACTGGATTGGTAGAATGTCCTGAGAAGACCTTTTTTTTAATTATTTTTTTATTTTTTCAGAATGACATTTCACTGCAAGTGGTATGTGCCTACTGAAAGCTTCTGTTTTATCAAAGCATTTTTTTCAATGGAAAAAATATTCTGTAGGAAAATGTTTGACTGGTGCTAGTCCTCAAGACTTGTTGATCAGCAAAACTTTAGATGTTTAAATCTTACATTACCACTGCATAATGCATGATTTAAAGAAGATAAGACTTTCAATTTTTTGAGACTGGCAGAATGAACTGCAGAGATAATAGGCTTAGCCTGAAAATGCTAATTCTATTAACATACTGTATGCCAGTAATGTCTTTGCTATTTTAGACACATATTTCTGGGCAGCCGCAAGGAATGGCTCCATTGCTTTCATTTGTGCTAGCATGAATAGGTACAGGTTAATTTTTCAAAAAAGGCCCTTAGTGGCTCCATTTATGTCCGTATTAATTCACACAGAAAGCTACATTTTGGGCATTTTTTTTCTGTGTTGTAACTGTGCGTTGACAGCTGTCTACCACAGCTTCAGCTGCAGCAGGCAGTACCCAGATAACTGCCTAAAGGAGCATGCCCTTTGTATGGATGCAGAACGTAAGCAAAGGTACTTGAAAACAACAAGTATTGAAGAAAAGCAGGTCCTTATATGAGACAAAGTTCTCAACTACATCCATTTTCTCACCGAGGTACTGATGGCTATTTCCTGCCTAGTTATTGGACTTGGGTAAAGTACACAGGGGGAAGGACAGGAAGGCTGTTGCCCAAAATCTGTTCTGACTGGTGAGACTTGTGAAAGGCATCGAGAAAAAGTTGTATGAAGGCAGGAGAAGGAAAGAGACAAGCACAGCAGGTGACACTGGGCAGGCTAATGCCTCCAGTTCCTTTATTTTGGACTTTAGTTTTTTCCAAAAGGTTAACAGTGAATGGATACTTAACATAATGAGTTATAACATAGGGATACAAGACTGCACTAGAAAAAGAAAAGGTCATGATAAAGAATATTTGTATTCAAGTAAATTGGAGGTATTTTAGTTGGCAGGCCCCAAAGGAGCCCTCACACCAGTACTTTGGCAGGAACTGCAGCAATCTCTGATCCCGTCGCAAGCACCTCCCAGAGATCCTGGCAAAGAGGTGTGCAGAGGTCAGGTGAAGAGCATTGTACAGGTCCCCAAGAAGGAGAAAAAGGAGAACCTTGTGAATAAAGCAGTTTAAAGGCCCATAGAGGCAATTATTTGGTGATATATGCCAGCTAATATGGATTAGTCATGTTAAACTGTCTATTTGGCTGATTAAGGGGAATTAAAAGGTGTGATATATCTTGACCTGAGTACGACTGTTGGTGCTGCCTTGCATAAGCAAGTTAAGGATATATGATCCAGATGAAAGGATGATGAGTTGGGTGAATAATTACATTAAAATTGCTCTAGAAATTGTTAAGAATGATTCCATCTTAAATTAGCAGCACATTTTAAGTGGAGGCCTGCAGAGGTCTGTCTGTTTTACTCAGTATAGACATTAATGACTTAGAGGATGGAATACGACAAATGCTTGTAGTATTTTCAAAATTGTTAAGAACTGAAAGCACTTTGATGGGCAGGATTTTAATTCAAAGTAATCTAAGAATATTGGAAAGGTGATCCAAAATCAACAAGGCAGAATTCAACCAAGGCAAGAGCAAAGAACTGTGGCTAGGAAAGAAAAATGTAAAAGGCAGCTATAAAATGAGAAATATCTGCCAGTGCAGCTGTACTGTGAAAAAGCATTTCAGAGTTGGAGTGGAGTACAAGCTGGATCCTTTCTGGGGATGTGTCAGCAAAAGTATAACGTGCAAAGCACATGGAAATAAATGTATGTGTCTCCACAGTGCTGGTGAGACCTCAGTTGGAGTACTGGTACCAATCTGTAAAGTGGAATGAGAATACGTAGGAGACACACAGAAAATAGGAACAAAAATGATAAAAACTTTAGATTGTATAAGAAAAGCCTGAAGGGATTATCTTTATTTCTAGAAAAGAATGTCAGTGAATAGACATGACAATTGTTTCCAGTGTTTAAAATGATTTATACAGCCAGAGTGGTGATCATTATTCTCTGTGACTGGGTGGTAGGATAGGAACCACTAAATTTAACTAGCAAAAAACAGGTTCAGATGTGAACTGGAAAAGATCACTTTGGGAATTTATTGGATCATTGTCTTTGGACAGTACTACAGATAGTCAGGACAGTGCCTACTAGAGGGGTTTTCCTGGTGATTGGTTATACCTATGAAGGATCAGAGGAAGGTGTTGAGTAATGCGACTTACAGAGCATCACCCAGCCCTGGTTTTGAATGGTTTTGTTGATTAACATTACTTCATGGGCATACTCTGATGAGAAGGAGATTTTTAAAAATATGCTAACAGCCTTCTTATCATACAAAGGCTGATGGACTGAGCAGGAGAAGGTGCTGGCAGGTGAAGACCTTGGTGCATAACATCGCATGGTACCTGCTGTTTGGAATGGCTGGCTGCACAAACGCATCAGTGTGCGCTATTCTTGTCTGTCTGTCTCAAGACTGTCACAATCTCTGAAAAGAGAGCAGTTGTTTTGACTATGCAAATTCTATATTTTAACTGGGACAGTGTTCTTGCTTATGTTTTAAATTAAGTGGCTAGGATTGGGCTGTGTGGAAGGAAGAAGTTTTTTATCACAGAAAGTAATCCTTGCAAATCTCCTCGGATAAAGATGCTCAGAAATAAAATAAAAAGTTCTGCCAGCAGACTGGCATTGTCAGTTGCTAGCAGGAATGCGTGCAAGGAGAAATATATTCTTTATCTGGTATGCATTTACATCCTGTGTTGAACTGCATCACCTCCTAGCTATTGCATCTGTGAAAATGTAGAACAGTTTTTATTTCCTTTAGGAAGGCTTCCATACCAGATAGGTAGTGCCAGATATGTAGGGATACCCCAGATACCTAATAATCAGGAACAAAAGTAATAATTCACAGGTAATAGTGTCAGACAGTTGATTTTTAAGGTTGTCAAAGCCTGAGGCTAATATTTGATGATAATGACTTACCTGAGACTGCAGTCCTGCCTCGCATTAAGCCTGATGCAGTCATCTTTTCTGCTGACTGGGAATGTGACAAATTCTTGTCCAAAATGATGCCAGAACTTGGGCTCATTAACCTTGAGATCAAACCAAAGTTCCATACCCTGGGATATAACTGCCTTACACGTTGGGTCAGGGATGACTTGTGAATGTTGTTGGCAGGCAGCAGAGAAAATCAGTTTTGGGGTTGAAGTGCTGCAAGCTCATAAATCTGAAGTGTCCTAACATTGTTGCCTGTAAGGTAAAAGTGAATAGAAGTGAGTACTCTTACAACTCCTTTTCTTTGAGATGGTCTGTGAATAGCCATAATATCTCTTAGCATGTGGCCTGGATTTTTGCACACAGAATATGAACTTGTCCTGTTTCAGCTTCTACTGTATTTCATTTGAAGATAGGAGGAGATTTAGCCAGCCAATACAGTAGGGTTGTCGTCCTATGATCCGTTGGTGAAAACTTTGTGACCTTTTCTGCTATACAGGACTAGAGCTGAGCAGCTGAATTTTGGATAGGTATGTTTTAATTAACACACAATTTCTAGAGGAAAAGTTTGTGTTAACTTTATATGTGAACATGTCTTTAAATAGACCCTTTCAGAGTTAGACCTGTACTTTTCATACTGGCTATATGTTTCTCTCCAGACGAATAAACTAGGAGTTCAGTTTAATGTCCACTGATAAAAGTAGCAAGACTCCCTTTGCCAATACTGAGATTTTGGCTTGGTTCCTTGAAAGGGAATTTTTAAAGCAAAAGTTATCACTTGATTATTTACTCTTTTCTGTATTGTGAATTGATTTGATGGACAAGTTGCTGTGTGATATTATGATAATATTGAATATAAGTGAGCTCAGAGTACGGCAAAACAAAGAAAGACCTGAAGACATACTGAAAATAAGATTGCTTCTTACTTTAATGTAGGTTTTTATGGGTTTGTGTTGAACAATGGTAGTTATATATATCCCAACTTCTGGAACAGGTAGAGGATCCATCTGTAACTGAACTCCAGTAAATGCTTGGTTTAGACTGTGTCAAAATCACCGTCATATAAAAATACTTTTCCAAGGAACATCTTAAAATGATCTATACCGTCCATACTCCTTGATGCTTTCATTTCAGAGAAGTCTCTTTAGTGCAGATTTGCCTTTAGGTTGTGAGGACACGAGTTTACTATAAATTTTCCAGCTTCTGTTGAATGGGTCAGCCCCTTTTTCCATGTTCTGTACATTTTCTTCTTCCACTGGAGTTTATTTTGTAGCTCCCTGCTCAACCCTGTAGTTCTTCTGGCTCCCTTACATGATTTCTTACTCTTTGGGATGCTGCAATCCTGAGCTTGGAGGAAATGATGCTTGTATATCAACCAGCTCTCTTGGGCCTTCCTACCATCCAGTGCCCTGTCCCACGGGATTTCTCCAAGAAGTTTCTTGAAGAGGCCAAAGTTAGCCCTCCTGAAGCCCAGGGTTATGATCCTGCTTGTTGCTCGTTGCTCTGTGCCTACTGCACATGATCTTGAACTCCACCATCTCATGGTCACTACAGCCAGCGCTGCCTTTTACCTTCACATCCTTGACCAGTCCCTCCTTGTTTTTCAATACAAGGTCCAGCAGAGCTCCTCTCCTTGTTGGTTCCTCCACCACCTGTATCAGGAAGTTGTTGTCAGTGCACTGCAGGAACCTCCTGGATTATGCATGCCTGGCTGTGTAGCTTTTCCACCAAATATCAGGGTGGTTGAAGTCCCCCATGAGAACCAGCGGCTGTGATTTTGAGGCCACTTCCAGTTGTCTGTAGAAGGCCTTGTCAGCTTCTTCATCCTGATCAGGTGGCCTATAATAGACAGCTGCAATAGTGTCTCCCATGTTAGCCTGCCCCTTAATTTTTACCCACAAACTCTCAACTTGCTCATCAGCCACCCTTGGGAAAAGCTCAATACATTCTAATTGCTCCTTCACATAAAGTGCAACTCCACCTCCACACTTTGTTGGTCTGTCTTTCTGAAAAGCACATAGCCATCCATGACAGCATTCCAGTCATGTGAGCTATTCCACCATGTCTCTGCAATAGCAAGCAAATCATAGCCCTTCGACCGTATGCAGATCTCTAGTTCCTCTTGTTTATTCCCCATGCCATGCTCGTTGGTGTAAAGGCATTTAAGAGAGAGAGCTGAGCTCACAGCTATCACCCTAGAAGGTGTAGGAAGACCAGGCTCATCCTCAGCTAGCCTGGTTTTACTCCCCTCTCCCTTCAAACCTAGTTTAAAGCCCTCTAGTTTAAAGTCGTACTAGTCTGCGCTCTGTGCCTGCACTAAATGTAGCTGTACGGCTTCTAGGTAGCTTGGAGTGCAAGCTGCAATCATCCAAGTGTGGGCATAACCTACCAAGACATAGTAACTGAAAAGTCTGTAGAGCTGTATCCTACTGCTCTGTAGTAGGGGTGGACAGGCCAGATGCTGTACCTGTATAACATGGTGTAGAGTATGACAGCATGAGAGTCCCTTTTAACGCTTCTCCCACTGTAAATCCACACCTGTGGACCTCTGAAATAATAGCAGGACTGTCACAAAGTCCTGGAGACTTAATTGGGACCTCTCAGGTTACAATTTTTTAGGATAAAACATTTCTGAACTGAAATGTTTTGCTTCTTTCTACAAAACAGAAATCTGACGTTTCTCAGAGTCCTATCCAGGAATATGGAGAATAAAGCACCTACAAAATGGTTAAGCAAAGAAGAAGGGGATCAACAATAGTCAGAGGAAAGAAGGAACAACTCTATGAGAAGTTACAAGAGTTTATCACTCCTGCTAACTTTGTAACCCCCCAGTCCACATGAAAATTTGTCCTGACAGCCTGCAAAGCTGATGGCTGGTGTTTGAACCCTGAAGAATGAGTGAAATTGCAGTCATTAGAAGGAAATTAACAGGTTTAGATGAAACAAGCAGGTGCTTAGAAACATTGCCGCATCTCTTCCTTGGACAAAACCAAGGGTGAACAGCAGGATGCACGCAACAATAATAGGAAATTATCCCATAGAGAAATAATATGGAATGTATTAATTAAACTGTTAGAACTGACAAGTGAGAAAGAGATTAAACTTGAAACTGACTAATTAAATAGTGAATTGCTGTATTTTTAATAACTAAAGATGAGAAACGTTAATGAAAATATTGGCCTTTTAAGTGAATCTTTGACATTAATGAAAACATTTTAGCATGCAAAACAGCTTCTGTTCTTAAAAGCTCCTACAGATGATCTGCAACTGTTGCATTGTCCTTCTTTGCCTTCACCCCTTTGCCTTTCTTTCATTCAGCCATTTGATGTAATTTGTGTCGTTCTTCTTTCTTGCTTCTTCCTCTGGGTCCCTGTGTTTGGTATTCCCAGGAGTCAGATGTGTCCATGCTCCCCTGTGCATGGAAAGCAGAGCTTAAGAGGACAAACAGCCTGGAAATTAGGGACTTGCCTTAGTGTTGATTTACTGCTGTCAGCTTGTATCACTGTGAACTTTGATTTGTGCACTTGTGCTTTGGGGCATCTACTATTGAGCGGCAAAATAGAATTGTTTTCCCAGCTAAACTTTCTCACTTTCAGTGTTTAGGCTGTTTCATTAATGGTGCAATAGATACTGACACTATTGTCTGAGCTGTCAGAATGTGGGCATTAGAGAAACTGGAGAAAGCATTCTGTAAATTATTTCTCTATTTTCCCCCATCTCAGTTGAAATATTAGTAATTTCCAACAACTTTTAGCAAATACTTACTCAGCATCTCTTAACTGTTTATTTGTAGGGTTGTAAGTGTCTACATTTCCATTTGCAGTGTTTTAGCGCTCAGTCTCTCTACCTCATCTTTGAAAACTCTGCTAAGGCAACTCTGAAATATATCCTTCGAAATATAATTGGAATATCTTTTACGTTCAGTTTTACCTTAATTCTCTTTTCCATGTCTTTTCCATCCTTTAAAAATATAATAATTTCCCTGCTCTTCCAATTTGCTGATTGGTTTGTTTTTCTTCAGAAACTGTCTGAGGGTTGTATAATGAAGCTCAGATGAATTTGTTTCAAACCCTTCCATCATTCTTACTTCCCATTGGAATCTTATGACTGTTGAATTAACTTTAAAACATCTGAATCTAAGATGGAAGAAGGTTTCCAAACAGTAATTCATTTAAATGTGTCCTGTTCCATAATTTCTGTGTTCATGCTAGTCTCTGCCTCAGTTTACACAAGGGACAACTGGGTAATATGTCTGGAAGCAGAAGACAGATTTCTTCTTCACAAAAAATTAATACTGTACTCAGTACCTTCTGTACTTTCAGTAACGCCTAAATTAACATTTAATTTAAATTATGCAGAAGCCAGTGAAATCTAAGAATAAACCCCCTGCACCTATATTATGACAATGCAAGTTATTTTTTACTACTATTCAGGCAATAAATGTAATGATGGATTATTTTGCAGGGCTTTGCATATACACAGCATGCACAAAGTATTACAACTTTTAAAGCATCATAAAGTTGGTTTTGCTGTTGTTTTGAATACAGGTAACAAGTTGTCACTCTTCTTAGCATCCTGCTTACTTTAAAGAAGAAAAGTATTCTGAAATGCACATCGGAAAAGTTCACCCTCCCCCAGTTTTTGACTATGAATCTATTGATCAAGGAAAAATTCTGAGTTTTGAAATGTAGTAGGAAAGAAAAAGTATGAAGGCAAATTAACTTCTTACTGATGAACTCTTTTTTACTTTGTCTTCTAATTTCAGAAATAGCTCTCGAAGTCTGAAGACTTTCTTTTCAGTCAGCAGTTCACCATCCTCCCAATAATGTGCATAAGTGACACATTCTCCTAGGAGAGATTTTTGTCATTCAGACGAGGATCTTCAACAGCCAACAAGCCTGAGCTGGCACCTCCCTGCCAAAGCTGAACTTTCAAGCCTGGTGCAGCTCCCAGTGGAAAGGAAAGGGACAGGATGAAGTTATCAGCCCAGCCATGGGATTTGCAAATAAAGACCTTTAAAGTGATTTAGCTTATTAGGCAGGCAGTGGAGAATATGAAGTACATCTTTAATTTATTACTTTGATATTATCTTCTGCTGAGCAGGAATGTATGTCTATGTCATATGTATTTCAGCAAGGTCTTCACCATGCATCCACTGGGAGCCTTCCAGTATTTTAATCTGAAGGCAGTTTGCTTGCTCCTTGCCTATTATTAATGCTCTGGTTTATCAGAAGTGTTAGAGTTTATTGTGTATAGTTGCTGGCAGTTCAGGAGCTTAGAAGAGAGCAGAATGACTGCCCCATATCCCATAATGCTTCCTCTTTTTAGGAAAGCAGAAGCATCTTTGATGTTTGTCATTCAGATGCAATCTTTGCATGAGTTGATGTGGATCTGTGTGTGTGTGGTTTTACATGTGCTCTTCCTTTGCTCAGCCAGTGAGCTACATGGTATAAGACAGAGTATACAGAGTGCAATTCTTCACCATACAGGTTTTCATCATCAGTCCCTTGTCCAGCAGCTGCCCACGTATGTTAGGTGTGAAGGATGATAGCCCTGAGCAATATGGGATGCCCTCAAATACCTCCATGCTTAGGGGATACAAATCATTATCTGCTTGCTTCCCTTTGAGATGACTTAGAAAGGGAAGAGCAGGATCAGCTAAATGAAAGCTGGTCTTCTCCTTCCAGGCAGTTCAGTCAGCTTAGTAGACAGTGATGTAGGCTACTGCCTGCTCTGATGGTGTTCACCATAGCAAGTTCAAGTTTAGCTGAAAACTAGAAAGTAGCTTGTTCAAAGCAGGTTCCTCTTACTAAAGAAAACACTGTCTGCCAGAGTGTACAGCTAATGTCTGCATCTACATTCCATCCTTTCCCCAAGAAAAAGTCACAGAGGAATCTTCCTGATAATTTGGGAACAAACACATCAATCCATCTGTCAGCGACTCTGACCAACACGACAGAATGGAAAGAACAGCATGAAGTAGAAGCAGCATAGCCAAAATAAACATTAGTCTAAAGGGTATGAATGGTAAATCCCCATAGAAACATTTTTACATCACTTGCCATCTGAAGTAAATGTGTTTTTTTCTAAAAGCCAGCTGTTATTTTGCAAGTCAGAGTGGTCGTGATGTGAATTCCCATACCCATTTTATGTCTATCCAGTGGCCAAAATAGGGTGATACACCAGGCGTTCTGCATTGGCCTCTTTTTGTATTTTGTAGTAAATAGGCTGAAGAAATTCTGAAGTTGGATACCTGGCTCAGCCAGGTCTGAAAAATATTCAGCAGAATTTCAGTAGCCATGGAAATGAACTAAAGGAAAGCTTGTAAGTCTTGTGGAAAAGCATTCAGAGAACAGACTAGCAGGCAGGAGGTCTGCAGTCTTTCAAAGGACTAACAAAAGCCTCTCTAAGCTTTGTGCTTTGCGCATTGCTGTTGTTCAGTAAGAAAACACATTGGTAAATGTCCAAATACGACATTCAAAGTTACTTTGCATGAACTGGGACATAAACTGGGATTGCTAATGCCTAGAGACATCACAGAAGATGATAATCCATAGGAAAATGTGTGACAGTTGTACCCTATGGGTCATCAGATTCTGTCTAAGGAGCTCATTACAGAACACACACAGGGAAGCTGTGGCTTGGGTCTTTTGGATTCAGGCAGCTGGATCCTGCTGGGACCTTTTGTCACCGACATGCAGTGGTATGTTGTGACATGCTCTTCACTCTTGACATCCTGTTGGAATAGAAGACCATACATGACAGAGCCTGTTTTGAAGGGACACTTTGAAGATATTAGAGTGAGCTGGGGTGGTGGGAGAGGCAGAGTCTGGAACAGCCACTATGAATATTCATCTTTGGATGGAGGAGGACCTAGCAGTGATCCCTGTAGAGCAGGTAGTGGCCTCTAAAACATGCAAGCACTGGAAAGAGAAAGAAGCCAGCAACTAATTTAAGTCATTAACTACTGATGCTTCCCCAGTGGAAGGATGCTGGATACCTTAGTTTCACAATATTGATAACCTGTCAAAGCTGGTTCCCAGCAGAGTCCACAGCACAGTGCTGACAACCATTTGACATGAACAGATCTGCTACAGTCTGGGAATCCCCAGGAGGTCTAGGAACTCAAATGTAGGGATTCCATCTGTGAATTTCAAAACACAGAGAATTATATGGAAAATAAATGGTAACAGCTTTATAACTGTAAACAACCTGCTTCTCTGTTTTGTCTTATCAGGTAGCGTTACACCAGTGAATCAATACTAAGGCAAGTTCATAGCTTCCAAGGCTTCCATTATTTTATTTAAAGTGTTGCTTCTAACCTGGTTCAGATTCTGCGAAGCACCATCCTGACAGAAGAGTTCTGCTGGAGCTGTGCCATGCAGGGGACAAGGGAGGAAGCTGGGGTAGCTCCAAAGATGATGCAGATCTCTGGGAAACCAGGTCTTATTAACTCTGCTGAGCATGAAACTGCTGTATTTCTCAAACTTTCTGTTGGATACTTCGGAGGAGGAAATCTCATGTTGATTTCTGACTCAGAAGTGGCAACGCCTTCCTCTGGTTAGAAAAAATAGATGGCAGAGTTTTCAGAGAAAAATGTGAGAGCTTCTGAGGACACACAACAAGCTCTGCTTTTCTTCCAGACAAAAGCAAAATATATTTAGCCCTTAATATCAATGTGGCTGTATATAGAAAAAAGTCAAATATGTTGGAGATCCTGCATTTCCCTTTTTCAGCGAAAAATATGGATGTCATGTCATCTGCCCATTAATGTAGAACCAAACTATGCTCTCTTGCCCTGAAGGGATGAGGCTGATCCCCATTGCCTTTTAGAGGCACATGCTCTCCTTGTGAGGGACATAGTTTAGTGGTATCGATAGGGCTAGGAATAAGGTTGGATTTGAGGATCTTGAAGGTCTCTTCCAGCTGAAACTATTCTGTGATTCTGTGAGGCCTGAATGTGTTGCAGGGATGGTGTGTGCTCTGAAACTCAGAGCCCTTTGTGAAGAAATGGCTGCAGTTAACTTAGGTCTGGATTAACTGGAGATTTCAGTACAGCTGCTGCTCTCCCAGGCTTTCTGCATTCGGTCCACGGGGATTTTGGAGAAGTTGTGAAGGGGAAGAACTTTTCATGAAACTAATTGGCCAAAAGATTTCCAGGTCCTCTCTGGAAATATTTGGGCTCCTTTGACAACAGAAATACCATGTCCTTTTCCTCGTCGCTGGCTCTGTTTGTACAGACAGCTCACTCAAGAATTAGTTATTTACGCTGCATTGCTGTGCGATTTACAACTCGCACCCAGGATTAGCTCTGACAGTGGTTGTGCTCAGCACTTGTTTGAAACCCAAAAGAGCCTGCTGCTTTTCCACCATGTGGGAGAAATGTCAAAGGGTGTGTTTCAGAGTGGAGTTTGTGGGTTTATGTGTGTGCGTGTTAGATGTGTTAGGCTACATGCATGAACTGCAGACAGCTCAAGTGGAATGAGAAGAATCCCACTTATGTATGTATGGCTTAAGTAGTAATTAAAAAAAGCATCTGAAGTCCTTAATTGATAACTTGCATTATCAAAGACCCTATTCAGTTGTTGTGCAACTCTAAGTGTTCTTTTTATCCATATGTAGCTTTCTCTAGGTACCTGCTTGTCTATTTCTGACCAGATCTGCCTATGTCAGGTCCACACAGAACAACAGTTCCATCAAGTGATGTCCCTTTCTTCTCCACTTAACTCCACAGCTCAGAGGCTGAATGGCTCACTGAGGAGAGGGCAGTCTCTCATTCAGCCTGAGGACTCACAGCCCCATGCCAAGCATCAAGCAGAGGGGTGGTTGGACACCTCGGAGCCATTGGGGTTTGCACAGCCCTGAGAAGACTGTGAGAAAGGGATGTGCTCCTTGGGCCTGCATGGAGAGGACTGGTCTTTGGTGTGCCCTTCCCTTTTCCACAGGCACCTCAGGACAAAAAATAATTTTAAAAAAATTACTGGGAAACAGAGTGCAACCCAGATTGCAAGTGCGAGTGCAAGTCAAGCCAGCGAATCTCTCTTCCCTGGTGGAAATCTGAATGATGCTAGTCAAAGAGCTTCATAATTTAATTACAATAAATGAGTAAACCCACAAACTGCTGGGTATATATATATGTATATACATATATATATATATGGCATATATATATATTGAGCCCTGCAGTATAACACAAGCATTCAGTTTCACAGAGCAATTCTGTAATTGCAGCAAACCTTTTAGAGTAGTGAATACAAAAATTGTTACATAACGTTTATGTCTAATTTTATGTATTCCTTGGACTGCATTCTTTAAAAAAATAAACAGCAAAAGATATTTTTTTCCTTTCATGAAGAAATTTTCAGAACTAATACTGCATTTGCCAAGTTAAATCATTTTGGTGACTGTATTTGGTTTTAAGAATTTTTCTCCATGCACTGCCAATTTCCATAATCCTATTTCCTTCAAGAGCAAAAAAACACGGTTAAACGGAATTAAATCAAAGAGTTTCTATGTTTAGGTCAATGGTATTTTACATCCTTTTTAAAAACAGTTGTTAATACTGATGTAATTTAAAATTTAACAAAATATATTCAAATGAGGCGATGGTTGTGAACTTATCATTCTTTGTGCTGATTTAAATATCACCCTTACCACTTTGCATATAACAGTTGCAAATGAGATAATGCCGTACAATGATATTTGAACATCATTTTCAATATTTACATTTGCCTTATTTCACTGACCCTGCAATTTCAGAGGACACTCAGTACCTCTTATCTCTGTCGTCTGCTGCTTATCTCTACATTTGCACATTTTCTGCTTCAGTGTTGCAGCTGAGGCAGTCAGCCTGAAAAGCCTGTGTCCTGAAGACACACTCTTGCACTGAATTTCTAACCTCCACAAAACACCAGGAAAATCATTGCCAGCTATGAATAAACAAAATGCCAGAATCCGTACTGGAATTTTTCTAGGACAGGTAGTTCAGATCCTGACTGCATATTTAAATACCCAAATAACTCATCCAGATTTCAGTAACAAGTATGGGCACTGTGGTGGTTTAGACCCTGCCGGGACCTGAGACCACGTTGCAGCTGCCCCTCCCCCACCCTTGAACAGGGATGGGACAGGGAGTAAAATACAAACCCTGGGGTTGAGATAAGGAAGATTTAATACAACAGTGTAACAACAACAAACTGAACAACAACAATAACAGTGATAACAATGTACAGAACAAGAGCTATACCGCATGGACACAGCACGAGGGACAGACCTGGACAAAAGCCGCTCTTGAACCACCCGCGACTGGGCACCCGGACACGACATCACATGGTATAGAATAGCCTGGCTGTAGCTCTCTCCCAACTGCTGCGGAAAATTAACCCCATCCTAGCCGAATCAGGACAGGCACCTATTGACATTACCGATAAAAGCTAGTAGAAGTAACCAGGGTACTTCTCCAGGGTGTGTTGAAGCTGTCTACAGAAAGCTTGTATCCCAGAAGACTGTACTATCATAGTGTAAGGACGTGTGTGCCTGCCTCTTCCTTGCTGGCTTTTTGGTGCTCCTTGTAGTTGTTCTTTGACAGCAGGTACAGAGTCAGGGTCTTGCCCATACCTATCATCTTTATGCAAGTGCTTCAGAAATGGTGACTCTGAAATAAGCACTGCATTTCCTTAATTTTCTGAGGACCATCCTCAAACAACCATCTGACTCAGATGATGTTAAATGAGATCGGGTTGATCTACAAGAGAAAGGAATTCAACATGGCAAATGGAACAAAAGAAAAAACTGATTTCAAAAGCATGAAAATTTCTCTTAAATAGTACCTACCTTGTAGTTTCTCCCTGTTTCCAATGGAAAGAGGTAGGTGCTCCCTGGGGTGAGCTATCTTATCTAAAGTTTGTATGTGAGAGAAGTTGTTTGGCTTGGGATATACCCTACCTTGGGATGAGGTGGCTCATTCTTGTGAAGATGCCTATTTTTCTCCATCAGTTCCAGGGAGCCAAGGGTGAGCGGCTGAGATTTAGACATCTCCTATTTAGCTACCAAAAGCTAGATGATAAGTAATTTAATTCCTGTTTATTTTTTTCCTCACTGATAAAAGGCAGCCTACAATAAAATTCTCTTCTTTGCTACATCTTCCTTTTTTACACATTCAGATCAAATGTGTAGGCACTTTATTTGATGCAGTCCTTTTATTAAACTTATTATCAGAACAGATCTTCTATTTCTAGCATGAAAATATATTCTCCTCATAAAAAGTCTTTGAGTGAAACACAAACTGCTGTAGAGCTCAGTGATAAGTTTTGTTTACCATTCTCCTTGAAATGATGTTGATGAAAACTTGCGTAAAAATACCTCAGAAAAGGAAACGCCATAGCAAAGTAGTAAATTCTGCAGAATGGGAAATGAATCTGCCTCGAATCTAGTGACAGAAACAGCTCTGAGCAAGGCATAAATGCAATTGTTTTGCATACCATTTCCCATGTCACCTCTTTTGTCACAGTCCTAGAAATATCTAAACCTCTGTGCATAGTGACAGTTCTTTCCTCTGTAGTTTCTGCTCTCCCCTCCTCATTCATTCATGTCATCAAGGTGTTTTGTATACATGCACACACTTGGACCCTCAGCTAGTTATTTAAGTATAGCCCTCATCATAAACACAGTGGGAAAAATAGCTATAGGGACACTTCCCTTCACATAGGTATTGAAGACATAAACCACGTTTCTTATAAGAATTTTGGATGCATCCCTGCCCGACAGCATCAAAGTTGACTGGCAGAGAGGTGTCAGGTCAGTGAATTGTTTAATAGCACTCTTGGCTTTAAGCACCTGAAAGTCCCATCAGAAACACTGGTACTATACAGGTCTAACAACCCAAGTCTGTGCATCAGTGCACTGGGGAGCTAGGATCATCTGCTGCTGCAAGTACAGAGCAGCTCCACTGAGTTACTGAGTTATGTTGAGTATCACCACTGGGATGGAGAACAGTCATGGGGAGTTTGGATATTGAGGTCACTGGGAACGGCAAAAAGAAAACTGCTTTGGAAAGAAAGGGCTTGACTTGCACTTCCACATGTGGACAGAGTGAGCTATGGTTCAGAGGCTCCATAAATCACTTTGCCCCTGCATCCTATTCACTATATTATGCAACTTTAATCTTATCTTTATGGCCCAAAGCTGTTTATTCTGATTGATTATCTCAGAAAACTGAAGGCTCTTTCCAAGTCAGCTTTCTGTGCTCGTTGTACCTCTAGTTAGAGCCTCGTTGTATTGATCAGTGAGAGTTTGCTAAAGCAAATGAAAATGGTGGTTGCAGTGAGTGCGGGGCAGACCGCAGAAGTCCAAGGAGGGGATCTCCTGTTTTGCAACTCCCCATTTTTGCAAACAAAGCTCACACAGATCCTAACATCTCCTGTGGGCTCTTGGAAATTGCAGTCTGGTTTGGAGACAGAGGTGAAGGGTGATGTTTGACACACTGAACTTCTTTCTGTGGTGTGTCAAGAGAGGCCATGTTGGCTGGAATCAAGGTCTCTGCTATGGCTTGCTTTCTGTAACAAAGCTCCTGTTGGCAGTGGGTTGCCAGAGAAGCCCTGGGCAGTAGGAAGGGGTCCTCTGGCATGCAGAGAGCAGCAGTGTGGGATGACTTTGTGTCTGAAAGGAGGATGCAGACAAACCCACCCTGCTGCAGCACTGCAAGCCTTTTGGAGCAGTGTATTAATTGTAACATACCTCCGTCACAGAGTTCAGGTGTCTAAAAAAGTGGAATTTCCTATATGTAAGTCTTTGAGGATTCTTTTCCAAATCTCTAGGACAGAACTTACTCACAAAACATTAGTTTTTAGTTTGTTTCTTTTTTAATGTTCAGCCATGTGTGCTCTTGAATGAGTTCAACCTATTTTCTCACACTAAAATGAGCAGAAGGAGAAATAATTGGCAGAGAGCAATTCTTTTGTTATATTTTTGTCTTTCTTCTGCTTGAGAGTTGTCTTTGCACAAATTATAATATTAATGTAGGTCCAGATGAATGTGTGTGCAGATACATTTTACTCTTTAGTAGCTTCTGAACTGATTACGACTACTAAATCTAGACTTTATCACTTAGTTTGGGGGAAACTTATCCTCAGTGAAGTAACTATTTTCAGAAAGAATATATTTGCAATATAGGTAAAATATTTTTATGAGTTTAGAAATACCTCTTGTATTTGAAAAAAAGAGCATTTCCAGAGTTCACAGCAGTTCATACCAACTGTCTCAAACATCAGTCACACAGGTATGTGAATAAAACCACAATTTATTGTTTAACAAACACAATTTCTTTGATTGGGAGTGACTCCTTATAGAATCGTAGAATGTATTGGGTTGGAAGGGACCCTCAAGGGTCATCTAGTCCAACTCCCCTGCAGTGAGCAGGGACATCTTCACTAGATCAGGTTGCTCAGAGCCCCATCAAGCCTGACCTTGAATGTCTCCAGGGACGGGGCCTCCACTACCTCCCTGGTCAACCTGTTCCAGTGATCCACCACCCTCATGTTGAAAAACTTTCTCCTTACATCTAACCTAAATCTACCCTTTTCTAGTTTAAAGCCATTACCCCTCGTCCTGTTGCTACATGCCCTTGTGAACAGTCCCTCCCCTGCTTTCTTATAGGCACCTTTCAGGTATTGGAAGGTCACTATAAGGTCTCCCCAGAGCCTTCTCTTCTCCAGGCTGAACAACCCCAGCTCTCTCAGCCTGTCTTCATAGGAGAGGTACTCCAGCCCTTTGATCATTTTTGTGGCCCTCCTCTGGATATGCTCCAACAGGTCCACATCCTTCTAATGTTGAGGGCTCCACAACTGGACACAGTACTCCAGGTGAAGTCTCACCAGAGCAGAGTAGAGGGGCAGAATCACCTCTCTCCATCTGCTGGCCACACTTCTTCTGATGCAGGATGCGATTGGCCTTCTGGGCTTCTGCTGCACATTGGTGGCTCATGTCCAGCTTTTCATCCACTATTGCCCCCAAGTCCTTTTCCTCAGGGCTGCTTTCCAGTACATCATCTCCTAGCCTGTACTGATAACGAGGATTATCTCTTCTTCCTACAATAAACACATTATTTGCCTTATAATTAATATAGGCATTTTTACCAAGAATTAAACATTAGTCTTACAATCATAGGAATAGCAAAATAATAAAATACGCATTTAAGAAACATGCAGGTTTTCAGCAAAATAGACTTAGCAACACTAACCCCCCCCATTTTCTCAAAAAGACATGTCTTCTCTTATTCACCCACTAAGTAGATTGCTGTTTTCTCTCTGAAGGTTATGGTTCTTTTGATTCATTGAAGTGCCTGGTACTGAACTACAGGTGTAAAATTTTGGAGACTGGCCAGATTCTCAACCACTGTAAGGTAGCATAGATCTTGCTAGAAGACTGCAGGGAAGAGATGTTTCTGAGGTGACAAACTGTGCTTTTAAGAAAAGGAGGACAAAGAACTTTATGGATGATATTTACGTAAGTTTGAAAGGGAACTTATCTATGGGAAGCACCTCTGATGAAATTCATATTAGCTGTGCCTCATTTTCATCCATTCAGTTTATAGAGTGAATGGTCACTTCTGCGGGCTGAGATTGATCAGCTGAAATAGCAAATGCGATGAAAGTACTCAGAAACATGCCTGGGTTATAAAAAACCCAGCATGGTGGATAATTTTGTTTGCTTGCTCTCTTTCTCCTAATGGAAGGGTAAAGTTCGGGATCTTGGTGAGGGTAGGTCCTTTAAAAACAAAATAAAACAGACAATAAGCAGAGTGATTTGGATCATGAGCTTTCAAAATCTGCAATGAAATGACAGCCCCAGTTTCAAGGCATTTTTCACCAGATGTGTCAAAAATGGTGAGCCTGAGGATATCAGATATTTTAATGCCATTTGTGTGGTGAAAGAGGCAGCAATGATGGTACCAGGAGTGGAACAACTAACCCAGGGTGATGTATTATCCAGAGTTTCTGGCAAAATTCTGCGACATGAATGGTCAAGATGAGTCAGATCCAAGGTCCACCTAGTTCAGTATCCCATTTCTGACAGAAGACAAAAACAGATGTCTACAGGAGACCATATGGACAACACATATAGGGCCTCCCCTGAGTGCTCTCCCAACCTCCAATCATTTGTGACTCAAAATGTGATCCTAAATCAGCTCTGGTTTCCATGGAGTGGTCCCATGAGCAGGACTAGGAACATGACTGCATTGTGTGGGTCTGAGGACTACAAGCATAAATATCAAAATACACCTAGGGAGAAATTCTTCATTTCTTGCTGTTCATAGCAAGATTTCCCCTTACTTTTCTAGGCTCAGAAATTTTCTGTTGGCAGTCATTTATGCATGCATATGAGACAATAAGTAGGGGATATATAATAAATGGTTGAACCTCATAAGGCAGTGGTGTAGCAATGTGGTTTCTTTTTCTATGGAGAAGACCCAGCACTAATCTGCTTCTATGGCCTGGCTATCCTGTAGAGAGTGAATTGTGTATCATTAGGTGCCACTGGCTTAGTTGAATCCATAAGAAATCTTGTTCACACATCCTGAGGCTTCTGTGTGATGTAGATCAGCATGAAATTTGCTTCAAAGCATGTTCCTGTTCCCAAATAATATACTGAAGTAGATGCATACTGCTTTTGCTTGTGGTCCAAGAAAGTTCTATCATCCATAGTATTATAAGAAATGCCTGGCATCCAGTATGACGTACACTAACCAAATTCAAGCAGTATTTTGTCATAAGTAATATTGTATTGCTTTGAGTATTCTGAAGGGTTCATAAAATAATAAAATGCAATTTTGGCTCTTCTCTTCTACTCTTCCCTTTTTTTTTTGCTCATTAAATTTCTTGAAAGTTATAGATGTTAGATATTCTGAGTCCTAATATGTGAAACTCATAAAGGACATATCCAAGCTGAAGCTCAGAAATTTCAGTTTTGCCAGTGACAATGATGTACTTAGAAACATTGCCAATATTCAGTGAAAATCTTTTACTTAAGGACAGATTAATTCATCTGGGAAAAGAGAGGACCTGAGAAAATCTGCTGACCTCATCAGAAATGAAAGGACAGTTCAGGTTTTTTTCCTTTGTAATTTTAAAGGAATTTTAGATAGAAACTCTTTAACCTCAGTCTTGTCTGGACTTCTTATATTGGTTTAAATGTCTTCCCTCTGTTCTAAAAGGTTTCTCTGTTTCCACTGCCTTGTCTTCTAGCAACCATTCAGCCTGGACTGGGAGATTTCAGGATAGATAGGTTGTACCAGATATAGTGTGACCAGCAGGAGTAGGGAGGTGACTGTTCCCCGTACTCAGCTCTGGTGAGGCCACACCTCGAATACTGTGCTCAGTTTTGGGTGCCTCACTCCAACAAGGACACTGAGCTGCTGGAGTGTGTCCAGAGAAGGGCAATGGAGCTGGTGAAGGGTCTGGAGCACAAGTGTGATGAGGAGCGGCTGAGGGAACTGGGGGTGTTCAGTCTGGAGCAGAGGAGGCTGAGGGCAGACCTCATTGCTCTCTACAGCTACCTGAAAGGAGGGGGTAGTGAGGAGGGGGTCGGTCTCTTCTTACAGGTAACAAGCGATAGGACAAGGGGTAATGGCCTCAAGTTGTGCCAGGGGAGGTTTAGGTTGGATATTAGGAAAAAAATATTCACTGAAAGTGTTGTGAAACACTGGCACAGGTTGCCCAGGGCACTGGTGGAGTCTCCATCCCTGGAGTTATTTAAGAGACATGTAGATGTGGTGCTTAGGGACATGGTGTAGTGATGGACTTGGCAGTTCTGGGTTAATGGTTGGACTTGATGATCTTAAAGGTCTTTTCCAAACAAAATAATTCTGTGATTCTATGAATTTTCCAGTTTTTAAAACCACAACTAGCAACAGGCTGAGCACTCACAAAACCAGGCCAGGGTTGGTCCAGGCCAGGGTTGGTTTAAGTCTCCTCTGATATGTGGGCAACCCCAATTTTCATAATTTTCAGGATAAAATTACCCCTGGTTAGTAACTATTCGCTCCTTACAATTCTGTCTCCACAACCGGCTTCAGAAACCCAGCCTGTTTTTTCAGGACTTGGCAGCATCACTTGAAGCCTTTTGCCACTCCTGGCTGGCTACTAGCCTCATCAGTACACATCTGAAGTATGAAACTTATCAAAGCTCACATAGTTTCTTTCAGAATAGAAAGACAGAGTTTTGGAAATAAAAATAATTTGATGAGATACAAGACAAGAGGGAAAGTGCCAACTCAGCACTCGGGGATGGTTCCCAGCTCTTTTTCATGGCTCTGAAGCAATATGGGGATTGATGAGAAAAGGTGATTTTATTGACTGTTCCAAGGGACTGAGCTAGCAGGAGAGAATTATGGCTGTGCTTTTGTGTACATCCATTCTCACTTGACTCAGTTGTAAACATGTCCTTGTTAAAAAGTAAATTCTAATTAAAAAAATCCCCAATAAAGTCAACTAGCACAGCAAGAACATTAATCTACTGCTTCCAAACTGCTGCTCTGTATCTACCAGCATTAATTTTTTCCACAATGCCTGTTTGAAGGGCTACCCATTAATGTTATAAAAGATTGCTTAAGAAAATCTCAACTCTTCTAGATGATACTGGATCTGATTTTTCAGAAGGAGCAATGTCTGGAACAGGTGAGTGAACGGTGTTCTTGGTCCTAATTCAGAATATAATCCTCTTCCTACTGAATCTGTTACAGATCTTTGCTGTTGACTTCAATGGAAAGAGGATCAGCCCTACTGGTTTTATCCTGGGGTTGGTGAGAATATTAAATAAGATCAACATCACTGATTTGAAGGATTTATTTCATCACAAGTATTTATTTCATCTCAACAAAATAAAATCATTAAATGCATTTTTTTTTATAGGAATTGCAAGATATCTTCAAAAGACAAGTCAAGATAATAACATTCAAAATCTTGCTGGATACTAAAAAGATTTGGGATCATATGATGATTTTCCTCCTCCCTTGCTCTACAGTGTTTCAGTGTTCCTCAGGTGATAATTACTTGGCTTTCATGCTGTTAACCTTCCTATCTTTTGCTAACACTCCTCCTTGGCTCTGCAGATACCAGCCATCTTTACTCTGAAATCATCTACTTGCTTAACACAAGCATGTTAAACTTACACCGGTTGGTTCTAGCCTGTGGTTTGCTTGAAGCTTGTGGCTACTGTCTGGGATAGGAAAGACAATCTGTGTGCCTGAAAGCTCTGCTGTGTTCCAGCTGCCTAATAAGAGGACTTACTTCTCTCTACAAATCCTATTTTGCTTCTAATTTATGGTGGACAGAAGTGTTCAACAGCGGCTGAAAGGAAGCTCCTTTCTGAATAAGGTCTTGTAAGGACACCAGAGGAGTTTGATTCTCCAGAGCCTTGTGGAATGCATTTCCCTCAGAGTCAGTGTGCTTCACCTGGATGTAAGAAACCCAGCATTCGATCTTCTCCAGATAACAGACTCCTAATATCACCCACGGCTCCTGTGCCATTTTCATCCTCCTGTGCACGTGGTACACTCCTGGAACAGGGGGAGCAGGCAGTGCATGCAAAGGAAGCCTTGACCTATCTTTCTTGTTAGGCCATGTCTTACATGAAAGATCTACTGTGAAGTATATTCTGTTGAGATTTTTATAGATATTATCACATCTGAATGTCTTCCAGTAGCACTTTATGCAATATGAATAACATTTATCGTGTTGTTTGTTCTCTCTTCCTTTCTGCACTTGGTGAATGGAAATGAATGCAGTGACATGTCTTGTTCCAGAAGGGATTTTAAAGAAAAGTAAACATATATTTACATGTATTTATATGCATAGAGATGTCAGAGTCAAAGCAACCTGCTGGGATACTTCACTTCATTACCTGGCTTAGTCCCAAAAGACACTGTCTTTTCTGCATGGATAAGCTAGTCCCCTTTTCTATATAGTTACATTGCCCCCTTGAATATAATTGCCAGCCACAGCCTTCATCCTTGTCCTGGTTTGACAATCCTGAGAATTTTGGAAAGCGTTTTTTTTCTGTCCATTGAATCCTCAGCAGAGGAATCAAAAGCACTACTCTGAGTGAACAGAAATCGATTTGCTGATCAGTGTTACAGAAATATAACATACAATTGGTCTTGATGTATTATTGCCTCAATTAAGTCTCTGTTTTGGGGCAAAAAATAGGTTATTTTTACTTTAGGCAACAGGATATAGGAACTGTGTAGCACAGAGTGACATGGTCTGCCACTTATCATTCCCTCTACTTCTCAGCTAGATGAAACGCAATCTAAGAACACAGACAATTTATGATAACATTGGACTGAATCTGTCAGGAAAGGATTTTTTTTTTTCATTTCTTTCCTATCTCAACAGACAGGACTGAAAAAGGTTGGCCTACTTTTGCCTGAGCATAACAGAGGAAAATGATGTTTGCGATTCATGCTGGACTTCTCATGGAAATCCTGGGGTTTTTTTTTTTTTTTTAATATAAGTCCCATTCTGGTTTAACACACTTTGCAGTAAGCCTGGGGGAAGAGGGGCAAAGAAAATCTGGAGGCATCTGCTGGGGCTCCTCTAGTTTTCCACATCAAACTGGACAGGCTTATCATCAATGGGGGAACCTGATACCCATGTGACTTTCTCCAGTGCTGATCTTCATATGATGCACTGTTTCTTGAACACAGACGATAAAAAAAGAAAAATCACTGTTGAATTGTAAGTGTATATAGGTGTAAAACAAATGCTTCTAGAGAGTGTGTGACCGTCTTTTGCTTCTGGTTTAAGCAGTCTGTCTAGTCTTCGCTTGTGCATCATGCCTCCTTACTGGAGTGAGCCGCAGTGAGGCATGAGGGTCAAGTGGGTGGTAGGTGAGGGGAGAACTTGGGTCTTGAACATTCATTAATTATAGACTGATCATCAAAAAAGGCTTGTGTCTGAAGCAACCATATGGAAAATGAACTTCAGTAAATGCAGCCATTCAGTCTTATCTCTCTTGTACTGAAAGGAGAAAGTGCTCACAACTTCTTATCTTGATTTAAAATTTCTATAGTTACATGGTTTTCCATAAGGATAAAAAGAATGTTCAATGTGTTTTATTATTACAGTAAAGCAAGTTTATTGTCCTGAACACTAATTCAAGTCTTTTTAAAAAGGCATACCATGTCACATATATTTTGAAACTGAAAAGCATTAACACAATTTCTTCTGAAGAGCACATACCTTACAGTCTTTTTAGAACTTGGGTCTTTGAGGGTAGATTCATTACAAAATGGAAAAAGCAAGTGTAAATTTTAAAGAATTGCCTACATGCAAACATCTACATTTACATCACTTGTTATCACAAGGATGCAACTGTCAGAGGAGAAAAACTGGCATCCCTTTGTTAAAGCACTACTTTGTGTCACAGAGATCACTCCTCCTACAAATTTGACCCTACGCTTATGGCCCAATTATAGTGCTAAAAAGGCAGCCTTTTGTAAAAGAGAGACAGCATTTACTTTCTTTTTTCCTACTAGGAAAATGGGCTTGCAGTTTGAAAAGTAGCGCACCAAAACTATTTTAAGGACCAGCTATATTTAGCTCCCTTGTGAAAGAGGCATGTTTGGAAAAGGACATGTAACATTCCTGCCCAGACATGAAGCCCAACCATGAAAGGAAGAGTGATTATTTTCCACCAGTTTTTGTGAATATTAGAAAATGAAAAAGAGGACTAAGTATCATTTGCACTCTGAAAAACTGTTCAAGTTTTTTAAAAGTAATCATAAAAAGGTAAGTCTCTGGTCATAATGTTGATGTCTGGACACACTCTCATAAATGCAGTGAAATCATGGCACAGTATGAAACTGCTGATCTTGAAGGGTAATGATGACATGACATACTGTAATGCAGAGCTATAGTTTCTCTTAATGCAACCTGCTTGCTAGGAATGAGAAGAAGCCTCATGGGAGCAGTGATTTGATTTTGAAATCTCATGCCATGGTCTATAAACACCAGGAACTCAATTCAGTTATTTAAATGTCATTTGAGGCATCCAGGAATAATCTGGCAGGGAAGGGGATGGTGAATAAGATGCAGGAGCTATGTAAGACCTGTGACATTCTGGGCTAGCAGCTGATGATGAGACCAAATATCCATGGGCACATATGGCAGATGTACCTGCCCTGATCCTGGAGCCACCTTCTAATGGTGCTTTGTCTGGACAACCTCTCCTGGCACCAGGTTAATAGTCCCCTGCAGGGAGGGCACCTGGCTAATTAGAACTAACCACAGATCAGACTCAATATGGGTATAAATGAAGCCCTGTCAGAGAACCAGTTTGAGTTGGTCCTCCTTGGAGCAGCAGGTCTACAGTCAGGGACTGTCCCCTTGGATCGGGATGCTGCCCAAGGAAACTCCCCAGGGTTGAGAGCCCTCATCATCCCCCTCCCTTTGGTGAGTCCTGGATATCCTTGAGTGAGCCCTCACCCCTGTGGGTGAGTGATTGTATGTTGGGTACCCTTGGATGGGAGATTTACCCCCCTTTTGAGTGAGTGTGCACCCTTTTGATTCATCTTTCTGATGTAAATTAATCCAGTTGTGTAGTAGCATATTCCCGACTTACATGTGAACTTGTGTTTTACTTCTGGTCTGTTGAAGTGTTAAGTAGTTCTACTCAAAATAAATCTTTATTTTTTGAGTAACCGCCCTGTCTGTGTGTGAGCGCCTCTGCCTGGCACCCGGGCTCGGGGTTGGCTTGGGTTGTTAGAGCGTTTGCGGTCCTGCTCTGCAGATTTTGTGGGTGCCTCCATGACAGCACATCAAATAATTTATGTGTCCATCTATGGGCAATTGTATCTTTCTGTTTCTAGGCCATGGGGTGGACCTCCACCATATTCACCAAATGTCATCTTGTAATGGCTGTCTCTTGGGGGCAAATTCATTCTCCCAGCACTATCTGGATCACAGACACCTCTAAACTGTATCTGGCAGGCTGTATCCCACAAGGCTGTGTACCATGTAGAAAACGTAAGGGAAAAACACAGCACATTTCTGAGATCTGCCCCTTGATAGTAGCTTAAATATAGATTATCTTGCATTTCTCCACAGGTCAAGAGAACTAGTGATGTCCCAGGTGGTGCTACTGGCGTAGATGGGCTGACATTCAACTCCACTGTGCAGGCATCTCAGTTCAGATGTCTAAACTTAGATGTGTCCTGTTATAGTCAGTGGAGGTTCAGTTCCTTACATACAGTCTCCTGTTGTTCTTTGAAATGCCATTGGGTATCTGAGACTTTTTCAAGGATCTAGCAGATATGACATGGGAGCTGCTGGAAGTGTGTGCCTTTCTGGAATGGCAGCTACAGAAAGTGGCAGCTGGGTGGGATCCCCAAGAACATCTCAAATGGTGCTACACCCTTAAGTGTGGGGAACTGCTCTGAGCTTGCAGAACAGTTTACAGGACAATTCAGCTCTATCTAAAGTAGATACATGTGTGATCATTGGCTCACCAAACTCCACTGACTGCATTGCCCTTACATGACAAGTTCAGTACAACTGTTAAACAGTAATTCACCCATGGCTCTTCCCAATTCTGCAGGAAATGTTTGCAGGTTTTGTTACTGGAAAGAGTAAGGGGCTCCTGAAAAAGACAGGATGGAAGGATGGATTGGGCTCAGATAACAATGCTGAACTCCATGAACTGAAGAAAGTTTAGTTCTCTTCCTCACCTGGGGCAGCAGACGCCTGTTGAGGCTGCGCTGTGACAGCTTGGAGACATAGGCACACATTGACATCTGAAGCTGTTCTGCAGTGTGAATGAGGGTTATGTGTTGTGTTTCACATGTGAAGAACTATACTCAAAGTGTCTGAAAGGAAGCTGAGTGAGCTATTTGCCTTCAAGAAGTTATTCCTTGAGTTACCCTCTTATTGAGAGGCACAGACATCTATACAACTGCTTAGAGATGGAGATTTCTTCCCTTCACTGTCTTTTCCCATGAGTTTCTTTTCTTACCAACATGTAAGGTCAGAAGGGGCTTGAGCACCTCATCAGCTGGCCCATTGAACAGAGATGACTTTTACCCTTGAGTTTGGGTCATCACCAAAATGATAGGATTTAAAATACTATTAAAGACCAAATCAGTTAAAAAGCTTCTGAGTTGAGAGTAGTTGAGAGTTTGAGTTTCCTAGAGAGAGATAATAAGCCTTTTCTGTTAGGAAAATTGACTGTGGGCTTTTTTTTTTTGGCTAGAAAGTCTTAGGTCCTTGAAGAGCTTTCTACAATTTTTAGGAAAAACAGAGGTGGCCTAGTTTTTAGTTTCAAAGCTCGTATCTATTCCATTTAGGAGTCATATAGATATTGTCTCTGTATTTCCACCCCAAAACCCACCATCATAAAAACAATGTAACATCAAGACCAGTTTCTGAGAAAAGCTTTTTTCCACTGGTAGATGACAATGCCACTCATGGTGTTAAATATTTTGCTTTCTTTCCTTCAATTTGGAACACATATCTCCAAGGCGTATAATGTGCAGTGACTTGGTATCATGTAGGAAACAGACAATGGCAAATGGTTCTACAAATAAATTCAATTGCTCTTCAAAGGGTGCGGCCCTAGTTTGAACAGAGTGCATGGGTGAGAGTTTGAAATACTGCAAATACATGTTTTTACAACAGTGCTTAATCTCAGTTAAAAGTTTTGATTCCTCCCCCTCTACCTCCCTCCCCTACCAAGTCTCCCTGGGGTTTGGACAGCCACGTTCTGCTTGCCACAGAATAATGTTCCTCTGGCTGTCTTGAAGCTGCCAATGGGAAGTGAAAGAGAGTGCAGAGCCCACCAGTGACCCCAACAAAGTTCAGAGTGGCAGTGGTTCGGTGGGAGGGTGCTGATGTTCAGTGGGAGGGGGAGGATGTTCTAGTAGTCACAGTTATGACTATTTGTTGTCACATAGCATAAGTAGCATACTCTGGGACAATACTACGTGACTTATTTGCAAACTTCTGTGCGTAACCTCACTAAATATTGCCTAGTGATGTCAGGAATTAGTGGGAGGTCATGGAAAAGCTCCTTTCCTGGATTTTAGCTCATATCTCACCTTTCAGTGTTCCCCACCTCCTCCTTGTCAAATTTGGCACACCTCATTGCACATTATTACAAAGTCTCCAGAAAGAGTGTCAAAACACCTGTAAAAAACTAAAACCCTAGAAATCTCAGTTTATAAGAAAGAAATGATATTTGACAGCTTGTGAGGTCATAGAAAGAGGATGAGACAAAATTTTTATACAGAATGTTACTCACATTTTCCACCTTATTTTCAGAAGTATTTTTCCTTAGTTATTTTAAGATTGTGGTATTGTTCAGCTAGGAGAACTGGGATATAAATGTGAATTAGGATGAAGTTACCTGCCATTTACGTTGTTCAAAATGATGTGGAGATTATCTATCTCCAGACTGGTTGGAGATTAGTCCTGGTTAGCCAGAGTTGAAGATTTATATCATCTTGATGAATATAGTTGGAGTACAGATTCAGCTCACCAACTGTGTGATTCTGGGCAGCATTCTTCACTGGAGACGGAAGATGCATCACCAGTTTCATAATTTCTTCAATTGATTGAGTGCAACCTGTCATGTCCTGACGATTATTTTTGTGTTCCTTTTTCATTTTGGGCACATCTTGTCATTAGATGTTCAGCAATGAGGCCAGAAGAATAGATTTGGATTGGTTATTGCTTTCAAGAAAACAGAATGACATGTGCAATTACTTTTAGTGCATTTCCAGCACCTCTCATCTGTGTTACTTGGCTCTTTGTTAAATCCTTTCATGAAGGAGATGAAGCATGTCACATATCCAGAAAGCACACTGTATTCTGCATCGATGGTGGCAGTGTTTATGAATTGTACTTTTTCATAAATTATTTCCAAGCTTCATTCAAGTTCTTCATGTCTTCATACCCAGCTTGTTACAGGGCAGCATCTTGACAGGCTGCTGAAAATAGTTGCTTGACTTCACTGGTATGACTCTTGTGAGGCCTACAGTGGAGAGAGAGACGGAGGAGCAAACTTTACAGGTCTGCTGGAGGGGAGGGAGAGTCTTTTACAGAGGCTGACTGAAGACAGCAGTGAGCTCCTTACTTAACAGCTCTGAATTGTGCTGTATGTAAGGGCCTAAAATCAGACAATGTGAATACCCTGGCATGGGAGTACGGAGGAGACACCAGAGTGGCTCTACAACACGAGTAAAATGTCTGTGTAAGAGGGAGACCTTGCAGAGGCTGGGTGGTGGGTTGGCTTTAGGTCAAACGTGCATCTCTAAAGCCTTCAGGGGCAACCCATGATTATATCCCCATGGCCATCCCACCCTAAAATATTTTAAGAAACACTCCCTCCCCCCTTAGCACTTTTTATGTGTTTCTTCACAGAATCACAGAACAACCCAGGTTGGAAGGGACCTCAAAAGATCATCTGGTCCAATGAGATCATCTAACACCCTGTCCAACTGGGTCTTGAAAACCTCCAGTGATGAGGACTTTACGGTGTCCCTGGGGAGGTTGTTCCAGTGATTGATTGTTCTCACTGTAAAAAATTTTTCTTACATCAAGATGAAACCTCTCCCTGAGCAACTTGTACTTGTTACCCTTTATCTTCTCCGTATGGCTCCTTGTGAAGAGAGAACCTCCCTCCTCTTTGTAGACACCCTTTAAGTACTGTAAAAAGGTAATGAGGTCCCACTGAGCCTTCTCTTCTCGTAGGAGAAAAGACCTAAGTCTTTCAGTCTTCCCTTATAGGACAGGTTCTCCAGCCCTTTGATCATCTTTGTGGCCTTTCTTCAGACCCAGTCTGACTGCATCTTTCTTGAATTGTGGGGACCATAACTGGACACAGAACACGAGGTGCGTCTTGACAAGCACTGAGTAGAGTGGGATGATCACGTCTCTATTTCTACTAGTAAAGCCCCTGCATTATTCCTTCTTCCTGACTGGAACTTCTGTATTTAGGAGTGAACATGTCCTAGATAGATAGAAAGCATCAGGGGAAATTGCAGAAGCTGACAAAAGAAATCTCCCATATATGTGTTGTAACCTTCCACATGACACAGCACTTTTAGCTTCTTATCCTTGAGGGATTTCAGTAATTTATCTTAATAAATGTATAATTTGCCAGTGATATTTCTTTTTTCTTTTTAAGTTAACATAAAGTAACTCAAAAAATCCATTTGCTGAATCTAAACCTCAGTGCTGAGCTGGATTTTTTGGAATCGATAATCAGACAGTGGCTGAATAATGAGGATAATGGATAATTAGAAAAAAACATATGGCTTCCTGCAACTTCATTATTCATGCCAGAAAATTACTGGGCAAACAGTGTTAGTACAACATATTCCCTGACCACTGAGTAAGTGAAATATAGCTAATTCTGTGCAGTGCTCAAACTGGAAAAAGTGTGGGAGTAGTAAAAAAAAAACCCATAAATGGCACCTTAATTCTTAGGAAATAGCAGTGAACTTTTCTTATAATTATCTACCACACCCACTCTCCAGCAAAAACCCAAGATCTGGCTAACTCTTCGTCATGACACTGATTCCTTGTATGCTGAACATGTGTTGGGTTTTGGTGGAGATGTTCCCTTTGTGAGAGTGAGCTTCTCAAGTGGATGACTAAACACACAGTAGGTAACATTCAGGCTGTGAAGGACCAACACACAACTTGGTCTTAAAGTGACTAAAAATGAGAAGAATGTATGGAATAACTAGCAGCTTCTTAGCAGATCTGAAATCTTCATTGTTACAACACGTCAACATGTTATGAGGTTCAGAAATATGAGTTCTGCCCTCCTATGAAGCAGTAAGGATATCACTTCTGAGCTCACCTTATTTATCCTATTTAGGTCCTTGGACTGCTTTAATGCTAAAGGAGTGCTGAAATCACACTTAGTAGCAAGATGTACTGTATTTGTCTTTATCTTCTCTCGTCCCTCTTAGCTCACCAGATGACATGCATGTATGCATCAAAGCTAAGCAGATGTATACCATTTGTTATAAATCTTGCTAGAATGTTCTGATTTAGGAATGTTTAACAGTGGAATCCCCACTTCTCCACTGTTATTTATCTGCATATTTGCCATTTTCTCTTAAACGTTTTATTAGCTGTAGCTGTTAGTCAGTGTGATAGTAGTTGAGAAGGTTTCTGAGAAGTTACTATCAACATTTTCTACTTTATAGTCCACTCTGTGATGTTTGGTGTCAGTCTCTAATCACCTACAACACGCAGCTGATTGCATTGGACTTTTCAAACATGTATTGATTTCTGCAAATTTTGACCTCCAAGGTGTCTTTTGGAGAAGAGATTAGAAATTAACCTATCAGTGCCATTCCCATGTTATTTCTAATGGGATTCAGCTGCTCATTTTTATAATGATGTACTGAGATACAGGCTACACTACAACTAATTTCAGTGATTGACTATTCAACGTGGATTAGAATTTAGCACCTGAGACTTTTTAATGGAGCATTTTCCAAGACCATTTCTCCACCATGTAGTCTCCTCAGCTTGTGAGAAATGTTTGGCAATATTCAACAGCTGTCTTTTATTCCCCATGTGGCATAGTGGTATGTGGTATGTTTGTGGTCCAGATCTGTGCAAAGCAACACAGAGCTGACCAAAGCAGTGTATCAAGAATAAGGCTTAACAACACCTGTATTTTTCCCTTTCCCTTCTAATTTTTTGAATAGGAAGATCCAGTAGTGCAGGACACCCAGCAGTTTTTGAGTCACATAAATGGACTTTAATGAAGTCTTTTATCCTTGATGTCACAAAGTTTATAACAAAATAAACTTAAAACTGAGTGATTCTTTTCCATTTGGAATAAGCACTCAACTGTTGGTGCCATGATAAAAAAGCCATTGGGGAGAAAAAATAGCAGTGACTGGAATCTAGGTACTCATAATTAGCATCCTGCTATATTTAGTGGATGCTGGAAAACAACTTAAAATACTTTGGCATGAGTGCAAATATCCAGTGTAGGAAAGGGAACACAGGAAGTTTAGCATATCTACACACTGTATATCCATTTCTATCAAAAACAGGTAATAAATTATATGTAGAAATGACAGAGGAAGGCCTCTCCAGCTTGGTAGTAAACCTCACACTTTTCAGGTGTTGGTTTTTTTTTTTAAATTTTCAAGAGCATCTGCTACCAAAGGAAAATGAAGAACTGCAAAGAAATCGAAAAAATCTCATCTTAAAAAAAGGGGACAGAAATAGCTTATGGATGCATGAACTAAGTGTGTTAAATAGCACATGTTGCTGAGCAATTTGAAAAAAGTTAATCAACACCCTTTGAGTATAAGCCCAATACAATTCACAACCCACAACTGTGACTCAGAAGGAAAGTTCTCTATTAAAATGTCAACCTTGTAATTTATTCCTTTTGCCATTTACTTAATTCGTTGAGGAAAACTTTATTCATTAATGCTGTTTTTTATTCTTGGTAGCAGTTGTGCTTTGGCCAACACTTCTATTTGCATTCAATCCTGAAATTTGGAGTCTCTTATGAGAAGTTTACATATTATCCTGTGCTGCGTATAGTGTTTGACTCCATGCAAATTTGTGTGTGCAAATAGCTACAGCACCACACAGCAAGAAAAAAAGTGAAAAATAAACACCTGATCAAGTTCTTACCATGATCAGGAAGAGCTGAACAGCAGAAGACAATGAAATGAGCTTGTAACTTTCTTTCCTTCTAAGAGAGTCTTTAGGAACACATACATTCAGGACTTGAACACTATATATGTGGCAAGGCTGGGGAGGATCATATATTAACACTGGACCACACACTATTTTCAAATTGACCAAGGAACTGGCAATGATACGAGATAAAGCTAGGGAGAGAAAATTAATAAAAAATACCCTTTACTCTTTCCAATAGAAGCCTCTGGTTGCCCTGTGTCCTTCTAAAAAGCTGTACAGGGACTATTGAACATTCACTACGGCTATTCACAGCAGAGTGGGGTTCTCAGGTCATTTTACCATCTTCTTGGACAGCCAGAACAGAGGTTCTGGTCCTGTGGTAGGCACAGATCCCTCAAGATCCATGGAGATCAGGGGAGAAAAATTTGAACCCTTCCCTGCAGTAGCAAATCGCAGTAGAAAAGATATGGGGATTATCGCAGTATTATTTATTCCCAAACTTCCTTACAATGAAATTTTCATGGGCCTGGGTGGTATGAACTGCTGTATTTGGGCATTGTTTGCATCTAAAAAATTACAAGAGTATGCTTCTTGGGAGGAATGAACACTGTGATTATGCTTCTGTTACCTGAATTTGACAAGAAATTTCATGCTGAGAGCTGCAGTGCATTGTTTCTATAAGGCTGATTGTGAGTGACACTCACTAGTCATCTTCTAGATGAGTGGATAATTGGAAATGTGCTCTTCTATCATCTCTAACTGTGTCTCTCAGAAAATCTCTAATGTGTCTCTATCATGTCCTTTAGGGAGAACAGAGTTGCTTCTTTAATATGACCTCTCCAGCTTCCAGCCACTGTGATGAGCTAGTTACTCCATGTTGTTTTACTGTGTGGATGATCTCTGTCTCAGTCCTTGGAGCTACTGGCAGGGTAAGGGATTGCTCTGTGTGAGCAGCAGCTTCATAGTCCATCCCATAAAATTTTCTCGCGACACACGACAGCTCTTGTAAATTAACGTCACTCCACTGTAACATGGGCTTGCAGTGGTTAGCATCAGTCTGTCCTCACCTCCATGTATGTCCTCTGTCTTGCCCAAGACCACTGCTCCTTTGGAGCTCCTCTGTCTCATTTTCTTCACTACACATCCCCTCCTCTCCTGCTGCCATGCCCTCTTCTCCATATTCCCCCATATTGGACCACTGCCTTTTTACTTGCACGCTGGCCAGCTCTTAGCTCTGGTGGTGCCTGTGAAAAGCCCATGGTAACCGGCATAGCCCGACCCATCTGACTGCACTGGGATGTTGCATCGGTTACCAGCCTGAGCCTCGCTCTCTATCTCACCTGTGCATGAAAAGCATCAATGGTTGGGAGCTGGGAGCTCACAGCACCTGGGAGGTTGTCAAGAACAGCCTCTTGGAGGGCAGGCAAGAGAGCAGAGCTGACTGCTCCCAGTTCCTGTGAGGTGTCCACCATTGCCACCTGACTGCTGGGTTGTATGCTGCTTTCCTGCAGAGAGAACTGCTCCTGGGAGGTCTCACTTGCCCCTGCTTTGGTCCTGATCTACACCAAGTTGAAGGCAGTAATTGTGTGCAGATGAAAATGAGACTGAGGTGCCTTAAAGTGAGGGCTGGGCAGCTTCCACAGAGCAGAAGTGAAATTGTCTTAATCTCCGGTTCCTTACAGCCAAACTGTCTGCTGTGCTGGGTATCTTCATTCTGCAATTATAACTCACAGGTTTTGCGAGGTATGTGTAAGCTGTGTTATGTCAGCATGTACTGACAGTTACAGGGTCACCCTCCCTATTGGACAAACTCTAGGGAAGCAAATGTACTTAATGTGTTTGTAGGATTTCAATAAGTATGCCATTTAGGATGTAATTTTGCACCTCAGTCGTGTTTTATAATCTGAACCAGCTACATGCCTGCTTATACGTGAAAAATAATATCTCACTTTGACTCCAAGAAATATCCCTGTGCTAATACCTTTTTAATGGATATATCCTGCTTGGGTTTTCTTAACAAAAAGGGTTGGTGAGAAGAAACACAGACTGACTTTCTTCTAACTGACTTCCAAAAAGCTTCCCGCAGACTAATCTATATTTCATTAGATGAACTATATAAGAGGCTGAATCCCTCTTGATTTATGAGCAAAAGTTTTATGAGAAATATGAACTGTATAATGTAGCCAATCCATCATTCAGAGATAAGTATTAGTAACCGTAGCCAAAATCAAAATTCTCCTGGGCTGCTCTCCAGTGATTATATGAGATAATTTTCCAGAGGTCCCAGAACACTACAATATGTAAATTTGCCTTCAGATCAAATGCTACTCTAGAATGTGTAACTTCTTGAAAAAGGATCATTAATCTCAATTTTGACCTGATTAATATACTCTAAGGATAACAACACCCTTTGGCTTGAGATTTGTGTACAGCAACAGAGAAGGAGAGGGACTTAAGAAGATGTTATGGAGGTCTTGTGTTTCTGTGTGCAGTAATTGGTCTAATAGATGATGTCACTTCTCTCTAACACTATTAGATATTTAGACCAGTATGGTCACAGCAACACACTTGCTATATCTAGATATGTACAGATTGTGAGGGAGCTTGTCCCATTGCTGAGGGTTGGGTTATAGCCCTGGATATGGGTTCAGGCTTAGATCGTCTGTCTGCTGGACAGTGACTGTGTGACACTACTTGTGCATCTCCTACATGCAGCAAACAGAGCATGTGTCACTAGTTTTGGGTAGGCCTGTAAGAAGGACCCCATTTGGGATGGATCACAGTTGCAGTGATGATTTTAGGTTGGGGGGGGAGGGTTTGGTGTGTGTGGATTTAATTTTCTAACCTCCAGTTCCATGGGGACTTCGTGCAGAGAAGACAAAACTATGATTCGCCTCAGTAGCATCCCTGGTTTCAGTCCTTGTGTCTCACATCTTGTACAGTTTTGCCCAGGGATACTTTCACACAGAGTGCACAGCTGGAGCTGGCTCCCCAGAGATCCCCTCTGCACATAGACACTGAAATTGCTGGGCCACAGGGTGACGCTCTGATAGGCTCTCAACTTCCAGCACCAGAGATCTCATGTTTCTGTATCACAAGCAAAAATGGAGGATGCCATCTTCCTCCCCTGCTTATTTCTAGCTCTGTACCTATGGCACTGTCTTGGAAAGTGAGAAATACAGGAATCTGCACTGTTTCATGTTGGTACCATGGCCCACTGCTTCCCAGGTAAGGGGGAATTAACTCCTGTCCTTTATGGAAATGGCAAGGACTCTCTCCCCAGCCTCTTTTAAAAGACTGAGGCAGTTGTCAGCCTCTGCCCCAAAGGGATCCCTTTCTTCAGGTGCATGATGAAGATCTTGATGTAAGTGCCTGTGTCTAAAGGAGGATGCTCCCTCCTCTTTGAAGTTTCCTGCTAAATGATTCCGTACCCTGCCCCAAAACTTGATGTGAGGACTACTGTGAATCCTTAGGCACTGCATTCTTGCTCTCCCTGGGCATGTTTTTTAGGATTTAGGAAAATCCCTTTCATGGGTTTGGCCCAAGGTGACCATTCAGAGTCTCACATGACGCGCACAAGGTGAGGATGAGCTGGTCCCAGCGTGTGGGCACTGCTCTAACTCATGAACTGAAGCCTTCCTGTTCCCATTCACTGTGTCCTGTACTTGACTGTTCTGCTTAGGCTTTTTTTTCCCTTCTTATCACCACAGTGTTCTCCACATGCCCTGGAAAGCCTAGAGGACTGCTTCTCCTCTTCAGTGGCTCCAGGACTGCAGTTATTCTCAATGAGCAAGGCAGCAGGGACTTCTGTCAGAGTCTGTTGGTGTTGTGCTGAAGATGATGTTGCAGAGCAGGTCAGTCTTGTGCAGGTATCTCAGAAATCTGAGGGCATCCCAAATGGTTCTAGGCACCCAGATTTGTTGAGCTTCTTTCTGCACTTGGTGTCTACAACCTACTGCTGAATGTCAGCTCTAACTTTAGATGAGATCATGCACTTCACCCAGCCCAAGGGCCACATGACAGCTCTTCTATGTGTAGCACCATCCTTATCTCCTCATACCTTCACATTTCTCATACTCTTAGTGAATTAGTCCTCAATGCTGACTGTGGTTTTAATTTATTTTCCTCATGCTTGCTTTTCAAACAGGTAAAGGAAAACCTGCTATTGTCATCCTGGAATTAGAGTGAGACATTCCTGAATTTCAGTCCTGCCACTGCTATTGGTTTCTTTTGTAATATTGAGCAGGTCACTTAATCTCTATACATGTAGAGGTTGGTGGCAGCATCTATAAAATGGCAATGACAATACTCCCAAGGGTTTTAAAGAAAGTTTGTAAGAACACTAAAAAATGTAAAGCAGGATCTGACTGGTAAATTGCTATTTAGTGATGACGTTAATTGCACAGAGCTTCAAGAATGAGGAGAAAAAGCAGCATATGAGGACATAGGATTGACTGGCAGAATGAGGCAAAGGTGAACTTGTGGCTTTTGCATTGATTCATTGTAAAAACCAGAGAGGACTGAGATGCTTTGACTCATGAGGGCTCTGTGAGGACCTGGATTTCCTCTGTTCAAAATCTCCCACCACAGCCACATGGTCCAAACCCAATGAACTGAAAATACACCATTCTTCCACCTTCTGATGTCTCTTGCATAGAGGACATGGACCTGTCATACAGGTTCTGAATACATTTTTAAAAGTCCTGCTGGATCTTCATAACACTGCTTCTTGAGAGACTTCCACATTGCATTGTATCTGCTTTCTCATTACACCCTACCTTACAGAATATAATTCAGTTATATTACATATTTATATATATAATCAATTTAATCCATTTGCAGAAAGACTCCTGAGACCATAACTTAACTGCTGGACAATATATATAGCTACATATTTAGCACAGGTCTACTATGTCCATCTACTATGAAAGTTTTTCTTGTAACTGTAAAAGAATATCAAGCTTTAAAAATCATTGTCATTGTTGAAAAGAGCTTGCAGAAGATTCTCTCTGTAGTACTTCTGGTTGCATCTTCAGAATCAGCTACTTGGAGGCAATACTTAGGCACTCATTTTTGCTTCTTTTGAATGTTGAGCATGATTGTTCATTTATGTTCAGTTACGAATCCCCTTTAATATTCTTGAAAAAGATAAAGCTCAGAGAAAATAGTAACTCTCAAAAATAGTAGAAAATTTTAAGAAATGAGTGATTTTTCCATCAGTAGCATGCTGGTCAGTAAAACCATTATTTCTCACACCATCTCTGAGGAGTTAGTATTGTCATTTTTTTTTATTTATCCAGATCACCATATTCACAGAATATGTAGAATTATTTCTTTTTACACATAATACCTTTTTGGATGGATAAAAGCAAATGCATCAAAGCAGGGCTGGGCTAGACGTAGTTTGTCCAGTTCAGTAAAGTGACCTGTTAAAATCACAGCTGATTCCTGAAGCACCTTGAGGTTTGTTCTAGGAAGCTTATCTTTCTGCTGCAGCTATTTCTGCTTCCAGAAACATTGCCTACCAGATTTCTCCTTATTTCCCTGAATGTCTGCTTGGCAGTCTTTGCTGTTAGCTCTGCCTCCCACAAGCAGTTACTGCCTCGATCTTAAACTCAAAGTAAAGGAAAAAAAAATGGAGTAGAGGGAGAGAGGGGGAAGGGGGTTGTGAATGTTATAGTGTTTCTCCAAGTATCCTGAACTCTTCTTCCTCCCATGATATGGTGATTTGGCACTTAGAGAACCACTTCCACCTGCAAAGCATTACTTGTACAGGAAATGAAAGAATGTTACATAAAGAAATACGAAGGTAAGGAGTGCAGAAAAATATGGGCATCACCTTAAGTGTAAATGCTGAGCAGAAAAACACACACTTTGTTATCTTGCAGATACTTTAATTTTGCTACACTTCATTAAAGTGAAAAAATAAATCAATTCAGCAGAGTCTGGTGTCTTGCACAGAGTATCTAGTGTCTGTATGCATCAAGTGGCCCTCATCTGACAGAAATAAAGAAGTTTACAATAAAGCTGTTCACATTCAAACTACTTGTCTAGGCTCCCTTCATAGCCAGGATATGATTATAATTATAGGATGTGATTCAACTCAGTATAAAATAAATATTGTCATTGATCATGTGAATTGTGTCCCAAATGTACCTGTTTGCCTTTGCTGTGTATAAGAGGGCAGTTCCGGCACAGACATTTCTGCATTGCAGACCTCAGAGAGTTTGGTTCCTACCAACACAGCTTTTGAAGGGATAAACTCACATTGCCTTCCTGATCAACCTGAGCCCAGGCCGAGCGACCTGTCTGTCAGATGCTTCAGAAGGTTTTGGTATTATTTTATACTTCCAGACCTAAACAGTTTTGTACTATTGCTGTTGTGCTGTTAATAGTTGTTGTTATCATCTGGATACTTACACAACAGGCATCTCCATTTCAGTACTGAGTAAAGTGACCTCTCTTAATTAGTTTCCGTATTATGCTGCAAAATGTTGTGCATTCCTTTGGGCTGAGAGTCATTAAATACATACAGGCTATTATTGTTTCATTACCACTTTTTCCTCCTCGTTCACATTTTTTTTCCACAGGTTTCCTCATTTTGATATTTGTCCTGGCCACTTCTGAGCAGCTATTTTCAGTGCAGCTTCCAGCCTTGATTTTCCCTACCAATTACCATTCAGAACGGGTTGATTAGGGTATATCTCCCTGATCTTAGATGCTGATTTAATCAGAACTGTATTCTGTCCTACTGTGTTTCAGAGTGATACAATAGATGATCAGGACAGATGTGTTCTGTCCCAGTGGAGTGGCCAGATCCATTTCTGCACTTCTGCTGTTCTTTGGTGTCTGCTCATTAGGATCGTCGAGGTTTTTTTGGTGTGTATTTGCTTTTGTGGGTTTGTGTTTTGTTTTGGTTTTTTAAAAAGGGTATTTTAACACCTTTCTCTTAGAGGGTTTTTCTCATCCTTTGCTCTGTTTTTTATGGTGGAATACCAAGTATCCCATGATAACACGGGAGCAGTCAGATCTCATCTGAGCCTGACATTACATACACATGACCTACCAACCACGCAGAACGAAAGAGAAATGGTGACTTTGCATTTAAAAGATTTGTTTAAGATAATATTTCACTTGTTTTCTCAAGAGTCTGGTGATTTCCCAGTACTTAAACTTGAACACTGCTTCATTTCATCCTATTACTTTGCATTACCAATTGTTTGTGTTCATTTAATACACCCAAGAGCACTGATAGAGATTAGGACCCGGTTTTGCTAGCTCCTGCCAAGCACATGGCAAGAGAAAGTCCCCCTTTCTGAAAGTTTCCTGTTTTTCTCCTTCAGCTGTGAATGCAATTTCAGTGGAAGCTTCTTTCTGCACTGGGCAGTGCTGTTGGTGTCTGTGTCATGGGAGGTGAGTGCTGCCCACGTGGCAGGCTGGCTCCAGTTCATCCCTTCCAGCTTAGCTGGAAAATGTCTCCTTCCCTCCACCAAGGCAGCCTGTGCAGATCACATTCCCGGCCTGGCCACCCCCATTAAGTGCCCATACTGGAGGTAGGGGTGAATAGGATCCGATGCCTCCAGATAGAAATTTTGAATCCCCGGTGACCCCCTGGTGAAAGATCCAGTTGTACAATAGCCCTTCTTATTTCCTTGCCTTGGCCCATCCCAAGGGACCAATATCCCACCTGGCAGGACAGGATTAGGGAATTTTTCACTTTCTGCTGTCACTCAGCCCCTGCCTCTTTCCTCACTCTTCCTTTGTCCCCACTCATTCTCTGGACATCTGGGGCTCCTTTTCTCTTTGGCTGGCTTTGCTATAACTGTCTTCTTTGCAATTTAGGTAGCACCACTGATGGCCACAGAGATCAGTGCTAAATGGGGTGTGACAGATATTAGCTGTGTACCCTGAGGGCCTTGAAGTGCAAAGGTAATGTATCTAAAGCAAAGCAAACAAACAGAGGAGAAAACAAGATCAATCACAGACTAGGGAGGAGTGCATTGCAGTCAATAAGCTTTTAGGAATATGGGCCTTTGAAAGACTTTGCTAAGGCATTAAGAAACTTGAAGAACATGAAGTAAAGGATATTTCAGACACTTATGGAAGATGAAATATAGTTTTCCTTCCTTTTTTTTATTCTTCCTTTTGCAGCTACATTAGCAGAAGGTAGATAGTTGAGGATGGATTGCTCATTGTTGGAGCAGATGGTGATGTGAATGTTCATCCCTTCTGGAGAAGTCCACTCTGCAGCGACAGGCTGGTCCAGGAAGAGCCCAATCTCCTGTGTGTGGAAGCATCACTCTATTACCAGAGTGCTTCTAGGTCTAGGTGAAGCTTAAGTGTTCCAGGGCATGGCCATGTGTTGCTGGCAGAGAAATACATCTGTTCATCCACCATTAACACATCAGTTGATTTCTAATCAGAGCTTGTCAATGATTGTAATGTAACAGCTTTCTGTCAGCAAATGCTCATTGAAAGAAATGGAATGAATTAATGGTTGTGTACTGTGGCTGTGTCAAAATATTTGTGAAAAATCATTAAAATATTTGTTATGTAAAAGGTTGCAACATTTCAGTTTTACTTTATTATCACACTCATTTGTTTCAGAGTGAGACAGCTGAAACAAAATATGTAAGAACAGTCAAAGTGGGGTATATTTTTGGATGAAATCAAATGCTAGTGCCTTCAAGTTCCCCCTAGGATAAGAATTCTGAATTTCACCAGCTTGAATTACAATACTAGTATCCCTTCCTACATCAGCAGCTTGGCTTTCTTATCTCTGCTGAAAAGCAAAAGAGATCCAGACTTCCTAACATTGGATCTGTATATAGAGAAGAAAGAGGGCCATTTCTAAGTAGGTACTATATACTCTCTCTGCAGCACCAGGCTGCACTTGATTAGCCCAATATTGTGATCAAAATCCATCTTCCCTGCACCTTTAAATACAGCTCTAATCTAGGTATAACAGGAAGAAAGATGTCTTTGTCTAGGACATGTCTTCCCCTGCCAAATATATAAACTATCCAAACAAAATGTAGCAATTTGTCTTTCATTTAATGGTAAGTGTTTGCTCTGATATTCGTTCACTTTTCCAGAACTGTCTTGATTAAAGTGCTGTAATCGATGTTTTCATACCAAATGTGGTGATTTCGTTATTCAAAAGACACAGAGTTGGCACACATTCTGCTGCTTCTGAAATGAGGGTGTTTTATGGAAATGAAAACTTATCGCATCACTTTTGGAGGCACATAAAAAGAATTAATTGTGTTTAATGTGGAATTAACTCCAACTGAAATGCTGCTATTTTGCCTTTAGTTGAAACAAAATCATGATAGTATATGAACCACAGTAACATGCTTCTCTGTTGTTTGACAGTCACTGGCTAAAAAATTTCAATCAAAATGCAAATTAAAGACATGAAACAAAGTTCATTGCATTGACTGGATAATTCCTATTTCTACTTTTGATTTTTGAGGGCTGTCTGAATCAAGCCTTGTGTATCAAGGCAGGAGCAATGGTAAAGAAAACATCTTAATCATTTCTGCATCACTTAAAAGAAGACATTAATCTCTAGGAACAGCCTAAAATCCATGTGAGCCTGTCCATGTCAGACTTTTCTTCTTCCTGCCCGGAAGTCCTACCTGATGCCTGGATCCAGAAAAAACAGCTAGCACAAGTTTGATTTAAACCATAAACCTTTGAAATGGGATTCCTCATGTTTGTAATTTACCACGTTTTGCTATTAGGGTCCTTGTTTCTCCTCTGGCCATTATGAAGATCCAATGTTCCTCTGTGGCAGATGCTGTGCTAATGATATCATTGCCATGGTGGATAGCACTTGGGCATTTGTCATCTTTTGGAGTAAAAGGGGCCTGATTGAGTTGCTATTGCTCACTCCTGCCTTCCCCATCTTTGACCTTTACCTCCCCACAGAAGATGTATTCTCATAAACCACAGCTCTTCATAGATAGACCTGTTTGAATGGCACACCACAGCTCTTTGTCAGCCCCACCACAAGAAATAGTGTTGCCCTTGAGTATGGCCCAAATGCTGTCATGGGGCTGCTACCCTCAGAGTCACTGAGCTGACCAAATGCATTTTATTGGTGTGTGCTTTGAAGACTGATTGTGTCAAAGATTGTATAAAGAAAAACACTTCTTAAACTCTTTCAAAATGACTGTCAACTTTGAGAAGTAGGGCATCTACATTACAAACATGCATTTACTTGTGTGCCTTAGATACCAAAATCGTTAACCCATAGCCATGTCTGGTTTGAAGTCCAAAGCTAAACCATTAGCCCAGAGCTTTGTCTGAGCACAGTTTAGACTCCAGCATGCCCGGGAGCACAGTGCAGAAGTGCAGGAAGGCAGACACAACAGCTAGCATTGATGCAGAGCTCATTAGTCCTGCTGGATCCCAGACTGGTGCCATTCAAGCCATCCAGATGTCTCTGCTCTCTTCTGCCCCAGAGACCAGCAGGCCAGGTTGCTCAGGCCCTGAGCAATGAGACCAAGGCATCCTGCTCCCAGGGCCTGTGGCCCTGTGTTTGTGCTGTCATTTCTCTGCAAATGGGTTTTCATGAGGTTAACTCTGAATAGTCAGTATTGATTGTACTTCTTTACAGCCCAGCAGAGACGAGCTCTTCCTGTCTGAATCCCAGAGCTGAACTAAGGCTTCTGTTTTGCAATAGCTTGTCTATTGCCCTGACAGAGCACCTCTTTATGTCTCTCTGCCTGCCTGCTACCAAACCAAGGGGAAATGCGTCAGTGAGTTTGCATGCATAAACCCTCCACTTCGTAACACCCAGCAGTTGAATCATAGGACAAAAATCTGAACATATCCTTTTCTTTTATGACTCCATACACATTCATCTAAGGGACAGGCTATTTATCTTCAGATGGATAAGGATAAATGGATGGATAAGTCTTACTCCTTGCCATAGAAAATGTGCTCCCTTTTTGCTATCCTAACTTCTGCAGGGATAACAGGGTCACAGAATCACAGAATGGAAAGGATTGGAAGGGACCTCAAAAGATCATCTAGTCCAATCCCCCTGCCAGAGCAGGAATACCTAGATCAGGTCACACAGGAATGCATCCAGGCGGGTTTTGAATGTCTCCAGAGGAGACTCCACAACCTCTCTGGGCAGCCTGTGCCAGTGCTCTGTCACCCTCACTGTGAAGAAGTTCTTCCTCATACTTATGCAGAACCTCCTATGTTCCACTGGGCCTTTAAATAGCTGTGAACCTAAACAGGCAATTCCTCTCTCCCACTTACTAGACACTTGTTAAAGTGCTTTATTTATGGGTTTTGGACCACATTCCTAAGGCATTATCTAAACTGCACTTATTTCAGTTACCTTTTCTAACAATATATTTAATTATCTCAGTAGTATAGCACACAGAGAACCACGCAAGTCATAGAATCATAGAATCACTATGGTTGGAAAGGACCTCCAGGATCATCAAGTCCAACCTTTACCCCATCATCTCCCTAACCACTAGACCATGGCCTCAAGTACTTCATCTACTCATTTTTTGAACACCTCCACGGACGGTGACTCTACCACCTCCCTGGGCAGCCTGTTCCAATGTCTAACCACCCTCTCAGTAAAGAACTTCTCCCTAATATCCAACCTAAACTTCCCCTGACGTAACTTGAGGCCATTTCCTCTCATCCTATCATTAGTAATTTGGGAGAAGAGACCAACACCAGCCTCACTGCAACCTCCTTTTAGGTAGTTATAGAGAGCAATAAGGTCTCCTCTCAGTCTCCTCTTCTCCAGACTAAACAATCCCAGTTCCCTCAGCTGGTCTTCACAAGGCCTGTTTTCCAGACCTCTCACCAGCCTCGTTGCCCTTCTCTGGACTCGCTCCAGCACCTCGATGTCCTTCTTATCCTGTGGTGTCCAGAACTGGACACAGTACTCAAGGTGTGGTCTCACGAGTGCCGAGTACAGGGGCACGATCACCTCCCTACTCCTGCTGGTCACATCGTTTCTGATACAGGCCAGGATGCCATTGGCCTTCTTGGCCACCTGGGCACACTGCTGGCTCGTGTTCAGTTGGCTGTCAAACAACACCCCCAGGTCCTTTTCCACCAGGCAGCTTTCCAGCCACTCTTCCCCAAGCCTGTAGTGCTGCACGGGGTTGTTGTGGCCGAAGTGCATGGCCCGGCACTTACCCTTGTTAAACCTCATGCAATTGACCTCAGCCCATCAAAGGATTTATCTCAATGACTTTAAAGTGATTTTCCCACAAATCAGAGCAAAACATAGATTGTTCTGCTGCCTAAGAGGCCACAGAGAAAGTGAAAAACGTCTTTTGAACAATTTTGCATTGGCCTGGGGGAAAGGGAGAGGAGTTCCTTTGCAATAACCCTGCTTGGTCTTTTGGTGAAGCTGCCACAACCGAACCCATCAGTACTGCTACAGTCTGGAAAGGTGGGAAATCCTACCTATTTAACCTATGTATGAATATTGAAGTTGAAAGACTTGCTCCAAGTTCACAGAAGTAACCAGAGCAGGAAAACAGCTCTACTGTAGATACGGCACATCCCAAGAAAGTGTGAGTGTGTATATACAGCTGCAGTACAGCACAGTGTTGCTTCTGTCCTAAAAAGCAGGTAACTATTTTATCTCAGTGCTGCTTTGTTAATCTGATCCGTGATCCACAACAGAGCTAACCAGCTTGGATTTGTTGCCTAATACTATCCCAAAGCCAGTTCTAGCTAACAGGTCTCTCTCCTATGGTCCCCTGTGTGGTGCAGATGTACCTCAGCAGCACTTCCCACTACCACCCTCCTCTGCACCCAAAATGACAGTCCAGCCTCACCATCGTCTGTATTCCTCCTGAGCAAGCTTGTACTGCTTTGCACTCACACCTTGAAAGAGTGCATTTATGAGAATAACTAGCTTCCCAGAGTTAATGGGTCAGTGAGTGTTCTCGTTTAAGCACTCTCAATCTATCCGTTACATTTCTTAATACAGTTAGTAGAGTTATAGTCTCTCTGCTGAGACAACCAGAGAAATATGAAGCTCCCCATAACCTCTTTAATCAAGTTCTGGTGTAGTATCAGAAAGGTCCAGCAGATCCCTATGAAGCTTTTCATTTTCATTGCTCTTTCCATCTGCTTTCTGGGTATGGGCTTGAGAGAAGGATTTCTCATCTCTCCACAGAGATAGGATGGAATTAGACTGTCAATTACAGGCTTGCGTGTGCTCTGGCAATGTAATTTAGCAGGTCATCAGTCTATAATGAAGGCTTAGGTCCCTTCTGGCATTTTCATTCGAGATGGCTGAGTGCTTTGCCTCCTTTTGTTATTGCGTGATTTTTATATAATTGTTCCAACTTACACATAATTACATTAGATCTGCTATTTAAATGCCATACAGTGCTCTTCTTTATTCAAAAGCCTGCTGCTGTTATCAAACTTAAAAGAACATGTAAATGTGAGACACTTTCACAGCAATAGTAGATTTCCAGTCTAAGTTACACTTTTATATGTTACTCACTCCGTTACCTGAAACACCAAGTGCACAGTCATGTACCACTCACAGCTCTGAAATCCTGCTGCAGTGACAGTGAAGCATAAGGGTAAATACTTGACCTCTCATTTTTTTAGCGCATATTATTTATATTCAGGTAACCACTAGCTTCAAGCCGAAGACATGAGTGTCAGTGTAGTAACTTTTCTATAAGTAACCACTTTCAGGCTTGAAGGATGTTGTCTTCATTTTTGAAAGCACTTCATCTCACAAATGGTTTTGAATTGTTCTCTGCTCATAGATCTTCATGGCACAAAGACGACGCTTTAAAGCCACTGGAACATTGCTTGTATTCTCTTGAACTTGCAGACACTTGTCACTCATCTATTGCTCCAGTCTTATTTCAAGCATCACACTATTAATTTGCAGAAATAGTTTTTTCCTTGAACTGAGATTATTGCTTGTTTTCTGTTAATCATTTATTGTTCTATCTCCTTCTATTTTTTTTGTAAAAGTTATTGTGAAAGATGTGGTTTTGAGTACATATAATTTCCTTAGGCAGACAATTTCCTTCAAGTGCAGTTTCACTCTTTCGATTTCCTTGTGTGCTGCTGAGCACCAAACCAAATCAGAAAGCCAGCAAGCCAAGCAGGGTCCTATGCTTTAACATTCATCACTCTCTAAATTGCTTATCACGGACTGTGGCCCAGCCTCTGTGGGATTAGATAAAATGGTATTAAAAAGCATTCAACATGAACTATGGATGAAACACATAAGTACTTTATAATTTGTCTGTTGGAGGGAGGAGGATTAGAAGTAATGTTTCTTCTGCATGTTTTGAATGGTTGCAGTCAAACTGGGCATGCACCAAATGAATAATTTTAGACAAGGCTGATTACTGTGCAGGTTAATAAAAGTGTTTGATGTGTCTCATGCTTAGACACTATTTTCAGCTGTTTCTTATGTTGCCAGCAGTTAACCATCAGAAGTGAAGCTTTGCCTGTCTGCTGAGATGGAACTACAAACAAGTTTTGTTTCTCCTTTTGACTGGCTTACAATTTGTGTTTGAGAATATGCCATTTATTCTTCTGGTGAAAATCTGTTCAAGTGTTCCTACTTACAACTTGAAAAACAAGCTTGTATGTGCTCAAGAGGTACTTGCTACAGCTTGATTTTCCCTGTCTTGCTCTTTTCAAGAGTAGACAGAGTCTCTAAGTAGGTGTTTTTAAATGGACTTAAATGACAGTGAGTGATCAAGGACCTCTAGCACAGTGTAGGTGGAACCAGAGCTTTTGTCTTGGTTGCTCCTTCTGAACCACTGAAGCAATCTTGGCCAAACCTGCTGATCTTGCCACCCTACACTTTATGCAAGACTAAAGGATGGGGCAGCAATGTAATTTCACTTCAAAGGCTTCAATGAGCTCAGTTTGCATTGCAAATCTATGGTTCAAAATAATGCCGTCCTTTACAGTTTCTTTGATGTCTTTCTGATAGTCAGAGCAGCTAGGGGGAAGAAGCTCTTAGGCATATGGCAAATTTCTTTTTTTCTAAGAAAAGGTGGGAAAAGGATCTGTGGGAGAAGTTCCACTGCCAAAATCCTTCAAAAGTCAATGTAAGAGCCTTTAGGATTGCTCTCTGCCACTACATCAGTGTTAAGATATCTGAATAGCACCGTGATCTATCCTTATAAAGAGAAAAAAACCCCAGCATAAGTGTTTCCTTCAAGTATTACAAAAAATTATTTGAAATCCTCCACTTCCACAAAAGTAATTAACCTCTAAGTGTCCCCTTTTCCCTCCTCTCTGCCTCTAACACGTTCATCTTGCCTATCTCTAACTGAAACTCACACTGTGACCACCACTGCATTTTTCTTAGTAGAATTAATGATGTTTTACACATCTGCATTTGCAGCCAGATGACCCTCCCTGGTACAAGGGAGCAGTTTGTTTCAAAATCTCTTCAGAAGCATGTTTCAGAAATTGCACATGAGCTGCAAAGAGAACTTTGTGTGAGATAGAGAAGGAAGATCTCAGGGTTCAAGTGCTTGAAGGATAATGTATTCTCTCAAAATTAGACTCTTTATTTGATATTGAAATAGCTTTCATGTGTGACAGGAGAGAATTAGTTATCTTCCTTTAAAATTAATCAATTGCTGGTCACCTGCTGTTCTAGCTGTCATGAACTGTCCTCTATTTCAGTTTTAAAACCCACAAAACTAAACAAATCATTTTTAGACTGTTGGAGCTTAAAAAATAATAATCAAGATTAATAACCTCTTGGTTTTCCGCTGCCATGGAAGTGATGCCAGTCACTCATTGGTGCCAGATGTTACTGTTAGCCACACGTTTTTGACATGCTAGTCATTGTAGAGGGCTTCATGGATGAGGGATATCTGGGCACAGCACACAGAGCAGATTTGCCTGAAACAGTGTTCTGCCATACTTAGGCTCATATTTAGGTAAAGTCTTGAGCTCAGAGAGGCGTGAAGCAGGTAGAAGTTTGAGTGTCAGAATTCCAGGTCTGTCAGTGAATGACACGGGGACTCCCCGCTCTTTGCAGACCTGGTCTTACTGTGACCAACCTAAGGCATCTTCCTTACAGGTGCTGCTAGTATTTTCCCAGTGTCTGGGTTTGTCTGCTGTATCTTTAAATAGTAAAGAATGGCAATATAATGCCTGAATGTTCAATAGTGCTGTGCTAGTCAGACAAAACTAGTTATCTTTTATGATGCTGCCATAGAGAAGATAAAAACCACAGTTTTATATAAAGCACGTGAAAAAGAGAGGGACTTACCAGAAGGCATGTAAGAATCAACTGCTAGCCCATGAAGCACACAGTAAGTAACCTTTGTTCACCTTCCCCACAAATAACTCTGATACTCTAGTATTAAGAAAATTAGTTAATCTGGTAACTATAGAAGATTTAGATAATTGAATGCAGTTTGGAAGTGGTCAAAAATAATAGCTATGCTGTACTCTGTTGTTAGGGCTGTGCATGCTACAATTTACAGGGAAGGGTAAGCAATAAATGTACTCCTTATTTGCAGTTGGTCAGGCACAGCAAAGGATCTTTCAATCTCTACAAGAGTTGGCAAACTCCTCTGAGCATTGGGCTGTTTATGGCATTGGTGTGAGTTGCCTCTTTGGTCAGAGGCTCAGAGCACATGGTGACACCCTCCTGCTTCTCTAATGCAGATTTTTCTTAAAAACACAGCAAAGCAAACCCACAAATCAACAGGAGGCAGAGAGAAAATCAACCATGATGGAAAGAAGAAATAACGTCTTGTATCCAGATGCTCTTCAGTATGGAGGTGAAGCTGATGGCTGTGGTTATAAAACAGGTTTCCTCTCTGAAATAGGTGGTAAATATCCAGGAAGGAGAGCCCCGGGAGATTATGGACTCGCAGCCATGAGGATAGTATAGATCATTGCTTCAGTCCCGCTGTGCTTTGTCTGGATTTTCCCTTGTCCAAGCTATTTTTAAGGCCCCCAGAAGAGGAGGGGGATGATATTAGACTGTTCCCTCATTGCTCACTATCTAGGTCTAGTTTCCGCCACAGCTGATTTGGTTCATTATTTTTCAGTTTACTGCTCCTCTTGTTTACCAGACATGATTTCAGTATTGTTTCCTTGTGCTGTGTTTGGACCAATTCGTCTTAAGCCTGAGCTTCCCTCAGAACAGCAGGAGTGGCTGTGGCAGAGCTCAGCAGCGGTCGTCTGCTTGAATGTTTACCCACCTTCCCAGCAAGATTTTGAAGCTGTTCCTTAATTCTCAGCTGCTACAGAGGTGTTGTTATCAGTATCCCACCTAGAAAATAGAAAGCTAGTTTGGTTACATCTGCAGGGTGGCTGTTGGAGAGTGGCTGCATGTAGATAAAAACTCTAAGGGTAAATGCCCCAGGCAACAGGCGATCTTGCAGCCAAATTCTTTGCTGTTAGTGGCAGTCACTGGCACTGTGGGCAGTAACACAGGATGACTTCTGCAGGGCTAAGCCCTTATTTCCTCAGCACTGAAGATGCTGCTAGCAACGGAGGGGTATAATTTATCAAGTTCAAGCTCTTCCCCTTCAGCCCACGCACTTTGGCGAGCTCTGTGCATCAGCCAAGAGGGAAATCGACTCTGGTACTGTGAAAGACAGAAAAAAAAAAAAAAAAAAAAATCAATGCCATATAATTATCAGCAGTTCCAGCCCAATAGCAAGCATCCTGCACTACACCAAAGGCAAAATCATGGATTCCAATATTGGAACATTACTACCAGCTGAATATTGCACCTTTGAACTTACGTTGTCTTCGGTTTCCTGTGTTATCTCCTGTATTGTCTGTTTTAGTAAGGAGACAACAAGAAGGACATGTAGTTTGCCCTACTTTTCAGCAGTTTTTAATCAACAGCACTGCACTTCTGACAGTGGCATTGCAATAGCTGGAGCAGGCAATAGGCAGGAAAGGCCCTCCTGAGCCACAGAGCCACCTGCTGCAACCATAATGTATCAGATAGTTTAGCCCTGTCTTAGCTCTCATTAGGTTTTGTGCCCCTGCTCTGACCAAAACATTGTTTCATAACCTGCCTCCTCTAAAGACAAGAGACCTTCCCATTTCCATACTAAATGTGTGCACACTCAGTCATTTTAATGTATTGCTTAACCCACTTCCTCTTAAACCAATGCCATATATATATATATATATACACACAGAGATCTTTTCTCCACCATGTCTGTGTTTAACCTGCTTCTCATTCTCTCTGAAAGGATACATAAATCAAGTTGTTTTCCTTTTTTTCCGCCAAGGTAAACTACCTATTGCTTTGGCGACCTGAACAGTGCTACTCTGCATCCATTTAAACCTCAACTCAAATTCTTGAATATTGATGACCAGAATTTTACCCAGTTCTCCAGTCTCTTGTACAATATCCCTAACATCTTTTTATGTCCTTCCTGATGAAGAAGTAGTTAGCTCCAAGCAAGCAGCAGAAATATTTGCAATTAGTCACTATATAGATCTTTTCAGCATCATGTGATTTAATTAGTCTCCTTCAATTCTAATAATACTCTGTCTTCAGTGAAGAACTTGAAGATCTACTTTCATATTCTCTTCCATTTAATACAAATTGAGCTTCTTAGTCTTTGGGATTTTATTTTTAATGATCAGATCTTCTAAAATGTTTTCAGTAATTACGAGACCAATAAAAATATCATACAGTCTGTTGGGTGTTTTTGGCTGTTTGGTGGAGAAATCTGCCCCCCATCCCATCTAGGAGTAACTTACTCTGCTATTGCTCATCACACTTATTCTACATTCTTCATCTAGGACATTGAAGTGTTCGTTAACTATGTGATTATTAGTGAAGCTCTCTTTCTAATAACATTACCTAAATATCTATAACAGTCAGACCTTATAATGAAATTATATAGTGGTTTCTCAGCCTAGGAAAGCCTCTTTTTCATTTTTTTTCCAGTGAGATTGAGACACATACTGTTTTGCCCATGCTATTGTTTCTACCTTTACACTGCTATGCTCAGTTCCTTTGTTGATGCACCCCACTATCTTTATCTTAATCTTTGTCTTTCTGCAGACTGCTTTTCCTCGATAGATCTGCTCTAAATGTGGCTGCTATTTTACCACATGCTGTTATCCCTTATAGTGTCTCATTTCACATCCTGTTCCAATAGTTTGACCTTGCCCGGTCTGTTTGCCAGGCCCCTTGTGTTAGCATTCAACAGGGAAGCAGTTTCTTACCAGCCACACTCAGTAACCCAGCTGGGAAGCAGAGAGTCCCTTAGAAGCTTTATCAGCTACTTGACTTTGGTTCTCATTCCATATGAGCATCCTTCATCATGCTCCATCAGCTGCTGCCATATTTTTGATTAACTTACTTGTTATTCCTGAGAACTAAAACCATGCCCAATTCCCCCCTCATTATTTCTAGTCTGAAGTAATTTTTATGAGCCATGTCAGCTCTGTTTTGTAGGAATTCAAGATTTCATTCAGCAAGCTGCATCCTCTTTCTATGACTGCATCCCTGTTGCAAGTTTCTCACAAATGTTCTTAAATCTGCTTTTCTCCCTCTTTGCTTTGCAATAAAGGCATGAAACCTGGTAGGCTAAACCTGAAGGTATCCCACTGTGCAAGTAATGCAATAACAGTTTGGAGTTCAGTATGGAAGTATTAAAAAAAATTATATGATTGTCTTAAGTGCCATGTGATAAACTATAGCAAAATCCCTTTTGTGCAACAACTGCATCAGTGAAAGTTAATTTTTCCAGGAATGCCTTTTATCCAGATCATTTATTTTAGCCTCCAACCTACCAACATTCAACACAAACTTAGCTTCTCCTTGTTGAGAGAAGCTCTCCTGTTGAAAATTGTCGCTTATAAAATGACAGTCGTTTTTATTAAGGAAGAGCTGAATTTTTTGTTCACTGAAGAGCAAGCACAAAATGAAATTCTAGTTGTGCTACTTTCTTCACTTCAGTCCTGCATAAACCTGTGTCTTAGGTTGACTCCTGGCTTGGCTTACGGGCTGTGCCAATCCAAGTTTATACTGGTATGGTGGGAAAACCTTTTTGGAAGTGCCATTACTCTTTCAGTTTAGTAAACTGGAAGGGATACTCTGTTGTGGCAGTGAAAGTCATGTTCCGGGAAAAAAGGGTGCTGATGGCATTTTACATCGATGTAGAAGCATGTTATGTTGTGGAAATGCAGGCAGTGAAGACAACCAACAAAATCCCCCTGAGCTGGTCAGATGTTATTGTGCAAGGCAGCCTTGAGCCCAGACTGGCATTACCACAGAATAAATTGAGAATAATCATCAGCAATTCAAAAGAAGCAGTATCAGAGAGACACTACTGATCTGACAAGTGCTGAGCTTCTTTCTTTGGTCATCCTGAACACAGTCTTCAGTAATTTATTTATTTACCATGCTGAGGCTTCTCTTTTGGGAGTCCTTTTGTGGTTGGCTGCTTAGAAATTTCAGAGTTTCTGATTTCTGGGGTCTTCCCAGATTATGAGCCTTACTGAACTCCTGCCAAAAGCCTAGTGCAGGCAAGGTCAGGTCAGGTCATTGGCTTAATCAGAAGCAACATTCACATGAGAATTTCAGCTAAAAATCAGAAGAGGTGTAACTAAGAGGTATACACTTTTAACAAGGAGAGTGATTCATTGTTGGGAAAAAAATAGCCTTGGAAGCAGTGATTTGTGTTTGCAAATTGGCACTGCAGGTCTTTCTGGAAGATATGCTGCAGCCAAAACCAAGTTATTGGTTTCAGTACAAGGATAACTGAATGAAATCAGATGGCATATGATAGAATGGGCTACATGAAGAGACAGTCTTTTTAGTTCATTTGTCCTATATGCAGAAGAAAAAAGTCCCTAGGAACAGAAATGACTGACTTTTTCAGGAGAATAAGGGCTACTTCTAACTTCTCCTCCCACAGTCATCTGAACCTGAGATCGTTTCATGCTGCTGGCTTGGTGCCTGCTTTTGACAGAGCCCATTGGCACAGCCCTGATTCAGCGCTGAAGCTGTGTGTTTTCACTGCGGGGCTGGCTTTAGAAAATATAAGGCCTTCTGGAAAATCAGCATACGTTTTGCATGGGAGAAAAACCATGTGGCAGAGTGTGTGCATGAGAAGGAAGGCAGCGAGGAAGATCAAATTAATCGTTTTCTGTTCCTAGCAACTGGGAAATGCAATCACCTGAGTTTTTATTTTGTGGCTTTGAAATGTGCAGTAAATTTGAAATAAATTGTGAATATGTTTTAGTACGTGGTTGTGTGCAGGGGCTACAAGTAGCCCATTTTGTTTCATTGGCTTGGATTGTTTATGTCTCTGAATTTGTTATTCATGCAGGCCAGATCCCAGTAGGTGTTTCTGTTTACAATCTCTTTTTTTAGGACCATTGTGATCTCCTGTTGTTTTCTACCTTGGAAAGTGTCATATTTCATCTGTGGCAGTAAAATAAATGCATATGTTATTCAGGGCCTGGATCAGGTCTCATTGAACTGTGGAGGGACAACATCTACAAGGTGATGTTCCTTCATGTCCTTATATTTTTTGGTGGGATGGTATAGATATTTTCATTTTGGTATAATTTTTCTTTTATATTTCCTTGTCTTTCCTCTAACTTATTCTTTAAGGATTAGACTCCTGGATGGCCACCAGTAGACATCAAACTGAAAAGAGAAATCCCACAGTCCTCCATGTACTCTAGAATTCCTATCTCTTATAATTAGCAGATTTATGGCAAATGAAGAAAAGGTTAGGTGTTCACAGAAGCTAGAAGCACATATAGTTGCAAAAGTAATAGCTCTTGTCTCAATTATTTAGAGTCTTTGGCCAAAGTGGTAAAAGCTAGCTGCCCAAACTTCAGTTGCAAAATCAGCCTATGAAAGTATACTATTGAAAGCGTTGTGATTCTCAAAGTTAGAGAGTATTCTCCCACTAGGATTCAGAGTGCCTGTAGGGCTGTAAAGAATGTGAAAGATTGCTTAGGCTGAAAGCAGGGTGTTGTGCTATCTAACTTTACTGTGCCAGAACCCAGGATTGCAGTCCAGCAATATGTGTTCACTGATTATGTGCTGCACATGAGGATGCTGAGGGCACATTGATATTACATTACTTCATGGCTCTGTTTTGGAAAATGCCAGTGAGTCCTCTGCAAGACAATGGTGGGACATTGCTACTGGGAATGATGCAGTCCAAATGTTCCTTTCCACACATAGCAGGTATGAGATATAGTACTTCCAAGTATCTCCAATAACTTTACCTGCAGCTACCTTTGTGCCACACTCCATGACCTGCTGTACACACTTTTAGCATCACACTATAGGAGCTCAGCTGGGTTGCATTTTCAACATTTCAAATACTTTGCACTGCCAAAACACACGCAAAGAAGAATAATTTTGTTTGAGTGTCACCAGGGTGGACATGAAGACCAGATGAGTGCTGTGTTGGGTGGCTGTGGTCATTCTGCAGAGTACTGCATGAAGCAGTGATCCTTCTCTGGTCCTTCTTAATGAGTTTTATAGACATAGACTAAGATGTGTCAGGAGAAGAGCCAATATAGCAGCATGTTCAGCAGAACTTCCCTCATTGCAGAATACTTGGGATGGAGTTAGAGGACATCTTGGGAAGTACTCAGACAGGACCTGGGCTGAAATTGTATGCTGGTCTGGAACATGGACATCTGACCTAAAGCTTCAAGGAAGCACTTCTGCTAAATTGGTGGCCGCAGGTCTGATAGGTGACAGTATCCTTCTTTATAAGATAATGTGATGCTCATGCTCTTCCCTCAAAATGACGAGACAAGCTGGTGCTGCTTGGTTTGACTAACATGTTGAGATACCAAGCTACTAGGCTACAGCTAAAGTCCCAGGTTCAGTTCCTGCTGTGGCCTTGTAGGGTTCATAGAGAGCCCTGGGAAGGGAAGGATTGTCCTCTACATCTCCTCCAGCAGCTATGCCACTGTGCAGCAGAGACATGCTTGATGCTTAGAGCTTTTCCTTAGACCAGTCCTAAGCTGACATGGTTACTAACAGGACAAGGGAGAGTCCTGTGCTGCATGTCAAGTGACATCTAAAAGTAAACTGGAAAACTGAGACCGTGAACTTCAATCTGCAGGTGAGCTGTGCCAGTCTGGTATAGCCTGCACTGCACACACATAGGCTCCTCCTGCCTTTAGCCTCATGGAAGGAGGATGTGAGAGTGCACACTGTCCCTACCCTGTTAGCCTATAAACTTGTGTTCAAATGATAACCTCCTATGAGGTATGGCTTAGAACCACATCAGATTTTCAAGGCTGGCCAGGTGCTCTAATGCTAAATGATGGGTAGATATTGCCCAAACCATTCCCACTACTTCTGGCTTTTGTTAGAGGGAAAGTTGCACTTAATTTGTTTCAGAAGAAACCTGATGCTGGCTGTCTAGCAGGTTGTGAGAGCGATGGCCCTGTGGGACATCTGCCATGACAGGGGGTCTTGGTCTGGCTCAGTTCCTGGGCTATGTAGGCCTGGGCTCACTCCAAACATGAATTAGCACTGTAGATGCTATCAACTTTGTAAAAAATAAGACACAGTTGGAAGTTAGGTAACTGATGACCTTCGATCTGGCACTGGAATACTCAATCTCCATGAATGTACTCTAAGCACAAAAGTCCTCTTGTGCTATAATAATTCTGTGGTCACAAAAAGGAAGATTAAAACAAAAAGCCTTGCTGCCAATCCCTCTGTCTCATTGTTTTCCAGCAGGACTGAACAGCACCATGAGACAGTTCTCCCCACTGTGTTTCTTTCATGCCAGCACAGGTCTGTGCATGTGTGACTTTTGAAGATAGTGGCTCTTACTGACTTACCGAGCTAGTCTATCAGTGTCCTGACTCACTGGAATTTCACATCCTGAGTTTGATGGTTGTGTATTCTCTTGCCTAATATTTTTCACAAGGCTGTCATGACAACAAAGGGACAGTGAGATTTTATTCCAAGTCTATCTGTGTGTTATCCAGATTAAGTGATGGTTATTAAATGTAACTGCCCTTATCAAACAACTTCCAAATAGGCACCTGTAACCAGGTATTTTCTCAGCTTTACCATCTCCTTATTTTTGTCCTGTGGAAAATTGTGAAAAGGGAGTTTGTTTTAAAGGATCAAAAGTCTGTAATAATAGCTGCCTCCACCACCTGTTTTGTGACAGGGTATTTCCACCTTCTCAGTGGAGGTTACTGCTGCCAAATTACCCTTCTGTCCCATCTAGCACAGAGTCAGCCAGCAGCTCCAGCATCCCCAGCATGGTGAAACCTCAAAACAGCAGCCCTTCCTTCATGTGCTCTGCAGTGTGGATGTAAACACCTTGCCTCCTGCATGAAACTCCTCCTTGTCCCACTCGCTCCCATTGCTGTCCTAAATAACAGGAACTGCAATCAGTGAACGAAACATGGTTTAAGTATGAATGGATAAATCCCTGTAGACTCAGGTCCGAAATATACCAAAATAAAAAAGAGAGATAAGCCACTTCTGCTGCCAAGCAGTGCAGTATAATTGCCTGTGAGATTTTGCCCTTGTTCATATTTTGTTTGTGGCAATTCTGGCAGCTTATCCTTAGAAACTTCAGCGTCAGCTGCTTTATCCCCCGTATTTACATTTTATTTTCCTTTGCTTAATTTATTCTCCCTAACTTCTTACTTTTACCTTCTGTGTGGCTGAAGTAATGCCTTTCACTCTTTGATAGTTACAGCCAAGGTATTTGGTTTGGCATTAGCTACGCAAAACACTGAGCTTCAAAAGTTGTCCATTGTACTAGGAAAGTCGATCAGAAGTTTCTCTGTGAGTTATTTAAAACTGATCACAACCTTCATTTTCTCTCCTAGACGGCCTTTTTCTAGGATATAAACTTTAAATCCTAGTTCTTAACGATTTGCTATAACCATGAAATCTGGCTATTGTGGCAGTCAATTTATTTTAAGATTTCATGTTATTGGATAGGAAGCACAGGGGTGGATTATGAACTGGAAATTTCATCTTACATGCTGATGCTCCCAAGAGATTGCTTTTCTTTGTTGTATGCTTTGTTGTGTTTGAAAGGCATTTTGAAAATCCATGCACTGAAAAAATTTCCATTATCCTGGAGTAACTTGGATCCAGCAGAGGATGTAAAATATGTTGGTAACACATGAAAATTGCACCAAATTAATTAATGTTAAAGCTAACTGTAAGTCCCAAAGTATTGCTAGACAAACATCATTACAGTAATGTGAATTGAATTTATTAAGAATGTCATCACCATGGATTTCTCTGTTAAGAAAGGACACACTTGCAAAGACTGTTTATTGTTGTTATGTTTGCACACGCAAAACCAAATCTGCAACACTTGAAAAGTCAAATTGCCCTCTGGATTTATGCTCTGCCTTCCCTGCTTCCACCATAATCTGATGTAGCCAATGGTACTTTGTGCTTCAAGTACCCTGCTTTACAGGATCATGTTCAAGCAGAGCAGGGAGAGATGGAATTGACATAAAGTTAAAAGGGAAAGGAAGGACAAATTATGACACATTCAGGAAAGTCAAGGCACAATACTGATTAAAGACATGGGACTTAAGTACTGATGAAGAGAAAACAGGGGAAAGAAACACCTACTACTGAAAACAATAGAGAGAATATATGGGGTTGGTGATCAGGTAGTGAGGTGGATTGTGAACTGGCTGAAGGGAAGAAGCCAGAGAGTTGTGGTCAATGGGACAGAGTCTAGTTGGAGGCCTGTGACTAGTGGAGTCCCTCAGGGGTCGGTACTGGGACCAGTGTTGTTTAATATCTTCATCAACGACTTGGATGAGGGTACAGAATGTATCCTCAGCAAGTTTGCTGATGACACCAAACTAGGAGGAATGGCTGACACACCAGAGGGTTGTGCTGCCGTTCAACGAGACCTTGATAGGCTGGAGAGTTGGGCGGGGAGAAACTTAATGAAATTCAACAAGGGCAAGTGTAGAGTTTTGCATCTGGGGAAGAACAACCCCATGTACCAGTACAGGTTGGGGGCTGACCTGCTGGAGAGCAGTGTAGGGGAAAGGGACCTGGGGGTCCTGGTGGACAGCAGGATGACCATGAGCCAGCAATGTGCCCTTGTGGCCAAGAAGGCCAATGGCATCCTGGGGTGTATTAGAAAGGGGGTGGTTAGTAGGTCAAGAGAGGTTCTCCTTCCCCTCTATTCTGCCTTGGTGAGGCCACTTCTGGAGTATTGTGTCCAGTTCTGGGCCCCCCAGTTCAAGAAGGACAGGGAACTACTTGAGAGAGTCCAGCGCAGAGCCACAAAGATGATGAAGGGAGTGGAACATCTCCCTTATGAGGAAAGGCTGAGGGAGCTGGGTCTCTTTAGGTTGGAGAAGAGGAGGCTGAGGGGTGACCTCATTAATGTTTATAAATATGTAAAGGGTGAGTGTCATGAGGATGGAGCCAGGCTCTTCTCAGTGGCATCCAATGATAGGACAAGGGGCAATGGGTGTAAGCTGGAACATAGGAGGTTCCACATAAATGTGAGAAGAATTTCTTCACAGTGAGGGTAACAGAACACTGGAACAGGCTGCCCAGAGAGGTTGTGGAGTCTCCTTCTCTGGAGACATTCAAAACCCAACTGGACATGCTCCTGTGTGACCTGACCTAGGTGTTCCTGCTCTGGCAGGGGGATTGGACTAGATGATCTTTTGAGGTCCCTTCCAATCCCTAACATTCTGTGATTCTGTAATATAACCTCATAGGATTTTGTCTTCCCAGACAAGAAGGTCAGCAGCAGCCCAGTTAGCTGTATGCAGAGAAGGTATCTTGGCAGAGGGAATGCATGACAAGAGTGTTGCCGTATTCCCTTCTGAGCAGAGCCACAAATGTGCTTCTGAGATCTTATCAATGCAAAGCAGTGTGAGAGTATGAAAAGGGAGGAGAGTGGCATTCCCAGTCTCCTGACAATATGTGCTGTGAACAAGCAACAGATGAAGCCTCCAGCTTTTCAGGCAGGCTTGCTCACATTGCAGGCTTGTTATGTATTTGAAACTGTGGGAAAGGCTCTGATGATGAAGTTCCTAGCACCCATATGCAGCCTAAATCCTCTGAAATAGAAAGTGATGCTGAGGTACCACTAAAAATTTCCCTAGAGCACTGAATGTTTGTCCTTTTGTGGCCTCTCCTAACACTGCGTACATCCTTCACCTTGCTACATACAAGTGATTTTGCAGGGGAAGAATGGATGAAATGCCTGAACACATGGTGCTACTCGTTAAGTTTTGATATGCCACATACAACCAGGTGTCAACTAGAGCAACGTGTCTGATGGCAACTGGAATCTGTGCCCTGGTGCCAAATGGGAGCTGTGAGTTGATTGTCCAGCTAATGTTTAAAATCCAGCAGCTAGTACCTATCAACCTTGCTGCAATTGTTTCTGTAGTGCAACAGACAGTAATCAGATGAGAGTATGGAAGCTGAATCTGTCCAGAACATTTCACAAGCTGCCAAATTACAGATGACAGGTAAGTGGAAGGTAGGGACACTAAGCTCCTGCAGGCTCTCCGGCAGAGCTGCTTCCCCTACGTATGATTTGTCCCCTTTCCCATAAAAATCAGCAGTGGGACCTATGGTTTGCACTGCCTTATTTTGAGCCTGAGGAAGGGATAATTTTAGCTAACGTGTCGCTCATGTTTTGGTGGCTTTTTATTCTTATTTGTTTTACAGGTTTAAAGGTTTAGAACTTTGCTTGATTTATTGGCTGGCTTAAAATTTGTGCTTCTTTTATTTCCAAGATGAAATGTCATGGCTGATGGCTAGGAGTCTAATGAGATATCAGCTCTGAAACATCCCAAATATACTCCATAATTAAAAATAAAAACATGGTGCAGGGTGGGGAAAATGTTCTGTGAGGAAAGAGTATTGCCTCTGATGCAATTATCTTTTCCCCCTGTACAGTGTAGCAGAAAGCTGTTCCACAAGAATATTAAGGAGACAGCTACTGCCCACAAGACATCTGCTGAAGTCAAAAGTAATAACAAAAATCATTTACATTAGTGCTTTTACAGTTTAAATTAATTGTGAGACAAATAACCAGAACACCCTCTGACATGCGGCGTGCTACTTGGTGGCTGCTGAATGGGTCTGGTGGGACTTGGCCATGTTGCTGCCAGGGAGACCTGCTCTCCCAAGTGCTCAAGGGCTCACCGTCAGCATATTGCCTTGCCATGGCTGTCAAGAGGCTGTGTGTTTCTGCAGCAATTCACTTGCCTTTTTCCCTTCTGAAAATGAGCACTGCTGTGCCAAACAAAACAGAAGGAACAATTACTTTTAAGTGTATGCTGAAACCCAAATATTTTTGTGGGGAGCGAAGTGTCAGGAGTGGGACGGGCGGCAGCAGGCTGTTGTTCTGAGTAGGGATTTTCATCGTATACTTGTGATTGCCCTGGAGACTCGTGCTAGCCTGTAGGAATTCACAGCCTTCAAAAATGTTTTGTAGATTAGCTTTGGTTCAGAGCCATTCTTCATGTGCTGTGTTTGTCTTTACACAGCATGGAAATTATCTGAGAAGGGCCCAGAATCCTCCTTAGGGAGTGGAAAAGGAGGTTGTCTTGGGAAGGCAAGAAGCTGACTATAAGGACCAGAAGCTTCACCTCCCTATGTTGAAATCAAAGGGTGATAGAAAGGGAAGGGATCTGCACATGTGGTGTAGCTGCCTTGTCCTTCCCCTGTCCCTGGGGCAACTCTCTCCTATGTCAGCTCTCCTATTCTCCAGGAGATCAGACTGTGGGCAAGGGAAGGGCGAGAGTATGAAGGTGGCAGCATGAAAGTAGCATCCCCTGAAGTCTCATTTTGGTCAACATGAAAAAAATAATTATTTGATGGCCAATTTCCTGTCCCCTTGCACCATCCTGTATGTGCACATGCTGTGTATGTGTCAGACCTTGCTGTCATACTACTATATGTCACCCTGGCATCGCCCTATGGTCAGCAGAAGTAGAAGATACCTCCAGAGGAATATTCTTCTGGTCCAAGGACAGATGCTGAAGACATGTCATGGGAGTAGTGTTTACTGAAAGTTAAACTAGAGGAACTATATTCTTAATTCCTCAGAGATACAAAAGTAGGGAACTTTTATTTCTCCTTTCTACACCATGTGGTCAAAGAGCTGGGAGTTTCCCCATCAAATACCCTAGATGTTTGGAACATGTCTTTGAGTTCAGCCAATGGACATTATTTTGAGGCTATCCTTTAAGTTCTCAGACTGTGTCTCCCTGGGACATTTGGAGTGACAAAGTGTGCTAGGAGAGCAGCTCATTCTTGTCAAACTTGTAGCCTTCCCAGGTGAAGTTCTGTATTGCACAAGCTGTCCCTGTGGTGACTGTAGTTATTGCAGCAGCTCTGGTTCAGCTTGTTTAGCTTGTAGACTCATTGCTTCTGGCAGTTCTGAGCTTGAATAGATTGGAAAAGAAGTAATATTTTCAGAGGAATTTAATTTAAGTAAGAAAAAAGTGATGAAAACTCATATTTTCATTGTGTAGTCTGTACTGGTAAAACTAAATTTTAGAAAGGGGACAATAAGTGTCAAGAAAGAAAGAGAGGAAGAGAGGAAGAGGGAAGGAAGGAAGGAAGGAAGGAAGGAAGGAAAGAGAAAGAAAGAAAGAAAGAAAGAAAGAAAGAAAGAAAGAAAGAAAGAAAGAAAGAAAGAAAGAAAGAAAGAAAGAAAGAAAGAAAGAAAGAAAGAAAGAAAGAAAGAAAGAAAGAAAGAAAGAAAGGTAGATACCTTCATACCTTCACAGAGGGTTGTATTTTTACCATTTCTTTACAAGAAAGGTCTTCAAAGGCAATGTGAATATCTGTGAAGAACTGAAAAGTCAATGCAAAACAAAATAAGGAACAGCCTCTCCTGTTTCTGAATGTGCTGCTATCTCTGTCATGGTGGGGTGTGCTGGGTACTGTGGTATCAGGAATCCAGCTCCCAAGAGGTTTCACTTGGCAGCCCTGGAGCACTTTGAACATCCCTATGTATCTGCCTTGCACGGTCCAGGCTCTCTGATCCCAGTTTGCAAGGCCACATGCAAAGAGGTTCAACTGATGGTAATCAGGACAAAAAGCTGACAGCCCAGAGGCTTGCCCAGGCCATCTTTCTGGTATTCTGCATATAATAAAGTCATTCTTCAAATGGCAGCTTCACTATATGACCCATAGTTCTGAGTCCAGTAAGACAGTAGACGTGTTTAGGTGTGCTTCCCCACTCTAAAGATGATGCCTTTCCATAGACTGAAGGCTACATGTGGACTGTCATATAATGTTTGTATTAATATCCAGAGCCTCTCTGTTATGTAAGTTTTTTCCTTGATGGTCCTCAGCAGTGAGAGGTGCTGGGCACCACACTCCCTTTGCTCTCTGCTCTGATTATGGGGAAGGCACGGTGGAGTTGCCTGGGGAAAAGGCACAGAGAGACATATCTTCATCTCCTGGCTGACATTGTCTAATATGGTGTGTCCCACCTGCATGTCACTTTAATGCAGCCGCATCCAGCCATGTGTGACACCAATTTCTGCACTGTTATGACAGAACTGGCTCAGCTACTTCCTGGTCTCACATAAAAGAAAAACTGGGTCCTTATGGCTAGATCCTGCCTTTTGCAGACAGAGCCATGAAAATGAAGGGAGGAGGAAGCGTTCTCTGCAGCCTGCCAGCTGCCTCTTGTGCAATATCTCTTTACTGAATAGGAATAAATAGAACAGGGCCCAGATGGGCTACTTATGATTGACAGGTGTCAGGATGTGCATACAGCTTTGTCAGTTAGGTTGCTCCATGTCAATTGAACAACTAAATGCTTCAGGGTTCCACTTGTTTTCCCAATCTGAAATGCTTACTAAAATCAAGCTAGAAGATATAAATTTCAGTATTTGGCATTTCTAACCAGAGCTATTTTCTGTGTCACAGAAATTCAGTCAGATTGTCAGTAAATGCTCTGGTGTACAATTTGGGTTCATCTGGGTGAACAAGGATATCAGTGCGAAATGTATTCACTAACTGCATGGGTATCATTTACCATTTTTATTGCTTACACAGGTGATTCAGGAAAAAGCATTTTCAGATTTTGCAAGTCTTTCCAAAACCTATATAAACAAATATACCAATACAACTCTGACTGATGACTTATGATTGCCACTTTGAGAGTAACAACCATTGTAACATTTCATTTAGAACAAGATGTGATTTTTATAAATGCTACTCAATCCTTATTTGAAACTCTGTTTATCTCTAGCTGTACTAACAAACATGTTTTGTTAGCTGTGTTGGGTTTTTTGATATTTTTTTTTTAAAATTATCATTCATTATTTCTATCTTACGAAACGTAGTTTTCCAGGTAGATCACAGAATCACAGAATGACAGAATGTTAGGGATTGGAAAGGACCTCAAAAGATCATCTAGTCCAATCCCCCTGCCAGAGCAGGAATACCTAGATCGGGTCACACAGGAACGCATCCAGGCGGGTTTTGAATGTCTCCAGAGAAGGAGACTCCACGACCTCTCTGGGCAGCCTGTTCCAGTGCTCTGTTACCCTCACTGTGAAGAAGTTCTTCCTCATGTTTATGTGGAACCTCCTATGTTCCTGATAACAGAAATAATGTTGTTATATGTATGTGATATATCACATTATAAAGGGTGATCAGTGAATTCAGTTAAACATTTTTAAAGTCTACATAGACTCTATACAACTTCAATAAACTCATTAGGAGACACAAGTAACAGTCCACAAAGAGCCAATGGCTTTCCATGTGTACTGCATTCACAAGGACTGTTTTTTTTCCACCCCAGATGTCTGTGTTGTATTTTTCCTCTTTGCTTTTTTGTTAATTCCTTCCATGAAGCACTGTAGTTGCAAAGTTGAGTCAAAGCTCTTCTCTAGAAAGGAAGCACAGGGGTTATCTTTATAGTCTCAGAAGGTCTCCCACTGTCCATATCCTCTGGTTTTGTGAGGCTATGTGTGTTTGGTAGATTTTGCTTGTGCTCAGCAAGGTAAATAAAATGCTGGCAAGGCATCACATCTGTTGCATTAAGAACGTGTTTTTTCATCCAAGTCTCAAGGCAAAAAAATAAGTAAACATTGATTTTCTTGTATGCAGCCAGCTCATAGGGACTCCCCTGTGGAAACATGCACGTATACTTAAGGCTAGAGGATAAATGTTCTGACTCAGAGTCCTAAGAAATAAGTGGTTGTTGTTCCCACAGCAGTCAGCTGCTGCCTTACAGCGGAGACAGGCTCTGTTGCCTCCATCAGTTCCCTGCCAGACACATGTACAAACCATCTTCTGTCTCACGTCTTAGGTTTTGTTTTTCTCTAACAATTTGATTTTGCTAGTTATCTGTTTATTCTCTGGCTAGGAGGAAGCCATGGTTCCTTCACGAGGGGTGACACAGCTTGCACAATTACCAGGATATCTCATTTTACTCTCGGTGTCTTCTGCTTTCAATTCTGTACAGAAAGGTAGCAGCTTAATACACATGCTATTTATTTTGCAAAGAGAAAGAAGGATTCAGTGGACATGGGTGTGACTGAATTCTTTCACTTGATAGCACAAATCAGGCTTTATAACATCTTTGGCTAAATTTGGGTGCCATTTTCCTCTGGTATTTCTTGATAATTTTCTTCTGGCTCGAGTGTTTCTCTGAATGCCATCGTTCTCCAAAGCATTTTAGCTTTACATTGATGATCTCTCATTCATTTCAGAAACAAAGACAAGCACAATAGCTGTAGCTGTCATATTCAAACCCGAGTCAGTTATTGAAAAGACATGTATAAATCTTAAAAGATGCTCCTAATTTCTGTGCCATTCAAGAAAAGCATCATCCAAAACCTTTCCTCCTAAAAAACAAATACATGAAGTAACAACCAGCAGGGAGTTCTCTGTTCCTTATAACTACCACTGTACTCAGCTCCAAGTTGACAAAGTCTAATAATAAAGACAGGTTAATGTAATCTTGCAGTTGGGAAGCCTTTTTGCTATAATAAAAGAATAATTAGGTCAGTTCATCCTCAATATTAAATTTCTTACAAGTTTGCAGAAAGACTGAGTGAGGAGCATGCTACTAGGTCTGTTTGAACTATGAGAAAAATCATTTTAAACCAAGGTTTACCTCTCTTTCAATGAGATAACCAAAAACCCACTTGTCTATGCAGCATTTGCCTCTGGCTACTCTTCTTTGAATTATTTCCATGAGCATGTCCAATTTCACCTTTTTTCTTACATGAAAGGATAGTGATATTCAGGAGTTTCCCAACTATTTTATTTCATGGAAAGCAATTTTTTTCAACATAAACATTTTTATACCAAGATTTAACTCTAGTTGATTAAGTTTATATTTTATATGCGAAAAAAAAAACCAAACAGGATTTTATTTATTTATTAATTTATTTATTTAAAATACCAACAACCAAATCCACATATTTCAGCTTACTGAAGTGATCACCTCAGCTTACTGAATTGATCAGCTCACTCCATTTTGGTCAATAGAGTTTTTGCGTGTATTTGCATGAGATCTTGCAGTGTCTCACAAAATTTATGGACCAGGTACTTCCATGTTGTCTGAGTCCCTTAGTGGTTTTTCTTCTTGGCTGGGCTATTCCAGTCTCACTGGTGATCTAGTTTAAAGATGACTTGAAATCTTTAGGAAGAGTAGGAGACTAAGATGTCTGAATTACAGTCTGCATGCAGTTTGTTATAGCTTAAAATGGACATATAGTTGATACTGACTTGAAACAAACTGTTGAAACAATGTTTTCCCAAAGAAAATATATCTTGTTTTCACTATATGAAAATAGTGTGCTCTGAGAAGAATATACGCTATAGAATTCAGTGTAATGCTTCAATACGAAAAGCAACGGCCTAAATATCTGAATTTCCCAAGGAATGAATATTTTGATGTTTCTATTGACCCTACAAAAATGCAGGAGTTTGAAGCTCACTTGGGAGGAAAAATTCCAGGCAAAGTATATTAAAAACGCAAGTTAGCTTTTCTGAAACTATATAACTTTCATCAGCTCCACAGGGTTTTAGGTACATTTGAAAGTAAAACCACCTTTATAAGCACCAATTCTATGCTCAGAGGCCCAGAAGGAAATAACCAGTTTTGAAAGTCTTGCTTATTACACTTTAGAATGTTCCAATCATCTCATGCAAAACCACTAAACCTTCTGTGATAATGAGCCACTTTGTTACTCTGAAGATGATGAAGTTGTTTCTGAGTTACACAGTGCATGGAACTACTCAAAGCTACCATAGATCAGCCAGTTGGGATAATTTGGCTGAGTGAGTCCTGCCCTAGGAAAACCCCAAAATCTTCAGCTCCATCCTTATTCCTAAATGCACTCTAGGATGGGCTGAATACAGCATATCTGAAATGAGAATGGCAGCAGCACAGCCTGATAGGTCTTATCTGTATGTCCAGTAGTATCACACAAGACCAGTAGATGCTGTATAGTGCTAAGTTTGGAATTTGGCCTGGTTCAGCAAAGTGTAGGGAAAATGTATAGACCAAAGAACATGATGAAGATCAGGCAGGTATTTGAAAAGTTTTGCAGCAATGAAGCTTGCAATACTGTTTCCAGTCATGGTGACGTTTAACAGTGAGACGAGCTTTGCAGTAAGCAAGTGAATGCAGTTGTCATAGTGTAATTAAAAGGTAAGTTTTCCCATTAAGCTAGCAGTGATGATTAACAAACCTAAATATTTTATGGCTAATTAATCACAGATAGACAAGTTCCTCATAGAAATAATAACCCTTTAATCCTTTGCCAAAAACAAACCTCCTCAGAGATGACAAAATACTGTAAATACCTGAACTGTTACTTTTCATCTCTGTGCGCTAGTGGGAATCTAAAGCAAACTTAGCAAGCCTACTGTTTTTTTCCAGAAGACCATCAGTCAATGTCATGTGCAAGTTCACTCTTCTGAGTCTTCCAACCAGTTTTACAGGCCTGGAGTGCGGGTATATGCTGCAGAAATTCTTGCTGTGCTGCTTCATGAAAGCTGAATGCCACAGCTTTGTCATTGTCTTTAATACTGATGGTACTTGGGAAAACATATTCCAGGCAGGTGAATCATAAATTTCCGAAGTGAGCTATAACACTGTAGAAACAATAGCCTTTATCCCCCCATATTCATTTAAAAAAAAAAAAGAAAAAAGAAAAAAGAAAAAAAGGTGTTGTTTCCTGTTACTTTATACACGAAGGTTTCACATTTGTCTGGTACTAGCATGTAACTAATTAAATGTTTATCCCCTGTAGTCAGAAACTTTCCACAGGCAGTTTGATACAATTTTTGGAGAGGCGTGCAAAATCTATTTGCTTGCCAGAATACATACGAAAAGACTCACCTTCCAGTAATATGGAGGTTTGCTTTCGTCTCTTATAAGCAAAGGTGACTGCAAATAATTTCTGTTCCTTTTTCATGAAGTTTCTTTGGACAACTCACTTGTATTGTTCTTTAAAAATGCCATCCTTCAGTGGGATATGAGACTGCCTAGTGTGTAGTAGGGCAGGCAATAATTCCTCCCACATCAGCCACAGGGTAAACTGGAGGAGAGTCCTAAAGGGAAGAAGAAACCTGGCCCAACTTTTTAACTTAACTCTGACCTTTGAAACAGATCTTAATTGCACTTCTGATGACAAGCAAGATGAGTAGATTATCAGTCGAACATGTTTTGTCCCTGGTTATTCTCAATTCAACCAGCACACTAAAAAACCCAGTATGTTCTCACCCCTGTCCCATTCATAGATGCAAAGGAAATCAGTATCTTGTGGTTTTCTTCAACCAGGAGTCTCTTTGCCCACCTTTAAAGTCATTTTGTGCTATACTACAAGTCCTATATTAGCGTGATGAGCTGACAATATGCAGCATTGTAACAGTGATCCACCCCACACTAGCAGTAAACTTCCGTCTAGCACTTTCACTGAATAGAAGAGCAAGCACTCATTAGATTTGCACTAGAAACCTATTTAAGGAAAACATACCATTGCCATTAGTAGACAAAGGCAATACAACAAGTAGATCATTCCAAACCAGCAGAAGATATGAAGACTGCACTAGATGCTGCTAAGCAGTTGCTTTCTTCAAGCAGCCCTTGCTCAGTACTAGCTTGAACCAGAAACACAGGATTGCAGTGGGATGAGCATCAGTAGTGCAGATGTTGCCCAGACTCTTGCCCCCTAATCCATTCCTGGCAGGGTGAGGGAAGGCTCAAAGAGGCAGTTGAGCAGCATGAGCAGGGTGTAAATGGAAACTTTGTGAAGAGATATGTTAGACCAATACCAGATGTAGCACAGAAACAAGGTCCTTGTTACATGCAATTGCAAGCAGATACAGGCTGAGCAATGAGTGGATCGAGCACAGTCCTGGGGAGAAGGACTTGGGTGTGTTGGTGGATGATAAGATCAATATGAGCCAACAGCGTGCACTTGCAGCCCAGAAAGCCAACCGGATCCTGGGATGCATCAAAAGATGTGTGGCCAGCAGGCCGAGGGAGGTGATTCTGCCCCTCTACTCTGCCCTTGTGAGATCCCACCTGGAATACTGTGTCCACCTCTGGAGCCCCCAACACAAGAAAGATCTGGAGCTGTTGGAGCGAGTCCAGAGGAGGGCTACCAAGATGGTCAGAGGGCTGGAACACCTGTCCTATAAGGACAGGCTGAAAGAGTTAGGCTTGTTCAGCCTGGAAAAGAGAAGGCTCCAGGGAGACCTCATAGTGGCCTTCCAGTACCTGAAGGGGCCTGCAGGAAAGCTGGGGAGGGACTTCTTACAAGGGCCTGTAATGATAGGACAAGGGGTAATGGGTGGAAGCTGAGAGAAGGTAGGTTTAGACTAGATATAAGGAAGAAGTTCTTTCCCCTGAGAGTGGTGAGGCACTGGAACAGGTTGCTCAAGGAAGCTTTGGATGTTCCATCCCTGGAAGTGTTTAAAGCCAGGTTGGATGGAGCCTTGAGCAACTTGGTTTAGTGGGAGGTGTCCCTGCCATAGCAGGGGGATTGGAACTAGATGATCTTTGAGGTCCCTTCCAACCCAAACCATTCTATGATTCTCTGATTCTATGTTAAAGATGTGTATGCACCTGATGAAGTTTAGGACTTCCATCTTTGCAGCAAGAGTCATCAACCAGAAACCAGAACCAGCAGTATACAAGGGAGCTAAATACTTCAGACTCGTTGAAATTTGAATTTGTACTACATTGAAAATCCAGAGCTCTTACTGTCCAGAACTCCAAATGCCTCACTGAAAGCCTACAAATATAGCCGAGGATAAAAGAAAGCTAAACACCCAACACACAGGGGAGGCAAGGGTTGACCTTTATTTGTTTGCAACAAAGTGCTTTTGCAGAGGCAATGCAGGGAATGTGCAGGAGTGCTGCAGGACCAGTGTGCTGTGAAGCTGAGCAAATATGCACCTGGCATATGTTGTCATGTCTCCAAGGCAAGTGCTAAACTGATGCCTTGAGACGTACAGGGGCAGTACTGTCACAAAGCAGCTCATGATTCTTGTGTACCCTAACAGCAAACCAGCACTCTGGAAGTAGGAGAAGGTGCCTTATCACTACATGATGCATGGCAGATGTGTTTCAGCCCACATGGAGACAAAAATGTTGTTTGAGAAGAAAGCTACATCTTTCCACACAGCAGGAGATAAAATAAGATGTTAACAGGCTCCTTACCGTGGCTACCCAGCAACTGTAAAGGATTAGATTTTTTCTGAAAACCTTTCTGATAGCAGCACCTGCTGAGATTTGGAAATTCCTGGCTTTTAGCTCAGTCAAATGCAGACACAGCCTGTTTCTGCATCCTGATTTACAGTTGCAGTACAAAAGGGCCAATCTCACAGTCTTCAATCACGCATGTAATCCTTTTGCTGCAACTGAGTTTGAATAACTTCATAACCAATCCACAGGGGTTAAAATTTAACCTGAAATGATTGCTCAGAATAGAGAACCCTTAAAGCTTCTTTGCCTGCTAGACAAAAATGAAGGAGTCTACACAAATGAGTAGAAGATTGTACAAGTGGAGCATAGTTGCAGGATTTCAGCTGAAACTGTCCTTTGTGACTGACAATATAAAGCTTGCTTCTACAAGTGATCTTGGAGTCTCACAGCAGTGAGCTGAGGGATATATGGGTACCTGAACACTGCTTTCCAGCCTGTCTGAAGACAATTTTCCAACTCATGTTACTCAGGAGTTTGGACTACGTGATCACAGCTGTCTCTCTGGTCTTAAAAATCTAGGAAATCTGCTTCAACTAGAAAGATAATATTCTTCTGACTGTTTCTTGCATTGTAAACATGACTATATGGTCTGTATCACATGAAGTGAGAATTGTTTCTATTATGAGCATCACTTCATATTAACAATCTGATACAGGAGCCACATGAATGGTATTATAGCATCTCCATTCTTGAGGATACAGAAAAATTGACAGGAGAAGGTCCTGAGCAACCTGATGTAATTTCAGAGTTGATCTTGCTATGAGCAATGACCTCCAGGGCTCTCTCCCAACTTAAGTTATTCAGGATTTTCTGATTCTCTGTTCTAAACTATTAGGACTTTAGGTCTTGGATTAATTTGGAGGATATGTAGTCTGTTAAAACCAAAACTATTTCCTGGAATGAGGTTGCTTTGTGTATGCCTTATACCTACATCACTTGACTTGCCTCATGTTCTGGAAGGAGAGCACATCTGAAATAACAGCTAAACAGTGGCAGATTGAGAAAGGAAAAACTGAAATTCAATTCCAGGAGAAGACTAGAGTGTCTAATATTGCTAAGCAAACAAAATAACCACAGTGTTCAAGAATTTGCCTAGTAATTCTTCTGTACACAGAAAAGCTAGACTTACTACTCGTTATTTGATAGAAGGATTTCGGTTTTGTTTGTATAAACTTTTGAGCCTGAATTAAGTGATTTTTATTACGCAGGGTGAACACTCTCCCTCACCCCTCCCCCCACTGAAATGCTAAAGATCTTAATTTGTAGAGTCTTCAGTCCTCTCTCATGGGGTTAGGACTCACTGCCATGGGTAGACCTATTTAACCAGTTGAACTAGCAGTGCTTGCTCTCATCTGTGTATGAATTTCATCTCTGTCCAGGGGACTAGCAGAAAATTCACATATTCCAAGTGACTACCTGTGGTCCCAATACGTGTTACAGAAATACTAAAATAAACCTGCAAATGTCTAAGACAGACATTCTTACAGGAACACTGAGTGAAAGCTGAAAGGTCAGGATAGAGGAGACAGATGTGTGTAGTAAAACTCACACAGTTATCCAAGAATCACTACAAAGTAGTCATAATGAACTTTACCTTACTCTTCAGGGAAAGTAAGATTTTTCTGGACACCAATTCTGGTGGTGATCCTGTTAAGGTCAATTAAACCTGTGCCCATTTTTAAAAATAATTATATTTATGAGTTACCAAAATGTTCTCTAAAACTAGACTTGCTAATCATTTCAACAATTGCTTTGTAATTTAAATTTCAATTCAAAACAAATCACTGTCATGTTTTACTGCCTACGTACACTGATTTAGGCTGAATGCATTCCAGAGCTCAAGCACATACTCTGAATGTATTTAATCTGCTTTCTAATTTCACGTGATATTTTACCAGTCATGGAAAGCTTCTGGCAAATTAGAAGTCATCATCCTCCTTCTGTATTATACTACGAAAATTTTAATCCCAGTCAGCTATAAACACTTATGTTTTAGGGTCTGCATTGCTGTAGGTTATATATCACTTGCACACAAAATGAGCAGCCTGATGGCTGAATGGGGCTGAATAGAGTCACAGTGTGCTCCAGCAAACAGATTAGAAGCAAATTTACTTCTGGAGTTTTTGAGAGGGTTATAGCATGCTGAAATTGCTGCCTCTCTGTAAGGGATGATGTGATCCCTCTACAAGCATTTTCTCCCAGTTGTATTCGGCACTGCAGGGAACAAAGTGAAAATCTTATCCAGTCTTTCCCCACTTCTTGGTGCCAGAGAAAGAAAATGCTGTTTGGGCAAGTTCTTAGACAGCGTGGCTCAGATTCACAAGGACTTTCATGCCCAGTCTTCCATATTTCAGTGTGCTTGATTTCCCTGTGAATTCTCCCACTGCAAACCTGCAAAAGTGGCCAAAATCTAGCATAGAACGGGCCAGGGATATTATTGCTTTGTTTTTGCTTAGATGCTGATAGCATCACCTTGTACCAGATCATTGACAATCCCTGTTGTGTCTCTGAGCTGCCTGTGACTTGCTTCCATACCTGCCTCTGCCAGGGAAGCTGCCACCTTGCTGTTTGAGCAGCCCTAAACTGTGCTCAGCCATACACCGAGCTGTGATTGATTAATGTTACTTCTTTTTGTTAGGAAAACATAAGGTGAACTCTGACAATGTCGCCTATGAATTTCAGTTGATCCATCTTTCGAAAAGAATCCAAGATCTCAGAGGGGGATCACAGTCTGGTCCCATACTCAAGTCCACCAGGCTTTTGTGTTAATCAGAAACTGCCTCCAGTCTGTCTCTAAGTGACTCCCGAATTGCTGTCAATGCTTTGTGCATGTATTGTGAGCACGCCAGGTTTCAAGCATGGTCTGAAAGAAAGAAACATGTTTTATTGCTTCACACTAAGCTAAGCAGTGTTGTGTGTTACACTCCAGTTTCCAGACTCACATTTTCTTGGGGTACAACTCATAAATGCTGTTTTTCCTCCTTTGCTGCAAATCCTGGGTGTAATGGGTTAGAAAAGCTGAGCCTAGAGGGCCAGAAGTTTCTATTATTCTACAGAAATTTCAGACAGCATTAGGGCAGAAACCAAGTGTGTGGGAGACAGGAAGGACACAAAACTGTCTTGTCTTTTTTTTTTTTTTTTCAGTGAGAACAAAGGGAAAATTCATAAAGGCAGAAGGAACAACCTATGGAAAGATAGCCTTGCTTTAAAAGGGCTTAGTATTTTCTTTTTCTTTCTGTAGATATTTCTTAGGTAAAACTATTTTTTTTTTCACCTACATTACTACAGTTACTCAACAACAGTCCTGGACAGGTTAACTACTTTAAGTAAGTTGTTTCAGGCAATACAGTAGTGCAGGAGTGAGGAGCTGTTAACCCAGGGATATGTGAGCGCATGCACATATGTGTACATACATGCATATATATACTGTGTGGTTGTGATGACCTCCTTCATGAGGTTACAACACTTTTTCTTTCACTGGGTTGTAATTCATTTTTTGTTCAGGTCTTTAACCATTGTGCCCATTTCTAGAATTGAATGAATAGTACCACATTGAAGAAGGACTGTTAAAGAGCCTGTACCTCACATCAGGCAGGACTGGTTGAGCTCAAAAAATCTCGTGAGTTGCAAGAATTTTGCATTACTGGTTTGCATTTCTCTATCATAACATGTACCAGATGTTTGGTTTGGTTGTTTTTTTTTTTTTTCAGGAGCAGTGATTAGAACCATTTAATAAAGGGGCAGAAGGAAGCTGGGGCCACTCAAAGTGCATAGCTAAAAAACTCTACCATAATCGTTACTTATTCCCTATAGGAGAAGGATGGGAGAAACATGCTTTGGGGAAAGCAACTCATATAGCTGGGAAGCTAATTCATTCCAAATTAATCCAGGAATACCACAGAAATATCTCTGTTGCTGATTGCTCTGCATAGATGCCATTCTTGATTTGTGAATACGCAGCACCAGGGACTGGGAAAGTGGCTCATATTGACTCCTACATTCCTTCATGGGTTATTCATAAATAAGTGGTGCCATCTAATTCTGGCTAACAAAAATGGTTTATGTAAAATTAATAGAAGCAAAACCCAGAAGGATCTTTCTGCATTAAGAATCTGTCCCTCAAAAGCAGTCGTCTGATTAAGCTTAAAAAGACATGTTCCTGTCTGCTCAGGGTACCTGCTAAGGGAAAGTGCTGTGCACCCACAAGTATGACGTACTAACCTTTCATTCTTTGTTACTGAGGATGGAAGAAACAGTACTCCAAGCAATGAGATTCAGAACATTTTTCCCACTGTCTGTATGCAATATATCAGCTACTGAGACATTACAACATTTGTTTCTTTTTACATTTATGTGATTTACAAGAAACATTAAACCACCCAGAATCCCAATGAGCTCTGTCTTATATTAGTAATACAGACATCCAGTGCACCTCTTGAGCAAAGCTGAGGAAAAGCAGTCGGGGTGAATCACACTTTGTGTAATACTAAAACTGGCAAATGTCCAGGACAAAGGGAATGGAATTCAAAAGTGTAGACCTCATGGGAGAATCATCTTTACAGCACCTCTCACTTTTGAAAAAGAACTCAGATCAAAGCAAGATACCTGCTCCAGATACAGATAGTCCACTGATTATAAAGGGATCCTAACAAGACCAACCTCTGATGCTAGCCTTTAAGACTACTTCCATGACCAATTAAGACTTGTTTACAAAGAAAAGAGCCCCAAACCCAAAGACTGGAAAAGGTCCATTAGAGGATGCTGAGGGCAGGGATCAGACATCTCTCTGGGGTGTGGGAGCCCTTGTTTTCTGTCAAATCAGAGAGAGAAAGGACACAAACATAGGTCCTTCACACCCTGAAGAGGTGCCTTCAGCACTGAATGAGGGGGGGATCCTCTCTTCTGTAGTTTTATGAACAGAAGTCATGTCCTATCCCTAACCTTGTACACCACTTTCACTAAAATGCTTGGGAAGATGAATACAACACAACTTAAAATTCTTTTTCCCTTCAATTTCACTTAAAAACTCCAAGAAAGTTTGTTTGTGAGCTAACACATGCACACACACACAGAGAAATTATTCTTTTCATTCTGCAGTTGGGATGAAAGACAAATTATTGAGACAGATATCATACAGATCATTTCCACAGCTCATCAAGCTGTGGTTTCTACAAAGCATGTGGACTAATCGCAGCTGAGGCAACTAAAGGGCTTGAATGGCTGACACCTGAAGAAGACATCCTAGGTACCATTGTCGTTAATTCTTTACCAGGCTGAACCTGAGTGAATTTCACAACCTGAGAGGGTTCCATCTGGTCTCCCTGGCCCTGTGTTACTAAGAAACTTGGTGAACTACATGAACAGGAATGGTATTTATAGATGAGTTCATCTATTGATGGACAAAGGCAAAGGAAGAGCCTTACCAGGATGTGTTTCTGAAGGTCCCACCTTCCCTTCACTGAGACATCACAGTGACAAGCACAAATTCCCTTTTAATCACAGTGACTGCAGTCTGTGGTGGGCAGCTGTAAATTCTTGATCTGTCTTATAAGAACACACCAAAACCACTGCCCCACTGAGTGATTGCTGAAGTCAGTCAATGACATCAGCACTAGTGTCTGCAGAAGCATGTTTTGGGGGAAATGCTGTAGTTTGTAGCCCAGCTGACTGAGCGATATGTGCTTACACTGCTCTCTCCTGAGCTTCAGACAAGCACTTGCCGATAAAACCCTGTTCAGTGCCAGGGTACTGCAAATCTGACTGCTGGTGCTCAGGGTCAGCCCAGAGACAGCACAAAGCAGGGTTCCCCTCTTCACTCTGGCTGCTGTGGGGGGAGTCCTCCAGATGGAGGGGCCATGGCCAGGGCTGACCCCCATTCTGTGGGAGCTGCTTTCAGCTGAGCCTCTCCCATTTAGTCCCTGTCTGGTTCCACAGTGTTGGGCTGTGGAGCGCTTTGTGTGCTTCCAGTTCGTATGGGGAACAGTGACATCAGTGAGTGCCCAGCCCGTGCTACCACCTGGTGAGCACAGAAATGGTGAGCTGTAGAAATGGAAGCTTATTTTTTGGGAAGGTGGGGAAAGTCGAAGGGAAAATTGCATGATGTCATACATTTGAATAAAAGCATAATATTTACAGATAATAGAATTTAAAATAGTGCCATGTTAGCAATAAGAGAACACACTAACCACTCCTCTTGATGAATTACGTGTTTTATCTACTTTTTCAGTGCATGTATATGTAACTATGGACCATACCCTGAGTGCTAAAAAAAGAAGTCTAAATGAAATAGTTTCCTAATTAATTCCATTCACTAATGATATATTACTGGGAAAAAAATTTAGACTCATCAACCTTTTCACTCATCACTTGAATAATCTCTCTTTATTAGGCAAGGTCTGAAGAAAGAAACAACCCATTTGCTGAGCCCCAGTGTATAAACTGAGAACTGCTGTGACTCTGAGGAAGAGTTGAATTCCCTATGAAAGGCCATTACATCCTGGTGTCCATGTATGCAAATAAAGCGAACAAAGGCAAAAGCAGCTCATCTTTCCCAGCAGCACAGTCACATGACAATGCATCTTAGAGACCTTATCTACAACTAGAAAACTACCTATTGTTTGATGCTGTCAGTATGAAGAGCACTAGAAGTAACTATAGTTAATGATGGAGAGGCATAGCGAAGGCGTAGCCATATCCATTAATGTTTCAGAAACTGCTTTTAGGCCCATTTCAAACCATTTCTCTGATGACATCTTCCAGAACGATATAAAACTCAATCTGTTCTGATTTAAACTTCCACGATGGTGTTCTGCACCATAACTCCCATAATTGTTGTCTCTAGAGGCTAATTTTCCAAGGCTTCAGGACAGGAGCTGTACAAACAACTGATTTTTTCAACTCTTCAGGTAACCTTAAAAACTGAGATTTAAATGAGTTACAGCCTCTGTCAAATGTCAGCTTTTCATTTTTTATTTTTTTTCTGTTTAAACAATAGATAAAATAATTGCGGTGTAAAATCAACTCCAGGATTCAAATCTTGCAGTCTTTTCCTTGGGTTTTGGGATTTTAATTTGTTGAAAAAGCTTTAAGATTAAATTTTTCTTGTTTTCATCTGTATCTTTCCCTCCTGGGAATGAAACTGCTTGCTGGGTTTTACTCCTAAGTGCAAGTATCTGTGTCCCCCAAACCCTTATCCCTTTGCCGTAGTTGCATTTTCAGATTTGAGAAATACTTTCCTCTTTTTGCCCCGCCAAGCTGCCTGTCCTCTTCAGTGTGTCCAGAAAACCATCACATAAGGCTCTGGTTCTCTCAGTAGTTTAAATCTAATTAGGATCTCCTAGTTTTGTCCTCTAAGCATGTCTCAATTTAGATTAGTCAGGAGCAAACTATTTGAAACCAGTGTACTTAATGTACTAAGGGAACATTGGTATGACACAGAGAGGACAACCTTTCTAAAAAAGGAAATTGCTGATCATTCATTGCCAAAAAAGGAGAGGTTCCTTGAAGACTTTCATGAAGACTGAGATAACACCAGTGTTTCCATAATGTGTTTTTGCTTGTTACTTGGATGGTAGAGCAGAGAATACAAAGATTAAGCTGGCCTATAAAACAAGTTGTGAGAGACTATGAGACAGGCTCAGACTTCAAAAAAACCTTGTCACATTGGAGAAGTGGTCTGTGAAAAAAAAAAGAAGATATAATTTAACAAGGACAGGTGCAAGATACCATACAGGCAGAATCAGTTAAGTAAATACAGAATGGGGGACAACTGAGTGGGTCAAAGGATGTTTTACATCATCTCATATGTGACCTTTTAATGACACTGTACTCATGGAAAAATCACATACACAGATGTGAGTATGCAAGGGGTGAGCAGGAGGAGTTGGTATTAGTCATTGTGTTTCTATTGGATTCAAAGTCTGTAATTCCAGCAACAGTAAGATGCTGACACTTCAGCTGGATTGCAGACAGCACCAACTTTCAGCACTGATGAAGCAATATAGCAGGAAATGCTGCAACTTTTGGACTGACAGAGGTAGTAGTTATTTTGGTTCCCGTAGATTTCCATGGGGAATGAAACGTCACCACATTACTTTTATGGATTTCAAACCAAGTGAAAGGAAGCTTGCCAGCCACCAGCATGCAGGGGAACTTGCAGTACATATTGCTGCAAAGCTTATTCCCCTGCCTCGTGATTGTGAAAGAGATCAACTCATGCAGCAGTGACTCTGTCCTCACTGGTGGCTGTGGGACTGTGGAGGACTGGACATGCACCACGTCATCTGCCCCTGCCCCTGGGAGGAAATGCCTATCAGTGGAGGAGCAGAACAGATAACTGTATTTGTAACATCTGGAACCAGATGAGTTTAGCTACAGCTGCCGTAATATACTATTACACAACCTTTATGAGAGGGAGACACCTTCTCTGTGGTAGTAGACAGTACCACATCTTCCAAAATGCAGCTCCGCATACTGGCTTTTCTACCGACTTCATTCAGCAGTAACCTTCACTTTGTAAAGCCCAGTGGCTTACTTTGTGGCTGCAATGACACAATGGATGCCACCCTTTGTCCCCAGATGTCCACCAACCTAAGCAACTGGCTACATAGCCTAGACGTGAAGCCAGATTTGTTGGCTACTCTAAACTGCTCTCTGAAATTCTTGGTGTCCAGTGCTAGCATAGCTTGTCGCTGTGCAGAAATGCTGCCTGAATCCTTTACTGACAGATATATACCCAACATGGGGAATACTGCAGTCAAAGCTGATAACATTGAACAAGTAGAAACTCCCGAGAGCAATAGACTTCATTTACTGACAATAGACTGCATGATAAAATACAGCAGCAATAATGAAACACAAGGAATGCAAAGAAGGAGACAACAGCTAGTTAAAGGTACCAGTGAGAAAATGGCAAAGGGAGTTATGCTGTATGTCTGTGGCAAGAGATTCCAGCAGTATCCAGGGGTCCTAGGAAAATATGACATATGCTAAATAACGAGCAATAGGTCAATGAAATGAACAAATCCCATAACATTTAGATATCTGCCAGACTTGCCTAAGTCTTTTGAAGACTTTCTCAGTATCTTTCCCCTTACTCTGACCTACTACCTGATGCTCTCCACTACAAGAACATATGCAGGAAGCCACAGGGTGCACATTGGATAATTTCCAGAGGAAGAATTTACTCATCTTTTCTCATCCTTGCTCAAAAGGTCTCCTGGGAAGACTGGTGACACAGTAAAGTTTCCTGTCCTTGTAGGAAAACCTATATAAAGTATATCTAAAGACTGAAAGCGGCTGGATCAAGGCAGTCCTAGTTGAAAGGGCAGCCAGAATTGCAGGCTCTTGTGCCTGGGACTTCTCTTTTCCAGGTCACACAAGGATAGACAGAGGGTTTTTCTGCTGCTGCCTCAGCAGAAATGACTCAATTCAGGGACTCTGCATACTTAGTTGAATGACCACAGGTCTGGAAATAACACTTAGTTAAATAAAAAAATAGCAAAGGAAGTTTGCAGGTGTTAGCAAGTAGTGTTTGTTGAGGAACAGGTGTGTAGAAGCAAAATTTTTGGACAAATACTTTCCAGATGCTGCAGCTTTTGCATTTCTGTCATGTGAGAGAGAGCACCGATCTATGTTAGTGTTTGTTTTCATCCAGCAAAGACTCAGTGCTGTGCTGCCTAAAGCTGGGTGAAGAAGAAGGAGCCATTGCTAGAAGTTTTTTCAGCTGGTGCATTCAAGTGTCTCGGTAAAATGAGTGCAGGCCTGACAGTTGGAAGCGTCGCAGAGGCTGTCAGGTGGGAGCCTGGCAGTGCTCCCACTAATTAAAGCAGTCAGTCATTTTCAGCAGAACTCGCTGCCATTAATGTTTTGCACACAACCCCCCTCTTCCCCTCGCTGCAGTGTGACACACAGCCTGCCTTCGGTGAGGCAATGCTCTTCCTCTTCACCTTCATTTTCCTTGGGAGAATTGTTTGTAGAAGGTGAGGATTCTTTCAACCTCTATGTTTTCAGAGGAAGGAACAAGTTGTTTGGTAGTGCTGCCTGACAGCTGTTTCCCCTGAGGGGAAGGTATCCAGAGCACCCCTCAGAAAGGCAGCTCACACTGGAGGCAGAATTTCAGTGCCAATGCAAAATGTTAGACCCATGTCATTGCTCTTCTGGACCTGAAACTTGGGTGTTTGCGGACTGATGGCATCCACACACTGAAAGAGGCAAATCAGCATTTTGCAACTCAGACTTATACCAGTCTTGGCTGATAAGTGATTTTTGGAACACCACTTGCAGTAATGAAAATCAGAGTGAAGTTCAGGCTTTAGCTGATGACAAGGCTCTCACTTCACCAGAGACAGGCTTATGTCCTGAGGGGAACATGATAAAGGGAATAAACACAGACATGTAAGCTGATACATGCTCTTATTTGAAAGACATTTTTTCTACATTTTTTTTTTAAGTGGATATTTAAAAGAAATTGGCAATTACCCAGCATCACAGTAAATGAGGTTGCATGCCCACTGACTGCAGAAATATGTTATTAGCCCAGTGGCAAAAGGCAGCCAAGCCATGAAGTAATGGAGCACACAAAGAGCTAAGTGAAAAGGGCAGAATGGCAGTTGCAGAGATTTTAGCTGCACAATGACAGGGTGAGGTATGTGAACTAGAGCAAATAGAGCTAGAGGATATGTTTGTGGGGCTATTATGTTTAATGCAAAGCAAAATATCCAATGACAAGGAAGGAAGTTACACTTCAATGCAATAGAAGATGATTCAGTCAGTAACAAAGGTCAGATGAGGAGAATCTGGGAAAAGCTATTGAGACAGATGCCTACATGATGTCTTTTATCAAGTTCTTGGATGTCTCTGAACAAAAAAATGAAGAAAAAGGAGCACCTCCTTTTGGAATATGTGGTTTGAAAGGTTACTTGGACTAGTTTAAAGCTGACTATTAAGAGGAAAAAAAATGACACTTTCTGTGACATTTAAGCCTTTAATGAGTATAAGGCAAGTTCAGCATAATGACTCTATCTGATGAAGGTAGCAAGTCTAGATCTAGAGTTCATCCCAGCCATCTAAGTTGTCTAAAGCACAATTTGTCCAGATGACATTAGAATTTTAAGATTGATTAATAGCACCCAGACTGGAGTGTCCACAGGCACTGCTGGATTAGACCTCCAAAGACAAGAGACCCTGGCACACCCGAGTTATCCTCTGTGGGGAAGTCAGAAATAATGTTCAAAAATGAACATGTGGAGCTTTAACACTTGCTTTCTTGTCAGCATTGAGTGATGTTCCTGCATCTGCCTCATAAGTAAGAAAAATGCTCCATAGAAGCATGAGGTATGAAGATAAAACTAAATGAAGGAAATGCAGTGTACATTTAGTCTCTATTACAACTCTTTTCCAAGGCCTGATGTCAGTTAACTTCATACAAATCTTTCACCCAACGGTACCATCAAACCATATGGGGCAAAATACATGCCACTTCTAAAATGTTTTTTCTAGCTGGCTTCCTTATCTTTTCAAACCTTTCGCATTTTATGTAGTGTCTGATTTAGAAGTCAGGACCAAGCACTTCAAGATTTCTTTGTCCTTCTCCTTAATGTTTTGTATAAAATAGGAAACTTGACTCCTTTATCAAACTATGTCCACTTCATCTTATTCCAGCCTTTGGGTGAAGGTTGTCCAGCTCTACCAGGTGCTGCAGAAAAAGGACAGCTCTGGCAGCCATAACATTAGAATTTGTGCTTGAATGACAATGCCAGCATTTGATGTTCATCTATTGCATGGACATATACCTATAGAAAAACGAGGCATTGTTTTTCTCTAGAGAGGGAAACTGGAGATACAGGAATTGTCAAGGACTAAAAACTTTAGAGGGCCCAAGATCAAGGGCTCACTTTTTGTTGTATATTACACCCACAGTTTTGCATCTACAGAGTGAAATATTAGTGTTGTTTTCTCTCATCACCTGAATCACATTGTAGTGATGTTACCAGCCATACAAAACCCCCAAATGTCTCCATAGCTGGGGTGTATGGGAAAATTTGGGGTGCAAAGGAAAACAAAATGGGGCCATCCTCTTTGTGATCTCTCTGCAGATACTTCCATTTAAAGGAACAAGTAACAGATGCCAGGTCAGGATGGTTTGGTTCCAGCTCTCCCAATCTGAATATCAGTGACTACTACTATAGTAATTCACTACTGAATAAAGGCTGCTTGGCAAACTTCTGGAAGTCACTCCATCTTTCTGAGCTCTAGCTTTCACAGAATAACAGAATGGTAGGGGTTGGAAGGGACCTCTGAAGATCATCTAGTCCAACCCCCTGCTAGCTTTGCCATCTCTGAAGGAACCATGTTTTTACAGAATGTTTTTATTTACTGTAAATGAGTCAGGAGATAGAAAAGTCCACATTAGAACAGATGAGATCTTTGATGTGAGGACTTGCTGGTACTATACTAAACTTGTCCAACATTTCTCTTTCTAAGGGTAGGATCCACATGGAGTAGACACTCTAAAGTTCCATTGTAGTGGGAAAGAAGAAGATTAATTTAGGATGCCAGTCACATCATCCTATTAAAGACATCTACAATGGACCAGATAAATCCAACCTTTAAAATGCTGATGATAGCTATGAAGGCAATTTAGGGTGACTAGCTCAGACACAGACATAACAGGTTGAGAGAGCAGAGTTACTCTCAAATTGACACCTTCAGGAAAATACTCAACAGCTTTGTGGACTTCACATCAAAGAATCCTTCCAGTTTCTGCCAGAATTCAAGACTAGATGTATCTGACAAGCTAGAAATTAACCATCAAAAATAAAATAAGGTTCAGGCTCAGGATTAGAACAGTGCAAAAATTCAGTGCCAGATAATAAAAGAAGCACCTGGATAAAGATATCTTTTGAGTCATAGATGCAGTGAGGAGAAAATGGTGGATGAGGATGGCAATGAGAGAGAAATGGGTTGAATGAAGAAGTTAAATGTGGTCTTGACCACCTCCTTACTGTGGAAGTCAGCAGTGGGACTTCAAATTCAGTAAACAAGCAACCTTGAGAGACTGTTGGGATGGGACCCAGTGAAATCCCAAGGGGCAGAATCACAGGTTGAAATATGTGAAAATAAATGGTGCCTAGTTTACAAAAAGAGGCCCCAGTTTGAAAGGGATTGACAACCTGTCAGAGGCTGTAGAGCGTCAGCACTGGAGCAAACTGGGGGCAGGAGGGATGCAGCAGAAGAAGGAAAGATCAGCAAACTCAGTGAACAGGCAAACTGCAAATATTTGGCAGTAAGGGCAGAATTGATGAGGACCAAAACAGGGTCTATGTTTTGGACTTCACAAAGTCAGCTGCATGGCTCAGTGAGTTCAAGAGGCAAGAGGAACAGGAGTATTCCTAGATCTGAAGTTGTATCTCCAAATCCTATTTAAAGCTCAGGACATAAAACTGCACTTTTTCAAGCTTCAGGGAGAACACCCTGAATGAAGACTGAATTAACATAAGGGATTCTCAGCTCCTCCAGCAGCACCTAATTTCCTGACCCAGGGCTAAACAGAATAAATAAACCTGTGCAATAGCCACATCATGTACAGCTTGAATTGTCATCCTTCAGTCCCTTCGCTACTCCAGCAAAGTAAAAGTTTCACAGTTTCTCCAGAAAGATTGCATTCCATTCAACATGCTTGTCATGGAGGCAGGAAGGCAGCCCTGCATGTCAAAAAGCAATCTAGTTCTATTAAATAAATGCATTTATAATTTTGTTTTATCCTGGCTGTGCCAGGTGCCCCTATTCATGGCTTCATACAGTGTCCTGAGTCTCTCATCTCAGTATCTCTTGTTTATCATTTCTTTTTCACATCCTATGCATTATGATTTTCATGATGCATAAATCTCACATCTGTCCCAACAAGCACCAAAGAATTGTTTGACTTATTAGATGAATGAGGTATACCAGATAACACCCTAGAATACAGCCTTGTATAACTTGTTGAGGGCATTAAGGTCAATACTTAAGCACAGCTTGAAACTTGCTGAAGCATATTTTTAAGGCTTTCCTGACCAAGGGCTATATTTCTCAATCTGCAAGTCATTATTTTAAATAGTAAATAACTAAAGCCAACAGGAAGGAAGAGTCCCGTGAAGCAGAAAACATTCTAGAAGTTGACTTCTGTCTAAACTGCTGTCTTTTCATATCTGCCTGTGCTTTTTAATACGTATAATTGCACTACTGGTTTTGGAAGTTACACACCCTTCTGTTTTAAAAGCTTTCAGTGCACATTTGACCAGTAGAAAACCAGTACAACAATACAGTTGTGTTCAGGGAGGTATTTTCTAGTTCTGAGTTTTAGCCTTTGCTTGCATAACATTGCTTGCTTGTTTTGTTCCCCTCGTCTGTATGGACGGTTTCATTTGTCTTACTCTGTAAGATGTAAGATGCATGATGTGTGTCCCTGCTGAACTGTCTCCCCTTTCTCTAACCAGTCATATCACTCTTGTTTACTGTCACTGCTACAGCAAATGAGAGTTCCCGGTGACCTCAGAAATTTTTCCTCAGTGCTTTGCAGGCGTGAAGAGACAGTGGGAATAGCAGAGGCATTAAAGTTATGGCCAAAGGACTGCTTTCTACCTTTCTGAGTTTCTGCTCCCAGCAACGACCCACTGAGAACCCCCATGCCTCTTCCTTTTACACCCAAGCAGGCCACAAAGTCAACAACAGGCAGCATAATATTCTGGTTTATATTGGGTAAGTAGGATTTGGAATACGGACAATGAAATTTAGGACAGACAAACAAGAAACAAATTGGCAAAAACAACAATAAAAAACCAGCCAAAGGCTGAAACAATGGGCAACATCTGCACAAGGAAAAATATCACTATAGCTATTCAGTCAGGAAAGAAAAGCTGGTAGAAAAGCAAGCTTATGCCCCATCAGGGTCCCAGAACAAGCTCAAAGCAGTTCTTTCTGTTTCTTAAGACCTGTGAATACCACCTGGGGACAAAGAGAGGTGCTAAGCTATGAGTCAGGCAGGATCAATAGGATGTGACAGACCTTTTCGTGGCCTTCAACAAGTTTCTCATCACCTCTTCAAACAGTACCAATAATAAGAGTGGGTCTGCTAGGAGCAGCAAGCATGGTGACATTGCTCAGGCTCCTGTGTTTAAATCCCACAAAGCAAACCTGGATATTTTAAAGCTTCTTCTTTTTTTTGAGGGTGCGGAGTGGGGTTGGGGGGTGGGGAGGTGTGTGTTTACTTCAGCTCCAGTGCACTCTCTTCAGGTTCTCTGGCATGTTTGCAAACTGTCAAGACCCCTACCTTAGCCTTTAACTTCATTCTTGGGTCCCACTGCCCTAATAGAGGGTCAAAGCACAAAGCACTGAAAGGTTTTTTGTTCCATCATTCTGTATTTTAGGTGGTGAAAGATATCTGCAGGTGGGAATTTGGGGTTTGTTTGGGTGCTAGACTGTTTGCTGAGAGGATCCTGCTGGCGGGTTCTCTAAATGTGAATTAATTGGAAGGATATGAACTGCTACCATGTTTGGAAATCCAAGCAGTTAGATCCTGTTGTGGCTTACTGATAAAAGGCAGCTGAAGGAGGACAGGGAAAGGGTCAAGACAGGAAAGGGCAATCATTGTTTAGGTAACAAGAAAGTCTGGGGGACAGCTCTTGGGTTACTGTGGCTTGGAGAAACTGAAGCAGCAAGGGGGCTAATCAGCCAAGCTCATTAGTGGAGGAAAACAGAAAGACAAAAAGTGTGCCTGCTGCTAGGAAAGACTTCAGAGAGAAGAATCTAGAGAGCCTGGAAAATGTCATGGTGGTACTGCTACAGTTAGCTCCCTCCCTGCCTGCCTGCCTGCAGCTGTGGGGAACCTGTCCAGAGGAGTATGCCCAGGCTGCAAGCATCTGCTAAAGCTCTGGTCTTGGTTTACTGAGACCACGGCCAGCACAGTCCCATTGGAGGAAGACGTGTGTGTGTGGGTGTACTGTGATACAAAAGACTGGGATGTTCCTCTGTGCAGTAGGAGGGCATGCTGGTCCAGGTGCAGGTCGACCAAGGACACCGAGACTGAATTCAGAAGGAGCTTACTGAGCTACTGCATGGTGAGTTAGAGGTGAAAGGGCTGCCAGCAATGCTGGCTGGCAATGCCCCCTATCTGGCTAGGTCAAGAGCTGCAACGGAAGTAGAACCATATATATAACCTGAAGACTAAAAAAGAAGAGGCAAAGACTGTTGTGCAAAGGTTTCCTTCTGACCTGAGTGATTGCTCTGGGAGGCAGTTAGAGGACTGCCAAAGCTCAGTGTGGGGTGGTGCTCAATAAATAATGTTTAATCAGGATACAGCTGAGGTGCATGAAAAAACTCTGACAAAAAGGCAGAAAAAGGCCATGAAAAAAGACTGCAAATTAGGTCTGGATGTGGGTAGAAACACAAGCAAGGCCATAATCTTAAAACAACAGGAGTCTATCGCCATGGCTAAATCTAAAATTGGTGAAGTACTAAATATTAGACATATTTGGGTAAGATCATGAGGAATGAACAGGGTCAATGCATGTTTTAGTATATAGTAATGTGCTTGACTGATGGATAGGACCCTGGATATGCCAGGAGGGCTGTCTGTGGATAACTGTAAAGACTAGCTGTAATAAGTCCTAAGCCTGGAGCACTGGTGGGGAAAGATATTTCTTCCTCAGGAAGGAGTTGCAGAGGAAATAGAGGGAGAAACTGTTGCATTGAACATCACGAGTGAAATCCAAGGGAGAAAAGCAGGCTTGCTAAGGGTTCAGAATGACAAGAGAGTGAAAGTACCAGTTGCAGTGAGGTGCAGTGCAGTTGCAGTTTGGCAGAGCGATTTCCCTCTTCTCCCCCTGTCTCTCTTCTGTACCCCCAAAGTCCTCTTCTGCCAACACAACATCTCTTAGTCATTCTCTTTGCTTTCTGCCTGCACTAAGGAGTGTGGTACCAAGGGTATGGATGAACATAGGGCTGGGGTAAAAAATGGTGGCATGTCAATGTTTGCATATCACTATGGGTCAAGAGAGATGGGGAAAAGTATTTGAAGAATAGGAAATCATGGGAAAAGAAAAAAAAAACCCTACAACATTGAAGGGATGAGCATGAGAGAAAACAGCACACAGAAGAGTGTGAGGAGGGAAAGTTAATGAAAGAGCCCGAGGGAATGGAAATAGCTTGGAGGGGATTGAGTGGAAATGGGAAAGTACAGAAGGTGAGAAGCGAAGAAGGAAGGCAACAGAGACAAAGAACTATACTGCTGTCTGGAAAATGGGTTTGAAAGAAATGAGGAGCAGAGGGAACATGAAACACAGATGCAAAACCAATCAAATAGTATGAAAGCTGAGGAATGAAATAGACATGGGCAACTTTTCAGGTATTTGTTAGCTTCTGCTAAATAGTCTGAAGTCCCGCAAAAGAGACTGTATAAATCTCAGTGCACTTTATAGGTGTGTGAGTATGGTGGTGTTACCCTATTTTTACTTCTCATTTCCAGTTTTACCGTCTGTGGTATCATACTCCTTATGTCATGCTTACATGGTAACAGGTAACAAAATTCTATATCTAATTAGGAGATTTTGTATTTCATATTTTGCTAAAATAACTTTCTCCTTAGAAGTGCTTGTTTCACTCAGTTGGTAAACAAAGTCTGGATGACCAATGCTGTAGAAATCAATGATGAGGTGAGGAACTATGAATCCCATTGTGGTGGTTTGACCTTGGCTAAAGGCCAGGTACCCACCAAGCCGCTCTATCACTTCCCCCCTTTCCCCCTTCTCTCAGCAGGGCAGTAAGGGGGAAAGAAAATAAGATAGAAAAAACCCAACCCTTGTGGGTAAAATAAAAGCATTTTTAATGTAAGCAAAGCAAAGCAAGGTCTGCACGTGGAAGCAAAAAGAGAAAACAGATTTATTCTCCACTTCCCATTATCAGGCGATGTGGGGCCTTCTGAGGAAGCAGGGCTGCGATACGCGTAGCAGTTGCCTCGGAGGACCAAGGGTGACCCCACCCCCCTTCCTCCTTTTTCCCAGCTTTATACTTGAGCAGATGTCATATGGTATGGAATATCCCTTTGGTCAGTTCGGGTCAGCTGTCCTGGTTGTGTCCCCTCCCAAGATCCTGCCCACCCCATCCCACTGGGGGGAAATGTTGGAAAGAGCCTTGGTGCTGTGTAAGCACTACTCAGCAGTAGCCACACCACCAGTGTGTTATCAACACCCTTCTAGCTCCCAGCATAAAACACAGCACCATGAGGGCTGCTATAGGGGGAAACCAATTCCGGCTCAGCCAGACCCAGTACACCCATCAGCCTTACAAGGTTCAGGACAAGAAGTCTTACGATGTGGGAAATCAAGAAAGCAATAGACTAGCATGGCAGATCAGTGGGGCCTTTCCTTTTGCATTGTGTGAAAGTGCAGAGGAGGCACTGTCAGCATCGCAGTATGTGAAGCCCGAGAGAGCATGTATCCATGGAAATTGCATGGGCTCCTGTCCTGGTTTGGCTAGGATAGGGTTAATTTTCCCCAGCAGCAGGGAGGGAGCTACAGCCGGGCTATTCCATACCATGCTGACATTATATCCAGGTTCCCCGGTGCAGGCAGAGCAGGAGAGGGTTTTGTCTGGGTCTGTACCTCGTGCTGTGTCCGTGCTGATGTCTGGTCAAATTTTATTATGACCTTTACAAGATCTACTTTAAGATGTTTGTGAGATTTTAGGTGACCGTGTAGGCCTTCAACTCAAAGTGTATCTAACTCCATCACCCCCTTAGCTAAAGGCCATGTACACTCCTTTTGTTACCAGCATACTGTTGGAGATGACTCTTCTCCAGCACAGGCTCCCAGTGGCAGTCCTTTGAGTCCAAATCTGACTTGGCTTCTAATAAATTTGTGATACTGGAACAATGTTTCAGCTGCAGAAAACAGAAAAGATGTTTTAGTCCAGCCAATTAGTTTTACCTATAAAATAGTAGTGCTAACCCTTGGGACAAGCTTTTAATTAAAGATTTAATTAAAAATCCTAGACATTCAGGAGCTCTTAGTGTACTTGGAATTCTGGATCTTTAAGAATTTATCTTACATTAAGGGAACTTTTTAGGTTTAAATATGTGGAAAAATATTACAGTTTCAGTATGTGTCGAATGTCAATATTCCTTTGCATTCTTTAGTCATGACAGACACAGCTTTTTTGTGATCCTATGAAAATGAATAAAAAATTAACCAGGTTTGGAAATATTAATGATTACTTGCAGTTTCTGTGAAATTTATTTATTTACTTGTTCATTTTAGTTTTTCAGCTACTGCATGTCTGGAATGTAAAAGTTAACGCTTGTGTGGAAAATGGTAATAAAAACATAGATGAAAAGCAATGGATTTTAATATACAGGGTAGGAGAAACTGAACAGAAGAGTAGTATTGGGAAAGAGAATAAGACAAATTCAGACCATTTGCTCTATATTAGCTAGACAAAAAAATACCCGATGTCTGTTGGAGATACTAATTTTAGTAGATATTGGTTCACGCCTATAAGCACTTGGTTTGATACTGAAGAAATTTATCATGAAAGCTCACCAGAAGTCTTTGGCTTTCTCAAGAACAGTTAAACTACTGAAAGGTGATTTTTGGGTTGACTGGCAATATTATATGTCATATTTGTTAGAGACTTGTTTTTGGGTCTGATAAAGATACAGGTCTTCTTGTCTTGGGTTTTTGTATGTACACAGCTGTCCTGAGCACAACTGAATTTCCCATTCCACATGCACATTCAAGATGTTAAAGGTGCTCCCTCACTGCTGTAGGGGAAAATTAACATCTTACACAAGGTCTTCTAAAAAGGCAGAAAGAGAGAGAGAACAGGTCACACTAAACAGATAACAGCCTAGTGGTTATGGCATTTCCAAGACTATAGATAAAGGTAGTTGAAGTCTGCTGTGCTTATATAAGTAGCAAATGAAGTTGTACTCTGCTTTTCGTGTGAGTGCTGACCCTCTGGTTTATTAGTTCTTCTTAGGAGGAAGCAAATTTGTCCATTCTGCCCATCTTACTAGCTGTTCTGCTCTGCACAAAAAATAATTAAAAAAAGGCCAACAATACTTCCCCTTTACCATATTGCAAAGAGAGAAGGATTGCTTAGCTAGCACTGTAATCCAGCAGGCAGGGGACTTGCCCAGCCTGTGAGAAATACAGATTCATTTTTCTCCCTCATCTGCTACTGAGTTGGTCATATAAACTGTTAAAGACAATCCACACGGGAGAGGAGTAGGTTTTTCTTCTCAGAAACAACAGAATGAAACAGATTTTGTTGAAATGACATTTCTGAATCCTTATGCCCCTCAGCTCCCTTTTGTCCCATGCAGTCCCCTTTCTTCTTCACCAGATGTAACCAAATAATCAATATTTTTGCAGAACAATTGGAGGCAAAGGTGTAGACCAAATTCAGTAAAACTACAGCACTGCGAAATTGAAATATTTTGTTTTCCTTGTATGTGTGTTCTTGCTGTTTATTTGTTTGCTTTTACATTAGTACAACGAATATGTATAGTTTCAGGGAAAAAAGGGTTTTAGTGGAAACAGTAGGTCTTACACCATTACCCAAATTCAAAGACAGTTAAAAATCTTGTTTATTGCCTTTGGAAACATAAATGTCTCAAAGGAAATCAGAATGTAAAATAATGTGGAGGGTTCCAAAACTGTCATTTGTAAAAAACTTGTAAAATGGGCTTGTTCTGAGTTTTTCACCAGCTCTTTATTCTTCATACCTGACTCACAGGGACCTTATTACTGTCTTGAGATGAACATCTTGAATTTCAGGAGTTGAAATATTCATGCCTTAAAATAGCACAGAGCATTTTTTCCCTAAGACTCCCCAGAACTGGTATGAGACAGCTATTTTTACGCCACCAGATTTGCCAGCTCATCCTCCTCTTTCTCAGTCAGTTGGCTGGTATTCTCAGAAACCCCTGACACCAAATGAATCATTACAGGGAGGTCTGAATTACCCAAACCCTTCAGTGTCCTTTTGGTAGACCATCACTTCTTGAGCATGAATGTCTAAGGTTTCTGTGCCACAGGAGCAGAGACTTTCCCACTGTTTCTGCCGGGCAGTGAAGAGCTCTGACCATCCCCCCTTCGCAGAACTTCATGCTTTATTTAGAAGACGGTGTCTTAACTCTTACATTTTTTGAGAACTCAGTTTGATGAGCTTGAGCCAGCCAGTCTGAAACACTAACTGTGCAGAGCTAATGAATTAATGGGACCTCACCACAAAATACACTGATTAGATTTTTATCTAGCAAAAAGTGTCTTATTTTTCCATGGTCACTGGTGCCAAAATGTTTGCTCTAGGCAGTGGGACACTGACCAGCCCTGACTGAGGGAAGAAAGTGTGTTGTCTAATAGGTGGGCTTCCATAGATAAAAACACAACAGTGCCAAGCTCAGCAGTGATAAATGGCCCCCAAAGACCACCAGTTGGCTAAGTGTCCTCAGGGACCCCGGAGCCCTGTCCTCCAGAGCTGTGTGCACCCTCAGCCACGTGCCAAGCACTGTCAGCCTCTTCATACACCGCTTCCAGATTTCTTAGTTTGCTGAGGCTGGTAATGCCTCTGATTACTTTGGTGGTTGCATTTCCTTCCCAAAATGTTTCATTCCTGTCCTTATCTTTCCAAACACACTTTCCCCAGCTGCTCGTATCATCTTCTACTTTGCCCAGAATATCTCAAATCACATGGTGAGAGCAACTCTTCTTGTTATTTTGGGAGATCAGTCATAGGTTACCAGCATTTGCCAACTACTTGACTACTATGGGCTGTTTGGTCTAACGCACAGACTGGATTGCCATTGGAAATGGGATTAACAATATAAAGATTCAGAGCAACCATCTAGCAGTGTGTGGCTTGAGAGCTTCAAAGTGAGACTTCCCTGTGAAGAATGAATGAGAATGTGAAAAGCAGATGGAAAAGCTCATTATTCTTCAAGAAGATGGGATCCCACACAGTTTATGCTATGTAAGGATGAGGAGCTTGATGGAGCAGCCAGCTGTGAATATGGAGCTGGAATATGCAATTCAGAAAATTAAGGACTGGATCCAATTAAAAGAGCTGATAAAGGCATCATCCTTCTCATGTCCTTCCAGCTTCCAGAACCTATTACAGGGAAGATGGTTCACAATCTCTATTTTCAAGAAAAGTCAAAGGGGAATTATCTTGCTCAGGCTGCACTGAAAGAGAGATATTTTGGAAAACCTGCCAGTGCAGAAGGGTATTTGCATGTAACTATCGCTTCAGATTCCAGTTGTTCAAAAAATATGCAGTGCAAATCCATATTGTGTGGCCTTCAGTGAGCAGCACACATGAAAAAAAGAGACAGTTGAAGTATATAATCTGTGAATAAGTTGCTGCCAATAAATTGCGCTGCTTTTAATATCAAGAGTAGCTGAAGGTTCTCAGAGTTCATAAAGGTCAGCAGGCACTTGGCAAAAAGTGCTCCAGGCACTGATTTGGAAAGGACCAGTCTTTAGTCTCTTTAAAGTTAACCCTCCCATGTTACCCCTGTTCCTAGACACACTGTATAACATGTCCTGAAGGAATGTGCAACCTTTGAAAGTCTTTGTTTATTTGGTGCTAAGTTTCCTGGGCTGCTGTGAATTTTTTCCCCAGAAGTCTTTTATTCAAATAACACTACTTTTCCTTCCCTTCCTAATGTGAAAGTGATCCATTTCTGCTTTATCTAGTCATGGATTAGATCATATTTCAAAGTATTCTACGCAATGTTCACTATTTGTATAGTCTTTTGATGTGAATACTGAGTGCATGAAGCATTTATCACAGCAACTGAGGAACTATACTAAGAACAGACTACAGGGTGAGTCCAAAAGCAGAGGAGAGTTTAACAATATCTATTTGTCATGTCTGTGAACAGGAAACTAATGCAGCACAGTTTGCTAAACTGCAGTAATAGGCTTGTATGACTGAGTGCTAGTTTAAGATTGCTGTGAAAACTAACAAGCAATTTGTGATGGTAATCCAAATGCAGCATTGCGTGCCATTGAACCAAAAGCAATGCCCTAAGTTAGCGTGAGGACAGGACAAATATATGGACTATGACTTATTTCCCATGCACAGCAGCACAATGATCCTCTTTACCTGTGTTTAGGTTAAAATTAGTACTGTTAAGTGTCTGTCAGCCCAGCAAGTAACTCAATACGCATCATTGAACTTGTGGGCTCCAGACATGCTGGTGTACCAGCATCTGTGGTCTCCATGTGCCCTGAGGTTATAAGGATCTTGTAGCCTTAGACTTCTTCAGAGGAAAAAATTCACCATTATAGACAGTCATTTACAATTAAGCTTCTCAGACCAAAAGTTTAAACAATAAAGAGAACAATCGATCCACCCAAATGCATTTATTATTTTTCCTGGGATGGTTGTTACCCTCACAAACACACTTAGCCATAATGGGAAAATTATCTTGCAAATGTCTAATAAGATTACATGTATTAAAAATTATGCTGTATTTCATTTAACTCTGCCTAGAACTGTTGTTGTGAGTCATTGAAAAGGTGCTTATATGTGGGAAATATTTTCACGGAATATTCAGAGTTGGAACGGACCTCGAGAGATCATCTAGTCCAACTCCCCTACTTTAAAGCAGGATCCCCTAGAGCACATCACTCAGGACTGCATCCAGGCGAGTCTTGAAAATCTCCAGAGAAGGAGACTCCACACCCTCTGGGCAGCCTGTTCCAGTGCTCTGGCACCCTCACTGAAAAAGAGTTCTTCCTCTTATTTAAATGGAACCTCCTATGCTCCAGCTTGTGTCCATTACCCCTAGACCTGTCACCGGGAACCACTGGAAAGAGTCTGGCTCCATCCTCCCTCAACCCACCCCTTAAATATTTATAAACATTAATTAAATCACCCCTCAGCCTTCTCGTCTCCAGGCTGAAGAGTCCCAGCTCTCTCAGCCTTTCCTCACAGGGGAGATGCTCCAATCCCCCAATCATCCTCATTGCCCTCCGCTGGACTCTCTCCAGTAGGTCCCTGTCTCTCTTCAACTGGGGAGCCCAGAACTGGATGCAGTATTCCAGTTGGCCCCTCACCAGGGCAGAGTAGAGGGGGAGAATGACCTCCCTCGCCCTACTGGCCACACACTGCCCTGTGCAGCCCAGGGTGGCATTGGCCTTCTTGGCAGCAAGGGCACATCACCGGCTCATGGATAATTTACTGTCTACCAGGACTCCCAGATCCTTCTCCTCGGAACTGCTTTCCAGGAGGTCCCCCTAACCTATACTGGTGCCTGGCATTCTTCTTCCCCAGGTGCAGCACCCTACACTTGCCCTTACTGAACCTCATGAGGTTCTTCTCTGCCCAGCTCTCCAGCCTGTCCAGGTCCCGCTGGATGGCAGCACAGCCCTCTGGCGTGTCACCACCCCTCCCAGCTTGGTATCATCAGTGAACTTGCTGAGGATCCACTCTGTCCCCTTGTCCAGGTCATTGATGAATATGTTGAACAAGACCAGATCGAGTATTGACCCCTAGGGGACACCACTGGTTACAGGCCTCCAACTTGACTCTGCTCCATTGATCACAACCCTCTGTGATCTGTTACACATTTTGTATAATTAAAAGAACCAACAATGCAAAACCCACAAATCCCAAACTCCCTTGCAGCTTATAGCCAAGTCCATATCTTATGGTGAATATTTCCATGCTAGTAAACCATGATATCACCCTCACAGAGCTTCAAATTAGCAAATTGCTCCTGAATGCTTACTCCATAGAAGCTTGAATGGTGAGCCAATCAGTTATACTGCAGCTGGCATCATTAGCAGTAGGTAATGCCATTACCAGTGGACACAGTTTTACAACAAACTTTCCATTTTGATCCTGACGGATACTACCCCAGTTGTTAATGATATGTATTTCCCAGCAACAATCATGTGCTAATTAGACAGTGGCATCACTGATAAAGCGTTTAATGGAGCTGTTCTTGCTCTGCTGGTTCATTTACCTGTCCTTGTAGCCTGAAAGGTATTGTTGTTACAGACAAGGGAATTCTTATGCAGTGCAGAATGATGACTCCAAGGCAACAGCACAGATTTGTTTCAGAATTTTCTATTAAAAAGTGCTATTTATGTTTTACTTCTACCATTTTCCAAGAAAATTCACCAGGTAGATTTCTTTTCATATTAGGGGTAATTCTCCTTTCAGAGTTTCATTATACAGTTCTTCACACTCTTCTGTGCAGCTAAAAAATGGGGTTTGCTATCCAAACTCAAACTAAGGATCTGACTGGTTCTGGTAAGGACTTTCACAAAATCCAGTACCAGATGATTTAGAACACAGAAAAAATACTGAATAATACAGTCATAAGAAAACCGTCCTCTTCAAGTCTGTGTACGTCATACATATGCACAATGTATATAAATAATTCAGTGCTATTCTCTCATATAAATAATGGTTATACATAAAACCTCATCTATATAATTGCAATCATTTTTATCTTGTAAACAGATGATTCAGTTTTCAATTTCATGCAAATCTTGGCCTTCAAAATAATTTGTGGGAATGTGTTCCCCTTTTTAATTATGCTTTGTATTTGAAAGTATTTAATCTAGCTGATTTAAAAACGTGGTCACCTTTTAGTTCCAAACCACATTGACATGGAGATGTGGATTTTAACACTCACAGGCTTTGAACTAGGATCTTTGTCTTGCCTGTGAGCATTTTCACTATGAGGATGCTGTGTAGAAGTATATGAACCACCAAATACCACCATATCTGTGACTTACTGTGGTTTGCTGAAAGAGCTGCTCCTGGTGGAGTGTGCGAAAAAAGGTCAAAGCCTCACCACGCCTCTGGGCTATGAGAAGAAAGGTGGGGGAGCCCAATGTACTCTGTCACTAAATTGTATTTCCATCCGTGGTGCTCAGGTAGTGGCTTCCCCATGAGAAGGGAGCTGGGTGAAATGTGCCAAGATCTGCCCTTTGCACAGATGGTGACACCTGAGCTAATTTGCAGCTGACTGGAGAGGGGGGTTAGGCAATGCCTCCTGATTCACGCTCCTCCTGAAGCTGGAGCTGGCTCCATAGAGGCACTCATGATATCATGCAAGACAGTCAAGAGCAGATCCAGAGTAAGCCCTTGCTCAATTCTAGGCCATTAAACTTTTCTGTTTGTCAATAAAAAACATTAAAACAAGATAATGAAAGGCATGTGGGAGCAATTGTGGCTCATATGATTCACAAAGTGTTTGCTGATTAATGACATCTAATTGATGAGGTGGCATGTGCCACTTCAGACAGGAGTTATGATGCCTCTGAGGTACAACCCAACAGGCACTGCAGCTCAGGCTGGCTATGCAACTGCAGATTAAAAGGTACATCTTCAGAGCAAAATATATGTACACTTTAGAACAATTGTGAACCCTACTTACTAATAAATTACCCTGTTTTACGTAGGAAAACATGGGGAAAGATAGACTTTATTAGAATAAATTGCACATATATTTTTAGAGATATGTTTCTCTTTGCATGTGAATCAGCTTTAGAGAGGGAAGTTTCCTTCTGGTCACTTATCCGTCTGCCAAAATCCAGTGAGCTGTACTTTCTCTGGGTGTTTTATTAAATGATTTGTGTGTACACAGGGAAGATTCATTTAAGTGCTGCAGATGCTTTGAAAGATAATCCTGCTGTAAACTCCTCCTGTACTGAATGTATGACTTTAAAGGATCTGAGCAAGAGCAGCTGCTTGGATTCCTTACAAAGGCAATGACAGATGGGGTGGTTAAAGAGAGGAGTGGGTTCCCCTGAAAGGCAAAATTAGGAAGAATTTTTTTTAAAAAAGAAAACAAAAAATGATGAAGGGGGAAAAGTCTGGTTAAATCAAATAACTTCACGCTGAGCACAAATCTTTGAAACTCAGTTGTTCTGTTCAGTTTCTCCAGGTCTTCAAAGTGATGACATGGCAATGAGGGGCTATACAGATCTTGTCTTTCTCCTCTGTTATGTGAGACATCCCCAAACTGCATTTAGATACAAAGTTTTGGCTCAGGCCCTCTTTCATGCACCCCTGAAAATAAAAGGCAAAGCCAGTATCTGTTCCTACACTGATTACTTGCCTTGGTGAGACTTACTCAGATTGACTAGCATTTATTTGCTCATGCCCATAACCTTGAAGCCCTTAAAGCTATTACACTACCGAACAAGGCTCACATTGCAGAATTAGACTCTCATCCTTAAGGACTTCTTTTTCTTTAGGACATCAGGGAAACAGTAATCTCTTTCTTTCCTAAAGATCTGAGAACTTCCTATCTGTTTTTCTAGCAACACAAGTATGAAACAGCTCCTCCAGCTATGCAGACATGTCATCCTGCTGCTGTCAAATTGTGTATCTGAAATTCAACTAGACATAGAGTGATGTGATCACAGCCCTGTTGACTTCTATAATTCTGTCATGAGCTTCCCTGATATTTGATATTTTTATTAGCACTCCAAACTATTTTTAAGATATTTTTTTCTTAGTAGTCCTGCAATTTTTGAGTGCATCTTATGCCTTTCAAATAATCAATATCATGATCACCATGTTGATGGGAAAGTTTCCAGAAGACATAAATCAGAAGCAAAATAGGATTCTGATGATGAGGCAGAGACTGCGTTAGTCCTCGTGAGGCAGTTAATGCCCTGTTGACTTGTACTGATCAAAAAGCCCAAGGTAAATACCATGTTACCTAGATGGAACTGCAGGCACAGTGTGATGTGAAATCATCACAAACCCACGCATTTCAGCTGGGTTCACTTCTTCAGACCTGATCTTTCCATAACAAAGAAAGCCAAGAAAACTTCTAAGCAGACTTCCCTCCTTCAGTACACTGTCTGAAATTATTGTAGGAAGGAAAAGAGTATGAGACTGGAAAAGGAATTTTGTTCTCCAATGCTGTAGCTGGAACACTGAAAAAGGTGCCTGATGGAAAGAGATCCTGAAAAGCAGAGGTGACAGAGGCCCTGATTGTCTGTTAAACTCATACTATACAAGCCCAGGAAAAAAAAAGTAAAGATTAATTCAAACTAAAGTTCTTTGTTTTGTGTCCTGTTCCCTGGTTTGTTCCAATAAAATGGAATTGCATCTTTGATGTTTTGGTTGGAATTTTCCAAGACATCTTGACTTTTTAGGTCTGATGAGTAGCCATCCATAAGATTTTTCTTGAGAAAAATTGGAGTGTCTGCCAGTAAAACTGGCTGCCAGTTAACAGGTTGATATCCCATGAAATTGCCTGGTATAATTGCAATACTGTGGGCAGATGCTGATGTTCTAGTGTGGGGCATTGGCTCCCATTCTCAAACACCAGAATAGAAATTAGTCACCTTCCAGAATTCACAAGGAAAGGATAAAGGAATTTGGCTCCTCAACAAAGCAGAGATGTTTGTTGTAAAATGCATATGCATTAGAATTTCCAGGAAAACAAAACAAAAAATGCAGAATACTCATAGTATAGGCTATTTTACTTGACTGTTTCATCAGTTCAGCTAGCTTTTTCTTCCAGGCTATGCTGGATGCCACATAATGGTGTGACTAATTGAAGTTGTTTCTTTCCCTCCTCCTCCCCCAGATCTCTTGATTAATATTTCTTATATACCTTAATTAGCACATTTCTGTCTTCTGGCTGCTTGTATCTCTTCGAACTTTCTGAAGAGACACTAGTAAAACTTCATACATTGTATTATGACAAATATTGCAGACACAAACTCCTTACTAGATTTGTAATTATATCATGCCCACAGAATTCTATTAAAAACCCAGCATGACACTGCAGATAGTGAAATGGGGAATGGGCTGCTTCCTGTATGCATGGAATTAGCTCTGGTAAATCCCATCATAATTGTGTTACAAAATTAGACCATTAAAAGGAAAATAGCAATTGTTAGCCTTTCTAATACAGTTTGTATTTTCCAGGGGTTTTATTTCAGTGGCTCAGTTTTCTGCCCACTGAATCATGCTCTCAAATGGGGTTTATATACAAAGACACAGAGAGACCAGCTCTGCCATTAATTTTCCCATGAAAAACATTTGTATTAGCCATAAGAAACAGCCTTTATAATTTCTCTTAATGAAGTTCAAGACGTCTTCAAATTCTGCTTTTGGTGTTGCATGCATGTGAATTTATCCCCACTGAGAACCTAGAAATCTTCACAATGGATGGGAAAGTTTCAAGTTTTGCACAGTTTTAAAGAGGGTTAGGAGGAAGACGGGGTCCCAAACTTGACAATTTATAGTCTTCTCGTTAGAGGTAATAAAATTTTGTGCCTGTTGATATGAATCAGATGAAAAGGGGCTCCTTCAAGACCCTGTGAACATGGCTACATAAAAGAGTGCCTACTTTAAGCTCTTTGCAAACATTTTGCTTTCTGTTATGGGGGTGGGGAGATGACAGAAGACCACTACTACAAGTTTATTTGCTACAGCCACTTTTCTTGACTTAAAACTATTGCTTTCACACTTTAGGTTGCTAGTAAAAGTTCAGATTTTCTGGGAAAGAGTGAATTTCCTGTGTTTCTGTGGGGATCTGGCTATAGAACTTCAATTAATATTGGGATGAACCCATGTACCTAAATCCCTGCAAGCAAATATGCCTCTCTCATATGCCAAAACTTGGCAAATCAATTTCATTTCCACAAAATGGAGAAGGCAACAATGCAGAAAGACAATAAGCTAAGTCCACTGCTCTGGGCATGTGATCCTTGAAGGAATACTTGTTTGTTTTATTTATATAAATTTTTAATAGAGTTGCAGGCTTCAAGCACTGCAGCACTTGCTTGGAACAGGGATTATGGGAACTGAGATTTTACAGTCATTAACCACAATAATATAAACCATCTACAATTGTAAAAGAAGGAAGACATCGGTAAGTGAAACAAGTGTGCATGCAATCTTCCTGTTGAATAAAGCCTGATTTTGAGAAAAGATGCTTGGATAGTGCACAATAATAATTCATCTTTCTATAAATCTGTCACTCTGTGTCTTATAAAAATTAAATAAAGCAGACGTGTGGAGCCAGGTGTTATTTCCTGTTATTAAAGCTTTAAGGGACAAATTAAACTCTGTTTTAACTCCATTGACTTCAACAGGGTCTCTATTGACTTGAGTGAAATTACGTTGCAGATGAATTGGATGTGGGTTCTGGAGAATGGGGACCTTTTAGGGACTTATCTGTGTACAACTTCTGTATTTCACTTAACTGTCATGAGTTGTCTGTACTTTTGGATACAACCATGTAAAGCTGTGCTACTAATACAGCAGCTTTGGACTATACCATGGAGAACGGTGCTTGGGTTTTGGAAATAGCATAGCAGATATAACAGGAATAAACAGCTCCAGTGTTGAAGCAGAATTAAAGTGTTGCTGGGTTTGGATCAAGTTCAAATATTTCTGTGGAACTGTGTAGTGTAGATATACTACAAGTCTCATAGTTTTCCTTTACTGTGTTCTTAACTCCCTTTTTCACTTGGGCATCCATTTCATAAAAAGTCAATAGTTAAGTGCTATGAACATCTGAGTCAATCCTGCAACACCAGACCAAAGGAGGAAGCAGCTTCATCTTACCACTGAAGCAGGTAGCTGTGTTTCCACATCCTAGCCCCACTCGCCTGCACTGTCAAGTGGACTGGGAAGACTGGAAGGATGCAGGCTTTGGAGGAAGCAGAGACTCTCTGACTAGTTAGCAGATACTTAGGGACAAAAAGTGCTTCCTCTTTGGGGAAGAAGAATATCTCACTGCTAAGGGTGGGATTATGTCAAATTCAAGTATCTAAAAATTGCACGTATAGTCTAAACTAACAATAATCTCTTCAGACAGTGAAGAGGCAAGAACCTCCCATTCCTAATATATTCCATCCTAAAGCTTGTGTCTGAGATAAATAGGATCAAATTCTCTCTGGAGACAGCCATTTATCTCCATAGACTGTAGAGGCCACCTGCCTTTTCAGCACTTGCTGTAAAGTGAGATGAATACAAGTCAGTCTGGGCAAGAACATTCCAGACAGAATGTTACATTTGAGCACAAGACTCTTAAACAAACTCTTGAGATGATACAGTTTGTTCAAAAATAGTGAGAAAATGGATACAGATGTTTCTTGTATTTCATGCCTCTTTATGTCTACTGCCTATATTTCTATGATATTAGAAGGATCCATCTCTACGGCTCTTTCGATTATTTTATGCAAACCTACCCACCACTTTGAAGCACTCAAATAAATCTAGCAGTTTTCCTTCAAGTGTACTTCACTCACAAAGTCAGTTTTGGGCTCCCAGGCTTGCTCAAGACATAGTAGGAAGGAACAACGCTGATCTGAATTGAAACTTTGCAATACCTGAGGCATCACATACACAAAAAATGTGAGACTTGGTCTCACATCTAGAAGGGTAACCCCTATGCTTAATTATTGAAACTGTGCCTTTGGGTGGAAAAAAAATGACAGTCATTGGGCCATAAAAATCCATGGATGGGAGACTGTCTTTGCTGTCCAGTGATCAGAGCACAAGTAAGAGCTGTGTATTTGAGTCCTTTCACAGTAGAAGAGGGAGTTAAACCATTTTTCATTGTTTCTTTGATGGGTGTCTGCCACATCCATTATCATATAAAACAGGAACAGCTCCTTCTTCAAACACACCTTAAACAGTGAGTCCTGACCAAGTTGTTAGAAGAAAGACTACAGTCAACTATTTTTAAGTAATATTTATAAATACCTAAAGGGTGGGTTGAGGGAGGGTGGAGCCAGACTCTTTCCAGTGGTTCCCAATGACAGGATGAGGGGTAACGGACACAAGCTGGAACATAGGAGGTTCCATTTAAATATGAAAAAGAACTTCTTTTCAGTGAGGGTGCCAGAGCACTGGAACAGGCTGCCCAGAGATGTTGTGGAGTCTCCTTCTCTGGAGATTTTCAAGACTTGCCTGGATGCAGTCCTGAGTGATGTGCTCTAGAGGATCCTGCTTTTAGGCAGTGGAGTTGGACAAGATGATCCTTGAGGTCCCTTCCAACTCTGAAAATTCCATGATTCTGTGATTTTCAGTCCTCTCAGACCCAGATGTGTAGACTGCATTCTCCAAAGCCTTGAAAAGTACATTTGAAGCATTATCCCATCTCTCAGCATTTATTTTTCCTTTGTCTATACCTTTGGGTTGTGCTGTGCTCTGCTTGCTTGTCTCTGTGCACACCCCAGAACAAATGGGCTGGGTGTTATGTGTCCCAGTTAAAGGACCTTCCATCTCTTCATGTCTTGTAATACGGAATTTGGTTTAGTGAGCCCCAGCATCAGAGACGGGCACCTACAAGTGGCTCAATTTCTCCACACAAATCAATCACTCTCACTTGACCTTTTCTTCCCAAATATGAGCATGGTTTCTGCTAGGTGGTTTCAAGTGGTCAGGTCTACAAACACACAAGCCAGTTCTAATAAGATGACTCAGCAGTGCGGAGCTGAACGTGGCACAGGCTTTCATCACAAAGAAATACTGCCTGGGATAGTCATCTGTCATTTGGCACGGAAAAAGCACAGCCATTGCTTCAGAGACCAAAGTCGGTCTCTGAATCAGATCCTTCAGGCTGAGACCATGAGGGAACCTTGGCATCACACTGAGCATTTCCCACCCGACAGCTGGCTGCCCTGCTGCTTGCTGTTCATCATAAACTTAAGGACTTATTGTATACCCTTACCTCGGATGCCTCAAATCAGCACAGATGAGTAAGAAGCCTTCAAGACAGCATGGGAAACATGCCATCTACAAGAATCCTACCTCATGCCCAGCTCTCACAGTCAACTGGCCTCTTGCATCTATTGTAGATAAGGAGCTTGTCACCTTTCGGGCTTCTCAGCTGTGAACTACCTCTTTGAACTTGCAGGTAAAATCCAGTCAGCCTTGTCTCACAGAAAGCAGGGGCAAGTGCATTACAGCTGGCAATCTGGTGGCAATGGCACTCCCAGGATATGTTCATAAATCTCACTCTTGATGGTAGTTTAAAGGAAGTTCTCAAATCCAGCTGCCATCTCATCAGAGGGAGGTAATCACCAAGATCAAGGCTCTTCCGGGCTTAACCTTTCTAAATCTCTTCTTCTGAGCCTGTGCCATCTTTTGTCAAATCATTAAATATTACGAGAATAAAGGGCATGAAGTTTATTTTCCTGTGAGCTGGGGAACAGATGCAAAGATTTTCCTGGTTTTACAAATGCCAACCAACCAGAATTTAAACTACTTCAGTACTGGTAGCTGCTGAGCAGGCTTTTGAAGAACCACAGTAGTCAAAGAGCTAATGTATACCTAGTGCAGCCTTATGCTCTACTAATCCCATTCTGCTGATGTTACTAGAAATGCTAACGAAGAATGAGCTGTACAGCTTTGACCAGGAAGCAACAAGCAATTCCCAGCACTGCAGACTGAGGAATTAGTTGTAGATGTCAAACTCTGGGGCTTTTTTCTCATGAAATTCAAGTATCAGGGATGTTAAAACAAATGAGATGATGAAAGGATTCCAGAGAAAAAGCATCCCAGGGTAAGAAATTGTTCTCAGTATTTCAGAGTGTTCTTAAGTGTTATGGTTTTAAATCAAGATTATTGTGCTATTTATTAAACATTTTAGGATATTAGGATGATTTATTTGGGAACATCAGATGCCAGTTGACTACTTCTGAATGAGACAGTGAGGAGATTAAGGATAAAAAGACAATGCCTTTTACCCAAGGGCTTTGAAGAGCTTTCTGCCATCAGAGGTGAAATATTAACTTTAGCAAAAAGGTGGCACTTTGTGAAATAAACTCCAGGATAAGGCTTTGCGCTGCCCCTACTGCTTCATTGGGGTACTCTGGGCATGGTCCACACTGCACCCCAAGGTGCAGCCAGTGGGACTGGAAAGGTTTTGACCAGTCTCCACATCTGCCTTTCAGCATGAGCAACCAAGCCATGATCTACCTGGGACGCCTCTAACTGGTATTGTCTCTAATGATATAGCCCAATGAAGGGAATAAACCTCAAGGTAATGTGGGTATAAACCTACATTAGTCAAAGATCTGTCCAGATAGGAGACTGAAATATCTCACAATTGAGTTTTGTTATTTTTTGTACAAGACAACACAGTGGTGCCTTCCATCAATAATATAGATCATCCCGTATTATCCAGGAATGCCAATGTCAGAGTATGTGTGACAATTTGAAAGGAAGTTGCTAATAGAAGAACATATTTTTAACCTATCTGGCCTTCTCTACAACCAGAGGGTGTTTTTCTGGTTATAATGAAGGTGAACAACTTCATAACTGTGGTTTGGTCTACTCTGGAGATACTGAGAAGTGGGGAACGTTATGATTCCTTTTTAATTTAAAAAATTGTTTGCAATATGTTTAATTAGTCCTGGTAGAAACAGAAGTGACAGGAACACAAACCGCAGAAGGAGTTCAGTCCACCTTCAATTTGTTTGGCTTGGAAATAGTGCAGATTGTGCCCAATCATAGTCTTTTGCAAGCAGAAATATCCTTTCCCTCCTTAGTTTGCCCTAACAAATTATTTGAGGAGGAAAAAAAGTAAGAAACTTCCTTTCCCTTTACAACTTGGAAATAGCACTGGGAATAAGAGTAGATTTTGCTTATCCACTTATTTACAGCAACTTAGTGCTTTGCTGAAGCCCTTATTACTGTTGAACAAAAATATTGGAGGCAAAGGCATTAGCCACTGCCGAAATGTGCTGTATATAATGCACACTGGTTACAAATAGCTTGGTGAAAATTGAGAATTCATTAAGTAGCTGGTATTTAAAAAAAACCCAACAAATCACACAAAGTTCTTTATTGAGCCTGAACAGCTGCAGTTATGTGTGTTTTTCCAAGATGGGTAAGATAATGAATTTTGTTATTGTTTTTGTCTGGATGTTTATTTCATTCTAAGATATGACCTGAATGTAATGCACTTTGCCAACGCAATCAGACTGCCAACAATCAAAGTGAATGCAAACAATAGAAATAAAAGATGTGGGAACCTCACACTTACTTGGACCAAGGTTTGCAACTCAAGATTTGCTGGTTTGGAAAAAAAACATAAGTCTTGAGCCAAATTTCAGAATTGTAGATGTATCACTGGTTAAAATGCAAAGTTGCAAAACTGAGGAATTGACATTATGTTGACCATTTAAGTCGGCAAAGGATTCAGTGTGTCTGAGTGTGGCAAAAGATGCCATTGCAATGCAGATGTTTGCCATACAGAGCTGTGTGGGGAGGAAAAAAGGAGGCAATATTAGAACAGGTAGAAAACAAATTGTTCTTGGCTTGCTCAGGCTGTTAACCTGACTAATACCATGGGGTGACTAACCTCAGACTCCTTAAGAGATGCTTGTTTTCAAGTGTTGGAGTATGCAGATTTTGAAACACACACCATTAGAGGTATATTGCCATTGCTGGTGAAGCACAAGTCAAAAGTTAACTGCAAACTCTCAGGATCACACATAAAAGTCACCCAAGCCTGACTTCTAGAGTGGAACAGCCCAGGCTTTGGATGCCATGTGAGGAGTCAGAGCCCAGGCCACAGTACGTGGCTAAGCATAAGGAAATTGTCCAAGGCTTTGTTACAAGGGGGAAATGGATCAGGAGGATTGCCATGGTGAAGAGCAGCCTTTTGCCTGTGCTGCCCCTTGCAGCGAAGGCTTTCCTGCCAGCCCTCATGAAGTCACCACAAAATGCAGAAACTGAAAATCTTAACCTCATTCACATCACCAAGAGAAAACATGAGTTGGAGAGTTGCAGACTACTGAGTGGACAGAAATTAATGTCATCCTTCTGTTGTTAGGTCCTGTGTAATTTCTACTCTCTTCCTTGACAGTTTTGCTACTGCAAATGATGGGGTACGACAAATAGACTGAACTGTATTGTTTGCCTTTCTGAGATATAAGGATTAACATAAACCATGATGGCTTCTCTGTGGTCTGGGAAAGTCAAGCCTTAGCATCATAATCATGAGATAAATATCAACTTCCACTTCAAAAGTCAAGCCTTAGCATCATAATCATGAGATAAATATCAACTTCCACTTCAAAGGTTTTCCCTGCATACCCTTACAATGCACCACCATAGCTTTATAATAAAGGAAATACAGATTGGTTGCAGAGCTGTTTCCTATTGACTCTTGTATGCATAGTTCACTGAAATATTGCACTACTAATTCCATATGAACACCTCCTTTCCAAGAACTACTCAGGAGTCCAGAAATGGAAGCTAAGACCGCTCTTGTTTAAAAAATAACAGTTCTTGCATTTGACTTGTTTTGATTATGGGATCTGACAGACCAAAATATCTTTTGAGAAAAGTTATCTGAAAGCCATTGCCAGAAAGATACATGACAATATTTATCCACCTCTTTTCTATTGCCTCAATATTGTTTGCAAAGCATTTTCCATTCAGATGGAATTCTACATAATTCTACATAATGGGCACATAAAATTGCCCAGAACACATTTCTTTTCTGAGATGTTTTAATCTAATTTTAATTTTTCTTAGAACATGCCTTAAAACAATGTCTGATGATATGCAGCTTGCATTTTCCCTTCAAATCAACATTGCTTTACATAAGTGCAGTTCAAATCTGTGGGTGACTTAACAGCTCTCTGGTAAAGCCTTTGCTGTTTTCCTTACCGTGAAATGTTTATTTCAGCTGGACACAGAGACAAAATCCCTCACAGTAAGAATCAAGAAGCAATGAAAGAGGGATCTACAGAGACTGTCGAAATCTTCATCCTTGATAGTTTTCAAAACTTTACTGGACAAGGTCCTGAGCACCTGATTTAATGTTGCAGTTTGTCCTTCTTTGAACCAGGGAGTAGACTAGATTACTTTAGTCTCCTTCCAAACTACTTTATTCTGTGAGTCTATATTACATACGTAAGGTTTTCTGTGACCTCTCTCTGACTTCTTCAGAAAGAAAAAAGGGAAATACATTATGCATAAATATCAGTGATTATACCTAAGTTAACATATGTATTCACAGTAAGATCATTAACAGAGTGTACAGATTCCTGGAGGGCATTATGAAAAGTTGTTTAAAATTCAGCTTGGACATCCAGTCCCAAACATGAACCTTCTGTGTGTACTCTACTGGTTGGACAAATGAAGTAGCTGCTGTTGCAAAGTGGCCTCTCATAATAAATTTCTTTGAGGGTCTATAACGTGATCTTTGGGTAAAACCCACCTTTAATTCTGTCCTGTAATGAGTTTTTCATACCTGAAAAAATCAGAGGTTAAAAATTCTGATTTAAGAGTCAACTAATATTTTTAAACATCTTCCTAGAATTACATACCTACTAATAGAATACCATTTTAAGTTTGGTTTTTTTTTCCAGAATATCTTCAAAAATTTAATACCCTCTGCAGATCTCTTTGAGCTGGTCTCTGCAGATGTCACGACAGGTTTGTTGCACAGTAAGAGTCCCATTTTTCTCTTAACAATACAGAATCCAGTAAAAACCTGAGCAAGATATCCCTTTTGCCAATGGTGCAACTTTATACAGAGCCAAGACTTCACCTCAAAAGGGAGTGGGCTCCAATTTGATTCTGCTTTCCCTCTTCCAACATGCAGACTTTCTGGGAAGGGTTGGGTAGGAACTGGGTGTGGAGATGAGGCTCTGTCTTGGCCCTGGTGAGATATTGGCTTCAGGAGACGTTTGAACTCTCTTCAGATCTCCAGCACCTTTTCAAAGTGCCTATGCAGGGACCCCAGTTGGGCAACCAAAGTTAGAGGGTATTAATCTTTCCTCTAATTTCTTGGGCTGAAGGCTAAGCTGAGAAGGCTTCTTTGCTTTCTGTTTATGACAGCTAATTTTATTTATTGGCAAAAAAAGAGCTACCACTTTCAGGGGCTCATTTGCTGAGTCATTACACTATAAAGAACAGCCCAATGAAATCCTACCAGACTAGAGTATATCCACATTTAGACAATGACCCAAAATCATAGGTATGCACGATTTTACTTACATGAGCAGTCACACTCCAGAACCTTTCCCTTGCTGGCTGCTCCCAGCACCAGTTGTCATCATGTGCTGTTTTCGGGGTGGTCAGCATTACGCAGGAGCATCCTGGCCTCTCTGATAGGTTTTACTTTCCTTGTCTGTTTTATAGGATACTAAGCCAAAATCTTTCAAAATGAAAGTGCCCAGTGATGCTGGGGATGAATAAGCAATACCACCATGCTTTCCAGGACCCTGATGCATTCCTCTGATGGCTGAAGTATTACTGCAGATAACAGTCATGTTGCTTTGTGTGTCAGGCAGCACTTTTCACCTGGGAGTAAGACAACAGTCAGAGCAAAGTTGAAATTTATCTTAACTGGACAGACATTAGTTTGGTTGCTGGGTTTAGGAGTGGGATTTCCAGGCTGCCAGGTCACAAGAACAAACATTTTCAAGGGGTCCCTTGGCAGAACTGAAATATTGGCACACCAAGTTGCCATTGTTCAGGCCATCCCTTGCACATGTGTAAATATCAAGAAAAACATCCCATGTACAAATACAACAAGCACTTTAACAAATGTTAGAAGTCATAAGGATGTCAAACAGTACCCACTCACTTTCAATGGCCTGCAGCTGATGGTCAAACTGGGCGCTGTCCCCAGGAATCCTCAAACTTTGGAAGACAAAACAATATTATTTTGCTCTCAGCAAAGTCTTAGATTGCTGCTTCTTCAAGTTTTTCATGAGAATACAGAGCAATGTGTGAAAACATCAACTCTCTTTAAGTTGAGAAACAGCTTCTCAACAATGGAGGAAAATGTGTGCTTTGGCCAAAGTAGCATTATACTGTTCACCTGAAACCCTCCAGTGCCAAAGCACTAGGAGAAAGGCAGCACCAGCCAAATCATAATGCTCTCACTACTCAATGTTTTGAGCCCAAATTGAACCCTCTCCTGCAAATATAACAATTACCATATAAAATGCTCCATGATATCCGATTCCACATCTGTTCATTACAGCAAATAAAATGTGCATAAATGTTTTGTTCTTTTGTTTGTTTTAATGATAAATTTTACCATGGATGTATCCCAGAAATCCACTGGCAACTTAGAGAATTCACCCAGAATGACTTTGAGCTCTAGAGTGGAATAACAAGAGGAACCATAGTTACTGCAGTGTTCCTAGTTTCACACTCTGGACATGTTCATTTCTGTAGATTGTTTTTTGTAAGAAACAGTAACAGCAGTTTAAATGAGAAGAGGGCAGTTTGGTCCTAATTCCACAAAGCGTTTCGTTATACCCATGGTTGTAGGCCTGCTGAAAGTGATGGGATCCATCAGAGTCCTCAGTTTAAATGAAGCATGTGCTTTGGAGCAAGGCTCTATGAGAGCTTCTCCTACACATTCTATGCAGCCAAAGCCTTAAGATTTGAACACATGGCGTTATAAAATGTCTGGATCATAATTTTCTAAGATGAGTGATAAGTAGAACTAGTTGGCAATATACCAAAATAATTTACGATACAACCATAAACACTAGTCTAGACATAGATGCAGAAATTATTTCTCCTTCTACAAATATACATCTTGTGTTCTCTGTAGGAACTTCTTATCCCTTCTACTCAATCATTATGAAAACCATACTTGAAATAACATTAAGGCTTGAATTTCCTAATGCTTCCTACTCCTCTTCACAGCCTAGTGATAATGAAGAGGCAGTTTTGTTCTGGGTTCTTTCTCAGCTTCTAAAGCACCCACAAAACAGATACATGTGAAAATGACTCAAAAAGTGATGAAAAAAATTCTCGCTACATCTGCATCTTGCTCCTTATCTCACATATTTATTGGTTGTTGAAGTTGCAAGAACCATCTCAGTCCTGAGATCATTACAGCCCTTTAAATATCTTAACAAGAGTTATTTTGCAATATTCATGTTGGTCAATCAACCACGAGTATGAACATTTTAAAATGGTTTTACCTTATGACAAGATGCTGGCAGAGAAAGAGCTATCAAATTAGGATATTTAATAAAAAAAAAAAAAAAAAGAATTAGCAAAAATCAACCACAGGCCAAATTATCAAGACAAGGGAAACAGTCCAGTTTTCCTGGTGTAATGAACAAGTGCTAATGGTTTTGGAGGGTGTACTGTACATTCATCTGATGTGTGCACACCTGTGCAGGGTTGGTATGGAAGAGTGCACTACTAGCCCCCAGAGCTTCATTGCAAAGTTTGTGCAAGAACTGCATTTAGCTTCTGTTGTAAATCTCTCTTGATGGTTTGGTCATGTTTAAGACCCCTGTCTTGCAAAATCATCTTTGTTTTGGTGATCAGCTGCTCAGCTTGACTGCAAGGACAGGAACAATGGGTATTGTCCTTTGCAACGCTTCTGTTTTCTCAGCTCCAAAGGATGGATTTTGCCCAGGTCCTGCCCTTGCAGGAGGTGCTTAAATGCCTATCAGGGTACAATGCCTATGTTCTCTTGTTCTTCTAGCCTCTCCCTTCATTCCCTTAAAATTTCTCCACCTCTTTCTTTTTATTTTTTCAGCTGTTTTATGAAATGTCTTACTGTTTGCCCCATATCTCATTCCTCCATTTACTTTGCCTCTGCATGTCCTTTTCCTCTCCATGCTGTTCTTTTTTCCTCTTCCTCTCGCTTACCCACCTGCCACAGCACTTGTCCTTTTACCTCTCCTTAGGTTGTTCTTCCTAGTAGTTCCAGAGTAAAATGACTGACATTAAGATGTTGCATTGCTAATGTCTAGGTCCATGAATGGGATTAACTTAGATCCCGAGTGTGAACATAACCTAAGGGTGATGGTGAGAGCATGCAGCTGCCAGCTCCCTGCAAAGCACTGGATTTAGGATCTGGGGCAATCTAAACTTCCAACAAAGAGCTCAGATAAAAAATCTGGGCCTATGTGTGACCACAGCTAGATGTAGAGCCTAGACCTAGCTGGCTTGGAAACATGCATAATATTATAGTTGGATTTATCTGCAAAACCCTGGGTAGCTTTAGCATAAGCTTATCTAAGAGAACACAGTGTAGGGAGCACATTACACCCATTACAAAGTTCTCAGCTAATAAATATTAGGCACTCTGAAAGAATAAGGTCACACAGAGTTCCTGGGAGTTGATCAACCTTTCACTTGAAGGATAACTCTTCTTTCTTTAGTTGTTTCTTCTTAGACTATCCTACTATCCTACCTTTAGAACCCACAGCCTTTTCAGTTCTATCATCCCTGTGCAAAAATAACAGTAATTATTGATTTGGAGCAAGTCTGGGGTTATTTTTGTTTGGATTTATTTTTGGCTTTCATAATGCTTTATGTGAAAAGGTTTATGTTCCAAAATTAGGAGTGGAACAAGTGAGGGGAAATTTCACCTGGACAGCAACACCAGAAAATAACATTATAGAAAATACTGGGAATAAAAGGATGTTCAGACAACTGAAGAAGCCTGAACCAAGTTTGTAGCTGAGATGAATGAGTCTGAAGATGCTGGAATTTTCACTAGAGAAGGATCTATTACTTTTTGAAGACCAGTTTGGATAGACAGCTATTTAATTTTGTTAACTAGACAGCAGTGACTTTGTAGTCTCTATAGTGCTGCAAATCTAGATCCTCTTGCCAGAATTATTTTGCCAACTTGGCAAAAATGACCTATTCCCTTAAAAAAAAAAAAAAAGTTTTTCCTTAGTTTTGGAAGCAAGTCAGTGTTAAACAATAGGCACTGCCAACAATTCAGTGTTTGGGTCTGACAATAAAAGACATCAGAAACAGCAGAAAGAGGAGTGGATCCACGAAGGCGATCCTTTCCACAAAGAGGGGTAGATGTGGAGTATGGATTCTGCCAAGAACAGAACAAATACTGCATGCAGCGTTTTACTGGACTTTTCTAATTGAAATTGAAAGCAGCATAACATTTGACAAAATGTCAGAGGAAATGTATTAGAACTGAAATATGTGATATTTAGGTATTTCTTCCAGAGTTGCAGTTGCCAAGGTAATTTCTTACAGGAGTCATTGGAAATACAGGACAAAAAAACAACTTTCACCACACAAGGTAGAACTTGAAACTCTAAGAAACCCTTTAAATCTAGAGATGTTGAAGATGTTTGAACCCTTTATTGAATATACAGGCTTCAATAACAGACAAGAAATACATGACTTCCCTTGTAAAAAGGAGCATGTAAATAACAATGGGGATCTCTTTGCTTTGAAAACTTTAAAAATAGACTTCAGTTTTAGTGTGCAACTTAATGTGTCATGTATCTGTAAAACCAAGACCAAAATTTTCTTTAAAAAAAGGAAAAAGAGATTAAAATCAACAGTATCCCAAGGAGTCCAAGTGGATTCTAAGTGCATATAATGTCCTTGAAAAATATAATGTACAGCTAAACATGATGCAGAAAGCAAAATAGAGAGGATTTTAAAAAAAGAGATTTGACAAAGTGAAAGCTTTTTTTGAGGTGCTTCTAAAGTATTCTGCTATTCTTTACACTATCCTCTATTATTTTCAGAAGGGGAGAACGTAGTTCTTAGGCAACACAAAGGAATTGTGTTAATAACAGCAATTAGACAGAACACTGGAAACAGCAGAGCAGAGAATGCTTATCTCATTATTTCCAAAGTGTGCTGGTTGTGTCTTACTTGTGGTAAAGCTCAGATGCCTGTGAAACAGGCAAGAGGCAAGGCAAAGAGCTTTCTGAGGAGTTAGCCAGAGTGTGCAAAGGAAGTAGCACTCAGCTACAACTCCCTTCAAAACAATACATTCCAATCAGTGTTTTCTGTCTGTTTACAGAGGAAGGATACTGTGAAAACAGGACTCTCATTCAGCCAGGTCCTGGGAAATGGAGCAGTGGGAAGAGTTACTCTACGTTCTTAGAATTGTTTGTGAAGTCAGTGAATACAGTCTAGTTCAGAGCTGATGTTTCATATTATTTGTTAACTGCACAAACTGCCTTTACTAACTTACAAACTCTTTTTATTAGATGTCTCTTTCTTGCCATACAGAAAAGTGCTGTTTCTGATTTCTCCATATTTTCTTTTTCCTTCTGATTTTTTTTTCTTTTTAAATTTGTGGTCCAAAACAGTCACCCTAAATCTCAGGGGGCCAAAATGAACTTTGCTCTGACATATGTAGAGCAGCAAAAAAAATCCCAGTGGGACAGTTTTCTGTTGGAACTTCCCCATTATTTCTGCTAAGCATCAGGAAGGCTGGCTGGCTGGCTGCTCTCTGGGCTGCCTCCTACCTGCTGTCCTATCTCCCTGTCCCACACCATACTAGTGCATGAGCTGCCAGGGTATGGGAGCAGTCAGATGACCTTCAAGCAGTCTCCTCAGTCTTCTCTTGAGCTCCCCATTTGGCAACATGGGCTCCCAGCACTCCCCAGATGATCTGACATCTCTGTCTTCTGGGTCCTCTGTGCTACACTGGGGCCATATCTCTGTTGCAGGGTCCCCAACAACTCCCTGGGAAACCTGTTTCAGAATGAAGAAAACATGTTTTTCTGGACAAAAACGCCTCATGGTGTAGGTTTTAGGGGCTGTTTTTACTTTCTATTTCATCACATTGGGTCCCTGCTAAAACCCCACAGCTGAATACATGTGGTTTCAAACTTTTAAACTGGACCAACACTATCTACTGTTCAGTTGCCCTAATGATAAAAAATACATTTAAAAAAAAAAAGAAAAAAGAAAAAAAAATAAGAAAAAAAATTACTGCTGTATTCCAGACTTCAAAATATCTTGAAATTAAAGACTCTTACCTGGAATTAAAGATCACCATAGGTGAATGGATAAAGTGTTGGGGTCTGAACCCCCAGCCCTGAATTAAGGTTGACATATGGGTGGTCCCCATGGCCCTTTAAGAGGAGGGGATGAGTTTGCCTTTTGCCTTTCCTCCAAGGTGTGCCTGACCTTATAGGGAAACCCCTTGGGTAAATGAGCCCCAGGTGTCCTGCATTGGGTAAATGAGTGCCAGGTGTCCTGCTTTGGGGATAAAAGCTGGGACCACTTGCAGGAAGGGTGCAGTGACTGTCTGTGAGGTGGATGCACTTTGTAGAGTTTGCCTGTTGGGGAAGTATCTCCCAGTAGCTTGGTCCCGGTCAGGTTTGGCACTTACCAACGCGGGCTTTGTGGAAACAGCATGTGGCTGCCTCTGTCCTATGTTATCAGCCTCTTGGCTTGGTTGTCTCTCACTTCTTCTATGGGAGACCTTGTTGCTTTGTTTGTTCCACCGGTTGTTGGTCCTGCTGTGTCGTTCCTGGGGTTGTTGGGGTTGATGTCTATCATGTGTAACCTGATTGACTTGTTTGTACCCCCAGCAATCACTCATGTACTGACCCTTTTGTGTGCAATAGAATCTGGTTACTGGTTTGTTCTACTGCTGACTGCATCCTTTGTACTAGGCTTAGTGATTGGCCAAACAGTGGATTTAATAGAGGATTTTGCTAGTTGCAGTAATGTAAGGAGTTTGATAAATTTTGGACTGCAGAACTTTCTTTAAGGATACACCCATTTTTATGCTTGTGTAAATCATTTCTGCAAAAAAGTTGCAGAACCTGGAATCATTGTATTTGGTGCTGTACACAGAGGCCTTTACGGATCCATTGTGTCAAAATACAGTAATATGTTTCCTTAGTGTTTAAGCTATATTACGTTTGGGTTGACAAACTATGCATGCAAAATCATTTAGGCACATAAATGACAATAATTACTGTTAGTATTACTGTGCCGTGGATCTAATTCTCGGCTGTTGTACATCAGCAAAACTGTAGTGGTGACGAATCAGGGAAATTATGCTGATTTATTCCAAAAGTATCAGGGTGTGTTTAAAATGATAAACTGTGACACACATCAGCCATTCCCTGTGGTGTATACCTCAAAGTATTATTCTCTTGATGCAATAATTATTTCTGAGCTATATCACTGCTCATCCTTCAGTGGATTTTATCCACAACTGCAGTACTACAATGTAAGGGAATAAATTTTATTCAGAATCTTCTCTGTTAGCCATTCTACCATGTTCATTATGAACTATTGCCTAAGTAGGAACATTACAAGAAAATGGCAGTCATCATTGATACATTTACAAAGCCTACAACATTTATTTGTGAGACTGACACACACTAATGGAATGTATTTGGCCAAACCCCCAGAAATCAGCCCAAACCTGTCCCTAAATAATTCAGTTGAGAACACATTAGGGATTAGTTTGCCTCCATACTTAAAAATGACAATGCTACAGTAGCTTTTCCAACTCCCTTTTGATCTTAGGATGATTTTATTGTATGAAGAATATTGGCAAAACCTCCAGCATTAACCCTCTCTCATCTAAACTTTCTCAGTTTAGGAACTTCACTTCACTGGGACAGGATCTCCCTCTGGATATTTCCAAAGGCACTTCCTCCCTCTCTGCACTGTCTGCATATATAATACAGTTGTATTTTTTTTGGCAGATGGTTTTATTAGCCACCTGACATTTACATGTAAGTTAGAGGTATTGGAACCCATCATCTGTCCTTTTTGGCAAAGGTGCAAATGTTTCTTGTATTTAGACCTGATTAAATATCCCCACTGAAATAGGCATATAAAAGAAGAGTTGGATCATCTCATGCTGTATGAGTGTCCTTGTTTCAGGTCTTGCAGTGCTATTCACCAACATGAGCTACTTGCAGGTGCTTTCTTCCCTGTGCATGAGGAAAATTAAGTTTTTAGGGATGGGTTTCCCAGCAGCTAGCAAGCAGATCAGGAAATGCCATAGAAGATGATGGACTCAGAAGTCATTCAATCATCTAGAGATGGGACCTGTAGGGATGCAGGGACAGTTGCACCACACTGAAACTTCTGATTGGGATGTGTACCCAAGTTCCCTTTTCAGGGAAATCGGGGCATAGGAAGGTAGTGCTGGTACTCACCCAGATCTCATTCTGCTTTCCAACTGGGACATGACTGGCATTTGCATCAAGATGGGATTGCAAAAGAGTTCTAAGTGTTGAGAATAGCGACAAATGGCAGCACAGTCTTACACTGATAATAGAGACTGGAGGGACTAGCTTCAGGGGTTTTATTTTCAGACAGGGACAGGAAGTAACCATAGGGTTCCTTTACACTCAGTGGAAGGATAAACATCTCCTGAGAGTGAGCCACCTGACCTATTTGTCACCCTATTACATGGTAGCTGTCAGTCAGTGATCAAAAAGTTTGAACCTTTGAGACACATGAAGATTTGTCAGGGGACTTGTTGGGAAGCTGACAAGGAGATCTTTGTCTGAAGCATGTACTTTGGCTTCAACTGAAGGCTGTTGCAGATGTTTGCTGGATGCTGAAGGTGTCTATACCCTTCTGGGTGTAAGCAGTAATATAGAGTCCTCAGTCTTCTGTTGCTGGAAACAAGTTTCTCCTCTTTCTTTGCAACCTGCTTCCTCCAAACTGAGATCAATCTATAAAAGGGAAAACTGGGACAGAGTGACATCTTCAACCCCAACTACCTTGAGATTTAAAGAACTCTGGTGATACCACAAGGGACCACTGGCAGATTATACTACTGCATTACATTGTTTAGGGTGGGGATTTTTTTGTTTGTTTGTTTTAAAGTAGGATACAATTGTATTAGCATTGAGTACTTTAAGTGTAATCTACAAGGCAGGACAAAAGTAGTAAAGTGAATGGTTGTGAAATTAAGTTAGCCTGAACATTCTTTGTCAGTGTGTAAAAAATTTTGTCACTAGAACACTCAACATCACTACAAAAGCAAATAATCATTTAATAGATATTTAAGAACCCATAGACTAACTTCATCTTTAGTAGGATGAGTAAAATGCCTTGCACTGCATTCAGCTTCCTCTGTGCAGCAATTCACATGAAGTACACAACAGTGGGGAGATTTGCCAGTGTGTCTCATTTTAAATGTTCCTATTCCTTCTGTCTGCCCAGGCAAAGAAGTAGGAAAACTGTGAGATAACAGAAGAACAGTAACAGTAATGACACTGTCATTTTGAGTAGTTAACAGATAGTTGAAAGGATAGCAATAAAATTAAATATCGAATGCATACTCATCTGTACAGATTTGTAATGAAAAGCAGTGCTGTGGTAGAGTATGAAATGATGTTACTATTTTCCTGAGCTCTTCAGTAAAGCATGGGATGAAATCCTATCTGGAGCTGAGGGAGGTACCTCCGCCTTATTTTAGTATTCTTGTCCTGTAAAGAAAAGTACTATGTAATAAAAGAAAAGATAATTATATTATCCTATGGTTGTCTGTCCCTTGCAATAGAAAGTAAAAGCTTGTTACGAGTAAAAGCTATCTCTTTAAATGACATTCAGCATTATAACTCCAAGATTTCCCTTGGCGACTGTTAAAGAAGCAGGCTGCCTCATGGCATCCGCACTCCCGAGTTAGCAAGGTTGGCTGTCTGCACAGTGCACAGGAGCCATGCAGAGAGGACATCTCAGTTGGAAAGAAACACTATAGGAGGAATGTCACTATTGCTCCTCAGGGCCAAGGATGCTAATGTCCATGCTGGACATGGAACTCATCTTCACAAAGTATAAGAGTAAGTTTCTAAATATTTTTTAATGTACTGAAACTCCCAATCGAGATCTCCCCAAATCAGCCATCTTGCACAGTGGCCACAGAAACAAATCAAAAGAAGACTTTCTTCTCTTTCCTCCTCAGCCCAGAAATAGGAGTTGATTGTTCTGAGAATGCATAAGAGATCCAAGCAGCATCCACCAAATGGAGTCTCGTCTTTGAAGCAGGTTTGGGTATTTTCAGCTGGAGGGGAGAAATGAACCCAAGACCAGCACATCCTCGGAAGGTGTGCTGACTAGGATATTATCAAATACAATAGCAGCAAGTGAGAAGGAGAGCGCCTTGCTTCCTCTAGAGCAAAGGTCCTCAGATCTGAACTCTGAAAACACCAACTGATTTAAGTCCTGAAGGTGGAATTTGTGTAGGAATATGTGTATGAAATACATATATAATCATGTAGCTGCTTAGCACTAGTATGATGGGAAGTATTCTGGTCCAAGGAGAGATATTTAAATGTCATAGGACCTTTACAAATGACTGAGAAAGTCTGGGCAATAACTAAGGAAATGAGAATGTTAGGAGTTTAATTAGCATCCAGATTAGGCATATTCTATGTTCCTAAGTCCTTTTGTTACTCTGGCATCCTAAATATAATGACAGTTGGCATTTCTCCATTTAAAGTGGTTTTTTTAGTATATCTATATATATATATTGAATGCTATATGTATACATATATATATATACATATTTCTTGGCACCCTGGAAGTTTCATGCTCCCGTTTAAAATCCTTCCTCAAGACTCTCTGCTTCTGGGTACCACAGATCTAGTAACTGTGACCCGTGAAATCTTATCTCTTTCTCTACATCTTTGATTGCTCTGTTTAATATCTGCATATGAAGGAGATGCAAAGACAGCTGTTATTTTGTTCCCAAACCATTGGAGACTGTTGTAGAGAGATACGGCACAGATTTCCCCCCATTGCTACTTTCATGCTGTTCTTTCTGCTTGATTTTTTCCTTGCCTTAATCTTCCCTCTGCAACAGCTTAAAATTAGAAATACTCTTTTTTTCTCCTTATATATAGGATATCTCATAAATTCCACTACTGCATGATGGATCCTTCTTTATAGACTGCATATATTTTTAGCACAGTGTAAAATAATGATACCACAAGTTATTTAGTTAAAACAGTGAATGTAGGGAAAACAATGCAGGCTCAATTCTATTGCATCAAGCTCTAGGATCTTCTTACCTGAAGCATATTTCCCCTTAACTCTCTGTAGGCATTGAAATATGGTAGGTACCTTCCCAGAGTGATTTTCTCCTCCTAAATCTGAATTACTCTTGGACATGCCTACAATTCATCATGAGTAGCATCAAAGTCTGGGATCTAGTACCCTCAGTTAAATGTCTTACATTAGAGGAGAGAATTTAGATTTTAGATGCCCACGCTGCTAACAGCATGAATCCTGCATCAGTGTGGTATCTCACTAAAACAGATGACCAGAGCTTTTCATGCAGACCTAGACCATTTGCACATTTTGCTGGTAAAGTTATGCTACTGTAGTCATAAAAATAAATGAGAATAAACAAATAACTTCAGAAACACAGTAGGTTCTCACCCTGTTGGACAGCTAGCCAAATTTTGTTTTCACTGGTGTTGATACCAAAAATTCCTTTCTATTCTCAGGAATTGTTCTTGCTTCAGCTTGATATAATTACAAAAGAATCTGTCCTGTTCTCCAGGGTCTCTTCAGATTCAGAGATTTCAAAGAAATTGGCAGTTGCTATTATCATTTTCATATGATTTTCACAGGGCTATGTTCCATTTGATGAAACGCTGCATCATTACAGGAGTGGGAAACAACATGGCAGAACTATTTCTTACATAGCCCTGCAAATGACTGATTACTCTTATTATTGGGATTTGAAACAATAGAAAAGTATCCAAAATTTTGCAGGTAAATCAAATAGAAACTGAAAGGTATAATTATTTTATATACTTGAAAGGAATTCAAAATCTCAAAAGTGAAGAATTCTACAAACAGAACAGATGTTTTAAAATGAAAAAAAAAGAGAAGAAATCTGTCTCTTAACGTAGCAGCTGGTGTCCTGCAATTACCCCCTACACATTGGAGTCTGTGAGTATTACAGCCTGCTTACAGATAGTTTTATTGTTGTGCAATTTGCATTTAGTATTCTAGAATATTTTTATATAGCAAAAGGAAGGTGTGAGCTCAGACTCCAAAGCTGAGTGTTTGTACTAGCGTGTGCAGGCACATGAGCATCAGAAAAAGGCATTCCTGGTTCTTCTAATGGACATCCAGACTGTTTGAAGATAATGCCCTGAAGTGAGATAGATCCTGAATGTGGTTTGACCTACCTCTGCTTTTGGCTAAAGCTAGTTAGTGGTAGCTGTTTGCTGATTTCTGTCTGCACAAATGAGAATCAGCTTGCCTTGACTAGGCTGCTGACAACTCAAATGTGTGTTTCAAGGGGTCCTCATTTCCCCTCTGTAAAACCAAAACATTGCTTCTTTAATGAAATGTGCATTGCACTTCTTTAGGTTTCAGTGTTACTAAGAACTCTTTGCAGGCAGATTTTTAAGCATCACTGCAAAATTTAGGCACATCATAACTGTCTCTAAAATTCAGCTAAGCAGTGGAGCACATTTTAAGTAACAGCCAGTATTGTTTGCGTAGACAAAAAACTTAAAAACTCAGCACTTTTACAGCTCTCCAGATGTATGTCTAAAATGAATACATAAGCCCTCCCTCTCAAGTCCTTCAGGGTCACCTGCTGTAGAAGCAATTGAGAAGTAGGTGTTTACTTCAAGAAAAAAAAGCTTTCCTGTATTTTGTGTACACACTAAGGTTCTAAGTGGGGAGCAAATGGTATGCTTGTACATAGGTGTGTTTGGTGGCTGGGGGAGCAGTCATGGGCAGCTCATACCAGAATCAATTCTTACAGAAAGTTGTCCCAGTTCAGATTTTGAGGCTGTCAATTTCAGCACAGTTTTGAGCTTGGTTTGAGGTTTCTGAGGTACAGCAATACCAGCACAAAATAATTGTTCATTTCAGTTTTGCTCTTCAACAGGGAGAGTTAAAAATTAATATAACAAGACTTTTGATAACTTTGAAATATTAATTTTATTCATTGTGACACAGAGGCCGATGCAGAGTGTGGAGACAGACTGGAAGACTGAAAATTTGGTGTACAATGTACAGCTACCAGTATTGCATGTGGTGTTCCTTCTTTTTCTTCATAGAGTGGGCGTAAGACAAAGGTTAGGTTGGTCTGTGATACTCTCACAAGAATGCTGCGAGCAGTGGTTCCTATGTGCTCCATCACTGTTCATTTATCTTAAGACCTAAAAGAAGAGTAAAAGAAAAACTTTAGGAATATTTCTTCTTGGACAAGGAAAGGAAGATACAGCAATACTGCAGTCCTCTGCAAATTTATGTTTAAATTGTCATGCATTGTATTTCATATAGAAGAACAAGGAAAAAAAACTCTTTTAAGGCAAACTTTTGCTTAGTCATTCCAACACAAAAGAAACACTGAGGTTCCCTACACACAGAGGAGCTCTCATTTGAGATACTCCAGGGTGTGCAAGACACTTAGATGAATCTGGCACATATGACAAATGTCACTGGAGACCTGTGACATTCTGCAGGAGCACCTGGAGCTGATACCAAAGAGGGTGCCAAAAGGCCCTAAAAAGGTACCCTGTCCTTTCCTGGTCACCATCATCCAGTAATTTCTTCTCATCAGTGAAAATCAAACCAGAAATGCTGTGCCTGGGCTCTATGAGCTGCAGAGGGCTCCTCAGAGAAAAGGATCCAAAACATGGCAGTGCTGGGCACCGGTGGGGAACCAGGAGCTGGGAAACTGCAGCCATTCAAGGGTATCTTTAGGCAGGTTTGCTGTAATTTGTGAAAAGGAGGTGACAAAGTAATTGTTTCAGAGAATGCTTCTGTTAGAAAACCTCTTCACTACAAAGGAAAGGAGAGTGGGAAGACAACCACAGTACCAGCTAGAATATTTACAGTCTTACTTGTCAAATAGTTTTATTTGTTTTCACCTATGTAATGCATCCATTTAAACCTAAACCCTGCTGTGGAAGTGTGCAACTCATCAACAGCCATAAGCAGAGGTAGGACTTGGCTTGCCATTGCTGGCACATCATGCCAGCACTTCAGAGACGTGCACTGTCACTTGTGTGGTCACACAGTGAATAGAACAGCAGCATGGGGATGAATTTCCTCCACCTGCCCCCAAACTGATCCCTTTAAATGTCAGTCTGTTTTTTTATATCCCATTTGAAACACTGATTGCAATCTAAATAGGGGTGGAAATGTGGGGTTTCATGGGCATGCCAGTGGGATGAAAGGCACGCTTGTTCTGGACTGGGTGAATTTACCTTGCTTTCCCTTCATGTACATTCCTCTTTAAAGCATGAAAGGCTCCCTGGTCTAGCTATCACCTGGTGGCATTGATGGAAAGGAGATGTCACCTGGTTTTCCAGTTTTTCAGCTGTGTTTCAGTAAACAGCACATAAGCCTGGTGCTGGCTCAGTTTCACAGAGGAGAATAAACTGGACCTAAAAGCCTGTCTGTGCAGCAGCACATGTCAGACAGCCTGACAAACAAGGTCAATTATTAAAACCAGAAAAGTTCATTTTGACAAGGCATGCTGTCACAGGGTGCAGCAGCAGCTTTATAAATGCTGATTTCTACCCTGTTTAAGAAGTTAAAGGTGAATTAAGGAGACAAATATTCTGGGAGACATTTCTTGTCGGGATCTCTGACAATAGAGTTCATACAGCTGTTAACACTGCAGTAGTGCTGCACCTTTCTTGTTTACCAAAGGAGCATCTTGTCTAAACTACTATCTGGGAGAGGAAGGAGGAGTTCAGTTGTCACCATGCTTGCAACCTACTACATTTTAAAGAAGGTTGTTACTACAAGGAGAACATTGATATATGGACCTCCTGTGATCCTTCCTGTTTAGGTTTTTTATTATTTTACTATCTTTCTTCCCTCGATAGAGGAGGACCACGTTAGAGACCACTTGGCCAAACTGGACATCTATAAGTCCATGGGCCCTGATGGGATGCACACATGAATGCTGAGAGAGCTGGCAGATATTATTGCTGGGCCACTCTCCATCATCTTTGAAAGATCGTGGAGAACAGGAGAGGTGCCTGAAGTCTGGAGGAAGGCCAGCATCACTCCAGTCTACAAAAAGGGAAAGAAGGAGGACCCAGGAAACTACTGGCCGGTTAGTCTCACCTCCATCCCTGGAAAAGTGATGGAGCAACTCGTTCTGCAGGTCATCTCCAAACATGTTGAAGAACAGAAAGGTATTGGGAGTGGTCAACATGGATTTACCAAGGGTGAATCATGCTAGACCAATCTGCTAGCCTTCTATGATGTTATAACCGGTTGGTTGGATGAGGGGAGAGCATCAGATGTCATCTCCCTTGACTTCAGCAAGGCTTTTGACACTGTCTCCCATAACATCCTCATTAGGAAACTCAGGAAGTGTGGGTTACACGAGGGGATGGTGAGGTGGATCGAGAGCTGGCTGTGTGACAGATCACAGAGGGTTGTGATCAATGGAGCAGAGTCGAGTTGGAGGCCTGTAACCAGTGGTGTCCCCTAGGGGTCAATACTCGGTCTGGTCTTATTCAACATATTCATCAATGACCTGGACGAGGGGACAGAGTGGATCCTCAGCAAGTTCACTGATGATCCCAAGCTGGGAGGGGTGGTGACACGCCAGAGGGCTGTGCTGCCATCCAGCGGGACCTGGACAGGCTGCAGAGCTGGGCAAAGAACCTCATGAGGTTCAATAAGGGCAAGTGTAGGGTGCTGCACCTGGGGAAGAAGAATGCCAGGCACCAGGATAGGTTGGGGGGGACCTCCTGGAAAGCAGTTCTGAGGAGAAGGATCTGGGAGTCCTGGTAGACAGTAAATTATCCATGAGCTGGCCATGTGCCCTTGCTGCCAAGAAGGCCAATGCCACCCTGGGCTGCACAGGGCAGTGTGTGGCCAGTAGGGCGAGGGAGGTCATTCTCCCCCTCTACTCTGCCCTGGTGAGGCCGTAACCAGAATACTGCATCCAGTTCTGGGCTCCCCAGTTGAAGAGAGACAGGGACCTACTGGAGAGAGTCCAGCGGAGGGCAGTGAGGATGACTGGGGGATTGGAGCATCTCCCCTATGAGGAAAGTCTGAGAGAGCTGGGACTCTTCAGCCTGGAGAAGAGAAGGCTGAGGGGTGATTTAATTAATGTTTACAAATATCTAAAGGGTGGGTTGAGGGAGGATGGAACCAGACTCTTTCCAGTCGTTCCCAGTGACAGGACGAGGGGTAACAGGCACAGGCTGGAACATAGGAGGTTCCATTTAAATAAGAGGAAGAACTCTTTTTCAGTGAGGGTGCCAGAGCACTGGCACAGGCTGCCCAGAGAGGCTGTGGAGTCTCCTTCTCTGGAGATTTTCCAGACTTGCCTGGATGCAGTCCTGAGTGATGTGCTCTAGGGGATCCTGCTTTTAAGCAAGGGAGTTGGACTTGATGATCTCTCGAGGACCCGTCCAACTCTGACAATCCCATACATCCGTGAATCCTTCACTTCAGATAAATATATATTTTTCATTGTATAACTAGCTTTTGTTGCCACAGTGCTGTGTGACTTTTAGCTACTTCAGGAAAATCTCAAGTAGCAGAAAAGGTAGAAAATAGTAATAATTAGAAATTTACCAAGTAAGACTTCAAAACAGTGAGTCCAGGTGAGAGTAGAATTTTACCCTAGGTTTGATTCTAAGATGAGAACATGGTTTCTGATGCCCCTGTCTTAGACTGATAAAAGGCAATGAAAGATATTTTTAGTAGGGATACAGGAGTTCAACAAACATTCTACCTTATCTTCGCGTTTTGCATCAGACCTGACAAAAATTTCTGTCCCAATGGAATAAACACTACGTGAGGGCTACCAGTTAAATATCACCTGAGACAATGAGGGAATCTAAGGGGAAACTGAGTGAACAAAGCTACTAATGTCATTTTGGCTTGCAATAGTTATAATCCAATCTGTATGCTGGTATCTGAACTGGCATACATCTTGGATGCTGAGTGGTATCAAATATGCAACGGTCTGTTGTGGCTGCTGCAACAGGCTTTTAAAGAAGGGACTGTTTTTTGTCAACTCGGTCTTTTATTGATTGTATGACATGAATCAAGTGAAAAGATCCAAACAAAATATTTACTGTCAAATATTTCACACATTTGGAGCCTTTAGTCCTCATTTAGAAGCTAAGCAGCCTTGGCTTTCTTTACCAGTTCAATTCATACTCTGTCAGCAAAGAAATCTTCACCAATTCAAATCATCAATTAAATGCATCCATCCCTACTTACAGTCACTAGTCCAACTGGACATAGACCTGGGCAACCTGCTCTTGCTGGCATCAGTTCTGAGCAAGAGGTTGGACTGGATGATCTCCAAAGGTGCCTGCCAGCCTCAACCTTTCTTTGATTCTGTGATTTTGTGGAATATAGAGTACACTAAATACTCTCAATTAATCCTACATGTGGACCTGCTTTTTCCAGAATACAAATATTTCTCCCTTAACTACATGGATCTAAATGAGACAGTCTACAGTAGGTCTCTCCTCCAGACAAGTCCTACATACGAGACATCTGAGCCCCTGGAGCTGATCTGCTCTGAGTTCTGCCCAGTGACAGCAGCACACAAGCAGTGAGTTTTACCTCTGCAAAAATTTCAAAGGGGCAAGTGGGCTAGAATGAAAAGGAGTAATATCATGGTCATGGCCCTGGCATCAGCCTCTGTGCACACCACTCAGTTGCTGTGCACCCCCAGGAACACTGGAGGCTGCCTGTGGTTTGACCTCCTGAGGTGGGCAACAGGCTCTTTCACTGTGTGGTAGATGTGGGCAAGTCACCCCTGCCAGGGAAAACGGAGAGCAAAGCATGGCTTCTCAGCTCTACCACACCATTCCTGTTCACAGGGCACTCGTGTCTAACTAATCATCCTCACAGAGAAACTCCCCTAAAAACAATTTCTCGGAGATGCTTGGGCACCCCTCTCAGGAAAGTTGCTGGGCATCAGGCACTTCTGTAGGAAGAGAGGGTTAAATGACCCTAAGAACCTGTTCGCACCCCATGATTATGAGCACAGAGAAGAAGAAAAGAGAGACACAGTTGAATTTTGCTTTTATTAGATCCTCACCTTTTTTTTTTTTTTTTTTTACCAGGTTTTTAAAGGCAAGAACCTTAGCGCGAAAGAGGGAATGAGTCACTGCAATAGCTTCTCATTAAACTAATGACAAGACATAAACAGAGGGAGCTCACTTGGCTAATGTTCCTACCATCCACAATGCTAAACCACAGGAAATTAAACCAGAAAAAAGTCATGTAGCGTGCTTTGGACTGGGTGTTCAATTAACCTTAAATTGGAAGTGTTAATACTTGATTTGAAAAGAACAGTTAGGCATTTACACCAGGTGCCCTGTATCTGGATAGGGTAAAAAACAAGTAAAATCAAATATCAACCTCTGTCATTTGCCCTTTTGAGTGAATATGCACTGGGTAGTAGCACCTCTGTTGAATGACATTTCCAAAGGTGGTGAGTTCCTCACTGTTCTCATTGCTCTCTTTTCAATACCAAGCCAATTAACCAGGCACTTCCTTGGGTTAGAGTAGGTGCTGAACACTTCTGAAAAATACCCTCTCAGTAAAAGACATTATTTACCAGTCTGACTCCATTAAAAAAAACCTGCCAGAAAAATAAATTCTAAATGCTAAAATGCATTTTCAGTAGAGAAGTAGATATGAATGGTACTCATCCAACTCAAAGAGATTAGAAAGGTAATAAGATGTCAATCTGCAGAAAACATCTGATAGCAAAACCGTTCTAGGTCTACAGCATCAGCCACAGATTGCAGGAAGAATGAAAAATACTGAAATAGTTTTAAAAATTACGAACACTCAGCTGTGTTCAAAACAGACCCATTTTCAGCGTTGTATCGCAACTAATATTTACTATGCAATCACTATTTTGAAACATTTTGATAACATTTTATTTTAAATGAGGATATGCTTGACAAAAATGTGGACATAGTAGTATTAATACCAAATAGTTTTAAGTAAATAATTGAAGATCAAGTTTTTCTAGCAACAGCTCTATGTAATTGCATAAGATCTTAGTCCTCTCTGCCTAATAATTCTAAGTTTTGAAGCAATTAATGTTGAAGCATCTGTTAGAGCTTTGGCAAAAAAATCAGCAACAACATACCCTTTTGTCTCATAAATGCCTTAAAAATAGATGAAGCTTCTTCAGCTCCATGGCTGATGTAAAGGAAATATGTTCCTTTGATTTCCTCTCCTTTGTTTAAAGGCCAAGGTTTAATAGAGAAAGAAGAATACTTTAGAATTTTAACTACATTTGTAACAGGCAATCAGGAGAGCTCTGTTAAACAAAGATCCTTAACAGAAAACAAAAAGAGCAGAATGTTAAAAAAAACCCACTAAAACCTGTATAGAAATGTAAGGCCAACATAAAAACAGCCCAACAAGTTAGATTACACAAATTTGTTAAGTGATCAGTCCATTAAATTTATCCATTATTAATTGCACAATATTTCTATATAATAAAACATGAGAGCTAAGCAATAATTTATTCCTGCCACTGCTCAGCATGCAGTAGAAGTACAAGTAGAAGACTGACTTTTACTCTGAGTAACACTCACTAATAAACAAGGCCATTATCCTGGCAATGCAAAAAATAATTACCAATAGCTGAAGTTGGGTGCGTGGCTGGGTGAGGGGTTGCTGATAGACTATAGCAGAGATATTTTTGAGCCTGAAGGTACAAATAATTTTCTCTACTGGTTTCTAAAGAGAGCTGTTTGAAGTGTGGTAGCAAAAAAAATGGACAACATTATTATTAAACACTATCAAGCTGACATCCACTTCTGTATTAAGATGCAAATAGACTCTTCATGTCACAGATGATAATTCCTCCTTTTTCATTTCTTTGCCAAATTTGAATGTTTTGAACCAATGGTTTTCACAAGAATCAACTGCCTTAGTCTGAACATGTTTGTTTAAGCTCTGTCTAATGCTGTTCAGCCTTTTCTGAGAGAGGGACTAGGGAAAAGTATGCTTTCTTTTGCTCATCACAAGTCTTACAATGGTTTTTGATTGAGAAGATCCAGCACCTCCACATGACACAGCCAAGATGACATTCACCTATATAGACTTGGTGTCAAAGCTGTTCTTTGTACAATCCTTGTGCAACTTTATTGCCATCTCAGCTTCAGCGAAGGCTGATGTGTTCAATGCTGTCTTTACTTCAGTTTTCACTACATATGTCTCCCAGACCTCTGTGCTTAGTGAAAGGGTTAAAGGAGGAGAAGAAGGAGCAGCAGTGCAGATGATTTAAATTCAGTTTGAGGTGAGTCACAAGTGGTGTTCCCCAGGGCTCAGTGCTGGGTCGGGTCTTGTTTAATATCTTTATCAGTGATTTGTTTGAGGGGATTGAGTGCACCCTCAGTAAGTTTGCAGATGACACCAAACTGGATGGGAGAGTTGATCTGCCTGAGGGTAGGGAGGCTCTGTGGGGGGATCTGGACAGGCTGGAGCGATGGGCTGAGACCAATTGTATGAGGTTCAATAAGGCCAAGTGCCAGACACTGCACTTTGGCCACAACAACCCCATGCAACACTACAGGATTGGGGAAGAGTGGCTGGAAAGCTGCCGGGCACAAAAGGACTTGGGGGTGCTGGTCGACAGTCGACTGAACACGAGCCAGCAGTGTGCCCAGGTGGCCAAGAAGGCCAATGGCATCCTGGCCTGTATCAGAAACGGTGTGACCAGCAGGAGTAGGGAGGTGATTGTTCTCCTGTACTCAGCTCTAGTGAGGCTGCACCTCAAATACTGTGTTCAGCTTTGGGCCCCTCACTACAAGAAGGACACTGAACTGCTGGAGCGTGTCCAAAGAAGGGCAATCAAGCTGGTGAAGGGTCTAGAGCACAAGTCTTATGAGGAGCAGCTGAGGGAACTGGGGGTGTTCAGTCTGGAGCAGAGGAGGCTGAGGGGAGACCTCCTTGCTCTGTACAACTACCTGAAAGGAGGTTGCAGTGAGATGGGGGTCATTCTGTTCTCTTAAGTAACAAGTGATAGGATGAGGGATAATGGCCTCAAGTTGTGCCAGGGGAGGTTTAGGTTAGATATTATGAAAAAAATTTTCACTGAAAGGATTGTCAGGCATTGGAATAGACTGCCCAGGGCAGTGATGGAGTCCCCATCCCTGGAGGTATTTAAGAGACATGTAGATGTGGTGCTGAGGAACATGGTGTAGTGGTGAATTGGCAGTGTTAGGTTAATGGTTGGACTTGATGATCTTAGAGGTCTCTTCCAACCAAGGCCTTTCTATGATTTTGTGAGTCAGGTACTACTTGAGAGAACATGTGCAATAGAAGTCCTTGTGGCTGATAAGCTGCATCCAAGGATGATGAGATCTGTCTAATGTCCTTGCAAGGCTTTTCTCTACCATATTTGAAAGACTGTGCAAACTGGGGGAGGTCTCTGACACCTGAAGAATGGTATCTATCTTCAAAACCAGCTGAAAGGTCATCTCTTCCAGGCCTACTCACTCAGCCTCACCTCACAGGGCAAGTGCTCCAGCCCTTGACCAGCTGGGTGGTCCCTTTTGTAACTACCAGATAACCCTAAAACAGACTATGTTGTCCTTAATTTCTGGCACTGTTGTGCTGTCATATAATGACGACGGAGTGCAAAAATAACCTTAATTCAACATTTTGTGTGTTTGCCTTACAGTACAGTAGGGGAGTAGTCACCAGAGAGCTGAAGTTTGCATTACAGTGCATGTTCAAGTTTGCATAGACAGTCATAAGTCTTGTATTTTCTAAGTGCAGTGTGCTTGCCATTATACTCTTCACCATTTTATGCTATTGTTTTTGTAGTTAGGACTGATGAAGTCTTGCAGCAAGAGTTGTGTCTTACCTAACTCTCCGAAAGGCATCTGAGTCAATAGTGAATCTGCAAGGAAAACAGTTCAATATACTCATCAGCAGAAGTTTTAACAGTAATGAAGTTCAAATACTGGTGTTAATAAGATAAAACCCTTTTCAAAGGAATTTCAGTTCTACCTGGTTTAATATGAAAGAAATTATGCTGCTATTGCTAAAACCACACAACTTTGCTCTCTTAAACACTAGGGAGAAAAAGAAGGTTTACTTCAACTCACCAGGCTCAGGCACTCCATAGCAGTATAGACCCTCTTCCCCAAAAGAAAAGGAAGTTGACTACCTAGTCTCATTCCAAAGGACACAAGACAGGCTAACACTGAAGATAACACACTCCTCAAAAACCACTGCACTCCATTATGAGGTGGGGAAGAACAGAAAGATTGAGTTGGAGAAAATAAATATGGAAAACTGACCTGAAGGCCCAAACACGATAAATCTCAAATCCACAATGTTCTGAATTCTGAGTACAGGCACACCTTTGCACACTTGCTAAATCCAGACTTTGTCAACACAGAGATCTGATCTGTGCAAGTAGTTTATTAGCAAGAGGCAAAAAGAACTGATGCTATACACTGAGTAATGCAGTTGCTCAATTACAATTCTTATATCAGTGCCCCAAATAGGAGAAAGTGTGATTTTTATCAATTAATTTCAAACTTTCCTGTATGCAAATATCAAGGCAATTGTTGAACACGAAATTTGTGATCAATAACCTCAAATACAGCAAACAGCTCAAGAAGAATCACTTCTTACAATTCTGAATTGTAGCAACAATGAAAATGTCAGAGGCTGAGAAAAGCTTTCTTCTAGCAGAAAAATGACTTAAAAATAAAGGACTGATAGAGGTTGAACTGAATAATAATTGCAGTTAAGACGTCTAGTATGAATAAAGACAATATGTTCAACTTCAGAATTATCTATTCATGCACTATCGTAAAAAGACAAATTGGATCCAAAAGATGTTTTTCAACATTGGTAATATTTGTCTAAAAAGGAAAATTCCCTAAGGACAAAGTGACATTAATAATTATATGTGGGTTAAGCATCTGTAGGGAAATTCAACACAGAATTAGCATTTAAAGTACACCACTCTCTTGAATTAGGGATGTGTTATTTAAGGTGAATTGGTAGATGTCCTGGTTCCCCAGGCACAGACCCAAGGGCCAGCCATTCAGGCAGGCCATGAGTAGCCCTGATTAATGATCACTTAATCATGCTCATTATAAAAGGAGGGAGCTCACAGAGGGTGGAGTTTCTCCTCTCCCTGGAGTTCCTTATTTTTGTGAGGTTTCTCCCTTGTGGTCTTCTGTTCCTGCTGTCAGCATCAAGGACTGGTCTGAGTAGAACCTTCTATACTTAATGTTGATTGTTGTATCAGTTTTGTTATTCTATTAAATCTGTTTCTACTTCAATTCATGGGCTTTCTGCCTTTTTTTCCTGATTCTCACTCTCAACTGGGGAAGGAGCATCAGGTGGTGGATTAACTGCTATGGTTTAGCCCTGAGTACTGGCTAAATGTGGACAGTAGATGAACTGAAAAACCATTAAACGTGTTCTCAATTATTCATTAAATTCTCTTAGTGCTCTTAATAAGTGTGATCACCTGGTTTGAGAAAATTTCTTCATACACTTTATATCTAATCTCCTGTTATTTATGAACAATATTTCTCCTGAAGTTTTTCAAGAAATGAAATGCTGGGATTGGAAATCTCCAGAAATGGATTGACAAAAAAGTAATAATTTGAGCTACAAAACATATCGGTTTCATGTGTGTCTATGCTGAATCCTTCATTGACTCTTCAATCAAAATATATCTGATGGACTTGAAGGCCTGGGATGGTTCTTAGTTGAAATTTAATGCTATGTCACAGATGGATTTTAAGAAGAAAAAGTACAATTGTTTTGCCAATTACTAGGCCCAGTACAAAAGTCACAGCCAGCAGCAGAAAAACAATCCAGTAAGTGAATTCTATTTCACGTAAAGGGGTCAGTATATGGAGGATCGGTGGGGGTACAAACAAGTCAGATCACAAATAATAGACATCGACCCCAGAAATGACACAGCATGACCCACAATAGATGGAACAAATAGAGATACAAGGTAATCCACGGAGAAAATGGGAGACAACCAGGACAATAAGGTGGTTACATATGATAGAGGTAACCCCATGTTGCCTCCCCACAAAGCCCACGTTTGTATGTGCCAGACCTGACTGGGATCCAGTTGCATGAGGAGCCAGGAGGTCCTTCCCCAACAGGAAACTCTGTGAAGTGCGTCCACTCCACAGACAGACTCTCCAACCCTTCCTGGAAGTGGTCCCAGCTTTTATCCCCAAACAGGACACCTGGCACTCATTATCAAAATGCAGGGCACCTGGGGCTTGTTTACCCAAGGGCTTTCCTTGCAAGGACAGCTGCACCTTGGAGGAAAGCCAAAAGGCAAACTCATCCCCTCCTTTTGAAGGGCTGTGGGAGCCACCCATATGTCAACCTTAATTCAGGGCTTGGGGTTCAGACCCCAGCACTTCAACAATCAAGTTAATTAAGGAAACATTTGTGATGTAGTGGGTAAGGAAAAAAGGCTAGTTACATAACTTGATTTCACATGAAGCTGTCCAGATGTAAATCCTAACAGTATAATTACAAAGAGGCCAGGTGATCATCAAGTGAGGCAGCTCATCGCACAACACTCGTTTGTCACTGTATTTCAATGCAGATGTGGACTTCATACTAGAATAGAGCAAGAAACTATTTTCTTATTTTCTCAGTTTTGGAATATTTTAAATTCCTCTACGAAACTGGGACAAAACCTAAGAACCTCAAAGAGACTAAAATGAAACAAACTCCTCTCCCCAACAAACATAGCTTCAGAGCAGTGCAAATGCTTAATTTTAGATGGTGATATTTTAATTCAAAATATTTCTTTTCACTGTAGTTACATTTCAGAAGCAAAGTATTTCTGAAATGAAAAAGCAGAGCATTTAATTTTGAAGATACTGGAACAAGATATTAAACAAATGTCAAATCTTTTTGACTTGGAAAAAAATACTGAAAGCAATCCTTTGTCATTAAAAAGTATAGTTTTGACAAATTGGCTCTTTCAACCTAAAAAAAAAAAAGATTTTTCTTGTAAATCACATTCCACTCTATACATTTCCAGGATGAATTGCAATGAACTGATACTTCTGTCATTATGTATGTGCATTAGGAAAGAAACCAACCCCAGACTGGCAGACAGATGGCCTCCTATGATCTTTTTATTTCTTGCTAAGGAATTCTAAATGTGAAAATTAAACAAAATGATGACCAAACAAAAGGAGATCTTGTATTGTAATATCCCTTTCAAGGAGTCCTGAAAACGTTTTTCATCTTGATTCTGTCTGGAATAGAACTGTCTACCAGAAAATATTCTGTATTAAATAAAGCCTGAGATATTCCTTTTTTTTTTTTTTTTCCCCAAAATATATATTCAATTACACATCTATTAGTAAGTGTACTTCATTTGTAAAAGATGATACTGCAAATTGAAGAATTATGAACTGAGAGCTTAATCAACCATCTAAGTACTTGTGAATATAATTTGTAAGTATAACAAGTTAATTTTTTCTCCTTACTCACACCTTCATGTCCCCAGTAATTGCAGTGCTCAAGTGGAAATGGGAGCCGCATGTGGCCCTGTATCCCGACAGTAGTCAGCAAGTCACATCAAATTGCACAAGCTCCTGGATTAGCTCTCTCTAATGAGCCAGCTGACCTCTGCCTTGTGCTGTTTGGTAAAACATTGAACATCTGAGTGAAATAGTGGCTGTGTTTTTCTTGAAAAGAAAACCTGGGGCCAAAAACTCTAACAATTTTCCACCCTCCTGACCTTGGATCTCCAAGAAAGACATCAAAATACCCCAAACACAAGTTTTAGAGCATCCTAAATATAACATTAATGAGGTGGTTTCACAATCCCCTCATCGTTGAAGCTAAGCAAGACTCTGCTCTACACTCCTGCTGTACTCTGGTGCATCCTAGGGTAGATCCTCTTCCTCATCAGGGATGGGAAGGGGCTGGTGTAAGGCAAGCCATTCCCAGGGCACCCATTCCTCTCTTGAACCACGGAGTACTTTGCTCTTTGCGATTCTCTTTCTATACTTGCAGTTTATAAAACTTGATTTCCCAGGAAAATTGATTGTCGGTAGCTATTGCACTACATATTTTCCTCTTTCTGCAGGTGGAAATTTCTCATCAGTTTGATGCACAAAATGGCAGGCAGGGAAGCGTGTTATCAGAGCTGGCAGGCTGCAGGACCTGAGGACTTCTCGTCATATGCCACTTCAGACAAGAGAAATGGCACACAATGGAGCAGTTAAAAGGTAATTTTCACATAAAGAACTCGGGAAAGGAATTCTGGTTGACAATAAATGGATTGGAGGTAGGAGGGAACACCAGTCAGTCACCACAGACACATATTATCTTCCACGAAAATACAGCTGAAGAGGAGGAGGGGACAGAGGACCAGAGCTTGCTGAGAGCAGAGCAGCTGACTCAGGCAGTGTGAGTGCAAAGCCATCCAGTCACCAAGTGTGTTGCAGGAGGAGAATTTACAAGATATTTTTAAAGTATGCCCTCACATTTGTTTGTCCCAGACATGTGATAAAATGAGAATAAATCTTCTTTACTAGTGATGCTTTGTTGTCATTTATCTATGTGCTTATATAGCACTGCTGACACAACTCCATAAACAATGTTCTGTGGCCTACTATGGCAGTGATGATGCTGTAAAATGTGTGCCAAAGCAACAGGTGAATGATGTTTTTAAAACCATTAAATCTTTTCTGTTCAGTTTGAACTCAGAACAGATTTCTTCTCATTATCGTTGCAATTATTACCATTATCTTTGTGACTGTGACATATAGAGGTTGTCACAGAATAAATTATGTCCCTTGCCCCACAGAAGGTCACAATTTAAATTTAAGACAAAAGAATATTAATAACATCAGAGACATAAAGAGGGATCTTCAAGGAAACAAGTGCTAGTTGGCAAGATGGTAGAGGATATCAGGTTGCCAAAAAAGACAAGCTTTTTTTTTTTTTTTTTAAGGCATTATGTGAAGGAGCATTCTGAGTGACAGCAGAACTTCTTTCTAATATCCAATCTAAACTTCCCCTGATGCAACTTGAGGCCATTTCGTCTCGTCCTATCATTAGTAATTTGGGAGAAGAGACCAACACCAGCCTCACTACAACCTCCTTTTAAGTAGTTGTAGAGGGCAATGAGGTCTCCTCTCAGACTCCTCCAGACTAAACACCCCCAGTTCCTTCAGCCGGTCTTCCTAAGGCCTGTTTTCCAGACCTCTCACCAGCCTCGTTGCCCTTCTCTGGACTCGCTCCAGCCCCTCAATGTCCTTCTTATCCTGTGGTGCCCAGAACTGGACACAGTACTCAAGGTGTGGTCTCACGAGTGCCGAGTACAGGGGCACGATCACCTCCCTACTCCTGCTGGTCACACCATTTCTGATACAGGCCAGGATGCCATTGGCCTTCTTGGCCACCTGGGCACACTGCTGGCTCGTGTTCAGCCAGCTGTCAACCAACACCCCCAGGTCCTTTCCCACCAGGCAGCTTTCCAGCCACTCTTCCCCAAGCCTGTAGCGCTGCATGGGGCTGTTGTGGCCAAAGTGCATGACCCAGCACTTGTCCTTGTTAAACCTCATGCAATTGACCTCAGCCCATCGCTCCAGTCTGTCCAAATCCCTCTGCAGAACCTTCCTACCCTCAAGCAGATCGACACTCCCACTCAATTTCGTGTCGTCTGCAAATTTACTGAGGGTGAATTCAATCCCCTCATCCAGGTAGCTGATAAACATATTAAACAAGATCAATAATGTCAAAGAAGACAACAGGTCAGGAAGGATATTCCTGTAGCACAGCTGCTGAGAGTCTCTGTGAAGGGTCACTGAAGGATTAGATGTGAGTGAGAACTTAAGGCAACAGTGTAAAAGATGGTGTGGTGGTTTAGACCCTGCCAGGACCCGAGGCCACATTGCCATTGCCCCTCCCCCACCCTCAGATAGGGATGGGACAGGGAGTAAAATACAAACCCCCGGGGTTGAGGTAAGGAAGATTTAATACAACAGTGTAACAACAACAGACCGAACAACAACAATAACAATAACAGTGATAATAATGTACAGAGCAAGAGATACACTGCATGGACACTGTACGAGGTACAGACCTGGACAAAAGCCGTTCCCACACTGCCCGCACCGGGGCACCCGGACATGGCATCAGCATGGTATGGAATGGCTGTGCTGCAGCTCCCTCCCAACTGCTGGGAAAAATTAACCCTATCCTAGCCAAACCAGGACAGATGGAAACAACCTTCAAAACAACATGTGATCAAAATAGTGGAGTGAAGTTCTTGCCAAGGAGTAGGGCAAGGGGCAGTAGTCAGCAGAGGCAATTGGAGTTGAAAGGAATGTTTTAAGATAGATGAGGCGGAAAGTTTTCTACATAGTGAGGAAACAGGCCCAGAGAAGAGCGAGAAGACAAGAGGATGTATAAATGAAAGGATAAGAAGAGCTCTGAGGAGATCAGCAAGGGCTTGTCAGGACAAGCGAATGTTAGCATTGTCTTAGGTACTCTACTGTCTCACTAATTTACTCACAGGTTTGTGAGCTGATTAAGTTGGCTGTTATCCAGTTTCCCCCTGCAGAGCAGAAAGAATCATGAAAGTTTAAAAGAAAATTGGAGACTTTTGCTAACTCTTTGTTCTCATTCAAAGATAAGGAGCAGTGATGGAAGAAGATTGTAGAGGATGATAGAATGAGTAGATTTGCTTGCTTGACGAAATTTAAAGGTCATCCATGATGCTGGATTGCCTGAAGACTAGATCCTATACTGGAGGAAATGAATTGTTAAAGTGACACTTTTAATAATGCACAATGGAAATGACAATGTCTTCTTTGAGCTGCGATGCCGAGTACTATTATCCCACTGTTGGCTTTATAAAAATAAAATATTTGGAGAAGAAATTATGAGGGCTTGGATCAATGACTGTGATTCCCAAATTATATAAAGGCATAGCTCTCTTGCTCTTGAACAACTATTGCTATAATGAATTTAGTGGGTGATTTGCCATTGACTTCCAAAAAAATTTCTCCCCCATGATCTCAGGTGATGTCTGTGTTTTACTACATGACTTGCAGATAAATAGATCCAAACAACAGTACTGATCAATCTCTTTCAAGCTGGGGTGAGCTTCCACTCTATGCTGACCTCTGTATCACCAGCTCTGGGTCCTTGACTAAATAGGAGGCTGCCAAACTAGTCCCGCACGACCTTTAATTTCAAAAAAGTTCTGGGAGCGTTTGCTTGCATTACTGTTACTGATTGTAAAGCACTGCCTGTAGACTCACCTCTGGGAAATACACACAGTAAGTCACAGAATCATAGGTTCATGGTACAATTCAGGTTTGAACGGACCTCCAGAGGTCTTCCAATCAGCATCTAGTCAGGGTGCTGAAACTAACATGAATTCCCCCATCAATGTCAACAACAGGACTAATGACATCTTCTCCGAATTGCTATAATCTACCACATTTTTTTTTCACTTCTGATAACTTTCAAATTTTTAAAAGTAATGTTTTTGAAAGCTACCATAGGAAGTAACATGCTGCTTCAGATAACCCTTAGAGTATCAAAGGTAGAAGCAAAGGCGATTAGAGACAGGAGACAGACGTGTTTGTGGAGGGACATTGAAAGCAGGCCATGGGGGAGTAGCTGTAAAGAAATGGTTCAGGAAGAGAAAATTTCCCTTTGTGTTATCTACTTACATGTTTAATATTCATTACTATTGAACCACACATTTTTACTGATATTATATACTGCATCCATATGATATGTGTGATAATATGTATGACAACTCTGCCTGCTCTTGAGAAACTGAGATTAAAGAGCTGGAGACTGCAAATGTTCTGGGATCCCAGAGGAAAGTTCTTTTCTGTGGCAATGAAATTTTTCCATTGAGCTTTCTCAGATTATTCCTTCATGGGAAATAGTGTCTTCCTAATGTTTATAAGAAACTATACAGGACTAGGAAAAGTGAGGGGAAAATGACCTAAGCAATGTAAGTGCTGAGGCAGGATTTTGAACAAAAAGGTGGTTTCTTGGATGAATTGGAGGAAAAGAAATCCAAGCACAGAAGGAGGGATGAGTAGAATAGTGAGAAAAACACAAATTGGAGGTATATTTTATTTACTAAGTTGTAGGTGGAGAAAATATATATATAAGGCTTCATTGGAGGTGCTCTAAATGCAACTATGAGGACTTTGAAAGAGAACCAACTAGTGTCTGAATGAAAGTGAGAGCATGGGAACAGGGTGGATGCAGTCAAACGGCAAGATGCAAAAGCAAATCCAGACAAGGCAGGACGTACAGGAAGCTGGAACCAGGCAGATAACAGAACACATTAATTTTTGCAGGCGGGATTTCTCTTGACAAGCTCTAGAGCATTTAAAATATACATCCATATCTAAACTTAAACCTGCCACCCTGACTCTTTCTTTACAGTCAGTTGAGTGAAACAGGCACTTCCAAACTGAAATTGCAAGAGGAAATACCAGACAAGATCAAACTTTTAGATGTTTGAATTAAAGCAGATATTTCCTACACTGTGGGTGTGAAGTACCAAAACATGAATATATGTTGCCAAATATCACTCTGGCACTTAGCTATTGGAATTGAGAATGTGGGGCTCCCTTTGGTTTGGTGTCACATCTGCTAGCTCTGATGGAGGTCTCTGATACTCTGTGATGCCTCATATGTCTCTAGGAGCCTATGTGTGAACAATTGAGCAGAGCCTCTTCTGTCTGTGAAAGGAGGGAATTTTAGACCTTTCATTTTGAAAAAAAAAAAAAAAAGGATTTTGAAATTATTTTTTTCTCTATCCATTTTCTCTGTCTTTTGCTAGAAAGAAGTTGAAGATCTCTTCTTTCACAGAAGAGACCACAGAATCACAGACTGGTAGGGGTTGAAAGGGACCTCCGAAGATCATCTAGTCCAACCCCCCCTGCTAGAGCAGAATCCTAGAGTAGATCACACAAGAACACATCCAGACGGGTTTTAAATGTCTCCAGAGACTCCACAACCTCTCTGGGCAGCCTGTTCCAGTACTCTGTCACCCTCCCAGTAAAGAAGTGCTTTCTTATGTTAAGATTGAACCTCCTGTGTTCCAGTTTGTGCCCATTGCCCCTTGTTCTGTCACTGGACACCACCAAGAAGAGTCTGGCCCCATCTTCCTGACACCTGCCCTTGAGATATTTATAAGCATTAATGAGATCCCCTCTCAGCCTCCTCTTCTCCAAGCTAAACAGACCCAGTTCCCTCAGCCTCTCCTCATATAGGAGATGCTCCAATCCCTTCATCATTTTAGTGGCCCTGTGATGGACTCTCCTGTAGCTCCATGTCCCTCTTGAACTAGGGAGCCCAGAACTGGACACAGTACTCCAGATGAGGCCTCACCAGGGCAGAGTAGAGGGGGAGGAGAACCTCCCTTGACCTGCTGGCCACACTCCTCTTCATGCACCCCAGGATACTGTTGGCCTTCTTGGCTGTGAGGGCACATTGCTGGCTCATGGTCAGCCTGTTGTCTACCAGGACTCCCAGGTCCTTTTCGCCAGAGCTGCTCTCCAGCAGCTCAGCCCCCATCCTGGACTGATACACGGGGTTGTTCTTCTCCACCCAGTTTTGTATCATCAGCAAACTTGCTGAGGATAGACTCTGTCCCTTCATCCAGGTCATTAATGAAAATATTGTATAGGACTGGACCCAGTACCACCCCTTGGGGGACACCACTAGTCACAGGCCTCCAACTAGACTCTGCCCCACTGACCACTGCTCTCTGGGCTCTGTCCTTCAGCCAGTTCCCAATCCACCTCACTGCCCAATCATCCAGTCCACACTTGTTAAGTTTGGTTGTGAGGATGCCATGGGAGACAGTGTCAAAAGCCTTGCTAAAGTCAAGGTAGACCACGTAGACTGCCCTCCCCTCATCAGTCCATCTAGTTATGTCCTCATAGAAGGCTATCAGGTTTGTCAAGCATGACTTCCCCTTGGTGAACCCATGTTGACTACTCCTGATAACCCTCTTCTTCTCAACATTCTTTGAGATGACACCAAGAACAAGCTGTTCCATCACCTTTTCAGAGATAGAGGTGAGGCTGAGCAGCCTGTAGTTATATGGGTCCTCCTTCTTGCCCTAATGTGCTGGTTTACCCTAAAGTAAAATGGTTGGTCATCAAGCTACAGAGTTAAGGGCCAAAACAAAATATGATGCTTGTCATTTCAGCACAGGATTCTAAGTTTAGACACCTAATTGACCTTTCTGGAGTGTGAGATACCTCATCCTCAGACAGGCCCATTCACTGGGTATCTATCTGGTAGTGTCTATTTCAATCATTTGGTCATAAGAAGAGGTTACATAGACACCAACATTACAGATAATTATGCTGGAGCAGGAGAATTAAGCCCATGGGTGGGATTCCTCTTTTTCATCCATAGATATCTATGGCAGAGGTCATTATTTCTGAATAAATTATATTAGGCTCTTGTGGAGGAATGGCTTGCTGAACAGGGCCGAATGTAACAACTGTGAGCACAGGGCTGAATGTAGCAGCTGTGAGCGAGCAGTACTGACAACGGGAGCTGTACTGCTGATAGCTGCAGCTTCCCAGGGTCACTCTGACCTGGAAGCTTGCGGAAAGCTCCAAGTCAGAACAAGCCCGAGGCAAGTCCGGACAAGTCCGAAGCTAGTGGAAAGTTGCAAGGTAGAACCTGCGGGAAGAATCCGGAAGTAGATAACCGCAAGAGGCTGGAATATGCAAATGTAGCTCTATGCTTAACTAATCAAATATAGATGAGTAGGCATAATTTGTGCTTAGCCAATTAGACATAGATATGTAGGCATAATTTAACATAAGTAGGCATAATTAACCTCCAGTGTATAAAAGGCATAGCAGAACTCGAATAAAGTAGAAGCTTGCTTATAACTCATACTGAGTTGCGTCTTGCTTCCCTCGTCTTCTACGCCATTTTGCAACAGGCTCTCTTTGTGCTCACTGGAGAGGAGTAATGACACAATTCATTTGACCTATTTTGGACTAATCTCATTTTAATAAGACAAATTGTGTCCTAGAGGTGCCTATTAAGGGAGTTTATGGTAACGAGCTCAGATACGAATGCCCGTATTCCGTATGTCTTAAAGTGCCATCCTTTAAAGGCGTAAATAAATCTAGCCTGTAGCCAGACTTCAGAGCTTCATTAGGTTATTGGCAAGATCCGCTTTACTCCTACAGCTGGGTCATCTGAAGGGCATAGTGATTACATATATGTCCTTCACTGTGGGCTGGCATTGGGTGTAGCTAACTTCTCAGGCATCCCTCCATGCCTCTCGATGGCAGGTTTGGCTTGGAAGAGGGGAGTTGGGTGGGAAGAAGGCACAGTGTCTGCAGCCAGGGACAGCTGCTGCAGGAAAGTAAATGGTGGCCATGTTCCTGATCACAAAGAATTTGATTAACATTTGCAGGATGTTCACTGTTCACACCTGCAGCCCTGCCAGTAGTTCTTGCTAGCCAAATAGAAAGTGCTGTCCCCCCATGAGTGGCATTTAGTGTGCCTGGGACAGTCAAGTAATGGAAGGTCCCTGGCATGGGAGAGAGGGGGAAGGAAACATGCATTTCTTAATGCAGATCTGTTGGCCACAACACACCTGCTCCAGGAGACTCTTGATCTCTCCCCAGTTTCTTCCCCTCCCACCAGCTGTGCTGGAGATGCCTCCTTTTCAGCTGTCCTGTCTCTGCTGCTTGTGTCACTGTTGAGGGGCAGAAACCTCCAGCACTGCAGTAGCAGTGATCATCCTTCACTGCTTTTTCTTAAATCAATTACCATTTGTGCCTACAAGGCAAAATTAACAACTCCAGCTGTCAGTGGATGCAAGCTGGAGAAAGTGATGAACACATTAAACCTTAAAGACCTAAGCCTGAAACAGAGACCTGAAGGCAGACTTTGGAGATCTCTGCCTCACAGGGGACATGGATAGTGACCTGGATCTCCTTTCCAGGTCTTTGCTTCTTGTTTAATTGTGGGCCTTCTCACAGTCAGAAAACAAGAGTGGCCTTGTGTGAAAGGACTTGTCTGGAGCATAGGGAAGCTCTTTGGGAAAAGCAAAGGTTTTAGAGAGCTGAACAGTAGCATTTGTCATGGAACTGTGCAGGGAACTGCTCATTAATTGAAGTAAATAGAAATAAAGTGCACACTCTTAGTGGTATATCTGTGTAGTTAAATTATAGTAAGTGACTTCTGCTTAATTACTTTATACTTTTTGCTGCCGGATTTAGTGGAAATGTGTTTAACTATGAGAGAAAAGGAAAAAAACTCACCATCGAGCTCTTTCCTCTTTGAGACAACCCAGACCAATAGGGAAAAGCTTTTGGTTCTTCTTACCATTTCTATGTAATATTTTGACATGCCACTACCTATACCTAGCAATCAGTGAGTTCAGATTGATTTCCTCAAATTCACACTTAACAGAAAGCCTCCTTTTTTTCCAGCTGGATTAGTCCCTTACCCTGGGTCACTGCCCATGCCAGGGTGGAGGGCAAGAGCAAGTGCTAGGTTACAGCTGGGAAGGGGATCCAGCTTCTTTTTGGCTACTGCTAATTGTCACTGTTAATTAAACTACACCATCATAGGCTTATCTCATGGCAGATTAGGCTAACCTAAATGTGGGCTGCCCTCCAAAGCTCCTGCCACCCTTCTATAAGCATGTCTCCCCAGAACTACTCACTACACCATGAACTGCAGGGACACCAGTCCTGGTCTGTGGGAGATGAAGGGGACATGGAACAAAGGAAAAGGCTGGCAAATGGGTGGACAGTAGCCCGGAGACATAGAATCATTTAGGTTGGAAAATAGCCTTAAGATCATTGAGTCCAACCATTAAACACAGTGTTTCCACTCTATTTTGCACTGAGGACCTTTCATATGTTAATGTGATAACCACTACACTACAGAAACTCCAGCTATAAGGGTTAAATTGCAGCAGAAGTGTGCTTCTGGGTAATCTGAGGGCTGTACTGTAGTTTGGAGACATGCATAATGGGAAATCATTATCAAAATGTGGAAGAGCTTTATCCTGAGATTTTTGTTTTACTTTGTTTTATTTGTCTCAAGCTCTGAGGTTTTGAGTGGGAATTTTTCTCTCTGAGGACATTTCTGTGTGGACAAATGTAAAAATGACCAAATTTGCTCTCATCATAATTACAAATACTTTTAGAGCTTAAACAAAATCTGAAATTCCAAATGCAGTAAGTGTTGCTATTCCCATTTTTTATTTTCCTTTCTTCTAATCATTTTACAAATAATAGACCAAGTGTCAACAAAGTAAATTGCAGTTTGTTTTGCCTTCTCTTCCCAAACCTGTCATTGACTCCTAGCCCTATTCCTCTAACCTTCTTTTTTTCTCTTCTAAATCACTTAAAGTCTCAGCAGCAAAACATATCAACTTCACTGTGAATCCTCCCCAGGACACTCCAGGAGTTTAAGTGCACAGGGAGTTTATGTACACTGCAGACTGTCATGCAGTCTCAGGGTACCCTCGCTGACCTGGATTAGCTAGCTCAGGTACCAGAGATGGTGTGACTGGACTGCAGAGGACAAACTGTTCTCACTGATCACACAGCATCCACACTGTTGAAGTCTACTATTAATAACTCTGATTAATGACATTAATTTATATTTGTGCTACAAAGAGTTTTGGAAGTGATTGAGAGGAAGGTGGCAGGAAGGGTTGGGAGGCATGGCTAGGAAAACTTCTATGAACTGCCTGGGAGGCCCAGCTTGGTGAATTTTGCAGCTGGCTTCCCTAAGCCGTTGGTTTCATTACATTAAAAGGATGGGATTTTCCAGTTCAGTGGGTGCTTTGGAGAAGATAAACATGACTTTCAGATCTTATTTTAGTTCCCAAAGAACACAGAAGAGAGAAAGAAGAGTCTAAGAGTTACCATGGGAAAAGAAGAGATGATAGATAACTCCCCTGTCAGCAGGGCAAGCATAAGACTGAAGAAAAAAACCTCAAAACAACCCACATAATTTATCCCTATACACTTGTCCCTCAGCAACTTCATTCAATTTTAGCAGATTTTTCTTTTTTTTAGCTTTCAATAGCTATGAAATTAAGGACTCAAATACGCCTTCTTAAAATAAGCTCATCTGAAAGTGGTTGTTGTTGCATAAGCAGTTGGTGGGGCTTCTGTGGACACATAAGTGACCTAACAGAAAAAGCTCTGCACTAGAGAGAAGAATGGTGCAATGAACAGGATTAAGAGTACTGTCCAGGCAAGTATACATAAGACATCCTGCTCTCCTTTATTTACAAGGAGCATTTTCACTTTCCCTGATGAAAGAATATTTGCAGACGTTTGACTAAAATGTTCTTGTAGATTGCTTTCATTAGTGAAGTAAGTAAACGAGGCAGTGGATGCCTTTAACAGGACCATGGTACATCCCCCTGGGGCACAGAGCACTTGGCTAAAGCTACAGTGTAGACTAAAACCTTTCATCACATGCCTTTCTGTGTAATGATTATATCCTAATATGCATTAATTGCAAATCTAACCTCTTTTTCCTACATTGATTTTGAATCACTGGACCATATAAGCCAAAAAACTCCTGAGTTTGTATATTTGAATAAAGGAAGTGTTTGATTACTTAGCTTATCTTTGCTATCTCTGACGCTGAAGGAAAATTGCCAGGTAAACAGCTTCTCATCACAGTTTTTTTAAGGGTATACAATATCTGCTTCACTTAACTATACATGATTTAGTAAAGTGAAGTCAGTTAAAGAAGAAATGCTCTTCTTTGTAGCACTGCACCAGATGGCACATAACATGTAGGTAAGTGACACCATAACAACAAGGTAATTGTCCATTTACTAAACTCTACCCATATTTTGGGGGATCTTCAAGAAAGGCAGAACCTAATTAATTTTTATTATCAGTGTTTGCGAGTGATTTAGAGTACTTATACATATTTACATTAATAAATTACAGAGATTACAACATTGTATTCATCATAGTTTCTGACTACAAGAGAAAAAAAATGAAAGAGAGGCAATACCTTATATTACACCAGCTAAACAGACTCGAAAGGACAGTCCCTCAGGTGTACAAGCTTTTATACAAGCAAGCTGCACAAAACTCTCATGCCCAGAAGACTTTCTGGTTTTCTCAGCTGGTATCGATTGGTCTGAGATATTACCACAACTTAGCAACTGAGGAATAAAAGAAGAACTGGCAGCAGTTCTGCAAGGCATGCAGGCATACAAATATTTTGGGTCATTTTCTTGTGGAGCAAATCTGAAATGATTTGAATTTGAAATCTGAAATTGAAAATGCTGAGACCAAACTTTCTTATTGAGGTGGCAAGGTTAATATGACAACAAGAAAGAGGTCTTGAGAGTAGCAGAAATAGTCTTGAGGAGGTAGAGCTTCTCTTGGCCACCACCATGCCCTTGCAACCTTTCGGGACTGATGGATAGCCATCATCCCACAAGAGCCAAAATCACGTGGTGCCTTGTGGCACCTGCAGGACAAGTCAAGTTCAATTTTTCTCATCCAAGCTGGAAAAGCAGGAGCTCTTTCTGTGAGAACAAGAAGAGCACAGAGAAGATAGCAGCAAAAGTTAATGGGAAAAGGATAAGTTCAGGAGAGGCTGAAGTTCAGGCTGAAGTTCAGGAGAGCCACAGCAGATTCATCGTAGAGCACTTCTAATGAAAAGAAGAGCACAAACAACTGAATGCTGGGAAAGCTGCAGACAAAACAAGCCGTCAGACTTGCTTTTTTTTCCAACTTGATCATTTTTGTGAGCTAGTAGTTGAGGGTGCTCAAAGCAACAGGTGCCTGCGGCCAGGTGTTATCTGTCTTTGAAACTCAGCAGGCAAAATTCTGGTGCAACAAATTTGGTACAACTGTGTTTTCTGTGACTGATGAACATGTAAATAAAACAATTATTAAGCCACAAAAAATAATGAAGCAGAAACTTTGTTCCTTCATACTTTTCTAACTTTTCGAGAAAGCAGGAAGAAAAAGACCCAGAAAATGAACTCCTACAGTATGTTAATCTCTCCTGACTCTCTAGCAGGCACAGCAATTTAAATACCGGTCTAGTCATTGTGATTACTGAAACTGTGCGTGGGAAAAGGGACTGCTAAGAACTGATAGAAATGTCATTCTTATCCTTGCAGTTATGGCTTCATTAGGTTTGTTCAACATATAAGTTATTGCACATTGGTCTTTTGCAATGTTGGTGTTTACCCAAAGCTGTACAAGTACTGCTGCAGCTGCAAAGTGTCAACTCCTTGGCCTTGCAGAGGTGCTTTCCTAAACGCTCACCTCTGCTCTCTGGGCTTACACATTCTCTCCTGCTTTGTGTTAATACTGAGAAAGTACCATTTGTATGTCTGGATTGTCTCTAGATACCTGCTCAGGGTCCAGACATGGTACATCAATACCACCTGCCTTTAATCCCTGCTGCTGCCTGTCCATGTCCTGAGATTTCCACATCCCATCTCCCTGTGGTCTGTCACTATGAAATTTCCAAACTCAAAGCTTTCTAGCAACTCCTGACATTTTCCTTTCTCTCATTTCTGGTACTGTCACTGCCTTGCCCCAGGGCATTCCTACACACATGTTGAATTTCCAGCCTGGAGCCTAAGTGAAATAAAGAGCAGGCACCTACTCCCTTGCAGAGGAAGGGCAGATAGGTAAAGAAAGGAGGAAGCTGAGAGAAGTGAGATAAGGTTCGCACAACTAGAGCAAAACATGCAGTCCTGTGAGCAGCAGAACAAATTAAAACTGAGCTTATTGAGAATTTACATTTTGGTGAAAGTATTCCTATGTGGATGCTCTGGTTTCTAATCAGAGCTGAACTCACCCAGCAGTCTTTCTTTTTCTGAAGTCCTCAACAGTACCCCTTCACATCTCTTAATAAGATATAGGGGAATTTAATATCCTTCAGAACTCCACCCCTCTTTCTGATGTGGCTGAAATTAGTCAGTTTCTTCAAAACATACCTGGGAAAAGGCAGACATATGTTGAGAACGTTATTATATACACCATGCATTCCAAGGAAATTGGGCTAAAAATAAATTGTTCTTTGTTGCATTTGGATGTTTTCCTATAGGAAATCTGGCCCATGATGTTTCAAAGTTCTCCTTTTGCCCACTTTTGCCCAAAGACAAGGGTGTGCAAAGGGGCATGAAAGTTTTTCAAAAGCTTGATACAACAGCTTTGGAGCCTGTGAGTGTGTGTGTCCCCCACGAGGCAGTACTCATGGGTAGACTACATCACTTCTCTAAGCCCCTTACACACCTCACAGATCTGTGCCACTGCTCACACCTACTCTCTTTGTACTACCCATGGAGAACAAACTTTTGCTCTTATCCTACACATCAAGTGTGAAACCTGAACACTGACCTTCCCCACTTTTGATATGTGGTTAGTATGGCTCCTCCGGTCTTTACAGTGCTCTGCATGGTTTTATGCTTCCATGTAGTTTATGAATGGCCCATATCTTTCCTGATTCAGTTCAGAACTGGACTAGTGATATATCAGTGGAAGAACTGGCATATGCTTACTTTTGAGCATTGGTGGTGTTTCTTTCCATGTGGAAGAATTCTGATAGTAAAAATACCCATAACATAATAAGAGGTCTGGCTGGAGCATACTTAGTTTCATAACTCTCTGGGACCTAAAATATTATTGGGGGACTTTGGAGAAATTATTTCTTCTAAGAACTGGCTGGTGATTTGTTCCAAGAATAAAGATTTCCAAGAGTTTATTCCAGGAATAAACTTCTCAATCATATCCAGTAACAAGAAGCTAACTCCTCCCCTCAGAAACCGTCGTTACTACATAGGGCAGAGAATATCAGTAGGACTCTCGTGATCACCCTCAGGACCTGCTTCAGTTTAAATAACAGTATTTTGGCTTCTGTATTCTAAGAAATTGCATTTTTGGGGACTTCTCCTTTGTCTTTGAACAAGCAAGTAAGAGTCTCCACAAAAGTTCAATGAATGTTTGGAGTAAAGTTCAAACCTGTTTTGTTCTGTTTCAGTGAAGACGCCATTCCCTACTAGTAATGTGGTTCATACTGTGTGCACACTGGTATGCGTAACCTAGACTAAGATCCTGCTGATATACATATTAAGCCAACATGTGGCAAGATTTGGTGAGAGACAGTGGACATGACTCAATGAGTTGTAATTAGTCCAGTGGGAAATACAGTCTCAGAAAGTTACTGGCAAGAGTCAAAGTCAATAGAAAAGCATCAAATACAGAGTAATCATGCTTTAGTTTCAGCGTGTCATTAATAAGCATTTCTAAACATGTCACTGTACAAAGCTGCCATTGATTAAAATTATTACTGACGTCAGTCAAACACATTTACATTCATTCTCATGTCATAGGATATCACAGTGGGTGTGTCTGCAATGCAGGCAATTGCTGAGGAGCATGGAGATACTTGAGCTGGACTCATACAATCCAGTTTGGGTAGCAGTCTAACACCACTGTAATGAGGTCAGTTCAAACAAGAAGTCATTAATAACCCAGCTTCCCTCTCTGAAGTGTGAGTTAAGTTCCAAGCAGTGGAAACAAGACTCAAGTGGTAGTGTAAAACCATTGTGGTCTGTCTACAAGGCACTGCAGTTAAATCAATTCAGGTTCTTGGCAGATATAAACTATAGGGCTTGAAACATTAGCCAACCAACCTGAGGTGAAAAGGACAAACCTGTCAAGGTGAAGGCAGTGGAATTTTAAGTTTGGCTCTACCTTTTTTAACTTTAAGCAATTAACAGTGCAGTGTTTAGGCTCAGGTAATCATCTTCGACATGATTAATTTGCCTACGTATAGACATAAATGTTGCTAGACACACTAAGGTATACTACCTGACCTCCTGCAGTCACTTATAGGGAGTATGGACCATCTGTAGCATCAGACCCATCAGCCCTGTGCAGATACAGTGCATCCCATCCCTATGGTCCCTCCTGCCAATGAAGGCAGAAAGACATCTCTGATGTGGGAGTAATCCCTTGGTAGAATGGGTGCCTGAGATATGAGTCAGGTTTATGAAGACAGGCATCCAGTGATACCTGAGATGCCCCAGAGTAAGCCTACATCCTCACAGGGCTGGCAGATACCACATATGACCTGTACCCCACTGGAGTGTCAACTGGATATTCACAAGTACTCTAGGAAATCTCAAATTGCACCACACCCCAGTGTCTAAAATACTTAATTGTGCCTAGAAAGGAATGGGATGAATTGGTGCCAGCAGGTCCCTATTCTTCATCAGCTAGAGAGGGAGACTAAATGACTGCTTTAGATGAGTTCTGGATGTCTGAAGTTGGATGAGATGAATCCCTATGCATATGGTAATGTAGAGTTTGAGGGCAGTAGTGTCAATGCCAGAAACTGCACACAGCATGTGTATAACCATGGCAAACCACATCCTCAGCTCCACAAATGCCTTTAGTCTTTGAATTCCTTCATTTATCACAAGTTAGCGGCCAAAGAAGGCATCTCACCCGATGAGTTTAATATAAGGGAAAACTCTCTTGCCTTCAGTTGCACACGCAGCAGGAGATGAAGATCAAAATGTAAAGAAAGGGAGAACTGGGTTGGAAAAGATCAAGTCATTTCACTAATGAGCCATTCCTCCATTAATTACATGAAGTGCTCTGAGGATTCAATTTTCAGGAGCAGAACTGGAGCTGAGGGACTGACTCTGTGTGACAGAGATGCTGACAGCAAGTCAGTGAAATTACAGTTGGACTCATTTGGGCTCTTTCCCCATCAAAGCATGCCATTGACCAGCCTATGGGGGACACCTTCATAACCAAACAGGAGACAGTAATGAGTTGTGTAGTTCCTCTGCTACAATTCTTAGGAGTATATGCACTATAATTACTGTTTTTTTGGTAATCATTCTGTTTGTATTACTACTGCCATACTACTCCGGGCTGTTATCTCACCATCACCCTGAACTAACAAGCAAAAGCAGGTCTGCTGGTCTATGTTTGGAAGGGAGCCACTGAGAGCTGATTGATTCTGTAAAAACAGTGTCTCTAACCCAGTAACTGAACTGATGCCTTAATGTGACACAGTCCAGACAAAACTCCTCTCTGTGGTGTCTAAGGACCATCTTTGGGAATCAAGCACCTACCAGCTAGTTTACTTATTGTCTACAATATGCTGCTTCCTCTTGAAATGAGGGCATTAGTGTAGACCTGAGTGCAGTTCAAAGGTGCGGTCTGAGCATTGCACAACACAAAACTCCTTTTTTGTTCTTCTGACCATATATTTTGGTAAGAACTGAGGGTGGAGGAACAAGAAGACAACATTTTTCTTCCTGATGGAAGAAAATGGCAGCAACTCAGATTCCCCACATCACCAGCAGAGTCAAAATGAGTAAAGGAAATAAAGGAGAAGCAAGGAGGCTTGGTAAAAACAAAATGCATGTTTCCCTCTGAACCTGCATTGGACTAATTGGCACATTGGACATCAGGAAAACCCTAGGTGCTAAAGGTAGATTTGTTCAAGTGAAACAGGAAGCTTCCATCCAGAGTGTTTTGTGGCATCTCCACTCCTTGGAGGCTGTCTGCTAAAGCCAGCTCCAGTGCTCTAGGTAATTTTTATCATAGCAGTGACACTCTGCCCAGCATCAAGTCATTCTGCAGTTTCAAGTAAATGCAGTAATTGCATTAAGTCCTAGCCTAAGTAACTTTTTTTGTATTTCAGTGTGCCACTCACCACTGTAGCACTCCTCATTCAGAAATGGGGATGAGACTCTTACAGCACATCAAGGCTCCTTTGAGATAAAGATCCTGCTGAAAGCCACTATGTTTTCATTATTTCATTATATTTCGATCATGCCTAGTTATCCACAGTGCTCTGATGTGTGTCATGAGGCTGCATGGCATGTCCCTGTGATAGTACCTGTCAGAAACATCTAGTTCACAGCTGTCATATGGTATATGGCATCATCTTAGAAAGCTGGGCACTGAGCTGTACAAGAGCAAAGAAAAGGACAAGAAAAAGTCAGTGAGCTCTGGGGGAGAGACTGAGCTTGAAAGGATTTTCCCTCCTATACATATGTATGATATAGGAATACAAAAAATCATTTTAATCTCTCCCCCAAAACTGCAGGTTATTCTTTCATGCCTTAAAGTATTTAAGGTATGCCTGTATCCACATCCCTTCAGCATCTTGACATTTACTGTGAACAGTTTATTTACTCTTCCTATTTGTTTACCTTTTCTAAGCAGATCCAATCAAAGGACTACTTCAATCTGTCCTTCAATGACGGGACTAAAGCAATGGCACCAATAACCATCTCAGACAGAAGCTACCTGCTATTGCTTGTTGAAAGTGAGTAAATTCTGGGAAGAGTTAACCATAAAATGCAGGTTTGTTATGATTTTGGTTACAAAATGGCCCTTGGGAGGGGCTCAACAGGTGACATGCGCATACAGAAATGACAGGTCACAACATCCAAGCCCCTTTCCATGACAGCCTACAAGAGCAGACCGTGTCAGTATCAGCAGCAACGCAGCACTGAGGCAATACAGAATCCACACAGGTCCACAAGGGTCCTCCTTGGGCTGCAGGTGGATATCTGCTCCACCATGGACCTCCATGGGCTGCAGGGGGACAACCTGCCTCACCATGGTCTTCACCATGGCCTACAGGGAAACCTCTGCTCTGGCACCTGGAGCACCTTCTCCCCCTCCTTCTTCACTGACCTTGGTGTCTGCAGAGTTGTTTCTCTCACATATTCTCACTCCTCTCTCCAGCTGCTGTTGTGCAGCAGGTTTTTTTCCCCCTTCTAAAATATGTTATCACACAGGCACTACCACTGTTGCTGATGGGCTTGGCCTTGGCCAGCAGCAGGTCTATCTTGGACCCAGCTGGCATTGGCTCTGTTGGACATAGGGGAAGCTTCCAGCAGCTTCTCGTAGAAGACACCCCTGTAGCTCCCCCACTACCTAAACCTTGCCATGCAAACCCAATACAACTAGGTCATACAAATGGAGGACATAAATTCTACATGAACATTTTGCTAGAGTCTAAGACAAATATCTAGATTTTTATGGCTATAAATCTAAAACTGTAGAAATAAAAACCTACTGCTGGATCAGCCTGTGGAAAAAAGAAAAAACTAAAGTTGGGAGAATCCATACAGAAAGCATATGCTTGAGATGATAGAAGACAACTAGGCTTATTTACATGGCTTATTTACCCTTGTCTTTAATAATGGGAAAGATGAGAGGAGGCTTAATAGGAATGAATATTCAAAGAGGAAAATTCCAACAGACAAAAATGAAAAAAATAACAAAGTTCAGTGTGTTGAAACTTCTGGAGCAGGTTAATCTTCAGCCAGGAAGTACTAGCATGTGAAATCACAATTTCTAAATGAAATTATTCATCTGTGGCTAGTGCATTAGCATTTGAAATTAGCAAACACAGCACACATATTTTGAAAAGAGAAAAATGACCAGTGCAGTTACAGGACCATTGGCCTGGTTTCCAGTGTATGCAAGGTGTTGGAACAAATTTCAAAAGAAAGATTACCTAACAAAGTGGAGATAAGCAGAAAACGAGATATAATACAACCTGAATTTACAGCAACAGATTTTGACAGATAAACTTGGTATCTTTCTGTGATATATTGGTCTATGTTTAGAAGAAAGAATGTGATAAACACAACCCAGCTGACCTTCTGCGAAGCCTCACATACATTCCAAGGACATATTATTAATGCTTACAGTAAAGACAAGGGGGATTATTACAATTGGTTTTAGGGAAAGATCTGGCTTCAGGGTACATAATAACAGCTAATGCTGAAGAAAGACAAAGCCAGCAAAAGGCAGGTCCTAAGTGTAATAGGTCCAGGATCAGCCTTTATGTCAGTTGTTCATAACACCAGGACATAAAAATAACTAATAAATATAGTCAATGACACAAATTTGGGAGTCAACATTAATAGAGAGGAAGGTAAGAATATCATAAAAGATGAATCTGGTAATTGAGCAACGAAGCAATAACAATCAGATTAAATTTAACAACCTGAAGTGCCAGGTCAGGCACAGAGAGACTGATAAAAAGATTTGCTGTAAGCTGAGGGCTGAACTGTGATAATGCAGGGAGAGGAGAAAGCCCAGACTGGAAATAATCATTCACAGTAGGGCCATGAGTCATCAGCATGATTCAGCCGGACAACAGTTGATGAAATTGTAGGATGTATCAGGAATGATATTTCCAGTAGACAGGGACAGATGAGAACGTTAAATCAAAGGGGATTATACCTGGAGTATGACACAAACCCAGCCACTTATACTCTATATGGTCACTCACTATAAATATCGATGGGATAAGTAGATCTAAAGAGAAAGACCTTGTTGGCCAAAAAAAAAAAGGTGAAAAGAGGACATGGAAATTCAGGCTGGACATGAGTAAAATTCAAAAATGAATTTCCCTGGGCAACCTGTGCCAGTGTCTCACCACCCTCACAGTAAAGAATTTCTTCCTAATATCTAATCTAAATCTACCCTCTTTCAGCTTAAAACCGTTGCCCCTCATCCTATCACTACATGCCCTTGTAAGAAGTCCCCACTCCACCTTTCTTGTAGGCCTCCAAGGCTATCTGAAAGGCAATGTTACCAGATTAGGATTTGCAGGGTTTTGCTTAAAGGTCAATAGGATCTGGTATTTGAAGCTCTAATTCTACTCTCAGATAATCTTTGAGCTTCCTCAGGGATGGAGCATCAGCCATTCATTCAGTTTTTTTACCTCCACTAGAAGTGAGGAGATCAAGGATCATAGTTCAATTGGCTTTAATATATCTGAGGGAATTTTAAAGTTTTTAGTTCTTAATCCAAGACAGCCAAATATCTCTGTTCTTGCTTATGTTTTGAGAGGGGGGGGTGTCACAAACGAAGTGGGATATACCACAGAGGGTTGAGAAGAGGTCAGCAGACTCTCCTCCCTCTGCCATGCAGAGCTGCTGATGGGTGGGCCAAACTGTAAAGCCATGTATTCCAGTGGGAGATGTAGATGTGGTGAGACCTGCACACAGGTCTGTGGCAGGGTAGCGCTGTGGCTGGCTGGCAGCAGCGGCCCTGCACGCTCAGCAGTCCCATGCCCACGTAAAACATGCACAGTGTCATAGTGCACACCAGGGCAGGAATAAGTGTTTCTCTTGAATGACCTGGTTCAACCTAAACAAATACTCTTCCATCAGCCAGAGGCAGGGATAAACTGGGTTTTGGAGCTATCAGAGCTCCAAGCTTGAGGAAGGTTTGTGCTCCCAAACTTTTCCCGTGGGTACCGTGCCCCTCCTCCCAGCTTCTCAGCAGAAAGTTTGACACGAAGTTGCCATCAAATTGCCAATAGTTAATTTTATGTTGTGTTTCCTGGACTCATTTTTACTAATTTTACTATTGCAAGGAGTACATTTAGTGGCTCATGAGTGACAATTCTTGTCACAAGGAGCAGATCTCTGATTAATTCTTTCTGCTCTAGATTAATTTGTGTGACAATCATTTATGACAAAGATTAATCTTTCAAACAATTACTGTGACAATCTTCTCCACAGAGACAAGCCATCACACTTCTGCTGCTTTATTCTGACCTTGTTTTGTGACTTTGGGAAAGTTATTGTTTCCTTAAGACTCATTTTACCCATCTATGAATTAAATCATCTGCACGGAGTATTTACTGCATCTCTCAGGACATGGAAAGTAAATAAACTGTGCAACTATCAAAGGGAAACAGGTGACTGGAAAATAATCTGCAATCTTCAATAAAAAAAGATAATATACATTGCTTCACAAATATTACAGTGAAGAGCCAACCAAAACATTAAAAAAAAAAAGCATGTATTTTTCTGGAAGTTTTTTGGGTTTTTTTGCTTCTAAGAACTGAGGGTGTTTTCATAAGTAATTTCAATTTTTGATGAAATCAGTATCCAAGATTTTATAAGGAGAGTTCGTGAAGTGATCAAAGCTCTGCCTCTAGCAAGTAAACAATATTAATAACAAAGTCAATGTGCTTTTTTTAGCAGGACTGCAATGTTGACTAAGCAACCAATATTTTGCAAAAATGTTAAGCTTAACAATACATTTTTATTGAAATTTTTTGACAACCTTTCATGAACATTGGTCTACATAGGTACTTTTGAAGCACATAGAATCACTTCTCTGCATGAAAAATTCATAATGTAGAGACAGGGTTATTCTTAGAAAGACACAAAGAGAGTGTGAGCAGTATGATGGAGAAGGCAACTTTTACTGTTAACAGAGACTCCTTTATTTTTCATATTTGAATAAAATAAAAATGCAACTAGCATTCCTGTTCACACCTATAACAAGTGTCAGCCCTGCAATATGCTACACAGCGCAGCAAAACGTATGGGATTCTTCTTTAAAAATGATGTTTGCAGTGCTAAGGACTCTCCACTAAGGACTATCACTTGGCAGTGAGGGACACCACAGCTTGCAAGTCTGGACTTAAAACTATTTTCTGCATCTGAGTTTCCAAACTATCTTCTGTTTTATAAAAGGCAGATTTCATTAGACTGCAGGGTAGAGGCAGCGAGATTGAAGGTCGGATTAAAAACAAACTGTGAAGAACCTGAAGGAATTTACATGCCCAATCCCAAGAATGTGATCTTTGCCTTTTTCCTTGAAAAATTGTGCCCAGGGTGGGGGCCTGTGGCGGCCTCCCCATGCCCTGGCCTTTAGAAAGTCCCCATGGATGTTGTGCACCCTGAGGGTGCGAGGCCCGGCCATGCTTTTTTTGAAGAACAAGCGGAGGGGGAAGGAGTGTGCTGCTTCCCACTCCCATGCAGAAGCCTCATGGTCAAGGCTGTCTTTAACCCTGGGGTGGACACAGGTCCAGCCCTCCTGTGTGACACACCAACCAGGCAGGGCTGACGACACATCCACCGCAGACCCTGCTGCTGGAAGGTTTGAGCTGCTCTACTTGTGGGTGGCTGCAGGTCCAGTCCCAAGGAGATTGGCTCTCCCAGCCCTGGATAAGAAGTGGAGAGTCCTAAATCAAACCAGCAGCCATTCCACTGGCAGAGGCACCTGCACACAGACATTGCGCATCTCCTCTGTGAACCCAGATGTCAGTAACTTCACAGGGTCTCACCTGAAAACTTTCATGGAGATGAGAGTCTTCTCTGGGATCCTGGAGTTATGGATAAGTGCTCCAGGCATTGAATTCCTCCAGTTTTTCACTGATATAAGGCTATTACAACCCTGTAGTACAGTGTCATAAAGCCGGACAGGTGCAGCAGTGGGTCACACTCCACATAGCTACAAAATACACCCTAATTTTGTATCAGTTGATTGCTCAGTCTCTTCCTGGGTTACATGTGCTCATGCAGCTAGTGGGACTGTGATGAAGTTAGAAAATCATGCGTGATTACAAACCACACAAATGGTATACTAATAACAGAAAATCATGTGATTTGTATGATAGAGCTGACAGGAAAAGAAAAATGTCTTCAACAAAACAGAGGCTGTGCTCAGAGGGAAGCAATATCTGTATTTGGGCTGAAAGTTAATAAGCCTGATGCAAAGCATGAGCAAAGAAACCTGGTGGAAATTAAAAACTTTCAAGAATCGTTAAGTGTAGACATCTGGGTTTTCTAAAATTCATTTACACTAAATTAATTTTCCAATGTAAAGCTTTGGAAACCTATATTTAGCTGCAAATTTAAGCAGTAAAACTTTTGGTGCTGCTGATGTAACAAAGACACTCTAAATGAAATCTTTTCCTGTGAAATGTTGTCTTAATCCCTAATTCACTTTAAAAAGGACAAGCAATACATCTCACACATCTGAACTTCTGCAAAGTATTCGGTATTGTGGTTAAACTGGAGACTGCAGGCTAATTCACGGATTGACAGGAAAGAGCTGCGTGGGACATGGTGGGAGGGATACTGTAAGAGGAAATTTTGGCTGGATGGGGTTACTGATGGAGCTCCTCTAGAACCAGCCAGAAATAACAGAGCGATCAGAGCACAGTGCCCAGCCCCAGGGTGACTCTCTGGCCCTTTGTGAGGCAGCCACTGAAAGACAGCTTCAAAGCTAAGCTGGATTCAAGTGGGATGTCTCCAGAAAAGGATAGGGAAGTATCACTTCCACAGTTTTAGGCAACAGTGACACCCATCTTGAATCCTTTTATAATCAAAACATCCACGCTTAAGACAACAAAGCAGAGACACTGGAAATTGTCCACTTAAAGACTTAAGTGAAGCGTCAGGCTGGGACAGTGCTCAACATATTATACAATTAAAGCATCTGTATGATCACATCCGTACAAGTGCAGTTGTTTATATGAGCTACAGTTCACGTAGGATGATTGCTGGACTTTGGTCCCACCATACTGCTTAACACAGACCTCAGTGTGTTCTAACCTGCAGAAGAGACTGGTCAATCCTGTCATCGCTGACATCAAGTAGTTAAGTCACTGGGCCTCTTCCCAGGAGGTGGTGATCTTATTGGCCACAAAGTTTTGTATGAAACTGAGCTAGGTAAATCCTACATTGTCACAGTGAGTGTGCAAAGCTTAGGGCAAGGAACACACCTGATGTTAGCTGTACTTCAAGCAGTGTTTCTAAGCCTGAAAAAGTCTGGCATGCTTTGACAATACAAAGGCTATTTTCCTTTTTAAAGGAGAATAGTTAAATGTAAAGAGATTGGCCAGACCTTTTAGCCTACCATTAATTCTTAGAGGATCTTCAGTGACCAGAAGAGAAATTTGACTTAACTGTCATCCAGAAAATGGTCAGAGCAAAAGTCATGCCTTTGTCATGCCATACAATCCTTCTCACAGCCTGTCTGCTTTCACTTTGCAGCTGTTAAAATGTCCTTGTGTAGATGTCAGTGATTGTACAGAGAAATAATTCCAGCCCTGTTAAAGTCCCTCGACACTAGATTATAATTTAAAAAATCAATTGCTCCAAGGAAAAAGCTGTGACTGTCCTAAAAAACACAAAATGAGAAGCATGCCATGTCAACCAGGCAGCATTTGCACAGCCCTGGTTTCCCTTGCTCTCACCCAGTGACTGGGTGTGCAGTTTCTTAGACTGTTTTTTGATTCTGAGAATTTTCAAAATTATATGCCAAATTCAGAAGGAATGTGAAACTTGCTACTTTTTCATCAAAGTCTATGAGGATAAGTCAAGATCACTGATTATTAGGCCTGCTAATACCCCTATGAAGAAGGTCTAGTGGGCAAATATTCATGTAACTGTACCTTAAAGTTGTCTAAGCAATTAACATAATTAAGACAAATTTAAAACAGTAGCTCCCTACCTGCAAAGAGCTTAATGTCTTTCTTTTTTCTTTTTTTGATCCTAAGAAAATATGTACTTTATAGAAGATTTGCATATTTTTTCCCAACTATGCTGCTTTATCTAATAAAAGATTCTCCTATTCAGTAGAAAAGTGACAGAATGACAAAAACATCCCAGGAATCCTAATCTTCACAAAATCTTTAAGCTTGTTTCAGACCTTTGTACTTGTATTATTCTATGGGTTTTGTAACAAATTACTGTAACAGAGCTCTGCAAGAGATCTTATGGAAAGAAAGGTGATTTTGCAATACAAAAATCTCTAAGCATGTCACTTTTATCCACTCCTTCTCAGTCTCTCATAGGTTTCATTCATTCACTTTTCTCTGACTTATATACTCACAAGTACAAAGACGCATGTGCCCAAGCAGCCTGGGACTGCTTGTATGCAATGTGAAGCACAAGGGACATCCGCATCTGAGGCCACATCATGCATCTTGGGTTTGGGACTAGCCTTTTGTACCTTTTAGGAGTGATGCTGTTTTGGATTGTTTACTTCATGATTTTGACTCATCCCTTGTAACTGCCAGGCAAAATTCCTGAATTTCACAACTTTTATTTTCCTTGCCTGATAAGCTCTAGTCCTGTTCTTCATCCACTTGACAACTTTATCTCAGTTTGTTCCTTCTTTTCATTAGAATGAAATCACAGATACTGAGCTCTGGCAATTAATAAATACCTCTCCTTTTAACCTTTGTTCTGCTGCTTACTCCAGTGTTTTTATACACACATTTCCATTCTTACTCCATTCATACCAATCTTCATATTTCTATTGGAAATTTCTGCAGCACTAGTGGAGTCACTCCTATCATGGGACATTAGAATGGACAACCCATTACAGTCCCCCCAGAAATACCAGATTTATGTGGTGAGAATGTGGTAGAGTTTACTGGTTGTTTTTTTGTTCAAGATTTATAAAAATTCTGAACATGAGCAAAATATAAAGAATACCACTCCTTTAATCTCACATAACACTCACAGAATCATAGAAACATAGAATTGTTATGGTTGAAAAGACCTTTAAGATCAAGTCCAACCTTTATCTAACTCTACCAGGCCCACTTCTAAACCATGTCCCTGAGCACCATTTCCATTTAAACACATCAAAGGATGGTGATTCAACCACTGCCCTGGGCAGCCTGTTCCAGTCTTTGACTACCCTTTCAGTGTCGAAGTGTTTCCTAATGTCTAACCTAAACCTTTCCTGGCATAACTTGATGCAATTTTCTCTTGTCCTATGGTTTATAACTTGTGAGAAGAGACCAACACCCATGACTCTACAACCTCCTTTCAGGTATTTGTAGAGAGCGGTAAGGTCTCCCCTCAGTCTTCTTTCCTTCAGGCTAAACAATCCCTGTTCACTCAGCCACTCTTCATAAGACTTATTCTTGAAATCCTTCACCAGCTTCATTGCCCTTCTCTAGACCCACTCTAACACCTTGATGTCCTTCTTGTAGTGAGGGGCCCAAAACTGAACACAGTATTTGAGGTGCAGCCTCACCAGTGCCAAGTAAAGTGCGGCAATCATTTCTCTAGTTCTGCTGGTTACACTATTCCTGATGCAGGCCAGGATGCTGTTGACCTTCTTGGCCACCTGGGCACACTGCTGGCTCATATTCAGCTGGCTGTCGACCAGCACACCCAGGTCCTTTTCAGTCAGGCAGCTTTCCAACCACTCTTCCCCAAGCCTGTAGTATTCCATGGAGTACAGCTATTCAGATAATTTGTCCTTGGTTATCACTGAGTGCTACAGTAGTCACTTGTAAATGCACCCACACCTTCTGTATGGGACGTTCCAGGTCAGCCACATTGGAGCCCTGCTCAGCTCCAGCAGAGAAAGATCCCTGCTGATGCGCTGATGAACTTCTACACTCACGGATTCAACATTTTTCTCCATGACATGTAAGCAGGAGTCTCAAAAAGCTCTTCTTAATCTCTAACAAAAACACTTTCTCCTAACAGCAGGCTCATCAGCAAACAACAAAATGTCATTGACGGAATGATTATAGTGGGATGACATAATGGATCTCCATAGTAACAAGTAAGCGGGGCTAATGCCACCCGTTGCAGCATCACAGGCAGTCACCCAAAGTTTCTTTTACTTTCTTGGAGTGGAATGCACAGAGAATCTCAGCTGCTGCTTGGCCCTGGGAGGTGAAAAGCCAGCAAATGCCACTCATAGCTCCCTATTGCCTGCCTGGAATTGGTAGTCAGATATTGTCACAAGTACAAGTAGCACTTGATGTTTCTTAAAATTGTTTTAAAGGAAGAAGCAGAATGTAATAGTTCCCTGCAAGAGCCCTCTCCTATTTATTCTCAATAGAGCAAGGAGTCAGGTCTTCTGCAAAGTACACTTTGTATCTGCATTCAGTTAATTTTAAATAACTGTTTCATTTTGGAAGTGAAACATATTGAGTGGTGAGGAGGTGGCCAGGGAGCTTTTCTTATCTTCTTAAGCACATATTTTATTACCATCAACATTTTGACAATTGCAGATAGTATTCAGTGCTACTGAAGCATAGTATAACTATTTATTTATTCCTTGAAATTGGTGCAATATAAACAGGCCAAAGTTTCAGTCCTTAGTTTACCTAAGGTTAGAATTTTGATCTTGTGTTGTTTATCTCCAAGTAAGGCCTTCAACTAGTATGAACCAGACTAGCTTTAATGATCTCAGTGCCTCTGTGCCATTTTCCCACCTCAGTATCTTGTCCTATTGTCTGTCTCGTTAGCTTTCTCTTAAGACTCCTTGAGAAATGGAAGAAAAAGAAATGTTTCTTGCAATTCCTATGACAAAGATGAGAAATGCATGCATGCATTTAGGAGGAAACATATCCCTGGCATGCATAAATCTGCACTCTGAACAACACAACCAACCTTCAGGTGGATATTCTGATCTTAACACATACAAACATTTTCCATAAATGTCACTGCTAGGTGCCTGATTCATCCCTCAGGCACAAAGCAACTGTTCCAAAGTAAAGCCAGGATGACACTGAAGACTAGCACAAATTGTCCACTAAGTACTTTTCTTTGTGCTTTTCTGTCATTGTTCATGAAATAGAGTTGCTGCCTTGAGACTTGATTCTCCATCACTTCGATAGATACCTGCTGGGGCTAATTCATGTGAAGTCATGGCATTATATATCTTGAAACGAGGGTATGCTCAGGTCTCCTTACACCCCTGGCTTTAATGGTGAGTGTGTGATGTAAAATGATTAACAGCAGTCTGTGAGTTCTTCATATAACTCACATCCACAGTTTATGGCTTCTCCCCTGCCATACATTACTTCCTCCACTTCCATGCAGTTTTTCAGGCAGAGAAGCCATGTGAAGAAGTGACCGACTTCCCTTTCAATATGAACTTTGCACAAGTAAAAGCAAATCTGCTGCTCTGCATTTGCAGAAGTGTTTTCTGATACACAGCAGATAGCTATAAAAAATAACAGAACAGATCTGAATAATAAAAATCACAAGCAAAAATACATAGACGCTGAACTCAGTGATGACACTCCTAACAAATGTCTGATATTCCTAATCTGTATTTGGAACAACAATATTCTAACGGACCAAGAAGATAGTAAACAAATATATATTTTTATGTGGTGTTTCTATATTAATAAGAGTAGATTTTATAAGCAGTGTTTTTCACCTTAATAGTTGTCTGATATGGTTTAAGGCTGTTCTATGACTGTCAGTTTTGTGACTGGTATTAGAGTACTGCTTTGGAAGTTAGACTACTTGATGTCCACTCCTTCACACTACTGTGGGCATAGCTGGTCATTTTCATGAGGAAAGCAGTGCTCTTATATATGGACTCTTTTACATCTCTTTTACCACAATTTCCTGATGAAAAAAGTGTATATGCTTACCTTGTTTTTCTTTTTCTTGTTCTGCCAATATACACTCAGTGATCACACGGACTTATTTCTACATTTGACAGCAAGTTTGACATGTCAAAGCTATAAAGTGTTTCAGACCTTCATGAACATTGGTGGCTGGATAAGTGAGGATCACCATATCGTAATGTCCACCCTCAGGATACCAGAAAAAGAATGCATATTTGACCCCTTCTGCCTGGAATCAAGCAAGTCACCAGTGGATAGTACCTCCAGCACCATCACAACAGTTGTTGACTCTTTATTCACCTCTACATAAAACCAGGAACAGGCAAAACTGAAGAATGAAATGGGGACTGGAAGAAATGGAGGCAAGTTTGAGAGTGCTGAAGCATAGAGGGAAAGAAAAAAATGGAAAGGAGATGAAAGTGCAGTAAGAGGAGTGAGAACATTGAAGTATTGCAGGGGCTGGCTGGAAGTTGGAAACATGAGAACAATAGGACTTATTGTGCTAGGTCTGACAAAGGATTTGTTGGGGAAGGGCACTTATAAAGTGAAGTTGGAAGCCTTATTCCAGCCTTATTCATGCTGCTAATCTGATTCTTCCCTCAAGCCTACCTTTCCAGGAGGTAAAGTTTGAGGATGTGTGGAACAGATCCTGAAATCCTCCTTTCTCACAAAACCGATCTCCCTGAAGTATTGTCTTTCCCTTTTAAAGATGATTCAACTGCTGTGTACATCTAGGTTACTCAGGTTAGCTCCCAAGAATGCTGACTTTCACATAATCTTGGTACTGTAGTGCTTCATTGGATTATGTGATTCCCAGTCAATAAAACAGTAATTTATGATATGTTATTGTTAATGCATATCAATATACCGAGAAACAAGAGTGGAAATATTTTCAAGAGAAAGGAAAGAGCATTTTGTGGAAGTATAATGCAAAATTGCAGCAGGCTAATCCTTGCTTGTGAGTTCTCCAAGGAAGCTCTCTGCATAAAACCAGCAATTCATGCCAGCATGAAGTCTTGCCAATGTAACAGATCAGAAGCTTCTTAAGTATTCTGAGTGATGGTGCTACAATGCCGTTTCAAAAAACAGATGCATGTCAGATTTTTTAGATACTGTGGACTAGGAAATAAACTTCCCAGAAAAGGTTCAGAACCAGAAAGGCTCAGAAGATTATTAGAAAAAATTAGTAGAAATGGACAGTGTGTGGAAAAACATAATGAGGAAACGTAGAACACAGAAATAATAATTTAGACTAACTATGATCTGTCACACCAATTGTTAGATGTCTATATTGCCCTTTTAATAATATGATCATTATTCCTGAATAAATTTGTTTCTCCCAGACAAACTCTTTACATGGATCCACGTAAGTCTATCATCTAATTATAAACTTAATTTCTCCAGGAACTTGTATTTGGGAATCTGCTCATTGGTAGTAGTGGGAATAAAAAAAACAGCTTATACAAACACACTGGAGTAGTAAAGGATAGGTGCAGAAAGTGATTCCTCACCAGAGTTGTGTAAAAAGTGGACTGGCTGAACCTGCTAGCGGGCAACAACCTAGAGCTGGTTTCTCATAGCTAGACCTTTAAATTACTCTCATCCTGAGTTGCTTCATATAAATAAAGTTTGAAGGAAACACACTCACAAGAAAAACACGCTTCTCAGGGGTGTCTGTGGGATGTTTATTTGCCCTTGGGGAGCTTTGCGGCAAGGCTACTCTGGAGCTGCCTTCTGAAAAGAAGAATTCGGCTGTCTGTGAGCTTACCCCAATTTTCCTGACAGGCTGTGAAAACAGAGAGGGCTCTCAGCCCTACACTGTTGCACTTGTGATCAGGCTAAAGAAATACACATTTTTGGGTTTTGTCCAGGCTTCAGAAGTTTTCTGTGTGCTTCTCCACTCCCCATGATCTGCCTTTGTCATTCCCCCGGTCTCTGTTTACCTCAGAACTCCTGGATCTGGCCCTACCTGACCTTAGGGGGCTTGTGAACCTGCATCAGTTAAAATTTTAGTCTAAGTGTATCTCACTGAGACTGCCAGCTCTTGCTTCTGTGGGAGCCATGGTATTCATTTTCTACCTTTTTTGTTAAAGCTATTGTTTTTATTCTCAATTAAAAGAGAAGAGCTGGATACACCAGTTGGTACAGAAACAGAGAAGAGGAAAATAAGTGTTAATTGCAGATAGCTCCTGAGCACTGTGTAAACCCTATTTTGCATGTTAAAGTGGGACTTTGGTGGATTAAAAGCTTTGCGCTGCTCCTCAGCACCAGGGAAGTCCACCCAGAGTGCTCCACTTCTCTGTCACCTGCATGTACAGCTCAAAGTGCCTTGTGAGTGGCCAAAAACTTCTTCTGGATGAAAGGAAAAATATTTGTTGCATGGCATTAGGAAAATAATCTCGCCATCTGTACTGTCTCTGTTTTGTATGTAAGTCAAAATGACTTGTGCTGTGCCAAAGCTGGAACAGTAAGTTAAAGCTGTCTGCTGCTGCTGCTGTTCCTTATTCCCTTCCAGATTTTGCTCAGGAAAGCTGTCCTCAGCTCTGTTCAGCTTGAGATTTGTGGACTGCTGAGCTTCCTCACTCACTACTAACTTTTATCAGCCCCGTCTGACTTATTTTTTCTCTATCAAGAAGCTTTCCTTGTTACACCAGGGATCTTCTGAGTAACAGTCTCCAAATATTCACCTTATATATGTCCTGCAGCAAGTGCTTAGGAAGTTATGCTTAAACCCCTTTGATGGCATATAATATTAAGCCTACATTTTTTAAGTTTCTATATGTACGTTTACCCTCTTCCCTTCTCCTTGATTTGCCTCTGAGCATGATCCAGAAAACCTCAGAAAGAGCTGAGCCACTTGGCTTCAGCATTTACAATTTATCATGGGAACCCTTAGAACAGGCAAAGAGAGGATTTATCACCAATACAACTTTTTATAAGTTTTTCAGCATTTTGAAAATCAAACATTTTTGAGGCTTAGTTTCCTCACTTAGACATGAGAAGAAAATTTTGATGTTCTGTTAAATCAGAATTCACATTTAATGTGACAAATACATTTTGTGCTGGCATTATGCCATTTTAACATGTGGGATGCAAGTACAACACTGCTGAAGCAGACCATAGTGAAAAGTCTGATTCCCAGCCAGGGACATGGGAAAGCTGGTCTTAAAAGCTGTGTACTTATACTTAGTGATGAATAGAAAGTGAGAGTCTCTAGTACTCCATCTCTGATTTGGGTTACTTTTCATATTTCTAGTCACCTCAGGCATATTTGAAGAGCATTCATTACAATGAAATGTCTCACTTACACTGACCTGCATTACTTTGCAACAAATTTACAACACTAAAGGGCGCCTGGTTGTATGCCTTAGCAAGTCTTCTCAGCCCACCTGAATTTCTGCAAGCTGGCCAACTGGTCTGCAGGTCACGTACAGCAGTCTGTGACACAGCTCGTGAAAGAACAGCCATAGGAACTGGACAGATGTTGAATATTCAAGAAGTTTGTGGAGCATTAGGGGAATTTTGCTTCTCAAATAGGGAGGGAAAGAAGTGTATAAAGCTTCTGTTTCTATGTAGTCTGGCTCTGGTATTGAGTATCGAAATGAGTTAGAGACCTTCCACAAGTGCATCAGTGAGTAAGTGAAATAAGGCTTCCTTTTGGCCCTGCCTCCTGCTCAAAGACACACTTACAAAGAGTGAGCTGCAAAGCTGCTGGAAGAAAAGAAAGAGACCAGGTTATCTCTAACATGAAAATCTTTCAAGTAAGTAACTTTTTGTTAGGATAAAACTGTGAACCCTGTGTAACTTTTCTCCTGAAGACTCATGAGGAGAGCTTTCATATATAATAATTCTGAATGTTTTTACTAAAAGATATTGTAAATATTAAATATATTTACACAGTAAATCAAATAATGACAAGCCACCAATATACATCATCTATCAGTCTTGATTGCTCACATACCTGAAGCTCTTGCTTTTACTTCTCCTGCCTTTGGTGTTAACATGTCTTTTGTGTGAGCATTATTTCAAGTGACAGGGAATTACTATAATTCTAAAAATAATTTATTGTCTTCCAGGAGCAAAGGTCATTTTCATTTTGAACAAATAAATGTCAAATAGTGGATGATATACAGGATAATAATGTATGGGCAGCCAGCCAGAGGAGATAGCTGTAATTAAATTCAAGTTCAGGATGACACAGAGAGCAGAGAGACAAAAATCTGAATGTTTTTAGACAAGCTATCAGAGTCCATTTTACTGCAGGATGTTCTGTTATCTGATCCCCTAATCCTGCCTGTGCCCTAAGCTGATCTCATAAAACACAGAAAACCTACAGGAAGAGCGGTCTTGTAGAAGTTCCTCTTATCTGAGAGCCTAGGCAATCAACAGGTTAGCTTTTTGGTTTCCTCACTTAGACATGAGAAGAAAATTTGTAAGGCACGTGCTGGTGATTCATGCTCAGTGGAGCTGAAATGGTTTCCACCTGCAGAGAAGCTGCTCAGTGCCTGTGCAAGTAAATACAATAGGGAGAGAAGCATGAAATGCTCAAGAGGGCAAAAGCTCTTCACAGGGCAAAACTTGCTGGATGCTGTAGGACACGTAGGCAGCGGTTTGTCCCTCCTATTCTGCTCAGTTCATAATTTCCAATTACTTCTCTTGGGACTCATTTCAAAGCTAAGATATCCAATTGTAATTTTGATAGGTAGATATCCAAAAGCCAGTGGAGAGCAAGGCTTCCATGAGATTGGCCTACTTTGATCCAAATCATTCTCTTGAATTCATTGACTATGGGTGCTATTCACTAGTCTAAACCTAGGCATTTTCAGTGCCACTTGGGATGACCTCAGGTATCTCAGACACCTTGCTGAACCTGCCTCCCTGTGGCAGATATGGCAGAAGACCTTCAGATGACTCACAGCCTTCAAAACAGGCATCTGGAGGCCAGGTAGGGTACCCTAGAGCATGCCAAAGCACTACAGACTCCTGGGTTTTAGGCAACTGTTTTGCCAATTAGTAGGTCCAGTACAAAGGACACAGCCAACAGCAGAAAAACAATCCAGTAAGTGGATTCTATTTCACATAAAGGGGACAGTATATAGAGGATCACTGGGGGTACAAACAAGTCAGATCACCAATAACAGACATCAACCCCAGCGACCCCAGAAACAACACATGACCCACAATAGGTGGAACAAATAGAGACACAAGGTAACCCACAGAGAAAATGGGAGACAACCAGGACAATAAGGTGATTACGTGTGATAGAAGTAACCCCATGTTGCCTCCCCACAAAGCCCGCGTTTGTATGTGCCAGAACTGACTGGGATCCAGTTGCATGAGTGGTCAGGAGGTCCTTCCCCAACAGCAAACTCTGTGAAGTGTGTCCACTCCACAGACAGACTCTCCAACTCTTCCTGGAAGTGGTCCCAGCTTTTATCCCCAAACAGGACACCTGGCACTCGTTATCAAAATGCAGGGCACCTGGGGCTTGTTTACCCGAGGGCTTTCCTTACAAGGCCGGCCGCACCCTGGAGGAAAGCCAAAAGGTAAACTCATCCCCTCCTCTTAAAGGGCCATGGCGACCACCCATATGTCAACCTTAATTCAGGGCTTAGGGTTCAGACCCCAGCACTTCAGCAACTGAATTGTTACCTAGATCTCCATTGACTCTAATAGAAGCATAAGATAGGAGCATCTAGCTCACAGAATTCCAGAACCACAGCAATGCTGAGGCTGGCAGACACCACTGGAGATCATCCAGTCCAACCTCCTGCTCAGAGCAGGATTAGCTACAGCAGGATGCTCAGGGCTATGAACAGTCAGATACTGAGTATATTCAAAGGTGAAGATGGGACAACCTCTCTGGGCAACCTGTGCCAGTGTTCAACCACTCTGTCTGGGCAACTGCACTCAACCTTTGTTCTGTACCATGAGCAGAGCCAAGGGAGGGACCCAACTCACACAGCAAGATATTCCTCCTGGAGGGCTGTTTTTCCAAGCACAGGGGTCCAGGGCCATTTAAAATGTCCTTGTGTATCCTGCTAGACATTCATCTGCTAGTTCCAAGGGTCTTCTGTAGGACCCATGTGATATCTGTCTGCCCCCTGGGAGTACCTCAGATATCTGAAATACCTTCTAGGGCATCTCAAATGGCTGTGTATACCTCAGCTACCTGAGATACCACTCAGATGCTGAAATTTAAACAGCAGAATTGCACTCACATCTTCACAGGTTATAAGGGAGCTTAGACACAGAGTGTTAGGTTAATGGTTGGACTTGATGATCATAGAGGTCTCATCCAATCAAGTCTGTTCTGTGAGTCTGTGATTCTGTCATTCTGTGATTCTGTGATTTTGTAGCCACCTCTGTATAGATGTCATTCTCACACTCAGTCCCCATCACTCCACCTGGGAGCTCAGGTACCAGTGTGCTGTTCTGTGCAGGCATATTCCAGGAGTTCAATTTGAATTTACTTTTATAAAGCACAACTAAAGTTGGGAAATAAACTTTCAGTATCCAGGGCATAAAAAACATTTAACAAATAATGAATTTTCTCTGAGGCACTGTTCTTTTTTCCCCCCTACTTTATGTTCAAGCATCTAATATTTGTCAGTGCCACAGACAGGATCCAGAATGAGACAGCTGATTTGACTAATTCAAAATGGCAAATGTTACATTGTGTAGCCCTATTACTACAGCTGTAATAGATGTCTACATCCTATTACTAGAGTTGCAAAGGGTCATGAACTGGAAAATGCAGGTTCAGACAGGGCTTGCTCAGGCGTTTGGAGCTGGGAGAAAATGAACAGTTGTTTACTGCATTGCCTTACTATACAGAGAAAGGCTGTTTATGAGGTTCATGTGTGTACCCAAGATCTCTTGCCATTTAAGGATGCTTCGATCTAGGTTTGGATTCAGGATCATTCATAGCCACAACTTGAGTAACAGCTGTCAATCAATTAATTTCAATGAGCAATTAACAGAAAAGAAACAGAAAAAAAATATCTCTACTCATGCAATAACAAGAGATAATTCTTCAGGCACACAAGAATCTTTTCAGTAAATCTGACATGACAAAGTCACTTCTATATTGTGGAGGAAAATTAAGAATTCTCATCTTAAGGGAAAAAAAACCCACTTTTTGAGAACTCAATAAAACCAGATTTTTTTCTTTCATTAGGAATTTGCATATTATATGCTTAAACTATTTCTGGGACAACAGAACTCTGCACATGAATAAGCAGACAACTGCAAATTGCAAAGCAGATGTTTTACTGACCTCCTTCCACTGGAATCTTCCAACTGAACTGATTGGGTTATTCTCTCTTTCACCCATCAATAAATCAGCACGTCAACTAGACAGCAACAGAGGAAACTTTTAACTAAACAGGCAGAAATACAATTACACAATTCCCAGTGGTGTTGCTAAGAACTGCTGGTTAAAATGGAACTACATACACTGAAGAAGTATTGCAACTTAATCCATATTAATTTTTTAATGTGGTGTTCATTATTACTTTGTTGACATTTAGCACCTGGTACCATGAAACTAGAAAAAAAAGAATTTGGAACAAGTGGAGAAAGAATATTTGGTGAAGTTCATTAGGCTGAGGAATAATGTCCTAGAGAAAGTAGTGCAAGTTTTATTGTTTAGTAATACAGAAATTGCCTAGACAGAATATCAGAAAAATGCAGACAATAATTGTGAGTTCCTTCCTGGCACTACAAAAGAAAAGAGAACTGTGGAAACATGATAATCCAGTAAATCCCTTTAATTCCTAAATCCTGTGATACACTTGTACAGTAAAATACTTGTAAATTAGGCATATAACTAAAAGTTCTGTTGGGTACATGCCTATCTGATTCCATGAATATTTGATATTGAGCCCAAGAAAGAACCAGAATCTATCCTGCTTCTCTTCACTAATACTAAATAACCCTTCCGATACTGGGTGAGGTTTTTTACTACTTTAGATTAATGCTAACTTGTGCTACGATATTGATTCTGACCATACTAGCAAGCAATCTTTTAAATGTGCCCTGAGGTAAGTAATCTACTTTTGCCTTGTATGTTAGTCATAAAGATCCAAAGGTGTTAAAACCACAAAGCCACCACATTAAGATTTGGTGTTGCATAAAAAAGAGATTTTGTAGTCTGAAGCAATGCTGGCAAGGGCTTCTGATTATTAAGGCAGTCCTGAGGATGTAACACCTTGCATACAAGCAGTCCTAAGAGGGTATATTTAACAGATATCATATTTGCATACTTGTCAACTGTTGCCTTTTTGCTTTGCGCATTGAGTTTCAGCTGGCTTGGCTGTAGGCATTTTATCCAACAAGGTGTCAAAGCTTGTGTTGCTGTGAGGAAGTCTCAGTGGGAATATTTTTGAGGTGCTAATAAAACATTTTTGAGAGTAACATCTGTGAGATGTTAATTCAGGAAGTTTTTATTCTCAATAAACAGGTTACGGATTGGTTGCCTCAGGAAGTCAAAACAGTTTGCTCTTTCAGTGATGCATATTCAAGACTGAGATTATGTGTTGGAGGGGTATCACACAGCCATATTCACAAGTGTTTTCTTTCTCGAAGGGAGGACATCTTTATTTGTTTCAGAAGGGCATCTATGCCTATGACTCATCTGTGTTTCCTCTCCTTCTGCCCAAGGAATTCAGGCACCCCATTAAGTGGAGAGGAAGAACTCTTTATGCTGAGCAGAAGGGGGTTTCAAGGATATGACAGTTTATCTAAAAGTTGCTTGCTTGTCAACCTTTTATCTTCTTCCACATTTACAGGGTGCTCAAGACAGTACTAGAAATGGATTTTAAAGCCTGGTGTTGCTATAACTGCATGGAAGCTATCACATTATGCAAATATTCCCTTTCATTTGCTTGAACTACGTACAGAGGAAAGTACACTGAATGTTGGTAAAAATGTCAGAACCTGACCTAGAATTAATTCCTCTGTTGTTGGTTATGAGGTAATACAAAGAGCTCTGGAATTCTCTTGTAATGAAGTGCTAGATAACTGTCACAACATAATTAACACATTCATTTTATTAATGCCAATTTTTCAAATCTACATGTTTATATTCCTCACTTCAGGCTTGTAAAACCTGTGTACTGGGTTATAGGGAAATGAACAGAGTGTTAATAAATCAGCAATAAATCCTCCTTCCTGGGTGAAACGTGCCTTTCTGTATAACCCTGAGTTGCAGCAGCTCTCAGATAATCTTCCTTTCCCCCTCCCGGGAATTCTTCAAGGCCAGGTTGGATGGGGCTTTGAGCAACACGGTCTAGTGGGAGGTGTCCCTGCTCATTGCAGGTGGGTTGGAATTAGATGATCTTTAAGGTCCCTTCCAACCCAAACCATTCTATGATTCTGTGATTCCCCTTTTGTACTAAGCTCAGTAACCTGCTACAGGCCTTTCTGTGGTGTGACTGTTATACTGAACAGTAGTCAGAATTCTGTCACATCCTGCCTACTTGCTCTCCAGTTTCACCAGGAGGAATGCCTAGGTTAGTTGTTCCTCCATATTCTCTTCTGCATCTTCTCTCTGCTGTTTTTCTAGGGGAATATGTTAACCCCAGATATCTGCTAACAGTACTACAATGAACTTCACTGTGGTTTCTAGAGGAAATACTAGAAAAACTAAGAGTAGAGTTGGACTCAGAACCGGAAGACGTACTCCCGAGATTCACAGTGATCAAGGTTAGAAGAAGCCATGTGATCATCTACCATGCTCTGTTTCCTGAGCCAGTACCTTAAACACTGTTACCTCCATATTAAGTTGAATCACTTGGCTCTGATTAAACGTATGCTTTGAAAGGGGCATCTATCCTTTAGTGCAAAAAATGAGGTGACAGGGAATTTATCAGCTCCTTTATACCCAGTGGCTAATCAACCTCCCTGTTAGAAGTTTGTGTCTAATCTTTCATTGGAATTTGGTTTCACTTCTAGCCACTATTTCTTGATGTGCCTTTCTCTGCTAGATTAAAGAGCCATTCAGTAACTGGTATTTACTCCCCATGAAGGTTCTCACATTCTATAATCAAGCTGTCTTTTGATCTGTCTGATAAGATAAACAAATTGAGCTCTCACTGTTCTCTCTTTTTTTTCCCCCTTCCAGTCATCAAAACATATCTGTGGCTAATTTCTATATCCTCTGCAGTATTTAAACATCCCTTTAAAATATTGAAATTAGGACTATATATATTATTCTACATCAGTCCCAATAAAGTCACACAGAAATAAAAGTCAATTTCTTTCCTCCTACTCACTATTCCGTTGTTTATACTCACAAGAATTGAATTAGCAATTTTTGCCTCTGTATCATACAGGAGCTGCTTGCTTTTAAATGGGTAATTTGGTTTTAGCCTACCATACCATGCAGTTAAGCTCTCTCTGGTTTTTGGCAGTCCTGTTATTCTCAATTGTATTTAGTATTGTATCACTAGTGGCTTTGAATTACCTTCCTAAACAGGTGAGACTGTTAAACACCATGAAATTTCTCACCAAACTCTATGGAAGCTCCTAGAAATAACACTGTCTGATGACCTCTGATGACAAATTTTTTTTTGAGATCTTTGAGACAGTTAGGTATTAAACTACTCAATATGTACTTTATTGATACCCTGGAGAGCTCCTCTGTTAATCGCCATATTGTGTGATACTAAACAAAACACTTCGTAGACGTCTGAATAATATAACATCTTTGCAATTACCATTGCCAATAGAATTTGTAATCATCTCATTAAAAAAATGAAATCCTAGTTGTCTGATAACAACTAGATCCTTAACACATATTATATGACTGTCATTAATTACATTCCTGTATCTTAACTCTGTACATAGGCATTCCTTGGTCAGCTGATTTGTTACTTTGCCTATAGCAGATGTACTTAAATGGTTGTTCAGCTTTCAGGTCAGCCCACTGCACTTTTGAATATTGGCACAGAAGAAGCACTTTTAGGATCTTGCATATTCCAACTGATATTGCAAGCTTTATTGGAAAATTACACGGCTGACGAACGTGAAATAGAGTTACCATCTCTTGATTGCAGTTAGCACAGGACTGAAAGTTATAGAAATATTTGCCATCTATCATCCATTACATAAGGGAATGTGACGTACTTCAGTAACATGCTTCATAATTCAAAGACCTCAGTCTGTTCCTTCTGAACAGAGTCCATGACATTTTTTTTAGCACCCTTGCACTGTCAGCACCATTATTAAAATTCCCATCTACTACGTAATCTATACCAGTGCCAGGGCTTCTTTTTTTCCAAAAATATTTGTTCCTTGATACTGTCCTCTAATTCAGACAGATAGAGGTTTTCTCCAATGCCTACTGCTTTCTACTGGTTGTCTATTCTTGCCACATGTTGCATAGTTTATCAGTGTCACATGTGAAAGCAGATTTCAGGAGCCCATAGAATCTCATGGTTGGACATATTCTTTCAACAAGGTGATGAATGATGTAACATCAGCTTCAAATACATACTAAAGTTATCAGACAAGCACTAAAATGTGCTACCTGTGTATGTTTTGTGCAAGGAATGACAGTAAATGCTGAGTATTTAACTTAGTTTACCACCTTGTGACAAAGACTTTAGATAACCTACAACATATTGACACACAGATTTTTTAGCTTGCTCTTTACACTATGATAATTTGATCAAGGGCCTGAACTGAACTCACAGCTAGGGAGAGATTAAATTGGCAAGCATGATCAAAACTCCCAGCACAATGGGGGCTGCCCATGTGTTAACGTCCAGTCCCATGTCACATGCAGTAGCTGAGACATCTCCACAGACATGACACAGGGACCTTGAGGAGACTCAGTTGTCTCACAACAGCAGTCAGAAGCTGCCAGTTCACTCCACCCATCCCAAAAGGCACAAGGTGCCTCTGTTCAGCTAACTGCATGTGGGCCACCTCTGTTTAGTACTGCCAGCAGAGACAAGGATGAGACCCAGCTCATAAGGCAGGGCATCTGGACAGACCTAGGTGTCTCAACAGCAGTGTTTAGTGCCATTTGAAATGCTCTTGTATGTTCTGCCTAGTATTCACCTACCAGTCCCAAAGGTCTCCCATAGGTCCTGTGTGATATCTGCCAGCCCCAGAGACTTATTTTGGATGCTCTGGGGCATCTCAAATGGCAGTAGTTCAGGCAATAGAATCCTCCCAGGTAGATGGCCAGAGGAGTCACTCTCTAGGCTTTACTAACTGTCAAGTTTTTCACTGACAATAACGGGCTTAGACAACTGACTTATGCATGGACATCTGAGTGGTTTGGTGGTTTGGATATGGGCAGCTTAAATTAAAGTGTCTTGATTTTGAACCGAATCCCACCCTTCTGGTTCCTTTTCAATGGCCTGGAACTGAGGTTTTTATTTTCTTATATTTACTTTAGAATCTTGTCCTCACACACTGAGTTAATTGCCAAGACAGGCTTGTCCTCTGAGGCAGAAGTTATGCTTTTTAACTGTGTAGGCAAGTTTTGGAAACTTTGGTTGACAGATCTCTGTGGTCCCTTGAAATTCTTCCATCTCATGATGATGATATGTTTTTTGTTTTCACTAAAACTTTTCATTCCCAATATGCTTTGAAGCATTTTAGTTACTTACTTTTACCTCCAAGATTAAAGCAGTGTTAATTTTACTCTTCTCCAGCTCTACTCAGTCATGCAGTGGCACTTAAGAGATTGAGGCAAAGTCCCGTGACTTTAAAAATTCAATTCCGTCTTTGTACCATGACAGCAGATGTAGCTCAAAAAGACAACTGTCATTAAAAGAGAAGTTTTATCTCCCATCCATAAGGCCACTAATTTAATGAAGCTTTCTCCAACAGAGTCTTTGGCAATTCTTCAATTGTCAAACCATAATTTTCAAATTATCTCCTATAACAACATAATCTACTGGAGGAGGGTTAATTCTAAATCCATTTGATCTTTTTGATGCTGAAAAAATATTTTCAGCTTCTTATACCAGGCAGTAATCTCATGTGTGATGGTCTTCTAATAACCCATTAGACAGTGCACTTTCTCTTTTGCTCTTGTTAGTCCTCATTTTTGTGCGCTCTTTGTTCCTATTAATAAGACAAGAACAAAGAATTGAGCTTTGCACTTTAAATGGAGTGAGGTGTCTTGTGCAGTTGCTGTTATTTCTGTCAGACTTTGATCTCAGTGCCTTGAGACCTCCTTTACCTACTCCCTAACAAGTTACATCTTCAGTTTGACAGAATATCTTGCTCTGGACACCTCCACTGAGCCATGAGAGTGGAGATACAGTCACATAGAATCTGTTTTGGAGTATTTTGTGTTCCTTGTGGTCTCTCCAGCTCAGGGGACTGAGCTCGTGGAAAGTCAGGATGTGAGACTTTGAATATAGTGGGGCAGAGAATAAGTTTGGTGGGAATGTGGTAGCCCATGTTGCAGGCAGGGTGTGTTTTTGCATTTAGTATAACTGTTGCTATTGAGAGCTGAAGGTTTTGTGATCAACCAAAATATGCTGCTACACTGGGATCACATATAATAAAGACATGTATAAAAGGCAGACTGTCACCATTCAGGTGACATGTGAAGCCTGTTATCTTACTGCATTTTCATTAAACAAGGTGTAACACTAGCTTTTCATTTGCAGGCAGATTGCTTGGTCATTTACATCAAATTTGTCATGTGCGTATGAAATTTCAGCATAAGACTCTGTGACTGCAAGATGGCACCAGCTTCTTGTCCTTTCTCCCAAACTCTCTACCTCTAGAAAATATGCTTTGGCAATATTACTTCTATTTTGGTCTTGAAGAAAAGATAAAGTTATTGGAATTGTCTAACTCTGCATGCCTCAGAATCAATAGGACTAGTGATTGGCAGAGTTTAGTCCATAATTTTGTGTTCAGATTTCAGTTGTGCAGCTCTGAAATTATATTTTAATTCCATACCAGAGATCCATCAAGCAACTGTAGGTAAACCACAGTACTGGCATATGTTGGCATATGTTACCCTGCAACAAAGTGCTCTTCTCTATGATATATGACTAGAGAAGTTCATATAATATATAAAAGGGAAAATAATTATGTATCTTGTTGAATTACAAGTATAAAACCTTCACCTACATCTGTACTCCAGACAGGAGAAATACGTGAAAAGGGAAAAGCCCAGTATGATCAATTTTAATGTGCAGAAGATGGAACTCTCTAGTGATGCACCAAATACGTGAAATAAAAACTGGTAAATCCCTTTTGAGGGCTATTTCTAGAGAACCTCACTAACCCTAATATTTATTCAGCGGGCTGGTCTTCTGAAGTCCCATGGGGAAGTACCTACTTCTCCGTCCCTAGGAGCCAGAGTCAAAATACTAGTCAGAAAATGCAATGACCTTTAATCACATATTTTATCAGTGTTCTGGCTGGCTCTTCCAGAAGCAACTGCAATTTCACCTTTATTCCCCTGCATTTTAAGGCAAGTGATTTGATTTTAAAAGTTTTGACTTTGTATGGCAACTAAAGAAACTAACACCATACCTGGAAAAATTTTTATCACAATCATTAAATGATTTGTTAGGCACATTTGATCACTTGTTCTTTATTTCCATTTTGCCATCTCCACAGTCATAAAATAAAAAGTTATAAAATGTACCCATCTAACTTTTCCTTTTACGTTGACAAAAATGGTGATTCTGAGGCTTCATTTGGCTCCACGCTTGAATTTTGCTTCAAATGGCAAATTTGCTTCATAATTAGCAGCACTTCAAAAAACCCTCACCTTTATGATTGCAAACTAGGTGCTACATTCCCCACAGAAGTGGATGCTAATCAGAAGAACTTTTAACCTCCCAATTATTCAAAATCAAAGTTTACAGCTTGCTGGAGGAAACATGCCCACATGAGAAGACACTGATTAACACAAACTCTCTGCCAAGCACTTTTTAATCTTTTATTCATTATTTGCAGGACTCTGGTAAATCTGACCGTAGAGTTTTCTCTTTACTTTCTAGGGGAAAAAGACTACTTTTTCTCTATATTTCTCACAGATTTTGAGAATAATACTGATTTTTTTCTCCCTTGAGTCATAGCATTCTTTGAGCATGTTAAAAAATGAAGGAAATTCTGATAGCTAGTGTTGATACATGCATACAAGTGATCCTCATCATAAATATTTTTCACAGATTTAAGGTTCAAATGAATGGTTCAAATGTAACAGTCATGATTTCTTACACCCTGTCCATGGTGCCCAGGAGAAGGAAGGGATACATCCTTGTGTCCTGCCCATTCTTCACCTTTCCTTCTTTTCTTCTGTGCTGCAAAGCTGTTGGCAGTTGTTTCTCTTTAGGTCACTCCCTGCTCATTTTTTGCTGTTTGCACGCACTTCCCTCTTTCCACCCTTCATCCAGAACTGCTGCTGTAATGCTCTTCAGGCAATGTGAAATGGTGAAAAATGGATTCATGCTGTTCCATACCTTTCAGCACAGTTTTTAAACAACAGAAAATCAAAACAAAAGCTCTTTTGCAAGTGAAAAAGAGCTAAGTAAACTAATCACATTTCTTCTTTATCTTTTTATTGCTTATACAGTTTCTTTCTCTTCTGTTTAGCTCCCTCTCTTGAATTCCTCCTTTCTCTCTATACTACCTTGTGTTTAAAACTTAGGAAGACGAATTACCCAAACTGTTGGACTTGTTCACAGGGATGGTGTTGCCAAAATAAACTTGTCACAGTCCTTCCAGAATATAAATGATTCAAGCCGTATTTCAAGGCCTGGCTAAGAACCAACAGGATGTTTATAAGTAAATAGTCAGATAGATCGTCTCTTTTAAGTAAACTCTAGTAAAAGTGAAATTTGGAGAAAAAGTGCCTCCAGTAGCATCTCTATCATCCTGCCTGAGATGATTTCCTTATGGCATTTGCTCCCTAGAGACCTATGGGCAGAAGACCTTCCCACTCCAAACCCTTGTAGATGGAAATACTGAAAAAGCATCTCTTACTCTATGGTGTTATTGTATTAGTCATCGTACAGTGATAAACTGAAAGACACAAGCAGTTTGTCATAGTCTATTGCTATGTTGCAGTACTTTTGAATTATTCTTAGGCTTCCTCATGCTACTGATGCATTTTGTTAGAAACTCTTTTTTGAAATTTATACTGCAGTTCTGGCCTGTATCATGATGAGGGACACATGGTGCCAGGCTCTGACCTGAAAGAGTTCATAGTCTATGTATGAAAGAATTTATAGTGTAAATTAAATATTTCAGTTGTAAATCCTGCCCCAGCACCTTCAGACCCCATACTGGCATATGACTGTGTTCTCACCAGTGCAGTTTTCTGTCTTCTTTGTAATATAACCCTTTGAACAGAGTGGAGAGATGTGATAAGCCACAGCTTCTTATAAAGAAGTAGCTGATGTTGTTGGATGGGATGAAACCTCTATGCTGTGCTCCCATTATTTTGGGTTTTCTCATGCAAAATTAAAAACTGTTACAAATTGTACACATTTGGCATCAAGAAAAAAAAATAGAAATTTGGCTTCCCTACTTCTTCCCTGAACTGCTGAGTGATTAGCTTTTCCTGTGGCAGTGAAAATAATGTGTGAAAACCCGGTAAACTTTCTCAGGGAAATCCCTGAGCTGTTGAAAAAATCAGAGGGACCCTCCACAATCAAAAGAGCAAGTCATGAGCTCTCCAAGAAAGAAGAGGTCCTTCCAAAGGCAAAAGGAAAGCACCACGGTGCTTACCAGAGAGAGGAGAGTGCTGTGAGGGTGTTTGCAGTAATTTTGATCAAGCTAAACTGCAATCAGTGAATAAATTACACTGAAATCTTCTGCTGTGGCTGACAGCAACAAAGAGGATTGAGAAATGAGCATCCAGGATCTCTCTTGAAAACAACACAGCCATCCCAAAGGGTTCTTGTCCCATCTCTCAGCATCTGAGAAAATGAAATGCATTATCTCTGGACTTCCTTAGTAGGCAGAGTTGTTCCACTCACAAGCATTTGAATATTTCTGCAAAATGACTGAAAGATAGCACAGCTGGAAACTAAGGAAAATGCAACAGAATACTCTGTGTAAACAGAAATTATATCCTGATCCTTTGAGAAGGCTCAGCAGAAGTCCATCTCACGCCTTTCCTATCCTAAGGATGTCTATGAGATAAAGGCCCATGAGTTGTTTTGTATTATCCCTTCACTTGTGGCATAAATCAATAGTAGCAGCTGCCCACATTCCTCTGAAGAGTTGAACTAGGCTCTAAGGATCCTTTTCTCTGGTCCAGCATGGAAACATCGCCTTCAAAACACTTCACTGATTCTCATTTTTTAATTTAAAGTTTATCTAGCTCTTCTCCAGTGAGCTGCATCCTCCTCAAGACCTCTCAGAGCACAGAGAGGGTCTGAAGCCACTAATCTTTTCCACATAATAAAAAATCTCTCAGTTCTTCTGGGTGTTTGTTATGCCTCTGAAATATAAAGGTGACTAGACAGATTGTGAGTACAGAACCTAAGCTGAAAAAACTCTGTAGAGTAGTTGTCTTCCCTTTTCATTGTGTGGGGAAGTACCTCAGTGCTTGTAAAGCAAACATTCGATTTGCATCATCATCCACAATCACGGTAATTAACTCACTGCCTAATTTTTTATAAGCTTATCTGCAACTAATGGATACAAGATGAAACTTGTCCTTGTTAAATAATCAGCTGGTCTTTGATATACTTACTTCTTGTTCAGAATTGGAATAATTTTAAACAAATGCCTACGTATATAAATTACTTAAAAGACAAAAATGAAATGTTGCACACACACATATTGCCGCTTCTGATAAGCTCAGATCTGTTTCTACTGTATATTAATTTTCAATTATATCTATTACTGAATGTTATGGATCCTCTTTTCCTGTTTCAGTGGAAAATTCTGAATGGCTTTGAAACACAGAAAACAGTTTTGGCAAAACTATTCACGTTTGTTCATGGCATTCTGTTGCCATGAACAAGCCAGAGTTTTGCTCCTCTTATTAAACAGCACATATGGATAGCAATATAATTTTTAGAGGTGCAACTAGGCCAGTAATATTCATGGACAGAAAGGGGAAAGACTTTCTAAACTTCCTGGAAGAGGCTTTTGAACCCACTTTTCACAGTATGACAATTCTTGGAGTACTTACTTCCTCTTTTTTCCTGTCCTCCCCACCAGATAAATTTTATAATCACCTAAATAATTTGAGCGCTAGCATCGATCTCCCTTCTGCCCCAGGCCAGGGTATATCCAAAGGAGGTCTGAGTGGGTTCTACCAGCATTATTCCTGACCATGTATGGAGCCAGTGGTTGTTTCAGATGAGTGCAGAAAACTCAAAGAACAATCACACTAGTTGTCAAAGTCTTGCATCCTATTGCAACAGACAGCCATAAGAAGTTTTTTAAATGCCACTTGTGTTTCTTACAAATTAATTAACAGAGGAGCTTGCTTGCACTTCATTTGTTCGCTTCTTTATGTAAGTGACCTTAGAGGGTTGCATAACCCAATACAACACTGTGATTCACTGCAATGCTCTACCATATTTAGTCTTATTAGCAGCTATTTGAGAAAGGCTGCTGCTCACTCTGGAGAGACATCATTGATAGTGCTATATAAAGGTCTCTATATTTTTCCCTCATGAAAAGGATTACTGCAGAATTCTCATCTGTAATGCAATCCAGAATAGGAAACAGTCATTGATTTTGAGGAGGCGTTTTCAATATGGTGACCTGTTCCATGCTTTCATTTGAAGTGCAATTATAGCACAAAATACTAGGATGGGAGTTGTGTGTTGTAGGGGAAAAATCAAATACATATTTTTTCTTGGCATTTACTGAGAAAAAAATCTTACCTATTTTCTAAATGCTAACGAACACCATAGACAAGAAGAACCAGTGCATTTCTTCACAGAGTTTAAATACCCACCACGCTTACAGCAATTGCAATGACAGTATTCTGAAAAACAGGTTGAGGGCTGAATTTTTGGTCTGACAATTCTCTCTTTTAGTGGAGAAGAACAACCAGAAGACAGATCTTCACTGCATGAGCATTTTAAAATTTAAATCAAGGATTAGATCCCTTGTCTCTTTTTTTCTCCTGCGCGATGGTATCACTACAATTTTCTGGATTTTGACAGAGCTGCCCTCAGTCTTGTCAGTGCAAGTGGCAGAGGAAAAGCAAGCTTGGTGCTAGTGTTAGCCTGTTTGCCAAAAAAGCCATAATTTTTGCTGCTCTAACCTGTGCATTTTATTATTCCTTCTGCCTCCCAAAACGTGAGAGAATTAAATTAATCGATCTTGACACATTAACAGTTTTAACAGGAAATTATTTTTGTTGGGAAAGTAAACCTTTCATTCTGGTCAAACTGGATTTTTTATCCCCACCTTCTCCCTGAAACTGAGGAGTGTCCATTTCCTACCCTTTCAAAGCAAGCCTTAACCAGGCTCTAAAGTCTTCATCAGAAACAATGCCATTTTCAATCTGGGAAACGTTAGGAAAACCCTGAGAAATGAACAGCAAATTTCATATAAAGCACAAAGCTCCCATGAATATGGCCTGCCAAAAGTCCTATTTGAGGGCATTAGACACTTCCCAAAAAGAAGTCAGCACCTTATAATATTTGGGCCTATTTTCTTTATAAATTTTTCCTTCTCTTGGAGAAAATGAAAAAATGAGGTACCTATATTGCATACATATCTATATTGGATGCTTTGAAAATGACTTTTTTTTTATTCTGTGTGATCAAGTTATACTTTCTCTTCTGCCATATATGAGGTACATAAAACCTAAAAGCCACAGGAATTCCTTGGTAGTTTTATGAAACATTTTAAATTTAACATTTATATTTTACAATTATTATCATACCTTTGCAATGAATTATTCATAGTATTTCCAGTGTCACTGTTGTTTTCCTCAGCTTTGTGGAAGAAAACCAAAATAGTTAAATGAAAGGGGTTAATTTTTTTTTATTTTTTTTATTTTGTGATAAGAGAGGCTGATCAGTTGCTAACCATTTAATCTCAGGATGAACTTGCAGTAAAAGATTATGGGAATTCTAGAGTAAAGACCTCAACAGTACTGTCAATACCATGAAGATCAATGATACCACTGTGTGATATGATAGAGAAACATCAAATACTGCAGGAGGGTATGCATACAAATATGTCTTGGGTTTTAATCCCCTCTGTCTTGAAGGAGAATTTTGCTTCCAGAAAACAGATATACTCAAATCAGCAGGGCAACAGGGTTGTCCCTGTCCTGAGCACAACATTACAGCCACCTTCATTGCAGCTATCACTTATAAGATGTTGCCGTGTGTTTTCACCCATCAGACAACTACCAGATCTCATCTTCCTAGCTTCATGAGTTTCCTGCAGTCAAAGATAACAGTGTGATAGCAGGTCTAGAGGAGTTGGCTCAGGGGTTATAGAGATTATAGATAGGATGGAGAAGTGCTCAATTGCCACCTTTCATCACGGAGTCCTATGAAGCAACATGCCTTTATTGTAACAGCTGCTGTTACATCTCTGACCTTATAAACTTCCACCATCTGTGAATATGCTCTTTTTGTTCAAAGAGACTAACACTTACCTCCATCATGGTTTCCTTGTGCTGTCTATCTATCTGAAGTGGAAAGATCAACATCATGGGACCAAGCAAATGAGACTGGATATTAGGAAGTACTCTTATTACTAGAAAGATGTTGCAGTGCTGGGACAGGACCCTGAAACCCTTGTTCAATCTCCACCCTTGGAGGTTTTTGAGATTTGGCTGAATTAACCAGAAGTGATAATTCTACATTGGTGTAGGTCCTGATTTGAGTGGGAGACAGGGCTGTATGACCTCCTGAGGTCCCTTCCAGTATTTTTATGATTCTGTGAAATGTAACTTAAGCATCCTATAAGTAGCCAGCATCTCCTTTTCAACCCTCTTATTTGTAATGAAACTGGAGCTCAAGTACTGGTCTCATGTTGCCCATCCAAAACTCACAGTGCTGGGTTAGTGCATTCAAGCAAAGAACAGTGATCTCATCGGACTGCTGTGTCCTTTTAGACTTCATTGATGATCTTTTCTTTGCCCAGTACTGTAGTGACTTTACTTCAGTGAGGATGTACAACTGCTTTCTTCTTCATGCAGATCTGCTTGTTTAGCAAAAGTAACTGTTGAGCTTCACTGTTAATTCAGTCCTCTTCCCACTAGCCCTTAGACCTGCATGAGAGACGGAACAATCCATAACGAGAATGGAAAATAAAACGACTGCAAGAAGGTAGCTGCAACAGCAAGCTGGAAGAATGCACATTTAGGCTGAGCTGAAAGAGTAGTTATCAGTGTCTTTTTGTCAGCCTGGAAAGGATGGACCCCTGCAGAAATCTCCCCTGACCCCACTGATTATGTATTTTTTTATGGACTGTTATTGAACTGAAAGTATATATAAATTTGGAGGTGACATGAAGAAGAAAAGTGTGTAAGCACCCTGGAGGACAGGTTCAAAATTAAAATTAACCTTGATAAACTGAAAAATAATAGTCTGAAATCTGAAAAGCAGAATTCCGTGAAGAGAAATGGAAATGGTCCAATTTCTCTGCCCCCTCCTTGGAACTGTTCAAGGCCAGGTTGGGCATGGCATTCAGCAACCTGTTCTAGTGAGAGGTGTACCTGCCCATGGCAGGGGGGTTGGACCTAGATGATCTTTAAAGTTCCTTCCAACCCAAATCATTCTATGATTCTATGGTCCAAAATGGGAAAAAATGTAGCAGCTAGTAGTACTACAGGGTACAGTGGATCAATAAGAAAATAAGAGTCAACTATGTGAACTTGCAGGGTTAAAAACACAAGTCTAGATTCTTATTAACAGGGGAGTTACATGTAAGACACAAGAAGTAATTATTCTGCTCTATTTGGCCACAGCTGCAATAGTGGTTCCAGTTGTGATCCTTATACACTGAAGAAATGTAAAATTATTGGAGCTTACAGGAGGAACAAGAGACTTAGAAAACATGATTTAGAAGGAAGGAATTTGGTTTGTTGTAGGAGTCTTTGATTATGCAAAAGATTGCTGTAGGGATGGTGATGATTCATTGTACTGTTTGCTGTGTCTCCACTAAAGAGCTACTGAAGAAGATTTAAGAAGATCTGATTCCCCCCCCACCGATGGATGGAGTTCATGATATCTTTAAATATCCCTCCTCTGCCCTTCTAGAGTACAATGAGCTGGACACAACTACAGTATGTTCTAAGGAGTTATCTTGCAAATCCTCTCTGAAATCCCTTAGCCAGTTTTGTGGATAATTATGTGAGAGCAGTGTGAACAAACCAATTAAAACTGAGGGCCAGAGGGCAAAGAAATATTGCTAGAAAGCCCCGCTCGGATCAATTCTACTGGCTCTATTTAAATCCATCTTCATTTGACACCTTCACCAACATTCTGCATCAGCCTCAGGACACATTATGTATTTCTGGGAACTGGTTAATTCAGACTGTCTAACTCCCATCCCCTCACATGAGCAGCACATACTTGCTACACCCTCTCTGATACTCCTCCTGCAGAATTCTTTCACAGATCCTAAAGTGGCCTCAGAAAAAGGGCATGTTCTTGTCAAAATGTTTCCACTCTTTTGCATAAGAGTTCATTGCTGTGTAGCCTTGGGAATGTGGCTTCCATCAACTCTGAGACTGTATAAATGCACATCTCATTGTTCTAGTTCATCAGCAATGAGTTATGATTTTGGAGGTAGCACAGAGTGAGAAACCTCTGCAAAAAAAGCTCTTTACAGTAAAGACATAATCTAAATACTTGTGCAGATCTCATTGCTGTGGTATTTCAGCAACTCAGAGCTTTTACTATATTTCATACTTTCAGTAGCTGTCTTTAAATTGCTCCACCTCATGAGGGAGGAAAGCATATGTTTCTGCAGACTGGAATTTGGGTTGGAAAGTTGAGCAGTGTACATGACTCAGAAAATGATTGCATGTCTCCCCAGCTGCAAAGCTCTGCATCAGTGCCTACTGGTGATGAATATTCCTTTTATCGTGCTGTGCAATTCTGACCCCAAGTAAAGTTTCTTTCCTGACCTATTCTGTGCTTACATGGGGCATTCTCTGAGGGCGTTGATGGCTGCACATAGTGTCTGAATGATGTTATTATGCACCAGATAATGAAGCCAAAAATGTTCTCAAGCTTTTTCTTTTTTTTTTTTTTTTTTAATTGATATGACTATGTTTTAAGTACCAAGAGGCAATAATCCAGTTCCAGAATCCTTCTTCTCACTGTTTTTATGTTAGTTTTCTCACTGCAAAGCCAACATTCCTCAATGCAAGCTGAAGATTCTTAGTGACACAGTCTCAGAAGAAAAAGACAAACCCAAATACAGGCGTGTATTCTTCAGGTGAGTTTTAGGGATCACAGCTTTCTGATCCCCTGGCAGGTTTCCACCTTGGTGATTAGTGCTGTTCTTTATTTTGGCCACTTCTCCTGGACTGTCCATTAGTTCACAGATGTTCCAAATACACCAGTGACTGAGGTCCTCAGCACTCACTTTTCTTATGGTAATGACTGATCTTGTCCAGCATATGAAGGGAGGCAAACTTCAGGATATCTTCTCTGCCTCTTCTTCTTCACAGTGAGCATTAAGGCACTCCAGAAAATTACTGAGTGTTGTTGCCTTTCTAGATCAGAGAGCTTGGTTTGTTGATGGGCACAGTCATAAAGGCAACCTGGTTACAAGGGGGGAAATACTGACAGAGAAAATGCTTGCCAGCTTGGGAACTGCTACCCTGCGGCACTAGTCCTGTGCAAGCACAGCTAACACCTTTGAAGTACAGCTGGGTACCTAAAAAAAAGAGATATCCTGAAATACTATTGATAAGCGCAAAACCAAGAAACCGTAACAGCAACTTACCATCTGGAAAGGTGAAAAATACTTTGGAAAGGAGGGAAAAGATCCTGAGGAAGAATGAACTGTCAACTGCTATTGACTGTTCTAGCTGAAATAACAGGAAAACAGTCTGCAAAAATAAAAACTGGACTGCAAGAATAGAAAACATTGTTATCTATTGGCTGTCCCAGGTGAAAAATAGAAATTAGCAGCATCTATCGGCTGCTCCAGGTGATGGTGTCCTACATCCCCTAATATCCCTGTGATATAAACTTGACTTGCTTTCTACCCAAAATGGAGCCTTTTTTTTCTGAAAACTCCCCCTGCACAAACTTTTCTGTGAGATCTCCTGGACAAGTTGGACTGTTGCTGGGTACATCTGGCTGACTCCAGACTCTGTGATGCGGATCATTTTTGAAGTGAGAGTTTGTCCAGCATTGACTTCAAGATCGTACTCCTGGGAGCGGTTTGGTGAGTGCCATATTGGTAATATTTCAAATAATATATATAGCCATGCACATAATCATGACTGTATTTGCTGATTTACCAGTGATAATTGCCTAGTAACTTGCAATATTTAAATATATACTAGCTGCTACTATTGATTACTGTTGCTTTTAAAATGTATATATATATACACACTTGCTTTTCTGTTACTCATTTTTTAATTACTTTATATATCTGTATTTCTCTTATTAATTATAAGTACACTTGGTTTGCTAAGAATAATTTGCAGTAATCCATAATAAATATATTTAGAAAATAAAGCTTCTGTGTCCTTGGATATTATGAAATCATGCAAACCCAGTGTCACAGTAGCCCTGAAAGTTGCAATAGTTGCCTAAATGCAGGTCTACAACATTTACTGCCAAAACCAGCTGGCTATAATTCTGATGTTTCTTATCTTATCATCTAATGTGTATCAGAAAACTATGATTGCCAGTGGTGGAAGAAGAAAAACATCATGAGATTACGGAGTGTGGCTTGGCTACTGTACCTCCCAGTGGCTGCAACTTCGGATTGAAGTATCTGAAAGTAGGGTGGGATGTTGTAGTCAAAGGCAGGAGGAGCTTTGCTGGAAAGGGGACTGTGAAAATGATCTCCTTCAGTGCTCCACTTGTTCCATCCTCATTCTAGCCTGGGAATGCAGTGGAAAAGCCTTATCCACTAGATCAGTGACTTGTTTCATCACACAGTAATGCTGTTCAATTACTGGAAAGACCTGTCCTCCCAGATCTCCACGTCCAGCTGAAGTGGAGATTTGCAGCAGCATTGCAGGTCATGACATACTGAGAACTTGTACATCTATAGAGCTGACATCAAATAGCTGATTTCATTACTGTTAAGTATGCACCATATCTTGCTCTTCCATCAATAGAGAACAGTTTTTCTTCCTGCCCATTTGGCTTCTTTCCCTGCTCGTAGTGACATACCTGCACATGCTGTCATTCATTTTACTGCATGGGGGTTTTGATATAGTTGGGCAAACAGACTATTACAATTGAATATTTGCCCCTGTTTGTTCAGAATCACTGCCTCACCACAATGCAAAGTAAGGGCTTGGAAAAATAGAGGAAACTGGAAATTGTTAAAACAGACTTTGATTCCCAAGTTCTTCTCTCTAGTGCAGTGTGGTGAGTCTCAGTGCATCACTAAGGTGAATCAGAAACATCATGATCTCAGCATGTAGAAGTCCGCTCTTCTTGCCATCAGTCAGGTAGTGATACACTTTTCAATCAGACAAATCTCCTTTCACAGATAAGTGCTCATCTTCCTTCCTACCTTACCCACAGGTCTCATGCATAACCTAAGCGCTTCCTACAGTCCAGGTTACTCCAGACAGAATGATATTTCCCCATGTTTTAAATGAGTTCATCTGGTACAGCTCATAATAAGGAAGAATAGACTGACTTTCATTCATTGAGAGCCTTCAGCAGCTCTTTCTTCAATTATGTCACCAAAACTAATGAAAAATTGATCTGATTCCCCTAGCTTCAGCTGACTTCACCCCTGAATAGTTCTAAATCATCAGCAGAAATTGATTTAAGTATTAGTATCTCTATATTTGGAAGGGGAAGGCGTGAATGTGCATGTCTATCACAGGAGAGCACTCATGGCTCCTCCTCTAGGTCTATAAGGTCCTTCCCCTCATCCTCTTTCACGCGGCACAGGACTTTATAGACATCACATACTGCAGCATGTTAATCCAGGAAAAAAGCTTGAGAGCTCTTTCTCTCCAGAATCTCATCTCCCTACACAGTCAGTGAGAGGTGGTTGTTGGGTCACCAAGTGAGGCATGCAAAGATCTGAACGTAACAACATAACACCACCAACTCCTCTCCAGTCAGAGGCCACAGTTCTGCAGCTCCGGGATAAAACTGGCTTAATAGGTCTCTTGAGCTTAGATCTGGGAGTAGGCAGCTATGCTTGGTATCGTCATTACAGCCACAGTTCATCAATGCAGTCACAAAACGGTTATTTCTAGAAGGCAAGCACAAATGTTCTCAGGTAAACCTTTTAATATGAAATTGTCTAGTCAAGTTTTTCTCTATGCACAGGGGAAACTGATGGGCGAGACTAGTGGAAAATTGTTTTAAGGAGCCCATATTGAAATGCCAGCAGTATATGTATTTGCAAAAAACCTCAGGTGCATAACTTGATTTCGTGGATGAATTATGTAACTGTCAGCATTCTTGCTCAGACAGAGATTTCAGTCATATACCTAAGCCCTGCTTTAAAGTATTTGCATACACATTTGTAGTCATACCATTGTGATAGGGAATATAAACAATGTTTTCAATTCTTTCAATTCCCAGTTTCATTTAAATTGGACTTTGTTGCCTGCTCACATCTCAGAAGACATAAATTTTGCTGGCAGAAATACATGCAGCTTAAAATTGTGTGATCTGAATTTGGCTTCTGCTTCTTTTTACTCCTTGATGTAAAAAAAATAACAAACAGCAACAACCCACAGAATGATCATTAGACATATATTTAAGCTGATTATTTGAAGTGCTGGGGTCTGAACCCCCAGCCCTGAATTAAGGTTGACATATGGGTGGCTCCCACAGCCCTTTAAGAGGAGGGGATGAGTTTACTTTTTGGCTTTCCTCCAGGGTGCGGCCGGCCTTGCAAGGAAAGCCCTTGGGTAAACAAGCCCCAGGTGCCCTGCATTGGGTAAATGAGTGCCAGGTGTCCTGCTTTGGGGATAAAAGCTGGGCCCACTTGCAGGAAGGGTTGGAGAGTCTGTCTGTGGAGTGGATGCACTTCACAGAGTTTTCCTGTTGGGGAAGGACCTCCTGACCACTCATGCAACCGGATCGCAGTCAGGTCTGGCACATACAAACGAGGGCTTTGTGGGGAGGCAACATGGGGTTACTTCGGTCATATGTAACTGCCTTGTTCTCCTGGTTGTCTCCTATCTGCTCTGTGGGTTATCTCGTGTCTCTGTTTGTTCCATCTGTTATGAGCAATATTGTGTCATTCCTGGGGTCGCTGGGGTTGATGTCTGTTATTCGTGATCTATCTGACTTGTTTGTACCCCCAGCAATCCTCTATATACTGACCCCTTTACGTGAAATAGAACCTACGTACTGGATTGTTGGTCTGCTGCTGGCTGTGTCCTTTTTACTGGGCCTACTAATTGGCAAAACATTATTATGGTCAGCTTTGAAGTTATCTGCAAGGACTCTCAGGTATATATCACACCTTCTACCCACATTCTAGCTATCTACACAATACTCCTTATCAATGTGAAGCTGTAATAGAGCTTTATCTGCAGATGCCTTTTCTCTCTTTTTGGACAGGAGAGGAGCCAAGAGGGGGTTGGAAAGGTGATGCCAGCAGTTTCCCTGTGAAAAATCCTATCACAGGAAGGCAAGTTCAATGTACCTGCCAGAGGATGGCATGAGAGTCAAGGATGGCCTGCAGTCTGGCCCTCAGTACACCAGTCTAAATGGCTGGTGATGATTACCATGAGCCCACCCCCAAGTCTCTGAGTCTGATCCTATTCTAATCCTATGAAGGAAGAGGGCTTCTCTTTTTCCAGTCAGAATAGGATCGCTGGTCAGGGGAAGATGTTTAAATCCACTTTGTGGGCACACAGGAGAAAGTAGCTTCTGTCCAAACAAGGGATTTCTCTTTCAGCCCTTGCAGAGGCTGAATGCCTACTAATTGGGGAAAATAAACAATGAGAGGAGAGTAGGGGAAAGATCCAGTCCTTAATGTGATTCTTGTTTTTCCTTCCCTGGATGGCTCAGGCAGCTCCTACAGCTGGGACATTAAGCACATACTGCACTACTGTCTACACTGTACTGAGTCTTCTAAGGATGTTTTGCATCACTCTGTTCAGTAATGGAGCCTTAATCTCTGTGATAAACCCAAGACCAATGATTACTGATTTATAAGCAAGATTTCTACAAACTGAAGAACTGACATTCATTAAAATGGCTAGTCTCTAAAACAAGGTTGTGAAAACAGACTTACCCCTCAGCTCTGGCTGTTACAGCGCAAAGAACTATTAAGATTTATTTACTACTGCTGAATCTTTCTGGGAAAATTAGGTTATCACTTCATACAGATTAATTGATTACTTTGCTTCAGCCTACACATGTCAGATTGTATTACCTTCTCATGTATTTCAAATCAGTGAATATTTGAAGGAGGGCAGTACCAAAGATAAAACAGAAAGAAGAATTATATGTTCAGCCCAACATACGTCAGGACTACTGTGCCCCATAAACAGGCTGTTGATTAAAACTGAGCACTCCGCCAAGCTGACCAGGACTTGGGCTGCAGTCTAGTGCACAAACACAAAACCAAATAGGAAATCTATTCACTGCCGGTGTAATAGTTACTCATCTTCACATTAGACTCAAATTCCTTGTACTTATCTCATTAGGTAAAATAAATTTAAAACCACTTGTAAGATGACAACAAGAATAATGAATCAAATTATATACCTTTAATTCAACTGAATGCTCTTGCATTTTGAAAAAATAGGAAGCAAGGATTTAAAGAAAATACCACAATGCTGAACCACACCAGTTCAGGACATGACCACAGAAATTAAACTGCAGTTTTGTAAAAGATCTTCCCATATTTGTCTTCCCATATTTGTCTTCATAACATTTTAATTTCAAGTAAGTGTTTTACACTGCCAGTAGTGCTGCTTGCAAGGTGGAGAAGCCAAGTCATAGACAAGTGAGATTTGAGTTTTCAATGGGTAATTACTGGAGATTTCAAGGGATCCGGGACCTAACCTTCTAAAGGTACAGATAGGACACCAGCTTGTGGAGCCAGCACAGATACAGGGTTGGACAGGGCTGGACCAGTGTTACAGCTTGGAGTTCAGCCCACTTGCTGTCTTTGGGATAGCTAGCAAATGCATCTGACCCTTGAACAGGACGTACAAGTTTGTGTATGAGAAATCCTCTGACATTCCCTAGACCCTCCCAGAAATTTTGCACAAGTATCAGTAAGGATCAGCTTCAAACTCTTAGTTATCAAGTAGTGTGCAACTTTTTAGTACCTCTGCAACTACACATTGACATAAGGAGTGGAAAGCCCCAGCCATGCACACAGATGACTGAGCATGGCTGAGTTTACCAAAGACTATCATAGCTCCAAAATGGAGATTACTTGGAAAATGCTTTCCCAAATTATCTCCAAATAATTAGACAAAGGAACTGACATATTTCAGAGAGCTTCACAGAATCACAGAATGCTAGGGATTGGAAGGGACTTCAAAAGAACATCTAGTCCAATCCCCCTGTCAGAGCAGGATTACCTAGATCAGGTCACATAGGAACGCATCCAGGTGGGTTTTGAATGTCTCCAGAGAAGGAGACTCCACAACCTCTCTGGGCAGCCTGTTCCAGTGTTCTTCTACCCTCACTGTGAAGAAATTCTTCCTCATATTTATGTGGAACCTCCTATGTTCCAGCTTGCACCCATTGCCCCTTGTCCTATCATTGGATGTCACTGAGAAGAGCCTGGCTCCATCCTCATGACACTCACCCTTGACATATTTATAAACATTAATGAGGTCACCCCTCAGTCTCCTCTTCTCCAAGCTAAAGAGACCCAGCTCCCTCAGCCTTTCCTCATAAGGGAGATGTTCCACTCCATCATCTTTGTGGCTCTGCACTGGACTCTCTCAAGTAGTTCCCTGTCCTTCTTGAACTCGGTGGTCCAGAACTGGTCACAATATTCCAGGTGCGGCCTCACCAGGCCAGAGTAGAGGGGAAGGAGAACCGATCTCAACCTACTAACCACACCCCTTCTAACAAAACCCATGATGCCATTGGCCTTCTTGGCCACAAGGGCACATTGCTGGCTCATGGTCATCCTGCTATCCACCAGGACCCCCAGGTCCCTTTCCCCTACACTGCTCTCCAGCAGGTCAGTCCCCAACTTATACTAGTACAAGGCGTTGTTAAAAAAGCTTGTTCTATTCATTTCTTTCCAAGAGTGTTAAACAATTTTAGGATGATTGAATAAAAGCTAAGAAATAGATAAATTGAAGTATTGCAGAATCACAGAACAGCTGAGATTGTTGAGTGCATCCCTCTGGTCAAAGTAGGATGAGCTAGAGCAGGTTGTTCATGACAGTGCATTTTGAATATCTCCAATGATGGAGACTTCATAGCTTCTCTGGGCAGCCTGTGCCAGTGTTCAACCACTCTCATGATTGAAAAGTTTTTTCCTACGTTCAAACTGATTTTTCTGTATTTCAGTTTGTGCCCATCGCCTCATGTTCATTCACTGGTTACCACTGAGAAGAGTCTGTCTCTGTCTTCTTCATTCCCTCCCTTCAGGTATTTATCCACATGAATAGCATACCCCTGAACCTCCTCTTCTCAAGGCTCTCTCAGCCTTTCCTCATATGTCAGATGCACCAGTCTCTTAATTACATTTGTGGCCCTGCACGAGACTCGCTCCAATGTGTTCAAGCCTGTCTTGCACTGGGGAGCCCAGGACTAGACCCAGCATTCCCAAAGTTCCTCACTAGTGCTGAGTACCGGGGATCATGTATGTAGTAAGTAAAAGAATCATCTTAAAAATCAGATTCTTCAAAACATGTCTGCAGTTCACAAAAATAGGAGACATTTTAATAAACATCTAAACCCCATATTTGTAATTATACATGATTAAATTTATTTTTGCAACACTATAGATTTGGAATAAATACGTTGATGTTATTTATGCCAGGATATTTTATACTGAATATCATTATATTATTATCAAGAAACTGAAAGGTCAGTTTTGCATTGCATTCCCTATTTGCATAAACAGGAATTTAAATATAAATCCACTTAAAATTTAGTAAAAAAGGTGACCAAGGGGAAAGGAAAGCATAGGAAAAAGAAAGCAAAACTTCTACATGATTTCCTAAATATTGCTAAATCTCTAAATTGTATTTGTCTGAATCATAGTCAATCAATTCCACAGCAGATGGTCCCTGACAATTTGCATCCTGTTACCAACAGTATCTCCAAAACCATTCAGTCTTCTGTATTCTACAAAATCTAGTACACAGAGATATTGCTCCCAATACTTAGGTATCTTCTCTGCTTTTGGAATGTATATTTTTGAGATCACAGGGCAAGAATTTACTATGGAACTTCATGATCTTCCTGTACTATGGAACAAACTAATTTCAGTAAGTGTTTGTCTACAGTAACGGACCATGATGTACTGAAAGCAACACTATATATAACAAAAAACTAGGAAACCAGTGTCAAGTGGTTTTCCTTTTAGCCAGGAGTAGATCAATGCCATGCTTAGCACTTTAATCTTGATCAGAAGACAAGAGACATCAGATTTCACTGTTTCTCACCAAGTTAGAAGAGAATAGAGTTCATATTATTGGCCAGATAAAGGAGGTACACTTTATACTGCTGTAAACCCCAGGAAGACAGATACTAATCTCCACATTAGCACTGAATGCAGTTTTTCTGAAATACGGTATCATAGCAGTTAGCTCACATCTTCCAGCAATGCAGTCTACTGATGTAGCTGAGGAAGACTCAAACATATTACTAGTTAGCTTCCTGCTAATCAGAGGTTAAAGTGATCCCACTGACTTTATATTGTGAAGCTCAAACAGAAGGTAGATAAGTAGGGACTGATCACTTGAGAGATTCCTGAGCAGTGCCTGGAATTTCTCTAAGAAGGAGTTCAGCTTACATGTGTAAAATCCTGTCACTCATTTTTATCCTAAGATAAAAGAGCAACCAGATTAAATGACCATGTGGAATGGGCATAATGGTGCTGATTTAAGTAACTGCAATGTCACAGACAGAACCTACTAATCATATCTTTGAAATATTACGAGGAATTACAGCACACACCTAATACTGATAATCCTTTCATACACAATTGTTCAGAAAAGGGGATTCAAAGGTAAATGGAGGCTGTCTAGACAAGCCTATTCATCGTTAGAGGTCTAGTGTCATTAATATACTCTAATGAACAAAATGAGAAATTATTAAACCTTCAATTAAACACTGTCAGATATATTATAATTATGTGGAAGAAATACCATGCAAGATGAATTGTTAAACTGCTAATAGAAACAGTGTATAGAGAAAAATTATTTAATAGAGAGTATTATGAAATTACAGATGATTCTGTCAATAATATTATGTAATGTATGAGAAAGCAGATATGTTCAGGTGCTTCCTAAAAGGACAAGCTGCTCTTGTCCTTCCCAATAGAGGAAAGGGATCAGCCATAGGGCATGAATGTTTACATGTGTTTTGAATTGTTGTTTTCCAACACCTGTCTACGTGTGGCATATTTAATTCATTATACAAGAATTTTAGAAGTTCTATAAAACCAAGATGCTAATATAACTTCCCAACTGTATACTCTAAATCAAACTGCTTTGACTGGGAGCAATAGTGATATGATTTTGCCAATATTTCTTTGTCAGTGAGACATAGACAGATTTGCATTCAGCAAACAGCTATGCCAGTGGCAAGTAAGACTGCTCAGGATCTTTCCTCCAGCTGTTCACAACCCTTCTGCTGCATCACATCTGCCAGCAGAGCTGCTCCCAGCTCATTCCACCAGATCTGACAAAGGTTTGTTATTTCATTATTTGCACATCAGACTCTTTTGGCATACAATTCTGCTGGCATATATAAAGTAGTGAGGGGACAGGGAAGAGATGAGAGACAGTTGAAGCAGGTACTTCAGACTTCAGTAGACACAACTATGCACTACAGGCTTGGGGAGGAGTGGCTGGAGAGCTGCCAGACAGAGAAGGACCTGGGAGTGTTGATTGACAGCCGGCTGAACACGAGCCAGCAGTGTGCCCAGGTGGCCAAGAAGTCCAGCAGCATCCTGGTCTGTATCAGAAATAGTGTAGTCAGTAGGAGCAGGGAGGTGATCAATCCCCTGTACTCAGCTCTGGTGAGGCCGCACCTCAAATACTGTGTCCAGTTTTGGGCCCCTCTCTACAAGAAGGACGCTGAGGTGCTGGACGAGGGTACTGAGGCGGGCTACGAAGCTAGTAAAGGGTTTGGAGCATATCTCATATGAGGGAATGCTGAAGGGTCTGGGGCTGTTTAGCCTTGAGAAAAGAAGGCTGAGGGGAGACCTTATTGCTCTCTACAACAAGGGAAGTTGTAGCAAGGTGGGAGTTGGTCTGTTTTCCCTAGTGACTGGGGCAGTAAGAAGCCCTCAGGTACCCCATCTCCACAGGCATCAGACAGACTTGCTGTTGCTGGGCAACATTAGCCATCTTGACTAAAGCAGAGGGACATCTCCAGAACTCCTCACCCTAATTTGCACTGGTTCACACCCTGGGGGAAGTTTTCTGACCTAGTGTTGGTGTCGTTTGTAGATGACCAGTTCAAAGGAACTTCCTTCTTCATATTTAAAGAGAGAAACAGCATTAATCTCACAGTGTATGCAGACATATTTTAAAATGTACTGTTCCCTAAAAGTGCCTGTTTTTCTTCATTGACTGGAAGGAGAACCTAGAGTGTTCAGACATACTAATCATATGAGATGACTCACCCTACATGTCTAACAGAAGCTAAAATGTAGACAGGACAAATCTGTTGTGGTATTAACACTTGATGAAGTAAAGATTATTTCTTTTTCTAAAATGACACAAAAAGCCCGCTCACCTCTCCTACCCAACCACCAGGCTCCAGAACAACATCTCCTTGCTTGCTTGGTGGCCCATACAGCTCATATCCTTTTCTGGAGCGTAGTGCAACTTCTGGGAGGTGAATACAGAGGCTGTGAACACAAGGTTTTCTGTCACTAGTAAGTCCTCTTTTCTTTTTAGTTTGAGATTTCATATTTGAGATTGCATAGCAATGCCCATAGACCACAGGAGGCCCTTAAAAAAATGTCCACAGGTCCCTGTGCAAGGGAGCTAGTAGTGATCCTCATAAGAGAGGCTAACACATCCCATTCTAGCTAGACTCTTGTTTTTTTAAAGCTGCTCTAATTCATCGCTGCAGCTTGCAGAAAAACCTTCAAAATTCAGCAGATAGAAAGCCCTCAGGCTAAAGAAATATTTTGTCCCATCAGATTCCATTTAACTTTAGCTGAGTTATAAACTGTTAAAAACCACAAGCTCCCTACTAAAACTAGAAAACCTTAGGGAAAAAATATTGCTCGCATAATGCCAAAACAAGTTAAAAGAGAGGGAAGAGGATTTAAGCATTTATTGCACTGCCAGACAGCACCAGTGAGTTCTGGAAAGTCCTAGAGTGGGAGATGGAGCTAAGTATGGTTGATCTGGCCATACTTCTCCTTACACCTATACATAGTCCCATCAGGTCTGGGCACCTAAAGCAAAATCTGCTCAGTCCAACAGGTTCAGGCACCTTTAACTAGCCTCTAAAGATGAGGCATTGGACACCAGCCATCCGTCTCCTGTCTGGGATGACGATTTTCTCTGGGCAACAGCTAATACAGCAACTGGAGCACTGGACCACTAGCCTTGCAAGGCTGTATGTTGCACATGATGACCTGCTCCTGAGGAGAAGATTATTAATGTTATAGAGACAAAAATTTCTTCCAAGCTTTTTCTTTAGACGAAAAAAGCTACATTTATAACTACCTGAATAGTCTTGGTTCTCTGATTGATTCTCTGTATTCATCACGATACAGTCTACTTCTATTCCTATGTACTATTTTTTCCCCTGTTGTGCTCCAGTTCATCCCACACAATATAATGATATTCCTTGCAGAGGGGAGAGAGCAGTGATTACGCATGCAACTGTGATATGATTTTTCCTTCATTTTTGTGGGCTTGTAATGCTGATCAGGTTTTTTCTCACATACAACATACATGAACTATTGGTGAACTGATGCAGATTTGATAAACTTTTTTTTTTTTTTACTTTCTGACCTTTTTTCCTAACTTCCTGCTTGTGATGGTGCCGCAGAGTTATTTTGTTTAATTTAGTCTACAAACTTCATTACAGCCAGGAAAACTATTTTGTCATTTAATCAATACCCCTACCACCATAAGAGCATTGTTATTACTCCATTTTTCTCTCTACTAGCAGACGTAAAATTGTTGCAGCTATCTTAAGTGTTGAGCTAACAGAATTTATATTGTGAGATTATTCTTCTCTCTAAGATTTTACTGATGGAAATTTTTACCTGACAAAAATAGTTTCTTTTCTTAAAAAAAAAAATAAAATAATTAATCACCTGTCACATTTCTGGCTTTTAATTCCATGTCTTTGTTACTAGGTATGTCTTTTTAAAACACTTTCACCAGTTTCACTGCTTATAGCATTCAAGTCAAGTTTTCAGCCGATGATCACATACACAAGTTAAAAACATTTAGCTCCCCTAATATTTTCTCCCAAGTATCAGGCATTCCAACGGTGATGTTTCAGGGTCTCAGACACTGCTGATCTGTAATGAACAATTAACCTGAGCTGTATAATTTATTTTCAGAGCGTACAAAAATCTTAATTCATCTACAACTGTTAAAAATGTAAAGGCAGATAGAAGATTATTACAGGCAACTGTAAGATGGCTAGGGAGCCATTTTAGGAGGGTTTTTTTTTCCCTTTTCCTTTCTTGTGTGAGTGAAAGGAAGATTGAATCAATCGCCAATGAAAGTTGGCCAGATCAACAGCAAGTCATATAACTATTGATTAAATACTGCTCTCAGAATAGAATTCAGCCTTGTAAAATGTAGCCTTTTAATGAAAAAAACCTCAGACCCTCCAAAAATAAATTTGTGTTGTTCCAATAGTGGTCTGAGATGCACACTTGAAATAAAAAAATCATAGGTGAGACTTCATGTTTGAAAAGATTTAGAATGTTATGTGGTATTTATATGTATATAACATCCCTTCACTTAGAGCTGAGGTAGATTGCATGCAAGTGAGAAACTTCTAGAAAGGTTAATAAATGCTTATATAAAGAGCAATAGTTGCCATACATAGATTCTAGATTATTTTATTGCAAAGCTTTAGAATGTAGTGTGTGCAAGGTAGGACTTTGAACCTGGTAATAAGCCCTTTTACTTGTGTAGAAGCTAGGGGTCCTTGGCAGATGTCTTACCAGAAATCTCTGGATATTTTCATCCAACTTCTTCAGTTGATGAAGAGAGAAGAACTCCAGCCCCATCAGGCTCTGTATGCTGAATGTCAGCTTGTCCTTGGCTGATGAGGAGCCTGGAGCTAGGAGAAGAGATGGGCTCTCTTCATATTTAACCTCAAGACAAAGAGTTTCAGAAAGAACCGGGGTGGAAGATGCCATGAAGAAAAAAAAATGTTGGAAACTGCCTCAGAAAGCTGGCAAATCATGAAACCCATCAAAGAGCTGGGAAGAGCTGAGGGAAGTTTTGCACCACTGGGGCTTTGTACAACTGGAGTGGAACTATTTTTTTTCCCTGAAGACTGATCTCATTCCCCCACATCACACTGATGGCTGAGGGGAGGGCCTGTGGACTCTTCTCCCAAATTACTAATGATAGGACTAGAGGAAATGGCCTCAAGTTACATCAAGGGAAGTTTAGGTTGGATATTAGGGAGAAGTTCTTTACTGAGAGGGTGGTTAGACATTGGAACAGGCTGCCCAGGGAGGTGGTGGAGTCGCTGTCCCTGGGGGTGTTCAAAAAACGGGTTGATGAGGCACTTGAGGCCATGGTCTAGTGGTTTAATGGCTAGGAATAGGGTGGGATAAAGGTTGGACTTGATGACCCTAGAGGTCCCTTCCAACCATAATTATTCTATGATTCTATGACAGGATCTCAGGTGTCAGTTTACATCTACAGAGCACACTTTAAACCAAAGGATGTAAAATTTCCTCATACATTGTTTATACTTTATCTTCTTAAGGCAACAGCTTCAGGCATCATTCACAAAATATTAATTTGTGTTTCAATTGAGAAGTACTTTAAAGCCAACGTAGCAAAATTGTAAACTTTTTTTTGTGGGCACTGATAATGCAAATCATGGATATACAAAAACGTTTTTGATAAACTGTTACTACATGGTCAAAAGGGGAATAATCCATTATTTTCAAGACACCAAAGAAACTGTAAGAACTGCTTGCAAATGTAGTGAGTCAACCAACTTGAATTGGCAATGCATCATTTGTGAGAACATATCACTGTAATGCTAATGTTGACTTTGGGATACATCTTTCATAGACAAATAGCGAAGGATAATGAATAGCTGCTTCTTGCTGTCTTTTTCTATACAATACAGCAAAGTATTGAAAAGATCAACAGATAAACTTAGGGGCCGAACAGCAATAATTTTGTCAATTTTTCTGTACCTTCCAGGTTTCAGATCTACTGAAGATACTAAATTCTGTTAACATGAAGCACTGGGGTAGGGCAGCTTGCACCATGGCTCTTTCCAAATCTTGTGATTAAAAGAATCTTAAAATGGTTTTCTGTTATGAGAAGTTATAGAAACATAAAATCAAAGAATGGTTTGGGTTGGAAAGAACCTGAAAGATCATCTAGTTCCAACCCCCCTGCCATGGGCATGGACACCTCCCACTAGACCACGTTGCTCAAAGCCCCATCCAATCTGGCCTTGAACGCTCCCAGGGAAGGGGCAGCCGCAACTTCCCTGGGCAACCTCTTCCAGTGTCTCACCAAGTTCCTACAGAATGGCTGAGAATTCCCTACTGAAATTTTGAACTTCTTTAGAAGTGATAAATTTGGGGAAGATACAGACTTATTTTTGTTACTCAAAAGCTGAAGACTTTTTATAATCCCCTCAAAATTAGAATAATCAGTATGTGCTGAAGTTTATGACTACACTGAAAAGTAAAATGCAACAGAAAAAACATGTTTGTTGGTCAAGAATGTCATTCTTATTTAAAAGCATGACATGAAAAAACAGGTAAAAGTGGAAGTGGGACGTTATTCTGAGACATAAAATTCATATGAATTTCTGTTTAAATAGAGGAACAGTAATATCTTAGCTTTCTCTATCTCCCTTTTTTAAAAACATACATCGACTTTTTAAGGAAATCACAAGCAATACTGAAAGGCTGAAACCTGACAAAAGGCTAGATCATAAAAAAAAAATACATGTACAATTCAATAAGCCATTTATACATATTTTAGGAGTTTTATAGTAGGAAATAGGTAATATTCTACCTTAAGATCTCAGTTATTTCAGTTTACTAAACCATATGGATTAAGAAACACTTTATTGTACCCAGTCTTAACTCACATGCAACCCTGAAAATAGTGTTTTCTTTATGAAAAAAAAAAACAAAAAAAGGACTGGAGAGATTGCAGAAATCTGTTAAATATTGATAATCTTGAGATAGAGCTTCAAATAGCTTTCTCTCCAGCATGTTCCGAGGGAAGCTTTGCAGAAAATTACTGCTGGGTTTTTATTAGATCTACTAAAAAAGAGGCATGCCTAACTGAGTGTGATGTGGTAGTAGTGGTGCCTACTGTTTAATACTACTTAGTACCATAAGACCTTGATAAATATGCACAGAGGATCTGCCACCCTAGTGCCTGGCACTCCTGTTCCTGAGGCAGAAATGAAGGAACTGACGGAGTATCCATGTGGGAGTTGCACAACTTTGCTGTCTAGTTCAGCACTTTGCTCTGCCTCACAGGGCTGAAGATTCACTACACTTCCAGAGCTAATTCAATAGAAGATCAGGTTCTTCTGCCTTCCTTGTGGAAACATCCAGTAGGTGGGACAGAAGCAGGAATAGATGCAGTCCTTAAATCTGAGTCTGATAGCACAGACCTATCAAAGCCTTTAGCACTGGCAATAAGCCTCTCTCAACAGCTGGTGAATTGAGCACAGAAGACTTTCCTTGCCTCAAAAGGACCTGAAAAACTGTATGCTAAATTCCATGAGGCAATAAAAAAACAAGGACAACATGAAAATCTTGTATGGGCAGAACTAAATGACACAGAACTGCTGTTGCAGTCACTTCAATTAATTGCCTCAACACAATGATTTATTGTCACTTAAAATAATCTAGTATATCCAAGGTATCTACATAGGACTGGCAGATATGACACCAAATCTGCAGCTGGAGATAAATCAAGATATCCTAGGGCATCCTTACTGGCAGTTGACCTATGTGTGGGCTATTTCCTCATGTCTCTGGTCACTGTAGTCAATGGAGTCTACAAGGAAATTCAGCCGACCAGACTCAGGTGTCTGTTAGGGAGAAATGACTAGCTTTCCAGACCACATTGACTACAAAGTCGGAACACAAAGGTAACTTAGGACCAGGCTCATGCCAGATACCCAAATGTAGGTACCTATGCAGTTGATCTGTATGCCAGGAAAAGGTATGAGCTGTATGACCAGGAGGTCCAGCCAAGCATCTCATTGCCAACACAACTGCTGTTATATTTGTTGTGCTCTAACAGAATCTGTTCTTGAGAAACCATGAGTTTTGCACCTCCCAACCACCTATCTGCTCACTCAAGGTTACACACACCTTAAGCTGTACCTAGACTAGCTCTCCCAGTTTTGAGGGGGTTGTTTCAGTGAGCTAGTCTCTGTCTGGTTCTTGAATATCAGTTCCATAAAGCTGCCTAATCTACTCTGTTTTTCATCATTACCATCAGTAACTTTTTCACTAAGATGCCAGATTCTCAATTGGAAAGATTGTCTATAGAGTTAACAATTTTTTTAAGATAAACTATTTATTCATTTCTCTCTGTAACGTATCCTTGTTAGCTTTTCATTGCATGCAGGGAAAAAGAGGAGCTTTTATGTTGACAAATTTCATACAAGGTACTGACAGTTAATCGAGTGTGAAATGTGCAGGCATAAAAGCAAATTAATGTTAATCAAAAATGGCTCATAAACATGTGTGCTTATTTTGCTAGCACATGGTTGGGGAAAATGTACATTCATTTCAACTAGCTGTGCACAAAATCACCTGTTTCTGTGCAACTATCTTTTAATCATTGTTTACAGCAATTGAGCTTTACATTTGCCAGTAACTCTATCATATTATTACCACAGACACTATAATAGCTGCACAGCTGCAGGAAGGAGAGAAGAAAGGAGCAGCTTCTGTCGTAGGAAATAGAGTAAAAACAACAAATGGGATAATTTTCACTCTCTCCCCTCTCCCTCCTCTTTCTTCTTCTCACAAACATTAGCACACTCCTTTTCTATACACATAAACGTACATATATGTACCTCAGGAATAAAAATAAATAAAATAAAGGACCCTAGTTTGGACTTTATGTTTTAGTTCCTCTGAATGTTTTAGCAAATGTCTTTCATCAAACAGCAATACTCCAGTACCAACTGCTGAGGACAGAGCCCAGTGATGCGTGTTGGGCCCTGGGATCATGCCCAAAGTGGTGTGGGGAGGCTTTTCTGCCTATCTCTCTGCAGATGCCACAGGATTCTAGCAAAAGTGGCAAGAAAAGCAAGTAGCACCCTGTAATTATCCTTTATGAGAGGCTTCACTTGACAGCCTCATGGTAGCAGGTTTTCTATCAAACCTTTTTCCTAGCAGAACAGCTCTGGTACTACTTTTCTTTTAGCTGGGCTTTAGTTTGTGAGACCTCTGAGAGCCAGCAACATCACCCTTCAAGTCTTTGACACAGCAAGTTCCTCAAGGAGAACTCGGGTACATGCGTGGTGGTAAGTCATTAAGTGAGATTTCAAAACTCTCTCACTTCATATAAGCAGTGAAGAATTTTCTATTTGCAGTTGGGTTTTTTCCCCCACAGAAAAAGTAGAAGGGAAATGAGAAATTAATTCACCAAATCTGACAGTAACCACATCTTGGACTTACCCAGGTACCCAGAGAGGCAGACAGCAGGTCTGTGACTTCACTTCAAGTCAAGCCCAGGTTCTGTTTAACATGCATTTTGTTGTGCAGCTATGGTTTGGAAAAACAATACCTCCCAGGTCTTGGGATGTATGCCACTCTTCTCCATGTATGCTTACTGAGATTCACTTGAACTGAAACAGTTTTTTCCTTTGAAAGATCCTAGCTAGTTGTACTCCTAAACTTATTGTATGATAACCTAGGAAATGCTGCTTGGCTGAAGAGCAATTAAGAGCTAAGACAAGGAAAGACAACAGACAGTCAAGAGAGTGATGGTGTAGGCCAACAGCCTGTAGCTAGTGTGAGAAACTCAGTTAATCCAACAACAGATATATCACCATTCTCAACTTCACCTTCAAAAGAAAAACAAGGAGTACCTGCCACAGCATGATTTACCATTCCCTAAACAAGAAGAAGAGAAAAAACGTTGGCAGAGGAAAAGCAGCTGCTGAGGTAAATGCTACCAGCCTCAAAAGAATAACCTGAAAAATTATAAAAGCTATCAGAATGAAGGACCTGTGATACCTGGAACAGTGAGATGAATGCTCACACAGTCTGCAGCTTGGTACCCATGTACCTCTTAGCATGCTGTACCCCAAGTATCCCCTGCTCTCTGGACAACAGAGTGGTCAGGTGGTCTTAAACAGGATTACATATCACTGCTTAGTTTTGTACCATTTTGTTTGTTTCTCCATAAGACTGGTACTGTCTTGACCTTCACTGCCAACTCTTTGATTGCTTGCTGCCAGGGTTTATCCCTTCAGATACAGTGGTGGCAGTGAAGCAGAGAAAAAATGATGAGGAACCAGGAGAAAAAAAGCTTAGGTGAAGGCAGAGTTTCCTTATAAAAGGAAAAGTTGTAGGTGAGAAAATAATAATAGTAAGACAGTGTTCAATCAGTGGAGTGTAGTTTTAAGGAAAAATTAAAGCTCAGAGGAAAGTGTAACTCTGAAAGTGGGCTTGATGCTAGGCTTGATGCCAATTAAATAGAAATGCATTCTGAAACTCTGCAGAAGAAACAACGGTTCCACAACTCTGTCACAAAAGTCTGTTTCCTTCATTGGAAGATGCCTTTCTCATCAAAAAAAGCCACATTGTCTTGTTCTCATCTCAAAATAACTCAAAATTTTCTTCCTTTGGTTATGACTGTTCAGTTCCTTGTCACGGCAGGAAACTGAGTTAAACCGAAGAGCTGCAGTTGTAATTTTCTGGAGTTAGTTTGAGGTTCATGCAAAAGCATCAGGGAGAAATATACAGAGCTCCATATGGGACATGCAGTATTAGTGTTGACTATGTGTGTGATATCCCCTCTTCCCCACACCTATCCCCAAACAGTGCAGAAACAAGCCAAGAACAGTGCCAGTACCTACTACTACTGAATTGACTACTTTGCTTTCTCAAGCAATTTACAGATGGTTGAAATGTTGTTTACAGCTCCAAAATCCAGTCTCCAAAATAATCGCTGCCAATTTGACCATATGCGTCTTAAATATAACTTCTTTTCTTCTGTGAGAAGCATGATTAGGAGACTTGGTGAACCTTATATTTTTAAAATTGACTGTAGAATGATTTCCCTCTTTGCTACTTTTCAGCTTTTAGTTTCCTGTGGCATGAATCCCCATTCTCAGTCTAGCAACTTTGTTATAGCTTTGCCTTTTAAGACCTTGACTGGAGATTTTACTAGAATATACAGCCATGTAGACTAGGGAGCAGCTTGGAAACAGATCAGTTATCGGTACCTCTTGTATCTCTGCTAGCTGCCACTGTCTCTGGAAACAAAAGAAGGACATTACAGAAAAAAAAAACCAAAAAAAAAATATCTGGAGGTTATAGTAGATTAGAGGCTGAATATGAGTCAAGAACATGCTGCTGAAAGAAACTAATGCAATTGTGGAATGTCCAACCGGAGATTTCATAACTGGCAAAGAATGTAATATTTCTGCTCTGCACAGCTCTGTTGAGGACCTGTCAGGAGAACAAAAATGTAAAAATAACGGGAAAAGCCCAAAAGAGACTAATACTATTTCTGAGAGCTTTAGAAAACAAACTGATGAGAAACAGTTGTCAAGAATTTTGCTTCTTCCATCCAGAATAGAGAGACTTGAAGAAGGACATGACAACAGACCTCTCATTAATGACAATATTAAAAGAGAAACAGAGGTCAAATGTTTTCCATGTCCACACGATGTCTTCCAATATAAACCGAGTTTTCATAAAGGAGACTTCAGTCCATGGTTTCATTTTGCTCCAGATGTGGAACAGGGAGTTCTTTGTCACAGGAGATAATACATCAAGTATAAGAAAAAAATCTTCTAAAGGTAGTGATATGCGGAAACATGGATCTTAGGAATATTTGGCACTTTTAAAAGGCTACAAGCAGTGCCAAGGAAATACACTTATCCTTCCCCAGAGAAGGGAAATGGCTAGAAAGCCTTCTTCAAGTCCCTTCCAGGATTAATAATTTCTGATTCTGATAATTCCTAAACTCATACACGTGCACCACAGAAATCCTACATAGTCAACTTTCAGTCTCCCACAAAGTTTGCCCCAACGGGGGGTGGGGCATGCCTGTTTGCAAACCATTCCATGGCTGTTTGCATGCCAAATGGAAAATAATGTTACTGTCGTCACCAGAGGCTCTCAGAGAGATTTCATTCATCAAATATCTGTTGGTATAAGCTGCCAAGGAGACAGGTGCCCTAGTAGTGGAGTCCTCCCTTTCCTGGCTTCTCTCCTTTTGCTGGTAATGTTTCCTGCTAGTCTAGTACAAATTATAAATAATCACTGTTCTCTCTCCATTTCTACTTATAGTAATTTGCTCTCTTCATAGAATTCAAGTACATTTTGTTTTATTTTATACTGTATATAATATAAATATATGATCACTATAAACCATATGCTAAGCTGACTTTTACAATGGAACAGCTGTCTTGGATTTAGTGGGATGGTTCAAAGAGCTCTCAAGAGCACTTGCTCTAAAACCACTGTAGCAGGTTTGTATTCCTCTGACAGAGTCCCCAGTGAACACTCAGCAAGCACATGCCTAGTCATGATGTGATATGAGCCAGATTTTAAGAGGAAAGCAGGATGGACATCTGAATGGGGAGTTGCTGTTTCAGTGGCTGAGGCTTTACTGAAAAGAAATGCTTTTAAGCAGGAAGTGTTGATTGCTGCTTCAGTCCCAGCCTAGATTTTAACAAAAGGTGGGCCACAAAATTGTATTACACGCACAGTAGTTCCCCTGCTGTATCCTAGGAGCATCATGTTCAGACTTGATATCTTTAATTACAAAAATGCCAGTAGTCTCATTTGGAAGTTCATAAGAAAGAATAGGACAAATAAAAGGAAAACATTTGCAAGAGGAGAGTAACAATTCAGCAATGCAGTTCTTGTCTTTAAGAACTATATCAGAAATGTATTTTATACTGGGATCATTTGTCATAGAGCAGTTTAGGAGCTCACATCTGAATTATATCTTACTGGTTTGTAACTGGAAGAGTGACAAAGGGCTTACCGTATTGCTGGTATGAAATTTTGCCTGCAACCGGGGGAGCCCATTTTCCCTCAGGTTATTGTTTTGTCTCCCTATATCTAACGCTTTCTTAAAAGACACAAAAGCCAATTGCTTCTCATACTCTGCAGTTCTTGCATTTCAAGATATTGGTCTCTCATGCTCTGTTTTCTTCCCTTCTGTTCAAGGCTTGTCCTTTATGCCCCTAGACTTTATGGCATGGCTGTCACATGGCTTGTTATTTCCTGCCTGCAAATCCACACTTCCTTTCCCTTTTTTTTGAGTGCTACCTAGGAAATTCAATTTGAGCTCCCCTGAGTTAACCTCAGTTTCACTTCAGTCATTGAGTGTATATTCCTAAATAGTGTTGCAGCATTACAGTGTTCTGTCTTCTTACCTCAACGAGAGACCTATCTGGTGTCAACAAGAGTAGTATCCATTTCCACTAACATATCTTAAAGCTAGACTTCTTGCCACATCTACCTGCACCGAGGCAAACACTTTAGAATGATTTTGTCTTCTTGCAGACATGTAGAGTGCCATATACACAAATAAAAATGGGTAACAAGCAGAGCTGCTTTTCAAAGAATTCTTCCCATTGGAAATGTTGACCAAAATTTTAAGGGCAAAAATAGTTGCCTTGTTAAAAGCAAAAACTCTTGTGTTTGGATTCCTTGCCATCATCTTCCTCCCTTTGTTTTCCTTCCATCCCTCTCTCTTTCCTTCTGCCAGAAAGAAGTAGTGAATCAGAGTAAATATGAACAATGGGAGAATTCCCCAATTTTTCCTCCAGAAGAGTCCCATTCTGTTTTCTTTGTATCCCCCCCCACCCACATAACACTTTTTAAATAGAAAACAAGAAAGTAAAAGAAACTATGAAAACTCCTGAAACATTTCCTTTTCTTTTTAAACTTCCCTCTCCCTTCCTACTTGGAAAGGGAATAAACCACCAAGATGCACATATGAAATGAAGGGATTTTTCCACCATTTCAAGACAATCTACTCCAAAGTCTTCCCAAAGTAAAGCATTTTATTCAGTTCTGATCATGGGTGCCTGTGAGGTGACAAGGCAAAGTAAAATGGTTTTCTCTTAGGTCACAGTGAGCAACTTGACATCTTAGGTTATACCTAAAGTTTTCCTTTGACTTTGTTGCTGGTTAAAGCACCTTCCACTTCCAAAGATGACAGAGAAACAGCAGCTGTGAGCAGTTTAACTACAGCCGAGTCTGCAATAATGTCTTTTGTAGAAATCCCCCTGCCTTACATATTCATGCAGCTTTTACCCTCTGCCTGTCTCTCTTCTCAAATCCAATTTGTCCTCAGCTCTTTGCACCAAGACATCTCCCTGAGGAGTTCATCTCTGTATTTCAGAGGGTCATTTCACTTCCCTACACACAGACAAAATGCATCTACTCTGCTGAATCACAAGATACTCAGATCTATGTGCGAGACTGGATTTCCTGTGCACTGTGACATCATCGAAAGCTATGGAAGAGCAAGGGTCAACAAAGAGCTCATCTTCAGGAGACCAGGACAGAAATTTAATCCTGCTGATATCAGGATGGGTGGCTAATGCAGCTGCCCACTTGTGGTCATGTTAGGGAATGGAGTATCAACAGGGCCACATGCAGTCCCTGCCATCATTTTCTCTAGGAAACCTGCACCAGACAAGCATACGATGAAGACCAGGAACATAAAAACACTGAACAATGAACTCTAGCTACTTACATTCCCCATTAACTTCAGCAGCTTTAGCTCTGGGCGATGCAGGTATTAGGTATAACATGTAGTAGGGTGGATGACAGAGGGAGGTTTGTGCTGCCAGGCTGAAGGCAGAAGTAAGCTTTGAGGTCACATCTTCACTTTCCCCAGGGGCTTTCCACATGATGACATCTGCCATCTCCCAGCCAAAAAACAGGCATATGTTCTGTTAGCCAGTGTCAGCAAACTGCATGGTGATGGTTACATTTGTCCTTACACAAGCAGAGGACTTTGTCACAGTAAACAAGTACAGTTCTAAACTTAAAAAGTGTCATGAATTGGCTCAACCCCTCTGAAGAATTAGATCTTAGTTTCTATTTGTCTTCTTACATGGGGAAAAAAAATAGAAAACTAATGTTATTTCATAGAATCATAGAATGGTTTGGGTTGGAAAGGACCTCAAAGATCATTTAGTTCCAACCCCTTTGACATGGCAGGGACACCTCTCACTAAATCAAGTTGCTCAAGGCTCCATCCGACCTGGCTTTGAACACTTCCAGGGATGGAACATCCACAACTTCCTCGGGCAACCTGCTCCAGTGCCTCACCACCCTCAGGGGAAAGAACTTCTTCCTTATATCTAGTCTAAACCTACCTTCTCTCAGCTTCCACCCACTACCCATTGTCCTATCATTACAGGCCCTTGTAAAAAGTCCCTCCCCAGCTTTCTTGTAGGCCCCTTCAGGTACTGGAAGGCCACTATGAGGTCTCTCTGGAGCGTTCTCCAGACTGAACAACCCCAACTCCCTCAGCCTGTCCTCATAGGAGAGGTGTTCCAGTCCTCTGACCATCTTGGTGGCCCTCCTCTGGACTCGCTCCAACAGCTCCATATCTTTCCTGTGTTGGGGGCTCCAGAGCTGGACACAGTATTCCAGGTGGGGTCTCATGAGGGCAGAGAAGAGGGGCAGAATCACCTCCCTCGACCTGCTGCTCACACATCTTTTGATGCATCCCAGGATTCAGTTGGCTTTCTGGGCTGCAAGCGCACACTGTTGGCTCATGTTGATTTTATCATCCACCAACATGCCCAAGTCCTTCTCCCCAGGACTGTGCTCGATCCACTCATTGCTCAGCCTGTATCTGCTTGCAATTGCCTTGACCTAGGTGCAGGATCTTACACTTGGCCTTGTTAAACTTCATGAGGTTGGTCTGGGCTCACCTCTCCAGCCTGTCGAGTTTGTCAGCCTGTCTGTTTCTTTAGCTGGAACAGAAAACAGAACTGAGAAAAATATTTCGGAAGCTGAGAGGTTTTCATTTTTTATAATATTGGACAAAACCTTCTCAAACTAAAAATTTTACAGTGAAAACATAAGGTACATGCTTCTGCTTACCACATAATGAAGAACAGTAATTCCTCCCAGGAGAAGACAACAGCACTCCAAGAACTGCTGTCCTAGATACAATAGTATTTCAGCTATCTATCTCCTGGCGCCAGAGGTATATTCAGAAATATATTCCTCTTATATTCAGAAATATTTGCTGGCAGGGAAAGAAAAGAACAAACACTTATACCTCCCATGACCTGCTGTTAGCACTTGTTGAGATGAGTTAATAAGAAGCAATTTGGTCCTACAGCTTTGCTCCAATTGAGCTCGCTGTTGTTTTCAAGAATTGGTAAGGTTGCATGTTCAGATGGTCAGCTTTTGATTTACATTTATTTTCACGTCTATTAGTCTCTTAAGCATTTTTCCAGCAACCTACCTTAGACCTTTGCCAATGGGAGTATCTTCTGCCCAATAAATACTATCTGGTTCCAGATGCCAGGATATGAGATTACAGCCAGGATTAGGGATTTGGGGTCTAAAGCTGAGTAGGTCAGAGAGGAACAGCCACCCACTGAACCAGACATTAATATTGCACTTCTCGGGATGGAGCAGCAGCAGCAGCAGCAGCAGGGAAGCCTAAGGTCCACTTGGACCTATTGACAGTCAATCTGAGAACTGGCTGCAACTAACAGCCACCTCTTCCAAACTGCCTCTAGTGCAGCTTTGATTCTCACCCAGACTTGTGACCGGGTGATCCAGGGGGTGGATTTTCTTTGAGTCAGAACTGATCAAGTGCCTTACAGAAGCAGGTGCAGAAGCTGGCATAGTCATCTTTCAGCAGACCTCCGAAAAAAAAGACTTCAATCATAGAAATAGACATTTCATAGCATCTTCCTAAGTTTCCTGGTGCTGGCCAGTGTCTGCATACTGCACCTCTGGTAGTTTACTTTTGTCTGCATGAATTCCTAAAAGTTATCATAGAATGTACATTGGTGTCTTGTATTTTTAGGGTAATACCTCTTAAGACAGAAGACTATCTCAGTTCCACAGAAAAATGTAGAAATCCTTTACAAAGGTAAGGTAAACTCTACCCAGATCCATTAAGGCCTAAGTTAACCACTAAGAAATATTTTGCATATATATATGAAGTATGCATAAATACGTTATATATAATAGATATACTATAGAGTACTATACATAGGATGTAGTAATAATAAAAGTAGGGTACTAATTTGATGTGCAATTAGGAAATGTCAAATTAAATTTGCAATACATTGTAACATTCTATGTTTGAAGATATTTGACTTACTTATGAATTAATTTCTAGTCCAGCCTTTTTGTCAGGCTTCAGTTATCTTTTTTTTTTCCTTTAAGCAAAATGTACATAGTGATTAGATAAGGAAGCATTTCTTTTGCTGTCACTGCAATTTCTCAGCTTTACCAAAATGTTCTGCTCTCAGATACTATTCTCAGTACTATTCTATATATCTATGCATCTTATTTTGTAAAACCTATTCGACAAGGATGGGTTTGTTTGGGAAAAAAAAGATAATAAAGAAAAAGACAAAACCAGGTCAACTCAAACCCTCTTATATTCTTTGATTTCACTAATAAAACAACAGTACCTTGGTTATGAATTTTGCTCCGACTCTGTGTACGATTCAGATAGTATCCATAACAGCCCAGCTGGTGTTTAAGAAGTATGGAAGGATTAGATGCACAGTAAGTGTGCTCTTAACTTTAAGGGGCATTGCAATTGCCCAGCTTTATGTAAAATGTGAATCAGCATAAAGTAGGTAATAATTATTTTTGTTTTCACCAACACTTGAAGCTTTAAATTGTGTTGAGTGGAGCTAATTATAGTATAGTTCTTTGAACAGGGAACAACATATAGGTGCACAGGAGAGCCTCTATTATTAACTCTTGATGAAGGTTTCCAAAGTCTGCTTATAAAATGTTCACTAGTTTCTAACAGAAGAATATTACAACTGTAAGAGAGGATCTCTTTTATCCCAGTGTGAAATTATTGTAGTACTTTCCTGTTGGTAGCCTTCATGGGACACCTTATGACTTGGTGCAGGGACTATCATCAGCAAACCCAGAACTCTTCATCATCTCTGAAGAGAAATAATATACCTTAGCAAAGACAGATCCAAAACTGGGGTGTCCCCAGTTTCATGGGACTGTTCATGGGGAAGGGGATATGTTTTGTGAGTGAGGAAAATGTGATGCCAACATAGCTTTGGCTTTGGCCACCAAGCTGAGATGGCATCTGATGAACTTTGCCCAATGTGAAGTCAGGAATATTGCTGGTAAAATTTCTGGAACTGCAGGTTTTCACTAAGCTTTTGTACAGAGTGTTCATGCTCTGGCTTTGGCAGGGGGGCTACATAGCGGTCTCTGTGAGAAGAGGCTGGGGCTGCCCCAAGCCTGACACAGCTGGTTCCTGCCGGCTCCAATGGACCCACAGCAGGGCATGGCTGAGCCCCACAGCCAAGGTGGTGGCACCTCTGGAAGAAAGTATTTAAGAAAAGGCAAAAAATGTCAGACAGAGAGGTGGAAAAAAAAAAAAAAATCAGTGAGAAACAGCAGTGTGAACACCAAGGTCAGCAGAAAGAGGGGAGGAGTTATTCCAGGTGCTGAAGAGGATCACACTGGAGCACATATCCACACTGCAGCCCATGGAGGATGCCATGCCAGAACAGGTAGATGTGTCCTAAAGGAAGCTGCAGCCTGTGGAGACCTTGTGCTGGAGCAGGTTCATCCTGAACGACTGTAATCTGTGGGAAAGACACACATTAGAGCAGGGGGAAAGTGTAAGGAGGAAGGAGCAGCAGAGAGGAACTGTTAAAGATCAATCGTAAACTGTTCCTCCACGCTCCTCATTTCTCCTGCACCATTTGAGGGAGCAAGAGGTAGAGGACCTGGGAATGAAGGAGTGAAGTTGAGCCTGAGAAGAAGGAGAGGGTGTAGGGAAGGTGTTACATTTTTTGACTTTGTTTCTTACCATCCAATTCCTTTTTTAATTTGAGATAAATTAAATTGATTTTCCCCAAGTCATCTCTGTTTTTCCATGACGGTAACTGGTAAGCAATTTCCCTTTGTCCTGATCTGTGAGGTTTTTCACACAATTTTCTCTCTCTGTCCTGTTCAGGCAGGAGAATGAGTGAGTGGCTGGGTGGGTGTTTGGCCCTTAGCAAAGGTCAGTCCACCACAGTATTGCACAGCTGGATTTGGAGAATTTCACTTTTGGCCAAGAGAGAGTCTTCTGGAAAGAGATTGTCTCCTCTCAGAAGTGTGCAAGGTGATTATCAATGTACATCTGCTCAGAAGGAGCTCATCCCTGCAGGTGATGACTAAGGTAATCATGCAAGTGCTGGCATGTACAGATGAACCCATCAAGGAACTACATGGAAATAGTCAAGATTACCACTTAATCTGAGCTGAGAACTCAATTCCCAGTTTACCTCAAAGGCAGAAACTGTTTCCATTCACCCTTTATTCAATAAAAGTTATTTTGCTTTTCTATCAAATGCAGCAAACTATTTAAGCCTCAACTTTTGTGGAAGGGTAATTTAATTAATTCACAGAGTTATTCCTTTAATTGTATTTGAGTGAATCAACTTTTCTGAAGATCAAGAAAGAGGGGTTATTGACTTGGCTTCACAGATGCTATTCCTGCTTACATTTCAGCTAGCACTAGAAGCAAGGTTATTTCTCTCTGAGGATGTCAGTCTGAGACAGTGGCATCCACTACAGTTTTATTATTTTAATAACATAAAATTATAAGAAAATAAAATGTTAACATCAAGCTCTCCTCTTCTTAACACGTTTTTCAATGATGGAAACGTTAATTAGACTGACACCAATTTGATCATCAACTGTCAAGAAAAAAAACAATGAAAGGGGAAAAGATTCACATTTTGGTGAGGAAATATTCTTCACATCTTCATCATGCAACTGTGGCACTCCATCCACCTGAGCACAGGCTGGTAGATGAGGCAAAGGTAAAGTCCACAGAAGTGTTGTCAGTTCCCTTTGCTGTGCTGAGTAAAGTAAATTCAGTAAAACAGTGAAGAACAACCAGACTAGTCTACACTAAAATATCAGGAGGCTCTTCCTGTATTCTGGCAGGACTAGCTAGTTGAGAACACATTATAAAACCAGGACTGAAACAAAAAAACCCTCTCAATAACAAACTTTTATCCTAAAAACACTGTGTCTTGAGATGGAATCAGCTCTCTATGAACAAGATATGTCAAGAGCAGGATTTTTCTTTACCTTTTTTAGTTGCAGTGAATTCTTGGGTCATTAGAAAGTACATAGCTATCATGATTTCAGCTCCAAACAGCAGGAGCTTCTTGATGGTGCCTTAATGCAAACAACACTCCTGGTTCCTCTTCCCTGTCCTTCCCAATGCATGGGCAGACAGGAGTGAGCAGTGTGTACTATCAGTGTTTGTGTTTATGTACCATGTATAAGCTGAACGTGGGGCTGAGATCTCCCAAGGGCACCAGGCATGGTATAAAAGCAGAACAGAAACAGTTCTTGCCTACAGAGGTTTCTAAGCCCAATGAGACAAGAAATACTGTAAAAGGAAACAGAACAGAAAGAGGTAAAATAGCCTAGGCTACCCACTGCCATCACTGGAACTGCTATCAACTCTCATGAGCATGAGACCGTCTTTGACACTGCACTTCTCTTAAAAACATGCAAGTTGGTTTTGCACCTGCTTCTACAGGATCAGCAGTAAACAGTGTCAGAGAAAGTCCCTCACAAGTGGAACATTCAGTGCTACCAAAGAGATTATGTATCTGCACTTATTTCAAAAGAAAAACCAAACAAAAAAAGTCCCTCTAACAGCAATATTTACAAAATTGGAATTCAGGTGAGACAGTGAATTCACATTCCATGGCTGCACTTGTAAACACCAAGGTAGATGTTGACATTTAATTTTCTCACATTTGTATTCCTAATAGGAATTATATATTCAGTTTACAGAGATTTATTGTACTTAATTGCTTAGCAGCATTTGGTATAATACTAAAAAGGTCAAAAAAATATTTTTAATACCTATTGTGAGGTCCTGAGCCCATGTGGATTACAATGATAAAGCCTTCCCTCTAAAACAAAAAGCAGTCTAGATGTGAATGTGCACTAATGAAATGGCTTCAGAGGTGGGAAAAAAGAAATATTAAAAAAAAAAAAAGAGATAAATACTGTTTTAAGCCACATGCACAAAAGCACATTTATGGAGTTAAATACTATCTTCTCTGGTGGGCGGAAATACATGTGTACAGTTGCATCTGAAGTCCTCAGCTGTCATTTTCTCATTGCCTGTTCCTGAGCAAACAAAATTTCAATATTTTTCTAAGGAAAATTTTATTTTCCAAACAGCTCTAATAGACCTCTTGTGTCAATGATCAATTATGTAATTATCATTTGAGGTCAAGATATGATCTTGTGTAATTCAGGTTAGTTCTGCTGAGTCTGAAGAGTTATGGCCAGGCAGCGAATTTTCCAAGATACTGTGAAGTCTATACCACTGCGTCACACCGTCCTCTCTCTGGCCATGCCAGCAAATGAACCTGCAATGATTAATGCATTGAGTCTTATACATCTCCTTTCCCATTCAGATCAGGATGGAATTCTCCAGCGGCAATGCCACTATATGACGGATGAGGGTATGGTCATCAGTGTATTCCTTTTTCAGTCCTAAATTTGTTTGCATGTTTCCCACATGCAAAGCCCTGAACAGCTTACGAGCTGCCCACTGTGGCTAAATAGCAAATTGTTTCAATCAAACAATTTCCCACTCTGTGATGGTGACATGTACTATAACTGCAGTGCATGACTCCTACTGCTAATTTAGCTTATAATGAACGTGTAACATCACAGAATCATTTGGCAACAGCAGTGTTAGAATGCCAACCAGAGCTGTTGCCATGAGATGAAGATTAGTTTAATCTTCTAAACCAGCAGATGATATGTGAGCTGGAAATACTACAAAGTGTGAAGAACTTAATCTGAAAATAAGGATATGGAGTTGTACAACATACAACTGATTTAGGCTTGTACATTACCAAACCAGTATGACATTACACTGATCATATTACAGTGTAATATGATCACTTATCATATTTTTATAAATCATACATTAATACTGTAACAGGTACCTCAGAATTTTCATCTGATTTTGACAGAAGAAATGTCAGAGATTGATATTCGCAGTGCTTCCTCAGACCAATATCGTTCTGAACAAGTTTTACTGGTGACCGCACAAGAGAAAATTACACCAGGATTTAGGGTTTTGTTGCCATCTTCTAGACTGTCACAGTTAGAGCTGGTTGCTAGAGATGACAAAAAAAAAAAATCCTCTAAACATTGAGTCTAATTCAATGCAAAACATTTCCTGTCATCTATGTATTTTTAAATCCTCATTCACAAGGTTTGCTGTTGTAGATTTCTCCAGAAAGGCAAGGAGGTAAAACGGTAGAAGAAAAATTGCCTCTTAGCTTTGACCTGTTTCTGTTTCATCCTTATCCTTGCATAGACCTTGTTACTTCCATTTCTTCTGTGTAGAATTCTACAAATACTTCTTATCTTTATTGTCCCTTCTTGGATTCCTACACTAATAAACAACTAAATGGAAACCCTTCTGTTAAGGCCCTACACTCACTTGTTGCCTTTTTGGACTTCCAATATATTCTGTTTTCATTGTACATTAACATCAAAGTAGTATGTATCTGCAGAGGGATACCCCATCTTCACTCTGCTGCTTCGCCAGGTAGGAATGGAAACCAAACACAGAATCCCCAACTATTTCAACCAAAACAGGGTGAAAAAACTCCACCAGCCCTCAAATCTATAGATGATTCCCATCCTGCTTTAACTTTTGGTAAGAAAAGGCTTTGATGGACCTGCCTTTTACACAGACAAAAATTAAAGCAGTCCTGTCTAGGCACTTCATTCCTAACGGCTAGGTGTTGGATCTGCTTAGTGAAAAATGACTCACTGTGCCTTCACATTAAATAACCAGCAAGGATAAGCCAGTCAGCACCTCTCCTCTCACAGTAAGTCCTCTTCAGATTGCATCCACTCAACATGTCCTCCCTCAGGGCATGTTTGGTGCTTTAGCACTGCTGTTTCTCAATGTCATGTCCTTCTTAGTGCTTCTTCAACAGCAGCACTGTCATCTCTACGTGGCTTCCAGGGTGGGCTACTGCTTGGTTAATACCACTACAGGGAGAGGAGGAGGTGGTACCTCTCTTTCCAACAGTGCTGCAGTCAAAACAGGTCACAGCAAAAGGTCTTGCCTTCTTCTAGCCTAGCTTCTGTCTTTGCTGATTGCAGCAACTGGCTATCTGCCACCCTTCAGGTTATTCTAGAATGAAGAGACCGGGAATTTTACGTCCTTAAGCAGACACCAGTTAAAGTGATTACCTTCCAAACAAAACTCAGGAGTATGTGTGGGTCTGTACTGGGACCAGTACTGTTTAATATCTTCATCAATGACACAGACAGTGGGATCAAGTGCACCCTTAGCAAGTTTGCAGACAACACCAAGTTGAGTAGTGCGGTTCGTATGCCTGAGGGATGGGATGCCATCCAGAGGGATCTGGACAAGCTTGAGAAGTGGGCCTGTGTGAACTTCATGAGATTCAACAAGGCCAAGTGCAACGGTTGGGGCAAACCCAAGCACAAATCCAGGGTAAGCAGAGAATGGATTGAGAGCAGCTCTGAAGAGAAGGACTTGGCAGTGTTGGTTGATGAAAAGCTCAACATGAGGAGGCAATGTGCACTTGCAGCCCAGAAAGCCAACTGTATCCTGCGTTGCATCAAAAGAAGTATGGCCAGCAGGTTGAGGGAGGCAATTCTCCCTCTCTACTCTGCTCTCATGAAAACTCACCTGGAGTACTGCATCCAACACTTGAGCCCTCAGCACAGGAAAGACATGGACCTGTTGGAGTGGGTCCAGCGGAGTGTCACAAAAATGATGAGAAGGTTGGAACACCTCTCCTACAAAGAAAGGCTGAGAGAGTTGGGATTGTTCAGCCTGGAGAAGACAAGGCTCCAGGGAGACCTTATTGCAGCCTTTCAGTACTTAAAGGGGGCCTATATGAAAGATGGGGACAGACTTTTTAGCAGGGCCTGTTGCAATAGGACAAGGGGTAATGATTTTAAACTAAAAGAGGGTAGATTCAGGCTAGATATAAGGAAGAAATTTTTTTATAATGAGGGTGATGAAACACTGGGCACAGGTTGCCCAGAGAGGTGGTAGATGCCCCATCCCTGGAAACATTCAAGATCAGGCTGGATGGGGCTCTGAGCAGCCTGATCTAGTTGAAGATGTCCCTGCTCACTGCAGGGGGTGTGGACCAGATGACCTTTAAATGTCCCTTCTAACCCAAACAGTTCTATGATTCCATAATGCTATGAGTCTATGATCCAATATAATATTTTGTAAAGAAATCTGGGAAGCGGAGACCTGAGTTTTCTTGCAATTTTGGATCAGTTTTTAGAAGCAATTTCTCAAGACTCTTCTGTGGCAAGGAGTACATGCAGTCAGAAAAGCATCACAGCGAGTGAATGAACAAAAAGGAGTCAAAGTTAGGACAGCCAAATGCACAGACTTCTGCAAGAAAAACACATTCAGTAACTTATAAAACATCTTGATAGGGCTGAGACCAGCAGGTGCATGAAATATAGATAAGATCATAGCAAATCTGCAATGTAAGTCTTCCCAAGGATAGGTTCATTTTTCTTCCCACAAGTGAAGAACAATTCAACATTTCTTGAGGTGCTAGGGTATAAGTAAGCTGTCAGAATTGCATTCAGGGGCAATTTTGCTTTGTTTTGCTAATTTATTTGTGTGTATAGGACAGGATAAGCACCTACAAATATTTTCCCACCTGGATCAGGAAGGGGGATATTTGCTGGTTCACAGCAATCACTTACAGACCCTCAGCTTGGACTGCTGAATTGTTTCCCATGGAGAAACTGCCCAACCCCTTGCTCCTTACTTAAGTAGGCATGCAGTCAACCCACATGAAAATGCCCGGCCATATACCATGGAAACTTCAGCTGCACTGTGAACACAAAGCATCTTGCAAAATGAGATTACTTCCACTGTTCACAACCCTGCTGAAGCACGTGCAGCTGGAAAAAGGGATGGTAACACCACTACGACTAATAAACGCAGGCCATTAAGTCATCAAAAAAGGAGGTTCCTACCTCAAACTGTCTTACTGTTTGGGAAATTCTATCATTCTGCTTTGGGAAATTATATTCACTTTTTGCCCTGGATGCTTATGGGTGTGGCAGCACCAAAGACTTAAAATACGAAGGGTCAAGCTTGCTTAACTGTTAAATACTTGTTTGATGAAGACTATTTCCAGCAGGAAAACCTGGGTTGCACATTTAAAGAAGAAAAAAGCAGAAATGTGTCTAAAATCCTACGAAAAAGATGGCATCTGAAGAAATGTGTAAAAATTGCTAAGAAACAAAACAACCATTATTTTTACATGCTAATCTGTTCAGTGGGCTGTAACCCCAGAAAATTGCTTGGTGCTTCTCTGGCTATCATCCCCTGGGAATTTCCCGTGACTATTAAGCATTATGGAGCTACAAGAAAAACCAGCTGATATACTTCCTTATGCTAATTGGAACAGTGAATATTTTTTAGAACACCTGCTATCCTGGAAGAAAAGGCAGAATCCATGAAGATGAGGTTGTTATCACAATTTTATCCAAATATTGTAGTTCCTACTGCATTATGTGTACAACCCTAGACTTCTCCTCTGGAAGGATGTTTCTCTAATAGCAGAATATTCCCCTTCTAGTGCTATAAACTAAAAGAGAAATCCTTGAATAGAGATTCCCCTTAGAGTTTGGAGTCCTCTTGCTCTCCTGAGAGGAGTTTTATCATTAAAGCTCTTACCTCTGCCAATATTCTTCATTACAGTGCCCTGCTATGTCAAGTACATGGTGGCGGAAGACTTCTCTGTCTTAATGCCTGTTCAATCTGCTCCATCTTACCATGCCACATCATCTTATATCAAGATCTACTCTTAGTTCTGAAGGTTTTCACAGAGCATTAGCTCTTTTTTGAGGTTACAAATCCAGTTTTCCCATGTTCTCTGCTGCACCGTGAAGTCTGCTTTTCTCACCCTACACATCCAGCAGGCAATAAATTTAGTTGACAGTGGAACCACATCACTTCCCCTCCCATCATCCCACCTCCTGCCTACTTGACATCCCCAACCTCCCAATGTAATCCTCGCTATACCCATTGCAGATATCCTGCTCCAAAGTGCCTTTTTCCCACTGATGCTCACCAGTCCTCTAAAGCATTTGCCTTGCTTTATCCCCTTCGTCTGTCACGAGCATCCCCCCATGCCTGACTTTTCCCAAACCCTTTTAGCACTGACAGAGTTAATGATGGAATAAACCAGCTGTAAGCAGGGAAGGCAAAAGCTCCTAATTCACTCCCTCTTTTTTTTCCATCTCCCTTCCCCATTTTTAAGGGAAAAACCTGCAAAAATAATTTCAAGGACTGAATGTGGCTGAAATTGCACTGGAGGGGACAATCTGTTCCAGCCCATAAGGCAGTGGGAAGAGAGTACAAGCAAAAGCAAATTGTCTATGTCCAATTGTAAAATGGAAGAACAATAGGATTAATTATCTTCCACTTTGGATGCAAGGGTTTGGCAAACCTGTCCTGACTGCTGCATTAACATCAAAGCTGAAATGTTAAGACATATGCACAGTGAGACACTGTAAAAGCAGAGCAGCAAAAAGGATGTGGGGGCTGCAGGAAGAATGATTTAAAAGGCTAAATATGCATAGAACTGGTCTTAAACAGATCTGCAAAAGAAAAGGGACACAGTGATTTTCTTATCAATATTTGAAGGGTCTGAACACCAACGGGAGGTACCTCCTTCAGCAGAAAGGATGTAATTAGGAATGGTGGATGAAATCACATGGTGAATTTAAACTGCCCATTGTGGAGGGGGGTAAAAAAAAAATAAAAGTCTTCATACAAGAAGATATTTTAGGAAGTGGGTGTTCCATTGCTTTGGGCTGTGGAGAACTACACTATTTAACAGGAGCACATACAATAGATGACCTAATGGGTTTTCCCATCTGTTGACTTCACGTTGTGGATTAAATGACCCCAAACTCAGGATTTGTATGTGTTTATTAAAACAGTTTAAGATTGCTTCTTTGTGCTGTCCACCACAGGCTGGCATCACTTTGCTTTCCTCTGTTGTCAGCACAAGCACTGCACCAGGCTGATTTCTAGTTTCTGTGACTCTCTCTAATAATTAATTTTCCATAGTTTGGACAGCAAGCTCAGTAGCACTGATTTGTTTATTCTGGAGAACCACCTACAAGACCCAGTAAGTCTTGTAGGGGGGTTGGAACTAGATGATCTTTGAGGTCCCTTCCAACCCAAACCGTTCTATGACTTGAAGATTCAAAGATTTTGCCCCACGTTCTCCAGCTTACATTTTGTGGGAGCCCGATTTTCCATTCAGTTTACATTAGTAGGAACACTATTGGTTTCAGAGAACTCACACTTAGGAAAAAGAACATCTTGCTTTCACGAAGTCTTACTTTAATTGTCTTGGATCATGTTATTTTCTTTGTTCACCTATCACCAGCACAGAGTATTGAAAGCCAGATGCACCAGCTCAACAGCCTGGTATTTAAGCACATATTTACAGGAAAAAGGCATTCACTGAGCAGCCCTTGACTCAGGACTCTGCCAGGTTAGCAGGGCCCAGGGGTTTCGGCTATTAGAAAACAATACAATGCTCATCTCCAGTCAGGCGTTTGGGTGTGTGCCTGATTTACTTTCAGAGGCAAACTTCTGGCTTGAATCTTATGTTTTAATGCCACATGTTACATTAAACACTATACACAGAGCATCAAAGAAGCAATTAGGTGCAATGCTTGCAGCTCTCCTGTGTGATGTATTGATTCCACCTAGTATGTGCCAGGTACATCTCATAGCCTTGAAATTTTCCAGCACTGCAGAGCAGTTTGATTTCTGTTCCCCTCCTGGTGTGTTTCTCAGGGACAAGGTATAAGGCACAAATGGGAGAAATGACCTCCTTATAGCAGAAGTGTTTTTGAAAGTCAACGTGCTGTAGGCACTTCCGTCCTATTCACTTCCAAACTGCCCTGCACACAACTTTTGACTGTAATAAGCAACACATTACTGATAGATGAGTTGTCTTCATAATAACTCTTCCTACAAGGCAGCCAGGAAAGGAGACACACTCCTCCCACTGCTTTTTCTCCTATGGATTGTGCAATCAAAAAGTTCCTTATAAATAAAACCAGACACATATAAACACGCAGTCTCTAACCACTGCCAAGCAGTCCATGGTGTGACTTCCAGTAACACCAGGAGCCTGCCTCTGCAAACAAAAGATCATGAATCTCTGTTCTGAATTTGCTGCCCATTATAACCTGTGCAACTAATTATGACTTCTTGCTATACATAGTTTATATTGAAATATCACCTGCTCATTCCAAGCCTTCCTTTACAAAGGCAGGTTCTCCACTGTTTTCTTTCAGACCGTCACTGGATTTCCAATGTTAGAAGTATTAAAAGTCAGTCTCAAACAGGAAAAAACTGGCACAGCACCTTGGGAAATGAAGCTGTTTCCCTCCACACCTGGAAATACATTGGACTGAAAACAGGAGATTTTCTATTTACATTGATTTACCAGTGGTTTGAAACATACCGTACTGCCCTGCCAAGCTCTGCTTTTCTTATTCCAAACAGAGACATGGGTCTAAGTTATTTGGAGAAGGCTTTTTTCCTACAGCATGCCTGACAAACACATGGTGATAAAGTAGTCTAAGGAATACTAAAGGAAAAAAAGGGCATTCAAATAAGGACTTGACAGTGTACAAAAGCCAAGAAAGGATTAAAACTGTAAAGAGAGCCCTCCAGGACCCTAAAGACTCTTTAGGACAGAGATATAACTTTGGTGTGTTTGTTTGGGGGTATTTTTGTTTGCTTTTGGTGTGTTTTTTTCGTTTGGGTGTTGGGTTTTGGTTTGGTTTTTTTACTTTTTGAGGTTTTACATTAAAAGAAGGGGCCTACAAGAAAGCTGGTGAGGAACTTTCTACAAGAGCATACAGTGATAGGACAAGGGGTAACGGCTTTAAACTGAAAGAGGGTAGATTTAGATTAGATATTAGGAAGAAATTCTTTACTGTAAAGGTGGTGGATCACTGGAACCGGTTGCCCAGGGAAGTTGTGGTTGTCCTCTCCCTGGAAGTGTTCAAGGTCAGGTTAGACAGGGCTTTGAGCAACCTGGTCTAGTGAGAGGTGGAGGGGTTGGAACTAGATGATCTTTGAGGTCCCTTCCAACCCAAACCGTTCAATGATTCTATGATTAATAGACATTATAAAAATAAATGGCTGGGAGAAAGGCAATAACTTTTACCATTCAACACACTAATACTCTTAATGGTAATGACCATTCCCTCATTCCTGCCTCTCATCAACAACTTTCAAGAAAGCATCATTAAGAAGGCATATTCCAGTACAAGAGAGACATCAGACTCAGTTCACTAAAAGAGAGATTTCAATAATGCTAATAATAATTTAACATTCAGATCAGGCGTGCCTTCAGGGATTCTCATGTGTGCCCTGCACGGCTCTGATACTCAGCTGTAGTCCATGTTTGCACGATACAGGTGTGCAAGATGTGGAAATAGCCAGTCAGTGTGGATTTTTGTAAAAGACTAACATAATAAGCCAGTCTTCTTTTGGACCCCACAATACAGTAGTGTTCAGCCATATATTAGAGTGTGGGAGGGTATAAGTTGTACTACATAAAGCGATCAGGCTCTCCACTTGTACTCTGACTTACAGTAATTGCATCTCTGGTAGAAACTGATGGAAAGCTTGATATTTGGAACCTTGGTGGACTCAAAAATGAGTAGGAAGAAAACAAAAGCCAAAATATTTACAGAGATGTCAAATCCCAGTGTAAAAATATTTTAGCTTTCAGTAGTATTCCACTTGTTTCTTTAAGTGACACAGTGCTTTAAATAAATAGTTTTGATTGCTTTAAGTGTTCTAAAGAAAAACATTTGGATTCCAGTGATATTCAGGAACTAGAGCACAGAAAGCAGAGTCTATTAAGCTAGGTAAATAATAACAGTTTCATTTACTAATAAAGTTGTAAGTTTTCGCAATCTCCCCAGGACTCTCACACCAGAATTTTATGGGCTCTGTAGCATCTACTCACAAACTGAGTCTAAAAAAAAATGAGGTGGCAACTAGTTGCACCACTAAGCAAAAAGGATGTTACATTTCCTCTGGCATACCTTACATTATAGTAAAATTATTCTGCAAGAAATACACCATTTAAAACATTGGAACTAAGCAGCAAAGTCTCAGCACAGTCAGTTGAATCAAACATTTCAAACAACGCTTTTAATATATTTTGCGGGTCCATCTCAACTTTCACTGTTTTAAGAAACAAATGTGATGAAGCTACAATTTGTAGCTTGGTACGTTAATCACCATCTTACGTGAAATGATTATAGAGTTGGATCCAGCACAGCAGTCCAGTGAATGAGTGCCCCTAAATTTGCTGACACAGAATCAATGGAAGCTTTTCCATCGACTCTCGATGGAGAGACTCAATTGCCGTTCCAATAAGGCAACTGTTTTTCTATGCACTTACAGTTTAGGTAGATATCTATGTTAAACAGTGAGACTGGATCCTAGCCTATAATGCTAACTAACACTGTTGACAAGCCACAGTCACAATATCATGGCTAATATTTAAGAACCCAATCAGCCAATGTGTTTCCATGTCTACATTTAGCCTGTAGCCAGGGCTAAACTGTAGCAGTTGTTCTACCACCTGATGCCCCCTCCCCAGCTGAGAAGGGGAATCGAGGAAGACAAAAGGGAAAAGCCCCATAGGTTGAAGTAGAAACAGATTTAATGAAATAACAAAATACAATCACCAACTTAAAATACACAAGCTTCTACTCAGCCTCATCCTTAGGATCAACAGAAGGAGCAGAATGCCAAGAAGCAGGAGCCCCAGGAAGAACTCCCCACTCTCAGTAAACTCCCTCCTTTTATAATGAGCATGATTAAGTGGTATGGGATACACCTGTGAGTCAGCTGCCTTGATTGGCTCTCTCAGCTGACTCCGGGCTGTTCGTGGCCTGCCTGCATGGCTGGCCCATGGGTCTGTGCCTGGGGAACCAGGACACTCTGTTACAAGTTTGCACCTTCTTGTCAGTCCACATTGCCCAAACAACCTTAATTTAATGCTGGACTATGTTAGCAAAAGGACAACAACTTTGCCTAATTTCATATGAAATTTGACCTGTTGGGGTCTGTCCTTTACAGAACTCTTGTATGAATCCATTAAAGCATTCTAATCAGTCAAATATAATTAAACAAAACCTGAAAGCAAAAAATCTTAGGTTTGCCAAGGAGGAATAAGTGCATATTTCTAGAAAGATAGCACACATTCAATAACAGACATTCATACTGATGCTAATTCATGTGCTGCATAATATTTTCCACTTTGATGGTTATAAATTACATACTGTAAGTTAACAAGTTGGAAAATGTGTTATCCCAAATGAGAGTCAAAACATAACAGTAGTCACCTGCCAGTTTTAATAGAGAGCTGTAACAAATAGCAGTTATATTTATTTTTTTAAGATCATCACTTCAGGGCCGCAGCCATTTGGTTCTGCCATATTCAAAGAGCAAGAAAGGAATGTAGAAAAAAAATATTTGTGATCTTAACACCTGCTTGTCTGGCAGGTCCCCACCTATTTCAAAGGTCTCTGGTACTGTCTGCCATCCGCTGGTGAACTCATGAGCTTCTGGGGAGACAGGAAGTAAAAATATATTTGGGTTACTTCCTACCACTACACAATGCTGCTAAACCAGCAGAGGTGACCCACCTCTTTGGATTCAATATTGATTTTTTTTTTATTTTATTTTAAATGCTTCTCCATCCATCAATGTCCAAGTAGAAATGTAGCAAGGTTCTCATGGATTCAGCTTACTCTTGCTTTTCTACTTATGTGCTTCCAGAGAAACAAGAAAATAAAAAGCCCAGAGAAATGCTGCAAAACCAGTGCCTGGAACACAAGAAATTGAAACAATTTTGGTTTTCCTTTAATAGTATTGTAGTGACCTTTAGAGGGAAAAAAAAAGTCTAATTTGAATACTGCAGGATCTAAAATTACAAGTAAGCATCAGCAGTGAATGCAGGAAAAAAAATAAAAACATAGTCATTTTTTACAAAACGATGGAAGTTATTGGAGGAGGGGAAAGGAAAGGATGAAATGCATCCACCTTCTTCTGCAGTGTCTATCACCCGATGAAAGGATAAAATAGCTTTTAACAGACATGTAAGGCTCCCCACAGATGATGCTGGCTTGGCAGAAAGTTCCCACAATGCCACCTTTGCAATATGGCGTATGGTTTTGATTACCCCATTAAAAAGATGTTATTTCACTGGATAACAGCTGAGGTGATATAGGTCTTGGATGATGACCAGTGTTAATTGTGGGCAGCAAGTGCATCTTTAACCAGTAAACGGAAGCAAATCAAGTTGAAAATGCTCACTACTGCTTGGCAGTCTAAATTGAGGGAAAAAAATATTGGAAGAGATTCTGGTACTTACGCTGGAATATAGAGCTTTATGTCATGGGATTTGCACTGATGTGTGTCTGGATGAAATAAAATTTTACCTACAGAGGAACTAGCCAATTTGTAACTCAGATGATCAGAGCACAGTGTAATATTGTCTCAGAACAAGCCAACCTGCCAGATTCTTCCTAGCAGAACTGAAATGAAAATATCTAAAGCCAAACATGTTTTAGTAAATCAAATGTCTGCAGAGGCCTCTGGTGATATAAAAGCTATTGTCAGGTATATAAGTAGTTAATATTTACAGCTGAGAGAAAGACATGAAGAAGAACATGTCCCTTCAGGTTTCACTGAAATAAAGCATAGATTTTTAGAGAAGTTTCTTTAAATAATGCTGCAGAGTTCCACCTTAAAGCATCAGAGGCCATTCACAGCTTCAGCACAAAAGCTTAATGGACATTTTCCAGCTATGTGTCCTCCAGCGGGAAATTAAGTTTCCACATAATCAACTTTTTATGCAAGAAAAAATTAATTTTGCCCAAAGCATTCAGGTTTCCTTTGGGAAAATCAAACAAACTATTTTGTTCACTACATTACATTTGGGCTTGACCCAAATCAAACATTTCAGTTTATTTTTTAACTGAAAAAGATTATTTTATTTCAACTCAGTTCAACTTGAAACCGCCTCCGGGCTCACTGTTATGGTAGATATAAATTGTTCAGAAGAATAAGGGAATAAGACAACCCGCATCTCAGCCAGTTAGCTAGCTCATAAGAAAACATTTTTAATGCAATAATATTAAAATATTACATTTTGATCAACAAGGCTGAAGCAAAATATTTGGATACTTCCCAACAGAAGTTCTTCAGAACTCTTCCTCCCATGAAAAAATACTGATATGGGTAAATAAATGTTTAAATACTCAAAATAGCACATGAGAAAAAAAAATAATCATTACACCAATTTTATGCCACAGCAATTCTGTTGAGCTCTACTGGAATCACACTGGAATCACATCAACTTAAAAGGGGTCACAGGTGCAATGATACTGATCTCAGTGCCCAGGGTTAGGCAGATAAAAGATGTGCCTTGAGGCACTCTAGGTTCTCTCTCACATTTACCTCCTTGTTGGGACTGTAAATATAAGAAAGAACTTGCAGACCCTGAGAGAATAATGTGTGGTTAGAAAGGAGGACATCCTACAAATCACTAGGAATACTGCACACCTTTCCAAAAACTCATGAATGAATGAGACAATCAGGCTTTTAAAAGTAAGAGATAAACCACAGCTTCACCTGGGATTGAATAGAGACTGAAACTAGCATTTTCATGTGGCACAGACATGGAAGTTTAGAGAGTTTCAGCTATTTATATATATATGATAAATATTTGCTTATCACAGATTGCTTAGTAATGCACTTAGAAATTATAATTAAACTGAATTATTCCAGCTTCCCCTTCAGCCTCAACTTCTAATATTCAGTTCTCATTCAAAAGCAGTCCAGACCAAATCAATACAGCCAGCCAATTTCACATCAGAGACCCCCACAACAACATACCAGTTAGAACAGGTTTTCAGTCATCAGGACCTGTGGCCCATGGGAGGACCCAGGGTGCTGGTGCTGCAGCATCCAGCTTGCTTGGGATCATCATCTGTGGAGAGCAAGGGTGAGGGATGCCGCTCCTGTGTGGATTTTGGAGAGGTCATGTAAACCTGTTCTCACCTCACTGCAACAGCATGGGTCAAGAAGGTTGAGAGATCCCGAAAGAGCTCAACTGCAGAGCATGTGTTGAAAAGAGACCAGCGCTGTTTAGTTATTTGTTCTGGTTTGTAATAACTAGACTCTGATTCATATCTTGAGGCAGCATAGTATTAACTGCTCCAACAGCCCCTGAGAAGTGTAAATAGAGATATCAAATAGTAGTAGTTTCAACCACAACGTAAATTATTCACATTCCACTTGCCTCACTCTTTGATGTCAGAGTGAACGATTAACCTCTGCAGTTTTTACATTTATTGATTACACAGTCCTCTCAAAACATCAAGGAGGTTAATGGCAAACTCAGAAAGCACCAAATTTGAGTTATGTAAACTAGGTTTTTTAATTCTCCCTTTTCAGATGAAATTGTTGAAAAGCAGTATTTCTAGGAAGCAGTGATGTGCACCATGTCAAGCATAAAAACCCTTCCTAAGAAGACTGATTAATGTCCTACAACATTTCCAAACAGAGTTAGGAACAGAAGAGGGGCTCTCATGAATCTGATACGTTGGTGCCTTCCAGAAATTAAAAGGCAATATGTAGACTGCTCCAGTGCCAGCTGTGTTTCTAAAGAACGCTTTATGTCTAATGCAGACCATATTATTGCCATTTTAAGCTAAGATTTCACTTAATTTACATAGACTGGGACAGACTGCAGCTGTCTGTTTTCAGTACAGATGCACTGTCTGGGACTGCAGGTCACAGAATGTGAGCCGCTGTTTTGGGAGTGCAAGCTTGTGTGTTTAAAAATGGAAGATCATGGGACCTACAGTCTTCCAAAACTACTCACCTTTAGGCAAAGCGATAGTCAAGACTGGCTTTAGACATGCCTAATGATCTAGGAGTTGTACCTCACAGTTTTCACAGCCCAGTACATGCTCAGTTTTGCAAGGAGATAAGAGCACCTGTTGAAGCCCTGGTACCCTCCTTTCACTGGGTTCAGCATAGGAAAGTTGGATACTTTTTTGTTGCTTGATGCCTGCAATGACATTATTTGGAAGGCTCTTGTGGGGAGGCAGGAGAGGTGCTCTTCACAGTCAAAAAAGATCCTGAGATAAGTAATACAATACTCTTGTGCCCAGTAGCACATCCAACATAATTTGTTAGTTTGTTTCTGACACACTGGGTTACATAAAAGTAGTTTTTGCTCATCTACGTTTCACATGCAAACCCGAAAAAGGCTTTTCACCTACCTACGCATCAGTTTCATATATGTCAAGTAGTTTTCTGAGGGGGACAGAATAGTGTTCAGAAGGCACTCAGAGCCTGCAATGATGTGTCTACAGCTAGACCAAAGGAAATGGTGCAGTGCCCAGCTGAAGAGCTTATGACTGTATCTCCAAAGGTTTTAGACAAGTCAACACTCAGCCTGTTTGCACTTACCTTTTATGCTCCTGATGTCCAGAGTACAGCCACAGCCTTAAACAAGTCACTGGAGCAGAGGAAGGAGGAAGTACCTGAGTGAAAATCACGCCACTGCAGTGAAGGGGAGATGAAGCTGTTCTGTAAGGAACAGAAAGGTCCTTGAGGCATCTGCTTTAGGTCTACAGGGAGCTGCAGATGTGAAATCCAGATTCACAAGCCTTTTACACATAGCCTATTTCTTAGTGTATTAATTCAGGAAAGTAGAAGACCAGGTCCTAAAACTCCATCCCACCCTTGGAATTGGAGAAAGGTTCACAGCTCTGCTTGGTGAAACTGGGCTTTGCTGGCAGCTACAGCCTTTGACCCACAGTCTAAGTACTCACCTTCCAACCATGACTGTTACTTTAAAGAGTCATTAGAGCCCAGAGGGAGCCACCTAAGAAAATAAGAGGACACCTGGGTTCCTCACAAAGGATTATATGTAGACCTAACCAAGGGGTCTTATGCCCTGTTTTGCACAGTAACTGTGTTCAGCAGAAATAGAGCTCAACCTCTGCAGCAGGTCTGCACTCTCACATTGAAGGCATCTTCAGAGAGATGGCTGCTAAACCCTCTGTGGCATGGATGCTGAAATCACTTGGTGAACACAGTAGCCAATTTGGTTGTCATTTTAAAAGAGAGAGGCAAATGGCCTCTAGATCTTGGGACTGCCAGGGCTGAAACATTTCTTGCTAAAAATCAGCATTATCAGCTTTTTTTTTTTTTTTTACCAGTTTCTGTTGCATGACAGTCTTCTGGTCTCACCTATGGGACTGAAAAACTTAAGTGCTAGGATGACTCATTTCCACCTCCCAGGTAGGCATCATAGGAGCTATTACCTGGCTGCTCCATCCTGTTGTGATGGCTGTTGGTCTGGGCTCAGCTGGAAGCAAAACCAGCCCCAAAGGAACTTTACCATGAAAGGCTTTCTGTAACAGTGCCTCATAGATTCAGACAGGCTTTGGCAGGTGCTTTGAGACTCTGATTAGGTTTTGACCCCTGAAGAAATTAGCACATGCCAACTGAGCTGTGGTAACTCTCCATGTGTTTGCAGCTCCCTGGAATCCACAGTGGGGTTAGTGGTGCTGCACATAGAGCTGAGTTATGGGTGCACAGTGCAGATCCTGTGGGGCCATGGGCATGCTGGGTCCCCCCGGTGCTCAGTGTCACTCGCACCTTTCTGAGCTCTTTCTCCAAAGTGCCTGAGCTGCCTGTATAAAGCTATTGCCCTCTAGATGAGAGAAATCTGCAATACATTTCAGGATAGGCAGGGGAGCAGCAGACCCACTCAGCTGAAATTTTAACAACCATAAGTCTCAGAAAATCTAGGAGTAGGTTTTGTGTTAGGTGGAAAATTGAAGAGTTGGCTACTTCTGCATTCATGTCCTGGCAGCAGGGGTACAAGGCAGAGACAGTGGAAAGCTGATTTGTTTCCCCCTCTGCTGTACATAATTTTGCTTTATGGAACTGCTTTATATGGGACACTTGCTTGAGACAGACTGCTGGGGTTAATTGTTACACCCAACTCCTGACATCAGAGTGACTTCGAGTTTTTATAAATATCTATTGCTAATTTGATTAACATGTCAGCACAGACCTGGAGTTAAAACTGAAAGGGACTGAATATTATTCCTTCCTTTTAAGGGTGTCATAATTTCCTCTCTACATGGAAAAAGCTTCACACTTACATTTTTCACTAGTATCTACCATCATGAGCCTTAGATTTTTCTCTTTTAAGCCTGCATTCTGTAAAACACTGTAATTGCATGCAGCTGTTTGCAAGCCTTCCTCTGCAAACAGAAAGCATGCATTGAAAAAGCACCCAAGCAGAGGAAATACACACTGCAAAAGCTGCTAGTTTACCAAAAAGACCCTCTTTGGTCTTCCCTCCCCTGCCCTCCTCTGCTGTTGCTACCTTGCCGTTTATGACATCCAGATAGTGGGAGGTCTGACAAACTGAACAAGGCAGCGAGCAAGAAATTCCATTCCTGTTGAAATCAGTAATTCCTCCGTGCAGGCTGCTTTTTCGTGCGTGTGTGCTCTTTCTTCTGTGTCACTTCGAGGAGGGCTCTGATATTATTATTATTTTAAATATAGCTTGCCCTGAGGCGGGGAAATGCACAAGGAAAGAGTCGTCAAGCAGCCTATCTCTCAGAAGAAAAGAGCAAGCCTCGCAGCACAGGAACTGGCTTCACTCAAGTGTGCAGTTTAGAAGTAAAAAAAACTATTCCAAATACCACCATTTTGGAGGAGGCTGAAGAAAAAGGACACAAAACTGGCTAAACACAGTGAAGAATATGGTAAACCAGGGTACAAAGTGAACCTAAGTGCAGTTTGAGAGTGGGCTCCGAAGTACAATGTAAGTCTTCCTTAAATTGTATTTTTTTATCATAGTATCTAGTTGTTTAATTTTCATTCTGAAGCAAGGCTGGGCCAAAAGGTACAATTAGCTGTAAAAATCAACACGGAGCAGAACGTGTAATCTCTGAAAATGATACTGAAATACAACAGAAGTCAGAGACGATCAGCCATATTACGGAAGATGAACTATAAATAAGAGCATAACTAATTATTTCAAGAGAAAAATGCTGGATGGAATCTTTAATCAACTTTCTTAATAGGGAAGCAAGAGCTCTGCTGTTTTGTATGGCAAGCTATTTTAACACTGCTGTGTTTAAAATTGCGTGATTACAGTTACCAATAGCAATAAGATGTAGCTCCAGAGGGGAGTCCTAGTGGTTGCAAAAGTTTTTTTCTCTTTTATTTCCCCAACATTTTTGCTCTCTGAAGCCTCAAGTCCACACTCTCTATCCTACAGTTTGGTTTTGCTTTTCAGCTGGATTTTCAATGTATGCCAACACTGGACTTCCTATAGAATTGAAAACAAAACATTTCAGCATTTGGAGTAATTCTGGTATGCTTTTCCACATCGTGCTAGTGGCAAAAATACAGTTGACGAAAGATTGTCCTCCCTCAACATCTGGCATGGACAGCTGAGGAATACAAAGCCTGATGGTGACAAAAGGTGATCATTTCCTATTTTTCACCATTTATCTCACCTGTTTTGGACATAGCAATGGATATTCTTTGTGACGAGGAGAGCTCTGTGAACCCCACTGCAAACTCCTTAATACAAATAAATCATGAGAGAAGACTCTACAGAAATGTTTATGGAGCTGGAGAGATTAATATATCACATCTCTTTAACTTGACTGTGGATTCTGAAAATCTAACCAATCTTTCCTGTGAAAGTAACACGAGTCCACCGTGCTACTCTTCCCTGTTTCAGCTTTCACAGAAGAACTGGCCAGCTTTGCTGACAGTGATAGTGATTGTTTTAACCATTGCTGGAAATATACTTGTCATCATGGCTGTATCACTGGAGAAAAAACTACAGAATGCCACTAACTATTTTCTAATGTCACTTGCAATAGCTGATATGCTGCTGGGTTTCCTTGTCATGCCTGTGTCAATGTTAACCATACTGTACGGTGAGTATTAGCTGCGTAACCTACTGCATGTATTGAGAAGCTTTAAACATTGCATGCACATGTTGTTGTTGTTGTTATTTCATTCTCTAACTACAAAAAAATATAATCACTCCACACAAGCTGAAATATATGTAATTGGTTAATAGATGTAAGAATAGGTGAAGTACTTGAAATATAAAGAAGGAAAAGATTCTAGTTACAGGCATTTTAAACACAGTCCAGAACGTTAGTTTATTACTCAGTTGCTGGAGGAATTGTCTTGAAGTGTATATGAAGATGCTTTGTTCTCTCTGTTCTTTCAGATTTTTTCCCTGGATCATAATTTTCAATATTCCTAATGAGAATGTAGGGTCCTGCCAGTTACTTTGCTCTGCAAATATGCACAGAAGCACTAATGACTACCTTTAGATTCAAAGTAGGCAACCCCTTCAATTTTTATTTTAATGAAGTAATACAAATGTAAATAATTCTTTCAACACTAATATCCTGATTAGACCTCTACTTACCAGAAAATGCTGGAATAAATATTGTGGGAATTAAAAAATGGATGGCAATTAACTCTGCCTAATTTTTAGTAACATTTACAAATGCAAAGCTATGATTTCTTAAGAGAAGTTATTTAAGAATTAAGTGAATAATGACTTATAGTTCATAGCCTTGCAGGTGATTAATAGCATTTCTTCTCATTTTCACCAAAATTACTTGCAGTACAGCTCATGTAGAAAAAAGTAGCAGTCTATGTGTTCAGTACCAATATTATCAGGGTGTTATAATCTCTCAACTTTGAAAAAAGAGTTTTCCAGTGCCACAGCTGAATTGCTACAGTTCAAGGAGAAGCCAGGCAACGTCAGGAAGAAAGTGAGGTTGTTTGCAAAGATTTCTATTGCTTCACTATTTTGGGACTAAAGGTCTAAGCAAGAGAGATTTAATCCAGAAAACTTCAAGTTTATTTCCCAGTTTCAGTATTTCTACACAGATTGCCCTCAGGAGCATTTGGCATCAGTGATGGTGTAACATTTTGACTTACTGTATTAGTGGTACAATTAACTTTGGTGGGATAAACAGCGTAAAAACAGAGCTGCGGGAGCAGAAATTGTCCAATGTATGAGATTAGCAAAACCTTTGTAAATCCTGTGTGATTCCCTGAGACATGCAACAGGGACTCCTGCTGGCCGGGCTCTGCTGCCAACGAAAGAGGAGCCCGAAATCCGCAGCTCGGAAGCGACTTGGAGGTCAGGACGTAGGATTTCCTGCACACAGCAAAGCCAAAACTCTCATCCCAGGGGGAAGGCTGCATTGCCCTCCTTTTCGATTGCCAGCATGGAGCAGCAGTAGGGCAACTAAAGCCAGAGGGGAGGGAGCATGCTGCCTTTGCCTCTTCTCTCCCTGCTTTTTTCCTTGCAAAGTCAAGAAGGGGACGCCTTAGCAGGGTAACTTGGGGTGAAAAATCATCTGGTGGTGCATGCAGGTACCAGGAGAGCTGTCAAAGCATAGTGCACTATCAACCTCCAGGACAAGCAGTGATGGTACAGAAGGAACACTCCTCTCACACAGGAGCATTTACTTGGCTTCATCTGCCCAGAGAAAGGCCGGGATGCTGCTAGCATCAGCCACATCACTTATTTTGACAGTCCTGAGCCCAAACTGGTGGCCTTTGCACCTGCCTCGACCTGCCAGGGTACCTTTGAGGCTGTGGAATGAGAGTCCTCCACCACCTGCCCCTCATGGCCAGGCTGGCTTGTCCATCCACCCAGCAGAACCAGCCTCTGTTGGAAAAAAGACACCCAGCAAGTCCTGCCAAGGTGGACATGCCCACAGAGCAGCAAACTCTCAGAGCTGAACAACAGTGCTGTTTCCCACCCAAAAACATACAGGGTGCTGGATGCCTGCTGCTCCTGCCTCAGACACTTGTCCCACACCATGGAGTGACAGTATTAGTGTGAAGCAGCTGTTGGGTTTATTGGCAAATGCTGTGTAACTCCAGGACCAGGCATTTCAGAGGGCTCCTGTCCAGCCCAGTGCTGACCTTGACCTTGGCTGATGTGCTTCTGACAAGGCAGGACAGTACACAGGGCCTCCTCAGCAACTGCTCTTGCCTACAGACTCTCCTCTCTTCTTTTCTGACAGCACATCCTTAGCCTTTGAGCCAAAACAGTTTTCCTGTACCTCCTGTTACCAAGAAACAGCAGCCCTGCCATCCTGGCCAGCTTCATTTCTTTGCATCTTCACCTTGTGAGAAAATATTTCTCCTCTCCTAGATGCTACTATCTGGCTACATCAGGAAAAATATCTTACCTCATCCTAGGGGCTACCTGCCCACCCTCTCAGCCTCTCAACCTGAAAATGTATAGATGCACAAGCATCACTTGCCTGTCCCTTGGGTGGCACTCCCTCGTATCAGCTCCTGGACCTCATGAGCTCTCATGGACCACATGAAATCCTGGACCTTGTAAAACTTTCCTTGCCTATCCAGTCTTTAAATAGCAGCCATGTTTTGTTTTGCTTTATTTTGTTTCCCTTTGGATATGTTGAGGAGTGAATTGGACAGTGGCCAGAGCTCAACACAAGGCCAAGGTGCCCTGCACCATGTGCCACATAAAATGTCTCATGGCTTGCCTGGAGGCTGTTATCTACACCCTTTCTAACCCTTGTTGCACCCACAGTTGGCTCCTTTCGTGTACTTTCCCCCTTCTTGACCCTGTAGTCTCTGAGGTAGACATCTGATAGATACTGGTTTAGCCCTGCGCCATCCAGGTTTAGAGCAAGGACAAGAGGTCTAGAAGGATATGACAAATGTGTTCCCAAATGCCACTGAAGCAAGAGAAGAGATGCATGTTGTCAAGTGTAAAAATACTTCAACGGTTTTCCCTGTGTAAACTGTCCTGGCCTGACAGAGAGATGCTTCTGGGAAGACAGGCCTCTGAAAGCCAGCCCTCACGTACCACACTCCAGAGAGCATATTCCCCGTTGGAAGACTAGAAAACAAGATAAAATGTATCCATAAATACTGTATAGCTTGTCAGGGTCAACTCATACTACAGCAGTCCAATAGCACCAAGAAATAGGTCTCCTTAGTGCTTACTGAGAGTAAATTTAATTATGCACAGACCTAGCTTCTCTGTCTCCCCCTCTGTTCCTGCTGTTGTAAAACTTGTACTGTATCTCCAAAGGAGACAGGCACCCCCCAAAACATGAGTGTGTTCTCACAATACCAGCTTTGGCATTGCCCCACGCCACTCTGTCATGGGAAGCTCAGGTAATATGCTCTAAATGAAATCGCCACAGGATAAGGACATGGATAGCTGCAATACTTGCTCCAAGGAGAGTTATTAGTGGTTCCCTGCAGGACTAGAAGAGCCTTTGAATGGGGGTCCTGCAGGGCTCTGCTTAGCCGGGGTCTGCTCAGTACTGCTCATAACAACTTGTATGGTTTATAGAGTGTGAGCTCAAACAGCTTTCCAAAAGCACCAAGCTGGGTGAGGTTACAAGCACTCAGAGGGACAGGATCATAACCACCAACAATCATCTGGACCCCTGAAGAGGGGTCTGAAATGAACAAATAACATTCAATGAGGATAAATGCAAAGATATCCACTTAGAAAAAAGACAGCAAACCAACTACTGCTGGATAAATTAGTCCAGGCTTCAGGAGTGCTGAACAAGATCTGTCTGTCAAAATGGATCATAAGCTAAGCATGCGTCACTAGTACTGTTTTTATACAAAAGGCACTCATGATTCCAGGTTGTGTAAGTAAGGACATTCCCTGCAAGACTTGTGAAGCAATCTTGTATTTTACTTAGCAGTCAGGAGGCCTTTGTAAGAGTCCTGTTTTGGTCACTGAACGATAAGCAAGATGCGGATAAATTGAGTAGATTCCAGGGCAGAGAAACAAGGAGCACAAAAGTTTTAAAAGCATCATCTGTAAGCAAAAGATAAAGGAATTGACTTTACTTAGTCTGGAAGAGAAAAAGCAAAAACTAGGCAAGACACGATAGCCATCTTCCACTAGCTTCCAGAGAGGAGAGCAATCAATTATTCTTTATGGCTAGCAGAAAGAACGAGGAAAAAGAGAAGGCTTAATTTGCAGCAAAGCAGATGTAGGTTGGATATTGGTAAACACTAATGCGTTTGCTGTGTATCCCTCTCTCTGGAGGAACCTATCAATATTCATTGATACAGGGAACATCCTCATTTAAGTATGTGGTAGGTGTCTAAAGACAGGTGAGATAAATATCACATAATACGTTTCTTCCTTCAGCTGCCACTAAATCTAAAGTTCCAGTTTCACAATTTAGACAGCTTTGCACATCAGCAGGTGTTAATAACACAGTAATTACATGGATAAAAAGTCCTAAAACAAAATTGAGAACCTTCAGGTTTACAATGACAAAATTAGTTCTCTTTCCATAGATTTGCTGCCAGAAATGGTTAATTATAACATGAAGCATTACCATTACCCAAATACAATTAAAAAGAAAAAAACATACACTGCCTGTAGCCTGGAAAGGAAGCAGAGCTAATCGCAAAAGCCACAGAGTTAGAAGGTTGCAAGAAAATAAAAAAGACTTCTTAAAATAGTGTCAGGCAGTTTCTGTTGAACATCTGACTTACTACCAGCTCCTCCTAGAAGGATATATGTACTATATGTGTCACAACAAAAGATGTATGCCACATTCTTAGCTGATGTCAACTTCCTCTTGTGCAGGATACACGTGGCCTCTACCTACAAAGCTCTGTGCCATTTGGATCTACTTGGATGTGCTTTTCTCCACTGCCTCCATCATGCACCTCTGTGCTATCTCACTGGATCGCTATATTGCCATTCGAAACCCCATCCATCACAGCCGGTTTAACTCAAGAACTAAGGCTTTTGCAAAAATAATTGCTGTTTGGACCATATCAGTCGGTAAGTGAGGCAATATTTCAGCATGTAATTGCAGATTTCTAGCCTTTGAGAGGATTTGACATATATATTGGAGTCTAAAACTGCATTCTCTGCCTGCAATATTTTGCTTGCCACAGTCTAAGAAGTGCTGCAATGTAGTAATTATGCAATGGAAATCAACAATGACAACAGGAAATGGAGGAGAACTGAGTAGCACTGTCACTGCAAGAATATGCACCAGTGACAGGACTACTGGGTTCAAGTTTGTTTTAAAGATGTGTTTATTTCCCATATTGGTTATCCATCATTACTTTAAATCTGAAAAGAAAAAATGATCTCAACTGCAAAAAAAAAAAAGATTTCCCTGGTTTATGTCAGTTGTTTCCAATTTCTTATTAGGGTGTTTTGCTTAGAGATGTTTCTTATGAGCAGATCTTTTCTGCCTTTCTGGTGTGTAGAGTAGGGTATTTGTGCATCCTGTTTAGAAGGCATTAGATATTCTCTGTACACCATAAATAAGGGAAGTTTCCCCACAGGACAGTTCAGAGTTGCAGCCTAAAATAGGTGCTCTAAATGACTCCCTAGATGAATCTCTCTTTGCACTGGCAAAACCCAGAGGCTTGAAAATAGGCATGGAAATGCCATTCTTCCATTCCTGTGGTGGCAGCACCCTCACTCCAGAGCAGTTTCATGGTAAGGGAGGTGGAAACAGCTTGGTGTCTGCTGCCATCAGGGATTTCATCACACACCTGGGCAATAGTTCTCAAATGTGTTGAAAGCAGAGTTTTGTAGACCTCTTGAGCATTGGCAGCTCACTTACTCAGCAGGAGAAAAAATTTACTCTCTTGCCCTGGAAGAGATGACTGTTGCCAGCAATCAAAGGTAATTAGCCACCTCCCTGGCTAATACAAATTATTGCAAGTGGTAACTGTGATTCATATTACTATTCTTTTGAGAAGGAAAGGAGATGATACCCAACACTGCTGCTTGCCTGTTGCTCTGAGTCGTCTCCTGGGCCCACACTTGACCTTGGCCCAGAATCTGAGAACAAGCAGTCTAGGATATTTACAGCTTGAATTAGCTGTATCTTCTACAGGACAGCATGAAATAGTGGGAACCCCTGCTCAAAAGGACAGATTTGCATCCTCCAAGACCTGTCGAGGTTCAACAGCATCATGTATGGCTCTGGAGTGTTCAGCTGATCAGATGTAGATGGCACAGGCCAGGTGAACTCCACCCTAAAAATACCTAGCTTTCAACTATAAAGGAAGCCTAGAGCAACTCAGACGTAGACGTCTTCATTTAGATGAGATGAGTCATACCTTGTATCTCTACAGTCACTTTTTAATTGATCCAGTAGTAAACACATTACCTAACCATCCCAGTTTTTCCAATCTTGGACACTGCTAAGTGCAAGTATTTTTGTGCATCCTCAATACAACAGTAAAAAATCAAGAATTCCTTAAATTTGTATGTACTGTGTTTGCCTGCACTTGTGTGTGAGGTCTGTGCTTAGTGTGTGTGAAATTGCTTTGCTTTGCTTTTTAAACACTAATAAATTCACACAATGATCAGAATGACCATTCTGGAGGTAAACCAGTGATCCACACTGCTCAGCATCTTTCCTCAGAGAGTCGCTCACTATTAAAAATATTATTTAAGCCCTATTAGTCAAAACATGGTTTATGTCCTCTAGCAGGAGGGGTTAGTTCTTTGATATCTTGACAACTAATTTTAAAAGTTAGGACTACTCTTTGCAGTAATAACTGAGAACAACTTACACATTGTAAAAACACCTTTTCTGCTCTCTAGAGAATTTTCTTTTAACCATGATCAGATGAGACATGGATGTTATTCATTATTACTATGACAAGTGACAGCAACACAGTCGCTATTTATATAACTGAAAAATACAACCACTTATTTTATTGGAAAGCACTCAAGCATGGCATGAGTGAAGAGGACACAGTCCTGCATTACTGCTGCTGGATAATGATACATGTAAGGGAATGGTGGGTGTTAGGAAAATAGGTGGGCTGATAGGGTAAACTCCACCTCATTCACACATCACCTGTCATCAAAAGAGTGAGTAGGTTAAATAGATATAAATGAATGCAGGAAAGCACAGTGAGGTGTGCAAGAATGAAGTGGTGTTGAGCTGGTTTGTTAGTCCTGGGAAAACAAGGGGCATGGGGAGACGAGATGAAGGAAAATGGGTCAGTTCCCAGGCTGGCAACTGTGTCATGAACAAGCTCTGGCAAATGTGATGTGCTCCAGGGGACAGACAGGGAAGCAAACACATGGCAAGCTATAAAGAAGCTGCTGAGGTAATCACTGCCAGGCTGGACTGAGTTTGCACCATGGCACATTGCTATACTAATAGAATAAAGAAAAACAGTGGTAGATCCCAGATCCCTTGATAGATCCCAGATCACTCACACAACCTCCTGTCAGTCAGTTGTTGACCCTGTCCTCCTGATCTGCCATGAACCAACTCAGAACAGATGTGAAATGGTTTCTGAAGAACAAGGTGCTTTCTGTATCATTTACTAATAGGAAATGGTTTCTGAACAAAGAGGTGCTTTATGTACCATTTACATTTACTCCAAGCTCTCAGTGCTACTTAGAGTGGCAGGGCTATAAATCATTTAACTCTTTGCATTTTCACATAGCTACAGCTGACACAGGCAGAGCTGGTGTTGCGCACAGCACGCTCTCCGCAGTGCACGGTGAGCTGCCAACTCACTGACAAATTTGGAGAGGTGGGAATTTCTCAAGGTTTTGCCCTCCAGTGTCAGTTAGATATCCTTTGGCTTCTCCTTGCTCCTGCAGTTTGCAGCTGAGCTGGTGCCCTATGAATTTTCATGATGTAGGAGATGGAGGGTAAAAAGCAAGAGAAAGAAATGAAAGTTGTCATGTTACCCTGTGTAGAGGCTCATTTTACCATGGGAAGAAGGGAGAACCTGCTGATCAGAGACCCTCAATAGTACCCTCACTGTCAAAATCCTTAGTTCATCCTCTCTCAATGACTGCTTTACCAGGCTGAGTCACAATCTATTCACGTTCTGTTTGTGTGGCAGTATCCCATACCCAGGTCACCTCTGTACCCTTCCCTAATCTTTTCTAGTGCTTCTACATCCTCTTGGAGACATAGGTGGACAGACAACAATATTCAAGACATGGACACACCATGAATTCCTGTGGTGTGGTAATGTTTTCTGCCTTGTTCTCAATTCCCACCTTAGTAAGTCCTGTCTTTCTTTTAGTCTTTACAACTATCCCTACACAGCCACTTCAGTGGCTCCAAAACCATGGAATCACAGAATGGTTTGAGTCTGAAGGACCCTTTAAAGATCATCTAGTCCCACCCCCCCTACCATGGGTGGGGACATCTGACACTAGATCAGGCTGCCCAAAGCCCCATCCAACCTGACCTTGAACATTTCCAATGATGGGGCATCCACAGCTTCTCTGGGCAACCTGTGCCAGTGTCTCACCAGCCTCATCAAAAAAAACCCCTTATGTCAATGTAAATCTACTCTCAGTTTAAAACCATTGTCCCTTGTTCTGTAACTACCGCCCTTGGTAAAAAATCTTTCTCCATCTTTCTTATAAGCCTTCTTTATGCATTGAAAGGATGTAACTAGGTCTCCCTGGAGCCTTCTCTTCTCCAGGATAAACTGCAATTCTTTCAGCCTTTCTTCATAGGAGAGGTGTTCCAGCCCTCTGACCATTTTCATGGCGCTCCTCTTCTCTGAGTAATGACAAATAGTTTTGTATATCTAGATAGGGTTCCCTGTCAACTAAGGCATAACTCTTTACTTCTTAGCACTATATTTTGTCTGCTACTTTGCTGTCCATTAGCTGAGATTTCTGAGGAACTTCTGCAATTCTCTACAGCCAACAGCTGTGTGTCACCAGCACATTTACTCAGTTCCAGTGTCCAGGCAGACAGGTCATGGCTGAACAGCACTGATGAACACAGAGGGCTGTTGGGTGCTACCTTCTGCCTCCCTCATGGTGAAAACAAACCATTTAACTCTATCCCCTGTTTTCCATCTTTTAGCCTATCCTTCTACAAGAGGACCTTTCTTCTTCAGCCATTAGAGTTTAATTTCTTTAACAACCTTTGACAAAACAGTGCTGTTATAGCATTCAGAAAATACAGGAACATTATATCAACTGGATCACCATTATACACATGCTCTCTGACTCCTGCAAATACTTCTGGCTGATTTGTGCGGCATAGCTTCTAGCTGATTTGTGGGGCATACAGAAGTTCTCCTAGTGTTTTCCAGTCTACCCACGTCTCTTTCATTATGACTTCTGATTTACTGAAGTAATCACAGAATCACAGAATCACAGAATGTTAGGGATTGGAAGGGACCTCAATAGATCATCTAGTCCAATCCCCCTGCCAGAGCAGGAACACCTAGATCAGGTCACACAGGAACACATCCAGGCGAGTTTTGAATGTCTCCAGAGAAGGAGACTCCACAACCTCTCCGGGCAGCCTGTTCCAGTGCTTTGTTACCCTCACTTTGAAGTTTTTCCTCATATTTATGCGGAACCTCCTATCTCATTCACTAAATTCGTAATTTTCCATTTATTTACTGAATTCACACATTTATTCAGTGAATTTGATCAAAATCAGTGATCTTCCTTCCATTGGCTTCAGTGATATATTAAATTTATATATCATTTAAATGATATACTAAGTATGACATATTTAAAAACAGCATTTTAAAATGACTGATAATTTGATTTACTTGAATTCTGAAATCTTGACTTTCTCAGATAGAAAATAAAATGTACTAACATTTGTTTTTGCATTTAATGGAAGAAGAGCATTTGGCCAGCAGCCTTGCTTTCACTAGACCATGTAATGCCACAGGCAATTGGTTTAAAATGGATTCTAATTACTGTAACAGATTCTAATCGTGTCTTTAATTCTTAAATCATCCAGTACCCAGAGTGGCTAGATAATTAGATTATTTGAAGCTGTTGAAGGCAAAAGCCTATTAAACCCTGAAAATTATTCCATTTTTTTTAAAGCACAGAGGTCATTACTGACGTATAAAAAGCCCAAGCATTTCCCCTTTCCCCTTCCTAGAAAAAAAATAGAGTTGAAAAGCATTTAACTGGAATCTACAGAATTGTAAATATTCTATAAATATGCTGAAAAATACAGGTAAAGCACCTTTGAGTCCTAAGAAAAATATTGCTCTTCAAGAGGCCAACAAGTCTCCTTTAAAAATCCTTGAAAGTGTCACATAAAACAATTACAGTCATGTATGTTAAGCCCTTATATATATCATTCCTCAGCCCGTATTTCTCTGTATTCCTCTGCTAATGGTCTAAGTAATATGAAGTCTGATGAAGCCTAAATCCTCTTAGCTGTTTTCTCTTATCTTATCTTTTCTCACTCAGCCTACACATCTGTTCGTTGCCTTCAGGCAGTCTCTGCTCTCCCCAGTCACTAACAGCTTAGATCTATTCAGTACTTTTCATGCAGAAAAAAAGCCCAAAGTGGAGCCGGATGAAGCTGGTGAAATATCTCCCACCACCTAACAGTCTTAAAATTTTGCAATTGTTTTCGAGGCTTCAAAACTACAGAAATACCGTAGCATGTGAAGCAGCATTCTCCAAAGAAGTTACCTCCAGGTATATGAAACAAGCCCAGCGCAACTGAGCCCTCTGATAATTCAGCAGTGGGAAGCTTTATGCTGACATAGAGACTTACAGCTCGTTCTCAGGCAGCCTGCAATTTCTCCGCTTGACTTCTTGCTGTCCTACAGAGTACAAAGGGCCAGGGAAGCAGCTAGGATTTGGAGAACACAACTACCAGTGCCTCTGGACTATGTTTTGTTGACAGCTTTGGCCTTCTTCAGCTCAATCCCCCTTCTGCCAAGGACAGCCTTCATTTGAAAGTCCCTTTATTGTTTTCAAAACTCACAAAGAGCCAAGGGGCTGCAAATTGGGAATCCCTGTTCTGGATCCACTACATTCTCCACTTCTTCCAGATGACATAATTTGCCAGCTCATTCCAGTCTAATTTAAGGATGGCTTGGCATAGGAAAAGACCACTTGTTATAACATGGAATATACTGCCAAAATACATAAAATTGCAAATAATTACGCACTGTACTTTGACAATACAGATTTAAAGCTGAGCACCTAAATTTGGTAGTGCTGAAGCTAAAGTTGAAATATCTGCTACGTTACTCTCTTTGCCATATACTCATTCACTTTGCTTCCAGTTCTTCTTTTGAAAACTTGGCTTTGCATTCTTAGCAGTATTTATAATAACTTCCTTAGTTAACTTTTTTTTTTTTTTAATCATACTCATGAAACCATCTCCCAGAGAGTGAATATACTTTTTGCTCTTTCCAGCTGGAGAATCTCAAGGGCAAATATTACAGTTTTTTTTGTTTGGGCAATCCTCTGGGACCTTTCCCATTTGTGGATGTAGATGCCACCGTAAAGGAAAAATGCCATGAGGATGTTATCAAAAATCATAACACAACATATAGAGAAATTTGTATTAACTGTAATGAAGGGCCACAGCACAAAATTCACAGAAATACGACCTTCATTGTACTATTTTATAGAGACACAGTGTATGAGGCTCTGTAGTCAGCAACAGTTATGCCATTAGAAAATTCATTGCCATACTAATGACCCCACCAGCAGTGACAACTAACGAGTAAATGAGCACTTCATGCGTAGGTTGTCCAAGGGAAGTTAACATTCAGTGCTGTGATGCACATTTCTGAGATGGCTAGCATGTACATTCTGGTGATGAGACATTACTTCAGATGGTTCTGAGAAAGAGACATAAATATCATATTTACTTTTCTGCTTGATGTAATTTATTCTCATATTTCTCATGTAGCAGAATCCTTTGCTTGATTTGTTTTTCCCAGAAGAGTGAACACATCTCATCCACCAGACCAACAGCTTGCCACACATCTCCCTCTCGTAACTGTGACTGTTAAAAAAGCTTGCCTTTTTAACTTGTATATGATTTTTCATTATCTGACAAGGAGGTGTTACTAACCTTATACTTTATTTAAAAATGCACAAAGGAATGGTAATGATGGAATGTAGAGATAAAGTAACAACATAAAAATCCATAGGGTCACATTTCCAAACCAGAGACATTGAGCAAGCTGGCATACTTCTGGGTGGGAAAAAATACATTATACCAGTACATACGTATTGCCATATGAAGAATAATTATTAGGTATACATTTACTATTTTCTTTGTGTAATTATCTGATTATCGGGAGGAGATGAACTTTTTTTGCATATGAAAAAGGCACACGCTCATTTTGTGAGCTCCTCATTTGCCAGAAACATTTTGCTTTACAGGTGAAAAAAGGAACAAGGAGTGGTCACAATGTTAATGTGTGGCTTTTCTTTCTGCTTTGGTTTTATTTTTAAGGGCAAGTTTTAAATGATAGAGCTCTATTTAAACAATGGAGCTATGTGGAAAGAAGCTGGTTAGTCAAGGTACTGATGACAAAATTTGTTCATTGTCTTTCTTTTAAAAAACCCAAACAAGTCTGTGCTTTGAAGCCAATAAGGACCATGTTATTCTTCCTCTTGAAGCCACTGGCAAAAAAGCATTAAGTTCAATTGGACTAGACTGGTCCTATTATCAGGTTTCTTTGAATGAATAACTGTTCCTGGTTTGTAATATGACCTATAATCTACGAGAGAGAGCCAGTCTCTCTTTCTAGGATCACACAGAATCACATAGAATGTTCGAGGTTGGAAGGGACCTGGAGCTCATCTAGTCCAACCCCCCTGCCACAGCAGGAATACCTAGATCAGGTCACACACGATTGCATCCAGGCAGATTTTGAATGTCTCCAGAGAAGGAGACTCCACCACCTCTCTGGGCAGCCTGTGCCAGTGCTCTGCCACCCTCAAAGTAAAAAAGGTTTTCCTCATGTTCAGATGGACCTTCCTCTGTTCCAGTTTTTGCCCATTGCCCCTTGTCCTGTCACTGGGCACCAGTGAAAAGAGTCTGGCCCCATCCTCTTGACACCCACCGTTTAGATATTTATAAGCATTGATGAGATCCCCTCTCATTCTTCTCTTCTCCAGGCTAAACAGACCCAGGCGTCTCAGCCTCTCCTCATAAGAGAGATGCTCCAATCCCCTCATCATCTTCATATCCCTCCACTGGACTCTCCAGTAGTTCCTTGTCTCTCTTGAACTGGGGAGCCCAGAACTGGACACAATATTCCAGATGTGGCCTCACCAGGGCAGAGTAGAGGGGGAGGAACACCTCTCTCAACCTGCTGGCCACACTCTTCTTAATGCACCCCAGGATACCATTGGCCTTCTTGGACACAAGGGAACATTGCTGGCTCATGGTTAACTTACTGTCTACCAGGACTCCTAAGTCTTTTCCCACAGAGCTGCTTTTAAGCAGGTCAGCCCCTAAGGATACTTCAGAGTAAATGAAATGTTTTAAGAAAAAAGGCAGTAACACTATAGTGCTTGTTATAAGTTATTCCTCCTTCTCTGAAAAGGCTGTATTTTTTCAGCCAGTCACGCACCCAGCACAGTGTGCAATACGTACAGGAATCCAAAATGATTCCCCATCCAGAAGGGGAAGAATGAGTCTAGGTCCCAGTACATGATACCCTCTTCTGCAGAAAGTGCTATGTGAGGTGTTGCAAAATGCAGACAGGACATGTTTACAGGTCCACTCTCATATTTTTCCAGTAGATCTCTTCGACAGCACATGTTCAAAAGGGGATCCTATATTGATCAAGAAATTACTTGAGCATCTCTACTCTGAGGAACTGGGATTTCTGCATAGCAGAAGCCACATGCAATATAAATGAGCAGAAAAGAAGTGCACAAGGAATCATGTTGGGATTTATAAACTCTGTCATCTGTACACCATAATTGCATTTAATCACCTTATAAATTAAAAATAGTGTTGTTAAAGTAGCACTGTATTGCATAAAAGAAAATGTCAAGAACAAAGATATTTTCGGTTATTTTAAAATTACACAGAGTAATTTCACAGCTTTTTTTTTTAATGTATTTCAAAGAATTAAATTTTATTTAAGCCAGATTTTACATTTTATAAGGTTAAGGAAGAGAAACATATCACAGAATCCTGCTTGAAAATTAAATTCTTACAGTTAGCCTAATTAGCAGGAGCATTGCAAACTATCACACACTCAGGCTGCAATTAACTTTCCCCATGCATTTCCTGGCCCATGCTGTTGGCACTATTTCTAAGCAGAAGCCCAGCTAATAAAAGTCAGGGGTTTTGTCAGAGCTGAGACAACATATTCCTAATTACTGACAACAAGTTTAGAAATACCTGTCAGCTGATTTTTCCTATGATGTCCTCCAGAGTCATTGATGGCAAACAATCTGTCAAACTCCTATGACGTCCTGAAAGCAGGATGAGGCATCGTGATAAAGGCTCTCTTTTCTGGCTGATCAAAATTGTAGCTGTATATTTCACAGTATTCAGCCCTGCATTTATGTTGCAAGTAAATCGCACCCACTGGGAAGACTTGTTTCCTCTCAGCAAACATAACCCTCATTATGATTTTGTATTTGACCTGAGCTTTAAAATGCCAAATTGACTGCTATTGCTAGGATATATAGCCTGAGCTGAACTGAGAGTATCCTGAAACAAACACTGTGTGGCCTTAGGTGTCAGGTGCACTGAGTGAGCAGCCTAACTTTCTCCCTACAAGCATGTGCCCAAAAGTTTTAAGTTGAATGTTCCCAGGTAAAACAAGCCCTGCCTTGCATACCACTGCAGGACATGAGGAGGTCCCTCTAGAATTAAGAGCAGCCATTTCTTGTTGCAAGGGCAATACATGTATTTATTTTTCATTTTCAAGGTGGTTTGTGACATTTAGCAGAAAGATAAGCCTAGGGATCATGCTCTAGCACCTACATAGACACCTGTAGATGGGAAATATGGGCAGATACGATCTATCACTTTTTCATCTCTTCAACTCTGCCGTCTTCTAAAAGAGACCGGAGCACTGACTGATCTGACAAAAGAGCAGTTCAGTCAGAGTGAAGGGCATTATCCCCTGGGTGGGCTGTGAAGCACAAAGCACAGGATCACAGATTGTGATATTCATACCAGTGCAGGTCTCTAAGCTGCTTCTCATCCCGTTTTTCCTTCCAAATTATCCATCACATGAGGACATCTACCCCAATAACTGTCCAGCCACTGGTGCAATCTCCTTGTATACCTTGTAAGAAGTTGACTATTTGCTTCAGCAGCAGCCTCTGCAAACAACCACAAAAGGAGTCAGGGAGAGGCAAGACAAAGATCTGGATTAATGTGAGACCTGGTCTGAACTCTAGAAAATCTAGAACTACAGTGTTGGTTGTCTGCACTGCCTTCAGGCCTAGTGCAAAATTGTTGCTAAAAACCCCCACATCAAACAATTTGTCTGATAGTTACATTCAGTCTCCTGTTAAACTACACAACGCTGCTGAAGAAATCTCAGAGAGATATCAACTCTGTTTAGTTCAGTGGAGGATAAGGCAGAGTTAAGTAAATTACCAGCATTCAACAAATCATACAAAGTAATAATTAAAAACCCAGAAGTGTAAAAACTGGGATAGTAGAGGATTTTGTGTCCTAGACTGTTCTTGGAGCTGTCACATTAGTTGCTTATGACGATGGAATATCTAAGATCTTTCCATAATTTCTATCTTATTGCTACTATTATTTTTTCTTTTAAGCATTACTGTGTATGTAGCATGTATACCGTATAACAAGTTAGCCTTGAGGAGCCTTCAGGAGCTTCATAGCTAAAAAGGCAGGCTGATAATGTGTGATCTGGGAAGTTCCTGATACAAATCTATGGTATTTATTTCTTTCTCAAAGCACAATTATCCCTAAATCTATTCTCTTAGGGGCCTGAACAGTGAACACCGTGAAGCCACATGACATGGATGACAAAAACATCCCTCTGCTAAACACAAGGGATATCACTAGTGGCTGGAGTTGAGAGGCTCTTTTCCTTTTCAAATTAATGTATTTACCTAAGCCAGTGATAACTGAATTTGTAACTTCTTTCAAGTAGAAATTAAATCGTTGCTAGAGGGAACTTAAAAAAACCAATGCCACTTAAACTACATTAACTGAGTACACAGAAAGGAAAAAGGGTGTTTGACCTCCTCTGCTGCATTTTGCTGAGCCACAGAAGTAGCAGGTTTGTCCATCCAGGAGCTTTAAATATGAATGAGTAGCAACTTGTCCCTCTGTGCAGAGGTAGGCTGGAGACCTATGGCACCCCTTGCAATTTTTCAAACTAAGTATTCAGCTCTTTATCACAAGGTCAGTAATTTCTAATCGCTTCTAATCACCGTGGATGAAGTGGTTACACAGCCGTCATCAGCCTATGTCCCCTGGAGGAGAACATTAAGCCCAGCTCCCTCCCGACTCCCAGCTGACAGCAGTACCATAGCTGCCATCTGGCTGCCTTGGATTTCAGCTCTGCTCAGCCAGCATCCCCCAGGCATGCCACTTCCTCAGCCTCCTGTCCATGCTTAGGCTGATACCACCTTACTCTCTGCTCTTTCCAGATTCGGGGACAGCGACCAGTCTCAATGTCTATAACGACCTACACATTCAGTTATCAAAACAGGGCTGATGTAAGTAGTAAAAACCTTAGTGATGACTTCTGATCATGAAAACAGCTTGTAACTCAGTTACTTAGAAAAACTGGCAATCTTAGTTGAGCAGGTATGTGGGCATGTGCAGATGGGCATGTGCCCATGTGAAATTAGTGCTTATTTTCATCCCTGTATATTTTAATGTGACACATTTTGGTATCCACATGCCTCTGAGCTGAGGAGGATACTTGTACTTGGAAGGCACAAGTACTTGTGCCTTCCACTCCTTGTCATATTTCTTAGTCTCAGATTTTGAAATTTACCTGAGTTTGCAGGTAGGTCCCCATCAGCTTCCCTTCTTCAGACACTTCTCCTGGAGAACATAGCAGAAATAGCTGGCCTGAGGGAGGGCTAATGAGAGAGAGAAGCCTCTTGCCAGATGCAAATCTAACCTAGGCCAGCTCCCTGCACATGAAAGTTACAACATCCATACAGATGGACTCCATGGAGTGGGGTTTGCCCTTCTCTCAGTGCTCGTTCAGCACTGACACTCTGACACTAGTTGTCCGTGTGCCCTAAGCATCATCTAGGAACAACAGGACTGAGCAAGGCAAAGGAGCAACAATTTAGTCTTGGATGTGATGTGACAATGTGGTGACAAAATACTGCTGAATCACCCCCATAAACTTTTCTTTGTCCCATCTCTAAGGATGGGCTAAGTTTTCACGTGGGGAACATAGAAATAGTGCTTTCTCTGGTGAGCAAGTTTGCTCTACCTGGCACAATGGCATGTTCCTGACTGGAGATCAGGTTGAGTGGGTTCCTGTGGACCAGTAAAGAGGAAAAGGATTTTTAGGCTTTCTCAATTACTGGCATTTAACCTCTTGGACATCCCAGAGGTAAACAGCTCTGTCTTGCCTTCTGCTGCAAAAGCAAGTCCAGATGCATTCTTCCTCCCTCTTATTCTCTGTAGATGCATTTATAATGACTTTTGTTTGCACAGTAATCTACACAAGGCAAAGAGATTTACTTTTTATCTAAAAGTTGACACACTTATTGAGTCTAAGGCTGGGGTCTTTTGGCATCTTTCTTCATGCTTAACATCACTAAAATATTCAGGATCAGACTGTGAGATCTAACCAAGCACAGTAAAAGGGAGATTCATTGAATTCATGGGAGACCTGTGGAAGGATCTGGCACATAGTACACATTATTTTGTTCTTTAGCCATACTGCACAAAAAATTATCTCCTGGGCAGTCTGGTATTTCTTACTTATTTAGGAAAAGTTCTGTACCTCAGTATATATAAATGTTGTAGTAAACAATCGGCTGGAATTCAAGTATATGTGTCATCTAAAAGAAAATTTCTGCATAAATTCATGAAATCTTTCAATTTGCTGAGCTTTCCACTGATCAAAAACATACTCTGTTTGCTGGCCCTAGAGGCAAAAGTTTTACCTACGGGTGTCTTGTACTACAAGTCACCAGTGTGCTAACTCCAAGCAGAAATACTTCTACTCTACAAAGACAGAAGCACTGCAGAGCTTCGGTTAAAATGAAGCAACTTGCAGTTAAGGGACAAGGATGCAATTATCTAGGAATAACTACTAGCACATCAGGAAGTAACTAAAAAAGTATAATATTCAAATGGATACCAAGACTCGCTTTGGGAAGCATGACTGCCTTCCCGCTTACGAAAGACCAGACTGAGCAGCAAAGATTTCTCCAGCAATTTCTTACCCCTTGGAGGCCTCCCTTCTGCACACTGCAGTCATCAGAAGGCGAAGGCAGCCTGTGCAGACAAGCCTGTGCCTGCACTGAACCAAGAGGGTTTGGTTGCAATAGCATGACTCTCTATTTCAGCTTGTTAAGTTGAAACCACTGGGATGCAGTTCACCATTTCTCCTTGCTGCAAACATGAATGGCATAGTCTGAAATCCCCAGTCCCTAAAGCCTTCTTCAAAATAAATTTCTTCAAGACATTTATAAATCTTTCTTTCTTTCTTTCTAGTTATTTGATAAATGCAGACTTCTGTATGTCTCTGTTAGTCCCTTTAGTGACTGAGTAATCATAACACATAGAGGGATTAGAACTTCTCTTGATTTGAGATAGCTGTGAGAAGCCAATCAGTATCTTGGCAGAAGCCTCTGCCCAAACCAAAGATAATGTCACTAGCTGAAAAGCAAAGACTGTGCCGGTGGAGATGATTGCTATGCAAAAAGTTGTGCCTTCCTCAGATACTCAGAAGGATTAGAAAATCCAGAAAGGAAATAAGAAGGACCAGACATGAATGACACAGAACTGCTGTAAACAAGTCCTACAGCACAGCTAAGAAAGGGGATTTGAGGTGTGTATAGGCAGGAATAACACTTAAAGCCAAGAGCAAAGAAACTGCTTCCTTCTGTTGGATTCTTGCCACCTCTAGGAAATAGAGCTGCATCCACAGTTTGCAAGGGAACAGGACTATACCAAATCAGCAAGCGACTCCATCAGTGCTTTCCTCTCATAAATCAGCCTACCCTGGAGCCCTTGGTTTCTAAGCAGTTGGGTCAAAAAGGGGCAACTGTCCTTCATTTCTTGCTCTGTCTTCCCTGTAATGCTCCTCTAACTCTGCTTCTGTTTAATTTATTATCACAGTCCTACAAATTAATTTGGACAGACATATCTCTACTTGTAAGAAATAGGCTTCAGAACTGAGAACAGATATGAAAAACATATCAGGAAGAGACTGAGACTTTTCTGATTTTGTTTTTCTAAAGTGGAATAGACCATTTATGGCATTATATAATTATAAATGGCATTATATAATTATAAATAATTTTCTCACATAAAAAGAATTAAATATATCTCCTACTAGGCTAAATAATATGTTTCCTTAGCGATTTTCTGAGCAGCCAAGAAAAAAGACATTTCCAAATTCACAGAGTAATCCAGGTATTACCTGATATCCACCTATGTGAAGTTGAATATGAACAATGTAGCTTTCCTTTCAGTTGTACTAAATAGAACATGTGTGACCAAATAAAATGTTCCAAGGGAAAGCTGCAGAAAACCAGCTCTATGTTTGCCATCAAATTAAAAAAAAACCAGATTTGGACTATAGACAGAGATAAGAAAAATGCTTCGACCCGCTCTGACACCAGTCCTGTGCTATTTGGGTAGCAACAAAATTATAGCATGACAGGTTTGTCATGAATGGAAATGAGTCAGTTGTGAAATAACATCAAATCATAGAATGATTTGGGTTGGAAGGGACTTGAATGATCATCTAGTTCCAACCCCCTGCCATGGGCATGGACACCTCCCACTAGAAAGTGCATTTTCAGGTGCATGGATAAAAGGTAAGTGTTTGCAGGTCTGGGGAACCGATGACTTCCATAACAGTGAGTGCCACACATGAAGCAGAGACACGGAGCCAGACTGAGTGGATCTTCTGCAGATGTTTAAGTGAAAGCGTCTAAGAAGCTGTTGCTAAACTCCAGCTTCTGATATAAGGTCCAGACACATTTGCATCCTTGATATTCAGAGAACATGGTCCACAGCCCACTCCCCCAGCTGGCTCACTGTGATTTGTGTTCCTAGAGCAAGCAAACATCCACACAGGGCATCATGGTAGCCCAAAGGAATACATATTATTTTGTGTGGTTATGTCAGTTAAAAGTATTGAATGCAGTGGCTATGTTGCACCTAGGCAATTTTCATACAACATGAAGCTGAGAGTATGCATTGTATGCCTCGGGATGTAACATGTGAGTACACATAGACAGCTGTTTATTGTTTGAATGTGTAGATTTACCAAAGGAGAACATTTTATGACTATAGAAAGGCCCCAGATACCAAGCATGGGCTTTTCTAAACAAATAAAACAATATTGCCACATTGAGCTGCTTGAAGGAGAGACTGGCCTTCTCCAAGCAGCAATCATTGCAGAGGTCCTCAGCATCACAGTGCATCTCGGTGCAGTGGCCCATTATCTGGGCCATAACCTGAGAATGGCTGAATCAATGTGACTGACAGCTAAAACTTGAGCTGGGGAGTTAATTCTTTTTCATATGAAGGAGAACAAAGGTGTCGAATTTTCATGAGAAACTGTAATGACATTTCTAAAAGGCATTTCCTATCCCTTGGACATTTATTAAGGCACATAGTAATGCTTATTTGTATTCAAATCGATTGAATTGGATATATGCGAGGTGAAAGCCTGTGACTGACAGTTTCTCCTTGAAGGACACTTCACGGAAGGAACCTTGACTTTATCAGTTCACTCCCCCCTCCTTCTCCTCATCCTAAATAGCCCAAGTGTGCCACCCTGCAAGGCATATTATAAATTCTGGCTTTGATTCACTGACAGTCTCAGCAGCTCAAGGCAGTTGCAAACCCAGTTTACCTGTCCAGTTAAAGTGGTTTTATGGCTGCTGCATATCTCTGAAGATTTGCAAGCCGGCAAAGTGTACCACTAAATCAAGCTTTGTCAGTTTTACCAGGCTTTTTGAGAGAGTAACAAGAAGGATGCTATTACTTTACTTCTTAACCTTTGGTGTTTTCAAGAGCCTTTTGTCATTCTGAAGTTGTGCCCAAACGGTTGAGGTTTAATGCAGGATTTATTACTCATCTTTATTGTTTGGTTTCTGTTTTGCAGTTTATTAAAATCCATAGAGTTTGAAACAGCCACCTGGGTATAAATCAAGCTATATAAATAAACCACTTTCTACCATAGGAACATAATATTTAGGGTTTATCCATAAGGGAAAATGTTCTGTTATATATAAGTGGGAACGGCAACTGGAAATGCAGTGGCTAATGTACCTCCAGTGCTTGAATGGACGCTCCCATTCTGTGCTGAGTGCTTCCCTTGTATCAGTTTAGTTTGATTTGGAAGCAGAGTAAGATAAACCATAAAAAAATGCTCAGGAGATACCAAGAATTTTTCCAGGCTGACCTCGAGCTAGTGGGAGTCAGGGACGTGGAAGAGCTGTTCTGCAGCAGCCTTGCCAAGTTGTTTCCCCCAGATCCACTGATTGTACATGGTCCATTTCCCAAATACCCGCTTGTCCCTATGTGGTAGCACTGTGTGATCCTTTCTTGTGAAGCTGATTTTCTTCTCCTGACGTTTGAACACACAGGCACAGCCTGTGTCTTCTTAAACATTCACAGTCACCAAAAGCAGGAAGCTGAAAGCAAGGACAATAACACCAGCAAGAAATACATCTGAAACTTCAAGGAGAAATAGACTGTCAGCTTCAATCTTTAAAGAATTAATTCTGTAAGCTGTAATAATGCTAATACAGCTTAGACTGGGACTTTTTGTTATGTGTCTAGAGTACAAGCTTGATCTTGACCCAACCTGAGTAACATGTGAGTGACATTCTTGGCCTTGTGTGATGTTTCCTAAAAATCCCATCAAAATAGTGGACATGGTTTGGAAATGGAAGCTTCTTTATTTAGTTTAAACATGATTGCTTTTGAATTGTGTCCCTGAGTCTTCACTGGGATTTGCTATCTGCATGCTACAGAAGCCAGAACTACCTCTTGAAGAGGGACAAACTCTGCTCCTTTGGGAGCAATAAGTTCAGTCATTGTAGAGATATGAAAAGAGACAGTTGGGCTGGAATTTAATTTATTCCACGCAGGAATGCCATAATATCATTTGTGGTATCCCCTGCATCAACTGAACTGGGCTGTACACAAAAGCAGGTTACAGCTGTCAATGTTCTCTGCTACCAAACTGTGATATCTCTGTTATTTTCAAATGGTATACAGACCAGTTATCTCTGGCTGTAGGGGAAAGATACCTTGAACGGCCATTCAGAAAAACTTACATGACTAGCAGTGCCTGCTACAGCTCTATTTTGAAGGGCACTTTTGCACTTGCTAAAGGAATGACAAGGAAACATGGAAACTCCAGCTACTAGCTGAAGCTCATTTCCACTTTTTAAAGCCAGAAATCTGGATTTAGATGCCAGTCCTCCAGAAGCTGCTAACAGCAAAACAAAGCAGTTGGGGAATTACTGCCCTTGTATTTTGGGTGAGGAGTTGTAACTGACTTTGGCCTTTTACTTGAAAAAGCTCACAATTATGCTAAAATTTTCCTCTTTCTAGTGCTGCTGACTCTCCTCCCATGCCTCCTGATACAGCTGAACCATATGGCCTGTAGTAATGAAAGGCATCTTTTTACTCTGTCAATACCATTGTTTATTTTATCTCTGCAGCTCACACTAGGTTCTTGAATGAAATGAAAAAGCAGTCCTGCTGTTATCAGTACAGGGCAGAACCGGGTGGGAAACTGGTGATATTGCTCTGTCTAGTGCTGCGTCTTCATGCAGATGAAGTGTAATGCTGGGAGGTGCTGGGTGCCTTCAGTATCCCTTCAACTCATCCAAACAGAAAAGCATTCCCCGTTTCCCTGGAGGTGTTCAGCACCTCAAATTACTCTGCTGTGGCTGGGCAATGCGGCTCCTGCAAGTGACCTCTCCCTCTGCACTGTCAGTCAGACTGACTCAGGTTTTTTTAGGCAGAAGCTTTCCTGGAGTCACTGGAGGTTTCCACCAGCTCAACCCAGGAGCTGCCACACACTGCACAAGTTTGCACCTCACCCATTGGCTTCTCATAGCCTAAGTTCAAGCATTTAAGGCTTCCGCAGTCTTGGAACATAAAGAGGAAGGGCAATACCACAGGGTCTTCACCAGCTTCTGCCCTGGGCAGATAAGAATGGTACTCTTGTAAGCTGGCCAAAGGCACTGCCATGACTCAGTTCCAAGCTGTGCAGATAAAATAAGCTACAATGTTGTTAGAAAAATAAAGAGCAGTGGTGTCAGAAAAACAAAGAGCTTTGTACAAGCTCCAGAAGCACCAAAAGAGAATAATAGTCTAATATCATTATTACTTTTGTTATTATTATTGTTTTGTACTGGGCCTGGACTCCACAGCCTCCCTCTAGGACTGGAGTTGCTATGCTGGGCACTGGAAATATGTGAAATGAAGAGAGAGCCTGTGTTTTTAAAGGACTCTCAGTCTAAGCAATAGAGTGGGAAGAAGGGAAAGGAAGGGAGGTAGAAGTACCATTGAAGTGCTGATGCTGAAAGGATGAATTTCAGGACTCACCTGTGAACCAGTAAAGACATTCTTAGGCACACAGGGGACGAGTTAGGGCACAGCATCATCCTCACATCATAAGGAATTCTTTCCTAACTCATTTTTTCTTCCTCAGAAGCCAAATACAGAGTGTGGGATTTCTGTTCAAAGATGCAAAGGGGACTGAAGCTCCCAGATTATGCTAACTTTGCACAGGAGTCAAACTCCTTGCTGCTTTTATCCAAACAGGGCTGCATAATCACTCCCTGCTTCACAACTCCACTTTTGCTGTCTTCACAGCATATCACCCCTTTTTCTGTCTGAACATTGCCTCTCTTGGAGAGACAGAATCCATTTGGGGGGAGAGGAGACAAATATTTAAAAAAAACCCAAAACTAACAACCAAAGAAACTGCAGTCTTTTGATTTTTACCAGACACTAACAGCATTTGCAGAAGTCCCTGAGGAAATGGCCGAGTGGGCTTGAATCAGATGGAGCAGTCCAAGGAGAATGGACTTCATCACCTGGTCTTGCCATTCATGGCAAGGAAAGGACATACCACATGGTCCAGGGGAAGACAAGGTTTGTACGGCTGCCATTGCCTTAAAGGCTGTGCTTTAAGAGAGCACCATAAAGGGACCTTCACAGTCCTGTAGAGTGAACCACATCTCAGGCTGCCTCATATTGGTGCCTCTCAGTGCTTAACTTCCTCCAGCCGTTGCTATGGAAAGTTTTTTTAGCATTTAGACTGTGTCGACTGTACGGAGATTACAGGGAAAAAAGAAAAAGACCCAATGAAAGATTACTCCCCGAACTATGACCAAAATTTATCTTTCCTCCTAAAATCAGTATTTCACAGTCTTGTCAGAAACCAGTACTCAGAACACTTTCAATCCTCTCACAAAAACAGCCCAAGATTACTCTTGAGCCACCCCAAAAAAGAAAGACACGATATCATCTTGATCATAGTTGATAAAAGCCTCTGTCAAGGTGGCAGGAACAAAGAAGCAAGTCTGGAGATTGCTACAGAGGGCCCAAGATCCAAGAAGATAAGGATATATGCTTTTGTTGCTACCAGGTGTCATGGGACAGTCGGATGGAAGCAGATGTGTTCTACTTGTGCCTGTGGTTTTTGAAGGAGAGAGGGAATTCAGTTTAGAGCAACTGCAAAATCCCACCTAATACCAGTGCTGCTCTTCCCCTACCCTTCTTTGCTGGTAACCTGTAAGTTGGTGGTAGCACAAACACCAGAGCCTGGCAGACCACATCTTAGGTCACGAAACCTGACTTCTGCAAGAACAATGTTTCACACAACCTCCTTCTTTAGTGTGGCCCCAGTAAACTGTCACAACAGGGTTAGCATTGTGCTGCTGCTGAAACGTGAGATGCAATATTCTTCCGTCCCCTGTGTAAATTCAGTTTGCTTTGGGATGTCTATCAATCATGGCTCAACCGTTAGTGTTCATTTGTGTCATATAACCATTAATTCTTTGAGAGGTATCTATGCATAGCTAAGAGTGTTTTGTTTATTTTTTTCTTGGAGATTGAAAATGGTGTTTTTTACTATTGTGTTTAACCTTTTCTTTCTCTAATCCACCTTCAGGTATCTCCATGCCTGTACCTGTCTTTGGACTACAAGACAACTCCAAAGTGTTTAAGAAAGGCAGCTGCTTACTTGCGGATGACAGTTTTGTCCTAGTAGGCTCTTTTGTGGCATTCTTCATCCCTCTAACCATCATGGTGGTCACCTACTTTTTAACTATCAAGTCGCTGCAGAAGGAAGCTATGCTATGTGTGAATGACATTGGCCCAAAGACCAAGTTTGCTTCATTTAGCTTCCTCCCTCAGAGCTCCCTGTCCTCAGAGAAACTCTTTCAGCGCTCTCTGAACAGAGACATGGGGACTTCTGGGAGGAGAACCATGCAATCCATCAGCAATGAGCAGAAGGCTTCCAAGGTTCTTGGCATTGTCTTCTTTCTGTTTGTTGTGATGTGGTGCCCATTTTTCATCACCAATGTGATGGCCGTAATTTGCAAGGAGTCATGCAATCAAGAAGTCATTGGAGGACTACTTAATATATTTGTTTGGATTGGCTACCTTTCTTCGGCTGTCAACCCACTTGTATATACGTTGTTCAATAAAACCTACCGCTCAGCTTTCTCTCGTTACATTCAGTGTCGCTACAAGGAGGAGAAGAAACCTTTCCAGCTGATTTTAGTGAACACTATCCCAGCACTTGCATATAATTCCAGCCAGCTCCAGCTAGCACAAATGAAGAGTTTGAAAAGAGAGGCAAAAATGATGGCTAAGGATTATTCGATGGTCACGATAGGAATACATCATTTGGATGGTACCTCCAAGGGAAGTATCAGCCCAGCGAACGAAAAGGTTAGCGGTGTGTGATGGTTGGCAGCTACCATGACAACCACCGTGCATACGCTGAAAATTTCACCTGGCTGTGAGAAGCTCTGACAGCTTAGGAAAATCAACCCTGTTCAAGAGATCCATCCTCCAGTAACATTACATATGCCTCATATTATCCTGTGGATCAGGAGTAGGGTTGAAATGGTATCAAATGTGCAATTTTTTTTCATACAGTACTTTGGCTGTTTTAAGCACAGTCTTTATTAAACTTATTTTTTTAATATTCTAAAGGATATATTTCTTAAGGGAAAAAATGCAATTTCTGGTATTATAACATGGGCTGTGAAGAAACCTACACATTTCTTTTCTCTTTGCAAATGAAAGCTAAGCTGTCCTTTGATGTCCTCACAGACTAGGCTCCAGCTAGTTTGTCTTGCTACAATGGAATTTTGTTTTCATTAACTGAATGAGCACTTTACAGAATTTTAAATAAAATGATGGTTAATTTAATAATATATATTTAAAATACATTTTAAAGTATTAAAGAAAAATCTATTAAAAACTGTATAGATTAATTATATGGACATTTTGGTAACAGTGTTTTTACGGCTATTTTTTTCTTCTGACCATTCTGAAATGTTACTGGGCTTTTCTGTCATTCGTTCTATAGTTCAAATTAGCAATCTTCAAAGGTAAATTATACTTGAATGATCCTCTGTTTCTACCACCATTCTTAATCTTTATTTCATGTCTTGTACTTTAGTTCCATTCAAAAAGCTTCATCTGTGCGGCTTAAAACTTGAAAGTAATTTTTTCAAAAGTAATTATTGGGCTTGATTCCCTGCTCCTTCCCACTGGTGTTGACAGGGAAGTGAAGTGAGAGAAGGGTGGAAAATCAGGCACAACATTGCTAAATAAATTCAGGAACGATTACACATCCATGCCTCTGTTTTATTCCAACAGAGTCTGATTTAAGTAATGTCAGTGGAAGTTTTGCATGAGTAAATCCTTCAGTAGAAGGTTGCAGCAGATTCTCTCTCACCATTTCTCTTTGGTTAAAAAGGCCGTTATGAAGATGTCCTTGTGGTTTTGTTTTAGTGTTTGAAGAGATAGAAATTAGAAAACTCATACTTGCTCAAAATTATTTTCCCTGGTTTCACTGTTTTGCTGTTATGGTAGATTGCTCAGGAACGGTAGGTAGCTTGCACTATTAGGACTCAGCCTTAATGAAATATGTATGGGCAAATGGGGCCCACTTGAAAAATAACAAGACTTATAAGTGGCACTGTATTTTACCCGCATAGCTCCAAGGGCAGAATACATTACATAAAGAACATCAAATACATTGCTTGACAGAAACGCCTAGTCATGAAACGGTTTCCTTTCGGACATCACAGACAATTCCACTGGAGCCAGTGGGACTCTGCTGGAGAGCAGAAATATAAAAGTTGCATCCAGCTGCGAAACCTAAATCCAAGCATTTGATTCATTCCATGAATTTTGCAGCCATAATCATCAGAAGCAGGATGTATTCCAGTTTCAGGTCCTGTCCACTCTGAAAAAAACACTGTCTACCCAGAAGCCAAACTCCAATGCCTTCATCAGTCCTTCCCTTGAAGTTGTTCAGTTTTCACAGATCAATTACATTTCCACTAAGGCAAAAAATGAGAAAGAGAGAAACCAAATCTGATTCTAGCCTGCCAGCTGGGGGTCTTTGGAAAAGGAAGACTTTTAGCTTAAAAAAGTGATCTGTGGTAGAAGAGGACTTAAATCTTTGTTGGATATTTGGCTGACTTCCAAGAAACTGCTTTTATTGTTCTCTTGCCAGTACGACAACTAAATCTACGGGGTTTATGAGCCATTTCCTCCACTGTGGGAAAATCAGAGCCCCCATGCACAGCTCACACAGTAGCTCTGCATGCACACGGTGACATTGACTCACTCCACAGCCCTCAGCCTCCACGCCTGGGTCAAAGTGTCGTGCTGTAGCCCTGTTGCAGCGATGCCATGCATGTCATCAATTGGCTCATGGCAATTAATGGTTTTCCCCCCAAAATTCCAAATTTAGGATCACCTTATAAATCAGGTGATATAAATGCTGTGTTCACCAAGGTGGTTTATATGCTTTCTTTGGCTCTGGGTACACTTGCTCACCAAAAAACAAACTGAACAGCTTCAGCAGAAGGAAAAATGAACTCACTGCACCTGCTTCCCTATGCACGCCCTGCTCCCACACAATGCTGTGTCAGGGGTCCCACACCGGCACAGAAGAGATTTCTGGGAGAATCTGCTAAACACAGCTGAGCATGAGGACATCTATAGTAGCAGTGGGAGCAGTGACTTTCCACTGTTTCCTGATAAGTTTGATACAGATCTTAAATCAGGGGGTTTGGGCTAGGGGCAACAGCCAGCTCATACCACACAGGCCAGCCAGGCAATAGATGGAGCACTGATGGGGCATAACTGGTCAGGGGAATCCCACCAAACAGGGTATTCACGTACCTCCTGGTGTCCACATGTCTCCACTCCACAAGTGGAGTCACGGTTTTGAGGATTCACCTTTGGGAACGGGCACCTCAGGGAAGAAGTATATGATGAATATTGACACAGGATCGAAGGTCTCTAACCCTGCACATGAGGGGAAAGGACACATAGATGCTTCCACCAGCAGAGGGAATTGCCATGTTTTACGCAATTTGTGCCCATCTTGATGCAAGCATCTCTGGCCTTGGAAGAGAAAGAAGTAGATGGGGTCAACAGCTCAGATCCTATTGCCTGTTTGTGCCAGGAAGCAGAGCCTTCCTGAATACTGTATGATGTATATGGCACCCTGCACTTCTCCGAAGCTCAGTTCCTCCCAAAACTCCTGAGGGTCCGGTCGCTGGCCTGCACAGGCTCCTTGACCAGCTTGTGCTTGATAAACTGTTACTGAGCATTTAATGTTCACATTTATGCACTCTGCTGAGCGTCTGCACTTTGCCCACGTGGCAGAGCAAATCAGCCCCCCTGTTTCTCTTTCATTTCACCTTCTGTTCCTCTTCCACAATGTCAAATTGCTCAGGTTGCAAATACTGACGGGGAATGTTTCACTACAAACAGAGAGGATATAAATTACGTGCTTGATGTTTCACCAGAAGATGACTCTGAACAATAATTTTTTTAAAGCTTATTAAAATAAAACCTATGTTTTGGACCTAAGAGACTTGACAGTATTTCTTTAATTGACAGCTGGAGGTAATATAACACTTATTTTTTGCTTAGAAGCAGATGCCTGACATTTCAATAATGCAAGCACTCAGATAGGTGGTTTTATTAAGTATCAGCAGCTTTTGCCTAAGAAGCTTCTCAAAGCCAAGAATGCACAGCAGATAAAGACCAATATCTCCATCTCTCTATGGACATTTTTGACAGCTTAGCGAGGCCTGATTCTGTCACCTTGCACCAAAATGTTAATAGATTTTTTGTGTGGTTTGCCTTAGTGAGGATGACAGAGTCAGCGTCTGAAGTTGTTCTACCCACCATGCCAGATCTGCGGGAGGTCATTCATCAGTAGATAGCAATTAATAGAGTCATTATGCTGCAGACAGATGACAAAGTTCAGCCATTTTAATCCAGAACTTATGGCACTGGGCCTACACTTGGGATGAACACTACAGTTCAGTATGACCAGCTTCAGAGCAACACTCCCATCTGGCAAAAAAATGTGTTTTCATTATGCATCAGACTGGAATGGAAACTTCTGTAATTTTTCAGGCAAAAAAAAGGAAGATATTCACATGGACTTGCTCAGAGGTTAGGGACTTCCCCCACCTTACACAAAAAGCATGCTGAGTCAGTCTGTCATATCTCCATCCAAAAAACCCACCTTGTCTGAAAAAATGTTTCAATCAACAATTTTACAAGTAGATCAATGTTTTATTACTGTTAAGAATGCAACCGAAAAATGTCCAAAGACATGAAGCTCACCATGTATCTCCTAAGCTGGTGTGCATACTTTATACACTTCAGGGTAAAAAATCCTATGTATCTATCCCATCCAGCCAACCATGCACTGTACCTATGTAATTACTGCTGAACAGTGAGATGCATTCTATTTTGAATACCTATATGTTTGCTTATGTAAACACATAGAGAAAAATTTTTGCTGTATTTTGTAAATGCTAATGTAAAATGGTGTTCCAATGCTTTATTGTTTTGTCAGATCCCACTGCTAGTAAAGCAGATTAAAAGATTTAAATGCCATCAGTTGTTTTATACACTGGAGGTTTGTCTTAAGTAGTTCTTTTGGTTTGGTTAAATCTCCCATACATATCCACAGTACAATGTCTGTTGAAGGCTAAAGTAATTTTAAATACCTTGCTGGACAAAGAGAAAGAGTGCGTTGCAGAATTTAACTGTCTCAGTAAACTGATCCAAAACGAGCTATCGCAATCATTTTCTGAGGACAGATGTTCTTCTACTGAAAAGGTATACTGTTTGGATAAGTACATATAGCTTAAAACATTTCAGTCTCAGGAACAACTTACTTGCAATAATAATAAGCCAATTAAATTAATTTCACTAAGAAGTCACACTATAAGATTAAAATTAATAAGCAGCATAAATAAATAGCATTGCACAATTGCACGGACAAAAGTCGCATCTGAGTCACAGAGCCACAGTGCCATCTATTGGTAGTATTACCTTTCACAAAGAGTATTATTAGAAGAAATCAAAATGGATTTTGCTACCTTTTTGTTTTCTCAATCTTAAAATCAAAATAAATTTATTCCTCCAACCGATCTTACAGCATACACACTCTTGTTTACAATTGCAGTGCATATCAAAGTAGAACGGCTGTTAATTAGAAGTTCCCTCAAAACCTTGCTGTAATCTTAAGGTTTCATCAAGCTTTATTCTGTGTAGAGAAAGGCACACAAAGGCATATTTTTCAGAAGTTATCAAGTGAAGGGAAATAGATGTTTTTAGTTACAAATCTGTGAGGCACCATAGGGTGAAATGTGACAGATTCAGATCCCTGAATTGAAAATCCACTCAGTTTTATCTCTGTCTTATTAGACTACTCTATATAGGCTCAAGGGTATCATCATTTCTTATGTTCTTTGGAAAACTCCATGCTAGATTTACCTGTTTTGACATACTTTGCACTGACCACTGAAAGAGAATACATTTAGCTTATCCATCTGGCACTTCGAGCCATGAAAGCAAAGATATTTGGAAAAGGATATTTAGACTTCAAATTTATAATATAATCTTCCGAGGACACTCTTTGAAATATGGCAAAAGGATTTTTGGAAATTTTATATAATGTAGTGAAGTTCTTTGACGTACTTGGAAGCAAAAGCAGTTTATAAAGGCACTTTCTGAGCTGTGTTACAGCAGTCATGAGACCCTGAATGACCCAAAGAAAGACAGATTATCCCAAAGTTCCTCTAACTAAGACAGGAAACTATGAAGGGTCAAACGGAGGTGGAAAACCTCAGGATTTAGAAGCAGAGGTCCAATGCATACTTCATTAGCGTATTTTGAATTGCTGCATATAACTAATGCATAAAGTCACTAATGAAGTTTCCATACGAACAATACTCATCATGGCTAGACTCAGGAAATCTATATCTCCAGTTTCCACATGTAAAGTGTAGAAAATACCTTTTTTTCTCCTTTTTGTCTTGTAGACAGTGAACTCTTCAAGTCAGAAGGTTTGCTTCACTAGCTTTTTCTAAAGGGCTCTGCACTGTGGACCTGGGCACTGTCAGTGATAGTAAGCTTTTTCCTTTTTTTGATGACTTACATTATCAATAGGACAGAATAGCATCTTCCTTCCTTACTGCAAATTTGGAGTTTTTCCTAAGCTCCAAAATGTTTCTGAACTGAAGCCTCTTCTTTTCACAAAGATCTACTATCCTTCTCTCTTTATCTCTGTTACTGCAGGGAATACAATAATTTGGGTTTTTTCTTAGCTATGTATCTCAAATTGCACTCCATCTCATCATGAATGTCACTAATAAAGACAATAAACAGTCTTGTCCCTTGTTTTGATGCCTGAGTAGTGTTACTCTGCCAGCTGGACTCTGTACTGCTGATCAATACCCTCTGAACAATCCAGCCAGCTACTGGGAATCCAGCCAATCTTCCACCCACCTTATTGTCCACTATTCAAGCTCATATTTTGCCATTCTGGCTAAAAGGAGACAAAGAGAAGTTGTTGCAAGGCTCTTGCTAAAGCCAAGGTATACAACATCCAGTGCTCTCACTTTGTCCATGGAGGTGGACTTGTCATCAGAAGGCAATTAGACTGGTCAACCATGCCATGCCCTTGGTAAATCCATGTTGGCCATTCCAAGTCGCCTTCTCATTCTTCGTGTACTTGGAAATGGCTTTCAGAAGGATTGGTGGTAAGGCTGACCAGCCTTTAGTTTCCTTGATCCTCCATGCCCTTCCTGAAGGTGGGTGTCGCATTTATCTTTTCCCAAACATCAATAAGATATTCTGGATCATCCTGACCTTTTAAACATGATAGAAAATGGGCTTGCAATGACATTGGCCAGTGCTCTTAGCACGAATTAGTACATCCCATCTGGTCCTATAGACTTGTGCATACCCAAATGAGTTCAGTGCTCCTAAATATTGTCCTCTGTTTTGGTTAATACTCACCTGACAGGCCAACTTTATCAGTGAAAACTGAGGCAAAAAAAAGCCACTGAGTATCCCGTTCTCTTCCATCTTCCTTGTCAGTAGCCTCCCTGCCTCACTGAGCAGTGGGCCCGCATTCTTCTTAGACTTCCTTTTGCTGTCAATGTACATAAAGAAACATTTCTTGTTGCCCTTTACATCACCTCTAGCTTCAGTCCCAGATGAGCTTTGACTTTCCTAACTTCACTGTTGCACACTGTAGAGATGTTTCTATATTATTCCCAGATAGCCCATCCCTGCTTTCACTTTCTGTAGGCTTTCTTTTTTGCATTTGGCACAGTCAGAAGTCTGTTCTTCACCCATGCTGGCCTGTGCCCAATTTTCTGCAAAGTGAATGGATTCTTCTTGTGCTTTGAGGAGGTTGTCCTTGAAGATCAAACAGCTCTCCTGGGCTTCCCTTTGCCTGCCAGGGCAATCTCCCATTGGATCCTGTCAATAAACACTACTTGCTATCTTGAAGTTCAGAGTTGTGACTCCATTTGGTTTTCTCACTTTTAGACAGTAATTAAAACTAAATAATCTCACATATTAGTGAATCAGAACTTGTTCCCTTCAAGACTTATTCTTTTCAGTAATTTCAGTTACTGAACGTGAATCAAATTAAATGAGGACATTCAGAAGACTACTATCTTTTGTTAAAATACCAATCAATAAAGTTTTTTCACTATTTCCCTTGGGGCATCATGAGCATCTACTACTTTTTCATCAGAATGATGTTTGGAATCTTCCGGCTCTTCCATTAACTGTGCTTCCCCTAGAAACCATATACATTATCAAAATAAATGTTCTTCCTGCTAAGGATTTCATCAGTTCTTCCAAAAGCCATATAGGCATACTACAATACTCAATCTTTTATAGCCTTTGCCTCAGTATTTTTAAAAGCCATGCTCTTTAAAATAATCTTAAAAAAAGAACATAAGCAACCTCGTGTAATGTAATTTTACATGACTGTCTGTCTTACATCCTTATAGATAAAATTTAAATAGACCTCATGAGAAGAGTTTACGATACACAACTTAAAGCTTCTTTCTAATATTTTGATCCTAAATTTGACTAATGATTCAAATCTGTGGCCTGATTTGCACCCCAAGACCAAGAAAGAAAGTCCACTATGCTTGTATTACTTCAAGGCTCATGTAGGGATCAAGAAATCCTAGGAATGCCAGATGGTGTTGCTCATCTTAACTTATTTCCTCAGACCTAAAGAAAAGCCTGTCTTCTGGGGAAAGACAACCATAAGCGTAAACAAATAGCTTTTATGTCTCCATCTTTCCTTGGGGCTTCCATTAATAAGGCAAGCCCTAATGTTCTACTAAACTATTTATTGGCTGAAAAAGAATTTAAATTTGTGCTTTGGTGTTCTCTAAGTCAGATCTTGACTATTCCGTTCCTGTCAGCCAATATCTTTCTTTAGCTGCAGTTATACCTCAAATTTTACTTGGATATCTGAGTTCAAAATATTAGCTTCAAAGGCTCAGTAAATCCAACATGAGGAATTTAAAACTGTACATGGAAGAAATTTTCAAACAAGCAGACTCTTTGTAAATTCAAAAGTAATCTGTACTAGAAAGAAATAGAAACAGAAGACATAATACAAATACGTACAGTCAATTTACTATTAAAAAAGCAAGACTGCTTCATTTTTAATTGTAAAGCACTAAGAAAAAAAGACTTTGTAAGAATTATCAGATACATATACCTCACTGGATTTAGTATCAGTTCTAATGTGTGCTTAATTTTGCATTTTTCTGAAATGATAAGAAAGTATTACTAATATTTCTTACTGACATTACTGTAACAAAAGAAGCATGCTTGGCTTTTCCCTGGAAAAGTTTTCAGTGCTTTAACTATGCCAGAGACAGGGATTTTTTTCAAAAAACACTAACTTTTTCTAATTTATTGTCACAAGTGGCTCATTTCTGCAACTCCAAATCTTCTGCATATGTATTTCCTGCAGTTTCTCTGCAAAGATAATTCATGAACATGCTCAACCTTATAGCAGCTCAGAGCTGTTGAGGCCATTCCAGATCACCAATGTAGTGCTGCAGAAACACCAACAGAAGATAATGGCCAAACTAAAGAGAAGCCGGGGAGCTATGCTGATGATCAGAATGATGAAAGACAACTACTGATCTAGAAATCACCTCTGGCCACAGAAGAGATTGTGTAACTTGACCAAAGACAAATTCACAAAGCTGCTGAGGTAAATGTCTCCATTTGCTAACCTGTTTAATCAAATTAGGTTCTTATTACAGACTGGATATTTTTTCCTATAGACTTAGAAACTTGTAAACAACACAAAAACATTAAACAGCTAACATCAACACTGTAATTTGCATTACAGTGCAAGCAAGACCAAAGGACAACACTGTTTCCCAGTAAGACCTATGGATTCAAATGACACACTAAGTTTCTAACAAATGAAAAGGAAATAATGAAAGCAAGAAATGGAGCAAAGAAGAAAAAAACCCACTCAATGTAGGCAGATAAAATAAGTGAGGGTGTGTAGTCTCTAGGCTCTGCCATGTCTTTTGTTGGCTAAGAATCACCCTGGGCAAGTTGCAGAAAAAGTGAAGAACTGCCTTGATGGGACAGCAGTTAACGACGTTTGCACCCAGGTGAAATCTTGACAGTACGGAAGGAAGGAAAAGAAAACAAACTTTGGAAGATCTAACTTTCACTTAAGATAAAAGATAAGATAGATGAATGTGGTAAAGAAGGGGAAATAGAAAAATAAATCAATAACAATGATGTGGCCGAAAATTCTCCTCCTTGCATAAAGCTTCTCCCTTGAAAAGCTAAAGTCTTGAAGCAGACTGTCTATACAGTCAGCATGAAAAGAGTGACACACAAGTAATCTCCTGGCAAAGCAGCCAGTGAAATGTGAATTCAGTGATCTGAATAACCAAAGTAAAGATGAGAACACATCAAGTAATACAAAAAAGTTGAGAATAAATGACTGAAGAGCAGTAGCGGGAGATGGAATCCACAGCTATTAGGTAAAAGAGGTTAGCAACTACCATTCTTAATTCAAACTACTGCAACAAAAGCATTGGAAAAGCACGTACCCAGATGCATGGCCAAGGGAAGAACTGTATTTGCTGAAAAGAAAATGGGAAAGGAAGAATTTGGTACTATAAGCTTAAGACATACAGGTTGCTTGACTACAATGTGGAATTTTCTTGCTGTAATTTTTACTGCAAATGTATTTGAGTGGGATGAAGCTAATGATGTGTTTCCCCAAGTACAGAAAAGATGCTGAAGATGGAATGAAAAGACAAAAAGTCTTCTGACAGAATACAAAGCCATCCTTACAGATGCCAGAAGAAATGTTTAGCTGGTGCTGGAGCACAAGTCTGATGAGGAGTGGCTGAGGGAACTGGGGTTGTTTAGTCTGGAGAAGAGGAGACTGACCTCTACAACTACCTGAAAGGAGGTTGTGGGGAGGTGGGGATGAGTCTCTTCAACCAAGTAACAAGCAATAGGACAAGGAGTAATGGCCTCAAGTTGCACCAGGGGACTTTTAGACTGGATATTAGGAAGTATTTCTTCATAGAACAGGTTGTCAGACATTGGAACGGGCTGCCCAGGACAGTGGTGGAGTCCCCATCCCTGGAGGTGTTGACATAGCACTCAGGGATATGCTGTAGTTGAGGACTCTGTGTTAGGTTGATGGTTGGCCTAGATGATCTTTAAGGTCTTTTCCAACCTAGATGATTCTGTGATTCTGTTTAGATAGACAATGTGAAATTGTATCTCACCATAGGATTAGATCAGTGGCAAAGTGGTTCAAAGTACTGTCTGTGTAGGGGGAACATACAGAAAGTACACTGAAGAAGTAAGTATGTGTTGTACTTGGAATACAATGATATAGTAATATGTAAACCATGAGATTTTCCAAAAATGGCTACCTGTCATTCTTTTTTAAATATCCTCATTTCTTGTTTGCCATGCTGCACCATATAAGGAGAAGCCATTTAATGACGAAGGACAAGGAGCCCTTTTCACATTTGCTTTTTCAAAGATAATCTGAAATGATATGCAGAACGATACCAAAATGAATTCACTGGTGACAGCTTGTAGACACTGTCTCAAAGCATACAGAAATTGCATCAAGGTTAAACGAAAAAAGTACAAAAGAGGGAGAGAGCTTTGCTGAGGACATGTTTTTGGCATCCAGTGGGCATGTTTAATTGCATTTTATTTATTTTTTTTTAAAAAAAGACCCTTCAAGAGTAGCAAGTGAGAAAAATTTGGGTTATGAATCAGAAGAAAGTACTGCCAAATATCATCTTTCCTTCGTGATCTCGCCAGTGAGATGTCATGACAAAAACTACCTAGGCTAGCACTTGGGTTTGTTATAAAATGAGGAGTCTGTCAGGGGCAGCTGCTACGAAATAGCTGAAATTCTGAGAAGTAAAACATTAAAAACTTAATGATGCTGTGGCCCAAGCCCAGGCAACTTTTTTCCCCTTTGAGGTTTTGATGGTCGAGGGAAAAGAATGCTCACAGACATACTTGTTGCTTTGAACTGTTCACTTTCACCAGATTGTTTGAATTAACACACACCCACCCATCCCGCCCCCCGTAGGCCTCAGCCCAGCGGCCGCCATGGCGGGCGCGAAGAGGCCGCCTGAGGCCCGGGGGCGGGGCGGCGGGAGGCCGCGCCCGCATAGGAGCCGCCCTCTCTCCCGCGCCGTCCGCCGCTGGGCCTCGCCGCTCCTCCGCGGTAAGGGCGCTGGGGAAGGGGCGCCGAGCCGTCGCGGAGGCAGGCGGCTGAGGGCGTGGAGCGCGGCGGGCCGCAGCCGGGCCGGGGCCTCGCTGCGGGGAGAGCAGGGCGGCGGCGGCAGGCCGGTGCGGGCCCTCGGGCCCAGCCAGCGGGCGGCCGAGGGGGCGGGATCGCTGCCTGTGGGTATACCCGAGGGCGGGAGGGTGAAAATGGAGGCGCAGGAGAGCGCTTTGGTGCAGCGGGCAGGACTGGTGGTGTGGGAGGGTGGTCCAGGGACGGAAATGGGCGTCCCGAGCCGAGCCGAGATGGGCCGGAAGCGGGTCCGGGTGGGCGGCCGGCGGGCCCTGCCTGCTGCTCCGGCAGCCCCTGGCTTGGTGCTGCCGGCGGGGTGGGTGTAGTGCCCTTCTGCGCTGACACCCCTGGACTCCAATCCCCACGGGGGTGGCAGAAGACAGTGAACAGGTCCTGAGGGCTGTCCGTGGTTTGTCATGCCCGCTGCACCGTCGGAGTGCCCAGGTGTGAGGGAGGGCACCACTCTGGTGTTGCCTAAGGGTTTCTCATCAGGATTTCCTCATGTGCCAGCCAGCCCTTCAGGCCTCGTCCCCTTCCAGCTGCCTGGCTGGCCTCAGGCTCCATGAACACTTGACAGCCTCTCTCCATCTGTGTAAGCAAGTGTCTGTAGCAAGTTTGCTACAAATGTGCTACTGCCTGTTTTAGGACTGTCATGACTCTCCCTGATTTGTATTTTTCATACTGTTTCCCATGGAAGTAAGCCTTCTGCTTCTCTGTGAGGCCTGTGTTTCTGCTGCCCTCAGGCTTTTAGAACAAGGTCAATAATTTCCATCAAAGACAATTGGAGCTGTCGGTATTGCGGTAATTAGTGGCTGTATGCTGGCACACACAGGGAAGGAAAGGTGGGACAGGTTTATCTCCTGCACGGTCGCTGTGGAGGTAGCAGGCTGGATGCTTGGCACACACAGCTCTGGGCTCACCACAGCATGTGAGGTTTCTTGTCCAGTAGCAGCGTTGGAAGACAAAGAGCGAGCTACGGTTACTGCAGAGGTAAAGATGATTGGAGATGGAGGTCTGTAGGAAAGTAGGAAGGCTTTGTCAGCTCTGCTCTCGGAAGTTCAGCTCCTTCTCCCCTCCGTTTCTCTGAGGAAATAGAAAGTTAAGGAAAGATCAGAAACCATTCACAGGAGATACTTTCTTCTGAAAAACTGCAGTATTAAACAAAGATGCTTTAAGTTGTATTCAACTTTTCTGTTCCCATTACTCACTGTAAGTTAAGTCCAGAAATGTTTCATTTTCAAATTCATCTTGTTCCTTTTTTATTTACAGTTAAAGCCATGGCACTGAAACAGGTTTCCAGCAACAAATGCTTTGAGGGTTTCCAGAAGGTGTTTGAACATGACAGGTAACACTACAAAAGCAACCTAGTTGCTTAGCATGGGGCAGTGAATCCATACTATTATTCAGGTCAGTGTTCTCAGTCTGCAGGGAAACAGTGTGTTCTCGCTAATATCCATATTTCAGTAAGGAATGCTGTCGACCACTGTTTTGGCTGTATTCCTGTATTTCTGTGTTAATGTTTAATGTGTTTAGCAATCATGTAGTGCTGCAGAGTTGAGAGAGAAAGCCAGTATTTTTACCTTTTAAGATGAAGCTCTGTTACTGTGGATTGTCCTGTTTGCAGCACAGAGTATTGCCATGTGTACAATGTTCTGTTCACTCTACTGGATATTTCACTATTATGTTATCTTAAAAAATGCTGTTGACAGATGCAGTAGATAGATTCTTGTTGTTTGTTGAAGGTAAACAGAAGAACGTTACAAAGGAAAAAAAAATCATTAGTTATGCTTAGATAAGCTTTTATTGACAATTTTAGGCTTAATAAATTGGGGAATTGGTTAGTTTGTAGATTTAGCAGACTGAAAACACTTCTTTCTTGACCCAGTATGCTGTGAAGTGTATGTTTGGAGAGTCATGGAAGTGTTTTCAGTAAAAATTACTTTGCAATTTAATAGGCAGGTCTCAAGTTAAATATTGCTGGGGTTCAAAATTCAGTTTTAAAGCTATTGTCCATTAGCAACACTGCAAAAATGTGGCTTATTTGTAAGTCTCTGTTTTAAATATTTTCACAATAAAGTAGGAAGGTTAGCTCTTGTCTGTTCAAGAGGCTAAGGCTGAGTTTTTAAATAGCTTTTCACTTTATTTAACTTCTTAGTTACAATTCACTGATCAGATCTCTCTTTGAATGAAATGCATTGATTCAGCTTTCTTGTTTTGATGTTAGTGACCTTGTTAATTAAGTTATGGTACAAGGAGTATTTTGTTAATACAGTGCAGAGCTAAAATGCAAAATGAAATTTGGAATCTACTTGCCTCCAAAAGCAGAAACCGGAAAGTGCCCTGTGCTGTATTGGCTCTCGGGTAAGTAACATGAATTTTAATAACTTAAAAAAGGTAATCTTAAGCATATTTAAGCTACTGTACTGCAGTATCTGAAAATCTGATGTAGAGGTACTTCAGTGGCAGCTCTTGCATCCTACAAAAGATCATCTTCTAGAATACTCAGTTACTTTGAGTGTATTGTGATAAAGTTGGATGCAGCCGGCCTCAGACGGTAGCGTACCAGATTATGTTCTAAAATGCTCCTATGGGCTAGATTTTAATCTAAACCATGCTGTCTGGGCTAGTATATCAGTCGAATTAGGTTACTTGCAACTTGTTCTCAGAGAGAACTAGAATCCTTAACGGCTCTCAAATGGCACATTAAGAAAAACTGAAATACTGGTGTGCAGTATTATTTGTTTGTAATTGGACCTCAGTTGGGCCTGCTGAAGTACAAAAGATATGGATTGCTGTGGGTTTTGGAGCCAGAGCGCTTATGGGCCTTTATCCTGTCTAAAGGATGTAGGATTTGTCAGACCACATGTATAATTCTGTGAGCAGACAGCTGAAACAGTGGTAGAGAGAAAAATGTCGTTGCAGTGTTAGATGTCAGAAGTTAACAATGTTAACCTTAGCAACAGTGTCTGTAGTCAATGGATTGAAATACACAGTACTTGAGGAAAATGTATGTGCCACATGAGGAGGTGCTCAAGGGGGTACAGAGTATGCGTTGACCTGTTTTTGATCAAACGTTAGTGTGACTAGTTGGGAAAGTGCATCTGTTTCTGTACATTATTAGCTGTCATGGAACCTAGTGAAAAGACTTTTCCATGCTTATGGAGATAGGAATTGCTCTTATTTTTCAAAACATTTTCTGTCAAAAAGGTTTTTGAAACTGGTATGCTGTGAGCTATGTGTAACCAATGATATTTTTATTTCTGTAGGGTTAACTTGCACAGAACAGAATTTTATAACGAAAGCTGGTTTTCATCAGGCTGCAGCTGAACATGGCCTTATTGTAGTCGCACCAGACACAAGCCCACGTAAGTCTCAACAAAATATAGGATGACAGTCCTGACACTGAAGTGCAATGTATTTATCCTCAAAGAATGGAGTGCTGTTGTTTGCTACAAAGTGCATTGCCTACCTGAGGCAGAATATGACCTCACCTCTGTGTCTTGCATTGTTTGGTAGATTATATTGTCTGTATTCTTAATAACGTGGTAGTAAAGGTTTGACACTTGAAACTCTTTTATTGTCGAGGCACTAAAACTAGAACAAAGGGGCCATTGAGTTCAGCACGAAGGAGAGGGAAGAAAAAGAAAACGAGGCATGTGTTATCAGAGACACTTGCCTGCACTTTATGGCATGCTGAGACTTTAAAAAATGTGCAGAACTGTGTTCTCACACAAAGATGTAATGTTTGCTCTTTATTGCATTCTGTCTTCTAAAGCCTATTAAATACATGTCTCCAGAGGATTCTGATACTTAGAAAAGCAAACCAGAAACTCTTCCCCCCCTACAGCTGCAGTAGACTGCTGGTGAATGGCTTTTTAAAATGATGTGCTGTTATTTGTATAAGGCTGAGTTTATGTGTGGTATAGGAAACCTGAAAATGGTGGATCTGCAGTTACTGGAAACACAATCTTTTGGGATTTGCTTTTCTAGATAGGTGTGCTGAGCAGTATTTTGCAGGTTCCTTTTCAAATTTCTTTTTTCATAGTTTCTCTTAAGTTTCTTTTAGCAGAATCAGCATTGCCTTCGTTGATTGGCAGGACTTTTTGAGGTTTTGTCTATCTCTGAGGGACAGAAGATAGCAGACTTTATATTCAACACGTTATGTAAGCGCCTCCGGTCCCTGTGACTGCTGAACTGTTCAGTTACAAAATCACTTGGTATTCAAGGGCATGTCAGTGGAGCAAACTCAACTTTGATCCTTGTAAAAATCTGATTTCAGATTCTGACAAGGTGGCAGGTATTTCTGCACAAATTGTCAGGGGTTGTCAAACTACACATGGGCTTGCAGTGTAATCTGCCAGTGATGAAAGCCTGTGTAATTTTGGATTGCAGAAACTAGGAACATTTTGGAGAAAGGTAGGCCATTATTTCCTGTCATGTATACTGTGAAATACTGCATTCTGTTCTGCAGACCAGGCTGGTAAATCACAGGCTAATCAAAGGGAGAATAAGCAAGGACTGGATGGTATGTATTGACTTTCAAGGAGACATCTGCAAATTTAGTCTGAAAGTGTAGCCTTGGAAAAGAGGATACAACCTTGCAGTTATTCAAAGAAGTTTTATGGGGAGTTATAGGTGGGAGCAATTAAATGAATTGCAGAAAAGGTAGAATTATATACATAAAAAATGATAGGGACAGTAAGCGTTATTGTGCTGCTGAATGTTAAAAAGGGAGGTGTAGCAGACTGTCTGAAGCGCACAAACTGGTCTGGACAAACCATTTGGTGATACATGGTTCTGTTCTTCTGGGGGAAAGAAAATTTTCTACAGTTTCTGTTTCTCACATAGTATCTTGATAGGATGAGGCCTAATAACTGAAATAAGCTGACAGCGCCAATTAAGAGGTGCCAACTTTTGAATGAGTCTATGGGTAAATTGGATGAAGCTTTATGGTGTTAGTTTAGAAGAGATCTGTATGTTCTACTTACGAAGGGATACTGAAACAACTTAGAAGCTGGATACATCTGTAGGTAGTATGTAAATGGCACCTGGAAGTGTTGAAGTAACACTTGAAAACACTGTACTAATGAAGGAAAATCTGAATTTTCTTATCGTTGGAAGGGTAGAGACGTGTTGATTGAGAAACTGGTGTCCCGAGTCTCTGGTTTATGTAGTAGGTTTTCTAATTCTGAATATCTAGTAAACGAAACACAGTAACTATAGAAAGAATTTTCATGGTAGGTGGATGCAATATTGAAGGAGAAGACGAAAGCTGGGATTTTGGCACCGGTGCTGGTTTTTATGTGGATGCTACTGAAGATCCTTGGAAAACAAACTATAGGATGTATTCCTACATAAAGGATGAGGTAACTTTGCTCCTGGGTTCTCCTGGAAGGGGTATGGTTCAGTCATGCTTTTTCTTCCTAGCACCAAAGCTTGCTTGATAGCCTATGGTTGGTTGTTTTCTTGCTCTTCTCTTTTATAAAAATGATTATCTCTTTTTTAATCCTTGATTATTTCAGTTATTGGATTTACCCAGTTGTTAGGCCCTTCCTCCCCAAACAGTTACTGTGGTAGAACTGAGGTGGGAGAGGACTTCAGCACAGGGGTAATAACACCTGGCTGCGCCTGAGCAGGAATTCTTTGAGTCTGCTTTCCTGCTGGAGATGCCACAGGGTTGGCCTGCACTGCTAATCTTGAGTCATTAGCTGTTCAATCTCTGTTCTGCTGTTTCTGGAGCAGCCCACCGCATTTCACTGCACCAGCACTTCAGTTGTATTGCTCATTTACACTGTTTTCGCTACCTGTCTCTGAAGTGTGGAATGGTGGTTTTGTATTGGTTTTTGTGGTGTTATTTTCTTTAATTGAGTGTAAAAGTAAATTCTTGAAATACATATTAGAAACGTGAGTGTCCAATTTGCCATCCTGGACACTTGACAGGAGCACATTTTTATGTATCTGTTAAAATGAGACTGTTTATTAGGAAATTCCCACAACTTGTGTTACAGGGTTATGATAGATTTCTATAGAGATACTTCAAGTTACTTATTATCAGATGAATTGTTCATTTTGTTCTTACAGTCCTGTTCAGGTTGCTTTCAGGCCATGATTTCAAATGTCAGGCTAGAACAAGAGATGTGCCTTTGGTTTCAGTGGCTTCCTGGCTAAAACACACTACTTATTTGTGTACTTCTTTGTCTAAACATACTCAAGTTGTTTTAACTTGTTTTTATGCCACTGTTGTTCCTTTACAGCTGCCTAAACTAATAAATGCCAATTTTCCAACTGACCCTGAACGGATGTCTATTTCTGGGCATTCCATGGGAGGTCATGGAGCCCTTATTCTTGCTCTGAAGAATCCTGGAAAGTACAAAGTAAGACATAACACAGCTTATATGAGGTATACTAAGGCTTATACAGAGTTCTAGAAAAGTGAAGAAAGAAAATGTAATACCAAGTTCTGTTATAGCATTAAATATATAAAAATAGTTTTGGTTGCAGCAGTTCATTGGTACCTAGTATAAGAATATGGAAAATTGCCAGAAACACCACTGTGGAACATGAGTATCCATGAAATTTTGAGAAAATCTGCAAATTGTAAAAGTTCAGAGAAGTTCAGTTTCTTTTGGATAACACTACAGCTCTTCAAAACCAATTGTTATAACAGGGTCCTTCTAGCTCTGGAGTTGTGTGATTTGCTGTATCTTTTCAAATCCTGTCTTGTTAATTTTGAAACTTTTATTACCATTTTTGTCACCGTTATATGTGTGCTTGCTTGGAATTTACTATGGAGTCTATTAACTCCTACAGATAGCAAGTGTAACTGTAAGAACCTGAATTTCACACAGAATGGTACCTGGAGGACATTTCCCCTCTCGCCTTTCCCCCTGCTCCGAGATTTGCGTGTCAGCTTTCCTAAAGATTAAATTTTGGGGTATTTGAGGTACCTGAAGTTGTGAGCATTTGTATTCTATTTGAACCTAAATCAAACATGCTGGAACGGATTTGCCTTTCCTTTATACTCCTGAGGGTTGAGAGAAATTTTGTTGTTCTCTTTGGAGATACACTTGTGTAAAATGCATTTCCGAGGGAGAATCGGGCTTTGGTGTTTGAGAGATGAGGGGCTCTGCCTCTGTGGATCAGTCCTTTCATAGGGTGTCCTGGCCCTGTACTTTGTGGTCAACTGCTGGAGAAATGGGACTGCACTTTTGAAAATGTTTGCTCAGTGTCATTGGCTTGGCGTTGCAAGTGAGTTGAATGTAATATAAAGCTTTGTTTTTCTCTCCTTTTTATCTTTTGGAGCCAGTAGTTCAGAAATTTCCATTTTTAACTGTTGGCACTTAACTGGTAATTGTATTATATAAAAGAATTAAACAGAAAATACCATAATCCAGGAGAACTGGCAGTGGCTCAGATGTTTTGTTGCTGTTTCTTGTCATATTGATGTCCAGAAGAATGTAAGAATAGGGCTTGGATTCCTGTCACCAGGACCTGGAGCTGTGATCTGAAATGTGCTTTTCTTGACCCCTAATCCTGGAGGTACCTAAATTCGTACTCTGGCAGAGCAGCCCCATGCCTCAAGCTTTTGTTATGCTCTGCCAAAGTCCAGTGGGAGGTGAAATGGTCCCACGTTCTGACCATGCTGACCCAATAGTAGACTTGACATCCTTCTCTGCCACTTGAGGGGATTCAAGCCAATGTTTCCCAACAAGGAAAGGAACAGGGCATCTCGCCCTGCCTTTTGAAGCTTGGATGACGTGCAAAAGGAAAGCAAAACTGTGGGGACAGAAAGGACAAATAAGAGGGAAGTGGGATAACGGTTAGGGCACATAGCTCAGAGAGTTGGTGGGGGAGTCCTGGGTTCTGGTAGTAGCTTCAAAACAATTTTCAACAAGGCTTTTAGTTTGCTTGTTAGTTAGCAGAAATCGCTTTTCATAATTTTTTTTTTTCATGCTCTCTTTCTGAACAGTCTGTGTCGGCATTTGCTCCTATCTGCAACCCTATTCAGTGTCAGTGGGGGAAGAAAGCCCTTGGCGGATATCTGGGATCAGATGTAAGCAAATGGGAGGTACGTGTTGCAACTCACAGTCCTTTAATAACACACGAATGAGTGATCTGTAGATATATTGCAGCAGGAGTCTGGAACAAAACTCCAGGGTGCCCCTGAGCTGATAATGCTGTTTTACTGCACCCTTAAGCATGGATAAGCATTGTATGTTTCTGGTGGGTATGACTTGCTGTTGCCTGATGGTGCTTAGAACAAATTTTGATGAGACAGAAGGCTCTCATCAAATTGACTAAATGCCTCCCTGTTTTATGAAGATCTTAAAATCTGGGCTAAGAAGAATTATGAGTGGTCTGAGACTTTCTCTAATGTGTAGAAGCAGTGAGCAGTTGAAAAGAGTTAGGCTATGGCCTGTTTCTCAAAAACTCGGTTCTCAATATACAAACCAGATGGTATTTTAGTAGCCTGAAAAGAGAGACTGCTACAAACTGTTCAGAGACTGAGGATCCTCATGGCATATGCAGAGGCAGCCTGCTGGAGGCAGCTAGCAGAGGAGCCCACTGCATACTTGGAAACAGGGTTAAACCAGTCTATGTTAGGTTTTAGCTCCAGGGCCCTAATTTTGAAATACAAGTAGATGTATATGAATTGCTAAGATACAAAAATGTTTGTGTGTGTGTTAGTGCAATATTTGGGCAGCCCTTCAGTATTTTTAATCTCAGCATAAACATTGCACTATATTTTTAAAATGAAGTTAGAAATGATCATTGTGACCAGGCATGTAAATAAACACAAGCTGCAGTTAAATCCCTTGTAAATTGGATTAAAGTATCTCTTAGGAAGACTTCCGGGCCTGATTAAAGCATTACAGGAATGGAAAGCACTAGCTGCTTTCACAGTTGTTAATGGAGTAGTTTTTAATTGGTGATTTCTAAATATACACTTGCTTACACTTAACATCATTAATTTATTTTGGGAAAAAAAAAAAAAAAATTCTGGCCCCTTAACTTGCTTCGGAAATCCTCTGCAAACCCAGTCTGGTACATCAACAGCAAGCATCAGGAATAGACTTAGGCCTGCTTTTGGCACAGATACACAACCTCTGATCTCTGTATTTCTGCTAAAATTGCTATGTAGATATGTGCAAGAATCATTTTAAACCATGGCCACAGTCCGTAGTAGAGTCCAAGCTCCCATTTCCATGGCAATGTCATTTCTGGATCTGGTAGCATCTGGAAGTGTGGCTCTGAGCCTTCGAGTAGGACTTCTCATTTTGCTGTCTGTTGGTGATCTGTCTTCACTGCCTTAAGCACTTTTGTATGTTTTTAAAGGCTTTTTTTTTTTTTTTTTTGAGCATGTATAGACACAGGAGCCCACAAGAGATGTGTTCCCTGTTCACAATTACATTTTGACGTGTATGTTAATAGTCTTTAATTTATGCTGTGTGTGCCACTGTTGTTTCTCAGTTGTACAAAGTTTTCTTGGTCTTAACTATTACGAGCATAGTTGTGTTACACCACAGGTGTTTTGACCTTTAGCTGCCAAAATAGTTACATCAAGAAACCAAGTTGTTTTGGCAGGATCTGGTTTCTGTATGAGCATGTATTGGTACTATATTGTATTGCTGTTCTTTGGTGAATGTAGCCCTGGGCTGGATGTTCTGTTTGGTACAGAAGTGATGTCAGACTGCCAACTTGGTAACTCCTCAGGTCATACTATTTGCCCTTTTTAAGCTGTAGATACTACTTTTCAGTTGTCTGGAATTTCCCCAGGTTTTTCTCTCTTCCAACCTGCAATTTGATGTCCTGCTCACTATCACCCAGTCCTCTGTATATGCCATTTTTTTTTCTTGCGGTCAGCGAGTTTGACCCAGTCTAACGTAAGTAACTGGATGTCGTTTCTCTTTTATTCCTGCAGGCATACGATGCTACACAACTTGCAAAATCCTATCCAGACTCTCACCTGGACATCTTGATTGATCAGGGTAAAGATGACCAGTTTCTATCAGCAGGCCAGTTACTGCCTGATAACTTCATCGCTGCCTGCACAGAGCGGAAAATCCCAGTTGTCTTTCGGCTGCAGCAGGCAAGTTTCTTCTGTGCTCCTGATTGTTGGGTCGTTGCTTTATGATTTTTTTGGGTTTGTGTAACAGGTAGCAAAGAGGGTGTCCCTCTACTAGGCATGCTTTTACTTACCTTCAAGCCTGTCCCTGGCCAAGTGAGAAGGATGATAAGAAGTGACATTTTCCTTAACATCAGCCATCAAGGAATGCAATATTCATCAGATTCAGCTGCATTTCACCACTAGGTGGGGTCATAGTTTTAGTTTCAATAAGCCAGTCTGTTGGTGGTAACTCAAGTTGGCAGTGGTCGGCTGAAGAAGCAGCATCAATGATTTTTAATAAGTATCACAATCGCTGTACAAGCAGTGACAAGTGTTGGAAAAGGACCTGAGGGTGTTGGTCAACAGCCACCTGAACATGAGCCAGCAGTGTGCCCAGGTGGCCAAGGCCAATGGCATCCTGGCCTGTATCAGAAATGGTGTGACCAGCAGGAGTAGGGAGGTGACTGTCCCCCTGTACTCAGCTCTGGTGAGGCTGCACCTCAAATACTGTGTTCAGTTTTGGGCCCCACTCCAAGAAGGACACTGAGCTTCTGGAGTGTGTCCAGAGAAGGGCAACAGAGCTGGGGAAGGGTCTGGAGCACAAGTGTGATGGGGAGCAGCTGAGGGAACTGGGGGTGTTCAGTCTGGAGCAGAGGAGGCTGAGGGCAGACCTCTGCTCTCTGCAGCTACCTGAAAGGAGGGGGTAGCGAGGCAGGGGTTGGTCCGTTCTCCTATGTAACAAGGGATAGGACAAGAGGAAAGAGCCAGGGGAGGGTTAGATTGGATATTAGGAAAAATTTCTTCACTGGAAGGGTTATCAAGCACTGGCACAGACTGCCCAGGGCAGTGGTGGAGTCCCCATCCCTGGAGGTATTTAAGAGATGTGTAGATGAGGTGCTGAGGGACATGGTGTAGTGGGGAACTGGCAGTGCTGGGTTAATGGTTGGACTTGATGATCTTAGAGGTCTTTTCCAACCAAAATGGTTCTATGATTCTATGTACTTTTTCTGGATTCCTTATCTGTACTGTGGGTATTGTGTTCAGCATAAGACTTTGTGATTTAGTTTGCATGTCTTTGTGTAAATGAGGAAAAGTGTGGAATTACTTGAAATCTTAGATTAATGTAAACACACAGGTGGAAGGATTGCTCTTTCCTATAGTGCAGTGACCCAGAACAGCACTGTCCCGAGAGCACTGGAGTCTTTGTCAGCGACTGACAACTTCAGGCCAGACCCAGTGAGGGACCCAGCCATGGAGAATGAGGGATTGTCCTCTCTGATTTATCATAAGCCCTGCACCAAAAGATATAGTTAGTGCTGACAAAGTGGAGTAGTTCAAAGGTTTACATGTTATTTTAGCCTAGTGCTGGAGTGGTAATTCAAACCTGGGCTGTGTTCCCCATAGAGCTGTGTTTTACCAGTAGGGTGTTGCCAGGGAGGGGAGCTGTTCTCTATCGATGCTTGCTGTTACCCATCTCTGACATGCCCAGAGTAGGGCAGGTTAAAGTACATTCTGTTTGTCTAGCTTCCTAGTGTTCATATATACTTAACCTGTTAGGTATCCTTTACAGTTTGTATATGTAATACAGGTATTTTTGATTTCTTACATCAAACCAGAACAGTAACTTTCCTAGAAGAGATCTCAGCATGATTGCTTTAGCATGAACTATATGTATTTGCTGATTTCTTTGTTGTTTTTCTTTTCTAGGGTTACGACCACAGCTATTTTTTCATTGCTACATTTATTAATGACCACATCAAACATCATGCAAAATACCTCAATGCCTGAACCATTTGGAGGGGAGTGTTTGTCCAATCTGAATCAAGGGATAGAGGTGAACTATACAAAAATCATTTGCTGAAGTAGTGTCTGTAAAATGGAGCTCTTCTGATTGTACTGCTAAGAAAAATAAAAGTCCCACTTAATTTGAAGTGTGTGCTTTAGTGTAAGTATTTTGAGTGTTCTTGTATGCTTGGAAAACTCTCAGCACCATGAAGGTGCACGCTGCATTCTAGGTCAAAGTGAAATCAATGAGCAGATGAGTTAGTTTCAGACTGTGTTCCTAGTGCAACTACACAGACTATGAATAGCAACAGCGTGCCTCTTCAGCTAATTAAGTGCTGGGGTTCACTTCATTACTTAGTGCTGAAGGAAGTTGTTAGTGGCACAAGGAATCAAGCTACTTAATTAATCAGAAGTGGGTGGTGTGTTTAATCTTGTGCCTGTCCAAATACATTCCAAGGACAAAGTCCGGTGGAGAATACAGAGAGAAGCTTGTTGTGGGGAGTGGGTCACTGTCCTGTGTGTTATTACCATCGAAGAAATAACCTGAAGAGTATTCCATGGATGATGCTGAAAGACCTCTTACAAACCCCGTGAAGGAAGCTGGCTGTAGTGAAGGAGGGTTTTTTCCTCCACTTGCCTTTGATTATTGCAGTTTGCTTTTGTAAGCAATGCTGAATGTGCTCCTGATTCTCTGGCCCCTGCTAGATTCCAGGTTGATGCTGGGAGTGCTGTTTCTGTTTGTGGTGACTGGCTTAAATTAGGTACTCACTTGCATCTTGCATCTGCTTATTTCTGGAGTCAGCTTAGAAGATATGACTGTGTGCATTGCAGTTGTCTGAAATGCTGAATGCAGATTTCCCACACTGCGTGGGTTTACAGCAGACACCAACTCCTCCTTCCTTACAAAGCAGGGCACTGACGTAAAAATTTTAAGACGCAAGTGCTAAACGTTTAGATTTTTCCACACCCACAACATCAAAATTGGCTCAATGATGAACATTTCCATTGGTTATCTGTCAAAGCTAGTATTTATTGCCTAATGTATTCTGATAATTGTATTTAAGGGAAAGGGCAGGCCTTTTTTTTTTTTTTTTCTTCATTCCCTAACAGGAGTACATGCACCTGCATGTTATATTAGAGGAGATTAAAAAGCAGGTTTAACTCTGTAACTTACTGTAAGTGCTATGAAACCACCATTTTTAGGTGACTGGGTCAATGGTAGGGCACCTTGCCCCATGTGTGGCGGAAAACCCCTCTTTCGTGCTTGGTAACATGGCATAATCCAAGTTTCACATCATACTATGGATAGCTGGGGGGAGCTTTATTTCCTGTATCCTTAATTTTCAGTCCAGCAGGAGATCAGTTACCATGTCAGCTTCCACAAACAACCGTCCAGCTACAATTCTGGAGCTGAAAATATCTGCCATGTTTTCCACTCGGTGCTCCTCACAATTCACTGCGCTCTCACACCGTTTGCTTTCCTGATAAAACTGAGCATTTACATGCACTGCTGCCTTCTTCCTTGAGAGGACTTCAGTTGCCTCGCTTGTCAGCAGGAGCAGATTCAGGTAAGCATCTGCTGGGCTCTCATGAGTCCATGAGAACTTGCTCTGGAATTCAGTAGCCTCCAGGCTTTATAGAAACCACCCTGAGCTCTTACACAACTGGTGCTAAAGGGCTGTTGCGGAAGGGGCCCTTGAACTGCCCTTGTCCACCGGCTGCAAGTCCAGCATGGTGCAAACCCACAAGACGACTTGGGGTGCTTGAATCGGTTGCACAGATGGCTACAGACACCAAGTGTCTCTGCACTGTCTTGAGAACTGTGTGAGGCTGTCGGACCTCTAGTGGTGGCTTGAATCTCAGCTGGACAGAGCCCTTGGCCACCTGCTGCTAAACAGGCTCTGCTCTCCCAGGAGCGGCAAAGCTGCAGGCAGCTCATGCAAACCGACATCCCAACAATTACTAGCTGTACCCTGTTCCTAGTTTAGTTGCAAAATGCCTGGATTTGGGTCACATCATCATCCCTTCTGCATCCCCAGACCCTCATCCGGCATTCCCAGTGTTAAGCTCGCCAAACACCATCTCTTTCACAAGAAACTGTCAGTCACGGGTAGTCATTGAAGGGTTTCTACAAATAATAGAGTTTAATTGTAACTACAGTATAGATTTTCTATGTACATTATGTCCATTGCTTAGGGTATGATAGATTTGCCATGCATGTTTTATTGCACATATAAATAGTATACAAAGATTCATGAAGGTTCTCTTTTTAGCCGTACAGGTTAAGACTGCATAAAAAAAGCTGTATTACAAAATATTCAGAGCTATTTATTTACAGCCAACTTCAAGCAAATACTGAAGGACACTACCAGGAGAAAAACAAAATTTTAATTATGAAAAAAACCAAGATTTGTCAAAATAATAATTACAAAGCTTCATGTTGCCATATATACATTGTAAAAAAATACTCAGGAAACCTGCATTTTATCCCTCAAGATGCAGAGATCAATATTCCTACTTTTTATACTTGATCTTTGAATGCTTTTAAAATTTGATAAACTCTGACTTGAAAACTTACTTTCTTTACATTGCTCGTGCTTTTTGACAAAACATATTTGTGCAGCTCTTTAAAATATTAAAATACATTTTAATTTAGTGTTAAAGTGCACAGTACATCCTATAGGTAACAATATGCTAGCTGCCAATCAAAACTATTTAAGTCAACGTTCCCTCTATAAAATAAACGCTTTTGCTTTGGTTGAAGTAACTGGATGTTCCTTGCATACTGTACACCTTGTTGGCTGTGAGTCCACTTCCCTCCTCCCAACACGTTACTGTCAATACATTCCAGCACACTGGCAATTTTGGTGTTCAACTGCATTCCGATACAGCATTAACCATTAACTCTGCTCCTGGAAGAGTGGTGGGTTTAATGTAGTGTCTGTGCGAGCGTGCGTGTAACTTTGCCTAGGTACATAGTAGTGACAAGTATGCATCATCATTCCAAAAAGTCTGTTATACAATGGTTCTCTCCGAATTCTCTGGCTTAAATATCTGCTCCTCCCACCACGTTGCCTCTTTTTTGTTCTGTCCTTACGCGTTTTGAACTACCTGCTTGTGTGTGACACTGACCCCTAACAGCTCAGCCTTCTGCCACATGCAGCTCTCCTGTCCCACGTGCTGAAGTTACACCACTAGCTTCTCATCTGAAAGAAAAGCAGATGTTCCAGATCCTGTGAGAATCACTGTGCTGGAACTTTTTGATCTAAAACGTGATTTTTTTAATAATAAATTATGCTTTAAAAAATATCTTAAAAAAGTGTAAAGTAGTGATAAGAAAAAGAATCTTATTTCCTATTGCTGACGTGGGATTGGAGGTCTGATCCTGCAAACATTCACTACAGAACGTTGTGCTTCCTTCCGTGGGGAAGTGACGGGGACACTGAGGAGAAGCGCTGCCCCAGCGGGTTGTGGCAGGAAGATCAGGTCTTTGAGACTGCCTTCGGCAATTTTAATAATTTTATCTCCTCTCGAAGGAATCACTGAAGAAACTAAAATTTTGGCTACCTGGTAACTCTTCTTGCTAATGTTCTTGTGCTATTCTTTATTATTTGTTCTGTAGTGCTGTAGTCTTTAAAAGAAATCAAGTGACAGTGCAAAATTATCTTTCAAGACACACAATCCTAATGCACATCATTCATTTTGTTGTGGCAAAAGTTAAATGTCTTGTGCATAGTAAAATAAGCAATCAAAAATATTTGTTCACATTTATTTTTCAAGTTTACATCTTTCCTTTTATTTTTTTTAACATCTATATACAAGTAACATGGGTGTGCTCTGAGTTTCAGCCAATTCAGTCTAGTGGGGGGAAAAGTGCTGCTGGAATGTAGGAAACTCAATGGAATGCAGACATTTTTACCAATGTTCCACAAATTCAGGAAATAAAGAATGCCATTCCAGCTAGCTTTTATTTTAATAAAAGCACCTATTTTGTTTGCTTTTTTATCTTACATATTAGAAAATACAATTTACGGAGATCTAGAGCTACTGCACACCAAGTAGAATAAAAAATAACTAAATATTTATATTAAAATAAAGTGTTTAACCACAAAAAAGCAGTAATAAAATACAGTTTCCTAATTTACATTTTGCATCCAAAGGATGAATAACAACTCACTAATAAATAATATTTATATAAATATTTTATGTCTGGATATTTTCAAAAGGCAATAGCCTGAAGCAACTGCAGAAAAACCTAAGGTGGTAGAAGTCTGATTTACTCTCCGTCCCCCCAGCCCCCTCCTCCAATGATTACAATGATTTTTAGTTTAATAATATGAAGATATCTTGCTGCAAGACATCTCTGTACTCCACACATTTTTAAGTGGCAGAGAAGTGGCTGTTTCAGTAAGTACTGTACAAAGTGAGCTATAAAAGCAGTGAAGCGCCAGTCTGCTCTAGAAAATGTTTCCGTTTAGTTTCTGGTTTGTAGTTGGACGCGCATGTACAGTCTGAAAGATGATTTTAGAATCATAAGAATACTCTTGGACCGCTGTTTTTTTTCAATGCAGTTTGAAAAGATGGGCAGTATTTTGATTCTTTGATGGCACAGTGGAGCTGGTAGCAGCAGAGAGAGTAGTTTCATGTGAATAAAGCTTGTTTCACTGTGGTTACATCTAGCAATGCTTGAACTGTTATGCTCACTTTTACCAAGCCCTTTTCTTCTAGGATGTGATGTGGTAGGCAGAGCTTCTCCTAGAAAGAGACAAAGAAAGGAGTAAAGATTAGGATAGTCAATACTCACTGCAAAACCTCACTTTTGCAAAACCTCACAGTTGGAAAACAAAGCCAAACAAACAGGAACCATTGCCTATTTTTAATTAAAAAGCATTCCCTTTGATTTGACATAAATTATCTCATTATACCTATGTATTACTGAAAGATCTGTTAATATTCTGGGCCTAAGAAACCAATCTGTTCTGTGGTCGTTACAGTATGTAGGCATCTTCATTAAAGTGAGGGCCAGCAAGTACACACTGAACTTTCACTTACGAAGTGAGGCAATGTGGCATTTGCTCGTTACCACATATGAATGAGTCTGGGGACAGAAGGCTGGTTCTATCAGTCAAAAAAAGTTCTACCACTGAGCTCTAGCCAGGTAGCTCTTGGTTCCAGGACACACACCTTGAAAGCCACCCATTAGCATTTACGGGAAAGTGTGTATAATGTTGTGCATTCAATGGGTGAAGCGTTTCGTTCTGAGTAATTAGCAGCTTATTTTGAAATATCCAGGAAATGACTTTATTCACCATAAGGACACAGCAGTCGTGGCCAGGATGACACCCACTGGCTGTCCACAGAGGCTCTTCCACCAGAAGACAGTCAAACAGTAACTACTGTCTCTCCTACAGGTAACAAGACACCCCCAGTGAGTAATCCCAGAAAGCTTTGCTTAGAGAGGTCGCCTCATGTCATGATTGGCTCTGTCTTTGAAAAGAAGTTATTCTTAACATAACTGGGTATTCCTATTAATGAAATCCACGAAATTATGAAATCAAGCAGCAGGTTTATAAAAAAATAAACGGAAAGGCTAAACGACGTCACGTAAACTGTAATTACAGCTGTGAGACTCATCACCACAACACAGAAGCCGAGCCAAAAGTATGAGTGGGATGACAAAAATATACAGATAGAAAAAAACCCAAACGATGCTACTGAACACACACACGTGGATACAGTGTCTGGCTCATTAAATCCTTAAACTGTGCATGTCAGATTGTCTGAAGTCTGAAAAGGCACCATCTCTGTGATGTAACCTTCTGTTCTTTCCCTAACCATCCCTATCTGACAATCAGTAGACATGGGACACTGATTTTTTAGAAAGAGAGGATTGTTTTGATATTCTCAGTATTGAATCTCTTAGTTGTTCAATAAACTTTTAGCTTCTACATCTACTGATGCATTTGAGATTATATTTTAATTAATTGCCTGTCATCTACTGAACATTCTTCTTGCTTCTGTAATGCAAACTATGGGTCTCTCATTTTATGCAACCCATGGTGCTTTGTCACACTTCCTCATATTCCCATTATCTCCCATTTAAACATTATTAGTCTCTTCAACCTCTCTTCTCATGATACGTTTTGTCTGGCTCTAGTCCCTTCCCTGACCCCTATTAACCCTTAAATACGATATCAGCATGATGGAACTACGAGGTGGTTCATACAAGAATAACGTATACAGTTTTTATCATGTTATGCACCTATGTTAAATTGCTTTAACCTGCTTCCACTGTTGTCCAGTCTTCGCTCAGGAATTCTCCTCCAGTGAGCCACAGCCCCATCAGAATACTACCAGTATTAAACAGCTGCTCTGCTTCCTCCGATGTTTGTGACTTTTTTGTCTAAATAAGTATTTCCTTTATGCACAACCAACACTGAGCTTGCTTAAATTTTTTGTGAAGTTCCTCACACCCCACTCCAGCCTCAATGAGAGAAAAACCGCAAAACTTACCTATTAACTACTGAACCTAAAAAGTGAGAGCCAAGCTTTATTCACAATTGGCACCTGATACTGGTAACTATAATTTATCTATATTTTATGTTTACATTTTATATTTACCGTTTAAGCGGTTTTAATATTTATTATTTTATGTTTAAAACATTTTTAATACTTAATTTGTATTTATTATTTTTTCTAAGGTTCAGTTATAGCCCAGAACACCAAACAAATACTGTGGGGTCCTTCTGCACACACAGACCCAAGAAACAGATAATTTTCAAGGATCTTGGCTGAGCAGGTCTGCAAGAGATAGACAACATACAGTTCTTCACAGGGAAGACACAGCAACATTCTGGCGATCTGCTGTCACTGAGTTTCCACTTTCATTGAGTTTGTGGATTCTGATACATATTGACCAAACAGCTGCGGCAACTGCCTCCCACTGCTGCCTCCTACCATGCCTCTCTCTCCTGGAGCTACTTGCCCAGCCAGCACAAAGGAAGATCCCCATCTTGCAGCCATTCCAGTTCATCACCCAGATTTCCATTCCAAACCTACGCTAAATTGGTCATTTAAGACACTGTGTTCTGCAGTTCATTGTTGTTTGTTCTTCTGACTGAGATAGTGACCTGCAAGCTGTCAGAGAAGGTTCTCCCCAACTTTCATTCCTCTGGAAAAATTGTCTTTTCCAGAGAAATGTAGAAATATATTTTAGGATGCAAACTCCTAAAGTGATACCTAATTAGCACTGGAGTAGTGCTATCAAACAAAAGGAGAAAAAAAACCAAACCAAAACATTCTACTTCAAATGTATGATTTTACTAAAAATATTTTGCCTATCTAATATCTTGGGACACGGTTCACTAAAAAAATTCACAATACTCTGATTCCAATAGTTTTTTAAAAATCATATTCATCTTATTTATTGAGAATGCAAATCAGACATCTGGAGTGAAATGTTATCCTCTCCACTCTCTTCTACTTCCTTCCAGTGCCCTTGCAAAGCAGGCTCTTGTTTTACAGATCTGCTGGCCCACAACATGCCAATATTTCATTAGCCTTCCATGCTAGACAAAAGGTGTTAAATAATAATGCCTGCTGAATCCAGCATCTGAAAACTAAGTGATTAGTGTTACAAGGCTGAAGAGTAGGGATTGAATCCAAAAACCCAGCTCCAAAACAACCTACCTTGCTAGATATTTATGTTTGAGAATATTCTAAATATTTCTATTGAAGCCAAATTTGCTGAAAAAGCCACAGTTAAGGATGTTTGCTTTAGGAAAATTTAAGTTCTAAACTTACTGTTTTGTGGCACCACATAGCACTCGGAGAACTACTCTGTCATGCTTTCTTGCTAGGAATTTTGCAATTGTTTATAAGTACATTTGCACCAAAAGCATGAAGGAGCGCATGCCCCATTTCATATAAAAACTCCATCCAATATTTCTCCTTTTAAAGACAATACATTATCTAATTCTTTTAAATACAGTATGCTAATCCCATTTGTATAAAGCAGCCTCTTTGCTGTATTTACAAGATGCACACTCAAATAAGGAAAGTATTTAATGAGGTCTATAAAAAATAGGACTGCACAACTGTGTTCCTGGAGTGAAAAGTTTCACAGCATGTTACTTTTTCATATTATACATCATTCTTCGTTAGTGCTTGAAACATATAAAACTGACCACCTTCTCTTATTAAGCAGAAGGTGAAACTTGGTTAATATTTTATAATTCTGCAGTTAAATACATGGTTATGATGAACATTCCAAAACTGGTAATGAGACCAACACTATCTCCTAAAAATGACACTTTGTCCTAATGTGCCACGAATCAATTGTCTTGTCTGATCCCTAATCACCATCTTCAAAGCTTTGGAAATGGCTTTCATCAACCCTGCTTCACATACGTTTCAAATTGCAGCTTCAGAGTAATATATTTAACTCAGAATATGAAAAATCAAATCCTGCCAAGGATGGAACCCAGAACACACTGATAATCAACTCAGCTTTCTGCATAACAACAGTTACCTTGGGCCAAGATCCCAGCTGTCTCAGTCCTTGTGTTCAGCCACTGTCCCTGCAGCACAGTCCGTTTTCCACGCTCTGCCTCACTCTCTAACCCACTACAACCACTATCTTGAAATCACTGAGAGGAGAGCTGTGAAGCTGCAAACCATAAAGATTTCACAACTTTTCTTAAATCCTGGCATTTTGAGACAATATGTCTGACAAGCCAAGAGAAGAACTCACCCATGACTCTGAGGAGACTCAACCTCACCCACTTCTCCCCAGATTTCTGTCCCTTTTACATCAGCATCAGACCTGTAACACTTCAATATAGTAGTATGAATTGCCTCTCTAAAAATACCCCTGTTGAAACTAGCACTGAACAAAACCCAGACAGACAGAAGAACTGGCTACTAATTCTCAAGACCAGTCTAAAAATCTTTAAAAACAGCTAGGGAGGGAAGGGCTGCCAGTCCGCTCATAGCAGCATGAATATCTATCTACTACAAAAATGAAGATCTAAATTTTTAATATAATTTTGCTCCCCAAGAAAACAGAAAAACCTAATTACTTATTGCAAGCAAACCACTTTCTACAGACACAGAGCCATTTTGAATGGATAAGGATGTTTTCAAACTCATCACAAAGCAAAAGAACAAAGTCCTTTTGATGGGGAAAAAAAAAAGGCACAAAAAGGGGGCAGCAGCCAGGAGGCTGAGTCACAAAACAACACAAAAAAACAGTACAAGAGGTGTACCCACAAACACGTGTACACACATGCATGTGCTTGCCAGAGCAAGTCTGATTTAGCTGCTGAAAAAGAAAACAGGAATACGCAAGGACACTAATCCCACAAGGATACGTGACACACCACACATACACAGCTATTTTCTGCGACATCTGATGCCTTCGAAGTCAAGAGAACTGTTTGAATTGGGTTATGCTAGGGCAAACAGCTTGACAATTCAGATACAGTAATTATCAAAATATAATTGTTGCCATTATTTCACATGGGCAAGTAGCAAAATGACCACATCATGACATAAGGGGCCAACTGCATTTGTTGGCAAAAATACAGAGAAACAGAATTCTACAATTTGCTAAGAGCCTTTCTCTTTCTTCCTTGAATTTGTAAAATACGAGTTTTCAGATCTACGGGGGGAGGGAAATATTCATAAAACAATGAAATACCAGAATATGTAGTTTCTCCAAGTATAAATTAAAAAAATAAGACCAGGTAATGCCCATCATTTAATTTTATGAGCCAAGTACTCTGAAATGGAAAGTCACTAAAAGAAACATCAGGGCCTTACGTTTAAGTGAACTTATATCAAGTACTGCCTGACATTTTGTTAAGGATCAAGTTTTCTTTCTAAAAAGCTGAAAAAAACCTATATGCAAACATTTATCTTTTCATATATCTAAGGCAATTTGAAATTATGTCTTTTTATATATTTTTTCCTTATTCGCTCTTACTGATCATGTCTGTATGTACCCAAATGCCCTGAAGTGACCATTTGAAGTACAAAAGAAAAGAGCAGAAGATCAAAAAGCACAGTAATTCAGGCTATATTCATTTTTTTCCTTTTAATTTACAAAGGAAAGATTAGTATGTTCTGTGAAGTACATACTTATGACTAGATTTGACAAAGGAAAAAAAAACCCAACACAGTACTTCAATACTGCAGGTACAATTCTGTCTTTGGAGTTATAGCCAGTTAGATATCTGAATATCTGCATTTTCTGAATACGTAATAAATTGCAAATATTTACAAAATTGTATTTGCAGAAGGTGGGCTTTGGACCTCTTTGTAGCTTCTGGCCTTGAGCCATAGAATTTTAACAAGCAGACCATATATTTCACCAAAACACCTCACAGTTTCATTCTAACATGCTATAGAAAACAGTGACCTGAAACTGGAGAGAACAAACAACTTAATGAAGACAGACACACACTGAACAGTAAGAGAAAATGTATACTTACACTTGGAATGTTAATTATACCATAACCTTACACATTAAATTCTAAGAGATAACATGAAGGAATGAGAGTGTTTTGTATCCAAGTAAATGGGTTGTTACCTTAAAATATTTTTATATTGCTCTTCCTGCTTAATGCAACTTATGTGCTAGAAATGAAGGAAATGGCATAGAGTCAACAAAATATGCTCTCCTGTTTTTTTCTAAATCTACATATATGACTGCTTTCATTTTTTTTTTTTTTTGTAACAGGAATAAAATGCCAAGAATATTTCTTTTTGTGAAAAACAATTGCGTGGCAATAATTTGGAAACTTATTAATGTATATGGAGTAGAAAACTGGACTAAGTATTTTCTTAGGTCTAATTCAATCCCTATTCACAGTAAGTGTAGCCTTTCAGAAGACTTAGGAACACAATGGGATCCATATATAGCTTTCAGCTGTAAAAGCTTGTTCATACACATTTGGAGAAGGAGGCATTTGAAGGACAACTACACTGCATTACTCTGCACTTGAAAATATTTATCTGTTTTCTGGCTCAAGGAAAAAGAAAGCCAATTCCTCACATCAAAATGCCCCTTGTAATTCAGTGCAAACACATTTTACCTGCACATATATTAAATTAATTCACTACAATTTGTATTTATTACTTTACTGCACTAGGGATGACAGGACCTCCATAGTACAGACTGGAGTGGACCCACTGATGAAGAAATCACAGACTGAAAATCTCTGATGACCACTACAATGGAAAAAACTGAATGGGGAAACAAATGAGGGAGCAAATATAATTCATGTTATCAATAAATATGTGGGTGAACTAGAGCATAAATTGTTTTTAAACTCAAGGTTATCAACTTAAATCATGTGACTGGCTGCGAGCTGGAAGTACCAACTGTATGGAACAACTTCTCCTTGGTGCCGTCTCTAGGCATATCAAGGATAAGAGGGTCATTAGGGGCAGTCAACGTGGCTTCACCAAGGGGAAGTCATGCTTGACCAACCTGATAGCCTTTTATGAGGACATAACCCGGTGGATAGGTGATGGTAAAGCAGTGGATGTGGTCTGTCTTGATTTCAGTAAAGCATTTGACAGTCTCCCACAGCATCCTCACAGCTAAACTGAGGAAGTGTGGTCTGGATGATCAGATAGTGAGGTGGATTGTGAACTGGGTGAAGGAAAGAAGCCAGAGAGTTGCAGCCAATGGGACAGAGTCTAGCTGGAGGCCTGTATCTAGTGGAGTCCCTCAGGGGTCGGTAGTGGGACCAGTACCATTCAATATATTCATCAATGATTTGGATGAGGGAATAGAGTGCTCTGTCAGCAAGTTTGCTGATGACACAAAACTGGGAGGAGTGGCTGACACACCAGAAGGCTGTGCTGCCATTCAGAGGGACCTAGACAGGCTGGAGAGTTGGGCAGGGAGAAATTTAATGAAATATAACAAGGGCAAGTGTAGAGTCTTGCATCTGGGTAAGAACAACCCATGTGTCAGGATAAGTTGGGGACTGAGCTGTTGGAGAGCAGCATAGGGGAAAGGGACCTGGGGGTCCTGGTGGAACACAGGATGACCATGAGCCAGCAATGTGCCCTTGTGGCCAAGAAGGCCAATGGCATCCTGGGGTTTATTAGAAGGGGTGTGGGTAGTAGGTTGAGATCGGTTCTCCTTCCCCTCTACTCTGCCCTGGTGAGGCCACATCTGGAATATTGTGTCCAGTTCTGGGCCCCCAGTTCAAGAAGGACAGTCAACTACTTGAGAGAGTCCAGTGCAGAGACACAAAGATGATTAAGGGAGTGGAACATCTCCCTTATGAGGAAAGGCTGAGGGAGCTGGGTCTCTTTAGCTTGGAGAAGAGGAGACTGAGGGGTGACCTCATTAATGTTTATAAATATGTAAAGGGTGAGTGTCATGAGGATGGAGCCAGGCTCTTCTCAGTGACATCCAATGATAGGACAAGGGGCAATGGGTGCAAGCTGGAACATAGGAGGTTCCACATAAATGTGAGGAAGAACTTCTTCACAGTGAGGGTAACAGAACACTGGAACAGGCTGCCCAGAGAGGTTGTGGAGTCTCCTTCTCTGGAGACATTCAAAACCCGCCTGGATGTGTTCCTGTGTGACCTGACCTAGGTGTTCCTGCTCTGGCAGGGACACTGGACTAGATGATCTTTTGAGGTCCCTTCCAATCCCTAACATTCTGTGATTCTGTGAATGTCACAATATTGCGATCTCCTCAGAGGTGAAGAACCACCAGTCACTGCACTATTGGTTTCCAAGAACTAAAGCCACAGGAACATCAGCACAGAAAGAGGACTCTGAATTTAGCAAAGAGCCCATTAGAGGAGGTTAATGAGCTACATATATGTTTCAGTTTCCACCTCTCTATTTAGTGGGAGAATTACTGGCTTCAGGGATGGGCAGACAAGTATTTTTTACATTTGCATTATGTTTCAAATATATTTTGAGAAACATTACTATATTCCCACTTAGAGAAATATAAGGGTTTATTTTACTACTCCTTTCCCTGTAAGATTTATGTATATTTGGAAGTGCTATAATTAACAACCAGAAAACCCCCAAAACCGGATAAGCTTCATGTATGGTAGTAAGGCCACACTTGTCATGAGGCAAGGATGTTCATCTTTCGCAGTCCAGTTCAAGATGGCTTCAACTCCATAACTACAAGAAAGTACTTGTAATGTTACACTTGAATGACTGTATATTGTCATATTTAAGAATACTAAGAAAATGTGCTCTAAGTAACTAAAAGACAACTCTGCATGGCAAGCATACCTAGAGTCAAAATTTTAGACAAGTTTGAGAGTTATGTGTCATTATAACTGGGTTATGTTCAGTTGATCTATATTGGCACAACAGTATATATAGCCTAATAAAACACTCAAAATGACTGAAGACATGAACTTCCATTTCTGCACACTGGAAATACAAAACACACTAATCTACTACTTATCTTACCTCCCTCCTGAAGCTATTAGATACAGTGAATCATCAAACATTGTATTAGACAATAAGACAGATGTGTACTATAGGATGGTAGCAACAACTTTCACCATCTGATTTTCTAATTTCAAAATATGTTAAAATATTCTCATGCATGTAGATTGGTACTATATAAGGAGTGCACAATACAAAGCGTTCACAGGAGACCTGTTTAGCACTTATGGGAGCAGGAATAAAATCCCAGCCCTAGAGAGACATCGCTTTTGCCTCCAATACCAACACTGGATTATAAAGAATCACACAATTCATAGATTCTGAGCTGATTCAAGCTTTATGCCACTTTCTCAGTTTCACTAGAGAAGCAACATTTTTATGACAAAACAAACAAAATCAAGACAAAGATCTGCTGAAAGTAGAAGCTTAAATGTTGAGCTCTGACTATAACTAAGGAAGTGTCCACTGTTGCAGTCACTGAAAGTAGGCACACAGTTAAGAGACAGGCCTGGGCAGGGATGAGGGCACAAGTCTGTAGCTACACATCCAAATAACTAGTACCGTTTCCTCAAGTATAAAGAACCTAGAACCACTCACTGAACTCAAGCCTGGTCAGAGAAGACACTCTTTGCAACAGACTTGTTACATGTATGCACTGGAAGCTGCTAGACACTAAACCCTTTAAAAAAAATTGGATTTATCCATTGTCTAAAATTAATTTTTCCATCTTAAATACGTATATAATTATACATTTCATCCTTTTTATATATGTGTGTATATATATATTTAAGCCATGGAAACCAGGAATAGAATTGCATTTTTTAAATAAAATTTTACAAATATCTATGGAACGGGGATATTTATAGTATAGCACTAAATCATAACCATATGGCCAGAATAATGAGTAACATACAAGTTCTTATGCTATTTATCCTCTAAAACTCTAAAGGTATTTTTTTTATATACTAGGCAGTGAGAAATTAATATATTTATTCACAAAACTGTGGTATTTCGGTTAGCTAGCCTGAGACCTAACTACAGATTTAGTCAATGGATTCTAGGCCAATACTGCAACGTCAATATAGGTTTATATTCAAGGTTTTCTATTTTTCAATCAATTTTCATTTGTATATTTCATGTTGACATGGAGTAAAAGAAAAAAAAAACCTGTCTTATTCAAGTTTTACGATAGATTAACAGAACACGTAACTGGAAGGGAAATGGCAGTCATTAGTCCAGCACTCTAACATAGGCGGAGTTCAAACATACCAAAAGGCCACCTGGCTAATGTTTGTCTGACCTATTCTGTAAAACCTTGTAGGATAGAAAATCTAGAGACTTCCTAGATGATCTGTTTTCCTGGCTAGATGATCTTTGTTATGGTTGTTAGACAAACAAACAAACATTACCTGCACTTACACAGGTGATGAAACAGAGACAAGAGAGTGATGTGACTTCATTGACGTCACACATAAGAATGGCAGATACAGGAATCTAACAGCTTATTCTCAGACTATTTTATTGTATCACACTGTACTCCATGGTCTTCATCCTGAAACATTAGTCCCTGGCATATTATGGGTTGCTCATACCCACTACTAATTTACAATCATCCTTGAGGTGCAATGTAGCAAGTAGCAGTTCAATGCTGCTTTGTGCAACAGAAGAAAAAGATTATTCTATGGAATCTGGAGGAAAACAAAAAATAAGTAGGAAAACATAACTACTCCAGTATGGAATTTAATAGGAACAGTAGAGATGACCAACAATCTTGAAAGTTACAGTACTCTTGTTAATCTAAAGGATTAAAAAATAACAGTCATTTGAAAGATACTCCAAGTGCTCTTAACAAAATGTATGTTCAGATAATTGGCATCGACTCAGAAAATACTATCATATGTTGAAGTGCCACCTCAGTTGCCTCAATATCTGTAGCATTCTTGGACTTACACAAAAAGTAAGAGGCTCAGTTCTGTTTAGGTTGTGATACACATCTAGCGTACACCCAAAAATGGGGTAAGAGTAGCTTCACTGCTTTAACACATTTAGTGTGTAGTCCAGGCAACATAAAAGAGAACAAAATATAAATAAAGAGGTACATAAGTTCTTAAACTAGAAGAGACAGGACTTGTCTTCAAGATGCTACTCCCTCTCTCCCCTATTTCAGGAGATCATTAAAGATATTACAAGGAAGGGAAGTGAGGGAAAGGGAGAAGTTTGTAAGACAAAGGAAGGAAATTAAGTACCTGTAATTTGTCAGAGACAAAGCAGAAAGTTTGTGTGCACATGCGAACAGGTTATGCTGTTAGCACATTCCAGTGATAAGTTATATACATCAAGACTATAAAAAGTATGTGGAAAAGACAAAAGCCTATTAGATCCCAGGAGCGAAAGGTAGAAGTTGATTGTGGGGTTTTCTCCCCGAGGGCGAGCAGAGTGTCAACAGTCTTTCGAATGTGACGAATATCCGACTGCAGGATGTCATACGGAGAGCAGATGTCAGCCTATCCCGAAGGGCAGCCATTAGAACAGAAAAAAACAGTGCATAAAATTAAAAATAGAAAGATACTGATAAATAAATTATCACAATATTCTAGCATAAACATGTAGGAATAGTTTCTTCCTAGTATTGCCTTAGTCGCTAGACACTCCAGTGTTCTTTTATTCCCTCTAAATACTGAAGCTATCACATAATATCAGAATATTAAGATAGAAGACCTAGGACTTCAAATGCTTCCAAAATTATGCCCAGATTCACAACAAGGAGGTGCATATGATCCACTTATTTCAATGAGATCTGTACACCTTTGTCCATCTGGGCCTTATTCAAATGCTTAAATGGAACCAGTTGTAAAATCTAACTTATACAATAGCAAGCAGTGGGTTAGAAAGCTGTTAAAAGCACAAGCAGCAGCAATATGAAGTCTCAAGTACTTAAAGAAATCATTGTAAGTCTGCAAAATTCTCTAACATACTAAGAAATCTAAAACTTGGTATTCAAATATCATTTTAAATGATAACCTGTGACTGAAACCAAAAAAGTCAATATAGCACTAACTATACTTAATTTTAATAAAGTTTCTAAACTGAAGAATTTGACACTAAATTCCTTAAGGCAGCAGTTTGTTATAAGCAGGTTAGATTCCCATACTTTTTTGGAAAGTATCAGTGACTTTATGTAGCAATTTACTGAAGACTAGCTATACAAAATGAAGTGTAATAAGTAATAATAATATCAATAGGCATACACAATATTCAACATCAAAATAAAACCAAGCAACAATTAGTACTTTCAAAACACAAACTAAGATATTCTGTTTTATACTGCAAATGAGGCCTTACTATCAACAAATATGGTAAATATTTATGGAATAAAATTATACCAAGTAGGAAAGAGATCCCCTCTTTCAGAGGAACACTGTGTTTCTTTAGTAGCTTTTCAGTTTTACTTGCTTAACGAACTGACAGTGTACCAAATAAATGAAGACATGGAAGTTCAGATGTCTGTTTTCTGTTGGTGCAAAGTTTCAAGGTCTACTTGGCAATAAATTAAACTTTAAAATATTTAAAAGGCCCTTCTATCCTGAAAAGTGGCTAGTGAAACTGGAAGCCTGAACTGTCATTCATACACAAAGAAAAGAGTTACTTTTTTTTTTTTTTACTTTTTTTTTTTTGTTTTTCCTTGCCATGCCTGGTTCTAGCTTTAACCAGAGCTAAAAGCTACAGAATTTTAATTTTGTTACTTAGGCCAGCAGATACACAGACGGGGGGAAAACACTCTGCCTAGCAACAACACTGCCATAATACAGTCATTTTTCAGAATTTTTTTAAACTCAAACATCTAGTGCAATAACAAACTTCAATGCAATTTTGTTTGGTTTTTTTCTAAAGGATGAACAGAACAAAACATGCTGATCATGTTTAAAAAAGCAGTAAGACTAGTTCCGCATTCAAGAACATCTATATCCACAAACTGCTTACCAGAGAAACTAATTTTAGAGCAAATAAACTACTCATGACTATCAACTCTGTAATGTATTGCACTTTTACCAAGGACACCAAAAGCTCCAGCAAATGCTGGATTAATTTTAAAATAGCATAAAAGACTCAATTCCTACCTGTTGCAAATATATCCCCCCTGCCCCCCAAATATCTAAGACACACTGGAGTTAAAGTTCTATCAAAGTTTTAATATAAATTTAAAACAAGGACTTCAAAATTTTTGTCAAAAAAAAAAAAAAACAACAGTCCCTACTGCAGTCAAATGGAGAAGGAAGCAATTTCAGAGTTAGAGAATGAAAACTGGTAATAGACTGATTTTTTACAGAGACTGAAGAACTTGCTAACCAGAGATTAACATACTAAGCAGTATACAGGAGAAGCCAAAGCATATAAAACAGCCAACACATGCAGCAGAAACTTCCTATAGGAACAGCCATGCTGTGCTTTACTGAAATTCAGTGAAACCTGGGGAAGCCTGAGAAATGTCTGATTGTTTTTGCTTTCTGTGCATGTGTTCTGTGACAATGAATAATTTGGTGTTACATTCACACCTTATTAAGTAAAACATTTATATTGTATGTATTTTAAACTTCTGTAATGTAAATCTAGATTTAAAAAATATAGCTGTTAAGTAATGGTGAATGTTTTTCCATTTAACTTACCAGAATTTTACAGAAGCTGTGAAATGAAAATGTCAAACTAAAACATGACATCATGAAATGGTGAAAAAGTATATGACACCCCCACCCTCCCCCCAAAGTCTCCAAGACAATCAACCACCCACCCATCCATCACAAGCACTGCTCTTCTCATTTAGGAGACTGAAATTATTACTAGCAAGAACTAAAAAAATACATATACTTAATGATTATATTTATGGACTGACTTGTTATGTCTGTGAAGCTACACGATTAAATCATACAGCTGCCAAAATCATGCACACAGTAAGACAGGAGTGGAATGACAAAAGCATAACCAGCTGTTTGTGTGCACAAACCACCCTCATTCTACATGCTCCTGCAGTGACTGTGGAAACAGTGTTTCAAAACCAACCTCCTCAAATTTCGACGCTGGTAGAAAAAGTCAAGGTAAGTTTGCAGAAGTGCATTAAAGAATGAAGTCTGTAGTGCATATGCACTATGTTCAAAACACAAATGAAAGGAACATCAGAATTATGCTGTAAGTACTCTAGTTGATAGCATACTGAACCATGTAACTCCATACTGTAGGCCACAGAGCGTACTTTACCGAGCACAGAACAAAAGGGCGGAGAAAGGAGTCGTACCTGATAAAACTTACTGCAACTTCATGGATGTCTCACGAGGAAACTATGAAGAAGTAACTGATTTCGTGAATTGATCAGAAAACAAGTTTATGTGGTAACGAAAATATATCTCGCATTAAACTGAGGAACATGATTACCAGTTGAACAACTAACAGGTGGACAGAAGATAAAGCACTTGACACTCTCCACCTGGTCGCTTCTTTTACTTTGTTCTGCCAGGTTTAGCATGCAAAAAGTTCCTCATTTTTTGTGTTCATTTACTTAATTAACAATTCCTATACTAACACAAACCACATTGATTTTTAGAATAATTGTGCCTGATGTTGCAACACATTGGAATTAGCTTTTGGAGGAGGTTAGATGCAGTAATAGCTCCCATTTGCAGGACTCGACAGTCACAGGAAAGGGCACAGCTAAGCCCTTTGTAAACTGAATCTTCATATGATGATGTGAGATCAAAAAAGCCATTTCTTACCACGACTCCGTTCTGTTCAGTATGTGTACACCAAGTAGATGACTGAAAATCTGAGAAATAATTTGTCCCACTAAACCTTGCTGCACTGCTACTGACATGCTGGAACACAGCAGCTTGATAAACCTGCTCTAACAACTGGCTGTGAAAGATTTCATTTTCATTACCTTGTATCAGTAGAAATTACCTTTCTAGTATTAATCATGATAACTTAAGTCTATTATTTTTTTTCCAAGCTATATGAAGATTGACAAAGTATATCTATGTACATGGGTAATGTCTTTCTTTTTTTTTTTTTTTTTTTCCCCCAAAAATTAACTGTGTGTAATTTCTCTGACCTGAAGAGGCTCCGTAAAGGGCTAGAAGAAATGCAGACCAAAACTTGTAACCTTCACCTTTCAAATAAAACATCGCATTTACAGCTTTGTTTTGGTCTAAATCTCACTTATGATGAAGTATCACTCAACCACAAATGAGGTATTTTTTTTCCTTCTGACAGGAACATTTGTTGACATTACTGAAAATGCATAAGTATAAAATGCTCTCTAATATGGATTATCAAGAATAATAACTACAAAGAATGAAAGCTAAAGCTTAATGAAGTATTAATTTGCAGGTTAAAATAGGAAAGTCTACTTGTTTACTACTAGTATGAATACTTATTCTAAGGTGGTAACTGACAAGTTGAAGAAATATATATGAATATTTTTGTCTTCATTTACATAAATTGTTACTGGTTTTATGAAAGAGGTTGAAACCAAAATACTTCCATATCTTTACATACATACTCATGTGGTAATAGATCAGATGCTCCTAATCATTTTTAATACCTCTGGGATGAGATGTCACTAAGAGTAAAACTGCGTTAGAACTGGTACATTTGGCACTTTGGAGGTCACACTTAAACATAAAGAGAAATAAATTTTAAAAATAGCTTTATTTTTTAAATCCGGGAAGTGTGAAAGGGAGGGTGTGACACAGGTGGACAAGCATTATAGGTGGTATCAGTAGTGGCTGCCTATGACATGAACAATCTACTCCAGTGAATGGCACCATCGAAGTCTGAAAAATGCAGTAGGACAGGGACTCCTACATACAACACATCGACTGCCACTTGTTTGTTCAACCTGCATCAGCCAAAAAATTAGCAGTGTTTGTCATTCTAAAGCTATTACAGAGGAGATTAGGCAATTTGACAGTTTTTAGTTAACAGTGTAAAAATAAAGTCTTTTGTGTTTTTTAAGTGACAAAGATTGTACCTTTTCTGTCATATACCTCCTGAGGGGTACAGCAAAGATGTTTTCTGAATCTTCAGGCTTTCGGATGCTTACCTGCCACCATCCCTTTCTCATCTCAAACAAAAATTTTGTTTTGTCTCAATAAAATATCATTTACAAAGATCTCTGATACCCTGGAATAAAAAAAAAAGGCTCTACAGGAAACTCTACAGTTAGTGGCAAAACTGGACGCAAGTCTCACGCATTGTCTCACAATCCTTACACTTTTGATAGCCTCCTGGTGCAATAAGAGCCTTGCTATTTAGTTTCTTATTTAAGGGTCAGAACCATAGGCTTAAAAACATTCCTTTTTCTTATGAGCCAACATGTCCCTTCTGCGTATGATCAGGAGGATTAACAGAAAGTGATTTCAACACGGCATGCATTGTGTTGAAAATCTCATCTGGTAGTGGCTTTCTGATGCCAGTTGGCACACAATTTCACAATCACCTACATATCAGGTTGTTATAAAGAGATGCTCATGTTCCTGCATTCAGTACTTGTGATTCTTTCATCAAGACACCATCTCCTGATGCTTATTATGACACATTTGGATATGGATACCAACTGCACTTTTCTACACTTGGATGAAGTTTCCCAGGATTATTCTGGGGAAAGCAATTTTGACCCAAGAAATGAAAGCTGAAGGCCACAGAAGTAAGAGACCCTGCACACAACACAATAATCACTTAGCTATTTTCTTGTTTTCATTTTACATGGTTTGACAGAATATTATTCTAAACCTGTGGAGTTCAGGAAATAGCATGTACTCTTTCCATTCATAAACAACTGAAAAGAAACCAACAGGAACAATGACAATTTAGAATCCTTTAAAAGAAAAAAACATGCAGCAGAATTTCAGGTTAATTCTCAGGAACTAAACATGGACATAAGGATTGCAGAAAAGCATAATACCTATGGGTATTAGGATCCATAAGTGGAACTTCTCACTTTCCTGTAAGATGCTTGTTTTAAAAAAAGATACTAATTCACTGTATTTCTTTTACTGGTTTGTCCACAGGTAGGTAGGCAATGTACAACTCATTAACCCGAAGCAGCATTAAACACATCATCTGTAGTTCTTCAAAAACCGTGAACAATTAACTGTCATACTTGCTATCATACAACTTTGCATTCCTAATACACATCCCTCCAACATGCAGCAAAATTCTATCACCTACCACCTAGTTCTGCAACACGATGGATTTTCACAAAATATAGCAAACACATACGTTTGCAAATTGCCGACAATCAAAAAGAATACCCTCAGAGTACTTCAAATCTGTCATAAAATTACAATTGCAAGCCATTCATTTAATGTTTAAGTGAACAAGTTTTTCCCCCTCAAGAGAAGTTAATGCTTATTTAGATTCATAAAGATGGTTAATTTATAAATCAGATTGGTAAGATCTGGTCTTGTGCTTAATGCTCTGTGCAACTTTGCAACAAGCATACTTTAATAAAATCTAAAAATATAATCCTAAAGAATTCTACACTAATTTCAATGGAAGCATTAAAGAGGAGGAGTAATAAACATCTAAAAATGTCTATTCATAGAAAACATGAAGGTGTTTTTCCAGAAAGCTTACTTACAGAAATCCAAAATAAACAAACACACTCTGAGTAAAGGCTTAGCTTACTCATCTGTAATACGGCACTGCATGGATCTTTGTCAGTTTTTCTGTTCTGTTCCCATTTCTGAAAGAACTCTTGACAACAATGAAAACAGCTCTTGGCCTTTTCTTTCCCAACAGGCTATATCCTGAAAAACCTCCCTTCTATTCTAATTCACTGAATAATTTATGATGCATCAGAAAACAATGAATTTGGGGGCATCTTAAAAACCACTCCATGTCTACAAGCCCAGAGCACTGAGAATTTGATCTCCTCAATTTTAGCTTCAATATGAAATCATACTAAGATAATAAATTACTTAATTACCAGAATTAGATCAATCTTTGGTGACTTAAAGGCCCACCCCATAGCACTGAATTCTCAAATTATATTTATGATGAACCATTCATTAAAGCTGTAAGAGTCTCCCCCTCAAAATTCCTACAAATAGCAAAAATGAACTACTACTTTTGCTGTGCTCCCAATCAGGTGCAAAAATATAGATAAAATATAAAGAATACAAACTGGAATTCTTTCCCATGGTGAAATCTTTGCATCACGATCTGTGCCCCAGGGAAGCAGTGGGGGAGATGCACACAAAAAATGCTTTTGTTTCAGCATTCTGAAACATACTAAAAATAACTCAGTCTTAATTATATTGTCATATGCAGGCAACAACACAGAGAAAATACACCACGCAATTTTCACGTCTGCAGATTAAGACAACCTTGTATAACACTTTTACCTTCTTTTGAGGGTATTGGAAATTAACTGTCTCTTAATGGGTACTTCTAGACCATAAGGGAGTCTTTGAAATATTTCCAATGAAATTCCAGAATTCGTTACATTAGATTAAAAGATAGGTTTCCCTTATTAATATGAGAATAATTACATGATGAATGCTGCCATTCTTAAGTAAAAAACGGAACACACCGAGCACTGCAATTTCCCTATTTCCAACTTCTGAAACACATCTACATTATAGCACAACATTACTCATACGTACATTCCATATTTAACACATAATGGTTTCCTTCACATCACTGCAGAAGTGTTTCAGTAAAAGAGATGAGTGTGTAGTTAGTCACTTTTATAATACATACGTTAGAGTACTTAATGTTGTAAAAAAAGGAAAAGCAATAATCAAAAAGAATGAAGTCCATATTCCAAAAGCATTAGGTAAAAATGCAGCTATGTTGTATAGCAAAAAAAAAAAAAAAAAAAAGCACAGCTTTTGCATAATTACATATTATCTAATTATCATATTCCTTATTTATTTTCCCTGGTAAAGATAAGGAGGTATTGGGAATAATACTGAATTACTAATTTAAGACAAAAGTTGCAATTCTTAAGTACTATGACACAAGCCACTTGAAATGCACTAAAGTAGTATTAAATCACATTATTTAAATTAATTTTTTAAATTGTAAGTCTTTATGGCTGAAGAACTGTAGTACATTAAGTTATCCTTTGGCTTTAAAGTAATTCATGTGTTTTACATTTTGATCATCTAGAAATGACAGACTTAACTAAATTACCTCTGGTATCCCCAGTTTTCTACATGCATCCAGAAAGTTTTCCACATTTCTCCTACATTTGGCCATGCTAAGTTTAGGCTGTAAAAACAAGAAAAAACAGTTTATGGCAAAAGAAGTCAATAACATTCATCAAGTCCATAAATTCATCAATTGCATTATCCTTGTACTGAGGTACCATTTCCATATTTTGCCTGAAAACAATGGATAAAATTCTGTCTTCTTGGAAGTTCTTACAGATTGGCTCTGAAATCCACGTACTATTCTCAGAATCGAGTACCAGGCTGTACATGGCAAATATTTACCAATATATACATTCAAAAAACCCCAAATCAGGGCAGATAGTCTAAAAACATATGAAACCTCTTCAGAACCAGACTGGTATCAGAAACCTGGAACAAAGATCTCACCAAAAAGACATCAATAAACAGAGAAAATACTAAGAAAATTAAGTTTCAAGAAATGCACGCACAGAGATTACACTGATTTATGTCCTGCAATCTTCAGGTCCTTAGGTTTGGCAAGATAACATTAAACCTCTACAGCACATGTTTCTATTCTATTCCGTTCTGTATGCAGGTCAAAGGAGTAATTTCTACATTTAACTCAATAGGAAGCATATACTAATAAGTGCTGTGTATTAGTTACATGACATCTGCTAAGCCAGACACTGCTAAACTTCACCTTATACTTCTTCAATCAACAAACAGGGGCCTAATTCTCTTTTTAAAAGGATGTCCTACAATAAAATCTTGTAATCACAGAATTTCATAGTGTACTGAAGAAAAAGGCCATTATTAAAAAAAATATGTTGTTAGATCAGAGAGAGGCAGGATAAATTTTGTCACTTATAGATGTGTGTATATACATATAGACTATATTTACATAGACCATATATACTTTACATACTATATTTATCTCTCTAATATATAAAAATTAAAGATCATTTGAATTTGTAATAATGTAAATGTTGCCCTTAACAGCGAAGAACATTAACTGGACAACAGCCTGGTTTATGTAACCAAATATCATTTGGCAATAATCCAGTAATTTCTTAAACATTCCTGTCCCCCACCCCAAGGTAACAAGAAACATTCAACTTACTACTGCTGGTGAAGGTACATGGATACTTCCTACAGACCGAGGACGAACGTGATTTACTAAATGGCAGAGAACTACACCATCCATTAGAGCAGACCCCAAGTCTTCAGGCAAACAAATCTTTAGTCTTGTTTCAATGTTCTGCAAATGAGGAACACATACACACTTCAATATAGAAAGGGATGAGGGGGGGGAAAAAGGAAATATATATATATATATCCTCCTCTTCTCCCATGCTGTAGATACATAGCTAGTTTTGGAGTTTTACTTTACCAAGAAAAACACTACCATTATACAACTAATTCTTTAAGAAGTAAAAACAAACCTCCTCTACCCTATGTTGGTCTCTGAATTACGTGAACATCTTTAAAAGAACTGAACACTGCAAATGCTGCTATCATAATATACGTTTATTTTTCTATATACATATAAAAACACATGTGCATGCAATTAGCCACGACTGCTCTACACGTGGCTCCTTCCTTTCACCATTCCCTCAAGTCTTCTACTTATGCATCTCAAATTTTCTTTATCATTAGCCCTTTGAATCAGAACTACATCAGTGTACAAGCAGAGAGCAAAAGGCAATTTTTCCCTAGTAGCCTAAAAATTACTTCAGAAGCATTAGAATGATCAGAAAGACAGGTAAGGCAAGGCAAAGTATTCAGATTTAAAAGAGTATGTTTGGATACTTGTTAAGCAAACCTAAGTCTCATTGAAAATAATTTGGTATTGCAAAATAAAATACTTCAAAAATATTTGAGAATTTTCCAGAAAAAAAGCCTACAAGATGGTTAAATATGATGAGTTTCCTAAATTGTGCTCCAATCTTGAAAACATTCCAACACTATACTTAGAGACAACACTTAGATTAACTCTCTGAGATAATTAGTTCCATTATCTTGAAATAGATATTTTTTATTCCTAGTTGAACCTCCTTAATGTCATTATTCTCTATTAATACATTACCTCAATCTATGCTGGGTGTTTTAGATGAAAATAGATTATTCTCTTTAGAATCAAAGGAGTGTAGGTTGGAAAGGATTTCTGAAGGTCATCTGGGTCTAACAAATTTGAAACGCGATCAGAGCCTTGGTTATTTAAGTTCTGGATATCTGCAAGGAAGGAGATTCCACAACATCTCCAGGCAACTTAGTCCAGGGTTTCACCACCCCTATTGCAAATAATTTTCTCCTTGTAGCCACTTGAAATAACTTTCTCTGCAATTTGAGCCACTGTGCATCTTTGAAAAGCCTGGCTTTATCTTCTCTATTACTACCCTTCAGGCAGCTGAGGCCAGTCATACGATAGTCTCAGCACTCTTTTCTCCAAGGTCTTAGCTTCTTCCTCATACATGGTGCCCTCACCATGAATTAGCCTCCACAGAACTTGCTCTGGAATGTCATTGTATTTTCCCATTTTTCTTTTACTAGACACACTACTCAAATACTCACACGTACAGTCTCAAAAGTGCCAAACAAGGGAGTGCATCACATGTACTAATATGTTTTGCTTTCACCTTGGATTAATTAGAATCATAGAATCATTTCGGTTGGAAAAGACTTTTAAGATCATGAAGTCCAACCATTAGCCTAGCACTGCCAAGTCCACCACTAAGCCATGACCCTAAGGTCCACAACTACACATCTCTTAAATACCTCCAGGGATGGGGACTCAACCACTGCCCTGGGCAGCCTGTTCCAATGTCTGACAACCCTTTCAGTGAAGAAATTTTTCCTAATATCCAATCTAAACTACCCTTTCTATTTCATACATTAGAAAACATTTTTGGTATATGAGATACATACAGGAAGTTATACATTAAGAATATATTTTGAAACTTTTTTCCAAATCTGTTACAAACAGGTTTTTAAAGTTAATGAATTAGAAATTCCTTCTCTTAAACGGATTTCTGTATTCTGAGACTACTCAGTCTAGATCAGAGTGCTTTTTTTTTTTTCTATGACCATAGTGCACCTATAACACTATTTCAATGCCACTGCATGGTTTGAGACTAGATTTAATTAAAATTACAGACTTCAAGAAGTGGATCAATTATCTTTCAATTTTGTCACTACTGAAGAACTGCTCTCTGTTTCAAAATCAATACTACAGCAGTAGACAATTTGTTCCACTTTGCATGTCAAAACTATTGAAAGTTTACCCTTTGAGTGACAAAACTCAACCAGTATTGCTTGTTAGACTCTACTGCTCAAAAGCAAGTGGCAACTCACTCTCGAAATGACAACTGTCTGAAGTGACTGTGGGTGTATACAAAATCAAATGGCTCAAATGAGAGAAAAATCAGTATGTCTCTGAAGAAAAGGTTTTATGAAATGGAACAATTTCTCTAAAAACCATTCTGTAGAAAATAGGGGAATTTATGGAAGAAACACCAATGTTCTCACAATATACGGCTCAGATGAAGAGGTTGAGCTAAAGGTAACTGTGCATTTAGATTTCTAAATAAGGAACCTGAGTATTGTAATAGTTGGTCCTTCTTGTTTAGTGTCCAACTTGATTAAGGCTGCAGGTTCTCTGGAGTGTCACTAAATTCTAACATACCATGAAACAGTACAAAAGTAAAATATACTAACAGATATATTTATTAATAAGTATGAACTTAATGACTTGCATGTTCTGGGCTGTTTTCTTGTACAGTACATAACGAGATGGTATGGAGGTTGCTTCTCTCATTAAAGGACCCAGTATACCAGAGTAAACTTTATTAATTCAAAAAATCTCACTATGTGCTTCCAAACAGAGCCAGTCTTTCAGCTTCTGTTGCCAATCCCTGTAATCAAACTTCTCACAAGAGACAACAGAACTTTCATTTCAGGACACAATGCTTCAGAGGGAGGGCAAAGAAGGATAGTGTATGAAGGTCAGTAACACATTAAAACAGTATTACTGTTAGTATCTAATACTGTGTAGAGAGATCCTTATTAAGTCTAAATGACTATGCCTGATATGGTGAATAACCTTGTTCTGCTTTTCCCTGTGAGGATCAGCTGAACTAATTCACAAGGCAGGAATCTTGAGGACATTATTCTTAGGACCAATTACTTGGGGACTTGCTACATGCTTGTGGCAACTCTTAAAAGAAACATAAAAAGCTGCATTGACGCTGTTGACTAGATTACACTCAGGAGTACATCCTACTGTAGTTTATTACGGCTACTTCCATTTTCTTCTCCATCACCAGTAAGTCTGTCTCATCTAATTCCTTCATCTTGTCCTTTTGGCACCACCCAAATTTAAAATTGGAAATATATTTCATTCAATCAACTACGCTGAATCTGCAACAAGATCTATCCTGTTCAAAAATTCAGCAAGATGAAGTAAGATTAATCCAGATTTAAAGCAGGTAAGGGCCTGATGTAAGAGAATGAAGATCTAAAAGTCCTCATAGTTTTAATTCTATATTAAACAACCCACCTTTTAAACACTATTTGGTACAGACAAAAAAAGTAAACCTTCTTGCTTTAAAATTAAATAATACAAGACGTTATTTAAAATAAATAAATCATTTTGGAATTAGTCATTCCATGAAGCTAATGACATAAACTACATAATTTTATAATTTGGTGGTGGTACCAAAGTAACTCACCACACTTTCAGGATTTGCACTGCATTTAGGAGTGCAACAATACCGTCTCTTCTGTTGGTAACATGACATAACTGGAAACCTTGACAGGTTCAAGCTCACAACATTCCTTGTGGCAAAGACTGTTGTCTTCTTTTTTTTTCTGACAGGTAGGTGTCCAACTAACAGCGCTACCTAGGTATTAGCTGTGTAACACAGACCCTGTACAACTATATGCAGCAATTTTTGCATTAGGCTCTAGCTTCTATATTCAAGACAATATATCAGAAAACCACCACGTATATTCAGCTCTTCAAGTGATGAAATATTGATTTCATTTCTAAGAAAGTCGTTTCAAACATTAGTTATCTGCTTTAGAAGAAATTTTCTATCTTCAGCTTTAACTAACAGATTTCATTATGCCTTTTACTTGCTAGACTTCTCCAGCTGTTAAGAAATAGTTTCTAGACCTCTCTACCTCTTGCGATTACTTCACCCTTTCTGATGAAATTAAATAAATTCTTAATTCCACCAGGACAAGGCATGCTGTTTAACTGTATGTCATTCAGGTAACTCCCATTATTATTTACCATTTTTACAAAACCTTTCCTGAAACACAGATATCTGGCTGTGATAAAGCACTTCAGGAACAGTCTCATCAATGTGATTTGCAGAATTTGTATTGCCTCATTTAACATTTTTAATATTCTCTTACTTAAACAACTTACCCAAAGAAAAATTTAAAAAATACATTCCATTAGCACAAATTAATTCTACCAACACATACCTCACGTAGCTGTTCCACAAGCTCTCTCTCTTCTCTCATCTGCTCCATTTTCCTTCGAATAGTAAATTGTGGGTCTATTGATTCCAAATTTCTTTGTGGTCTTAAGAACACTGATTTTTGAAAAAGACAGATTTTAGTTAAAAATTAACACCTAGATTTATTAATTTCTAAATGATGCGAAATCCTTAGGCACTGCCTCCAGCAAAAACTGTTAAAAATTTCTCCGTCCCCAGGATGACAGAAAAATCTGATCTTGGATTACAATCATAATTGGATATTTTCTGGATATTGCTCTGAATGGAATCATGCACATCAACGGAGTGGATAATTTTCCAACCAAATCGTAATCTCAACAGTCAAGTTATGTCAGATGATTAAGCATCGGCACTTTCAGATTCTGATCTGTACAAAACTTTGTATCTAACGTGGCAGGAAACACTTCTTACTCGTTTAAGTAGAAGCCTCTCCTACAAGATGCTGAATTGTGTAACAAGCTGTGACAAGCACCTCCCTACATAGGACAAACTGCTTACTAGATAAGGTTATACTAAAAAGAACCCCACCCACCAAAGAAAGACTAATGTAGGCAGACTTAGCCATTTGGTAAGTCTGCCTACATTAAAAAGTCATACTGCAAATGTAGCATTGCACAAACTCTTTGCAGTACTCCCTCCCACCAATCCTATAGACTGTATCACTTTGCCCATGAATAGTTCCTTGAAATAATTATATGAAATCCCTGCATATATGCACCGCTACACTTCCTTTTTTTTTTTTGAGATCAATCACCATTTTGAATGGTTCAGAAGAACAGGAAGATGTATGCTTAATATGCAACTGTTACCTCTTTGCCACTTTATTTGCCATTTTGCTTCACAAAATGCAACTGCCACCTGTTATCACTCAAACTACAGGCCAACTTGATTATTAAGGAAAATGACACTGCTTAAAAGAAAGACGTGTTTTGTATTATTACTTTCCTGCCTCTCTCCTGAATGCAACATGAAATCCAAAATATCAATTAACAGGATGGAAAGTACAAAGCCTAGAAATCTTTGTTTTTACATACAGCTACTGCTCAGTCTCAATTTTGCTAATTTAAGGCCACTAAATAAAGAGAGGATAATTTCTGAGTCAGTAAGTAACTGGACAGAAGAGAGGAGCCTTTTGTTTCCTAAAAGGTACATCAGAAAATTAGAAGTGTATAGATTCCCAAGGACCTACTAGAGTGAAAAAAAAGATTAATTACTCATGACTGTAAGAAAGGTACACATGAGTGTAACCACAATAATTCTGATGTTCCATTAAAGATTGTGGCACATTAGTCATTTTATTTAGGTTGTGATTTGGGTATTATGCTGAATTTTAAAAATCTGTCCTCAAAATATCTAACAAAATAAAACATTTCACCCTTGGTAGAAGGACATTTCATTGACATCCTGACTAAAAGTAAGCTGTTAATAAAGCCCCCAGATCAGTTCAGAGTCAACATACAAAATTGTCCCCTCTGACATCCACGGCTCAGATAAACAAGAAAAAGTTCCTGCATAAGAAATACTTTGAAATCTCAGACAAATCTAGTCAGCAGGAATCTCACATAACTGTACACAGGTTTGTTAAGTAACAAAATTAATAATGTAAGCTACTTCTCTAGTCAAAGGGACAGACAGACATCACCTACAGCAGTTCAGCCAATAGGCAGTAGTTCCTTCCCATATTTACTAGAAAAGGAGATTAAGGCAACAAAACTCCTTACATATCCTTAGGCTACTTATCTGAGGCATCAAGATAGAATAAACTATGGCCAGTCACCAAACTTTCTTTCTTCCACTACTTAATACAGTCATAGTTTTAACTTTTCACAGGCAACTGAAATTTGTTACACTACTGTTAAATCAGTAATTTCAGGAAATGCCACATTAAAGGCTATTTGTTAAACAAAACTGTTTTGAAATAGAATACCTAAATTTTACAATTTTATGTTAGTAAACTCTATCCTTTTTAATGACATCAGAAATCCCACTGGCCAAGTGGGAGAGTGTCCTGTAGAGACGGTGCAGGACTGAGAACTACACATACTGACTGCAGCTCAGTTCCCTTCTCCAGGTAGACTACACAGCATCACCCATGTCACCATGCAGAAAGATCTACACACTGGTGCACATACCTCAGCTGTACTGAAATTTAATCTTTGCCTTTGTAGAAGGCAAACTGCAAGCTTGGAACTCTATTTCCAAAGCACAGTGTATCAACAGATACATGATGCTTCACATTTTGTAGAGAGGCATATGTATAACTATGACTGCACATACCCAAACATACAAAGGCTGTTAACAGCTGTAACTATTGTTGTTATGAAGTATAACAATCCATATACTTGATTTAACTACGTCATTTCAAAAGCACTACCTACTGATTTAGATAATTCTAAACTAATTAATATATTGGTAAATTTCTGATGAAAGCACTTGTATATGGTGAAAATTAAACAATTAGAAATATCTAAAATGTTATTTAATAAATCATATAGTGAATCATATGGTTTAGGATGGCTACAACAACAATTTAAAAAAATCAACTCCCAAGTTTTCCAACTCTTACCCAAGACTTCTTTTAAACTCCAGAATTGTACTGAATTCAAATTTCTGCATTAGCAACTCTATAACAATTTATTGGAGACTGCTTGTAAATCTTTAAGAGGTGAAATAAAAATCTCCTATCACATTTATTAAAAACTGTAGTTGCAATTTCTAAGATTTTCATTTTAGAAACAGTTCATCAACACCACTCTAATAATTGAGCCTTGCTGCCTCTCACTGATGAAATACCTAGATAAAGCCATGCTTGAAGAGTAATACCAAAAAGCATTAGTTCGTATTTGTGTTAATTTTTCAAGTATCAGAGCATTATTATGGACTTCATTCAGTGTGGCCATAGCTATCTTTGTTTAGGCCTTTGCTAAGTCAGTATGAATGTCACAAGATCTACTTCCTTCCAATTTCAGACTACAAACATCTGTTAACGAAAAGTAAATATCAGCATTACTTATTCAGTTCCATTCATGAATGAGACACACTAATCTCATTAGACGCAGTCTAATCTCAAGGAAATGGGAAACTACAACTAAAATAAAATAAGTTTAACGAAACAAAAAAAGAAACCCCAAACCCCACACACTCAAAAGCATTAGTTATAAAAGTTTCAGTTATATACCGAATTTAAAGAAAAATGTAATACACAAAGTTTTGGCAGTCCTAAGTATTGCTTGCTTCTCTGCATTACACATGTTTTCCAGCAAGGGGAGCCCATACCTCACACACACCCATATTTTTCACTCTTTCCAAGACCGAGTTTCTGCTTTCTGAACCCACGGTCAACCAAGGTTATAATGTAATGCTTGCTCCAGTAATTTTTTTAAAATATATTTTGTACAAGTTGCAACAAGTGAAACGGGTAATAGTTAATCATATGATATGTATTCAACATACCACAGTTGAGGACAAACTGCCTTGTGAAAATTTTCATTTTGTAGTTGCACTATTTATAGCACATCAAGAAATAAAATGTCCCAGTACTTAGTTTGACAACATTATCCTTCAGGTAAACAACTAAATGATTTAACCCGACTCTAAAAATAACAGACAAAAAGAAGGCTGGACTAGTGACAGGCAGAGATGAAGTCACACTAAAAGTTTACAGTTAAGATTTCTCTTTGATTGATTTATTCAGTCCAAATTTAAGTAACACTGAAATTGCTACACAGAGTCATTTACTAAACCAAAGCCTCCACAATAGTATGGACATTGGTCTTGGGAGACCTGGTTGTTCCAAGCCTTACAACCTCCCAGAAATTCTGGACTGAGACTCAAGCTGTGACAACTAATCTCAGTGATAGAGAATGGTCTCTGGTCCATTTTACTTCCTACCACAGGAAGATACACCTTAGATAAAAGTTTGCTCTCTGGGGCTAAGTTTAACAGAAAGGCAACAGTCCTGATTAAAAAAAAGAATAGTTGTAAAAGCAGTTTTCTGTTGTAACAGCCCAAGGTAAGTAACTCTAATATTTGCGTTTGGCTTAGGATTTGAATGACATGAGACATCTATATGTTCCAAATGCATAAGCACATGCTAGCCCATACTGCTGGTTTCACTTAGAAGAGTAAAACAGTAACAAATCTAGATTAACACAGACCAAATTCTACACTGACAGAAGTGCCTCTAGCTTCCTGTTGGAACATTCATCAGCAAAACATCATTAGCTTCATACCACCATGAACTAAATTTGTTTTTCAACATACTGTTATCACATCTCTCCATACTCATTTCCTTTACAGAGCTGACTCCTTACATATGCTGTCTTTTATGGTTTTATAATGAAGAACACTGTGGCAATAGCGAGTGTTGTCATGTAATGAACTGAACTGAGAATTCAGGTATTCTAAACCAAATGCTGGCATTCACCATTCAAGATTTGTAGCCTTGGTTTCAATCTGATGCTTTTGACAGTTTCACTGCCTCCTAATACCTAAACAACCTTCTAATTTAGGGTAACTGGAGGAACAACAGTCCTACTTTAAAATAATTCATATGCCTATCAAATATTTATAAACAGTTTAATTGTCTAGGCTCCGTTTCTTCCATCTGACATTTAGCTATTAATGTAGTATAAGACCTCGAGAGCCCAAACATGACCAGCTTTGCATACTAGTACCCTGACTCATTGTACTATCACACTAACACCCCGAAGAAAAATAAACCAAAAGCAGCAATAACAAAGTCCACTAATGTACCTGGCCTTCACTATGCACAGAGAAGTGTGACAGCTTACTAACAGCTTCTGTTGGACAGAAATCACTATTTTTGCTTAGCTGATTGTTTCAGCTTTGTTTCTTCATGGATTCCTCAAATTAGTTATGCACCTGCATCAATAACTGCAGATGGGAGCAGGTTATCTTTATTAACAGTCAGTATCTATAAAAAAAATTAATTAAAAAATGCAGAAAAGACAGTAGCAAAATTAAATGCTGTTTGAGTCTAGCTTTTAGAAACCCTTAAAAGTAAAGCAAGTAAATAAACTTTTATTGGAAATAGTTCTTGTAGTGGACATCATAGGAAAAGTTGTTTTGCCAGACTTGAAAACGGTGACACTCTTCACTCATTTAATACTACATATTCTACAGTAAATTAACGTGCATCCTCTGAGGTATTTAGTCTTATAAACATCCCCTCAACAGCATTGCCTTTCATCCTTAGCCACATGGGGCATTTGCCATATATTTGGGTTTCTGAAAACACAAAATTAAGTAAATTATATATGGAACACCTACCATTGTCACTGTCTCCTTCAGATGGGATACTGTAGCTAAAGTTGTCCCATGTTTGTGCCTGTGTAAGTGTGTTGAAGGAGATAGGAGGAAGACTGAGGGATGGGTCTGCTGGAGGGGAGTGACAGCCAGTCCAACCATGGTGGTGTAAGGACCGGAGGGGCGGAATAAAAGGGGGTAGCAGCATTTCATATATGGCATTAGGATCGTATGGTAATGACGAAGATGTAATTCAAAGGTGATTAATACAAAATGCATATTGAGAATTTTTGAGAAAAGAATGAAAGATGGTGCAGAATAAAAAGAACGAAAAGTTATGTTAGTACTTGCGAATTATACATTATATGTGCAGTTAAAGCTGTTAAGCTTAGCAAGATCATTGTAACCATAGCACTTCACATAACTTGTTTACAATAAAGTTTTAAGAAGAAGTACCCATAGATTTTACATTATAGCCTGACAAAAACCTTGACTCTGTGAATCAGATGGTGAATACATCAGTTGTGAAATTTCAGCAATGAAAAGTTCACAGAATAAGCATTTTGGTATTTTTTCTAACTATGTAATAAGAAAACTTCCTCCCCCAAAGACAAAGAAATTTTACACATCCATATGAAAATATTATTACATTATAACTTCCTAGCTGATTTTGAATAGTAGCAACTACATTATCTCTTTGGTTCTCATTCTGCTGAAATATGTTCTGTAAGTATATGTACTACAGCTGTTTTCCTTTTGTATTAATTCATTTAATAGTACATGCAGCACTACTTTTATTTCTTGCTGACTCCCCCAGCCCTAAGTCCAAACCTACAACAGGGCCACCACCCTAGGAAAGTTCCGGTCCTCTGCAACTTTTACAGACTTTCCAGGGATAAGAACAGGAATACAATACCTCCAAAGGGTGTTCCTGAGTTTGCACAAGTCTTGGCAAAGCTGCACTATAGACAGTCTTCTAACAAGCACAAATTCAGTAATGATCCAACTGGGCTCCCTAAAGCATGCAAAATTGCACATTTCCACAGATGCAGCAACAGAGTCTGGAGACTATTCACCAGATGACTGCAAAAGCATGTCATGTCAACAGTTCATGTTCACCCATCAACTCACTATGGACCTAAACTTGAACAGCAATACAGTTCCTATTCTCCATCCATTCTGCCTCTTCTCTTATTTCTTCCTCAAATCCTGCAGCGGATATTTTTATTCCTTTCCCACCACATCTACTCTGCAATTCTATCTCCTGTCAAGGCCTTCTGCCCAAGCTTTCCTCAAATCTCCATTCTACAGTGTTTCAGAACTGGACACTGACATTCTTAAAATATTTCCTCCCTGCTTAACTTCAGCATGTCATACATCCTAACCAGGCTTCCCACTGGTTTAGTATTTTCTGACACAGAACTTAAGTATCTCCTTCTCTGCCCTTCACAATGATGTCACTCCTTAATGAGTTTTTCCTGTATCTGATCACAATGTTCCTTACCACCTCTGCCACAAAAATTATAAACTCACTCATTCCTTGGTTTCCTACATATGTTTGCAGGTTTTATCTACCACATCCCACATACAAGTAACATTCATGCTCCTCAAACTAAACTGGAGACTATAAACTACCTGTACTTGAAATGCTAAACCATAATCCTAAATCAATTTAAAATTACCGTGCACACCAAAAAGCGGCTAAAGCTATTTAATATTAGAAGAAAGTCCAAGGTAAAGTTTCAGTAAGTGCAGAAAATTCCTGTTTTATAGAATCACAAATTAAAAATCATAAGGAACTTAATAACATAGACTTTCTCCTTCCCACAATTCTGGAATCTGTATAAACATTCTGATAATTCAGACAGTGTTGTTTGAAGTTTCACTTTAGAATTTTCTTCATATTGAACTGTTCAAGAACTCTCTTATCTTTAGCTATGCCTTTTTCCAAAGCCAGCTCACTGCTTCTGGCTTTTGGAACAACAGATCTGCAGAACCTGAGAGTCATTACAACTTAAACTCTGAGCCAGCACTGGGTAACAACAGGATACAGATTTATGGCAAATGATAAATGGTCTTTAATTATGCTGGCAATTAGGATTCTCATTATTTTCTGAAGTACACACATAATGCAGTTAGGGAAGAAAACAAATGGAAGGAATAAATATTCAGAGATTAGAAAAACAGTAACTAGCACTCATAAGAGGGGAAAAAAATACTATCAAGGTCTAATGATCATTACACGTTCCAGCAAACTTGAAAGACAGTGACGCAAACATATTCACACACACTAACATCGTGCTTCATATCCTCTACAAGTTGCCAAAATCAAGCCACTGGATTCACAAATAAGATTATGCTAAGTAATAGTTGCAAGGGAACAACTTCTCACTTCGCAATACAAACTTCTCTGTGATTTTGAGTTTTGTCAGTGCGGCTTTTAGCCTCTGAAGGCAGATTGTTTGTCTGTGTTGCTGTCACCTTGTTCAGTAGGAACTATGAAACAGTGAACTCAAAAAGGTATAGAACAAAAGCAATAAATATTCTTGAGCAATGCAAGATGTGCTAGCAGATGTTCAGGCTTCAAGGTCTGGCATATTAAAGATACTGAGGCAGGAACTCTGCAAAACTCAGTTTCTACAGCTAGCACCACTCTAAACATTTTAATCAGTTCATTAATCAAGCACAAAGAGTAAATTTATTAACTATTTTGAATGATTCCTTTTTAGAGAGCAAAAGCACTCCCCAAGAGTAAAATTATGGTTCTAAGAAAACTTGTAATTATTGATTCTTTTCAATTGTATTTTTTTAAGTTTTTCAAAATTATTGTGAATTTGAGAAGTCTGTACTCTATAACACTACTTAAAACACAAGAGGAAATATTCTGGAAAATTAAAAAATTCTCTCTTTTTGCCTTCTACGTAAACATCTGACCCTTGAAAAAAATCTGCCAAGAAGTCAAAACACATCCATTAACTTTCAAAACCTTTCAAAACATTTCCTTTGGGTATCATCTCAGCCACCAGATATGAATTTCCCCAGTATTTTGCCTAGTTTTAAAATGAAAAAATAAAAGGACTTTCAGTCCTGAACACATATCAGTATGTACTAACACAGAAGTTTAAGTCACTTTGGTTTATCCTCTGGAAACACTTCCATTTGTGTGTGTACTTCAAAAAACTGGGATCCTTACCAGAAGTCTAGAACAGTTTACTTTCACCTTTCCAAGAGACATATAAATCATTATGAAATGATGGGAGGAGAGAAGTCAAATAGAAAGCAAAATTCATTTTCAATAGATGAAAATAAAAACAGTGAAAATAAACTCTCAAATTTCAGAACAGTATGTTTGTCTATATTTTCATTGAAAATTCACTACTATTTTTTCTACACAGCACGATATACAAATTTTAGAACATTTTAAAGTTCTTTCAGTCTTGCACCGAGATTTTAAATTTATAAAGATTAAGATTTTAAAGATTATAAATCTTTGAAACTCATTTCCAATGAGTTTTAACATTTCCCCTAAGGCCATCAAGAACTTAAAAAAAAGTTTTAAATTAAAAAAAAGCTATTAAAATAAACTACAAACTGAGCTGAAAACTTTCCTGGATTACAGAATTGCTGGACCCCCTAGACTAGCTCAGCTCTAGGGAAATAAAGCAGTATATAATTAATAAGCACAAATTCAGACAGCAATAGGATAGTTCAAACTCACAGAAAACTTTCACAAACTTTTAAAGGAAATACAGTGAAGAAACTAGAGACACGGCAAGCTAACCAGCTTTAATGAGAAAAACATGCAGGATTCATAAACATGCCGGTATTTTCAGTCATGTTCTACTTCTATCTGTAAATTATTCTTATGTGTTAGCAAAACAAATTTTAATACTATTTTAAACTACTTTTAGGGTAGGAGCAGGAGAGGAAACAATATGCTTCACTACTCCTTAGCAAGGTTTCATTTTGTTACGCTGTGCTACATGGCTAATATACTGTCTTTTTATCTGAAGTTGGACCTAAAGTTTTACTATTGCCAAATACCCCTGTCTCACCATGGTATAAATTTAAGGTAACGTGACTGAAAGTGGATGTGATGAGGTGAAAGACTGTGCAGTAACGGCTTTAGGTTGGTGACTCTGTAGTGTACAATATGAAAAGGAAAATAAATTAATATTGTCAAGTTTTCTGCAACCCATAGCTGTGACCAACAGACAGTATAGGATTGGCATTCTCAAAGCGATTCAAATGTATGAATTTGAATTGGTAGAGTGAAGAAAATCAATGGATTATAACCAACTGACTTTGGTATTTAAGGAGGCTATACACAGCTACAATATAGACAGGGGAAGAACTGTAGGAGTTGGTCTTCCATCATGTGACTTGGAAGATTTGTTGCAAAGGACTCCAACTACTGCAGTTTTCCCAGAAATTCTCTAAAAAAAGGCTAGGCTAGGCTATTTTGCCCTGACCTATGACAGTCATTAAGTACAGGACATCTTGGCACGCTGATATACCAAGATTCAGAAGTGCACATTAAACTAACACTTGAACAAGTCATGGTCTTGCATTCTCTCCCACAATGCTGCCTCCAGTCCCTGGCAGCAGATTTCAATGGCAGCTCAGTAGAACACAGGCTACATCCTCCCGTGAAAGCAGCAACACAGCATGGGACTGTTTGCCTTCACATGTCTTTCTCATAATGGTGTTATTGCACTGCTGCCACTGGACTGTGCAATACTGCTCAATGTTTTATTTTTTCCAAATCCTGAAAGGACTCATTTGCTCATCGTTTAACCCACACTTTAAATATACAGAGAAATAGCAACATCTCTAAAGCATCAGGAACATACAAGAAGAGAGCCAGAGTTTAACGGTCCAACAAACTAAGAAATGCAACTGAACACAACTGTGAAACTGTATATCATAACTACATGAGAAATTTAAAATATCCTCTTCATGAAACAAGGTGGGTTAAATACCATTTTCTTTGCTTTTTAAAACTTTTTTTAAAAAAAAAAAAAACCCAAATCTATGGGTACAATTTCTTAAACATTCAAATGTGAAACTGCTGCAGTTATTGCCAAGATAATACGTTATGGAAACTACAAGCCTGTAGTGGTTTACCAGCAATTGATTAAAAGCATTTGTGGTGAATGCGAGAAACCAGAATTACTCTTAAGACACTGCAATATACTGAAAAACCTACAGTTATTCTTTAGGGGTGATGTGAGATGACTTAACACTATTGACAACCTCAGCATGGAGAAGATAAAAACTGAGTGTAATCCTGTAAACTAATCCTGTTTTTAAAGGAAGCTGTTATCCAAGCCCTGAAATACATGAATAGGGGCTTTTTTTGGTTTGTTTGTTTTTAATAAACAAACAGCTGCTTGTTAAAAGATTGATGGTTATGCAGATTTAACACATTGCAAATTCATTAAACTCAGCTGCTGGCTGAAGTAAACATCTAATCTTCCTGAAAGACTCATTGCAATGAGCAATTTTGAGAGTAATGTGTAAGCATTTTCCAAACAAGTCTAATTATTCACATATATTATTCAACAAAATCTAAACTGTATCGCTTACATACCAATTAAGCAAAAAACATATTTTAATTAGTATGCCAGCACAGATTATATCTATGTATATATGTATAAAATACGTGTATGTTTATACATATACATGTTTTTAAACATACATACATACAATTTTTATAAAATACCTAATTTATTAATAAGGGATGAAAATTGATCCATGTATAACGTGCCAAATACATACTTGTTACAAATCCCATCTTGATTCAAACCTATTAGCTTAAAATGTTCTAATCTTCTACTGTTGTATAGAAAATGCTCTAGCACTGCCTTCTCAAGAGAAAAAAAAATACAGACACCAATCAATTACATAGAGGTAAAAAAAAAAAAAAAAAAAAAAAGTACGCACAAATGTGTTCATTTTCTTTCCCACATTACCTGATCGTGGCTTCAGGCCAAAAGGGATTGTGGTGTTTGTAGTAGGAGACATTGTTGGACTTTTGTCCTTGTTCTGTTAAATTCAAGAATATAAATTTAAGTAAGAGTAACATCCAGCACATATCTCAGCACAACTGACTGTATAAAAAGCAAAAGTTAACAATAACGTATGCCACAACTATTCCACCATAAGCTGATCACAATATAGCCTCAAACCTATTATAACCTCCCTTTTTTAATTCAGTCCTATTCTTTTTCTAGAAAAGAAAAGTTTCTGACTAGAGACTGCAGGATATTCTGTCTAGCTATAAAGTCAATTATTTCCCAGTTTTCTCCCATGTAATCACTTGGTTCCATCAAATATATATTTTTGTGGCAGAGCACATTTAGGAAAATAAAGCAAAGACATTTTTTCCTTAGATACGTTTGTTTCTTTCACAAAATTAACATTCTGCATGGTATTTCCCATGCAGCACTGAATTTCTGCATACACCCCAGAGCAGGATCACCCTTAACCCTGAACTAGGCTAACAGCTGCAGGAGGAAGAATGGAGTAGCAGCATACAGGAGAAGGTGAGGTATAATCATCATACCACCAGTGGCAACATAGAAAGAGTTCTATAACCAAACTCCATAATGGAAATCCTATTTAAAAAGTGATTCCTCAGGGAGCCAGGAACTATAGGAGTCCCATCACCAGAAGTGCTGGAAGGTGGCTGGGTGCTCATGAATTTGCAAGGTGGCCATACACGGTGTCATGTAGAGGGAGAAGCCCTGTTTCTGCACAGAAAATAGGAAGGGGAAAGTCTCCACAAGGATCTTCCTACAGTTTCCCTTTCTGACCTTCTGCTGAGATTCGCCCTGCGAAAATGATTGTATCGATAAAATCAGACACCTCTCTGAAAATTAAATCAAGGACATGACACAACTGTGCAAAAAGAAATTTTGCTGAAACCAATAGAAACTCTTGTAGAACAAGGAAGAGCCAAAAAAGAAAATGTGGCAGAACAAACAAAATGTAAAAAAAATTAAAAGTATTGTTCTAAACCACATAAGTCAGAAACAAGCTTATCAGAAAGTGCTTTTTATAACCTAGTAAATCATTAAGATGACAAGAATAAACCATGGTCCAAGTAAACCACATTGCCATTACTGATGAGCTCAATCATATTTTCTGTGATGCTCAATTACAGGTTTCATTTGGTATATGAACCATTCATATAAAACATGTAAGAGACAAATGGCAATAGCATCTTACCTCATTGAGAGAGGTTTGCCCACTTGTATTCCAAACAATTAGGTCATTCTGTGTGGTTGGGGGGGGGGGGGGGGGGGGGGGGGGGGGGGAAAAAAAGACCATTTCAGCAACTATATTAGGGATACACCACAACAGGATATTTTACTCATGATACTCAGATTCACATTAACACTTCTTTTTTTCACTGAAAAATTCAATTTTCATGAATAATAAATACTTCTATTGCTAGTTGAACAACATTTTTAAAAGTCTCATGGAAATTATTTGCACAAATTTGTCATTTATTTTTTAGTTTTAATCTTAAGTGATTATAACTGCATTTATAAAATTTTAATGTTTGTCGGTTCAAATGCAGTATCCAATTTTCTTTCACAGATTTTATAATTAAACTAACACCAAGAGTTTAATATGCAAATACAGATTTTCTATACAGATTTAAAGAGAGAAGTATTCTGTAAGCAATTCATTTTATAACTACAATATAACATACCTTTTGTTACCACTTCAGCTATAGTTAAATTGGAAACATGTAAATCATGTTAACAAATATGAAATACAATCACTAATTCTGCAGCAATCACAATGCAGTCAACAGAAACACATCTGGCATAAGTAAAATCAAATTACAATTCAAAATAATTTCCATAGGGCCAATTTTTTTTTTAATTGATAAAAAATGGAAACAATAATAAAAGATGGCACTTGGAACACTTAGTCTCAACAGTCACAAAGCTGGTAGTTATGCCTATGTTGCAGATCTAATCTCTCTCATTGCATGCATGTCTCTAGCCAGAATTTTGAATTTACACTAAATTCAATTAATTTACTAACAGAAGTATCAACGCAAATGCTTACTGTACCTACACAGAATGTAGCAGGATTAAAAACTTGCTCTTGCAAGATGTGTTTCCATTTCATAGAATATGCCTAATGCTTTCACCTGCATAATGCACTCCAGATCAGGGCCCCTACAAGTGTTCAGGAAGATATATTTCTTCTTTTTAAAAGGTTGTTAGAACTGAATCTGCAGTGTTAGACAGTTCATTAAAATACAGAGACTACAGACATTTTGACACTGAATTAGTTTTATCTGTTAATCTCAGCAATGTAGTAAGAACTGTTCCAAATAAAGTTTGGTGACCCCAACATACAACAATATAACAAAAGAGATTAACAAACTCAATATTGTTTAATTTGATATTTTAGAGAAAAAACAAAGACCAAATTAAGACTAACCAAGTCACAAGGATATCATAGGAATATTTGACAGTAATGATGATTATACATAATAATATTCAAAAAGCATAAAGATAAGCCAGATTCAATCTGTGTCTGGATATGTAAGGTACTACCAATACAGAGAGAACATTATGTAACTTTTTTTCTCAGAATCTTCTTGCAAGAGCAGTCAAGAAAATCCTCATACAAACAAGTTCTGAAGTAGTAACACATGCATCAAATATTTAAATTAGATTTTTTTCATAGTATTTAATTTATGGATCATTGCAATGTACACAAATCTTAAAATATTTTTTAAACTTTAAAACTATCATCTTAACCCATATACAGTATGTTTGTAATACTTAAACACATTAAGAATACTGCTGTCAAGAAAAATTTAGCAGCTTATATAACTACAAGAGTATTTGGGGTGCGGGGGAAGAGGAATTGGGCGTTTCATTTTATTGAATATCTAACTTTGAGGCGACTTATTTTTGCCAGGGGAATGCAACCACTGCAACTATCATGGTGTTTATTGGAAGAAAATACTTTCAATTATTTCATTACATCCTATTTTTCCTGAGAGACAGGTCTTAATCAACTTCCCATTTATAGGCAAACCTTGAGATTCATGCTAAGGCAAAAAAACCCCCAACAAAACCAATGGGCCTAAATCCACTATTATATCTGCACACAAACTGACAGAATGTAGTGATCCATTCTGAAGGTTTCCACACTTACTAGATCTAGACACCTCCATACCTGACTCAAAGACCATTTTTCACCCTGTTCACAAGTTCTCCCTTCAGGCTTTGCTTTTTTCATAATCAACTCTCTCCTCCTCTGAAATTCTAGTTCGTCTGCATTTTCTCTCTGCAAGATAATTAACTCTTTAGACTGTGTATCTCTGGAAATGGAACTATGCATTTTTTCATATAACATTGCCTCAGAAATATTTCTTACAATTACTGTAATTAAAAGTGAACAAAGAAGCAAGCAGATACTATATACTTGCAGTTTCAGTGCTAAAAGGTAGATAATGTAAATCTAAAAGTATGCCATAAAGAATACTAGTTTGCCAGTCAGGATATAGATCAAATAATAAGCAGCATATATCACACTGTAAAACTCCAAATCATACTTTATATACTCTCTGTAACTACAGTGAGAGTACTCTGGGAACACATTAATTTTTAGTTTACAAAATATTTTGGGGTTATCCTTAATTAATGTACTGTTTTTCCTAGACCAGAACAGGGAGATAGGGAGGTGGGATGGTAGATGAGTATGCATAGCTGAGCTACGAACTGGCATACATGAAAGCCACACCCAGGGAAAAAAACCTAAGATGAAAAAGTAACTGATAAACCCAGAAAAAAATTATACATACACATATACAAAATTAAAAACAATTCCATAAAAATGTGAAAGAAGAATTAGTTCCGTCCTCCAGCCTACTAACTTTTCCCCTTCCCTACTTGGTAGATTAATAATTGATGAAATTGTTGGCTCATTTCCCTGTCTTTCCTTTCCCCAAATACTTTGTAATAATACACTCATTAACATACCTGACCAAGTGAAGACATCTCCATCTGCATTTGACCGCTATGTATAAAGATAAACAAACGCAAATATGTAATTCATTGTGTAGAAACTTGAATATGATGACTCTAACAAACGCATTATTTTTTCTGAAAAAAGGTAGATAAACACACTTTACTGTAGACTCCTGAAATGCTAAAGCTGTTGCTGGTTCCATGGGATACAGATTCACATCACTGTTCTCTGAAATATCCATGCTTAATCTGCAAGGTTTGAAATAAAAACATTGCACTGGGGTATAGCTTCGGTAACCATTCTGTTCAGTATTTAATTTCAAACAAATAGATATATGAAACATTTTTACAGTGATGGTTCTAACCTACTCAGTGTTATCTCTTAACAACTTTTTGAAATGCCTCCTGGTGCTCCACTATCACCGGTTCAGTCAAAGCAACGTTAATGCTTTCCTCTGCAAAATGACACCCTGAGCAATGGCTTGTACCAAAACAAAAGGACCTGTTTACTACCTACAGTCATGTCATTATCTAGAAGATTGTAGATTTCTATACCCAATTTCTAGCATCCTGTGTTCAAATAGAAGCCACAGCCCTGGTTAGATATTCATATTTAATTTGCAGTGGATGAAAATAAAGCAGTGCAACAATAAATTCACAACACACAATGATCTAAAAGAAAGCAGGGAATATAGGAAAGGGAATGCAGGAATGTGAAACAAATATCTGAAAGTATTGAAAAATGTTGGGTCTGAAATCTTTTTCCTTTCCAGAACTGAGATGCTGCTTATATGCACATAGGGTACGCAGATTTGAAACTCTCCAGAACATTAGTGAACGGTAACTGGACAAGTATTTTACAAGGTTAGCAGTCATACCTGTTAGCAAAAATAGGTCCAATTGACATGTTCTACACTGATCTCTAGTCAGTTCATTTTAGGCATGTCAGCATCACCTACAGTTTCAGCCCCTACAGTGGTTTCTCTTTCTAACTCCTAAATGGCCTTCTGTGTGAGACAAGAGTAATTCTGGCTAGAGTTAGTTATTTCAGCTAGGTTATCCTGACAAGGTGATTTGAGTTATACTGTTGCACAACGGAAACCTCTTTGGGGAAAGTTATAATTTTTGACATGCTCTAGATTTAAGCGAAAGGCACACGAAGACTTGTGTGCATCTTATACTAATGAGCAATGGTAGCATTTAAACTCCTTTGTGAATCTGGATAAAGACACAAAACCTATTACGTATGAAAACCAATTTTTTTCTCACACTGCTTTATATAATGCAAGTATATAACAAACTGCCATGTAATCCAGTAATTATAAAAGAAATGATGAGGAACCCATGGCCCAGAGGACTGGAAGTCTACAACATCATTTGGCAAGTATTAGGCAACCAACTGTATCTTGCTGGGTAAGTCTGTATGTTAACATACAGGAGACATTCATCGAGAAGCTTATATAGTGTTCAGTAAATAAAAAGTAAATACTCATGTTTTAAGTTAGAAAAAGAAAGTGCAGCCACAAAAATCCCAACGCTATGTATAAAATACAGTAGAAAAATACAGACATGCATGACATGATTAGCCATTTTTAGAAGTCACATTTCAAATTTACAATAGTGTTACTAACGAAAGGGCATCTGAATATACATGGAGAAACAGATCAATTTTCTGATTTTATTGCCCTTTTTAATTTAATAAGAAAAACTAAATATATAGCAAATATTGGGGCAATATTTCGGAAAAAAAAAAAAGGCAAAATTTATAAGGCTAACAACTGATTTTTTTTTTTAATGTTGCTTTTTTCCAAATCAGATTTTTTCCTTCTTAATTGCAACCTTTGTCCTACAAAGTAATAAGCCTCATATGAGGTGCATAAGCAATGGAATACTACCTCACAGAAACCCCAGGAACTAAAAAGTATGACCTTTTATTAAGCAAAAATATTTGTGATTCAAGTATTTAGTATACAACTCAAGAGTTCAAGTATTCATTATAGGATTCAAAATAAAGCCAGATAATTGTGTCTCTATAAATATTAACAGGAGTGAATTTCTGTCCCAAAAGGTACAAAGGTCTGCTACATGAAAAAGCAGTATCAAAATAGACATTTAAACTAAGGAACAGTGCAGTCCCAAGAACAAAATGGCTACGGTGAACTGGCTGAAGGAGGAAGGACAATCAAGGATACTTTAGACTGGAAGTGACAAAGAGGTTTCTAGTCTTCAGAGAAATTAAGCTCTAAATGAGCTACCTCATAGAAGTAATGAAGAAAAATGAGTTACCTAGCTTTGAAATGAACTTAATTTCTGAAGGTGGTTACATAAAGAAAAGCAATAGCAAGCATCTGGACAGAACTACCTACACTTGTCAGTCCTTTTCAGTAAGACAAGCATTTATTTTCTTTTAACTAGTTATTCCTTTGTTTATTTACAGCTCCAGAGTCATTCCACCTAACTTCAGCTACTTAAAACAGGCACGTAAATTATAAAACCTTACCTTCTGTAGTCAGGGGAAATCTAAATAACTTTCTCTAGCTGTCTCTCTTTCTCCTTTTGATTTCAGAGGGAGACTACAGAAACTCCACCACCAATTCAGGCACCTCCTTTAAGTGCTCCATTGAGGTGGGATGAAGCTGGGCCAGAAGACCTTCTCCAATCCCCACAAAATACATCAAGCATGAGTAAGTATAGGAGAGTTTATAGTCCCTAGAAGAAATGTGACTATCCTAGACAAAACTTCAGAAAATCACAGTAGTGTACACGAGATGAATGGTTAAGAGGGGCTTTCACCTTTAAATTTATTTTTCTTTTAAGCCTGAAATCCTTCTTAATTTACTGGGAATCTTGTCTAGATACTCAGAGAGAGAATGCAAGTTTCTTTCTTAATTAAGCACCTCCTGAAAAACATCAGTATGCCAACAAAGCACCTCATAACTCCAGAGAACTTTCAATTATCAGGTAAATAAGAACTCCAAAGCCATTCAAAAAAAAAATAATTAAATACATGACACTAAGACACCAGCTATTGTAAGCGTACCTGTTAGGATCTTGTAATAAATCTACTGCTTCTCTTAGTTGTTCTATCATTGCTACATCAATAGCTTGTTCTTCTGATAGATTTAATCTACAACAGGAAACAAAAACATTCAAAAAAGAGGTACAAAAGCAATTATCAAGGGTTGCCTGAATTTCAATTTGTGGGATGTCTCTTCCAACTGGCATGCAAATACTATAGGAGGGGTAAAAAACCCCAATCTCCATGCACAGCAGTATGCGATGAATTTATGGAAAGTTTCTTCTGAAAAAATTCTTCAGCACTTTGTCCTTAAAGCCCCCCAACCCAATACATACATACATAAACAAATGTGATGAAATAAAACTTTTAGCATTTCAATAAAACAAACTGACTTCGGAAACTGAAAATTTATTTACCAATATCTGATTCTTATTAACTGCACTCACTACACATACTGTTTTAACATAAGTACTAAACACAATGTTTCTTTTAATGAACTAACATGCTTTCTCTTGCTTTTCAACATTTGTAATTCTTTTTGGAGTTTAGAAACACAATCACCTGTTAGTTCTGTCCATTTCTTTCAGAAAATACTTATTCTGTCCTTCCTTCAGTTTCTGTTTTTAAATCATATAGGACTCTACTGTTCTGCTTAGTGACAACTTCACAGTACACTGTCATGTTAAATCTCCTTTTCCTATGCACTCTCCTCAGCAACTGATATTCACTTGCTCTGCTCTTGAAATAATGTTTATGAATTAATGATTGCTTCAGGATTATAACAATGACAAAGGAAGAAAAAAAGACTGAGGGATTTTCTCCAATTAAATTACATTTTTAAAAATCTAGGTAAATTTAGATCTTACAAGTTCGATAAAATCCTTTTTTACCAATGCCACTAACAGATTAAATATCAAAACACCTAGTTAAAAAGCTTGCATTCTACATACGTAAAAAATATGACAGCACTATTGGTGCATACAAATTAATTAATTGCAATATAACATCCACTCTATTCAGCAATAATGGGGAAAACACTGAGCACACACAAAGTACAAGGCTATGCTTCTGTCATGCCTCCGAGTCTACAAAATTATTAACTGATAAGGAAATGCCAGTTCTGGTCAATCTAATTAAATGACACTGCTAACTACTTATAGATGTATTAAAAATACTTACATTTCGTCTGTTTGCCATTGCGTGTCCTCTTCTATTCTCAATAATTCATCACACTCTGCTGCTCTGCTCTGTAAGCAGACAAAGTGATAATTGAGAACTGAACTTTGCAATTAAGGAGGCAGATAAATTTTGCTGTCAAACTGAGCGCTGACCTAATTTATGTAACAGTTTAGAGCGGCCAGCTGAAGCAATCTAACACACCTGCTCCACTTCCTCACTCAACTCCTTTTTAAGATACTGATTACAAGATCTTCTATTCACTGTTCAGATTTTATTGAGGTCAACAGCCCTTACCCTCCTTTAACTAAAAAGAAAGTCAAGCAGCATGAGAATTCTTGATTCTACATCCCAGATTTCATCTGTGCCTTTCTGGTGTAGGCAAACAATGCTTCAATTAAGCATGACCCCAACTCTCCACTTGCTTGCTCTCCTCCCACAGCCAGATTTGTTTACAGAGCAAGGAAATCCCAAATATGCAAACAGTGGCAATTCTGTACTTCACCCATAATTATTAACAGGACTCCTACTTCACAATTTTAACAGCCATGAATAATTTATTTCTTTTTAAATAAATCAGAGCAAAAAATGTGTGCAGTAATTCCTATCAGTCAGCCAGTTATGTTGGGTTCAATGTAAGCATAAATTCGGGACTGCCCTGTCCTATCTATAACAATGACGTGCTACTCATTAGAAAACGTGACTCTCTCTTTTATGCTTCCATTTAGTGCTTTTCAATTTTCTTCTTTCTTTCATCTCAGATAGGCAGAAACACTGAAGTAGCTCAGCTGCCAGTAAAGACAGAAGCTCTTGACATGGATGCACATTTGTACTAGTAGAGAATGAACAGCAGAAAACAAAAGAGGATAAGCCTCTCTGTGTCATGTGTTTGGCACAGTCGCATCACCCTGTACCAATAAATGCTACCCAGCTCTGCCAGATGTGTCACTGAAGAGTGTACCAGTTTCTCTAACATTCCCCCAAAGATGGCCCATTCCCCAGTAGAATGAGTAAAGCCATTCTTTGCTCTTTTGCTTCTCCTTACAGGAGTGAAGTACATGATTTTTCCTGTAAGAAGGGCATATACCTTAAGATAACAAAAATACAGCACTTACTCTAGAAGGTGATCCTCAGTCTCTGGGGATAATGATATAAAGTAAGCCATATAAATTAGGACTAACATTTGAAAAATTACAAAATTGTCCAAGCCTAAGCTCCCCTTTGCACTGCAAGTTGTACTGATTTTATGTATGATTTGGTTAAAAAGAATTTTAATTTTAGAAGACCCTCCACTGTCCAAAAAGGCATTCTAGTACATGACTAAAAATAAACCAAAGAACACAACAGACTCGGAAATCTGTATCAGAAGTAAAACACCCTGAGTTCAAAATCCTCAGAATAAAATGAATGTAGTACCTATTCAAGTCACCAACTGCTGATCTCAACTGCCATAATATTAGGAAGATACCAAAATGAAAAGAAATTAAACTGCTCACTCTGGCAATATTCTTATACTGAAATTCAATACAGTAACCAATATTTTACTGAACCAGTGGCTGCAACACATTATTTCAGATAATATTTTCTTATTATGGTAGAGGACATTCCCAAGGGAATAGTCTTCAAATGGTACACTACAGAAAATCAAGATAAAGTGAGAAGAACAAGGAAAGGAAATACAAAGTATATATAAAATATAATGTATGGTCAGCTTCAGGTGTGTGTATCCCTTTGTCAGAGGAGGATGAAAGTATTCTATCCCCCTTTACATAGTTTATTCACCTCAAATGTGAACACTTGATGAAAATTTGTATGTAGGAAACCTACGATGATTTGTTAACATTTTAACTACCTAAAAATACGAAGGTTTTAGTATAAAAGTCACAAAATAACTAGCCAATATAAGATAACCCATAGTGTCCTTAACATCCAGCAACTATAAATGACACTTCCTGATAATCAATGAAGTTTTAGACAATACACTATTGCTAGTTTAAACACTACTGAATTCACATTTGTTTTTGTAAATAACAAAAACCAGTAAGGAACATATAAAAAACTTTATTTACGTAATAAGTACATGTCTTCAGTAACTATGAAAGGGAAAAGTTTGGGGTTTTATTTCCCCTTTGTTTTTAAATGCTAGTCCTCTGTGGCTGCCACCTCAGAGACTGCAATTAGCTGAAAAAGATCTGCAAGTTTTGTTGCTAGAAAAAACAAAAAGGCTGCTCAAATAAAGAGATCTTTTCCAGAACCAGAAGTGTGTTTCCAAGAAGCTGAAAGGCCACATCCCTTCTCTTTCCACTATTACTTCCCAGCGCTGTTTTTCCTATAAGGGATGGAAGATGGAACTCAAAGTCTTCTTGCATTTTATTAACGTAACAAAAGTCAAGATCGCTTAATTCAAAACGTAAAGCAAATAGTACAGAACATATCTGCCACTTTTTCTTAAAACCTTAAATGTAGTTATAGGATAATCCTCACATATACTAGTAAAAGAGTTATGGCTAAATAGACCTCCTGAATTAATTATAATCACTTTAAACCTATCTGCTTATTTTTGCCTTCTGTTTTATTTTATGACAATGAATATCAATTGCAGTCTCTTATTCATTAAAATGTCTGCAGTTTGTCATTCCTCCTTGCTCTACACTTATGAAAGTAGTGAAGATATTTCCCCCCATTTAAAATTGTCACAAACTTGCCTTAATGTAACTCATAAATTCAGTGGTAAGAGTATCCGACTCATCAAACTGGTTTCCTGTTTCTCTTGACTTATCATTGACAATCAAGTGAGAAGATCCCTGAAGGAATTCCACTAATAACAACAATAAAAAAAGATAGGAGAATGATTTCTCTTTCAGCTCAACATTTGTTACTCAACACAATTTAAGTGTATTATATTATAGAGCTCAAAACCAAGCAAAGTTTAAATTCAAAGCCTATTAAAAACCTCAAACAAGTTAAGACTTTTGCATTCTAAGGAGTGATGCCAATTAATTTCAAAGTTGGAATAAGCTGATACCTTGGTCTCATACAGTTTTAGATCAGAAGCAACACAACAGGCACTGATGGAGTCAGTTTTGAACTACACCAAATACATCTTGCCAGTACCAGTACAAGAACACAGTTGGACAGCTAGAGAGTATTTTAGGGCATTCAGATGTCTCAGCCAGTGACCTGCAGTTTAACGCAGCTTCAGATTTGTTATACCAGAACAAACACTCAACTCTCAGCAGAACTCAAACCAAATTATTCAGAGCCTTCAGAGCTTATGCCAATCTCTTGCTTACATATACTGCTTCCAGGGGTATGAGGCAGTAATAATTTTCTCCTCTGCTTGAAGAGATCCTATAACTTGCCCTCTCAAGTGTGCTAATAAACACTGTATGTAGGATGTAATGTTTTTACTATTTCACTTGAATTCTATTAAATTTTGATAAGTATCTCAATTGAAGTTCATTTAACCTAGTATGTGACACTGGGGAAAGGCTGATCTTCTATTTATGTGGTTTACATATGCAACTCACTTAGTTCACCCTGCCATTTATCATTAGTATCCACGGACCTTGCAGAAATACTGTTTATCAGTATGTAGACATAATTTAGAAAAATGTAAAATAAAATTTAGATAAAATTACACCTTATCTCAAAATCTGAAGAGATTTATTTCTTTCCAGGGGAAATGCTGACTTTGAATATAAACCTCTATATATGCATTAAGTCAAACTACAAAAATGGACTCTGCTTTTGTACACAATTGATGTTTACTGGGCTGTGATTTCTACAAATTGAATTTAGTCTTATACATAGAATTAACAACAGAATTTCCCTGTATTTAACTTTCACTTTTTTTATATTCCAACCTTTTCTTGAGTTAGCATGGTGACCTGAATCTTCCTTTACAATCTGATCTTCTTCCATGATGTCTGACATTGGAACATTAAAGCTGATAGTATCTTCATCAGATGGCTAAGAAGAAATAAGAGAAACAGTTGTTTTTTTTTCTACTCAAACCAAAACTGATGAAAAAATATGTATTAAGAAGAATGCTCACTAAAGAGCAACAAACTAATATGGGAGAGGATACCAGAGCATCTACTACGACCAAACCCTGCTGTAGGAAGCTGTAGTTATGCTGAATACATTTCACATCAGGCTTGCCAAGCAGCACAATTCGTCTGTTGTCTTTCCCTGTCTTCCCCACTAGACTAGTCCTCTCACTGCACTGTGCTGCTCTCTGCATGCCTTTCTTGGACAGCTGAAAATAGGGGCTCCTTGGAGCCATTAAAGTCCATTAAAAAAAAATGAGCCTCATATAATGCTCCCTTTCTCTTTCCCTCCAAGACTCTTTCCCCCTGCATTACCATACAGCTTGTTACTTTAATGCCTAAAGCAAGCAAGATGAGCTTTGTAGGCTGAGGCAAAATTTTTTATTCAGATTAGCCGGTAGAGGTGAAAAAAAAAAGAAGCTTAAACTCTCAAGTACACTAGCTCTTCTTCAGTGGCTTAAAAGCTCGTTCATTTAGTGTACCATCTCTGGTACACTAAAGCACATTACAAGTTTATCCTGTCTATGACTTTACAGACAGTGGCTACATAGAGAAGCTGACACAGCAGCCTTCAGTTCTGTCCCATGCCACTAGGGCTCTGCTGTCATGTAGGACTGGCAGCAACCTGCTCACAATGGGACGTGCTCACATTCTCCTGAAGGTGAACTACTGCAAAAACTAGTAAGACTTTGACACCATTTCCCACAGCGTTCTCCTGGAGAAACTGGTTGCTCATGGCTTGGATGGGCATATTCTTCACTGGGTAAAAAACTGGTTGGACAGCCAGGCCCAAAGAATTGTGGTGAATGAAGTTAAATCCAGTTGGCAGCCAGTCGCAAGTGGTGTTCCTCAGGGCTCGGTATTGGGGCCACTCCTGTAATACATCTTTACCAATGACCTAGATGAGAGGATTGAGTGCACACTCAGTAAGTTTGCAGTCAACACCAAGTTGGGTGGGAGTGTTGATCTGCCTGAGGGTATGAAGGCTCTGCAGAGGGATCTGGACAGGCTGGATCAATCGAAGGGCTGAGGCCAATTGTATGACGTTTAACAGGGCTAAGTGCTGAACAGTCATGGCACTTAGGGACATTGTTTAGCGGTGGACTTGGTAGTGTTAGGCTAATAGTTGAACTCGATCTCAAAGGTCCTTTCCAATCTAAATGACTCTATGAAAAACACGGGTTCCAGAAGAAACCAAATTTACAAGTAAACAAGTTATACTAAAATGTTCTTATACTGATTTTTACAAGTTCTGAATACTAAAAAAGGCAAGATTTTTGTCTCAGCAGAGTAACACACATAGCTTTTAAGAAAATATTTTGGAGTGTTGGTGCACAAAAAGTCATGGGCTATTCAATTTGGAAACAGAAAATCATTCCTTTAACAGGTTACATCTCACTTTCAGGGCCTTCAGAATTCTGCAATTGATTTTTCAGGTGTTTCCTGCCAGCATAGAATGAAATAGAAACTATCCAAAGCAGCTTGCAATACCACAAAAGTATTGCTCCTTCATTGGTGAAATACTGTATCTCAATTCCATTCCTCCACAGTTTAATTTTTATTCAGCTGATAACAGAAGCAAACAATAGGCATATAAGAATCAAAAATACCTAACATTATTCCAACGCTGAATTATATATTTGTCCTGGTACTAATGTGTCCTCTTACAAGTAAAAAAGCAGAGACATCATCTAGATCTTAACAAGCACCCTGCTGTTCTAATGAATTTTAACTGAGGAAAAATTAAGGCCAAAGGGAGGTGGAAAATGAATGAAAATGCTACACTGTTACTAAAAGATGAGGTACATGAGTGCACTACCTTAAAGCAGGATTTGCCTTCAAGTCAATGAGATCAATTTTACAGCAACACTGCAAGATATCTTTCACTTGAAATGTCCAAGGTGACTACACCTCTGAAGAACCAACCCTGTAATGACCCTACCAACAAGCCAGACAGAAATACATAAACTGTTCACTTCATCAAGTACTTCCTTCCTATGTGTATGGACCCAAAACTAATTAGCAAGCTTCCTAAAAAATACATTAGTATTCAAACAAGTGATTCATTTAACTCACCATTTTTAAGTTACACAAATGCAAAATGACCTTGTAGTATTTTCTGTAGAAGAGCTGAAACCAACAGCCACTAGTCTTCAGACTAAACTGTAGTTTATGTGTCTGACATATTTATAAAAACTCTCCAAAAATGTGTTATGATCACTTTATGACTCATCATTTAATGTTTATTTAATATTTGTTATGTAGATTTCTGCATAGCAGATGATTCTGTGATTCAGAATTTTTTCTGAACTATTTCCAGCACTGCCAGAGCACATAAAGGCATTAGGATCTGCAACGTTTCTGAAGTGCCTATAATACAGCAAACTGCCATAACCAAGACACCGCTGAACATGCCAGGACTGGGCACGCTGAACTCCTGTTAATCGCCAACAAGAAAGAGTCATCAGTCAGAGAGAAAAGAATTGTGAAGCTACAAGATGTGTAAGCTGTTAGGACGTTTACTTCATCAGAAAGAGCAGCCATGGATTCTGGCTTGGTTCTCATTCTTTAGATTATGTAAATCATCTGAGAACTGCAGTGAATTTTCACTACTGGTAGGCTGTTGACCATTTGTAATCAAGTATCTCACTCCCCTCTCCACAAAGCGTACAGACAACAATAACAAGCAAACAAAAAACACAGAATCACAGAATGTTAGGGATTGGAAGGGACCTCAAAAGATCATCTAGTCCAGTGTCCCTGCCAGAGCAGGAACACCTAGGTCAGGTCACACAGGAACATGTTCAGGCGTGTTTTGAATGTCTCCAGAGAAGGAGACTCCACAACCTCTCTGGGCAGCCTGTTCCAGTGTTCTTCTACCCTCACTGTGAAGAAGTTCTTCCTCACATTTATGTGGAACCTCCTATGTTCCAGCTTACACCCATTGCCCCTTGTCCTATCATTGGATGTCACTGAGAAGAGCCTGGCTCCATCCTCATGACACTCACCCTTGACATATTTATAAACATTAATGAGGTCACCCCTCAGTCTCCTCTTCTCCAAGCTAAAGAGACCCAGCTCCCTCAGCCTTTCCTTGTAAGGGAGATGTTCCACTCCCTTCATCACCTTTGTGGCTCTGCGCTGGACTCTCTCAAGTAGTTCCCTGTCCTTCTTGAACTGGGGGGCCCAGAACTGGACACAATACTCCAGATGTGACCTCACCAAGGCAGAATAGAGGGGAAGGAGAACCTCTCTTGACCTACTAACCACCTCCTTTCTAATACACCCCAGGATGCCATTGGCCTTCTTGGCCACAAGGGCACATTGCTGGCTCATGGTCATCCTGCTGTCCACCAGGACCCCCAGGTCCCTTTCCCCTACACTGCTCTCCTGCAGGTCAGCCCCCAACCTGTACTGGTACATGGGGTTGTTCTTCCCCAGAGGCAAAACTCTACACTTGCCCTTGTTGAATTTCATTAAGTTTCTCCCCGCCCAACTCTCCAGCCTATCAAGGTCTCGTTGAACGGCAGCACAACCCTCTGGTGTGTCAGCCACTCCTCCTAGTTTGGTGTCATCAGCAAACTTGCTGAGGATACATTCTGTACCCTCATCCAGGTCGTTGATGAAGATACTGAACAAAAAACAAACCCAAAACCAACCAGCCAAACAAAAAAATCCACACCAAAAATCCCCTAGTCGCTTTTTATCTTTGTTTTAGCCATTTCTCAGTCAGAAATTCATGGCAAGGATGCAGTTGCACAGTTCTGATGGCTAAAAACATAATTACATTGTTACTCAACTTAAAACATAGTCAAAATATGGGTGTGGAGGGAAGGGGAGCCAGACACAAAATTAATGCAACTTACCTCTGTTGCTGACAAACGTTTATCGCCATTATCACTACCAACACCTGAATCTGAGTCCTTTTTACTTGGGTAGATGTCATCAATACTAGATATGAATAAAAAGAACAAAAAACAAACAAACAATAAAAAGCTATCATAGCATTTACCATTAGAATTCTGTCCTGGTTTCACTTAAACCAAAGCAGAATTCCACCAGTCTTAATGGTACAGGGAGAAATAGCCTAGTACAGTTAAAAACTACACATTTGCAGTCTGGTGATAGTAAAATAGATCAGATGGAATGGCTAGTTAGCCTAATGATTAACAAAAAACCCAGAAATAATCTGCTATAAAGCTTGCTTTTGTCTATACACTAGGTAAAAATGCCTAGTTAGTAGCTAAGTAGCACAGGAGTCTGTCTGAAGTCCTTGGAGTCCTGGGAAAAGCAACTAAACTAGTTGACCTCGAACTGGAGTCAACTGATTTAATTGTAACTGTGGATGCATTAAAAATGAACTGATATTTCCCTACGGCTTGAAGTAGTTATTAACACAGAAACCTTCTTTTGGTACTTTAAAATAGATGCGGAAATTTAGGGTTTTAAGAGAATGACTATAATAATGGCAACTGGTGTCTCTTCTAGTTTCATTACCTAGTATGACTTCTACTCATTTTTAAGTACACTATTAGATGCAATACACTCCTAACTTTTTTTTTTCACTATGCTTTATTATCGTCTCATTTGCAATCCTGAAAGCTGTAATCCTGAATGCAGATACACAGTAATTTAAAAAATAACTTTATCAGTCTTCACATGGATAAGATATCTGATTAATCTTAAATTATCTCTTATTAGTAAACACTAAGGATTTTGCATAGAAGCTGCACATGGAAATCCTAACCAAGTTATGCTTTTTCTTTAGTAGTATGAAGTTATTCTCTAAAATAAAAATTCGGTAATTATCACGTGTTGGAGCATTGGGCTGTTAGTTACCAACTGGTATGTACTCTGTGCTATTCCCTTACCCCAACCTGTACAATCCTAGATGACCAAAATGTCATACAGGACATGACATTCCTATCTATTTTCTTGTATACTAGAAGAACAAAACAGGAAACTAGTAGATGCGTCCCAAATGGAAAATTTACTCTTCGGTCTGGATTCTCCCCACCTTTGGCATTTATCTGATAGAAATCCACAAAGGTGTTTCCAAAAACACATGGCGAAAAAAAAAATGCTTGAAATCTTATCTAGATGACACACAGAGAGATTCCATTACAGTTCTTTTCCAGGGTGTTAGCAGCAACATCTATATTTTTATTCACATAAACACTTTGTTTTTATTGAGTACTTCTCTCAAAAAATAAGGCATTACTGTACTTTGTCTGATTAGCTATATTATACTTCCCATGTTAGCAAAGAAAGAGATGGCTAAAAACTGGTTTCCAATTAGCTATGGAGATTCTATGGAAGTGTTCAAGGCCAGGTTGGATGGGGCTTTGAGCAACCTCGTCTAGTGGAAGCTGTTCCTGCCTATGGCAGGGGGGTTGGAACTAAATGATCTTTGAGGTCCCTTCCAACCCAAACCATTCTACGATTCTGATTCTCATAGAAAGCAGCTGCTTTGTATGAAGTTCCTGTCCTTAAAACAGCATTTTTTTCTAAACTCTTACAGGGATTTCACTAGAATAAAATATATCAAAGGAAAAGAAATCTCTCTTGTAAAAAGTACAGTTGAAACATCTAAAAAAATGAAACTCTGAAAGCTAAAGATATAAATATATTTAACTTTTTTCATAATTGTTACACAAAAAACATTAAGTGAGATTTTTCATACTTACCTCTCTCCCACGGGTTGTGGCAAATGCTGTTGTTCTATGGCATTAAGAAACAGTGAATCTGTTTTAATCTGACAGGCCTGTACAGTCAGATATTTGAATATATGCACCTTACCCTTTGTACAAATCTGTTAGGCAATTAAAAAAAAAAAAGTTAGATTTGTAACTAGAATGGAAGATATAATTTATTCCAAATGTCACTTAGCATAAAACTCCCTAAAAACCAACTCATATTGTCTCAATAGATATCATGTAAAGAGAAATTGATTTTTTTTTCTAATTACTAAGAACTACTTCAATTACCCAATCAACTATTTGTGTGTACTAGTATAAACACCCTCAGACAATGAGATAGAAAACAAGAAAAGAATGCATTCTACTTAAAACAATCCAAACGAGCTTTTCACTCAAAAAGAATTATAGAATCATGGAATGTTAGGGATTGGAAAGGACTCTCCTGCCAGAGCAGGTTCACCTAGAGCAGGTCACACAGGATCGTGTCCAGGTGAGTTTGAATGTCTCCAGAGAAGGAGACTCCATCACTTCCCTGGGCAGCCTGTGCCAGTGCTCTGCCACCCTCAAAATAAAGAAGGTTTTCCTCGTGTTCAGATGGAACCTCCTGTGTTCCAGTTTGTGCCCATTGCCCCTTGTCCTGTCACCGGGCATTGAAAAGAGTCTGGCCCCATCCTCCTGACACCCACCCTTTAGGTATTTATAAGCATTGATGAGATCCCCTCTCAGTCTCCTCCAGGCTAAACAGACCCAGGTCTCTCAGCCTTTCTTCATAAAAGAGATGCTCGAGGCCCCTCATCATCTTCATATCCCTCCACTGGACTCTCTCCAGTAGTTCTTTGTCTCTCTTGAACTGGGCAGCCCAGAACCAGACACAGTACTCCAGATGTGGCCTCACTAGGGCAGAGTAGAGGGGAAAGATCACATCCAGAATGGGCTGCTCCATCACCTTTCCAGGGATGGAGGTGAGGCTGACTGGTCTGTAGTTTCCTGAGTCCTCCTTCTTGCCCTTCTTGAAGACCGGAGTGACATCAGCTTTGCTCCAGTCCTCAGGCATCTCTCCTGTTCTCCATGACTTTTCAAAGATGATGGAGAGTGTCCTAGCAATAACATCTCCCTGCTCCCTCAGTACTCGTGAGTGCATCCCGTCGGGGCCCATAGATTTGTAGGTGCCCAGTTCACCTAGATATCTAATGCAGTCCTCCTCAACCAAGGGAAAGTCTTTCTCTCTCCAGATTTTCTCTTACCTCCAGGGTCTGGGATTCCTGAGGGCCAGCTTATCAGTAAGGACTGAAGCAAAGAAGGCATTCAGTAACTGTGCCTTCTCTGAAAATCATTTATCAAACATAGTAAAAACTCCCAAATATTTCAACAGCTGTTGGTCTAGAACAATTGTAGCTTTCAGAGATGTCCAGTACTACTGGACAGATGACTACTGTCCAGTAAGTCAACAACAACAAAGTTGCCCTCAAGCAGCAAGCACAGGCTCCATTCATTTATTATCATCATTTCTCAGCACAGCCTACTGTTCAGAACAGGAGTTTGATTTCTTTGTGTATCATAATCTATAAACTTGAACTATAAAGTAAAATAAACTTCACATGGATTATGCTCTGGACCATCTGCTTATTTTATAATTAATAGTAGATCACTGTAGAACCTTCTGGAACTGGGTTCTTATATATAGTGAGAAAATTTATCCAGAGTGTTTCTCAATTGACTTTTTCAAAATTATATATATATTATATATATATTTCATATTCACATCGGAATGACAAAAATAAGTGGGTAGCTAACAGAATGGAAATCATCTAGACTCATACTGGTTCAAGTGGTGCATACACTCATACAGAGAACACAGGATATTTTCTGTGTCAACAACTAATATTTGTGATGACTGAAGTTCAGAAGCCTGCAATTGCAGAAGATAACATTTTATAAGCTACAATTGCTTACTGTCCACCCAATATTAAGGCACAATTTAAATGATAGATGTTACTTACTTGTGCTGGTGGAGACTGCAAAGGATTGTTCTCAAGCAATAATACTTGTAACTGCCCCATCTTTCTAAAACAAATTGGAATCACAAGTACTTTATTGCAGGAAAAGTCAAACTTTACCAAGGGAAGCTGTACTAGTTCTAAAAGAAAAAAGAAAGAAGGTGTTATATCTGTATTTATTTTGTGCCATAAACCAATAAAATATTTCTGAATAAACTTTCTTTTGCATTCAGGAAAAATACAAACTCAGGCAGCAATGCAATCAACATCTACTCCATTCTATGCTGGGAAATGAAGAGTGTTATTGTTACACAAGTGACAATAAATTTTAAAATAAATACTTCAAAATTTTTTTTTCCATGAAACTCATCTGACAGTTGCCACACTGCATTCACAAGAAAGTATTTACGCAACTTAAAAGATGTCTAGAATCATAAAGATAATTCATTAAAAAAACCTCACACTGTTTTTTAGTGAGTACCACTGAATGTTATATTCTGCAAGGTCAAATGGAATAAAATTGAACACCAAGGTAATTACTACTTTTTAATCCTATTTACTTACAGGATATATAAAAATCACCAACTTTCAAAATGCTAATAAAAAGAGCTGCCATAAAGGTATTAGGAATTTTTATATATATATATATATTTTTTTTACCTTGGGGTAAAACTTCGAGGTAATTTCTTCTGACGTTCAGTTCTTTTAAGGATTTCAGCTGGCCTATCTGCTGTGGCAACGCTGTGATTTCATTACAGCTGACATCCTGCAGAAAAAGTAACAGAAATAATGGACTTTAGTCTCCTAAATATTAAATAATAGAGATGTGAAACTGTAGCTAATTTGCTATTACTGTTGTAACATTTTATTAACCCAAAAACATGCAACCATCTATGTTCTGTTTTCACAGTGCAAAACCAGATGCACGAGAAAATGTTTACAGATTACTTAAAACATAGAGCAAATACTTATTTGGAGAACAAGTTAATTTTGAAAGTTAATTTAACTTTTATAGAAATATTCAAAACTATTTACTTAATATGTTCTACCTTTTTGTTCTTAACTTTTGTTCCTATGAAGAACTTGGCACCATGATTATACAACCAAATAATTTTGGATGAAGTGTAAGACTGCTACTGTGTGGATTTGATTTTTAAAAAAAGGTTCCTGTTCTTCTAAGGAGAATATTTAAACAAGGCGAAGGGGGGGGGTGGGGGGGGGGAGGTGCAGGGGAAGATAAAACAGCAGTAGCATTCTGTAATGATGCTCAGGAAAGGCATATGTTCAATTATCACATCAAATTGGAGGACATAAAGTAAGACAGGTCTTGCAATGTATTATACACATATTCAACACACTGTTGTAAAAGGTACTCCTTAAGAGCCTAGACTCATTCTAAGCCAGTCTGATTTTGATGGCTAAATTCAACTGTTTTTATAAGATGGACAAAATTGGAACCTGTCCTCATTTCAGCATTCCTAAAACTGTAACTTCTGTAAACTGGAGTTGAAGATACAGGGCTTGGCTATACTGAGCGTAATTTCAAGTAACAAGTTTATATACAGTGGCATTACTGTAATAAATATAACATTTTATTGCTAACATGGAACTGCAACGAATGTGTACTAAAGATCAACTTCTTGGATTAAGTCAGTCTAAAATGAGATAGTTTTCGGATACCAGCTATCATTTCTACTGCCAAACTGTCTATACTCAATCTGAAATCAAAAGGACACTGAAAGCTCTGCTTACATCCCAGGTAGCCTGTAAATTTGAGTAACATCCCAATTATGCTTCCATTTCTGCATTAAAAAAAGGAAACGGTGCTTCATTGTACAAGAGCTAAGTGAGGAATTTTCCTGAAAAGCCAAAGAAATATTTTTAGGAGTTTCACTCCTACTCTCTTGATTGCTTCAAATGATGGATTTATACAGTATCTGGCAACTCTTAAACTACAAAATTCCATCTCTATGAAGAAAGTTGCTTTAATACTGGTCAGAAGTGTTACATTAACTAAGTCTAAAAACTAGTTAACAAAAAATAATAGTAAAAGGCAACTCTGATCTGGCAATGCTGCCCTCTGTATCATCTCACTGCTGCCAAAGCTTCCTTCCCTTGTCAAAACAGTCAGGAAATAATTTTAGCTTTTAGATGAGGAAATTAAAAATCCCTGTTAATGAGTGCATCTTTTGCCCAAGTTGTTACAAAGTATGGTTAATTGCACTGTTCCCAGTTCATTTATTTTTAAAGCTTTACTGTCCTATTTTTAATTTACAGACTTTAAACAACTTCCTAATTAGATACTCAATTTTCAGAGCATGGAATTTAAATTTGAAGTCACTTTGCGGCAGAGAAACTCTAGGCCAAGTGTACTTACGCACACACATCAGAACAAGTCAGGGAAAGAGACAGAAAGTTTTGAAGGAAGTTTAAAAAAAAAAGTAAAATCTTGGCAATCTGTAGGCTTGAAAACAAAGTCCACTTACAACCTTTCAAAACATCCTCACTAAGACTGATCTGTTGTGACAGCGTGTCAGCATTCACAAGATCTCTAGAGACAGTAGTATCCTTTATGGTACTACACACTGCAATCCAACTTTTTTGTTACTTTGTTTGAATAGCTGTGGAAAACAAAAACCTGCAACATTATTTCTAGTCATACTTACAGTCTTGAATATTATTAGACTTCATGAGTGTGTATGTGACAGTGTTTATCTTTTCCATTACTTTGGTAGCAATGACAGAAATACTATCAAAGTCAAATGTCTATGATTTTCAGGCTAATAATTTTTTAAAGGAACTACATAAGCAGCAGTTTGGAACTTTACTTCATGGACATGTGCAGACAACTGAAGTCCAAACACCTACTGAAGTTCCAGAGGCTAGCATTTGCTGAAGGTCTGACTTCTTGCATTAACACTATTTCACCCTGCCATGACAACATAGACACAATTTCTCAAGTTTAGAGTTATGTAAGGCGTTCTCTAAATTTAATGTTAATGTCTGTAGCATGGGGCTCAATGGTGTGAAAACAAATAAAAATCAACATTTTTCTTTTGTTTATAGTAAAGTTTAAATGGTCTTAAACCAATACAATTCAGTGTAATAAAAACATAAAACCAAATATTGTACTCTGGCTCCATCTTAAAGTATTTATTGACACACAGGAGTATCCAAACCATCTGAATTTAGGTAAACTTCCTCCTTACATGTATTTTAAACTTTGGTACTCCTGACTGAGCTGTTACTGGTAATAAGCACATGGATTCTGTCAGAGCTTGTGACATATAAGTCATACTGAATGGCAAAAATAAGTTACACAGTGATATGCACATGGATCCTTTTGGGTAACAAAAGGCAGGAGCTCCCACTTGGTCAGGCTGCTGGCCCAGATTAGATGCATGTGGTGAAGGACCTAAATCCCTGCTCAGAGATTTAATGGTTACCAATGTGAGATAGAAGCATCCCAGAGATGGAGAAAGCCATTCTCTGGAGGCGGCAGAAGTACAATACTGCCTGGTAGGATGGGAAATAGAGTTTTACTGTACATCTGAATAGTTTTGGGAGCAATTAATGAGTCTTCTCTGCCCAATTGCTTTTCTTTGATGTAAAGTAAGGTTCAGATGACCTTGACAGCAGTTTTTCACTCATCCTGACAATTAAAGGTATGATTGAGTTATGCAGCTGCAAATAAATGTAAGTTTCCCAACTAAATCTCGCAAATAATTTGAATATATCCTTCAGGGAGAATAATTTATATGTTACTTTGATGCTTGAAAGATAGCTGTCACATTTATATAACCCAGAAACTTAAAATTTAAAGGAATACCTGAAAATTTACTGCATGTATTATCTAAGGCATTCTATGCAACGAGTATGAAATTTATATAAATATATACATGTAATAGAAAAAGAATCACTCATCCATTTTGGAGGAAAGAGGGAAGAAAGTGGTTAGTTGGAAAGACCTGACCTAATTTGCAGAAAACTATGACTGTATCATTCAAGAGTGACTACAGAGGTAAAATTTGTTTCAAAAAGTTAGATAACAACAACAACAACAATCTATTTGCTACGTACACAGAGATTTTACCGCATGCAGCCTGTGAAAAGCTGTAAAACACTTCGAAAACCTGAGGGTGCTTGGCAAAGGCCTTGCAATACAAGAACTGCTGCAGTCAGGCAACATCTGTCACTTCTCAGGACCAATCCCCTGGACCAGCTCAGCACCAGCACTGCATATGTCCCAGAACAACATCGTGCCCTGCCAGAGGGCTGAGTGGTGGTGTCACTTGAAGGCCACATGCTGTTCAGGCTGGCATTGCTCTCACACAGCTGAACGTTTTGTGCAACAACTGCAGCATGACTTAATTTTTTAATTTTTTTACTCATTTTAGAACAATGATCACCTTACTACCTAAACTGCATTATGTTATATATGCCAATACAGATACTGGTTCTCAAGCCTACCACTATTTGCTTCTCCTGATACATCACAGTTCAGTCATTTCCAGCCAAATAATGCAACTAATTTCACTGGAAATGTACCAAATACTTCTGGTGGCATCAAACTAAGTAATCAGGTCATCTGAACAGAATCATGCCTGATTTAACAAAATCTTGTTATTAATTTCCCCCCTGCCACTTCTAATCACAAAGAACTAGCATCAGTCCTTCCTCAGCTTTCATAATTCTTCTAGGCTACCAAAGTGACATGTTGCTATAGCCTTTCATTTGAAATATTTTTAGAGCAGGAATTGCTGTGTTCTTTGTGACAAACAGTAACACTGAAATTATACTGTAACTAGAAAGCAATATGAAAATCCAGTATTCCAGAGTTTAATTTAAACATATGATTTGTTTAAAAAACCACCAAACTAAACCATCTCCTTTCAGTATAATCTACATTGTTTTTCATGCTTTTAGTTTTTAACTTTTCAGAATTCTAAAATAAAGTTCAGGGCTACTATTAAGGTAACTACAAACTCTTACTAACAAAAAAATCACTTCCAGCATCAGCAATGCTAGTTCACCTTACTGGGAGGGTTTAAACTTGAAACTGGAGGGGAAATTAGATATGAAAGCACTTCAGCAGCTCTTGACTGGAAATATCACAGGCCTCAATTAATACAAATAAAATGGGTGATTATGACCAGACAAAACCAGGCCAAGTCTTTCAATTATTTCACATGACCCCCCCACCACTAAGCTAGGCTACATTAAAACTAGAAGCAATCAAAAGCTAACAGGTTCCAATCTTTGTTTATTATCTATTCAGTCATCCTGTCCCCTAAATCAGAATTTGTTTAATACTGTTCCACTTTAATTATAAATAAAACTGGGATCATAATCTTCTACTGAACCTATTGTAAGCACAACAGAAAAAATGCTACAGCCTAATACTAATAGCACCTAATACTAACAATTTTTTGAGGGTTAATTAAATCAAAACTGTATCAGTAATCTTATTAAACAGCTCACACACACACACACAAAATAAACCACTCAATAAAATAAATCAGTAAGGCCCACCAAACAAAAATTTGGTAGTCTGTAGCTCAAGTATAACCCAGAAGGGAAAAGGTAACTACCCCCCAATCCTCACCAACAGTCAGATCAGTTGTAATAAATAACAGAAGCCGAATACCACAGGATACTGTACAAAAAGAATACTAGAAGGGAAAAAAGCCCCACAGTAGCCATTTCGCTCTACAAATGAAGAAGCAGTAGCAGGACTGGGGCTAAAGGAAAGTCAGCTCAATTTCTGTAATATAACTTAGTAGAGAAACTACTGTTATAATAATATGATAAGCAAGCACTTTCAGATACCGAAAAGACATGCAAGATAAATGCAGTCAATGGAGACATTAGCAGTTGGAGAAAAGGTAAAATATCATTGATTTACTACGCATAAATTAGAAGTGTCAGAAGGTAGTTTGTCAATTTGTATTGTGAGAGGTCAAGGTAAACAGAAATAACCAGAAGGCATAACACATGTGCCATGGAATTCAGATTGTATGTAGCCTCAGCCTACAATACAAAAAAGAGGAAGATAAAGGGAAAGAACAGGAAGCATTCTCTTATATACATTTCCCATATACAAAATTTTTAAAAAAACAAACGTGCAATTAAGACAATTTTAAGTTAAAGTAGCAAGTAATTTTTGCTGGTTTAGATCCTCATTTATTAGACAATATATTATAGATGATCTACTGTTTGCAGAAACAGTAGTCATGTGGACTGCTTTGAAAACAAGAGGAATATAACCGTTTTATAAGTCTGTTTAGATGGGTGTTTCAGGAAAGGAAACTTGCATTACAAAAATAGTGAAATAAAATGAAAATGAATATGAGAAGACCAGTATCACTAGTGAAACGCAATGTGGTAAGCACATAGTAAGTAGTAACAGAGAGAAAGAAAGCAGAAGTGGAGGATGCTACAGCGAGGGATACAGCTTTGCAGAGCCTGATACCAGGTCTAGGGACTTGAAACAGCAAAACAGGGAGCCAGTGCAGGTGGTGAGTAAAACTGGTAAAGATGAACTTAGAAGCTGAGTTTTGAATGAACCAAGGGTCGAGATGTTGTTCAGAAGGGTCCCAAAGAACATAAAGGAAACTATTATTGTGTTACTACCCAAACACACTTGAGAAGTTCAAAAGCTATTTTTTTAACCTGCATTAGAGTATTCAGCATTTGTTCAAATATATTTGCAAAGTGAATTTTACTGTTTCTAGTTAAATACAAAAATAGTCAAAATAAAAAAGAAAAAAAAAAAGATCAATAACATACCAGTTCCATTAACTGTTTCAGCTGACCTATCTCTTCTGGAAGGGAACCTAGCTTATTGTTACTTGCAATTAAGACTTTTAGAGGAAGACCACACAGGCAAGCTGGCAAAGAAGAAAGCTGATTTCGACTGCAATAAAACAAAAAAGACAATCATTAAATACACTAGCAATGTTCTACTGTATACTCACATAAAATCTGAGAGTTGCAAAATTCCTTCATTTTGATGGGTTAGATTTTATGCAGATAATTGCAATTATTAAGAAAACACTTCCACATCAAAAATATCTGCATTATTGACTAAACAGTAATGTACAATATTACCACTCTGGAAAAAACACACTGTATAAGTTTAATAATATTGTAACACGTCTGGTTGTCACCTAGAACAGCTGTTTCTCTTCCTAATGAAAAGGGACTTCCAAGAAAGTCAATCAAGAGAGTATTTGCTAGTATTTAAACATCCTTATGGTTTTATGTGGCAATATAGTGGATGTGTTTTGTTCCAAATTTAGGTTCACATTCTAGTAACAACTACTCAAGAGGCTAGAACTTAAAGATGACAAATGGCATGACCCTTTATGATCACCAGATGATTAAAAATGTGATCTGTGGATCAACTCCCAGAAGAAACTTAAAGCTGAACAGAATAACATATTAACTATTGTCTTTCCTAGAATATTTGAAGGTTTTCTTAAAATAGAAATGTTTCTTTTTATGGATATTAACCTGTAGGAAAATAATGAAAAGTAACTTGAAGTGGCATCCCAGTAAGAAGCACTATAGCTAGCTTCTGTGTAACTGCTAAGGCTCCAGAGAAAAAACATGACTAAACTCTGAAAACAGATGGTAAAAATTGTCCTGTGTTATTTCAGTAAGAGTTGCAACATTGAATTGAAATAAAAGGACACCAAAATCAAAATTCCACAAGTCTCAAAACATTTCTTCTTCAACTGCCAACCAGTGGTCTGCTACAAAACTGCATATAAAGACATATACTCATGCTCCACACAAGAGTCTCAAAATGATTTACAAAGCAAACTCACCATATCACTGTTACACAGGCTGGGGGACAGACAGGTAATATACAAACAACAAAGTCAAGGACATTAAAAATGATACTAAAAATAAGAAATCCAACTACTAACCAGCAGTAGTTGAAAAAAATAATCTATGCTTATCGTGGAGTCAGGATTCTGTTTTTTAAGCTGGAAGAGGGTAAATTTAGACTAGATATTAGAAATATGTTCTTTACTGTGAGGGTGGCAAGACACTGGCACACGTTGCCCAGGGAAGTTGTGACTGCCCTCTCCCAGGGAGTGTTCAATTCAAGGCCAGGCTGCACGGCACTCTGAGCAACCTGGTCTGGTGGGAGGTGTTCCTGCCCATGGCAGAGGGGCTGGAACTAGATGATCTTTAAGGTCCGTTCCAACCCAAACCATTCTACGATTCTATAAATTCTAGTGTCTTTACAGAAGACCAAGACATGATTTATTCTAAAAAAATAAGTAGAAATATTTTTTTAAGTTCTAAAGAACTCAAATTGCAGAAGCCTAGATTCAAAGAAGAGTTATACTTTGCAGCAGTTCTGACACCAAAAAAAAAAAAAAAAATTAAAAATCATTTTTAAGTTCTATATAACTCAGAAGCAACTCACTAAGAGATAGGAACAGCACATAACCAAGGCAAGTGAGTAATAAATCATCACTAGTTTAAAAGGAAGTTCTTGAAATTAAACATGAACAGTATCCACCAAGGCCCAAAGGCTATGTATATCTCTTGGCATCACTTTCTAATTCTATTTAGCATATGGGCTGTGCTGGTAACAGGCAGAAAAATATTAATTTTAAATGTATAACACATTGCCAAGAAGCAACATGGTTAGCAAGTCAAGGATACCTTTCCTTCTTCTACAGACTGCTTACTGTGTTCAACTAACGAGGGGGAAGGGCACATCCAAGTGAAGAGATTTTAAATGGAGAGAAATGACCTTATTTAGTAAAAGTTGAAAAATTTCCTTTCATTTTGCTTGTCTAATTTATGTGATATGTGATATTAACTCTGTAACTATTCTGGGTTTGTCATGATTCACACAAATTCCATCACTACATTGAGTCCTAATTCACTGGTTCACTACATTGACGTCTAATTGAGTTCATGCCAATTCCTAAATTTACCAAGATGTTTTACATAAATTTAATAATTTCATCCAGTCTTAATTTCTTTACTTATCTCTAAACAAACACTATTTCAAAATTTCAAGTCCTATTCCTTACATGTGTGCAGATACTCAGGACACATTATTCTGATTCAATTTTTAGAGTCAAAATTAGTGTTCCACAGTGGTCAAAACTGCAGCACAGTAATAACACAGGAAGGCCTGAGAAATATCCTCAGTGTTTACAAAACTGATTATCAAGCCTTCATATCTTGAATTTAAAAGCCCAAGACGCACTTTGCCCCCTGCCAAAACTTCATTCTCACAAAGAATGAAGACTATTTTATCTTCGCTATTACAGTTTTTACATACTTAACTGCAAATAAGCCTCCACACCTTGTCCCAACTGAGAAACTGCTGACATCCCCTCCCTCAAAAGCAAATATGCGTTCAACTACACTTTAACCAGTAGCAGTTCTTTGTACTGATTTGTATTCATGCACATTTTTCATGGAAAAGAAAGAAGGCAGTATCTATACTTCTTGCATAGTAAGAGGTTACTAGTAATAAAGTAGCATGTTTTTCCTCTCCATTCCCCATTTATAAAAAAAAAAAAAAAAAAAAAAAAAATCACTCCTCCATCTGTCCCTCCAGCTTTTTAACTACAAGAAATATGTCAAGTTTCACAAAATTTATCATCAGAAGGGAATTAAAAGAATCCGACTGTGCTGATGTGATTGGCATTCTGAATTTGCTAGAAGACCAAAGAAAGAAAGGGATTAATAATGTTACTTGGTCTTTCTTTAAATAATTAGTTTTACATTTTAGCCTTTTCAATGCTTCATACAGAGCTGTATCTACAGCCAAATCAGTTTTTGCATTACAGCTTCCAATAAAATGAAAAATGTCATCAGATGTTCCAGAAACACATAAAATGCAGACAAAACAGCTTTACACATTTGCAAATAAACAAAAAACGTGGCAAAGTTAAACTTACCTCAAATTTAAATAAGTCAGCATTTGCAAGTTTACTATGGCATCTGGTATAATTTTAATACAATTGTGGTACAGATTTAGTGTTTCCAGTGACACAAAATGGCACAACTCCATAGGAACCTCAGTTAATCTATTCTTGGATAAATCTAAGAAGAGAAAAAGAGAAGGTACATTTTTTTGAACCATCAGAAGCTTTGAACAGCTACACTTTATTAAAATAAATTAAGAAATATAATCCTACAGGGATACAGCAAATTATGCCAATGTTTTTATTATGCAAAATAAAACTAGTGCTAACCTCCACAATCTTGAAATGGAACAGACCATGTATAAAAGAGTAAACACTCAATTAAAATTTACTCAGTCTAATAAAAAGTAATCGTTCAAAGGACTCAATACACTGAGGAAATAATTGCAAAAAGAACCAAGTATAGATTCCAAAGCTCATATAATATACCTAAAGATCTAGTCAATACATAGCCAGACATCTGCAAATAGTGTTTAGAGAAAACAAACAAGAATTATATGTTTAATTTATTTAAATAAAAAAAGTTCTTCGGGTAACTCTTCAAACTGATTTGTATTTCCTAGATCTCAATCAATTATAAAAAAAATGTTACATACAAAAATAGTGAAGACCTTCAGGAATGGATTTGAAACATAGTATAAGTACATACAAGACAACAATGATGGCTTCCAACCCCCTAAGTGAATGCTTGTACCGACAGAACAAAAGCTTTCATTTTTTGACCAGTTACTCATTCTTGCATTATGTCTTTTATTTCTCATTTTAAGCACACGGACTCAAAGGAAAATCAGTAGGAAGAAATGTTACTGAGATCTGTTCTTTAACTACCACAGTATGAAAAATGGGGTATCATTATACTGATGTGAGCTCGAGTCATAAAATAATAATGCATGCCCCATCCAACTGAATTAACTGGGTTCAGAAAATGTTTAAACCGTGTTGCAGATCAAACATCTCTTATCATGACAAACTGCACAAATGCCACCTACTCATACCACCAGACAGGTAACCTGACCTAATGAACGGTCATCTGTTTTATGTGGAAGGAACAGGAATGTACCTAGGCCAAAAGTGAAATGTCTGATGGGAAGGATACAAGGAAAAAATGGAACGTAATCTCACTTCTTCACTGCTGCTATTTTAAGCCTCCTCCCTGATCCTTCCAAGCTTATTTTGAAGCTTATGTTCTTGAAAAAAAAGCCGAGGTACAGTAGATACATTTCCAGAGTGTTGATGATCTGACACCAATCTTTAGGGCAATAAAACAATTTTTTGCTTTTGTAAACAAACATGCAGATGCCTGAAGGTCTTCTTAACTTCCTTTGCAGTTCCAGACTCGGCAGTTTGCTGTGCAGGAGGTACAGCTTGAGTTCAAAACTATTGTCAGTAGGAAGATTTTATCATTTTTATTTTTGTTCCTGTCTCCGGCAATGCGAGCTGAGATTCAGTACACTCTATTCCCCTTGTCAGATTCCACTTCGCCGCTTCCAACAAAAAGCTGGTTTCATTATTCCATCCTCTACCAAGAGAAAGGCAATGGGCTACGAGTGCAGTAACTAGGAGCAGCTCTGCTGACTTAAATGGCAGTATGGTTGAACAGAGCACCTCAACCAAAATTATTAATTTCTAAGTTACTGTACAACAGCAATGCTTTTTCTTACTAGGCTTTGACGGCAGTTAGACACAGAATTACCTTAGCTTCTTCTTTCCTTCACTTCTGCCATCAAACTAAATCATTCTCTATTTGAGTGAATGTTATTACTGTTTCAAAGGCTCTTCAATATTTCTCTAGTTTAGTGCTTTAATCCTCTACTATTTTCTATTTGCCATGAGAGTACTTTTTTGCTAACACAGCCTTCCAAAAAAAAATTACCACTGGTTCCCTCTCCTGCTGCCTTCCTAGCTATGTTCATTATCAGGTACTAACAGAGGACTGCCATGCTGTAACTTTTTGAACCATGAAGGGGATCTTCATATTTTACAGTTCAATTTCAAAGAAAATGTTCCTTTTTTTTTTCTTTTTTTTAAACCACACTTTTCTGCAGTGACATCACCATATACATACTGCTCTTGTTTCCTCCTTTGAAGGGGAAGGAACAGCAAGAACCAGAAGAGTGAACTGAACTTTAGGCCTAGGCTGAAGACAACCTGCATGGCACTGGATGATACCTCTCACCCTTCATCATGTGATCCTTCTCAAGTGATACATAGATCAAAAACTGGAAGCACAAAAATGTTACTTCTTCTCAAGCTACTAAGATGGCAGCCGGCCACAGAAACTCATTCTTCATGCCTCTTCTCACTTACCTTCACATCAAATAAAAGGGACTGTTGCCACAACATTTGACTTACCCTTGAAAAATTCTAGTACCTCAAAAAAGTGGAAGAGCAACTAGATTGACCCTGCTCCCATAACAGGAAAATACTCGTTAATTATTTTTTAAAAATTTTATTACTACCCTTGGTTCTCAAGGGCTTTAATTCTGTTAATCAGAAGAGGGACAAAACAAAAAACCCAGAGACAACAAACTCCTTCCTGTCATCTTCAGGACCATGGGTTATAAAGGACTTGCTATGTGCACAACAAAGGAATTCAAGAATTAATTACAACAAAGGAAGTCAATTATTTATTATTGTCTAGTTATCACAGTTGAAACTAAGATCATTTCAACACTTGTATCTATTATTGCACCCTAACTAATGAAAAACCAAATCTGTTCACAGGATAAGGCAGAGGAATAAAAACTACACATTTCATTTAATAACACTGTAACATAACAATAGAAAAAGCAGAAGTTTGTTACTATAATTTACTGATAAGAGGTATCTTTAATACCTCTTATTTAATACTGGAATGGAACCCAACATACAGAATGCTTATCACATTTTTTAACTAGTGACAATAGTTTTTGCCAAAAACCTGCCTTCCCGTATCAAATAAAAGCAAAAGAAAAAATATATTGTTTTTACTCAATCCAAGAATGAATGTGAGCCTCTGAACACAACGTAGCTGCGAAGAAAGCCTAGCAGCTTTCAGATGTCTCTGATAACTCTGTAAAAGTGCACATCTTCAGAAATGAAAAGGAAAATAGCATGCATAACTACTTTATACTGTACCTTAAAAGCATATGTAAATATGCACAGGAACCTCTGAAATCTACGTAATTGTTTTGATATTATTGTATACAAAGGTACTTTTGCATCACATTACTGCATCTTACAATTAGTCTGCATATATTTCAGGTTTACTGAGATACTGAGATTCTAGAATAACATACAAGGGTTAAGCCTTAACGAAACTACAGAACCTTTTGAACATCCTGAGAACAGCATGCATGTGTCTTGTTTCTGTCACAACTCAAACTTTCTGAAAAATATTTTGCAAAGGCTTTCTTGAGTTCATTATTTAGGGGAAAAAAATTATGCAGAAACTGAAATTTTAAACAACTTCTAAAAATATTTTTAAAATACAGAAATAATTAGTTGGCAAACCTTTACCTTCTTACTGTAATTTTTTAACTCAACACTTCCCAGATCCCAAAGCTATACACTCCCCTTGCTTCATTAAGTTGAAGAACAACACTTCAGGGTAATTAAATATAATTAAGTTACTATACAGACTAGCTTTTGCTACAGAAATGGAAATTAACAGAGGGATGGAATTTGCTGGTGTTTAAAGGAATTTTGATTAAATTTGCTTACATTATCTAACAAATTAACAAATTTATGATGGTAGAAGTACATTTCATGGTTGTCAAGCCAGTATAGGTACATTTCACGTGAGGTGACTATTTCCTGTAACTTCCATTATGAAATAGGTGACAAATACGGGGCGGGGGGGGGGGGGGGAAGGCCATGAGCTGGAGTGAGGTGTTTTTTTAAAATGAAATACACCATTCATTATTTGTGACATCAAGATGTTTTCAAACTACATCTGGCTTCACTTCATCTTTTTCTGCCAAGAAGTAGTTTGTTAAAACTCCAAAACAAAGTAACAGAACACAAAAAAATAAGCAAGACAGTTTAGAAAAATATTAGATGGAATCTTGATCTTTAAATAATCAGCACAATTCTGGCACAGTGACATGGCTTTTGTATGAGAAATGTTACTATGTTGGAAGCTAGACAGGAACAACACAAAGTAAGCACTTCCTTAGCTGGGAGCGAACAATAAGAAGGAAAAAGTTCAGACTGGTAAATAAGCATTTAACAGAAGACTCCAAGCCTGGTTTGGTGTCTGGCACTCTGCATGGTCAGAGTCCACGCTGCCATCACACCCAGTAATGACTGACCCCCTCCTCACAGCAAAACCTTTCAATCCCTGTAGCTCTGAGTATGTCTACCCCAACGAAATGCCACTGCTGACTAGGACCTTTCTGACCTCACGTTTTATAGGCAGATTACCAAGTGCCATTCTACATACATACATGGTATAAAACACTGCCACTGCAAAAACCAAAACAGCATTGACAAAATAATCAGAACAATACTAGAAGTCATATAGTTACATTTCTTTCAGTAAGGTTACCAAAGTGTTCTAATTTTCCTACCTTTCAGTTACCAACACATTAATAAATACCAGTTATTACTACATTATTAAAGAAAATTGCAGACTATTCACAGAAGAGGTGAAAAAATTAAGTCTAGGTCAGAACAGCAATTCATTAAATAAATATGCATTACTACAATCACAGATCTTATCCAAGAATTTTAATGAAAGTAATATTATCAAAAAACAATTTCAGATTATAGAAAAATTCACTATAAATTTATACTTCTAGAACACAAACCTACAGTAGACAAAAGTCAGAATTATGCGAGTAAGCACCTACCCACCATTGAGCAGGAAATTTTTGAGACAAAGATCTGAAACAGAAGAAATATCTGTATGTGATATGGAGTTTTGAAATCAAGAAACTGCAAGGTAAAAAAAGTCACCCAAACAACCTTAACTCCAGCACACCGTTCCTATTTTTGTACTCTTCACCACTTACTGAATAAAAGACAGGAGTTATTTTGAAGAAGGTATTTGCATTTGTACAAGATACCATCCAAGGTATTCAAATGAGATGTCTGCATTGGATTTGACAAAATTCAAGCAGATCACTGTAAGAGCCAAAAAAAATAGTAAATTCAACACCAATTGCATGGGAAAATTATGCAAATAAGAATGTTGGGAAAAACAAAGAAGTCTGTATATATGACATAACTGTATGGAGCTTCACCTTTTACACTGTAAGCTGCCCACATCTGTACTAGGCTTTTAGGAAGCCTGTATTTCCATATTAGCTACCTGTGTCATCTTCACTGATAACTGAAGTCACAAATTGATCACAGAATCACAGAATAGCCTTGGTTGGAAGAGATCTCTAAGTTCATCAAGTCCAACCACTACCCTAACACTGCCAATTCACCTCTACACCATGTCCCTCAGCACCTCATCTACAAGTTTCTTAAATACCTCGATGGCACTATGTCTCAGACAATTTTTGAAATACCTACTTAAATGCACTTCAAGCCTTCAGCAACACTCTAATTGTGCCTATCAGAATCAAACACTGAATGCTCTCTAAGGAAGCAATTGCTTCATTCAAGTTTTTACCCCTAAATGGTAGGAAAATGCATGCTCCCATAGACAAATGTTCTATATTAGTCATGAAAACATGGTATTGAACCTATAAAATGCTATATACTTCTAAGATATGCCCTACAACTTGTCATTATCTGGCACAGCAGCATACCTTGGCTCAAGTACTTGCCATGTCTATCTGCCAGTAAGCATCAATGAATAATGTCCTGGATGTACAGCCAGCTTTTACTGTAGTTGGCAACTTCTACAGACAGTGATGCTACATGAACGAAAAGGAGGCAGCAAAGACCTCCACTGACTCTGACATCTAACACATTCTGGTTTGTTCATGACAATTATGCCACAAAGAATGCATGGCATTTCTTCACTAAAAACCATTTCTATTTAAGTTATTTAGCAGACATAAGAACAAAAACCAGAAGACAAAGATGTCAAATACAGTAAAAACAATTCTGCTTCCATATATGAAAACAATATAGCAGTACACACACTCAAGGTTTTCCATTCTGAAACTACAACTCGTAACAGATAGAGATAAAAAGTAGCTCCAGTGCCGATTCCTGAGAAAGGCATCACTACTGATGCAATAACATATAACAATAACATTTAGACACATTAACGGCACTGAGTCTAGATGTATGACTGCTGACTCAGAACACGTGGAAAGGCCATCTATCCCAGGCAACTGGACATAAATATGTAGAGACCCTGCAAAAAGAATATTTTGAACAGATTATGAAGCGACTCTGCTGTTTCACACTTCTTAAGCACTATGTTTTCAAGCACTATCAGCATATTTTTCTTTCCCACTTGTCTCCTATTGTCAATTTAAGAACTAACATTGAAAATTTCCACCTTAAAGCCACAGACAAATTAAAATTACACTATAGGCATAGCAAATTTCAGCTAACACTAGTGATACACGACACAACATTTTTCAGTGTCACTGATAGTCAGAATGAACTCAATTTATTACTTATTATGTAATAATACATACTCATCAGAGTTATCAGTGGGGATCTAAATAGGGGTTTCAGAGGGAGAAAAAAATTCCTGACTCCTAGGAAGCATCTCATAGAGGCCGGCAGATGTCACCACTAGAGGGGAACCTGATCTCACAGACTCGGCTAACACCCTGTAACGGCATTTCTCAACTGTTTCCTTCTTTCAGAGTCCATCCATAAGGTATGAAAAGGACAGAAATAGGAAGCCACACCTCACAACTCCTCCCCACCCTTCTCTGAACCAATTGCCCACCACAGTTTTCACAATAGGACAAATGAGGCTACTCACTTGCAACCATTACTGCAGGACACAAATACACAAACTGATTTCTACTGAGGTCAAGCCATTAAAAAAAAAAAAAAAAAAAAAAGTCTACTCTGAAATAGTCACATTCAAGTGTTTTTCCCCAACATTCACTCAGGTGATGTAAGAATCTGAGGTATCCTGGAGCTCTCTGTAGTTATAGTGACACTTGGACTATTTCAGACAAAAGTGGCATTAAAAGTTAGATGAATTTGACAAAGACCCTGCTTACAAACTTATTCCTCCCCAATGACCCTCATCTGCTTTTGATTCTACTCTGTTTCAGCTGCCACTCCATTATGGAATACATAGCTTGCTTTTTCAGTGCCCTGTAACCTTCTAATAAAGCAGAGCCAAGCATAAGAAATACGCATCCTACATTTCTTCTCAGGTAGTGAGCTACCCAGTCTGAAGTGATGAAACAGCATAAGCTACCTCTCCCAGACACCAAAACTTTGAGCAAACGTCACTTCAGGGTCTTTTGCTTCTTCTGTGTGAAACAAGGGTGGGGGAAGGAGGGAGAAAAAGGGTGACAATAACTCAGCAAATGGAAGCATATTCTCATTAACAACTCCATGGCAAGCTCCGATTCCAAATGGACAAAGGAAATTTCTCTGCAAGAAATGTGCTCAAAACAATATCACAAGCCTGGAAGAGTAAAGGGAAGGATAATACAGCTATCTGTCTGGTTATTGCATCTGCCTTTAGGTGGCAAAATAAAACATTTTAATTTCTCCTTTATCTTCTAATTCTTCCTCTTTAGGACAACTGTTCGGGGTTAAGATTGGCAGAAAAAAATGGTTCCTGAGGGGGGCTCTGTTTACATACTGAAGATGAACCTGGCGTGGAAGTGCCTAAGACTCCGCAAAAATATACTGTAAAGCAACTGGATTCTTCCTCCAGATCTCCATGTAGGACTGTGGTGGGCTGATCTCGGCTGGCCAGCGGGCATCCACCTGGCTGCTCTATCACTCCCCCCTTCTCAGCAGGACAGGGGGAGAAGACACAATGAAAAAGCTCATAGGTTGAGGTAAGGACAAGGAGATCACTCACAAATTACTGTCACAGGCACCACAGACTCAAATTTGGAAAATTAACTTATTGCCAATTAATACTAGAGTAGGATAATGAGAAATAATAACAAAACTAAAATCACCTTCCCCCTATTCCCCTTTTCCCAGACTCAACTTCACTCATGACTCTCCTACTTCCTCCTCTGGCCCCTGCCTCCCCCAGTAGTGCAGGGGCACAGGGAACAGGAGTTGTGGTCAGTCCATAAACACAGTCTCCTTCCTCCTCACACTCTTCCCCTGCTATAGCATGGCATCCCTCCCATGGGTTAGTCTTTTATTAACTTCTCCAACATGGGTCCTTCCCACAGGCTGCAGTTCTTCAAGAACTGCTCCAGCATGGGTCCTCTCCTTCAGGAACAGACTGCTCCAGCATGGGGGTCCTCCACAGGGTCACAGGTCCTGCCAGAAAACCTGTTCCAGCATGAGCTCCTGTCCACTTCCAGTTCCTGCTGGAAGCCTGGTCTGTAAGCATGTGCTCTCCATGGGCTGCAGCTTCCTTCAGTGCATGTTCACCAGCTGCAGCATAGGGTCCTCCATAGGCTGCAGGAGAATCTCTGCTGCAGCACCTGGAACATCTCCTCCCTCCCTTCTTCACTGACCCTGGTATCTGCAAGACTGTTTCTCTCACATTTTTCGCACTCCTTTCTCACACAGCTGCCATGTGAGAAAGCATCTTTTACCTTTTATTAACTGTTATCAGAGAGGTGTGACCAGCATTGCTGATGGGCTCAGCTTTGGCCAGCTGCAAGTCTGTCTTAGAGTCAGGTGGAACTGGCTCTGTCTTGATATGGGGGCAACTTCTGGTGTCTTCTCACAGAAGCCACCCCTGCAAGAAGCACCTGTTAGCAAAATCTTGCCATGTAAACCCAACACAGGCAACCAAACACTTGTATCACAAGATGGAAAAAAATACCAGACAGCAAACACCTTCCATCAACAGAATGACCTTTAATAACATGTGGTATGAAACCCAGTTCATGGGCCATGAAGCATTCCTCCTTCTCCCACGCCTTCTGCACAAGAGGGAGGATACAAGTCATTAATTTTCACTCCTTAATAAACAACCAACCCTAAGAAGGATCAACAGACTTTATAATTCCAGTATGGTACTAGTCAGCTTCAGCAGGACTTAAAACATTTCAGGTGTTTTCTCAGACACAGTAGCATTAAGAAGAAACGTTCAATCTACTCTCAAAACCTGAAAAACTGTTCTTCATCATCTTCAGCCTTTATAGTAGGTTGATGGAGAACACTAGGAGAACAAAAACTGAAGAGTTCACATAATACACTATCCAACTGAACATCTTTACTGTATCAAATTATATTTCAGTCATCTGCCTGAACTGTTCATACTGGCACATGAAAGAAAATTTGACAGTGAACAGCCACCCATATGAAAGCAGGACCTTCCCTGGCTCCTCTGTGGAAACAAAAACTAAAAGTACACCTTGATACTGAAAAGTCCTCAAGATTAGCTTTAGCCATTACAGACACACTTTAATTATTAGAATGGAATGCTGTGAGATCAGGTAAACTATGGGACAGAACAAGCCTTCCAGGTATATTAGAGACTTCTCACAGGACTAAGACTTGGATTATGAAATTATTTTCTGAAAGAAGAAGAGTGACCGCAGCTTTCAACAAATTCAAAACAAAAGTTGAAAAAGGTATAAATTGTGTATGCATGCATATAAACACACAGGCACGCAACCTCATTTCAGTGAAGCAACTTGCTTCCACCTATGGGAGAACAAAGAAAGATGTGAAACAAAAACGTGAACTACATTCTATCCTAAAGATGGTGGTGGATCCCTGCATGGACATACTCTAGTTTCTTCTATTATGAATCTCTTGTTTCAGTCACAGAGATCTCCTTTCTTAAAGCTGTCTACTTTTGAAACCAACACTTTCCACTTTCGGGGGAAAATTCCACATGAGGCACTGAAAACCAGCAGGATGTAAACTAGTGGTCTACAACCTTAGAACCACAGAATCATAGAATAATTATGGTTGGAAGGGACCTCCAGGATCATCAAGTCCAACCTTTATCCCATCCTATTCCTAACCATTAAACCACTAGACCATGGCCTCAAGTGCCTCATCAACCCGTTTTTTTAACACCTCCAGGGATGGTGACTCCACCACCTCCCTGGGCAGCCTATTCCAATGTCTAACCACCCTCTCAGTAAAGAACTTCTTACTAATATCCAACCTAAAAGTCCCGTGGCACAATTTGAGGCCATTTCCTCTTGTCCTATCATTAGTAATTTGGGAGAAGAGACCAACACCAGCCTCACTACAACCTCCTTTTAGGTAGTTGTAGAGAGCAATGAGGTCTCCTCTCAGTCTCCTCCAGACTAAACAACCCCAGTTCCCTCAGCCAGTCTTCATAAGGCCTGTTTTCCAGACCTCTCATCAGCCTCGTTGCCCTTCTCTGGACTCACTCCAGCACCTCAATGTCCTTCTTATCCTGTGGTGCCCAGAACTGGACACAGTACTCAAGGTGTGGTCTCACGAGTGCCGAATACAGGGGCACGAACGATCACCTCCCTGCTCCTGCTGGTCACACTGTTTCTGATACAGGCCAGGATGCCATTGGCCTTCTTGGCCACCTGGGCACACTGCTGGCTTGTGTTCAGCTGGCTGTCAACCAACACCCCCAGGTCCTTTTCCGCCAGGCAGCTTTCCAGCCACTCTTCCCCAAGCCTGTAGCGCTGCATGGGGTTGTTGTGGCCAAAGTGCATGGCCCGGCACTTACCCTTGTTAAACCTCATACAATTGGCCTCAGCCCGTCGCTCCAGCCTGTCCAAATCCCACTGCAGAGCCTCCCTACCCTCAGGCAGATCGACACTCCCACTCAATTTCGTGTCATCTGCAAATTTACTGAGGGTGCATTCGATCCCCTCATCCAGCTAACTGATAAAGACATTAAACAAGACTGGCCCCAAGACTGAGCCCTGAGGGACACCGCTTGTGACCGGTCTCCATCTGGATTTAACTCCATCCACCACAACTCTCTGGGCTCGGCCATCCAGCCAGTTTTTAACCCAGCGAAGAGTCTACCTGTCTGGACCATGAGCCACCAGCTCCTCCAACAGAATGCTGTGGGAAACAGTGTCAAATCCCTTACTGAAGTCCAGGTAGACAACATCCACCACTTTTCCCTCCTCCACTAGGTGGGTCACCTGATCATAGAAGGAGATCAGGTTGGTTAAACAGGACTTGCCCTTTGTGAACCCATGCTGGGTGGACCTGATCGCCCCGTTGTCCTGCACTTGCCGCATGATCTCCCCCAACATGAACCGATCCATAATCTTCCCTGGCACCAAGGTCAGGCTGACAGGCCTGTAGTTCCCCAGATCCTCCTTCCTGCACTTCTTGTACATGGGCGTCGCATTGGCAAGTTTCCAGTCATCCGGACCTCATCCGATAACCAGGACTGCTGACAGATGATGGAGAGCGGCTTGGCAAGTTCCTCTGCCAGCTCCCTCAGCACTCTTGGGTGGATCTCATCCAGCCCCATAGACTTATGGGTGTCTAATTGACTCAGCAGGTCCTTTATTACTATTTCCTGGATTATGAAGGTTTTATTCTGATCTCCATCCCAATCCCAGCTCAGGGAAGTGAACACCATGAGGAGAAGTGGTCTGGCCGTTAAAGACTGAGGCAAAGAAGGCATAAAGTACCTCAGCCTGTTCCTCATCCTTGGTAACAATGTTCCCCCTCACATCCAATAAAGGATAGAGATTCTCCCTGCGTATTTTTTTATTGCTAATATATTTGTAAAAACTCTTCTTACTATCTTTTGCAGCAGTGGCCAGGCTAAGTTCAAGCTGGGCTTTCACCTCCCTAATGTTCTTCCTACACGACCTAACTAAATCCCTATACTCTTCCCCAGTAGCCTGCCCCTTCTTCCGGAGGTGGTAGACTCTCTTCTTTCTCCTAAGTCCCGGCAGGAGCTCCCTGTTCAGCCAGGCCAGTCACTTTCCCCGCCAGTTTGTCTTACGACACATGGGGACAGCCTGCTCCTGCATCTCTAACAGTTTCTCCTTGAAAAGAGTCCACCCTTCCTGAACCCCTTTGCCCTCTAGGACTGTTCCCCAAGGGACTTTCTCAACCAGTGTTTTAAACAGGTTGAAGTCTGCCCTTCGGAAGTCCATGGTGAAAGTTTTGCTGCCCCCTCTCCTGACTGGGCTAAGGATCAAGAACTGTATCATTTCATGGTCGCTCAGCCCAAGACAGCCTCTGACCACCACATCACCTACCAGTCCTTCCCTGTTCATGAACAACAGGTCTAGCAAGGCACCTTCCCTGGTGGGCTCACTTACCAGCTGAGTCAGGAAGTTATCTTCCACGCACTCTAGGAACTTCTCGGACTGTTTTCTCTCTGCTGTGTTATATTTCCAGCAGATGTCTGGTAACTTGAAGTCCCCCACAAGAACAAGGGCTTGCGACTTTGCAGCTCCTGCCAGTTGTTTACAGAACAGTTCATCGACCTCTTCATCCTGGTCAGGTGGCCTGTAGTAGACTCCCAGCAGGATATCTGCCTCGTTCGCCTTCCTCAACTTAACCCATAAACATTCAACTGGCTCATCACGCTTATCGATCTCCATACAGTCAAAACACTCCCTAATATAGAGCGCCACCCCACCACCCTTCCTACCTTGCCTATTCCTCCTGTAGAGCTTATAGCCATCCATTGTAGCACTCCACACATGAGAGTCATCCCACCACGTTTCCATGATGGCAACTACATCATAGCTGTCGTGCTGCACAATGGCTTCCAGCTCCTCCTGTTTGTTGCCCATGCTGCATGCAATAGTGTAGACCTTCTCTAGTCCACCAACATTACTCCTAAAAGGAACAAGCTGAATGCAACATCAAGGTTTACTTTTCACTTCATTCTGTATTTTAATGGCTACTCATCATTTTTCCTCAGGCAGTGAAGAGAGGATACTATTTATGTCATGCATTGTCTGCATTGGTGACCTCCTCAAAGAGGAGTTACCATCTGGTAGAAGCAGCACATAATTCAGTTTCTGTGAAGTAGTTCACTCGCTGGCACTCTGAAGATGATTATTTTTCACACCTGACATTCATTTTTATACATGAACTGTCTCACATTATGTAAGAACATTTGCTACAAACAGTGAAACAAACAAAAGTTATTTGATCTTTGGGTATATCAAAGGCATGTGGGCAAAGACATGAAAAAGCTACCTGATGCTAATTTACAGTGACATGGAAAGCAGAGTATTACTCATGTAATCACTTCTTTCTGTCTGCCCATCTCCCATAGATGCCAGGGTTAATCTACCTTATCTACATTATTCATGTACTTCTACAATGGTTCTTGAAGTCAGCACAACATAATTTTAATAGTTTATCAACACAAATCTGTTTTGTACCATGAAAGCTGACTTACACTACTGAGCACACCTTTAAACAATGAACTAATTATACAGCTATTACACAGGAGAAATGTGAAAAGTATTATTTGAAATTATTATTAAATTTGAAAGAAATGGCTAAGAATACTTCAGAATTCTTAACAAAACAGGAATGCAGGAAAACATTAACAGAGACTGAGGTACCAAGAAATAAAATCTTGGAATAAACAAATCAAATTGTAATAAATAACAAAATATCAGATGACTTTCCCTAGATAAAGAAAAAAAAAAAAATTAGAAAGACTTCCTTGAACTGAAAGGAAAATAAGCACAGTACATACTGTCTCTATTCTTAAAAAAACCCAAACTAAAAACCACCTAGCTGGGACCACTAGAATCATAGACCTGCAAGTCTTGTACCAAGATCTCTTTCCTGTGTAACTGTTCCCATGGTTCTTTTTAAAGTTTAAGACAATGTTTCTCAATCTTCTCATTTTTCTCTCCTTCAGAATCAAAGAACCTTGCCTTCTTTGTGGAAAACAAATCCAGAACAGGTTATCTTATCCAGTACATCGCTGTCAGCCAGGCAACAAGCTGGGTTTGATGGATAACTTATCCAACTTTTTTTTTACTTGTTTTAACAGGTCATAATTTACATCAGGATTTTAATCTAACATCTTTGTAAGATGAGACACATCAGATACATAGACTGCAAAAAGACTGTGGGGAGGAAGTAAAACACACACACTCTACTTAGAAACAATCCAGTGCCTGTGACTGGGCAGGCAGGAACCACCTTATGCTTGCCATAATACTTGCTGGGGGACACAGGAGGGAATAAGCCAGCAGCCACTGATGGCACTTGTGGGCCAGTCAGTCCGCAACCACAGGTAAACGCCAGCGCTGTGGATATGTAACAAGTATATGGCAATGTACATTTCAAAGGGAAAAAAGAATGTTTCCTTCTGGTTTATTTCCTTCATATTGGTTTGGTTCTTGTTTTTTTCTAGGAGGAGGATCACTTCACAATCTTCTGAAATGCCTAATGCTCATCTATACAGCATACTGAACCTACAATTCCTGCTTCTGGTGCAGACTCATTTCTACTTCCTTTTTTATTTATTCAAACTACCTTTCTGGAGACCTAATTTCCATCTTACACGCTAAGTATTACAGTGATATTTTTTCTCTAAGAATCATTTTGGACTAAGTTGTCTTTCTGAAGGAATTCTGTTCTGCTTTTACGTGTATGTTTCCTTCCTCTTTGTCTGATGGCCAGTGTGTTCTCAATGTGGCAACAATGGGTTAACACAGACACAGAACAGGTGGCATATAAAGAAGGAAAGGGACAGGAAAGTGTTAATTCACTATGCCCTCCCTATTGATAATTAAAACACAAAGAGCTACCTACTCTGAGGTTGAATCCTAAAGAGGCTACAAGGGCTAGTTTATTCAGGCCCAAATGAGAGACCTACAGGGAGATAATAAGGAGTCCTGTGAAGAGCAGACGAACAGCATTATTTCCCTTTAGTTATTGTAGCATGGTGGGTAGAAGACAAGTGTAAGCCAGATCTATCAGGTCTTAGATTTAAGAAAGTGCAGTGTACACTACTGTTATACTTAAAAAAAAAAAAATAATATTTTACTCAATCTGCTTTTTTCTTGCTGTTAAAATTCAATAAAACTTTAATGAAATAGTTGGAGTTAAACTACTCTGGTCAGGAGAAAAAAAGTCTTTGCTGCACAAGCTGTGAAACTGCTCAAATCGGTGACAAATAACCGTTTGATACACAGACTGTTGCAATCCAGGACACGTTTTCTGAAAAGAGGAAGCAAGCTAAAGGCTTCAGGACTACAACTTGGGGATCTGGGCTGTACATCTTCAACTGTGGCATCAGAAACTCCGTAAGATTTTATAAAGCACTTAACTTTTTGGCTTGGTTTGTTTATCCACATTATACATTTTAAAATCTTTACTATGAGATTAACAGTTTGTTTTCACCAGTGGGGGTACTGAATCTGCTAACCTTACATTACTGTTGCTACTACTCAGTGCCTACACTTCCACTGATATAGTGAACTCCAAGTCAGCAATTTTGAGTTAATTCAATTTTGAAGTCATTAATGCACTGCAAAACTCTCCGATTCATTAACTGATACTTTTAACTGTACCCCCTAAACATTCTGACTCAATAACTGATATTTTTTAAAACTGTACCTTTAACAAGTTGATTAATATACAGGTAGTTAAAGTGATCCACCAATGATTTAGCTGAATTTGTCACCTTTCAGACAATATTAAAACTACTCCTATCAGGACTTTGACTCTTACCGACTGCATTCTCATGACTTAGCATTTGAGTCTCAAGTACTTCACTTCAGTACTTCAGTAAGAAGAGGTTATACCTAATGACAGAATTGTGGTTTTAATAAAAAAATTGTATAGCATTCTGCTCAGATTACATTTTTTTTCTGCATAAGAAAAACAACAGTCTTGCATTCTTATTTAACGCACTCCCAAATCAGCCTCTTCTTACTCAAGAAATAAATAAATAAAATGCCCAAGAGTTCACAAGAACCTCTAAAATTTTCATTCGAACTTCTTCCAAAACTGGGTATTCTTTGTGGCTGATGCATGCACTTCTCAGCTCTTGTCCCTCCTCTCTCTCACCCTGCCTCTTCAAAAATTTGGATAGGAAATTCATTCTTTTGAGAAGAACTCTAAGGAGACACACTAGGGAATATAGAATTCTAAATACATTTTATTTCTGACAAAAAAAAAAGGCTCTGATTCTCCAGAAATTATGAATCATTTCAACCAGCAATTCTTTCTGAAGACATGGCATTACCACATATCCCCACGTGTTTCTTATACTTACTTAATGAAAGTCTCATCTCTGAAGTTTGTTTATTCAAGATTGACACAGATAGCAGAAAATCAACTCTAATACAAAAAGCTTCTAATGCTGCTTGTGTTGAGCTCTCTGCCAGCACACCTGCAGATAGACTGAAGGTGTTATTCAAAAGACTACATTATCAAAGTTATATACACTGTGCAAGATACACAACTCTTGTGCTATAAATTATCAGTTGATCTGTTTTCTGTATACAACACTATTTGATTTCACAGAAAGCTAATTTTAACTGTTGGCTGAGAACAGAAAAACCTATTATGCACCATGCTCTTCTAACAAATGGAAAAGGTTAGAAGGTTGGTAAAACTTTGTTAAAAGGTTAGCTTATGCTTTTAAATCAAGCACCTCAAGATTTTAAAGTGTCAGAGTGCCAGCAAGCTTAAAATATATTCTGTGAAGGTTTGCTATATCATCTGAAGAGTTGTGCCAAAACATTTGCAGATAATGAATTCCTCCATAGCTCTCTCCAGTGTGTTACATGCTAGAGGCTTTTTTCTTATTCTGCAGCCCACTTTCTATATACGAATATGTAAGGGTAAGGACTAAGAGTGTCGTTTTGATAGTTCCCTCCCCCCATCTTTTTTTTGCTGTGATATATTCAGGAGAACAATAGCTTCTCCCAGTCATTCTTCTGCAAGATGAATAGACAAGCTAGATTCTTCTTGTTTCCTCTTGTTACAGTTTTCCTGATCATCCAAGCAGACCTTTTCTGCACCTGTTTCAGTCTCGTCACCCTCCTTTAATGCAAATGGAACATAATCCTCAGGAGGATAACGTTATACCATTGCCATATGTAACACCATTAGGAATTTCTAGTCCCTACTGAAATACATCTTCTGATAAAGCCTCAGTACAAAATCAGATGTTTAAGATTGGTCATACTGGTGGCTTGTGACCATCTTTACAAGTGTCATATCCAGGTTTTCTTCCTTTACTAATTACAAGAAATGAACTTACGACTTAGAGCAGACACTTTACTTATTGACTCTTTAAATTTTTAGCTGCCTTTTTTCTGGACCATTAATGAATGTTTTCAACACTGACTGTTACATGTTTCCAACATAACCTGACTGTAGTTGTAAATCTGTGTTCTCACCACAAAGAAATAAGAGTGCTTAAGGAACACAACACTGAATGAAAAATACTGACACTAGAAAATACTTTGGTTCCACAACAAAGTTTCCTGTCTCAGAAATAAGTTACCTACATCAGTTGAAATTAAAGAAGAAATTAGAAAAACAACAATAACCACCAAAAGAACTCACAAACAAAACTGTAAGCAACAACAATTTCTATTACAGGTTCATAACAGTAAAATATTACGCAACCTTAAGCATATCTGGCATATCTCAACTGTAATTCCAAAGATAAAAGCCTTGATGCTTTAGTAAATTAAGCAAATAACCAGACTACCTTTACCAATGGATTATTTGGAAACGTATGCTCATTGCCATTTGTTACCATGCTTTCCCCCAGAGGTCTGCTTTTATCAAGCATCTGAAAAGGATCTTGCCCACACTGTTCCTTCCCACTCATACAAAAGGTATACCTTAAGCATGAACACAAAAAAACAGTTCTTTGCATTTTCCACTAGGAAAGCTCTTTTCAGAGGTTAAATAAACGCCTAAAAAAAGAGGTTATTTAGGCTTACATTAAGGTTTATTTTAGAGATTAAAAAACCTCTACAAAGAGGTTTATTTATATAAACCTCTTCCACACCATGAAGACTCTTGAACCAAGTATGGACAAATTAAACTTATTTAATAAAGTATGCGGGCACTTCACTTGTGGGACAATCTTCTGATGCAAAATGACATCAGTCATTTGTCCGCAACTCCCAGTCAATGTCAACGATGCAGAAGTATGCACCAGCATTTCCATTTCATGTTGCGTCTTTCCCAATACAATAGAATCCACACAAACAACCTCAACTTCTGTCAGAGAAGATTCACTGGTTATTCCACTGTTCATATCTTACTGAGAAAGAAGAAAAATCTCTGCAAGGAGGCAAGGTAAATTCTGAGTCTGGATACTGTAGCCAAGTTCCAAGAACGTTATTTATTAAAAAGATATATAAAATGGATTTATATGCAAACATTTTTCAAAGAGGGGAACAAATACTAACATGCTCGGGGGAAGGAGGGAAGTTAGCCTTTCCTTCAGACATGATGAGTGTAGCCTTTTTAGAGGCTGCGGCATGGAAACTACACAATGTAGGCAAGCTAGCGATTCAGAGCAGGTACTGGCTGTGAAAGAGGACGTCTGTAGGAACAGAAAAAGGTTGACACAGACCTGGACCAGCATCCCCTTCCTCACGCAACTGCAAGACTTTTTGCAGGACACTACACATCATAACAGATAGTACAAGTGAAGTCCTGCTGTAATTCATGTTTGCATATGTTAAAGACACAAAGTGGGAAGAGGGAACAACAGCACTCAGTAAGAGATGGAAAACCTCTACTTGTTTAGCTTCAGTGATCTTCAGCAGCATGTATGACAACACTTTAAAAGATTTCAGGGCCATGGATCAAGGAATGACTCAATTGGAGTCATCAACAGATCCTGATGATCCCTGCCTTTGCCAGGAAGGAAAAGAAGGCAGTTGTAGTTCTGCTGCTTTTCCTTCAGCAGGACAACATTCACCCACCAACTCACTTGTCTTTATTCTTCCAAGGGCATAAAAACATATTTTCACCTCTCATTTGCCACTGAAAAAGACAGCCTCTGAGAAGCTAACAGAACAGGAGTATTTTTCTCCACTCAATTCAGTTCTACTTCAGGTGTGCAATGCATACAGACTACTTTCTTCCTTTATTCTTTCATAATACTGACAGCGAAGGGAAAAACCCCAAAGTCATTTGCATCTACTTTTCAGCCTTGAATGCTGGAAAACAATGTTTAAGACATTCTTAAAGCTGAAAGTAGTATTTTCTTGTCACAGATTAGCAATATGATGCCTAAGGTAACAGTGTAAGGTACATCTGTTTTACAGAAACCTGAAAAAAATGTTTACAACATACAGATATGTTTTAGAAAAAACAGAACTTCTCCTACAAATATGACAGTGTTACTTTAAATAGTTATAAAAAGGCTGGTCAAAGGTGGGGTTTTTTAATCATTTTAATTATTATACTTTTTCTACAGCAGACACTACCATAGCCTAAATGTACCCAAAGTGCTTTGGTTTTCTTTAGAAAAAAAATAAATTTCAATTCAGATATTACATGACACTAACGAGAACTGTTCTTCACTAACTGGAACGTGAAAATGAGGGAGGGGAAAAGGGAATCTCAGTCCCTGCATACATTACACATAGTTAGACTACAATATTCTAAATACTATTATTACACATGTAATATTAAATGCATATAAGTAATCACATGAAAAAACACCTCCTCAAGCATAGAAATAATTACTAAAGTCTCTGTCAATACATATTTAATTTATTTTCTTTTGGCAAATGAACATAAAGCAACTGATAAAAAATGTATCACTGAGTTGCCTCAAGCTGCTTCTACTTGTAGACAAGGAAATTTATTGCCAGCAGGAGCAGTCTACATTTTTAAAATTGTTTCTGCATTCTCTGTATACAGATTGTCAAATTATTTGCATGTTGTGGACTCATGTCATTTCCAGCTGCTCTTTAGTCCTTACTGTTTTGCACCAATCCATAACAACTTTCAGCACAGCTTATTGGCCACTGAGCAACAGTATCTTCTAAAACCACGACTAAACATGGAAGATCTCTCCCCTAGTCATTAAAAGGTATAAGAAATCAGAAGTATAGCCTTTCTTAGACAGCCAACAAAGCAAACAACTCAGTAGCTTTCATTCAGTATTCTTCAGCAGCTTTCATAGCTTGATTCTGACAGGCTAAAAGTCTATTTTAAGCCTTTAAGTTCACCTTAAACTTATTAAACAGTACCATAAAGTGCTTTCATATATTTTAAGCAAGTCACATACTGATTTTAAAAAGGATTATAATCAAAACCTTGTAACTGATAAATGAGCTCCAATGCCTACAGTTTCTACGCATGAGACTCTTCGCTACAAAGGCAGCTGGCGACAGTTCGTCAGATCTCTTCAAAATTTACTTCCAGACTTTAATATAAACATTTTTGTAGAAGCTTTCCGGTCTTAAGTACTTCCAAGAAAATCCAGATGAACATGGAATTATACTCTTTGCTTTCACACACGTTTCCAACATTGACTTTGCAACATGACTAATCTTGCACTGAATTGTGAAAATGGTGGTCAAGTAACTTATATACTGATTATAAATCAAACATAATTTGTTGGTGTCCTAAGTTTAGCGAACTATAAAGTTTCCTAACTTCACTGCAATGCTTATGAACTGCAGAATTCACTAAAAAGTTAACCAAATAACTATCTGGGCAATATGACATCAAAAGAATCACACAGACTGACAGGTAACCCACACAGTACTCATATTAAGAAGGTCAATCAAAACCTCACAAATTAAGGGGGAAAATACTCCTGATTTTAGACTGAGCTAACTTATCATCCTTTTCCCAAGATTATGGATAAGGTGGTGGTTACCCTCTTTTCAGGACATGCATGAGGTAAAAAAATTCTAATTAGGAATCTAGAACACTTTTCACAAGTCAGAAAGACAGTGCCATGACTTTACAATGTCTTTCAGAATTAAAAAAGGTTTCTTCTCAAATTCAGTTCTATTGTCCAAAGCATCTCCTCATTCAAATTTCTACATAAATCCTCTCTAGTTTGCTTTGGCTAGATTCCTTGGCTGCACCCTCTTAATCAAGGTTATCTGACCCCTAGTACTATTCCCACCACAGCAGCTTCCCAAATATGCCAAGCCAGAGACTTCTGTCCCCTGGGTTTCCTACCAGTCACCTGAACTGCTATTAATACAATGAATTAATTCAATTTGAATTCCCACACAACTTTTGGCCTATTTTCTACTTAATTATCTATCTTACCAGTAACAAAAACAGTATTTTAAAATTTTGCTTTATCACATTCAAGAGTTAGAAGAATTATTTTACTTTTTTTAATTTCTTAACAGGAATTTTAGACACGTGCATTAACTAACAAACAAAAACTAAAAACCAAATGACTGAAGTAGTTTAGAAAGGCCAAGGAACTGTAAAGATCAACGCATACGCTTCAAGCCCAATACACAGGGCTTACAAGATGTATTTTTCTTACTTACTTTGTAATTTGGTCAGGAACTCTGATATCTCTCTTACCATGCAGGGACACACATGCCAGGACAAGAGGTCAAGGAACTTTCATTCCACTCTTGGTATAAGCAAAATCTGCATTTTTATATATGTGTGTCTGCAGATTACAGCACTCTGGTTTCTATTTCATACCAGTACTGTACTGACTGACTTCTCTCTGGGACAGTTTTCTAACTCACCAGCAATTACCCAAACATTTTCAATAGAGCAATACAGTCCATTAATATTTTTCCTAGAAGACTGCAAACTAATTTAGGTTTGAAGATCAGGGAAGTCGCCTAAAATAACAATTAAAAAAAAACTTTAAAAAAATACTTCAGCCTCTTTTCTTCTACCTTTTACCAGTCAAAATAAAACTTCCCAAACATTTTACTTTATAGCTCCAGGAACAACTCAATCACATACAGACGAAAGTGACTGTCCATATGAACACAATGTACAAAGTTCGGAAGGGAGTTTAAATGCCTTCACTTTAGATCACAATCAGTAGCTGATATACAAGAATGAAAACAAGACTGTTATGATACATAGTTTACAACTATAAAACTTCTGAACTTCTTGTGCAAGTCTATTCAAAATGGTGAGTTTATGAGGGAAAAATGTTAACTGTGCTATTATTAGTAATACTGTAAATATTTATTTATTTACAACCAATTGAACTGTCTCAGCTGTTGCTTTGAATGCTTAAGCAGATAACCCACAGCAAACACTTATGGCAAATCAACAACTCAAGAGAATTAAAGAACATAGAAGGTTCCAGGCACTGCTTAAATTCAGTACAGGTAAAGGAATTACAAGAAATAGACATCTGTAACTTAATACTATGCAACTGAAGTACAGTTTTACTTTTATACCATTGTTTCCACAGTACTGCAAGTTCATTTAATAAAGTGTACCCTGTACATCCAAAATATTCTGCTTTTTACTCTACACTGAACAAGCAACTTTATAAATAAAAACAGTAATGTACTATTCATTTCCTATAGAAAACAAACTTTAGTGTCTCTACCCTTGCAGGCAGGAAGTGGGAAGTTGTTTAGACATAGTACCTATTACAACTGAACCCAGCAGAATGAATTCAAACTGTATTGGCTTCAAATGTGCCCAACTATCTAAACTGCTTTAACTGGGAGTCCCAAAAAGAATGTTTGGGTTACTGTGTCAGCTAAGTAAAACTGAAACTTTACTTATACAATACTGAAATTAAAAATAATGTCGCAGAAATCTAGCATCAGTTATTCTGTAGAGATTTAAGAAGCTAAATTAAGAAATAAAACAAACTTTTAAAATGTTATGAGAAGAAACTGCACATAATACTGCTTTTTCTTATCATTCCAGCTCAATCTAATCTTACAATTTAAAAGTTTCAACCTTTCAAGCTCCCAGGAATGGCTTTTACCACTATAGTAAAATCAATTTGTTTATCCACCATGAATTTAGTTCCAGAACAGTGACAAGTTAGAACTGCTTCAACATTGTCCTTATTTGAAATCACTCAGATTGTAAGGATTTTGTGTGTGCATGTGTGCAGGTCAATATAAAAGCAGACCACTAGGCCTTCAGCTGTACTCCTCTGGAACTACAAGATAAAAAAATGGCACTAGTTGAGTGAGAAGGCGGCACAATAAAGTTATCAGGGCCAGATCAAAAAGCTTTTAGAAGCTTTCATCTTTCAAAACAAGCTCAGCTTTTAGATGTTTATTTTGCAAGCCGTAAAGTAATTCTGCCCTGACCAAAGGGACAACTTATGAGCAGCTGTTCAATTGTACACACATACACATATAATTCTTGGTAAGGCAATAATGCTGCTTGCATTCTTTAAGTCAAATAGTGGCCTGATAGATCATGACCTAGTTAAGCATTACAACTGCACAGTTGATAATACTACACTTCTCTACGGCTGTATAGACAAAGGCCAATTTAAGTGTTGTCAAACAACTTTGTGACATTGAGCAATCAGTGCTACACAGGGAGATGAATGAAGCATAAAAATAACCCATAAGGTGGGTAGAAATCTCATTTAACCTAACAAATAGTGGGTTTTAAGGCATGGGAGTATAAAACCTTCATCCAACAATGCAGGATAATGCAGTGAAATATAAAGTTCACAGAAAAATTGAAAATACTGTTAGAACACTAGCACTGTTTGCAGTATGCTTAATGCTTTTCTGTACTCTAGAAGGAGGTATTCAGTAGGCAAAGTTGGATAGCACTTTTCCCCCACCTTTTCTGAACTGTATGTTACTTCAGAGGATAGAGATTGCATTATAATAGGTTTATGAAAGAGCAGCACAGTGCTCAACATCAATTGTAAAAGTAATTGAAACATTCAGAAAAGCAAGGAAGGAAGGAAGCATGAACAAACTAAATAGCAAACAACAATGCCACCATGTTTATCCATGGAATATTCTATTTTGAAGACTGCAAGTGCTTGTAGTGGCCCTTTTACCAAAAGGACATGGCCAGAATGAAAAAGGCCAAAGAAGAGTAAAAACTAACAACAAGTTAGTTAACAAAACTAGCTAACAAAATTAGCTAACAAAAAGTTCTGGAATAATTTCCATAAAAATCAAGATTAAGTTATTTAAGATTCTTCAGGCTGGAGATTAACTCTGATATCCTTCCCATCAGGTTAAGTCAGGACTGGAACCAATACAGTCAGCAGAGAATGATAAACTGTCTCTGTAGTACAAAGGAAAAAAAAAACAAAGTAAAACATGGAGTTCCTTGCAAGAGTTTACTGGGATTCCAAAAGGAACTACACAGACTTGCAGAAAAAAATACCCACTGGGGACTTAAAGGCAACCCTTTTGCCTCATCAAGTCCCTCAGCTGCAAGATTTTGAAAATTGGCCATGTGTTCTGGGGGAGGTAAGAACACAGACTAGTTGGTACTCTTCCCTAGGCACACGCTATGGGCTACTGAGACAGGCTACTGGGCCAAGCAACAGAAACTGCTACAGGCTCTTCTCTTTCATCAAAATATAAAAAGCTCACATGAAGTTAAAGTCTGCAAAAAATCAGGACAATGGCCTTGTCCAGTTGACAGGAGTACATTATGACTACTGACTCAAGTTAACTGATTTATCACAGTCCCTTAGCTGCACACCAATGGAAAGCAAAGCTACTACATGCCATTTCATGGCACAAATCATATTTTTGCCACTTCACTGTGCCATTTGCACAGCAAACCTGGTATACAGCACTTTTTAATTCAATGTCAAAATTATTTTAAGGTTAAAGTAGACATTTAATACACCTCAATATACTTCAAGACTTTTAACACAGTAAGTTTCGTATGCATAACAGCTTGATATTTTAAGATGACAGATAAATGAAAAAAAATAGGACTTCTAATGGACAATGGTTGCAGCTACTCTGTCAATGTAACGACAGTTTTTGGTTTGAATGGAATATATATGCAGTCTCCTAAAAATATATTGGGAAAAGAGCTTCTTCATAACCCTGTAATATGCTCACTTAGTAAGATAATAAATAGTATTGTTTTGGGGGCACATGAGTATAGAAAAAAGCTACGTCCACATATAGAAAAGAACTGTTAACTTTATATTAATAACTAACATTTTACACAAAACCCCAAAATCATCTCTTCTCTGAAAAGTTCTTAAACATATAGACAACTACACATGGCAGATGTGTAATATGCAGAAGTTCACAGGCGCAATTCTCTACCAGACCTTACTAAATTCTACGTGAAGGATGCTTTCCAATAATAATCAATCATCATCACCATCATCCAGTGTTCCATTCAGAATGTCACTAAGTTACACCATACAGATTTACAAGCAGACAACTAGAACCATACCAAAAGAAGGAAATGTGACCCACCTGCCTTCCTTCAACAGCTAGCAGATTCCAGTTAGAATTATTTTTTTCCCTGACATAACAAAGTGGAGGCAATAAAAAGTGCTAAATAAGACACCTTTCTGACAGGACTTCTGTTCAAAACATCTGGCAATATATGAAGTCATACGCTAGAATTCTCAGTTTGGTGCCATTCCAGCACAGGACTGCATCTCTGCATGGTCTGCATCTCTGGTTAAGCGGCTGAAGTGCTTTCTCCAAAATTCTCCTTAAATTCTATGTGCTAAAGCAAAACATGTTTTATTTGATTAATCCAGCAACTGCACCTATAAAGGTGATGAACCAGCATCTAACACTTCAGGGGGCTCTGGTTTTTAAGCACAATGCTGACAGTGGATTTAACAGATGAAATCTGAGCTCCTATGAAGAAGGAAAGGTGCATAGATTTCATTATGCCTGAGATTTGACTCTCAATTACTGTATTTCACTGCGACCACTTTAGTCGATATATTCATCATTCTGCAAACACAAGAGCACTCAAGTGTAACTATTGCCATTTGCTTCCACCTTTGGCTTGAACATTATGATAATTCAGTCACACGATGCTCTTCTGCTTGAGGGAATCATGTCCTAGATAGAAGAAATTCGTTTGATAGGAGACTACTTCCTTGGTAAATCTGGGCAAAAGTCAATCAATTCCCTGCAGCAATTTTTTCAGCAAAAAAGTGACAAAAATGTAAACCTTGGAATAGCCCTATGAAGGCTCATGAATTTTTGTAAAACTTTTCAAGAGAAAGGAATTGGTAAAAATTTAAAGCATTAAAAATCAGGAACAGTTTTCATCAAGGTCACCTACTGACAAGGTCTGACATAATTTAACTGCAGTTGCTGACAAATCTATTTTTAGGTAGAATGTTGCCTACCAAGTATGTATAATATTTATTTTTATACAAAAATACTCTACTGCAGATTGACAGAAGAAAACCCTTAGTTTTACTCTAAGTCTACCTGGCATGTAACTTGATCAGTCTGGAAAGTATAACTCCAAACCAGATGTCAATTGTCTTTTTACTCACAAAACACATGGTGTTGCCTAAGAGATGTAAAAAGAAAGTATATCACATATAAAGACAATATGAATAAAATGTTTTATAGAAATAAGTAAGTCACGGGTTTGGGTGAAATGCAACCCTTTCAAAACCACTTACTAATGTGCCATAATTTTAAATGAAGATGGGATTTCACCTCTATCACATCCACATGTGGCATAAAATCAGTGACTAATCTAGATTGGAAAGGACCTCTGGAGTTACCTGGTCCAACCTCCAGCTTAAAGCGAGGCCAATTATATCATATTAATATTGTATAGGGCTCTGAGCTACAGTGTTTTGAGTATATCCACGGATGGAGGTATTGCAGTATTGCTGAGCTACCTACTCCAACAACTGATTGCTCTCACAGCCACAGGAATTTCTCCTAACTTATGTTCATGAGCCTTTTGCCCCCTCACTATACACCTCGGGGAAGAAGGTGGCTCTGTCTCTTTGTATCCCACCATTAAGTAGATGTGGACAGCAATAAGATCCCACACTCCAGGCTTCTCTTGTGAAATTTGTAGAAACCCCATTCTCTCAACTTCTCCTCATACATCATGGTCTTAAGCTCATCAGCCATCCTGGTAGCCCTCAATACTCACTTCAGCACGTCAGTACTTCTCTTATACTGATCAAAATCAACACAGTAGTCAAGAAACAACCTAAGTGCCAAATAAAAACACTTCCCTCAATCAACCAAAAATACCCTTCTCTAGGCACAGAGACAAGGCCTTAAACTACTGGACTAACAGCATGAAACAATAGATACAGTGGTCAAATCAGAATAAACTTACAGGATACGAACATACTGCCTCTGAAGGATAGAAAAACCTATTTTAAAAGATATAATTTATTGACTTTTTTTTAAAAACAGTTTTATTTATCCAATTATGTTGACAACGTAACAGGTCTGAAAGTTGGTGAAGGGTCTGGAGCATAAGCCTTATGAGGAGCAGCTGAGGGAACTGGTGTTTAGCCTGGAGTAGAGGAGGCTGAGAGGGACACGTTATTGCTCTCTACAACCACGTGAAAAGAGGCTGTAGTGAGGCAGGGGTCGGTCTCTTCTCCCAAGTAAATAGTGATAGGACAAGAGGAAATGGCCTCAAATTGCACCAGGGGAGGTTTAGATTGGGTTATCAAGCACTGGCACAGGCTGCCCAGGGCAGTCGCGGAGCCCCTATCCCTGGAGGTATTCAAGAGACATGTAGATGTGGTGCTGAGGGACATAGTGCAGTGGTGGACTTGGCAGTGCTGGGTTGTGGTGGTTTAGACCCTGTTGGGACCCAAGACCACATTGTTGCTGCCTCTCCCCCACCCTCAGACAGGGACAGGAGTAAAATGCAAATCCCGGGGTTGAGATAAGGAAGATTTAATACAACAGTGTAACAACAAGAGACCGAACAACAACAACAACAATAACAGTGATAATAATGTACAGAACAAGAGCTATACCGCATGGACACAGCACAAGGCACAGACCCGGACAAAAGCCATTCCCACAATGCCCGCACCGGGGCACCCGGACATGGCATCAGCATGGTATGGAATGGCCCAGCTGTAGCTCCCTCCCAACTGCTGGGAAAAATTAACCCTATCCTAGCTGAACCAAGACATGGGTTAATGTTTGGACTCAATGATCTTAAAGGTCTTTTCCAACCTAAATTATTCTATGATTCTATGAGATTACTTCAGTAGTTCATTCGCAAACTACAATATTGAAAGAAGCACACAAAAGCTGTGTGCTTAAGAGGTACTCAAATCAGTTTGCTATAAAAGCATTTCTGGAGGAGCAAAGTGGACTAAATCATTTTAACAGAGCCAGAACCATGCCCCAGATTGCACATTATTGATAAACTTGGGTATAAAATAATCATAGGAAGAGAGACCTACACTATTAACTAACAATTTAGAAACCAACATGCTTAACACTAACAAATAAGGTCTCATAACTAAACTGCAAATGAAGATGTTACTCCTAACTGCAGCGGGAAAACTGTGAGTATGGTTCAATTACCACAGCTGTAACTGGCCTCAGAAAGGTAAATTTACAAAATAACGTTCTTCCCCTACACATAATGTTTAGAGTTAAAATTTAAGACATACACAAGGGAGTATTAAGGACGCGCCACAAATTTACAACATAGTGTGTTTAAAACAAAATAATCACTTAAGCACAGAAGGCTAAACAAGAAAAGATACAGTATCAATAATCTGATATGTTGATAATATAATATCATGTTCCATATAGATGAAATTATGCTAAGATTAATATCAACAAGAGGGTACCCATATGGCCTATCCTCAGCAAATGGCCTGGATGACAACACTTGGAAAGCCAGAAGCATAAAGGGTGTGCAACTGAAGCACCCAAAATTATCTGAGAGACTGTCAAAAAACTGGTACAATGAAATGAAAACCCTGAAAAGGACCGAACAGTAACTGGGAAATACATAGAGACTTGAAATGAAGAGTCAGCTTGAAAAGAAGGACAAACATTCATTCTTCATTTATAATGAAGAAGAACTTCATAATGGCAACAGAGCAATGACCAAAGCCTGACTGGACAATGGAGGAATCACCCCACCAGCATCTTCGCCTCCTCCATGCCTTGGGGAGCAGCCTCCCCAGCAGGTGACAGTGGCTGCCACACTCCAACCAGCACAGTGACAGTCTGAGGTGTGGCAGGCAGGGGGATCCACATCTTGGGTGGGCTATATGATTTGGTAGGGAGGACTCCACCACTGGCCTGCAGATTAGCAGATTGTAGGGAGTGGCCCTGGTGTAAAGATGGAACATACACATCCCCAGGAAGAGGTGTGTGCAATTAGGTGAACTCACAGTCCTCGAAGAGCAAGCACTCCTTGTAATCCACACTGCCCATGGAGCTTGTGTGCCAATAACCGTGTGGGGGAAGAGAGGGATTAGAACTTCTAATGATTAGTTACAAGAAATTAGTTAGATATTTGTAGGCTTTTATTAACGCTTTTAATTGTCTGTCACTCTGGTTTACCTGTTGTATTGCTGCTATCAATCCTAAGCATACAGTTCCCTGACTGTCAATTACATCACGTTAATAAATCAATAAATCGTTTTTTGTGGCTTAAAATACATGATTTGAGCAGTTTTTCCCTGCAACAGTAAACAACATGAGTCTTTGAATATATCAATCTTTACATTAATTTCTAATGTTCTTTCGCAGTTGTGCATAGATAACACAGAAGAAACATGGTTTTTTTGTAGAAAAAAACAGAACATTTTCTTGGAGAAGATTCTTTATTCAGTTGTATCCAGTTAAGTCAAAAGATGCATCTTTTAACAAGACTCAGACTGAGGAATATGACCCTAAAGAGGCATTCAGTACCTTTATGAACTCTCCAGATTCCTTCACCTCTGATCAAATTCAAAGTGGGCCTCTCCATCAGTTAAGTCTTTTAAAATCTCATGCTAGCCTGCTTTCACAGGATGACATTATATCCAGTATAATCAGAAATCCCACAAAAATGCATGTTAATTAAAAACAGATCTAAAAGAAAGGAAAAAATATATTGAAAATGACTAAATGACAGCCGTGAAACTTTGCTTCACACTGCAGAGTAACAGCTCATACATACAAATGAAGAAACAGGCAAGGTTAAAAACACTTGCATTTTAACAAGTTAGTTTGAAGTTGGTTTCAAAGCCACAAGTTTTCATGTTTGTTCTGCACTGCTGAGTAAGGTAAAAAAATTTTTACCTCTAGAGAAACAAAACACAAGGTCAGTCTCAGACAGAGATACAGGTCTCGCCTCAGCAAGTTTACCTCAGCAAAACAGAAATACCTTGTCCTCACTGTTTTGCCAGCACTGCCCACGCACAGTTACCATGGTTAAAAAAATCTAAACCTATGCCACTCCCGCTACTATTTTTCTCTTTAAATTGTGCAAACAAAGCCTCAGTCTGGCCAGATGGCTTCAGGTCTCCTGAATCAAAACGTCTCTCCCCTGAAGAACTACTTCATTATACACATAATATAAGAAGGAAATTAAGCATGAAAAAATTTCAGTGGTGTAGAAAAATGATATATGATCCCTAACATCACCTTTACCCAATTATCACCCTCATAAATGGAAACTTGGCAATACAAGCAAGGCAGACTGTTGCACAATCCACACAAGGCTTTGTTTCTTGGAGTCACCTACCTCAGAACTGTCTGGCAGAAGGAGAGTTCAAAATTACATCAAAATGTACATGCAAAAAATCATTGTGACTCACAAGAACAAATCCTCATCTAAATAAAGAGATAGTAAGTGACCATGTTATTACACAAGTCATTAATATTCTCTGCACTTTGTACTGTGTGGTCCATCTTACAAACAAAACTAAAGCAGCAGCAGAATAAATAAGCTCAGGTTTACTATTGGCTTTGTATCTTTTGGTTCAAGTACAGTGCTCAGTGCCATCTCATATCCCATCAAGGCAGCTCCTTTGATACATACAATTTTTTTCCAATCTCAGACTCAAAAGCCATACTCCGTTAAGAAGAAGCTCTCATCACTTCTCTGATGCAAACGTTTTAAATACATGAGACTTGAATAACAGCCCAACTCCTTTCTGAGTTCCCTCAGTACTTCTAACATTGCAATCCTACAAGTTCAGCTGTTTTAAAATCCTTTCAGAAAAGGCTATGCCTGGATTTCTAACATGAAGACTGAAGGACAGGCAGATGAAACGGTTCAAGGTGGAAGTAAGGAGGTATTTCAAAGTTTCACATTAGATTGTTTAAACTAAAGAAACAAAAAGAAGGCGAGCAGCCACTGTAAGCTACTAGCAGTTTACAAATTTGGACTTTAAAGTAATTACTGGAGTACACAATTATTTGAGAGAAAACACATAAAATAGTTTACACTTCACAGAAGAGTAGGATTTAATTTGACAACATATAACTGCTTTGCAAATCTCTAAGAGGCACATAAAATCTAGGTGTATAATCCGAAAATATATATGCAATATTTTATGATTTACAGTTGGGGTATGACTTGCACACCTAAAAATCTTGACTTTTTCCTTCAACTCTTTCCAACTAGTGCATCTGGCTCCGCAAAAACTTTGTCTGAACTTGAACCAAACAGCCTAAGTGCCAGTGCTAGATAAAAAAACCCAACCAAACAAAACCCAGTCCTTCATGCTCAAATACAGTTGTACAACAAACGCACTTAAGGCATTGGAATTCTAGGATTTGTGCTAGGTAAAAGAAGTCAATTTGAGTCATGATCTAGTTCTTTTGTATTTGACCTCATTACACATATAAGATTCTTTTTTCCTGAGGAATGTAATTAAGTTGTAGAATTCTTGTAGCACAGAACAATGACTTAACAGAACTATAAAAAAATTAATAAATGGTTTAAAAAAAATTACAGTACTGCAAAGTTTAACAAACATTTTTTAAACTATGTTAAAAATAGCTGCATGCCAAATAATAAACAGGAATCAAATTCCATTTTCAGCCCTGGAAGTTAGAGACAAATTGCTCTTGCCAGTTGCAGAAGATACAGTATCCTGGAGTTTCCATAGGGAAAAAATAAACACCAAGAAGCAGAAACAAAAACCCTAAGATTTACTATACAAGGAGCTCTTAACAACCATCATACATTGCAAAACAGTCCTGCAGACTGAGGCTTCTCTTACTGTTATGACTAAACTTCTTTAAAATCAATTTCTTAAAAATCTGAGATATCTGTAGTTGTTCTGAAAGCTATTTTTTGGAATTCCTTAGAAATTCTCTGTTTAATCTTCCCATTAGAGAGAAAAGTCACAAAGAACCTGCAGTATGCCATACAAATATACTATTTATACAGCACAAGAAGAGCAAGCCAGTAGTTTCTGGGGTGCCCTATGGGCTGTGGATGATTTTTTTTTTTTCTTTATTTCTTATGAAAAAGTGGTTATGACTTTGTTTTGATCAAATTAAAATATACTTTTAAAATTCTGAGGCATATAAAAATAAAACAAACTATATTCTAGCAGAACAAAATTTAGATTTTTGTGCCAGTAAATTCTGACTCCAAAATTCCAACAGAGTCAACAGCCTTCCATTTTGCTAAGTAAAAAAGGTAACATGGTAACAACAACTATTCCAAAAACATGGGGAATACTACATAAAGGATCACTGTGACAGGGAAAGCAGAGTCACTCCTTCATCAGAATTTTAACTGTTTTCAGAGGACAAATCCACAAGCCACAATATACCCACAAAACTTATTTTTAAGAGGTCAGTAGGGCTGCTTGTTTTATTACTGATTGTCTTTGCTAACTATTTAATAAACATAATATGGTGAAGTCATTAAATGTAAAATGTAGAGACAATGAAAAGTAATATATGCAACGGATCCACAGGAAATGCCAATGGGAAACAAATTGCCTAATTCTTGGTATTTTGCAACTATCTCTGCAAACATAATATGAAGTAATCACAATAGACATAAGTAAAACCATCAATCACACTCCCCTAGTTGCACTAACAGGCTTGCCTCTCTACGTTAATTCATACTCTCTACGTCCATAATTTAGTCGCATTAGGCTATTCAGTAACCTCATATTACAAGCAGCATACTGAACTCAGAGGATATACAAATTTTACATACCATGTTCACTTTCTACAGACTCCTAAATTTTCTTCCACCTGACAAAATATCACACTCTACATTTGAGAAATAGGCACTTTTTTTTTGCTTTTTCTGTTTGCAATTATGAAAAATTTTGGAAGATGTGACAGGACTTTAAGGCAATGCTGATATTGCAACACTGCAGACTTCAAAAATTATCGAAAGAAAAAACAACACGTTAAAAAAAGAATCTAGTATTTTCAAACATGCTTGCTCATGAACACACAAGAATAAATTTGAGTTTTCCCATTTATCTCTATTATTATGTGACTGTAGCACTCCATTCTCCATCACAAAGTAGAGTATTAATGGGAAAAAACTTAGTTTTGGAAAACTTCCAGCCTTTACCTCACAAGTGGTACAACATAATGAATAAAAACAGTGTCTTCCTTTGAAGCAACATGTGTGCTACGTGTGTGCCTGTATTATTTTATTTTCGTTGGCTGCAATTCCAACAAACCACCGAAAAAAAATCAAGATTACCTAATATCTGGAAAAGAAGGACCAAATGTAACACCTTAGTCTTAGACATCTACCATTCTAAAACCACCAGAGAACATGCAGAACACATAAGAGTATTATGAAAAAGTCATTTCACTATGAACTACTAGAATTAATTTCCTTTAAGCAAATCAATTTGATCAAATTCTCAACTCATTTTCAAGCTAGGAGGGGGAATATTTTGTATATTTCCTTGTTCAACCTAAACCCACAAATGCCCAACAACTGCAGCTCAGAAAAACTGGGATACCATAGGGAGAAGCTAAGAATAAACACACATACAGCACAATATGCAATACAGAACTAATGGTGGTCTTCGAGCTGGATCCAGAAAAGACCCTTCCAGAGCTCTTGCAAGGGATTATGGTATTAAGAGATACAATTTCTGGATCAGTCTGGAAAGTAAGACCCTTCTCTCTAAAAAGTCCATGATCAAAATAAAAAAATTAAATCACAGAATTTAAACAGCTAGACACCACAGATTTTCTCACAGACTGCAGATTTGGTGTTTGCTGGTCTGTCTTCTCCTTCAAAACATATCTAGTCAAAGCACCCATCCAAAAGCTAGATCTAGGTTTATTGTTAGACATGTTAGAAATGTTATTACTAGACATGCATCAGCTTTATAGTAAATAATGGTTTAAAGCAAATGATTCAGCACAAGTTTGTGTAGCATGCTTAACTGTTATTAATAAGCAAGTACAAAAAAAATGTTATGTTATTAATAATAAATTTCATTATTAATAAAAAAGGTTTTTAATACTTCAATAACAATCTCTTCATTCAAAGCATACCATATTCACGATAGCTTAGGTAGATGCAATTATCACAAACCAAGGGCTGGATTTATGTTCCCATACGGTTTCACTTCTGTGAATCTCCCATTCTTTGTAGCAAAAATAGTGTAGATAAATCTGCACCATCACTATTTCAACCTTTCTCAAGGATTGTCCTTTGACATTATTAAAAAAGTCAGTAGCTACTACAGACTTGAATACTACATGACCTTTACTGTGCTTTGCTAAACAAAGATCCATCAATTCATAAACTTGTCAAAACAGCATGCATACGTGCAGTAAAAACTAAAAGAGAGACACTCCTAATCTTTTTCTAATTGTCCAAAAACAATTTCTATTTTAAACTTACCAAAAAGAGGAAAAAACTCCCAGAAATACGTTCCTTCAGCTGACATGGATTCACCTCACCTGGCAAACTGAAAACTTCACACTGTCTTTGGAACAAAGCAGCAGCACCTTACTGTCATGGAATGAAGACTACGAACTCCTACCTAGCAAATGGTACAAAAAGGGTGGCCAGTACTAGTTAGAAATGATATCAAACTTCAGGCTTACGTACCTGCTAGAAGATGAGAAATCCCAGAGGGTAAAACCTAAGGTGAGGATAAAGCTCATGAACTCCACACAGTGCAGTGTATCTGCATGAACTACAGGAAGGCTAAACTGCAATCTCAGGTAAAAGCATGCTCTGATGACTGCATCCTTTAGGAAGAGAAAAGGAAGAGCTAGAATTGTCCATTGCTGTCAGTGCCAACAACTAATACAGCTGTGTGAGAACCCAGTCAAAAGTCAAGTTCATTTTTAAGAGCTTTTTTCTAAATATGGCAACAAGTGTCAGCTTGACTTAAATTATCTTTTATCCTCATTGTCTTTTTTGGCCCTCTTTTTTTTCAGCCAGCTGGCCAGATAGCAGTCGCTTTCAAGGTAACCGAACCACTACAGTTTGCCTTCCATCATCTGTTTCCTTACATAAGGATTACGTTTTGCGTGCCTATATAAACCGCTGCATCTACTGCTTTGTTGCTGATCCTATGGCTTATATATTGGTCTTTTTAAGACCTAAGAATTTCATCCTTTGCTACTGGTAAATTTTCACACTCTTTAGAAAGTGACTGAACTTCTGAACCTAAAAACTTCAAATGGTCCAGCTATCACACAACAGAAATATTTTAACAACTGTATTAGTAGTAGGCTACGCAATCCCACAGATGAATTTTTTTTTTTTCCCCACCTGCAGTTACACAGTGAGTCTCAAATTCATTACTAGCACTGGGTAAATACTTTTCTTCATCATGCAGGAATCAGGACAGTTTGCAATACAAGCCTAGGTAATGTATGCTTATTGCTAGTAAAATGTACCCAAACAATGATGTTAGGTCTCATACAGAACTGTAGAAACACTGCTAATTTCAACTTACTTGATACTAACACCAAGATTTTTATTGCTTTTTTTTTTTTCTTCCTTCTTTCCACCTCCCCCCCAATCCCTTACAATTGCTTCAAAACTACAGAAGGATCCTCTCATAGATACAAAACGCAACACAACCATCCATCAAAAGTGATGCCAAATAAATTCTCTGAAAATCATTGCTCTGAGCTACAAGCAGTAAATTACTGTAAAACATGCCATTGTTGTTACAAGGAGGTGCCTTAAATCAGTAAGGTACAAGGAAGAGGCTACATATCTTGGCAGTCAGACACTTCTACAACGTTCATAGATCACATTTACTCTCTCTGTCAAATCCATAATAAAGAGTGTTTTATGTCTTAACTAGAGCTAGTAAAACTCACGTCTTGCAATAGTAGTCAGCAAAGTTACATCACTTTGTTTATTAAGGAGCACCTAAAACCAGAGGAAGCAACCTGGTGCCACACATACCATCCAGTCACGGTACACAACAAAAATGTTACTTAATCTGGAGATGACAAATGAGTTAATCTCTCTTCATTACTGTCTGATACCCCAACACTCAGTCAACAAAGTACACAGTAAAATGGAGCAGGAAAGCATTACATTTTAAGCTAGAGAAGAGGTAGATGACTAAGAACGAAGTATTCTAAGAATTCAGAACCAGCTTTCTAAGAATACTGGTTTGCATAAAGCTGGTATAAAACAAACAGTCTGGGTTTTGAAATAAAAATCATGTTATAGAAGGTCTCTACTTCAGTCATTGTCTTTATTCACAAAACTAATCATGACCATAAATCTACCAGATAAGTTTTGTTAAAATAAAACCAGAACATAATAAGCAGCAATGCCTTCTGAAATTCATACCACACTACTTCTAATCACAACCTGTAGTGGGGAGGCAAGCTTTTCACACACAAAGAATTTCTCCTATTTTCAGAAATGTTTACAACGAAATAAATGTAAAAATATGAAATGATCACTCCTATTTCCTCTTCAGAGAAAACTGATTTTCAGAGTTGCCCCTGAAGAATCCAACTAGAAAACCATGAAAATCATAAAAAACCTCACCTCATATCCAATTACATCTTGCAGATTTTCTTTCCCAACATACATGGGGCTTCATAAATCAGTTGTGTAACAGGTCAGTCCCTTTGGAGGGCTGAGTTCATCAGTTGGCCCCTTTATGTTGAAGGGACAACTGAACTGGGATTGCAAGGAAGACATGCATATCTGAGAGAAAACCCATTTCCTGCAGTTTTCTGATGAAAACAAGTGTTATATTAACAGCACTTCCGGAAATGGTTGGGAAATAAGGGCTAGGAATGGGAGTAATACTAAAACACACTTCTTACTGGTAAATGTGTAAATGTGTAGGTGTTTGTGTTAAAGCAGTTCTGCAATAGTTTCTCATATGCTCTTGCCTAAAAATCACTCAAGCTCTCCCTCACTGTCACTTTCTATTAAGTAATTTTCCAGCAATAACGGAGGACTACTGAAAAAAGACCCCTCAGAATACTTAGGTGTTGCATTAAAAGATACAATGTACACTTACATCAGTAACAATGGTTATTCACTGTTATGGAGAGAGAGTTGTTAGGATTCTGCATCTGTTACAATCCAAAAGTGAAAGTACCCTAACTTCCAGAGGTGATAATCACCCAAAGGGCATATCAAATTCCAACAGAGTTCAGTGTGTTAACCATCTTTTGAATACCAGCCTGCAGCGTGAAAAATTTTGTTCTGTGCTGTTGGGTACAATCCTGACACTGAAAACTTTCCTTGAGGGCAGCATCAAACACTGCAAAGGATCCTTCACAGGTAACTAACAATTGAAGAAGTAAAAAGCTTATTTCTTAGGTGTAGCCAAATATGGTATACTGAGGGATTCATGGATTCCCTCCTCTCCTGGCCTGGTCAGTAAGAGCTGCTGCACTGTAACACCTTTCCAAGTCCCCCAAGAAGCAAGGTGGAGCAGTAATTCCAGAGGGACAGAGACACACATAGCAGATAATATGGCTCACCACAAAGACACAGATGAAAAGAAGGAGGACAGTACTGCATTGAACACCCACACAAATGGCACAAATAGGTCCATCCTGTTTCTAAGAATGCTCAGAGATAAAAAAAGCCTTCACAATTATCTCTAATAGCTACCTCCCAGAACTTCAGTCTCTCTTCTATCTCTCAGACATTCATCCTGCTTGCTGGCTACTTCAGCTTTAAGTCTGTTAGCAGATCATACACACATCACAGAAAGACACTCACAGGGGTTAAAAAAAAAAAAAAAAAAAAAAGGAAAAGAAAGAGTTGAATAGGATAGGATAAGCCATGGTGATCAGGCAACAGAGGTTTGCCAGGCAAATGTACTAACCAGCTGCCTGCTTAAATGCAACTGGTCCCTTTTATCCTTTCCTTCTGTCCTTTTTTTCCTGTATTGGTTCCTCTCCACTTCACTTTGATCCTTCTCTTCTCCACCTCTGGTCCTTGCCTTAAACATCCCACAACAAACCTCTACAATCCCAAAATTCTTTTGTTCAGTTTCCAATTCCACCCCTTCAGCACCCCTTAATACATCCTATGTGCCTTTATTCAACAGCTCCACCTCCCCAATTTGGTGGCATTCCAGAGAGTTTCTTCCAGTGAATCACCTCAACAGGTTTTGCAACAGTAATAATGACTTCATCTCTCACCCTTGTTGGTTTTCCAAGCAGCTGATTCAGACAGATCAAGCTGGCTTAGCTCTCCACCTAGTCACTGTTCCTCTGGTCATTACCTGCCTATCTGAACAGCCATTAGTCAGATATCCTTACACATATGACCTCAAAAAGCAACAAGCTTTTGAGACAGCTTAGGTATTATTTCACCAACGTTTTAGCATTTTTATTGTATTATTTAATTCTATTTTTTATTTAAAAGCATTTAAGCATGACTAAATAAATACATTTTCAGTATACTGTAGTCATTAAAAAAAAAATCAAAAATAAGAGGTAAGAAGAAAAACTTAATGATGGCTTAACGTAGCTGCAAATTATACCAAACTCTTAAAAACAACTGGTGCTGAGGGGCAATGCTACTCTTTCCCACTATAATACCCATCTTTTCCCAACTCCTAGTTCCAAACTTTCTTCCATCTTTCCCTATTCACTCCAGCACTTGTTCTTGTATCTTGCAGGCACACATTTTCATGAGTCCTGAGACATCAGTGTATCCCCCTTTATCACACTTGTTCTTACCATACATACCAGGTAACAATTGTAAAAATTACTGTTATGTCTATTTTAAAAGATAGGGATTGAAACACAGAGACTGACTGACTTGAAATTAGTTTTTCAAAGATACCACATGCTATTTGCTTTAAGTGCAGGGGGAGTTGTATTAGCCATATTTAATAAGTAACACAAGCCAGCAAAGCCAGACTAATACAGGAAAACTAGATTTGTCTGTCTCACCCCAGATGTATGTTCCAAGATGACATCTGATTTTCCTCAGGGAAAATGATCAGGTAGAGAGGCTGTAAAAGGATTCAGAGGAGGAAAAAAGTGCACAGTAATACCGCTGAAAGTGGCAGGGAAGGGGTGAAAAAGAGAGACAGAGAATCACCCTGTCTTTATCATACACAAACACTGTTCTACACTCTAAGATAGGAAGCCAGCTTTTGCCTAAAGAATCCAAGACATTTTCAGTTTATTTTTGCTGCAGACTGAAGAGTTACATTGCCTAGCATTTACTAAGTGTAAACATTAAGATTCAGAAAATATGCCTACATCAGCAAAGTTCAGATTCCCAGTCTGTACTGGTGCAGGTCCACTAACAACAGTAACAGTGTAGACCATAAATTAGTGCCAACAGAGATACTTCTGCTATGTCTAATGATATACAAAGTGAATAAACAAAAACATCCTTGCCCAGATTTCACTGTTAATTCCAACAGAGAATTTGCAACCCATTTTTAAATAAGGCCAAAGAGTTTTCAGGTAATTATATGTTATTCACTATTTCTTTCAGAATTAAAAAGTTATTTGCATTGTGTTATATATGTAAGCAAAGGCTAGGCACTCACTTCATGAGTCAAAATGTTTTTTTCTCTGCTTCGCTGGTGTGCTCTTGAAGAACAACTACATTCAATAATAAAAAAGGCACAACTCTGCTGAGAATTTTGATATCACACAGAATTATCACATGTTCAAAAAATGAATTTATTTTAGCCTTGGCTATCATCATTCAGAAACTGTTTCTGTACTGTGGTTAGTCTATTCACTATGGCTAGCCACAGAATACTAATTTGCTGTGTTATTTGAAGGTTTTGTTGTCTTTTTTGATATACACCCTTATTTGTTTTTTCCTCTTTCCCCAGTGTTCCCCATCTTCATTCACATTCATTTCAGACAATTCCACAAGGAAACCACAAGCACTGCCAGTCAGGAACCTCAGAATGAACCTTAAGAATGTTCTTTCCTACCTTCCTTTTGCTCAAAACTTTGCTAACTAAGCATCTCAACTATCAAGACACAGAAGTCCTGTAAAGCCACAATAAAAAAAAAAAAAAAAAAAAAGCAAGCAAGAAAAGGATTTTAAACTTGTTTCAGTTCTCAGATAAAAAGCCCATCTGAAATATTTCCAAACATTGTAAAAATAAATTCTACTTCTAAATTAACACAGAGTAATTCTGAACTTGACTATAAACCAGATATTTAAATAAATTTACTTTTTGGAGAGTCTAGAATATTCATATAGAAATTTTTAAAATTACTCAGACAGATAAGGCTGTTACATTAATGAACCGTGGTACCAAGACACTCCTCTCTGTACAATCAAATGAAATCACTTTCACTACAAATAAAATATCTCTAGTAAAGAAAAACCAAACTAAGTCTTTTAGGTCAATGTGCTCCAACTATTATTACCAGCCATAAAATGTCTTATACGGTTTTGAAATCGAGTGTATTTATCTAAGCTTAGCCACCTCAAAATTTTAAAAAATATCAGCAATTCACTACTAAATTTATGGAACATTAATGACAGATTCCCTGCTGATAACAAGATGAATGGATTTTTAAAACCACTTCAAAACTTCAATTAACTGAGGAGGTGCCAGGGATATTTTAATATGCTTATATTTCGGAAAGCAAAGCCAATAGTAAAATCGCTTACCATCTTGTTTAACCATGAGAAGATCCTGTAGGATATTACTCGACAAATGTCCTAACAAATATTCTGAGTTTTGTCCAAAGTGGAATACACTGAAATTAATGATCTGAAAACACATTTAAACAGTGTAAGATTTATAACAATTCTTTGCTTTTACACATGTGCAGAGAATTTGAGTGGACAAGATTCAATGACAGGAAAAAAACATTTAATCACGCTAATAAAAATGCTTATGAGCTGTGAAAATATTCAGAATTACAAAAGAAAAATAAGTTTAAGTTGTTCTTTTCTTAAAAAACAATAGCGCCTCATGGCAAAACATAAAACTGATTCCAATGTGCATGACGTTTCTTAAGTTCCTTCCAACCCAGAAGAGACAGATCAATCTGTTTACCTTGCTGACACTACCATGGGCTTGAGGGATTTTTAGAAAGGTTCAACCACCACTGCAGAGACATTCAATCTCAGAACCAGTCCTTCACAGGAATTCTCTTTTTGTGAGAGAGACTTCTTTCACCAGTTATGAAAAATAGGCAGTTTTTTGTCACGTATAGTGAGCCCATATTACCAACTTTCATCTTTAAACTTTCACTTTCTCCAGAAATCATTTGCTTGCTATTAACTTTCCCTTCTATGTGCTTTCCACAAGCTTATCCTGTTGGAAGCTCAGCTGCAATTCTGCAAGAAGCAAGCCTTGCAAAGCCCTGCAATAATAATCAGCCTTGTACAGTAAGAAGGGAAAACTGCAATTCTAGAGGAGCAGAGAGAAGTACTCCTACTCAGCCGATTTAAACCAAATGTAAGGAGGAATAAAGGTGTATACAATCACGGTGCTCGAAGTTTTTCAGTCCCTCCAAAAAGAGCACAAATTTTCCAAACAAGATTTACACTTTACGTAGCAGTCTGCAGAGCTCCTATCAAGTCTAACTTTAATAACTGGAGAGTTGACACCATTTGCTCATGTAACTTTCATAAAAACTTCATTCTTTTACACCTCTTCATTTCTATCTGGATAAACTTAATCCTCCTGTACCTAGGGGATCATCCACTGCTTTTACATTCATCTGTAAAGATCATCTGAAACAGGCAAGACTGAGAAAACAAAAAGCTCTGTTCTTAAACAAAAAATTCCATTCTAGAATCTCTGTATCAGGCAGTCTAGTTCTCCTTTGGAAAACCACTTAACACTCAGAGTTTGGTTTTGTTTCTGGCCATTGCTTGTATATTTAGTAGTCATAAAGGAAAGAGGATGTTCTTTCAGGAAATCCCCAGGTTCCATGTCAAGGATCTGTAAACAGTTTGAGTGGAACAGCACTTTCAACCTTTTATGTAATTAATATTTTCACTTTGGGAACTACCATTGTAGAGAAACTGTCCCAAGTGAAATTCAGCGCCAGATCTCTTCTGCCTCCAATTCCAACAAATTTAAAACACTTACAAGGAGTCTTCTGACATGGAAGGTTCAGGAACACAACTTCAGAGGGAAAGGTGTTCCACGTCTTTGTTTCTGTAAGAACTGATAGGAAGTATCTTGGGGAACTTTTACGCACACTTGAATGCTACGCATCCAATAAGATTGTTTAATGTTTTGCGTACCTTGCACTACACCAAAAGGTGGTTCTTTGAAGTTGTGTAGTTCACATACATCTTGATTTCACAAAGCCATGGTCCCCATTCCTGCACCTCCAAAACATTAGGACTGTCTAAAGAGCCTTTAAGCATACACAGCCACCACAGTTAAAGACACACCTGTACTGACATTGTATTACCCTTATTTTCAGTAACCTTTGTTATACTTTTTAAAATTATATTTAAAAAACAGAGACTGAAAGTTACATAACTAAAGGACAGGCCTGCAAAGGCAGAATTTTTCTGATATATATTCTGTTGCAGTTAAAACAATTCAGTTTTAAAGCACTGTCGTGATGGTGGGATTGTTTCTCTCCTACTTTGAAACACAAAAGTGAATTTATGCTCACACTTCATGCTTGAAATGAATACAGTGCTATACTACTGAAGACTCAATGTCACTTTTTTAAAAATAAAATGAATCACTTAGAAATGAATAGGTAACACAATTTAGCAAAATCAAAGTCTCTCCCTTTGTTAAGGCATTCACCTATTCCTGAACTTCTATACTACAAGTGCTTGGTGTCTATGCAAGACACTGTTTTCACTCAACAGTTCCTGCAGAAGACTTGCTTTTTTAACTAAACACTAATGCAGAAGAGGATCCATCAAATACTTGGCATCTGTAATAACAAATATTCTCCAATTTCTGTATTAAGATACCTTAAAAAGCACCAATATTGAAACATCAAAGTCATTATATCATAAGAAAAAGGGATTAGGGGAAAACAACAGGTCCTATTGGACAACCTGAGAGAAGAGAAGCTACCACAGCTCCATGCCCCCAGGTCCAACCAGTAGCCAGGTGGAAAATGCATTCCCAGTAGGCAGGTGCACACAAAGCACAAGTATGCATCACACATGAATATATAGAGAACTAGCAGCACAGGTAACTGACATACAGAGCACTCACACAAACACAGGCAGCACCAAAAGAACATATATATGCACACACACATACACACACATGCATGACATGGATCCATCCAGCAGCACGGTTCAGACACTCAGTCTCCCCAGTTGCTGTCATCTGGACATAAGACCCCCTGAGGCTGCACATGTGTGCACACACACCTGGCCCGCCAGGACTCCCCTGGTCCTCCAGCAGCCAATTCCACCATGGTCTCGCCGACAGAGAGGCACACACATACATAAGTCTCATCCCTAGAGACCCGCAGACCCTACAGTCTCTTTGGCAGCTGTTAATTTATCTTACCCTGTCAACTTAACTTTCAAAACAAGGTCAGTCTTACTTAAAGTCTTCTGAACTGGAAAAAACTCATTTTATTACCTCTTTGTGAATTGATGCACAACAAGGAGACAAAGTCACCTCAAACAGTATTAGTTACTAAAACAAAATTTGGAAAATGGCCAAATGTCAACCACTTAAGTGCAGCTTCAAAAGCACTAGATCCAGTTGTCTTTCAAGGTACAATATATGATCAGAATTACTCTAGACATTCTGTCCCTCAAAGCAGCGACAGAGATTCTAATTTCTTCTTTCAGCAGAGAAAAAAAGTGATTTTTTTTTTTTTTTATGCCTGACACGGTACTTTGAACATAGCACCTTTTATAGACATCCTCCTGTTATTCTAAATAGAGTGCCAAAAAAATTCAGACTGTTGAAAATACACTGACTGAGTCTACAGCAGCATTTTAATTCAGTTAAGGAATCCGAAAGATCAAATCCAGTTACCATCGCCACTTACCATGCTATGCTATAATGCACAGCAGAGAGCATATCAACTATTAGAAGGAACTAAACTTGAAAATACATTCCTAAAAGGGCAGACAGTTTACAAGATCAGAATGAGTCAAAAATAAAATGCCCTTAAATTTATAACAATAATGTGACTGGGGACCCAGCACCAACTATTTTGCTTTCAAGACCCTCTCTTACAAATTGTGCTAATTGCTAATGTATACCTAAAATAAGTATCTTCGACTGATGCTGTTCCATCCAAACGAAAAATCAGTAAGTGTATAACTAACTCAACCTTCACTGGTAATTTCATCCATTACATCTCCCTCAGGGTTTAACACTTAAAAAACACCCAAGAAAACCACCAAAAAAAATAATCACCACGACAGTAAAATCTGCTGCTGTTAGACTTGAAATTTAACAAATGACAAAACTGCTTCAGCTTCTAAGCAGTTTTTCTATTGGATTCATAGATTTAAACCTTGAATAATGGATTAAGACATCTTGCTTCAAGTAACATAGTGACACTAATCCACTGACATCTAAGAGGAAGAGTTAGTGGCTGGAGACTGATTTTTAAGGAATGCAATTATGAAAAAACAGCCCAGAGAAGGCACAGATTTTTTGGTTATATGCATTAAAAACAGTGAACTGTATTAAATCCACTTAAAATACTGTCTTTTAGTATTCCTCATCACACAGAGGAACAGAATGCAGTCAAGTATCTGAAATACGAAGATGTTCCTTTTGCCTAAGAAAGGCAAAACATTATGATAGTATCAAAAAAGAATCAGAAAACAGATAATAAAATACTCATAAATATGTTGGCACATATGTTTGAGACGGGTAGCTTCTCTGACATTCTAAGCAATCTTGGAAATAATGATACACACAAGATTAAAACTTACATGGAAATTATCTACAGAAATCATAAAATCATAAGTGAATAAAAATGCAAAATACATTTTTTTCTTGCTAAACTGTAGCTGGACATACGTAGAAAAAACAATTGCAAAAGGATGCGAACAAAATAAAAAGATTAGGTTAGAATTTTGAGGTGCTTGTACTCTGCTGGTATTTACTTTTTCTGTAAAAACAGAGAATAGGGATTTTAAGTCAGTAGTCAGCTGCATACTTTACATAAGATTACTATATAACACACATACATAACATTAGCTATTTCATTATACAATTTATTACCTAAACACATAAAAGACCATGCAGAAATTAGTGTAAAAGTAACATACTTGCAATAAGTATGTACCCTGAGTATCAAGCAAGTTCAAAATGAAATATATACACCACTTCTTTGAATAAATTCTGCATAAATCACAAACTTTGTTCTTAAAACTGATTGTGAAAAGCTCCCATGACTACCCTACACTTCCAAATTATGGACATAAACACATGCCTTTTTTCTCCCAGCTACAAGAAAATTAAAATCCAAATTTTAAGTCCATATGCCTGAAGTGTGTATATGTGCATACATAATTCACCACGTGTCTAGAGACATGTGCTTGCACACCCCTGCAAAGGGGAATACAATGGACAATGACTGAGGCAGTTCTTTATTCAAGTATATCCTTGTCTGAGAAACTGCACTGTATATTAGCAGTAATTTCAGTAGTCAGCACAACCTGAAATATTTTGCCTGCATGTAATTGTGAAACTAAAAAGAAATGTGTTTTTATGTGAATAGTTACCCCAGGGAATAGTCTGTTATGGAAATAGATTCTCATGCCTTAACTGTGGCTTTATCTGGCAAATAAGTGCCCTACCTCCCCTACAAAGGCTTAGGTAGGCCTACAATTGAGTAAGATAAATATATAACACAAATCAAACAAGGATATAAAGTAACAGTTATAACTAAATTTTCCTTAAAATCTTACAGGCAAACATGAAGCACGTACATTAGTCATTCAGTCTCACCAAAACAGGGAAGACTGATCTGGAAACCTTCAGAAATTATGACTCAATTAGCTCTCGCGGAGGCCAATTAATTTATTCTGAAATGAAAATTAGCATTCTGGGAAATATGATTACACAATGGCTCTTGCCATTTGCTAAGAGCATGTAATATTGTAAACCATTGGTCAGAGAGGTACTGGGGCTACAAGCCTATTTGTATTTATCTTGTTAACTTGAATTAGTTCATCTTTCATTTTCATATTTATGTCATTCACTTGAGGCAAGTTACCAGGTACACAATTACACACACCATTTGTCTCCTTTCATACAAAAAAGGCACATTAAAGTAGCAAAATTTTCCCATATAGTCACAAATGAATGACTCAGAAGTAAGAAGGTATTTAAGAGTATAATACAATGTCCTTCTGTTATGAGCTGAAAGTTACTGTTTGGTATCAAAAACTGTTTTTTCAAGTTTCACTTCCAGATAACATAGACAATTTAAAACAAAATTGATAAAAACAGTTTCATCATACACTGATTTTCATAAACCTTCCTTTCTTGCACAAATAAAAAAGAAAGCAAAGTTGTAAGAAAAACTCTTTTCAAGGGGTTACACCTCAGAATTTGTTTTTCCACAAAAAGAGACAGTGAGCTCAATCATCTCTTCCCATCTTTTTTACTCAGCGTCAGATGGAGGCCAGTAGGTATCACAGAATCAAAGAATGGTTTGGGTTGGAAGGAATCTTAAAGATCATCTAGTTCCAACCCCCCTGCCATGGGCAGGGACATCTCCCACTAGACCAGGTTGCTCAAAGCCTTGTCTAACCCAGCCTTGAACACTCCCAGGGAGGGGGCAGCCACAACTTCTCTAGGCAACCTGTGCCAGTGTCTCACCACCCTCACAGTAAAGAACAACCTCCTAATTTGCACAAAGACTCAACTCTTCTGTGAATTAACTAGTTTCATTACTGCAAAACAGAGGTTGAAGCAAAAGGGCAGAGAAACCATTTCCAACAGGTATCCAAAGATTTGGCCTTGTCATCTTACTCTCCTTCCACATACAGTACAGATGTATTCACTATGCCATTCCAAGTTAACTACTAAAATACCATGCAAACAACAGATTCATCCTATGTAACTTAAAAGTTTTGCTCCAAATTAGTACACTGCAGTACAGATTGCTAGAGGTGTATCTGCAGTTCAGTATTTACATACAAGTTTTATGACAGACCAAGAGACAAAGCTTCTTTTTTTAAAAAAAAAAAGAAAAAAAAGCTGTCTAAAAAACTACCTATTACCACAGTGGAAATCCACTGGAAAGTCCCTAAAAACATTTCAGATGATGCAGTCAAATTATATTATTTAAACACTGACTTCCTCCAGTTAATTTACTGCCAGGTATATTGACTGACAAACACTTAAAAGGAAAAGTAAGGAAAATGGAGCAATCCCCCCAGGAAAATACTTACATGCTATGCTACCGAACTGTATAAATGTGGTATAGTAGGATATAAATTCAATTACTATCATCACTGTACTCCCTTTTTCTTTAAAAATTACAACTTACTATATTTATGAGGACAATACAGGAGACAGTTAAAGGAGATTTAATAATATGTTCAAAACCATTCAATGCAGCTAAGAGTAAAACCATAACTCTATTTGTTACTGGTTGGCCAGTGGCCCAATATACCAGTTATTTCTTCTTCCTAATCCTTTAGCCATAAAGGCTATCATATACTCTGTTCCTCTAATTGGGGCGGGGGAGAGGAGGAAAACTTTCACATATTAAAATCATATTTAAGAATTTATACAGTAGTGACACTGCATACAACGAAAATACATTGCAGTTAATATAAATAGCAGAAGATAATTTTCTAACGTTCAGATAATGGAATACAAGAACAAATTCTCCTAATACTCAATTACTTATCCTACTGCTGATATGATGCTACAGTTTCCCCAAGACAGTCTGAAAGTAAGAATTAAAACCAAGGCATAACATGCAAGACTACAATTCCTAACTAGTGAGCAAGACTAACTGTCTTGCAACAACTATAGTTGCAAAGTCACATCGTCTACAGACATCTATACTGCTACAGCGACACGGACATACTGAAATTGATTTTGAACTAACAAAACTCGGTGACAGCAGACTAAATACAGCAGTGTGACAGGAGACTTTGCCAAGAAAATAGATTGCATAAACTTGTGCTGAGATTTACACAGATAAAAGACGACAGTAAGCTACCTTACACTGCTATAACCTAGTCCTATAAAGTATCACTTGTTTTATAAATTCAAACCAGGAAAAATCCCACATACATCAGTCAGAAGGGATTTTGCCAGTAACTTCAATTATGCCTACCTTACACCCTACCTGCATTTGTGCAGCAAACTGTCAAAAAAACATTCAAAACAAATTTATTTTGCTTTGCTTGCACATACAGTTTTTTCTTTACCTATTAAACTGTCTTTATCTCAACCCACATGTTTTCACATTTTTATCCTTCTGATTCTCTTCTCCATCCCACCGGGGAGGAGTGAGTGAGCAGCCATGTGGGACTTAGCTGCCTACTGGGGTTAGCCCAGAACAAATAAGTAAAATTTACCAACATACCGCTTAAACAGTTTAGTAATTTTAAACATAGGCATTCCACAGTTGCCATCAGAACTTAAAGGCAAAAAAACCCCACACCACCACTACCCCAACCTAACAAATCTGTATCTCCTAATATTTTTACTAAGCATTTCCATCTTGAGTGCTACAAGTTCCTCGTGATCATCTTTCAAATGCAGAAACCCCAGTGTATCCAGAATAGGGTTTAAAACAATAACCAAGACCACCATGTTCTCTTTTAGTGTTGTAAAAGCAGTTCCAGAAAGCTTTAACCTAATTCCTTTCTTCAGTATTCCCTAGACAGACTAACAATGAGAGTCTGCATTTGGTAATAGATGCAAAGTATGTCAGAATTTATGTCAATACACAACTGGAGCAAAACACTACAAGTAGGTTTATGGGTAAATATGTCAGCAGACAAAAGGTGTCTGAGTAGTATATTTTGCATAGATGCAAAGCAAGGTGGTAAACAGAATTTAATCACCTTGGGTATTCTCTCACCAAGAAAACGTTGTGAATTCACTACAGCAGAAATACCTAGGGGTTCAAGATACTCAAGAATACCTCAGCTAAATGAAATACACTTCAGCTGGCAAGAACAGATTGAACAGGCTCCTACTTGACCCTGCTTTGCACATGTGGTTGGACTAGATGACCTCCAGGGGCCCCTTCCATCCCAAGTTATCCTATGATCCCGTAAAATTTAGATACAAAGTTAGAATAAGGCTTTTATTAACTGCATACTTGAACTGATACTTGCCTTTATATTTACAAACAAATATTCTGTTTAAAGAAGTTGTTTTTGTGAAGTTGTAATTAGATCTTAACCAAAAGTTTCCAAAAGGAGAAGTTACCACTAAAGTCAAATGGCAGTTGAATCAAGATTACCACCAGTGAGAGAAAACCACAGATAACAGATCCAAAAGAAGTGAACACCACAGTTTTGCTATCCAAGAAAGGGAACTGAAGGGGTATGTTTTAGAAAGATCACAAAATGATCTGAAGTGGAACCCACACTGCAATTGTTTGGAGTATTTAAAATGGCACGGGTAAAAATCCAAATCACCTACCACTCTATTTTTATTGCCTTAGATACGATCACCTGGACATCAACATCACCAAGACTGCTTAACACAATTCATTTTGCATCACTAACACTTCTAAAGCAGGTCCTTATGTCCTGGCTGCAGCATCAGCACATAAAAAAATCTGATGTCATGTGCATTCCACCAAGGGTGGAGGCAGACAAACACTTTTCAAAATGAGTTCCCAAGAATTCCACTTTTCATAAAACCAAAACATCCTGTTTCTATAAACAGAATTGTCAAGCAATCCATTCCAGAATGGATACTCAAAGAGGAATTCTTAATTAAAAAGCAACTTTTCCTGTATTTGATTTAAAACCTTCCTCAACATTACAAATAACCTTCATTTTTACGTCCCCGATTCATATAGCAAAACACCAAAGGAGACACAAGTGAAAAATTATTGCAAGGAACAAAACAAAACAACACAAAAAACTCTCATATCTTTAAAAAAAACATCAGAAGCTAAAATTTGTACACTAGTGAAACAAAACATATTCTATAATCTCATCTGAATATACTGTCTACTAGAAGAGCTTTTTTGACTTGTTCACACCAGAATATCAGTCATTTTGATTTGGTTGTAGAGTGTTAATCTGACATCTACCCAGAGAAAGCTAACAACATCCACAAGGAAGTCATTAAGCATATCATATGAGAAAAGTTTTAGATGTATTTTTATTCACAACCCAAAAATCAGTCAAGATTTTCCACTTTCCCCCTAGAATGCAAAGCCATTGCCTAAAAAATCTGCAAGTAATTGATGGTAATGGTGCTATAAGTAACAGCAAGGCCAAGTTATAGATACATAAGGGCCTGGAGCACATATAGGTTGGACTCAATCAAGCCTGTAGTTAACCCTGTCATGAGAAAACTTAAAAATACAACATGGAGGAATGCACCCAAAAACCTATGAGGTTTCATGAAATTACAAGATCTGGGATCTGAAATTATATTTCACAGCAGAACACCAAAGGTTTGTCTGTTTAGGACTGACTCACAAAGCCTTGCAACATTCACTATAGCAATGTAAGACAGCAGCAGCCTCAACTCTGCCCCCCCACTCATCTGTTGGCAGTTACCTTCCCTAGAACAGGGGCAGCAGGTGGAATCACGTGCTAGCTCCTCAACACCACAATTCAGAGCCTGTTCTGTTAGTTGAAACACACCTCCAGGACCATTTACTCGTCATCCTAGTTAAATGGACAGTGCCTTTCAGGAGGAAGCCAGATGGACAACTGTAGTACATCTTAGAGTAACAGGAACTACACCTCATTAATCAAAGCTCTTAGTTTTTTAAAGACAAAGGTAAAAAATAACTTATAAACTACCGCAGAAGAGTGAATGTCTGATATAGTGGATTAGCTGATCAAGTAGTTAAAGAAAAACAAATGATCAGGAGTTTAAGCTAAAATACAAAACACTGTGTGCAATTGCTTTTATTTATTTCCAAAGGAAATATATAATTAAACATACTAACATCACTGGTGTACTTTAAAATTGAGATAGTACATAAAAGCCATAAATTTCAGATCTAGATACAAAGACTCAGTCGGGGAAATTTATGGTCAGTGTTAGGCAGAGGGTCAAACTGTATCATCATAAAAGTCTCTTTTAGTATTGAGACATATCAATTATTCCATGCTTCAAGAAGTATAGTCCACTAGCCCCAGAATGAAAACAGCAGCATGAAAAAAAGGTGAGATACATGTGGTAAAGAACGACAGAAGTGACTAAATGTTCTTGAAGTACTAGAGAAATTCCTCTAAAAGAAAGCAGCTTCTGTTAGTAAGGCAAAAAAAACCTCAACAGCTTGCTTGTTATCATTCTCTTTTTTTGTAGCACTGCTTCCCATGGATTTAATTATACTATTCCACAGGAAAGATATATAGTGGTTATGCTCACATAATTATTATGATTAAGTTATTAAATTAAGGTTACCAATAAAGTAATATATCCCTATGCCCAGACTTCTTTCACACATCTTGACTGGCCTGTCCTCAAGGTATTCTTATTTCATGCATCAAGGAAGGATTCAGAAACACATGAAAAAGTATAACTGTATCATGCATAAATTAGAGCAAGTGACACCTTTTTTTTATATAAGGACTAAACTGAGCACAAAAGATATCTAATTTGTTTCCAAGATGAATCAATTACAAGCAGATCTTCTAACTGCAAATATTTTTATTTTCCTATGAGAACATTGGAAAATAAGATAGTTTTGTTACAGACAAGGAAAGAAAATTTCTACAGTACAATTTCTTCAAATACTGTTAACTGAGAAGGCGATTTATCTTCAATAAGTACCATATCAAAATATTTTTTAAAAATAGCAAAGATTCTATAGAACTATTTGTCTAAAGGTTGTAAGCAAGAAATGTAAACAGCTTAGACTACTTAGCCATCAAAACATGAAGCAAAGACTCTGTTTTAGAGGGACAGCTGTATTTAGGACAACTGACAAGGTGTCTGATTAGTCTAGATAAACAAAATTCAACCTTTCTGCAGACTAAGCATAAGTATCCAACAGAGGCTTATCTGGAATGACTCTTTTTCATAGATGGTTTAGAACAAAAGCATTTGTATTTTAGAAACAGTAATTGGAGGTAGACAGCTCTCAAACATTAGCACTGGTACAGAATCAATAATCTTTGCAGAGCCATTCATTATTCCGGCCATCTCAAATTTGTGTGATCGCAAAATTGATCAGAAGTCATTTCATTCTGGCCATATTTCCAGACTACTGTATTAACATAGCCTTACACTGCAAATTTAGAACACAAAAAAACCCCAAAACTAATTTCTTAAGAGATTATAGAATGAGTGTTTTATGGATGTTTATGAGCTATGTCTAGAGCAACGCTGATTCGAACGCAGAATTTGCCCATGCTGATTTGACTCACAAAAAAAATGAACAGAACTGTATTTTTATACAAATTCTAGTCAGAAAAAACTTTACTACCATGCATTAGTCACACTTGTTCCAATACAAAAATGGGGGAAAGCTAACAGATTTGGGAGGGATGTAGAGGGAAGCAATATCCAGCCTTTTCACATCTTTTACTGGCGTAAGATTTTTCAGGTTTAAATAGCCCCTCATTATTCTCCTAGCTCTTCCAAACTCCTGGTTATGTAATCATCCGAACTATTCATAAATCATTCAGAACCTTAAGTTTATTATATGCACACCTTCACATACAGTAACTGCTGTAACTGGTTCAGGGTGAGGGTGGTTTGTTGTTTTGGTTTTTTTCACTTTTAAAGGTAAATCCTACTATACTGGATAGAAGCATAAGGAAATTTCACATGCTCATTCTGTTCCCCACACATATAGTCTCTACTGCAACACTTGTGCTGTTCTATTCCCATAGCAATATCATTATTTATTTCTACATTTTAGAGCCTTTCCCTATAAAGGCTGAACTTTACACTCATTCTTACTCCCTTTTAATGAGGACTTCTAGAAAAGCCTTTTTTTTTTATTTCAGGCTACCATTTCTTCATAGATAAACATGGCTTAAATTTTTCTGATAAGCTGGATGTTGGAAGGATCACATGGCCACATCTCCCACAGCTTAAAATTTCAGTGCATAACTAAAATGCTTCAGCAAGTCTACCAATTACTGCAGTTACATTACCACCGCACAGAACTGTTCAACACCAAACTGAGCTACAAGATTCCAGAAGCCATTTTTAGTCCCGGGCACTAGGCCAAAAATAACCTTTTCAGTTCTCTAAGAAGCCAAACGTACAAAGATATGAAAACTGACAGAAGGGAGTACAGCGCTCCTTGCCAAAGTACTGATTTTTTTGTAAAGTTAATGCTTTTTCATATTACCTGATTCTTAACTGATTGCAAATCTATTGTGCTATTCTTTTAGAGACTGAATATTTCTGAATCGTACTATCATGCCTCTGTGCCAGATGCTACTATAAAGTGAGCTCTTTGTTTCTGCATTGTGTTAACACATTTAAAAGCACTCCCAAGGTTCAAGGTTTACACCTTTACTACTGTCCCAACATCTTCCAGAACAAAGCTTCAATTCAAATGCCTCAACCTCCATTCTTCCAGATATCTTACACTGTCCTGATTGAGATGTAAAAATAAAAGGGAATCAAAGCTGGATTCTTTGCAAGTTTTGTCCCTGATCTGTTCCGAGAGCCATTCAAAATTTCTGTTCCTCAGTTTCTCCAGTCTGTAAAATCAGGAATAACCTGCATCATTATAGAGCAATGCAATAACTCACTGAGAAAAGTAAAGTTTGCAAGGTAATTTTTAACAGAAATATAGAACAAGGTCTATGCTCAGACCAACTAGAACTAGAAATTAGCTCTAAGTCATTATATTAACACTGAATATAACTAATATAATTACATAAAATTAAGATTTTAAATTAATCAAAATACAAGAAATTCAAAAGACTACTTAGTCTTTCTTACAAGTTCCCGATTGGCTGGCTGAATGTCGACATTACACACAGCACACTAACATAGCAGTAATAGCTGCCATACCATGATACAACAGAATGTATCTCTTAACTACCTTAAAAAAATTTAGTTAATTGAAGTTACTAGGTATTTTATATCACCACTTGCATCAAAGATTTTCTTTGAAGAGCTTGACACAGATCACCTTCACTTTTGATGTTCAATTTGAATAAGCACATGGGGGGAAAAAAAGCAGGCAGTTCCAAATACAAGGAAGAAATGTGCCAGGTTTTTAAAGAAAAAAAAGCTATTTCAGACTCAGCAGCCTCTTTCACCTCCAAAAAGACCTCAAAAATAATGGATGAAAGTACACATTATAAAACTAACATGACAGTTTTCCATCAAATTTGAAAGTTCAGACAATGAATGGAAAAATCCAGTATAATACAGCTGTAATTCCGTAAAACAATCTATTAGCTCCTGCACATTTTGACTAAGAAACTGCATCATTTGCTCATGAGTTTAAAAAACATAACCCAGAACAGTGACAAAGTATGGTGACGTTATATACAAAATAGGTACTGATACTGATAGGTCTTAAAATAAGACAAAGTATGGAAATATCTTAGGTGGACCCCACAAACAAATTCTTGGTCATACATCTTTCTTCAAAAATACTACTAAGCAGAGGAAAACACCACCTTTGGTAAACCTTGCAAGTGACAGGACATGTGTGAGTGAGAAAAAAACAAGTCACTAACACAAAGCAATCTGAACTGGCTGGTAAATGAAGCGCAGGCAAAGAGCAGGCATTCAGCCAGACTGAAATTCAAATCTTGGAACAGAGATCGCAGGCAAAACCTACCGAGTAGGGAAATGACACTGCACATAGTGGAAGGCAAAAAGACAGTTTTCTTGAACTCCAAAAAAAAAAAAAACCCAACAAAACAAACAAACAAACAAAAAAAACCAACCAAAAAACAAAAAACAAAACCCTAGCAACACAACAAATAAGAAGCATGGGAAACATGGGTTGAAGCTTTTCCCCTTAACCAATCACAGCTGCTGTTTAATAATGAGGGCATCTTCCCCCCAGCTACTGAGAAGCTTTCTTTCATCTTTCACCAGAAATCCCATCCCAGAAATCTTCATCACTGTCTGTACTTTTCAGGTCATATGAATGACACTACGTTCTTACTCCTTCCCCACCAAACAGATGGCTTTGCTGTCCCTACACTTGCCATGCCTTAAAAAGACCAAATTGAATAAATTCAGTGAGGCCTCACTATTTTCAAAATACAGTAATAGAACAATGGCAACGGTATGACCTGTCAAATATTCAACAGTCTTACCCATACTCCTCCTGTCACTAAATTTATAAATAGTTAAAAGTTTGAAAAGCTTTTTTTAAAAAAAGCATTTTAACAATCATTTCACTTACAATAATAGCAATTTCACTATCTTTAAATTCTTAGACAAGGTTCTTACTACGCATGGACCACTGAATTTGTCTTTTGGGTATCTTGCCTTACTTCCCGCAAGCCTCACCCAGGGGTATATTCTGCACCACTTCTTTCCTTGGATTAATCTCTGATTCAATTTTCTTTTCCTACCCCATTTCTTGCCCATTTTCCAAAAATTCTCCATTAGTTTCAGCAATCACCAATTTATCTTTGCACACACTTTTTATGAACCTGTTTCCTTCTGTTCACCAAACCACAGATCCAACTTGTCATTCACACTTTTCACATTTAAATGGCAGTGTTTTATTTATCATCTGATTTTTTACTTTTTTTACTTTTTGTCTAATGTAGTGCTACAAAGAAATGATGCCACTGCAAATAATGCAACCAAGGATGCAGATTTCAGATGTTAAAAAACCCTGACATGTCTGTATACACAAAATAAATCAAAGTGAAATTGTCATTTGTAGTTACTTCGCTGCTTTTGAAACACACTGTATTACAATCTACAGCGTCAAGAAACTAAAGCACATGCCATGTATAATATACTCCAAGATTTTTTTCGCTTAATTTAGTTTCTTAAATTCAAAAAATTCTTTACTTTAAAACCTCCACCCAACTATTAATGCCAACTGTCCCTTTCTGTCTCCTTCTGCCAGAAAGGAGCATTTATAGGGCTGCATTAGTAGAAAACACCTAACTAGTATACATAGTTAAAATCCAAAAACTAGAAATTAAATTTGTTACCAATCTGGCATTTTACAGTACCGTAGTTTTACAAGGAAATAAAAGTTCTGTTTTTAAAGCAGGTGGTTCAAGTCTACCTTGATATTCATAGAACCACAGAATGGTTGGAAGATACCTCCAAGATCATCTTGTTCCAACACTTCAAAAGTAGAAGCAAAATCCACTTCAAAAAGGAAGGATTATCAAGAAAAGTACAGAAACAATTGTAGGAAAAACGTACCCATTCAGCAGCACAGGTCACTTAATACGGTGCTCAGATGTTTTGCACTTGTTCTGCTTCTCACCAAGATGAATTTAAGAACTCTATTCTGATATTCAAAACCTCCAGTAACTTCTCTAACCATACCTAGAAGAGCTACGCATTATGAAATTATCAGCTAGTTTTTAACTAAAGGAGTCAGAATTCCCACAAGCTCAGCTGAACATGAAACATTTAATGCAGCTTCAAAGCTCAGGCTCCAAATTAAATGCAAAACTAACCCTCATTTGGCTTTGCTAAGATTGTCTCACTCACAAGTTTTGACTTTTTTTTCTTTAAAAATATTTCTCCTATGGACTGGGATAGAAGGAAAAACAGACTGTTATTGTTATTTCTATTTTTAAATAGTTAGGAGGTTTACAGATATTATGGTGTTCTGCACCATAGAAGGAAAGAAAGGGATAAAAAGGCAAGCTGGCCAGCAAGACACCCTTGGCAAAAAGAAGCTGGGGAGAAGCATTAGAATTTTAGATCCTCCCACAAAGGCGCATCTACCCACAAAATCAGCAGAAAGTAATTATTCCTCCAGAAGCTTACCTCCTCAGTACCTTTCCAAAGAACTACTCTGATGTGTATCTTATACCTTGCAAAATATGGTCAGCAGAGAACAGTCAGAAGTCAGGAGATATAATACCCATTTCCACTTTTCACAATGACCTGCACGCTGAACACGGTGATAACATTTGTGACTCTTTCAATTTTACACACGGGAGAACAATAAATGGGTATGCTACTTTCATCATTCTGGTCTCAGCAGAACATGTTAAGGATAATTCTCTGGTTTGAGAAGTGCCATTTAAAGTACACAGATTTTAACTGTGAATTAGGGATTTACCCAGTTTAGGAACGTTCACAAATCTAGTAGATGCTTACTAACAGAGCCACTAAGAACATGGCAAGGCAGAATGAACAGTCTGTGGCCTGGGGAACTTACTCATCCTTCCTAGAATGGTCATTCTGATATGGAAAACATCACTCCCTCACGTCTTAGTTGCTCTTGCAACTCTGTAAGCAGCAAAAAATGTCACTGGCTTTTCTTTCTGCAAGCAAATGGATATTAAGCTCCCCAAACATAAATGCAACGGTTAACCTTTTTAAAGCATGAATTACACTATTATTTGAGGCATAAAGACTGTAAATGTTACATATGTTAAAGTCAAATAATTTTCTCCATGTTTTCCTAAGTCTCTGTTCACAAAATTCTAATCATCATTATTAATGTAACTGCTCAAGAAATCAATTTTCCTCAGTTTTACAGCTATCAGAAAAGTATCCCAAGCCATTAAACTCAACCAAAATATATAGCTCACCTTCCTGCTTATAATTCTTCCTTTCACTTCCATCACTTCATATATCTTCACTTAGTACTTCATAGATTTGCACATAGTTTGTATGATACTTTACCTTCTGCCTCTGAGTACTACCTTCCTTCTACCCATTTTCTTGTTCAAACATATTACATTGGTATTTTCTCCCTTCATTTCACTTCATCATAGTCAATTCTACCCTGATCATTTCGCCTCACAAAATTTAGTGTTTTCAAAACTCTACACATAATAGTAACTGTATTAAGATACCTAGTATCTCTCCTGATTTACAGATGTCTAAACCAACACATCTTCTGCACCAAGGACACAAAAGAAACAGACCAGGGGAAGGAAGAAAATGAGACACAAACCACACAGGAATATTTGGGTTCTACCTCCAGCAAGGCCTGTGATCACATGCTAGTGGATTTTCTAAACCAGGAAGGACAGGGAACTGCTAGAGAGAGTCCAGCACACAGCCACAAAGATGATGAAGGGAGTGGAACATCTCCCTTATGAGGAAAGGCTGAGGGAGCTGGGTCTCTTTAGCTTGGAGGAGACTGAGGGGTGACCTTATTAATGTTTATAAATATGTAAAGGGTGAGTGTCATGAGGATGGAGCCAGGCTCTTCTCAGTGACATCCAATGATAGGACAAGGGGCAATGGGTGCAAGCTGGAACACAGGAGGTTCCATTTAAATATGAGGAAAAACTTCTTCACAGTGAGGGTGACAGAGCACTGGAACAGGCTGCCCAGAGAGGTTGTGGAGTCTCCTTCTCTGGAGACATTCAAAACCCGCCTGGACATGTTCCTGTGTGACCTGATCTAGGTATTCCTGCTCTGGCAGGGGGATTGGACTAGATGATCTTTTGAGGTCTCTTCCAATCCCTAACATTCTGTGATTCTGTGAAACTCGTTCCACTACAAGCATTTGAAAAAGAACATGTACCACCTTTACTACCATAATAGCACTTAGGGAGCTCCAAGTCAGTCTCTTCCAAAGCAGACAGGCCAAGGGCACACAAAGTGACAACATTTCTACAAAAGCAGTCTTCATTCATTTACATGCACAGTATGGCCAAACATGGCTTTGGCAATTCTAGGTAGAGTTGTTTACAAAACAGGCACCATAAACTGGAACTTTAAGAGTAAAGGCTTAATAAACAGCTGAGCTCACTCCTGAGCTTACTTTCACCCTCTCTCCTATGGTGTGGTTTCTAGGCTGTCATCCCTCCTACCTCCTAGTCCTTGCACTAGTTTTGGTGTGTCCCTACAAACAAAGCAAGCCAGCCAAAAAAGAAACAAACAAACAAAAAAACCACACTGAGGAAAGAGGTGGACCCACACATGGAGTCAATGGTAGAAAGCCATTAATCTGCTCAAGCCACATTCTGAAACAGTAACCAGGCAATCAAGTACTCCTAATTTGTCTCACGTAACAAAAGGCGCTCTGAGCTAATTCACTTTATTTTGTGCTGCGAAGACCCTAACAACACCTGTGAAGTCACTGACTGCATTTCAGCTACCAGAGCATAAATCTCCAGACAAAAGAGGTAACTTTCAAAAGCACAACTGACTACACTCTATATAGCAAAAGAACTAACAGACTCTTTTCAGTAGGAGTCAATAGCTTCAATGTTTATATGATCCACACGCAAGGACACACTCAGACTTGCAGAAGAAAGAAAAAAAGGAGGACGAAAGGGCTTTAAAGGGCATTCTGCAGTTTTAAGTTGCTAAGCACGTCTATGCTTCTAAAAATTTAATTTAGTTCAGCAAAGCTCTTTCACAAAGCATTGCTTATCAAAAAAAAAAAAAAAAAAAAACAAACCAAACTAGAATATGTTAATACACAGATGTCCAGACAGACGACATTATGAAGTTACAGTCTGAAATTGCATTTATACTGTTGGATACATAATAATGAATACAAAGTGGATTTATCTTCATTTTTTAGCCTTGACATAAAGACACGTTATATAGTAATCTCAAAAAATAGTGACATCCCATAAGTTTTTGCTGCAGGGCAACATTCAATTCATCTGTGAGAATAAACAAACATACATCCTCCTTTCTCCCTCCTAATACACTTAGGATATTATTTGTGTAAGAGAAAGAATAAGTAAGGTCAGAAAACTTCGAATAAACACAGGAAGGTTGTAGGGGGGGACTGACTATTGTACATAAAAAAGAAAGAGCTTTTTTCTTTTTTTTTTTTCAGCTTTATAATTAAAGAGGTTTTTTTATTGTTATGAGTTTGGATATGAGCAAAATGAAAGGTTCTCAAGAAGCCTCATCCAAAAAAAAAAAGCCCACAATGTAATCAAAATATGAAATCAAGATGACGAATTATAACCCATTCAAAGCAGGAATTATCAGAGAGAATTCTTAAAAGGAGAGGGGCATACCAAATCTCTTTTCTTCACTAGGGACCAAATAATAACAAAATTCTGAAGAAGTCTGTTTGGTGGTCATTTTTTGTTCAGGAAAGAGTGCAGTATCACAAGTTAGTCTGTATCTGTGACATCCTTCCCAGTATAACCAGCATTTACAGTAAGTGAAACCAACTGCACATCTACTATTATAATTAGAAGAATTCCCAGAAAAGCAGGAAGAATTACGTTAATGAAGGAGTTGGAGAAAATCAGTGAGAATGAATTACGGCAATCTAATATACAGTTGTTTATTTTTAAAAAAAATCGGAAAATAAGAACTTTTTTTTTTTATTAGCAAAGAGGACTGAAAGGAAGATGTTACACCTGCACCAGTATCAATGTCCAAAACAATAAATAATTTTTTCAGAAACACGAGCAAAATGAACTTTAAACTGTTGGGTACAAACAATTACATTCCTGGACTTAACTGTGACTGAAGATATCCTGCAAATTTGTTGGGTTTGGTTTCTGCTTTTGGTGTTTGTTTTTTTTCCATGAACCCACAGGAAGCACTTAGATGTCAAAATTCAAGCTAATGTGCCCCAAAAAAATCAAAACGAAAACTCTAGAGGTTCCCAGACAGTTGTTTAGGTGCTACTATAAATTTTTTTTTTTGACCATACCAAAAACAAATCCATAGTTACGCAGTCCAAACAACTGCATCAAAGATGCTGCCACGCAGGTGAAGATGTCTTCAGCACAGCATAGTCTGGAGAACACACTCCATTTAAACACATTTTTAAAAACAGCAGGTAAGAACTCTTTTGTCTAGTGAGCATTCTAAAGCACAAAAAATAAATATATATTCTTTCCTGAATTTCATGCTGTCCAAACTAGCATTCAAATACTTCAATTTGTATTTACTTTCAAAAAATCTAACATCTGATTTTAAAAAAAATTTGCTTCTCTCTCATGTCATCACAAGCAGCAGCAAGTAATCCTTCCGTGTGTTAGCTCACACAATAGAAATGGATGAACCAGGAATTCACCAGATAAGGTTCAGAGGATCTGTCTTCAGAAATATAGCCAAAGCCTACAGAAAGAGGCTGAAGTGATACAGGCAGCCATGGTTACACATTTAAGTATAACAGCTTTGAGTCTTTTTTTTTCTCTTTTATAAACTAACATGCTCTCCAGCATTCCCAGTGGTTTTAAGGAATATAATTGCATAGTATTACTTAAGAACTATGTGATTACCGTGCCACTGTCTTCTGTATAACCCAGCCTATAATAAAAGTGATAAGAATAGCATTTATTATTTTTGAAACCATTTTTGCAACGCATCCACACTGATGTGGTTTTAAAACATCTGACTAAACTCAAGATACTTTACATAGAGGTTTTATTTTCTTCTAACAGTACTGTACACCATGCAAACTCCCTCTGTCTGCAAAGATGCTGCCTGAAAGTTCATCTGATCAGATCACTCGGCTCTTGAGCAAAACTTTCAAAGACTGAGGAAGGAACATACTATCATGTCTCTATAAGCAAGATGTATTCAATGCAAAGAAAAGCATACCAAGAATCTGCACAGTCAGAAAGTGACAAGTGTACTTAAGCCTCTACAGTTACTATGAAATGTAACTACAGTAAGAACTAGAAAAGTCAAACGATTCAGTCCCAGTTATTAAAGGCAATGAAGTCATGTCCCTTTCATAAGTGTATCAATTGCTATATAAAACCTGACTTCTAACTTCAGGAAAAAAATAAACGCATGAATAGGATTTGAAGTTCAACACACTTCTGTCTTCCTCAGACCTACCTAAAGCACTCAGAACTTTTCTAGAAAACAAACTTGATAACATTTTGAGAGTAGCTGTAGACCCATCATTTTCTGAATCCAAAAATACTGTCAGCACCTAATGCTAAAACACTGTCAAGATGCAAACATAGTTTCAGTTTTCTGGAAATCCCCTGCTCCTCAGATCTTTAAACTCAATACCCCAGACTAATCTTCTCTAAATCAAGGACTGTCTTTTTCAGTGAAATTGGCCCTCTTTAGCCAAAAAGCTGTAACACTGGAAAGGCTGTTACCCCTGCACCAAACACCAAACTTTCAGGGCTTCAGAGACATGTCAGCACATCAAATCCAAAAGTCACTCATTGCAAGGACATATTCCAAGTAGTACAAGAAAGTACTTTTTTAATACTATGCACATTTATGGAGAGGAAGCGAGAGAGAAAATTCCCATCAAGAGTTCGCCCCAAGAGCTTCAGAAATCTGGGCTTAAGCCAAGAGTCTCTTCTGTTTATATATTCTACTTATGTAATGTAACAAGTGACAAGGAACACAGATTTTTCGGAAATGTATCAACATATGACTCAACTCAGAAGGCAAACAATTCCCATTAAACAGTTACAACATGGTACAGTTACAAACAAAAACATAAAGTAACTATAGATTAACATATGGTTCTCCTAAAAGTGGACAATGAAAAACGGGCTGCTGTTGTTACAGGATTGAGACATGGGCTGCTCCACACTGTTGTTTATACCAAACAAAAAGAGAGTGACAATCCCATTCTGCATTTAATTTCATATGGAATGTCTTCTATGTAAACTCTGACAACAACATATTAATGCTTGAAGGCAAAGACTACTTTTCCTGAGCTCTCCTCTGAACAGAAAACTTACATGATTTCTTGTTCTGATAACAAGCAGGTACTACCTATACATACAGCACAGAGCTTGTGCTTGTACAGAACATACTTACACAATATACAAACACTAAAATATAATCACTGCCAAAGATTTTTTTTTCCCAGTATATAATTTTGTTTTCTAACAGTTTGGATCAGTGTTAGGCCAAACCAAACAAGCTAACTTTCTGGATTTCCAAACTCTTTATCTCATATCATGGCATGTCTTCATTAGACTACAACTTTAAAAAAGAAAGAGATAAAACATTCTCCTTGAAGAGACAAACTGAAAGTCATTCTAACTGCATACAGTTCCACTATCATGCCTTATCCCTTTCACTACCACATCTGTAACTGACTTAGTTAATGGTTAGCACAGCAATGCATGCTACCAATTCATGGTAGTTTCATTCATCAAGTTGCCTTCATATTTCTCTTTTATTGATACGATGATATAGGTGTTCTTAAGAACCGCTGTGAAATCCATTCAGCAACAGCAAACAGGCAACAGAGCTAAATAACAATTACATATGGCATCTACCACACAAGTGAGACACGACTCTGTTCCTTATAGCTGGGATAGCTACAAGTATCCAGTCAGCACATATGTCTCCATATACAGGAAGGCATAAATACCCTCATGTGCAGTAGTTGAGAATTCAGGTTCATGTTATCACATGTTTGCATGCAGGTATAGCACCTGCTGTTTTGTGGGCCAAGAACAAGTGACTACTTGTCTGCTGCTTTGCTGTTACAACATAACTATCTTCAAGCAGGCAAATGGGGACACAAAAGGGCACGCAGAGGCAGTACACTAAAGACCTTAGGAATACACCAATACGTTCTGCTAGTACGGGTTTGTACTCTTCCACCTAGTGATGCTACGTAAAGAATGGATTAGGTTGCAACCCCTCGCACAAATAGGGGCAGGAAAACAGATATGACCCTTTGTGGGAGGTCTGCCTCCTTAGGTGAGAAACAAGTGAGCCTTTTTTCATGTTGGAAGGAGGGTGTGAGGGCAAGGTGAAGACTGGATACACCTCCCCTCACCGCTCCTGCCTACAGGGTTGTCAGGCCTGGTCACCTCTGCAGATTTATGTAATGATGCTGTCCCCCACTGCAGAATATGTACAGTGCCTGTGAAGATAGAGATTTCTCTCCACATTTGCCTCAGAAGACTGCACTGTATACAGAGCTGGAACTACAGCTACATGACTGTAAAGATAAAAGGGTGTCAGACACCAGTGTCAGACAAGTGGCATTTGTGAAAGGCAGCATGCTCCCTGGGTAGCTGCAGAGTATAGGTGTTCCTATAGACACGACTCCACCTGTGGCGTGCAGATGTTCAGAGGCACATGAGTGTCCTAATGCGGTTACATACAGACACGCGTTCCCTCCACGCCAGCAGGTCAGAAGATGCAGGTATCCAACCTGGCACGTGTACGCATTCCTCACGAAACTGATTCAAAGGTGGGCTGGCTGCCACCTCAAACCTCAGCGGTCAGGGAAGGGGGTGCAGAGATGCACATTCCCCAGAGGGGGAAGAAGACAGGTGCGAGCAAGAATGCATACACACACACACACTCCTGCGATGTGCCGCGGGAGAGCCAGCTCTGCCTCACCAAATGGAGCGGGGGGTGCGGGGTGTGGAGGGGGGTGTGCAGCTATACAGCCATATGGGAGCAAACACCTACCTCCTACAGCAAGGAGGAGGGGGGAACGAAAAAATAAAGCAAGCATAGGGTCGAAGCAGAGCCGGGAGCGGGCTGGGTGTCCGTGTGCGGACGGGCCCAGGGCAGGGCGAACGCCTCATGTCACGGCGGCTGAGCGGAAGGCTGGGCAGTGGGTGTCCTCCTCGCAGGGAGGCTGGGGGGCACTGGGGTACCTGAGGGGACGGGAGGGTATTACATCGCCGGGGGACCCACCTTCCCCCCGCTCCCCGCCCCCTCAGGCAGGCACCAGCGCCGGCCGCCCCCTCCACCCCGCGCCCCCGGTTCCCCGCCCGGCCTCACCTGCCCGCACCGTGTCGGAGAGGTCGTGGCTGAGGGCGGCGGCGCTGCGCGGGAACTCCTTCAGCTTCCTGCCGCTCAGGTTGAGCCCCCCGGAGTGCGCCGCCTCCTCCAGCGCCCGCTCCAGACCGCGGTTCAGCGGCGCCTGCAAACCCAGCGACCCGCTGCCGCCGCCGCCGCCCACCCCGGCCGTGCCCACCGTCAGAGTAGCGGCGGGGAAGGGCTGCGACTCGCCTCCCAGCGTCGCCATCTTTCCCCTCGCCCTCCTCGCCGCTGGGGGTACCCGAGAGGGCCGCCGGGCCGGACCTGCCTCCCTCTCCCTTCCTCCTCCTCCTCCTCCCGCTCGCTGTGGTAGTGCTGGCGGCGCCGCCGTAAGGAGGAGGGGGAGCGGCAGCGCAGGCAGAGGCGGAGGCGAACGGCCGGGGCGAGGCGCGCCCACTGCGCATGCTCCGCTTCACCGCCCCCCCCGCCACCGCTCCCGCGGGCGCTGCGCGGGGGGGGCTCTGCGGCGCCACCTAGCGGCGGCGTGCGGCGCGCCCCGGCCTCCCGCGGCTGCTGCTGCCGCAACCGCAGCCGTGCACAGGGAGGGGTGAGCTCTCCCTCGTGTTTTGTCACAACGTTCCCCACCGCCTTCCACACCCCGGCTTTGGCCTCTTCTCCCCGCACCCGCCAGAGCCGTTCCCCCGCGCTCGCTGCGCCGGCAGGCTCGGGGGCGGGGTGGAAACAATTTGCGGTTGGGTGGTGTGAAACCGCCGCGCATGTGTGCCGGCAAGCAGGCATGTGCTCGGGCGCAGGCCTCATCTGAAAATTAAAAGCTGTTGCCACTGAACTAGGCCCTGGGGAGCATCTGCCCTGCAGAAGGCTTTTCTGTGACCTGCCGCTCCCGCAGGGACTGGGTCACACATGTGCGTGGCCCCCGGAGCCCGGCCTGCCAGAGAGAGACCCTCGAAGGTGTGATTTGCACTGACAAACCAAGCACAGGAGCCGTGATCCGTTCAGTTTTCAAATGAATAACCTTTCTGAGGGCGCAAGGGTGTCGCTTATGGTTTATTTCCCCCATCTTTCCGCAGGTTTGCAAAGCTGAGCCCAGGAGCGGGAGAGGAGCGAGGCCTCATGTTTCCACCCTTTCCGTAGGGTTTACAGAGTTCAGAGCTGAAAAAGGACTTGCATGTCATCACCCATGGCCTGTATTTTACAGGCCATTACATTTCACTCAGTTACCCTGTGTTGTGGTCAATGGCTGATGTTAAACCAAAGTCTTCCTGGCTCCAGGAAGTTCAGCCGCTGAGTGCTACAGGGATGAGGAGGACACAACTGCCACAAGGAAATAACTTTCAGTTTCTGAAAAAGAGGAGAGATCATAGCAAGTTTAGCACCACAACAAGAGACAGCACTGGTGTTAGAGGCAGATCCTCTCACATAGCAACATCATAATATCCATTAAAAACTTGTTCTTTATAATTAAGGCACGCTCTCAGTATCAACATTTTTCATTTAAGTTTTATATATATTACATCACTGCAGAAGTGTTGCAAGCAGCACAGAAGCATCTTTAAAGAGGCTGCCTTACATTAAGGAAAGAGCTGCAAGGTTAGATGGGTGTGAGGGAGATTATTTTACTGGAAGTACATTTATACTGCACCTAAAACATAGGCCCTGAGCTTGAACTCCTGTGCAAACTCCCCTCTCACCTACAAGTGCCAGTTCTTCATGTTTGATGTGCAGATCTTGGCTTTCAGCATAACAAGTTCAGTGTCCTGCCAGTTTGAGAAAATTTTAGGTGCACCAGAGAGCGTTTCTTGACACTGTTCCTTGGAACAGCCCCTAGCTGAAGAGGAAATCAACAGTTACTGCATCAGCAGTTGTGCCCAGATATCACACTACTTTTGACAAAGCTTGTTGGTGGGGTTTTTGAGATAGTTTTTCCCGCAAATTTCCACTAGTCACAGCATGTTTTGGATTTGTTAAAAGGCTTAATTCCAGCTTGTGTGCAATCTTTGCATTGCTGCTGGAAAACAGAAAGAAACAGACGAATAGCTACATTTTCTCAGCGATTTAAAGAGAAGTGTTGATGAACAGTAGTTCGAGTTGAGTAAACTGTGAATAAAAGCAACTGCTAGGCTTCCCCTATAATGGAAATTTTTTTGAATGCAAGTTTAATCAACTAGGTACTGTATTCTTTTATGCTTAGAGAAGTCTGAAATATGGTAGGCTTTATAACTCAGTAACTGACTTTTTTGCATAGATTTCCTGTGTATTAAATTACTCAAAATCATGGAGCTTTATTTTGAAACTAGCAATATAGAACTAAACATTCAGATAGCATATCCGGAGAAATCATCTTCCAGCATCAGCTCTTTACGATCAAGTAGCAGGCCCGTCTTTTGGTGAGTTTTGGTAAGTTTTCTCACCCATAGGACACCATGTTCCTTCCTCCCCCACTTCTGGTAAGACAAAATGATTTCTAGTGCCAATTTTTTTTCTCTTTGTACCACTAAGCCTGGGATTTGATTCACATAAGGGAGGCTAGCAGCAATACTTTTCTCAGCTGCATTTGAAAGACAACTCGTCCTCCTTTGCAGGAGGCACCCAAGGTGCCGAGGAGCCATCGGGATCCCCTCCACACAGGCAGGCACAGTGTGCCCACCTCGGTCGCCCCACTGGGCTCACATGAAGGGCCTGTGGCTGGCAGAGGAGTCAGCACAGCATTTCCCCTTAAGACACCCAACATCAAGACAGCTAGGATGTAGAGAGGCAAGGGCTACCTAGGTACATGGTCTAGCAGGGATTAAAGATGTAGGTTCCCCCTTATAGCAATACAGGAGCACACAGCAATAATCAGGGAGCAAATCTATTTTAAATGGTAACAGATACTGTGTAGAAACTCCTGGAAGTAGCACTTTGAAGGCTGCTAATGTTATCAAGATTGTGGAAGGGAAAAAAATATAGCACTGAAGCTGTATCGCCTTGACTTTCTTTCTTCTCTGCCTGAGTGCTGTGCCAGATTTAACTCTGTTCCTATAGATACAAAGGATTAGAAACTGAAAACACTACAGAAAAAGAAAAGATCAATCACAGCAGCACCGGTTTGCTCTCCATGCAGATGTATATAAAAGGTCACACTCCATATATTGACTTTGGTTAGGTCACAAAGGGGGTATAGCCTGGCACAGCAGCTAAGCTGAGCTAGTGGCAAGCTGTCACTGAAAGCATCCCTTCCATTCCTCACCTCCAGCTACGTGGTCTTGCCAGATCCTATGTGAGGGTATTTGCACTTGTCTGACTCTTCAGTGAGCCCTAGAGCAGCTTAAAAATTAACTCTAGAAGGAAAAGAAAACAGTGGATGCTCTTCAGTGAGCAGACACAAGTGTAGAAGAGGAGAGAAGGAATACAGAAGGAAGGCTTATGGATGTCACAGAAGGAAAAGACTGCAAGTGACCATTCTGCAAATTGGGTCGCACATAATGGCTGTGACAAGAAAAATCCTATCAGAGATGTACAGAAAGTACCATAGCTGAGGGAGACTGTGAGCCTTAGAGTCTCAGAGTGAATTGTTATGACATTAAATTGGCAGAAAAGAGGCAAGCAACAAGGCCCGTGTGTTTTGTGAAAATTGGAGTTGGGTGAGGGTTTACGTGCAGGAGCTGGTGCCTCACGAGGTAGCCTGTGACCTTAGTGCAGAGCCGGAGTGGGAGAGACTCACTTCACTTCGACATACAGACATTTACCTCATGCTCCATGTGTTCTAAGACCATCCTGAAGAGGCATTACCGTGGAGTAGCTCATACAAAAGGTACAGCAAGGCTTTCTTCACGTGAATATCCCAGGTGGACAGGCTGGCTGGTGTGGAGACAGAAACAACACACAAACACCAAGTCAAACACCAAAACAGAAGGTGAGCATTGCTCAGTCTGCATGGTTACATCCATTTGGTGCAACACAAAACAGCAGTCACAACTCAGAAAAACCACATTATGCATCCTTGGTAGCATGATTGTCACAGCACCAGGAGAAGGAAAATTATTAGATGAATCCCAAGAGAAAAAATATATAGACTGAAGCTTCAGGTGACACAGATTAAAATACATTCCTTTCAATTAAATCATGGACTCCTGAACCTGCTCACATCATGCCTAAGACAAGCGGTTGATGGCATACACCAGCAGAATGAGTGGCCTATGCAGAGCAGACAATGTGCTGCAGCTTCCTTGCAGCAAAGCTGGTGAAGAGAGTTTGGAGGGTGGGGAAGTTATATCAGGAAATACCTCAGAAAAAATCCATCTACATAGCACCTGCCTTGCAGAATACTCAAGGAAAAAAAAAAACCAAACAAACAAAAAAACAGGGAAGAAAGAACAGAGCAATTAACTGATAGGAGGCAGGAGATGAGGGGAAGCTTATACGTAAAGCAGGAGCTCAGAAGGTAGGTAGGCAGCACGGTCACTGCTCAGAAGACACACAGGGTTCATCCGAGCATAGATCCGAGCAAGTTCACTACATAAGGGGGCAGAATTATTTAACTGCTACAGACAAAGAATCACTTCTACACACAAGAATCATGGCAAGCATTGGGAGATGAGGAAAGCATCTCCCTTGCTGTGTCCTGAGACCCAACAGGTAGACAGGCACAAAACACATACTGAGTGATAGTTGGTAGGGGTCAGCTGCTGCAAGATTGATCCCAAATGGCACCACATATCCTAGATGTGTTGACAAGGTTCACTGTCATGGTAGCAATGCTGCTGTACAGACACCGATGCAACAGGACAGAAGCTGCAAAAGATCACAACCAAAAGCTCAGCTTTCAGCTAAGAGGTCACAAAAATAGACCTGATGTTAAACTAAAACCAAAATAAAACTGTCTTAGTATCCCTGAAACACTTGACCTAACTAAATATTTAAAGGCAATTTAGTAACATGCCCATACCTGAACTATTAATTTAGTTCACAGACTATTAGCAGCTGTAAACTGGCAGAGTCTCTTCCACGTTTCTCAGATGACCTTGAAACATGCAATGGGATAGAGCGGTAACTACATCTACACTTTCCTTGAACCTACTGCTGAAACACAAGTTCAGCAAAGATTCAGGGGATTGTAACTGAGGTAGGAGCCCTGCTCTTGAAACAGGAAGAGCTGGTAAGTGTTTGCACCACAGTCAGTAGAATACAGACATACCGAAGCTGGGAAAGGAATGTCTTGCAGGAGTTTGCCTTTGTGAAAATTTGAAACAGGATGTAGTAGGGGAAGAAGCCATCTGAGTAAGAAATAACCTGTCTTCTAATAAAAATAGAGGAAACCATTGGTTATTGTCACTAGCAATGAGACAGCATTTACAGAGAGATACTGTTGGCAGTCCCACAATGCCTCCAGTGTATGCTGTTGAAATTCTACAGTTTATATGACTGTTGCAAAAAAAACGTGCAAACCTGATTTCCTGCCTGCAGTAGACTATTAACACAGACACATGGAACTGAAACGAATACAGAGTCCTAAGTCTATTGCAAAATCCAGAAAATGCAATAAGATAGAAGACATCAGCCAAGCAGTTGAACTCTGGTTTCTAGGTGGAGCACACAAGGCACAGATTTTGTAAGACCCATGTTCATGATCATGGGAAAGACAGCAGATAAAATGCTTTGTCTCCCTGTTAAGAACAGCAAAAACACCGGGACCAAAGAGAACTACTGCCTAGTAAGCAGTTGTGATATATATGGAGAAAGCGAAGGCCTAAAAGACAAAAGCAGCAGTGGAAAGAAAGAACAGCTCTACCTGAATGCTAGCCCAAATATTTTCCCTACAAACCAAACAAACCACCTCTCTGGTATAAACAAGTTCTTGAGACACTGGAAACTCAATAAGAGCTGTGAACCAGCACCAGCCTGGTGGTTGCAAACCACTCACCTAACTTGAGTCAGGTAACTAATTTTAGTTGACCAGCACTGTGTTTATGCCTTTTCCCCACTCAGTCCAACTGTGTTGCTGATCCAATAGGCTGGCAGCAATAAGTGTGAAGGTAAAATTGCAAAGAGGGTGTTCAGGTACCTGCCACTGGGGAAAAAAAAAAGCATGAGTGTGATTACTCACTGGGGAATTGTAACCAAGAACATAATAGCCAGATATAATGCTTTGATAATGTACACAAATATGGATCCCTGCAACCACCAGCACCTCTTCACTGAGAAAGTATTTCACACCTAAGGTGTATCTTTTCTTTCCAACAGCATCCAGGCCCATTGAAGCAAGGGTTATTTACAATAACAGCACTAACGAAATAAGGCTTTTACTGGCAAAGAGTAACATCCTCCTTGGATGTCCTAAGAGCCCCCAGACATCGGTAAGGATGCCAATATACAACATTTTGTTGTATATCAAGTCGCGTGGACTCTCAGTTTTAATTGATTCGTTTCAAACACTTTTCATGGAAGTGAAGCTGTATGTGTTACAGATGGAGAAGTTTTGGCCTGTGAGAGAAAAAGAGCAGCAAAGAATCAAGATCAATGTTTATGATCTAAGTGTCCTCAGCCCTACCATAAGGATCAAGGCATTCAGCAATTCATATTAAACATTGCAACAACAACAATTTTGTCATAACTACCAAGAAACATAGCATTTGCTGGTTTATTTGAGAGAAAAATGAAGACTCAGCATGTTTCATCATAAGCCACTACAATATCTACAATATCTACATCTACAATAACTATAATAACTCTATATAATTAAGTTCATAAGCAATACTTTAGAGACATTTGACTCCCAGTTAACTACAGAATACACCACTTCATTTAGGGCAGTCTTATCTTATTCCAACACATAACAAAGCCTCCATGCTGTGAAGAGTTGCTTAACATTAGTTCCCAGTTTGTGAACTGGATCACCGGAGACCAGCACAGGGTGGGCTGGGATGCAGAGGTTATGCTGAGAGGAAGAGCTGCTCTTTCAGGTGTGGCTTTGCTACGCCAGTCGCAGTGGAAAGCACTTGCCAGCAGTGCGTCACAGGCTTGCAGCATCTGGGTGCTGAGCAGGATCCTCACACTGGAGACTCCTGCTACCTTCCAGTGAGGTTATGGTCCTGCAGTCACAATATGGGGCTGTGAACTTCCACCACTCCAAAACCTCATGTGCTAGGTACCACTGACCAGGCACAACTGGAGCTGGGTAGGAGCCACAGGTAGGACCAGTGCTCAGATGAGCCCTGCTAGAAAGGTAGCACTTTTCTCTGCAGCCTCCCTCTAAACCCCATCATATGACTTGTCACTGTCCCTTTCCAAAGCACACCATAACATGAGAGCATCTCAGTCTTTGCCAAAGAAGAGACTTGTGAGAACTGAAGTAGTTGATTGTTTAGGGCAAGTTCCTCTCATTTTTATTAAAGCAATAAAAATGTTGGAGATCCCCATCAAATGAAGACCTCATTGCACTACACTGTGCAAAAATATAGCTACTGGCCAGAATCTCTTGCATTATAAGTATCAAATCTTTTTTCATATACACAGGCTGGAATGTTTGGCAGCAGTGCAAACAGTGAAGTAAGAGGCATAATATCAAGGAGCACAATGGAAATAATAGATTCCTCTTGGGAAGAAGTAGTGTGAAGTGTTTCTAGTAAGACTGACTGCAACAGACAGGTCAAAAATTGTTGATGTGGGGTGAATCCAGGTTCTTGCAGTGCTGGGCAGGCAGCACTCCTCCCTTTATCTCCTCCTCTTCCTCCAGATAAGGACTGTCAGACTGGGCAATGCACACTCTGCAGGATAGCTTTCCTTCTCGCTGGCAGTGGAGTTACAGCCTGCTCTTGGGCATGGCAAAACAAAAGCTGCTGAATTTCATATCCTGCATGTAGCAGGAGGCCAGGAAGGTGCTCAGCAACGGGCAGTGCTCTGACTGATTTCTCATGACAGTTTGGCTTGTAGGAGATGCCAGGAGGTCATCCCTTGCTGCAGAAGCTGATGGGAGTGGAGGGTGCCCACCTTTACACAGTATCCATCCATAAGGGCACACGTCCTTCTGTTCTCAGTGTGCATCCATTTAAGGACACCTACCTGAATGTCTTTTTCTGTTCTCCCCCAGTTTTGTTTGAGCCATCTCCCTCACCTTGTGCCTTCAAGTGCTTTCTTAGAATTAATGCCTCACACTCTATAACAATAGGAGCTGAACACTGAAATGGCAGAGCAAAAAGTGAAGCGTACATGGAGAGAAGGGGAAGGAAAAGCAATTTTCCACCCATCCCCCTCATCTCTGATCTGTACATCTCTGTTAAGATGTAAAACACAGAGCAGCCTGTACAGCCTACATTACATGTAGCAGTTAGAATAGCGATGTTTTTTCCATGTGTTACCTGCAGCACTGAAAACACTGCTATTACTAAAACACCTAAGCAGTAATGCAGAACACCAGTCCTCAGTGGTTCAAACAAATGAAAGAGAAACAGCAGAAATCCCTCAGAAAAACCTTTCAGGGATCTTGTTACCTTTTCCTAAATTCATTTGGGCATATAGATGGCAAGGGTATATCCTTTACCTGTTTCATGAAAGCCTAGAGAGCTATTTAGAAAGGATGAAAACAGATAGCAAATGAAGTGAAACGAATGTCCTTAGTAATCTGAGGAAAATAAAAAGTAAGAAGGAAAGTGCTAGTCAGGGAAAGCACTCAAGCTCTTGCATGACAGCTAGGCAGGGGGTAGAGATTAGTTTTACAGAAAAAAAAATGGAAATAGAAATTAGAGATTACAACGGGCGCTTTACTGACTTTTTTTCTTTTTTTCCCCAAAACATTCTGCATTCTCCATGCTTGCAAAGAAGTAACCAATTTTTCCAACATATTAAGCTAGGAAATTGTTAGGGTGATTGCAAACATAATGCAAATACCTTCTGCTCTGATGAGATTCCCCTCTCTGTAATTACAGTCCACACCAATGTGGCATGTTTCATGAACTGTTTCAGAAGCTTTGTTCTGAAGTGATAAATCACCTTTCTTTGTGTATATACAAGACAGCTCAAGCTCACACAAACCAGCAGCAAGCTCCTCTCACCTTTCATCTATGGCCACTGAGTTGTCCTTCAGGCCAGCAAGTCCTACTGCAGCAGCATCTCTTACGTGAGAAGTCACATGAGAGATGGCTCCACATGTCTCTCAGCAAGCACTGTCCATCATTACTGGGGCATGGGGAGCTTTTGGTCCAGTCCCTGCCTGGGTTTGGCTTGGATGGGGCATACCTCTCCACACCTGTAGGACCTCCTCGGACTGTCTGTGTGTGGGTGATTATGCCAAACGTGCCGGATTTTGGTCACTGCAGTTTGTTAAAATTGGGATTCAGGGAGGGGAAAAAATACACAGAAAACTTACAAAATGCCTTTCCCAATCTCTGTTGGAGGTATTTATTTACATACGCTAGGCACGTATTCTCAGCAACGCTGCATTTTTCATTCACATCATCTCCAAATGGCCTGGTGTCTCACATATATACTGACTTTTGTCAGGCCATGGATATTTAACCAGATAAGTGAACAAGACTGACTTCAAGACAAGCATGTATTTAAAGGCTAATTACCAGGTGCACCTCACATTTGCAACATCTCTGCAATAAAAACTCTGAAAATTGACTAGTGCTCATGTTTTTAACAGAACACCATTCACTATTAAGTCAAAAGTCATAATAAATCTAAATATACAGTACTTTTATTAGCAAACTATATAAATTCCTCAAGTGTGGAATCAGGCTTGCTTTACAATAACTCATTTTCATTAATCTATATTGATAGGTAATAATTATACTTGTAAATGTCAGTTCCTTTGAAGCCCCATGTCATTTTTCTGTCGTTTTGCCTAGAACTGATGCCAGGCTATGCAACTGATGCAAGCCTATGATTAGTGGTTTGTCACACCTCTGAGTTCTGGCACGGACTTGGTATTTTCCCAGTCTTCTGTAATTTATTTCTGATTCCAACGTGTTTTCTGAACATCTTCAACTGCTGATGCGTTGAAAGTTGCATATGACTCTGCTAGGATGCAAGCATAAATTCTGATCCATTCTGAATAAAGAAATAATTTTTAAAATATTTCTGCCTGTTCTGCATCACTGATAGCAGTTTTGCCTGCTGCTTCTAGTGATGGGCCTAAAACATTGTCGTTGTTCCTAACAATTGAATGCTTTCATATTATCCTTGACCGTCATTTGCAGATTTTTTTCTGAAAACTTTACTCACCTATTTTCAACACTTAATAATTTATTACTTATATGGATCGTTCTTTTTTGTTCACTATAGAAATTATATCTTTTCAACAGCTGATTTCCTTCTGCCACTGAATCATGACTGATGTTTAGTCTGTCCTTGATGAAGGGGGAAATTCAACATTTTTTCATCTAAATAAACTTCTCTGAAATAAAATCCCATATTTATTTTCATTTTTCTACCTATGTTTCACCTCCCATGCACTTTTCTAGTAATTTACCCCTGCTTCAGGAATTTAATTTTCAGGATAACCAATACACATACACTATTGGTGGCCAATGTGCAGTGTTTGCTCATATTGAACATAATCAGATCATGATCATTGGCCCTGAGGCAACTGAAGGTTTCCAGTGTAGCCATTAATTCTTTTTTTATGAACAGAGACTGTAACATAAAGCCTGAGCCAACAGCTAAATTAAAGTCACAGAGATTATATTAACTCCAGAAGTTCCTACTTTTCGAATATCTGATTTTGTAACCAAAAAAAAAAAAAAGTTCTTTTGAAATAATGCTTAGGGGAGGAGGCAGGAGAGCAGAGAAATTGTTTTTTTATTTTTCCTTTTTTAAAAACCCTGAAAATACTGATTTCCTGCCCCCTGATTTTGCCTTCACCAGCTCGAGGGCTGGAGGTCTGTAGGACATCAGAGAATGTTTGGTAGGTGGTTGTCTTCTCAGTAGCCTTGTCCTGTAGAGGACAGGCAAGAGTCAAAACTATCCATGCACTATACAAAATCTATGGCCCCTCTCATGCAGAGGATCACATGTGAGCAGCCACGTATTTTCCACCCCAGCCCTTCTCAAATTTGACCTCTTCTGCTCCCAGCCCTCCCAGCCTCATCTTGTCCCATTCCTGGCTCCTTGTCCAATCACAGCCTCTTACATTTTCTCACCCAGCCCAAATCTCCCCTCTTTTCCCCATTCTCCCCTTCCTCCATCCTTGTTCAAAATTGCTCACACATCTCTGAGCTCTAGCTCCTGTCTTTCCTATGTTTAAACAAAACAACTTCTCCCTCCTCCCTACCACCAGCCAGAAAAAGAGAGATATTGTGAGGCCAGGAAAAACAGGACCCAAGGCCATGGTAGCCCAGAGTTGCAATTACACAGTCCAGGAGGAATGGTGTCCAGCTCAGACAGACTCTCCAAGGTATTTAGCTCACAGCTGTAGCAGAGATCTACAAAGCATGTGCTAACTGCATTTTTTTCCCCTAAAAGGTCTATAACTTGGCCATATTTGGTTTCATTTTTCTGGAGATACAAAATATACAAAAATTGTCTATGGTTAAGTTTCATGTCCTTCCTATAAAGCATGGGGGCCAGCTAGAGTTCCTAAATGAAAGACAGAAATTAACATGATCAAAACAATACATATTTTCTAGCCACATTCTTGGAAATGACTGAACTGTTTTATTTATGCACTTAAATTTCAGCTAAATGAGCAAATGCCCAGCAGGGAAATTTTCATTCCCAATTGTTACCATTTGGCAAGGTTATAAGCAAGAGAGAACAGGAGCTCATCATAGAAAGCATTGGACAAGCAACAATAGACAGTGCCACAATTAATACAAATATTTTTATTTTTAGATTTCCTATAAAATCTTTATTAAATATGCAAAGGATTTGTTTTACTTCTATTTTCCACTGCATTTACATGGGACTTTTGACTGAATGCTCCGGGGAATCGATGAGAGCTAATAGCACCAATAAAGTACAATTCAATTGCTGAGATGAAAACAGGCTGAGGAGCTTTTGGAGGCAGCTTTATAATAACAGAGAGGATGTTATAAAATGGGACTTCCTGATTAAAACATATTTAAAGAAAAGATTAAATGCACCAGAAAATTAAGGGAAATAAAGCTTCAATATCTTTTAATTGAGTTTATATATCACTCCCCACTATGGTAACTGAGAATCTATTTTAATGTGTATAAGGAAATGAATAACAATGAGAATACTTTCAGTATATGAACAGAAAGAGTAAATGGGGAATAGGAAATAAGAGAAACTTGTAGAAATGATCAACCTGGGATAAAGCATTGTACCCTAAAATTTATATTAAAGTAACTACACAGATGGACAGAAGTCCAGCAGTGAGAAGAAAATAAGAGATGGGAATTTTGTTTTCTACGTTCCAGTAATCACTAAATAATAAGAGCATTAAGTCGCAGCAGATGTGCACCAATACAGCTCGCTTACATACTCAAATGCATCAGAGCTGGGCTCCTTCAGCCAACTGAGGATTGCACCAGTCATGGCCAAGCACAGCCCTGGCCCCATTTTGTGCAAGCTGAGCACAAGTGGCTTTTTTTTTTTTTTTTTTTTCCCAGTTGCAGATCCCCTCTTTCCAAAATCCTAAGCAACAACAGTAAGAAAAAAACCCACACAATGTCATTGGTTCTTCTGACCATCTCTTTGGAAATACTCTTGACTTCTTTGAAATCTTTTCTGTTACTCTTCCAGAAGAACATAAGTACTATCAGCAGAGTTTTTCAGTATGAAAATGTGGCAGTGGGCTATTGAACAAACTCTCTCTTGTATTTTTGTCTGAAAATCATAGAATCATAGAATAGCCTTGGTTGGAAAAGACCTCTAAGATCATCAAGACCAACCATTAACCCAGCACACTCCTGGAACAGAAATGCAGCAACGGTTAGGAAATATATATTTATAGTAGTTATTAAAAAAAGAATATCATTTTTGCTTGCCCAGCTGCAAACAGTGAGCATCCTGATTCAGCCTCATCATTGCATTTCCAAAGTACCTTGGTCTCCTAAGCAAGGAATTGTAAAGGTTACACGGATATTTGCCAGTGTGCACAGTAGTATTTCCACTCTAATTTACTGGGGGTTGAGGTAAAGGTTGGTTCTGCTGTTTGGGTTTGCTGTTGTTGTTTTCTAACACCACATCAAACAGGGCTCTCTGTTTCTTCCTATGGTCTGAACCATCAATGAATATAGATCTAGACTGGCCACTCAAAAGTACCAGATTCTGTGCATGTTCTTGTGCTTCCCTTGTAAAATTACTTCCCAAATGAAATACAATCCAGGGCTAGAGCTGAAGCATCTTTTCAGGCAGTCACAATCTCAAGAATACCTACCAGGTTACTCTTGTCCTGATTTTACAGACTATATTTATCTGCCTTAGGAATTTAGCTATCTTTTTCCTTTACCCAACACCATAATATTTGAGTTCTTGAAAACAACCCAGTAAGGAGGGGAAGCCTCATTTTACAGACAGGAATCTGGAAAAGCAAGACCAAGATACTGTAATAGGAGGCCTTTAAGCAGGAATTAGGCAATCAGTTCTTTATTTTATTCCATCTGTCCTGAAATGCTTTGTCCAAAGACACAGAATAAGTGTCAGAACCCAGCTCTGGAATGTCCCATACTAATGTTGTAGTGATCAGCTTCCCTTAAAGCATATGCAGTTGGCAGCATCCTGACACTGCATTTCCACGTAGACTGACAGTGTTTGAGAGTACTTATCTTCAGGAATGTTTGGGAAGAATCCGCTTGTGAAAGAGCATCGATTTATCAAAACCAAAAACTTTTCCTCAGGAAAGAAAAAAAGGAGTGTGGCAAGAAGAAAATTTGCAATTTGGACTGTCTCAGGATAGCTAGACCAAAGTGGTTGAATAACTCAGCTTGGAAAAACAGTCAGGTCTCTACTGTGATTGAGTCAGAAGCAGGAGATTGAACCCTATCTCCCACAATCAGAGAGGAGGTGCTCTGCATTGATGGGCATCTTTCTTACATTGATGTATGTATGTTTGAAAGTAAATGCTCCATGGAAGAAGAAAGTTCTTCCCTGCCTAACTCCACTCAGTAGGATCTGTAAATCCCACTCAAGGATCGAAGTCATTTGGCTTTGGCTGGCTGCTGCCATAGCTGGGAGATTGCAGGCACCTAAGTTCTTCTTAGCACTTCAGCACTTCTATTCAAGGTCAATTCAGTGCATCTGCATTGCATTCATGGCTCTGAATGCAGTGTAGGCATATGCTCCAAAAGTAGGTCATAGCAAGATGATGAAAACTAAATCATACAGCAATTATGCTCAGGATCTAAGCTGTTGCACTAAGACTCGCAGTGCCCTTTGACACTTAGAATGAGAGTCTTTAAGCACAAATAGGAGGTATTCAAGTATAATAGCAAAGACTGTGCAATACTAGTTCAAAGAGATTTGTGCTTTATATAGTCCCAGAGCAATTACTTTTAGGTAAAACTTTAGGAAACTATTCAGTCTGTGGCTATTAGTGAAGGGCAAGTGTCTAGTTTGAAAAAAAAAATAGTAATAATTGGGGACAAGTCTATAGTGATGCCCTGTTTTGCTGAACATGTCTATACAGCTCAGCCCCTTGCAGAGCTGCTGGTTACCAGGACTGCAAGACATCCCCTAGCATCAGGTGGTACTTTTCCACTACTTGCCTACCCCTGCAACGCAATGTCGTGATACTCCACAGCATCCCTCCCTGCAGTGACAGCTCCTTTCTCATTATATTTTCAGCTCCGGAGCTCCTGAGGTGGGTGGCGTCCCACCCTTTCCCAGCAGCGTGGACGTCCATGAGCTGAACACCTTCTGCAGAAGAGAGAGGTCGGAGAGCAGGACTTTTAACACAGCAGAACTGCACAGGGCACAGTTCATAGTATACAAGCAGGGAGGCATCTAGAGAGCAGTTTAGCTCTGAGTCATTACTGCCAAAACACATGGAAACAATGTTTAACATTTGTATTTCCATAATATTTAATTCCACTGTCTGGGCCTTTTATCAGTAAAGTAGATTATGAATACAGATAGTGTCAGAACAATAGAAATGTGAGCCTGGGTACCGATAATCTCTTGTTAATTTTTAACAGAGACAGCAACAGAGCATTTAATTCCTCAATGAAAATGACTCAGAAGCCATTTGTTTCCAACGAGGCAGTTTAAAAGATCTAATGGAAATAGATGTTCTAATGTTCAGCATCTTGCAAAAGCTAGATTATGCGCATGCTTGGTTATAGCTGAATGCATTAGAATTTGAAAATGCTGACAGAAAGTTGGCATTTTAAAAGTCAATCATCTTCGATCATCCTTTGGATGCTTGGATCTATATATTTTCAATAAATGCTGCTATTGCAAAGTTATGAGGTGGGACTGTTTAGGCTCTTCTTTACATGCTACTATTTGATAAAATTTTCTTTTCAGTACTTCTTGTCAGGTGCTTTGAGAAAAATACCCAATTTTTTTTTTGCCTCCAGTGGAAATATCAGGTAGACACAAACAAGAAACAGACACAGAAGATAATGTCCATGCTGTTGCTGGCCAGAATCAACAATGTTGCTTCCAGCTCAGAGACCTAGAACTTCGTTTCCATATTCCTGTCTATACAAAATGTAACAGTGGTTCAAGAACGCTCACTAATGAAGAATGTAGTTCCTTTGGTTTTTTGTACACCAACCTGTAGGATGAAGAAAAGCCATAAAAGAGTTATTTTTATTATTGCACAGCACATTTTTTTAAGGTCCAAGACAGCCATAAACTTGCATTTTGTGATGATCTTCATATTGCACGAAAAGATTAGTTTGAAACTTAAGCTAAAGGTATCCCAGAATAAATAATTCTGGTAGTTCATGGATCTTCGAAACCTTAAGTTAAGGAAACATGTAAGGCGCATAAAATAGCTCCCTACTAGGATTAGATGTGAGTAGTAAAGAGCTTTGAGGAAGAAAATTATAAATTTAAAGAGAACTTAGTCATGAAGTAGAAATTCTGATGAGATTCTACTGCAATACAATGCTTCTGTGGAAAATGTGCCACACACCACATGAATCAGTACTGCCAGAAAGGAAAGGAGCAACTTCAAGTCCTTCTGCCTGCCTACATCGTGCAGTTGCATGCAGCTTTTTAACTCTTTGCCTTTCTTACACCAGTACTGTATGCTGACCTTGCATGCCCCCAATGTGCGGCAACAGATTGGTGGTTTATTACCTTTTGAGTGTTATAATGCAAGTCAGCTGTGAGGAAAGCAGGACGCTTTGCCCTCTGTGGAGCTGAGCCTGAGCTGTGGTGCACCTCTTCTCCTCTGGGGATTAGGGTGCTCAGGGCAGATCTCACAGCAGGAGCTATAGGACTGAGAAGCAAATAAAATATTCTTGTGAGGAAGGGTCCATTCCACCTTCAGCTTTACATTAACTACTGGAGGGCTTTAGCATTACTAGGGGTGGCTGAAGTTTAAATGATTTTTTCCCAAATCATTCTGCCAGGTCTTCCTCATCTACAGCATCTCAAGGCTCATGTGATAGTTTATGAGAAGGAAGAACTGCAAATTTCAACACTCAGATGGACATATAGCAAAGTTGCAGCCATGCAATACAGTCTGCTCCTGTGTTCAACACAAGGCACACCAAACATCACCAAGGGACAGAGGACTTCCATTTACTTTCCATCCTTAAAAGCCTGTAATGGTTGCTTTTAGCTGCAATGCTGAAAAGAGCCATTACAGTGACAGAGTGACTTGAAGAGCAGCTTCTTCCAGTGTCAGTGACAGCTTACTCAGTCCTATTTTTTCTGCCTTGCCCCTGGAGTTATCTGTGCAGCCATGCAGTGAGCCACACAAGGAAATGGACTGAAGTTTATAGTAATTTTTTTTTTCCTTTCATTTTTGATATGTGGAAGACTGACTGGGTGTTTGAACTGGAGGAGAAGACAGAAAAAATGGTTTAGGGAAGAACAAAGAGCTAGCAAGCTGTGTGAGAAAGCCACTGCCTGCTTAGCACCTCCACATGCGCCGACGCCATGTGACAGCAATAGTGCTGGCTGGAATACCTTGTAGCTCCCTAACAGATTCATTTCACCAGCAGAGTTCGGGAATTTTTTATTCTGGATTTTTATAACACATTAACATTTCCAAATGAGCAGTTAAAACTGCCTTAGCTCAGCATTATATATATGGGATAGAAAGAAAGAGAGGAACAGTCTGTTTTATTAACAACCAGTTTAATGTTTCTCGGACCAAAGGCATTGATCTGTAGTAAACATTGCTGCATTTATAATTCATAAGCACAGGGAGTGCCAAGTCCCACTACTAGGACAGAGGTAAGATCAATTAGGTGCCTTAGCTGTAAGTTTCCATATGGTACCATGTTTTGTTTAGGTTGTTTTCTGGTAAGTTGATTCTTTACTCTGATTCTCTTGGTTTGCTCTGTACACTCGTGCCATAAGGAAATTATTTCGGTGTTTCACTTTAACCCTTGGTAATCTATTTGTATTCCTGACCATCGTCTCAAATGTGTCTACTCCTTAGTTTTCTGTTTGGCTTCAGTTTTCCAAGCAATCTTCAGTTTTTATGTTCAAATAAAAATGACCTTGCTTAGAATAGCTTCAGATGGCTAAATTTTGGCTGAGGACTGAACATTTTCCCGTAAACATTTTCTAGCAAACGGGAGGAAACGTCACCTCCCCTGCAGCAAGGATGCCCAGATGAGCCACGAGAGGCTTTCTGAGCCTTGTTCACCCTCTGTTCTTCTTAAAAAAACATACATAAAGTAACAAAAGAGAACCAGTTGCTCGGTTTTACTGAAACATTTCTGAACTCTAGGAGGTTTATAATTACATTTAGGAGCTATTGCCAGCTGGCGGCTTTAGCTTTTCCCCAGGGCCTCATGCCTGCGGCAGGAGCCTGCAAGAGCCTCAGTGGGGCTGGAGGGGGTGAGCAGCGATGCACGGAGGCAGGGCTATACTTCAGCCTCGGGAATCTCCCACCAGATTTCTTGCCAGGCTCCAGGGCAATTCCAGCTCTAAGATCTGAGACCACCTCCAGCAGCAAGCTGTCCCTTGTAGGCAATGCGTTAGCTGGGCAATCAAAGATGGCTCCTTGTAACATGTTGGCACTACCAAAAAGAGGACACTTCTTGCACTGTGTGTTTGGCATACATAAATATTAATTTATATATTATAATATTATATATATAACTTACAAAAAATAGCATGGACTTTTCTCAAGCTCCATTTGAACCTGATTTTTTTAAAATTGATATTTTTATTGTTTTTTATTAAGTCTTTTGCACCAGAACTGAAACTAGGACTAAAAACTCCTATCTAGATATTGGTTCAAAGCAGTGGTTCAGTGAAGAATGATGTGGTATGTCAGACCATTTTGCCTTTTCTTTGTCCTTTGCCTTGCCTCCCTAAAGCCAACCACAAGTTAATTCAACAAGCTGAGATGTACTGATCTACACAGTAAATCATTATATGCCCATGTCAAAACAGCTTCAGTCACAGCTGAAGCTGAATCAGGGGTTCATACCTAAAATTTGCAGGCTGCTATGGGAACGTAATATCATCTGCTCAACAAACACATAAAAAGTGAGAATGTGCCATGATATTATTATGTCTCTGTCAGATAAAAGGACTATCTAGATGTAGGATACTTCAAGGGCTCAGTTCTCTCTTCACTTCCACTAATTGAACTCCACTGACCTCCATGAATTTACATTACTATAGATGTAAACTAAACTGGATCAATAATAATTTTAGCAGAGGAGTTGACTGGTAACAACAGGTCATGTCCCAGCTCATCCATTGAAAGCCACCTTTCTGGTAGCCTGCATTGCTCATCATTATTTCTTCACCCTCAAAAGCTCCACCACTGAGGTGTGCAAGTTTAGAGGCCACCAGAAACACTCTGGTCTGAGATAGTGAAAAATGGTATAAAGAAATGCTAGATCATGAATGATAAAGCTAACTATTGTCCAGCCCCTTCTTTTAAATCTTGGTTCTTTTGGCTGTTTTATTTAAAGACTGGCTCATTTTGTACTAAAATGTTCCTGAAGTTCACTCCTTTTTTTCTCCTACTGTTAGCTGCATAGAGGCTAAAGCTAAAGAATTTGAGTCTTTATTTACATTTGTTAAGTGGCAAAACAACACAAATCTAATCTTGTCTAATCTTAGTTCAGTACAAATTAAGATTTGTTTGTTGAAAACCCCCAAATTTTGCAAGCTACTGCAAAAACATCTTTTCATCTGCTTGGCAAACCCACAAAAAGTGAAAATTGGGCCATTACTGGAGAAAAGGAGCAGAACGCAAAGGTTGGACTCCCTCATATTGCATCATTATGTATCTACCAAGTGACAGATCCAGAGAAGACACAGATGTCTAAAACTGGCCTTTGGAAGAATTTGTCACCCAAAACCAGAGTGGTAATGCTGGAAACAACTGGTCAGTCCCCACTCATCCTGAGAGGATCACAGCCTACAGAGGCTGTCCACAATTTCAGAACTGCCTTGGCTGACGGAAGTGTTGCATCTGTACATGCACGGCAGCAGTGCATTTTGGCCATGCTGAACATGTGCTGGAGAACATCCACCATCCTGGAGCAAGGACTTCCCCCGAGCCTCATGAGCAGCTGTGGCTGGAAGTCCTCCTTGCACTGTTGCTGGCATGAGCTTGTGAAGTGGCCTTTCACACTAAACATAACAGAGATGCTGCTTTCTTTAAAACCTGGCCAAATATTTCAGGTCCCTTATTGATATGGACCTTAAGTGACCACCATCCTCATTGTACTTGCTCCCTACTTTCTCTGTCTGGTGCCTATGCCAGATGGATGAACAGCCCATGAGATTTTTCCCTAATATAATTCAGCCAAAATTAGCTGAATTAACTTTTAAAAAAAATAATATATTTATAGGTCTTTTCTCTTAAAGCCTGACAGACTTCACCTGAAAGGGATTTGGGAGTGAATGCACAAGCAACCAAACCATCTGTCTAGAGATGGCAGGAATATGGCAGGGACATGGCAGGGACACAGCAGCAGCCAGAAGTCTGTCTACACCAAAAGTGAAGCAGTAGCTTTTGATGAGTCCTCATTGCAAGACCAGGGCCACATCTACCTCTGTGCCTGGGAGTGTGTGAGAGATTGGGGACAAATAAATGTCACCTGATTTGACATCTTCATGGAGAGATGTCTATATCTGAAGTGGCACTTCTATAAGCAAAGAAGAAAATAAGGTACTTCTAAGAACACAGATGATCTCATTTGATATACTGCCATCTGCTTCATCACAATTCTCTCTTTCTAGCTTTCACTATCCCTTTAACTCTGCCTAGCAAGGTAGCCAGAGATTCAAGGTTTCCCTGCTTGCATGTAGGGCCCAATTTTGATCATGGTAAGAACATGAAATATGTCCTGAAACAACCACCTTATATCTGCTGCCCACTAGTCCTAGCGGTGGGTCCCACACAGCCAGCAACTCTGTGCAATGTTTTTGCCCCCACATCCCTTTGACCACACATCACCTGGCTCATCCCCATGGTTCCTGGGGCTCTGCACCCTCCACCCCAGTGCTGGCAAAGGGATAAAAGGGCAACCACAGTGTCACTGCTCTCCCTTCCAAGACAAAAGCATCTAAGAGGGGTTTCAGCTCCTTGTCTTCTTCCCAAACAAGGTGATGAAGGGGAAGGGGAGCAACAAGGACCACCTATGAGAGGACAAGGAGGAAAATTGCTTTGGGTTTCTGGGGGATCTCTGCTCCCCCTCCTCATGGAAGCCTGTGCTTTCTGGCAGGAGAGGGTAGGGAGATGGGAGGTTCAGGAGGAGAGCAGGGTGGCAGAAAGCCAAGGGAAAAGTCATTCCTCTGACAGGGACAAAAATGTATTGACGCTAAGTGATCCTCAGAGCTATTTAAACATTTTAACTTCCCCTTCATTGAGCACTGGCACAATGTGGTCTTGGATCAAGTAGAAAAGCTGCCTTTTACAGACATGGTTCTATGATTCTAAGGCTGTGAATCGATAGCAAGAGCTGCGATCTTCACCAAGGCAATGGTGTGGGCCTTGTATGTACTCCACAGATGTCCCACAGTAAGGGGTGAGGGATGTGGCCCTGCCCAAGGACCCTTCAGAGCCAGCCCTACGGCCATGCCCCAACTGGTAGGGTACTGACTTCAGTGGGGTGATGCCAGGGACTAGAGTACCCCCTTGGTCTTTCACCATGACAAATACCTCTATGCAGCCATCCTGAGCTAGTGCAGCTTGGAGCTGTCATATCGAGCATCACAGAAGCCAGGTTTGCCCTCGGGGCTGACACTGAAACGAAGGCACTTCCCTACACTTCTCTTATCCTCCATCAGCTGTACACTCCCTCCTGAGTTTCTTCTCCTGTGCTTCATGCTCCAAGAGGCTCATGGCTCCCTGATGCTGGCTAATTTTGATCTGGCTCTTCCAGTTTTGTTACATTCCCATCAGAATAATCGCAGTAGACGTTTTAGCGTGATCTATCGCATATGTAGGTGAACTGTGGGTCTTTGTGTCCTGCTGGGCAGCGACTGCATCTGTAGCAGGGTAGGAGAAAGCCACTCCAGGTCTCACAGCTGCTATGCAATTTGTTTTCATACAGCTTTCATCCTCTTTGGACCATATCCTGGTGGCTACATTTAAGCAAAACTCTCTCTGAAGCCAATGGGAGTTTTCCCTGTAGAAAGTGGGATTTTTCCATAGCTTTCCAACTCATTTCAAAGCAAACCTTTATCTAGCCCAGGCTGAATCAGACTGGTCTGGTTAGGGAAATACTGACCCTGTGTGTCCCACTAAAGAGCATTCCTGCCTACTTTCTCATCCCAGAAAAAATAAAGTGCTTCCTTCACCCCTGGGGGCATGGGAGCAATTTTATGAAACTAAAAGGAAAAATAAAAATGTTGGCTTTCTTTTCCTCTTTTTTTTTTCCCCAAATAAAGACGGATGGACTCATTAGCAGTCATGAGTTTCCTGGACAAAAACACAAGCACTCCAAGCATGTCCTCACTGCTCCAGAGTTGCAGAACCTGCTTCCCTGATCAGATTAGGGCTGTGCTGGCTGCTGGGATGGAGGGCAGGATTAGGAGATATAGGAAGGCTTCCAGGCAATTTTCCCTTCTTGAAGACAGGCCACCATGACTGCAGCACTGCTCATTTGCCAGAAAGGATCAGCTCTGCAGGTGTCATCCCACAGCAGCCACAGCATAGGTCCTTCACCAAAAGGGATGAAGGTAAAATTCCCCACATAATTCACCAGAGCGAAACATGCATTGCAGATGGCTGTAGCTGCTTTATCATGACTCTTCCATCTCACAGAAGGACTTGACATCTCAGAAATAGTCCCAGGATACCCAGGCTGCATCTGAACTGTGGGATCGTTGTTCTCCATGATGTAGCCTTCAGACGTGCTGTGGTTCAGCCTGGGAGTCCAGTTGGAGCCCATCTTCCCCTGCACGCATGCCCAGCAGAAACCATCACATGGGAGAAATGGGGCAATAGGGACAGGAGATGCACCCCCCGCACAGTTGGCAGACAGGGACCCACCGGGAAGGGCTGCTGGATTTCAAGGGTGAAGTCTGAGAGACGGTGATGTGCGCAGAAAGAAAATGACCCTGTGGTAATCTGCTACAAACATAAATATCATTTCTCCTCCCATTACCCAGCACACATGCTGCCGAGGGCTCAGGAATAACAGCCTTGCTCCTTTCAGCTCAGCATGAGAGAGGATGCCAGGATTGCCATTTAAGGGAGGGTTTTTGGTGCTCCCCACTAATGCACCTACCAGAACACCTCTTATCATGTTTTGCTAAGACTGACACAGACTCCGTCTGCTTTTCACGCAGAAGAGTTTGCTTCGATGTGTCACACGTGTTCTACAGCTGGCAATTGCAGAGCTGCCTCCAGAGACCTGTCAGTGCCTCAAAGACCCTCCTCCTGTGCAGCTCAGGGGTCTCCGAAGCAGTCCCTAGGCAGCGTGCCATCACAGCTGCTTCACCACCCCCCTTGCTCACAGCTCCTGATTCACTTCTTTACAAGCCGATTCATGTTTTCCTGCTATTTTTACATACAACAGTCATCCCAGTTGTGTGCTGGGATGCATGATGCACACTATCATGAGCTGACAGCCCTCCCCATACATGTGCATACTTGACTAGACCATGAGTCAACACAAGCAAAATCACACAGGATGCTCTTTTGAGTGTCAGGCGTGCATTCAAAACTCTCATCTGTTGAGACCTTCTATTGGGATAAGCTTATGTGTGTATTCACAAGCCTTTATATGATGCTCTATATCTGGATGAACCAGACATTCAAATTAATTTAATCAAAATTTAATTTAAATTAATTTTCTTCACAGGAAGAAAACAATGCATAGAAAGATTGCATCCGAAATTTTCAGTGGTGATCCCTGATCTTGGGTGCCTACCATGCAAGTTGTTCATCTTGTGTTTGATATTTGTTTCCCTCTTCTGCTTGCATTGAGGATTCTGCTATTTACTGTATTTTGCAGATAAAACTCCAATTAATGCCGGTAGAAGTTCTGCTTGCAGATAAGGGAGGAATATTAAATAGATCTGCAGTGCAGAGAGATATGATATTTTAGTTCCTGTCATGCATTTGAGTTAGAAAATAACACTGTAGTTGGTTGGTGCCTTTAACTTCCAGTGATTTCAAAATATTCTGCTCAGTGCCCAGGCAGATAACTTCCCGCCACTGAAGTGAGGCTCCTCCTGATGTGACGATGAACTAAATGACAACCCGCCTTTCAGAAAAATACACTGGAAATAAAAATTAGCACAATACAGGTGAGGTAGAGTCTTACCCAAATATACAAGATCTTCCATGTCTGGATGAAACAGGCGGGGCTGCCTGGAGCTGGCACCCCCAAGCAGAGAACTCTACAGCAGGATCTCGGTGTGGGGGGCTGAGCTGAGGGCACAGGAGCAGAGGACAACAATTCATCTCAGGTAGAGGTTTGTTGAAATGATCAAATGGTTTTTGCTATTATGGGCAATGAGCATGGAAGCATTTATCAAATGTCTGTTTTTAGATCTCCAGGGTCCTGTACCTATGTGTCTGGGAAGATCATGGAACAGATCCTCCTAGAAGGCACGTGGAGGACAGGGAGGTGATTCGAGACAGCCAGCATGGCTTCACCAAGGGCAAGTTCTGCCTGACCAACCTATGGCCTTCTAAGACGGAGTGACTACATCAGCGGACAAGGGAAGAGCTACATATGTCTATCTGGAATTCTGTAAGGCCTCTGACATGGTATCCCACAACATCCTTCTCTCTAAATTGGTGAGATATGGGGTTGATGGGTAGACTGTTTACTGGATGAGGAATTGGTTGGATGGTCACAGCCAGAGGGCAGCGGTCAATGGCTCAGTGTTCAGATGGAGATCGGTGACAAGAGGTGTCCCTCAGAGGTTTGTACTGGGACCTTCCAACCCAAACTATTCTATGCTTCCAGGATTCTATGAGTATACCAGGGAGTAATTCAGATGTTTTTCAAGCGCTGAAATGGAAATAGCAGTGGACTTCCATTTGAACAGAAGATGAATGTGCGTTTCCAACCTCCCTTATTGCTGACTGCTGCGTTAGTGCAGCTTATTTGAATTAGACTTTATCTGGAGCAGTAGGGATGTGCTTTTAACCAGTATCACCTTTAATACTACCTTCACCTTGGCCTGTGGAAAAGTTGTGCTAAGAATCCAGCTCCACCGTAATGAGTAGTCAGATCTGGTTTTGTCCACAAACCTCATTTCAGGAAGTAATCTGGGGCTTTTCATGTCTGCTCCCACTCACAGCAGGACATTCTTGCCCTCCTTTGACAAGCAGAAAATCAGAGGAAGGCAGCATTTTGGTGATAAGCATATGCTGGCAGGAACACTGCTGTAAAACTTGCAACAAAGGCTTTAAGAAGCCAGAGCAGTGCTGTAGCAATTAGTTTCACAGCGTCTATCAAATTATAATTCTAGCAGCACTGAGGGTGAGTGAGCTAGTCACACAGGGCCAGCACCTCTCCCCACCTCTCTGAACATGTTTTTGCTGGTGCAGTTTGACTGGTTACAGAAAGGGACCTTGATACGGTCAAAGCCACTCCCTTAGAAAGGTAAGACGAGTATTTACAGCTGTGTTGCATCAGTTGCCTATCTCTGTCCTTCTGGCTATCTAAGCATTTGGTTTTAGTACTGTCATTGAACAAGAACAGGACACAAAAGCTTGGATGCCAGGGAGAGGAGAGATAGCACTGCCCGCTGGAGGGGTGAGAGGACGGGCAGCAAGAAAGCGACTGTGGTGGTGCAGGAGGAGACTTGATGTGCGCTGCAACAAGTGGAGGACAGCTGCTGCAGAACTGTTTCCCAGGGGGGTCCTCAATGCCCTAGTCCCTCTCCCCAACACCCCATCCCCTCCAGCAGCCTGATGGAGCCAGGAGGGGACTGCCCACCATGTCCCCGAGGCCCGGCAGAGCAGGCAATAGTGCAAAAAGCTGAAGAGGAGGAGGCAGCGGCTGTGGCAGGGGAGAATAAGCTGGTAAGGGCACTGGGGATTGCCTGCAGTGCTACAGCATCTCCCTAGGATCTCTAGGCTGGTGGCATCCCTTCCCCTTTTGAGCTGCCTTAGCATAATTCTGCAACTGGCTGCTTCTTTGCAACTACGTCCTAGAGAGAAGTGGGAGCAAACAACAGTGGAAACAAAAAAGGAAGTGCAAAGCAAATGGGAAGGAGATAGAATCAGTGTGAGTGCTCAGCATCTCACACTACTGGGAAAGAGAAGGGAGCTAGAAGAGAGGAACTGAGAGTAGCATGATCCTGTCACAGGGGGTTAGGATGCTTCTGGAAAAAAATTGTTGCCCAGCATGGAGCAGGCAGGGCACAGTGAAGGAGTGTGTCAGAAGGTTTCTACTTCTGAGGAGTTTTTTGAGTTTAGCAGTATTGTCAGGCTCAGGATTTTAAACCACATGTATCAGATCCTTGAGTAGTAGGAAACGGGCTTGAAAACCATGAAAGATTTTTCTTTGTTTGCTGTTTTTTGGTTTGTGGTTTTTTGTCTTCTGTTTGTTGTGTTGTTTTTTTTTAAATAAATGGTCCTTTCAGTTTGCCTTCTGGTTTCTGAGCCTTTAGGATTATTTAATTTTCATTTTCATGACTTCTTACATAATGGTTCAAGACTTTTAAAATGATTTTTTAAAATAAAAGCTCCAATTTTCTTCAGAATCAAATTATTCCAAGTAGTGGAAAAATGCCAAATATTGTAATGGTAATTAGCTAATAGGTCTTTTAGCTTTTAAATTAGCAAGCTAAATTTAATAAGAATTTTCTGATACAGAACAAGTAATTAACAGAGTGATTACATCAATCATTTTGATATGCTGTTGACCAGGATGCTATTGCATGTGCTGTATGCATGCTGTAAGTATGGTCTGGTAATGTTGCAGATACGGCAGTATTAATGTATGCATAGATCCCCAGTATCCTGAAATTTGGGAATTAATCATGTGCTGAAGAACAGATACACTGAGCTGGTGAACTTCTCTTATGGTCTTTTTTAAAAAAATCATTTATTACAGCTTGAGACTCCCCGTAAGAAGGTATCAGGCAGGGGCTGGAGTGTTTATGTATGGAATGGTGTGAACTCAGTTTGCAGGTCTTGCAGACATCTGGGAAATATTGTTTAATAAGCAAGCAACCATTCTTGAATGGTTTGGGTTTTTTTTCATTTTTCAGATGAAACATTCTCTCATTTTTTCAAAGCAGAGCAAATCCCTTTGTTCAACTCCAGGACAAGTCTCTGCCTTGGTGCGATTATCTGAGGATGCTGAAGAAGTCAATCAATTCCAGAATTATATGGTGTCTTACAGGTAATCATAGGCAGAGCCCATTGATCTAGGGGGGGAATCAGAGAGCCAGAAAAAAAGCGGGGGACAACTGCAGCGTGACATGATATCTGCTTACCCTAACTATCAGTTTTGAGCAGCTCATCGGTGGTGGAGTTACTGCCTCCCAGCAGACAGGTACCTCTGCCTTAACTCATCTCTGGCCACAGCCCCAGATGCTGTTGGCATCACTTTTACCAACTACAACTGAACAAAAAAATAATACCAGGGAGGAGGGAAAGAAAGAGAGAGTGGAAGAAAAGTCAGTGGAGCCACCAGCATTAGTGGGAGGATGGCAGAGCAGGAGGACACACCAAAATCCTTTGGGTAAGGGAGGACAAGTTCCCTCCCACACCATCCTAGGGATGAGGGAGGGCTGGTAACATCCAAAAGGAGGCACCAGGAGACTGGGGCTATGATGCATGTTTTTAGAGGGATGCCTGGGCGTTAGCAGTGAACAGGACCAAATGTCACACCTGGAAGTGTGACAGTGCCTGCCCTTTGAACTTGGCTGGCAGTACAGGAGCTAGCTGAGCTACGTGGCCTGTTCGCAAAACAAGTGAGATGAATGAGTCTGGGCTGGAGTTAAAAAGGAAATTTAAATCATTTGTGGTAGGATGGAAGTTTTTCCTCCCAGAAGCTCAGGACATAAAGGTAAAACAGGGCCTTGTGCTAGGAGTCACTGGGAAAGCTGGCCATTCATCTGAACTACAGCCTGACCGGGAGTCTTCAACATCAGCGAGAAGAACCTTTTTCTGCTGTTTTTGTCGTTGTTTGTTTAAAAATAGGCATGGACTTTATTCTTCACTGATGTCTTTCAGTATCACACGGGAACATATGCAGAATCTAATCCAGCAATAATGTACATCAAAGTGCTGCCCCAGCTGCTGCATCATAGTGGCTATAGTTTTTGTAGCAGGACTCCGTCTGTTTTTTCCTTTTTAGATAGTTATGCTTCAACAAAAAACAGGTGAAGAAATAAAAAGTGGAGAAAAGTGATGTTATTAAAATGGAAACTCCTTCTGTGAGCTCACATACCAAGAGAAACCCAGCAATCTGCTTGGGAGAGTGGAGCATCTCTTTGCCTTCAGAGAAACAGAAGCGGTGCCATCTCTCCCTGTTAGCTACTTACAGCCCTCCCTCTGACCTTGGGAGCTCCCTGTGTAACCATGTTACAGTGTCTCTACCAATTAGCATAACATCAAAGGGGATTTTAGGGATCTGAAAATGTGAGAAATGTTCTATAGCCCGTTTGATCATGCCGCTGTTCGGATGCATCTTTGGGCCATTTCGCTGTTTGAAACTTGGCTGAGAGCAGCTGTATTAATCAGATGATGGAGAAAGTCCGGTATCTTGGACATTCCCGCAGCTTCCCTGCTTCACAGCAGCTAGTTTAATTCTGGTGTTGCTAGGATATATCATCTTAGAGAATATAAATCCCACAAAGCTCTCGCTGACAGGAGGATTAGAAGAGCTTGTCTACCAGTGGATTATGTATAAGAGTGAAGGACAAAATTAAACATAAAACGCTTCATTTCTGGTTAAAATGATGCAATTCTGTGGATACAGAGATGAAATGATCAGACTAGCTCTATCTCTCGTGCACCCTGAAACGATAAAGCTCTGCTCCAGCTGTTCTCTCAAGACACATCTCTTCAGAAAGCCAGTGGTTGTTTAGGGAACACTACAGGCTTCTCCATCATCTGGTTAAACGTAGACATAATCCAAAGTAAACGTAAGTAGTCACCGCTTGATCTAGTCAGCCTCATTTCCCATTTTTTCAGTGGTGAGAACCACATGCTGTTACAGAGTGACTCTTCTCACCCTAAGATAAGTCAGAATTTGTGCCATTGGAGTGCCCATTGCTCTCCACCAGCTGGAAAGGAAGCCTGGGGGCCTGATTCCAATGGAGACATCTGGGTTTTGCCCTGTGAGCTTTTTAGAAACAGAGATCACTAGGCCCTTCAGATGCTGCAGCTCAGGGCATGTCTCAGAGGCCGAATTAAACAGACGAGGCTTGACCTGCTTGTGCTTGCAGCTGCCCAGCTGCAGGCTGGAGCCACACCAGAGTGGTCCAGCTTTGTTAGCAGGGCACTCCGCCAACCCCTCCCAGTCCCACAGGGTGGGATGCTGCAGAAGCTGCGCTTGCTCACTAGCCCCTACCTACCAGCATCAGCAGAACAAATACATAGACACTCCCCCATATACATATATACGTCTACACATACACATGAATAGACATATACATGTCTACACATATATATAAACCCCCAACAATATAGGACCTGTATGTACATGTGTGTATATATGTATGTATGTGTATAATCTGGTCCTGTATTGTTTTATTCATCAGATTAATGTATCTCCAATTTTATGATAATTTCCTCTCTAAGCATTATATATGCCCTTAGAGGAAACCTGCCTATATACATTGGGCCTTTTATTTGTTTCCTAATACCACCTAACTGCTCAAACACGAAAATGTCGCATTCAGTGTGCATCAGGCTTAGGAATGAGGACATGCAAAAGAGAGCTCAGAATAATGTATCTACAGATCCTAATTATCCCTGACAGGCAATGTTAAGATGCTTCCTAGAAAGCCCAGGTCTTACCTGTCACCATGTGACAGGCTACCAGGACAGCAATAGGAGTAGCTAAAACAGAGCATTCCCAGAGCACCTGTACATGAAGGGACATCCTAGTCCATGTTAAAGGCTTGTCAAAGTCCACACCGTCTCCAGCAGACCAAGCTGAAGATTAGCAGAAATCTGTGCCTGAGTATTGCCAAGGTGTCTGCTGGGAAAGAATGGTCTGAGGTGAGTCTGGCCCTTATGAAGATGGTATTCCAACATCTGCTGGACAGAGAGCCATTTCCTGTCACAGCAACTGGAGTTTTCAGTCAGGACTGAACTGCAGGCACCTGATGAAATCCTGGAGCAAACATCTCTCAGATAGACCAGGGTGGAGACAAGATGTCTTGCAACCCCTGAGAGTCCTCACTGTGGTTAAGGCAAATGAAAAACTGTCCAGCGTGCTACTGCACAAACTGGCTTCAGTGCTGCTTGTTCTTGCCCATCTAGCTCTCTTCAGCGCAGCAAAGGGCAAACTCATTTCAGGCTCATTAGCAGATGTCCTTGAGGTGTTTGAGGCTGGTGCCCCAAGACAAGGGAAGAGGTCTGCAGCTCAAAGTAGAGCTTTGATCATCCAGGACATTATTTTTATGAGCTGGGCTAAAAACCCACTAACTCCACAGATTCAAACATAATGAAAAGGGCATGGAGCAATAGGTAGCACAGCTTGAGACTCGATTTCTAAATCCAGAGGTGGCTTCCTCAACTTGGTGGCTGCTGGGTGTCATGATTTATGGCTTTGCCTGTAGGAGGTAACTCTGCTGTTAATAGGAAGTGACCTACTGGTTAAACAGAAGAGCAGTGTGCCTGTGTCCCACGGTCCTGCTTCACACATCCTGGCTTTTGGTGCCAGCATTACGTTTCAGGTCATGACTTCAAAGGTTAATAGGAAGCTCTGTGTCTGTCTGCAGAGCTACGAACCCAATGCTGGCACAAGAGCAATGTGTTGTATTGAGGAGCAATGGGAATCCAGAAATGGGAAGCCAACAGCACACACACAGGATAAGGGACTGATCCTCTACAGGAGAGCCCATATGGGTTGCCAGAGTTGGGAAAAGGACATGGGGGAGGTTCCAAAAAAGCAAATATTTTTGTTATTCCAGGGCTGTTTCATGTTACAGAAGATATAATACGGGCACATGGTCTTATTTGGGTGACCTCGTTGAATGAGACAGAACAGAAGGCACATGGGGGAATGGCGTGTCACTGATGGAAGAACTGATCTGAGTGCTGGCATGGAACTACATTTTTGCAAACTGCTTTCTTTTTGCCCAAAAAGGTAGTGTTTTTTACTAGGGGAAATGCTGACAAAGTTCAAATGTATAGGCTGCAATATATCTGCTGTTATTCTTCAGTGCTGTTACCAGTTATAGATAGCTCTTCATTAGACAGATACATACATACACATAGACACACGCCCTTACGACTTGTTTTTGGAATAATGTTGTTGCTGGGCTTTGTCCTTTGGGAAATGCTTTTTCATGTAAATGCTGCCCATCTTTTCTGGGGTGTAGTGAGCCCAAAGAGTTTGAACAGGAACGATCACAACCTGAGCTGGCAATAAGTATGACCAACGTTGGGTGGAAAAACTATTCTTTGTGTTCAGAGAAATATTAGCAAAATGTTCCTGAACTGCAGTGGAAACCTCAAAATACTTCATCAATGCACTCCAAGGTCATTGAGTGACAAGATCTGTCAGCATAGACATCAACTCTTTTTCTGACTGTTCGCCAGGTTCTGTAAGTACCCATCATTCATCATTCATAGCTTTAACTACATCTTTTTAAATCACCTTGACAGATGTGAGGACCAGAGGCCAAGCTTTCGGCCATGTCTTAGCAACTGTAGATCAGTAAAAACTATCTGAGTAGTCGCAGAGACAGCTGTGTTTGCAGCATGACTGCTGCTGGGAGTGACAGGGCTATACAGGTCTGATTTGCCACAGTTCTTCCACTTGAATGCAATGAGGGATGTTGAAAATTTTGGCAGAAATCCAGTAACCACTGACCCGGTTTTATGTATATCCAGATAATTACCCGCAGGAAAAATTCACACTGAGAACAAGCTTTTTTTTTTTTTTTTTTTTAAAGCTTGAGTTACTCTGGGAAACAATAAAAAAAAAAAGTTGAGCAGAGCGGGATTTCTTTTCCTGACACTCTCAAAAACAATCATTGTTTTTCCTCTTCCTGCACTGCTAAATCACGTTGTGAGTCTTATCACGCTTTGGCTTGGTCAGACAAGTCACATGTCAACATCAAGACAAAGTCATAAAGAGAACAGCACAGCCCTTGCCTGTAGATGGACCTCTGCTTGTGGCAATGCCAACAACCCACAGCCTCTGCTTAAATATTTGCAGTAGTTGCTTCCTACCCCTGCAGCCCAAAGTATATTTCCTAAGTCAGAAAAATCATGTAAATATTCTCCTGTGAATCACAGAATTGTTTTTCAAGTCATAAAATAGAAGTAATCTGTGCTGCAAACCTCCCTTCTTGTCCCCAAATAAAGAAAAGGGAAGGATGTTTTGGTTGTTCCTACAGGGCCAATAAATGTGCTTCAAGGGTCATTAACTTGAAATCCATTCTTTTAGAAAAAAGATTAAGAGCGGCACTGTACCTTATCCTGAATCCGCTGCCAAGCTTTGTTTAGAAATAGCATTTTACTGATATCTTTTTTTCCCCCCCATAAGAAAAATCTGCTCTCACAGGGCGGAAGCTGACTACACGCAGCGGAAAACACCGCTGCATACCAAGTGCCACCCTACACTTGCATAAGCACACTAAAAAAGACTCCTTGATTCTCTTTTTATTTTAGGATCTGCTTTGGCAGTGGCAACCAATTGAATTGCTGCTGCTCAGCAAGCACCATGGTATCGGAAGTGAGTCGGCGCTCCTGACAGCCACTTCGATGTCCCACATCAGTGTTCGGTGGCTTTGTGTCACCCACATCCTGCTAGAGAGGTTCACCCAACCCTTGCTGCAACCCTTCTCCTCCTTTAACCCATTCTGATGAGAAACTGCTGTGAAAGTGAGCAGAGAGCAGGGGTTAGGGCTTTGCAGGAGGTTTTGGGGTCATTGTTATTTTTGTTTGACTAGCTTTCACTAGGAGGGATCCCACCCTGAAATAGGGTTCCAACAGCAAAGCCGCTGACATATAAATATATATTTGTATATTGATGAAAGATCTAACTGCATGTTAAGCTTTGTCAAGGCTCAGTGCATACAAGTAGCAGAGGAATGAAATCTGGTGTGCCTGCAGCTTCTCAGCCTCCCCCAGAGATGCCAGGGTGTGCTCAGCTGGCTACAAACACAGCTGCTAAGAAGCGCCGCTCGCCAGGTGTGTAGGCTCCAGCCAGATGTGCACCTCCAGACAGAAGTGTGCTGCCTCTGGGAGACCCCCAGGATGGAGACACCCTCAGCCATGGGTGATACAACTGGAAGGGGCAGGAGGACTGGGTCCATTCTGTGAGCAAATCAGGCACCTGGGACAGACAAACTAGAGGAAAGTGTTTCCAGAGCTATGATGTGACTTGACTACCTGCCAACCACATGGATTCCCCCTGAAAATTCAGCAGGGACACTTTTGGCTCATCAGAAACACAGACTGACGTGCAAGACTTGCTGACCAAGCGGTGTGCTGCCTTCCTGGGACTGTACCTAAGGGTTTAGCCCCATGGAGGATGCCTGGGACCACAGAAGAGCTAGGGCCAGCCCTGGCTTTGGGCGAGATCTGTTGTGCTCAGAGCCAAAGCAGCAGTAGCAAGGAAACATTGGATTACACCTAACCTGACCATAGGAGAGAAGCTGCAAACCTGTGTTACTGGAAGGAAAAAGGAAGTGGCAATAAAAATGGAAAGCAATTTCTTATTGCAGGGCCTCTCTCATTAGAGTGATGGTCTGTCCCTGCTTTTGGCTGCCCTGAATGGCTCTGCAGGCCAGGTGATCACACCAGGTCATTTTTATAATGAGATGATGATCCATGGTCTGTCCTCAAGGTACATTTATGCATTTGCGTTTCCTTCAGCAGAGTTCTGACTATATAAACCGAGGGCTGAAATCAGCCCATCTGAAGTGAGTCAAAGCAGAAGAAACTAGTTCCCCCTTTGGGCATGATATTAAATAGATCTGTCATCCTGATGTTTATGCTGGTGCTGTACAAGAAAAATATTCCTCACCTTGTGGCTAACTCGTGCCTATATATTTATAAATGCTCTTTGTCTTGGGCAGGTTAAATGCTCAGAGTCCAAACCTAATAAAAGTCCACATCTCACTGATACAATTAAAAAACCCCCACATCTCATTCCATTTATAATCACTGTATTTCTTGCTATAACTCTGTTACGTCAGGATGTGGCTTTCCTTGTATTTTTTCTCAATTTAACTTATATGACATTATCTATACATAACCAGGGTGCTATGAAAATTAAAGAAGATGTAAGTCATTCTAATGCTGGCGTGCCTGCTTTAGTAACACAAGCTACTAGTATAATACCCGAGAAACACTGAGAGATTAAAGTGCATAGCAAATTGAGTTTCTGTGAGAATCTTAAATTAATCAGGATGATGCTGGCACCTCTCACAGCCTTTTTCTGTGGTTGTGGATGTGGACCTAGAACATCCACCATCTTGCTTGCTTGTGACTGCGTATTAATGCTGGCATAATTAGCAATACATACAGCTCTGGCACAAAACATAAACAAGTTGCACCTATTATAGATTATAAATATCCCCAGCTAAAATGATTTTACAGTCATATTACTCCATTTTATATTTCAGTACAGTGAAAGGGCTGGAGAAGCCTCAAAGAAAACTATTTGAATAGATAGTGATTTCACTACTACAAACATGCAAAATACCAGATTTTGTACACTGAAGTGATCAGAGCTCTAGAAGCTGCTGAAGTTGTAAAATATAGTGGGAAAATGGACAGAGGACTTAAGAGGTGTCCTTTCTTAGTTAAGATAGCCCAGTCTTCGGTTATACACTAGGATGCTGTATAAAACATAGATACTGATTTGGTTTCAGGGCTGTCCTGCCTTCAGCACAGTCTCTTGCAGCAGTCCACTGTGAGTGCATTACTCAGGGTGGTGGGACATGCTCTGCTTGTTCCAGTGGAGGCACCTTCTTCAGAAGAAAGGGAATATCATTTCCTGGGAGAGACTCTCCACCAGCCACCTGGGCTCACCAGCAACAAAAGGGCTGGTCCTGCTCTTTCCCTCCATTGACCTCGCACACCCACATGCCTACACGCATCAACATGTGCCTACACACGCCGCACACACAATGCCTGCACATCACACGCTCCTGTCCCTTCCCTGCACTAGCTCTGCCGCTCACTTCACCCCAAGTCCAGACAGTTCAGTTCCCCAGTGCAGCAGAAAACTAAACCAGAAGGAAACAGGAAAACCCAGCAAAAAGCAGGAATCACTTTGGAAACAGCTTTTCTGGACGTCTGCCATCTCAGGTGTCTAGGACACTTAGGTACATGTATATGGGTATAAGGTGTAACTGTGCAGCCATCTGGTGCAGCACTCCACCAGGCTCCAGCTCAGGAAAGGCATTTTCAAGAGCATTGCCAGGCACCAGAATAGAATGTTGATAGAGGAGCAGAGTGCTTAATATTCTTCAGCTGGCTCCAACCTGCAGCATCATCCTCCCATCTTAGAGAAACCCGAAAGAGGTTTTTAAGTTCATTAAAGTGCAAAGACATTTTGAATATTCTCAAAAAAAGATTTAATTCAGACTCTCTTCCTTCAGTTAGCAAAATGAGAGGTTTGTTTTCTTCTAATTGTTTTCAGAATGAAGGAGAGACCTGTGGAGGGGTTGCCTGGAGAGATCTTCCTGATTATAGATAATTTCTATCAACATGTCTGTCAGAAAGGTTGCTCTGCACTAAGAAGCCCACCAGAGATGATTTATATCTCAGATTTTCATCTGTCAAGCCACATATTACACATATGTGTGTGTTGTCCCCACTCGGCCAGGGACAGCAAATATAATATGCTTCTGACATCATCGTCGTCGTGTTTCTCCACTTGCTAAAATTATTTGAAGTGATTTAAGCAGGACTGGTATGATTTACAATTTCCTTTTGTGTGTTGTTTGTTTTGTTTTTTTTTTTATAGCCCTCATAATTTGTAACCTGTTGTTATGTTTCTTAGTACTGTGTGCACAGGAACACATTTTGGCCTTTTTTCAGCCATGAGACTGAGACGGCTCCACCATAGCAGTGAGGGCGGGATCCTGATCTTAGAAGATGTCTGTACAAGGGAGGGTCATGCTGCAGCACCACCTTTCCACAAAGAAACACCACAGATGTGCAGGAGGAGGCATTATGGTAAAACCCACAGAAAACATAGGTTATCAACAGCCAGCAGTAATGACATTTAAGACCACTGTGACCATTTCTTCTGAATTACAGTGGTGCTCCCCCTGGACTGGTTCTTGTTTCGTATCCCCAGACCTGTGATTGTGCATCTGGAGCTGCCCTGCTCCAAATACTCTTGGATCAAAATGCACCACACAAGCACTTAAAATACAAACCCTCCTTGTGACCACAGTAGGTCAGAATAGCCCAAAAGCTGTCTTCAGCTTCAATGTCTTCAAATGACTGACATTTACTAGCTATTAAAATCAGCTAGGGACTTCTTGTTTCTCAAAATGGGAATGTTTTTTACAGTTTAGTGCCAATTTACCTTCTACCTGCTGGTCCAAACCAAGCACAGTAATGATGATACCAGGATGAGTTCAAGGGAAAGCAATCTCCCTGCTCCTACATAATGTTGCCCTAAGTTTATGTGCTACATACATATATCAGTTTTTTTGTTCACAGCACCACACTTCAGTTCAGCTGCTTATTCCTTGTGGTTCCCAGTGTATTTTTAGTTGCACATTTTCCTATTGAGTCCTTGGTCTGTGATCACTAGATCTTGGCCCCTGCATGACTGTAGAGGTCAGAGGCTGGTGGGAACCCTTTTCTATCTCTGTAGGCAAGCTATAGAGTGAGACTGATCAGTTGGGTCCTGTGGGAAATGGCCCGTCTGTGAAACCACAACAAGCTGATGGATTACTGCAATTTGAATCACCTCCCAGCTGTACACTGTGTGCAGCCTTGCCATTGCAGCTGCCAAAAAGCAACACTCCTCTTGTAGGCATTGCTCTATACCTCTTCCAAAAAAAATTCATCACCTTTCTGCCCCTTAACATCCTCCTTTCATACTGTCTTTCTGAAGAAGAGGAATTTTTTTATATCTCAGAGAGGTAATCAAAATACTGCGTATTCTTCCCGATTCAAATTTTGCATAAAGGAAAGCAGAGAACTTCAGCTGACTTTCCACTCTCATGCACTGGAGAATTAGCAGGAACTTCAAACTTCAACCAACCAAGTTAGAAAAGTCAAGCTGTTCTGGGAGTCCTGGTAGACAGTAAAGTATCCATGAGCTGGCAATGTGCCCATGTCGCCAAGAAGGCCAATGCCACCCTGGGCTGCATAGGGAAGTGTGTGGCCAGTAGGGCGAGGGAGGTCATTCTCCTCCTCTACTCTGCCCTGGTGAGGCCGCAACTGGAATACTGCGTCCAGTTCTGGGCTGCCCAGTTGAAGAGAGACAGGGACCTACTGGAGAGAGTCCAGCGGAGGGCAATAAGAATGACTGGAGGACTGGAGCATCTCCCCTGTGAGGAAAGGCTGAGAGAGCTGAGACTCTTTAGCCTGGAGAAGAGAAGGCTGAGGGGTGATTTAATGAATGTTTATAAATACCTAAAGGGTGAGTTGAGGGAGGATGGAGCCAGACTCTTTTCAGTGGTTCCCAGTGACAGGTCTAGGGGTAATGGACACAAGCTGGAACATAGGAGGTTCCATTTAAATATGAGGAAGAACTTTTTTTCAGTGAGGGTGCCAGAGCACTGGAACAGGCTGCCCAGAGAGGGTGTGGAGTCTCCTCTGGAGATTTTCAAGACTCGCCTGGATGCAGTCCTGAGTGATGTGCTCTAGGGGATCCTGCTTTTAAGCAGGGGAGTCGGACTAAATGATCTCTGGAGGTCCCTTCCATCTCTGAATATTCCATGATTCCGTGAATATAGGTCAGAGACCCCATGTCATTTAGTACACAAATAATAGTTTATGGTAGTGGAAAAACACATAGAACATAAATTACGATAAAATCTGATTTATTGTGCTTCTTGACTGAAAATCCAGGATGTTGAGATAGGATTGTTTCATTAGAGCTGGTTGGGAACATTTCAGTGTAGGTTTTGGTGGTGTTTAGTTTTTAAATCAAAAAATGTCAATTTGTCTAACATTTTGATGAAAAAATTCTGTTTCAGTGAAACTTCAGTCAAGAAGAACCATATTTCTGGAAAGGTCTTTGTGGCTAAAACAAGAACGAGCTTCCACTGTAAAATAACACACAGATCTGTGAGTTAATGCATGTAACACACTAAAACACAAAACATAAAAGACTCCTTGTTTGAATAATCCATTTTAAACTTTATGTTTGAAATCCTGGAAAGTGTTTTAGATGTCATAAAACACAAACTATTCACACTTTAGACTTCAAGACCCCAGTGAAAAGGCATCCATCTCTTTCCTCTGTGTCTTGTTGCAATAGCAAGAGACCCTCACGTAAAAATCCTTGCCTCATTTTTTAAATTGGTTTAAATAAGTTAAATTACAGCCTTTAGTTTCTGTCAAGCCTTGCCCTCCTAAAGATCCCTGCATTTTCTCTCAATCAAGGTACTTATGCAGTGTAATGCTCTCATCTCTTAATTTTAATTTCAGGGTACTAAAAAAAGCAGTCTTCTGTTTGCCTTATTTCAGGTATTTTTTTCAGTTCCTCAAAATTTCTCTGGCTCTTCTCTCTGCAGCTTTTAACAGCCTTGTTCAAATGAGCGATGCAGGTCAGATGCCAGACTGGTTTACTAGGGCCCTCAGCTCTTGGTCCCAGATGCTCCTAACTAGCTGACACTGTCCCTGGCCGTGCTTCGTACTTTTTGTTCTTATTTGGATGTCCTTTCATGTGGCTGGGCCAAAGCAAATCAAAGACTACAATAAGACCTTTCAACAAAATTGTTATTAATATGTATTCCAGCAGTGCTCAGAGTTGCCAGTTGAGATGGAGACTGTATGTGCTGTCTAGCTAGACATTGTCTCTGTCCTGAAGTGGAGACAATCCCGAGTAAAGTCTGCCACACTCCCCTGGAGTATCTTGTTGCTCAAAATCACTAGCTGCATTGAATTCAGTGGTACCATCCATGCATCAAAGTACTATTTTTCATGAATGACAGCAGCATTAAATAGCCAAAGTGATGTGGTTAAGTTCAGAATCGTGCTGTTCCCTGGATGTGTGATATTTCTTGAATTCTCTGTGAAAAACAAGGTGAAGGAGAAGTAACACAAAAATCTGTTGAGCTGCTTTCAAATCCTTTGTAAGAATCCTATTTCTTCTATAAGGGAAGTATGAGACATTTTAAAACTAGGATTTTGGAATGACAATCCATTAAACTGGTAGGCAAGCACATATTGTATGTCCATATGCATTTATGTCTAGCAGTACTTCAAAGGATTCAATTGATAATGTATAAATTATCTGACTAAAACTTTACTGGAATACTAGTAAATCAGAATGAGACTTGGCTATTCCATTTCTGCATTACTAAACTCCATTATTAATATGTTCTATTAATGGGGTCATATCACTGTAGGGGGGATTGATGACCATCAAAGCCTTCGAAGTTTAAGTAATGACAATAAACTGCTGCATAGAAGCCTTTCAGGTCAGGTAGTAAATTGCATTTGAAACTATATTCTGTGCTTGAGCATGAATAAATTACATATTTAATCTCCTCAGTGTCACATCCTCCTCCACAGAGAAAGCCCTTGGTCCACAGTCCTAGGCTGGGCCTCCCAAGCACTTCTGTTCTGCTTCAGAAATGTGGATGGGGGCACGTGGGCCTGGGAGCTAACCTGCAAAAAAAAAGACAGACTGGGGAGCGTCCTCTGTGACCATCTAGTTTATAGTTCCATTGTCCCTGCATTAAGTTGCATTTGAAACGAGTAGATAATACTGAGGATAAATGAGCCAGTAAATTTAATTTACTCTCATTTTCAGAAGGGGTTGAGGGCTTCTGTGTATACTGCAGAATTCCAAACTTCTTATTAATCCAGAGCTTTATAAAATTAATTTATACATGGCTGTTAAATATAGACAGAATAATAAATATAGAACAATAACAGTGTTTTCCTGTTTTAAGACAGTGGCATATTAAGTGGCAGGCTGCCCAGAGAGGCTGCGGAGTCTCCTTCTCTGGAGACATTCAAAACTCACCTGGATGCAATCCTGTGCTCTAGATAACCAACTCTGGCAGGGGGGTTGGATGAGATGATCTCCAGAGGTCCCTTCCAACCCCTACCATTCTGTGATTCTATAAATCTTCCTCTTACAGACTTGTGCAACTGCAGATAAGGTCGGAACATCCAGATTTCTTAGCCTAAAAAAAATTCATTTCCTTTGTGCTTTGCCTCTTTCTACTTTTTATTTGTAGAAGGTCTCAGTTAAGATGCAGATTTTTTGGAACTACACCTTCAAGTAGAAATCAGCTGGATTCTTTATCAGATGAAATGTACTCCTGCATCACTGTGTGTTTTGGGGATTAATTCAGAGAAGACAGAAGATGTGGATGCCAAAGCCCCTACTGACCTGGAGTGAGATCCACAATGGCCCTTGGGCACTCTGCTGTTCAGTGCTTTAATGCCTTTGCAGCAAAGACTAAAAGCTTGAAGGGGACAGCAACAGAGGGCATACATGAGAGTGTAGCTGTAGTCCAAGGATTAAGAGACTCATCCATGAGGGAAGAAGACTGGTTTAATCCCTAGTTCAAGGGCTGTTTATGCAGATGAATGCAAAGGAGGTAAACTGCCTGTGGAACAAGGACTGGCATGCAAGTACTCTTCATTCAAGCATGAGCTCTAATAGGGCTGGGAGAGTGAGGATCCCTGAAGAGAGGTCCCCTCAGCAATGCTGGGCTGCATGAGGTTTCTGTGCAAGGCTGATGAACAGTCGGTCATCATTTCAGCACTGATTGCAATGGCAACAAGCCAGAGCCCAGGGATTTTGAAGTGTTTTAGGATGAAAGCTGCTGTGCACAGCCAAACTACTGTGCAATAAGGCATCACTTTAATCCATTAACTCTCCATGATGGGCTAAGTATGTTTCTTAATTACTGAGGATGACTTTGGAGAGTGGCTTAACCACATGATTCTCACTAACATGAAAGAAAAGTTTATTGTTGCATCCTAGACTTTGCCTAATATCTTAATTTCACCCTGAGAGATGTGCCTGCAGGCAGCAAAGTCAGATGAGATCAATTTAAGAAAAAATGTGTTTAGCATCAGCATTCAGGATTTAGTGCACCCAGCCTGATCCTCTCTTTATTTGTAATTCCCTGTTCAGTCATTTCCCTTCTATGCTGTGAAAGCATCTTGTAACGATCTGAAAAAGCCGAGCTGAGAGACAACATTTGGTGCGATTACAGCAGAGTTGCTTTTCCTGAAGTTAAGGAATGTGAACACAAGGCTTCCTGGGCCTGTCCAGTATTTAAAATCAGATTGTGGCCAAGCGTGAAACAGAAGGCAGAGAACAGACAGAGCTTTATGGCCTTTTTCTGCTCTCTTGGGCCATCTCCAGTGTCACCAGTGCACAAGCTAAAATCTCAGCTCTGCAAGGACTTCTGTTCAGCTGCAGAGCACTGCTACATCCCTGCCCCCCTACAGCCCCCATCAAGGGCATTGCAACAGCTGAGAATAACAGGAATGCAGCAGCTCAGGTCTCCTTTCTCTCACTCCCCCCTTCAAAATACTACTCTTCTAGGAAGGAAAGCAATGGATTGTTCTGGTAGTGCTGCACCATTCAGCAGGTCTCCTCAAATTCACAATAATTAAGGTTCTGGGGAGATTTCAGAGGTGTCAGTGCAGAACAGACAGTTGACCCCTTGGATGTTGAGGGCCTTGGTTTGGAAAGCCAATCTCTGTCAGGAGCAACTTGGTTTTAAAAGTAGCTCCTCTCTCCGTTTCCATCTCTTCCCTCCCACCCACAGGCTGCAGCTCACTCTCCCCTCACTTGTGCCAAGGCAGCTGCTTTGGGGACTGTGCTGCAAACAGCATCAGTTCAGTGATCTTGGTTTAAAAATAAACTCTTTTTTTTTTTTTTTTTAAATTATTTAGCTTAAATCATTTCAATAATCCGCTATGCAGCACAGCCACACAAGTTGTTGCATTTCCCAATGGAGGGGGCAGACAGACACTGTGTTGGGAAAGGAAACTGCAGCTGAGGAAATGTTTTAAGTACAGTCCTGTTTTCCTGTCAGGTGACTGTCGTACAACCTGGATATTCCAATGTGTACAGGGCTCCTTGGTCATTAATACTGAGCTGTAAACTGCTTTGTCAGGCAGCAATGTGAATTTATGCCCAGCGAAACATGGACACACCGTTGTACATTTGCTGAATTTGTGAGAATGCACCATGGACTGTGTCATCTTTAAGTATTTATGCTGGCCTTATCTTACAGGAAGCAAAGCAATACCTCTCCCCATGTAAAGACTGTAAGGACAAAGCTACCTCATCACCATGCCCAGGTATCCAGAGTTAAGTCCAGTAATCAGAATTAAGCACCTAAATCAAGTCCATATTGTGAAAAAGACTCCTAGCATTTTTGAAGGAGACCCTACTGGAAGACCCATGGCTATTCAGCACTGGTGGCTTCTATTCTGGTGCACCTATGAGGGGGGAAGACCCCATGCTTGATATTGCCAGTCTTAGTTAGGCTCAAGTGCCTGACTGTCAGACCCAGAGGTGCTCTTAAGACTTTTTGTTTTACCTGAAGCAGCCTATGGAAATGGCAAGGAGAAAGAGAAGAAGGAGAGGGAGAAGAAGAAGGAAGAAAAGAAGCAGCTCTCACCCAGACCTCCTCTATGTAAAACTATGCTCAGAAGTACTAAAACAGGATTGATCTCAGATGTTGGGACACAGATGGGAAGAGCAGGAGGAGGCAGGAGCTGCTTGACAGAGGAGAACAGTTCATTTAGGTCACAGCTGGAAGGAAATGGTCTGGGGCCCACTGAATATGTTCGTTGAATAGTGTGTGGTGCAGAAGGCACTGGTGGAGATGAAAGCTTGCATATAAAACCAAGCTGGAACTCAGGAAGTGCATATCTAGCTGGAAGTCTTAATACTAGAAGTCCTCAGCTGTTGTGCACCCCTGGCTGATTTATCTGGTTCCTAGATTAACTCTGCTTGATTGCATGCAGCAACAACTCAGGTACAGTCAGTTTTACAGGTTTAAATGCACACGGTCTGCAAATGTCGCTGTTCTTTGATCTGGAAGACATACAGCTGCTCTAGTGTAAAGCAGAGCTGATAAACCACATTGCAGTCAGGCTAGCTCTGTGAGAAATGCACTTGGGCACCTTGGTACAACACTGGAGAGCATGCTTGGTCACACTCATAAGCCCAGTGCACTGCATGGACCCACTGTTCCTGCTCTGCCCAGCTCCCATATGATCAGAGACTTTGCACTGCTCAGCTTCAGTTGGAATGAATGAGATCTACGATAATGCAAAGCCTGTGAAAATTAGGCCCAATGTATCTCAGTTTAGATACCTCACACAACTTGATATTTCTGCAGATGTCACTGAACTATCCAAAGGTTAGTCACTAGACGGGCACATGCACATGTAAATAAATGCACTATACGCACACATATACCATCCCATGGAAGCACAGGATGGTTTTGGATTTCTCAGTGGTGGAAACAGGTATAACTCAAGGCAATGAAGTGAAACTAAAGAATGGAAAATTTACATTAAATAAGAACAGTAAAATGTGCTGGATTGTGCACTATCTTGCATGAGAAATAGCCTGCATTTCTTATATTCAACAAAGATTGGATTAAATATTCAAAATGCAGCACAGGGAATAATTTGTCATAGAAGGTGAGACAAACACAGAGATATACACACTGGTCTTTTTCCCTGTCTACTTTCCATGAATCTGAGAATGGGTAGTGGATTTATTTCTCACAGAACCTGTAAAAAAGTGCCTTTTTAACCAGTCAAAACATAACTGAGTTTGTTAAATACTTCACTGAACTCAACTAACTCTGTTCACATGAACAAGGCAACACAGGTTAACTAAAGGCTGGCCATTTTCTGATTTGCCTGAAAATGTCATTGTAGCCACTGCCTTTCCATCTGAGTCTGAGCCAAGGCAAATTTATAAACTGGATCTACAGCACAGCCTGCTCCACACATAGTTTTTATATTGATTTTAACTCTTTTAACTCAAGGTGTGGCTTACCCTAAGGAAGTTTAGGGACACTGCCCCAGGGCAGATGCTTAAACTGTATTTCTACTGGAACTTGTGGCTACCTTAAGAAGGGTAATCTATCCCCCATCCAACCCAAGCATGGGTTGAGACATTGTGTGTAAGCAGTCCTTAAATATTGCTGGTCAATAACTGAAGCCAAACTTCCTCTGCCTTTTTTCAGCTGAGGGGCCTGAGCTTGGTTGCTTTGCCCTGTAGAGAAGGACAACAGCATTAACATGAACATTAGGAGATAACCCTGGGTGCTGCATTTAAGCAGGAAGAGAACTTGTTAAAATGGATGTTTACTCTTCAACTAGTCAGCCAACATCTTCTGCCACCACCTGCATCTCTTCCTCTATTTATCTCATGCCTTTTTTTTTTTTCCTCGAAGGGGAAATCTTCCTCAAAGGGACACCAAGACTTAGATTCTTACTCTGCAGAAGGGGGATGTGATAAGTGTTTCCACCCAGCTATTCTTTTCCTTTGAGTTCCTGCGCACAGGGGCCTTCTAGATACTGCTTTGGAGGTACCTGCTCTCCTCCATTAACAGTAAAAGGGAGTCTAATGTCTATTAAGTCTAAATAAGGAGTTCTGGATCTCCCTGCTGAGGCCAGGTGCATTATTTTTAAGCCTCGAGCTTAATGCAGGCACCAGATTTGGAAGATCTGAATGCTGCTTGTTGAGTTTGTCCTTACAACTCCCCATGAGACAGGGAAACACTTTTTATTAGACAAGATTTTTTTTATTACACCATTATCAGCTCAGAAAAGTATGTTATTTACCTACAGATGTTCTCTTTTACTCCATCTGAATTCTGCCTGATCTTTTCCTTTTCCCTGGAATTCAGTATTGATAAGGCAGACATCATGAGGCAGTTTAACATTTCTGTGACTGAAACAAGATTTCCTACACATTTCAGTAAGTTACACAGTTTAAATTTGGAGGGAGTAACATTTTCTGCAAACATCCCAGCTGTAAATGTGAAAGGCAGCTTTAACTGAGAACAGGCAAAGATGCCAGCAAGCTGTGCCAGGGCAGGTGAGGTAAGAGAAACAGCTGACCTCATTTCTTTCCTACCTGCCAGTAATATCAGCACAATGGCTCATTATTCCTCTTCTTACTTACGGGCTTTTGTATATTCACCCTGGCAGTGTCAGGCCATATTAGTACTGAATTTCAGTCTTTGTACATAGGAGGTTCCATCTAAACATGAGGAGGAACTTCTTTACTGTGAGACGGGCAGAGCACTGGAACAGGCTGCCCAGAGAGGTTGTGGAGTCTCCTTCTCTGGAGACATTCAAAACCCGCCTGAACATGTTCCTGTGTGACCTGACCTAGGTATTCCTGCTCTGGCAGGGGGGTTGGACTAGATCATCTCCAGAGGTCCCTTCCAACCCCTAACATTCTGTGATTCTAACGTGGAAAAAGGCTATTACCTGGCCTTTTAAAAGCACAGGTATAAGGAGTCTCCCTTTTCTTATTTTGCAGATGCCAATACTTGGATTCAAAACTTCTGAAGATGAGTGGCTTCGTGCAGATTTTTGTGTATAATGAGATAAGATAAACTGGCACGAGACAGTGTGGGTATGTGCAGTGCTGGCTGGCAAAACTGAGGTTAGGCAAACACATCCCTCTTTCTCACCAGTCACAAAAGGTCTCCACAGTGGTTTAAACACACCTGAGGGTCTCGGCCCACTGCAGGAGGAGGCTGAGTTCAAGCCCTACATGTTGAGGGCAGGCTGGTTTGCAGGACCATCACCAGCCTCTGCACTTCCATGCACTCCGGGTTACCTTTGGGAGGGAAGGACCTGCCTCAAGGCGCTGGAGCTGATGGAGACAGACATTTACTGGGAGAGCTTTGAGGGACTGAACTCATCCCAGGACAGCGTTCAGCCAAACTCGTGCCCGGCGGCCCGAGGCAGATGGACCCGGGGCGGTGGCGGTTCGGACGGGCTCTGCCTCCCTCTGCTGGGCGCTCCCCCGCCGGCAGCCAAACCCGGCTGTCACCGGCCCTGCCCGCCGCCTCCTGGAGTGGTAACGGTGTCATGGTCTTTAGTGCGAGTACCCGCTGGCTGTGTCTGTGTCTGCGTCTGCAGGGACTGGCTTTTAGCCCCACCAAGCCCCACCGCCTTTGATTCTTCCGTCACTAACTGCAGTCCCCAGCATCCCACCCAACACCGGTGCGCCCGGGCACTCACCAGCCACGGGTGGCTATGTAGTACCTACACAAGTACAATCAGGGTCTGAATTCCGGGGAAAAATGAGTATCCAATCTCCACTTTTGAAAAAGCAGAGACCAATATTTTTGATCAAAATAAAAGCTGTCCTCTTAAAACATAAGGTATGAAATGTAGTACAACAAATAAAATACTGTGAAGTACCAGAGAGCGATATTTGCAGACCCTGCATGTGCTGCTGGAGTTGAAAGCATTTGCCATTATTTAATAACTTATGAACAAAGATGTCTGTATGAGGATTCCTCCATAGATGTTTCCTCTTTCTCAGCCTCAAAACTCCAATTTTGGGAAGTCTGTGCACAGACATGACATGGGGTCAGATCCCACAGCTGCACTCCCAGCCATGCACCCATTGAAGCAAGCGGACACAGGGTGAAATAGAAAGCAAGCATTCTGTGATGGCTTAAATCTGTCTCATCTGAAGCTACCATGATCATCTTCTTTTCCCTCCCTCCCAGAAGCTGATATCTGCCCCCCAGCTGAGTCTGGGGAGGATGTCAGTTTAGTTTAAAGATGGCCCACAAACAGCTTTGGGGAGTACTGAATATTATACTGCTGCTGCGTCCCCTGCCTTCCAACAACAGACTGAAGTGATTTCAGCCAGCCTGTTAAACTGGGGGACTGTAGCAAAAGCAGAGGCATTCTCTGACATACAGCAATTGTACTTTTAGCATTAATTACCTGTTTTTTTAAGGAGCTAGAAACTGTTTTTCTTACTGACATTGAAGGAAATCAGAATGCACTGGGGGCTACCCACTAGCTCTCCAAAACTAAGCACAATCCCCTCCTCAGGATCACACAAAAAACCCTAAGGAAAATCTCTGTGATGTTTTGATGGTGCTTTTGTACAATTTGTTTTAATGCTTTTTTATGTGGACGGTCTAATGATCTCACACTAAACCCATGGACATCAGGCATTCTGCAGCTACAACCAACTTATCTGCAACTAGGGGTAAAGCACTGCACAACGTTCCCTTTATGTGCTTTCTGATTAAGTTAGTACTTTTCCTAAATGCAATCAGAAACACTGGCATACTTTCTATTCTCAGGTTCCCAGGGCATTTTATTGCACAGATTGATTAGATTGCCTAAGTCAATTGGCCTGTACAAAGTGGGTCTTGACAAAAATAGAAGAGGAAGTCTTCTGGAGAACTCATTACCCTTTTTCTGGGAAAGGGTATAAATAGGAAAACCTATTTTGAATAGCTATCTAATTTGTTTTAATATTCAAAGACTAATTCCTCCTTTCACTGCTATAAATGCCTAAAACACCTTAATTATCAGTTCCTTAAATCTAGCACATTCTTTCTCAGCTATTACCACATATCTCACTGCTGCTAAGTAATGCTGAGAACTGAGGGGACTTTGCACTCATTTACCTCCACAATAAGAAAAAGCCCACATTACTGTCAGTGCCTTTGTTATTAATTATTCCCAGTGATTTTCTTCATTCAGGGTCTCAGCTGATACTGTGAACCATTCTGTGTTGCATGATGGCTTTTGTTCCCATGAAGCCTATGAGCCTTTCTGTCTGGCCATCAGTGTCAACTGATGGGTGTGCAGAGGAGGTCAGAGAAGCCAGCAGGTCTCGAGGTGGCCTGAGGTACCTGTCATGGAGCCACGAGATTGGGGTTTTCCCACAAGTGATGAGCCATGAGCGAGGGGTGACATTTGCAACAGGCAGGGCAGCCACGAGGTTGGTGTCATTTATGTCGATATACGTCAACTTCATTTCCTGAAATATTGGTCCGCTGTGGCTGGCTCACCGCTGCAGAAGTACCAAAACCAGCAGGAAGCCTTGGCCAAGAGCAGAGTTACCAAACTGCCCCACAAGGCCGGCCTCGGCAGCACTCTGCAGAATAGTCATTTCATTCAGTACAGCAAGATTTGTAAGCCAGGGCTCAGATCCCATCAAGTTAGAGTGACTCTTTTGTATGCTCCTATATGTCATTAGCTTTTATAAAAAGGAATCAAAATGTCGAGCAAAGGGAAGAAAGAAAAAAATTATAAATCATTTGAATAGAGAATAGAAAGTGAATAGAAAAAAGAATAGGCAAAAGAGGATGTAACAAACACTGTATGCCTGAAGCAAAAGAACAAACCCTGCATTTTCTTGTGGTATTCAAATAAAGAAAAAAATTCCACTGATTTCATTCAGAGCAGAATCATACATTGGACTTATGCCTGTGAGACTGCAGGAAAGGATATCTATGTTTTCCATCTGGAATAACCCTTGCATACAGAAAATTCAGTACTTCTCGCTTTTGTAGCTCCTGCCTATTGACAATTTCTCTATCATTGCAGGTCTGTGGTTTCTCAATTGTACTTCAGGGAAGTTTTCCACCTATGCAGTTCTCCCATGTTTCTGATACCACCATGACATGTGGCTTCAAGCCACACAGCCATCTGCCAGGACTTCATCTAGTGTCAAGCAGTTCAATGGTCACTGGAATTGCAACAAAACCCAGCAGCTTCTCTCTTCACAGCTAAGTCAAGCCTCATTAATGACTATCAAGATCCCTGCATTCAAATTAGATCACTGATTTTCTTTGAGGGGTCTGTAGACTATTTTAGTCTTGAAACATAGCTAAGAAAAGCAACAGTATGGACAGTAGGCTTCCATCCACCACATAAATTTACTCCTCCTTTGAAAAATGTGTAGGATGCCTGCACATCAGAACAGTTCAAAAGCACTGCAGACATAATGAGGAAGAAAACCAAAACAAATCAAAACAGAACGGGAATGAGACAGAGAGGGAAAGGTGTACAAGAAAAGGCAGCAGTCCTAACAGGTCAGCATTATAAAGAAGACAGAATAGTAAGACATGCCCAAACGGGTCCTATCACTGGATTTCACCAGATTCATTGCTGAATGTTGGATCCTTCATGGTCAAACTAATACTCCCTCAGGTAACCGAAGATGTCTGATTTTTCTCCTCTGTTCAGTCATTAAGCTCACAATACAGTAGGGGCCAACACATCCCTGACAGAGGATTTCTTGGCAAAAGTGGTTTACACTGAGTATGGTCCAAAGCAAGAGCTCACTCACAGTATCCTGTGCCTCGTGTGAATGCCCCCACAGCTAAGCTACAGACTCCCCTTATTCTGTTTTGGGATTTTGAATAGATACTTGTTTCACGTTACATCTCCATCTAGAAGGAGGCCGAGTACATGCAGGTCAGAGCAACACAGACCTTAGTGCCAGAGACCCTCCACTTAAAGCTAAGTGCAGTGTGCGAGACCTCTCACAAGTAGGAACTGCACCTAGCAAACCCACAGCCTTCTCAGTAAAAACCCTACCAGAGAACACGGACTCTTTCAGAGAGCCTAGCTCTTTGCTTCCCTGCAACTGAAAGGTAGCATTTTCTCCAATTCCCAGGGGACAAAAAAAAAGCAAAGCAAAACTGAATTAGTAATATTTATGATTTTGACAAAAAAGGCATGACTGTTGCTCTTGTTTTTTCAGCTGTTCAGATGGGCAGCCAAATGAAAATATGACTTTTTCAAATAGTTCTACCCAGCTGTCAATTAGCTGTGAACTGGTAGATTCAAAGGTTTCAGTTATTGACACAAACCCACTTGTGGTTAATGTGTTCAATACAGTGTTGCAGTATATTTCTAAAAACTGATAAAAGGCTACAAATGCAAAAGTTTACCTGTTTTCTCTCCAGCTAATGCCAGTTATCCTAAGGGTTCTGGAAATTTGCCCCTCCCTTGTACCTTGCCTCTTCCAAAATTTGGAGCTTCTTAGTAGCTGTTAACAGCTCATTTTAGAGAATACACTGTTAAATTTCAAATATAACCACACCCTGCACAGAGAGGTGGTGTCCCTTCTCTCCCCAGTAAATAGCTTCCATTATCTAGTGCAGTAATTTACCTTCATTATGAACTGATTTTTAAGAATTATGTGAAAACTTCACTAAACTTAATGGAAGACAAGGGTTAGGGCAAGGAGTGGGCCCACGCAAACCTCATGAAGTTCAACAAGGCCACAAGTGCAAGGTCCTGCACCTAGGTTGGGGCAATCCCCAGTACCAGTGGAGACTGGAAGACTGGGAGCAGCCCTGCAGAGAAGGACTTGGGGGTGCTGGTGGATGAAAAGTTAGACATGAGCCATCAATGTACACTTGCAGACCAGAAAGTCAACTGTATCCTGGGCTGCATAACAAGCAATGTGGCCACCTGGTTGAGGGGGGTGATTCTCCTCCTCTACTCAACTCTGGTGACACCCCACCTGGAGTACTGTGTTCAGCTCCGGGGTCCCCAGCACAAGGAAGACATGGACCTGTTGGAGTGAGTCCAGAGGAAGGTCACAAAAATGGTTGGAGGGATGGAACACCTCTGCTATGAAGAAAGGCTCAGAGAGTTGGAGTTGTTCAGTCTGGAGAAGAGAAGGCTCCAGGGAGACATTCTTGTGGCCTTTCTATGTATATAGAGTGCTTATAAGAAAGACAGACTTTTCACTAGGGCCTGTAGCAACAGGACAAGGGGCAATGGTTTTAAACTAAAAGAGGGTAGGTTTAGATTGGACATAAGAAAGAAATTATTTATGATGACAGTGGTGAGACCCTTGCACAGGCTGCCCAGAGAAGTTGTGGATGCCCCACCACTGGAAGTGTTCAAGGTCAGGTTAGATGGACCTTTGAGCAACCTGATCTAGTGAAAGATGTCCCTGTCCGTGAAAAGGGTGTTGGACTAGATCGTCTTTGAAGGTCCCTTCCAACCCAAACCATTCTGTGATTCTACAAAATCCTACCAGTAGCCCAAGCTCCAACATAACTCACACACTCTAAATGTTAAATGCTCTAAAAATAACAGAACCTCAATCCCTCCTTTACAGAGCTTTCTTCCCTATTTAGTTGAGTCGTTCTGCAGCGCTACAACCCCTACAGGTCTAGCTTTCTCGGTGAATGCATTAAGCTAGTGTAACTAAGGAGAGAACCAGGCTGCAAGACACATTTTGAATGAAGTTTCCCCCTGAAGAGCTATCAGCTGCTTCTTATTTATTTTTATTTGCATGTGTTCCCCAGCCCCCATACAATGAAACTCATCGCAAGCCTGACTGATGGTTGACACTGTGAAATGAGGAGCTGATTTGGTTTGGCTTGTGGCCATTTGCATAGATCTTATTAATGAGAGTTTGGATCTATTTAAACTCTGTTTCCAGCAGACTCCAGAGCCAGGATAAACTCTGTGCTTGTGTGCACACAGTGAAGCTCACTGACAAGTCTCTACTTGAAAACAACTTCAAACCCAAACTCATCTGGCAACTTGGGCACACCCAGTATTTTATTCTTCCAACTTCTGCCACCCACCGCCCACTGTAGATTTACAAATTGGTGTCTAATTGCCAAATAACTAAGTAAGCACCTGGATTCTCTTTTCTGTGTTGTGAAAAAACCTGCCTTTCTCATAACCGGTTGCCCTACATCTTTCAGGCACTTTAGATTTTATCTGGACTAAAGGACTTCGCCAGCTGAAGTCCTGTGAGCACAGGTTTCTGCTGGTTGTTTTGAAAAGATGCCCAGAAAGGTACCTTGAAGCAGCCATGGAGACTGGCAGGAGGTACTGCAGTGAAATCTAGCAAGACTCACAGCATTTAACACACAGATTGAAAATACTATGGTGGGCTAGTTCGAAACCTTATTTCTTATATTCTTAATTTTTGTTTGTTCCAGGTCAGTATGTAACTGGTTCTATTATTTCTAGGGTCCGAAATGGGTGGTGTGTGCTAGGATTTGTTTTCTCTGGTATAAGCGACACACACAGCAGGAATTTTTTTTCAGTTTAACTGTACCCATCTAATATTTCATCAAAAAATTTCAACTACAGACCTGGCCTGAAAACCAGCTGGTTTTAATATCTTGGAAAAGTAATGTAGTCTCATGCAAAGATATTAGAAACAGCTGACATTCTCATTTGTGCAGTAAAAGAAAAATAAAATAATTTGATGTGGTACTATGTATAGTAGTACCTAATATGCTCTCTCAATACTATTACATTGAAATTTTTATATTCTTTGTCATTCTTTTTCCCACCACAAAAAAAAAAAAGAAAAGGCAACTAATTTGTTAGCAAAATTGCCATGATTTCATGGAAGTGTTTTTGGTTTGACAGCAGGCATTTTTGAAAGAAAATAATACCAATGGAAAACCACCCTGATGTGGTCAAATTGAAAACAAAATATATAGATATTTAGGGGAGGATGATATAGATATTTAAGGGAGGAAAGCAGAAGGCTGCTGCTGCAAAATATTTATCTGCTGACATTTGGCTCTGAATTTAAGAGAAAGTGTCAGTGATACATAAAAAGAAGTGATCTGCCTTTTACAGGGCATGTGACGATTTTGAGTTACAGATCAGTTCTCTAATAGATTTGATGGGGTTAAACATGAGTAAATACCAAGACAACAGTTATAAACTGGACAAAGCATGAATGAAGGCTCGGGCACTAGGTTGCTTATGCAAGTGTGCGGCTGCTGCAAAACTCGTTTGCTGTATACCACTACCTCCCCTTTTTCCAGAGCGCATGAACTTGGTTTGCAGCATGATACCGGGTCGATGTGCCCTCCCAGGATTTAGTTTAGCATCTGATCCCTGAGAAGATAGCCACCATCCACAAAGTACTGCAAAATTTTAACTCCTCCTGAAAGCAGCAGGACTGAGAAGCTCAAGAGCTGTGCAGGGCCAGACCTCCCCAGTGCCCCTTTCAAATGTAGGAATTGAAAAAATCTATGCAGTTCATCCTGCAGGCACAGCTGGGGGTTCAACAGCAGGTATGCAGCACCTGAGAGATCTCCCTAGAAAGATTTTCTCATTCATTTAAGTTAATTTATGGCCTTGGAGGACATGGTTACGCAGACATTGTTTTGAATGGCAATAGCGTCTTACAGAGCTCCCATTCACCTTGCAGATTCTCAGGCCTGTGTTATCCCTTTACTGAGGCAAATGAGTTGTATGTGTGCAGACACATGATCTGGTTGAAAGTAACCTCTGTTTTTCTGAATCATTCTAGGCTCCCTCCGTTCTACCTCTTGGTTCACCACCTAGCTGTGCAGGCTGCTGCAAGAGGGATTCAGGGAGGTGGTGGGAACAAGTAGTCATGAACGTGGAGGTGAGAATCAAGCTGATAAAGCAGCCCAGGCAGCACTACTACCACATGTGAAATTAGGGTCTGAAGGTGCATGTGAAATAAAGGGAGCCACAATAGCGTGCGAACAAGTGCTGGCTTACAAACCTCTGGCATGGACTCAACCATGTGCAGGACACTTTAAGGCCAAACCCCAAATCCTTCGCATAGCTGTTACAGAAGTCCTTGGGCCACACAAAGAAAAGCAAGATGAAATCAGAGGTATAACTAAATTCTGTGAAGTTAGGTCACCATATAATTGACCTCAGGAGGGAAGTTCTCATGATGTACCTTGGTAAGGGAGAGACAGCTGAAAGCCTGCAGCTTGCACGCTTCTTGCAAGTAGCTTTAGCCATTCATGACAAGCCAGGCCAACCTCATTTCTACTTTCCCAATTAGTAAAATGTTTCAAACAAAGTATTCATTCTTTAAAGGGTGGAGCTGGGACCCTAATTTAAATGTCTACTGTGTAGGTTCCTGATCTCTTTTAGCCGTTTCCTCTTAGGAGGAACTGAATCGCATCCTAGATGTGCACAAGCACCAGCCTGGGTGAGGGTGACTGACTCAGAAGCAGGGATGGAGGTCTTGGGTGAAAAGTATGGCTCCTCGTCTGAGAGATGGGGTCAATATGTGGGGTCATCTCAGTGCCATGGGTGGGTAACAGCTGCTGATATGACAGGATGTGAGTAGGAAAAGTGTGAGCGAACAGACTCCCCAAAACCACCTGCAAGGGCATTTGCCCCAAAGTGGGTCACGCTAAAGAGGAAAATAGCAATAATGAAGTTTGCTTAAGAGATAGCCATCAACTGGATTAAATAGTAACCAGGAAATTACTGAGAGACTTGGGGAGGAAAAAAAAAAAAAGGGGGAAAAAAAAGGAAAAAGGAGTCAGCTGCAAAAAGAAGTCTAAACAAAGCATACAAGTTCATGGTGAAGGAAGAAAAACCTGGCCTGACAATGAGAGATATCACCCTATTGGTGTGGAGTACATGAGTTATAGGTGCCTGTAGCTCTGTGCATGCGGGAGGGGGTTGAAATTTGGGGGATTATTCATAGAAAGGTGTTCAGGCATTTGTAGGCTAACTTTGTGGGTTATCTGTTGCATTACTGATACTGATCCCGCATGTGTAACACACTGATCATCAGGTGATTATATGACATTAATAAACCAATGACCAATTAATTATTAATAAATCCCTGTGATTGAAACCACATGGGTGGAGCAGTTTTTCCTTGTAACAGGAACTAGCAAATTCTATCCTTTTCCCACTCGCAAAAATACAGACTGGAGTGGAAGTAAGGCTGAAAAGCCTTAAATGCAGGTGTATTCATACAGTTCCTCCTTGAGACAACCCTTCTGGAATTCAGAATTCCTTGATAATGGAATTGATAAGGGATGCCATCCAGAGGGACCTTGACAGGCAGGAGAGGTGGGCCCATGCCAACCTCATGAAGTTCAACAAGGCCAAGTGCAAGGTCCTGCACCTGGGTCGAGGCAATCCCAAGCACAAGTACAGGCTGGATGGAGAATGGATAGAGACCAGCCCTGAGGAGAAGGACTTGGGGGTGTTGGTTAATGAAAAACTCAACATGAGCTGGCAATGTGCACTTGCAGCCCAGAAAGCCAACTGTATCCTGGGCTGCATCAAAAGAAGCGTGGACAGCAGGTCGAGGGAGGTGATGCTCCCCCTCTACTCTTCTCTTATGATATCCCACCTGGAGTACTGTGTTCAGCTCTGGGGTCCCCAACTTAATAAGGACATGGACCTGTTGGAGCGAGTCCAGAGGAGGGCCACAAAGATGATCAGAGGGCTGGAGCACCTCTGCTATTGAAGACAGGCTAGGGAGTCGGAATTGTTCAGCCTGGAGAAGAGAAGGCTCCGGGGAGACCTCATAGCACCTTCCAGTACCTGAAGGGGCCTACAAGAAAACTAGAGAGGGACTTTTTACAAGGGCTTGTAGTGATAGGACGAGGGGTAATGGATTTAAACTGAAAGAGGGTAGATTTAGACTAGATATTAGGAAGAAATTCTTTACTGTGAGGGTGGTGAGACACTGGTAGAGGTTGCCCAGGGAAGGTGTGGCTGCCCCCTCCCTGGGAATGTTCCAGGCCAGGTTGGATGGGGCTTTGAGCAACCTGGTCTAGTGGGAGGTGTCCCTGCCCATCACAGGGGGGTTGGAACTAGATGATCTTTAAGGTCCCTTCCAACCCAAACCATTCTATGATACTATGAATACAAGTTCTGCCATGTTAGAGCACAGGAGATGGTGTTTACACTAGTGTTGTGGTCCCTGGGGGCTGGCAGATGATATCTTATCCACCCTAAAACCTCCTTGGACAAAACTGTATCTGCAAATATGTATTACACTTCAGCTGGCATTACAAGTTGGTACCACTTGGTGTCAAGTAACTTCAGTGGTTTTGATCCAGTGCTTTGTGCTCTAGGACCCACTTTCTCATCTCGTGGAACTGTGGCCTTGGATGGAATTCAAGCTCCATGAACTGGGCCACCACCCTCAAAAATATGAAGGGCTTCTTGTCTTCATGAAAGCCAGCCTGTTCTTCATCACTGCATCATCTGGTCTAATAAAAGATATTACCTCTCACTGTAGGCATTGCCTCTGTTTTAAGCACTTGACAGTTCAAAAGTTTCCCTCTCTGAAAGAGCATCTTGACATTTCTATGTTCTCTATCACCAGAATAGTGCATGAACAGAATATGTCCATTATATGAATAAGACTCTTCTATCACAGCAAGAAAACTCTGGGAGGAGTCTTCAACTGGATTGCTCCCACTGGCTTTGCCTGGGTGAACCACTGTGTCTCTATACATTCCTCACAATTTCCTGGGGACTCTGTGTGTGTGAACACTATTCCAGAAATGACACTTTTGGCTCTGCCTGCAATACAAACACCACACCAGTTTGTAAGTCAGTCTAATTAAACAAATGCAAGACTGTCCTGGAGATAAAGTTCAACTGTGTTAGCACAATTTGTTTATTTAAACAATTTAGTGTTGCAAATACTGAAAAGCAGAAGTTAATAAAATAACCTCAGCACACGGATCGGTTCATGTTACAGTTGAAAGGACAGTGGATGTCTAAATAGCAGAACTCCTGTTTAAAAATGGAAGGCAGAAGTAAGCAAATGACTCGCCATCTGTTTCAAAGATGCTGAACTGCGAACATCTGCATTTCCGTCAACGTTGTTAACTGAGATGAAATGTACCAACTGTAATTACCATCTACTGTGAAGCCAAAATGCTTTCAGGAAAAAAGAACATTTTGTTGAACTGGTACACTTTTTGTGTACTTTTCCATGTAGATAATGACCGAGAAGCTTGATGAAAGAGGCAACAGCAAGTATCTTGAAGCAACTGAAAATATTTTGTAATCTGATGTCACTTTTCTTGCTCTTTTTTTTCACGATGCTTTCATAATTTTTTTTTTTCAGAACAAACAGCAGATGCCACCAGGATTTATCTCAGAAATTCATCTTTTAAGCAGCGGCCCTGCAGGCTTAGGAAATGGCATGAGAAGACACTACAGAATGCTTTCCAGCATTATGATATGGAAGTTTTTGACAGTCTGCCTCTGACAAGTGGACCTCTCTCAGCAGCTGCTCTAACATTTTGCAGGATAAGGCACCCTGTGAAAATACTCAGTTCTTCCAGTGTGGTGCCTGGGAACTGCTTCTCACCAGAACAGCTGAAGCGTCACTTCCTCATCCTGCAGCTCTCCAATGCAGCAGTTACACAGTTCAGATATCAGAAGTCAAACTTGTGATTCTGGCAATAAAACATTTATCACTTAACAGCTGGGTGCTGAAAACACGAATAGAGAAGAGCCCTTTTCTTCTGTTTAAATGAAGGAGAGATCTTGATGTAAATTTGGTGCACTGACTTCACATTTTCATTTGACTCACATAGTTTTCCTGAATGTCCCAGCAAAGACTGGAGGAAAAGAAGCTGTGTCTCTCAGGCTCACCTACTTTAATGACTTGCAATGACTAATCTCGCTTGATTTTTTACTGTCTCTATTTGCAACTACAGTTCACAGCATTTTTATCTTGGGTGCCTTCCTGCATTATTTAACGCAGGTTAGTTTTGCTACTGAAATTTTGTCAGAAGAACAAATTCTTTCCTAGTAGTAAGTTATTTATCATCTATGATGGGCAAAACAAAAAAGGAAACAACATCTTTCTACAAGTGACTATTTTAGTGATATAGCTGTAGCTCCTTGATCCATTTTCTTCTGTGACAAAGTTGGTTTAACAAGCCCCATTCTTTCCCCTCATCTGCTTTTACTTGTCACATACACACACACACTTCCTCATCTGTATCAGTCTTGGCAGATTGTCTTGTACATTGGATTGCCAGCTAATGAAATTTAATAATAAGCTATAATACCTCTTAAATTTTTTCTTTTTAATACATGCCTACGGTTAGCCAGTACTCAGGGCTAAACCGTAGCAGTTAGTATGTCACCCAAGACTCTCTCCCCAGATGGGAAGGAGAATTGGGGAAAAAAAGGAAAAGGCCTGTGAGTTGAAGTATAGACAGATTTAATAGAATAACAAAACAGAAACAACAATCAAGGCAAAGCACAAAGGGTCTGCTCAGCCTGATTCTCAATGCTGATGGCAGGAACAGAGGATCATCAACAAGAAGCCTCAGGGGGAGGAGGAGGAACTCCACCCTCACTGATCTCACTCCTTTTATAATGAGCATGACTAGGTGGTATGGGATACACCTGTGAGTCAGCTGACCTGATTGGAACTCTCAGCTGACTCGGGGCTACTCATGGCCTGCCTGCATGTTTGGCCCATGAGTCTGTGCCTGGGGAACCAGGACAATATATAGTCTAAATTACAGTGGCACTGGCAACTGAAGGAGCAATAAACTGTAGAGTAGATGTGGGAGCATATAGGTATGAGACAAGACAGCTGGCAGCAAGGACAAGAACTTCTAAAGCCAGTTTTGCCATCTGAGAAAATATATGATGTATTTTCCCAGATGACATATGGAGAAGTACGGTCCATATTAACAGGATCTGTTCTCTTTCTGTCACACATTCTTGCCAAGAAACTCTACCATCATCAGCAAGCAGTGTGTGGGCTCGACTCTTTACCCCACCTAAAGAGGACTTAACGCAATCAAGAGCGAGTTCTTAAATGTTTCCATTTCCTGTGTCTTTAAAGTCTTGTGTGATTCACTCTTCTCCCTTTTTCTACTTAATCCACCAAATGCTTCACTTCAGAATTTGCTATAGTTGCATCCTGAGCTACGCAACATGTTGAAAAGCAGAAGTTACTTAAATATGCATGTACATATGGGTTTTTTACTGACTTTGAAGACACTATATAATCCTTGCCTCAGCAGTTGTATTGGTATAGAGTTTGCTATTAAAAACATCCAAAAGTGATGTTTTTTCAACTGTTTCTGATGTTCAGTTCATAGCTACAAGGATTAATCTTTTCCCAAGATGCCAAGTTTTTCCATCTGCCTTGAAACAGATAATACTGGATGTGTGATTTTAACAGATAACTCCTGAGTCCAGCTCTACTCCTGAGATCAGTTCCTCTCTGTCCTTGTCTCCGCTTCATGATTTCCACTGGTTAAAAAGATGTGTGGACACGCACTTGATACTGTCCTATAATGACAATCATTTCACTCACTATAGGGTCTTTAAAAAGAGCTTAATCTCATCTAAAACATGAATGTGTGTTAATTATGGCAGTTGCATAGTACCTGTACTGCACAGAGTCAGAGTTCCTGAGCAGGAATGGCTAAGGTGCCTTCAGTCTCCTTGTCCTTCCAACTTGGGTGGCTGAGCCACTCATGAAACAGCTGTCAAACTACTAGGATTAAATGATGTTGTCACAGAAGTTATAGGTTTTGGTTGCATTAGCACTGACTACATATTTGTAAAGAAATATCCACCAGTCCAAAGAAGGATGTGCATTGATCCAATGGAGATGTGCCACAGCACCGTAAGGTCTACCAGCAAACCAAGGCTGTGGTAGCTTGCTCAGGAGCAGCATGGCCAGCCACCCAGCAACTGGGTGGAAAGGTGAGGACATCATCGCAAGTTGTCATCTCCTGCCAGGGTACCAGCATCCTCAGACGTGTTTTGTATTTTGACTAGATGCCTGTAAATTAGCACGTCTAGAATTCTTTAGAGGGTCAGCTCACCACCAATTTCCCGGATGTATGTTTGGCTTGGCATAGTTATCCTGTCCTTGTAATTATTATGGTTTTACATGCAATTATTTTTACACTTCCTTCTTTTAACATATTGCTGATATTTTTAACTCTAAGCCTATGCCAGGTAGCTCTTTCCTGGAGAATTAGGAATAATGATTCTTTATAAAAGGTAGAATTTAGTCATTCTGCAACATTAGCCTTAAAACTTAAATAAAACCCCAAAACACCTTTGGTACTTCTCTACAGAAGTCTTCCAAATAATTGCCAAGGTTGAGCTATTTCAGTCGTGTGATTAAAAATACTCCTTTCCCTAATTTAAAAGTCGTGCCTGTTTCTTTCAGGCAGTTTGATGCAAACATTATGGAGTCATCACTGTCTTGGGTCCCTGTCAATAACAATGCCTTGAATATGTTTAAATAAACTGTATTAGAGACACTGGGGATATTTGCTTTCAGTTCTCCCGTGTGTACCCTTCTGTAGCTCAAAGATCTCACTGTGGTCTGTCTTGGCTACTGCTGAAGTTTACAATCCATTTACTTTCATGCCCAAGATATGGAAAGCAGATTCCTCTACAGAAGCCCATTGATGTGAGCTCTTAATCCACCGTCTCTGCTCCCAACCTCATTCTTCTGTTTTTTCACATTCTGCTGGAAGGTTTTGGGCAGGCTTTTGCTGATGCTTTTCATTTTGGCATATACAGTAAATGATATCATAGCTTGTTTTTTTTCCTCTTGCTAAGCCAATGAGGGTCATTCTGGTATTAGGGCAAGATGCCAGTTTGATGCGCCCTCATCTTGTTGAGTTTCCACCTTATCAACTGTAAAAACAGGCAGTCATTTCCATCCTCTTTTTCCTTGTGATTCTACACCTGTCCAGTTTTCTAATACTTCTGTTGGTGATGTCTGAAAATAGTAGAGAGGCTTTTATTCACATCTCAAGCAAAGGGTGTGACACAATACAAGGGTTCCTGACAATACACATACAAACAGAGAACAACATGGAGAGGAAAAAACAAACAAACAAGCATGCTACTGCGCTCTTCTTGTGCAGTATTGCTTTCAGACATATTTAGTATCTTGCATTTGTATAATGCTTTCCATGTAAGAATTCTGGAAAACTGTATGGGAATGAAGCACAAATTCCCCAGCTGATTTTTGCCAGGCTTTAGTAAGAAATCCAGCAGAACTATGAATAAATCTGTAGCCTTTTCCATCTGCCTACCTGTTCTGGCCCACCTGAACATTTCTCAAAAGTATAATTTATTTTTGCAAATAACTGTGTGAAATTACTGCCTTATAGCTGGGAATTTGAAATGCACACCATAGGATAACTTCCAGACCAAGTCCAGACAAGTGTGAGGCTTTGCCAGCGGCTACCCCTAAGTTTCCATAGCCCAAATCCACTGCCCTATTTAGTGGCTAAATCATCATCTGTGCTTAAAAAGGAAGGCAATTACTCCAGAGTATCTGAAAGCCACATTTTCAGATGCAGCAGTTTTGCATTCTGTTTACTGCTTCTGCTTCTTTCTGCATGGTACCATCTGGACACTAGCTCCTTTCCACTTCCTCATGGTTTGCAATTTCCTAAGTTCCTACACATATGTTTTGCATTTTATGGACAATCAGCAATTTTTTTAGCTCCACGAATACAGCTCAGCATTCCTTCACTATTTTTAGCCCAGATTGGGACTAGGAATTGCAGTTTGCTAGCTTTGAGCCTGCTAAGGCAGCTGACTCAGAGACCAGCCTGGCAGATGGCTCAGTCCCTTTCTAAAGATAAGCGAGAATGGGCCTTTGTCTTTTCTAATAAGACAGCTGGTTGCAAATGCCTGAATACAGCTGATCCTTGAGGTGTGTCTGCACGTGTTGCCTGGGGGCCTAAGCATCCCCCACCCTGATTGAGAAAACACCCTCCATTCACTCCTAATTGATTTATTTTGGGTTTAGAATAGGATAAAATAGAGTATGTCAGTTGGAAGGGTCCTATCTCATCCAACTGCCTGAGCAATTCAGGGCTGACCAAAAGTTAAAGCGTGTTGATAAGGGCATTGTGTCTCTTAAACACTGACAGGCACCTCCCTAGGAAGCCTGTTAGAGGGTTTGACCTCCTTCTTGGTAAAGAAATGCTTCCTAATGTCCAGTCTAAACCTCCCCTGAGGCAGCTTTGGACCATTCGCGCGTCCTACCAGTGGACCCCAGGGAGAAGAGCTCAGCAGCTCCAGCCTCCACGTCCCCTCCTCAGGAAGCTGCAGAGAGCAGTGAGGGCGCCCCTCAGCCCCCTCTCCACACCAGACAAGCGCAGAGCCCTCAGCCGCTCCTTACAGTGTGTTGTTGTTGATGGTTGGATTTGTTTGTGTTGGTTTTATTGGGTTTTGTTTTCGCCAAGCTATGCTGTGATACCGAGGGCTGACCCTCGGTTACCAGACCGCCGGGCCCGCCCCGAGCCGCCGGCAGCCCAGGCTGTGGGCGGGGCCTCGCCCCGCCGCCAGCGCCTCCCTCCCGCGGGAGGCCCCGCCCCCGGGGCGGTGCTCGGCTGCCCCGCGCCGGGAGGGCCGGCGGCCGCCGCAGCTGCGGCGTAGGAGGTGATGAGACAGGGGCTGGAGCTGCTCCTCGGCCGGGGGAGCCAGGCATTGTGGCCGCAGGTGGGCTCAGGTGAAGCAGGGTCGGGGCTGGTCGGAAGGCCGGTGTCGCGCAGGGTGCGCGCTGCTCCGTGGGGAGCCGCGAGGCGTGGGGAGCAGCCTCTGCTGCAGAGTCGGAGTACGGGGGGTTCATTGCCGCCGGGTCCGCTCCGTCTCTTCCTCCTTTTACAGCAAACCGGGGGGTGCAACAGATCAGTGCGTTCCTCTTGTGCCTGTGGTGGGCATCCCCGTTGGGTTTGGGGTTTTTGATGGATTTCTTTGGCGTGTGTTTTGGTCTGTTTGGTTTTCGGTGATGTGTTTTTTCTTGTTTTGTTTTGTTGGGTTTTTTTCCTCTTTTGTTTGTTTGGGTTTTGTTTGGGTTTTTTGTTATTTGTTTATTTTTGGTTTAATTCTAAATTAGGCTCTTTCTAACCGAGCTTTGCATCGTTGCCGAGCTCTGCTTTTCGGTAAGCTGATAAGCATGTAAAGTCAAGATGGAAAACAGTGCAGAATATTATATGTAGAGTCTGCAAAACAGATGGAGAATGGCGGTTAATGCGGTGGTGATGGTAATTCTTTCTCGATTGTTTCCAGGTACTCGACAAGAATAAAAAGAATGGCTTTTTTCCCATTGTGTCTCTCCACGTAGTAGCTCTGGTCGGTCACAGCAGATGGGGACTCTTCAAGCACTCCCCCTCTGAAAAGGTAAGGCAAGGAGGGCACCTACGTGGTGGCTGCGGGAACTCTTCCAAAAATAGCTTTTAGTTGTCAGTGGTTGTGGTAAATACTTTATTTTTAAGTGCTGGCTGTTTCATTACGGTGCTAATTTTGGAAATATTGGGGAGAGGAAAGGCTGACTCGTGTTCTATGAAAGATGTCACACCATCAGGGGTTTTTATTGGCTATGACAGTGTGCTGTGGTACTTTTCATGCACCTCCAATGTCATGTTTCCTTATAAGTGCTCTTTAATTGCTGTTTTGTTTTGATTTTGATAGTTAAATAATAAAGGAGTTCATTCCCGATCTGTCATATAGTTGAAACTGTAACATCTTGAAAGTAAATGGAAATATTTTATTCAAATTCTCAGAACACCGATTGCTTCTGATAAGTTACAAGAGGTGGGAGGGCTGTCTAAAAAAAGAAAAAATCTTAAAACTGGGCAGTCATAATACTTATGCTTACTCATAAAGTATTTGTATTAACCCTGATGTCAGGCAGTTGTGATGCTTGTACCCTAAGAAGCTGAGTCTGTTAAGTGCTGATATTAAAAACAGGTTTTTAAAAAATAAAAGTAGATAAAAGAAAATAAGTTCCCGTAAGAACTACGTTACCCAGTAATACTGACAATATGATGTTTATATGTATAAAGCCTGACTACATGATGGTTTCTCTATATTAGTGCCGAGGGAGGGGAAAAAGCACTATGGGATACTGAAAAGAGTATTTTTTGAAGCACTGGCATAATCAAACACTAAATATTTGAAATTCACAGAATGTTAGGGATTGGAAGGGACCTCAAATGATCATCTAGTCCAGTCCCCCTGCCACGGCAGGAATACCTAGATCAGGTCACACAGGAACATGTCCAGGCCGGTTTTGAATGTCTCCAGAGAAGGAGACTCCACAATCTCTCTGGGCAGCCTGTGCCAGTGTTCTGTCACTCTCACTGTTTTTTCTCATATTTATGCGGAACCTCCTATGTTCCAGCTTGTACCCATTGCCCCTTGTCCTATCATTGGATGTCACTGAGAAGAGCCTGGCTCCATCCTCATGACACTCACCCTTTACATATTTATAAACATTAATGAGGTCACCCCTCAGTCTCTTCTCCAAGCTAAAGAGACCCAGCTCCCTCAGCCTTTCCTCCTAAGGGAGATGTTCCACTCCCTTCATCATCTTTGTGGCTCTATGCTGGACTCTCTCAAGCAGTTCCCTGTCCTTCTTAAACTGGGGGGCCCAGAACTGGACACAATATTCCAGATGTGGCCTCACCAGGGCAGAGTAGAGGGGGAAATGTTATTCTCCAGTTAAAAGGGAAATTCTTTGTGGGTTTTGATTTCTTCTGCTTTCTGTGAGTCTGAAGGCTATCTGGACTTGATCTTCTCTCTGAGTCACCTCGCTCTCCCTTGCGACTCTGTGGGGATGGTAGAGGTCAGCTCAGGGTGGCAGAGGACAGTACACCTTTTAACTCCCTTCTCTTTGCATGGGATCACAGGGTGCAGGGGAGGGCAGGAGGCATCCTGGGGATGCTTCTGTGTGGAGACATCTCACTGATGCCTGTGAGTGGGGAGAATGCCTGAGGTACACCTTGTTTAAGTGCCTTTTAATGATATGCCTGTTGAGCAGGGCACCCCTTTGATTTCCTTGGTTTCTGTGTTGTGCTCTGCAGATCTGTGACATACTCAAGGCAGTGGAGAAGGAGACAAATGTGTGACCCTCACAAGGAATTCGTGAGCTTGGGGAGGAGACCTGTTGCTTTATTGTCCTGAGTGTATCTTACTCCCTTGTTGGAATTAGCCACCAGATATCTGCGCTCAACTGCTTGCCCTGGTTCAGCTTATGCTGGTTTGGAAATATGGTAAATCTGGCTGTGTGGTTTGAAATACCAAATTGGAAGCGTCATGACTGCACAAAGCAAAATGCTGATCTGGTGTAAACCTGTCCAGTCACTTCAAATGCATTCAAAATTTTTGTCAGCTTATACTGGCAGGCTGTATGCCAGGTTGAGTATTATCTATTTGTTTCACTTTAAGCTGGGTCAGCCACGTTGCTCACGTGAACCGCATGTGCTATGTTCTATCAAATTAGGCAGACGTGATTATGTGACCGTGCTTGCTCCTGGTCGATACAGCTGGGAGATCAAGCAGCATGTCCATCAAGTGCTTCTGGAGTCGGACCCTCATAGATTTAGCTCGTAGCTTCTATACATCTAAGCAGGCCTATGCTTGCAGATACAGATTAGTGGTCCTTAGAAGTTTTTTCCACTTCACTGCCCTTTTTTTGACAGATGTATAGACATCTGATTCAGCATTTTATCTTGTGTATGCCTTATGCACATGTTTAATTCTCCCACGGTGGACAGTTTATTTTTTTCACCTGCCTTCTGGAGTGAAATGTGAGATGCAGTGTTGAGATGCCAATGCTCTTCAGAAGGTGCATGCTTCTGAGGAGGCTTTCAGACCACCAGAAATGTCGGTAGTGGTGAGGTGACTGTCAGCAACCCTTAGCACTGTGTTCTTCCTGCTGGGATGACTGAGACTGGGGGTATCATTACCAGAGTACTATTGTCTTATATATAACCAAATTGTCTGCCTGTGTGTTCTTATTCTAGTTAAACCACGAAAGCCTGAAGGTGGCTTTCACTGAGTCAGCGTATTCTTCAAATCCCTCAGCAAAGATTAGCTGCCTTGCTCCGACACCTCAAATCTCCGTTCTCTCAGGTATGTCAGTTTGTTCCAAAATGCCTCCCTCTGGGGAGCTTTGCTGGTGTTTGTAGTGCTAGCAAAAGATATCAGTGTTTGTGTGTACTAAACAAGTATAGTCTGGTTGGAGAGGAAACCTTGCTTATTGACTTTGAAGATGGGGCATCAAAGTATGTTACACATTTGAAAGTACGAGGGTACCATTTTAAATGGTAGTTTGGCCTTTTTAGTTATGCTGGCATTTTGAGTGCTCAAGAGTAAAATACTTGAACTGTTCAGGTGATTTTTGGCAGATGAATTCATTGTTCATTCAAGAAATTGTTTCTCAGATTTTAACAGATTACCATAATTACTTAAATGAGTATCAGCTGCAAAACTGAACTTGAGATTTTTTTTAATTGGAACTAACCTATTTGTGATAGTAGCTTAAAATGTGGGTTTTGGTATGTTTGTTTTTGTTGTTGCTGTTTTGGTGGGAATTGTGTTTTTTTCTAAGCTTGGCAGAGCAGAAGCATGAGTTAAATTTTTAAAACTTTTTTTTTTTTTTTTTCTCTTAATAGTCCACTAAGAGCAGGTAGTTAGCAGAGTAAGTCAGCATGGTTATATGATTAGTGCTAGAGATGCTCCATGATGCTGGAGTAGTGGAGAAGACAGAGGATGAGTGGGGATGTAAAGGCGATCGGGATGGGCTTTGCAATAGGAGAGCAGAGCAGAAGAGTTGAAGATGGTAAGACTAAATGTTTTGACTTGCACAGAAAAGATGCCGTTTTCAGCCCAGGTTAAGATATTCCTGTGCAGTTGAAACCTCTGACAGTTACCAAATTGCTTCATTTTCCTGAAAAGATGAAAATATATTTGTTTGAAATATTTTGACCTGGCTTTACTAGGACAGCATTGCTAGCAGCTCTTGCAGTATAGCTTATATGTGACGTTCTTAATTTTTTTGGCTTTCTCTTGATGAGGACTGCTCTTTGTATAGACTCGCTTTTCCAAAGTACCTGTGGGTTTTTGTTTTGGTTTTGATGCCTTCATTAGTAAACTTTCTTATTATGCAGTTTGAGTCCATGCTTGCTTCCACTGAGTGACTCGGAGTGGTTTACTGTTTTCCACTGAGATATGTCCAAGGAGAGCAACCTCTGTGCAAAGTCTGCAAACCTTGCTGCTTTTTTCACCAGTGATGTTTAACATTCCTTGTAATCCAAACAAAGAGTTCTTTGACCTGGAAAGGATTTTTCTTGATTGTATCTATTCTTAGAATTTTACAACTGGCTTATCTTCCCCAAAAGAAACAGCTGTTAACTTCATTGTTGTGACATGGTCAATACTTTCTTCTTGAACGTAGACTCTCTGTCTGATCACCCCATTGCTTGGGTGATGACAGTTCTTGTGAGGCTTTTTGTTCAAGGCATAGGATTTAAATTTATTCTCGAATAGCCACTGGTTGCAGTGCACACTTCTACATCACGTTAATGTCGCCATGTTTGCCGCTAAACGTTTTTTTTTTTTTTCCATTTTTCTATTGAACTTAAATTTTGCAGTACATAACTTAGGACCTTGGCAGGCAGTACTTTTCCTTCAGAGGTATTATAATGAACTCAGCTGTGATAGCTGATTTTCTTCATGGATTCACGTAAACGTTGCCACCCCTATGAATAATGGACTGAAGGTTACTTTAGCCTTTTCCACATGAGGAAGTGAGTCTGACAACTGAAACAGTTTTGTAGAACAATGATGTTTTTTAGCATGCTGACAATCAGTCACAGTTAAAGTCTTAACTAATTGTGTTTGGCTAGCAGCAGCATACTTTACTGTTGGTTTATTACCTAGCCTTATCAACAACAGAATTGCTTCCTGACTGCAGAAAGCAAAAGCTTTCTTGCAGGAAGAGGCAGCAGAGAGTGGTGTGTGAATTCAGCTCTTTCCTGTCTTCTCACCCATGTCAAAAATAACGTGCATTTTATTCATGTTGTAAACTAACCTTTTTTTTAGGATTGTTTCCTAACCTCTCTGTTTCTTCCCTTTTCTGAACAGATGAATATTCAAGGCCAGCAGTGATTGGACATGCTGGAAGTTTTGGATCGTACCCAGATAGTGCTGAAGCTATCAAAGACATTCTTGTGTCTGTTTTAAATGCATCTGGTTTGAAGCCCTCTTTGATGCCAGAGCAGACCACAATGCAGGGAGCTGAGCATCCGGACAGCGACATGGAACAGTGGGAAGAAAGCAGTGACGCGGATAGCCGTGATGATAGTGACAGTGATTCTGCACATCACAGTGCTGCCTGTACGCAAACAGACATTCGGTTTACCAGGCACCGGGCATGTTGGGACAACACACAATGCGATTCCTCTAAACCTTCACTGGATGCTTTCTTTTGTCCCCATTACTCTGATGGGGATCCTGCTGCTTCATCCTTGAATGGTTTCACTCTTTCGGACGTGTCCCCTCTGAAGCGGGACTGCTTTACCCAGGTGACATTGACAGGAGGGACTGTCACATCGGCTGTTGTGCATTCTGGGGAAGAAGGTTATACCCCTCCTGATCAAGACTTGACTTTCACGAGGTTTCTTCCTGATTCAACGGCTGGTAAGCCAGCAGATCTGTGGAAATACCCTGATGCTTTGGAGCCTGCGCCCATCGGCAACGGTGACAGCAGTTCTCCCAGTAGACTTTCCCAGACAGAGACTGTCAATCAAACAGGTAACTTTACAGGTCCATTTTTGGTTTATGATTCTGGTGCTAGGAAAGATAACTGTAATTGAAGTTGATACGGCCCTTGTTTATGGTGATTATGAATGACTAGACGAGTGCTGTCATTCAGAACAAGGGAGAGCAGAGAAAGCTTCAAAACAAAGGAGAACCCACAGGCTGGACTCTGTGAAAAGGGATGCACTCTGGCTTGCGGCAGTTTTCTGTCTCATGATGCAGAAATGCTTCTGTAATACGCACCCTTTGGTAAAATGTAAAAATTACTGAGCTGTGATTGTGTAGAACATCCACTGGATGAGACTTGACCATTTGGTCTTCACTGTTACCCTTCTCCTGAAAGCAGATAGCGTGGATCTGGGTGTTTGGTAGTGATTCACTGGGCTGTGCGGGCTCCCTGGGATGTCTCCTTGTTGTTTGAGGTGAGCTGGAGGAGAGGGAGTCCTTCAGTTCCAAATCTGTTGGAGGCAGGGCCCTGACATCCATTCTAAATTGGCTTGTGCCAGAGCAGGACTGTTTTTCCTCTTTTTCCAACTGCACCTGACATCTGAGAGACAGGTAGCCCCTTCTGATACAGATAGGATCTTTTTACCCATCACTGGATTCCCACCGTATGGATATCCCATGTGTTGTCTGCAGAAAGACACAGACTGAGGGCAGCTAGCAAAGGCTTCTGTTCCTGCAGTGGCAGGATGCTCATGGCAGCGCAGGACTGTAGGTGAGGACCTGTTCAGTGGGGGCGTTCAGCACAGTGCCCCCAAAATGGCTGGCAGAGCAGCTGGCCAGGCCACAGGGCTGTGGGCCTGGGCCCCTGTCCCTTGGCTAGGGCAACAGAATAATCCCCCCGTGTTTAACACCTAACATTTGCTACAGTGAGATGACACCTTTTAATTTTATTTCTAATGGGTATTTTTTGATATCTAAGGGCTTATTCTTACTAGATACTGAGCCCCAGAAAGATGGTGCAACTGAGGCCTGATTTTCTGCTGGAAAGAAGGCAAACAGCCGGGAGCACTCAGTCTGCCTTTGCATTATAAATAAAAATAGCAAAGGCTGTTTGCTTGTTGTGGTGGGTTTTTGTTTTGTTTAGTGGTAGTTTTGTTGTGGGGTTTTTTTTTTTGTTTGTTTGCTTGTTTTATTATTTTCTCCTTCTGGTCAATAGTAGTCCTAGAGGTGACGCTTCATTATGCTCCGCTTCCAAGCTGTGATCCTTCAGATATTCACCCAGAGCTCCTCCGAGGCCTTAAGTCAGCACGTGCTGTTGTAGGACTGGGAGCTCTTAATAATAACACCTTTGTCATCTGGGATAGGATGTTGTCAGCAGTTAGTATGGCAACCATTATGGTTGTTTCCTTCTGCGGGGTGTTTTGTTGGCCCCATGCGTTGGAGAGGCGGCTGTTGGGAGGAGGAAGCCATGTGTGGTAGTTGGAGCTGGCTGGAGCCAGTTGCGCAGGTTTGGGTAGCAGGGTCTGGAAAACATGGGACAGGCTCTCGGTGCCAGTGAGGACTGTGAGGCACGTGTGTAAGAACAAATACATTGTGCATGACTCAATCTTCTGGCGCGAGCAGGACATGTCACAAGCTCGTGTTGGGTCAGTAACACTGCTGGCTCTCCAGAAAGCAAACAGAGGAATGCATCAGCCAGGTGACTGAAGAAGTGGTGTCCTGATTTTACTAAGAAATGCTCCACACAGGAGCCAGTATCCTGTTAGACACTGTGCAACATGGTGGGCCTCTGTCTGCATCAGGCTTTGGTCTGTTCTGTACAAACTGAAGATTTCTGCATGTTATCATTCCTTGTTGCCTCCAGCCATTTAACTTGCTGCAGGGTGGCCCACAGTGGGGGGAGTGAGATCTCCTTGTCCCCTGCAATGTACAGGATGATGAGGACAGGAAAAGCAAATGGCAAACTGATTTTCTGCTGGTCCTGTGAGACTCCTGTAAGGGCTTGTTTGTATTTTTAAGGGCCATTCTCCGATGTCCTCACACAACCTTCTGAAATGGCTCCATCACTGTTAATGAAGAGCATGTGACTGAATTTGGTGTTTTCTGGGGGCTTTGTTGTGGCTGCTGTGTCACTGTCAGTTCACAGGGGTTGTTCTTGCTTTTAACCTCTGTGTGCATCAAGGTCACTTCCTTCTGTGGCTCTTGAGGGCTCTTTCCCCAGCAGCCTCCGGGCAACAGTGCTCAGAAGCAGCAGGGCAATCAGATTATTTTTTGTGTCAGACCCAGAGCTGCATTCCAGTGCTGGATGTGCTGGGTTTCTTCCCCACACTTCTTTCCACTTTATATTCTTTTCACTTAAAGATGCAAGTGGTAAGTAAGAGAGAAAGCTACCATTAGATTTCAAAATTATATTTAAGATAACTTACTTCTTACATTTTCAAAAAAAAAATAATTTTTCTATTTCCTTATTTTTGCTTATTATTTTTAGTTCAGGGAGTAGTAATGTTATCTTAACTGATAAGGATGTAGGCTTTTATCAAGCTATAGAGCCTTTAGCACTTACCTGTATTCCCCCCACACTGCTTATCCAGTAAGATGAATCATCAAATAGGCATGAAAATAACCTAATTAGATAATGACTTTGCAGTGATTAAATCTGTTTTGAAAAGTCAGATTATCAGTTTTCCTCCATAGTATATATACACAATGGAGGTATTAATAATTGTCTACAAAAACACGGCATCTGTCTCACTGCACTCCAGCACAGTATTGACTTCCCAGCCTGATGTCACCAATGCTCAGGGCAACGTAGCAGGGTTTCTATAAATAAGGCAATATAAATAATCTAAACTAGGCCTGAGAGTTCAGTGCCCTTTGGAGAAAATGTTTTCAGAAATTATTCTCACACTTTGTGGGACTTCTTTATCCTTTCTGTGACTTTTAAAAAAATTCAGCAGTGGCTGTTTTTGTTGTTTATTACAAAGAGCCTTTGATTAATGCCTCTTATCTGCAATAACTTTAAATGATGTGTGGCGGTAGCATTTAAAATATATCATATTTTATCCTGTAAACGTCACCACAGTGAAACAGAAAAATTGCTTGGTTAAAGGTCAAAGTAAAGGTAGTAAACAAACACCAGTCAGTGTGAAAACCAGGAGTCATTTCCTTTCATACCTCACTGGTGTGTATATCCACAGACATTATATATAATCTTTGTCATCCTTCCAGCAAATTTATTGTAACAGTGGTTGTGAGCACTTTGAAAACAAAGCATGAGGGGATGGTCTCACACCTTCAGTTCTCTGGGGAAGAAAGTTGTGGCTATATATATTTATGTATAGAAAGCAATCCAGGCTACAGCCTATGTCTATAGAAAACCAGATGTGTACTCTCCTGCATAGTAAAAACTTCTTAACGGGAAAAAGAGTTTTAGTTTCACATGCTCATCATACTCAGCAGTGAATGCCAGTAAAACAAAACTGCTATTCTGGGAAGCAGGGAGTACTGCAACTAATGTGTCTGCCCCAGTTGTGCACGTTACCATGCAGTATGGGTTGCATTTGGAAACAGGAGGGAGATTTCTTCGAGATATGCAAACATAATGGCAGGTTTTTCCAAACTTGCTGTAGTCACGCAATACCAGCAGTGATTCAGGGAATCTTTTGAGGCTGATGCTCTGAATGCCCAGACAGCAGTGAGATTTCTTTTTCTTCCAGTTGTTGTGAATAAGGAGAGAATAGCGTTAGCTGGCTGTGTGGCAAACTGCAGAGCATTGCCGAAACCCGAGCCCAAGGTTCTGGCTGTAGTCGTCCCCAGCAGCTCAGGCCATAGCTGGGAACGCTGCTGTTGGGAGCACAGTGTTGCTCTCACCACACAGCATTTAAACTCTGCTTCCCAGGTAGTTGATACTCATGCTTCAGGTTGCCAGGGTAGTTCAAATACCAAAGTGTTCCTCACATGGTGCTCTCCTTCTCCTTAACTTCCACCACAACCTCCAGCCTCAACAGTGGTCAGTTTTAGGAAAGAAAGTTTGCTATGCTTTCTGGAAATCACCCTGCACTTGTCCTGGGAACTGCAGAACTAATAGAAGTTCTTGTTATACCCATAGGTTCTACTTCTCCTTTGAACAGAAGTGCTATACCCTTGAATCGTTCGTTGCAGGACATCTGCGTGCTTCCGGAAGATGTGGAGAAGGTGGGGACAGTGAAGACTATTTTCGTAGTGTTTTTCCATTTTTGTAGTGGCAAAACCAAATGACAGGAGGTGTTTCTCAATAACAGAACTTTCTGATAGATGGACTAAGCTTTACAAATACTGTATTTTCCCTCTTCCCTCTGAGTGAACCTACAAACCTAAAATTTCTTCATTTGTTTTTACTTTTAATCCATTAATTAAATATTTTAATTATTATTAAATAATGGAAATACTTTAGAACACTATACATTTCTGCTTTTCTTTCCATCATTTCCCCATGCATTCCATGAGACCAAACTTTAAGATTATTATAGTCACTTTAAAGTTAAGTGAGAATATGTTACGTAGAATTTATTGCAGCTACAAGCATATGGATGGGATTTACCTCATGCTTTTACTATCAGAGGTTGGCGTGGGTTTTTGTGTGTGCTTATGATGAGCATGTGAGATTGCTGTAAAAGAATTATAATATGAATAAGAAAAACAGTATCTGTAACATCTGCAGTAATTTAAGCAGTTTCCCATGATTTCTAATTTTCATAAGGTGCCAAAATGGTCTCCTGATTTTTGCCAGGTAGGCAGCCCATTTGAGCTTATAAACAGAGATAAAGATAAGATAATGCTGTCCCACATAACTCTGTGTGCTAAATGTTAGTCTTTTCTAACAATTGGAAAAGAGGGGTTAATGTTATAATTATGTATTGCAATGAGTAAGATTTAATACAAAAGAGCTTCAAAAATGTGCTTAGGAAAGGAGATTTTTTTGCCAGACTGCGGATGTGCATGTGGTCCCATGTCCTGGACCCAGGAGGTAAACATCTTTGTGCATAGCACTGGTTTTACTGGAGTGGCAAGTTCTGCATTTGAAGCTCTCAGCATCCCTAAGGTGTGTTTAAAAACAAAGAAACAAAAACCCCCAATAAATCACACACCAAAATCCAATGAACTTGCAGACTAGCTTTTCGTGTTGTTTGTTTCAGAAAGGAGATGATATTTCTTTATAATGTGGGAACCAAAACCAAAGTAATTTGTTCTCAGTCACCAGGAGACCAGTGAGTAGATACCTGGGTTAGAAACCACAGTCTGAGAACTACTGAGGCAAGATCACATCAGCTACTTCTCCTGTGCACATGATTGGATGCTGATGTAATAACAGGTTAAAAGATGTCAAAAGCTCAATCTATTATGACTGAGGATGCCTTTAAAAGAAACTTAAACTAAACCTAAACCAAAACCCAAAACATTTTTAGGTTGTGAAATAATCTTTTTGAAATATAGGAGACTGGAAACTAAGGTACTTGTAGTGTCAGCAGTTCTTGAGAGTTGTAGTTGTGTGCCAGGAAGGAGATGGGCCAGGTGATCAAGAGGGACTTTCCACTGATGCGAGTAGGAGGGAAGTAAAGTGAGAAGGTTGGTGTGTCATAGCTGAGTTGGGACTGCTTGCTAGGGTGACGGACCTAGCAGGAGGCAGAGCTGAAATCTGATAGTCATGCTCAGTACAGGATTGCCTGTATCCTGTTACATCTTTTTGCAGCTCTCAGATACGCTCAATTGTTTTTATCAGCAGGACATGCTGATGTGCTGTGCTCTGCCACTAACCTGGGGTTAACCACTGTCATGCAGGCTTCTTGAATCTTCAAAGCAGGAGTGGTCCTCTTTATCTCCCAAAAGCAAAAAAAGGCTGTTTAATTCTTTCCTTTGTTAATGATGTGTCCTGAAGTTCACTGAAAATTGTCTATGGAGAAACTGTGCAACAAGCAAGTGATGTTAATCAGTGTTAGGGAAAAGTCTGTTCAAACACCAACAGGGTCTTGTAGGCTCTTTATAACCTTGAGATTAATTACTTTTAAATGCGTTTAGCTGTGGACAATAAGAAGGCAGTGATATCTGTTGTGCTCCTTAAGATTTAGCTATTTCAAAACACTTATGTCTTTCTTCATGCTTCCAGTACAGGTTGTAGGGGATGTCGTGAACACTGATGTGAGTGGTACAATTTTCTGAGTGTAAGCCAATTTTTAGAAAGCTTTAATTATTTTGCACTCAGAATCTCAAGCCTTAGATGCAGTTGAGGGGAGAGGGGAAGAGTATCCTGGGCATCTCTGGGGTTCCATCCGTGCACCTGAATGCACTTATCTCTCCGTGATGCATCTGTTTTTGGGCTGAGTCTGGGCTGGGAAGCTACTCCCACGTGGGGCTGGTGAGATGCTGTGTTAGACTACAGGAAGCAAGAGGTGCAGCAGTGACACTGGGGCAGGGAGCCCCCTGTTTGTCTGGGTGTCTCAGTGGTGCCAGAGATGACTTTACAAATTCTCTTTTCCCAGAGGATGGGTGACCCAGGCAGGCAAGATGATAAGGGGGACCATGGGGAGGGGTTGTCTGGTGTGGAAATGCCATAATGAAGCTTTGAAATGACTACCTTTATTTAAAGCAGTGTGAACCACAAGGGACCTGGTTCCTACTTACCCTTATCACAGGCTTTTTACACAGCCTTGCTATCTCACTGTCTATTCCCTACTTCACTACCTTAACTCTTAACATGTGAAAGTATCTTACCAGCTTCTGTACTACCCAGCACCTGAAGATCTACAGTTCTTTAAAAACCTCCCCTGTTCAAGGTAGCAAGTGTGCAAAACTGCTTGTATGCAGACTTGAAATTAAATCCTATTAAATAGGTTACATGGATTCACACTTGCATACTAAATAATGCAGTGTAACTAGAAGACTGCATCCTTAAAATGCATACACATTCATCAATTAGGCATGTAATTAAGCTTGTTTTTATCTAATAGATGGGTAAGATAAAAGTAAATTGTATGTTTTAATCAAGGGCAAGAAAATTATCTGGGCAGTTGCCTTTTGCATGTTGTCTCTGAATTGCCCTTGGCATGTTTTTTTTGGTGTTTAAATGCAAGGTGACATAGCCTTACATTTTCATTTCTTGAGTTGAAAAAGTACAGGGAACAAATACATATTTAACTTCATCTGAAGTAAATATCAAATATGCTGTGTACTAATGAATGTTCCAATCTTGTGTCCAGGAAAATGCACACTTTTTTGTTGCAGATATGATTATAGCATCACTAGAAAAAATGAAATGTAGTATCCTAAGCCAACAAGCAGAGTCCTGGGGAGTGGAGGAAACAAGTGGATCAGAGGGCAGCTATCACACTGATTCAGAGTTATCTTCTTACCCTGGAGTGAAGAAGTCTGATTCTTCTGTTGCCTCTTCAGACAGTGGCTATGAAGGCAAGTTAATTGGTCTATAATGCAAATTTTTCTGACAGCCTTTCCTGTACTAAGGGAATTTGGGCATTGCTTGGAACAAAATCCTCTGTTAACTTCTTTGAGTCTGTTGAGAGCTGTGTTCCCTGAGGATCATTATGCCACAAGCATTTTCTCTGTGTGTCAAATTCTTCCTTTTGAATACTCACATCTATGCTTTGGTTTGTTTTGTTGCTTTTTATTTTTCATGAAAAAGAAAATGTATGGTTGAAGTGCCACATGCCAAGCACAATTCTCCATAGAGCATGCCTGTAGTTGGCTGGCTTGCTCTTGGCTTAAATTGGTTTTTGCAGGATTTGAAGCTTGGCTTTTTCCTTCTGTGCTTACTGCTGCAGTATGCAGATCAGGCCACACAATTGATTTGAGTGAAACTGCCCAGGGTATCCACTTGCATATAGTTTGAGGCAAGATAATAAATGCTTCTGGAACTGTAATGCTTGAGTCAGCACATGCATTTTTAAGTAGATTTTAGTCTCTTGAGTAACATGGATCTTAGCGATGGAACTTAAGTCTAAAGTCTGAATAACATAACGTGGGGAAAAAATGAATGGTGTGCTTGCATGTGTGAAGGGGAGAGACCACTGATAATATGGGGCTGGGCTGGGCTGCATCAAAAGAAGCGTGGACAGCAGGTTGACGGAGGTGATGCTCCCCCTCTACTCTTCTCTTATGAGACCCCACCTGGAGTACTGTGTTCAGCTCTGGGGTCCCCAACTTAATAAGGACATGGACATGTTGGAGCGAGTCCAGAGGAGGGCCACAAAGATGATCAGAGGGCTGGAGCACTTCTGCTGTTGAAGACAGGCTGAGGGAGTTGGGATTGTTCAGCCTGGAAAAGAGAAGGCTCTGGGGAGACCTCATAGCACCTTCTAGTACCTGAAGGGACCTACAAGAAAGCTGGGGAGGGGACTTTTAACAAGGACATGTAGTGATAGGACGAGGGGTAATGGCTTTAAACTGAAAGGGGGTAGATTTAGATTAGATATTAGGAAGAAATTCTTTACTGTGAGGGTGGTGAGACACTGGTAGAGGTTGCACAGGAAAGTTGTGTCTACCCCCTCCCTGGGAGTGTTCAAAGCCAGGTTGGATGGGGCTTTGAGCAACTTGGTCTGGTGGGAGGTGTCCCTGCCCATGGCAGGGGGGTTGGAACTAGATGATCTTTAAGGTCCCTTCCAACTCAAACCATTCTATGATTCTATAAATATAAAACCTTTTGGTTTAGTCTCTAGAAGCTTCTTCCTAAGAAACTGAGGGACATGCTGTATGACAGACTCCCAAGAATTGTATTTTCTCTGTGTGTGTATAAAAATAAATAAATAAAATTGCTCTGTAAATACAGGCTGTGTGCTGAAGTTTTGTTAAGCAATGAAAAATATAAATGTAATTGCAGCTACTTTATGAATGCTGGAAGAGTTTAACCGGTGGTGTCTTTGTTCTGGACAGGCTGTGCTCTTCTGCCTGTCAGCTCCCCAGTGCATCTACCAGCACATCATGAGGTTACCAGATTTCACTGCCACAGTGACTCAGAGGATGAATATGTAATTATTGGTAAGACTTTAAAGTTAAAACTGTAGAAACAGCTCCATTGTTCAGCTGAATATATTGTAGTGGTTGGAAAATCTATTGACTTAGTAGATGTTATCGCAGGAGAAGCAACGTGAGAAAATGGAAAGAGCGATGTACACATGACTTCTTAATAGAACACATACAGAAATACCAGAGTGGTGCAGGATTTTCTTTCTACAAAATAATACATTTTCTCATTTGAGAGACTGAAATTTTGCCTAAGGATTAAACCCAGTGAATGTGGGTGAGGAAAGAGTGAAACTGGACAGTCTTGACCAACTGTAGCAGCATTGTTTTGGGAGAATTTAGGACATGATCATTTCCTAATTAAAGAGGGTGATTAAGTTTTAGGCAGCCCTCCCTCTGCTTCAGGACTAGAGCAACTGTCCCTTAAAGTTACCAGTGCTCTGCTTCTTTTCAGGACCTCCTGATTTTCTTTGGGTATCTTCTGGTTTTCACATATACAGAAACAGAAACCTCTAAAAGTAGCCTGAGCAACATTTAACCTCTACCTTATTTTTTCTTGTTAACAATTTCTTTTTTTTATTGTTCCCTTTGGTTTTAGAGATTTGCTTTTTTTTTTTTTTTTTGCCTTCTCTTTCCATAATCTGAGAAACTGCATTTCTAGTAGCAAGGGTTACTTTGATACATATGAATGGGGAAGCATTTGTCTTCTGAACAATATACATGACCAAAACTAATGCTGCCAATGTGAACACCTTATCTGCATAAGTATGTTTTGTCTATATAAACATAATGAAGTGTGTGCTTTAATTTCATTCATCTCACCTGTTACTAACTTGTTTATAGCATTAACAGGCACATTTGTGATGGGTGTCTCCAAATATCTGTCAGTGTCCAAAAAAATTAATGTGCACTCTATTGGTTCTGTATATTATTATTTGTCTAGTGCTTTCTGGCTGGACCTGGACTAGCAGGCACTTAGTCTCTCCTTACCAATTCTCCTGCTTTTAAAGGGAGGCTGATGGTGACGATATGATGCTCTGCAGATCTCCAACATCCACAGGTCTCCCTCACAGCTATGCATCATATCGTCACCAGAGATATGCCTGTTTTACAACCAGGGCTGAGCTGTTTTTTTCCCACATCCACCAAGGGTATTGTAAAGATGAATGTGTTTGACACTGTGGTAACAGAGAAGGTAGATTTAAAACAGTGCTGAGTAGCAAAAGCTTTGTTTCTTAGCTTGATAAAATTTTCTCCTTTATTGCAGAACTTGAAGACCTTGAAAATCTGTCTGTCGCCCCAGATGAAAGGTAATGCTGTGTATTTTTACTATAACAGCCCGGTGGCACTACACTGCCTTTTCTGCTGGATCAGCTTTCTGATGACTCTTCTGACTGGGGCGGGAAAAGGTGTGGGAGTGGTAAATTTGGCCCTCCCAAGGAAAGGGAAGGAATGCTGCTTGACAGCCAACGACTGTGATGCTTGGCTTAGCAGAGCATTTCAGCGGTCCTGGAGTCTTGCTGGAGGGTGGTGGCTGTGGATCTGTGAGGACCTGGGTGTATCAAAGCAAGGGAACAGGAATGAAGGGATGGGAGAAGACTTATCAGGGATGCAGAAGAGGCAGCAGAGCCACTGATGACATGCTGCTATTTTTCACTGTCTGTGTTGCTTAACTTTCAGATCATCTTTTGAACCTGGCAGCAATTCTGCTGAAGCAACAGCCCAGGAGTTGTGCAGAGCTTTCAGAAAACACTGGTTGCAGACAGACTCTGCAGTTCAACTGTCTGGTTGCCTGAGCTCATCTCAGCAGAGAGTGAGTGTGAGCTTAAAACAGCGAGCTCTTTATTCAGTTCCCCAAATAATCATTGTCTCATTGCAGCTGCTTCACTGTTAGGGAAGGGGGAAAGCTGCCTTTTAAAAAAAAAACAACAAACAAAAAAACCCAAAAAACCCCACCCCCAAAAAACCCCAACAGATGAGTACTTACAATTTATTAGTTCAATTTAGATAGGTTTTTAGAAAATCTCTTTAGCAATTTTCAGCACGTTTAAGATGTGCAATTGTGAACAGTCAGGATGTACTTTCTTCTGGGACTGATATGAGGGAGTTTAACTGAGGGGTCAGTGCGTGCATGTGAAAACTGAACTTTAAAATCCTGGAGTATAAAGGGAGATGTTTCATAGCATTTAACATAGGACCAGCTGATGGGCTGTTCATCTTCACACGTTTATCTTTCCCAATAGTCTGTGCTGAAAGAAGATATTCCAAGAGAGCTTGAGTCCAGTTTGAATCTGGCTGAAGAAATAAAGATCATATCCAAATTAAGAGGATCTTCTGGCTGGGCCCCACCAAGATCGCAGATTATATTTAATATTCACCCTTCAGTCAAGTAAGTCTAAGGGATCTGAGCACTGTTGTTCAGTACAGCATGGGAATTTGTCTAAAACCTGCTGAAGCTGATGGAAGGAGCCTTGAGTGATTTAACAGAACCCAAGGTTAGAGCTAGTGCATGGCACAGCTTTCTGCAGTGTCTGTCACCAGCTTCGCTAGAAAGCAGATGGCATCTTTTTCCCTTTGTTGGCATGTTCTGACTAATGTGGATGTGCACTTTTACATGTGATAATACACGTACTGTTTGGTGTCATAGTGGAAGTGTGTTTAGCTGGACTCCTAAAAATTTCATTTCGTGAAACTACCTGGAGAATATTCTTAAGAGTTTCCCCACTTCCCTGCTGATATTTTTATGGGTAGTAAGTTTTCAGGAAGGGAGAAGAAAACAGGTTGGGTTTGAAGAAACTACTGCCCCACTCTGCATAAACTACTACCCACTGCTGTCTAGTGCACACAGTAGGTAAACTGGCTAATACCCTGTGTTGCTGCAGGTCCAGTTGCTTTTTCAGTTGATTTCCCCCTCCCCCTTGATACTGATGCCACCTTAAGAAATTTAAGAGAAGAATTAATTCTTGCAACAAGCCATATTTAGAAGCAGTAATCAATGGTATATTCTCCACAGAATAGCTTGGAGACTTCTACTAAAATAATAATCTGCATATCCTTCCAGAACCCCCTTCTTCATGTGGAGGAGTCAGGTCCTAGCTTGGGCATTTTCAGTGGTGTCAGAGTAACTCTCTTGTGCTTCGGGAGAATGTTAACTAAACTATTTTTTGGATGCTGAAAGGTGTAACTATTTGCCTCTGTATGCAGGAGAGATGCAGTGGTGGCTGCTCAAAACTTTACGTGTGCTGGTTGTGGAACCCCGATAGAAAGCAGTAAGTATTACCAAAAGGGAAAAAAACTAATAAAGCCATAACTAGTAATCAGGCTCTAATCTTCACCAACATAGATGTACCACAATTGTAAAATTATCTGAGCTAAAAGGAAAAACTTGTTGTTGGATGTGCCTGCAATAATAAAACAGGGATCTTACCACTGCCTGAAATTTCTCATTGCTGACAGAATACAGTACTTGGTAGATGTGCGTCTCATACATAGCAAAAATTCATGATAGTCAACAACAAAACAGGAAAAGCTATTTAAAAATCAAGCTTCCAGGTTGGAAAATGCTAGTTTTACATCTTCCACTTTTTCTTTCAAGATTCTTTCTGTGTGCCAATTTACACATTTTCAAAAGTCTCTGTTTTTAGTCACTTTATGGAAACTTCATGCAAGCTTATGGAACACGTGTTTTTTTCTCTTTTTTGGTGTCTTTTAAAAACTTTTTTTTCTTTAAATCTTGATCACGAAGTCCTGCTTGTGTTTTATTTGTGATGCTTTGTGAGAACTGCTTGAAAGCATGATGATTAGAGGCCTGACAACCAGACCTTACCTAAGAAATCCTTGAAGTGGCTTTCAAGACTTACTCTGGGTCTGCTCACAAAAGAGTATCAACAATCTTTGGCACATTGAACCGAGCAACCCTGAGATGCTGAGATAGCTAGGAAAAAAACACAAACTTCTTTATATGAAAAAGCATTATACAAATGTGACTTCAAGATCAGCTTGTATTTCATTTGGTAGAAGTATTTTGTTGTGTGGTTTTTCTTGTGTCTTTCTTTTGCAGGTAAAGCAACAATGGTTTCTCTAAGATCTCGTGATAAAAATAATGTGGAAATGAGAAAAGCTTTCTCTTCTAATGCAAAGTAGAGACCTTGTGTGTGTAATAACATCCCCTAATTAAAAAAAAATCCTTGCCCCTCACTCCAGTAGATCTGAGTTATCTAGACAGAATAGGCATACAGACAAGAGGTGTGTCTCATAAGTATTAGAAATATTCACAATTTCATTGCTGTCTACCTGCAGAATATATCAGGAGACTCCGCTATTGTGACTACCTGGGGAAATACTTTTGTGACTGCTGCCACAGCTATGCCCAGTCTTCCATTCCTGCCCGAATACTTTTGAAGTGGGACTTCAAAAAATACTATGTATGCAACTTCTCCAAACACCTACTGGACAGCATATGGCAGCACCCAGTTTTCAATGTGTCATGTATTAACAGTGCCCTCTACACAAAAAGTAAAGAAATGGACAGGGTGAAGGTAAGCGTGGCCTTTTTTAATTGGGAATTTGTGAATCTGAGACTTTTGGGAAGAACTCCTTAGGGCAGGTTTTCCTTTGCCATGTGTGTATGTGGGAAGAGGGCAGAGTTGGTTTCTCCTCACTTAGACTTGTCCTGTCATTGCTTCTGTGACTTGCCCTCTCTCCCCTCAGGTGAAGGGGGAGGAGGGAGAAGTTTCCATCCTATGCCAGAGGTGTCATCTCTGCCCTTTTCTTTGGGAGGTGTTTCCTCATTGATTTCCAGTTTTAGTTCATGGGGAGAAACTGGGCTTCCGTAGTAAATATTTATTTCTGCTTGGCACTTGGCTGTTGAAAAGCTCCAGAAGTTTTGAACGACTCCTTAATTTTGTGGGCCATCAGAGAAAACACCCTTGGCTCATCTAAGGGCTGTACCTCCTGCAGCTTGAGGAAGAGTGCTCTGCCGAAGATTACAAGTTGCTGTGTGGTCCCTTCTTGGCTGAGAAGACACTTTTCTGTTCATACACAGATTTGGGTCTAGCATCTTGGTGTGCTGACATGGAGTCATTTGTAGCGTTGGAATTGCTTCCCTTGTCAGTGAATAAAAGTAGCCTTTGCCTTCCTTGGCCTTTTGTGCATTAGAAAATCCATTTATTTAATTCCGTGCTGATTGTGAAGTTCCTATTTTTAGATGTTGTGTGATGTGTTGACTGGGGTTGCTGATTCAAATAGTGGTGTTCCTCTCTTACAAATATATTAATGCAGTTGCTTTTCATTTAAAAATTGTTTTGTTTTTCCCCTTTATCTTTCAGGAGGTGCAAGAACAGCTTTTTCATTTAAAAAAGCTTTTGAAAACCTGCAGATTTGGTGAAAGGTATGGGCTGCGATCATGTGTGAAAAATAGCTTCTTAAAATGTATCTAAGGTCCTTTTAGATCTGCCTTCTCTAGAGATATTTGTGTGCATTTTTAAATGAGTTAATATGATCTTTAGAGAAAATTCCGATAACAAAACTTCCTTCTATTGCACTGCAAATGTGGAGTGAAGAACAGCTTTTATATCATAGGTTTCTGTTTCTTGTAACATCTGTAGACATCCGGTTTTAAATGTGGAATGATTTTTGTTAGGTGTATAATTTTTCCTGCTTTGTTCCTCTTAGGTTGTCACTAGTTCTTAAAAGGTCAAAGGTATTTATGTACATCCCTGAGCATGACTAGTTTTAAAATTAAAAAAAAAACCCACAAATGTGTTCCTTGAGGGTTTAAAAGATTTCTTCCAGAAATCTGTCATAACACCCAATTGAGTTTATTTTGTAAGCATATTAAAGTGAAAGTAGTAACCAGAAGTGGTAAATACCAGAATATAAAAAGGTATAAGCTGTTCCTGTAAATTAAAGGGGTTTTTTTTAGTATTCACCTCAGCAAACTATGGGCACATCTAGTGGTTAGACATGCGAATGACAATACATTCACCACAGAATTGCTGACCCTTTGAAAAAAGAGTCATAGCAAAATAAGCTTTAAAAGTAGATTCTGTTCTCTCTTTAACATGGACCTCTTCAAGAAAAACATCAGTTACATGCCGTTCACCAAAACTAAGTAGATACGTATTTTAATGTGTCTCTTTTGCACAGCCACTTGTGATTCCATTATAGAAATAAGCATTAGGATCCTCATTGTATCTTCTGCATAGACAGCACGTGAAGAGTTTTAAAAGTAATAGATATGTTCTGAGTGTTCACCTGCTCAGGACAAGCATAGTTTCACTCAGTAGTGACCTATCCAGGATAAAAACTCTCAAAGATCTCTTTACAAAAAAAAAACCCCAAAAAACCAACAAACAAACAAAAAGGTGAATAATTCTAACTTACTAGCATTAGATAGTGTGGGATTTTACCTACTATTCCCGAGGTATGAGAGAACCCTTTACATATTATTTGAGAATTGCTGGGATAACTGTGCATGGCAACCCAATGCTGGAGGAATGTACACTTAAAACAGACATTTTATTTTAAATCTCAAACCTCTAGTTTTTCTTAATGTGATCTTAAATTGGGAGGGAAGGTAGGATTTAGGAAGAACCCTAAACTGAACTCAGATAGACTTATTCTTCAGGTATACTTGATAGACCTTTTTTTGTAACTTGATTTGTTTTTTCTTTATGCAGTGTACTGAAAGAATTTGAACAGGTCCCCAGCCATCTGACGGAAGAGCTGCATCTCTTCTCACTGGATGATCTGGTGAAGATCAAACGAGGGCAGTTACTGCCCCTTCTTAAAGACATTCTGAAGAGGTCCACCTCCCATGTGGATGGTTGTGAGGTGAGGAAAAGCCAGGGGTCTTAGTGTCCTCACAGCTGCTGGTGAGGAATATCCCTGATGACACTCGAAAATAGTTATTTTTTTTCTTGGATTAAATGCAAACCCACTCTTTCTGTTCTGGTAGCTCTGTCAAGCAAAAGGTTTTATCTGTGAATTCTGTCAGAGCGCAGATCTGCTCTTTCCACATCAGATTGCCAAATGCAAAAGGTGCACAGGTATGTTCCAGACCAAATGCTTTTCTTTCTTCCTTGGGAGGGATGTTGGTGTGTAAAACTGTTCAGGCTTATTTTAGGAAAACATTGAGAACTTGTTTCCCTGAGAGCATGTGTATTTGAAAACCTGCATGTGTTGTTGAAAACCATCAATAGCATTTGAAAACCAGCTCGTGGCAGCTGTCTTGCATTGGTGAATTCAGAGAGCAAAAACCAGGGACTTGCCTGAACCTAATTATAGCTGGGGGTGGGGGGAGGGCTGTTTTTTGGGTCTACGCATGAGTGAGAGCCTGGGACAGTGTTACTCTGCTGCTATATCATATCTTGCTGACATTCACTGTAAACCTTGGGAATCTTACCAAAATGTTTACTCATAGTTATTAGAGTGGTGGTTGTTGTCCCAGCCGTGCACTGCGTCTGTTTACTTTTATACTTGGGTGAACTAGATAAAACATACTTCAAGGAACACAGGTATTGATTAATGTTTTAATTTGTTTTGTTTTGTTTTGTTTTTTACCTGAATGTTAAACTGGCTGTATGTATAGAGTGCAAAACATGCTTTCACAAAGCATGCTTCAAGTCTGGAGGCTGCCCCAAATGTCTGCGCATCGCAGCTCGGAGGACGCTTTCAGAAACTCCATCCCTCGTGTCTCCATGAAACTGGATTTCTCTGACTGCTGATTTCAGAAGATGCTCAAAGCTAAATCTTCAGGTGCCTAAGAATTAAATAATGTTGTTTTAGACATTGCTATTTTTAGTGTGTGTCTCCTTTATGGGGGGTTCAAAAATAAAAGAAAAAAAAAAAAAAGACAACTTCAATATCATCATTGAAAACTCACCCTAAAGGAGTTTCATCTCAACTGGTGACAGAACAACTGGATGTTAATTCTGTGAGCAGCCTTTTGTTGCTATGTTTTGTTCTTGTATGTAAGATTTTTAATATTATATTTTTCCATACAAAAATTATTCTTCTCTGTAATTGTGCAAATACTGTGTAGATAGTAAATGCATGTTGGAAATCCTTACCTGTGTTGGATTTTGGAAAATAGGAAAAAGTGGTAAAGTATGAAATAAGTCTCTCAAAAGCTCTGTAAAAAGCTTGTCTGCAAGCTTTAGGCAGATGCTGATCTGAAATTCCGTTCTGGAAAATGCATAATGTGAACTAGTGGACTTTAAGTTTCTTTTAAACAGCTTGTGGTGGGTTGACTTTGGCCTGTGGCTAGATGCCCACGCAGCTGCTCTCTCCCCCTCCTCAATAGGATGGGGAGAAAATAAGACAGAAGAGCTTGTAGGTTGACATAAAGACAGGGAGATAACTTACCATCTACTGTCACAGGCAAAAAAGTCTCAAATTGGGGAAAATTAAACTTATTGCCAGTTACAAATTGAGTAGGGTGATGAGAAGCAAAGACAAAAACTAAAACAACTTCCCCCTAGCTCACCCACCCTTTTTCTCAGGCTGAACTTTAATTTTTCATTCCCAACTCTTCTGCCTTCTCCTCTGCCCCAAGTGGTGCAGGGGGGTGGGGAATGGGGGTCGTGGTCAATCCATAACAGTTCCTCTCTGCTGCTCCTTCCTCCTCACGCTGTACTGCTGCTCCAGTGTGGGTTCTTCCTATGGCCTGCAGTCGTTGAGGATAAACCTGCTCCTGCAAGGGTTCTCCAAGAGACTTAGTTCCTTCAGGAAATATCCATGTGCTCCAGTGGGGCCCTTTCTACAGGCTGCAGGGGAATCTCTGCTCTGGTGCCTGGAGCACTTCTTCCTTCTTTACTCACCATGATGCCTGTACTGCTGTTTCTCTACCACGTCATTCTCTGCCTCTGTGGTGTTTTGGCCTTTCTTAAATACATTTTCTCAGAGGTCCCACCATCTTGGCTGAGGTGCTCAGCTGTGTCTTGCAATGGGTCCATCGGAGCTGGATGGAAGCAGTTGCACCTGGTATGGGGCAGTCCCAGCCTCTTCAGATAGATGGCACCCTGCAGCCCCCCACTGCCAACACCTTGCCACCTACACCCAGTATGCTGCTTTAGAAGTTTCTTTCCAGAGCACTTAAAAATGTGAGGAGAGGCAGTGAGTGAGCAGGAGAGATGCTCCTGTTTAAATCCACCCTCACACTTGCAGACTGGGTCCTTGCCTAAAGGTGAAGTGCTGGGAGCTGAAAGCAGTTTTCTTTCCAAGGCTGGTTGGTTACTTCTGACGAAACTGGCTGAGGAAACAGCCTCTGCCTTCAAAAACCCAGAGCAGCTGCTCAAACCTGTAAAACCATTTCTCTGTTTGTGCCACATATGAAATACTAATGAACAGAGAAACTTGAAAGCACTTACCAAAGTTCTCATCTCTCCAATGGAGTGCTCTTAATATTTTGACTTTGTTGTTCTCCTTTTGTGCATTGTTCTTCCTCTCCTCACCTGCTAGCTCCAGGTTTCAGCAAGGAAAAGATCAGCTGTCTGTTACCAGGGTCTGTGTAAGTTCATCTGCACGCTGATGCTCGCAATGCTAGGACACTCACTAACTCTTCTCCTTTGCTCTTTTTTCTGTGGCTGAAAAGAGTTTACCTACTTACTGCTCAGAAGCAAGATTATAATCTTACTCAAGATCACCAAATGGATACTGACGTAGGGTGAGAAAGAGCCTGCTTATGCAGCTGACTGTATTTAATGTTATGCAAGAGTAAATTCTCATTTAAGTTGGGTGCACAGCTAACTGAATCACATGAACAGCCTTGATTTAGGGGTTTTCTGCTTACAAAGGAGCTCACTTGAATAATCCTGTGTGCTAACCTGCAGGGCAACTGAATACATCTTTTTCATTATTCATGAATTCAGAAGAGCTGATCTGGTTTCTGGCTGTGCTTTTCACAGATGTTCAAGTCTTACTAAACCGTAGTGGTACGCAGGATGGGGAGTGTCAGAGTGAGTTTCATGTATCAAGTGTTGATACTTTACATCCAATCAGTTCAGTCCAGCTCACCATTGAGCCTGTGCAGCTTATATTGCAGCAAGAGAAGATCCTTGATGAGTTTGAGTAGCTGTCAGAAAGTGGAAGACCCAGGAGGATCAGCACACCTATAATCCAAGTAAAACTAATTAAAATGTTCTGCTGCTGAAGCTAAAGCAGGATCAAGTTGTGAGGTTGCTCACAAGTTGGAAGGAATGACAGAGGCCACTATTTGCTGCTTTTGAGGGGGTGATGCTCTTTACTTTTAGGCCTAGAAGAGGGTCATACCAAAACCATGTTCTTGCCTGCTGGTGTCAGCACAAGATACCACAGGAACATACTGAGGCCATTCATCCTGAACCTCTTCTCTGGTGAGAAGCAAGGGTTGGGTGACTAGACCTGTAGCCACAAGGTGTTCTCAGTGTTGCTGAGGTGAGAGTTTCTTCTTATCAGCTATCGGGGATAGCATAAAGCAACCATGAGAAAACTGAAAGCATGCACTGTATCTTTCTATGTTTGGTGATAAAGGGGCTTGGACAGGAAGGGGTAACTTCTGTGCTACAAACCCTCTGTGTGTCTTTAGGGTGTAGCCATGCTCTTTGAATCAAGTTTTGAGACTCATTAGCCTGCTTAGATCAATGCTGTTCTCTTCCTCAGTATATCTCTATGGATAAGTACAGAGTTTGATAATTTCTGAGGTTAAACCAGTTGATAAAGCAGATCTGTGATAAGAATTTATTAAGAAACAAAAGCTATATGGCTACAGTCACCTTCTTTGCAGGAAGTAAAATCATACATGTGGAAACTCTGAATTCTTTGAGAGGAGAAGACCTAGAAGGGTTAGGTTGTCTTACCAAGGAGTTGGGCCAGTTCAAAATAAGCTGCCTGCTAGCTGGAAAGCTGAATGTGTTTCACAGAGACCAGTGACAAGAGACATGACTCTTCAGCTAGGGAAAGAAAGGGAACTGTCACACCTTTCCATTTGCCTACACAATGAGGACCACTGCTCATTCTTAGCAGTGGGGTTCCATGATGCCATGTGGATGCAACAGGAGCACCTTCGAGGACCCTACTGGAGGAGCACTCTCAGGGACATAAGACGTAGAGAAACCTATTCCTAGTTAATTGCCTGACTCATTCCACAGGCAGAATTCAGGTCATGGCAGTTTTATTAGTCATTTCCAATGGAACACAATACTAATTTCTCACTCTTACTGCTAACAATTTTACCTGCTTTTCCACTATTTTTTTACACTAATTTGTTGTATTTTTCCTCTTGGTTTCAGTTGTGAGTTGTCTGGAGGTGGAAGTGCTTTGCTAAGACTTTGTACAGCACATTGCATCCAGGATCTTTCATGATACATCATACAGCTGTTACTGTAAATAATAGAATAATACTAATTGCCAGGTGTAGTATGGACTCACAAATACAAGTCTTGTTGCAACTGTAAGCAAGTACGTCAAGTAATTAAGTAGTTTTATGGGCCTATATAATTCCAGGAATGTCTGTCACACCCATTCACTTTAAGAGAAAATATCTACATGTTCTATGAGAAACGATATTTTGTCTGGTACAAAAACTCTTTCAGCAGAATTACCTCTTGATGTGCCTGTTTTCATGGTTTTAATTTTTTAAAGGAAAATAACCATTATTTGCCTACATTTGCTCCGTGACTGCTGCTGGATGTAGTTTTCTTTTAGACCAGCAATCTGTATACTCTGAAGAACACCTGACTGGTCTCTGGTACTGAGGGCAGATGGTACAAGATGGGCTGAGTTCAGATACAATGGCTGTGCTGTGCTCTGAGGCTGTGCTGCCATTCAGAGGGACGTGGACAGGCTGGAGAGTGGGGCGGGGAGAAATTTAATGAAATATAACAAGGGCAAGTGTAGAGTCTTGCATCTAGGGAAGAACAACCCCACGTGCCAGTATAAGCTGGGGACTGAGCTGTTGGAGAGCAGCGTAGGGGAAAGGGACCTGGGGGTCCTGGTGGACAGCAGGATGACCATAAGCCAGCAATGTGCCCTTGTGGCCAAGAAGGCCAATGGCATCCTGGGGTGTATTAGAAGGGGTGTGGTTAGTAGGTCCAGAGAGGTTCTCCTCCTCCTCTACTCTGCCCTGGTGAGGCCACATCTGGAATATTGTGTGCAGTTCTGGGCCCCCAGTTCAAGAAGGACAGGAAACTGCTTGAGAGAGTCCAGTGCAGAGCCACAAAGATGATGAAGGGAGTGGAACATCTCCCTTAGGAGGAAAGGCTGAGGGAGCTGGGTCTCTTTAGCTTGGAGAAGAGGAGACTGAGGGGTGACCTCATTAATGTTTATAAATATGTAAAGGGTGAGTGTCATGAGGATGGAGCCAGGCTCTTCTCAGTGACATTCAATGATAGGACAAGGGGCAATGGGTGCAAGCTGGAACATAAGAGGTTCCACATAAATGTGAGGAAGAACTTCTTCACAGTGAGGGTAACAGAACACTGGAACAGGCTGCCCAGAGAGGTTGTGGAGTCTCCTTCTCTGGAGACATTCAAAACCGGCCTGGACATGTTCCTGTGTGGCCTGACCTAGGTGTTCCTGCTCTGGCAGGGGGATTGGACTAGATGATCTTTTGAGGTCCCTTCCAATCCCTAGCATTATGTGATTCAAGTAGAAAAAAACCCAACTCTATGACTGTTATTGGTTGGTATAACCACTTGTTTGCTCAGGAAAGTTTACAGCGTGGTAGCTGCCAATTGCTAACTTTCCACAAATTCATGGTATCGCCTGAAATTTTTTTTTCCCCACCAAACTGCTGAAGGTTTGTTATTTTGGGCCTTTTGATGGAATAACGACTGCTCCAAGAGTGGGTCTGGGCAGCAGGGGCATTCCCTGAGTGTGCTGGATATACAGGGGAAAGTGTACCAAAACAGCTGGCTTATACAGAAGAACCGTAAGCAGTTGAGGAATTGCCCAACTGGTTTGGGTGAGCAAGAGCCAGATTCTCTGTGACCTTCATGGACCTAAGGGTGAGTATCTGTGGAAATACCATGGAGCACCTGTGTAGGTGTAGGCACAGATGGTATGAGCAGATCACCACATAGTCAGGGATATCTGACACAAGGCAGCAGCAAGAGGTAGACACCAAAGTAACTGAGTGTCCAGCAGTAGGGGCTATATTCATGGCATGGAGTTTTGTAACAACAGTGCCAATTCCACAGGCCTAGGGTGGGCAGTGCGAAGGAAGCTGGACACGAATGGCCTGGATCCCATAAAAAGTGCTGAAATTGAGATTAAAGAGGAACTGAGTGAGAAATTGCAGTCTTATTCGATGGTCCTTTCCAGTAAAAATTCTTCCATTGCCTGGAGGCCTCCTCCTCCTCAGGCCCAGCATTGCTCTAGTGAGAGCGCCTTGATTCTAGTTTCCTGCCTGTGCCTGCCTGGGGTTTGGAAATGGGGAATTCTGCCTGAATAGTGGATAGATTCTCACTATAAGAGAGAGCTCAGGTAACAGGACAAATTACTTATGGAGCTTCTTTCAATGTCACTTAGCTGGAAACAATTTTATTCAAGTGCTTGTTTTGTGCCCCAGCACTGTCTTGCTGATGCTGCAAACACTGCAGGATCTGGACGCACCCAGAGCTATTTGGACAAGAGATGTTTGTAGGAGCTGAGATGGACTGTTTTTTGACAGCTGCTTCTGCTGTCCCTGTGTCATTTATGTGAAATGATCTGACTCACCTTGTTTCCCCATGCAGCAACAGTTCCTCTTGGATTCCTTTCTCTGCTATTTTAGTCAAGGCCTTTCTAGTCATCCAGATGCAAAATGTATTTAAGAGGTAAACCTCCAATGTCACCAGCCCCTCTTCTCCTAGGCCTGTTTTATTTACTTTCTAAACCATTTTTACAGCCCAGATGAATTTCTTTGAGATGTACTCCTTATAATAAAACAAATATAGTAAAATACTTTTGCTGTTCCATAACCTAAGGATAATGCTGAGAAAGATGTTAGCAAAAAAAAAAAAAAGTTGGGGGGAAGCAAATTCATTGAAGTGTTGTCAGCCTGAAGAAAAGAAAAAGTGCTGTAGAGTAGCACAGACAGGTCCTTGGAGAGAACTGCCTGCTGCCTTACCAGACAACACCAAGAAGCATTCCCTGGAAGAAATCACAGTGCCTTACGTAAAGCAGAAGGAATGCGGTGTTGTGGTCACTTCAAAGCAAGTCAGTGACTGCTGAAATGCTGCTGTTGCACATAAATTCTCCTTTCCCACACCATGCTCCTTTATTTGCCTCACCTGGAATGGGGAGCCATTTTCATCTCAGTCCAACAGTTACTGTAAATCTAGTTCCCTCTCCCTGGGTTCTCGGAATGTGAAACTAAATCAAAGCAGGAATGATTTTACTGGAACAGGGCATGTTTTCAGGCCTCCTACACATTTCATGGATGAGACAAAAGAATGTGAGTAGTAGTTTATGCACTAACACAGCACAGAGGATATATTCTCCTGTACCAGAGGATTTCCTAAGCTTAGACTCCAGTAACACCTGGCTGCAGGAGCAGTGGTCCTCTCACAGGAGAACACCTTGGCACAGCGTTTCCCTGTGCCAGCACAGCACTAACATGGCTAGCGTGTTGTGCTGTGTCATGCTAGGAAAAAGTTTGTGGGTCTAAACTGGAACAGAGCCCCAGGGCTACTGAGAAGTGTAGCAAAAGATTGAGACATGACTGAAGTAGGAAAATATGATGAGGTGATATGATGAGCAATTGGAGAAAAGTGTTTGCATCATTTTGTGGATAGCAAAATGCAGTCGAGCTGAGGCCTAAACAGCCCTGAGGAAGTTGATGGTACGGCTGGTAGCACACCTCAGATCTAGACTGGCATCCTGAGCAGAGGAGCATCTTCTCTAACCTTGAGAGACACAACAGTGATGGAGACAGACTTTCTCAGGAAAGATGCAATGCACAGATAAGGGTTAAGAGGCCCTGTCTGTTCCTCATAGTGAAGAAAAATTTGATTCTCCTATGTTTCATCAATGTATTAGTCATAATGTTAACAGCACCACTCATCAACCTTCCCTCTCAGAGTCTGCTTAACATGAAGGATCTGATTGCTCCAGACTTCCCTCTAAATGCCTTCAAAGATGCCTAGTTCTCTCCTTGTTGTTTATCACTGTGTTTGCTGTAGTAGGGCTCCTTCCGTCGGTCCCAGCAGTCAAGCACAAGGCCTGTACCAGAGACAGACAGGCTGGATGCCCCCTAACCCAGTCCCCAGGACTTCTGTATTTGACAGACTGATGGGAAAGCAGAAGTAACTACCAGCATATCCTGCACACTTCCTATTTCAAAACTGCTTTCTGGGTAGTTAACACATGCACTTCCCCTTTTACAGAACCAATGTGCACAACTGCTGCTCTAGCAGGTGCCGGCTGGAGAAGGCCATGACACTTCCCCAAGTTAACCTTGCAGTTGCTCCTGCCAGGAGATGGGCAAATCCACAAACAGTCCATGTCCTGGTTCTGGATCTGGCCTCTGATACTGGGTCCGGGGACTGTCTCCATGACAGTCTTGTCCCAGCACTGTGCTGGGTGCTCACCAAAGGAATATGATGAGCTTACTTGTATATTTTTACTAGCAATTTTCATCACATTTTTTCTTCCCAGATCTCTTTTTCCACGGGGAAACTCTTCTGGTCATCCTACACCATCCTTCCCTCTCTGAGTTCCTGCAGACACATTGTTCCTAAGCGTTCCTAAGTTCCACAGCCGCACCTTTTCCCTCTAGCATTTTCTCCCCTCTTCCTCTAGCATCTGCCACCAGTGGCTGTCTGGAGCCTTCAGCCTTTCTTCACACTTTACCTGCCAAGACAGTGCACTTTAGTGCCTGCAGCTTATTGCCTCCAGCCAGTGTTTCTCCTGGGCACTCATTTCTGGCTCAAGTACTGCTCTGCTGTGTATCCCTGTTCCATCTCTAGAGGAACAACCCAAAGAACTCTTAATTTTCCAGCGCTTATCACATGAATTAGCTTTCAAGTATTACTATGAGACTTCACTTTCTCCATTACTGAAATCCCCACTGCTCTCTGCTAGGTATCTTTTCACCACTCAGTGCTTCTTGCAACTTGACTTAATTGCCAGTGAAGCCTGAAACACCTTTCAACAACTTAACGATGACTCTTTCCCATTTCACTCTGTTAAGGAAACCTCAGGTGACTTGCTCCATATGCCTTGCCCTGCAGGGTCAGAGAGAATGTGAGTGATTAAAACAGTTTAAACCTCGATCATGTCAGTGTTTCGTCACACCCTGTTGTATGTATAAAATAAATTAAAAAAAAAACCCAGTTTCACAAAGCATTAAAACTTCACGGGAAAAGTACCACTAGAGGGGGCTGATTGTACATAATTTATACTTAGGCACTGCAGGGTAAGGTACCGTGTTCACTGTCTTGGTGCCTCAGTACCACTGCTGGCATGTGATACAGCCCTAACAGACACCACCAGCCTATGCAAGCACGTCTCAGTGTAGCTGTAGCCACACAAACTGCAAAACCTGCCCAGAACCAGTGGCAGAACCCAGAACACTAACCTCAGCCATGCTGCATTGCTGTGTTCATACTGCTCTCTACTCCAAAGGTGTGTCTGTGGAGCAACCCCACACTGGAGATTAGCAAACGTTCATCCCAGGGAAGCAATGCCCACATGCATCAGCAGTACTAGTCTCTGCAGAATACAACTGCACCATGTGTTCACTTCAATCTCTGGCTCCTCATTCTCACATCTCCAAGCTTGCCCACCTCTATTCCAGTATTCCCTTAACTCCTTTTACTATTTACACTTTGTGAAAGACACACAGAGTGCCAGCTCTCTCTGCTGCTGCCAAGTTAGCAATGCAGAGAGTGCAGCCTTCTCTGCCTCTGAAGCCTGGCAGAGGCTGTGAGGCTGGTCCAGAAATCCTGACTGCATTTGGAGCTCTTTCAGTATGGAGACACTTTCTATTCTCTCTCCACTGTAATGCCCAGGAGTTCTACTAAACCTCTGAATTCCTTCTTTCAGTTCTCCTTCTGCTAAATCTGTTTCTGCTTCTGTATTTACATTTCTCTAACTTCACTCCTAGTCCACACTGTTGCCTGTCCCCGTTTCTGGCAGCCTGTAGCTGGGTACTTGCATTGGGAGGGCATTCAGCTGAATTAACTGACTCCAGTGAAAATCCCAGCAGAGACAAAGCAGTTTGAGTTTTTTACTATAATAAGTATAGCAAGTGGAGAAAGAGCCACAAAGTTACTTTCATCCTTCAGCTTCACAGAAACCAGATTTTAGGTGCACTGAGCTAAGAGCAGGAAGCTTACCTGCATCCTTGGTTTGGTCTTTGTCCTAAATTCTCTTTGCAGCTTCCCGAGCCACTTTGCTGCAAGACTACATGCACTCGGATGGGTTACCCTTCTGTGGGAATCAAAGACAACACTGAGTTCACTCAAAATTGCTGAGGAGAAGAGAAACTGCATCTGCACAACCATGCAGAGGTCGGGGCACTTACCAGGAGGTGAAAAGCATTTCTTCTTAGGCTGAGGTGGTTTCAACTCCTCGTAACCATATCCCAGCAGAGCTCACCAGCCACGAGTCAATACAAATAGAGTGATGTGTGCTGGAAAGCAGAAGGGGTGATGGGCGGGGAAAGGGGACTACTACAGCTACATAGCTGTCATCAGGCATGCAAGATTCATGGAGCCAGAGTGAGAAGCCAGTAGAAAGCACCTGCCTTTGTGGCCCAGTGCTCATAGAAGGAGGCGGCCCATGTGTTGGGCCCTGACCTTGATGTTGCTGATGCATTTTATCCAACAATTATTTTGGGACAAATTTCATAGATGAATCACTGAGGCAGAGGTGTCCCTCTGTCCATAGGAGTGCTTGTGTACAAGGAAGGTCTGTGTCACCAGTTTTTCATTTCTCCCTTAGCATTTCCCTCTTACGCCTCTGCGTTCCAACTGCCTCTATAACATAGTGTTTACAGCTTCTCTGAAGAGCTATTACCAGCCTTTCCAGCCTCAAGCCACACAATATTGAATAGCTCCTCAGACACACAACAAATCTAAGGCATTTCCAGCTGAAGGGTGTGAAAACATCAGGTTTTACACAAGTCTCACAGGGCCACACCAGGAAGATAAGGCAAAGTCCCTTTTCCCCTGTTTGGTCCAGGTTGTAGTTATGGGTCTTTCGAAATCAGGGAAGACTCAGGCACTGACTGCAGTGCATCAGGGTTCAAAGTCTGTTACAGATACATGACAAAAATCCTTAAACGTAAAAAATGTTTGCCTTGGAACAGGCAACAAGTACAATGGTTGTTGCAGAGATCAGAACAAAACCCCTAAAGTGTAGCTGTGAAAAAATGCTGGGGTTTTGTCATTTAATGAAAACATATGAAAATCTGTTGCACTTAATTCTGCATCTGTCCTTTTAAGTGAATGATAATAAAATTAGGGGGTTGGGTTTTTGAGTTTATTAAAATGGCAGTTGAATTTTGCTATTTTTTATATCATATCACTTGCAATGATACAATGTGGGAAACAACACAAAGCAGTGACTAAGTCCTTATTGAACAGTACCAGGATTATAGGGCACCAAATCAGAAGTTGGAGCTCTGATCCCAGTTTTGCTGCAGGCTGTGTTCATCATCAAGCTGCTTAGGCAAGGTTTTTTTTTTTCTTGGTTTTTTTTGTGGGGGCTTGTGGGTTTTTTTATGTATAGAAAAACATCAAGCATTTTGGATTTGGGGACTGGAAGTAACTTTAAAATATTATTTTTTCCTATAGTTATAGTTTAGTCTTAGTTACATATAGTTTTCCTATATAATCAAAACATTTATAAACCAAAGAAATATTTATGAGACCTTCTATAGCTTGCAAAAATGTTGCAGTTCTGAAAAATTGGTCCTAGATGTAATTTGTAGTCCAGGAATAAAGTTATTGTTGCTTTAAAAAATGGATAAGTATTATGATGTAAAATGACATATTGCTAGCAGTGGGGAAGAACCTGATACCTTGCCAGATATCACTGGAGGAAACACAGCGTCAGCATATAACTTCACTGATTTTACATAGGGCTGAGTCTGCCTTTCATTTGGATTCAACTATATATTCATTGATATGAGACAGATCATTCAGAGCTGAAAGCACTTTAAGAAAGATATGGCAATAATACACAGCAAGTGATCCCATCAGTCCAGCTGAGTCCCAGGTTGTCCGACAGAATAACATAATATGAGATCTTATACTTCTCAACTATTTTATCCCATTTGCAGTTCCTCTGCTGTGGAAAGATCGCTTTCCATAAAGTACTGGAATCAAGCCTCAGTCTGAGACATGAAGTTTCTATGGCATGATGATGAGCAGGCACAGAAGTAAAAGGGAAGCCTAGAGGAACATATTTAAATTTGGAAAAGTCAGACAAGACAAAGTCCTTTGCCATAGCAAGGTCCACTGCAGCAGTCACAGACAGTAAAAATACAATGGGGAAGAAACTAGGTGAAAAACTTTGTGTCATCCTTCTCAGACTATGTACACACCCACAGTAGTTCAGCTTCCTCACTCACAAATGCAAATTGAAGAAATTATCTGGCCTCAAAATGACTATGGTTAATCGCTGGAGAAGGTGCTTATACTTTCTCAGGTCCATTTTAGCAAATGCCCGCACTATTGCAAAGAAGTAATTACTCTAGCCTTAATGCACAGTCTCTATGGCTCCCATGGGGAAGGAGACAGACACATCAAAAATAGAAAGATGTACTGTACAGTGGGGTGAGGTGGAGGGGGAGGGAAGAAAATGATTCTGCAATTCCCAGAAATGGAGCTGACAATTTTTGTCTTGGCTGTAAGCTTCAGAACAGACTGGATTGACACACAGCCACAACATGAAGCTGCAACACACATTTTGTCTGGAGGACAGGTGGTAGTATAAAATCCTAGAAACATTAATTAGAAGAAAGTATTTGCATGCCTGATAAATCTCCCTTAAATGTAGTTTCAATGAAGGAAATCAAAATGATGAATTAGAAACACAAATGACAGAAAATCAGAGTCAGAATAATTTAGGCTGAAGGGAACCTCTGGAGGTTACCTAGTCCAGCCCTGCAGCTCAGACCATTCCTAACTGCTACACAGTGTGTAGGCCTCTTTTTTTACCTAGTATGATGGTTTAGCCTCTTTTCAGCATCCAAAACTACATTTCAGCTCTTACATGAGCTGAGATGACCTCAGGTATTCTCTCGTAGAGGTATTCTCTCCACTCAGTGTGGATGTTGAGATGGATTCCTCAACTAATCTAAAGCCAGGGGGATGAAGCTGGGTCTCAGCATTCCAAAATACTCTAGAAAGAGACTTTTGCTTTTGCACTCCAGAATATTCACAGGACAGTCCTATTTTAATGTATTGACTGTTTTAAAATTATACCTATTTTTACTGCTACACAAAGGCAGATAATAGAGTTACAAATGGAAGCCAGAAGACCATTCTGAAGTTTGTAATTACATCTTCAAACACAAAAGCAAGACTCACTGTACAGTTGCATGAAAACCTGTCTTCATATCTAACACTTTTCTAAGATGTTGAAAAATATTCCTTATCCCCGAAAGAAAGCAATGTCATGAACATTTAGGATTTTTTTATATTGAGCAAATTGAAATGTCTTCATGACTTAGGAAGATATTATTATCCCATCTTTCTATGGATCTACACTTCCGATTTAATAAATAAGCTGACATTTCAAAGGCAATGTGCTTTAGACAAATGAAAAATGTGTTTTGCAAACTGAAATGAAGACATTTAAAAGAAAATTGAAAGTGTTAACCACTTTTATAATTCAATTTAATTGAAAAAATTTGGACTAGTTTTTAATGGTGGCCAAAAAGTATCCGGAACACCAGAATGCCAACTCTGAAATGAGGTTCCTCCCCAGTTTACATTTTTCTATCAATGCTTGGCATGACTCTGCCTGTTTCTTTACACATTACTCTGAAATTTCTTTACACACAGACCTTCACTGCTGTACAGCAGCACACAGTGACAAAGACTTCTGGAATTTCTGGACATGGTGGATTTTCAGGAACAGAACCCCAGCCTCCACAAAATGTCACGTCTCTCAGTTCTCCCATAAACAAAAAAATGCAATATGACAAATCTTTATTTCCATTATTGGGAGCCTTAGCAAAGCTGCAGAGATCATTGCATTTAGATGCCACATAAAGTTATAAGAAGCGTATACTGTGTAATAAGGTGTCTCAGACCTCAGGCAGCCGTGAGGAGACTCTAGAAATAACTGAAGTCAGCCTGCTCCGGAAAAGGATGCAGTACAACCACAGTAGTGCAGGGCTGTGCATGAGCTGAGAGGCAGGGCTGCACTGACTCAGCTATCCATCCTGCAGACCTGGCCTGTGTCCCTGGATGTACCTGCATCTCACTGTGTGGATGGGTCAGCCCACTCAAGGCTAGCCTGCACCTCTCTGCAACATGCAAAAGGTGAATAGGCCCTCATAAAGTTGGAACAATGCTGTGGTATTTAAGTAATTTAGAATAATTTCAGTAGCTTGCCTCAAAAGGATGCAGCATAGCAAAGAAGATTTCACCTGTGATGACCAGGGACCAAGAATATTTTCAGTGTGTGGCAAGGCCTGACTGTCTACTAAAAATAACTTGACAAGACTAGTCTTTCCCTCAAAAAGTCAGCAAAATGATAGTAGTGTTAGCAAATAGTTCTCTTAATAAACCCTAGGCAAATTGTAGATAAGTTGAATGAAATAAGAAGGGGGTCACTTGAGGAACTCAGCTGGTAAAATGGGGAGTAGCTCCATTGATTTGGATGCTTTCAAGATGGTTTATACAGCTGAAGAATTTATATACTGCACACTTTTCAGCAAAGAGAAAAAACAATCTATAAATAAATACTTTTCTCTACACCCATATAAGAGTACTACTAGCAAGAACATGAAAAATCAATAATTGTTTTTATAGTACCAAGACAGAGAACTCCTGGCACTATTTGCTTGTGATGATGGCTCTGGTACTTCCATCTCTGTCATTGCCCGTTTCCATTTTGGTCACACTTGTAAAAATGGATAATAAAGTGACATAATATGTTTGATTTGATAATAAAGTTCTTACATATATGGTACCAAAGAACCTCAAAATAAATAGGTATCAGACAAAATTTATACTGTATTGCTACAACAACATGGGATACTTCTTATCACAGCTTCCAAACAGCCATATCACAGCATAACATTTACAGGTACCAAGGAAGTTCACTCTGACTACTGACATTTCAACAGGTTTTCTGGATCATAGAACAGGAAAGGGAACAATAATACAAACTATTTCAAGGTCATGAAAGGAATGGAATATTATGGTTAATTCACACAGAGCATTTGCTTAAGATTAAGGTTCATCTAGAGCAGGATGTATCCAGCTAGAATTGTTCCCAGAATCCCTAATCAATTATTCCTGATCCACCCTCTCACTAGATATATTTATTGCATGATACTAAAATCCATACATGAAATCCACTACCTACCTCCAAGGAGAAGCTTCCTTATCCAGATAGCAACTGCTATTCCAATGGAAGCCTGCAGCAGTCAGCTGAGTGAAGCCTATTTATATAAAAGTGGCTTGGAAAACCATTTCCTCATGCCAACTGCCAAGGATTTGTGTCCTCCACAAAGAAACAAATAGATTCTGGCAGAGGATCTCACATGGGAGTTTGGGTGAAGCTTCCTCTGGCTTGTTCAGCCAGGAGACTAAACTGCTGGTTCAGACCCACCAATAGACAAAAGTTTAGATCAGCAGGCAAATTCCCAGAAACCATGAAATACTAAATTTCTGGTTTCTTACCAAAAGCAGGGAGCACCTTCTCTCATTTTTCACATCTGATAACCACTTTGTATGGTGGTGACATAACTTGGATTGAATCACACTTTGCCAATACGTACAGAGCTGAGCAAGTGCCATGAATATTATGCAGGATGCATCAGAAAGAAAATGAGATGCAGTAATAGTACAGAGAAAATGGCAAAAGGTGAGACAAAAGAAAAGAAATAAACAATGGAGAACTTAACTACAGAAGAAAAGCATCTAAGTCAGTTATCCCTACAGCCACTCTGATGTTAACAAAAGAGCTTTAAATCATTCTGAGCCCTTATTTTTCATGCAGCGATACAGTAAGAAATTTAAGATCATTTCTCTATGGAGGAGGTTACAAGCCAAAAGATACTTTGAATGAAACCTGCTATTGAATATTAAACACAGCAACATGGGTAATGCATCTGTAAAGGATACAACTAAAGGCCAAGAGCAATCTTCTGGTACAAGAAGCAATACAATACTTCCACTTGGGACCTAGACATCAGTTTTCCCCCTTCATCTTGCTTGCTTGCTACAAAGAGGAAATTAGTTTCCCAAACAGCCTCTGCACTATTGCCATCAGGGGCATCATTAGAGACTATAACATAAAAAAAAGGATGTCAGGCATTACAGAACTTCTTAGGGGAAAGCAAACATTGATCCAACCTTATAAAGGGATCTTCTCTTTCAGGTCCAGGTAGCTTGAAGTAATGTATAGTATACACTTTTTGTTTATTTTACTATTGCAAAAGTTCTTCTGGTGAACCAGATTTTCTCTTCCAAGGCCATTTCTAAAAAGAAGTGCAAAATTATAGTGGAAGACACACTGCATGTACAAGAACTAGATTCCTTTATTCATATGGATTAGAAGCTTATTGTGCAAAAGATGTATCTATTATTCAAATGCAGCAAGAAAGACCTTAAAATAAGACATTAATTTTAAGGCTTCTATAGCTTCAAGAACAACATGGAATCTAAGGGACCTCTGGCAGATCATCTGACCCAACTCCCTCCTCTGGGAGGAACTGCAGCCCATGCAGTCCACATTGGAGCAGTCTGTTCCTGAAGGATTGTACCCTGTGGAAAGGACTCATGCTGGAGCAGTTATTGAAGGGCTGTATCCCATGGGAGGGACTCCACGCTGAAACAGGGGAAAGTATAAGGAAGGAGTGGCAAAGAAGAACTGTTATGGACTGACCACAACCCCCATTCCCCATCCTTTAGGGAAGGGAATTCGTGGTGAAGGTGTTTGTCTTCTGAAACAGCTGCTACTCGTACCAAGGTCCTCTCAGCCACTATCACCATACCCGCATCTGCAGTGTAAGCAGTCAGTACAGAGCCTCTGCACTGGCTACAGTGAACAGCTATAAGTTTCTGTGCTTAAAATACAATTAATATGGTTTGCTTTGCCCGTATCTGTGGCTAAACTGTAGCAGATGCTCTATCACCCAATGCCTCCACCCCAGCTAAGAAGGGGAATCAGAGAAAAAATGGAGAAGGCCCATGGGTTGAAATAGAAACTGATCTAATGAAATAACAAAACTAATACAAGCGCCAACATAAAGTGTACAAACTTATACTCAGCCTGGTCCTTGGAAGTAGCAGAAAGAAGAGAAGACCAAGAAAGAAGAGCCCCAAAACCAAGAACTGCCCACCTTCAGTAAACTCTCTCCTTTTATAATGAGCTTGATGTCAGTGGTATGGGATACACCTGTGAGTCAGCGTGGGTCAGCTGCCCTGACTGAATATCCCAGCTGACTCAGGGCTACTCATGGCCTGCCTGCTGTAATTGGCTGGGCTGTAAATATTTACATCTCACTACAAGAATGATATTGAGGTGCTGGAGTGTGTCCAGAGAAGGGCAACGAAGCTGGTGAAGGGTCTGGAGCACAAGTATGATGAGGAGCAGCTGAGGAAACTGGAGTTTAGCCTGGAGAAAAGAAGGCTGAGGGGAGACCTTATCACCCTCTACAACTACCTGAAAGGAGGCCATAGTGAGGTGGGGGTCGATCTCTTCTCCCAAGTAACAAGTGATAGGACAAGAGGAAATGGCCTCAAGTTGCTCCAGGGGAGGTTTAGATTGGATATTAGGAAACATTTCTTCACTGAAAGGGTTTGCACTGGCACAGGCTGCCCAGGGCAGTGGTGGAGTCCCCATCCCTGGAGGTATTTAAAAGATGTGCAGATGTGGTGCTGAGGGACCAGTGGACATTTAGTCCTAAACAACTTTACCAACAAAGAAATATTTTATAAATTATCCTTCATTCAGCCTGTGTAGTTCCACAAGACTGATGCTCTGTTCCCTTTGCTAGGAAGATTCATTTCCAGGGTTTTGCCGAAGGAGAAGTCACTCTTTATAGCTCTCTGCTATTGCTCAGCTCTCAAAGAAAGCTGGGACCATTAGCTTATTTCCCTGACTTTTTTAACCTCCGCCACCGTGGCTGGCAGCTTCCAGACCTTTGTTGGGCGCAGTCCACCCTCTGACATTTCTGCTGCCTTTTCAGTCAACTGCTTCATTGTGTTGCATCCTCACTTTCCGTATTCCCCTGCAGGGGAAAAGACACTTATGCCACACTACATTATGTTTTTTTCCTAGCTCAGGGCTCCCGCTCTTAGGTCTCAGTCTCACACTTCATGAAGCACAAAACAATTCCATCCACCAAGATGATCAAATTACTATCGCTGAAGAGCTGCTTGATGATCAATGGCCATGCTGCTGCATAAATATCTTCCAGGTGTAATGGTTACATTTGGAGAAATGATCCTTGAGCAAACTTTACTGTGCAGCTCTTAGATTCTTCTCAGGCTTACTGTACGAATACATAATCTATAAATAGCATCCATCACTAATACATACTACTGCAAGGAGAGCCATCACAACAGAACTTTGTTTCAGGATAAAAGATCTATCTCTCATTTTTAAAATGGTTTAAATCATTGAAGCACAGCTCTGGTAGTAACCCAGAAATATTTACATCTATTTGGACAGCACCAGACTGGAAATATATTGTACAGAAATAGATTTTACCAACCTTTCAAAATAATATCTGGAAGGGCTTAATAATATCAAGGGACTAATAATTATATCATCTGACTTTTCAACCTTACTTCTCTAACTGAATTGTCTTTACTATTTTAAATAACATTATAAAGGTATTAATTTTAATATATTTTTCCTTTTAAATTAATATTACATAATTATTATAGCAAACATAGTATGACAGTATTCTAACAAAACAAAAGTCAAATTACTTACAATTTATTTCAAACATCATAACAGTTATTTTGATTTATTTTCTTTCTGTTTGCCTGCGTTATTGAGTATGTAAAGATTGAGGAGTTTTGGCCATTTAGATACTCCTACAGAATTACATGCTAGATGGAAAAAAAAAAAAAAAAGCTTGCTTTGGTCTCTTTAACCCAGTTTGTAGGGACAGCATTGTTTTTTCATGCTACCACTTTATTCTACCGTGCTGACCTGTGAAAAAAAAAATTGTAAAATTTCTGTAAGCTATACTTCTACAGCAGATTCTAGGGCCTGACATTTCTGACAGAAGTCAGTGAACCTGTTGAGATGCCCGGGTCCTTCTCTACAGATCTGGTTTCAGGATTGGTGTCTAGTTTCCCACTTATTTTTTTTATTACTTAGGTTAAAAATGTTTTGATTATAGCTCGTTATTGTTTTTCACTTTTATTTCTAAATAGTCCTTAAATATTTAATTAATAGCTACTTTATATAAACTGGAAAGAGCTTTTCATCTACATACACAGGCACACAAAATGCCCAGTTACTTCTGAACCACAGGGCACTGCAAGTCCTTTGTTTTCATTAGAAAACCCTGATGCCTTTAAAATAATATAAGACAAGATATGTCTTTTTACATGATTGTATATTCTGAAAAGAGCAGGATCATCCCCCAAAACCTATTTTTTTTTCATTTTGTCTGAATCAAAGTTGTTTCTCACTTCCTCTATAGTCTGACTCCATGTGAGCTAATCTAATTTTTCTAGATGCCAGCAGCTTTTCATGTTATCTCTCATATTAATTTTTAAAAAGCAAAAAATGGAAGACCCAGGGAACTACAGGCCAGTCAGTCTCATCTCTGTGCCTGGCAAGATCGTGGAGCAGAACCTCCTGGAAATTATATGCTAAAGCACATGGAAAATAAGGAGGTGATGGGTGACCGCCGACATGGCTTCACTAAGAGCAAATCGTGCCTGACAAATTTCATGGCCTTCTATGATGGGGTTGCAGAGTTGATGGATAAGGAACGAGCAACTGATGTTATCTACTTGGACTTGTGCAAAGTATTTGACACTGTCCCAAATGACATCCTTGCCTCTAAATTGGAGAGACATGGACTTGACGGATGGACCACAATGGTGGATAAGGAACTGGCTGAATGGTTGCATTCAAAGTGTTATGGTCAACAGCTTGATGTCTAAGTGGAGATCAGTGACAAATGGTGTTCCTCAAGGGTCAGTACTAGGACCAGTTTAACATCTTTGTTGGCAACATGGACAGTGGGATTGAGTGCACCCTCAGCAAGTTCGCGGATGACACCAAGCTGTGCAGTGCCGTCGACATGCCTGAGGGAAGGGATGCCATCCAGAGGGACCTTGACAGGCTGGAGAGGTAGGCACATGCAAATCGCATGAAGTTCAACAAGGTCAAGTGCAAGGTCCTGCACATGGGTCAGGGCAATCCCAAGCACAAATACAGGCTGGGCAGAGAATGGATGGAGAGCAACCCTGAGGAGAAGGTTAAGGGTGTTGGCTGATGAAAAACTCAACATGAGCTGGTAATGTGCACTTACAGCCCAGAAAGCCAACTGTATCCGGGGCTGCATCAAAAGAAGCGTGGCCAGCAGGTCAAGGGAGGTGATTCTGCCTCTCTACCCCATTCTTGAGACCCCACCTGGAGCACTGTGTTCAGCTCTGGGCCCCCCAACATAAGGACATGGACCTTTTGGAGTGAGTTCAGAGGAGGGCCACAAAGATGATCAGAGGGCTGGAGCACCCATGGGGACTGGCTGAGAAAGTTGGGGTTGTTCACCCTGGAGAAGTCTCTGTGGAGACCTTTTAGCAGCCTTCCAGTACCTGTAAAAGGCCTACAAGAAAGCTATAGAGGGACTTTTTACAAGGCCATGGAGTGATAGAATGAGGGGTAATGGCTTTTAACTGAAAGAAGACAGATTTATATTAGATATTAGGAAGAAATTCTTTACTGTGAGGATGGTGAGACACTGAGAAGTTGTGGCTGCCCGCTCCCTGGAAGTGTTCAAGGCCAGGCTGGATGGGACTTTGAGCAACCTGATCTAGTGCGAGGTGTCCCTGCCCATGGCAGGGGCATTGGAACTAGATGATTTTTGAGGTGCCTTCCAACCCAAACCATTCTGTGATTCTATGATATTTTTGGATGAGCTAGGGGGAATGCTCCTATTAACTGGTAGGTAGTGTTCAAGTCTGATAGGTGGAAGACCCAAGTTCCAGTACCTGCCCCAATGACTCTTCCACTATTGACATGAAGAACCTTCCAAAGAGATGCAGGTCATACGGGTCACACTGCAGTATTATTCACACTGCTTTGCACTAGTAGCTTAACTTCCAATCTATATTCTATGTTAATTTTAGAGAACATATGGAATTTGAAACTATGCACTACAGGAACTGTCTTTGTACAGTTTACCTTTACGGACATTCTCCCTTGCTGTAAACAGTTCAGACAGCATCTTAGGAGGCAGAGGTCTAGGAAGCAGTTTTGGCTGCTCAACCATTTTCTGCTTTGCTTTTGTTCCTGCCGGATGACTGAAGATATTTAAAAAAATCAGAAAAATCTGACAAGGTAAGCCAAAAGAAACAGTCATCTCTAGTTTAAGATGCTGAACTATAAATGTCTGCTCAGATAAATCAGGTGATAAAAGAATCATAAAACAGGAGAAGTGGCCAAAAAGGGCACTTGTTCTCTTAGTGACTGATTCAACAGTTTTTTCTAGTCATCATTAGTGTTTCTGGAAATAAAGTGATATTATTTAAAAAAAAAAAAAAAAAAAAAAAAGAGCTATTCTATTAACTTTGGAATGCTTGGATTAAAGAAGGTTTTTCAGCACCTCTGTCACAAAAGGTGAGGCAACTGGAGTTTTTTAATCTCTGAGCCAAAGGAGAAACAGTAAAATAGAGAAACACCCTGTGTCAAGCATACTGAAAGCTCCCAGAAGCAGTTTTCTGCTGGATAAATAGATTTAATAAGAGCAACAGTTAACCCTGGTAAAAGGCCGAGCCTGTGAGTAGCAATTTTATGCTTCTTTCTGGCTTCCTATTAGTTCACGAATGCATACAATGACACTGATTTCAATCAAAGAACCCCTGATTTGGCTTCGGAAATCCTGTTATTAGTAGACAAGTTTAGCAAATCTCTGATTCACAGTAATTTGCTAAAAACATGTAAGACATCACACAGTATAACGATTCGGTCCTAAAGAACTGGAAATCAGAAGGAAAACACAGAAGAGGAAGGACTGATGAAGGTGACTTTGAAGAGAAACTGAAAGTGCCATCAGGAAACTAATGGCTCACAGGACGACTTAGGAAGATTAAGAAAAATGTTACATACAGGTAGAAGCAAGGACATCTCTAGGTGAAAAATATTTCAGTAATTTAATTTGAAAGTAGATAAACTTCAGACTTCAGTGCAATTTTGCATGTGGACAGGATTAATTTAAATGAAGTGTAGCGTTATATAAAACTGTGACGAAAATTAAAAAAATACAGTGAAGGAAAGAATGAACACAGTCCTGAAGTGTATAAACAGGACTGAGTTCAGATTTAACGCTTAGCTAATGGACCTGAGTGACAGAAGTCCTGCGTTGTGGGGGGTTTTCTGTTGTTGTTAGTTTGTTTGGTTTGGTTTTGGGATTTTTTTAATATTATATTCTTCCTTCTGTGTCTCTGGTTTATTACAAGGATGCTGTCCCCAGCCTCTGGTTAACGTCATGAACAATTGCAGATTCCAGTTATTTTGTGTCGTGGAAGCACATCTTGTTGCCATGTTTAACCATTTATTCAAACTCAGCATGGCCATAAGTGAACTCCAAGCTTCCTTTTCCAGCATCCCCTGCCTCTTCCTTTCTCTGTCCCCTCATGTAACTGTCACTCAAGTCGATTAGCTAAGTGTTGAATCTGAACTCAGTCCTACTTACACACTTCAGGACTGTGTTGGCTTTCTGGGCCTGGGGAGGTGACTGTCCCCCTGCACTCAGTTCTGATGAGGCCACACCTCAAATACTGTGTTCAGTTTTGGGCCCCACTACAAGAAGGACACTGAGCTGCTGGAGTGTGTCCAGAGAAGGGCAATGGAGCTGGTGAAGGGTCTGGAGCACAAGTGTGATGAGGAGCGGCTGAGGGAACTGGGGGTGTTCAGTCTGGAGCAGAGGAGGCTGAGGGCAGACCTCATTGCTCTCTACAGCTGCCTGAGAGGAGGGGGTAGCGAGGCAGGGGTCAGTCTCTTCTCCCAGGTAACAGTGACAGGACGAGGGGTGATGGCCTCAAGTTGTGCCAGGGAAGTTTAGATTGGATATTAGGAAACATTTCTTCACTGAAAGGATTATCAAGCACTGGCACAGGCTGCCCAGGGCAGTGGTGGAGTCCCCATCGCTGGAGGCATTTAAAAGACGTGTAGATGTGGTGCTGAGGGCTGAGGGACATGGTGTAGTGGTGACTTGGCAGTGCTGGGTTAATGGTTGGACTTGATGATCTCAGAGGTCTTTTCCAACCAAGAATATTGTATGATTCTATGAAATTCACCTTCCACAGGGGCAGTGCAGGCCCCCCTCATCCACAGGTCTCTGGAAGCTGGGGCTTGCCAGGGACGGCCAGGCGTACCCCACCCTGGTGCAAGGCCACCACAGCCCCGAGAGTTCGAGGCGACCAAGGCTGCCCGCTCGCTCTCCCCCTCAGCCCGCTGCCCGCCACACCCGCACCCGCCGCCTCAGCAGCAGCCGCTGCAAGCGACGCCCGACACGCGCCTGGCCAGCGAAGGGGGCGTGGCCACGGGGGGTGGCCGGGGCAGGGGCGGTGCCGCTGAGCGCGGCAGGGCCCGGCGCGGCGCCGGTGGGAGCTGGCGGAGGGGGCTGCGGCATCCCGCCCGCCCGCCCGCTCCGGCTGCTCCGCATCGCCTGTTGCAGCGCGGCTTCTCGCTGGTAACTATTCTCGCGTTGCTTGTTTATCTACAGTTCTTAAAACGATAATTCTCATGACAATAATTATAACTGTAGTGGATGGAGGGGGTGGTGGCGCTGGGTGCACCGGGCGGCCGTGGAGCCGTGCGCGGACCATCGGAGGGACAGCGTACATCATGGGAGGGTCTGGGGACAGCGCTCGGCTGCTGTCGGTGTCACTGTGCCCTAGCAGAGCAGGACCCGCAGACGGTGGGTGTCCTGACTGGGTGGGATAGCAGAAGTAAATTGGGGGTTTCTTAATGCGAACTGGGTCGAGCTGAGCCAAAGTTCTTCAAATTAATCTCGGAAATATAATTCCTTTCACTAATAGTGCTGGCACTGCAGTCCCGATTCAAGCAAACCCCGTTGGATCAAGTGTGACAGAAATCTTGTCTGGGTATAAAAGTCTGTTGTGAGTGCCTTAGAAATGTGGAGTCTGGCACTGGGTTGCGTTTAGGGACCAATGAGTAGTCTGCATCTGTGTTAAGTGAATGCTGACCACCCACCATCGTTTTCTGTGTCAAAAACTGTGTAGCTGATACATTTAATCTTAGTATTTATTTTTTAAATTCCTTTTTGTTCACAGGGTCCCGCTAAAGACAACTTCTTTATAGCGGTAATAGTTTTGAGAATTTCTGAAGGGCATTTCCCTTGACTCACTGTGGAAATGAAGAAGCTGGTTTGCATGTTGCAGATGACTCTGCTGTTTGTCCCCTGCCTACAAGGTTAACGTTTCCCTACCAGGCTGGCAGCAATCAATTTCCCTCCCTTGCCTCCGCTTTGCTCTTTGCACATATTCCACTGCGTAAAGCGAGTGGAATAGGCTGAGGGAAAAATTTGGATGTCTTTCCACAAAAGAGACTCTGTAAATGTAATTAAAGGTATGGCTGCAACGTGCATAATAGATGCCAGAGAGGAATTATTTATGTAACACACCAAGGCATTCACATTTTTTTTACGCAATCATCATTCAAGAATCAATACTGTACCCAAGTGATTTACTTTATTGTTGGCTTTTGTGCTTAGCGGTGCGAAATTCAAAGCAAAACGTCACAACAAAGAAATACACGTTACATGTGTGCCGTGCAAAATTGTGAGCTCTCCCCCATTAGGCTGTAAGCTTATTTGGGCAGGACCTCTGGTGTCACTAACTCTGCGCAGTAGTTATGGTTGCATCTCCACCATGGTGCGTCCACCCATTGCATGGTGCTCGGGGCTGGCGGGACCCCTCACTTCCCGCCCCAGCACCCCTTTCTGTGGGAGGCAGAATGGGGGTGTTCGTGCTTCCCTTTGGGCTCGGAGTTAGGGCATGGCCAGGGTGAGCACCCAGACCTGGGAGCCCAGACACACTCCCGAGTCCCCTGGTCAGATACGGGAGCACACACTGAAGATGACACCATGAGGAAGGCTAGAAGGATACCTGAAGGATACCAGAATCCTCCTGCTGAAATGTTTTGTATGTTTTCATGCTGTTGACAGTGAAATACTGGGTTGCAGTCTTCCCTTGGAGGTAAATGTGAAATTTTGTGACTGGGAATAGGGATAATCCAACAAACCGTTGCCAAAATTTTTAATTTTTCTTCCCCAGAGCACTGACCTCAGCAGGGTTAGTAGGTTCACCAATGTGCATGAAGCCAAGTGTTTGGCAGGTGGGATGTCGGGTCAGCCCAGGTACAGCAGATGACAGTACTGCACTTGGGCTCGGCCAGGTTCCTTTGGCCAGGCCCCTGCTGGCAGGGGTGGCAGGGGAAGCCTCTTCTGCAGTGCCGTCTCCTGGCTCTGCAGCAGTGTCTGTCTGTCTGTCTGGGCCAGTGCCAGGTAGTGTGTGGACCCCGGACTGAAAACCCTGCTTGTCAAATACTAGAGTGTGATTTAGGCTTCCTCTCCCGAGAAAGTTTTGCATCGTGGATTCTGCGAGCAGGATGAAATTTTGCTCTTCCTGGCAAAACTTCTCCAGGCTTCAGTGGGATTGTTTTTTTTCTCCTTTCAGATGAGAGGAATAAGGTGGCCTTTGTGTTTGCAAGATCAAAGCCTATCTTTTTTTTTTGTTTGAGCATAAAAGTCAGGTACAAGGGCTGTGCTTAAAACACTATCATCTCACTCAAAGGCTTGTAGAGAAAGAGCCTTTTTCCATTTTCTGTTCCAGGCCCTTCCCACAGCCATGGCAGGGGCTGTGACAGCAGCTGAATGATAGCACAGCCACCTGAGTGGGTGTCTGGTGTGACAAGACACATGGGAGGGACTGTGGCCCAGATCCCCAGTAGTGTCTGGCATTGATCTCCGTTGGTGATCTCTCATGGGTGACTGGCTGGACAGTGCTTCCATCAGCTGCTTCCAAAATTATCCCCTCTATTCCACCAGTTGTTAAGACGTGCTAATTGTGTGTGAGGTGGTCAGCAACAGTGTTAGCCCAGTAACTGAGTATGCTATACATGTTATTCCTGAGTTAGAAAACAAGAAGAAACTCAGATGAAACTCCCTTTCCCACACCACCCTATCATGTGGTGATTCCTCACCATTCATGCTTTCTCTCTTGCATCCCACCACTGTCTCTATGACAGACCTGCATTTCCTGAATTTTCCCATGTGCAATGTACACTTAAGGTAGCCCTTGCTAAAAACTAAGTCCTCAGAAAATTCATACCCTCCAGTCATCCATGCAAAATCAGAGAAAGGAGAAGCGAGGAACCATAGGGTTCTGTTGGGAGCACGTGCTTGGAGATTAAGAGGAGGAACTGGGAGAGAAACATCTTCTGCTCCTCTGTGTGCACATGTAACACTCGTACTATTGCTAAGTAACCAGATTTATTTATTTATTTATTTATTTGTTTGTTTGTTTATTTGTTTATTTATTTATTTTACAGATAACCTGCAGGTTTTTCTCAGGAAAGTACAATCATTCATCAGAAATTATAGTCTCTTCCTTGGCATTAGAGAATCCACATTCCAGTTTTGAGGGCTGGAGGAAATAAGTACTGATTGTAACAGTGTGGGTTACCAAAACGGAATGATTTTTCATCAAGAAGAAGCTAGGACCATGCTGCTAGTCCTCCTACTGACCTTTAGTATTGGCCATATAGGGAGCACACAACTGGAAAATCCACAAATTTGTAATAGCATTACAAGATTGACTTGAGGGATGGATTCCTAAATGGATGGTGGACTCTGAAAAGAAAACATCTGTTTCGCTTCTCTCAGTATTTTGCTTTTTTCAGGCTTTTCCTGTGCTGCCTGTGGGCAGAGACCCTCTGGAGAGTGCCCGAGCAAAGCCTCTGACCCAGCCAGGTCTTGGGAGCCCTGAAGCTGGTCCCACTGCATGCAGCCTTAGGAGCCTGAGTCGGATGCTCAGTGTTAGGGAGGGGAATACTCCCGGTGTAAGTGCCTGCAGTCCGTAGGCTTCCTCTTCTTCCTACCCTACCCAGTGACCTGGTGACCCTTAGTATTTACAGTGCATTCATCTCCTTCTCACTTACAGGGAGACACTGAATCCAGCTTCCTTCTCTCTTATGGGAAGATAGCTAGTCTACTTAATCAGCATTTTGAATAAACGTAATTTATTTTTCAATCTGCTTTAGTCATATTTAATCTATTGTGATCATCCTTATACTCTGTTTTTGGGGTTTTATTCTGAATCAATATTTAATATATTTCCCTAATTAACATTTCCCTAGTTTAAAATGTATTTATGTTTGTTTGTTTTCATTATTGAACCTTCAATATTTACTTTTCCTTTCCTGTTGTGATATTTTAGCACTAGCAGACCCTTATTAGGTTGTGAATGTATGCCCTTGACTACTACTGTTCCTGGAAGCCACTAAGTTGTTTTGTAGGGTTTTTTCTTAAAAGAAAATCTCAAAGGAAGTTCAGAACATTTCATTTTGCTCTTACAAGCCCTTATCCTGCAGAAAGTGGACTGTTTGAGCTGGGAACACTCCTATATATGAGCTAAGTAAGCATGTATGCTTTTACATCTGAAAAGTTTCCTTCCTCATAGCATTGCATTTTAATGTAACTCACCAAGTATGAGATTTGGGTAGACGAACTCCAGAGGTTACTTCCAACCAACATATCCACGGTCCTTTCTTATCAGCCTGTTTAAACTGGGTACCACAGGATGGAAAAGCATGGTTAAAACTCTAGTGTCAAAGTCTTTGGGACAGCAGAGTGGCAGCACATGCCCTTCCCATCACACTTCAATCAGCAAGTCCAAAAGTTTTTGGAAAAGGAGGTCAGCATCATTCTGGAATTGATTTCCCCAAAGATAAAGCACTCTAGAACTGCAGTCAAAAATTTGTTTCAGGGACCTGAGTACTTTACAAAATGTTTTTGTGCCTGTAAGCAGAAATAGTTGTATTTCTTATCAAACTAGAATTTCCTTCCTCATTACAGTTCCTGTCACTGTGCTGTTATGTTGCCTAACCTTGAAATGAAAGCAGTTTTGTTAACTTTTTACAAATGCTTGTTGCCATGTTGAGATTGAATTGCCTATCTCTCTCAGGGCAGAAAAAAAAGTACAAAAAAAGTTTCATCTTCTTGTGTGTACTGGTGAAAGGGAGCCAGTGTGCTGGGTAAGAGTGGAATTGAGTGGAAAAAAATCTGAAAAAAAGCCAAAGTTACTGCTTTTTTTTTTTTTTTTTTTTTTTTTTTTTTTTTTTTTAATGATAGTTTTATATGGTCATCATTTTAAATAACAAGGAAACATACAAATCCCAGTGTCTGCTCCTAAGCAGAAGTCTCAAGTTGAATCACTGAAGACATACCTAAAAACAGTATCTTTAGAAAGAATTTCTTTGTTTCATGGTTATGTAAAGATACATGAGACAATTCTCTAATTTTTATATAAACAAGTTTCTGAATGATTGACTCTAGGAAGTTGTCAATACAATTTTTCTTCTGTTGCTTATGGGAAGAACTCGAAAAATGAGATTTCAGTGTGTCTTACAGACAAATGCTTCTTCGCATTTACAAGAAAATAAATAATTTATGCCATATGTTGAAATGCCTTTTCAAGCTATACGATCTTTACCCTGCTTTTAAATTTGAAAGCATCTGTGCTCCTGAGTGTCAGCAAACTTTTCTAGCATTTATGCTCTGTTGTTTTCTATGTAGTCCTTGTTTACTTGATGATCTGTAAAGAGAAATACGAAATTCAGATTGTGAGATTTTTATCATGAAATATTGGTAATAAACTCTTGAAAATGTATCTGGCTCCTATTAGTTAGCTTTAGCAGACTATTTTTCTCTTCTTCCCCACCCCATATGTTTGCTGTCTTTATGTACAGGCAGGTGTCATGACTTCGCTCCTTAGTTGTTTCACCTGTGTATCCAGGCCAGAGTTTTCAAAATAAAACTTAGGTTTCAGATTACTTAGTTTAAGACATGGGAAAAATAGAGCAGTCTCTGGAAAGAGCTGAACAGCTACTGTCAGAAAGCTGTGGTGTACTCTTTAAGGTCCCAGGGAAGAGGATACATCCAGGCTTTCTGGAAGACCTGCAGACTAGAAGTTCTTGGAAGTCCTTGGGTTTTGGATCTCAGAGTTCACCCACATCCACTCGGGGTTAGAGAAAACGACAAAGACCACACAGCAGAAGTGGAAATAGCTTGAAGTACATTTTGCAGGTACAGTGAGGTCATTTGCATATTGGTGATTTGATCAGCTTGGCTTTAATGAGCAAAGCTAATCAGAACTGTGATTAACACAGGAAGTGTGGGCAGGAACACACAATGAGCAATAATGTCAGAACACTTATTTTTGCCTATGAATTGAGATGAAGTAGTTAGGAGAAACTAAGGGGTGTTTAAGAGAATGCCTAACAGCTCTATTTTAAAATGCCCACCTTGCTATTTCTCCATGAGCACGCTTTCCCAGTGGCTTGGACCCTGCTCATCAGGAGGTGTTGGTCCTCACCAACTGCTCCATTGTAAGGGTAGGCAGAGTAACTCCTAGCTTGGATGAGATCCCCTAGCTACAAAGACCAAGAATCAGAGGAAAGCATCCTCCTCAGCAGGTACCCAAAGCCAAATGCCTTGCCAAGCTGACTGGTGGGGTTGCCCCCATAGAATCATAAAATAGCCTTGGTTGGAAATGACCTCTAATATCATCAAGTCCAACCATCAGCCTCCATGAAGAAGCCATCTCTGAGTGTGGGAACAGGCTCCTCTGTACCGGATGGGAGAGACATGTGGTGCTATCAAGTGATAAGCCCAGGGCCGTCTGCCACCTGTGAAGCGGTACAGTAATAACACAGACATCACATGGATAGATGGTGCGAGGGGACACTGGGGTGAAGGAAGTAACACTGTGCTACTCCCTTCCTGATGAGGTGGGGTCATCAGCTACTGAAGGTCTCCCATGCTCATGACAGTGTGTTTCTCAGAACTAACACCAACCATGATTTTTTTAAAAAGAAGCCGTCTTTGAATATACATATCACTTGGGAGCCTGATATATGCAAAAGTTGTTGGGTTTTAGGTAGCACTGGAGGTATTGGTATGCATAGGGAATTTGGGACAAATAATTAAAAAATTCAAAAAGTTCTACAAAGGTAAAATAATATTTTGCACATTTTCCTTCTTGACAGTGGTAAATGTTTTACAGAATGAGGCAGTAATCAGTTTCTTTATTCTTGTATTGCACAGTTCTTATATTGTCTGCTTGCCTCAGAGAGATTGCTAGGTCAAAAAGGAGATACCAAAGGAGAGGTACTTCCTAGAAAATGAGAAAGGGATTTATAGTCAATCAGAGAAGAAAAATGTCCTTACTAAAGATCCTTTAGACCCACCTTCACTCTTTAAGTAACAGGGTACCTAGCACATTTTACATTTGATTTCTAGTATCAGAAGGTATCAAAGTATTTGTTAATGACATTTTTTAAAGAAATAGTACCCTTTCCCTGCCTTCTTTTAATTTTAGGTGTTCATTCAGTTAAAAAGGAGGTGCAGTCTTAATGCTGTGATATACCAGTGAGCCCCAGTATTTCTGTGTGGATGCTATACACATAGATGAGAAAACTATCTTTCAAGCCAATTCAAAAGCAGCCCTCAAGTGAGGACTGGCATTTTACACTGATTTTCAGACAACCCCTGCTGACTTCCCTTGCTGCAAAGCTAGCAGTGCCCAAACATTTACCTTTGTGTGCAGTTCTCATTTGCATTCCAAGATCCAGGCTTCATCAACATCTACTTTCAAAATTACATGTCCCACAGAAAGTTGGAAGAGGAAGGACTGTCCAATGGTTAAATCACTATTTCAAACCATGAAAGTTTTCTCTCAGACATATATATCTCAAATATGCATTTTTTTAAAATAAGAAGAATACATTAGTCAGGAGCAGCTATGTTCGTACCAGCATTTGAGCTAGATTCTTTAAACAAACTTATGTATTTCTGCACTACTCTGCCTTCAGTGCCTACGTGCCCTTAGTTGACTGGTTTTGTGCAGCCAATGGTAACCTCATTAGAAAACCTAGTAGCTGCAAGAGAGGTATCCTCTTAGGCTGTGACCACCATGAATTTATCCTTTCATCCTTCCTCTCAGAGACTTTCTTGGGGTGGGACTTGAGGACTCTCCTGCATTGGCCCAGGTGCACAGAACCCATGCAGTGGCATGTCCCAGAAATTTTGGACAGAAGCACACAGCCTTTCCTTAAATGCTCCCTTATTTTGCAAGAACAGGTAGGAGGACCTGCTGAAAAAAATGACCTTTAGTAAAAGCTGGGGTTTGTGGCTGCAGATACCTGTGTGCTAGGAAGGACAGGAGACCACAAAGCATTGTGGGAAGGCTGCAGAGCAGCTGGTACATGGGATTTTACTAAACATGCAGTAATTTCTCTCATTCATAAGTCAACATCTCTTGCATTCATTGCTGGAACATCATAGATCACATACCAGCTGTCCTCACAGTGCCTCATTCATGCAGCCATGGCCAGAAATGCAGCTGCCAAAGGTGTCCGTGAGCTTTAAGCAGAACAAGCCCACAGTACTGAAATCTCACTGGGGTGTGGAAGTACACTTATTTTTAAAATGAAAGGTAACAGCTCTTCAGCCATGGAGAAAACAGAGATGGCAACATAGCACTGAAACTACTGCAGAAATGTAAAGAGGCTGAACTAAATCTATTCTTTGCAAAAGCACCTGTGAACCCTCCTGTTTAAATGTGATTTCCAAGCCGGAGCCTGCAGCATGCCGTCGAAGATGTACGTACAGTATCAGTGTGCTGCACAGGAGCACAGTGGGTCTTACTTCTCCATGAAATGAGTCAGGAGAAGACAGGTTTGTAGGGTTGCAGACTATCAGAACCACCTCTAGCCTTTCTTCCTGCTGCAGCTGCAGGAACAGCTGAAGTTCAGTGGAGGGAGAGGGACCAGGGAAACTGGTGGGATTTTCTTCAGTGTGAGATCTTTGCCTGTCTCTGCTGTAGTTTAGCTGTCCAGTGTTTCTGAGAGCTAAAGAGGGTATTTCAGTACACATTACTCGGTCATGTAGCGTGTGATGCTGTGAAGAGCTGAAGAACATATTTTGTTATACCTAAAACTTAGATACTTTCCACAGTAATGCTTAGAAAAGGATTTAGAGTTACTGTCATGTAGGAAACTCATTGCTGCTCATGTGAAACTCGTAACTCACCAAGTGGGAAAAGGCAAGGAAATGCCTGAAAGAGCATTAAACCATCCAAAGCAAGTTTAACCAGCAGGCAGACTGCTTCTGCCACCCCTGACACTGAACCCTCTTTCCCTTGAGATATTTGGTGGTTTGTGCTAATCTTTTATCTCAGTCTCATTTCACATCTCCTGTGTGCCTCTCCTTCAGCCCTGAAGAGCAAAGGGGACTGAAATAAAAACTGAAGATGCTTCTGCTGTCTTCTCCCCCTACCATTTGCAGCTCTCTGAGTGATGGTGGTAAAGCAAACCATCCTTCTGTCTGTTTTATCTGGTTTCCATTATCTCCCTCTCTGTCTCATCTGTGAGAGTGCAAGCCCTTTGGGGAAGCTTTCTTTCTGATCCTCTGTCTTTCTTCATTCCTGGAATCACAGTGCTTGCAGGATCCACGAGCTCTTGTAGAAACCAGCCCTAGGAACAAAGAAGACACAAAGATATGAAGGGGAAATAAAGGTGAGCACCCAGGAGCATTCTGGAAGAAAAATTCTCAGCTGCATTAATAGTTTCTCTATGCAGACTTGAGGCACTGAGGAGGATGGTTTCTGGCCAGCACTTCACAGTGGCTGAGGCCATATGATGGGATAAAGGTTGGACTTGATTGTCCTGGAAGTCCTTTCCAATCATAGTGATTCTATGATTCTATGATTTTCAAATTTTCATCCCTGAGCATTAATGTGACTCATTGTACCTGGTCCCCAGTTCTGAAGGGTACTCCATGGCCAGTCTGTACATATTGCCCATGGCAGCGCTTGCCAGGTATCTCTTTGCCACTGGCTTCAGAGGGAATATGCCCGGCAGAACGGGACTGGCAACGCCAGGGTGGATGTGTAGGTACTCCTGCCTGTGGAGATCTGCAGAGGACTTACATTGCAGCCTCCTTGGCTCAGTCCTCACCCCATGGAGCCTACAAAATGCTGCCAACACTGTGGGGTGTTGGAGCTGCAGGAGGAAATCATCTCACACTGATGGTGCACCAAGAAATCCTACTGCTCAGATGGTATTCCTGGTAACTATCCCTCCTCCGTGTGCCCTCAGTTAACCCGTGTGAAGTGTGCTGAGGAAACTGAGGCAGAAAATAAGCTTCCATGAATGGCTCTCAGCTATTTGGGAAGCTGGTCTGGGTCCATCCACCCCTGTCCATGGACCACTCACTTTCCCCCTTCCCTCCTGCTGCCACAGGGCAGGCACCAGCCCCAGGCTCCCAGCACACCTGTGCCTTGCCCTTGGCACAACTTCATATGCCTGGCCAGGGGGAGTGAAGGTGGGGCTGCTGGCCGTGCCTCAGTCGTCCATACCAGCCAGTTGCCTGGTTCTAGGGTGTGACATAAACTGGCCAGTGGTATCATCTGCAGAGGTTTCCTTCATCTTGAACGTGCTCAGTTCCCTGCAGTATGGGAACAGCTGAACACAGAACTGATGGAGTTCACCATTCATTGCATGAGGCACTGATAAATATCTGAGAAGGGGCTAAGTGGATCTGCCTGAGATCATCTCCAAAGCCGTCCTGCTCGTTGGCTCAGCTGTATAATGAGGGATGGAAACTGGGCGGCAAAGCTGGTCGTGAGCAGGACTACTGACATTGTCCCTTTTGGGATTTCAGTTTAGGGGATGGGTTGTGTGCTCTTGCTCCGTACAGGTCAGTGAGTGCCTGGGAAAACAGACCTCACTGTTGACTTGGGGGTGACCTGCAAGGATGCCATGGTCTGTGCATTTATTTAGTGAGGTGCAGCACTGAATATGGCCAAACACTATTGCTCCTTGGGCTGTTTATGCAGGGGATTTCTGGGCAGCTGCCTGGAAGAGTTTGTTCTTTTTCCATGATCTGTGGGAGCAAAGAAGGCACTTGCTGGGATTACTGGTATGTGTTACTTGCATAGCACAGGGCTTGTCTCCTAGCTCTGTTCTGTGGAAGGCCTTGGTTTCTAAACTTCTGGCACCTCTGACAAACAGACAGACAAGATCAATACAGCTGTGTGAAGTTTTCCTTTGCTACCAAATTGTTTAACATTTCAGTTTCCCCTGTGCCTCTTGAATGCTGTGTCAAAGGAGCAATTAATGCTTGTTTCAAGTTTATCTGTTTTTAAGTGGGTTTTTGTGGGGCTGAAGCAGAATTACAGCTAAGACCAGCTGTAATTGATGTTCACGATTGCTACCAGAAATGTCTGCCCCTTCCCAAGCTTTTTCCCCTTGTATTTCTTAGTTTACATATGTCATGGAAGGGATTATTCCCAAATACAAGCTTTGATTCAGAGGGTTTTTTTGGTCACCATGTAAAAACATTATTGGGAAAGAGCATGGCTTTTTACGCATTCCTTTTCCAAAAATAGAGCTGCACCAGGTAAGAGTTTGTTGGATTCAGGACCTTTGCAGAAAGCCTGACCTCAGATACCTCCTGTGTTTAATTTCCATACTAGTGTCTCTACCAGAAAAAAACCCCATCCAGTCTTTTTTTTGTCTTCCTGCAGCTTCAGGATGTGTTCCTTCTTCATGAAAGGCTGTCACCCAGCGCAGCACATGGTCAGCCTAGCGCTGGCTTCTGTCCTTCATCCTCAGGAGGGTGGTGAGTCCCCGAGGCAGAGCCACAAGCAGAGCTGGCTCTACAGACACAGACACAGCAAGGCTGGAAATGAAACCCCCTCAGTTCAGGCATTTGCTTTCACGATTCTGTACTGAGGGTTTGGGGGTTTTTTTGTATATGCTGTAGAAAGACAGCAAGTTCCTCCTGGGGGAGGCAAACTTCCCCTCCCAACAAGGAACTAGTAATTGCTTGTACGGATTTCTAAGCAGCAATTTCTGTGCAGAATTTCAGGACATTGACCCCCAGGCTTGGAAAATGCAGGTGAGGGGTTGCAAAAACAAGTGGTGCTTCTGGGCTGAATACACTTAGAAATGTTATGAAGAATGCTAGCAGAAGAGCAGTGCCTGAGCACAAGCAAGCAGAAACTGCTAGGGCAGGAGTCAGGGAGTGAGGAAATGGCAAGATGCAGAGGGAGAAGGGAAAAAAAAAATATAGAAAATGTGCCAAAGGAAAATGAGAGACTAAAGGGAAACATGCCAAAAAAAAAAAAAAAGAGGAAGAAATAAAAGAATATAGCTTTTAAAGAAGCTGACTGGAAAAAAAAATAAGAAAAATAAGCTAAAAGCAAAGCAAACAGCCTAGGAGGTTAAAATTTCCAACATTTAAAACTATATAAAATGAAAACATAGTGATAGAGTATACAAGAAGGTACGTATGCAAGCATATCTGCATGCACACGGCATTTTGTTCAGTCCTGCAGGTGTCTGTGTGCAGGTTCCTGTCTGGCTCCAAAGCAAATTGAGTTATTCTTTTCTTGGCAAAAAGCCACCTGTGGAGAATTTGTTCAGGAGAGCAGCTTCATTTATAATTGTTTTTTTTTCCCTGCCATCGCACCAGTTTGCAGCAGAAGACAGTTACTTGAAATGCTGGTGGTGGGGTGGTGGCACCTGCATTCTCAGCAGAAGTGCTTTATCTTTGCTGTGACAGCCACTCCAGGCATGCAGCACAGCCCAGTGCCCTCGTGGCAGGCAGGAGAGAGGGCCTGGGGAAGCCCATTTTGCTACCGTGCCAAAGTGCCACCGTGCCACCTACAACTCACTCACCAAATATTGAGTGATATTGAGGCTGTAAGCGTAACAGATAAATGAGAAGGTTGGTTAACTATGAGACAGCTTTGACAGATCCAGATTTAGAAATCACAACTTTGTTTCTTCCCAGCTTTGCAAAAATACCTGTCATAGTTATTTTAATTAAAAATAAAACATTTTTTCCATCTGTTTCTCCACGCTTTTTGCTCCTGTAAGCCTCTGGCCAGCTGAACCACCAAAGTAATGTTTTCATACTTTACCTCCACCATCACAAAGATCAAATATCTCCTGAAAGAAAACAGAACAGCTAGGAAACAGATTTAGGACTGAGTCAGGGTCTAACCAAGGCTCCCTTTTTCATAGGAGTGCAAAAACAAAATATGTGAGAGCCAGTATTGTTGCAATAGCCTCTGCAAATGACAGTTCTAGACCTGTATCTTCTGGAAATGGGTTTAGCAGCTGGTGGAGTCACTGCTAGCCTCTGTTTGAGATGGAGGATTTGGGTGCTTTCCCAGGAGGGCCAGGGGCATACACTCTCCTCTGGCTGTGGTTAGCCCTGGGGGCTGGCCACAGGCTGCAGAAACCCGGTTGGCTAGTAGCAGCCAGGCTTTCCCAACCTCTTCTGTCCCCCCCCACCAAGTAAAACCCATGATTAGCTCATGCACCGTTATTAATATTTCACTAGCACTCCCTGTTGCAGCAAATGGGTGGTTCTACTCAGTAATTCATGGCTGGGTGTAGCCTATTAAATTTCTAGTGGGGTGTACACTTTCCTGTTATTTATTTATCATTGCTTTCATTTTACAGGGTTGTTTTTTTCCCTGCTATTTCATTTTTCACTTGCTTAAATGCCTCTCCTTCAAAGTTCCGACTGCTTGCAGGAAATTAATCTTGTTCTTTATGCCTTTTAAGTAAGACTGAGCTCTTACCGCAAGGCCTTGGGATGGGGCCACAAGGAAAACTTTCAGACACACTCAGTCACTGCAGTGTAGGAGATGTCTTTGAAGCAAATAATGACTTTGGGACTTTGGTACCAAGTCTGACAGCCCAAAGTTCTTCCCTGGCCTCAGAGCTATCTGCTTTTTGTTTCACAGGGATGCTTGGCTCCTTCTCTTGAGGGAACAACCTGCTGCAAGACCAGGGATTGATCGTTGCCCCGTCTCCTCCTCTGCCAGCAGGCACTGTTCTCTCCTAGGCCCCTGCACCTATGTTCTGCGGAGTCAAAATCTTTCTAAGCTGGTTGTAGATTGTACCCCCTGCTTAGGGGTGATCTTTTGCTTTGCTTTGTGCAAACAGACTACTTAAAGATTATTTGATCTCTCTGTCTCATCTTGATTCCTAAGTAAGACAGCCTGTCATTGAAACCAAAAGAAAGATTTCCTCTGAAGACTCAAAGACAGGTTTTCAGAGTTAAGGCTTTGGAAACCAAAAGCTGCACAAGTATGAACAGCCATAAACCAGTCTCCCAGCCTAGGTTTTTCAGGACATTATCCTCCTGGCCTTCCTGTGCTCAGTTCCAGAGGAAAGGGTGAGGTTTGGAGAACCACTGTTTCTCAGAATGACCCCACTGAAACCACTCTTTTCAGTATGAGAGATCTTTTTACATGCCTCTATCTCCAGGCGTGGCAGTATACAAGCCTAGATGTCCCTCCCAGCCCAAGTGTAAATGCCTTTTTGCTGATTTCCACTGGAGGTTGCCTGGTCTGCTATGTGGCAGAGGTTTCCCTTCATTTTCTTCACACTCGTGTAGGCATGGGCCAGCACTCTCCACACTACCTTCTCCCTCCTCCTCTGGCTCCACACAGCAGCTGTGCAGGGCGTCACTGCGAATGTGAATACAAGAGGTCCATGGGGGTTGGTGGGTCCTGGCACGGAGGCTGGTTCTTGCATGGCGTTTGGAGACACCATGTCTCAGGGAGGGACAACCTGGTGGCAGATTCCAGCTGGAGGTGAAGCCCTGCAGGGGTAGGTCTGCCCCACTCCTTCCTACATGAACAGATTGTGATAAAGAGTGAGACGCTCTTGTTGCACCAATAGATATTTTATGATATCACGATTCCACCCCCAAAGGACCCCAGTATCCATATTGTGACAAGTTCCATGGGATCACCCACCATTGCTTATGGTTGGACTCAATGATCTTCAAGGTCTTTTCCAACCTAAATGATTATGTGACTCTGTGCTTTGCATTCTCAAGGCTTTTTCTGGCAGATGTAATACAGGAAGAATACAGCGTAAAAGGTATTACTTTCACATGCATTCTGCAAAGCCCTCAGTCTTTAGTATTCTCTCTCCTGCAGAGATCACACGTGTCATTTCAGGACACGTTGCTAACATAGACAGTCCCAGCAGTGGGTCAAATTACCCCTCCCTACCTGAGCACATGCCATCAAAGTAATGATTCCAGCTTCACAAGGACTCATTTACCTTTCAACAGCATTTGCATTCTCAGCATCCATTTTCAGAAACAAGGCAAGCATTTCAGTGCCCAAAACCACTAGTGGTTACAAGAAGTGTCACTGACTTTAATAGGAACAAGAGCAGGGTCACATGGAATAAAGGTGTGATTTATATCGCATCAAACTGTAGTGGGAATTAGATTGGGTCCTCTGTGCTTATGTAAAAGCAAGATATTATTTATTTAAATGAGATGACTTTTAAATAATTTCCATTAATTTTGACTTGCCCTAGGTTTTTATGGACCAGGAGGTTCTCCTCAAAGCGTTCATTTAAAATTGTGCTTTTGTTAAAACAAAGGTACTTTGCAAGGTCTGCAGGAAGCTTCCACTGTCAGCTTGGAAGATCTGTGCTGCTGTCCCTGTTCTGCTGCCCACCATGCTTTTCCCATCCTGTGTGTGTTCTTGAATGGAGGACACGTCCACCACCCGTGTCTGTATCAGCAGTGGCAAGGAAGGCTTTGCATCATATGAATGTGATTTTGCAAAGTAAGGGCTTTTGGAGAAACTCATTCCCTGAAGCAGAAGCAGCCTGCAAGAAGGCAAAGGTCTTGGGAGACTGCAGTGGGCAGTTAGAAACGCAAGAGCCAAGAGGTGGTCATGCCAGAAAAGGCCACTGCAGGAATACCTTTCCCTAGTTCCTACGAGGAAACTATTCACCTACAGCAGACCCTGACTCCCTCCTCAGTTGGGGATCCCTGCAGTCCCCCTCCAGGCTGCCAGAACACAACGCTGCCAAGTAAGATGCTGCTGCTGTACCTCTTCTTAGGCAGGTGCCCCAGTTCCTCCAAATATAATTCACATTCATTGGCGGAAATGGAATCCATGGTTCCTGCAGGCTTTTTGGGTTGCCACTTACCTTGCTAAGAAATATCTGAGCTTGATGACAGGAGAAAGCAAGCAGTCACCACCCTTTCTAAGGCTTCCCAGGGCACCTGGGGGTGAAGGGGAGGAAGGTGAGACCCTGTTGGCAGGTGAGGGGTCAGGAGTGAATGCATGCTGCCACTCAAAGCTGCAGGGCTGACGCAGAGGCAGAGGATTGCCGAGGCTGCGGGAGAGGAGGAGAAAAGCTGAGGAAGGGTTTGAAGTCTGTGGTGACACGGTCTGGCAGACCTGCAGCGAAGCGTGGCTGCATTGCACGGGCAGCAGGATGAGAGTGTCAGCATTGCAAAAGGTGGGTGGAAAGAAAGGTCTTACAGGCACAGGGACAATAAGGGGCAAGGCTTTTGAAGTGTTTCAGTGGTGACAACAGAGGGGAAAGGATTGTTTTTGACCTGTTCAGCTGTGGCTTAGGGGCATGGTCTGTTTATAATTATAGTCCTTAGTCTGTGAGTGATTATACACAGTGCATCTTAATTTATGGTACTTAATGTGTAGACAATCATCTTAGCTGTTTCCTAATGTCTTCGCCTGTAACTGGACAAACATCCCTTTCTAACTCTTCTGCATTTCATCCAAGTAAATTTCAAAGTAGCTTCACAGGAATTTGTGCCCAAAGACTGGAGCTATAGGTCAAGTGTATTTTTTTTAATGAGGGATGGTAAGGGACATTTAACTCAGTATCACAGTACATCCTATCGTAACACCAGCTAGCCTGTTGCTAATTGTATGCATACTTTATTGCGAAATGCAAGCTATTTATATTGAAGAGTTACGATTCAACACGCTTCTAGGAAATTGATACTATAATTGTGGCGCCATCTCAAGGAATGTTGAGGAAAAGAGGGTTTCAGGAGTAGTCAGCATGGGTTCACCAAGGGGAAGTCATGCCTGACCAAACTGATAGCCTTCCATGAGGACATAACTAGATGGATTGATGGGGATTGATGGGCAGTCGATGTGGTCTACCTTGACTTCAGCAAGGCTTTTGACACTGTCTCCCATGGCATCTTCTCAACCAAACTTGTGTGGACAAATGTGGACTGGATGATTGGGCAGTGAAGTGGATTGGGAACTGGCTGAAGGACAGAACCCAGAGAGCAGTGGTCAGTGGGGCAGAGTCTAGTTGGAGGCCTGTGACTAGTGGTGTCCCCCAGGGGTCGGTACTGGGTCTGGTCCTATTCAGTATATTCATTAACGACCTGGACGAAGGGACAGAGTGTATCCTCAGCAAGTTTGCTAATGATACAAAGCTGGGAGGAGTGGCTGACAAGCCAGAGGGCTGTGCTGCCATCCAGCGTGACCTGGACAGGCTGGAGAGCTGGGCAGGGAGACACTTAACGAAATTCAATAAGACCAAGTGTAGAGTCCTGCATCTGGGGAAGAACAACCCCATAGATCAGTCCAGGATGGGGTCTGAGCTGCTAGAGAGCAGCTCTGGGGAAAAGGACCTGGGAGTCCTGGTAGACAACAGGCTGACCATGAGCCAGCAATGTGTCCTTGTGGCCAAGAAGGCCAATGGTGTCCTGGGGTGCATGAGGAGGAGTGTGGTCAGCAGGTCAAGGGAGGTTCTCCTCCCCCTCTACTCTGCCCTGGTGAGGCCTCATCTGGAGTACTGTGTCCAGTTCTGGGCTCCCCAGTTGAAGAGAGACATGGAGCTACTGGAAAGAGTCCAGTGCAAGGGCCACTAAGATGATTACGGGACTGGAGCATCTCCCATATGAGGAGAGGCTGAGGGAACTGTGCCTGTTTAGCTTGGAGAAGAGGAGGCTGAGGGGGGATCTCATTAATGCTTATAAATATCTTAAGGACAGGTGTCAGGAAGACGGGGCCAGACTCTTCTCGGTGGTGTCCTGTGACAGGACAAGGGGCAATGGGCACAAACTGGAACACAGGAGGTTCAATCTTAACATAAGAAAACACTTCTTTACTGTGAGGGTGGCAGAGCACTGGAACAGGCTGCCCAGAGAGTTTGTGGAGTCTCTGTCTCTGGAGACATTTAAAACCCGTCTGGACATGTTCCTGTGTGGTCTACTCTAGGATCCTGATCTAGCAGGGGGGGTTGGACTAGATGATCTTTTGAGGTCCCTTCCAACCCCTGCCATTCTGTGATTCTGTGATTTTGTGGTTCCGTGATTCTGTAATGACTGCCTGCAGCATCCTGCCCCCTGTATAAGAAATTACATTAGAGACACCATTGTCATATAATCATACATTGTCAGCAATACCACAAACAAACATCACACAGGTATGATTTAACCAGGTATAGGTAGGCGTTAACTCTACCAGTTAAATTTATTTCAGTGCCGCCCAATACAATTCTTATTTGTGTGATGCTACACAGATGTACGGCATAGGTTTTAAATAGTGTGTTCTCATGACAGGACTTCAGCTGGGGTTGTGTGGAAAGACTGCTTAAGTTTAATAATGTTTGGTAAGACAACACTATTAGGTATACACAGCAACATTCTAGTAGGTCTTGAAATAAGGCAGAAAAGGGAGAAGAATTCATGGTCCTCATGACAGATATGTCAAATTCTTTTGTTTATACTTGCCTTATAAATCCATTATACTTTAAAACTCATTCCCCCCTGTACTTGTGTTTCTAAGCTTGTTTTTATCACTGTTTTAGCATAGCTGGTTCATATTGGTATGCACTGGTATGAATCAGTGCTGTGTACCGATGACACAGTATTGAACTCAGTCTAAGTGAGATGAATATAAAATTATCATATGCTAGGGTGGAAAATCCTAGTCACCTTCTTCATAAGCTCTAACTCAAGAGAGGACGTTAAGAGTGCTTAGCAAACATTTCCGATATGGCAACACCCCCCTCCCCTAGTTTTCCTGTGCAACTAAGATGCTAGATTTAAGACCTGCAGTATAACATAAAATAACAGTGTGGAATTATCCACTTGGTTCCCTCTTCCTATCTCAGAAATGGCATTGCAGCATTCAAGGAGATGTCGTGGAGAGCAACAGAAATTATTAAGGACTTGAAAAAGGTCTGTAAGAAAAAAGTTGGGGCAAACCATCAGGCTGGTGTTAAATATCAAGAAGAGGAGATGAGGCACAGCCTATCAAATAATGAAATACCAGAGGGGAGGTATTTTTCTGATAGAAAGAAGTATCAAAAATGCCTGGACTGGGTTTCATTGTAATTCTGAATATAGCAAATGTACGTGTGCTTCAATGATGGATCTTAACTCTGGGGATTTGTTCATAAGAAGGTTTTCCTGAAGATCTCTGCATCAGCATGTAGCTGATGGTCCAGCTGCTCTGATGAGTTGTAAATGACAGGCTTTTTCATTAAAGCCACTCAGCTTGGTTATCTTTTCAGCTGCCTGTTTTCAGAGGTAAAAGTCAGAACAGAAGTTGTTAAAAAAGCTGAAGGATGTGTCTTCAGCCTGTGGAAAGTGGTGGGAATTTTTCTGTTAAGGCAGGACATTTCTTAAAATCCCCACAGGGCTGATGAATCACTTTCATCTATTGGTGATGTGTTTTCAGTTCCGTTGAGGCTCCTGCAACGCTGTGTCATCAGGGTTGAAGGACAGCTAATGTTTGCATCCATCAAGCACTTTTATGCTTGACCCTCAGAGTAGCTGGGAAACATGTCCTTGGAATCAGTGCCAGTTGTGAGGCAGCCTGAGGAGCAGCTCTCCTGTACAAGAAAGGCTTTGACAAACTGTAGACTACCACCAGGATTGTCATGGGTTGGAGCACATGAGGTCCAAGGAGAGTTGAAGAGGGCTGGACTTGTTCAACGTGGAGAGGAGAGGGCTGAAAGGTATCTTCTTGGTGTCTACACCTACCTGATTGGAGCTTATAGAGAAGATGGAGCCAGCCTTTTGTCAGAGTCATGCACCAAGAATAAAAAGGTCAGAAGTTGCATCAAGGGAAATTCCAACTACACTCAAGGAAAAAAAAGTTTTCACAGCGAGGACAGTCAAACGTTGGCAGAGGTTGCCCAGAGATGCTGAGGAGTCTCCATTCCTGGAGAGACTGCCCCGAGCGCCTCAGCCTGACTTTGCAGCCAGCCCTGCACTGAGCACACTGCAGACTTTTTTATGCAAGTCAAAAACGTGGCTGCTTTTATCACCAAAGAGGGAAGGTGTTTGTGTGTGCCTGTGCGTGTGTGCTTAGTGAGAGAACAAAACTGAAGAGGGGTAAAACTGAGAGGAAGTGATACACATCAGTGGACCTATTGTAGGAGCAATGAGGTGAGGAGGGAGACCAGAGAAGGGTAAATTTCCTTATAAAGACAAAATCTATTTCACTATGATGTTTTGTCACCAGTCACTTCCCCCTCTGGGCTCAGTCTTGAGCTCACAGTCTTGGGCTAGACTAATTGCTCTGCAGAAAAGGAAGATTTTCCTTGTCACACAGCAACCCGTTTCGACATACTACTTCGCAGTTCCCCAACCTACAAAAAGGTTTGTTTTTTTTAAGAAGTTGTCCCCTTTCTGTTGGATTTGCAGCTGTTGAGCAGTTGCTCTGACAGTTTGGACGCACCGCTTGAGCCCAGGAGGTAAGATCACAGCACCTGCTGTGTGTTAGCAAGCTGCCTTCATTGTGCATATGAGCAGTTTAACTGCACAGGAAATTGTGGTCACCATGAAAAAGCAGTGCAGGCTCTGTATTAGTGCGAAGCATTTTTCAATTGTCTTTTGCATGGCTTTACTACTGACCTTCAGGAAAGTGTTTGATGGATTTAATTGGGCCGAGTGGTCTTTGACTGAGTAGAGTGGTAGTCTTTGAATTTGCATTTGCTGGCATTTCATTAGTTTGGCAGTGTGTGATAAAGTAAGAAGCTGTTATTTAGATTGCAGAGTGGATCCCTTTAAGAGGGTAATTCTAATTCCAGTGATGAAAAACAGTGATTCATAAAGCTAATATATTTTGGCTTGTATTGTTTACAATACACTCTGCAGCCTGTTAGGACATTCATACCAGGCTTTTATAAATGCAGTTTTACTCTCCAGAGAATAAATCAAACTGATTAATGATGGAGCCCGATTGTCGTAGCGACTTCTGCTATAAAAACAGTGATATGGTGTGGTCCTAACATTATATTTACCTTTTAAGATCTTGACTGTTGAAGCTGGTCTGGTTTGTCCCTTATCTTCTTTGGGATTTCAGCTCAGTCTGTAGATGAATTGTGACTTGCAGATGTCAAGTATTGTGAGCCTTTGGGCTTATCTTTTTGCTCTGTGAGAGTTTTTGTCAGACAGTGGTTTTCTCAGCATGTGATTTGGTTTGAACACTGTAAAACTGACCCTTAAGCCTGTGAGTAACTTGACTTTTCAAGTAAATGGGACCTCGGGTATTTGTTAGTGTAGCCAAAGCCACAGGCATCATTGGCCAGTTGACCCTCACTGCTGCAGATATCAAGTGAAGATTATCTCTAGCCGATGGCAGGCAAGATTGTGCCATCAGAAGTGCAGACGGGTGCTTAGCAGATGGCTGTTTGCTTATCTTGATAAAAGCAGATCATGCCCTGAAACCTCTCATGCAGAGGAACTCCAGCATGTATCCATCACCTTCCTCCTCTCTTGCTTGCCACTGCAGGAGTGGTTTTCCCTCCCAAGATGGGGCCAAAGGGTCTGCAATGGGTCAGGGTTAGGGCTGAGCAAGCTCTTCTGAGTGGACAGGAGATGTAGAAATCCTCTCCCTGGTGGGAAACTCCATCAAGGAGGGATGCTAGAGTCAGGAGGGACTGGCTGGAAGTACCTGTCTGCCTGCTGGTAGCAAGAGTGGGGATTTCTGTTTCATCCTGACCATGAGGTCCAGATTTACTCAGCTCAGAAGCTGAAGACAGTGCTCACGCAACAGGTAAAAAAAAAAAGGTTGTATTACATTACTGTTTTTGAATCTCCTTCCTTAGTTGAAACTGAGTGAGGGTTTGGACTGAATCCTGTTATGGTTATAAAATGTTTGATAGTCTATATGAAACTCATTGTACTTAAGTCTAGTGTCACTTCCTGCACACACTACCATGCACTCTATCATGCTGTATTATGCTACCTTTTTATTTTTATCCTATTTTCTTCTGATATTTTCTTCTTTCTTCTTCAGTCATAAGCAGCTTAAAATGCAGCTGTGTAGTACGGAACAGAGCTATCTTGATACAAATCCTACAGTAAAAGTCATCACTATATGTTTTTTCTAAAGTATGAAAGAACTTTAGAAAGAGGTCGAGTAAAGGGGAAGGAAGGAGACGAGGGAGATCAGGAGAGTACAGTGCATTCAGAAATTTAGCTGATTTTCATACTCTTAGCCCTTTCATGCAAAACAGCAGACTCCAGTGAAATGCTGATACAAAACATGAAATATTTATCAAAACGAAAAATACTTATGAAAAAACACGGAACGGCATTTAGGATACTGAAACCAGCTGTGCTTCAAGATGGAGTCGGCGGCTCTGTGTTGGTTACTCTGTGCATCTTTGCAGTTACCAAAGGAGAAAGCAGTAGGATGGGAAATAAAGCACTGCTCCCAGATGAGACAGGCAGGGTGTCCCAGACATGGAGGCACTGGTGGCAATTTGGTGGCACGCTGCTATGAGGCGTGCCTGGCAGCCGGGGTCCAGACCATAAAACCAAATTATTCTTCAGAGGAAAGGGGCATGAGAGGACTGTGCCTCTTGCTGCTCCAGTTCCTGCTTTGGTTCCTCATTGCATACTCAGATTTTACAGCTCCCAGCATGTCACCACTGCAGAAGGGGGTCCCAAACAGTGGGACAGCCTGTAAGGAGGGCTATGTTCAGATGTGCTCTCTGATTTCTGGTCTGGTTTGATAGGTGGAAGGGTCTGATCATTTAGGGACTTGCTAAATCCCTGCTGAAATCAGTGAGGAGTCCTGCAAGACTGAGGACAGAATACAGTTCCCAGCATGGGAGCAACAGCAACAGTTTCATAAATCTAGGTGGAATCAGTCAAATGCAAATATACATTTGTATCTAAAAATAATATATCCACCTCCTTTTTACAGATGGAAGAGGTTTTTAATATATTCCATGCACAGAGGAACTGTGTACTGCTATCAAGAGGCCATGTTCTCCTTTTCTTGTATCAGATACTGGGCTTTCACAGGACATTTGGGACTGAGTCAGTACTTTGTGACCTGACCTTCTGCCATTGGGCTGCAGTGTGATGACTACCTCACAGGAACAGGAAGAGAGGCTTTTATCTGCCTGCCCCAGAGTTTTGTGTCCCATCCACCACCTTGGAGGTGATGGGGCAGAGGTGGGATAACTCCTCGTACCTGTATCCATAGCAGCCTCTCCTCTTCCCCACCTTGGCGAAGGTGGAACTGGGTGTGGTTGGGCTTTCGTTGCCAAGTAGGATATCTGCTGAATGACTGAAGATGTTTGTCAATTTGGCTTAGTTTGAATAACAGCTCTGGCTAAAAAAAAAAAAAAAAAAAGGAAGAAAAAAGAATCACTGGAAAGCATTTGAGAATCAAAATGTTCCTATTTCTGTGGAAAAATGTTTTCACTTCTAAGCTAGCTAGATTGTGTTGGTAAAGGGATAGAAAACATAAGTGACACAATGAAAAATGTAGTGTACTAGATCAATTTTTTCTTTTTTAAGAAAAATTCTACAGACTTTGATTGAAAAATAACATACATATATATGCTGTCTCCCTGGTAGGATGTATCTGACAGATAAAAGGCACATAAGGAGAGTATTTATGGGTTCACAGCTCTGCTTCTTCAGTGTCTTAATTCCCTTGAAGGATTAGCACTCCCTGCCACTGAGTGGTATATTGGAAAGAGATCTCCATTTCTCTACAAGTTCTGTGGATTTTCCCTTTCTAAGCCCTTATAACTCGTATTTGATTTAGGACTCAGGCATCGCATTGACAAATAAGGTCCTTTATAAAACAGAACATTAAGAAAATGACTCATGGGCATCACCATGTTGCTTTCTGAATAGCAGTAATTGTCTTTTCCCTGTGTTTCTTCAAACTGTATACAAAATAAAGTATGTGAAGTGCAACAGCCTAATTCCAGTGCCTGCACACACAGTGAGATTTTGCTGTTGCAGGCACCAGTCTTTTAAAATGCCTTTGAGTCAAAGAGTGTTATTTATTGTGAGCTAAACTGTGAATCTTTATCATGTACCTTGGAGGAACTACTTGCTGTTATTTCAGAAAGACTCTTCTTTGTATTTTGTACGCTGATTTAAACAGCAAGATCCCACCCAGATTGAAGGTACTGTAATATCCAAGTTACACATTGCTAATAGAGCCAAGTATGTTTCTGTCTACTTTATGATTTAAAATTTAACTCAGCATCTTTGAGGAAAGTAGAAAAATCCATGTGTGCATCTATAGCTATTTAAATAGGGAAAAAGTCATTCCACTTAACTTGATATGACTTGGTATGGCACAGCTTGAAAAATGATTTTTTATGAACCTTCTCATCTGTTCAAAGATGCTGCAATTCTTCATGAAAAATTCTTCAACAAATTTCAAAGTTGTCATGCAAGAAATGCATCTAATTGACACGTAGTTCAAAACCTGATGATCTGCTGATGCTGTCAGTCATAGTGAGTAACTGGCTATCTGAATAACTCACCAGTGAGGAAAAGACATGAGGATTCTAGTTTTTATTTTACATCATTAGCAGAAAAAAACCTATCACAAAAAAATGTCCACACAATCTGCCTGGAAGCTGTGATGCCAAACAAGAAAAAGGACATGGATGGGATTGCTTGTGTAAGATGGCTGGATACCCTAGAGCCATTTCTGCTAATTGTCAGTGCTCCACACTGGCACTAAGGCTGGGGAAATTTGGCATTAATGCTACTATCCTACTTTGCTGTGGGTGCACTATGGATCACCTTGCTAGTACAGGGATACAAGCACATTGTTTTGATCAGAACTGTAAGAATTACAGCAGACAATAATAAATATATGAGAGGGAAGCATGATAATGACAAGTATGCTGAGAATATGAAGTTTAATTGGGAGAGAAACTGTTCTAGAGTATGCAAAATAATATGTTTGGCTGATTGCCAACAAGATGGCTATGCCTGTTGTATTTTAGTTGAAGTTTTTTGCTGATAAGCACGAGATGAAACTTTAAAATTAAGGAACTTCTAGGCCACACTGTTGTGGTTATAGCATTGATTCTTCTTTCAACATGAGCTCCACTGAATAATTTCTCTTTTTCTCATGCCTTAGTGAGAATAAAAATGACAAAAACTTGTCTCCAAAAGGAAAATATTTATCAGAACCTAACTCATAAATCTTCTCTTTTTGTGTCTCCTCCTCAGCCCTTCCATACTGCAGAAAATTACTGAGACACACAATTTGAACAGAAATGTGTATGGATATATGGATTTTATGAGAGAAAGGTAGAGGGAAATATTTCTGGGGAGGAATATCCTATCAGGGATATGCTGACAAGTGACCAGAAATGAGTAGGACCCCAAAGGTGCAAAAAGTATGGGACAAATATCACATATGCTCAGGAGACTCCCTTTTCCCTTATATTTTTCTGACCCACAAAGTGCTTCAGGTCTACCACAAGAGTTTCTGTACAATTCTGAGGCCACCTCTCTTACTCCTGCCTGCTGGTGGCATTGCCCAGGGCAAGCTGTGCATTGGGGGAGGATTGATGGTGGTACCTCTTTGATATCAGCTAGGAAGGAACAGTTAATGAAGAAAAGAGCTGGGGAAGTATTCCCCAAGCCTTACAGAAAGCCAGACATTTGGAAATTGTATTTGTGGATGAGACAAGAAAGAGAAAATAAAAGGAACTGGTGCCGAGGGCTCTGATAAAGTAAAAGGCAGAGTTTTGTGTGTGAAGGGAGACAGTGTCTTACGCTGCCCCATGCAACTCTAACAGGTATGTTTTGCAACAGCAAGTGCCTCTTGTTTCATCACTTTCCGAAAAAATAAACAAGTTTGAAGAGAAGAAATAGCGAAATTTATATACGACAGGGAACACGTGCAATCCTTTATCGGATCACTCTCCAGCAAACAGAGGAGTTATCATTAACAAAGTACATTAACAAAATAAATCCCCGATGGTAAAAAGTGAGTAAATATTAGTAATTTATTCAACTTTTTCAGCACCAAATTCAGAGTTACGTTGTTCCTGGTGACTTAAATATGTGTTTGCGAAATGTAATGTTGCCCCATGAAATTTGCCTTTTTTTTTTTTTTTTTATTTTTTAAATTTTTTTGCGGGGGTGGGGAAGGTACAACTTTATGTCTAGCTGTAAAGTACAGTTTCACAGCTTCAAGGTTTTCATTGCCTCACTTGCAATAAAGCTTAAACACCAGAGAAGTGGAGAAAAATATGAAACAAGGTAACCATTTAATACAAGTCTTGGAAATTTTTAGGTTTTAATGGCTTAGCCATTTATTATTTATATTACATGGTGGGTGCACAGTTTGCCAAGTAATACATAATCAGGCAGCTTCTTCGACTTTGGCTTCAAAATCTAAAGAGATGAAAGAACATCAATATTGCTGTGTTTCAATTTAGCAGTAACGTTCAGGTTTGAGATTATTTTAGTTCTTCCTTTATACTCCAGACTGAAAATAGTTTCTTATTAGATCTCTTAAAACATCAGTGTGATAGCAGGTTCTTCTGAGGATAAGGTCAAATAAAAGGAGGCTTTACGCCCTGGTATTGTTTTGGAAATGATGGTAGCAGAGGGAGTGCTTCATAGAGTGCATCATCTTTTGATATGCAAGTTAGGTGAGACCATTTTCCCTTTTTTACATTAACGTGTAAGTCAGCAGTCTTTGGGGGAGGAAGGAGTGGATTTGCACAACTTTATTTTTGCTTTTGCAATAGTGGGTTTATGCTGTTTGGCAAACAAGAACAAAGTGTCACTTCCAGGCAGTGTGCAATCCAGATGTCCTGATATCATCTGAAGCTCAGTCTGTCTCAAGGAGTGTTTTATTTTCCTTCTGAATTTTTATTACCTTCCATTTCTTTCTTGTTGGCAGTTCAGCTGTCTTTCTTGCTTGGACCCATGGAGCTGTCTTCTCCTCCTCAGTGTCCTGCCTCCACAACCGAGCACGTGTTGACTTTCATCTTGTTCTTTCAAAGAAACTTCAATTTTTTTTACTGATCTTCTATCGTGCCAAGTTCAGGTCCTTCCTTCCAGCTGCTGATGCCCTTCAAAGTCTCATTTGTGCTGATAGCTAAGTTACTTGCATTTGTTCCTTCTCAAACTCCTCTTCCTCTTGCCATGCCTGCCCCTTACCCAGCTTTTCTCTTTGCTTTTTGCCATACATCTCTGTGCTCAAAGCCATTGCCTGGTTCTCATCAGGTGATTTTCCCTTTGCTCCCCCCTCAGCTCCTCAACAGTTGTTCCCTTCAAAGAAGTAGTTTCAACTTGTTCATATTGCCTGTCATCTCCATAAATTCTCCCTTGCTGTTATACCATCCTCTGCGTTGTTTTCTCTGCATCTGTTTTATCATACTGATTTTGAAAACCATTTGGAGCAGAATAGTGCACCGTATGCTTACAATGCCTTGTGTATTATCAGTTATTGGACTATTCACCCAGGGTTGTTGGATGCCCTCTTGATGGGATGCTCAAGGTATTTTCAATTTGCATTGAGGATGGTGAAGTGCTGGAAGTGTTGGACCCCTAGAAGCAAATTACCCTGCTCTTAGCTGATAAAATGAGAAGGAAAATATTGGTCCTGACCTCCCCGCTATTATCCAGAAGCATTTTACATTGCTGTGTGCTTAAATATCATCATTTACTTTCAATGATCTAAGGAAAATAAGCAGTTTATATACTGAAAAGTATCTTTTTGAAACTGGATTTGCTCCTTTTTGCTGTGTATTGCTAAAGCTTTTGACTTTTACTCTCTTGATTTCCCTACATTTTGTTTTTACTACTTGAACAATTTAAAAAATGACAGCGATTAATTGTGAATAAATCTGAAACATTTAATCAGAAAATTCTGGTTTTGGTTAATTGAGTGTAAATTTGAGGGCTTTCACACATTTTTCAGAGGTCTTCTGACTGCAGATGAGCCTTGAAGACCTGCAGCAAAGACTTTTGACTCTTTCCCTGCCTTTGTTGAAGTCCTTTGCCAAAACCAGGACTAGAGGTAACCCTGAAACTGTGTAGAGGTAGTGGCTATAAAGGGATTTTCTTGCTGGTATGGATTTTATGTGGCAGATGTACCGTGATGGGCATGATTGTCAAACCCTCAGAGAGATCATAGAGTCAGAATGATTTGGGTTGTGCAGATAGCAGCACCAGGCTGGCTGACAGAGGGTGCCTGTCCAAATCTCACCCCTGTGTAAACTGGGAGCGGGTTTTCAGTCAGGAGTACCAGGTGATGTTAGATTCTGGAGCTGACAGGCTGAAATCAAGAGGTACTAAGGTAATGCAGAAGCAACTCAGTTGTGTGTTGGAGTGGGCAGTGACAATACCTCCATTTCCTGAGCACAACTACTTCTCGGGTGATCGAGGACCAGTTCTCACTGGTCGGTGCAGAGATTCATCTGACTTCTCGGCTAAGCATAGCCACCTTTACAACAGAGTGGATAATACTGATCTAAAAAAGATGTCAGCAGGGTTCATTACAGTAAAGTCCTTCATCTTATTATGTATTATTAGTAGGAATGACCACACGTGTAAACATATGTACTATTAATAGGATTCTCTGTGCTTAACAGATCAGTTACTGATCAGAGGCCACAACTTCTTATGCAATCAAGAAAACTCTGTTTTATGTTGGTGATAATTTTTTCTCAAGGTTATAAAACTCTTTGCAAAAGTAATGTTATAGGAAACAACCTGTGGTGTTTCTTATCTGTTAAGCTCCAGAACAGTCTTAATGCAATTAAAAGCTGTGCTGCTTGATCAAGTGACTGGGCTGGAAGGGATGATCTTGCAGTGGAATATAGATTTTATTGCTGATAGTGTAAGATTTTCATGTGTACAGGTGCATTTTAGGTAATCCACATGTTGGAAAAACACACAGCATGCAACAGAAAAAGATTGGTAGTGAGGAATCAGAGGCAGGAAAGATACCAGGATGATGGAGGAAGACTACGTATCTAATTTTACACCAGTATACATAACCCATGTTGCTAGTGGATCACAGGGATTTTTACAGGAAATCCTTGAAAGTATAGTGGTTACAACTATTTTTAGTATTATATTAGTATTTCAATAGTCACCAGCTTGGAAAACTGCAGATGGGTTCTTGTGCCCCAAGAGCAACTGCGTTATGAATTATGCTACATTTTTCTACTTATGAAGGTTGGAGTGAACAAATAGGTTTTTCTCTGGAAGATGTCCTCACCCTAAAATCACAGTGATGAGGCAGATAAAGGGTGCATAATACTACAGCGCGACAGCAGACAAAAAGCCAACCACATGAGATTGCCTTTGGGCTGTTTCAAAGCCATGTCCGTAGTGGTTCTCACAGATACAAGGAATCAATGCATGAGCTCAGGAGAGCATTAAATCTGAAGCCCAGATAAGCTGTACACAACTGTCTGCCTTTGTTGAGGACAAATCTGTAATTTTTAAAATTATCCCTGTATGTCTTTCTATAAAGTTTTGAATCCAAGCCTCCAGGATGCAATCTTGGTTTTAGTCTGGGAGAGAGGTATTTCTGATTTTTTTTTTTTTTTGTCATTTGAACACTGTAGCTACAGCAACCACTTTCCAGGACCATCTCAGGTTTCCACTCTATTCTATTTAGTTGCTTGGTTAATTAATACTTAAAGAGACATAGGACACTAGAGTCATTCTCACAAATACAGAATAATAGTCTGTCTCCTGAACACTTTCTTCATGAATAGATGCAAGGGAGAGTAGGTGCATGAAAAAGCAGAGGGGTATAATGTGCATCTTCTGGCAGTGTATTAAATGATGTGACATATTTCTGATTTCTGATTAAGAAAGGTGCCTGGAAAGGCAAAGTCTGATCCTTCCTCCTGCTTTATATCTTTGATGAGAGGAAAGGAAGGAAAATTCCTTGCAGCCATCCATTCCTAAAGTGTCACCCAACCTCAGGCACTTAGGTACCTTGGAGGGCAAGTCCCTAAACTCTTCCCATAGCCAGGAAGAGAAGTAGCCCTCTGGGAAACCCAGCCTGGTGTTCTGAACACCTTGTGAAGGAGCTTCTCTCCATCCATCCACCCCATAAGGGTGACCAGCCTCCTTCCAAAGGTAGGCAGTGCAAATATTCCCCAGGGCTCCAGCTCCTACTCAGTGTCTTGGGAGAAGACAGGGCTGCTGCTGCTTCTTCACCAGCGCTGCTGAAGGAGCATGTGGTGAATTGTGTTTCCAAAGGAAGAATAACAAGAACCAGCATAGTTTTGTCCGCTTACTCCATGAGAAACAATAGTTAGCGGAGGTAGGATTTAATTCCATTTAAGTTAGTATAGATAAAACCATTGGGATTTTGAGCAGGGCCTGCCAAAACAACATGAAGGACATGGATTTGTATCTCATGTATGCTGGATTTTACCCCTTCACTTGATTTTGAGATGCAGAGAGGAACTGGGTTTTCAACTATGGGGAACTGCTCTGAGACTCTGAAAATCCAAGGGAAAACCCCTCTTTTTCATCACAATTGCAACCCCAAAACGGCACCAAGTGAAAACAAGTGCTTTCTTCTTGCAGACCTGCCACTCAGAGAAATAAGAAATGGCGTCAACAGCACACTTCTCGGAGGAGGAGATGGCAGAGCTACGAGAGGCTTTCAGCAAAGTTGGTGAGTACAGCAAGCAGGAAAGACAGACACTGCATAAGTGTGAAGCTGAAGCAAGCTCCTTTCTCGTGTACTGACCAGCTGTGAGGAAATGGAGCTTACTCCAGTGGTGATCTGCTGTGTCACAGAAACCACAAAAAGTCCTCTTCCTGCCACTGCAGGCTTCCTAGATGAAACCACCTCAGCGTGCTGCAGAGCAGTGGCTTCTTGCTGGAGAGAGGTGGCAGGGCAATGAGAAGCAGGGTTTATGAAACAGCCTCAAAAGCTGTACAGAAAACCATGCTGGAAATAGTCTCAAGTGTTTTCCTAAGAACATTGCTTATTCCTGGCAAATTATTTGGGAGGCAACAAGTTTTTATTTTAATGTAAACTGAGTACTCCCTCTGGAGTCTGGAGAGGACAAATGTGAAAATGGCTGCAAAATTTGTAATCCCTGTACTATGACCTTTCAAGCCCTACATATTTTTAAAGCGTGTCTTTCATTTCCAAGCTTTTAAAGATCTCATCTGATTTGTCTCCTTTAAAGTCATGCAGATTCATCACTGTCTACCCAAATTCTGAGAAAAATCCTTGTGTTTCTTACAGCTTGCTCAACTTTTATTAACAGAACTGTCAGCCTTGCTGGATTATGTGTTATTCAGTTGTCCTTACTGCTTCGGGTGATGATCGTTCGATTTCTGAGCACACAGTAGTCCACACTCTCAATATGAAACATCTGGTCACTGTGTGTGCCCAGTGCACCCAATGCACTGACAAGGCAAATGCTAGAAGGAAGCTCTCGCTTTTGTTGTAGGACTCCAGAAATGGGATAAGATGCCCTTTGCAATCTGTATTAACCTGTGCTACTGATGCTGAAAGTCGAGTGCCTTTTTGCTGCATGCAACAAGTGACTCACATTGCAACTTACCACACAGGAAATCAGCACATGCTGCTTTGAAGTCACCTCGGCCTCTGGGCTGGGAAGAAAGAGTCTGTAGAACAAGAAACCCAGAGATATATAAAACCAAATATAAATATATGACCATATATAACTATATATATATAGTTTTAACTATGTACATAACCACAGTGTTTTAACAGAAATTCTCCATGCAACAGATTCATTTTCAGTTTTTATCTATCTGTGGAGATTTTCAGAAACTGGTAGAAAAGAAAGGACTACTTAATCTGTAGTGGTGATCTCATAAAGTCTGGCCCTAGATCTTGTAACAGGCTCAGCAGGTCTATCTGTGTTAGCACCATTGCAGACAAACACCCAAGTTTTAATTTTAAGCATGACCTTATGCAGTTCCAAGCCTCTAAACTCATGACTTCCGATATTAGATGCAGAAAACATGTCAAAATTGCAAAGTATATCTATGAATATATGCACATGTAAGGTGTAATTCTGTATTTCTTCAACTCTATTTTCTTTAGCTGTTCTGTAGATAGGATACTCCCTCTATAAACCACTTGTCTATCTGTAAACCTTGGAAAATCAATTGTATCCTTCTAAACCTAGTTTTATTTTTTAAATGGTGATTGTAATTTTTTCTTGGGTGTGAATGACACTGCAGTTGTTGAAAATACTGAATTTCAGAATAACAAATCTTTATATATAATGTACACTTCCCCAGGTAAAACAATAACAACCACCTTTGTGTGCATAAAATTTCAGTAGACTTGTGTGGAATCTAAATGTTTGCTTTAATCTTTGCAGATATCAGTGGGAATGGCTTCATCCACACCAACGATTTAACAGATGTGTTGAAGGCAGCCAATCTCCCTCTCCCAGGATATAAAGCCAGAGAACTCATTCAGAATTTGACAACCACAGGGGATGGCAGGATCAGTTTTGATGAATTTATTTCAGTAAGTAAGATGCTATTTACTTAGTAAGTAAGATGCCAGGTGGGATACTCAAGGCAGGCCCCGGGGCACAGCAGAGACACAAGCACAAGGTCTCATGGGCATCTAGTTAACCCAAGGAGTCCCCTCACTGGGAAAGATGAGAGCAAGAGGTAACTGAACTAGAAATCCTGCAATTAACTGGGATAAGTTACATGAATGCAGCTGCGTATTGAACAGGCTAATATCTTTCAGTTTGGTTGATGGAGCAGGATGAAGTTTTTCAGTTATAAGTTGCAAATATATTATGTTCTAGCTACATGGTTATGAAAAATTTCAGCAGATTGAAACTGAAAACTTTATGGGGTATTTTTTCTATTGAAAAGCTTCTTATTTTTCTGGTCTGGTCTGGGCCAAAAGCAAATGCTAAAATAGTGGAATTTCTCTTGGGATGGTGAAACAGTATTTTACTTAGCTTTTCTTCAAACTGAGACTGTTAAAGGCCCTCCTCCTGCACATCTTAGGTCAACAGTTTCATACCATGTACGTTTCTGTAACTTACATGATCTTTGTTCACTATGTTGAAAACATAGAAGGTGTGTATGATCCTGTTCTACCACAGCAGATACAGATTTTACACAGAAACTCACTGAGTCATGTGCAAGCCATGCTTCTCTATGTACAAAGCAGAGAGGATGTGTCTCCTGGCCCAAGAGCTCACTGTTTTAGTTTGGTTTAATTCTCCGAAATTTTAAAATTGCCTCTTGTGCTTGAAAGATTTTCCAAAACCTGAAGAGTGATGATGTTGCTAAGTCATTCCGAAAACAAATCAACAAAAAGGAGGGGATCTGTGCTATTGGTGGGACGTCTGAGCAGTCCAGTGCCGGCACACAACACTCTTACTCAGGTAAGTACAGTTGTCCTATACTGACAGCAACTAGGAACAAGTGTTCCCTCGGAGATCATTGACACCTTATCTCGGTGCAGGGGTGGGGAACTCTCTCTGGGGAAGGGAGAGTGGAGGATGCCTCCAGGGTCTCCACCCAGCTTAGCACAGAGGACACCTTCTCTGAGCTACTGGGGGTGCTGTGAGCTGCTGCTGGTAGAGGATAGCTATGTTACAGCCCTGTTGAACTACAGAGAACATTTGCCCATTACCCTCTGAGAGCTCCTTGTCAGAGTCCAATACTCCCTGGCCAGGCTCTTCTAGACATTCCACATGTGGAGGGTGTTATGTGCAGTACAGAATTCACTTATTTGAACTTATTTGAAGTTACGTGAGATTTTAATTTAGCAGAGTGATACAACAATGCATTCAAATAATGGTGCAAGTACAAATTATGCTTAGCAGAACATAGCAACTGCAATATACAATTGAATCACATGAATTTCATTACCAATCTCTATAATACGGCCGCCCTCATGTCATTGGGCAACCCCAGTCAGTAGGATGGAGTATGGAGGAAGCATTAACCTGTACAAGCCCATTGCTGTTTTCAGCTCATTTGCCTGTCTTCTCAGAGCCTTCTTCCCTGGTAGAGGTTCACTGATCTGTCACACTGATGGGAGAGTCTTCTTCCCCAGAAGTTTTGCCTTTGTAAATAAAATGATGGTAGAGGTATTGGACAGTAAACTGACTGATTTGATGTTGTGTTCACAGAGGAAGAAAAGTATGCCTTTGTCAACTGGATTAATAAAGCCCTTGAGAAGGACCCTGACTGTAAGCACGTGGTCCCAATGAATCCAGAAACAGATGACCTCTTCCAGGCAGTCGGTGATGGCATAGTGCTTTGGTAAATAATACCTATCATCTGCCTCACAAATAGGAGCCATGAGTCTGCAGAAGCTCACACCTTGGCTTAAATGGAAGCCGCTGAGTTTACATTAAGCTCATGAACCTTTGCAAATCCAGGGCCTTAATAATGCTAGGGTTTTTTTGCTTTTTTTCTCTTTAAAAATATAAAGCTTCTTTCATGTTAAATGAGTTTTTCTTTGCCTCTGGACCCTTGCAACAAGATGAAGTCAGTGAAATTTGAGGAGTTACTTGGGTTTATTTTTGTCCAAGGACTTTTGTGGATTTGCATGAAGTAGCAAGAGATAGCAAGTGCTTGCACAGAAATTTTCTGCACAATAAACTTCTCGCAAAATTTCACCTTGTGGCATTCTTGGCCTCACACCTATAGTACAATCTGCATGTGACCCAAAAGAATTGCTTGAGTATTGCCTGTGTGCCTGTGTGTGTATGTGTAAAAGCAGAGCCTGACTATCTGTATTTGTTCAGTAACTCTCCAGATCTTTGACTACAGCATAGTGACAAAAGCTATATTGTATTTTGTGCACACGTAGGTAGTAGTGTATTTCATGTTGTCTTTTCTTTTATTTCCAGTAAGATGATCAACTTTTCAGTGCCAGATACCATTGATGAGAGAACAATCAACAAAAAGAAACTCACACCCTTCACAATACAGGTACTAAGATGGAAAAAGATTCTTTGCTTTTCCCCTTAGGATGCTTTTATATAATCACTTAGGGAAAAGGCTGGAGATACCATGGTCCTGCCCAATACAATCAGGCAAAGTTGTTTGTGGCAAAGTGATATGCTCAGGTCCATGTCATAAAAACATAAAGACTTATATTTCTGTTCCTTTCCAACTATATGATCAATCTGACTGAACAAACTATGTTTGCATTTGCACTTAACACAAAGTGTAAGGTTTACCAGTTCAAGGCTTTAGATACCTTTGTTGTAGATACCATACCAATGCCAGAGCAACTAGATAATATGGTGGCCAGTTCCAGTTGGAGTAGCTCTCAGAAGGCTGAACCCCATGTCCGAGGTCACAGCTGCTGTGTTGCAATCTGATGTCCTCACCAAAATAGTAACTGACCCAGGAAGTACTGTGGTGTGCAACATGACTGAGATGGGACCATCGCCTTTGCTTGCCTTTTACAATCCATGCTATTTCACCTTGAATACTGAATCCTTTATTTCTATTAGATGCACATGTATATGATTTAAAAATTGGAAGAAAAAGCTAATTTTCACCTATTTAAAGTTTATTGTGTTTCATACACAGCAGTATGTAGAGAGATATTTTTATAGGAACAGCATCTATATGTCTGGGTACAGTATATAAATAGATATATGGAATAGATATGAACCTAATCCAGTTTAGCCCTCGGCTACTCTGATTTGATGGAACATTAGCCAGGATCAAGTAAGCTCAGAAGCCATTAAATTGGATTTTTATGCTGTATACCACATTTTTCAGTTCTAATCATTTTGGTCAGCAGCACAGCTTAGTGATGCAGCTCAGATCAATCCCTGTCACACGTAGACATGATTCGATCAATAAAGTTTCCACTTTAACTTAACCCTTTTACAGCTGTCTGGTGGAGAAGAGGTAATTAATTTGAAATGCTGCAATTTTTCTAGCTTATGAGAATTTACACTATGTCTCTCTCTGCATTTTGTATCTAATCAAATCTCTCTGTCATGCCAGCAGTGCTGAAATTGATGTGAAAAATTGAGAATCTGTGTGATAAATTATATTTTCCAGGCTTCTTTGCCTGCTTTACTTGCCCTCTGTTTATCAAGCCACCTATTTGAGCAGTGCAGACTTGTGGGTCAGATTTTCATATACCCTTTGTTTTAAATGGGAATGAAGTGGAGAAGGAAGATAATATTCCTGAAACATCACTTTCTTTCTGTCCCTCACTGTGAATCGCAGAATCCCTCTGCTTCCACTGAACACCTCCAAATCAGGACTCCATATTCCAAAGTTCAAACTGAAAATATCCAGGCTTGACCAGTTCTGACCTTGGCTGAACTACAAGGTTAAAAACTCAACAGGTTTATTCATACTGATTCCTATGACCGCGTGTTTTTTGTATACATTGCCAGCTGGCAACATATTTGTATCTTAGGTGTTAGGGCTTTTGCATAGCGCTTAGGAAGAGCTGAGCCTGGAATATCTGCCAGTCGACTGGGTTGTAGCTCCCTCATTCCTCCATGTGTGCAAGACTGAGCAGAGGAGATCTTGCCTCATGCTGAAGCTAAATCTGCACTTGCACATGTGCTTGTGCATTAGCTATATGGAAAGCCTGGCTTTGATAACCAGGATTGAGCCAGGACATCACTGTGAATGCAGAAGCATGCTCTGAGCTCCAGTGCCTTGTAACATGGTGTCTTTCACCTTTGGCAAAGACATCCTTTTGTCTTCTTGTTGGGACCCACAGCTTACCTGTAATCTCAAGAGATTCTACGTTCCCCTGCTCCCTGTGGTCAGACATATAAGTAAATGCATTCACAGTGAAGCTGCTCACAGATTTCACTAGTTTTGGCTGTACTCCCTTCCTGTATCCTCAGCTCTCCAGTTACTGCATCATTTGGAAGTTCTCTTCTTTCCCTAGGAAAATCTGAACCTGGCCCTGAACTCTGCTTCAGCCATTGGGTGCCATGTTGTTAACATTGGAGCTGAAGATTTAAAAGAAGGGAAACCTTACCTGGTTTTGGGTCTTTTATGGCAAGTCATCAAAATTGGACTCTTTGCCGACATAGAGATCAGCAGGAACGAAGGTATGTATGGCTCTTCATTTCAGTGCTCTACTGTTATCACTGAACAGTCTTTAGGATAAAGCTCTTTTTAAAAAAAATCTCAGTTCAATTTTTCTTCAGGTTTTCTTCAGGCAACAAATGTTGCCTGTCTTCTTGACTACTCTAATTTCTCTTGCTCTTCACAAGTTCCAGCACTCCAAAGTCCAGGGCTGTGTGTAGGCTTGTATGTTCAGAGCCAATTTCATGCTTATTGGGTCAGGAATGATGGTCTACACCGAGGTATATTGGTGTTTTGGCACTAAATCTGTGATAAGAAAATGCTACACTACATTCAGGAAGCTTTTCTCTCTTCTTGCTCTTGATTGACAAACATCTCCTCTTTCTTTGTAAAATCAGAATTATAGAATCACAGAATAATTTAGGCTGGAAGGAACCTCTGGAGGTCCACCCTGGAAGTCCTCTGGTTCAGCCATCCAACTACCCACTTACACCAGTACCAGTCTCAAGGTTAGATGAGGTTGCTCAAGGCCTTTTCCAGTGTTCTCTGGGCAGCCCGTTCCAGAGCCCAACCACTCTTGCTGTGAGGTTTTTGTCTTATATCTAGTTGGAATTTCCCTTCCTGCACCTTGTGACTGTAACTTCTCATCCTTTTGCTGTCCGTATTGGGAAAATACAGCTCTGGATCCTTTATAATTGTTGAAGACAATATCGTTCCCCTCTCAGGCCTCTTTCCAAGCTAAACAAAACCAGTTTTCCTATCATCTTCTCATATATCACGAATTCCAGCCCAACCATCTTGGTCTCCTTCTGCTGAACTCGCTGCAGTTTGTCAATGTCTCTCTCGTACTTGGGAAGCCCCAGACTGGACACAGCACTCCAGATGTGTCTCACCAATACCAATATTCTCTGTGAAATAGCTTCAGTGTGAGGCTGTGGGTACATACATGCAGTCCATACGGCACCTCACCTTGCTGCTTTGTTCCCTGCACCTCTGGATAGTCTGCTCAACTAACAGTGATGCTTCTTTCCTCCAGTTACCATGCAGATGTTACCTTCATTGCTTCACCCCTTCCACATTTCTATCCCTTTCAGAGCCACCTGTTTCCAGAGTTCCCAGTCCCCATTCCTTTGTAGGTAGCCTTACCCTGCTTAATAACTGTTTTTACCTTTCTGGTATTTTCTCCTTAACTTCTCATCTCAGACTTCAGTTTGTCAGGGTAGACAAGCCAAGATCGTTTTGATTTCTTTTCAGGTTCTCTCTTTCCCTGATATCCCTTTTCTGCAGCTGTTCCAAGTGAAGTTCCCCCTTCTTGAATATGGGACACTGTACTTCCAATGAGCTCTCATGAGGACATGGTATCAAAGCAGTAATACATCCCAGCCTCTGTGGGAAATATCTGGGATGCACTAATACCGTGTTTGGTATTCCCCTGGTGATATCACATGGTAGCTCAGAGCAGCTCAGAAGACATCTAATAAACTCAAGTTGTTCTCATCCTCTGCTTGTATAAGATTTTAGCTAATAGTTATTCATATTAATTCCCCAGTGAATGTCTTTGAACATGGCACTATTAAATTACATCCCATTTTTATTACTGTCATCTAGTTCTTTCTGACTGATTTCCTGATCGTTCTCTGTATTGACTGTGCCACCTAGTGAATATCAGCATCACATTTTTAGCACATTGCTAGTATTTGGCCAAGACAATTGATGCAAAAAAATGAAAACATTAATCCAAAAATTAATCCATGATCAACTCCACAAGAATCCCTCTTCCAGCCTACTTCTCTCTGTGTTAGCATTATTCTCTTCATAAAATCCATTGTCTACTTTCAAATGCTTCTATTATATCCTTCTGGTTCAGTTTAACCTCATAGCACCTTATACCAAATTATCTATGGAACTCCAGATATAGTAGGTCTCCACTGTTTCCTTTTTATAGCAAATCCATATTTCTTTCAAGGAATGACAACAGATATCAGAAGGAGATCAGAGCAGTGTGACACACTCTCCCTCTTTGTCACATTAAAAATTAGTTTCCATGTTATCAGTTGTTCCTTTCAAAACATGTTCTAAAGCCTTTCATCCTTTAGAGATCAGCTGAACATCCTGCAGTTTCAAGGGTCGATCCTTCCTTCCTGCCTCTTCCTCCTTTTATGAACGTAACTACTATGTTGATTTTTCTATATAGAGTATCTTCTCCAATTGACAGGTGAGTTAACCCTACTGGCCCATGAGCCCATGAAGTCATAGAACCATAGAATCACTATGGTTGGAAAGGACCTCCAGGATCATCAAGTCCAACATTTATCCCATCATCTCCCTAACCACTAGACCATAGCCTCAAGTGCTTCATCTGCTCAATTTTTAAACATCTCCAGGGACGGCGACTCCACCACCTCCCTGGGCAGCCTGTTCCAATGTCTAACCACCCTCTCAGTAAAGAACTTCTTCCTAATATCCAACCTAAACTTCCCCTGACACAACTTGAGGCCATTTCCTCTCGTCCTGTCATTAGTAATTTGGGAGAAGAGACCAACACCATCCTCACTACAACCTCCTTTTAGGTAGCTGTAGGGAGCAGTAAGGTCTCCTCTCAGTCTCCTCTTCTCCAGACTAAACAACCCCAGTTCCCTCAGCCGGTCTCCATAAGGCCTGTTTTCCAGACCTCTCACCAGCCTCGTTGCTCTTCTCTGTGCAAGTTCTTCAGAATACTGGTGTGGATCCAGTTTCAGTGTGAAGTCACTGAGATTTCTTTCATCTAAGCTGCAGAAAGTCTGTGTTCATTTTTTCATTCCCATCTTGCCCCTGTGCCCTGTCATCGTCTTTTCATTAAGATCTGAGGCAAGAAAATTGGCTATTTCTTAGATCACATTGAAATTATCTATGATCCACTACTAGATCCACACTAACAGACTTGTCATTTTATTGAGACCCTTTTTCTGTTTATGTCCTCTGTCATGCTAACCCAGCTTGAATTTTGGCAACACTTTGGTCGCTCGCTTTTAGAACTGAGGGTAGCAAAATATGTAAGAGAGAAAATAGTTATACGTTCTCCTCTACAAGTATTCACAACATCATTAACTTTTTCTTTTTCCCTGCTTAGCCTTGATTGCTCTTCTGAGGGAAGGAGAGAGCCTGGAGGATCTGATGAAGTTGTCTCCAGAGGAACTGCTGCTGAGGTGGGCAAACTATCACCTGGAGAATGCAGGATGCAACAAAGTTAACAACTTCAGCTCAGACATCAAGGTACGAGAAACACTGACCAACAACAGCAAAACAGTAGCTCCACACCCAAACCCCTGTCCTCCAAACAGGGATTGTGCACTGAAACAATCCAAGCAGCTGACACACACGTGGAGCTGGGTACATAAAATCATTTTAGTGGGGTTTACCTTTCTACTCAGTAGTATTCCTCCTCCCCCCTAGACCCCAGTCATCACTGCCAGCCCCAGCACACCAAATACCTGGGAAAGGAATGGCTGTTGGCTCTAGACAGGGCATATGTACTCTACCACTGTATTTTCAGTTCCCTGCCTCTATTGCTCTCCTTATCCCAGGTAACTAGTAATAGGGCAAGGGGTAATGGCCTTAAATTGTGCCAGGGAAGGTTTAGATTAGATATTAGGAAAAAATTTCTTCACTGAAAGGGTTATCAGACATTGGAACAGACTGCCCAGGGCAGTGGTGGAGTCCCCATGCCTGGAGGTATTTAAAAGACGTTTAGATGTGGTGCTGAGGGACATGGTTTCGTGGTGAACTGGCAGTGTAAGGTTAATGGTTGGACCTGATGATCTTAGAGGTCTCTTCCAACCAAGGCTATTCTGCAATTCTGTGATTCTTAAATGCCCTTAAATGCCTCTTGACCTGGCTTTGTTTTGGAAAAGGCTGGACCTTACCTAGACATGTAACTAGGTGTAGGGGAAGAGGATGGGGCAGAGACTAAAGCTACAGCGTGAGACCCAGCCAGCATCCTGGGGCTGTAGGGTGTGTATCAAGGAAGGTGTCTGAGCTGGCTTCCAGGCAGGCCAGGGGCTGGCCAGCACACTGACCTCACCACGAATGACCCGACCTGCCCACTCCCAGCATCCGTGGGAAAAGTCCCACTCCAGAGATGCCCAGTTGTAGGCTTCACCAGGGACTGAAGCATGATAAGTAATTTACCATGACTTACTTGACATACCGAAAAAAACACCAGGGAAGGCAACAGGAGAGTATGAGAGTCACATTTGACAATGCAATTTTTATTGTAACAGATTTTTGGTTCACTGGGTGGAGATGACTGGAGAATATCCATGGAAAGGGAAGGGAATGGAGTCTTTCCCATCTTTCTGTAGGCTGGCCAAGAGGACTGTATCGCAACTGATTAAATTCTGTCTGCAATTGAAAGATAAATCGCACTTACTGTATTTACAGCTGGAAAATAAGGTGCACATTTACCTTTCAGAGGCCAAGACTTCAGCCTTTACAGCCCTTATTTAATTGTGTGTCTCCCCACCTCAATTCTCTTACAAATAACCTCTTTCTAGATGTGGTGGGTAGTAATGCAGATGTATAAGATTTAAAATAATTCAGGTAATCTGCTTCATATTTTGAAGAGTATTAGTTGCGTTAGTTAGTCAGCTCCCTGGACATTAACATGTAGCTTTGTTTTCAGTTCTTTGAGTTATTTCTGAAGTGAGATTAGTATTTTCCACATATGGAAGCAACATTACATTTCACAAAAGACTAAAGACACAACATGTTAAATCCTTGTCTTGTTCCTGCCCTTTTGCCTGAAAAAATGCTGATACCATTGTTGGTTTTAACTTTTGTCCTTGAAAACTATGCTTTCTCTTCCATAACTGTTCCAGCGTTGCTTTGAAATCTGCTTTAAACATCTGCTTTCTCCTTCTGCATTTTCTTTTATTAAATGCTCAGCAGCCTGACTTCTACAGCATTATAAAGGTATGCATTTTCTTATCTCTAATTTAATGTTCAGATTAAGTCAATTCTAATATCTCTTTGTTGTTGCTGTCCTTTTTGTAACTGCAGCACACAGCATTTTGTCTCATGCGTTGAGCGTTCTGCAGCACATATATATTGTCTTAGGGAAGAAACAGATCTGGCAAATACAGCATAAAGTAGGAAATGCTAAATGCTTCCAGCCTAATTAATTTAATTATGTGGCCCAATGATTGATGTAATAAAAATGAAGTATGCAGGCACATTGTTCAGGGGAGCACTGGCATGCAAAACCTGAGCTTTAGATGTAATTTTTGCTCCCTTTCCCTCCTCCTCTGTCTGTCACAGGACTCAAGAGCTTATTACCATTTGCTGGACCAAGTTGCCCCCAAGGGAGATGAAGAAGGCATTCCAGCTATTACTATTGACATGTCAGGATTAAGGGTAAGATGAGATAAATTTAGAGTAAATGCCGATATTTTCTGTCTGTTTCTTGCACTGTTGGCCAACACAGAGTTGCACCAGGATGCCAGAACAAGCAAACTCTTTCTAGCATTGCAACATGATCTTGTATTTCAGAAATCAAAGCTTTCAAAGAATTAAATGATGTGTTTTGTGTTTTGTTAGATATTATCGCTGAAACTTCAACAATGATTGAACCACACTGATAAACTCCTAACAAGTGTATTTAAATAATTTATCTGGGAATTTCATCAAACCACTCCCTTTTATCTGGAATATAACTGTAAAAGCAATATAGTAAGATGGCTGGATTGAGGGTGAAGTCCATTTGAAAACACAGATCTGGTGTTAGTAAAAGTGGGAAAGGAAATAGCTATAAATCCAACAAGGTCCTGCTTTAATAGCCCAACACCTAGCTCCACACACAGAGAACCTGAGTGGGTCTTGTGTGCTGTGTCAGGTGGTGGGGTGAGGTTGACATCCCTGTCTTCTGCTGGTGCAGGAGAAGGACGATGTTCAGCGAGCGGAGTGCATGCTGCAGCAGGCAGAGAGGCTGGGCTGCCGGCAGTTCGTCACGGCCACTGATGTTGTCCGCGGGAACCCAAAGCTCAACTTGGCCTTCATTGCCAACTTGTTCAACAAATACCCTGCCCTGCATAAGCCAGAGAACCAGGACATCGACTGGAGCTCTATTGAAGGTAAGGAAAATAAAAATAAAGGAGGTTTCTGGCTACAGTATAGAATCATAGAGTCACAAAATGGTTTGGGTTGGAAGGGACCTAAAGATGATCTAGTTCCAACCCCCCTGCCATGGGCAGGGACACCTCCCACTAGACCAGGTTTCTCAAAGCCCCATCCAACCTGGCCTGGAACACTCCCAAGGAGGAGACAGCTGCAACTTCTCTGGGCAACCTGTGCCAGTGTCTCACCACCCTCACAGTAAAGAATTTCTTCCTAATATCTAATCTAAATCTACCCTCTTTCAGTTTAAATCCATTACCCCTCATCCTATCACTCCATGCTCTTGTAAAAAGTCCCTCTCCAGTTTTCTTATAGTCTCCTTCAGGTACTGGAAGGTGCTAGAAGGTCTTCCTGTATCCCCAGCTCTGAGATGATGATACATTAACTTAACCTTATGTGCTTCAGACATATATTCACTGCACCGTTAGCACAGGTAGGCTTGAGAAAGGGAGGCTGCTCTTTACCTGAATGTAGCTTTTGCTATTTTGGGGGTGTGTTCCTCTGGACAGCACATCTTCAAAGACAAAACTGCTTGTGGGATGTCTGAACCAGATTATTGAGTGTGCTAGTTAGTTGAAATTAGAGTTGATCTGACATTCCCTTAATTGAGAATATAAGATCAGATCTTGCATAAACCTGCTGCCTCCTTGCTCTGGGTTGGAGTCAGGACCACCGTTGTATGGATCATTCCCTGAGCTTCAGATCCTTCTTTCTCAGCCTCGTAGTGAAACTGTTCATGCTAGGGCACAGGCTGTTCTTGAATTCTTGAAGGCATTTCAAGGCCAACCTGGCTAAATACTGTATTATATAGGGCACAAAGAAATATTACATGCTGCACTGTGCTCTCTTATTTTACATGTCAGCCAGTGTCTCCTTCTGTTTATGGTTCAGTGTGCTGTAAATTCTGAGTTATGGTTTCATCACAAGACACTTATTTTATTGGAGTGTTGCGTTTTGCAGGCCTGTTGATTCATGTATCTGTTGTTTTAGGTGAGACAAGGGAAGAGAGGACATTCAGGAACTGGATGAACTCCCTGGGTGTTAATCCACGTGTAAATCACTTATATAGGTATGAGGAGGTATTGCACTTCCTTCAGATGATAAATACAGCCAGCAAATCATTTACAAAAACATAAAAACTTTTGGACCCTATAAGAATATATGCTGCTTTTTTTTTTTATTAGGAAATTAAGTTTACTTCTACTAATAGTTTAGCTGGGTTCCCTTCCTCTGTTCTTTGAACAATGATACATCTTTTTTATTGTTTTCAGTGACCTGTCAGATGCCCTGGTTATCTTCCAGCTCTATGAAAAGATCAAAGTGCCAGTAGACTGGAACAGAGTGAACAAACCACCATATCCTAAACTGGGTGGCAACATGAAGAAGGTACAAAAAACTAGAATAGTTCCAGTAGCAATGCCTTATTTTCAAAGGATGTCTATATCATTTCAAAGAGCAATGTGGGCACTCGTGTTGCTCTCAAGTCCCAAGTACAGCACATTAAATAATTTTTTGTCTAGTCAGTGAATAATTTTTCGTCTAGTCAGTGAATAATTTTTCATCCTGAAAAAGAAACACACATTTGACTCACTGGCTCTGTTGACAGGTGAACAATATTTGGAAAGTAAAAAGACTTGACACCTTTTGTGTCAATATTTTAAAACTGTATTTGCAGACCACTTTTTCTACTGTCTTAGTCACCAATTAAAATGCATCTTCACTGTGAGTCATATGGCACCAGGTTAATTGCAGCTGTCTGGATCACTACCCTCCACATCAAACGAAGACAGTGATGATAAGCGTTCTTGACCAGATGCCTCAAGAACCGATCACAGAGTTGCTGCTAAATATAAAGCTTTCTCGTAGCTATCTGGATGAATAATTCCATCCAGTTAGGCCAGTGTGATTAACTGACCTAAAATATTGACTGGGACACTAATCCTTTTTCTCAGTGCAATGCCATGATACTGGAGGTACACATGAGCCATTGATTCGTATTTTTCAGGGTAATGTGTTTTTCAGGCCCTGATGATGAATTATAACATTTCCTTCTACATTAGCTGTTTACCATGGTATTTTTGGGATGGAAGTGGCTACTGATAGTCAAATAGCTGTAATATCACAGAGCCCCAAAGATCCTGTTTGCCCAGGAGGATCTGGGTTAAGCAATCCAAAGAATTTAAAGTAACAGTGTCTTATCTTCTTTTTTTCTGTATTTTTGAACCACACTAATTGTCCCTGTCATTAACAGCTTGAAAACTGCAACTATGCAGTGGAACTGGGAAAGAATCAAGCCAAATTTTCCCTTGTTGGCATTGCTGGGCAAGATCTGAATGAAGGAAACCGTACGCTCACACTGGCCTTAATCTGGCAGTTGATGAGAAGGTATGACAGTCAGACACAAAATTCAGAGTGTTTTGGTATATTCAGTTTGCATTGTAATAGTTTCCTGATGCTATCACTGAGATGGCTTTACAGGCTACAGCTTTCTTACTCCTCTGTTTGCACTTATATGCAAAGACAGAGTAATCTTTTGCTCACTCCTAGTTAGGGATGCGATCAGGAAGCACATTATCTTGTGAGCAAGGCCATTACAGTCAGCTCATGCAGATGATTATTATTGTCACTATCTATATAGCATGAATAAATGTTCATTGCATGGAAGAGAGAAAAAGAAGTTGAAAGGTCTCTGTATCAGGGAATGAGAGGAATGTACTGGAAACAAGGAATTGATGCAGAAGTTTTGTAATCTGCTACCTGAAGCGGATACAACTCAGTAGCTCTCCCCACTTTAATGTAATTCTGTGTGTGTGTGTGTGTGTGTGTGTGTGTGTGTGTGTGTGTGTGTGTGTGTGTGTGTGTGTGTGTGTGTGTGTGTGTTTAACAGCTCCATAACTGGGTATAAAGAGACCGAGAGATTAGGAACTGAATACGAACTAAATTCAGTTTGTAAAGCAAGGTATAGGTTTATCAGGCAGATAATTAATCTAGGGATGTGGTTATTTCTTGCCATCAATTTGGGATAGCTTTACCAATGCTATGTATGCTGACGTATAAGCAAAATATTCCAGGTTTGCGTTTATGCAGAAGATCAGTTTTAGATGAACATAACAATTCCCTTCCGACCTTAAAGTCAGTGATTATTTTTTAAGCATGGTATTTTAATGAATCATTTATACCAAGATCCACTAAGAGGGACCTTGTAGGAATTTTGAGTATCAAAACCTTTTGACACTCCCAAAACAGTCATTAGGGAATTGGGGATGAATTAGACCCAATTAGATTACTTATCATGTTATAATATAATTCATATACACTGTGATTGTGTGGGAAGCAGGGAATAACAGGTCTAAGAGGACTGTTGGGGCGATGCCAGTCAAGCTGTGCACATATAGGATGGTTCTGAGGTTACAGTAGACTTTGAGCAAATGCAGATATCCTGGCTTCCCTCTTAAGGTACACCCTGAATATCCTTGAAGACATTGGTGGTGGAGAGAAGGTCAATGATGAAATCATTGTCAGCTGGGTCAATGAAACACTGACTGCAGCTGGGAAGGATTCAACCATCTCCAGTTTCAAGGTACAGTTTTTTGTTAGAAGTACCTGCTTAGGAACACACTTGTTCAGTGTGTTTGTGTGTATGTTACATATGTTGCCTGTATATAGATACACATACGCATATACATGCACACAATATATTATAATATAATTAACTACACAGTTTGATTACTTTTCATTCCCTTTTAAAGGCATGTTGAGATATAGATATTTTATTCAAGGGGGATTTATTATGAAAAAGTAACAGAAACATGATATGAACATGACTGGTATTAAGCAACAATTGCTGTGCTGTTGATTATTAAATGACAGCAATTACAAATTACAGTATTAAAAAGAACAATAGCAATACTTCTATAATATAGTATTACCATCCAGGGGCAGTGCCCTATTTTGCAAGGCACCTTGTAAACACAGAAATGGTTCAGTTCCAGAGAGCTTCCAATTTTGCTAACACATCTGAGACATCTCCCAAGCTGAGAAGCATTCAGTGGATGTAAATCAGCAGTTTGCACCAGGCGAGGACAGAGCCATCAGACTTCATGTAATGAGCTCGGAAGTCACACAACTGGTCCCCCTTGCACCTCTCATCAGTAGATGCGTATCAATGTCATCTCCCCACAGGAAGCAAATTCACTAGCCCAGCACCCTATCTTTTGTTTCTATGATGTCTCATCCATTGGGGAAAAAAAAAATAATCCTTGAAAGGGTTCTTAGTCTGCCTTAGATGAAAACTGATGCTGAGCAGCCCTTTGTGAAGATCTAAACGGCCTAGACTCCAGCTTTGTGGGAGATCTGTCATCCTGTTCTTGCATCTAATTGTATTTTTCGTCTACACAGGATAGCAAAATCAGCACCAGCATGCCAGTCCTGGATCTCATTGATGCCATTCAACCAGGATCAATCAAATATGACCTCTTGAAAACAGAGGACTTGAATGATGAGGAGAAACTAAATAATGCTAAGTATGTTCATGCCAAGTGATGCTTAACAAAAGTTACCTGCTCAGGCTTGCCTGACTCTGTCTTTGAAAACTGCTCTGCTATCATTCTCATCTGACACAACCTCAACTGACAAATACCTCCAGAGTTAGAAGCATAAAGGCTAGGAGTCAGGCAGTAAAAAAGACTATCAATGGAAATGAAGTGTGTAATGTTACAATTCCTGCTTTATAATTCCCTTGAAGGAATTAAAATCACTTGGCTTCACAAGTTCCTATTTTCTTCTATTAAATTTAAAACTCTTTCAAAGATCAGGGAACAACAGCAATAATAGTGAGCCATGGAAACCAGTGATTAGAGGTCACGATACCTCTTTAGTCACATACAAGTAGAACAAGGGCATATTTAAGAGAGGAGAGGGAGGACAGGACTCATGCCTGAAAAAACAGTTTTATGGATGTGGGTATTGATTTTTTTTTTTTCCTGAGTGCAAACCATTTCCTAGCAGAGAGCCAGTCCTGGGGGCATCTCCCTTTCCTTTTGGAGTTATATAGAATCACAGAATCACAGAATATAGATCACCTTCTGGTCTGATCATCAGTTTAGTTTCTCCTTTGCTATGTGGCAACTACAAAAGAGAAAAGGGTGACTGTAAGGCAGTCAGAGCTGCCATCATTTTTATAAAGGCTTTTCCCACTGTTCTTTTTCCCTTCCATTTCCTACCATCTACTCTCTTTCCTTACAATCCTACGTGTGCTTCTCTCCATACTTAATTTCTTCATCCCTCTGCTGATGTTCTCCTCTTTTCCCCTCCCTTTCTTCCCTCCTCCCTCCCTCCCCCCATGTTTCTCTGCATTTTGGGGAGAATTTCACAAATGTATGTGCTCTGCAGGGGGAGGAACCTGGAATTTTCTAGCTTTTTTCATGAAAAAATAGAGAGGAGAGACATACCCACTGGAGTACAGCCAGTAGCTGTGCCACAGTGCACTCTGAGGAGGGAGATGGGAAGGTCAGCTTGCAGATTCTGGGTATGACTCAAGTAGAAGAGAAGTCCTTGAATGTTGATTTTTCAACACCATTGATCTCCACCAACATCAGCCTTCTGCTTTCCATCTTAATGAATTTGTTTATGTGTGAAGACTAAGTAGCAGAGATGGAGGAGGAGCAAGACCAGAGTGGCTGCTTGTTAGGATAAACTTTCAGAAGATGGGAGACTAAATGTTTCATACCAGACTTTGACCTGCAGTCTCCCATGCTGTAGGTAATCAGTGTTCCAACCACTAGGCAATGCACTCTACCTTTTACTAGGATTTAGTTCTTTATGAACTTGTCTCATACATTCCTATAGAAAAGTTTAATTTTAATGAATCAATAAGAAATTTCTCAACCCACTTTGGTACTGATCATGTAAATAACTTCCTAACAGAGGGAAAATTAATGCTACTGCACTGATTTATTTTTTTGTTTTGTTTTTTTTTCACCCTTGCAATGCAGATATGCCATCTCTATGGCAAGAAAAATTGGAGCAAGAGTCTATGCCCTTCCAGAAGACCTCGTTGAAGTAAAACCCAAAATGGTCATGACAGTGTTTGCTTGCCTTATGGGAAAAGGCATGAAGAAAGTTTAAAGCACAAAAGACTTATACTGATGCCTGGTATTCACCCTTTTGATTCCCTCAAACTGGATGCTCTTCTCCGTATCAAGAAAATATGCAGGGTGCTCATGCTTTTAAGGCATGGATGTTATACATGGTTCCAGATCATATAAAAGTTATGTACCCACAAGTATCCAAGTATTTTTTTTTAAACATATGCTTGATTTCTTTGCCTTATTTTCCACTTTACTAGATATAACCTTTTTGTATTCCTGAGTAAATTTTCAACAATGAGCCCTATACATATCCTTTTATTAATGGATACCAGGGTTTTCTGTCAGAGGTCACCTGGAGATCTTTGTCTTGGGAGGTACAGACAGCTTTTAGGATTATGAAATGTTATATACTGCTTCTGCCTGAAAATGTCTTCATGCTTCTGGTAGCATTTCTGCCATACTTTCCTTCAGTTTGCACCTCGGATAACAAAAGGGGTTTTCCCAAGCCAATGCAAGTATTAGTGATTGTATTTTTGAAATGGTAGGAACCTCTTAAGAAATTCTTGTGGAAAGAGGAAAGTGTTTGGAGCCTGCTATGTATTGATGCCTGCTATGTATTGCTGGTATGTGAACTGAGCAGTACTTTTCCCTGCAAGTTATGCCTCCACTGTCAGTGGCATTACTCACAGAGTACCTTACTACTCACTGAAAACAACATACCATAACCTAGTGCTCCAAGAACACCCAAACTCTGGAACATTTGCAAGAAGTGCTCTCCCAAGGATAATTCATTTTAATGTTATAATACAGTTAATACATAAGCAGATTGCAAAGCATGATAGACATGAAAAACATGTTAAAGAAACTGAGACGATATACTTAGTAGCAATAAGGTAAGAAGTGAACCAAAGGGATGCAGAATGATGTATTTATGTAGTGAATAAAAATTAAACTCTGTTAACTTTACAGACTTGCACTCAAAGGGCTGCGGCCCTGATTCAGGAGAGCATTTAAATGTGTGCTTGCATAGGAAACACATACTAAAACGCTTCCCTGAACCCAGGCTGGGCTCCTCAATGGAGCTAAATCAGCATAGCTTTGTGGCTAACAAGGCGCTGTGACTTTGCCTCAGTTGAGGACCTAGCCCCGTCTGCGGATAGTCAGTGGGATATATTTGCACTGAATCTCTTCCTCATGAGTCCTTTACTGTTCTGGCCTTTACATGGATTCTACTGTGGTGAAATGCAGAAGGAGGGAATTTTGCCTTAATGCAATCCCATTGACAGTTCCCTCCCGCTCCTGCTCCCTGCCCTCAAGCCCCTTCAGAATTGCCTTAATAAAGAACCAATATTCAACGATGTGAGAAGTCTCTCCAAATAAAGTGTTCTATAAAGCCAAATGTATAGTCTTTGATTTTAGTAATGCATGTGCTAATGGGGAAGTGTTTATCATACAGCTGAAATTGGGACAGATTTAAAAAAAAACATGACTGTGGGCTTGCTAAGGATATGCCTTCCTTATTGTTATTGAAACCACAGATTGCAGAAAGCAGGAAGAATTATTTCTAGGTCACTTCTGAACATGTTACTCTGAGACACTGCCAAAGATGGGACACTGTGCTGGCTGGACCTGCAGTCTGCCCTGGTGTGATTTTCCCCATTTGGCACAATACCCATCATTCTCTTTCTTTGCTCATATACCCATAAACTTTGCTTCTTTAAGCATTCTGCAGTGCAAACAGGCTACTTGGTCAGATCCTGTTCCTGATCAGATCTGGTTGCTCTGTTCCTCTCATGAACCTATGTATTCAACACTGGGAGGGAAAGGTACAGCATCCCAAGACCCATCCCATCTGGTCACAATATTTCCCAGTGTGGGCAGAGGAGGAGAATATCTTGAGTGTTACACAAAGGAGACATCACCCCCAGCTTGTTGCCTAGCAAGGGGGAGTTACCAGAGGATGGCCCCTATGCTGCTCCTCCTCTTCCCAGGCCTGTGACCTACTGTTGCCATACAAGAGGGGTGGCACTGAAAAGGCGGCTGCTGTTCCCTTACGTTGTTTGACTTGGGAGTCCAGGAGAGGTAAACTAGAGAGAGGAAACTGCAGGCAGAAGCTATGACCACCAGCATTTCTCTCAAGTAGGATGACCATGTATTTCATGCATGTTGCACGCGTGCAGTTCCCTGTTTCAAGGGGCAGTCCCCAAACTCAGGAGCAGACATGAGAGATGAAGTAGGTGACAGATGGGAGACAGCAGCAGCACCAGGGTGAGAGGGGAACCATTTCTTTTGGTCCCAAATGAATGCTGGCACTTGTGTCCCCAGAGAGAAGAAGGGATTTTCAGACACAGTATTTCCTATCCACCAGTCCTTAGCAACTCAATTTTTTTTTGCAGGGGGGAATGATTTTTGGAAAAGTCTGCTGAGGGACGTAGGGAGAGAAGGCTTTCACACATCATGCATTTCCCATAGGCAAGATGTAGGACTTCAGGGTCCCTGGAGATTGAAACCTGCCTCTAGCTCTGGCTCTGGAGAATGGCCAGTTATGTACAGTGTTATTCAAAGCATGTTTTGTGAAGGGGGCTGCTTTTCCTCCTCCTCAGCATCCCAACACTGGAGCCAGGCACCCTGCCATACAGCCCTCCCTCCTAGTCCCCTGCCATCAGGCTGCATTTTAGGGCACTGTCTCTGAACCCCATCCTGTAGCTCTGCACCAGCGGTGAGCCCTGGCACCAGCCCTGGCACCGGTGCAGCTGGGAGAGCTAACCACGAGATGGCAGTCACTCTATCTGGAGTTTAGACACTGGCATGCAAGAGATCCGAAAATACTCTCCTCTGGGAAATGGAGAAAAATTGGGATATTTAACCCTAGGCAAAATGCTAGAACCTCTCAGTGTGCAAAGGGAATAGGCAGGGATACTATAGTAAATGCCCTACCAGATCTTCATCCCTATCTCTATAATCTCCCATAAAAAATAAAGCTGTCACAGATCCAAAGGTGTGGCAATAGTCACATTCTGGTACAGGAGTATAAACGGTTTCAATTTTCAACGCACTTCTGTTTAATTGGATATTCTTGGGTTTTTTGATGCACTTGAGGTTTTGCTTTCATGAACTGGTAATACTAGCCTGTGAGAAAGCTCCCAGCATCTGCTGAAGGGGTTAAACCCACGACAAACATAAAAAAAACAGGGCCTGGAACTTTTTGCTATTGCTTTTCTCCAACTTTTTTCACTACTCGTACAGAAAGCAGCTGTCTTTGGGATTCACTCCCAAATCAAGCTGGCTTTGTAAGCACTTCCATTATTGATTTTCATTGCACAATTAATCATAATTTTCAAGGCTTCAAAAAGACTTAGGCATTCACATGAATAAAAATAAAGCATCAGCAGTTAGACTAACCAGGAGAAAAAACCATGAGGGCAATCAATCCACATGCTTCAGGGTACAGCCTGATCACCAGATGGACTCAGAAGGAAATATCCCCCCATAGTGTAGTACAGCATAATTAGGTGCATGATGAGGATTTTACACCTTCTTGTAAATCATCTATCCTGGCTGGAAAGGATATATTCATATAATCTGGCCTTAGAGAGGGAATAGCAAGCAGTATAGCTGGCTGCTGTGCTCTTGTACAGATAAAGCCATGTTTCTACTTCTTCCAGAGATGGAACTGAACCAAACTCCCAACCTGACACCACTCCTTCTTCCAAGTGCAGTTCACTTCTCTTGTGCGCCTGATCACAGCCTTCAGGTCTTGATGTTCATTGCTGCCTAACCACACAGCAGCAGCATGCTTGGAAAACAGGACCGTGTCTCTGACAGATGACTGCAAAAAACACAGGAGCAACACTGGTCCTACAGCAAGTACTCAGCTACTGCTGCTTTCAGCTTGATGGAGAATTGGATCATGGTGCCTCTCGTTTGCCTTGCGAACCCACGTGTTGAATTGATATTGAGACTTTTTAGCTCCCCATCTTCTGCCACTTCTGGCAGCCTCTTCCGCCATCTGGAGAATGGACTTGCCAAGAATTTAGTATTATTTTCCTCCAAGCTGCTCAGCCACTTTAAGTCCATTGCTTTTCAGGCAAGTGGACAAGGCAAGCAGCAGAGAGTAGTGTCACTGAAAGCCTGAGCCTCATTGCCTTTTGTGTGGTGAGTAATGTCAGAGTTAAAATTTATACACAAACATAAGAAGCTGTTCATTACACAAGTCAGTAAATAGGAGAGCTCTGTGTACTGGTAAGGTGATAGACTATATAGTTTAGTACAGGAAAATTCTGAATTAAGACCAAAATAACTTAATAACATTCCCATTTTGTTCATATTTTTAATGTATATCAGTGTTCGATGGCAGTTGTCTTCTGCCACCAGGAAAACCATGTTGTTTTCCTGATGGTTCATTTGCTGCTCAGGAAGTATCACACGGCTCTGAAGTAAATTTACTATTTTTAAATTGTTGTTTTTCATCACACTTTATTTACTGTTTGTGCCCTGATCACTTTTTAAAGGCAACAGTATCTTACAGAAAACCTAATTTGCTCCCAGGGTGCAAGCTACTATTGCTATTACAGATCCATGATAAATTGTCCAAAGTCGAGACGGGCCAGAATTCCCCCAGGTCATGTGCTCACAGGTAATGATATGTCTGAAATTTGTGAAAAGGACAGAAAGCTACATAACTGATCATGCATATAAACACTGAACTCCCCCCAGGCAGAAACTCATTTACTGCACATGTTAAGGATCTCAAGGAATACAGCACTGACTATCTGTGAACACACAAAGCATGGAGAGAAACACCACACATCCACCTCCTAGCAGGTGATTGACATGCACGGTGCTGCTTTGATTCATGCAGGCAGAAAAACAATGTCCAGTTGCCAGGCACCTCTGGCAGCTTGTGAAGTTGTCCTGGCTCTTCACTGCAGTTAAGAAAACAGACACCTGAGAGGACGTGTTGGTTTGCCACTGAGGTGGGGAGATGTCTTCTGACCAGCCCCTCAGTAAGATGTCCTCCCTTGATTTTGCAGCCCTGCACATCTGAGAGGTGGTGGATAAGCCTTAGGTGCATCACCCTGTCCATGCCTTCTCCTCAAGACCTGCATCTGCTTGGGTGCTGCTGAAACAGTTCTGTAGTTAAGTAACAGCCACATCAGAGAAAAGTAATAGAGAGGGAGGGATGCAGGCCCTCACCATCAGCTCTACCTCCACTGCTTGCTGCACTCTCAAATTGCATTTCACATTAGGGAAATGTGGCCACAGTGCCCCATAATGCTTCAGACGCAATCCTTCTCAGACCAACATGGGGTGACACTGCCCACACGGTGATCAGACCTTGCAGAACAGTCTTTTGCAAACTTCCCAAATGTGCTGCTCAAGCCAAATTCTAGGAATATAGGTTCTGTCAACTGTAGAGGTTGTGAACTGTGCTAATAGGACCTCCTTCCCCATTCCTGGATGTACAGAAGAAAAGTCAAGTACCTATTTGTATGCATTTGTACAAGAGCTGTTCCACTGGGACAGTGTTGAGTCTCTCTACAGTGTGGCTCTGCTTGCACAGACTAATGGTCAGCATGGGCTGAGAGTGAGACTTGCCTCTCTGAGGTGGGGACCACACCAGCTGAGAGGGGTGAACAAAAGGGAACAGGAGCTTTGCGCCATGGAGCTTCTCTTGAGCAACATCCTCAAACAGGTCCCAACATTCTCCAAACAGGTCCCAGCATCTTCCAAAAGTCCAAAGGAAGGGCTCACTCATTTAACCTCTGCCAGATGCCATGCAAGCAATGTAGGCAATGGCAAGTAGTGCCAAGAAGAGCAACAAATCCTGTTGATGCACAGTGACAGGCAGAACACAGCACTACACCGGGGTTAAATGCCTTTCTGATATGTACATTACATACCTATGTACATAGACAGGGGGAGAGGTGTGTGCATCCATTCTCTTGCACCTTAGACAACGTGTACACTCTGCACGTGGTACATGCAGCAGCTTCCTCAAGTGCGCAGAAGGTCTGCCCAGAGTGCTCCTGGGGCTCCCTTTAATATCCTTTGTTTAACAAAGTTGTACTTTGCTTTGCAAGTGCTAGTTGTTAAGATACTGGCAAATAAATCAATATCTACAGGCAATAAGAAAACAGGAGTCACTGGGACAACATGTTGTTTGGGTGGGAGTTGATAATAGACCTTCAGGAAACAGAGCTCATGAGGAAAGTGTTTAACCAGTATAGACACCTTCTCACCTCCCCAAAACAGCACATACACTACGGCATCCTTCTCTCCGCTGACCCTGGAAAGCTAAACAGCAAGGAGAGTAGAATAAAAATGGGTGAAGTATGTTGGCATAAATGAGTACTCAAAAATGCAAAATTGAACACGTATTTTCAGCCTCTGTTCATATCTATCAGCCACAATTGAAACATGCTGACAGTACAGCACTCACCTGAGGATGAGAGGTCTGCTTCCTCCCAGGTTGACCCATCACTTTCTAACAGTGTAGCATCTGATTTTTATATTTGGGAATGACATGAAAGAGCAATGCCAGAACCACAGAAATGTAGACATAGTCCAGCTTCTCATGCATGGGCTGCAAAATTGCTTCCAGAATGAAATGACAGAGGTTGGTGACTTTGGCCATGTATGTAAATGATCACAGCATCCAGTGGAGACTAATTGGTTCATGAATAAAGATTAGGAGCTGAGGTGTGCAGGGAGAAATAATTTATCAGTTATATGCTTTGGAAAACTGAAAGATGATGCGGCCTTAACGGCTGAATGGGTTTGAAAGGGAGACTTGTAAATTGAGTTCTAATTCTGTTCTGCTGCATTCATAATAAAGAGCTGTTAAACTAATTGCATCCTTGTGTGGTTCATGAGCAACAGCACTCAGTTGCATCATGCAGCAAGGAACAGAGATCAGAGTTTAGTCAGATTTTAGTCGTCCTTTGCCTCATGTAGGAAGGATGCTAACCAGTTAGCTTTGGCCTCACTAGTAGTGATAATGCACAAAAAATAAGGGCAAGAGCTGGTAAATATTTTCTAGGAGATTAATTTTGCATTTGAATCTGATTTTAAAGAATGGAGAAGGACAGCACAGACTCACTTGGCTTTTGTGTTCTGCTTCAGTCACATGGATCCATTGGAGTGATTACCCATCCCTGGAGGGACTCATTTCTGATTAACTGGAAACAAGAGGATTGTGGAGGATCAAAACAATAGCAGAATATGCTAATCCCCAAAGGGAAAAGGATCTGAGGGATGTGGCTGCTGATAACAGCTGACCTCCCCTCCTTTTGCCCCTTCTGTGTGTTTGTTAACAGGTTTACTGTTACCAACAGACTACCAACCTAGCATGGCCTCTGGCACATATTGAAACACAGACTCAGATCTGAGAATCTCGAAGCAGGATGAGGCTTTTTATTTAAAATCTTGCTACTGGATACTGTGCAAACCCCAGCATCAAAGAGCCACACTTAGATACTGGCTGAGCTTAGAGGAAATCTCATGATACTTGGTTGCTGTAAGCCAAGGGTGCCAGTACTGGGAGTCAGTGGAGATTACTCAGTGGCACTGCTGCAACTGCTCAAGATCATCTGGCTGCAGCAGTTCAAGCAGTCCTTCTTTTGACATGTTTTATCTGACCACTTTCTGGGTTCTGGCTCTCCTCCCCAAGCAAGAGCAGCTGCACGAGTTCAGCAGGATGGCCAGACACAGCCCAACATCTCAGTGTATGTTGGTGCAATGCATGCTTGAGCAATGGCAGATACCATGACTGATATGGGACAAGGGTGTCTAGTCGCTTGTGCTGCCACCTTTTTGGGCACTGGCATCTTAAACCACCACACAAAGATGTGCCAGAGGCTGGTCTGGCAGAGATACAATATTTATGCAGCATCTTGAGGACATTGATGTTACTATATGTGAATGTGGAGAGGGAGGGAAGAGAGCAGGTTCAGCCAAAAGAGTTCACATATCTCTTTAGAATTGCTTTTAAAGTGTGATTACACTTAAACAAGATATATAGTATTTGCACCAGGAGGCTTTACATACTGCCAGTCCTAATTCCCATACGCATAGTTTTCAACAAAGAAATCGAGAGACTATTTTGTTAATTATCTTCCCTGAAAACTAGAACCCGATCATCCCTTTTTAAATAAAAGTCAGTGCGTGTCCCAAAGCTACTCTAAAACTTAACAGAAACCAACACAGATCAAAACATCCCCCATTACTGCAAGGCTTCATATCACATCTGCTACAGTGGTACTTGCAGTCACCAGTTCAGCATAGCCCATGGTCTACCCAGCATAGAAGTACTAATTAATCCAGGTGCAGCAAAACCATTGAAATAATCCAGAATTTTGGACCACGCAGGTCTTCATCAAGGAATGCTGATTCATCAGAAGCAAAAAGTGTTGCTAGAAAGGCTCATTTTTGATTAATTTCACCAGTAGAGAAAATTATATTTGTTGAAGACAAGAAGCTTTCAAACAGCTGAAATCTCCCCTTCTAATGGTTCCTAAATTCAATCTTATTTCCTCCAGGCCTTAAAAAAAAAAAAAAAAGAGCATAGAAATGTGAGTTAATTTTCAATAAAATTATGAAAAAGCCTTGAAATTGAGCAAAAATCAAACAATGGTTAAAAAAATCAAAATTAAATATTTTGACTAACCTGATTGTGTTTATAGTTGCCCTTCACAGTGCTTTTTAAGACTATTGTGGAAGTAGGGTTTTTTTGCTGATGTTCTGCCTGGGCACAGCTAGAGTGCTCCTCAGAAGCTCACAAGACTTTGGGGATAATCAATGTATAGCTGGTTGCTCGTTAGAGCAAACTGCAGCAGTGCAGTATAAACAGATCGTACCAGGAAAGGAAATCTGACCCGCTCAGAGACTGAACTGTCACAGAAATTGTCTTTGTGTGTGACGTGTCACACGGTACAAATATCTTTGTGATGACAGCCTCCATGCTTTCAAAAATCAGCCCATTTCATGGAGGTGCTTATTGACCAGTAACCTCCTTCTAGGCACTCAGACCCGAACAGCTTTGCTGCTGGTGGGGAGGTGGTGCTGGGATGGAGCTAGGGGCTGTAGCAGGTGTGGAGCTGCCATGTAATCACACAAGGATGGTGACTAGTGGCACTGGTTTTGAACACTGTGTGTGACCTTGTTGCTGAGGTAGGCTGTGTAAATGGAGAAGGATGTCGTCTGCGTTGTTTAAATACTAATGGGAGGGGAAAAAAAAGCAGAAAGATGATTGATCCAAATAAGCAATGTCCAGCACACTCTTGAGAGGCAATGGGTTTGTGTCCTACCTTGAGTCACGAGACCTCTGAGGCTTTCAGACAAGCAAGAGGCATGGGGATATACATTTCTGCCTCCTGGCCAGTCTCATCTTCCATTTAATTTTTTGTTTATTTTTTCATCTTTCATCCTACATTTACTTTTCTGTTTATTGTGTTTTAACCTGTGCAGTGTCTTAACTGCCACAAGACTGTGGTTTGTTCTTCCCTCAGAATTTCCTCTAGTGCCTTTAGTTTCCTCAGACACCCATTTTTTCCTTTTATTTCTGTGAAATATTTTCAGTGCATACCAGAAACCAAAAAGCAAGTAGGAAAACAGCAGCTTTCACGCAGTGTGTGAACCACCTCTTTGCAACAAGCCAGAGAAACCAGGAAAAGCAACCAACATACAAAAATGTCTGACACCTACCATTAGTCCAAAACTTTCTTCTCAGGCAGACAGCAGAAAGCGTTCCCTTTTCCCACCTAATTAACACTTTAAGACATAGAGAAACATGATCCTTTTCTTTCCTTTGTCACCAGCAACCCCACTCTGTCGGCTTTGCAGTCTCCTCTGTTACACCTATCTCAGTAGATTCAGTTTTTCTCTAAATTCATATCTGTGCGTCAGACATTTCCAGATGAAAATGTGCCTGGATGATCAAGTTTTGTCTCTTGTATTTTATCCTCTGATGGCAGCTTCCTTATGCCTACGTGAGGGAAGAGCATCTGATCCATCGGTTTAAAAATCAACCCCTGTGGCAGAGCACTGCCCACTGCCCTTGCCGGGAATAGCCTCTGTACCTTACCAGAACTCCCTATTTGTTTGAACAACATCTAGAAAAGATAAAATAGGGACTACAAAATCTAGGTAAGGTGTCAGTGGTTTAGCTTCCTGTGAATTTAGCTGTTTGGCTTCTTAGGGAATGTCTGCCCTCCTAAAGAAGAGAGGCAGAACTGAATTTGAGCTCTGAAGCCCCAGCTGCCTGCCTATCTCAAGCACTGTCTCTGATCCAGACCACTCCAGAGCTGTTCAAGAGGAGGTTAGTAGATGTAACCTAGGCCATATTACCTAACTTTAGCTCCAGGGCTTGCTCCCAGACATTTTTCACCCAGTTGTATAGCCATCATCCTAAGATATATCTACAATGTCAAATAATCCAGTTCCCCCATTCAGTCCCAGGTGTTGGCTCCCTAGTGTCCCCATTGCAAATATGTTGGTTCACTCCTTTGCCCTTTTCTGGAATGAATTCCCTCTGGAACAAAATGATGCTGTGTTTCTGGGGACCACTCACCTGAAAAAAAAGGTTTATATCGGATAGCATGTATGAAACTGCCCCAGGTTGGGTTCCCTCCTTCTGCACCTATACAAGATGCTCAGTAAAGGGCTAACATGAGGGTAGGTCTGATGCTGGAGATGTAAATGAGCAGTTCTCTGCATGCCGTAGGCTGTTATAGGGACATTCTCTAACCAGTGCCATGCCTTGAACTATGTTGGTGTGAGGAAGAAGAGGGCTTGGACTATGTAATAAGCCTGCTGCGACCTAGCAAAGTTGGATTTACTGTTCAAGCACAGAATGTTATGGAGATGATCTATTCTAGACATGTCAAGTTTGTTCAGCTTTTGTAGACAACCATGTATAGAAATACAAGAGGCAAATCTTGGGGCATGCAAAAATTAATAAGAATGAGACAGAGAGTCACTGGTACTTTTTCTTGAGAAGCTGACCTGGTATGACACATGGAGAATACATGGATGTCAGAATGTTACAGAAAATAAGACATGGAGAAACACAAGCAGTCTGAAATCTGCGGATAGGCTGGGTGTTAACCAAAAAAGGTAGAGGCCAGCTGTGGAAGACGGAGACACAGTTAATGTGCTCCATTCTGAACTAGAGGAACAGCTCTCAATAGCAAGAAAGTATCACTTCCCACTTGCTCCCTGTTTTTTGTGCTAGCAAATGTCAGCAAAAAAAGCTTTCCTGCTCAGGATTTTTCCATTTGGACTGAACAACCTCACCCTGACTCTTCTAACTCAGCTTCACACTTGGCTGTGATGTACTATGAGTGCTGAACGCAGAGCATGCTGCTGGACCTCTGTAAATATTAGAGGATCACAAAAACTTTGCGCCTGGTGTTCTTTCTTATATCTGTGGTTTGTAGCCACAATGAAATGACACACAGACTGACTTGTCAATATGAAAATGTCCAATTGTCAACGTGAAAATGTCCAAAATACACTTTATTCTTTCATGGATGAGCGACATCAATACGAGCAGGACCACCCCAGGGAGCTCTGTCATATTGACTTAGCCACTAGGTGCTTGGAGTTGAGGTGAGAGACAGTATTAAATTTTAACTACTCTTTAAATAACATTTTTGAAATCAATAATGTGGGTCCTGAACCCCTGGCTTTCCAACTGCATTTGATTTCATTGTGGATGCGGAGAAGATGAAGTTTTACCTGCTCTTTTTTACCCTATTTATCTGGATTCAAGAGAAGCATGTCTTCACTCTCAAAAGGTAATTTCCTGCTCCTGCTACTGGGCTTTTAGTGTGTGGTGAGTGGGACAGGGGAAGTATTGAGGCAAAATAAATCCAAGTTGCATAAGAAAACATTTGGCAAAGGTTGACATTTATTTATTGCTCTTGTAATTGGATATGTGGTTCAATTTAACATATAGATGGTGGAGGAAATGAAATTATTCTAAGTCTTCTTTGCATCCATAAATCCTGTGGTTTTAATCATATTAAAACTATTCTTTTTGGTCTACGTGCAAATCAATTCTTTTCATTCAGTGCTTTTGAATGCCAATAAAGTGCATTCTGAAACTTAATGGGAAAAAATAATTTGCTTCATTTGCCTTAAAACAAGACCTTAAATGAATTACTTCTTGAGGTAGAATGAGAAACCATTTCAGAAAGTGCTAACAATCTGTTTTCTTTCTAAAGCAGCTTTTATGATTGTTTTTCCAGTCATAAATCATTTTTGAATAACCATTTGGTATTTGTACAATGTTTCAGAAGCAGCTTTATTGTTACCTATCGATAAACTTCAGAAATGCCCTGAAACCAAACGCATTCTTAAAACATGAGAACATATGTCAGAGATGAAGACAGGCAAAGTGCTTTTATTTTCTACATGTACAGCTGTCTTAAAAACCTAAAATGTTTTAATACCTAGAACTAAAAGGATAAGCCCCTCATGTGGTGATATTAAGCAAGCTGAACAACCTACAGAAATCATGATTAAACACAGCCTGCTCCCAGGACTGAAATACCTACACAAATAATAGTGAATTATGTCTCACAGCCCTTCTGTGACTCTGCACCATGTGCCAGTGGCAGACCTGTAAGAGGTGAACATCTCTTGAGTTCATGCCTTAGAAAGAGGATCATTTGTCTCCGTTTCTGTTGCAATCATATTTTGTTATGGATTGCTATGGAGGTGTGAGGGTTACAGTAGGGGGACAGTTAAACAAGTTTTTAGGTGAATTCAGTGGAGCAATATTGCTCAGTGCTACTTGAAGGTTCATTTATTTCATGTCTAAATAAAACACTGAATATCTGACCCTTACAGAACAATATGACATTTCTCATTGGAAAGCACAAGTCTAACACTCCCAGCCTCGGTTATAAAAATGGCTACAATAATGAGATTTTAAAGGTGATATATTATATCTGACTTTTCAGTTTTATTTGAGTGCTAGTGTCAGAGGATTTAATGATCATGTATTAAAGCTTCCCTTTGCAAGGTTATAGTCTGATTATTGCATCTGGAGTTCTAAAAAAACTACCGAACATTGTGAGGCTTGTGAAAGAGCTGGTGGCACTGGAAAGACACTTCGTTCACTTGTAGGGAAAGAGCAAGGCTGGAGGCTGTTGGTGAGCCAGCAAGGGGGAAGAGAGCCACAGGCAGATGTCTGTGCTCCAGGCAGACGAACAGTTTACATAGTCCAGGAGGACAGGAGAAGATGCCAGCAGCACTCTTCTAGTGACACTGCCTGCTGAGAGCCAGGGTAAGATGTTCAGCTAGAGACAATAAGGGAGGCCTCTTTTCTGGAGACATTAGTCAGAAAGAACATGCAAGGTTTAAATTAAGCCAGGGCATCAGGATGGGGAGACATCCATGCCGATGCCTTGTTTGTGTGGGCCTGTGTGATATGTGATGCTGACAGCCTTCCTAGTGACTAGAAATGCAATGGAGAGGAAAAGAGACTGAGATGCCTGCGGAGAACTGGCACCGATTTATGTCTATCTGTGAGATGGTGACCAAAGCCCCTGGATGGGATACATCTGACTTTCTGCACAGTTCTGCAAAGGAACAAGTCCCCTTCATCTTTCTGTACAGCTAGTGGAGAAAAATATATGTATTTAGGTTACAATTCCTTCCAGTTTAGCACATACATCTAAACTAGCCCAGGTTAACCAGACCCTGAAAGTGCCTGTTTCTTTATTAAGAGAGTGACTAGCTCAGATGAAGATATCAAAACCATCTAAAATGAACTGTAATGCATCCCACTCTGTCATAGCTACATGGTAAGACCTGAGTGTTGTAGTCTGGGGATGGCAGCTGGGCTTCTATTTACCCAGAAATAAAAGAGAGAGGAAAAAGAGATGGGGAACAGTGATAAAGCCTAGTGAGACCCTGGCAGAAAGATGAAGGAGGGGAATGAGAAGGATCCTCTTAAGGAAAAACCCAAAGAGCAAACAGAGAAGCAGGGCATGAGGACAGAAAGTGAAAGAAAAGAGGTGTGTTCAAGATTAACACATCCAGTCATACCAGGGCAGCTGGCAGAGCAAGGAAGCTGAGGGCAGAGGGTTGTTCCTGAGACTGGTATAAATGCAATAATTTGAACTTTTGTCCGGGTATTTTCTAACAGGAGTGGGGCAGAAGACAGATGAGAGAGGGTATAATGCCAGTTGGAAGCAGAGGAACTGAGAAGCTGTTTTGTCAATTACTAAGTCTAGCACAAAGGATGCAGTCAGCAGTAGAACAAACCAGTAACCAGATTCTATTGCACACAAAACGGTCAGTACATGAGTGATTGCTGGGGGTACAAACAAGTCAATCAGGTTACACATAACAGACATCAACCCCAACAACCCCAGGAATGACACAGCATGACCAACAACCAGTGGAACAAACAAAGCAATAAAGTCTCCCATAGAAGAGATGGGAGACAGCCAAGCCAAGAGGCTGATAACATAGGATAGAGGTAAACTCATGTTGTTCCCACAGAGCCCACCTTCACAAGCACTGGACCGGACTGGGGCCCAGTTGCAGGGTGAGCTGAGAGGTCCTTCCTCAACAGGGAAACCCTGCAAAGTGCATCCACCTCACAGACAGACACTGCACCCTTCCTGCAAGTGGTCCCAGCTTTTATGCCCAAAGCAGGACACCTGGCACTCATTTACCCAAAGCAGGGCACCTGGGGCTTGTTTACCCAAGGGCTTTCCTTACAAGGCTGGCCGCATCTTGGAGGAAAGCCAAAAGGCAAACTCATCACCTCCTTTTGAAGGACCATGGGGACCACCCATATGCCAATTTTAATTCAGGCTTGGGGTTCAAACCCCAGCACTGCAGAAGCCCAATGACTACAGTTTCAGCTGTTAATACCTGTTAAACATGACTATAAGAGCAAGGGCAGAACTTGGATTGGATTGTTCAGTGTGTTCAGGTCCTGCCAATGAGAGCTATAGGTAACCACTAGTTACCACCTTTCCAGTACTTAACACACTCAGTTGAAATATTTGCGCAACAAATGGTGGGGTACAAGCACACACCAGCTTCCTCATTATGGTACATTCAGGCTGTGGGAATCATAGGAAGAAACCAGATGCAGTCACCCTTTTTTTGGTCTCCCCTGTGAAAAGACTCCCCCCAGATACAAGAAGACAAATTCACTTTTAAAGTAGCCCCAAACACAAGCTTTGGGGTGCAACTGCCTAAAGAAATAAGCAAACTGCCAACCCTGCCTATCCCTGATTGCTTGTTGATGCTCTCTCAAATGATGGTGGGGGCTTATTGTTGGCTCTTCTTGAGAAACAACAGCAATTGCTTGGAGTCTGGCTAAAAGTAGAAAAGACGAATTGCTGGTTGCCAGATGCTTTCAGGTCTCTGCTTGAAATCTGTCACAGCAACGAGCTACGACAATCATGTTATGCAGTTTGGAAACACTAGTTTTGAGAGCCGTGCCTCTTTGCTTTTCAGGACAGCCTTTGCAGACAGGGCTGACAGGGACTTCCATGGTGCCTGGTTTACACACTGCCACCAACTCCATACGATTCGAGGGCTGAGAGTCACCTCAGCCCAGAAAATGGAAATAGGGGTCTCTAGGCCAAATTCTTCCCCTGAGTCTCCTTCTACACACACAAATTAACTATCCAATGGAATTTTGAATGGCTTGCAGGGCACTGAAGATCAGGGCTGGATTTACAATGCAAAGTGGTATTTTTTTCTTTTCAGAAAGTGAATTTCACTCCTGTCACCAATGATGGGGTCAGGCCTGGATTAGCTGGGAAGCACCATCTCATGTCCAGCATGTCCGCATCATGGGTTTCAAATAGAAGGAGAATCTAAGTTAACAGGCAAAGAGGGGGAGGACAGTCGTATTGACCAACTGAAACTGTACCTGGCAGAGACAGAAGTGAGATCAGAAAAACTGGACTGGAGTAGGAATGATGATGGTATTAGCCTCTGCACATCTACAAAACATCATGTTTGGCTTCTGCAGGAGACTAGGAAAGCTCATGTCTCTGCTGAACAGTGACTGAGGCCAAAGAACTCAGGGGAGGACAGGAGCATGGTCCTCCTGGCCCAGGCTAGTTTTCCAGCGGTGCTGCTGCACGTGGATTAGCTGGAGCTGGCAGCTGTTGTGCTGGTGCCAGCTCCCAGGAGCAATCTTAAAGTCCAGCAGTAGATATTGCCCACCAAAGCCCTGCGCTACCTGTTTCACGGATTTTACCAATTGGCAAAAGCAGAGTCTGGAACAGGGCTCAGCATCTTCACTTCTTAATCTTCTTTGAGCTCATGGCAACCAAGCCAGGGAAGACGAGAAATGCCAAACCAGCTTCTCTACTTTTGCATGACCTAGAGTAGTTCCAAGTACCTGTGCTTTATCTAAATACCCTTGTTTTTCAGGGACGAAGTTTTGTGGGCTCTCCCACAGACAGATGAGCAGGCTGAGGCCCTTCAGGGTTTACTGAACACCACTGAGGTAAAAAGATCTCTCTGTCTCTCTGGTCTCTAGGCCAAATTCTTTCCCCAAGTGCACTAATACTGCTTTATCCCTCAGAGAAAGATTTAGCCCCCTTTCATTTGTTCTAATACAACTCAGCAAATGCTTGGTTTTCATTGCTCTGCTACCCTCTGATTTACATGAGGAGACCTCTCCTTCATAATCAGAGAATCACAGAATCATTTTGGTTGGAAAAGACCTTTAAGATCATCAAGTCCAACAGTTAACATAGCACTGCCAAGTCCACCACTAAAATAGTAGTGCGTTATATCAGATTTCTGCAATTGATTTTGTGTACTAAGACACTGCAACAGTGGCCAAGCACCAACACACAGTAAGTAGAAACACTTTTGCTACAGAACCTCAGCACTTTAGACCAATACGATCTTGACCTATGTGACTTGAACAGCTTTGAAGATCAGCACTGCACTTTTGTGGTATTTTTCTTAAAGCAGCATTTAGAAGATAAAAATCTCTCAACACTTCTTTAAAAAAAATTACTTCTGTCTGTCATTAGAGAGTGTTTAATTAAAACAAGGCATGCCTTCCTCTTCAAAAGCGTTTTCCCAATCGCACGCTCACAGTTTGAAGCCAACACTCGGCAACAAAGGTGCAACCATTCCCTCAACCAACATAATTTACAGGATGATTGAAGATGCGTCTCAGATGACTGCGAACTTTTAACACTGCCTATGCCCAGTCTTTCTCTGCCTTTCTTGGCTTCTATTCATTTTATGTCCATGCAAAACCCCAGTCTTCTGCCATACCTCCAAGCATTTTCTGATCCTGCCCTTCAGATCACACAAACCTTGATAACTTTTGTTGTTTTTTTTCATCTCTGCATGTTGACTCACATATCCATCTCCTTTGCTGTACTAAAATACATCTCCTCTCTTCCACCTTTTCCTCACCACTGTCATTCGTCACTTTCTTGTGCACAGGAGCCCCAAGAAGCCATAAAAGAACAACTGCAGCACATTCAGTGCAGAGAGAGCATGCAGTGGTTTCTACCAAGTCACTTCTGTGAATATGCAAACTGAACATTTTTCAAGGATTATAAACTGGCCTTTTTTTCCCCCATGGCTATGAATTGGGCAAGTTATAAGAAGAAAAGGGAAAGGGAAGGGAAGAGGAAAACAAAAGTAAAGGGAATGGGAAGACACTAATGATACCTCTCAACAAATTTTAACGGTTACAATACAGAAAAGAAAAAAAAAAAAAGAGGCAATTGAAAATTAGCATCTTCCAGGAAGAATTATCAGCTAATTATAGGTGCTACTCCTGCAAAAGCTGGAAAGCAAAAGCTTTGCTCTTGCAGCACACACATTGCATGCAGCATCCATCAAAAGACGCAGACACAGGAACACCTACAACACAGTCTTTTGTAGCTGCTGCTGGGGCAGTCCTGACTATTGCTAATGATGGGTAAAGAGACCAATAATCATATGTGCTATTAAAGCTTCCCATCTATCTCCATTTGTTGCTTTTCTGACACCTCAGCTGCATCAATCCAGAGTTCCTTAGTTTTTCTTATTCTTATTTAAAAGAATGCCTATACCAAAGAGAAACTAAATCTGAACTGGTGCATGTCAGTGCAGACAGCAAGCTAGCCAGGGCAACAGGGAAACCAGTGCTGGGGAGCTAAACATCCCGTGTGCTTCAATGTGTTTACCAGAAAACACTGAGCCATGCAATGCTGACACTACCCTGCCAATAATGTCTGTGATGACTACATTGAGACTAGCTCAGCCATTTGTATAGCACATTGCAGTAATATAGTCAGGGCCTAAATGTTGTACCATTTACTGTTCCCAAGTCTTGATTAAAAGCACGGAAGAGCTTTCTGTATGATTCTGCAGACATAATCTCTCTGAGAAATGAGAGAGGTAAACAGCTGACATCTGACACATGCCTGCAAACATGGTGCCGTAAGTTGAATACAATATTCCTGGTGCAACTGCACCAGAAAGGAAAAAAAAATAATCCTATCATCTGGCAACTGCATGCTGAATCTCTTCAAAAATGCACCCAAGAATTATGCCGACATTTTTCACATTGTAAATTCATGCTTAATTTTCTGCTCACTGTCACACCTAGATCTTTTGGTATTATTCCTTCTAAAGTTTCAGTCCTTTATTGAACGTGTTGGCTTCTGGTTTTATTATTGTAAAAGATTTAATTTTACCAAGAAAATCTCATTTTCTTATTTTCCTCCCATTTCTAATCTCTGTATTGCTGCTTCAACTTGACTTATATTCAAAGCCCTTCTGGCATTTATTTCCTCCGTGATCAAAGTAATCAGCGAAAACAATAACTACAAAGACTGGTCTGATCTTCATTAATTCTCCAAATACCCTCAGGGAAAATAACTCTCAGCAGACTTGAAAACATGTAACATAATAACCAGCTAAACGCATCTATTATACTAGAAAATACTATCTCAGAAAAGGTTATGTTCTTGTCTTTGTGATTTATGAATTTACATGCAGAAGTCATTATAAACATTTCTTAAATATAAACATTTCATTTCCAGCAGTAGCAGTATGCTACAGCACAGCACAGGGAACATTAAACTGCCTGTTACAAGCAGTCTCTTAAATTGAAAACATATACTTTGATTAGTTTCAAAATACTTATTAAATTATACATTTTTTTCTCTCCTTGTTAAAAAAAATGGGTTTTGAAACTTTGCAGGTCATTCTCTGGCAACCTGTTGTGGTTGAAAACATCAGGAAGGACAGAGAAGTCCATTTCTATGTCAGGGCATCTGGCATAAATGGCATAAAAGCTCAGTTAAGGCAACTGACCATCCAATACAAGTATGTATTTTTTATTTTTTGTCATGAGTGTTTCTGTAAAGTTGTTTGTCATTTATTTAACAGGAGGTTGTGCTCTTCCTTTTTTATTCAGAGTCTTGATGGGAGATGTTCAAGGACTTATTGAAAAACAGATTATCAATGACACAGTCAATCCACGCAGATCTTCATCATATTATGAAAACTACCATTCGATGAAAGAAGTAGGAAATTTTTGTTGTAATACTCTTTAAAGTCAAAGGGTGACATTTGTCTCATGGTTGAGAATGGAGATAGGGAAAGAAAACATCAACAGGTAAATAATTATCATTGTATTGCTCAGCCACTGAGAGTTGTATTTACCGTAATGGCTTCATGGAGAAAGAATGAAACACCAGACAAAATCTCTCATACATGCATTGCCTCAAACTGCTGTTTAGATGCAGCCAACACATAGACAAAATGCAGTTGAAAAACAGCATATAAATATTTAAAACATTAAATTAATAATCATTTAACCAAGTAGCAAGTGGTTTGAATTGCTAGTTTTTCTTTCCCATCTGCTAAAGAGGCAAGATTTTGGGAGGAAGAATGAATTTAAGTCTAGACCACTTTCAGGGATCTATTTACTAACTTCATCCTTGCAGATATATCATTGGATGGAAGAAATAGTGAAAGCCCATTCTGATCTCCTCCAGAAAATATATATTGGATCATCATATGAAAAACGACCACTTTATGTTCTGAAGGTATAGCTGTGACTTACTGCAAAGTCTTTCCAAGTACTAATATAAGCAAGTGATGGGGGTTTGGTCAGAACACTTTCTTAAATCTACACTTATATGCATATTTTTGTGGGTTTTAGAAGTCTCCTAAGTTCTTCTAGTAAGGTGCATTACCTTTGCAGAGGCATTTGACCATATTAGGTTCCTTGTTGGGCCACAAAGAAGTTAGCATATCTAGGTCATCATCCAAAGTATGAAATAACGGTATGGTGGATATCCTCCTCTGTTGACTATGAAGTCAATCTAGTTTGTTGCCCTGCATAGTTGGTGACCTACTCTCTTGACTCAGGTCTTGCTGCAGTCCTGCTGTCTAAGTCAGGAGCTTGCTGCATGTAGTCTGAATATGGCTCTCTGACTGTATGTGAATGTAACTGAGAGCAGTATCCTGGCTGAGGATGAGTCTAAGCCCTCCTCACAAGACAGATGCTCCTTCTTCCATCTTGGTTACCCTTTTCACTTCCACTTTTATGTGGTACACTTTACAATAGTGACATTTTAATATGATTTCTCTTTTGTCAGCTTTCTAAAAGCCAGGAAAAATCCAAAAGAGCCATATGGATTGACTGTGGTATTCACGCTAGAGAATGGATTTCTCCTGCTTTTTGCCTGTGGTTCATAGGTCATGTGAGTAGATAATCACACCTGATTACCATTTTCAAAGCAAATCAAAAAATATTGATGCCATTTACCTTTTCTGTCCAATTCTGCACTAAGCTCCATAACGAAGTCTTAATCTATTTAATCCCACAAGACCAACACATGAGATTTGCTGCACAAGTAGCAGTGAACATGGGTCAGTAGATGGAGTGGTGTGTGTGTGAGAGAGGCAGAAAGTCATATGGATCCAATGCAAAAGAGCTCAGGTGTATTCTCAAGTAGGAAAGAAATTTCAAAGTATGTGCAGCAAACTCAACAGAGATGTTTACAATTACGAATGGTCAGGGATGGAGAGGGTATGCCAGGATAAGCAAGTATTTGGTAATCTACTACAGCTATGTCTATACTGCCATATTCAAGGAATAATCTTGGTTCTGGGTCACAAAGCATATGGTGGCTCATACCCATATTACTCCAGCTGGCACTCCTTGGAGTAGATCAGAGAACACTCAGAGTGAGCTCAAGCTGTCCTACAATCCTTGGTTCTTCCCTACGTGTCTTCCTAGAGTAGTAAGTACCCCACACTTGCCTGCTTCAGGCATGGCATAGCTCCACACCAGCACATACACCAGCAATCTCTACTTAGCACCTGCTGTGATGTGTCACCAGCTGCTACTGCTCCTCTGTCTCCTGCCTCTGCATTTTTTATTTGTGCTCCTGCCTTTTTCTGGATCTGCCTCATTCAGAGAATGACACCACACAAGCCACCTTCTTCTGAAGGTACCATCCCTTCTAGAGACACCCTCATTTCAGACCTCTAGAACATGACCAACAACTGCCAGCCACGTGCATAGTGCCAATTCACAGAAACTAGTAAATCACTGATGGAATGAAACACCAGTATGGGCTTAACCTGACCAGCCTTGATGTGCAGCTGCACACTGATGGTCACATCTGATCTTTAATATCTTTAAATATCTATTATGTTCAGGTTAGTGAACTAAGGTGTATCAGAAGATACAACATCCATGGGTTGCACCTGGATCTTAACATATGTTGCCTTGGTCTTTTTGAATTTAAGGCAACTCTGCTCAACTCATCACACTGAGCTTCCAGCCCAATTCCTAGTACGGACCAGGAAAAGGCTCCTAAGGCCTTTCTGGCCCAGACGAGGTTGCCCAGCTTGCTCAGTTAATGTCCTGAGATATTATTTACTGTTACTTTTTCACATTAAGTTCACAGTAAAAACAAGCTAGATGAGATTGAGACTTCACAATCATCAGTACTGTAGCCAGAGAAACAACATAGAAATAGTCCTTGTAATATGAATTATGGTGAAATATGAATTATGGTTTGGCCATGATGGAACTATGTAATGATGATAATAACAAGAAAAAATGTGTTCTCAGTCACAACTATGAATCCTCAATGACTATAACATTTGAAATGAGATTGCAGGAGTTAAGGACAGATACAGCTGAATGTACCTTGTGACCCACTGACAATCTCAGCCTTCAAGGTTCCCTTGGAGAGAAATGCATTCGCCCTTTTCATGCTGCTCCAAATGATTACCAGCTGTGCTGTTACTTTGCCAGTGACGTGTCCCTGCAGCATTTTTCAGAAATAACAAGCTGAACATTTAGGTTCTCCATCCCCTTGCTCTAATTTACGTGTTTTAAATTCAAATTTTATTTCTATATCACTTCATGAAGTAATACTTTAAAATCTGACATTAATACACATCTGCACATTAAAATCACCAGCTCGCTCTAGAAAATTCAAGGCATTCTTTATAAGGGGTCCACGCTTTATCATTTAATTCTGTCATTAAGATCACAGAAAGACTGACATTTCTCATTTACTCAAAGAAAGTCCATTGCCTAAGGAAAACCAGGAATGATTTGAAATGAAAGAAGGTGGTTTAAGAGAGACATAAATTTAAAAAAAAAAAAAAAGAAGATTGAGGACTTAGTCTATTCTGATAGTAACAAAACTACTTATCTAGGTTAAATTTATCTCTGTGTCGTGGACCAACAACCAGCTTAGGTATCACTAGAGCCTTCAAAATAGACTGTGAGGCAAAATTAGCAATGTAGATCTTCCTGGCTCTTGGCATACAAGTGCATTGAACGTATAATGCAACCAGAAATAATGTTATGTACAGCAGCCATTTGAAATGTTACTTGTTATATTTGGTCTTGCTTTATTTTTATGCTACTTTTGTGGTATTTTGGGTAGGAGGGAGGGTTTATTTATATATTTATAAATGTACTGTGCTGTCATTTATACAAGCAGCAAAAGCTCAAACCTTCCTATTAATAGGCTTCAACTCTATCTCATGAGCACCCATTAACATTAAAGGACTGTGGCATATCTGATTGACTGTATCAGTTCGATCACGACCCTCTCCCTGGCATTTCTAACCAAAGAGCTACTTTGCTGTTTAGCAATTTCTGTGATGTGATGCATCTCTATCAGGTGGTAGACTGGTCTGATAATTGCACAATTATTTTACATGCACCACCAGGTGCCTTTCTAGGAACGTAAGAAAACCACTATTACGAATGCTTTTAATAAGTTTCCCCTGTGCTTTATAGGCAATCCACGTGCGTGAGAGAGATCAAAACATGACAACACTTCTGGAGCACTTTGATTTCTACGTCATGCCTGTGATGAATGTGGATGGCTATGAGTACACATGGAGCCATCCCTCTGTACGTAGAGCATTTTTGGCAGGCTGTGCAACGTACTGATGTGCTATTTATGGGAACTATCAGTGGGCAAGCTTAGGGCATAATTTCCATCCTATGCTCCCCAAACTATTAATCTGTGCTTGGAATTTCTGCATCTCTGCCCCATTTAAAACACAACAAATACTGTAACTAATTGGCATTTGACCCACAGTACCTTTGTGTCTTCCAAGATGCTGGAAATGCATTTGGAAATGACAGAACCTCATCCTGGGATTTTAATACTTCCAGATGTCAGGGAACACCTGTGTCAGCCATCAGCAGCAAGGTTACAAATACTGACACAATCCAGCACAAGCTGAAGAGCGTGCTGCATCAGAGACAGCACAGCCAATAATTCCTTCTGCAAGGTAGCCCCATTCTCTGAGTACTTTTTGTTTGAGATAAATGAAAGTATCTTTTGTCCAGGATTTTATTTATTGGTGGGAAATTTCGAGTCGTTGAGATGGTTCTTTGCTTTTTAGATCCTTCACTCAAGTTTAAAAAAAAAAAAGAGATCTTCTCCACTCTTTCACTCATTCAATCTTTAACCCAGCTTGGCTCACATTTGGATAACTATGCATACACACCTCAGCAGCTGTACACCAAATTTCCAACTTTCCACATGCTGTCAGCAAGGTCTAGAGAAAGGTTGGATTTAGAACTGTAAACTCACATACCTGGCCAAACAGTACGTCTTCTCCCCTCCTTCCACAGTCCAAATCCATTGACATCAGACCAGATGTGACCACTTCTTATCCTACCCAACATTTCCTTTTATCATCCAACCTCAGTGCCAATCCAACTGTGGTTTTATAAGCTTTCTCAGTCTTTTGCCTCTTCACTGGGATATGACCTGCACAGGCACAAGTGGGAACTCACATTTAACTAACCAGTGAGATGGCGCATGGCTTTTCTCAGCTTTTTTCCTGAACATAGCTTGTGTGTCTCTTTCCATAGAATCGGCTGTGGAGAAAGAGCCGCTCGTCTCACGGTAACAGCAAGTGCATTGGTACTGACATGAACAGGAATTTTGATGCGCACTGGTGTGGTATGCTATCATTTCCTTCCTATTGTACCCCGCCTCACTTTTAGCCTTTAAAATTCTTTATTTTTAAAATATTTTCACTTACCATTTCACAAAGTTGATAGAAAGACAAATGCAGCTGAGTATCTGTTTTGAATTAATGAACACTTCCCTAGCTTGAGATACTTTTTGTTGAGACACAGGTTTTTTCCTCCCAAGGAAGTCCTCCACACCAGGGACTAACCTCTTCCCAGCACGATGACAAGACAGAGGGGCACCAGGACCCTGGATCCTGCTGCTTGCATCACACTATGACACATCAGGCGCAGGCTGTTGAGGGGAAGGAGGAAAGAGGAGGAAAGAGGAGGAAAGAGGGAAGAGGTGGCCATTGCCATATCACCCAATGCCTGTCGCACCACACAGTTGAGTAGATGCTCCACTGCGTTGTATGAACTGGTCACTTCATTCATGCTTCAGTAATGCCTAGCTGACCAAGATTTCTTAGCTCTCAGTGTTTGTTGTCAAGGCTATATCATATTTATTTACCCACAGGCACTTTAGTACTTGACAGGTTTTTAATAGTCTACAGAAGAGCTATCTTAAAATGTTACCCTACAGATCAGATCTAGCTTCACTCAGTACTGGCGATGTTGAAGAACAGAAAGTTATTGGGAGTGGTCAACATGGATTTACCAGGGGTAAATCATGCTTGACCAATCTGCTAGCCTTCTATGATGTTATAACCGGTTGGCTGGATGAGGGGAGAGCAGCAGATGTCATCTACCTTGACTTCAGCAAGGCTTTTGACACTGTCTCCCATAACATCCTCATTAGGAAACTCAGGAAGTGTGGGTTAGATGAGGGGACGGTGAGGTGGATTGAGAGCTGGCTGTGTGACAGATCACAGAGGGTTGTGATCAGTGGAGCAGAGTTGAGCTGGAGGCCTGTAACCAGTGGTGTCCCCCAGGGGTCAATACTCCGTCCAGTCTTGCTCAACATATTCATCAATGACCTGGACGAGGGGACAGAGTGGATCCTCAGCAAGTTCACTGATGATACCAAGCTGGGAGGGGTGGCTGACACATCAGAGGGCTGTGCTGCCATCCAGCGGGACCTGGACAGGCTGGAGAGCTGGGCAGAGAAGAACCTCATGAGGTTCAATAAGGGCAAGTGTAGGGTGCTGCACCTGGGTAAGAAGAATGCCAGGCACCAGTATAGGTTAGGGGGAACCTCCTGGAAAGCAATTCTGAGGAGAAGGATCTGGGAGTCCTGGTAGACAGTAAATTATCCATGAGCCAGCAATGTGCCCTTGCCACGAAGAAGGCCAATGCCACCCTGGGCTGCACAGGGCAGTGTGTGGCCAGTAGGGCGAGGGAGGTCATTCTCCCCCTCTACTCTGCCCTGGCGAGGCTGCAACTGGAATACTGCGTCCAGTTCTGGGCTCCCCAGTTGATGAGAGACAGGGATCTACTGGAGAGAGTCCAGCAGAGGGCAACAAGGGTGACTGGGGCACTGGAGCATCTCCCCTGTGAGAAAAGGCTGAGAGATCTGGGACTCTTTAGCCTGGAGAAGAGAAGGCTGAGGGGTGATTTAATTAATGTTTAGAAATACCTAAAGGGTGGGTTGAGGGAGGATGGAGCCAGACTCTTTCCAGTGGTTCCCGGTGACAGGACTAGGGGTAATGGACACAAGCGGAACATAGGAGGTTCCATTTAAATATGAGGAAGAACTTTTTTTCAGTGAGGGTGCCAGAGCACTGGAACAGGCTGCCCAGAGAGGGTGTGGAGTCTCCTCTGGAGATTTTCAAGACTCGCCTGGATGCAGTCCTGAGTGATGTGCTCTAGGGGATCCTGCTTTTAAGCAGGGGAGTTGGACTAGATGATCTCTGGAGGTCCCTTCCAACTCTGAATATTCTGTGATTCTGTGAACACTGTGCGCTCTTCTGTTACAGGGGAAGGAGCATCTCCATATGAATGTCAGGAAACATACTGTGGGCCTTACCCAGAGTCTGAACCTGAAGTGAAAGCAGTGGCTCGCTTTGTCAGAGATCACAAAGACATCATTAAAGCATACATAACCATGCACTCTTACTCCCAGTTGGTATTGTTTCCATATTCTTACACTATGGACAAAAGCAAAGACCACGATGAGCTGGTAAGTCTTCCCATCTCTTTTTCACATTTATTTCAGAAATTTTACTATGCTTGGTAAGGCTTGTGATGAGGGAGTCACAGTGCTCTGAAGATCAGGAATTAGGAAACATTTCTTCTGATGTTCTTAAGAACTTGAAGTCTGGGCTGGTTGAGCACAGCAAGCATCTTCTGAAGACTATGGAAAAATGAAAATAGTTATTCCAGATTGACAGCACATCATCAACCTCCGATACTTTGAAGCTGCTGCTAAAAGAGCAGAGTCTTGGTTTTTTGGACACCTCGAAAAGATATTTGTGCAAATTCCTGATTATGTTGTATGGTTTACACAAACTCTGAAATTACTTCAGGTGTGTAACTGAAAAATAACCTCCATGTACGTAAGCAATGATGTATTCTGGTAGACACTTGATATTTTTATTAAAGTGTTTTGCTAGGGATACTTATTTAAAATGGTCCTAATGGTAGGATGGAAAACATATCCTGCTGATGTAGACTTTTATATTCTTGAGCCTCCAAATAACACAGTAAAAACTCTCCTAGAAGACAGAGTTCAAAACAGAAAAAGTAGCTTCTGCTATTTCCCACTGACCAGAAAACTCTGGGTTTGTCTGGATCTATAAAGAATATCCAGGCTAAAATGGGATTTGCTAACAGAGTAATTAAGCCATAAGAGTAGGTGGACAGTTTACCAGTATTTTTTTTATGTAAAGACAACAAATCCCCTGGAGCAAGGAATTTCCTCTCCTGCACTTCCTAGTCCACTTTGGTGTTTCCTAATATCCAAATGCTGAGGCAAGAAACTCTTTTGTCTGCAGCAAGGTCTCCTGCCTAGCAGTAAGAAAGGAGCAGAAATCATGTAAAGGGGATCAGAAAGCAGGTTTGCAGGCTTTGGGATTTGCCATATGGGAACACAGTGCATGTCTGAGGTGGACAGGTCATTTCATAACATACAAGACATAAGGACAGAGAGTAAGAGAGTTTATAAAGATACAGGATTAACATTTGCATACACTGCTGTCATTTTTATGGCTTTTCAACGTCATGCATCTCCCATGTCACTTGCCGTATTTTAGTTTTAAAAATCATATTTTAAAAAAACATTTTATTTTAAAAAGTAGATGTTGAATAGTTAAGAGGACTGCAAAAAGTACACAATTAATGCACTGGAAGCATCCTGCTTTGTTAGACAAAAAAACAGGCAGTCCAACATAGCACTTCCATTGGTAACGAGTGCCAGTGTGTTCAGAAGAAATGAAAAAAAATCCAGTAATGTAAATATGGTGCAAACTGACCCCAAACAACATACATTCTTATGCTGTCTTGGTTACTGTTTAATTTCCTGAAACAAATGTTTTTATATACTGCATTAAAAAAATGCAGTTGTGAATGAAGACTAATAACGCATTTATGACTCCTTCCCTGTAAAGCAGAAAGCCTTTAAGTCTTCTTTGTGGCTTAAAAGTAAAATTACCTCAATGAAAATATTTTTCTGCTGTTTTTATCAATACTACATAAATTAACAGTGACTGAAATACTGTGGTGGAAAAGCAAAAATATGAGACAAGTGAGAAGAAATGGTTTGACAACAGTTTGTTGCCTGAAGTGCGTGGTAAGGTCCCTTCTATATTTTTTCGTTAGCTACAGCAGAAATGCACTCTGTAGCATGGGCATATGCTAAACATTTTAACCACATTCTGTGGGTTTTCTAGAGCTTTTTATATGTGTATTTAACTAATACAAGATCTAGAGGAAAGTGTAAATAAATCCTAACTGAATACATATTAACTATTATCACAAAGCAATAAAGCTAATAATGTTTTATTTAATTTCAGGAAAGTCTGGCAAGGAAAGCAGCTAAAGCTATAAAGAGGACAACAAAGAAAACTTACAGACCTGGTGCTGGTGCACAAACAATTTGTAAGCATGATTTTTACTACAACAGGCATGATAGCATATCCTTGCTAGCAGCAGAATGTAGCTTTTGAACAGAAAACTGAAGTTCTGGTTTCAGGTTAACTGAACTGTTAACTATTTTCCTTTCCTCACAAAGATTTAGCTCCTGGAGGGTCAGATGACTGGGCTTACGATCTTGGTATTAAATACTCTTTCACCATTGAGCTTCGGGACACAGGAACTTACGGATTTTTGCTTCCTTCTAAAGAAATTAAACCAACTTGCTTAGAAGCACTTTCTGCTGTCAAAGAGATAGCTCAACACGTTCTTCAAAATTTGTGATGTTGAATATAATTTATTTCAGCATGACTGCATTTAGTTAGCTCAAACAACAATAATAAAAAAGCTTCCTGCTACATTAAAATCATTTTTATATAGGAAAAAAAAAAGTATGATTGCACCCTCTGTATTTCATTTTAGAACACATGAAGCTTTTTCAACCATGTTTATATACCTATACCCACCACGGTAATGCAGTGTAGCTTCCTATGAGGACAGCAACACAGATGGCAACAGTGCTGCACATACAACTTCCCAGCACTTAATACTCAAATACATGTTAAAAAACTGCAAGGAAAAAGTTATCTTACACCAGGAAGTGTTGGTCCATTAAAATCCCTGTAAGAAAGGCACTCAGATTCTGTAAGGGATCATTTAAAGCATTATTTATGAGACATAACACTATAAGGGGAAAATAGCATAGATAATTTTATGTCCCTCTAGATGGTGGGAACCACAGTTGGTGTAGCATTCAGCAGACCCCTGACTGATATACAGCATGCTGGGCAGACCTCATTCATAGAAGAAATTCCCCCATTTCAGTCATTCCAGCTATTATAGAATTTCCTTACAACAACCCTATTCATTGTTTCCACTGTCAAACAGGAAGAATGTTCACATGAGAACTTCTTGCTGCAAGTTTAAATAAAGGCAAGGACACACAGGTGGCCAAATCACTGATACCAAGTGGGAGCTGCCCACAGACACCTATTCTACAATTAGGTGGCTGTTTGTTTACCCTGTGGCCAAGTATTTGTGCAGCACACCACAGGCCTGAAGGCCAGGCTGCACATGCACCGCAGCACAGGACCAGCCTGGGCCTACTTAGGTTCACCTTGATTACCAACTGTTCCATGTACAGCCATCAGGGCCAATACAAGTCTAAAGACAAGCTGCCACCATGCTGGCGTGCTCATTAAATATGAAAATGGCACTGAAGATGAGACCCAGAGATCCTCACTAGAAGGAAAACATGCCATCCAGAGGGACCTGGACAGGCTTGAGGAGTGGGCCCTTGCAAAACTCATGCTGTTCAAGGACAAGTGCAAGGTCCTGCACCTGGGTCAGAGTAATCTCAAACACAAATGCAGGCTGGGCAGAAAATGGATTGAGAGCAGCCCTGAGGAGTACTTGGGAGCATTGGCTGATGAGCTCAACACAAGCTGGCAATGTGCGCTTTCAGCCCAGAAAGCCAACTGTATTGTGGGCTGTATCAAAAGAAGTGTGGCCAGCAGGTCGAGGGAGACGATTCTCCCCCTCTGCTCTGCTCTCTTGAGACCCCACCTGGGGTCAGCTTTGCAGTCCTCAGCGCAAAACAGACATGGACCTGTTGGAGCAAGTCCAGAGGAGGGCCACGAAGATGATCAAAGGGCTAGGGCACCTCACCTGTGAAGACTGCCTGAGAGAGTTGGGGTTGTTCAGCCTGGAGAAGGCTCCAGAGACCCCTTATTGCAGCATTTAAATACTTAAAGGGGTCTTACAAGAAAGATGAGGACAGACTTTTTAGCAGGGCCTGTAGCAATAGGACATAGGGTAATGATGGTCGATTTAGACTAGATATAAGCAATTTTTTTACAATAAGGTTGGTGGAACACTGGCACAGGTTGCCCAGAAAGATGGTAGACACCCCATCCCTGGAAACATTCAAGGTCAGGTTGGATGGGCTCTGAGCAACTTGATCTAGTTGAAGATGTCTCTGCTCGTTGTAGGGGATCGGACTAGACGATCTTCAAAGGTCCCTTCTGACACAAACCATTCTGTGATTCTATTCTGCGTATCAGCCACACAGTTCATCATCCCCACAGTCCCAACCGGCCCAGGCTGAGAAACCAGACTGACAAACCCACAGGGTGTGGGCAAATGCCTGCGGCACGCCCGAACCTGCCGGAGAACACCGACCCAGCTAGCTGCTGGCCTGCCCTGTGAGGAGGCGCGGGGGAGAGCTGTGGCTCCCGCCCGCAGTTCCAGCCCCCCACGGAGCAACTTCCTCGCCTTCCCCGCCCTCCTGCACCAAGGCGGCGGTGGCGCCTCTCTCTGACGTCATTATCAGCGGCGGCGCGGCGGGCAGCGCGAGGGCCGCCGGGAAGGGCGCGCGCGGCGGCGGTGGCGGTTACCCAGCGGCCCTGGCGCGCGGGGGCAGGGCGCGAGCGGCGGGCGCTGTGGGGCTGCGGGAGCGAGTGGCGCTCCTCGTCTTCCTCTCCGTGTCGCTCCGCGCTCAGGCCCGGGAGGACGGACTCCCCCCTCGCCCCCTCCCACCCTCTCCGCCCCGGGCGGCGGCGGAGGAGGCGGCGGGGAGCGGCGCGGCAGCGGAAGGAGCAGGTGAGTGCGGCGAAGCGGCCGGGGGCGCGGAGGGTGGGGGTGGGGAGGGGCCGTGAGGGGTGGAGAGGCAGGAGGGGGCGGGACGAGCCCCCGCGTCCATTTCCCTCCGCCCGGCCTTGGCCCTGGCCCGGGGGACTGCGGGCGACGGGGTTCGGGGGCCTTCGGGGCGAAGCTGTGGGGAAGGGCCGCGCTCCCGTCCGCGCTGTCAGCCTGGCTCGGGGCGCAGCAGGGGGGCGCGCCGGGGCTCCCCGAGGAGGGGCCATGGCCCACTGGGGGCCGGGCGGCCGCGGGCGAGTGCCTAGCGGTGTCGGCCGTTCAGCCGTTTTCTCGGGGTGCAGTTCCCTGCACCCCGCCTGCTTGGATCTTCCCTGTTCGTGGGGTTTTTGCGCTTCAGTGGGACTCTTCTCTCACTTTCTAGCAGTAAAATAGATTCTACTTTGCGTGCTTAGAGGAACTACTAATTTAGTTCGTGTAAATTCACTCATCACTATTTCTTTAGATATCAGCTGCAGCTAACTCCCATCCCTTCCAGACCTTATAGACTGGGTGTGTTTTGTTAGTGTTACGGATGGTCTACTTAGGTCTTCACCTTTGACTTTTCTGCTGGATTCTCACTCCACCATTGGTTTCTTGTCAACCTTCTGCAAGACTGTTTGAAGAACAGGTTTTGACAGATAGTGGGTTAGCAGCCAGGACCTTATGGTATCTGGCTCTGGTGATGAAACACTTAGGGATGCCTCTGTGTAAACAGGAGTGGACAGACTCAGCCCATAAGCTGAGTGTACCTGAGAACTGTAGAAGCATGGCTATACATGGCTGTGTTCAAGATAATACACCCTGCTTCTCGGTGTGTTTGCTCAAGTGTGACAACATGCTGATGTGGTGGTCCAGTTGACAGATTGAAGATAACGTGTATTCAGCAAACTTAATATGAAGGCTGAATGAGTTTAGGTCTGTCCGCACCAGTCTACTTAGGCTGCCCTTGAGTCTGGTAAAAATTCTTTGAGTATGAGGACTTTGTTAGACAAATCATGGAATACTGTGTACTTAATTTTGTGATACTAGGGCCTGATTTTTTAATTTATCTATTTACACTTAGAAAGCCAACCATGATTTTATACTTGTGAAAAGATAATTAGCAGTTGCTGATGACTGCAAATGGAGAAATATCATATGTTAAATTAGAGGGATAGGTTCAAGTTAAAATGGTGATGGGTTAACAGCATGGAGTTGTTAAAGTGTATTTGACTATTTTTTTGCGAGCTGGTTAACAACGTGTTTTACTATTTTTAGCATTATTTTTAGGTAGTAAACCTGTGGAGCTTCATCAAATACTGCTATTTTATTAGTACTGTGACATGGAAACATTAACATTGTAATGAGATGCAGAACCTTTTCAGGTAAAAACTCTTAATTTGGATCAGTGAAGGGAAGCACTGACATTTTCCTCTTTCCAAGCTGTTATTTAGTTGTCAATGGGTATTTAGTTTATTCTAGAATGTTGTAATCACTTTGTATCTGAACTTCTGTAGGATTTTAAAATTCAAATTTTGCTTGTTATTTTAAAGGGCATATTACTTACCACTTTACAGGTAGGATTTCCTTAAGTGACCTAGTGTTTAGCCTGTGTGTGGTGTGCTTGTATGCATGCACAGGCATTGTCATGCTTACTAGTGATGTCTTGGACTTCTTAAAGAGATTTTATCTCCTTACAGTTTTTTCTTAACTTTGCTTTTGTTCTGTTGCATCTCGGTTTCTAGTTTTCCTGTAGAAGCAGGATTAATTTTGGAGACGACTGGATTAGGTTTTTCTAAAAGAAAAGCAGGTGTTTCACATGTGTTTCTCTTGATTGTGGCTTCTGTAATATCATACTTCTATTGAAGAAAAGTGTCAAGCATGCTTGACACCAAAATGTAGGAGTACTAGAAAAGTTGCTCCATTTAAAGAATAACATAGATGCATCTGTGAGTAAGTTATTGTAGTGTTAAAATATTTTAAATTTATTGTTAAATATTCCAATGAATCTTATTTATGTATGGAAAAGTGGCACTTTACATTTAAAAGCTTATCTATAGAATTTATTTTAGGAGTATAAAGTTAATTTCACTTAGTGGTAGTAAGCTGTTTCAGAAGCTGCAGACACGTCAATGCCCCTAAGTAGATTTACCAATGCAGTGTCATGTACCTGAAATAGAGAGTTGCATCATTTTCTACTTAGAAACTTTTTTTTTTTTTTAAATCATGGTAGTAATTATTTGAAATGTTGAAATATGAATGCTCAAAGCTTGGTCCACACTGATACTCAGTGCTGTCTAATCCATGTGAGTGTTTGATAAGGAGATGACAGTTCAGAGACATAGGCATTTGATGGAAAGGAAAATCTTTGCTCTGGCCATCAGTGTGGGATTGATGGCAGGACTGTGATCATCAAGGGTAAAGCAACATAAGATGAAAATGTGGGATAATTGAGGAAGTTATGGGAGTTTTTATGGGATGTTCCATTTAAATTGTTCTTGATTATCCATTAGTCTGAAAAATTTGGAAATGAGACACTTCATTTAAATTTTTTCCCCTCACAGTACTTGTTTGTAAGGAAGGAAGCTTGTCAGTAATTTAAAACTGCTGTTATGCATCTGAGATTTCAACTGCAATATTGCTTTGATAGTCCCTTTATTTTTCCAAGTTGCTTGGTCTTTGAAGAATGAAAATGGGAGTGACTGCATTTTCACATATAGTCCCTCAAATGGAATATTTGACATAGTGAAAATTCTTCAGTTTTCCTCTGAGTGACATGTCAGGACTCTAATCCTGCAACCTGTATAACAGCTCTATTCACTTAACAGTGAAATCTCATGCAGTGAGCCCCTTGTGATAATATGTGCATACAGAAAGTAATTTGCTGTGCAGTCACAGGATGCAGGTTTTGTTTGCTTAGAAGAATTTCTCATTAAATAACTCTTCTGTTAATAAACTGTCTGTTTTTAGTTGCAAACTGGTGGATATGTGTCAGAATGTAAGGACAGAACCGACAGAATGTTACCTGAAATAGTACAATTTTTCTTTTCACATTCCAAGTTTTTCTTTTATTTAAGATAGGAGGTTTTACAAACCTTAGTAGATTCAGGGTTAGATGGTGTTCCCTTAATTTCCTTATAGGAAATTATTGGCCAAAACATAGGGAAGTAGGTAATTGGAATGAAATTATCTGTTCAGTTATGATGATGTTACCGCTTTCATCCTTTCTATGTTTATAACTATCATTTTAAGTCTGGTCATCATCATAACTTCCTATAGAAGTTAATTCCAAGAAGGTACAATTTGCTGGGTGAAAAGTAACATATAAAAAAAAATGGTTTGCCTCTCTTTCTTTGGGGGGGGGGGGGGGGGGGGGAGAAAGGACAATTAAATTAGGAGGCAAAATTAATGTAAAATTTTTATATTTGTATACTGCTACCATGTCAATGTGTACTGTACTTATGTATTATATGCACTCATTTTATCTGTCCTTCATGTGTTGAACCCTCCTCCCCTATGCCATTGCCAGTGCCGTTCTTATAACCCTTTTATTTCAGATATGACTGTTTTTACTAGAAATATTTAAACCAAATTCAGTATTTGGTATATGATTGTCTTATTAAAAATGCTTTTGCATACATCAGTAGTTTTTTGTATTCTCTATTAAAGGATATAGCTGCATGAAACCTTACAAATGCAGTGCGGGTTTTTTGGTGAAATACAGTAGGAAACAATCCTGAAATGGAAGGGTGCTCAGCTGGGTGAGATGTGGTATTGTTTTGCTTTCTAACTTTAATGGTTTATCCTGTCAGACTTAATAACTACTGCTGCACATTGAGCTGTCCACAATGACTCCTAATTATTTTTCTCAGAAGACTGGACTAATTTGAACTCATCAAGTATTTAGATAAAATCATTTCTCCTTGTGTGCATTACATTATATTTATTTGCATTTCATCTGCTGTTGTATTACTCAATTTTCTAACTCAGTTAGATCTTTCTGGAAATCTATGTTCTCCACAGTTTTTACTAACCCAAATAATTTCCTACTACTGGCAAATTCTACTGTTTCACTGTCTGCTTCCACTAATTGATGTTAACCATTGTTTTTAATGTCTGGTATACACCACATGGTTAACTTCTACCCTCTCTGAGCATCTTGGTTAATGACTTTGTTATCTGAACCTTACTTGTGAGATAAAATTCTTCAGATAATCAAAGGTTTAGAGAAGTAGTCAGGAGAGCTGAGAAATCTCTCAAGTACACAGTGTAAGCTTTCTTTTTTCTCTTGTTTATAAAGAGCTAAAATGCTTAGCAAGAACTTCAGTGCAGAGTATTGTTTGTAGAAGGTGTGCAGGTGTCAGACTTCTAGGGAGGTCTTGTCATTGAAGTAACCATAAGATTCAGATAACGAAGTTTCACCAAGGTACAAGGGAGAAAAACAGGTATTATCAAAGTGTCAAGTGTAAAATATAAGTTACAGAAGTGTTACATTTTATGTACATTTGTCTACATTTATACATTATACATTTTTTTTGCTGTAGAATGGAACCTTATGATCTGCATGCTATGGGAACATATTGCTGATTAGATCAGTGAAAATTTGTATTAACCCAATCTGGTGGAGGTTAGTTTAAATTTGTGTTGTTCTGACTCTATGGGTGAGCTTTTTGTCATTTGTAACTTGTTCGTGTATGAGGAATAATAGCTTAAGTAAGTGTGTGTGTGTGTGTGTGTGTGTGTGTGTGTTCAAAACTCAGCGACATGTGGATAGGAGCAGAAGAGACAGCAGAAGTGTGGGAGATTAGTGTTTGGCTAATCGTGTTATACTGACTAATGAGCTCTACAATGATGGCACTTTGCAATACAACAAAGAGGTGATTTTTTTGAGCTGTATACAAGTTACCTAGCATCTGGCAGTTTTTCCCAAATTGTTTTTATTTCTGTGTAGATCAGGTAGCACTTAAAGAATGGAAAGTAGATGTTGAAGCTTATTTTGCCCTTTTTCTACAACCTGTCTCAGTGTCCAATATATATCTTTGGGTTTTGTGTTTTTGGTTTTTTTTGGGGGGGTTTTGTTGTTTTTTTTTTTTTAATATGGTTTTCTTTCTATATTCAATAACTCCTTCCTTTCCCAGGTAAGATAAATTGTGACTTCTGATTTGTCAAACTTACGCTGTAGTTGCTTCAAAATTGGTATTTCTTAATGAAAAGGAGTTACTTCTCGAGAAGCTTAAAAAGTGTATCTTTGTTGTGGGTTTTTTATTTTTGGGGTTTTTTTTGTAAACTCATGTGGTTCCAAATAGTTGTAGAATACACACCAGTGACAAACACAGGCTGTGGATGATATCAAGGTATTTTTCAGTAGGTTGTCACTTACAACAAAAGGGGAGAAAAGTGGAGCTCTCATTTCTGGAAATTTGTTTCTGAAAATGGGAGCCATTTGTAGTGGTAAGAACCTGTTTCTGAGATGGTGGTGAAGTAACATTAAAGGTTCTTTTCACTTGTAATCACTTGAGTTGATGCACAAAAAAATACATGGCGAAGGAAAGTGTCTGTTCTGTGTGGTGTTTGCTACCTAAATGAATAACGTATCATATGATCTTTCCCAAAGGGAAGCTGAAGAATCCAAAGCAAGTCACAAAATAAAATGAAAAATGATCATTACTGGTGTTCAGATGACTTGTTCAAATCAGAGGCATAGTAGTTACATTTCACTCATTTATGACTTATTTTTCTTTCTTCATCACCTCTGCAGCAGCTCTTACAACGTATATCATACTATTTTATTCATGTGAGTTCAGTGTCAATAGCCCCAAACTGAAGGATTTTACAGTTTTGCTTTTTTTTTTGGTTGAAGTAGTACAAAATGTCAAAAATTAGAAGGAAGGTCACAGTGGAAAATACCAAGACCATATCCGATAGCACATCCCGAAGACCCAGTGTGTTTGAAAGGCTTGGACCCAGCACTGGAAGTTCTGCGGAGGTGAGTTGTAAAAGTGTTCTTCTTTTCCTCCCCACCCCAGCGTCTTCTTTTCCAGGATTTAGGTGGTGGGAAAGAGTAGCTCACAAGTACCAAATAATCAGATGCCACTGATGTTAGTAAAGGTGAAAAGAACTGCTTAACTTATGGGTGTTCGACTTACTAATACTAGAATTTTCAAATAACGTGTGTGGTCCCAGCTTCTGGAGAGGAGCAGTAGTACTGTGCATATTAATAGTATTTCCACCAACCTAAATTTTTCTCTGCCAGACCTGATGCTCATTGTTGATTATTTTTTTAGTTAGTTATATTACTGGTGGACAGAAATTACAGATAAATGGGAGTTAATGTGGAGTCATTTGTTTGTTCTGCCACACTCACACCAATGGTATTTCCAGAAATGAGTGTGAAATTCACCCAGTAATGTCTGTCTCTTAGACACAGTGCCGTAACTGGCTGAAGACTGGCAACTGCCTCTATGGGAACACATGTAGATTCGTACATGGCCCTTCACCACGAGGTAAAGGCTATAGCAGCAGTTATAGAAGGTAAATCAAGAACTCACTTTGAATTCTTCACATGCTGTAGGAAAATAGCTTTTGCAACTGTCTTCTGTTGTTTTTTTAAAAAAAAAAAAAAAGTGAAATGCTGTGGTGTGCCTAATGGTATATTTTATCAATAACTGATTGCATTGTGAAGCTGCTCAAAACAATTAATTTGGCAATTTGCAGTGGGTTTTCGCAGGATTTTTGCGTGTGTGTAGCTTTAAAAAATGAATGGAGTTCACTGGATGCAGATTAACTTCTTACATTACTTGAAATGGGAAATTTGAGTACCTTAATGCGTTGTTTTTTTTTTTTTGTTTGGCGTAATGTCACTGCAGCTTCTGATATGCCTTTCTATCCTTTACTAAAATGCTGGTTTGCAACTACTTACAGCAGTACTCACATACTTGCAGCCCTTCTGCCTTCGCTATATTGTTTGATGACTAAGGTGCCTATCCTTTCTCTCCTGTTGTGAGAAAACACTTCTATTCAAAACATAGTTTTATGTCTTTATCTGTCAGATATAGAACAAATATCCTGTGTCATAGCTAGACATCAAAAAACCTACTTCATTTTTCAGAAGAGAGTATTTTTATTGTCTGCCTCTTCATATGTTACTGTAATTTTAACTTTTTTCTCAACTGTCCTTTGTGTGGCATAACCAAACTGAACTAAACTGAACTAAATTAACCGAAACTAAATTTAGCAGTAAGTTTCTAATATCCTTTCTATAAAGGACAAAAAGATAGTACAGTTTTAGCATAGTACCTCTTTGTATGAAGGCTTCATATTTTACACACAGCTGTGCTTCATAATGCTACGGTAATGTCAATGTTCCCTCTAGATTATGGATGGGCACACTGAAGCATCGAAGTATAAAGCAACAGGAAGGTTGGCATGACATTAGGGTTCTGGTTCTTTTTTCCTGTTCCTGTGGCATAGGGGATGATCTTGACTTTGCTTGTTTGCTCTTCTGTTACTTCTAAGGTGGTAGCAGCTGGGATACAAAATATATCACAGAATTTAATCTTTCTTTTGGTGTGTAAAAGATTTTATTCTTCTGTAGTGAATGTTCCAAATGGGAAAAGAGAGTGATTTACTGGTAGAGGTTAAATTTAAAAACTGTTAGGATGTCACTTTCTCCTTGATTTCAGTGTTTGGAACACTCAGTGCATAGTTCTGTTTGGTCATTTGAAGAAAAGTCACATTTCTTTTAATGATTAGAGCTTTGTTTCTGCTTCACTGTCACCACTGACATTTAAGAATAATGTTGGTTTACTTCTTTTTATTTCTAGCTTTTTTTTGATCAGGACTATATGAAAAAGTCAAAGGACAGATCTTTCTGCTTATTTGTCTGATACATTCGACATTCAATAAACATGTTCTTAAAAAGAAAAAGAGGGAGGAGGCCCCTACGTACCCCCCCCCCCCCCCCCCAAACCAAAACAGGCAAATGAAAAAAGCGTGCATGTCTTCAGAAGTTTCTACTGATAGCTCTTGGCCCATCACAGAAAAAAACTCTCTTTATGTAAATAATAAAATGTTGGCATTTTTAATGCCATTTAACATTACATACATTTTTACAAATGTTATCCAGGTATTTTGAATGCGATTTTATAGTCTTCTTGCAAGTCAAGCTAAAGCTACCACATCAGTTCAGTTCAAGCAATATTGTTGTCAGATTATTTGAGACAACATAATGGCAGCATGTCTTTTGTCTGCTTTGCAAGCAGTTTGGTAGGACAAAGTGCATCACACTGCCTTTCTGTCTTGCCCCTCCAATTTCATACCTGTCTTAAGTAAATATCATTGTTAATGGTTTTGTCTGACCATTGCATCTCCCATAGGATTTTCCCAGTAGGAAAATGTGACTTAAGATGCAAAAAAGACTCTTAAATCTGGTTTCGCTACAGCTCCATTTCAGCATTAATGCTGCTTCTCATAGCATGATTTTTAATCTTGCTGTTATAATAATAAAACCTAGCATGTTTTTACATATGAAGCTTTCCTGATGAGGATCTTAAGAGCTCAGTAATAGACTGCCAGTCTTCCAGGCGTCTGAAATGATGAGAAGCTAACAAGGAAAGAGCTGTGTGTAAACATGCTATCCCGCAAGAAATTTTGCTCTCTTGCTCCACTCGTAGATTGTTGGTTAGTTGCTTGACAGCTTTCTGCTGATTCTCTTAAACTATTGTCAGGATCTATGCCATCGTAGTGTCCCTCTCTTGGCCTGTCTAATCCTCTTCATTCTGGATTATTACACTGGATTTAAAACCCAAACCAAATCAGCAGTAATATGAGGTAGGAAAGTATGGATTTTGTAAGGTTCAAGTCTTGTTGTATGGGAAACTGAAAAACTGGACAATGTTTCATGAGCATTGTTATAGTATGTACAGTAGACACTGATAATTGTCATCTGCCTATGCACACGTGTGCACGCACACACAGATATTCTCAGGTAGGTGTGTTGTAATGTGTGCCTGTTGCAAGAGGTTGCTCCTGACACTATAAGAGGTACAGGAGCAAATGGAGGTGCTGTTGTGAACATGCATGTCCTAACCAAGCCACTGAATATAGAGAACTGAACTGTTGCAGGAAGTAGTGCTCTTAATAATTTCAAATTTTAAGTGATTTTAAAATTCTACATTTTAGGCCTTATTTAAAGGATAGCTCCAGCACAAAATATTAAAGAGAAACTTTTCACTGTGTAGTTTTCTTCTTTCAGTGTACAGGGATAGTGCTGTGGAGCCTTTTGTGTGAAAGGTTCTACCAGTTGCAGTCTAGCCACATAATCTTAAACTGTAGAGGTAAAATTGTAGTTATCTGTTGAAGTTCAGCAGTGTGCATTACAAATAATCAAAGGTCCCTTTTGGAGGTGGGGCTGGGAGAGAGGGAACAAAAAAAGTTATGTAGAAAAGAAGCCATTGTGTACAAATTAAAAGTATAGTACACATGAAAGAAAAATCAGCTAGGAGGTCAGCTTGTTTTTCTGTGCATTAAGCCAAAGTATCTGAAAACAGTCACAGCTTCCTGAATAATTATTTCTTAAAATTTGGCAGATTTTCAATCTTATTTTATTAGACTTTTGGGGAGGTTATGATGTTATGATGTTTTTTGGGGAGGGATAGTATGCTTACCATGACTTTGCTCCCGTGTTCTGAAGCTGAAAAAAGAACCCCAAGACCAAACAAAAAAAACCCGCAAAACACTAACAACCCCCAACCCTGAAGCTGTAGCTTTTTAAATTTCTGTGATTTATTGATAACTTATGTAATTTTTAAGTAGATTTGAATAATGTTTCAATAAAAGTTTTTTTTCTTTCCTCCTGTAGTGAAAAAAGGTACCAATTGAGGGTGAAATGGTTTAGCTGTTTTTTTCAGTCCAGTATATCAGTATATAACTTTTTTTTTTTTTAAAAAAAAGGAAAGAAAGTGTTAAAATATCAAATGTCTCTCTAGAAAGTAGATGAGCTGCAGTCAGTGTAAGTTCTCTTGCTTTCTCCTTCAGCTACTGGTTGTTTTATTTTTCTGAAGTTGCTCCTCTTGAGAAACTTTGTTATCATTACATTATCTGTAGCCTCTTTGCCTTTTAAATTAATTTTCAATTTCACAAATCCAAATCCTTTGTGCCATAGCTGAAGTATTATTAAAAATTAAAGCATTGAATTACCACTTTAATTTTGAAAGGCAGCTTATTTGTTGAGGTAGCTGATGGTTAGAATGCTTCAGAGTGTTTTGATAATGCAAAGGAATTACCTTTCTAAGATGAGGGGAGGGGGGAAAAAAAGAAGTTGCCTTGAAACATAACCTTTGCTGAAGCCAGACATTTTAAAAATTACATAATAATGTGTGGTTATTATTTGATCATTCTTAGTGCTGAATGAAGCAGCATGCTACTGTTTTGCACTTTCCCTCTGATCTAGAGCGACCTATATTTACAACTTCGTGAAGAATTAAATTCATTTAAGAATGAGAGCAGTCACTGGTCTTTTTCTTAGATCCTAAGACACTTAACCTTATGGCACAGTTTAAAGAATTAAATATAGGTAACATTGCAAATGAGTGAGTGGAAACCACTTACTGTTTTTTGAGTATGCACAGGTTGAAAATTAAATCATATTAATTTAGATTTTTGTATGCATAGTTTGTGAAAGACTGTTTACCCTGTGTGTATTATGTGACAGAAAAAAGGTGGGAGAAAAAATACTTTATAAATGGAAACCTGAATTCAATCTGAAAAACAAAACAAATACAAATTTCATTATTCAAATATTATATATAATTCTTCTAATCAACTAAGGCAGCACCAGTATCTCTTTATGGTTCTTTAGTGCCAACTGTTATGTACAGATTCAATACTTTCATACAACCATTTCACAGAAGAATCCGTAATTACGGCTAACAGCCATCATAGAAGTACCAAACTCATATCAAGCCAGATTTACATGAAGAGAAAATTTGTTTTCTTGAACTGAAAGATCATTTGAAGCAGCTTCTACGTCCCCTTTGCTTAAGAACTTGTTTAAATGTGAGGATTGTTCTCTTTTAATTCATAAGAGATAAATGAACTTGTGAATCATAGAATTGTATCCATACGTAGAGGTGACAAAATCATATAAACGTCTTGTGGTGGTGTAGGATGTTCCCACTCCCTTCCCAGGCCTTCAGGAGTGAATTTCTGGTGCATGGTCTTGCAACAGCATTTTTCTGTGTGGCGGACTCACCAAGGTCGTGGGAGGATGGCACCTAGGTCATGTTATCTCCACTTGTGGACTTCATCCGTATGCAGAGTTGTGCTTCTGTGTGACTATCATTGCTAGTCTACAGTAGTTTGACTCTGCATTAATTTGGGGTTTATATATATATAAATATATATATATAGATAACATTTTAAAAACGGATATTAAAATAAGTGCAGTTTAGAATATGGAGAGGGCTAGATACCTTGAAAGATTTGGTAGGACCGATTGTGAAACCCATTTGCCTGACGGTCAGAAAAAGGTTTGTCCTGGATAGGATCACCTGAAGCTGATCTAGAGTAGTAACTTAGTCATGCCATATATACATACAAGTAATTGTTTTCCTTAGAGTCATGTCTTCCTTGATGTTCTGAAAGAGATGTTTTTTTAGAATGCTTAGGCCCATTAGAAGTGAAGTTTTTTTAATTCATCCATTTCACTTCTGGGTGGGAGGTTTAGATCTTTCTGTACGTACTAATGAAAAAAATAGCTACAGACAGATTGCATGCCTTTAAAATAGTCCCATAGAACTGGTTATATTATGTCTCTGTATTATACAGGTCACCGGAAAGACCCACTGGAGATCTTCGGGAAAGAATGAAGAACAAACGTCAAGACGTTGAAGCAGAGCCACAGAAACGAAGTACAGAGGAATCATCCTCTCCTGTTAGGGTAAGAATGGAGTTTGCAGAGCTCCAGAATCCCTCAGTAGCAATTGGGCAGTGTGTCCTAGAAATCTAATCATGGTGACTTGTAATATTTTAAATGTTTTAATGACTTAATAATTTTGTACATAACGTGGCATATTTTATTATGAAGTGTCTTAACAATTGTATTATTTTGCAAATTTATAGCACTTTCTGATCTTTTGGTTCCCAAAGATTTTATAAATTCCACAGACAAAAATATGTTATGAATACTGATAAACAGATATTTACTAATAGCGCAGACTCTTTGATTATTACCAAGAAAGTGTATTAGCCATTGTTCCAATCTACTATTTTTTTCTGACACTTAACTCGCATCCATTGTTTACACACATCCTGACTCCAGTTCATCGCAAATTTGCTTTTAATGAGACCATGCAGTTACTGTTGTGATGGTTCATTGTGCCTTCTTCCTCACATACTCATCAGCCATCCCAACTGCTTGCTTTTGGATTTTGCAAAAAATTAATTCATTATCACTCTGCTTTTCTAAGCATCTTTCTGTAATCCTGTACCCCTCAAATATCAGAAGTTACTCATTTTTTAATTGTGTTACCTGTTCCTGCACTGATGTTGCAATCAAAGAGGGGGGGTAGTATGACCCTGCACCTGTGTAACAATAGCACTAGTGTATTTCTGTGTCATGTTTTTTAAGACCATCTTCATATGAATAATGATTAAAAGTTTTTATTTGTGAAAAATCAGTTTTGCTTCTGCAGGTATTAACAGCTTTTTTTTTTTTTTTTTTTCCCCCTCTCGGTCTGTTCGTACTTGCTGTGTAAAATGAATTTTTATGCCAGGTGTAAAGAAATCAAAAGCAGCTGCTATCATTAAATTAACAGAATGGCTTACCTTCCAATCATGTTTTCAGTTGCTGTTAATTTGTATAAACTTTCAGTCTTTTTATTCTTTTACTCAAATGTGTTTCTTTTATTTTCTAATAAACTATTCAGTTATTGAGTACATGGTTGGTGGGAAAAGTGTGTTTTTTCCAACCGTTATTAAAAATTTACTGTTACTTCTCTTCTGGTACAACTCTAATTTTGATGTAATTCTTACTTTTGATTAGTTAACCCTGCTTTTTATAGTGTTCTATTAATGGAATAATAAAATACTCTTAAACAACTAAACCCCAAGTAAAGGTGAACTGGAAGCAGGGATCAAAAGGGACTGGAAGATTAGTGGGTCTGTTAAAGTACCAAATAATTATTTGCAGGATAAGCACACTGCAGAGAAAAAGATTACTCTGCTTCAATCTCATAAAACAGAAGGCTGAGGAAACCACTGAGTTTTTGTATTAGTAGTGTGGAGTCAACTCTCAAAATGTGGGATATTGAAAGAAAATATTCTGGAACAAATAGATGAAGAGAGACAGTCATCAAAAGTTGCATTGCAAAGAACCAGCATATCTAAAAGAACAGAAGACTGAAGTGACTGAACTGCTAACAAAAATCTTGCTCCATTGTTTTGGTAGAGATCTAATATCTGATGTTTTTATCTCTTGTTAAAGCTTTTGGGATAACAGAGGAGCTGGATAAGAAATCTTAACTTTGTTTTGAAATAACAAAAGGTAGTTTGTTGCATAAAAAGTTTCATAATTTTGTTTTTTAAAAACAAATTAAAAAAATAGCAGCACTGTTCCTGCAGACAAAATTTATGCTTCACCAGTCTACTAGCCTGAAACTTTAATGGAGAGTAGTGGCTAAGAGAGAACTGTCTGATATAGGTAAAACCTTAAATAGCTTCTTTTGAAACAAGGCTTTTGAGGCATATAGATAGTCAAAGGATAGCAGGTATAACATTGTCAAGTTTAGAAGCCAGCTAAGGAGAAAATTTCAGATTAATTTCAAATTATGAAGTTACAGGGGATGCTATGGTGCTTCATCTAAAGAGCTATAACTTTTTAAGAACGTGGAAAAATGTTGGACATCGCAAATCTCAAACTTTGCAGAAGATATGAAAACAGTAGTTGAGATTACTGAAGTCTGAAGAATGCCATAGGGATTGGGGAAAGTTTTTGGCAGTACAATGGCAGATGAAACTTGGTGTTGGCAAGTGCAAGGTAATGCACAGTGAAGAAAGTATTTGAAACAAACAGAAAAATGTGAATTAATATTTTAAAAGTAACTGAAACCATCCAGTAGCAAAATAAGTTATTGTGGACAGCTCAATGAAACCATCTATTCAAAGTGCAGTCACAGTTGCAGAAGCAAACACTCAGGTATATAAAAATGGAATAGATAATTATCAATATTATGCTGTAGAAATTCATGGTCCAGTTTTATTTGAAATGCTGTTTGGTTGTGATCGCCTGTATGCAAGAAAATACAGTCAGAGGTCTTTCTGAAGTCGGCAAGGAGGTGATAAAGAGACTGGAGAAAAGAAAGGACATATGGTGAATGCATGTCATGTATGGTTGAGAGAATGTAAATTAGATGTGTCATATTCATACTTTATCCCAGCAGAAAGAGTGGCAAATTTAAAAATGATAAGGGAAAATGCTATTTACGTTATGTATGACAATTATACTTGATTGCCAGAAGGTGTAGGCAAAAACCTGAATAGGTTCCACAAAAAGATTAGACAGTGTAATTAATATAAAATCTTTTTAGAAGAGATTTCTTCTTCTTTGGAGACATAACTAGTATGATCTGTATGTATTTAGGAAGAAACTTCCTATATGGACAGCTTATAGAATATATCCCTTATTATTTCTTCGTGTCTTGTACTGTTATTTTCAGAGACAATATGCTGCGTTACGTGGACAATTACTTTGAACTCAGATGTTTCTCAGATTTGTGTTTGGAATTATTTCAGCACTGTGCGTTAGTGTATCAAGTATACAAATAATTAGTTAAGGTTCCTGCCCTTGCTGTGTTTAGCTGGAAATTTTTATGTTGGATTTTCTCTGTATTATAAGATGACAGTTACATTAGAGTATTTGAAGTATTACCTAAAGTATTACCTGGGAGGTGCATGTGATTTGACTAAAACAGTGGGAAGAACTTAATGTACATTTAGGAAAGGTTTTTGTAAGGAATGTGTATCACTTGTTTCATATCTGTGCTTTTTGTCACTGTGGCTTTTTAATATCTTCACTGGAAATGGAAGGCAGCATTGTCTTCCATCTCTGAAATGGAAACAATACCTGTTCATTTCAGAGAAACTTCAGATTCATTTTCTTATATGTTTGTGTAGCGTCGTAGTAGTTTACACTATAAAGGTATTGTATGTAGAGCAAAATAGTACTGTGCCTGCCCAAAAGATTCTGGCTGAAATATGTGATAGCTTACTCTAGATATAAAGAAATATGCACTTTTGAATTAGTTTATATTGCTGCTGCATGTACAGGTACTGATAAGGCTGAAACTGAAGCTTCTGCCTTGTAAGAATTGTAGATTGTAAGAGTCTTATAAATATTATCTCCATTGGTGCTGGCAAAATAACAGTTTTGCAGACTGGATCAGTCCTTTTGTGTTTGGCCAAACTCTTCTGGCTGTAGTGGGAAAGTCATTCAAGTAGACATCAAATCTTGTGCTGTCACGTGCTGATCTTATCTTGTGGGCTGTGGAACTTCAACTTAAGTAGATGTTATATTAAATCTCACAGAATTCAGCCGTAATGTCGTATTTTTTGTTTCTTAAGTAGCATTTCTCCTGAATGTCAACATTAAACTGTAATCATCCATCCAAGTCATGTGAATAGTTTAACTGTGAGTGCATATCTGAAAACAGCGTAGACAAGGTTTACTAAGTTATTGTTTACTCTTAGGACAATCTATAATTTTTTTTGTAGTAAACAATTATATTATTATGAAAGTTTGTTTCCCACCTAGTAAATGGTATTTTTTCAGAGTCTGGAGAGAAATAGTTTTCAGGTGTGGCTGAAGTGGATACAACATCATCAAGTACAAGTGAAAGACATACTATTGGCCTTCAGGAGCTTGACTTATTTTATTCTTGGCTTATTAAGGGAGAGATGAAAAAAACCCTGTGCAAAGTACAAGAAGGTTTATAAGGATAGGAAGGAAATATTTGCTCCCCATAGTATGAGGGAATTGGATGCATTGTAAGTGGAGCAAGTACAATAAAAGGAATATATTGAAGGCTTTTTGATGAGAAAATTCAAATATGTGTTCTAAACCATCATAACTTACATTCTTGATTTGTGTGCCCCAGGAAAATATATTCAATTTCTAAAATTATATTTGGTTTTTAAGATACATTACCAGAATCTTTTTTTGTGACAACTAAACTGAAGTCATTTATTGTATGAATGTGCTCGGATCAAGTTGTCCTGACTTGTAAAATAGCATGCTTGCATAAAAATTGTGTGTTCCCTTCCCCTATATTCAATATTTCAATAAAATTCCTTTCATAGATGTTTTTCTTCTTGGTTCTTCTGTAGAAGTATGATTGTGCCACTACTGAATCTCTCCACTGAAAGGAGAAAATACAGGCTCTTTCAAGATGCTTTTGTTTGGTTTGTAATTTTGGAGATGTAGATGAGAGGCATGCAAGTTTTGTAGCATTAAATTAGTAATGCATTTTGGGGTATTGAATTGATCTTGAAGTATTCTGACTTATCTATCTGCACATTCTCTGTTGGCAAGTTATTTGGGGAATTGGCTTTGGGAAGTTTTTTGAAATCAGTATATAGAGTATGTCCTAAATGCATATTTCAGTTTGCTAGTAACACATAGTGTTGAATTAATAGAATCTAGTATTTGTATTTAAGAAATAATGTTTCTTATTTCTTTATATTGTAGAAATTAGTTGGAGTGTATTGGAGAAGTACATAGTTTAATAGAACAGATGGAGCCTTCAGGGAGGGCAATCTAGAAAAAGTAAGATACTCTAAGAAAAAAAATAAATAAATTATTGCTTGTTGATGAAGTTACATATTTTTTTAATTTCATCAGAGTAATTTTCTTTTAAAGTAACTTGCTTTGGAGCTTAGTACAATTCTTGCGCTTAGCCTGAAATGCCTTTAGTATATGTTGTGATGGTGGCTTAGTTGATGTAGGCTTTTCTGCAGCTGATGTCAGCAACCAACACGACTTGATAGGTTAGGATCTTGTGCATCATTTTAGAGATCCTGTCACGAAATGGAGAAAGAATAACTTCCCCCCCCCTTATTCTACAAGCTGCTTTAAATTAAACGTGACGCAAATTAGTTCTTAATTGTGAAATTCTTTCGTGTTATGTAGTGACCAGTCAGTTTTTTCCTAACCTTCTAGAGCTTTGAATATGGTATGCTGAATGTATCAACGTGAGAGACTTGAAGATAACTGTGCATTGAAACATCTATTTTAATTCAATAGGTAAAATAAATGCAGAACTTTTTCTGTCATCATTTACATCATTAAACTAGAGATAAGATTTTAACATTGATAGTGAATAAAAATAGTAAAATTTTACTCACTTGGGAGTGACTATCCACAATGTCATGTGATTTTCTTACTGTATTTCTAAGGTGATGTTAAGGATTTAAATTAAGTCAAGATCTAAGTCCCAATAAGGATTAGGTAGTGAAATTCTTAGGCGTCTCCTTTTCTTAGCACAAAACCAGAGGTTCCTGCATACCAGCACTGAAGATCCCCTAAAGACAAACAAAGGCACTATGGGAGGTGAGAACAAAAGGGATATGGGACAGGCTTTCATTATTTATTCTTTCTGGTTTCCTACTCAATAAATTAACCTGAGATACTTCTAAGCTTGAACAGGGTATTTTTGCAAAGAGTGAAAAAACTTGTATACTCCACTTGAGCCCAGGTAGATTATTTAGAGAATGTTAATTCATCAGATAGAACTATGCAGCTTTACTACTGGAATTTAGCAGGGAGAGAAGAGCAGCACAGGTTCAGTTGCCTTTTCTTTCCTGTAAGAATAGTCTCTGGCTTCCTTAGGTATCCACAGGACCATCTGCCACATGCAAAATGGGTGCTACTGCAATAGTTAGACTTGTCTAATAACTCAGGGCTAGTGAAAGTTCAAATATAAAGCAATCAACAGAACTCGATTCCAGTGTGTTGCTTTAGACTTTTTTTCCCCTTCCTTCTGCAAGCCAGGGGTCTCTTGTTTTGTTTGGTTGTTTTGGTTTTTTATCTTATTATCCCACCCCATTCTTTATCCTCTGGAGAGTTAAATGATTCAGCTTCTGAGGCTCATCTGCCTTGCATATAAATATTCTTATTTACAGCTGAGAACTCTTACTCAAGCTGTTAAAATTATACTCTTTAAAATGTTTATTAAACTTCTGTTCTTAAAAACTTGATCTGTTCTTTCCGTTCCTGTTTTAAACTTTATCTGCTGATACATGCTGAATTCTTGTCCTGCCTTTAAACCTTCTTATTTTATGAATCCTTTCTTCTCTTTTTCCCATCTGCTATTTGCATACTTACTATATGAAATTGCATTAGAAGATGTTGCCTTTGGAGTCTCTGCTTATTTTAGAAGGTATTTGTTCAGCAGGCTGAAGGGGAAAATGCTTTTCATACTATAAAAAAGAAACAACCAAAATACCATGTAAAATATACCTGCTTCTTCAGGCTTCTTCTAAAATAAAGTTGTATACTCTAATGCAGCATTTTTCCCTTTATAGAAAGAGTCTTCACGAGGAAGACATAGAGAAAAGGAAGATATCAAAATTACAAAGGAGAGAACACCAGAAAGTGAAGAGGAAAATGGAGATTGGGAAACAAATAGAGAAGGTAAGTATAATTGAACTAATGGTCCCACTGCAGCTCAAAGAATTGCAAGATTACTGGGCTGCATGTAAAGAAAAATGCTTAAAGATTTGGTCTCCAAGCAGCATACTTTTATGTGGTAGCCATTAACATTTATTTTTGGAGGAGAGCAAAGAAGCAATCTGAGTTAGACTGCTACAATGGCAAACCCAACTTATTTTAAAATAACACGTGCTTTTTTTCTATTTTTCTTTTTCTTCTTTTTTTTTTTTTTTTTTTTTTTCCTTTTTTGACACCTCAGACAACGAGGAACTTGGCTATAGGCTACTCCGTAGCTGAACCTTTCACATTTAGATCTCTAGTTGAATCCAAGTTACATCCAAAGTAATTTTGAAACTGGTCAGTCTGGGAAGAGAGAATAACTACTTTGAATTCAAAAGTCATCAGATTTTTTTACATAATTTGTAATGGTGTGGACTGTCTTACTAACAAGGGCTCCACTGGAATGAATATAACAACAGCTGAAGGAGCAACTGGTAAACTATTTATCTTCTGAAAACACTGACTGAAAGAGTGTAAGAGTCTTGCATTACCTTTTGTAGTTGGGTTTTGGTTTTGGGGTTGGTTTTTTTTGGTTAAAAGGTGATTTCATTGTCCTTGTTGATGATACTCGTCTGTTTAGTATGTGGACAGTTGAGAAGAAGACTGTCTTTTTTTCCTCTCCTGAGTCTTTCCATTTCACTTTTGTAAAATTTCACAGTGAAATTATGTCAGCTTCTAATGAACTGCGGTGTTTACATAGTTTTGTATCAGTGTTTCAGAAGTAGTTACAATATTGCAAGAGGAGAAGAGAGGAGGTATGGGAAAGAATTTAAACTGTTAGGAGTTGCACCTCTCTGAGCTGATCCCATGCATTCATGAGACATGAAGGGGATTTGTAGACTGAGTTTAATTATTACAAAACCTTTTATATAGTTCCTGTGTTTTCAATTAAGTCATCTTTTCTCTTAGTGCTTTTTGAGCATTAGACTTAAATGGCCATAAACAAAAAAAAAAAAAAAAAAAAGAAATGCAAAGAGTGAGTAAAACTAATTTCAATAGGATTTCAATTGCAAGGCAAGGAGCATATGATAGTAACTAGCCATGACAATGAAAAAGTGAAAGAAATAGCACCTTTTCTGATGTGAAAACAAGACAGTAATAATGTGTTAAAAACAGAAATAAACTCTTGAAGTGAGCATTTATCCAGTGAAGAGGTCATATAGGTCTAATTTTATTTTAAATTAAATTTGCAGATGTAATTAAATAAGTGTATCGGTTGATTTATGGGACACTATTAAACAAAACCCTCTAGTATCATACATCACTATTTAAATGTTTCATGTGAGATTTCCCAATTAAGTAGTGTGCTACGTATTTCTGGTCATTGTGAAAACACAGTCTTTCAATTTGTTTTGTTATTTAAATATAAATAAATGATTTACTGGGTTTCCCATGCTACCTCAACTTCATAATTGATGCAAGTCTCTCAAGGAGGTTAAGGTGCTTTTTTAATGAAGTTTAAGAATTCAACTGTAGGTTGTATAGAACTAACTGGAGATATTTTAGCTTCACACACATACTTGGAGAAGAGATTTGGTTTAGCTTCATTGATCAGGTAATGCAGTGCTTGAAAGCCAAGGAAATATTTATACTTGGCATCCAGTATGCTAAATATTATTATTTATTTCATATGTGGTAGTTTACTAATCTGTTTACTTTTTCTTAAAATAAAGACTCTGATAATGGAGATGTTAATTATGATTATGATCATGAGCTGTCTTTGGAAATGAAGCGACAAAAGATTCAGAGAGAACTCATGAAGTTGGAACAGGAAAACATGGAGAAACGAGAGGAAATAGTCATTAAAAAAGAGGTTTGTATTACATAAATGTGAAATTAAAAAAAATAAGTCATCAACCACTTCACAGGCTTGTAATAATTTCCTGGAAGACTTGAGCTTCCTGGACTACAAATGCACGATTATGTTACATAGTAGTAAATAACTGGCACATGTATAACTTAGTGTGCGGCTTGGATATTGGTTCTGAGTATCTGGTCAGTCATCCAGCACCATAATTAAGTTTACTGCTTTATGAAGTCAGCTATTAAATGAGTAGGATTTAATGCATTATAATGATATAAAACTAATAAGACCTTTAACAGAGGAAACATGTCTAAGAAAACACAAGGCATAATGTTTGCCAAGCTCCTTTTACAACATGTCTTGTAGTAACAATGTAGAGTGACAGAGGCAAGGCTGTGTTAGAAACCCTAAAATTTTGGGGGAACATTTTAAAAAAAAGAAAAAAGCCTGAAAGGTTTTTCTTTTTCAGACAAACTTGAGTACTAACTGGGAATGTACTGATTTTAAACTTTTAGTTACAGGTTTTGTAATCTATAATCAGAGTATATCATCTTCTCTTCCCCCACCCTTTTCCTGTCATCTTGTTACGATGTTCTTTGAAAAGTGCGTTTAGTTTGAGGTAGATGTGTACATGGTTAAAATCTCAGGTGTAGACTGTTACTAAATTTACGTATTTGACATATATTACCATACAGGTAAGCTTTTGAGCATCAGTAATTTATTGGTTAATATATTCTTTTCCTCAAGATTTCTCCAGAGGTGGTTAGATCTAAATTATCACCGTCACCATCACCAAGGAAGTCTAGCAAATCTCCAAAAAGAAGATCCAGTCCCAAATCATCTTCTTCAGCTAGTAAGAAAGAGAAGAAAGCATCTACTGTATCTTCCCCACTTTTAGATCAGCAGAGGTCAGTATATAGATGCATCTTGTGAGAAAGTGAGAACGGAAAACCACACTTATTTTTATTGTTGGACTACTTTGTAATTAATATGGTTTTTCATTTTCCTTGCTTTCAGGACTTTAGTTTATATATAACTTAGAGGAAGGTCTCTAAATTGTGCACTGTGAATCATCTTCTGCAGAAAGTTGTTATATGCATGTGGTTGTCAGTTGATTAATTTCATGGTTCACAAGTTCTTTTCTCTTTGAGTGCCCAGAGTCTCTGGGAGGTGATGAGGAAATATAAACCATTAACAAATGAGAAGCAGTTTTATTTGAGATGCAGCAACCTGTGAAGTAGCTCCTCTAGACTGAAGTGAAATGTTTAAAATTTGATCTACTGCACATTCTGTCGGTATGGCATGTTGCTGTTCAGAAAATAATGTTTGTCTTTCGAGGCAGGGAATTTCTCAGAATTCAAGAGGGGAAAAGTAGTAGAGGATGGGGGGGGGGGGCAAAAAAAGTAAGGGCAAGGTATGTGAAAATCACAGGAAGTTCAAAAGAGGCACCTTGCCACAAAAAAGTCACTTTCCAAAACCTGTTTCTAGATTCTTGCTGGATGCAGGACCTTTTGAATCACGTTTGCAGCTTTTAGATAGGAAAATAATTACTGCAGCAGTGTAAGCAGATACGTCTGTATTTGCTAAGCAAAAATCTCCTTTAAAATAGGGACAAACCAGTGTTGTTTCTGCTATGAGAACGTACACCACGGATTAGTATGCTACAGATATTCAGTATGCAGTGATATCTAGTTTATAGGGTTTATATCAGTGGTAGTTGGAAAAATATATACTATTTCATATTGTGAGATGTGTACTCAAAAATATTTGGATGCTTTATCCTGCGTCACATAATTAACATTAAATTTAAGAAGTGAATAGTTCAAGTCATTTTGTATATGTGATTGGTTTATTGCATTGCAGAAATGGGAGTCTAAACAGACATGATACTCTGTAGAGTTCTAGTGCTCTGATGTGTGCAGTTCATGCAAGGACATTTTAACTTGGAAAACTGATTCTGTCTGAATGGGAGCAATTCCTATTTTTGTTCACTTGCTTCAGAAATAAAAGTTATAAATGGAAGAGCTTAATATGAATTTTTACCATCTGCATTCACCCTTCAGTGAAGTACAGTTATTGAGCACTGCTTGCTAATGGAGTGGTGAATCCTATCCTAAAAGCTTCAAGGCCCTTTAGGTTATAACTTTCCTGCCAACATCTGAGAAATCATTATTTGAAATAGTTGGCAGTCCTTCATTATTTTTTTTTTTTTTTTTGCCTCCTGTTAATTTATCTCTAGGAGTTCTAAAAGTAACCAGAGTAAAAAGAAAGGTCCTCGTACCCCTAGTCCTCCTCCTCCCATACAAGAGGAAACTCCCCTGGGGAAAAAACACAAAGAAAAACATAAAGCAAAAGAACGTTCAGAAGAAAAGGCAAGGGAGGTGAAAGAAAGAGGGCGTGACTTTGAAAGGCACAAGGAGAAAAAAGAGAAGCAGAGGTAAGTTATGTTGCATTGTTAGCTTTTAAGGTTAATGTAACCTTGCTTTTAAAGTTATCTTTTATAGAACACTGAATAATAAGGGACATATACCTGCTTTGCCAACAACTTTTTCAGTACTCATTAAGAATTTTAAGTGCATTATATAGATGGATTGATAGACTATAACAGATTGGTAGGTTTTAATTACATAACTTCATAAGTTTGTAAAATGCCCTTTTGAAAGATACATTACTTTTCATGAAGTTGGACCTTCACCAGTGGAGCAATTCATTTGCAAAAATCTTTGTCAAAGTCGTTCACTTGTTCGCTTGCTTGCTCTTCTGAAATCTTAGAGGACTAATATCTTTCTGAACTGACAATGGCATGTTTAAACTCCCCCTAATCTTTAGTAGGTTAAAAGTATTTCTGAAATACTTGAAGACTACTATGATTTTAGAATTACTGCACTTTTGCACATATATATATATATCTATATCTATATATCTATCTCAAATGATGAACTAATATGATTATTCCCATTGTTTTCTGAAACACAGATGTCCATGTAAGTTAAAAAATACAACATTTGCATTTTCAAGTCCTGTATTCAATTTATGAAAATAGGGTACATGTTTGTAGCTGTCATAGCAAAGGCTAATGAGTGGAAGACCAGTGAATTGTGTATTTTTTAATTGATTAAATAAATTACACCATTCTTACTTTAAAATGTATTCTTTCCCTCATGCTTGCACACTTCATTACTGGAAGAAGGTCATAAGCAGTAGAAAAGAACATTCTAGGTAGTGCTGAAAGAATTGAGAGTACTTGGCTTATCGTTGTACTTTAATCAGTTTGCTGTAGTGATTGCAGCCTTTTATTTCAGTGTTGGATTTATGTCTTTTTTTTTTTCCTAAATTATAAAAGTTAAGAAATAATCTCAAATCTTCGTGATGTACAGTAAGTTAAATAAGTTGAAGGTTCTGATGTCTCTTTTATTCGTTTGCAACTGTGATTAGTGTTTGAAAATGTGAGCTTGAGGCGTCTTAAATAAAGTTCTGATGTTATAGAAAATTTTAAATAAGGTAGCAAGATAATTCTCCATTGATAGGAATTCTGTTTCATCACCACATGAAATATTAGGTAAAATTACAAGAATATATTCTTGGGTTTACCATATTCTAGTTTTGTATTTCACAGTCCAATGACTAACAAGAAATTTAGTGCATATCTTGCATTCTTGAGTTTTACTAGCTTAAGGTAGTTTCACATATGAAATTATACGTGGAACAAATGATTCTTTAAGATCTTGATCTTGTAAACACAGGTTCTGTCTTGGAGTTATTTGTAATTTCCTAGAAATATACTAATGCCATATTCCACCTTTTAAACAAGCTGCTGTTTATATTTCCCAGGGATCCCTCTGAAAGTTCCCATAGACAGAAGCGTTCTCCTAGTCCTGCAGATCATTCTGGCAGTAATTCTTCCCCTTCTAGGGAGTATTCACCGCCTGCTGCAAGGCGAAGACAAGCCTCTCGAGCTCCAGCCAAGTCAACCACTCACAAACATAGCTTCTCGCCCTCTCGCAGGTGGGCAGTCAATTGCATGGATTTTATTTCCATGAATAGTTCTAGTTTGGAAACTTTCTCTGTTGGTTTGACTTCTTGTTCATATGTGTCTGTTCTGGGTATGTGTGTGCCTCAAACACTTGAGCTCTGAGGCTTTTTTGGCTAAGTTACTACAGTGAGAGTACCTGTCATGTCAAGTCATGATGTCTTCTATCTTTGCAAAGGAGCAGAGTTTCTCCATTCTAAAATGGGTAAAGTGATGTACGGATCCTGGCTCTACACATCTTTCCTGAAAAGCAAGCACAACTTGCTAAACAGTACAATGTGAAGACAATTTCAGAGACCTTTCTTGCAGGAAGCTTCAGAAAAGATATCCTGCTAGTTCTAGAGGCCTTAGGAAAATATCTTTCATGATACATTAAAAAGAAAGGAGGAGGCTTCTTATTTTGGTCTGAACGAGTCTGTAAGCTTAGGTTTAGAATGGCAGTGCTAAATACTACTGCAGTCCTATGTTTGTGTAACAGAGAGGGAGGCATACTTGTTTTCTGCACTTCTGTTGAAGGGTGCGAGGAAGACACCAGATGTCATATATATTTGCATGCTGATAAAGCAAGTAAAATAAAACCCCTCCATTCAGCAACCCTAAGAGTCATAAGCAAGCTCTTTTGCTGGTGTGGTGACTCAGTTCAGCTGGAACAACGTTGTATTGTATTAAGCTAGATGTCACTGATGGACATTTTCTCTAAATTGGATTGTTTATAAGGGAGGGAGTAGAGCAACCCATTGTCCTGCAGCTGGCAGTAGTAAGAAGACTGAAAATTACCTTTGCAGTACCCTTTTCCCCATTTTTTTAAGGGCAATGCATATTTCACGAGAGAAGCAGCAAGTTGCTTTCCTGCTGATAAGGGAAAAAAAGTGTTACTGAGCTCAAAGGCTTGAAGTGTGTGTATGTCCACATTACACTGGGCATAGGATAACGTATTATGAGGAAATTTGTTTGTTGTGTAAATGATCTTTAGTTAAGTGATGGGATTTCAAAGGTGAGAGGTGCACTCTATACTTTTTCTTTCCCTGTTTGTGTAAACATTCATGTTTGCTAAAATTTTAAGCAGATATGCATATGGCTTTTCAGGATCCAGGCCTAAATTGTTTAAATTGAAGAAAACAGTTGTTCTTGTTTTGGGGATAGGGGAGAAGATAATGGTCTTTTCTGACTCCTCCCTCCCCCCAGGAAAGCATTCTGGTAACTGTGTAATATAATTTTGATTGGAAACTTGTTCTTGGATATTAAATAAACTATAACTGTTTAAACCACTTGGAAAGGATATCCTTGGTACCCTTGAGGGAAGACTAGTTTGATGTTTTATGGAAACAGCACTTATTTTCAATAGACAGAGGATAGAGAATGCATAAATTATTTTCACAACTCTTTTTTGGTAGGGTACGGAAAGAACCTTTCAAATCAAGTTATTACACATGTGTCTATTCTCACTTTTCCTTGCAGGTCTACTTCCCCATCAGGTCAGCATCATTCTCCCATATCCTCCAGACATCACTCCTCTTCATCACAGTCAGGCTCCTCTGTTCAAAGACATTCTCCTTCTCCACACCGCAAAAGAACTCCTTCTCCATCATATCAAAGGACAGTTTCCCCGCCTGCAAGACGATCATCTTCTCCCTATCCCCCACACTCTTCCTCTTCTCCTCAGAGGAAGCGAAGTCCTTCGAGACACCGATCTCCTGGAAGAGAAAAGGGAAGACATGATCGTGATCGGACTTCACAGTCTCATGATAGGCGCCACGAAAGACGGGATGGTATGAATGAAAAATAGCACTTAAGAATAATTTTTATTTATTTGCAAATTGCATTTTGAAACTTGATTTTAAAATTGTGGCATTGTCTGCATCTATCCTAATTGCTATGGGTGTAGAAAATGCTGGCTGTGTTATCATTCCTGTGCTGGTGGTGCCGTTTTTCGGGACTGCATAATGGAGTATTCCTGATAGGATTGCTTATGTAGGCTCAGCTGATTGTGAAGATCCTGTAGGCATCTGTCTAGGAGTTTCTTGTGTAATGCAGTGGTGGCAGTGGATGTTTTCTTGATATCAGGCATATACTAATGAATCAGCTGAGTCACAGCAGGATACTTGTAATTAACTATTACTCTTCTGTGAGGTGCCCAAATGCTAATCCAGTCCTCACTGATTGCTCTGTCTATTGTCTTTTTAATTGACATTGTGAGGTGTGTGCAAAGAAATAGTCATTCCCTCTGGAAATCTGTAAAGCTGGTTGAGCAGTCTGTGATGGGCAAACATGCTGTTTCTCTCAAGAGACAGATTAGAAAGAGTACATATGTCAGCTTTTTTTAGACTGGCTGTAAACTTACCTTCCTGTAGCAATAACATTATAAATATGAAATTTAAAAACAAAAAAACCCAACCAAACAAAAAATACTTCAGTGGGGCATTGAGGTCTTAAAAGCAATTGGTCTAAAGACAGCACAAGTTTCCTGAAAATATGTGTGTGTGTGGAAGAAAAAAAGGAATCTATGATTGGAGGAAAAATGATCCTTCCTTTTATTGAAGTGTGATTGCTCTAATATATTTGAAATTTATTTTTTATTATACTTATTGTCTTTTAAATGAGTAAATATTTGTAAAGTACAAATTCAGATTCACAAAAAAGATCTTTAAAGCTTACTGAATGTATAGCTAGATACCCAATGTGTTCTTCTCCTACTTAATATTAATTTTTATTTTCTGTGTATATTTCGGGAGTATATTTTGATTGTATTATTCTAGTATTACTTGTGTGCTAAATTTTTGCTTGCTCTGATGAAACTAGGTATATAACATTCTTTTAAATGTTTTACAGAAACTAGAGGAAAAAGGGAAAAAGAAAGAGAAACAAGAGATGATCGTGATTATGACCAGGAGCAGAGTACCTCCAGGGATCATAGAGATGAGAGAGAGTCTCGTGATGGAAGAGATCGGAGGGAGACAAGAGACAACAGAGATCGGAGGGAGCCAAGGGAATCCAGAGACACTCGTGACTCCAGAGATACGAGGGATTATAGCAGAGATGCCAAAGACAGTCGTGATCAGAGAGACTCACGCTCCACACGAGATTCCCATGACTACAGAGACAGAGAGAGTCGCGATGCCCATAAAAAGGATGACCAGTATCAGGAGGACTCACGTAGCTATGGAAGATCCCATGGCAGAGAGGAGAGCTCTCGTGCTGACACAAGGAATGACTCCAGAAGTGACTCCAGAAATGAGAGCAGAAGTGATAGAACTGGCAGGAGCCGAGGCAGAGGTCCAGAATTATCTGACAAGGGTACTGTGTGATTTAAAAAATTAATGCGTCCCTATCATTGTAGATTGAATATTGACATTCGTACTGTCTTGTTTGATATTTTATATGGAAGCACTGCCAATAGTTCGTGCTTTTAAAGCTATGTTCAGTTCTATTGTTGTTAAATTAGAACAGTTGCTTAAATTTATAGCACGTACGTGTTCTCCATTCATAAAGGTGGCATAACATTGGTATTCTGCCATACCATTTTCAAACAAGCCCCAACTCTTACACGACTCCAGTGTTTCTGCGATGCTAGGTTGGGCTAGAAACACAAGAAGCTCACGTGTAGCGGAAGATTTGTAGGGGGCAGCGTGTCTCAAAGTACTGGGCAGCAGGGTTTTTTTTGTATTCTCTCAAAAGCAACTGCATGTTTTAGGTACTTGAAAACAGTCTTTCACAGATGCTTACCTCTCCCTGCCCCATCCCCACCACCTCACCCCTTCTTGATTGACAAAAAATAGTGGGATTTTAACCTTTGGCAGTATTTTTGAAAGTCTGATGCACTTTGTAGAACAGCTTCACTTGACACCTTTTAATCATCTGTAGTAAATATATTTTGACTTTCTCAGGCTTGCTGTGACATACGGCATTTCCCTAATGAAAATAATTTTTACAGGAAAAATCATCTGTACTTTCTCTGCTTATTCCTGCTGCACTGTCTATAAGTGCAGAACAAATGGGAACTGGCTTTTGGACTGTTACGTTTCCAGTCAGAAGACCTCATGCTATGACCAGGGGATGGTGATTTAGAAAGTTTTGAGTTTGGAGTTTGAAAATAATAACTTTGCAATTAAAACATGTTAAATTTGAGTTGTTGGTTAAGTAGAGTTTGATGCTACAATTTCTATTTCCATGAACAATTAATTCAAGTTTATTAAAGTTATATTTTAGTTGGTGTAAATATCAGTGGATTTCCTTACATGTGGAAACTCATCTTTTATATTGATAATCTCTATTAGGAAGTCGGGGGACTAGAGGATCGCAGGTTGATGGTCACAGCAGTAGTTCTAACTACCATGACAGCTGGGAATCAAGGAGTAGCTACCCTGATCGGGACCGCTATGATAGTCGAGAACAAGCAAGAGATTCCTCCTTTGAAAGAAGACATGGTGAGCGGGACAGACGTGACAACAGAGAAAGAGGTATTTTAATGTGTATTTTTACACATACTTATGTAGCCAAACGTATATGTGTGAATGTGTGTGTTTTTCTCTCCCTCCTTTTTCTTCTTGTTCCGCCCCCACACTACTAATTCATAACAACTCATTTGACACCTCACACTGACACTAGTCCTATCCTTCATGTAAATTAACTTCTGTAGTAAGATCTCTCATTGGCAGTGTATGCATGAATGCTATGGCCTTTCTCTCTTCCTATGGCTAGATTTTGGCACCTTCTATTTTTATTCATCCAAGTAGTCTTTAAACAAACTAAACTTCTTCAAGAGATTTCATCATACAACTTCAGTGTAAAACATTTTTCCCTTCTCTTTGCCACCTCCTCCACTTCATGTACATGCATATGTAAGCTCAGAGTCATGATTGCATTTCATTACTGGTTCAGTTTGTCTGTGTAGAAACACTGTACTTTTGCACTGTAAATTACTTGAGTGTGTTTTGGGAAAGGCCTGGCTACTAGACTGACTTAATTATGGACTACTTACTACTAAAGTAAATGACAGGTTAAATGTATGATTAATTCAAAAACTTACTGCCTGGGGAGTTTAATATTGATAAATGCTTTGCTGTGATCAATAATAATTGGCTAGTAAGTGTTGGTACAGATATCAGCGATCATGGAAAGAGTATACAAGACTGTTCTTTCAGACATAGCATGCAAGAAGTCACACTTCTACACCTGAAAGAGTGCTGTGATGTCTCTGAGGAACTTATTGCCAACTTTAACTCTGGAAAATATCTGTATTGCCCACCAATTAAGAGAATAGGAGGAGCCGGGCAAATGAAAATGAAAGGTGGAGCTGTGAAGAATAAATATAAGATTGCAGTGTGGTTTTTCCTATCCTCAGTTTTGATTTAGAAGTTACACAGATGTCCTAGCTGTTGTTTTTCAGTTTTTTGAAGGTTTTTTTTGTACACTACTTTGAGAGATGCTTTTTGGCCCATTGAAATCTATCTGTTGTTGCTTGTTTTTGTGTAAGACTCTGCTTTAGGTTCTGTCTCATCTTCAAGGCAGGATTTCAACAAACGTAATCTCCAGACTTCCGTTTTCCTGTCAGCTGAAAAATTCTACAGTCTGAATGTGTCCTGGGGGTTGGCTTTGGCAGTCTAGCTTTCATCTCTTCCACTTCCCCACCCCCAATAAATCCTAGATATGTTATAATCTATTTTTTTCTCTAGAAAAAAAACAACCCTTAGAAGTAAAAGCATGTCATCACAAAAAAATAAATTTCTAGAAGGGAAGTTGCTGTGAATAGATTATATTTCCCTTTGGGTGGAATAATATAATGAGCTTCAACAGATTTAAGATTTGTTGTTTTCTTCCTTAAAAATTTAGGTCACTTTTTGTAATAGTAAATCCTCCTCAGAGTTACAATTCAAGACAGTTTCCATAATTAAACCACAGTCTTAACATTTGTCATTCAGAGAAAAATCGAGATAGGTGTTAGTTGGTACTTACTTCTATGATATGTAAGAAATCTTTTTTGTATGATTTTTAAAATGCAAGCTTGCAAATTTGGGCTGCCTTTATTCAACTAAGGCAAATATGTAGGTGTTCCAACCAACCACTGCTTCAAAAAATGAAGTAACATAAGAAGTGCTGACTATCCACATTTAATTGCCTAATACACTTCCAGTATCTTGATTCATGTAAGACTTTCATGTGGATGTTTTGTCATCAAAACTGACATAACAAACAGGAGTTACAGAACTTCTGCTTAAAATCTAATACTTAGTATGCACAATAAATCATATTATAATGTTATAGGCACCATTAAAAGAATGTGAAACCTGTTCATGGAACGAATTGCATGGACTGATGATTTAGCTTTTTCAAAAAGAAGTGTTACATCTGTGGCTGAAATGTCACTCGAGTTTGCTTTTAATTTTACCTGGTAATAGGGGAGCATTAATTCATTAATTCACTCCTAGATGAAAATTGATTAAACTGATGGAAATGCACGTTTTATTGATTTAGTCCTGTTCAAACTCTGCCAGCTCGCCCCTGGTGAACGTTGTCGCAATTTACAGCGAAGTGCACTCTAAGCCTCAGGGTAATGGACCGAAAAATACCAACCTCTGTTCATGCCATTTTTTTGCTCTTTTGTATTGTGCTTTTAATATATATTGTGGGAAAATAATTTTATCGATTTCTTGAGGTCCAAATACTACTAACATCAGCATAGAAATTGTTATGAAGTGGTCAAAATATATAGAAATACTCAAAAAATATCCAAAATAGAATTAACAAAATGCAGCTAAGTCTATGGACATTAAATGCCATTAGATAAATCAGGTTCCAATGTCTTTCTGGATCAGTCATTTTCTACATAAGTCTAGTTTTCTTCCTGACTCTAATCCACTATCTCAACAATTAAAAACTCAGGTTCTGAAACTGTAAGATGCTGCAATGCGTAAGTATGAAAACTTCAGGCAGTTCTGCTTCCCGTATGTCATCCTCCCCTCTCCCTTTCTTGTGGGTTTGGTTATGTATTTCTGTGCAGGGATCTCTTCTTCTGTGATGAGACAGGCCAGTATTTCTCATTTTGCAGTAACTTTTTACTTCTTGTAAAGCCAATGACTTTTAACAGGTTTAGCAAGTAACATTTTTGCAATGTTTCATTTCATGTGTACGTCATTCAGAGCTTTCTGAGATCTTATGCCAGATTTTGAATCATTAAGTAATGCAATAGTAATAAATCTTTTGAAGCCATTCAGAAAAATCTGGTAGAAAATAAAACTTTTGTAGTAACTTTTGGCTAAAATAAGGAAATTCTACTCCCTAAATACTGAAAAACATGTTTCAAAATTAGTACTGCTTTCTGTCTTTTTACCTCCCCCAAGAGAATCTCCAAGTTTCTGCAGGGAGTTGCTTTTCATTTAATGCAAACCAATATCTAGATTGTCAAAACAAAAGCTCTTGGGTTTTTATTAGTGTAGTGGAAGCGGTGTGAGTCACTTTAGTGCTTGGTAATCAAACCTGCCTCTCTTCACAGATCAGAGAGCAAGCTCGCCGGTACGACATCAAGGACGAAGTGATGACCTCGAGCGGGATGAAAGAAGAGAAGAGCGAAGGGTAGATCGGTCTGATGACAGGAGAGATGAAAGGGCCCGGGAGAGAGAGCGAGAACGGGAGAGAGACCGAGAGAGGGAAAGAGAAAGAGACCGGGAAAGAGAAAGGGAGAAGGAAAGAGAGTTGGAACGAGATCGTGCTCGGGAACGGGAGAGGGAGAGAGAGCGGGACAAAGACAGGGACCGTGAGCGTGACCGGGACAGGGACCATGACAGGGAAAGGGAACGAGAAAGGGAGAGGGAGAAGGAACGAGAGCGAGAGCGGGAAGAACGAGAAAGAGAGCGAGAGCGTGAAAGAGATCGAGAGCGGGAACGCGAAAGGGAGAGAGGTCGGGACAGGGATAAAGAAAGAGACCGCCAGAGAGATTGGGACGACAAAGAAAAAGGAAGGGAAGACCGCAGGGATAAGAGAGAAGATATCAGAGAAGAAAGAAGTTCAAGAGATGTCCATGAGGAAAGAAAATCCAAGTGAGTAGATCTGAATGTTATTTCAGTCAAAAAAAAAAAACCAACCAACCAACCAAACCCCAAAAATACATTATTTTACGGTTCATTTCAGTAAGTTAGTAAGCAGGGGAGTATCATAAGAGGATATCCTGTTTATGCAGAGGCCTGTTCTGGAGCCGTGTCTCTTCTACATGTGTGGCATGTACATACTGGTGGCCCCAAAAACAGTACTATGCTAGTGAAGTTAATCTTATGCTTTCTTAGTGTGGAATCGTGGAACTACTGAGGAACTGACTGAGTCAGACCATGTCATTTTCCCTTTTAAGTATACTTGTATGGCCTTGTCTTTAATAATGCAGGTGTTCTTGGAGACATAATAGCAGACTGTGGTACCTTTTGAAGCCTGGAAAGTCAGCAGCTAACTGGGTCAGGGTTCATGACTTTATTCATTAAATTTCTGTGGAACATACGTTACCGTTTGCACTGCTAAATATTCAGTGCTGGAAGACTACTGGTGAAGGCATGAATAATATCCCAAGTAAATGTGTGGTGCTTCCTTTTTTAAGTGTGTAGCACTGATTTGCTTATTTCTTTTTTTTTTTCTGTTTCGTACAATAAAATTCTCATTCTTCCATCAAATACAAGCAAAACACTGTTGCCCTGAATGGCTGCTTTGCTTGGAAATAATTAGTAGCTTTTGGGGGGAGGGGAATTGTGGATTACTATAAATCATCAAGTACAGGCTTTTGTCCCATCCCACAGGGGGAGAAGGGAGCAAGAGTCTAGGTGGGGTCTTAGGTGCCAGCTGGGGTCAACTCACTGCAAGGGCCACTGATACAGGAAAAAGTTGATCTTAATAATCTTTCATAGCTTTTTGCTAAAAAGATAGTTGTCTTAAGTGTTTGAGTCTTAGTTTAAGATATCTTACAGTATGGTCAGTTTTCTGATCATACTTGAAGTTTTGGAATAACAACTTAGAAAACTACAAAACTTCCTGGCATCCTTAGATGTCTTCTGCATGAGGTGCTTAGACTTCAGGGATTGTATTGATGATAAACTCAATTAATGAATGTTTTCTTTAAAGAATCCTGAAGAAGTTTGTCTGTATGTGTTTGTTCTGCAGGAAGCGTCACAGAAATGAAAGCAGTCCAAGTCCTCGTCAGTCACCTAAACGTCGCCGTGAGCACTCTCCTGATAGTGATGCTTACAACAGTGGAGATGATAAAAGTAAGTAGGAGTGGATTATCTCTACAGCTGGATCCAGCTCACCCTCTGCTTATGGAGAATAGCTTGCAATCTTAAGTAGAAAAAACATGGGGAAAGTGTCTTACTCCCCTTATATTTATGAGCAACACCATTTTCCTTGATCTATATGTTTGTCTTTTATCTTCATTTTGTCACTGTGTTATGTGTGCCAGGTGATAGAGGCTTCAGTGTCTGTTGTTTAAGATGCATATTTACCAAAATGGAAATAGTCTGTTGCTGCTGCAGCAGTAGAAAAAATTAAGAAATGTAACTGAAATAATGGATTATATGTTTTAATTGACACTTTTTAGCATGCACAAGATACCAAATGTTCACCTGTTCTCCTTCCTAAACAGTACAAGTACATCCTTTTTTCCATTTTGTAGATGAAAAGCACAGACTTTTGAGCCAGGTCGTGCGGCCACAGGAATCCCGGTCACTGAGCCCCTCTCATGTTGCAGAAGAGCGGCAGAGTCGCTGGAAAGAGGAAGAGCGAAAATCAGACAGAAAGGAAAGTTCTCGGCGTTACGAAGAACCAGAGTTTAAAGAGAGGGTTTCTTCAGCAGATAAGCAAAGAGAGCAGCCAGATGCTTCAGAAAGTTCCCGGTCCAGGCTTCAGGAGAATCTTGGACACCGCCTCTCTGAAGAAAGAGATCCTTCTGATAGAATGCATGATGACAGCAAGAAGAAGTCTAAAGTTCAGAAAAAGGCCATGAAGAAGAAGAAAGATGATGACAGTGGGGTGGAGAGGTATGCTAATGAGTCAACAACTGAGGAAAGCCAGGTCTTTTCACCCAAGAAAGGTCAAAAAAAGAAAAATGTAGAGAAAAAGCGGAAGAGGTCCAAGGGTGATTCTGAAGTTTCTGATGAAGAAATTGTTCCACATCATAAAAAGAAGAAAGGCCCAAGAACCCCTCCTGTAACAAAAGAAGAATTGATTGAAGCACCACCTGAGAAAGCTGTGGCAGAAGTGCCCCAAAAAAGAGAAGATACAACATTTAGTGACTGGTCAGATGAAGATGTTCCTGAACGTGGTGACATTGTTGTTCCAGAAAGAAGCACTGAGGACTCCCATAGAAAAAGTCACAGGACAAGGGGAGAAAAGGTGGAAGCCCCTCATGTTACTATAGACGATGGACCACACCGTAAACCTGTGGATCAGAAGCGCAGCAGCAGTCTTGGTAGCAATCGAAGCCATGCTTCAAGCAGACTTAGATCCCCTTCCAATGAATCGGCTCATCGCAGTGGAGATGACCAGGCTGCACGGAAGAGGATCCTGCACAGTAGCTCTAGAGATAGGGATAGGGATAGAGACAGGGACAGAGAGAAGAAAAGCTTAGAAATCACTGGGGAACGGAAGTCCAGAATTGATCAGTTGAAACGAGGGGAACCCAGTCGCAGCACATCTTCAGGTAATGAGATACGTTTTGGTGAAACTACCTATCATTCTGTATAAAAGTGCAGAGGTAGAAATCTTAAATCATTCCTGCCTGGCTGTATACTCTTTTCATTTGTAATTAATGTCAAGGGAGGAGGAGGAGCTCTCTGTCATTCACTGTAAAACTAGAGTGAATTAAGATTCCTGCAAGTCTTACATATTTGAAAAGCTGATCCTCAGCGGGCAGGATTACCACTTTGTTTGCACCAAAGCATTCAGTCAGATCCAGTTTATGCTCCTGGGGAATAAAGTAATTTGTTGGGGAAAAAAAAAAGCTGTTAGAAAGAGAAAATGCTTGTGCTAACAGAATGTTGAAGTAGTTTTATCATCTAAATAATGTTCTTAAATTCATTTTGATATGGAAATTCTGAAAACTATGCAAAATAAAAATGTCTCTTCTCTCTGGGAGAGAGATCAATTATTATCTTAGGGGCTGTTTTCAGAGTTAAATCTGTCATGGTTCCTGTTAGCCATAATTATAATGTGTATGGAAGTCATCGTTGTTGCAGATCAAAATAATCACAATTGATTTATTTGTGTAGTTCCTGTAAAAAAAAAAAAAAAATTAAAATTTAAACAGCATCAGTAGGGAAAATACCTTCCTTCTGAAGCACTTTGACTTTCTGTTCTCCTCATGGTTATATGCCTGAAATTATTTTTCCGAATTTACCCTTTGCTAGTCAAGGCATTCCTAGCTTTTAGAAGACATGTTTTGGAAATTTTTGAGTTTTAAGATGATTCCTTTTTTTCTTTCCATCTTGCCTAAATTTCCGAGTTAAAATTATGTACCTTCTGTCATAGTAGAAAGTAGCCACTAAAAAACCTTTTTGGGAGTGGGAGAAATACCTAATGTTTTTAAGTAAGGTTGGATCTATAGGCAGTCTGAAGGCATTGTTAATTTGATGATGGCGCTTTTGAAAAGTACATTTTCGTACCTGAATCTTAAAAATGCTTTGATCTAGTAAAATGATACATTTACATGCTGTAGTCACACGTGTGTTTTTGTTCAGATCGTCAGGATTCAAGAAGCCACAGTTCAAGAAGAAGTTCTCCTGAATCCGATCGTCAGGTCCATTCCAGATCTGGGTCCTTTGATAGCAGAGAAAGGCTTCAGGAGCGAGATCGACACGAACATGATCGAGAACGAGAGAGAGAGAGGAGAGAGGGAAGACAGAGAGACTGGGACCGAGATGTTGACAAAGACTGGCCGAGGAGCAGGGAACGAGAGAGACTCAGAGAACGAGAGAGGGAGAGGGAGAAAAGACGGGAGCTGGAGAGAGAGAGAGAGAGACAGCTACCTGATCCCACTGAAAGAGAGAGAGACCGAACTCTTGACATCTCCTCTCAGAAAGAATCAACAAAACACAGCGAAACTAAACTGGACAGAGATCACGAAAAGGAATTTGATGGTGTTTGTCGGGATTCAGCAGCTTCAGAGAAAGAAAGAACAGAGAAAGATTTAGGACCTTTACAAGGTTTTGAAGATGGAAATGAGGCCGAAAAGGTAGAGAGTTTAGAAGGTGAGATATTCTTTGAAATAACTTGAACTAGCAAATATTTCATTCTTTCCCTTTTAGCATAGTGCTGAACTGAGCTATATTAGAATTATTTTTTACTGAGAGGGTTATTGGTTCCAGCTTCTCTACTGTGGAAGCAAACACAATCTGATGAGCATCTTCTTTACTGTTAATTGCGTTAGTGTTTTTTTTTAATTTCTAAAGAAGTCTTGAAGCAAAGAAACAGAAATGATCTGGGATATAATTTCACCAAGGTGTAATGTTTTTGAATAGGCAGTTTGCTTAAGAATAACACCAACATTTGATTGCCTTGTTATGTCATTATAAGATCTATATCTTAGTTAGGAAGTGACAGGTAATGAATGGAAAAAAAATTAGTGTTGACTTGGAACTGTTCTTTGGGTTTAATTTTTTTTGCAGAGCCCAATTATCATAGAAACGATTGTCTGATTAGTAGGTGAAACATATGTATGGCTTGGCACAACAGTCCAAAAATGACTTTCCTGAGGTAATCTTATTAAATGTGCCTTCAATTTGCTGGCCCTAATGGTACTGGCGAAAACGTGCTTAGGATTAATAAATAAATGAAGGGGCAAATACTGACAAATTCTTAAAGAGTTTGTCACATGGATTAGACAGCTTGAACTTTGCATGGATAGGGAGTTTGGGAAGTATTTTTAACCTGTATCGACAATGTAAAAGAAGCAAGAGTCTAAATCCAGAGTAACTGGCATACGTTATGGTTATGTTTGGTAAGTTGGGGGTTTTTTTGGTGATTGCAGAAGTTGTCTTCTCTAAAATCTGTTGAGAGGAAAAAAGGCATTGTAGTATTTGGAATTTTTGAATGGTTGGGATAGTAATCCCTGAAATCCATAGTCTTCAGAATGAGGAACAAATTAATTAAGCTTTTTTAGTTTTTCACAAGATAACAGGGCATCATCTCATCATATTTGCATGCTTAAAAAGAATTATCATGTTCATTGTTAATTTGGGCAGTTAAATTGAATGTTGTCTGAAGAGAATGATGAGGAATATTTGTTGCTTATATCTCCTGCCTGATTGCTCACAAAGTGATTGTTGAGGTTGACTGGTACAACTGAGAAAATTCCATTTAAGGAGATTATCTGTGGAGTGGAAGCACTTGTCAAAGATAGTGTTTGGTGTGAGCGCGGGGAAGTCTGCTTTGTCTTGCTGTAACAGACAGAATTCAGTGATTTTTAAGCTCTGAGGAATCATGCAATAAATCTGGGAGTACAGTGTGTGGTAACTTCAGAAGTGACTTGGTGGAAGGCAATTCCTAGGTATGTTATCTGTCTCAAAGAGGGCACCTGTAACTAAACAAGCTGTGAATGTTAAATGTGTTCTTAGGTCTAGCCTTTCAGTAGACTTCTTGTAAGTGTTTTAATGTATATTCTTTTGTGTATTTTTGAAAGATTGTGTTCTAAATTCTCTGAAAATTAGAATCTGTAGGAAGTTATGGTATATTTAGGATTATTCTTTTAGAAAAAGAAATGTCTCTTATAAAATACTAGATGGCATTCCATTTTATTAAAGCATACTATATATAGCATATTTATGATTTTCAAAGGTTTAGTGTACTTTATTGTCTTTCATTACTTTATTACTCCTATTTACATTATGCCTTTTAGCTGACTAATGTGTCATGTTTTTAATGCAGAATTAATATAAAAGTACATTCCTGCAAAAAAGCAGTAAAGGTAGTAATAGGTTTAAAATCTAGAAATTATCAAACTTCCAAATTCAGAATTGAGAAAGTAATCTGTTTTAATCATTTATTGAGAACTGTGGATTATTATTTTTAATTTCTTCATACAGTAATGTTTTTAATGGTTCGTCTCTGTTGTCCAAACGTGGTTATGATGAGCTAGTGTATCTGGTAGATCAATGTGGAGGCAGAAGATGGATCATACAGACAGTGAATATTAAGATACAATAAGGTGATCTGTACTAGATTTTTTTTTTTTCCTTTTAAAAAGGAAAAAATAAATTAGAAAACTAAATACAGTTAAGGAGATATCTGGTATTTACTTGCAGAAGTTACTGTAATATATTGTCTAACAAAATGTGTGAAGATATAATTACTAAATTATTGTAACGTATTGAACCTTAATGTGTTTGCTCTAGAAGTGGGCTTAAATAATACCTAAGATGATATATGCTTTATCCAAAGGACTACCAGGTGGTTTGAGTAGTTAATTTACACTCTGCTAGCATATCTTTTTACCTCCTTTTTCCATGCTGATTTTTAGGTTAGTTGAGGTGATTTATTTTTTTTCTTCCCCCTCTGTAGCTTTTACAAAAACAAGGGAAAAAAAAAAAAAACAAACAAAACTAAAATAAAAAAATTGGGGCCACTTAAAACAGAGGCAGTTTCCTTTCTGGATAAGGGAGCTGGAAGATGGAATCATCATCTGCAGTGGACGACTCTTGTAAATTCTGTCCACTTGGTATGGCACAACTCATTCCAAGTAACTTGGCGGAGAACCATAAGACAGCCTGAGTTTTGAGCAGTAGGGCTTCTCAGTGCCTGAACTAGGTCTTTCAGTCTTGGAGGCGAATACCCTCAGATATTGGTCTCATGGACTGCAGAATGCAGCGTTTGAGCATCTTGTGTTTACAGATTTTAAGGAACATGTTTTACACATACAGCACAGGTATTTGTATATGCATATAGTATGTGGATGGGTAGGAGTGTAACAACAACTAAAGAAGTTTGGCATGGCTTTCTAAAAAGCTCTCCTTGTGACTCACATAGAGTCTGAAACTCTGAATAACTGCTTCATTCAGGATATCTTGCACCTTATTGTATTTTGGAGTTTTGTTAGTTCTTTCTCTTGTGTAGGCTTTGGACTGAATCCTGAGTTTGGATTCATGTGTAAAAGCATCTCAAAGACTTTGTGGCACTAACTCAGATTTGTATTATTAACTACGTATCAGATAATCAACATATATTTCTTCTGAATATGACCTTCTATGTGCAGTTTGACTAATTCTGCACCAAAAAATGACTGATATATGTAAAATTCAAACTGCTGCATTGTGAATGGGAGAAAAAACTTCTCTGTTTCCATGAGTTAATACCTGTTTTCATCTAGAGTATACTTGTCCCTGAAAACTAACAGTTTAGTTTGCTGAACCTCTTCATTTTCAGGCTGCTTAAAGCACATTTAGAAAACAAGAATGATCGCTTTAAAGCTACTGTATGTGTCTGTCTCTGTAGGAGGGGAAGATGAAGCAAAGATTGATGATGTGCAGTCACTGGGGTCTGGTGCTGGAGAATACGAGCCAATCAGTGATGATGAACTGGATGAAATTCTGGCAGGTGATGCTGAAAAGCGGGAGGATCAACAGGAGGATGAGAAGATGCCTGGTAAAAGTATAGCAAAACCTCTTTATGATTATTTGAATATAAAGATTAGATCAGTTTGCATATAATGCTGTTGTGGTGTTGACAGTATTTCTGAATTAGGAATGCAGTTTGTATGCTCTTTAGTATTTCTCATTTGTTCTGTAATCGTCAGGTAAGCATGAGAAGTACAGAGGTAAGTAAAGAGTACGGAGAGCTGTATTGTGGAGTAGTATTCGTCTTATGTAGCCAGAAGGGTAAGCTTCTAGTTTTTATAAACACATTTTCATTTATCCCATTTGGTTTTGATCATTATTTGGAACTGATATTTTTATGAACGGATTTTATCTGTGCTTGAATGCTTCCCAAATGCACTTTGAAACATGGAATCTTCTACTTGTCACAGGTTCACTTGGGTCATCTGGGCTATATGATCTGTGTTCATATTTTCTATGCTAAACGTACTAACAAACAGAGTTGTAGGGTTATACAATAAATAGTATATCTCTCCTTTGAAAAAAACATCAAGCATCCAGAGTTGAAGTACTAGCTTTTTAAGCATTTAATTTGGATCTGTCGTAGCATACTTAGTACTACTGTGACTTTTGGGAATGTGTAAGTGACATGTCCAGATCTGCTGTCTCAGCAGAGTCTGAGCAGCCTTCCACAAAGGGGCTGCAATAAAAATGAAGCAGGGGTGAGTTTTTTTAATCCAAGAAGTTTTATATTTGTATGCTACCTTTTTCCACCAATCTAAGTGAGTTTTGAAGTTCTTGCCTGAAGTGTCCAAGGATCTGGCTTTGGGAACTGCGGAACGATGTTCATCTAGTATATATGGCTTTTAGGAGACAGGGATGTACATAGCATGCAAAATTAATCAAATGTGATAAGGGGTGATGATATGATGACTCTTTCTCTGTCCATGTTTTTGCAGATCCTGTGGACGTTATAGATGTAGATTGGTCCAGTCTTATGCCAAAGCAGCCAAAAGAACCACGGGAGCCTGGGGCTGCACTTCTGAAATTCACACCAGGTGCCGTTATGTTGAGAGTTGGCATTTCCAAGAGATTGGCAGGACCAGAACTCTTCACCAAAATTAAAGAGACTTGTCAGAGGGCGTTAGAAAAACCTAAAGGTAATTGTTTCCACAGGGATTAAACTGTCTTTTGTACTTAGTGAAAGTCCTTATGAAATCTGCAGTAGTTCATTATTTTAGCTTTCAAGACCAAAGAAAGTGTATAATGAGTATTGTGTGAAAATTCTAGGAATGTAATACAGTTGTGTGTCAATCAAATTAGTGTTTTAATTCCAGCGGTGGTGAGGAGGTCTTGAATAATAGCCTAAACAAAATTTTTTATCCTAGTGGAATATTCTTTTTCTGAGGCCATTCATGCTTTCCTGGCCTAAAATGTGTCTGCAGTGTTTTGGTGAGCTAAGTATCTTCTCCAGTGAATTAGCAGTGATATTGCAAGAAAGAAGTAAGATTTCTTATTTTCTCTGAAAGTCCTCTGCACGTCCTTTTAATTTCTTTCCGAGGATCTGCTCCAGAATGCAGAGAGGATTTGGGGCCAGAATGAAGGAGCTCAGTGAAACGTGTATATTGTATCTCTGCTAGAAGTGGGAAATTAAGTAATACACAGGTCTGACATTTGGACAGTGTGCAGCGTAAGGCATGCATGATAGATGGGGTGGTTATGAACAATACCAGTGCTGTTGACTACAGTTCTGTAGTGTAAGCAGGGCTTTTGTGTGAGAGAGAATGCTGCCTGCAACAACTTGCATGGTAGAACTGGTTTTCTGGGACTATGACACATTTGCTTTCTATAAGATCGCTATACAAATTATTCGAGAATCTAAATGTGAGAAAATAATGGCTTATAAATAATAGTATCTGTAGAGCCTCTATTTTTAGGGAATAGTAGATTTTTCTGACTTATTTATTTTTACTCTGTAAATTCTAGTTCTTAATTTGAAATAATGCTTTTTAATTCTTTGCAACGATATTCTTCATTGTCTTATTAACATCACAGTCTTGGGTAAGTGGAAAGATTAAAACAAAAAGAACTTCTCCCAGCCTTATTAGTCTCTATAAATGTCACTGCTTGCTTGAGCCATTTAAATTGTATGGCTATTAATCATGGGCTGTTGCTACTGCTTCTGCTTTTTTTTAAAGTCAAATTAAATGCAAAAGTTTTTAATGCATCATAGATAGTATCATTTGAGGTGTGTACTTGGTATTCGTGAGTGCTGTAAGTGTCCCACTGCAATATTTGCAGCTCTTTCTGTGCAGTATTAGCTTTCTTCAAATTTAAAAAAAAATCTGAGCTCCTATGCTTAAGAATTCACATAACTGATGTAATTGATACAGTATTGAGTCTTCCTCAGTTTGCAAACTATCTGATACAGTAAAGGTATGGACTATATCTCTGTTCCTGTAAGCTTTAATTTTGCTCTGTACTTCAGCTTTTCTTACCAGGGATTCCTTGCAACAGGAACTGCAGTGCAGAGTCACTCCACCTGGCTATTTAAAATGATACCTCAGTAGTCTTTCTCTAGAAATAAGTCCAGAGTGGTGATAATAGGAGGCTCTCCAACACTGCCTCTGGGCTGTCTAAAGGATTCAGCAGAACTTTGCTCTGGAGAGGAAAGGGGGTTGAGTGCCTCTGATTTCCCTTTGGTGTGTCCACTCTCTCACAAATACGAACAGTAAAACTTAAAGGGATTTCATATTGCTGTTCCGAAATATCATGTATATGCTGATCTCTGCAAAAATCAATTCTTTGTAGATGCAGAAAACCTTTTTGAACATGAACTGGGGGCCTTGAACATGGCTGCACTTCTACGAAAAGAAGAGAGAGCAGGTCTTCTCAGTAATTTGGGTCCTTGCTGTAAAGCCCTCTGCTTTCGAAGGGATTCTGCGATTCGTAAGCAGCTAATGAAGAATGAAAAGGCAAGTGGTTTGTTTACAGTGCTTGGTTCAAATGTGGAAACACAAATTTCACTGTGCAAAACATTTCTTCAGGGACATAATTTTTGTATTTGTTGTTTGTTGTTCTGGAGCAAACCTAGTCCTTTAAATAATGGAGAACAGGCATTTATTGAAAGAGGTTGTAGGGTGTTTATTTTTTATTTAGGATGAGAGATTAATTTAACATTAAGACTAGAAGTAGGTGCTGTTTCTGGTTTTGGGGTTTCAGTCCTGGAGATACACTTTCTACATTTAGAGAATGCATTATAAAAAGAATTGGTTAAAATACGATTTGAAAGACAATTGTTGAATAATTCAGTTGCCTAAAATGCCATGTACTTTTATAAGAATTACACGATTTTGTTCTTCCAGGTTAGATGTGCCTTGATAGTTTTCTTTTCAAAATTAAAAGAAAAAATACTTTTGCCATTTCTTGCACTACAGTATGTTTTAATAATCATTAATTTTAAAAATCATTAGTTCTCAAAGTCTTTTCTAGTGGGTATGTATGATTAAGCCTCTAATTATTGAGATCATTTGAGGTTAATTTTTTGGCTTGCATGTTAAAAGCCACTATTTCTTTTTTCCTTTTTATTTATTTTAATTTTAATTTCAACAGGGTGCGACAAAACAAACTTACACAAATTCTGCAGCAATGGACAGTGACTTGTTACGGTTGAGTCTACGGTTATTCAAACGAAAGACTGTGTGCCAAGTTCCTGGACAGGAAAAGACAGAGGACAGTAAAATTCCACAGCCGGCTATCCAGCAGGAAGTGTGTGTGTCCTGAGCAAATGACGGCGGTGGCACTTTCTAGTTGATTTCCCATTACCGATGTTGATACTGATGTTTAGAACTGGTTGGTTGGAAAGCAGCTGTAGAAAATACTCCGTTTGTACACAGATAAGAATCATTGGGTTTGGATGTGAATAAAAGGGGTAAAAAATAAAGACTTCTCTGTGAAGTTTTCTGCGAGTTTTGTAGTATTGAATCTTACACTGTAACATAAACCTGTTTTATGGTGCATCAAGTGTAATAATGTGAAGGTGTCTGGTTTTAGCAGTTTATAACATCACCTGATATTAAACTGTAGAAAAATGTCTGTGTGTCTTTTTCCTCATTATAAATGGATTTTTCCACCACTACCCTACTCCCTCAATACACATCTGGAATTTCTTTAAATAGCCTGTTTCCTAGGAATCTGTCTACCTCTGCTTTCTAAATTCTGACCTCAGCAGCCTCTGATGTAGATCTGGATTTGGACAAAACTCTTGCTCTTTTCCGTCTTTAGTACAGGTTTCCTCTGATGGTTTCTAGACATAAAAATCTAGTCTAGTCACTTAAGGCTCCCCTTCTTGTTGACGAAAAGTAGTAAAAAACTTTGAGGAAGTGATTTATGACCAGTTTTAGATGCATATGTTTATGAGACTAGCAGAATTTTGGAAATGCCTGCTGCTTGCAAAGGAGGGCTAGTGCATGTATTTTACATTCTGTGAAGTATCAGGGCAGATCAATCCCATGAAGCAAACTGAGGGTATTTCACACTTGATGAGGTTTAGGAGTTTTTGGGTGGAAAGGCAGCGAGCAATGATTTTTTTTATGGGTGTCACAGATTTCAGGGGCCTGATTGGAGATTTGTCAAGCCTGGGCTCAATGTTGTAAGGATTATTTTCAGTTTGAGAAGTTAGTATCTTGCGTGGGCTCCTTGGATCATACCAGTCGGGTATGTCTGTGAAGGCTTCCATGGGAAGCTGAGACTTCTGAAACTTCAGACTAAGTCTCTGTGTACATCTCCCCACTTTTCCTGGGCTTAAACTGTTGCTTTGAATTCTGCTCATTCAGAGTGGGAGAGAAATCTATAGTTTAACCTTGATACTGGCTTGCTGCAGAGTTTTCATTGTTCTCATTCAGGTTGAAAATGAATTCTGAACCAGTAAATTTTTTGACAGTTGGTTTATATTACTTCCTTATCGTTTTTCTCTGCTTGGAACCAGCACACTGAGGTGGGATGTTGACTGTGCAGTTTAACAGCAGGCCCGTCTCACATCTCTTGTGATTACTGACAGTTGTATTGGCTTCAGGCAAAGGCCTGAATATGAATAGCAGCAATTCAGTTCAAATACAAAGCATTCTTACTACAGTGCTTTCCTGTAATGCCTAGTACGTAAGTGTTCAGTAAAATTATCTTCTGATATGTTTAATGAATTGTTAAAGAAAATGTGAGTGGGTTTTATTTATATTTTTGTAAGTGCCCACACTAGTGTATATGTACTTGTATCAAATATAAATGACATGAGAAATTTCTGCCATTTGTTTGATTCTTATTAAACTATGTCATCCAGGAAAAACTTTATCTTCTGAAGTTTTTCACTTGTTGAGCATTTTTAAGGGACTTGGAGACTTATTTTTGATTGATTTCATTGGTGATTTTATATACATTTATTTAAAAAATAGTCTTTTAAATACACTACTACTTTAGCCTGAGTAAGAGTTAACAAACCTGTTCTGTTCAGCATTGAAAAGCATTCTTACCTATTTTATAACTACAAAATGCTGCCTTTAAGCTGTAAGTATTAGATCATTGCTTCCAATTATGTTAAGGCCTATTTTAATCTCTGTCTGTAAAAGACATAAAGATGTTTGATAGCTAGAAACAGCCTTGTCTGACTGCAGTACACAAAATAGATTCACCGTGTGGCATTTAATTACGATGTGGTTACTTTAAACACTCTTCCTGTAAAACAGTCAAGGTGTATATATGCACTTAGGTTGCAGAAGAGTATTTCACATTACCCTAGAAAATGCAAAATAAAGTAGGCTTGGTGGGCTACTATGAGTATGTCGTGAAGTGATAGTGTCCCATTGAAGGTCAAAGCCAGTCCTGACCTGTACCATCATTTGTTGGAATTATACAAACAAGGTGCTGAAATTGCCTCTTGCACACTTTTGATTTGATTTGCAGCACTTGTGAATGCACAGGTGTGTTACAGTACTGGCGCCAAACACACCTGTTCCTGTGGGCAGCACTAAGATGTTGGGTTTTTTTTCCAAGCAGTTCCCCTCTCACCTGGTAGGAGTTGCTGCACAGGTAGAGCCCAGAAAGTGTTAAGTTCCTATGGATGTTTCGGTCTCTGTCATTTTAACAAAAAACAGTGTTTAGTTTGCATGTGATGTAAGTTAAAAAACTCTCATCAGTCAATTTTACAATAACCTTAAGAAAAGGTCCCAGTACCAGAGTAGAGAAGTCAGCTGTTTCTGCTGCTAAGCCCGTGCTGTGCCTAGTTGGATGATAATTTTAAGCATCCCCAAAGTGCGGTCTGGAATGTGGAGCTGCAGAATAACAAGCTGCCACGAGTGCTGGCAGGCTGAGGCAGACTTTCACCTAGGTAAAACACTGCCCAGCTCTTGCAGCTGTAATGGATTCACAGACAGCAGGTTTTTAGAGCCTTGAGACACAAATGGGGCTATGACCTGTGTCTTGGGATATTGTCATGTTCATTATCTCAAATAGTACTTTCGGGCTATTACCACTTCAGCTACTGGAGTGAGATACAGATTTTGACAGCGGGCCATCTGCACAGTGTACTCAAAAGACAGAATTTAAGCAATTTTATTAAATTAAGGCTTTTGTTTGAATTGCCTTGACACAGCTGTGTTCCCCCTTTTCCGCTGTAGGGATGCCCTTCAGCAGAGAGGAGGCTGGCTGGAGCTGCTCTTGCACGTACAAGGCAGGGCATGGGCTGTGTGTTCAGTTCCAGCAGTTGCTATCATCTTAAAGAGTTCAGGAACCTCCTTTGTTTTGCCATAACAGTCAAAGTCTGCTTTTCAAAGGGTCTTTGTACAAAACAGTTGTTTCTACTGTACAGGTCTTCACCTTAATCCTAATGGAAGCCCAAGGAGATGGCACCAAATCCTTGGTCTTGGTACACACATTGTGTAACAGGTAGGATTTTGTGGGCAGTGTGGACATCCAAAGTTTTTGGATGCAGTTTCAGAGGACAGCTTGAGAATGGTGAATGTACAGTTAAAATAATAATAAAAAGCTCTAAAAGAAGCCCTAAACTCAGATGTGACCAAGCATCAAGACACAAGGGCTTTCTTAAATCAAACTGGCCTCCTAGGAATTTGGAAATTTATCCCATAAAAATCAATAAAGGAGTCCAAACATGCAGGAGAGGCAAGTGCTGAAATAGCATTCAAAAACCAAATAGTGAAAGTTTTTCAGAAGACGACAGTGTTTTTTTGTAATGAACAACTGATATCGTTGCCTCTGCCCTATCAGTAGGGATCAATAGATCAAAGAGAGAAGGTGAGTGCATTCTGGGGAAGTTTAATTTCTTGACATCAGCTTTCACTGTCAGGGATGCACCTACCACAGGCTTGGTTTTCCTTAGTAATGAAGTCAAGGTATTATCTTTAAAGCATCTATAAAGTGTCAGAAGACATGCTAGAACAATCTGCTGAGTTACAAAGCATTGGCTTGCCAGATTTTAAGTGTATGTTCACACGTGAAAGGGTTGTGTTGGCTGCAAACATTCCGTTCCTAAACAAGAGGAATGATTGAAGTAATAGGTAGTGGATGGGGATTTTAAGAAAGCTCACGGCTTTGGGGGCAATGGACAATGCTCTTTCTCATCTAATTCATGATGAATTTTGAGCATATGTGTATGAGGGGTGCTTGGGGCACTGCATGGAAAGTACTTGAAGGGAGTAGTAGAAATGTGACAGAACCGAGTATCATAGGTTGTAGTTGTCAGCCTGGGAGTGTGACTTCACACTTCTACAAGCCAGGAGCTTGCCCATCAGAATGATGGAGACAGAGGGATCTAGGTGTGCTAATAAGTGAGCACACAATGCTCTGGTGAAAGAGCTCTGGAAACTGGCAGTGAAGTTCTCACATGGCTCCAGATGGGTGTTTCCAGCAGGGAGAGTAGTGGTTCTTCTACCCTCTAGTACCTGAAAATTCTCACCTGTCTGTCCTGGCTGACATAGGACCTGAATTGGTACATGCAAGATACATCTCCTCACCAAGTTGCAAAGGTGCTTTGTGTTAGCATGATAATTGCAGTTGCCTCTATCTTGGACATCATTCCTGTCTCTCTGTCTGGCATGCCTACAGAAAATGTGGTAGCAAATGGTTTCAGTGGACTTTTGAAATGTCTCGCGCAAGGTCACTAGAAAAAAATCAGGCTGTAGCAAGTGAAGGATAAAGAAATGACATGAATTAAAAATTAACTGGGGAACAGAAGGTAAAACAGAGGATTAAATGATCACATCTCATCACAAACACCTCACAGTGGGTGACCTCCCTGTACTTTGGTTATTTGGGAAGGAGTTAACTGAGAAGGAAGATGGGAAAATTTGCAAATCAGTTAAAACTGGAGAAAAACTCAAGGAGATGCATTTACTGCCATGTGGCCCATTCATTTAGCTCATTTCAAGTCCTGCCAGTCAGCATTAAGATGTGTAAATTGACACATCACCAAAGGGGAAAATTTAATCAGCTTCTATATCTTACAGTGCCATGTTAGCAATATCAGTGCCAGAAGTTCACAGAAAACTTCAATCTGATGTAAAGAGACATTCGTTAAGCCAAAAATAGAAGAATACACAGAAAAGATGATGTATACAAAGGAAGAAACTGCTCTACGAGTAGGCTCCAAGTGCAAGAAAGCTTGTTGCAAAACAGGTGAAAACTTTGAGAAGGCACAGAAGATCTCGTATCAAAGTTATTAAAATTCTTGGGACCATATCCTTAGAAAGGAAAAGAATAATAGTACTGATGGTTAAACTATACGAAACAGAGGTCCAGAAAAAGGAGCACGTAAGATACCCTTTTCCTGCTCCTTATGACAGAGCTCAGCTGTAATTCAGTAAAATTAAGAAAGTGGCAGAACTGAATAATAAAACAGAAATTCTTGTTTTTCTCACAGTGCCTAATCAGGCTTAGAGTCCATGCTGGAGGATGTTGCAGATGCCAAAACTAAGCAAGATTTCCAAAAGGGTTGATCATACTGTGAGTATATACACTTGCTCCTGAGAGGTAAACCAAGGCTGCACCTATAACAGCTTATATTGTAAGAATTTATACACAATGGGGAAGGCTCTTGGGCACTGCAAGCGCCTGGTACCCAGCAGTTTGTGTCTGTGTGAGCAAGCTGTCCCAGCTCCTGAAATGGGATGCCCTCTGACCCAGCTACCAGATTGCACAGGGGATTTGTCTGGGGAGAATTCAGGTTGGCATGGGCAAGGTTCAGTCACACAATCGTTCAGACTCAGACAATCACATTCCTGTGCTTGGGTGTGTTTGAATCTTGCAGGGCGTCTTATGTGTGGGCTTAAACTGCTCACCTCTTGGAGACTGTAAGACCTGCTGAGAAGACTATGTCAGCCTGAGTCTAACTCTGGTAGAAATTAGGAGACGCTGTTTGATGGCTTTTGTATTTTCTTTTGAGGTTCCTGGTTAGGACCACTGTAAGAGAGAGATAAATGGACAGATAACACGCCTGACTGCAGCATTTTCCCTGCACAATCTGAATTTTAAATTTTTTTTCTTTATGCAGAAGGCTTTCTTTCCAGCTTGCCAAAAAGCAAGTTGCCCAAATAATAAATGCGCTGTTAAATTCACACTCAGCAGCAACTATTCTGTTCTCCTCTTTCCCTAAGCAGTGGTACCCCTCTTTGCAAATCTCATCTGATGCATGAACTGTCAAAACATAAATGGGCAACTGTGGCTTCTCCGCTGTCTGCTCTGGAATGATAGCATAATCTATTTGCTGTATTCATCCCTTTAATTTCCATTTTTATTGCTATAATCTAACCCACTTTTTTTTTTCTTCCTTGGTGCACAAATTATAAAGGTGGCCTCACCTATTCATCAGTGGGCTTTAAAGCATGTGCAGTGTGTGATGCACGATTCTATCTTGTTTGATCTAGTTAATGCCACATTCATAACTATAGATAAAAAATGGGAAGTGCTGTCTAATGACAGCTTAGCATAAATCACAGCTTCCTCTGACCCAGGTGGGACCATGGCATCTTAGCAGATCTGAAGCTTAAAAAAAAAAAAAAAAAAAAGGACTAGTAAGCACTGCTTGTAAAGCATTCCTAAACCTGTGAAAAATAGAGAGGTTCTGTTCATTGTATGTGTCTGGATGGGTACATGAGCGTTTTCTGGGCCAGGAGAACGATGGCATCACCATCCACATGGAAATGTCATCACAGGAGTGCTGCATAACCACAAGGTTCTTTCATAAGGAAACGTTCAAATTAAGGTCCCACTTCAACACCATTTTAGGAAAAGCAATTTAATACTGCTCAAATACCATAGGAGCATAAAATGGCCTGATTTTGCATTAAATTGCTGGAGCCTATAATAAAATGTACCGGGCACTTAATAAATAAGGCAACGAGATAGAGAATTTCAGTCAGACTTTTTTTTCCTGGCAACAGGCATATATCAGTTCTAGCCCAAGCTCAGCCATGCACATCTGGATAGAAAGAAAAGATTGCTTTTATGTATGGGAGATTCAACTCTAATTTTCACCTGTATAAACCAATGTGAACTGTGAAGAGAATGACATGATTAAATTGATATACTACCAAAGTGATAAATCCAATATCTGGAAAGACGTTTTCCTTTCCTGCTTGCTTCTGAACCATAGAAATTAGTTTTCAGCTCTTCATCCAAGAACAGCAGAGGAGGATTTAACAGGTGGTTGGGTTTTTTCCTTAAAAAAATTTTGTTGTTTTAAAAGTTCCTAATCACTGTCATATTGATTTGTGTATCAAAAAAGGAATATTAGGTAAAGAGCAGGAGATTCCTTGGCTTTTGTCCCTGATTGTTACTGAAATACATATAGTTTTTGCTGCAGTTTTCAGGGGGTAATTTGTCCAGCCTGGCCACAAGACAGATCAGAGCGTGGGCAGCCGTCTGCCTTAGACTTGCATGAGACAAGTTTCTGCCATCATGCGGAAGTCTGTCTAGAGCTGGGTGCATCCACAGGGGTCTCAGTGCCATGGAGGAGCCCGTGGGCTCAGCATGCTGCTCCCAGCCATGCACAGGAGAGGGGGCAGCTCTGAGGAGGAGCATCGATGTATTGGTCAACTCCCTTTGGGGCTGGTCGCACCTTGGGCAGAGCCCGTGGGCAGAGGTGTCCAAAACGTTTGCAATCTACATCTTTAGGAGGATTTACATGGTGTCACGCTTTTTAAGTAGGGCATGAGCGCACAAGTTCTGCAGCTCCAAAAGAGATATGTTGTCTAGAGACATTGTAATGTACTTTTGTCTGATAAATGCTGACACTGTTCTATAAAGGAATGGTGGAGAAATCAATGTAACCCTAAACTGAATTGAATTGTTGGGTTTTTTCCTCTCCTTTCTGCAAGATTCAGTTAGCTTTATGATTCATCACACACTCCTGATCAAAAGCTGGGAAAGTTTCTCTCCAGCCTTACAAAAATTAAATTTTACGCAGCTTTTGACCTGGATTAGTAGTGGGCAGGGCAATATATAGCCACATCCTAATTATTTCTTAGCTGTCTTCCCTGGCCCGCTCCATCCCCCCGCTGCTGGTACATGCTGCTGCTTGCGGGCTGGCAGATCCATGTGAGCTTGCTGGAAAAGGCATCGTGGAAAGGTTATTAGCTGGCAATAGAAAGCTGTTGTAACTAAAAACATTCAAAAGGCCAGCAGAAGTCTCAGATGCATTTAAAAATACATTGTAAAGAATATTGTAAAGACCACTGTAGAGAGATAGTTATCTTCACCATGGCCTTCTATCTAATTGAGTCTTAGACCCCCGCTGGTTAAATGACTGCCTTTCTAACTACATTGGTTAAATCTGCTTTGTTGTGAATAACTCTTTATGAACACTGCTCCTGTTACAAAGCATGAAGTACAATTTATATTGGCAATAAAACCTTTAACAATTGCTAAAACAGTTAACCAGCTCGCTAAAACATCCCTCATCACAGATCTAGCCTTAGGAAGTTTACTAACAAACATGTTATTAACCACTGATGAGGAGCTGTTTGGAAGAGATTATTGCTTAATTAATCTTTGTAGTGAGCTAATACAAGTGTTCAACGGGCCTCTCTGTTGAATTGGGTTGTTAATACAGATTACAAGTTTCCTTGGGGTGAAATCTGAGGCCAATATGACATTAAATTTAGCCATCCAACAAAGAAGGTATTTTAGGCATTAAAAATAACAAAGCCAAACATCTTCATTAATTATGTCTTAAGACTCAGTGGCTGTGTGTGTATGAGTGAATGTATGTGCATGTATGAATTACTGTGCTCTTTCCTCTTCTGGTAAGAAAGCTATGTCAAAAATCTTATTTAGATTCAACGTTTTTCATCACTGTTCTGTTGTGGCATAAATTAAACTTGTCACACTTATCTGTAGTAAGCAGGTTACACTGATCAGGAAGGCAGAATCTGAAGCAAACTAATGTCATCTGCTTATCCTAAAAAGACAAACAAGATCAAAAATCTCTTCATATTCATGAGCTGAATAAACCTTCTGCTTGATACCATTTGATGCTACAGTAAAAGGCAGTGACCAGATTGCCCTTGTGCTTCATGACGCTTTTAGGAGTGAGCACTCAGGTCTTAGCTGTGAGGCAAGGTGCCCATATTTCATATTAAACCTGTTTTGAAAGGCCTTATAATTCCCTGCATGAGAAGTTACCTACTGTATTCAACTCCCTTCTAACACATATGTTATATCTTTTGGGAGAAGAGAAAGATTCCATAAAAAGAAAGGTTGGAGGTGAGCAATTCACCCTTGAATGTCTGGTGTTAGTAATTCAGAAGGGATATTGGTCTGTCACTGCTATTACCTCCACACCAGCCCCTGTCCCTCATGAGACCAACTTCCATCCTTACACCCGACTCAGAGGTGTTGACTCTGTGTATGCCTGCATCTTATGATCTGAATATTATACTCAAGGTGTGATTACATTTATTTTGTGTGCAATGATCTCAAAAAGACTAGGGAAAGCATTAATGACATGAAAGTAGCGATATGACAAAGATGCATTCATGCATACCCATATTTTTGATGTTAGGGTTTTATCTTGTCTGAATTCTTGCTGGCTTCAGGCTTAATATACTGCATCCCCCTTCCCACCAGAATCCTGAGCGCATCTAGATGAGGTGAAGTCCTTGTTTGCCTGACTCCTCAGCAACTAGGCTTTGACAGCTTACAGGTTTATTTTATGGTCTTTTGCTCTGCACACTTGAATATTGATGAGAGTCTTGCACTTAGGGGATGTGGTCATAGTACAGATCATCGCTTAGTGGTCAGTTGACTGGTTTCTCTGTGTTGTCCATGTTGTCTCTAATGCATCACATTGAAGCACCAAGGCAAAACCTTCTTGATTAGCATACCCTTGGAGACCTCTATATATTGCCTCACTTCATTACTACTGCAAAATGATCAATATGCCTCACCAAAATTAACTGTACTTTGGACATCTCCCTTGCCTGATTACTGTGCATTTTTTATTCCTCAAGGATAATGGAGGTTTCAACCATGGTTTCAACCAATCATGGTTGTAGGCACAGCTGCAGAGACCCTCTGTGCCTGTGGCCTTTTCAGGAACGAGTCTTAGCTGCTAATCAAAAATAGTCTTTGTACATGTGCACGTGATTGGAATTTGGCAAGTACGTGTTGGAATTCATAAATGGGAAGTGATTGATTAGAATAACATACTCCCGTGCTTTTATAAACATTGGGATGAGGACTGCAATACCTCACTCCTGACTGTCTACAGCATATGTCCACAAATCAGAGATGTTTTCCCAGCCCTCGTTTCATGCTGACCTTCTAATGTACTAGCTGAAGCTAATCTTATGTGTACAACAGCATATTGGCTTGATGTATTTGTTACAGATAATTAATATTACTCTAGTCAGCCATCTCAATTATTATTTCCAGTTGCTTCATAGTTATTAAACTGTCACATTTCAAGTGCAGACAAGTGTCTGTGATGATATACAGAGGCCTGTTAAGTGGAAAACTTTTAGGTGCCTTTTTATTACTCTGATCCCCAAGGAATACCGCTGTCGTCATGCTGTCTTCAAATATATTTTTGACCTATGCTTCATATGCACAGTTAAATGTTAATATAAATATGCGTGTTTTCTCTGCTTGTTAAGTGAAACTCTAGATGTTAAGAGAACATGAGAGGAGTTTCCACTGATCTCCAAACCAGCACAGTAAATTGCTCACGCTGGATGCAGCTGCCTCAGCTCCACTTTACTCATCCATGCTGCTGTTTTTCCACACGTGCATCCATAGAAATCCATTTGCACAGAAATACAGCTCACTAGTTTAAACCTTTGCATTGTAAATCCAGCTTTAACGTTATCAGCAGTGCTCCCTGCTGTGCATCAAGGTCCAGTAAACCACTCTTTTGTGCTGGGGGTTGGAGGACCAGCTGCACACCCTGTGTCTTCTAGGCTCTTGCTTTCCATTGCACCTTCTTCCATGAGCAAAGCCAAGTCCCTCTTGCTGCCGTGGAGGCCAGCTGAGCTGCTTCAGTAAGTGCAGGACCTCCTAGGTGCAACACCACTAACTTGTTCATGTATTGTCCTCAGTAAAATCTCCTTATGAATGCTCTTCTTGCAGGCTCCTTTCTGTACAGAAGGAGTTAGATTCCAAGGGAATGTGAGCTTCAATGCAGAGGTCTAAGTGACAAGGTCAGAGACTGCAAAACCCTGTCCCCTCCAGCTCACCACCGCATCTATGGTCCTGAGCACTGTTTTCTGGCACTGAACAGTGACAGTGCTTGGGAAGAGAGGAAAGGAAAGCTGAAATGGAAGAAAGGGGGGAAAGTCTGAATAAATGCCTGAAAAAAAAGAGTAAGAAAATGACAGAATGACAGATATTGTTAAATCTCTGTTCATCGGGTAGAGAAAATCTCCTCTCTACTCAGAGAAAAATCATTTGCTCTCCAGGACAGACCCAACTCCCAACAAAGTCATGTTGAATCTGGGGAATTGTCTTTCACAAGCTTCTTCCCAAGCAAAAAAATATCCTGACTTTTTCCTGAGAAAAATTTAGACACCAAAAGTGGTCAGGAATCAACCTATTGATAATCTTCAACTCCAGTAGTCCTGTTTGTCCAGGACAGGGCTCCACGACAGGGCTCCCACTTCCCCTCTCTGTTCTGAGACCCTGTTATTTCATTTGCTCTCACAGTTGCTCAGGAGACCCTTTTGTTCCCAACCACAGCCCACCGGCTGCAATAGCACCCCCTACCCCCTATCCTCTCTCCGCTCTCCTGTTTAGGTATGTTTCCACTGCTGCCATGACTTTGAGAGCTGATGTATGGAGCATCCCTTTAGGACTGTTCTCTGACACTGAGTGTGAGGCTGGGCAATAAAACGAGGAATTAGCAGGTATTTACATTCTGAAGTTAACGATGAGGAGTGTGAGCCTTCCAAACATCTGCTTCGCCTGTCTTCAAGGGGGCCTTCAATTTACTCTTGGATCACATCCACGTGGCTGTTACCATTAACCGTCAGCCAGCAGTGTCCTAGGTCTGGGGAACAGAGGCTGGGTTGTGGAATAAAAACCCTTTAAATCACAGTACGTCTCAGTTTTGGGTGGACAATTGTAACAGCCACATGATTGGGAAGCAGCTGGAGAACTTTGCGGGTGAGAAGAGAAACATGGGAAAAGCTGTGCTGCCCTCAGGCCTGGAGCTGGGCTTGGGGCTATATAAACGAGGAAATTGTTCTGCAAGCATCTGCAGTACCCCCCAGGGCACCACTTGTCTGTCTCTTCTGCCAGCCTGCTAAGTCCTTGGCTGGTGACTATCATCCAGGGAAAGAACAAAACCCAGACCCTCAGGTGAGAGATGGGCCAGAAAACCAAGGAATTGGTGACTTGCAGGGCAAAAAGAATGAGAGGCAAAAAATAGCAAGGAAAAAAACCCAAACAAACAGGACTGAGTGTGTAAGGATTAAGTGTGCAGGGGTGAAGCTACCAAAAATCAGTCATCTCTTGATCCAGGGGATGAAGGGGACAAACCAGGCACCATGGCACCTGGTCAGGGTGTTGGAGCAAAATGTAGAAGGGACTCCTTATGGAAGAAAATGCCTGAGTGGATTATAAAGGCCAATATAATGAGAAATCTTCCTGACGCCGCTGTCTTTGACTTTCAAAGCCTTGTAAGAGGGCACCTTGTTCAACTGTTACATCCCTCCCTGATTTAGTGACACTGGAAGTAGCCTTCACCCCCCAGAGTCCCCCACTTCATTGCCTTTAATAACCTCATGAAGAGTAATGAAGCATTTTAGGTTTTGCGTCAAGCTGACTGGTGTGGTGGGATGGGACATGAGGGCTTTGGGACACCTGGTCAAGGTTTCAAGATGATTTTGAGAAGGTCCTTGGGGTGGGGATGAGGCATCCCAAGCACTGGCCCTGGGGACAGGGTCCCGCTACTGCAGCAATTTCACCTGAGAGCCTGGGGAGCTGTCCCCACGTTCGGTACCAGCTCTGTGTCCTTTCTCAAATTCTCCCTAGTTCCTCCGTGACTTTAGTGTGGAAATTTTGGGATGAAGCAGTACAAGGACACAGGATGGAGGGGGTCATCTGAGCCTCGCATCTGCTGCCCACCCGCGGGCAGAGCTGGAAATGGATTTTAGCATTCCCCCTTGTCAAAATCTAAGCCAAATAATAGCCAGGAGGGAGGGCTTTAAAAGCTTGACACCAAAAGAAGTTTTCATCATGCGTCGCGCCGCTCACAGTCACGCAAATGCTGTGATGCCCATGCATACCTTAAATTACACATCTGTGACAGCTGGAGGTGTGGCAAGCCTCTGTCATTTACCGAATAACAAGGAGAGAGACAAGAAAATCAACATGTCACACCAGTGTCTGCTGGCAGTCCGACTGATTTAACTGGCTCCACTATTTTTAGTGTATGTGTTGAATTTGCGTGGTTTTTAAAAACAGACAGGCTTTCAGGCTGGCAGCCATTTCCAGACGAAACATTCCACTCCTGTCCTCATCCTCTTCTGAGATGCTTTTTGGCTGGCACAGATTGTCTGGTGAGGGTTTGGTTCCAAATCGGTGCAGCCAAGATTGCAACAGAGCCTTTTCTTTTTGGCCATTTCCCTTTTAAAACAAGGTAACCAAGAAACCCCAATTTGCACCTGGGAACACTGATTGCACTAAGTAGTTAAGTCCATCAAGTTCTCAGTGACACTCTCTGTCTGTGAGTTTCAGATAAAAACGGGGAGCTAAAGTAGCTTAATGGATTAAAGCAATTGCCTTCCCCACCTAGACACCTCGGCTGGAATCCGATTTCAGCGCTCAAGTGAAATTGCTCATTTGCTTTGGGGGAGGGAGGTGGGGACAGATCACTCGAATTACCACAGAGGCCAAGAGAGCTCATCTGGCAGTTGAGGGGTGGCTGTCGCCAGGACGGAGGCCATTGGTGCTGCTAGATGGGGTGGCCCACCAACGCACATGTCCCTGCAAGTCCTTCCCCTGCCAGGTCCTCTCCCCATATGGGATTTCCTCACTGATAAAAATCTAGCCCCCTTTGGGGAGCAACCATCCCTCAGAGCAGATGTGGAGAAGCTTATACTGCTATTGAATACATCGTGACAAATTCTGCCAAATTCTCATTCACCTGGAAAATGGTGCTCAGACTGAGGAGGTGCTAAATGGTTAACCTTTACATCAGACCAGGGAGAGGCTCTGGCTGTGAAAGTACCAGTAATTTACTTTCCATTAAGATGCTGCAGCTTCTCATCTATTTGAAGATTGATAGAAATTGTTTTCTAAATAATAAGGCTTTCCCTATAAAAAATACCATAGATAATGGAAAGATTAAAACAGAAGTTGAGACATCATCAATCTATATACTCAATCAATGCCAAACGCTGAATGCAGTCGTTCTGCTTCCTGATACATGTTACTAGGACCGTACCAGAAATCTCAGGAGAATTTCCAGAAACTGCTGCTATTTAGACTTTCTTCTTTTCTTCTCTTCCCTTCCCTTCCCTTCCCTTCTCTTCCCTTCCCTTCCCTTCCCTTCCCTTCTCTTCCCTTCCCTTCCCTTCCCTTCCCTTCCCTTCCCTTCCCTTCCCTTCCCTTCCCTTCCCTTCCCTTCCCTTCCCTTCCCTTCCCTTCCCTTCCCTTCCCTTCCCTTCCCTTCCCTTCCCTTCCCTTCCCTTCCCTTCCCTTCCCTTTTTTTTTCTTTTCTTTCAAGCACAGGCTGATCCCACACTGATTGTTGAAGCTCATGTGAAACATATCACAGTGAGCGCTTCACAGGAATGATGCATCTATATGACAGAGGGGAGAGACACAGATACCACTTAATTCCGGATTAATCCAACACAATTTAATAATCAGGAGCAAAGGAACACAGTTGTCATTTACCATTGTCTTTAAAACTCCGTGTTAACCACATTTACTCCTCCATCCAATGTAAGCTGTCCATTTAAACCCTCTTGACATGCTCTCTCTGTTATAATTTCTTACAGATCCCTGTTTTACTGCTCATCTCTTCTACCCCAGCTTTCCTCAAAGTGTGATTGGAGCAGAAAAATGGCCCAAAAGCTGGTACAGATGGGGGCAGTTTCTCTCCTCTCACATTATTTTCCATTAAGAGTTTAGAAGAAGACTGACCTCGACATAGGACACAGAATCATCACCCCTGCCCCGTGCTACAAGGTGTAACTATTACTCCCTCTCCTGAGTGTGTAGAAGGATGTCTACTCTGCAGACCTAACCAAGAGGAAAGTTTTCCTTGCCACTGAAGTGAGCAAATAGGATGGGAAATTGTTCCTGGGTCCTATCTGCAGGGTTGTTTCTAGACTACAGCCAGAGCTGATCGGGATTTTTTTCCCCCCATGGAATTGGGGACTTTTTTTGTCCCTGCTGGTGTTTTTTCAACATTTTCCATGAGAAACCCAGAGCTTGAGAAATTGAAGCATTTGGGAGTTTCTTGGCAATGAAAATGTTGCAGATCATGAAAAATCATTGAAAGTAGCATGTTCTTGAAAATATTTATGGAGCGGAAAAGCTGTTTTTCACTGAAAAACATCAGGGACAATTTTCTTCTCCGCTCTAGCAGATCGAGTCACACCTGAGCCTGAGCTCCTTTTTGACACTATTTTATTTCAACTTATTTTGCTTCCTTCCCCCCAAATGTCCTTCTCCGTCTCTGCCACCAATGGGGATGGTGCTGTGGTGGATGGGTCAGCGCTTCCTGGCTCAGCCCCACGGAGGGCTCACAGCACCCTTTAAATGTCCGGGAGACCAGCGGGATTTCATGGTGTTATTGTGTTGGAGTGAAACCACCTGAATGATTCCTTGTTGTCTTCTGACTCCAGGAAGCAGGAGAAGTCCAGAGCTGGAAAGGAAAGCAGAGCTCTGAAATTTAGGACACATGGGCTTTTTTTCCAGCCACTCTTCCAGGCATTGCCCAGACCTTCTATGCAGGCAGCAATAGGTCACTCAACCCATGTCCATCTGCAGAGGGAGGCTCATGTACTCACTATCAACCCGCTGCCATGCCCTTTTTGTGCCCTGCACTGTCACATAAAGATCCCAGGGTTTCCCAGCTGAAGTGTCATGGTGCAATGACAGGATGCAATATCCTGTTACCAGGATACGGGTGGATGCCTCATTCCTACCTCATTAGTTAGGATCCACTAACTAAAGAAATTGCTATTTGCCCCAGCCAGCCAGGGACTACTGTTTATTTAACTTACAAAATGCAAATATTCTGGCAGTCAGAGGGTTAAGAGAAAGCAGCAACTAAGTACTTGTAAATTGATGTAGTGCCCTGAGGGTACCTCTGCTGCTAATAAAGTGCATCTCATAAACAGATCTGACTCTGTGCTACAGTCAAGCAAAGCAAAGTGGTGTGGATCCATCTCAAATTAACCATAAATGAGACTGGCACTCTAACACAAATCAAACGCCCCTCAGGGCTCTGCTTACATTAATTGCAAAGCCTTGGAAAATGATCTAGAAGGGCTTTCTCTTTTCCAAGAGAAGTTAATTGATGGAATCTACAAACGGTGGAAAAGGCAGATGTACAAGAAGTAAAAGCCATTTAAATCCTTTTCTTTGCTCACACTTTCTCATGATGAAAACCAGCAATAACAGCAATAACTGCTAAGTATGAATTCAGCTGAGTGCTGTTTTCCTTCACCATTCTCTTTGCCCTGACCTTCGAGGTGGAGAAGTCCATCTCATTCATGGATGTGACCACTTCCAGACAAACCATGGGAGGCAAGAGATCACTGCTCTGAGACTGGCACTGGGAGGGGCTATGAGAGTGAAAACCAAGTGAGGAAAGTGCACATTTGGGAAAGGCCGGACTCCCCAAGAGGCTCGAAGACACCCATGTGGGCTGTGAGTGCCCCTAAGCTGAGCTTTGAGTGTCATGGACATTCTCCACCCCAGAATGCCCGGATCCTCTCTGTGCCTGCTCCTACTGTGTACTGGCTGCTGCTGTCCCCAAGTCCACACCTCTGCCCTCCTGCCAAGGGGCTCCAGCTCAGCCAGAGAGCAAAGGGCCAAGAGACACACAGTGGCCAAGCCTCCTCCAGTGGTGTTTTGGAGGAAAAATAAACATACTTTTTTTTTTTTTAATTAAAGGGACATGGATTTGGAACCCAAGATCACCAGAGGGGTCACATCCTCCATTGAGACTATGACCTGCTTGTGCTTTGGAGCATCTCACCCTCAGCAGGCACGGCAGAAAGGCAGATGAGGTTGCAGCCCCTGGAGCTGAATGCGATTCAGATCCAAAAAAATGCCAAAAAAATCCTGATCTGAACTTTGGGACTGCAATTTGTCCCAGTTCCTCCTGTCTTATGACAGGCTGTAGGGCCAGGGTGGGCGGTAGTTGCTCTCTGAGGCAGGACGGCTCCTCTTGAGCTTTAATCCAAATCCACCATGCCGGCAGACGGAGGGGCAAAGGTCGCTGCTTCGTGCCTTGTTCTCCTGCTCGGCTGCTTTGCATTTCAGATGCAGGGGCATGGTTTATAATCTAATTCCAAAACAAGGGCTGGCATCTATTTTTTTATGCTTTGTTAAACAGGCTGCTTAGATTTTTATGATTCAACTAATATTTGCAGGGTTTTATTGTAAGCAGCCATCCAATAGCAACGTTAAATAAAAAGTGGAGTGTTTGGTTCCAAATCGGTGCAGCCAAGATTGCAAAAAAAGTCTTTATTGATTGCTTTTAGGTAAAAACAAACATGTCTTATATAATCAAGATGTACAGTGCTTGTAGGTGGCAGAGACCACATTTATAAAACCATTGAAAGAAATAATTAAACTGAATATATCACAGCCACCTTTCCAAATCATTCGAACAGGGATGTTGCACACATAAAATGCTGATAGTCCTTCTGGCAAACTTTTAATACGTTCATTTGGTTTGCACTTTAAATGCCTGGCATATTTTAAACCTGGAGATAAATGAATCTCAGTGGGATTGCTGAGTAATTAAGAAAAGTGTCTCGGATGGGCTTGCTTCATACAGAGAGGTGAAATAACACCGGGATAGTCAGCTGATCATTTGATATCTTTGCATTTAAAAAAAAAAAAAAAAAAAGCAAATCCAAATCCTGAGGCATGCCATTGTTGCACTGCATGACAAGGGACTGCTTTCAAACAAGCTGGGTTTTCAGTGTTAGCTATATCATGGTTTTACAAATGGCCATTTGAAATGTAAAAAGCATGCATTCTGGAGGGAAACCTCCTGAGACCCCTCTGATCCGGAGCACGGTGGCCTTGAGGCCACGGGTCAGGGCTCATCTGCTCTGTTGGGCTTTTGGTGATCGAGGGTGATAGCTCAGAGGGTAGGTGGCCGTGGTGGAAGGGCTTGAGGAGGAGCGATTTTGCTAATTGTTGGCAAATGATCCACAAGAACTGTTTATTTTCTAGTAAAAGGTCATAATATAGGCAGAATGGTCTTGTTAACCTCCTTTTAGGGTTTTTGTTATCTAGATGCTCAGTTTTACTGAAGGCTCTATTTTTTTTTTGTAAGAAATGCCAAATAGAAATTGAAACACTGAGCTCCCCAGAAAAGAAATCAAGCCTTAAAGTACTGCCTGACTCTTTGATGTGCCACAATTAGCAACGTGTGCAGTTTTAGCCTCAGTGCTTTTACACACAAATCACACTGGGAACTCTCCTCAGCTGTTACTGCCAGCAGAGGGATGTTTTCACGTTGAGACATTTAACTCAAAATAGTCACTTTTCTAGAAAAATCTTCTTGGAGTTCAGGTTCTGGGAGTTGTCCCTTCTTCGTCAAGTGGCAAAGCTAAATCCCAGGCTGGATTCTTGCAGCCTTGATCTCTGCTCTGCTGGCTGTGCTGAGGTCAGGCTCTAATCACCTCTCGGGAGTCAGCTGTATCACAGTCAGAAACACGTAGCGTCAGCTGGGGTTTTCACCAACAATATCGCTGTTTTCCGTGCGCATCCTCCGGCATGAAAAACATTCCGGGAAGAAGGTGGTTGTATCCCTAGAGATGACAACTGTTCTTGTTATGAAAAGCATCAGTTATTCTCTGGAAAACAGACCTAGAATTAAGACATGAGGCAATTAGGACAGTTGCCCCTTTGAATTACTATTTTCAGCTGAAAGACATTGTTACTATTGACGGAGAGGTGGCTGCAGGAACAGTCCATTTGACAATTGTTTCTGAGGGCAGAGGACAGAAGAGCCTGTTTATTTGCTATATAGATCAAGTTAATTTGGTTAAATTTACAAAGTCAGGAAGAAAAACAATAAGGTCTATCCTGTGGCTGTGCCCCAAAACAGAGGTGACATTGGTCGTATTAAAATTGCCCTCCCCAGGGAAACCAAGAGTGCAATGTGGCTGCAAGTACATATTTAGTTATTGTCATTTCCAGTGCTATTTATTTTAAATTTATTTCAAGCACTGTTGAAAAACTATACTGAGGGACCTGGTGGGGTGACATGCCTACCAGCATCAAGGGGAGTTATGCCATCTTGCTCCCAGGAGATAGTGATTTGAGGGTTTATAGCTGAAGTTAATAGCTCCAGATACATCTCCTTTTACCACTCAAGGAAGACGGATTATTTATAGGTATATGTTCTGGCCCTCTAGCTCTTACCTCCTGCCCTTCTCCCCCTGCCCCTCTCCACTGCTCTTCCAACAGCCTCTGCCCTGTCCATGACTCTGACTATGTCTGAAGCATGGCACAGCATTACTTTTCCACCTATGACACAGAGAGGAGTCAAAAAGAAGTCATTCATACTTTGAAAACCATCCCCAGTATTACTTGCCTTGGTATTTGAAATGTAAGTCAAGGCAAGGCAGATGTGATGTAGGTCTTGGACATCACAGCCTGTCTCTAGCTCACGAGACACTAGTTCACATGCAGAGAAATAAAGGATCGCTGAATGATGTAGCCCGGAGAGAGACGGCTTACTTTCACTGCACTGGCTGGCTGGCGACAGCAGGCATTGGTCTGCTTCGTTTCTGCTGGCATCAGCATAATTGCTGGATATATTAAGGGTATATTAAGCTGAAGGACAGCCCAAAAATTAATTTCAGGGAAGACTAGCCACCTCTTTTTTTTTTTTTTCTGCGAAGATTCTGAGGGTGAAATAAACAGATAAAATAAATAAAAGAGTGAAATTCTGCCATCAGATACCTGTCTATAAACACCACTGGTGTCATGAGAGCACAATGAGTGAACATGGGAAGAGGATTTGGTGCTCCAGGTGAGGCCCTTCCTGTTGAGCATCCTTTTTCTGTGCGCACTTTCTAGGCAGATGAGTCCTTATGTCATCTCTGACCTAGGTGGGCTCAATCTTGGATATCTGTGGGCTGAAAAAATGCCACTGGCTGCAAGGATGCCTTTAGTGCCTGTATAGATGTGAAAGAACATGGTCCAGGCAAGCTGTTACTGGATGCAGCTCCTGAGGGATGGATGCCTCTGGTGGTACCCTGGGACATGGTAATCATCTTAACAGCACTTGGCACTGAGTACTGCCTCACATCCACATCTCCCTCCAAACTCCCTCACATCCACCCTCCCTCCCTCCCTCCCTCCCTCTGTGCCATTAGCTAATTGAGCTTCACAGCAGTATCTCAGCAACACTGGAATTGGCAGAGACTTTTTTTTAAATGAGTAAATACAGATTTGGAAGGGCTACATGTCCCACCTGGCCAGTGGTCAGCAGTGGGACCTATGTGCCTTTGGATGGCAGGAGATGAGCTCACAATGGCTGCACAGGAGGTTACTGCTGGGCTTTGTCCTTGGGGTTTCTGTCCCAGAGCCTCTCATGAAAAGGATTTAGTATTTTAGAAAAGAGGTCTGAAATTTATACCTAGCTGGCACTTGTCCAACCACGAATGTCTGTGTTGGTAAGGCGTCTCTGCCAGGGTACTGCTGGCAGTGGGGAGCTCTGCTGCCCAAAGCAGGATGGGGACCAGAGGGAACACAGAGACACTTACACTGGTGTGTGCCCAGATTAATTTGGGATCAAATGGGCTCTGGGGCCTTTGCTAGGGCCAGACCACGGAGATGCTATGGCCAGGGAGATCAGTGGGGGCTGTGCACATAGCGCAGCAGCAGGCAGGACCCCTCTCAGACACTGCTCCTCCTGGTCATGGCCATCCTGCAGTGCTGGTGACAAGCAGGACCTCTCTGAAGCAGTCTCTGCCATGACACCCATTGTCCAGATGGGATGTGCGGGTCTTGTGCAGGGTTGCAGGATGCTGTGTACCAGAGCCTCTGCTTGTGTGGTAATGCCCAGATTGCTGGGCTTGGGATTCATCTCACCTGGTGACGGAGGAGCGTGTGCTACATCTGCAAGAGTGACGGGTGTGCAGTCAGTGGAGGCAATTTGGTACTTTTAGGTGGTGAGTCATCTAACCCATTTTAGGTGTCTCCTTTAACCTGAGATGCCCCAGACCTGCTTCTTCTCATTGTCTCGAGAGGCTTAGTTAGCTAACTGACTCAGGCATAGGCATCTATTAGATGAAGATGTGGGCCACCTCCAATGGCTGGAAAATCCTTGATAAAAGTCTCCAAAATCTACCTAGACCAGATTTTGAAGACAGAAAAGTCCAAGACCAGGAAAACATGGACGTAGGATCCAAAGCTCTGAAGCAAGGCTAAATTATTTATCATTCTTTTGACCCAGAAGAGCAGGAACTTTGGTCTGTCTTGTTGGGTCATTTGGAAAGAGCCCTCCACCTCTTAATTGCTCAGGCTCTTCCACAAGGGAGGCAGGAGCAGCATGACCTGGTTCAGCAGGGCTCGTCTGGATGCCCAGAAGCTGCGCACACTTTGATGTGAGCACAGCCTGTCCTTCCCATTTCTCTGTGCATGCAGGTGTGACTGTTTTAAAGCACCTGGACTGAAAAAATACCCTGTTGTGACTCTGGCAGGCTCCTAGGGATGCCCCCAGCATCCTTAAAACCTCTTCAGAATTAGAGGCTGCCTCTTAACAAGCTGCTGCCCAGGCTGTCAGCAGGAAAAGGAGCCTCCTCCATCCATCACTCCTGGCTCCTGGTGCTTTTTCTCTCCAACACAAGGCAATCGAGGTGGCTACAGTCTATCCACCCCCTGCACCGATGTGGCCAGGGGCATTAGGACTCTCTGCTGGACACTGCATTAGGCTGGCAATTGAAAGCTGTACGTCCTTATGGTAACATGGGCACCAGGCAACCAATACGTATAGGAAAGGATCTAATAACAGGGTGAAAATGTAAATGTCTTTACTGAGCTGCTGGGTTGCTAGTGAGAGTTAAAGGAGATGCTCTCTCAGGTATAACATTTGCAGAGATAAGTTACATGAGGTATTGCCATAAACTCTCCTGTTATTAAGCGAGGAAAGGAAGGGAGAGCACACGAAATGCAGTGGTGTGAGGGGACAAAATTAAGAAGGTGGAGGCAGCAACCTTTTTCCCTAGGCAGCAGATGTCCCCCAAGGAGAAATGAATTCCTCTCTTGACCCAGCAAGTAGAAAACACATGTGCTGCTAATAATAATGTAGGAAGGATGGCTTTGAAAGGAATAAAACAAAAATACCTCTTGCCATGTTAGCATCCTTCAATACCAGAGGGAAATGTAAGATTCTGCCAAAGGGAGATTAGCAGAAAAAGCCCAGCTCAGCAGATATGCATTGATGATGCTCTACAGGCAGCCATGGGGTGCAGAAATTACTTTTGCCCTGTGACAGATAGGGGAGATGTGGCCCAAGCATGCGAGCCATGGCCGTGTGCGTACTCAGTTATTCCAGTGATGGTGTTGGATCTGCAGCATTGCAAAGTAGCTCTGAGGGTGATGACTGCACGTGGTTGAAGGCAAGCTGCTCGGAGAGAGGAGGAAGGCAGCACTGAGGAAATGTTCCAGTTCAGCAGATCTGTGGCATTTATCACTGATATCTTAATTGGCACATTATTTAACTGTTTTAAAGACTGCTTTTGATAGTTCTTGCCCAATAAAAGCTGTCCTTCTGAGAAAATAAAAATTGTTGAGACATTTAAGATCACTTTCTGCTTAAAGCATCTGTACAATTCCAGTGCAGCTGCTGCTCCCATCTTCACATGGAGTCAAAATGGATTTTTGAAAACATATTCTGCAAAATAATTCACTACAAATAAAGTATTTTGGTAAAGCCAACAACTTTTGATGACACTTTGCTTTTGAAGAAATAGATCATTTTTTAAAAGAGAGAAAAAGATTTGCTGATGCTCTCGCCTCTCATCACTGTAGACACCAGAGGACATGAGAGGATGGGGTACCTCCATGCATTTTGCAGGGAGGTTTGTGATTCTCCTCCCTCCCTGCAGGCAGCTCTGGCTCCCATGTGACTGCTGAAGCGGTGTGAAATCTGCCCTGCAAGGGAAGAGGATATGTGGGCGTGGAGATCTAAAGGAGTGGATGTGTCACACCCATAACCAGTGCACAATGCAGTTATGAGCCAAATGGGTCCTTTTGCTTCTGTACTCATCAGCGGTGAGGAGTAGTTCAGGCTCAAGAAGAGATGAGGAGGAGGTGGAGAAAATGAATAGAGAAGCTGCAAGACTGACTTGATTTTGACAGACAAAAGCTTACGCAGGAACATGATTCCAGCCGGAGATATGATAAAAAATGTTGGTGGTGAAGATAAATAACCTTTGGAAGAACTTAGCAGGAGGTGCCAATCATTTCCTTCATGGGAAACATCAAATCCAGGCTTTTTGGAAACAATGGGCTCCATACCAAGCTCCAATGGGCTTGGTATGAAGTGACATATGCTTTACAGGGTGCGGATTGGAGGGCTACAACACTCCTCCAAGTTTTAAAAAGTGCTGGCTGTGCTTCCCTAGGGATGTGCCCTCCAATGCCCCAGGATGACAGTTACAGATGCTGAGGGATTACCAGGAGAACAGACAGCAGATGGTGGCCCCTGCCTATGAGCCAACTTGAAATGCCATCTCCGGTAGTCACTGCTGGGGACAGAGTGCTGGCCTGGAGGGACTATTGCCCTGAGCTAGTGGGGTGTTTCTTATGTTCTTTCTTAAAAGGTCTGGTGGATAACAGAGGAAAATGATAACTAAAAGTGCAGACACCTCTCCTCAAAACCTGCTGTGACACCCAGGAGAGCAGATGACGCTTCAAACATTAATTTTGCATCCAAAGGATACAGAAAACTGCCTGACATCCCAGTCAGGGAAAAAGCATCCTCAGCATTGTCCCGTTCCCCCCATGAATATAGAGAGCTGGGCTGACATGCTCATGGGAGAGGTGCCTAGTTGGCATGGATCCTGCTCCTGCAGCCCCTGGCCAGGCAGAAAATGGACTTGAAGCTTTGCTAGACGGAGGCAGTGACCCATTTAAATAGCCAACTAGCATCCCTAAAAGGCAGGGCTCAGGGTCTAAAAGGAGTTACTCCCTGCCCCAGGGCACCCATGTGGGCTGTCCCTGCTAAAGGGCAGTGTCAGTTTAGCTTGGCCTGGCTCTGTTCCTGAAGATATGTAAGTAGCAGAGCCACAGTACATCCCACATCAGCCAGCCCTGCCAGAAATCCTACCAGCAGTCAGCAATGGGGCCACAAAAGCAGGCTAGTTAGCTGACCGAATTGGTATTCAGGCATCCCTGAACAGCATCCACCTCTCTCGTCCTTGGGATAAAAACTAATGCTGATGTCATCTAAGGTGGGTTAGGTTTCTCCTACAGCTATCAGTAACAGGGGCAGCCTGGTGCCAGTTGCACAGGATTCATTCCCTGGATGTCAGCAAGAGGCATTCACCCAGGTTTGTACAAGTAGAGATGAGAAGGGACTTAGGTTCTCCACACCTGCGGAGTCTGGCAGGGCAGAAAGGGAGAGAGAGGAGCATGTAGGAAGGTCATCCCCAAAAATGCCCAGCCAGAAAGATAAAGAAATCAGTCTGAAACCCAAACCCTGCAATTTAACACTAGGTTTGGACTGAGTGATGCATCTCCCAGGCTCTTGTCCTGCCGAGTCACATGGTGCCTGGACACCCATATTTTCCTGTGAGCATTTCCCTTTCACCTTGGCAGCTCTGACCGAAAGCAAAGCCAGCAAACCACAAAGCTAGTGCTGCTGTGGCCAGTTTTTATGTCTGGCTGACCCTGTTATTGTGCTAACCTTACGCAGCTGCACCAACAGTTGAGCTGTTAGTGCATTATAACCCCACAAGTACTATGGTGATGCCACTAGAGCTGCTTTTTGGCAAAATATGGATCTGAATGAAGATTTAGCCTATGGTCTTTTGCCACATCCCACTTGCATGTTACAGAATTACCTATCTTGGAAATAATGGCTACAGTCACCAGAAATTAGGAAGCAGCAGTTAAATGGGATTCATCCAGTGCCCCTTGCATATGGACTTGTTCCTCTTCTCTCTGGTTGCATCCATAAAGGTAAATAAAGCTGTTGAGGACCTGCTTCATGGTTTGAGGCCAGGTAGGGCAGCAGACCTTGCATTCCCAAGCCTTAATGAGACCACCGCAAACTCAAATTAATGGAGTTATGCTAGTCAGGAGTCCCCATGTGTAAAAGTAGAAGAAAGACCTGGATTCACACCTGCACACCAGACCATGCTGCTGAGCTTTTGCTTACGGTCAAAGCTACATGCACAGCCAGCTGCTGCAGCTTGGCAGATGTAGGGTCCCTTGACAAGGTGATGCTAAGTTGTGTGCTGAAATGCAGTAAACGGGTGCTGTGTGTGGATCTCAGGACACAAAGAATATGGACAGTGAAAAATTTTGCGAAAGCTTCACCATGAATGTGAACTCACATTTTGGGCAGGAGTTACCTTCAGAGGCACTGAGCATTCATCTTTGTCCTTTTCCACAAATACAGCTGGTGGGGAGCTGCTCCACAGAAGGTCATGTGTAGAAAGCAAGATGGGCACAGATGCATACAGGGATTTGGGCACTGCAAAGGTCCTTCACCCACCCTTGAAGGTGGTCTTTTCTTTGCAAGAGGGACAGCCCTTTTTGTATACCGGCGCAGTGACAAGGATGTATATTTAGGTTGAAGACGTCTCCCTGCACCTGTGGGATCAGGGACCCCTCTCCTGCCTTCCCCAGGAAGGCAGCTGGGTCTCAGTGGGGCTGGATTGTAGCATCACCAGAGCCCCAAAGCTAACTGGATGTCAGGGATGAGGATTGCCATCTCTGCTGCCCACAGATGCAGTCATGTCCCCCACACCTAGGCATCCAGTTGAGTCAATCAGTCAAACAGAATTAATCCCAGGGGATTTAGGTGGTGATAACCAACATGAATAATGAGCACCTTTTGCTCGTTTAAGGCTTTGACGGTAGAATACTTGCAGACTGCAGTTTGCTTGTATTAAGTGTTTGTGCAGCTACCAACTGCAAATCAGGAAGAAATAAATAATAAATAGCTGGGTGCTCACAGTTACTTTGGGAACGGAGAAAGGATACATATAGGCAAATCAATTCACTCACTTGTCCTCAAGTCTGCCTGAAAATATTCTCCAAGTGTCTCCCAGTGCTGCAAAAATTATCTCCTGTTCTCATTTACAAGCAAATGTTAAGAACTGAGACATACATATTCCTCCCATCTTTAATGTTTTTGGGGAGGGGTTGTGTCGTCAGCTGTTCCAGCATTCACAGTGTCCCACTTATTTATCTACTCAGGCCTCCTTTTTTTTTTTTTTTTTTTTTAATGCACAGGCTCTCTGCAGTCTGGCAGAGCCAATATTGCAGTATTGATTTAGGAAGAGGCAGCTGTGACAATCTAGTCCCAGGCTGAAGCCCACACTGTATGGGGGCTGCTTCCTCAGGAGCACAAGCCTTACTCCCAGCACTGGGATCACATTTAAAAATGAAAAAAAGAAAAGAAGGAAGAAAAAAAAAAAAAAAAGAGAGAGAGCAAAAAAAAAGAGCTATCTGTCTATCCTGCTTTGAAAGGAAAAAGGATTACCAAGGCTGAATAAGCCATCTGAGTGCTTAGCTAGCAAGCCTAAATAGCACCGTGATAGGAAGTTCTGGCAGAGAGCTAATTAAATTAACTGTCTTTGATTTATTAACAAGCAGAGAAACGTATCACACTTGATTGTCCCATAAAATGAATGTGCTTTCTGATTCCCTCAGCTGCTTTGGTGGTCACCTCCCAGAAAACCCGGCTGTGGGGACTCAAGTTTAATGAGACTCAATGGCTCGACAAGGATCCCTGCCCACCAACAGAGACACGCACTGGCAATAACATGCAAAAGCATGTTATTTTCTTTGCACTTCCGTAATTCCTTTTTAATGCCTAGGACAATCTAATGGCTAATTAGTAATTTCCTGCCCACTGATATGCAGATGAATGACAAGCAAAAGCCTTCTGCATGTTTAATTGTTCTGTTGATTTAGAAGCCACTTTTCCCTCAGTGCAAGTTTCTCTCTGTGTGCTCTCATGCATCATGTATTTCATTATTTTTAGAAGCATGCTCTGTGCCTTTTTATGCTCTTGTAGTTCCAACATCCAGTAATTACCATGTTTTGTGTCCAAAGGTCCTGATCCACCCGTGAGTGTAAATCAGGAAAACATCACTGACTTTAAATGGAGTTATTCCAAGTTACCACAGACCTGAGACCTGACCTCTCCTATTTTTAGTGGTGGTGGTGGAATGTTGTTTGTGTGCTGGGACCCTTGTGAATAATAGAGCAGAATATAATTTAAAAAAAAAAAAAAAAGTAGAATATAAAATTTAGAAAACTTCAGAGCAGTAAAAATCCAAATGAAAGCCTGCAAATGCACAGCCATGTATCTATTTATATAGCGAGCTCCACTTCTGCTTAACCCCTGCGAGGAGCTGTCACTCTCTTTGCATATTTAATTTTTCTCCCTCAGTAAAACATAGTCCACTTAACCTGTTTTTGCTACTTTCTAGAGGTTTCACTGGTGGGCTTCTTCCCTATGCCTTACATTTAGCTCTGGTATCTGAGTGCTCTTTTGTTGAATTAAGGCAATTAATAAATGGAGACGTTAAGCAATCAATTTTGCCTGCATATCTCCACAGCCTTACGTATGACTGGCTGTAATCACAAGATAAATGCAATGTGCTGATGTATGGTAATGTTCAATAATACATTCTCCACCAGGCTCAATTCATCAGGGAGTTTCTGGAGGGGAGGCATTCGTTATTGGCTGTCTCCGGACCTCAAGGATAACATTTCTGTCCTTTCCATTGGCCGCCCCGCTGCTGCAAGCCTCTTCCCGTCTTATTTTGATGATGAATATGAAGGCATGCTAAGCTGTGCCGGAGCGTAGCTCTCACTGACTGCGCCCGCTCCCCAGGCTCAAGGACTCAGGGGCTCCCTGGCTGCTTCCCCTGCCCACCGGCAGCAGCAGCAGCAGCAGCAGCAGCGCCAAAAGTTGTGATGCTTTTCTTCACCCAGTGCTTTGGGGCTGTGTTAGATCTTATTCACCTGCGGTTTCAGCACTACAAGGCAAAGAGGGTTTTCTCAGCTGCCGGGCAACTTGTCTGCGTCGTCAACCCAACACACAGCCTAAAGGTGAGTTAAAAATATTTTTTCACTTCTGACATCTTCTTGTCCTCCCCCCGCCTCATCCCCCACCGGCGTTTCTCCGCAGGGAATGAAATGATGCTCTGGCAGCAAGGGGAGAGTGCTGTTAACACATAGCAGCCCTGGCAGCGAGGATGTTTGCATTGTCTGTCTGCATGATTCCCTTCGGAGCAAAGGGGAAGCAACCCACTGCTCCAAGCCATCGTGGGAAGTCACTGCTCCCCCTCCCCAAAGTTTCCTCATCCCTTTCACCCATGTAATGAGTACGTGTGTTGCAGGTGCCTGGGAAAAAATGATTGGAAAAGTTAGTTGGATGAATTAAAGTCCCTTTTTGGTGGAAGGATGCTGGGCAGTCTCCCAGGCTGACACCCAAGCACAGCCAGCTGCTGCTCAGCAGTGGGGAGTGGGGAGAGGGGGAGCAGCAGCACATGGGTCTCTGGCTGCTAGTCTTGTTTGTTTTTTTGGGGGAAAAAGGCTGTTTCTGTCTCCTGAAGGGAGACTGAAGGCATTCCTCTGGCACTGAAGGTGTCCTGAAGCTGTTTACAAGGTGAGTCTATTTTAGGCAGGAGAATACGTTTGCCTGAATGCAAAACTATTTATAGTCCCCGTAAAACATTTCTCTTACTTGCACGGTTCTGGGTTTTCACTGACAAAGTGTCAACAGCTCTGTCTATGCCAGAGCCCTGATGTTTTTATGTACAGAAGGAGCAGCAGGGGGAGAAAGTGACTGAAAGGCTTTAATTACTGTATCAGAGTAGTGAATGACCAACTTTAACAAAGTGAACCCTGTTTTGCGGGAAGTCCTTGTGGACCTGAGTTAGGATGCTGCTCTGCTAGCCCGACACAAGCTCAGAAATGAAATTAATTCAGGACAACTTATCTTTGGCTTGGCTGGGGTTCCTGCAAGGAGCTTGGAGGGGTTGCGGGGTGCATCTTTCCTGAACCACAGGCCCCAGGGAGGTCTGCTGATGGGCTAAATCCCTCTTCAGAGCATCAACTCCCCCCCAAAAAAAGCAGATTTCCCAGAGTTATATGTCCAGTCTCAGGCTATGTTTAGGCAGGGAGAGGTTGTTTCTAGCAGGGCACCAGCTCCAGGAGGGTTTCCAAGCAAGGCTGTGCTCAGCCCGATGAGCACTGCCAGCCAGGCAGGCGCTCTCAGGGAACGGGCTGCTCGGGTGTGGGCTCGCCTCTCCCAGCATTGTGCTCTTCCACCAGCACAAGATGTTCAAAAAAACCTGCAGTCCTGCCACTATCTGAAAGGATCTGGCCATCTGAATGGATAAAAGAACTAGCCATGTTCCTAAGTGCATGAGGAGATTTTGTAAATGAATGCTTCTGCGCTCAACCCCTTTTATGTGGCTGTCTCCTGCTACTTTCATCTATAATTTTAATTATTAAAAAAAAAAAAAAAAGAGTAGAAAAAAGGGTTATTGAAGGTCACAATGCAATTTCAGTCAGTGCCATTGGCACTGTCTGATGAGGTCCCATAAGCACACAGAGGGGTGTCCATTGACTGCTTCACTGGTATCTAGGTCTAGACCTGAATTTATCAGTTCAGGTCCTTTCAAGTTGCAGATTTGCTATTGTAGGAGCTGCAGCATTTTACTTTTCAGCATACCAAAAAAAAAAAAACCGCTGATGCTTCTCTTCTTCTCTGTTAAACACTTAGGGCATTTTAGTGTGTTAAAATCCCCCATGGCCAAGTTCTTCACTGATCAGACCCAAAGCCTAGCAGAGATACAAATAATCTTAATACTGACTTGGCAGCTCTTGAAAGTAGGCACTGGATGCAAAACTCTCTTGGAAACAAATGGGAGCCTCTAGGAAAAGGTCTGATATGTCACTGAAACCCCAGTGAGAATCATCTTGACCTGGGTGAGAATTGCTCCCACAATAGCATTGCAGTGGGAACCCGATGGCATGTGTTTCCCATACGGACCTGTTGTGACACCAGGTAGATGGGACAAGCTGACAAGAAACCTCCCTGCTTTGAAAAAAACCCTCTGACTGTAAAGTGAAATATGGTTTGAAGGTGCTCCTGAGTCACCCAGTTGACATTCAGCTGGGTAGATATGGCAAGCTGTCTGCTCTCAAGGTGTTCAGTGTGGTTTCTCACCAGCTCTGTAAAGAACACACCACCACTTTGTGCCAGCACCCAGAAAAAGCGAGTGGGTTGGGCCCCTCTGTGCCGAGCACAGCACTACTGGTGTCCACCTGCCAGTACGCTGTAGGAGTCTGCAGGCCAACATCAGCTGTCTCCGAGCGAGGCATCTCACCCCACCTGGTCTTACCTGCTGGTGGAGAGGTGGTTATCTCCAGCTGGAAAGGTGCCTTGCCCAAAAACTGATGTCAAAGACAAGTCAGGTGAATCTGCTTCTTGGGGTGCCTGTGTTTCCCCCGGGGATGCACAGGGATGTTGTGGTTGCTCCTTCCGGCAACCTGGCACAAGGACTTCTGAAGCTGGCACAGGGAAATCTACCCCAAACTGCCCCATACGCCAAACAACACCCCAGGGACCATTATAAATGAAAGGGCTGAACGTATTCCTCAGTGGTGGTTTCAAGTATTATGACTACTTTGATGTTTCATACTCTATTATTTCTAGCTGGGTCATTTCAACTGTAACATTTTGTTGACAGTCCCCAAATCTATCTTAACAATTGACAAGTGGAGTGAAAACTGTATGAAGGTTCGTGGTCGATGAATATAAGCCTGCTAGGAAACCAGGGCTAGGAGCAATGTCATTTGTCTCCCTTCCCTTCAAGGTTTAAATGTTTGTGCTTACTCCAAAAGTGTAAGCTCTTTGCAAAGGGATTATTTTATTTTGTAGCTCCACAGCACTCAGGCGAGGGGGCTCCTGGCTGACTGGTGCAAATGGTAAATGACATGCATCATATTCCAGGGTGATTATGCACATCGATATACCTCATGTAGGTCAGGTCCTCAATCAGTGCCAATGCACCTAACTCCATTAAACTCAAATAACAGCAGGACTTCCATTCTCACTCCTTCCATACTGAGGAGGGCTCAGGGTGGATCCAGCCAACCCTGAGGACCCATGGTTGGTGATCACATATGTGTGTCCTAGAATCACAGAATGGTTTGGGTTGGAAGGGACCTTAAAAATCATGTAGTTCCAACCCCCCTGCCATGGGCAGGGACACCTCCCACTAGACCAGGTTGCTCAAAGCCCTGTCTAACCTGGCCTTGAACGTTTCCATGGAAAGGGCATCCACAACTTCTCTGGGCAACCTGTTCCAGTGTCTCACCACCCTCACAGTCAAGAATTTCTTCCCAATGTCTAGTCAAAATCTACTCTCTTTACGTTTTAAACCATTACCCCTCATCCTATCACTACATGATCTTGTGAAAAGTCCCTCTCCAGCTTTCTTGTAGGCCCCTTCAGGTACTAGAACGTGCTATGAGGTCTCCCCAGAGCCTTATCTTCTCCAGGCTGAACAACCACAACTCTCTCAGCCTGTCCCCATAGCAGAGGTGCTCCAGCCCTCTGATCATCTTCATGGCCCTCCTCTGGACTTGCTCCAATAGGTCCCTGTCCTTCTTATGTTGGGACAGAGATTTGGCATCACATAAAGACTTGGAGAGTGGCAGGGGAGCCCTGGTACCCTCCAGGGAAAGGTTGTACCGATTTCTGCTGTCACAAACTCACAAACCAAGGGGGGCCTCTGATAAAGTTATGTCAGCGCGCTGCCAGCACAATCACAGCCTGGATCTCTGACCATGACCAGAGCCTGTCACTTACCTCTTCCTTTAGGAGAGGTCTGGATGTTGGCAGAGAAGCACATGCTTAGAAAGAGACCTGTGTCTTTCTTCCCTCTGAAAGGCTCATTAACCATGGAGGCTGATGAGTAATTCAGCATATCTTAAAGGAGAAGACAGTAAGTGTGTCAGTGTAGACACCTTTATTGATCTGCTATTTTCCCTGGGCACGACAGGTTGACACAGGCAGCTCTAAACAAGGAAAGACAATTTTGCAACCATCCCCCTCTGTTTGTTTGGCAGAGGTAGGAAAAGGGGGGAAGGGTTGTTTTGGAGCCTCTTTGTCCTTCTTGCACCTTCTGTTCTTTGTCTTCCCACAAGCTTTCCCAGGCATGGCAGCAGCACCTTACAATGCGGTGCTACACTGGGATCAAAATTCGCTTGCCAAACAGAGAAAACCACATATTTACTGCACTTCTAGAGGTCACCTTCATTCTTGATCATATTATATGCATTACCTTGTAACCTGTCTTCCTGCAAGCCTACAGTCGCCCTGATGTCTCCCCTTGGAGAGGCACAGCCAGGCAACAGAGCTCGCCAGCTAAGTGGCTGCTGCCTCCAAGGCCACATTAATTAGAGAAGCACCACTTGTGTTGCTGGCTGCAGGTCCCTGCTTACAGGGAAAGTTTTAAGGTGTTCCATGTGCATGGAAGAAATGGGCAGGGTTTTCTGGTCCTTGAGGAGATGAGGCTGAATTCCTCTGCATTTTCCCCCTGTTAATTGCAGTTACCCTCTAGCACTGCTAATTGCACCCTGGGCAGAAGGCAAAAGTGGGCGTCTGTGCCCTTGCTCCTTAGCTGGCATCAGTCCCTGCCCCAAAATCCAGCCGTACATGCCAGGGGACTACAGTGCACTCACCGCCCAGCTGGGTGCCGATGCCTTGCGAGGTGCTGTGTAAGATGAGTAAAACAGATCTTCATTCAAGGAGTTACTGGCTTTTTACATGCAACTTTAACTCTTTGGAAAGTGTGAAAATTGTTCTTGTAAAGAGTAACAAACTGTGTTTACAATGTTCTTGTAAAAAACACTCATCTCCATCTCCATAGGACTTCAAGGGACTCATTGAATTAGTTAAAGAAGTGTATTTAAAGGAGGGCATAAATCATTCAATTTTATACCCAGAAAGGGTCATAGCATGGTTTATGGGGCCAAGCTGTCTTCTAGCTATTTTTCAAAGCAACAAGAAAATCTGCTCTGATTTAGGGAAGGGGTTTGAATCCTGTTATAACAGTTTGGCTCTGTGCAGAGCAGCCAGCTAAATAGCATTGTAATCCACTTTTTCCCCAGCAGGATTAAAGTACTACGGTGCATTATACCCTCAGGAGATTTATTTATTTATACGGTGCAAGGGAAGAGAGGGACTGTGATACCTGCTGCTAACAGCCCCCAGACATCCTCTGTCACTTTCTCAGGCCAGACACCCTCAAATCTCCCATGCAACGCTGTGATTTGGGGTGCCCAAGTGGTGTTTGGCTGCAGTGTCCCACAGGGTTGTGACAGCTGTGGCAGTAGGGGCTGCAAAACCCCCTGCTGCCTGAAAACCTGGGCTCCCGGCAAGGCGTCTTGGTCCCATCCCAGCTGTGGGCCAGGGCTGAGTGAGCACTGGGCAGTGCAGACTTTCAGATCCTTTTGTAGGGATGCGGACAGCAGCGAGCAGCACTGCTTTGCCACCCCTCTTATAGCTCTGCCTGTTCAAAGGGGTTTCAAAGGGTAAAACTGGAAATGAAGTTGACCGTGAACACCCCAGGAGCCTCTGTCCACGCACCCGCAGCTGCTGCAGACATGACCGGTGCTCTGTGGAGGGGAGGCAGAGCATGCTCCCCCAGCTCTCCCCAGGGGCTGTCCATCCACAGATGCTGCTGCCTGCTCCTGGGAGATCCCCTCTCCCGTAACCAATTAACCTTGAGCCCACAGACCCACGCACTTACACACCCTGTGGGACCATGGTGTGGACGAGCGGGGCAGTATGGGCTTCCCTCCAAGCGCGGTACAAAGCAGGGCAGCCCCGAGCTTCACTGGGGTCTCCCAGAATAACAATTATGGCGTCTGCTCAGAGGAGGGAGTAGGAGGGCTTCCTTCTCCCCACTTCCCACCTCAAACCTGCTGCGGAAAATTAATTGCCCCTGTTAACTGGCTCTGCCTGTCATGCTACAGCTCCAGAGATGGGATAGAGTGGGTAAGCATCGAGTCCTTTCCTACCCATGTTTGATTTTGAGGGTGGATTTCAATAATAAACTCAACCTGGCTGCAGGACATTTCAACTCAGACGTTACCAATGGGAGGTGATGTTGTTATTGTAATAGTAGAGTGGTGTATGAAGATGTCTTGAAAATTGCTCTGAGTGACCTGCTGCTAATAGCCACCTGCAACACTCCTGCTCCTCTCCCAGTGTTCTCCTCCAAAGAGGGAAGAGCCTTATGGTGCTGCCGATGAATTGCCTGACACATACGCAGTGTAAGATTTGAAGCACTTTTATTTATTTAGAGGCATTTCTGAGCATCCTATCTAACATTAAGGAATTTGTCTTTAGCTCTCCCCTTTAGTCTCAGCAACAGTGTCACTGGGGCAGAATGGCAGAGACCTCTGAGTACATTGCTTGTTTATTTTGGTGTACTTTTTTAAAAAGGTAAAAACGTTTGAAACACATTTGGAAGGGAACTAATTTAACTAATTTTTTCTATACCAGATGTAGTGCTTTGAGTTCTAGTTTCTTCTTCTAGAGCAGTTTCATTCTGAGCTGATCCAAACTGAAATCCCTTTTCCTTCCAGGTTGGCTTCCCCAGTAAAAAATAAATCATCTGCACAGTTTTAGTGATCTTACTGATAATTTATACATGGAAATATTAAGCTCCAAAGTGGTTGGCAAATTGCCCATCAACCCCTGGGAAATGCATGTAGGAGAAGAGACACAGGTCCTTGTGAATATCTTAAACAGAAGATCGCACACTCTCTCACATCAAGTGACAGCTGAAATGGAAGAGAAACAGAGAAATGGAGCATAAATGAGACAGAAAAAGATTAAATCAGTAACGTTCCCTTGTGCAGAAAACAAACACTATAGATGAGCAAGGAGGCAGCTGCTCCAGAGGAGAAAACCACGTCAGCAGAGGATGAAAATATTCTTCCACTCTTAGGGACTGTCATGTAGAAAATAAGCAAAGTAATAAGTGTGAAAATGGAGTAAATAAGCACGACACAAGGATTATGTAGGGCAGCTGGGGTAAGGGGATGGTTAAGGTCACCTTCAGGCTTTGCAGAAAAGAGAGGCTGAAATTAAAATGGAAGGATGGCAGCAAGTGGGGTGATCAGTACCAAAAAAACCCCTCAGGAAGACCACTCAGGGGTTCAGTGTCAAACATGTGCACAGATTCAAAAATATTTATGTTTTGCAGGATCAGACCCTTATTCAGACATATTATTCTAAAAATTATCAAACTTGATCCATCAAAAGACCACATAAAAATCTTGCTGGAGTCCAGCAAACTTATCTACCTCTTTTGAAGAGTGCAGGGCAGACTGAAGACATCTTCCTCTTCAATAGGGAAGTGAGCTTGGATGTCTTGCTGTTGCATTGCAACATCTACTCAGATGAGAATGCTTCACTGCACGCAGGGGTGTGTTAGCTCTGCTGGTTGGACCCCCATGGTATGAAAAGGTACATCACAGACCAGTGGGGCCAGGCTTTACTTGTGGGGCAGTACTGTGAGTACTTGTACTGCCTCAGGGCTGTACATCTCTGATGTACATCTTTTGGAGTCTAGGATCAGGGAGAAGAATTTTCTTCAAAGGAAGACTGTCTTTCTTGCCACTGACAATCAAGGAAGCCGGAAGACTAGCTTGGGTTGGGTATGTCATTTTTAACTAGCTGAAGTTAGATAAAATGAACTCCACCGATACCCTACCATTCCTTTGACTCATGCAAAAGAAAATCCAATCAGGATAGTTGTCTCCTTAAGATAAATCCAGAAAGTTTGGGCACAGTAACACCAAGTATTATATTCACTAAATATTATTTTACACAGGCTCAAGTAAGACGACCTTCTTTCCACTCCTCAAAAGCAAGCTTTGAGGGAGACCTCAGATATAGCAAAAAAAGGTCTGGCAACATAACTGCGGGGTGAGAGGTTTCAATTTATTTCTACTAGAAGGAACTTCTCATCAAGAAAAATAAAGCAGGGAATAACTTTTTGGACTAATTGAAACAGAGAATTTCAGGCAAAGCAAACAAATACACCATGGATGCTGTCACCATTGCCACACAAGACAGAGGGACAAAGGAGTCCTGGTGGACAAGCTGAAAGTGAGCCAGCAATATACCCTTGTAGCAAAGGCCAACCCCATCCTGGGCTATGTTAGCAGGACGATAACAACAGGAGTGTAACTTGTGAGACCACATCCAGAGTAACCAAGTCTTGTTTGGGGCTCTCTACCACAAGAAAGGCACTGACACAGAAGAGAGAGCCCACTGAAGGGCACCAAGCTGTCAGGAGGCTGGAGGACGAAATGAAGGAGGAGAGGCTGAGGACTGCACTTGCTCAGTCTGGAGATGGTGAGAAAGAAGTTGCCATCTACTATTAACTAATGGGACTGTATAGAGAAAAGAGAGACAGACTCTTCCCCCAGATCCACACTGGAAGGAAAACAAGGACCAGACATAAACCAAAACAAGGGATATTTTGACTAACTATGAGACAAAAATTCCTTCTCATGGGAGTGGTGAGGCATGAGCGTGGTCTACCCCTAGAGGCTCTGCCATCTGCATCCTTGGAGACTGTACAAACTTGATGGGACCCTGAGCAACCTGACCTGTCTTTGCAGTTGACTGTCCTTTGAGCAGGAGTTGCACAACACAGTGCCCAAAGGTCCTTTTCCACCTGAATTGTTCTGACCCTGCAGTCCTGTATAAAACCAGGATTGGTGTTTTGGTATACAAGGAGGGATGCAACAGTATAGGTGTCTCCAGAGCAATCATTGAATGTAGGCATCAACAACAACCAAACCAAAGTCATATCTGAAAGATATCTGAAAAGAATGAAGGTGGCAGACGGCCAGACATGTGGGAGGACACTCAGGAATCCAAAGATCAGCACAGTAGACTGACACCAATGAAAAAGGATGGAACTATACCCTTTAAACAAGTATCTGGTAATTTAAACTCATCAGAAATACAAATCCTTACAGTGGTCCAGAGCCCAGGGCTATTACCAGCTAATGAAACCAGTTTGGATTGGAAAGGGGTCACTGGCAGATGAGGGATGGCAAAAGAGAGTAAGACATAATTCAAAATATGCTTTGTGATAAGCACCCTTACTGGTAATTACAAGCAATACAAAATAAAACTCTGAAGGGAGGAGGACTGTTCACCATCTATCTGCGAAGACTTTGTACTGTGGCACAAGGGTAAACACGTTCCTAAAGAGCACTGAGTGGAGCAAATAGCGTGGAGCAGGTCACATGGAGCAAATAATCCACTTGGACGAATCTGCCTTTCATTCTCCATATGGGATTGCTGCCAGCAGAACAAACTTTCCTTGGGTTTATTCAATTAACTGCTTCATTATTACTTTCCCCCTACAGCAAGATCCCTAATGCTTCAGACCTTTTTGGCATGTGAGCTGCGTTAATTAGCTGTGCAAAGAGGTACAAAGCAGAGAGGTTACTTAGGTAATGTTGTTTCTCTTGCCTGCCTGGATTATAAGTCTGATCCCAATCTTGATGGAATTTGTTTCTATTTATCTTTGAAAAGTGAAAGCCAGAGGTGCTACACAGATTTTGATGACTTAGGATGAGATAGCATCACTAGAGGTGAGGAAATGCTGATTTACCTAGCCTATTTAGGCCAGCTCATGGTTTGCAGTACGAAAGTCTGCAGGTGACCTGTATTTGGTTGAGGCAACTTAAAATATTGCCATCCCATATGGCTTTATTGGTGCCCTAAAAGCTGTCATTGCTCCTGCTGCAGGGGCAACAGAGGGGGACACAAACTTGCTCCTCATGCCACCCTCAACCCATTTCACAGGGCTTTGTGGGTTTACTAAAAGAGTTGGTATGTCAGACTGAAGAGGCAGCAGAAATGCAGGCACATGTTCCCTTTTGCTGTGTTGGCTGTGGGAACACGAGTCCCAGCTGTGGCCCTGCAGGCGCTAGGATCAAGATTGTCCTGTAGCAAGCTTCACCAGAGGATATCTGACAGGAGCCTGCGGCGTCGGTCCTTGAAAAGGGTTTTGCTGGTGTTTAAGGTTTGTTGGCTTGGGCGAGATGTTCATATTTCCTTTTCTCTCCTCGCATTCCTACAAAGTAGTTGTGATGTGATCAAGGGCTTGTCTGGCTTATTTAGTTTCCTCACTGCCTTCATGGGTTTTGGGGACCTCTTTACCTCCGTTGAGTCAAGCAGCATCCCATGTAAATATTTGCCTCAAGACATGTACCCAGGTTTAGACCTCTCATTGTCTGTGTTTTGGGGAGTGGGAGAAAAGACGTTTTCCACAGCCACATGCCAGCCTCAGCAGAATGCAAACTCAAAGGCAGCAGCAATGCAGCACGACCATGTTCCTTACATGCTTGTAGGGATGTATTTATTTTTAGGCAATTCATGGCTATACCCAGGTCAAGATATGTGTGGCAGGAAAACAGACACAGACACAAACGCTTGCAGTAATTCACCATCATTTCATCTGGTTCCCCCCTTACATCCAAACTGGAATCTTTCATCCAATTACTATTTCTGCATGGAATCTCAAGGGTCTAAATCATATGGGAAATAACACAGCTTTAGAAATAAAACAGAACTTTTACATGGTTTCTTCTGCCATAGAAAATATTTCAAAACAGAGACACAGAAATGTTAAGGTCATGCAAGGTTGCACAAACATTGCCACTGGTTTGTAAATGACTGATGATAAAAACTGAATTTTCTTTCAGGCTGTTGTTAAGAGATGAAGGCACTATCAGAAAACAGATCTGAAGCCAGCTTAATCTCCAGGAGCTTCGCTGGCAACTGGAGATAATTTAGTGTTGCAGCTAAACATGAGATTACTGGTGAGGTATCTCTTAATAATTTTTAAGCTTTTAATGATTTTTTAATAATAAGCCAGTGATTAGAAAACAACATCCCAGTTCACAGATAAATCCAGGCTATGTCTGAGTATTTTGCCTGTTTGCTGCTTTAACTAAAGCAGCTTTAATTTTCCAGAGGCCAATCAACAGCCGATAGCAAGAGAACTCAATCTGATGAAGCAGATGTTGGGAAAGGGAAGACTTTTTCTTTACTCACTTCTAGGAAAAATTAATTAATGCTGAAAGCAGCCTTTCAGCATTTTTTGTAATAGTAACTTTTGCTTCTTGACTTTTACAACATAGAAGAAACTTGCAGATCAAGTAACTCCTGAGTTGTTTTTCATGGAAGAGGATGTTGACACTCTCTCCAGGCAAGTCACGCAGTAGGTTGCAGCCAGCTCCAGTCCTGACTGGCCCATAATTACAGGTCAGGCACTCCAGTAAGAACTGTGCCACCCACTGTTTGCAAATAGCTGAGTGTTGAAAGATGAGCAAGAACCTAGTCCAGCCCTCTACAGTCAAAACCTCCTACAGCCCAAATGCAGTTTTGCAGATAGTTTGTGTCTCTGCTGGGGAACAATCCTACCTCTTGGTGGGTATCACCAGACTTCCTCAAGACCCATCCAGTGAGCATCTGTTCCTGAGTTCACGGGCAAAATCAGGCTGAGCTCACTGGAGAGTACCCAGTGATGACTGACCCAATGCTCTGAGACCAGGCTACAGCTAATGATGACAGTTTGTTTTGCTTACCTAGGTACCCTAGACTGCTTTTCCACTCTGTGTACAAACACAGCCTTTGAGCTTACCAACAGCACTGTCAGGCTGCTCACCCTGAGAGCTGGGGTGCAAGAAAGGACGGAGCTGAGATGCAGCAGAGGCTGGATACGAGCCAGTCTGAGCCTAGCAGCTAAAGAGCTGCATCAGGCAGATGCTGTGCCTGAACTAATAAGCAGGAGAGGACAGGATCTGTTCACTACACCATTCAGCCAGGACATTGGGGTTTATCTGCCTCCAAACCTGACAGCCACATCCACATGCTGCAGCAGTCCATCGCACCACCAGAGCCATGGGGAGAGCAGGCATCTATGCCTTTGGTTTCTCTCTCTGTAAGTGAGGTTGTGGGACAATGTTCTCTGAGATCAGTAAGGTGATTTGGGATGGAGGCCAAAACAGTCAAATCTGCTGTAGGTTAAGCTGCTGTATGCGTGTGAGGGACCCATCTGCAGAACTGGTCCTGTTGCCATAAACACTGTGAAGCCACAGTTCCTTTTGGTGTCAATGAGGTTGAGGGGATACGCTCTTCGGGTCTCACAGTTGGGCTGTAAATATCTAACACCCAAAATGAGGATGCTGAATCTTAATTGTAGACACTTAAGTTTATTATTTTTTTACCTTAATCCCTTAATTATGATTACACTGTAAGTAGAAAATATAAAGCATTTTAGGAGAGTTAAGTAATACTTAGAAGGCTCATTAATCCACAGTTAGTATGCAGCCACCACTGAGAGGGAATGAAGCGATCATGCTGTCTCAGCATCACGCAGCATGCTGTCCCTGCCTGTCTTCAGGAGGGAAGCAGAGAATGCCTGCTCCACCTGGGACAGTGGGAGGAGGAGGAGGTGGACAGAAGATGATGGTCTGAGGTAGACACCGCAAGACATATGCAGCCCCTCTAATCTCATTTGTCATCATGCATTGGGGTTTTGGGGCAGATCTACACCAACATCTTGACTTTCCCCCTCACAAAGACAGCAGAGTAGGCATCTTTTACTTTCAGCTTCCAGCCAAAGTAAAATTCAGCCACCTAGGTCAAAGCTGAAAGTATTGCTTTGGAAAGGTGAGTGTCAGTGCAACAATCTCCATGCTTTTCCCTAGCTAAGGCAAAACACCTGGGAGGCAAATCATAAATCATCTAGGCTTTGTCACACCAATGACCCAATAAAGAAATAAATATGTGGGAGTATTCACCAGCCTTATATTCACTGATAAACAAAAATGCCCTTCATCACTGTGGATTTTCTTGATGGTTTCCCATACACAACAGTGACTAGACAGTGCCTTATTCAGTTGCAAGTATAGTTAGTTTCCAGAGCTCAAGCAGAGGCAGAAATCGCGGTGTCTGCAGTACAGCCAGCCAGTCTTGGGGGTTTAATTCCAGGGGAAGGTTAATTCTCATAGAAAATGTCCCAATGTCACGTGGAAAATAAAAAAACTTGTTAGCTCAGTGGTCATCAGGAGGTTCTTAACTGGCAGAAAATTCAAGGGGGTACTGTACACTGCCTGAGGACAGGGCAAAATGAGAATGGAGGGGCATGTCAGGTAAGAGTAGATGTACAGGCACTACCTGGTCAAAGGCAAGGTGTTCCTTTGTCCTGCCAAGGAACTAAATTTTCCACGTACCTGTCACCATAGGAGATGAGTATTGAGGCTGTCACAGTTCTAAAGAGGAGCAAGAGCAGGCAGCCTGCCTTTCTGTTGGGCTTGCCTCTCCGACCCAGTCCCAAAGCTGAAGAAGGGAAGAAACGTATGTGCTCAAAGGAGTAAATCCTTCTGTGGAGCAAAGCAGCAGGGCTGCAGGGCCCCCCGAGGTGCCAAGCCTGGAGCTGTGCCCTGTAGCTCAAGCATGGTTGGTACCCTGGTGGGAAGTGACCTGTGGTGTGCATGCAACATTGTCAGCCACTCCAAACCTCATGGCCAGAAAACAAGAGGTGTGGACAGGTTATCTTCAAAATATAACAGCTTGCTGCAAATGGGCCCCCTCCTTCCTGCTCTGTGCTGCCCTCATTGCTAATGTGGACATATCCTCTGCGCCTCCTCCAATCCAGAAGCTACGCCTGGGGAAGCAATAAATGCCATACCATGATGTGATGCTCCTGATTTTCCAGAATTTTTATGTAAGCATAATCCATTTATGTTATTTAATTATCATAAAGCAGCTGCCTTATAGCATCCAAAATACATCTATTTGCCTTAATTTTATAGTATGGTAATTAACTACCAACGACTTATTTAAAACGTATTTACAGAGGGAAATGTCAGAGATGCATCATTTTTTCATGCCCAGTAAATGCACCTACAATAACCAATTTGGTATTTAATTAGCTTGCTTATGAGCTCACCTCTGAGAAAAATTATGTCAGAGAATGTGTTTGCTGTGATGCTTAAGGAGGTTCTCAGAGAGGATGCACCGGCTGCAGGTCAGCAACAATTTTTTGCTTTATTATGTCGGGGAGTTCTGCTGTTCATACAGGCCTAACATAGTTATGGTCTTCACATCATTTTTAAATTAAACTATTAACCACACAGAAAATCAATATGCAATAGAACAATGTTAATTAAGCGAACCATAAATCAGCCCTTCTGTAGACACAGCAGGTACCAAAGACTTGCATAAAATTCCTGGCCTGTCATGATCAGAGAGGAGATTTACCACGAACAACACATTTCTGGGCATCAGATCTGGGTTAAGCAATATATACACAATAACAAATACTAATTGGGAAGGGAATTGTGTCAGTCAGGACCTAGTAACAGCACAGTCCTTCAAGGGTTCCTTCTGCTGTAGCTCCCTGGACAACATGGGAATCGCACAAGTTAAATGGCTCTTCCATTTCTGCATTCTGCTTATGGCTGTAGTCCTACTTGGAAATGCAGTGCTGGTCCCTTAAATGAGGGTCATACCACCATCCCCTGGGATCACCTGGGAGCTACCTTTTAGCCACTAGCCCCAGAAACGACAGGGCATCACATTTGTGTCTTCTTTGGCCTAAATGAAGGGTGAGTTGCAAGGCTGAGGATCTCCCACTGCTCATCACTAACTTTGGGTAAACACAGCACATTCATCCATCACTAAGGACAAGCATCTGGAGGGAGCCTGTGCAGCTTGGCAGCAGCGGCAGGGGAAGGGAGGGATCCCATTTTGAAACTTCACCAACATAACACAGGGTGAAGCTTTGGTGAGGGTGCAGTGAAATTTTCTTGTCTCCCAGACATAAAATCACATCCTTTAAAGCTAGAAGAGGCTCTTATGGTAACCTAACCAGGCCAGCTGCACAAATCCAAAATCCTTTCTCACAAGCTTAAGTCCATAACTTCAGCTCCTTGATATCTTTTAGACAGACCTCTAGTTTGGACACAATGACTTTCATCAATAGAGATCACACCTCTGTGGGCAAGATACAGTATTTTTAGAAATGCTACTGTCAGCAGAACAAAAGGCTACATTTGATTATCTTAGAAGGGCTTTGGGGAAGCTGGGAAGGGGCTTCTCAGTGTTTTCTTTTTTCCTGAATGTTAATGAAATTACAGAGACTTGAGATCACACACAAAAGCCTGGAAACTAAGTATTCCTTCCCTCCTGCTCAGAAGAACTTTGATATCCCCACAGAAATACTGTGTCTGTTGTGAAAAACAGAGTAACTTTGCTGGAGGTTGGAGGGGAGGCAATGAAATAACTCTAGAAAAATTAATTACAGCTGATTGACAATAGAGGTTTGTATCGATTTGGTGAGACTCACCTTCCTCAGGATAGTTTTGCAGTAGCCTTACATTCCCTTGGCGCTCACTGCATCAGCCTTGTCTCTCCATGGCAGCTTTCCCCCTGGGTCCTCTCTCTCTCCTGGCTTTTGCAGGTGTGGTTAGAGCACATCTCGACTGCTAGATCAGCACTTCTTGCCCTCTGAGACTTCGTGAAAGTCCCCACCTTGCAAAACCACTGACTAGTGCTTCAGCACTCTGTAAAACACAGTGATGTCTGCATGCATGACTTACCCCCTGCAGCAGAGTCCCAGCTCTCCCCATTGCCTTCTCACAGTAGTTGCATCATCCTCCCCCCACCCCATTTTACCAAATCGCTCCTTTACTTTTCCCTAGTCACATCCTGACCAATCCAGCTGGTTTCCCCATCCAGGAGCTCCTGCAGGTTCCTGGAACAGCCCTGGTCATCCCAGATTGTGGAGATTAGCTGTGGGCTTTCTGCTCCCTCCGCTGGAGTGTACCAGCCTGGCCATGTTATAATACCTCAATGCCCCATTTCTATTTAAATACCAAAACTCCTGTTTCAGGGGACTGGATATTCTTGTTCTTCTTTCATTTCTTTTTTTTTTTCTGCAGTAGAGAGTCTATGGTTCATTGGTCTGGAAAATATCATGCTTGTCTTTGGCAAATAGCCAGGTTTTCATAAAGTGTTCCTCAAGTAGAGACTCCCAATCTGCTTATAAATACTGTCACCTGTGTTTTAGAGCTGGAAAAACCAAGGCCTTTCTGAGGTTAAAGCAAGTTCTGCAATGCAGAAAGGAGAGAGTCTCAGTCTCCTCTCTTTTCATTAGGGAGACATTGTCAGGTATTCTGTGAAACAACAGACAAAAACTCTTCTGAAGTCAGGGAAAGTCTCAGGGGCTCAGCACTTAGAGGTTCACACCTCCCATCAGCACAAAGAAGGGACTTTTTTTGAAGATGATCAAAATATATTTGATTTTGAAGTCACAGAAAGCTATTAATTATGCTGTTTTCAGAGATAATCAGTCCAGGCACCTGCCAGAGGCAACAAACAGAAATACAGTGCTAACAGGAAAAAAAAGAAAAGTAATGTAAGCTGATAGCATTTATAGTCCAGAAAAGGTGCCTGTTGAAGGACGGACACTATTCCCTATCTCACCACAAAGAACAAGAACCAGGAGCTTCGTGAGGATATTTCAGCTTCTAATAGAGCTGTTGTGCAAGCCAAGTCTGTGCTGCATCATCTCAAGATTACATTAAACTTGTAACTCAAATCAGAGAAAAAATGAAGACACTGTTGGGTTTCCAGGAGCAAAAGTGCAAATTTCATGCAAGATGCCTTCTGTTTGTCCCTGAGGGCAATGCCTGGGCATCACCCACAGGATGCTGCCTTTCAGCTATGCCTCTGCTGGTGATGGTCACACAGGGGAGACCTACAGCCAATGCCTTCTGCTGATTATTTAAGAGGAAGAAGGAAGTTTTGATTGAATTAAAGCTGTAGAAGAATTCCTGTAAGACTAAATTACAGCTAAGTGAATTGTGCTTGTTTCCTTGAGATTTTATCCACCTTTGAACCAGAACTGGAGAATGGAGAGTGGAAGTGGGAGGTGATTTCAATGCCAAAAAAGGGGAACAGGTTTTGATCCCTTCTCTTTGGAAGGGTATGGTCATCTCCCCATGGGGCAGGTGACGAGCCTGGGTGAGGAGAGGTGCATGATGGCAGTCTGATGGCAGCAGTTCTGAAGCACAGCACAGACCTTTGGCCGTTCTGCAAACCGAGCTCCCTGGAGAGTAACGGAGTAATTGTCCTGCGAGTCGTCAAATCTGTATTTTTCTGATCACTCGAATTCACAGCGAAACTGATGATAGTGCAGGACTTGTACTTTTCTCCTGTTTTTTTCTTCCCCTTAGGATACCAAAGTGGTCCACTGTTAATAGACGTGCATTAAACTGCTTGGCACAGCATGCTTAGCACTGAGAGCAGGAAATGATCATTTCAGGGCCACTGCTAAGAAAACCTGTTGAAATGTCTTGGGGCAGAGTGAAAACATAGTACTTGGGGATTAATTATCTGGAATTTAACGAGGCCAAAAGCCAGGTAGCAATTAAATGTCTGTAGATGGAGAGGATAGTTTCTTAATAGACCTCAGTGGTAAGGCTGGCTTAAAAAGTTTCTGCTCTCTCATCTCAGCCTGTTACCAATATCATAATTTGGGGGGCTGTGCTATGAACCAGATTGCTGAAGTGATTTGCATTGCAAACTCTTTAGGGGGATTATATCTGAGCTGTGTCATTTCAAAATTAGGCTCAGATTTCTGTAAAATTAGAGCAACGAAGAAGACCCATGTGTGTGTGTGCATGGACATGTGCATTTATACACATCACTACAAATGCATTGTAAAAGTGATGTTTGCACAGAGGAAGTAGAGTATCAAAGTCCATGACTGGTGGATTATGTCTATAATCCTGAATGAAAGAAGGGTGGGAAGCAACCTCTTGCCTGAAGCTAAATGTCAATGACTTCATCAACTGATTAGGGTTAGGTCTTGCTACAGCAATTTCACCTTGGAGAGATGTAGCTGGAGTTGTGCAAACAGAGCCAGGGAGTGATCTGATAATTCAGGTATGTGGATGACCAGGAGTCCAGTGCTTGGGTTCACTACTTGATCTTCTTTTGCTGGACACAGCTGTATATCTCTCTGCACTGAACATACCCAGCTTCAGATACTGGCTTTGTGTTTAGGGCCCATCTGTCTGAGGTAATCAAATTCAGAATATTTTGGTTTGATTTTTGATTTTCTTAGTTTTATTTGTATATGTAGATATATAAATAAAAGGAGGGTTTTTTTCACAGTAAATTAAACTTCGAATAAATCAACAGGAAGTCCTATTTTTTCCTGATTTATGGTAAGAGACAGGTGAATAGCTCCTGTTTGATACTTCTAAGAAAAACATGTTGCACAATAAAACTCTTGACCACTGTATCATCTGACATATATGTGTCGACTTTGCATTAGCCAAAATCCAGGGTGTCAGGAAGATGGGGCCAGACTCTTCTCAGTGGTGTCCAGTGACAGGACAAGGGGCAATGGGCACAAACTGGAACACAGGAGGTTAAACCTTAACATACATAAGAAAACACTTCTTTACTGTGAGGGTGACAGAGCACTGGAACAGGCTGCCCAGAGAGGTTGTGGAGTCTCTGTCTCTGGAGACATTTAAAACCCATCTGGACATGTTCCTGTGTGATCTACTTTAGGATCCTGCTCTGTCAGGGGGGTTGGACTAGATGATCTTTTGAGGTCCCTTCTGACCCCTACCATTCTGTGATTCTGCGTGATTCTGTGATCCCCTATTTCATCCAGTCCAGATTTTCTGCAGAGTTCGTGTTTCCCTCCCGAGTACAATACCATATCACTTCAGTTATTGCTGTCATAGCAAGGAGATCAGACACGCTCCCTGGCTTCTCCATACAATATATCAACTCTGGTTATGTAAAATAGTACAATAAATTACTACATCAAACAGGATGAAGACAACAGGATTAAAACACTATGGCATGACACATATAATATGAAATTATAGGCACACTGCCTGACCAGGTATATGTGTATATATTAGTTTGTATATGGAGCCTAGGAAAATAATTTAGGTAATTTTATTTTTTAATAAGGCACAAAAGATTGGAGGTAATTTTATTTTTTAAATCAAGAATCAAAATATAATCACTCTGGGCTTGAGTAGAGCCCTTACTTGCCTCTTATGAAAAGACTGATGGTTTTCTTCAGCAATGGACCAGCTCTCCATCACATATTTTGTTTTTTAAAGCTATAATGAGATCAGCCATAGCTCAGCTTTCCTTAACTCTCCACAGGCTTGTATCAACACAGATGTTCATGAAGAAAAGATAATGGTTTAAAAGCCGTAATTTCGTTACCCTCTCTGCCATCTAAGCTGATCCTAATGTGATTAGGAAAGTCCTTTCTTACTTAAGCAGGGTGAATTTGTCTCAGAGGAGGTAGGGAAAGGAGACATTCAAGGTGCCAGCACTGGCTCCACACTCAGAAATGTTATCGTGGCAACTAGGAGTCTTGTTAATGCGGTGTCCTTCATCACATCCAAAGGCAGGGAAGAACAACCCAATTTAGTCATTCCTTCTTTATTTGCATTTATCTGGAAGCAATGGGCTGCCATGTTTCCACAAATGCACTTTATATAAAAAGAGGCTCCCAAACCTGGTTGCTGTGATTGCACCACATCAGGCTGAGTTCATCACATCTGATTTATCACACAGCTTCGCCTCAGTGTGGTGGAGTATCACAAGAAACCCAGTGTATCAGTGGGTCAACCAGTGCAAAGTGTTGACACAAGAAGATTGGCTCCCAAACCTCCTAAGCATTTCATATCTTACACAACCAGACAAGGAGAAGTTAATGAAGTCATGAGGAAGTTTACCTCTTGTGAAATGACAATACTAAGTGAGACGGGGAGGAAGACCTAAAGAGCTGTTGCTGCAGTGTTGGCCAGTGAGCCAAAATTTGGCTATCAGCACAGGGAACTTTCTGGGCAGCAAGTTGCAGACCGGAGGGTTGGGGTGGGCTGTGGGTGTAACACTGGTTTCAGAGCTATGTGCCACCAGAGTGGGGCAGGAGCAGTAGGAAAGGAAGGGTAGAGCTGTAAGATGAAGCCCATCAGAGGAGTGACACATGGTATAAGTGACACTCTATGTGCCTGTGGTAGGGCCACGTCTGCACTGTGTTTTGGGAAGACCTCACACCAAGAAGGTATATGCAAAGGTTAAAGAGAAGATCAGTTCTCTTATTCTGCATTCACCTAGAGCAGTCCTGGGTGGAGAGAAACACCGCTGAGCTTTTGTGGGGGCACTCTCATCTGGCCACAGGGTGTAAATTACCACTTCCCTCCACTGTAGTTCTCCATCAGAGGTCAAGAATGAACTAATTTTAAAAAGCTGGTTTTATCCTATGTCTACCGCCTGTTCTTCACCCCTGGCAGTAGGCAGCTGCTCAGCCCCTGCCTTTGCCAACACACCTGAAACACGAGGAGGTTACCACAGCACTGGTTAACCATCATCTGCAGGGGCTGAAGACCACATGTCCAGTCTTCATTACCAGCTCAGCCCATTTCAAAACACAAAGCTAGCATGCCAGTCTTGTCCTCATGCCGACATGCTGCCCTGATCTCCTGTTTCTTATGCATTTATTTCCTGGTCGTCTTGATGCAAATCACAAAATTACCGTGGCAATTCCAGCTACTGGTGCTCCACACTGCTTACTGTCCATGTGGTCCCTCCACTGCAGACAACTGGTGTGTGGTGTTCATCAGCTCTTCAAACTGTGTGGACGAATGTTCCCTATAGGTGTTTCTAGTGCAGATCTGAGGTTGCTGCTGTCATTTGGACTGATTGCACACCCTGTCTTTTCTCTCCATTGTGGTGGTGGATGCCAGGAACCAGCTCAGTTATTTGTCACTTCTGCCTTGTCTCAGTGTTGTGTTGCAAGGTCTTTCCCCGCCACTGGACTGCATGCAGAAGTGACTCGGCACTGAGGACTATTTTTTCCATAAATGGCACAAATACAAGTTTGTTTCTGAATGTGTCATTCTCAGTATTTCAAACTTTTTCACTGCCTGCTTTTTTGATTGCAACTTCAGGTCATATTTTGGTTTTGTTTGCCAAACTACTCTTTCATTAAGTGTGGGTGACCCTGCAGCTGGCATTGTTCAAACAGGATTTTCAGGATTACAGTAATGATATTTCTGAGACCTTATACAAAGTAGGAACATTTTTTCATGTCCGATGCAACCAGGTGTTATAAACTTCCAGTAAAATGGCTACTTCCAGGCTGTGGCTCCTTGCCTGTTCTGTGGCAACAGAGTCCTGGAACTGCCATTCTCATGTCCTTCATGTTTCAGCAATGCTGAGAGGAGGCTACAGAGTTTGGTTTATTTCATGTGAACATCAGTTTTATGGTTTCCTTTCCTTTTGATCTTCACTAATATTCCTTGCCCCGTTTGCCCTTTGTGGTGGGTTAACCTTGGCCAGCAGCTAAGCACCCACCAGCTTCTCACTCACTCCCCACCAGCAGGATAGGAGAGAGAATCGGAGTTGCAATAGCAAAAAAATCTCACAGGTCAAGGTAAAGACAGTTTATTAAGTGAAGGAAAGAGAGAGAGAAAAGAACAAGTGATGTAAATGCAGTGGCCTGCCACCTTCTACCAGCAGACCAATGTCACAGAATCATAGAATAGCCTTGATTGGAAAACACCTCTAAAATCATCAAGTCCAATCATTAACCTAGCACTAATTGACTGTTAGGAGAGCCTATATTGACTAGATCACATGCCTGTGAACCTGTGATGTTACGTAAGATGAATCACACTTTTTCTTTGAGCTGTTTTTGAAACCTTTCTGTGATCTCAAAACTTTGGAACACTGTGGTGGTTTGACCTTGGCTAAATGCCAGGTACCCACCAAGCCGCTCTATCACTTTCCCCCCTGCCTTCTCTCAGCAGAGCAGTAAAGGGGAAAGAAAGTAAGATAGAAAAAAACAATCCTTGTGGGTAAAATAAAAGCAGTTTTAATGTAAGCAAAGCAAGGTCCGCACACAGAAGCAAAAAAAAAAGAAAACAGATTAATTCTCCACTTCCCATTATCAGGCGATGTGGGGCCTTCTCAGGAAGCAAGGCTGCGATACGCGTAGAGGTTGCCTCGGAGGACCAAGGGTGACCCCACCCCCCTTCCTCCTTTTTCCCAGCTTTATACTTGAGCAGACGTCACATGGTATGGAATATCCCTTTGGTCAGTTCGGGTCAGCTGTCCTGGTTGTGTCCCCTCCCAAGATCCTGCCCACCCCATCTCACTGGGGGGAAATGTTGGAGAGAGCCTTGGTGCTGTGTAAGCACTACTCAGCAGTAGCCACAACACCAGTGTGTTATCAACACCCTTCTAGCTCCTAACATATAATACTGCACCTATACTGCTATAGGGGAAAATCAATTCCGGCTCAGCCAGACCCAGTACAAAGACAGAGCATAAAACTTTAACCAGATTTCCTTTTTGAGATCACAGATACTCTAGTCCAGCAGACTGTCACCTTCTGCTGCCTAAATGGTCAAGATCTTCAAAGGTATTTTATTCTGTGACTCTTATTAAAATCTGAATTTTTGTCCTTAAAAAATGTCAACACCATGACATACTACATCATCACTTTGGACTTGTAGACAAGTGAAAATACAGCTTTGGCTGTGTTTTTTACACCTTCACCTTTATGGTAACCCACCATATCCACAAATCACAATGAAAGCATTTCATTTTCATTAGCTGGAGCAAGGATGAAGATTAAAAGGGAAAAAAGAAAACAGATTTTCTTCTATTGGTCATGCTGGCTTTCTATGTTGGAGAGAGGAAAGTGTAACCCTCTTTTTCTAGGTCATTTTGTTCAGGCATCTTTTGTTATGCACAAAGAGACTCTGTAAGCAGGATATACACAACTGTGAAGTATAACATGGCTATTTATTAGTTGACACAGACAAGAGATAGCTGGGATTTAGTGTGCTACCAGGCTAAGCATTAGTATACTCAGTGTCCCTGAGAAGACACATGAAGAGTCCTTGCTAGCCAGACAGTCAGCCATTAAATGGGGAAGGACTGGTTTCTGCTGCACTTGTGACAGGTCCTCAGTGTGGCTGAGTTCCCAGTTTCCAGCTCTGTGTCCAACTGGGACTTTATATCTTCCCATGCTAGTGTTTTTCTACATGAAACCTTGAGTTGTTACCTATTCCTGTCTCAGCAATCCTACCTCTGTTTGCTTTTTCCTCTCTCTCTTCTCAGCAGTTACTGCTCCACAGACTTTCTCCCAGCTCTTCCTCAGTGGTCTGAGCCATGGTTATGTATCTGGGCTGAGCCAGAGACAGGCACTGGGTCTCTTGATCACATTTCTAGGAAGAGAGGAGGTTGCAATTGTGTCGGGGCATAAGTGATTTATGGATGCACAGATCCACAAACAATTTTTTGCCGACCACCAAGATCAGCAGGGCTGGTGAGGATGCACAGTACAACTGATAGGTCCTGGCACTATGTCAGGCTTGCATGTCACCAGCATCGTGTGTCCTACATCTAAAGAATGCCCATACTAAGTTTGCAGACTGAACCCCTGCTCTGACTGAACGTAGTTTCATTTTTCCCACCTTCTGCAGACACAGCCACCACCAGGCTCAGCTCCCGTTGTCAGAGTGGAGACCTCCAGTACCTGTCCCCTCCTTTTGAATGCACTTTCCCAGTTTCTTAATTCAAGGTGTCCCCTTTTTCTCTGCTGGCTCTGTGAGCCCCATTTTGTGCAAGCTTGGCTGTGGTGGTCACAGAGCAGAGTAGCTCTTCTGCAGTCAACAGACTGAGATATCCAAGGTTTTCTGTGGTGCCTCAGTATACAGGGGATGGATAAGTTCCCATGATGGATAGTGCCCTAGCCAGTGTAGGGGTAAACTGTGATATTTCCTTTACCTATCCATGAACATGACCTGTTGGGGACTCATGATGAGATTCAGCTCCTAAAATACAGTTAGATGTCATTTATTCTCTAACTCCAAAAGACTCACCTGATCTCACACTGTAAGAGCCCCTGTACACCAAAGCTGGCACTGAGTATGTGCTAATGTGCCTAGTGTGCCTCACTACCCCAGAAGGGCTGACATCTTCGGACATTATCTTGCTCAGCTCAGCATCTCCCACTTGTACCTCTCTGGGTGCAAAATCAGGCAGTCCCATGTTCCCTAAGAGACTAGATTCTATATTTAATTTGTGAGTGTACCCAACACAGAGTGACAGCACAGAGGGCAGAAGATACAACTCCCTGGCAGCAGCTTTCAGTCTGTTTCATTCACTGCTTGCAGAGCAACTTAGAAGCAAGAAGTCTGTCCCATGGGGTGAGAGCTGCATCTCTTATTTCCCACAGGAGTGCCCTAATGGTGAAAGGGATCAGGGCAAGGATCACACTCCACTGTTTCTGCTGAAGCGATGTCATCATGCAGTCAAAACCACAAGTGTCTTTGTCTAGAAGAAATACAACTCCATACCCACGTCTCCTGTGGAAACAGTGAACTGCAGCCTAGTTTCTTTTAGCTACTGACTGTCTCCTGTAAAACACAATACACAAAAGCTAGGACTGGATCCTAAATTTATCTTCCATCACATCAGCACACAAACTGTGAAAGCCTCTGATGTCCCTGTGACTCCTCTGTTCCTAGCAGTGCAGCTTCGTAGCAAAGGTGCAATGGCTGCAGTGTAGCTGTGCTGGTTTCAGCTAAGAATTTGGGTTTAGAGTGGTTCACCCTTTCTGTATGGTCCTTTCTCAAGGTACCCATTATGCTCAATGATAAAGAAATAATAGTAGCAGAAATAATGAGGGTGGTAGGACATTAAAGCAGCCAAGTGAGAAATGCACCACTCCAGTGCAAGTGAGACCTGTTCTGGCCGCTCAGCATCTGCTCTTCTGCCTGGAGCCATGGCTCCTCTACCAGAAACGTCTACGAAGACTTGAGGTGCCTCCACTGAAACATGATGTCACCTGCACACAGCTGAGCATGTTCTGCTGAATGTGACCCTTCACCAGGTGTCTGTAGTTGTGCTGATGGGATTTGGATATATAATGAGAAGTCAAATATACTAGAGATACCCTTGCTCCAGAGTGCCAGTATCAGGAAACAAATGACACAAAAGGAAAGTAGTGCACTCCTATGCCCATACTATACACTTAAGATCAATTCCCTGTAACTGAAACTGATTGTTCACATAAATCTCACCCTGCTTTTAAGCTAGGACATAACCTCAGCTTAATTGATATTTGTGCTTGAAGACAGAGAAATCAATTTGGCACATCTAAAGAGCCTTTGGGTTTTTCACAGAGAAAGACTTTCCCTAGTAAAGGAGCTTGTCTTTTTATAGGCTCGGATTTGCAAACAGGGAAGATATACCTTTAATAGTTACATGCATAAACGTAGCTCTCTTTGGTGGGCTTGAAAACAAAAACACCTTCTTGATGCATCCTTACTGTGGTCTCCTTGGCTTTCAAATGCCCAGGCACATGAAAACTTGCACAGATAGTTCTCATCCTTTCCCTTGCCATCTCACCATTCCAAATACGGTGCCAATTTATAATTATTTATCAGTGTGTACATGATCAAGTCCTGTGGAGGCACCTACTGAAATGTGGGTATGCCACTTCAATTCCTGTTTTATTGTTCTTTAACCACTGCCCACCCAGTAATATCCTCAGATTCAGGCAAAGGTGCACAGACTAGGCATGAAAGCTCATTTTACCATCAAACCTGCAGTGTGGGCATATCAGCATAAAAAAAAATATACAGTGTATGAGAAAGTTCAGCCTCATTTCTGGATGACTGGAGTTTGGATGGGGTTACCTGTGTACTCTCACAAGCACACCCTCCCTTAAAGCTCTGAACCAAGCAGGCGGGAGAGCAAAGAGTCTGTGCTTGATTTTGAAAATGAGCTTGTACAGCAGGTTCACTGCACGCTTATCATGCCTTGTAACATGCACTGCCTCCATGTCCTACAATTTATGTGCGAAGAATTTCTAATATAGCAACCACATCGATTTCAAGGGCAGTTTGCAGAGCGGTGTGACTCTTCAGCTGACAGGGAAGGTAAAGCCTGAGTGCCCTCTTCTAGCCATAGAAGAGCTGCGGTACAGCTGAGGAGTTGAAATCAGTCCAACAGAGCTGCTGATACAATGTGCACTTGAAGGAAGAGATGTTTTTTACATAGTGCATTATGAAAACAAACACATACTTGACATGTAACTACATCTTGACATAAGATGCCAAAAGAAAAAGCCTTCCACAGGAAAGCGCTTATTATTTTCCCTTCCAAATGACCGAGTGCTTAGGAAAGGTGCCAAAAGATGTCCCTGAAGGCTGACAGTCTCTGTGCAACCATTAACCTTCAAGGGCTTGGAAAGCAGAGCATGAAATCCCCTGATGCAAATTTCTGCCTCTCGTCTGTGCAAGCTGAGCCACCTCTGAGCGTGGGAAATTTGGGTATGACTGTATCCACCAAGCCACAGCAGGCCAAGGCCACAGCACCAACTTGCAATCATCCATGCTGTGTGATGGCCAGCACTCTCCCTGGGTTTGCCCTGTGCCAGCAAGTGCTCTCCTTGAAGGACTCAGAGAGACCAGGGACTGTTCTCACCAGGCACAACACAGAGGTCATCCTGTGTGAGAGGCGAGTTGGACCACATGGACACAAACTGTGCCACTTGTCTTCAGGGCCAGGGAGTGGCTCCTGGCCCATTTTATCCACTTCTATAAGGGCTGTTAAATTAATAAGCCCAGATGAGTCTGGGTTTAAGGTCTGGACCTTGACCACTTGCATCACTTGTTCCTTGACGTAGGTTCAGGCCTCCCTGTCTCCCTCCAATGAAGGGCTGCCTCTAGGCCAGGTTGTGTCACCTGAGCTTGGGACCAGAGATCTGTCCCTAGACCTCCTTTATTTGTCAGTTTAGGACTTACACATAAGACCTCTGCATCATTGTCCTTTAAAGGCTGCAAGCCATGGTGAAAACAGGGATGCTTGCTTTGTCACATGAACTCTCTCACACTTTCTCTGCCTGTGGATGCACTAAACAGACCTCTACGACCCAAGGGCAATGGGAGAGTTTTCCATCTTATGTTAGATTGGAAAAAGGAGTAACTAGTCAACTAATGACTAGCTAGTAGTTAAGTGATAGTTAATTCTTACAATTATTTTCTTTCTTTCAATACATGAGACAACACCAGGGCACTGTGTTGTATGATGGGAAATGCCTGCTGTGTCAGTGCAGCTTGCAGGGAGGAGCAATGCTGCTAGATCAGAGATGGTTGGGATCCAAAGGTCCAGGGTGCAGCTGGAGGACAGTCTTAGACCAGGACAGGCACTGTGGTGCTCAGTAACACATACATGACATACAGACCCCTCACTCTAGGGGTCTAGGGCACTGCTAGGGTCTAATTTTGCATTCACACAGCTCAGAGTTGGGTTATCCATGGCATTCTTCAGTATTTCTCCTAAAATTTGAAAGCTATTTGTTTCCCAGCACTGAGAATGCTTGTGAAAGAGACCAGCTTTGTTACCTGGCAGCAGGGACTAGTCTGCAATCAGCATCAGGCTTAGTGAGCAGGAGTCTGCCACAGCAACTGCTGTTGGGAGCAAACTGTCCTATCCACAGACTCCCTTTTGATTCCAAACCTCTTTGGTGAGCAATTTAGCTGCGGGCAGCAATGAGAGGGAATAGGGGCAAGCAAGTATATGGCCAACTGTTCTTTTGTCTGTATGTAGTTTGATGTGTGGCAGCTAGATTGCACTTCCAGGTAGCAATGGGAGGAAGCCAGTGCATGTGGAAAGTCCTGTTGGGCTCCATGATTCAGCCCCACGGCTCAAGGTCCTCTCATCACTGAGCTTTTCCCATATATAATTCTAGAAAAAGCCTCTGGTAAAGGTGGTGTTCATCTCATTATCAATTCAATTTTTCTGACAGCCCTGCTAGGGCTCTTAATTTCTTGTGTTAAAACAACAAATGAGATGACCCAACTGCAATCACTAATAGGTATCATGGGTCAGTAATCATTCATTTGTCATAGTGACTCTCACTCGAAGGAGGGAGATGAAAAATTTGTCCTCCTAATGGCAAGAGCTGTAAATTAGTTTTATTTCACTGTTAAATCTGGAGGCCTGAAAATTAGGATGACCAGCCCTTACCTGGGAAGAAAATGTGTCAGCTCAAGGGATTTTCTGCATTAGGCAAATAGGCAGCTCATAATCACCCATTGAAGAGTCACAGCTGCTGTCTCCTGACACCCTTTGCTGCTTGAAGTTGTGACTATCCTGCTGCACTGAATATGGTGAAACTTTTCAAGTCTGATGTCCAGCTTCAGGCCAATGACATCAGCTCCACTTCTAGCCATGGAAAAGAAGTGAATATATCCTGTAGGTGCTGCATGATAATTTCAACTTTCCTTGAAAATGAACATGTTCAAAATAGGGATGACAGATCGCTCTGTGGAGGTACATCTTATCTTCATCATTAAGGCAGCTTCAGGTGAATAGCTCAGATTTGAATGTGTCTATTTTTAGACACACACATTTAGGTGAGACAAATCCCACCCAAAATTTATCCGGTAATTTCTTCTGCTAAATAGCACTATCCTTCTCCTTGAAGACTTTGCAAGCCCCGTCTGTGTAAAAGATGTTATTCTGAGTTAGCATGGACTCTCTGTGGATTTGGAAATTGCTGAGAAAGCCATTGTTGCATGCTTATAGAGTGGAAAGGAGGGAAATGAAGGGTTTTGAAGACAGATGGAAGCTGTGTTGATAGGGGCATGAAGGTGCCTAACAGTCTTCACCGAGCAAGTAGCTTTCAGTGAAGTCTCAGAAACACTTGAGTGGCTCTGCCTGGGAGTGTGGGTGTCTCTCTTGCAGTAACTGCACACATATTCATGCCTTTGGCCTGACAGGCTGCAGAAAACACCACACAGTCATTCCCTCTGGTCCCAGAGGTTTGCCCAGAGCTCTCCTAGCCCTGTACAAAACCAGAAGTGGATGTAATGCCCATTCCGACTGACTCAGGTTGTCACAGAGGTGTGCAGTTCCTTGTAGCAAAGCCACGCTGTTCACCCCAGGTGACATCCCAGTAGGGAGCAGGGACTGCAGCTGGGACCAAAGGGGCCTGAGCTCTGGGTGGTGCAGCCATGCTCTCTCACACATGTGCACCCTGGCCCAGGGAGCAGGTAGGCAGCACTGCAGTGTGAGAGACAGGGAGCAGACCTTCCCTCCATGTTCATCCCTGAGCTGCCATGCTTCCTCCCTCCAGCCCTGGCAGCCCTCGGGGAAGAAGAAGAGAGGTTTGTCCTGGGAAAGAGAAGCTGAAACGTCTTTGATGTGCTGAAATGAGTGGTCCATTATCTCGTTCAATAACATGTCCCACAGAAAGCTCTATAAAAAGCTCTCTATAGAAACTCAAAAAGGGGGGAAAAAAAAAAAATCCACCCCACTCTCAAATCTTCAAAACCCATAAGTCTATCAGAATAGTTGAACAATTATTGACTTTTATGGTGTACAAGGTACAAGGTATGGAGAATTGTACAGCCAGACAAGGTTATAAGAACATGTATTAAGCTGTCTGTATGGAGAGGATCTGGCTGAAGTTAAAACATAAAACCTTCCCGCAAGACAAGTGAGAGTGTGAGGGGGGACATTAAAGTGCAAGAATGGCTTTGAATAAGAAATGTGGCACTTCTGCTCTCCAATGCTACACTTACATTGAAATAAGAAATTTTAGGATGGAGAGCCAGAGAGACCAAGGCCAATAGAAAGAGCCTGCAGTGCTGTGGCCAGAGCTGCACACACTATGCCAATGGATTTCCAACAAGAGCTTCCCTGACTTTAAAAATAATTAAACTCCAGGAGCTGTGGCTCTACTGGGTGACAAGTCTCTCACTTCTGGATTTTTCTTGGTTTCCTCATGAACAACATTGTCATCTCCTGGTGACATCCAACCAGTGAGCCTCACCTCGGTGCCTGGTAAGATCACAGAGCAGATCCTCCTGGAAGACATCAAAACATATGAAAGACAGGGATGTGATTAGAGACAGCCAGTATGGCTTCACCAGGGACAAATCATGCCTGACTAATCTAGTGGCCTTCTACAATGGAGTGACTGCATCAGTGGACAAGGGAAGAGCTATGGAAGTCATCTACCTGGATTTCTGTAAGGCCTTTGATATGGTCCCCCACAACATCATTACCTCTAAATTGGAGAGAGATGGGCTTGATGGGTGAACTGTTGATGGATAAGGAATTGTCTGGATGGTAGTGTTCAAAGAGTTACAGTCAATGGCTCAATATCCAAGTAGAAACCAGTAAAGAATGGTGTGCCTCAATGATCTGTACTGAGAATAATACTATTTAATACCTTCATCAGTGACATAGACACTGAGATTGAGTGCACCCTCAGCAAGTTTGTGGATGACACCAAACTGAGCAGCGCAGTTGATTCACTTGAGGGAAGGGTTCCCATCCAGAGGGATCTTGGCAGGCTCGAGGAGTGGGCCATTATGAACATCATGAAGTTCAACAAGGCCAACTGCAAGGTCCTGCAGCTGGATTAGGGCAACCCTTGGTATCAATACAGGCTGGGCAGATGAATGGATTGGGTTCAGCCCTGTGGAGAAGGACTTGGGGGTACCGGTGCATGAAAAATCAGATATGACTCAGCAATGTGCATTTGCAACACAGAAAGCCAACCATATTCTGGACTGCATCAGAAGTGTGGCCAGCAGGTCAAGGAAGGTGATTCTGTCCCTCTACTCCACTCTGGTGAGACCCCACCTGGAGTGCTGCATCGAGTTCTGGGGTCCCCAGCACAAAAGAGACATGGACCTGTTGGAGCAGATCCAGAGGAGGGCCAGAGGGTTGGAGCACCTGTCTTGTGAATAAGGCAGAGAGAGTTGAGGTTGTTCATTCTGGAGAAGAGAAGGCCCTGTGGAGACCCTATTGTGGCTTTTCAATATATAAAGGGGGATTATAAGAAAGACAGAGATTTTTCACCAGGACCTGTGGTGACAAGACAAGGGGCAATAGTTTTAAACTGAAAGAGGTCAGATTTGGATTGGAGGTAAGGAAGAAATTTTTCATGATGGTGGTGAGACACTGGCACAGATTGCCTGGGGAAGTTGTGGATGCCCCATCGTTGGAAGTGTTCAAAGTCAGGCTGGACATAGCTTTGAGCAACCCGTTCTAGTGGAAGGTGTCCCTGCCCCTAGCAGGGAGATTGGACTAGATGATCTTTAAGGACCCATCCAACCCAAATCATTCTGGAATCTCACTTGCTGGTAGCACACAAGATCAGAGTGGAGGTGTTGGTGGGCTAAGGGATGCCAGGGAATTCCCTCCTCGAAAGGTTGATGCTGCAGGATGGACAACGTGGAGGCTGATTTGGCCTCTCCTGGCTAGGGAAGACCATTTTGTCTCATATCTGAGGCATTTTGACAGAGCAGGCTGAGGAAAAAAAATGAATGCATTTGTTCTCTGTGGTCTGCTCCTCCTTCAGGAAGAGCTCTGCAGACTTAGGGGCTGTAAATACAGTACCTTTCCATAAGCATGAATATTAACTTAGAAGGTTGTTGGGTTTTTTTTTCTTCAACAAAACCCTTTAAACTTTCACTCTATTAATAGAGATGCTGTAGGTGGAACATTGTCTTTTCTGGCTAAGCTGAACCTCCCTTTCTGTTCTTTCTTTCCACCTGCATCCTTCCCATGTGAAGAAAACTTTTAGAAGAACTATTCTTTGAGAAACTGAGGGGGAGGAAGAAGAAAGAACGGGCTATGATTTGCACAAAATGAAAAGAAGATTTTGTGACATGAGTCAAATGTTCCCACAGAAATATCCTTTTCCTTACTGCAAAGAATATATCAATGAAGCACCAGCATACAATACACAAACTAAAAATATTCTCCAGACTCGCAGTTTGGTTTCTATGCCCAAAGCTAATGTCTCACTTCGGTTTTCTGGATTGTTTTGCATTTTTTCCCTTTTCTTAAGACTAACTGCTGTGCAGAAACTCAAGCCACACTTTCATCTGGCAGTGGAGTAGTCATGAATTTTGGGTTATCTTGTAACAGGGAGACCTTTTTCATTCAACACCACATTCACGTTGCAGGTACCCAGAGCAAGGGCAAGCTGAAAGCTCAGGGCCAGGTGACTAGTGGGGAAGGGGTAGTGACATATAGGGGAAAGGAGACTTACTCTGAGCCCCAAACAGTTTATTTTTCCCTCTTCTCTTCCTAATGTTCCTGAAACCTGAGCATGACCTCCACCACACCAGGCCATCATGAATGGGTTTGAGATAGCCGTCGCTTGCTGGTAACACTGTGAAGTGCTGGGGTCTGAACCCCAACCACTGAATTAAGGTTGACACATGGGTGGTCCCCATGGCCCTTTAAGAGGAGGGGATGAGTTTGCCTTTTGGCTTTCCTCCAAGGTGCGGCCGGCCTTGTAAGGAAAGCCCTTGGGTAAACAAGCCCCAGGTGCCCCGCATTGGGTAAATGAGTGCCAGGTGTCCTGCTTTGGGGATAAAAGCTGGGACCACTTGCAGGAAGGGTTGGAGTGTCTGTCTGTGGGGTGGACGCACTTCACAGAGTTTCCTGTTGGGGAAGGACCTCCTGACTCCTCATGCAACTGGATCGCAGTCAGGTCTGGCACCTACAAACATGGGCTTTGTGGGGAGGCAATATGGGGTTACTTCTATCATACGTGATCACCCTATCGTCTTGGTTGTCTCCCATTTTCTCCATGGGTTACCTTGTGTCTTTGTTTGTTCCATCTATTATGGGTCATGCTATGTCATTCCTGGGGTCGCTGGGGTTGATGTTTATTATTTGTGTTCTGTCTGACTTGTTTGTACCCCCAGTGATCCCCTATATACTGACTCCTTTACATGCAATAGAATCTACTTACTGGATTGTTTTTCTGCTGCTGGCTGTGTCCTTTGTACTGGGCCTACTAATTGGCAAAACACACTGGTACCTCAGCAGGAGGGAGGCAGGCATGATTTTAAGCCACTCTTGCATTCCCCCAGACACAGCTCTCAGGAGAAGGTCTTAGCTAAAAATGAGGAGTGTCTTATGGCTCATACATTGCTCAGTGATTGCTATAGACATGTAGGCACAGGCACAGCCTGGACAGGGAGCCAGCATCAGCAGCATTGCGTGCCCTGTGCTCCCTCCCTGCTCCACTTATGTGGCCCCAGCTCAGGGTCTGAACTCAGCTGTGACCTGTCTAGCGTAGGCTTAATTGCACATTACCCTGTGACAGTTGTAAGAACAATGTGACATAAACCATAGAGCAAATCTTTGGCCAGTAAGTGTGTGTGGATGGGATCGGAGACACCATTTCCACTGAGAGGTTGTGGCTTGTTCAACAATAACCATCTCATCTCTTCTCTCCTTCCAGCTGACCAGCAATGTTTGTGGTGTCCGTTGGCACTCCAGGGTACATTCCTGAAAGAGCAGTTAGTGAATTTAAATATCATATAATTGTGATAGCTGGAGGTTGTGTGATGGAAGGAAAGCATTTTGATTGTCTCAGGGTGGATTCGGTCTAATTATCTCAGATGACACCAGCTAATCTGCTCCTCTTGGAGACATGCTGTTACTGTAGTAACTTGTAAATGAATATTGGATGATGAGTTATTAGAGCCAGTCTGAACTGATAATTTTATGAGCACAGTGGGCAATGATTTCTTCTTTCTTTTTTTTTTTTAATTCTTTTCATATTAATTTATTTTTCAGTATGAATGTAAAACACAAAATCAACAGGTCAGACATAGAGCTCTTGTGAACTCTGCCTCCCCTATCAGACAGAGCAGATGCAGCTTGGAACTTCTTTATCACTTTGCTTTTAATTAGAGCCTATGATGGTTTTGCACTTTGTTAAGAGGTTTTATCCAAAATACAAAGTGGATAAAGGATAAAATGAATCTTCAGATAATTCTACATTTTGGATTATCTCTTTTTACATATGCAAGCTATTTACTGCATCACCCAGACCCACAACCAGTATTGCCTCATGAGCGATCTGGTGATAAACAGTGACTACAGCCTGCTCTTCTGGAGCAAGAGCTGGTAGTGTGTGCCTTGGCTTCCGATACTTGCCTTGTGTGGCCAAAGGGGATGGTGTTTGGAGGCATCACCCATGCTTAGAACAAGGTATAAAATCTACTTCTAGACCGAAGAGAAGAGAGTAAACATTTCCATGCCCCAGTGCATCAGCAATTGCATTGAAATATGAAATACCCTGCACTACGGTTGCTGTCACTGCATTGTGCCCAGTCCTAAAATGCAGCAAAGACGATTCAGGGTGCAAATCAGGTCCCAGAGGCACATCCCACCCTCCAACCTCCTTTTTCCATACCCCTAATGGCTTCAGCCCTTCTGTGAGGCTGGACAGTCTGCCAGATTGAGATCCAGGGTCTCCTAAAACTGAATCAGAAAGGTAAATGCTCAGATTATCTCTAAACTACCATCAGAGGAGGAAGACCATGATTCTGACTTGCAGCTGCCCACTCTTTCCACCTCTATTTCTGATGGTAGCTGTAGCTCAGGATCCAAGCTCTGGATTAGTCTCCAGTAGCTGTCTGCACTTCAGGGAAGCTCCCCATAACAGAGGCAGAGTCTGTCCCTACTCCCTCTATAGTCTCAGAGTGGATGCTGGCTCCTGCTGCACCAAAACAACCTCAGTTCAGCTCCTCTTTTGGGTGCCTCTGCAAAGGGCCTAAGTGGAACTGGCAAGAACACTCTCACGGGCTTCTGCTTGACGAACAGGAGCAGTTCATTGTCTTGTTCTATTGTTCCCCTTCATTTTAAAAGCCCTTCAAAATTTCCACAAAGCTGCTGTTTCTGTCAAGGGATCCCAAACCCAAGTAACAGGGTTGCATCTTCCTTCAGCCTGAAACATGTGAAGTTTTGGTGTCCTCCCATCTGGGATGGGAATGGTCCATCACACTTGATTTTAAAGCAGGAGAGCTGGAGAATGTGATTTTGCTCCACCCTGCCAGTGTCTACATGTGGGTGTTCCTCAGAAAGCATCAACGAGACTGAAACTCTTTAGCATGGAACCTGTTTATTTTTCATTGTAATTACATTGTTTTCAATATATTGAAGAATGTCATAGTTCTTGATATTTTTCACTTGCACTTCAAGACTGCATGACAGTTTATGCTGAAAACCCTGGTTTTTGAAAAGCAAGCAAGGGATTTTAATTTGAGAATAATGTGTTTCTTTCCATCTGGGCTACATTTAAAATGCTGTAACATATTTTTGCTACATCTTTAACTACCACAAAAAACAATTTTCTCTTTTTCCAAAATACTCCTAAAAATATATGGTCTTATCAAAAACTCAGGGTCCTCTGATACAGAGAAGTGTGGTGCTACAATGTGGACATGTACTAAAGCAGCATTTTCTCTGCATTCTCAGAGGTGTGTAATTAGCATGAGGGCAACCATTAACACATCCCCTGTGCTGTGTCACCAAGTCACGCCTGATTATGTTGCAGAGTGAGATTAGCAAAATTAGCTTGAAGTTGTCCTTTCACTGCCATTTGATAGTAGGGAAAACAAATCCTTCCACTGCCAAAGCTGCAACTAATATTCAGGACTTAAGAAATTCAACTGATGCATTCATGTTGAATAGGATTTTGTGTAATTAAAATTTTAAATAAATCCCAAACATGAGCCCTGGCTTGGACTTCTTAATTTCAGATATGGAAGTACAGCTTTTGACAAAATAGGCTGAGGGTTTGGGGTTTTTTTCCTTCCTTCTCTTTTCTTTCATCTGAGAGATTTACAAAATCTAATTAGCATACTAAAAAATAGCAGAAGAGAAATTAAATGAAGACCAGGATTAAAAGACTCACTAGTTTCTTCATGTCACCTTTATAGTTCTTTTGAGCATCTTTCCCTGTGTGGTGGGAGTAAGTAATGTGGAGGTGGATGTTAGTGGGTGGCAAAGCTTTTATGAAGCAGAAAGCAGCTGAGGAGTAGAAAATTATTGGAGGCAGTTTCCATACAGATGAAAAGAAGCAATCAGACCCTGAGAAGCCAGGGAAGAGAAGGAAGATCATAACAAAATTGAATAAAAGGCACATTTCACAGGCAAAGAAAATGCCCATTTGTTTCAACAGAAACCCTGAAAGTTGCCATGGAGTTCTCACCCAAAGCATCCCAAAGCTGCAAGCCCGAGTCCCTCCTTGCTTGCAGAAATGTTTAGGTCAAAGCCAAATATCCACTAAGTTCTCATGGCACGTTTCCAGGTTGCTCACCTACCTCCAGAGTAGCTGCATCCCTTGTTGTCCTTTGTCACTCCCAAGGTGATGGAGGAGATAAGTGATGGCAGAGTAACAAGGAGATTGTGTAGCTGAGAGGAAGACCACATTGCCCTGCAGAGCTGGACTCCACTCATGCCTCTGCCTGGAAAGCCCTGTATGATACTGGAGAGTCATTTACAGCAAGTTGTTCATGGATGGCTTCTAGTCAGTTGATCTCTGCTCCTGAGTTGTTCAACTTAAAGTCATAGATCTGATTTGCAGATAGTTTAATCACTTGTAGATGCATCTTAGGTTAATGGAGGCTGGATTTCGAAAATATCAAGTGCCCTAGCAGGCAATCCTACTACGAAAAATCAGGGTCTGTGTGATATAAACTGGGCAACAAAATATGGTCAATACACTTAAACCTTTAATCTCTCTGTGTCTAAATTCCTTAACCCTAAACTGGGAAATAATACTGCTGTTCTACTTTAGCTCAGCATCATGGATATCAGCTGGCAGATACCTCTGATGCACAGAGACAGCCACAGCAATGAGCCTCATAGAAGAAAAAATACATGAGAAAATGAACTCTTCTCGGAGGCAGATTTAAAAATTTAAAAAAAAAAAAGTAAAAAAAAAAGTGCTCTCCAGTCCAATTTAGGAACATTTTCACAAGGACAACAGAAATAAGCTCATCCTCCAAATGCATGGGCTGCCATCCCCCCCATATCCCACCATTTTTAAAATAAAAAAGCTACTAGAATGGTTTAACCTGAACAAAACAATGTGATTTTCCCCATTGCATTATTCTCAGAAACATTTAAAACAGACCTATAAGAGTTATGAGTCTCTATATAAATATATGTATGCATGTTTGCATACATGTATATATAATTTAATATATATTTTAAGGTCAGCATCAATCAGGTGTTATCCCAAACAACGTAAGTTTTACAGAGTTATGTGTGATAGGAAACTGGATCTCAGAGTGGGGTCAAGCATAGCAGGAGGCAGCATTGACACAGGTGGTGGGTTTGTAACTGGGGGTGTGAGCGCAGCCCCTCTCAACCCCTGGCTCTCACTGAACGTCAAAGCTCCCATGAACATGCACGGCTCCTACTAAGTCTCCTGTAATCCAGCCAAGAAAGCTGTGGTTAAGGAGGGAAGAGTTTGGATCCATGGAAGGAGCAGATACCAGTCCCTCCTAGGAGGATGATTAGGTTGCAGTGTCTCAGGGTGTGCTAAAGCTGGACCAGGGCAGAGAGGGAGCACTCTCTGCTAGTTCAGGCTGGTTGGCATATCCAATTTTCATCTCTGCGATTTTCTGTGAGACCCTGCTCAGAAGCTCTACTGTGAGAGCCAGCAGAGTACACTATTGACTTCCCCAAGCAAATAGCCCAGCCCATGGATGAATTAATGAGCGTTTGCAAAGTTGTGTGCAATCACTCAATAAAATGCAATTGCATAGATGTGAAGTGTCTGGAAAGGGGTGATTACTCACAGCACCTGTTTTGTTGTCAGAAACTCTTATTGACCGCACAGCAAACAACTCCTTGTCCTCACTCTGGGATGTTCTCCTCAGCACACGCTGCACTGTTCGTGGGCATGTAAAAGGCAGATTTTTTGCAGATTATGTGCATTACTAAGTAGAAGTATGAACGAGGCATCTGGGCTCCCAGTACAACACTGGGGAACACTGGAAAGTGCAGAAAAGTGACATTTAGCCTTCACTTTACAATGTGGCAGTGCTACTCACCCTCCTTTTACTCCAGATCCTCAGGGTATGGGTCCTCTCCCATGGGGTGAGAGGACTGGATTCAACCCTCTCTCCCCCTGAGGGGTTTGCAGAGACCAAATTCCACATTTGCAAGACAAGACTTTAATTGAAAGGCACTTGGCAGCCACCTTTGCTCTTCTGTTTGATACTGTGCCAATGTGCAGCAGAGAAGCAGGGCTTGAGGGATTGCAGTGTAGCTGGTGCCTGCACCCCACATGGCCAGGATCTTAACCAGCATGCATCCAGTGTGGATTGCTGCCTCATTTCTACTATTTTTACCGTAGTTGACCTAAAGTTTTTGCTAGTTAAAATACAAAAGATCCCCCAGAGCATGAGGAGCAGTACCAAAGCTCTCTCTCTTGAGTGGTTGCCTCAACTTTGCAGCTGCAGACTCAGAGATATGCTTGTGTCTTCTCTACCTCTGGGAGATCTTGGCCATCTCTGCTTCTTGGATGTATCCTTTAACCTTCCCCTGGATTTTCTATCAAACCACTGGTGACTGGAGACGTAATGGTGGTATGGAGCCACAGATTTACAACTTTGTGTGAACAAGCATCCATTTCTCTCTCCATGGACTGTGTTGTCTCCAGTACGGCAAAAGAAGCCCATAGTGGTACAACTCTGTCCTGTCTGATATAGGGCCACCTTTCTGCTCCTTGTCTAGAAACCAGTAAAACATTTGTGACTCTGCCCCAAGAAAGGGTTTGGTCCTGGCTACGTGTAGAGAGTGGTGTCAAGGGGTATGTTCCTTCAGCATGTCTTGGGATGAAGTGAGTTGGACTCTGGGGGTCTGCACAGGCTGTAAAAGGAGCTGATGTTCTCCCTTGCCACCTACTCCTCAGACGTCAAAGTTAGCACAGATGAGTCACACCTAGAGTGGTTTGTGGCATTTTTAGCAGAAAGTCTGTAGAAAGGCTGGAGCAGGACCCAGAAGCCCTGCATCCCAGCTCCAAATGTAACATATTTTTTTTCCATAAGAAAAGCACCATGCATTTATAAATTTCTCTTTGCCAGATGAATTGTTCTTAAAGAGAACTACGTTGTAAAAAGCTGTATCATTAAAAAGAAATTTTTCTGTGAGCGGCAGAGCCTGGTTTCCTGCGGTTTGGCGTCTCATGGTGGGATTATCTTGTGTCTAATGAGGAGCACTCTGGCTGAAACCTTTTTTCCTGTTCATAAAGGCACTGTCTCATGTGGATTCTCTGGTGTCTATAATACATTTGGGATCAAGCTGCTGTTGTTTAGGTTCTCTCATATCTGGCAACGTAGTATTTTCCACGTGGCAAGCTATTCCTCCCTGGAGACACGAAAGGGTCATCCTTCTCTACCCAGCTGCCTCTTCTCACAAAACCTTTGAGACTTTGAGACTTCTGTCGCACCATTAAATTTGACTCAAATTGGCCAACAGGCTAAAAGATAATTGAGAATAATACTGGACTGACAAAACAATATAATAAACATTATTTTATTAGATAATCAGGCAATAAATGGTGAAAAGTAAATACTGAAGCAGATTAGACATGGAAAAAAGGTTCATAAATATTTATTTAAGCATTTAAATGCACTCAGGGTGACCATTTTAGGCCTGGTTTGCATTTCCATTTTAGACATTCAAATCACAGCCATATGAAAGACCAACAAGGGCAGAGGCACCCTAATAATTACACTCATACCTCAAAAGTAAAAGTGAAACAATAGTTTTCTGTGACACTTTTTCTCACAGAGATAGGGAATTTTTAAACATTTCTTTCATAATATTAAAAAACTTAGAATTTAGAAACAGGAATGTTGAATAATTCAGAAACCAGATTTTGAAGATAATTGTCACCTAGGTCAGAGAATAAAAATAGATCACATGTTTTGTGCTGGATTTCCAGAATTTTTAATAAACCTTAACTGATTAAAGTCAGACCAAAAATCCTTTGCTGAAATGATTCATCAAAATGTTTCAAAAATGTGAGATGTGAAAGCAAGTTGTCAATTATTTGTACATACACAAAAAAATCACAAATGAAGGAAAGAAGAAAGCTACATTGAATAAATTGCTCGTTGTGATTTTTTTTTTAAGTTCCTGAACCATAGAAACATGCTTGTCATAAAGTGATATTTGGAGATGCTTATATTTTCTTACCTTGAATACAGTTTAGATGGATGAGCTACCATTGCTCTCCATACTTATCAAATTAGGATAATGCATTTCTAAATTCAATTACATCCTCAGTGGAAATGGTTTCTCTGACTCTGGTAATCTTTGGAGAGGAATTATACACAGTCTATAAAGCTTCACATTTCAAAACATAATTTTGAATATTATTCAAGAGGTTAATTTAAGATTCATCTTCCTAAAGAGGAGTTAAATAAAACTGATAGAAGGCTGGAACTTGTCAAGTGGTTGAGAGGTTTATCAGCATGTGAGTATGAGTTCATTAGTTTTAATTAGTATAATCACTAATGTTGCATTAACAGTTTGGTGAGAGAAAGTAATTGCTCACACCCACTGTATTAGATTGGGAGATTAGAATTCATTTTATGAAGCAATTAGCATTTCAGGGATTTTTTAAAAGGCTTTTACAACCTGCCATTGCAGTAGTCTCCTTCACCAAAAAGAGTTTAAATTAACCATAACTTTCATCCTAATGGGATGCAAAAATTAATGTAAAATTAAGTGTGAACCAGCAAGCCCACCATGATAAGCAGGCAGCTAAAGCCACAAACCTCAATTAGTTTATAATGACCTGTTTTATTTCCCAGACAATGGTAGTCATTTATCTGCCCTCAATTCATTATCTTCTTGGAAAGTTTATATTCTTGAATTTTATACAGCAAAACAAATATAATATGAGGAAAGGAGAAGTAGAACACTACTATTGGAGTAATAATTCTCCAAAGAAAAAGCTGCAAGGTTCAATAATAGGGCTTAAATAGTCAATTATTTTTCATATCGAATATCAGAGGAAGAAGAAACAGCTCCCTTTAACACCCAGTGTCTTGGGAACAACCATGAATTTCACAACAGCAGCAATCACAGCCCTGCTCTGCCCTGGCAGCTACTGACAAAATGAGAATGGAGATCCAGGAATTTGTCATCCTAGCTGGCAAGGAAGCCCTGGTCATCTGAGGGTTGAGACAGTTGACCCATGGGATTTCCTTCCAAAACATCCTGGAAAGTAAAGGTGCAAGTTCCGGTGAGAAAAACTGCTTGCAGTAAGAACACTTACTTTCACATCAAGGCTGTAATGAAAGGCATCATGTCATCCATAGAGAGATGAAACCATGCACCATTTGCAACACATCTGGCACCTATTATATGGGATTATGCTTGACCCTGGTTAAAGCAAGTCCCTGCTCAAAACCAGCTAAATAAAGCCCAAATCTGCTATGACTTGGAGAACAGCTGTTACATATTAGAAACATATCGTTGTTCCTGTAATTTTGAGTACATATGTTAAAATGAGCAGATGTAGGGCAGTATCCAGTGAATTACATGACCTAAAACATATGTTAAAGCAAAATGTATGTATATGTGCATATATATATATATATATGCACTCTTAATTCTTATAGTCCTTATAAGCATCTCTAAAAGAGTTCAGAGGTAGACAGTATCCTCCCACATTAAAACATCTAAAATTTAGGTGCAGCTAGGCAGATTGGATCTCAGCTCTAGTCACTCTGGACGCAGCCAATGAGACCTTTAGGAGGTGAATTACTCCAGCTAAGATCTGAATCTGCCACTGGGAAGGGCTGCCTCCCTCTATTGACTGCAGAGGCAGTCCGAGGTATCCAGGTTTCCATCTTGAGTGGCTAAAGTAACTGCTTAAAATTGGGAAGGATGAATCATGACCGGCATGCCGGTGACTTAGGGTTTGTGTATGCACAGAGTTATCACAGAGAACCATTACTCTTCCTGAATAGCATAGCATGTGGATACAGTTTTGGTTGAATAAGACCTACTCATTTCTCTTCAACAACATCCCCTTGACAGAGGCCACTGTCAAGATCTGCTTCCTGGTCCTCACATGGAATTATTCTGTAAGAGCTGCTGCCTTTTCAGCTAGCTGCCCTACCTTACTCCAAATGTACTTGAGTATAAAAATGCCCTTAATTTGCCATCCATCCACCTTTGAGAGTCATTTAAGATTTATGGATGTAAGAGCACCAATTAAATACAAATACGCTGACAAAAAAAAAAATGAAGGCATCGTATACAATAAAAACTGACTTTTATTTCTCAAATTATGTGTGTTATAAAGCATATTGTTTTAGGAGAAATGCCTGAATTTGCCAGTGTGTTTCATTAAAGAATAATAAAGCCATACATATTTCATTTCCTTGTTCTGAGCTGCAAGAGCCTTAACTATATAAAATGCCCCATGCTGTCCTTGCTTTGTTGGGATTTTTTTTATTTTTAATCAGATTTTTCCCACAAACTAATGAAATTGCTCTTTAAACACATACAGCACTTACATTTGAAGTGACTTACCATGGATGAAATTGTTTCTTTCTTCTCCTGGAGAACAAGGCACCTGCCAGCACCTTTTGCTGTGCAGATCCAGGCCTGGATTGCACCTGATCTCAGCCTGGTTTCAGCAGTGCTGAGTTCCTTAGTGTTCTCAACAGTGCTGTTTTAGGTGGGGTATTAGGTGGCCGGTGTCTGTAGGGTCTGCAGCTTGCATGTCTGCAACGGTTCCTGGTCCAGCTATCACATGTAATTTCTTTCTTCTTGTAGTATGCACCGACCCGCTGTGCAGCTGTGCAAACGTCCACAGAGCAAGGCGTCCTTCCTCCCTGCCATCACCATGAAGCAGTACATGACCCCCAGCTGGTTCCCTGTACGTGCCCACTCTTCTCCTGCCCATGGGAAGGACACCTGGAGGTGGTGGTGTCCCACTTGAGGCAGACCCACCACATCAACATCCTTCAAGGGGCAGAAATTGTCTTCCTGGCCACAGACATGCACCTGCCCGCACCCACAGACTGGATCATCATGCACTCTTGCCTTGGCCACCAGTTTTTGTTGGTCCTCAGGAAGCAGGAGAAGTATGAAGGCCACCCCCAGTTCTTTGCTACGATGATGCTGATTGGCACTCCAACCCAAGCTGACAACTTCACCTACCGGCTCGAGCTCAACAGAAACCAGAGGCGCCTTAAGTGGGAGGCGACCCCCAGGTCGGTACTGGAGTGTGTTGACTCTGTGATTTCAGACGGGGATTGCCTTGTGCTGAACACTTCCCTGGCTCAGCTCTTTTCCGACAACGGAAGCCTAGCAATAAGAATTGCAATAACCACCAGTAAAGTTCACAATGCTGAAGCTGAAATATGAGGGGGAAGAGGAGAAGGTGGAGGAGGAGGAACAATGGTGCTCTAGCTGCCTTGTGAGAGCCAGAACTTGCGGACTTTTCGGGGGGGTCTCAGGTCTTTTATGGTATTTAGTACTCGTCCACAGTGGGCATTATGTAAACATCCTGTGGTTACGGTCTCTGTGTAACGTATTTACCGTTTTGTTAATACAATTTTATGAGAAATTTTGAAGAGGCTTATCAGTTTATTGTTGCCCTCCAGCAACACTGGAAACAACACTTTCTCCTGGAAAGTGCACCCAGGGTGACTCACAGAAACCTCTGCTCTGAGCATACTATGCAAATGTGTTTCCTTCATTGTCTACCTAATTGCCTGCATCTGGTGAAAGATAAAGCATTCCACTAAGGGACAAAAGCATCTAGGTTTCCATATTAACAATGATGATTTAACTCTTACATCATGGTCCCAATCAAGCCCCAGGGAGCGTAAAGTTTCAGAGCTCCCTTCAGCTTCTGAGGATGCAACCTTCCCCACCCAGACAATGACAGCTTCAGAAGAAAAAGTCACCACCTCCACTGAGCCAGGGCCTGGGAAGCCTCACCCTGCTTTAAATCAAGGATGACAGCTAGTGGGTGGTCACACTTGTAACATGATGGGCAGTGAGAGGCTTGCTACATGCTCTGGCTCCAGGATGGATATAACCACAGCCAGCCATCAGGGTATTCACCTTTTTAGCTGCTATTTCCATAAGCATTCAAAAAGAGATTTTCAGAAAATAAAGTATCAGGATGGTCCTAAGTTGTGTACTGATCTTGCTATTGAATTCCATGCTCCTTAAACCTACAGTGTGTGCTGCTAAATACTGATTTAAAACCATGCAGCCAGAATATCTTTTTGCAAATTGGCTGTGAGATTTTAAATGCTCTACTTTAAAAATAACCTTTTTTTTTTCTTTTCCATACACTTTCTTCTGCTGAGGGTATTTCACAGACAGCAATGGTCACAAGAAGGCATGGGCTTCTCTAAGAGCTTCTCTCTTGGATGGCTCCTTGGGGAGAGTCAGAGGCAGGTGCTGGCCATCTCCTGACAATCAGTCCCATTTGCAGTCAGGCATGTTTCCTCCACAGCCAGCAACAGCAGTGATATCTCTTCACCGTAGGTGATGTGTTGAAGGAGGAGGCTCAACAGTGAGTGTGACACAAGAAGCATGGGAAATTGTCTTTTCCTGTTTTCCCTTCTGCCTGTGTGTGGCTGTAGCCTTGGCTGCTCCTGAATGGTTTTTTTGAGAAACACCTGGTGGGTTGGGTCAGTTAGTAGCCAAAGAGATTGAGGCTCGTTGCTTGAGTCCCTTGGAAAATCAAGGAAGGAAGAAAAGTGAGCTAGTAACAGTCCTTCAGTATTTCAAAAGGCATCTCTCTGTAGCTAGTTTTAGGTAGGCAAAGACACTGATGCTAATCTCTCCCACCTGCTGCTCTCCTGGGAATTATTATAAATGATGCATGAAGTAAAGCAAACTGCAATTTTCCTGAGATGAATGCTACACAGGTAATGCCTTCTGAGTTCCAGATGCACCTCACCTCCTTGCTTGGGCTTTCATAGCAGGTCACCACCCAGAGAGGAGCGAGGGTCTTTTCAACGGGCTGTTCATGACCATGCAAGCTGAGGTCTGACAAAGAAGTCTCAGTCCATGTAAGAGTATACTGGGGTATACCTTCACAGCTTTCCCACCTCTGAACTTGGGGGGCCAGGGGGACATGCTGGTTTGCAGTGCTTCACTGGAACATGCAGACTTGACAGTGGCTTTCTTTTTCTCTGTGATGTTAAATATTCAGAACCAGCAACTGCTGCCCTTTCTTTAAATGACAGTAATAAATAAATCATTGGCATTTTTGTGGACTGAAACTGGCTTCTCAAGCTCCTCTGGCAAATATTCTGCTGCTGAATTAAAACAAAACAAGAGCAATAAAACCCCAACATAAAGAGTTTCTCTAGCTTAAACTTCCTGAGCTCTTTGTATGCTGTGGTAGAGACCTAATGTGATGCTGTTTTTGTTGTCTGATCACAACCAGTTCTAGGGGAAGGGATATTCCTCGGGCATTCACTTGTTCCAGACTATTTACTTCTTGCTAGTTGGTACCTTTTGTTCTTGAAATATCTACTGAAATTAAGACTATGCTGTCAGTATTTTTGGGCGTACCCCTCACCAAAGGACCAGTGTATTTCTGACAGGATGAGAATGACAGCACTCCATCCCTTGCCAGCATCCCAGTTTTCTGGTTTCCTTGGGATAGGAGACACAGTGGAATCATGGCCACCCTGACGTGGACCTCCTCACATCCCACGTGTCCTTCTCCCAGAGCTTTCTCATGGCCATACCAACAGTTAAGCTTTTCCATGTCCTTCCCAGTCATCCCCTTCATCTGGTGGCCACCCTTCTCAGCCTGTTCGCAAGCTCTCAGCCTGGGCTTCACCTTTTGGCTTGCAGAGCCCACTGTGCTTCTTGCCTCCTCCTGCTTTTGGCTCTTGGGTGCCATTGCTTAAATTGTTCTCACCGCTCTTTGCAGCCAAGCAAGTAACCTCCTTGCTCAGCCCTCTCCACAGCTGCAAAACCTCAGCTCTGGCAGAGGTTTCAGAAATCCATATACATTGGAGCACTGATGAAAATCTGCCCAGTAAGACTCCTGGTACAGAAAAGGAGTACATATTTTGGGGAGAAAGGGGATATGGGTGCCACAAGCCAGTCTTCATAAGCGTCTCACAGAAAACTCAGATGTTTAAGGGTATATTTAAGGACTTTCTACCATGGAAGACATTTTAATTCTGTCATAATTCAAAGCCTATGAGCAACCCTTCACTGCCATAAAGCAAAGGTGGAGTAAATATTCTACATGGTGGGACATAAATCCTAAAATGCTGGCAAGTAGGATCAACAATGAAATTCAGTTTACATGCACTCTTTCAGTGCCCATAATATAGTTCTTTTTACAGCTCTCTACTCATGGTTGAAAGGCAGCTGTAGCTTGGCTTCCCAAATTTGGGCTGAAACTGGGGCTTCTAGAATTCATTTTGTACTCTAATGTTTTTCATCTTTATAACGTATTATACCCAGACACTCCAAATTCCTTCAAAAATGTGAAGACCACAGCCTTAAATCTTTTTGAAGTATGGAAGGACCCTTCATTTGCTGCAGAAGAAAATGAGGACTTCCAAAATTTCTATGCAGGTGTTGCAAAATTCTGTTTTCCTACCTACCTGAGAGCAGTGTTTCCTCTTTATTTTTATTTTTTTTATATATAGATAAAATGGTGGTACGTTGGGGTTTTGTTCAGAGCTTTTACATATCTGTGTTCATGGATGGATTTTCTTGTACCTAGATTAGTAAATTGCAGCAATAATTTCATCAGGCTGAGCCAGATGGATTGCTACCAGACCCACTAGAAAACCTACTTAGGTTCCCTGCACTATCCATCAAACACAGTGTGAATGTTAATGTCAGATCTGCAGTAAAACAGCATTAGTGTGTTCAGCTCAATCCCATTATGAATTAAACTCGCATCATATATCCATGACTCCTTATAAATCAGCTGAAGCATCCCAAGTCTCATCATCTCGAAGATGACAAAGGATCTTGCTGTGCCAGTGCTAGCTGGAGGGCTTGCTGAGAAGTAGGACAGTAGTCCTCTTCCCACTGGACTCTGATATCACATCTTCAATTTCATACCATCTTTTATAAAAACAGGCTGGTAGGCTACTGAAGAAAGGAGGAATGGTAAATTGTGGGCAATGAAAGTGTTGTAACAAAATGAGTGGTTTACAACAAATTGCTGGATACTGCTGCATGGCTGTCTCTTTTGGGCATCAGAGGAATGAAACATGATTGACGGTACTGTAGTATAGGTGATTTATCTGCTTTTCTAGCCCATAACACAACTGGAAAACACTTTGATCAGAGAAGAGCTCATCAGAACAGACTCAGAGGTGTGCTTCTGCTCCAATTTGATCACAAACACTTTCTCACATGGAGGAGCTGCAGCTTCTGAACTGTTTAGACACAAGCACAAGTTTTTAATCTTTTTTTTTTTTTTAAAATCCTATTAACTCTGCATGCTCACACCATCTGAGTGAAGGGTGGAAAACAAAGATTGCCAGATGTATCTTCACCAGAATTATTCACACAAAAGGGTGATTCATCTTCTGCAGAGATGACCCTACAGAAATCAAGGGGGTTTCATAGCAGTGCCTACAGTCTTCAGAGTTGTACACATACAACCAAGGGCAGAGCTCAACCTCCAGACAGAAACATTAGTCAACAGAAACCATTTGGAGTGAGGTCACAGGGGGGGCTGTCAGGAAAATGATTGGACCTCCTGGGAGTAGCAAACCAGCGGGGAGCTGAGGCTCTGTGCCAAGATATGTCTCTTCACATCAGCACCTGCCACATGACAAAAGCATCTTGTCTGCTGGGAGCTTTGTCTTGGGAGCAGAGCAGTTGAGAGGATCAGCCCTTGGAACTGTGGGTCTGTGTGCAGATGGCCCTGGTGCTCCATAGTGAGTGCAGACACACAGCCCCAATCCTGTCCCACAGCTTCTCTGGTTTTGGTGGGTACCCAGCTACCTGCAGCTGCTGGTGGCTCCTCTGAGTCCTGTCACATGGCTGTTGTGTTGTCTTTCACTTGCATAGCTCCCACCAAGGTAGGAAAGTATTTGCTGAAAACCACCCAAAAATTTTTTGACAGAACATCAAATTAAACCTATACCTCATACCCTTGGTTATGACTATGATCACTCATTCCTCTGCTCTCCACAAAGGCAGTAATGTATAGATTTTTTTATCCCTCTCTGGGCTCTGCCCTTCCAGAACATCTGTGTGAAGGATTAGCAGGTAATGATCATCATCAAGAGAAGGATGAGAATTAATATTCATTGCAAAGATGGTTATCCTCTCAGTACTTTCACAAACAGATGCCAGGCTCCAAAAAAGAGACTAACAAACCTTAGTGGGAGGCAAATAGAAACACCAATTTTAAAGCCTACTGTCCTTCAACTAGAATGAACTTTTTATCTTCCAGGTACTGAAAATGCTCCTGAGACACTGCCTATCTGAATACATCACTTAATCTTGCAGAAAGCCCCAGGACTGAGGGGTTCTTGCAGTTAGAAATTGCATCAAGTAACCTTATTGAAGATAAATGGCTTTGAACTTTCATGGCAACAGTGATGAACTGCTTCAAAATCCATGGACTGCAGGCTGCAAAATCAGAGCTTTTAGACAAAGAAATAAGCTTATTCAAAATGCAAACATGAGATCTGGGGCAGTGTTTTCAGGTAATCTTAAAAGCACTTTCCTTATTGCCGCAGACTGGTTGTCTGCAAAGCAAGTCTCTTCACTGCCAGTCAGGTCCTATTGGCTTGAGATCATGAGAAACTCAGGTATTCTTCCTTTCTCTACTAAGGAAGACCACTTTAAAAAGTAAAGCAAACACTGTCATGTATAAAACAAGTCTGGAAAGGATCTTTGATCTTTCTTTTCAGGCTGGACTACCTGATCAGCAAACTGTGGGGAGAGTACCACATCTCTTACCCGTTCAAGGTCAATCCAGAGTTGCAAGCACAACCTATATAGACACTTTTTCATGTTACAATCCCTGCTTCAGCTATGGAAGATAACAACTGTCAGGCAGCTGGCTTGAAGCCTTTGCTGACTTTAAGACTGTTCTCTAAAAATCTACTAATATCGACTTTTACGCTGAGATGGTTTTAGGGCATGAGACAGTGAGGCTCCACTGAGTCTCTGCTAGGCTCATTGGTGTGTGTGCATGGGAGGGATGCAGGAAAACCCTACTTCTTTGCCTCTGCCTTTCTCAGCAAGAGCACTAGATACACTTACAGGGATTAGTTGGGATCTCTCCTAATAAACTGTGGCAAATGACTGGACCCCAGAACTGGATGCCACCGATTCTAGAGATGTTCAGTCCAATAGAAACCAAAATTGATGCGAGTCCCTCCCTTAACTTTGAGAATTAAAACAAGATCTTGCATAGAAACATTAGGCCCATCCATATCTCAATCAGATGACTACTGTTTCAGGATATGGATTCCTCTCTGGCTTCTGACGATGAAAAAACATGGCTAGGTGTTACCACACCTTCCACAGTAAGGTTCTGATCCACAGAAAGCTCACTGGGAATTACAGTAATATAAATGAATAACAGTATAATATACTAACATAAAATAATAATGCAGTGAGGCCTTTTAGGGCTGATAACATCTTTAAAAGTAGCAGCTGATATTGAAAGGAATCATTATTCAAAATGAGCTTAGGGTAATGCCTGTGCTTTTGCCTTATTGATATGTTGAAGAAGGTATCCAGTAGAGTGACAGTCTCACGGCTGCCCTGAGTACTCAAAGAAATGCTGAACAAAAAAAAATATCTAGGAGAGTCTTGAGTGAAGCAGAAATATATTGCTGTTGCCTCTGGGCAGCTTTTTCTTGTGACATGTCCTTGGAAAAGGATTTCCAGTAGGCAGAGAGGGTTGAACACTGGCATGTCACAACCCCTGCTCTGTCACTTCCAGAGTTTTTGTAAAGAAATACTTAACTGGGAATGCAAAAAAAAAAAAAAAAAAAGAGTACATATATCTACTGAGCGGTATGAGAGCTGCCAAGGAGATTTATCCAGCCTCCTCTGGGTAAGCCTCCACGCAGCTCCTCTGCTGGACTGGCAGAAGACAGGGACAGCCTCAGGTCTGAGGAGGACTGGCTGCATGCCTGACAGCCTGTAAATTGTTGTTGTTGCATGGCGTGTGATAACTCCTGTGTTGAAGGAACCATCAGAGATTAAACCTGGGCCCTCCAGCAGTGTATGTCTGTACCAGTTGATGTTGGCAGGACTGTCTATGGGTTATGGCAAACTCACCAGCCCCATAGCCTGTCATGCAGGACTGACACATGTTGACTGATGGCTATCTATGCACTGGGAAGTCACATTAAAAAAACATTTCTGCGTGTGGTACGTTCTTAGTGTATTGAGGTTGAGCACTTAATCATACTGTCTGTGCTGGGTCACATCTCACTCCTGATTGCTCTTCTCTCAGCTGGAAATCTGGAGGAACCAGAGCTGAGCCGCTGGCCATACAGGTGTCCAGGCCACTGGGGCCAGCACAGATGCACCATGGGGAGTGTCCATCCTAGGGGGATCAACACTAGGCGTAGAGAGGAATCTCCAAAATAGCACAGATACACATGCTGAGAAGTCCTTGTATATAATCCTTAACTTCAAAGATCCTCCCATCCAGAGAGAAACAGAGGATTTCTTTCTGAAAAATGCACTTGTCTTCACAACTGAGTTCACTCAAGCTGCAGCCTAAGTGAAGACCTTACCATGATTTATGAAGTTTCCCTATGCAGTGGTGGTTGCGTTTCCCATTCAGACTTAATGGCTGTTAGGTCAAATGGGCCAGACTTTGGGACTTATCTTGGAGCTAAGTCAACCTGACTGATTGCGGCCATCTGCAAGGCTGATATACTCTCTGACAGGAAAAAAAAATAATTTTCTTCTCCCAATTTTGTCAAGCAGCCACAAGAGCCAGTTCTAGAGACAGTCTGAACCACCACAGCTAAATTAGGAGCTATGCTGCAGGTGAAAGCTGACAGTTGGACAAAATCTAACTCAGATAAAGGGAGTGGTGGAATTCATCAGGAGTCGAAAATAAGAAGAAATGAGGAGATACTGATGAGGAGGATCATGGCAAAGTGTCCAAATGCAAACACGACAGGAAAAAGGCACTCCTAGGCTATAGGTTAAGAGGTTTTTCTGGAGTAACCTCTAGTTCTGGTGATAATGCTCTGGTGGAAAGCTGGCACAGCTTGGCTTTCAGACCCATTGTGCTGGGCAGCAGCCAAGAACAGCATTTGTTCATTACATGTAAACTGAGCAAATTGCCCAGGGAAGGGAGTCAATAAACATGGAGCCTCACGGCACTGTTTTCACAGAGTGACCTTTCAAAGTATAATTGCATGTTAAAAGACTTAATGGCAATTGTCTCTTATCAGAGAAACACTAACTGAACTTGCTTGGAGACTTATTTGTTGTCAAGGGGGAGAGTGTTGTAAAAGGGCTGTGTAGTTAGAGGCTGCTTTTGGCTAGCTCCCATGTGAGGCTCTGATCAGGAGAGGTCCTCCTGGCTTCTCAGCTACACACGTTTGTTCTCAAGTCCTCTAGGGAAAGGCAGAAATAACAGCAGTGGTGCTGGGAAGCATTTTCATTGCCACAAAAATGCATATGCCTTACTGCTTTCTTCTTGTCCAGTGTGACAACCGCATTCACATCACTTTTTCTGGGGGAGATGTTGCCTGCGGTCATGGTGATGATTCTGAGAATGGTCCTCAATCCCTTGGACCACAGCCTTCAGATTGCAGCTTTAGCTCAAACACCATTATGGGGTATGGGGTCACGACCCCCAAGGCAGAAGAGCTGGCTGTCTCCTCATCATCCCACCCCAGAGCAGTCTCCTTCCCTGGCAAGCAGCCTTGCATCCATCCCAAACACCCTGTAAAACTATCCCTATTCCTTCACAGGCAGCAACCCCATTCCCTTGCAGCACTCAAAGGCCCTCACTTCAATTCTTCTAAAAAGCAAACTTTCCATATGAAAAAATGAACCCAAATCACCTCTATGTTATGTCAACATAATTGCACAAGACTTCTTATTCCCAAAGGGTTAGGGGATCCAGGCTATTTCTTCTGCCTTGTGTTAGATGCCACATGTCATAACATAGTGTCATTCCCCAGGATAGACACGTTTAACCCTAAGGCAAACTAGCACAAGGCGTTGCAAAGCATGCAGCAGGCAGAAAAACAGCAAGAGACTGCAAGACAGGCTTCCAGTTTCAGTTAGTTAGAAAGAAGCAATAAGTGGTTGGAACTTGGCTGGCAAGGCAGGCATCCCTGAAGCTCAGCAGAGGACTATGGAGAAGAGGGGTTTCTGGAACATGACTACTCCAGGAGTTACAGTTCCGGTCACTTAATCCAAATTCTTAGCTTAACCTCTGAGGTTAATGCTGATCTGTGTCCATCTGTAAGCATCAGTGACAGTATCTTCAAAAGCCCATTCTTTCTTCTAAAATTCGAGCAGTATCACTCTGCTAATGCCTCAAGAAAATTAATCTTTTGAGAAACTGAAACTGTTCCTTTTTGGAGGAAAGTCTGTGCCACTTGAGATATTTATGATGGCAAAGCTCCTAAAGCAGCTACTTCATTTAAGGACTAATGCATAGCAATTTTTTCCTGGGAGTTCAGTCAGGAGATCTATTCATATGCTTAAGCACTTCAATGGACAGGGAAGGACCAAGCACAGACTCGAAGACAAGCATGGATAACCTGCTTGAGCTCAGATGAGGTATGCCAGATTGGAATTTAAGTAAAGAAAATTATGTAGAAATAGGTAAGAAATTTACTGTGTGGTTCCTAAGCAGTGTTTTCTTCCATACATTTTTTTACATATACTTGTATTTGTTAGCATTCATATTCCATTGTCCTCCACAAATACTTGACATCAACAAAATATATGCCATCGTATGAAGTGCTCTGCTTTAATACGCAATGATACCTCAGAGAGAATTCCCTAATCTCAACTAATGTATGTAATTTCCTAGAAATCCTTATGATGATGTATTACATGAAAGAACAGCAATAAACCCTTCTATTGGTATCTGTAAAACTTTTCACGATGTCTGCCATGAAAAATGCCATTAAGTCCTATTTGACATTCTCAGCTTGTATCTCCTGCTTCTGTTGGAGGGTTACTTTTATGAAGAGAGTAGTACATCATGAGAGGGTAGAAATGAAATATTAGGAAGAAAAGAATAATTGCCAAAGTGCACTGCCTGCTAAAGCTTGCCTTACAATTTGTTATTGCTTTCCTTTTATCTTCCACAGTCAGAATCAGTTTGAAAAGAAAAGTGTCAGCATCACCAAAGGCAAAACAGATCCCAATACTCCCAGCTCGGAGTGTCCCCACTTGCTCTCATTGACTGGATTCAGCACTGCCTAAGTTTGATGATGGGACCTTGAGAACCCACGTGGGAATCAGAGGTTCTGTCCTTTGTCTAGCCTAAAGTTGGTCATGTGGGGAAACAAAGACATTTGACTAAATAGAAATAACACAAGGCTGCTCCTCATTGGTATCAGGCTTTGGGGCTTGTCTTTTGTTTGGTTGTTTTTTTCTTCTAGACAATTAGCAGGGAATATACTTTAGCACTACCTCATAAATTGCCAAGAGACTTCACAGACTAATTCTTTAATTTCAGGTTGGTTATTTGCAAGATCAGAAATGGGCAGGATCTCTAACCCTGTTGCCTGTCAATTCCTTTTAACATCAATCTTTTTCTTTGCTTTCTTATTGCCAAGACCTGTTTCAGGTACTCATGAAGTTTGATAGAAATTACCTTGAAAAAAGCTGAGTGATCAAAACTGACCAGATGTGCAAGATGAATATTCATGGTTTATTGGAGCAACCTCCACCCTCCTCTCAGAGCAGGGTACCTTCAGCTGACTTGTCTCTCATACAAATTACTGCCTCATTACCGCTCACCCCTCTGGAACCTAGCTGCAAGGGACATCGAGCTTGTGTTAAATAATTCAGCAAAACAGTGAAAGAAAACTGTATCTGATCCAGAATGGAGGCACCTGAAGTTCCCTGCCATATGGGCAAATGAAAGTGGACTTGAAGGGATCACAAGAGCCAACTTCTCCCTTTGGACATGAAGCATGGATGTTGTTCCCTCTGATTTTAGACTTCTGGAAGATAAGTGCCTGCACCTGCACAGGTTTCCTGTAGTTTCCCTTACAGAGGGTGGAGGTAGGGCACTTAGAGGATGTAATCCATTTTATGAAGACACCTACTTTGGGAGGAAAGGAATAAAGTTGTTACATTGCTCACATCAACTTCCGCTCTTTGTTGGGGGCTCAATTCTCCATGAGAACCAGAGCGAAACCTACCTCAAACGCTGCAGACTAGAAGTGGAGGGTGCCTTGTGCTTGCGCTCCTGCCTTACGCTAAAATTCCTTGGAGAGTTCATTGATTTACCAGCTGGCAATAACAAAAGGTTACCAAAGGAGCAACCTGGGCTGTGGGTTAGCATTGGTCTCCAGTTCAGCAGCAAACAGAGAACTTAATTTCCATTGTCCTCACTTTCTCTGACCTGCCAGCACAATCCTAGACTCTGTTTCAACAAGGTCTAAAGAGGAGGACTCCACCTCTTTTGGGATTAACAAGTTTCTTCATGGCAGACAAAAAAAAAAAAATAGAAAATAGAGCTGATGATGGAGGAGGGAGATCTGGCAGGTGATTTTCTTCCACTTCCCCATGAACAAATACTCTGGTGGTTGCAGAGCAGTTGCTGGTTTGCAGAGAAGGCAGTGGTGCCTTAAAACACAAGGCAGGAAGGGTCAGAGTGCTTTTTGTGGACCAAAATGTTGTTTGGGGAAGGCAGTGTGCTACTTCCTTTAGTACAACCAAATTTCATGTGCAGCAAGAACAGGGGCTAAAAATAGCCCAGGATGCTAATGAGGGCCTGGCTCACACCGTCTGTATGACGAGATGATGATTCTTTTTGAAAATGCAGTAATTCAAGAAGTTGTTTTATTTTGTTTCTTTCTGCTGATGCAAAGTGTTGAGAAACATGAGGCTGTTTGGGTCTGGTGTTCAATTTTTTCTCCTTAATTTTAGGAAAATGAAATGTTAATGCACAAAGAAGAAAACGACTAGAAGTAAGCGTTGCTTTATTTTTCCTGAGGCTGCTTGCACGTGATCAGCAAACAAAGTGGGTCAGAGAGGGCTTTCATAACACTTCAGGTAGATTTCCACACAGCCCAAGATGGAGGATCAGGATATTTCTTACCCACACATTTTTTACTCCAGCTTAGACAAATCTTAGACATGTGGCTTATGCACGAGATGGACTGCAATCTCCAGATGGACCTTTCCACAAGCCTAGGACACTTCTGCAGCCTTGTAGCCCTTTCACAGGCTCTACACTGTCCCCTGGGAGCACACTCATGATGCAGCCTGTCCTCTGTTCCAGGCACCACTGGGAGCTCCCTGTCCTCAGCTTGGTCACTCCTCCTTCCCAAACCCACCTGCCATCTCCAGGTTAGCCCAGGACACTCACTCTCATGGGGCACCTGATTCCCTGGCTGACCATACAGCTCACATGGGGGCTTTTCCTGGGGATGAGACATCCTTCCACCCTGGGAGAGAGATGGGGAACATGGAAGAGCTTGCTCGCATCTGTGAGCAGCACGGGCACAGCAGAACCCAAATCCAGCCTTGGATGCAGCTGCTGGTCGTGGGGCTGAGCAATGGTTTGGGCACGATGAGGACATTGCATGGTGCAGGGCTGTGTAAACCACATCTCTGAAGGAAATCAGGCTGAAAATAAGAGCAGGAAGCTAGAAGTGTTTATGAAACATGTTTTTTTTTCCTGTCAGAGACAGTCAACTGCCCGCCTGTTAGCAGCCTACATCGATGGACCATAAAGCATGCAGCAGATCAGGAGCTGTTTTCTGGCACACACACACTTGTTTCCTATAAATACTACTCCGGGAGAGAACAAAACAGGTATTGTCTCTTAATGCTCTCATTAAACAGAACCACACAGATGGTAATTAATGCATCATGACATCACTAAATTGTAAGAAGAAATTGCTGCAACAAGAAGTCACCACAAGAACAGCAGGATTCAGATTAATGTTCATTCTGAGATTGCCTCCTCCTTCTTTGCTTGAAGAGCTAGGGACCCGCTATTCCACATTATGAAAGATTTATTTGTCTCCTTTCTTGAGTTTCAGGTCATAATGGAGCTTTGTTATCTTTAATAGATTCATGTACTCCTTCCCTAGTGCTTTGTCAAATAATAATACTTACAAGGCAATAAAAGGAAAAAGAAAACTCACACAAAAAAAGAACCACTCCTTGTGTCATAAGTCCTGGGTAGGTGAATGCCTATGTACATTTGTGTGCACATGTGTATAGGAGAAGGGTTGTTTATTGCACCGTCCAGCGCAGAATGAAATAATTTATGTACCATCTACATGCAAATGTATCTTTTATTTAGGTAGTAAACTGCAGCCTTGTATAATTTACCCAAACAATGGAGCTGCGAGGACACTGCTACTAATCTTCAAAAATCAACTGTGCCTTTTCAAAAGGGATTTTGTCTTTCTATGAATTGATCAAACTTGACAAGTAATTTCAACCTAATGTTCACGGCTATCCTCCTCTCTCCTCACCATCTGTAGGTGAGAAATCCTATTTTCTGGAAGTGACAGGGTAATGTAGGAGACTGCAGACATCTGTAAAAGAAAAAAGAAGTGGTTTTCCCAGAGCTACAGGCAAAACAAGGGTGGATTCAGGAAGGATACAAGTAGGGTTTATTTTTTAACAGATGATACATTCTTCATACCTGTAATTTTAAGACACTAAGTTTAATGAGAACAACTGAGAGATTAAAACTCCTCTGTATTTAAAATATTATGGTAGAGATGCTCCAGTGGAATAGCTTTTCTCTTGTTAACAAATATAATAAAGACTCACAGAAGAATTTCATTGTGCAAACTTATTGCATCAATGAAAACTGCATTATAGACAAAGAGACTGAATGTAAACTCAATTTTCTTCAAGATTTATTTATAAAAATATCAGCTTTGACTGAAAGCTGATCAGTCCTACATCAAGCAGTACACGAGAAATTGGAAAAAGGCCAGTTACCATCCCACCAGGATCACTGACATGACTGAGATTAATCCAAAACAATCTGCACAGCTACAAGAGAGTCTTGTGCAAATGTTGGTTTTCTCCCAGGAAGTGCAGTGCCAGCTTCTTAGGGCCCTTTTCAACCATACTGGGGCCCTTCAGGGAATACAGAACAGCTCCCATGCACCAATGGATGGAGATCCTCATATCCCTAGGCTGAAAGTATCCAACCCCAAACACAGGCACATCTGTGTGCAATCTGTATAAATAAACCAACGCTGAGGGAATAATTCATTTTTTTATTTAGAAAACCTTCTGTGCACATGATTTCCCCCTTTCTGGTTCATTGCTGCTCCTGAGAAATCATTCAGGGCTACTTTCCCTAATGAGTAGGAGGTCCTCATGTGGGACACCAGGTGCCCTCACACCCACCTCAAGGTTAAAGGATGTTTTTTTCACCATGTCTAGAATCTAGATAGCTGGATCCAGGAGTATCCTCAGCTGCTGGGTCCTTCTGTACATCTGCATATGTTCTGCCTCCTAGGTCTTCAAGCCAGGCTCTTTCCCACACACAGTTTCCTTCCCACCCAGAGGGAGCCCCCTAACTCCTCTCCTCGGCTCTTTTCTGAGGCTGTTTATTGTCATCTTTTGGACAGACCTTCTAAACATAAGCTAAAGTACTCATTTAATGAGGATGAGAGGGATAAGTGGTGACCAGCAGGCAAGCTATAATTTAAGGTTGAAGTACTTGGTTGTGCAAGACATGAGGGATGACCAGAGGGTGGCAATTCACTTTCGTGTCGTGAGAATTTTTGAAGTTCTGAAATCTGCTTTAATTTTCCCATTAGAAGAAATCCCATAGCCTCTGATGGTTTTCACAGCAGGGGATTATGTCAAAACAGACTGAAAAGGTCCTTCGGAAGATTGAAAAGGTCAGGGCTTTCAGGTCTTTCTATGTTTCTCCCCCTTTGTTTCCCTTCTTGAAGGATATAACCAGACAGTCCACCTCAAACTTCAGTAAAGCAGAATGGAAAAACACTGTCAAAGTCAATATATGACCACAAAATATCTTCTTCAGGGAAAAAAAAAAAAAAAATATATATATATATATATATACAAGCTAGCAAAAAAATAAAATTTTTAATTTTTAAAAATAAAAAGTTCTCTCTGCAACTCTGCTAAAACCATTTTCTTCCCAGACATTCCAACTGAAGTAAAAATTAAGCTTCTTTCTGTTGTCAGGTAGGTGGACACTGTGTTAGCTCCTCAACCAAGAAAATTATCTCAAGATCTGGTCATTGCTGGTTAATTCAGATCATGGGGTTTTCTGATTACACAAGCAAGATCTGATCCCTTAGATTTGCCCCATGAGGGCATCAGCAGTAAGTCAGTGAAGCAGTGGCAGGCTGGCCATGCAAGGACAGAGATGAGATTTTTTGTGGTCACAGAACTCACCAGAATGGGATTTCTGAGGCAGGAAAATACCAGTTGTGTTTGTTTCTTCTTCAATAAGGCGAATGGGGTTTCATTTCCATCCTGCATGATGAAGTAGTGGTTTGCCAAAATACATTGGCCTCTACTGACATTATTCTTGCAGGTAAAACAAAACAAAACAGAAAAAAAAACAAATCAAAACAAATCCTCCATGATAATTAATTTCTTGACTCATCCAGTCCTGAAGAATGCTATTCTTTTCCCCTAATACCTTTGGGCTTTCTGAGGTTGTGGGCTTAAACCCATGGTGAGGTCAGAGAGATGGACTCCTCTCCCCTACTCTCTCCTCCTCTCCCCTCCCCTCCCCTCCTTTCCCCTCTTCCCTCCCCTCCCCTGTAGCTGTTCCTCTGGGCCATCTATCAGGCAGGACTGGACCTGGTGTTCCCACTGCCAGCAGAAAAATGTTCATTAAATTCTCCAGATCCTTTGGGTCATTGAGAGGAGCAAGGAGAGAGCCCAATGCCAACAAAATCTTCATTTCTCTCTGAAAACAGATGCGGCAGCTGAAGTTACTGCCAATTTCCATAAAGCCATAGAAGTCCAGCAGTATCAGTAAGATAGGATTTAGTCTGCAGCTCCTTATTATTCAGAGGGATGGGAGGATATGGAGATGCCAAGGTAATCTGGAGCAGACAATAAAAGTTGTCGAGGCTCCTCTGATTAAAACTGCAAATCCTACAACCCTAACCCTAATCCCCCCCTGTGGAAAGGGGAGATTAGCCTGGGTCCTGAAAAAACATAACTCTATCTTTTCCTTACATTACGTGTTAAAACACAATCTCCTCCCAGGAGACAGCATGTGTAGATATTGCTATTTCTCTCCCCCTAATTAGGAAAGTATAAGAAAGTAAACACTGCTGCTTGCACAGTAACTGGCATAGCGGAGCGGGCTGCCTCTGTGCTCTTTGATTGCTTTATTAGCACGCTAAACCTACCCACACGGCCTGGTGGTGTTTTGCAAGATGCTGAAGCAATCCATCAATTTCTCCTCCCACCTACACCAGTGTGAATCTGCCAGGGAGAGTGCTGGCATGCCGAGGCACTGCAACCCATCTGCCTCCTTGGGTCTTGCATGCTTCTCTGGTCGTTAGAACCAATATTTTTTTAAATGGGATTATATTCTGCATAATCTGCGCAGACCAGGGGTGATCCTGAACTCTCTGAGGTTCCTGATCCAGCCAGATATTTGCATCCCTAAAAGCTGCCTTTAATATCAGTGGAACTGGCTGTCAAGGCGTTTTTTCGGTAGAACACTGGAGGGGTGCATTTAAGTGTTTTGAACTAAGAAGTCCGCACCCTGCAGTCAGGGCCTGTGATGGCTGACATCCTCCAGGGATGGGGACAGAGGCAGCAGCCAGTGGGATAAGCATTCAGAAATGCTCAACATTAGTACATGGTGAAACACTCTCCTCCCTGGCATCCTCCCACCATCCCCCACTCCAGTAAACCGCCAGTGCTTTTTTTCCTGGCTGACACACCAGTGAGAGCAGCAGCAGGCATGCAAGGCTTTGTTGCACAACCAACAGGGAAGGACCAGATGGAGAAGAGGGGCTTTTTCGAGCTCCCATGGGTGCCAATGGTTCCTTTTCACAGCAAGGCATATCTTTCATGAATTTCTCTCCCTTGACTTTTTGAGCCGCTGTGCTCACCAGTGCCTCTATATAGGGTTGCTGGTTTTCAGCCAGTTTGGAGGATAAGATGGAGTAGAGAAACCTTCCTGGAGAAGTGCAGCTGTCACAGGGCAGGGGACCCACGGCATGCCACCCATGCCACCAAAGGGTTCAGCAAGCCCTGCTCAGGGGCACCAGGAGGAGTCTCTGCCTGCAAAACAACCTTTCTCAGAGCCCAAAGAAGATGACAAAGCAGCAGCCAGCATTAGTGTGACACTTCTGTCAGCCAGGCTCTGACTGCTTGGATGGAGACAATAATAACTTGGTGTCATTTTGTTTCCAAATCAAACGTGGATGAGACCTTTGAGATCAACTGGAAACCCTGTTGATGTCTTTAAAACAAGTCCATAGGAAGAATGCAAAGCGTTAGCTGTAATATTTATTTTGCACAGCATAACTACATTTTGAGAATGGAAGGGCAGTGCTCATTAGCAGCACAAGTGTACCAACCTCTGTTTTCAAGCTATTAGTATGGTGGCTAGTGTTAATGGAAATATAATAGATCAAGATGCTTTTAAAAGTATGGGATTTAGCAAAGACAGGGAAAAAAAAATAAGACATTAATGAAATTTTAATGAGAAAATCAGCTTGCACTAATTTTACAAGTAATGATTGTTTCCTTGATTTGACTAGTCCAAATAGCTTTGTCTTTGCTGGGATGCACTTGCGAGGTGTGCACGTGAGGACAATAAATGATGCATTACAGGACACAGCTGTGACCATCCTGAAAAATAAATGTGGTTCAAGATTTTACTGTCTACCTGGATGAGAGGCTAGAGCCTGACCACCTCCTTTCCTCAGAAGAGCAGGAAAAGCTCTGGGACATGCTTTGGACACTGACTACTAGTCATTGATCATATGTCTCAGTTCTCTTGATCTGTCCTTGGAGTCACCTACCCTCCTCCCTTGAAGCTGGAGCTGAGGCTCTTGGCTTTGGTAGTGCACCTTGTCCTCCAGGAGCACGTGTACCTAATTAGACACTCAGTATAAACCCAATAATACAGTGGATCTTATTACTGCAAACACCTACATACTCATGCACTATTTTCAGAGATTTCATCATTTCTAGGAAGAGACCGATGCTCTCACCCATCTCTGTGAAGTGCTGATATAGGAGAGAACACCACAACTTTACAGCAGTGAAGCTGATCTGGAGGGGTAGGATAGTGCTAACTGGACTAGAAGGGGCAGGGATTTGTCTCACCTAGCTTGGGGTGCCAACAGAGCAGTTGTTTCCACCAGAACGTTCCACTCAGCTCCCTTTACTGTCTGTGGGGAGAAATGGGTGCATTTAGCATCTAATCCATCTGACCTCTTTTGAACCTCTGTGCTAGGAGAGGTCTTGCACCTTGAAGGTGCCCATTTGACTTCACTGTGGGTAGTGTTCACCATATCCAAGCTTGAGAGCTATGCTGCAAACTTGCCATTTGAATCCAGACAGACATGATCAGTCCTCCCAAGATCCTCCTAAGGTGAAGCCAATGGATACACCTATATCAGTCTTCTCTGCTGATGGCATCAGAAATGCCCAGGGGCCCAAAGAAAGAGAGAGACGCTGTGTGAAGGACGGATTGGGATGATTTCCGTACTGCAGTTCCTGCTTAAGTAGCTTGACTCTGCCTTATCATACCTCTGTGGCAGAGAGAACACTTAGGAAAGGAAGATTTCTCTCTTGTCCTACAGAGACAGCATCTCTGCAGTCTTTTGCTTGGATCATATCTCCCTGAATACCACATAGATCACTGTTTGAGAAGCTGTATCTGAGTAGCTTGGTTAAATTCGTACATGTCTGAAAGAACACAGCCTCAAAAGAGACATTTCTTGCTGTTCCTGGAGTCTGACATCCAGAATATCCTCTCACCTTCTTCCAGTCCTCTGGATGTTATAAAGAGATAACTTCTGCCACTCTCTATAAGGCAAATAGCCTCTGGCCTCCCATAAAGGGCTGGATCATGGAAGCCAGAGGAGAAAACCCCTGAGACAAAGACTTTCTCCTGGATTAAAGCTCCTGGTGCCAGCCGCTGCTCATAAAAAAATCATAAATTTTTGGGCCAGAAGGAAAGTTATTGTCTAGTCTGAGTTCCTTTACAGACTGAAGGGGCATTTGATTTCAGTCAGTAATTCTCCCACTGAGCTCAAAACTCCTTGCTGAGCTATGACATGCATTTTAGGAGGATATACAATTGCTTTCTGAGGTCATCAGTGAGGAAAAAAAAGATGTGAGGGTATCCAGGAGGGGTGTTGCTTATGGTGCCCTCTTTTTTAGTACTGGTCACGCTTTGCAGCAAAAGTAAACTTAAGCCCTGTCAGACTGAAATGATTTGTTCATTTTGTGTTCAGTGCTCTGTATTACTGCTCACTCTGACGAACGGTGTATGAGCCCCCAACATCCAGAAAAATATACTGTCACCTGAGCTTTTCTCTTTTTTTGTAATGTTTGTTTTGAAAAGTTAAAGTGAAAACTGGCAGCCAAACCATCATGCCTGAAATGCAGTGCCTGTAATACACCACAGTAGCTCTGATCACTTTGAAACTGTAATACCCATGAAATCAAGCAGACACCTCCAACGTTCAGAAGTCACCGGAGTGACCCTCCATCATTTTCTTTTACCCGGTAGATTTATTCTGTCATTTGCTTTTGTTTGTTTTCTTTCCAGCATACTATGAAACTTAAAATAATTTCTACTCTGAGGGGAAAGGAATGCAGGACATGTTATAATTTTTCTGAGCTGCTAAAGCAGAAGGGAAAAACTCAGCAAAGATATTGTTTGTCACCTGCCCTTTAGACTATATTGCTCTGAAAGGTGTACTGTACTGCAAGGAACATTTAGTGCCATTTGCAGTATTGCTTCAAGCTTGGTTGCTCACAACTTAATTTCTCCAATGTTTTCTACCTAAAAGCAAATTACATATTAGCAAATAACAGTGCAAACATGGATCACACAGAAACACTTTTCAGTGTCAGCAGTAGCATCAGTCCCAGAAGCGTATGGAAATTGTGGGGTTGTGCAGAGCTCTCACCTGCCAGCATGCACGGAGCCACAAGTGATCAAGCAATGTGTGTCCTTGACTCCCAACCATTTTCTTGCAACCTCTCCTGTGAGTTTTATTTTAGTGAAATGTAATTCCACAGGGTTTCATTTTAGTCATTGTCACAGACAACACAAGAATAGATTGGTTGCCTTTGGGTTTTTTTTTTCTTTCACCAGCTGAATTTTCTGTGGACTGAACTTGTTTGCTTTAGGTCCTAATTCAGCAGAGTACTTAAACATGCACTTAATACTCAATGGGTTATTAGTATAATAGTTTGTAAACATTTTCAGGTTGGAAAAATGTGTCTGTGCTAAAGTTGTCTCTTCTTAGAGCAAAGACAAACGAATGGAAGTATGGAACCACTTCATTTTTTTCCTGTTGTTAGCTTTTCTTTAAGCAGAAAGTTGGACTTTGCAGCAGCAAATGTTGTAGCACTAGGAATCAGAGATCTCTCACTCTGCTTTATACTTGAAAATGTAGGTGTTTACATCTAAGCCAATTCCTGTGGCTTCCTTTATAGTCAAGGAAAGCATTCATGGGGTGCTGCAGCAGGTCCACTGTGCAGGCAGTGGTGAGAGGAGACCCCCTGTGCCCATGCTGGAGACCTTCACAGCAGCCACGATGAGTCCCACAGCCCTCCTCAAGGGCAAGACTACATTTTCCTTAAAACTTGAAAACCCTACATTTTCAGCTGTGATCTCAAGCTGTTGATTTCTTTCTTCAGTGAAAAACTGAAGCCAGTTGTTGATAATGGTGGCATTTCTCCCTTCGTAATCCATTTGAAAGAAGCCAGTAGTGCTACCAAGCTGTTCAGCTCACAGGATTTATTTGTGTTTTCAGCTCACTCTGAAGCTTCAAAGTGCCATATAAATAAGTATTATTGGGACCATGTTTTCAAGACTGTCCATCACCAACCTTATTACCGCATACTTGAGCATATTACTATCATTTGTAGACATCCATGAAACATGTCTTGTGAGAGGACATTACTTGTTCATTCCTGGACACCTTTAATGGATCTAGAAATGAATATATAATTAATTCCATATGTGTGTGTGTGTGCATGTGCACATAGATGTGTATATTTGGCTTATGTATATATTTTAGGTATATATAAATGGAATAACTTGGAGTTATGTTGGAAATAGGTAATACAGAAAATTAATTAACCAAGCATGAAATTTGCCTCTTCACCTTCATTTTAACTCTCAGATGTATATTTGCATGAGTGCCTTATTTCCACTGTTGCTGCCTATGCTAGTGACACCTCAATCTGTTGCACCACAGATATAGGATGGCAATGTTGTGGCAGAGAAAGCAAGAGGGCTCCTTTCTCCCCAGGTGACCCAGACATTTCCAACCATAGTGTTTCCTGGGGTATTTATCTTAATAGCAGGAGAATTGGAGGCCAGGCAGAAAGGAAAGCCGTAGCTGTAGATGAATAATCTGTCAGTAAACAAGGACATCCCAGAGAGATGCTTGAGCTCTGGGTGAGGCTACAGTGGTGTTGCAGCCCAAGTCCCAGCACTTGTCTTTCTGAGGCTGGGCACAGCAGGCAGTTGTTTTTCTGCAGACCAAGAAGCAGTTGTCAAGGAGCCTGGCCCACTTCCAAGGTATGTCAAGCTCTAAGGTAAGATGGTCAGGTCTTCAGGCTGTTTTGCATGTGTTTAAATCCCTTTCTTGGAGACTCTGTGGCTGGGGATATCTTTTATTAAACCACAGTAAAAAAAATTACCAGGCAGCTGCCTTTTGGTCTCTGCCTTCACCCCATCTCTCTCAGAGCAAGTGGGTGCTGCCTGCCCCTCTGTCATAGCCACTGGGTCAGGAGCAAGTCCTGGGGATGGTCTATGGCTCCCTCCCTGCCCCTCTCTCTCCCTTTGCCTCATTTCTCTATTGAAAACTGTGTGTTTCCCTTCAGCAAAGTGGAGCAGCACAGAGCTATTACTGGGTGTTAATATGGTGGGAGGCTTGAGGGTCTCACAGGAGGAGTGGATGAAGTAAAGGATTGAGGAGTGGTGGTTGACACCCCAGGAGGGTGCAAGCCCTGGGAAAGGGGCTTGTCATCAGGTTCTTCACCTAAATTCCCTCTCCCTCACACACCCTGCAAACTGCTTCTTGCAGGGCCAGAACTAATATGCCTTTTGCCTTCAGGAGGAAATACTCCTTGCAACCTGTATGGGATCTCAATACAACTTTTCTAATGCGACATCTCCCTTTTAATGGAGAACTCAGCTGGGTGCAGACAACCACAAGAGACTTCAGCCATACCTGGCTTTCCTAAACATCAGTTCAGAGAAATTAGCACAGCTCCATGTCTGAGCAAGTCTGTCCTGCTGAGACCTAAGAAAGAAGTTTAAAAGGAGAAGATAGGTCTTACTAGTGTAGCACAGCCCTCTACTATTATGTAATTCTGAGTCACAGCTATGCCAAGTCCCACTGTGTTGGACCAACTGCCCTGTGGCTGCACCCACCCTACAGATTTGCCCCAAGTTGTGTTGGTAGAAATCTCAAAACTAAATTACTAAGAAGAAACATTTCAAACAGAGCAAGGCCTGGCCCTCCCTTTTGCCTGATGATGTTTTTCACCTGTAAAAATTGTACGTCCATGTTTGCACTTGCAAAACACTTCCCTGTGGACTTGCGTCTCTCCTCACTCCCCTTTACCCCAGCAAATAGCTGGAAGTGGCATCAGCTTTATCTGAGCTTGCTTTTCAGTCCCAGGTAGAAAGAGTCCGTGCAAATTTCAAGGCTGACCTTCTGAAAATGAGGCCTTGAATTACTCCTCTCTTGTATTTAACTTCCAATTTACCATATGGTGGGAAGATAAATTAGACAGGTTAATTAGGAAGCCCTGGAATACTTTTCATCATTGTGCTATGCAATCATAGATGTATCTCGCCTTTAGGACCCTGAATATGCTGACATGTAGTCTTTTCTGCATGCCAGCCTCACAGCATCTCCATTACAATAAAGGAGCAGGAGGGGGAGATGGTTGGAGTAGCCAAGCAAATCAGGAAAAACAACCAGCTAAATTGAGTGCTCTCTAATCTAATGCATTTAAGTCATACTCAATAAAGCTTGCCAACAATCCCTGGCCTCTCTACTGCAAAGATCACAGAAGCATCTGATTAGAGTAAACGTGCTTTCTAAAAATCCTCTTTAAAAAAGATTTTCCTTCTGGATAGGCTACATGTAATGAATCGGAAATGTCCCTTTGTGAGCATGGGGTGAAGGGGGTATTCACCAAGCCCACCCAGCCCCTGGAGTCCTACTACTTATCTGTCTGCCACAAGATGCAAAACCCATCATATATTGCAAGTTTATTCTTCCTTGCCAAAAGTAAGTAAACAAAACAGAAATAGCTCTGATCAGTCCTGCACTCTAGTCATTCCCTGAAATCAGTTTGGGGTTTGAAATCCAAGCCCAGTTTTAGATACTAGCAAAAGCACATCCAAGAATCCCCAGAAACCTCATCCCTCGGAAAAGTATTGATTTCAACATGTGTGTTATATAACTTACAGTAACTTGTCCCAGGTAAGGCTCTTGGGGTTTAGGAGATGGTAATGGGCAAGGATTTGTGGAGAGATTAGGATTATAGTGAGGAAATGGATAACCATGGTGTCACATCATAGGCAGAGCAAATCTGTGACACAGACTGTCAAGAGGAGAGAAACACAAGTAATTTTTTGAAGACTAATTTAAATTTTGCATCTGAATCCTCTGAAAACCAGACCAGAAGAAACCTTGATTATATGTTGCAAAAGAGCACCAATCATGCAACACATGCTTTGTTTGTGGTTGTTAATTTGCCTGGAGAACAACTCCATGGATCGTGTGCATCCATGCTCTGTGTTTATTCCCAGAAGGAGTTTACAGAATAGCTGATGTCCACGCCATAAAACAGTACTTTCTTGGGCAGTTTCTGTCAGTCTCATGCCCCAGCTCTAGAGATGTTCTCTAGAAGGGTCACTTGCTGCTTTCCCCCCACCATCTTCTCATAGCACATCAGCCTGAATAATGCTGTGAATGAGGTGTCTGACCTTCCTGAGTGGGGTTGCTTTTGTGTGTTGTATTTCACACGTGGTTTTAGAGTCAAGAAACCCCTCAGGGACTCTCAGACTACACCCAACAAAGCTTTGCTTGCAACAACGTTCAACACACCTTCCTCTGTTACACTCTGGCTTCCCCAGACTGCAGGTATCTCTGCAGCCTGGGAGGACTAGAAGACACGTGATGAGGAAGATGTTTCTGTCCAAGAGATGCCTATAGGTGTGGCAGCAGGCGAACCAATTCATATGGAGAAGAAGAGAAGGGTCAGGTGGATATTCAGGGAGGGAGCCATACTGGACTTCCTAGCCTCACTTGGCAATGGACAGGGTGGCAACGCTGAATACAGCAAAGCTCAGGGTCCCTTCCTAGCATGTCCCCTCCAGAGGTCACACTTGCCCAGTCAGAGCTCTGGCTCTGGCCTGGTGGGATGGGATAACCTCCCGTTTCTAATCTGACTGCACCTGTGATAGCTGGGGTTGTGGGAGGTGATCAAAGCTGCATGGTCCTCTACTCCTTGCCCGACACCTACACTGCTAGAAAATCCAGCTGAAGATAAAAGCCTAAGATAGCTGAGAAAATGTACATTCAAAACAGACTTGCTGCATACCAATAGATGGGGAGAGCCTGTAATATCAGCCACATTCTTCAGCTGTATCAACAATCCCCCTGACCTCACAGTTTGTTTGGAAAATTAGACAGGAATGGGGACACGGCTTGTGATCTGTGATACCTGGAGAACCACTGAGCTGTCTCAGATTTGCAAACACGTTTAAATTCAGCAGTAAACCGTTCCTGAAACTTGGTGCCAGACTCTGCTTTTACATGCTCTTTACCAGAGGTTGCAGTGCAGCATTTATGTGCACTGGTTTTACTGAAAATTAGACTGTCAGCTTTAGCATGGCATATGGTATTTTGTTGTACCGACAACTAGATATTTACAGGCATACAATTTTATGCCTAAGGCTAGCTTCCACCAAACAGTAAGCGTTTGCACATATGGTGCAGATTTCCTATAAACAGGGAGCCTAGGTGGAACAGCAGAGCACTAGAAGTTTGCATTCAAGTCTGACAGTAACTTGAAGGATTACAATTTCTCCCTTGCTTGTTCCATCTTGGAGGTGCACAGCAATGTACTACCTCTATTCCCTACAGTGTGTCCCATAGAAAATAACTTTTCCATTCTCTATATAGAATTAAACTAGCGCTATTACAATTTTTCCTTTAGGATGTTAAAGAATATACAAAGAACATGTTTCTGATCTCCAGCTGACAGACACACACAGTTTTATACTTCCAGTATAAGTGAAATCTGCTCCAATCCTGCTTCTTTGTTGAGTGTTCTTTTGCAGTGCCCATAAAACTTCTGATTATTTAAAATAGTTAAAAATAGTTATGGGTTAAGAGCACTTGAACCTTTTCATACTCTTTGTAGGGTAATTTAGAAAACTTGGCAAGGTTCACCATTCTGTTCCTGATCAGTATAATCTTTCACATCACTGGCGGTGGAGTACTAGCTAGACCAAGGGAAGATGACTACTCACATGTAAGCCATTAAAATAAAAAGCTATTGAGCAAGAGGCTTAGACATCGTTCAGTAATGGCCTTCATCAGCTGAAATGTTTTTATATTTTAAGTGAATTAATGACCTATAATTATTAGTGATCTCTAAGACAGTGATCAGAGAAAGCATTTTGCATGGTACAAACAGTACAACCACAAATGGAAGCATTGTCTGTCTCAAACAACCAGACAGGGCCCCTTTTGTTGTAATTAAATGTTATCACCTTCCTTGCCTCTTAAAATGTGCCTCACACTTTATACTTGACATCCTTATGCCACCACCCCATCACTATTTATGGTACAGCCACATCTGCCATAGCAATGGAGGTTTTGAAAATGTTTTACTTGACTTTTAACAGATGGATGTTAATGGGATATTTATTTACAGAATAAAATTAAATCAAAGCTGAATCTTAATACACAATTTACATAATCAGCTTTGTTCTGAACTGGTGAGCTGTTTTTCCCAGCACTTGGGACCCTTCAGTCACAGCTGCATCAAAGAAACAGACACTGAGAATGGAGATTAAACAATTTCCTAAAGCTAAAAGTCTTGATGAGAATCTATTATTCCATATTAGAATCCCATAATTTCTCCAGTCACTGCCATAAGATCAAAGATGTACATTAGAGCTTTGGCATAGCCCATGATCAAAAGGAAGACGTTCAATTTGCATTAAGAAAACATTTCTGTCAATTAAATTTTTCTGAAAAAAAAAGCAAGTTCTGCTATTTTACCTTTTGCACTCCAAATACCAACAAAACCTATTATAGAGGCATGGAAAGGCTAAAAAGCTAAAATATAGATATTTACAATGAGTTTGGTGAGATTTGGTTGCACAGTCTAACTACAATCCTCTGTCCTGCTGAAGCTCAGTTCAGCTGAGTTTTGCCATGGTTTTCAAGGACTGCAGGACTAAACACACAGATACAATGCTGAAAACCTGCTCCGTGGCTAAATCGCTAACTCCAAGACTGGGAAAAAGGCTGTGAGCTGCTGGGATCAGGCTGGACAGGTGATTTTGGGCTCAGGAAATGAGCTTTTGCTTTTTGCCTATAAGTGACTTCTGCCAAGTCACTTACTGCTCCCCTAACTCACTTTCCTTCAGCATCCTTCGGGGTGCTGCCTGCAGAAATGCATTAAGAGATGTGACCATCACTCAGGACCAGGCTCTTCCCACTCAACATGCACCCCTGGAAAGGGATTCATCCCCTCTCAGCACTGAAGCTTGTTCCAGCAAGCCTGCCTTCCTCCATCAGCTGCAGAAGCCACCTCAGATGGCCTTGGGTCTCAATTAGTGCTTTCATTTAAGTGCCTCCACCTAGGTGGGATGAATACCCCTTTGGAAACTGTGGTAGTGTTTTAAAGCTGTATGCTTTCTTCAATTTCTTCATGCACCTCTTCTGAAGAGTTGATCCTCTCCCTTGTTTGCACCTCACTGCATGAATATTGTGAATAGTCTGAGCTCTAATTCAAATGTCAAAATAAAGATGACTAGCCCTGTCATCTGAGTGACAAAGGCTGAGTGAATGACTTCCACCATATTCTGCATTTGAAAGTACATTTATGGCTAATGCTGTGCTCAACTGGGACCGACACTGAGAAGACCTAACCAGGTTGCTGAAAACACCGACACACCGCCTGCACCACCACAGAGAGCATAGGTTTTGGTCAGTGCCACAGTTTCTAAAGTACATTCTCAACTTCATGAAATCACAAGCAAAATCCTGGAAAAACTGCCTGTGGTTAACAGGAGCAAGCCAGGGTTCAAGGAAGCTCAAAACACTTTGAAAAAATTCCTAAATTGCGATTTAGGGATGGGAGATTGTAGTGGGTCTGCTAAGACAAGCGCAAAAGGCCAGAATGGATGTTATATGAAGACAGTACAAAACCAACTGTAATAGACTGCCTAATAAGAAAGAACAGGAAAGTCAGCATTTGCACAGAGCCCAGCTACAGGCAATAATCCAATTTACAGGGAAGCAAGAGGCTGATGGTGACCTTGCCAAAAACCCAGCTTTCCTAAAATAGTACTGAAAAGCAAGTAGTGTAAAAATAAGGAGCTAATCAGAAACAATAAAGAGAGTAAGAAAGTTTGTCTTTCTGCAAAATGTAAATTCTGCAGCATATGACATCCCTTCATTTCAAACCAGAAGAGCTATCAGTTTCCAGGGCCTTGTAAATCAGTTAACAGGCTAGGAAAATGTTAAGCTTACCCCATTTTTTCCCAAACCCACCTAAATGTTCATTAACAAGTTGTTCCTGTAAATACCTATTACTGCATTATTCCTCCATTTGTACTTTAAACAGGCTGTTAGAGCTGTGGGCTCAGCCCTCCTCACTAGCACCCACCCTGGATGGAGACATGTGGGATACTGTAATGGCCCCACTGAAGTGGTTGATGCTGCTCACTGGGCACACGAAGCAAAGCAGAGTATGGCAGTGCTTACACCTGTCTCCATGTAGTCCTGTGACACTCAGGCAACCCAGCCAAGTCTCACCATCAATGCTCTTGAGATGGAGATGGATCAAGCAGTACTCATACAGACCAAGCAATACTCATGATCACCTGCTATAGTCCCATCATCCAGAAGCAATCCTCCATCAGTGTCACCAACTCTGTCCAGTTTGTAAGCAATTAAGTGCAGATTGGAGATTTGGTACCTTTTAGGATTTTGAAAGTTTGCTTATAACACAATCCTCTGCAAGATTAGGTGCTGGACAGTCATTATGGACATTGTTATATCAGCACAACAGACCTGAGAAGCCGTTAAGGCATGAGTCAGTTCAACTTCTCTACGAGAGATGCCAAAAATGTGTACCAGGTCTAGACGTTTTATAATCAGGAAGATCAAAGATCCAAAGCAGCAATGAAAACACAAAGGGCTCACAAAACCTAATGCTTCCAGGAACATCATTAGCATTCAGGACAAGTAGCTTGTTCCCCTGAGGATCCTATATGTGTTCCTGATAGTTAAACTCTACCCAAACTAACTCAATTTTATTCACAAAGTAATAATTTCCCCACACAAAGGAATGATCTGAGTCAGCTGCTTAATGAAGGAATCTTGTGCTCCTGAGCCTGGGCCACTTCACCACCTGGTGAAGAAATCCCCTCTGCTTGGGACTGCCAAGCTCCTCACTCAGAGAGCAGTATATGTCCCCTCTAAATCAACGAGCTCCAAACTGAACATCTAAGTTGAAGCCCCCAAAACAATAATAGAGGCAAGAGAGAGAAGTAGGTGACTCCAACTGGTGACTCAGCCCACCCTAAAACAGGTGTCCAAGAGAGGTCAGGTAAACCACAGGCTGAGGGTACTCATTTCTTCCCATGGGCTGGAAAGGAAGGCCAGGGTGACTAGCTGAGATCTGGATATCCTTTCCTGGACACCTGACATTAGGTGAGGACTCCTCCCAGGCACCTGGTGGAAAGCTGCATGTCTGTGTGTCTGTCTTGTCCATGTAAAAGGACATGACAGGAGTTCAGCCACTGGCAATAGAGCAGTTAATTTCTTCTAGCAGGACACAAATCACTTTGTTAAAATATAAACACACAACCAAGCTTGTCACTACTGCTACTCCCCTCCAGAGCTCAGCATTAGGGCGTCCACAGAGCCCCTCCTGTCTCTTAACAAATATTACATTAAAACACCACAGTGAGTGGGACAGCTAGGGGATAAGGAGTGCGTCTGAATGCACAGAAGCATGAACATGTTCCCTGGCACGGAGCTGAGGTATTTATCTATATATAGTTGTAATCCTGTCATTAAGCATGAACAACTTGCCGTCTGCACATCCTTCTATTAATGGACATTGCTCCAGGTTCTCTTCTTCTTGCCTGGTCCTTACACATGCAGTCCTCCCTGCCCCTGTACGACTGAGAGCCAGCCCTGTACCTTCAGCCATGAGAGAGGCTGGATCGCTGGGCCGAGGCCAATTCCATGAGTTTCAATAAGGCCAAATGCCGAGTCCTGCACTTAGGCCACAACAACACTCATCAGTGCCTCAGGCTTGGGGAGGAGTGGCTGGAGAGCTGCCAGACAGAGAAGGACCTGGGAGTGTTGATTGACAGCCGGCTGAACACGAGCCAGCAGTGTGCCCAGGTGCCCAAGAAGTCCAGCAGCATCCTGGCCTGTATCAGGAATGGTGTAGTCAGTAGGAGCAGGGAGGTGATCAATCCCCTGTACTCAGCTCTGGTGAGGCCGCACCTCAAATACTGTGTCCAGTTTTGGGCCCCTCTCTACAAGAAGGACGCTGAGTTGCTGGAGAGGGTACAGAGGCAGGCTACCAAGCTAGTAAAGGGTTTGGAGCATATCTCATATGAGGGAAGGCTGAAGGGTCTGGGGCTGTTTAGCCTTGAGAAAAGAAGGCTGAGGGGAGACCTTATTGCTCTCTACAACAAGGGAAGTTGTAGCAAGGTGGGAGTTGGTCTGTTTTCCCTAGTGACAAGCGATAGAACAAGAGGAAATGGCCTGAAGTTGAACCAGGGGAGGTTCAGGCTGGATATTACTAAGAATTTCTTTACTGAAAGGGTAGTCAGGCATTGGAACAGCCTGCCCAGGGAGGTGGTGGGGTCACCGTCCCTGGAAGTGTTTAAGAGACAGGTAGATGTTGTACTTAGGGACATGATTTAGTGGTGTTGACAGGGTTAGGAATAAGGTTGGACTTGATGATCTTGAAGGTCTCTTCCAGCCGAAACTATTCTCTGATTCTGTGATTCTGTGAGAGGAGATTTGCCTCAGAACCTTGAAACCCTGACAGCAGAAGAAAATGCCCCTTACTCTAAGCCTCTGACATAAACAGTCATCGCTGGTATTTGGCCTGGTGTTGTCTGTGTGAAACACAAGGAGAAAGATAATTTGTCCTTTAGGCAATTTGGTGCCAAATCAATTAGAGACCTATGAACTAGAGTGACAAGCTGCTTCTTGGGTTCTGTTGCAAGTGGTAAACCTCACCATAACCTTCCCTTTGCTTTACAACAATGCTCCTACAATTGCTCTGCAGAAGTCTCCTTGTACCTGTCAGATTACCTAAAGACTCCCGTATTCTGCCTGAGAGATTGCAACAAATTGCAGTGCATCAGGGATGTCCAAGATAGAATAAAATGTGTTTCCAGACACTCTGGCCACACAGTTGAGACTAGACCTGATTTTCAAACATGAGCATATTAACAGGCTCTCCATCTCCTGTGTCAGCAGTTCACTTGAGACTGGTGTGTCCATTCACAGAGTGAGCAGATATACATCCAAGTACCAGTTTATTCTGTGGAACAGCCACCAAAATGCTGCTTTTGGCAACCTACTTGCTTGCTATGGAGCAGCTAAAAACCTGTCTTATCTGAGCATTCAAGAAATTAAGAGGAACCTCACTGCTCTGTGCAGGAGATGTGGTCCTACTGCCTCTCCATTCACTTCTATGGCCCCACCATGATGTCTGAGAGAAGGAATCCTCCTTTATTCATCAGCACTTTGTAGCAGAGGGCTGTAAGTATGCCCTTGGACTGTGAGCTGGGACCCTTGTTTCTCTCTGCAGTCTTCTTGTCCACCACTCCCAGGCTATGATTGCACATGATGGTTCAGCAACAGTGCAGAAACACTTCTCCCCAGAAGTATTGTCCCCACAGCCTGATCACCCACAAGTGTGACATCTCTTTCCTTTCTCTCCCCCTCCATCACAGGTGAGGGCATACCCCTGACCTCCTTTCATTTTCTCAGGGACCATATCCTTGAAGCAGGGCCCAAATTTTTGAGCTGCCAGTCTATGGGACAGTTTTGCTGAAAGCAGCTTAATGGTGAACTGCAGGTGTCCCATCAACTGCTCTGAATGCAAGACAGTATGGTGGCTGCTAATCTGTGCAAGATGCAAAAGCAAAGCTGAAGAAACCACATGGTGAGGGAACTGCTGAGTTGATATCAGTTATCAACAGTTTAAAACAAAGGAGGGAAATCTTCAGACATTCAAACAAAAAGGTGCTATAAGGATAACATGTAAAAATCCTAAGAGAAGCAGCAGCAGGACCAAGGTGCAGAGGAGGTCAGCCCTTCACCACCTGCCTGTAGCGGTCTGGCTCACAGAGACCCACTGGGTGATGAAGCAAGGCTGGTGAGTGCATCAGGGCTTAGCCCCACAGGACGCTTACCCCAGCTGAGACCTCAGCATGTGACAGTAGGTTATTACAGTACGTATGGTTCTGCTTTCATGTCTCCAAGTCCAACAGAAGACTCCAGAAAGACAGCTCAGACTCACAAAGCTTCCCAGGGGCTTCTGCTGCACAGGGGCAGGGCATTAGCCTCTGTCACACCACTAGAAGTATCAGTGCTTCTCCAGACTAGAGAGCTGTTAGCTCCATAACTGCAAGAAAGCTGGAGAGGGAATTTTTACAAGGGCATGTAGTGATAGGATGAGAGATAATGGTTTTAAACTGAAAGAGGGTATAGATTAGGTATGAGGAAGAAGTTCTTTACTGTGAGGATGATGATACACTGGAACAGGCTGCCCAGGGAAGTTGTGGATGCCCCCTTCCTGGACATGTTCAAGGCCATGTTGGATGGGGCTTTGAGCAACCTGGTCTAGTGGAAGGTGTCCCTGCCCATGGCAGGGGGGTTGGAACTACATGATCTTTGAGGTCCCTTCCAATCCAGACCACTCTGTGATTCTATGGTTAATTCCTGGCCACAAAGAAGAGCTGGTCCAAAAATACCACCAAGATCTACAGTAATTTTTTTTTAGCAGTGAGCTATAAATAAAACATTAAGCAGTCCTTCCTCTACACACTGCATCCTAAAAATGCCATTTGTCAGCAAATAATAATTTGACTTGAAATCAGTAGGATTTTTCAAGTGTACCAAAATGAGACCATTTGAGAAGAATTAGTCCTAATTGAGATACACAGCAAAAAAGGTAATTTGCAAATAACCAAGGCAGAAGGGGACATGCTGTTCTGGTGGATAATGATTGCTATATGGTCCAGTTATACTCTGTGGCAAGAGATGGGTTCTCTTCAGTGGAAGAGCTTTAAACAAGGGAAAGACATGAAAATTTAACTGGAAATGTGTCACTGGGAAAAGGAAACAGCAAGAATATACGTACACATATATCTGCATATGTTTATATATGTGTTTAGATTGGATATGAAAAAATATTTCTTTACTGAAAGGGTTACCAAGCACTGGCACAGGCTGCCCAGCGAAGTGGTGGAGTCACCATCACTGGAGGTATTTAAAAGACATGTAGATGTGGTGCTGAGGGGCATGGTTCAGTGGTGGACTTAGCAGTGCTAGGTTAATGGTTGGACTTAATGATCTTAAAGGGCTTTTCCAAACAAAACGATTCTATGATTCTATATATACAGCACATACAGTGTGTTTTACTGTGTCCCGTTGTCTTTCATGGGCCTGTCTCCTCTAGGAGGCTACATTTTCCAAGATCCACTGCTTACCCTATATGAGAGCGGAAAGGCTGGTGCATGGCAGAAGACACAGTTCAGCCATTGAACTTGGTCAGCCATAAGAAAGAAAGGGACTACTGGGGATCCAAATTCAGCTCACAGTGGGGATCCTCATTTTCAGGAAGTGCTCATCCCTCTGAAAAGTATGGCCAACATAAGGTACCTCAAATTAAGTGTGAAAAGCAGGAATTATCTTTTGAAAATGTAAGCCCTATTATGAGAAACTTTGAAAAAAAATGCCAGACCCCATGTTTTCCTGACACTACGCAAATTTGTGAAGGTCATCCATGCTGTAGAATCAGAAGGTAAAATGCACCTAAGTAATATAAGAAATTTTCAGAATAACACAACGTTCCCCAGATGTCTTCAGGCTCTACTAGGATTTTATTAGGTTCCCTGGAACAAGGACAGAAGCTTTCCAGGAAATTGAACTAGCAGGTACCAAGCTTCACATCTCTCCAAGGTCATACTCAGTTGCCAGCTTCCATCCTTCTTCTTCATACATTGGGGAAGTGATGGCTATGAGCTCCTTTTCCAGCATTTCCATTTGAGCTATAATATCCAACACAACATTTTTCACAGCATTCAGCTGCAGCTTCAATTTATTGTAATCTTCTTGGAAGGATCTGTTCACATTGTAGGGAATGTGACCACCCTGTTCTTCCCCAAAGATATGGTTCCCTTTCAGGCAGATACGGAGGAGTTCGCATAAGTCCCGGAGAGCCTGGAGGATCTCAGCCTTGATCTCATCCTCGGTTGGGGTGGTGCTCTTCTTTTCAGCTTTATGTTCCTGCTGGGAGGCAGGGTTAGCTTCTTCCACAGGGTTACCTTCTTCCACAGCTGTGATGACAGCAGTGTCCTCCTGAAGGTCTGAGCTGGCATCTTTGCTCTCTTCATGGACTGTGATGGCTTTTTGGTCTTTGCAGGTGATGCAGACTGTTTTATTCTCCTGCTGGAAATCCTCTAAGACTCTATTATTTTCACAGAATCACAGAATCACAGAATCACAGAATGTTAGGGATTGGAAGGGACCTCAAAAGATCATCTAGTCCAATCCCCCTGCCAGAGCAGGAACACCTAGGTCAGGTTTCCTGGATGACCCAGAGAGCTTTGTTGCCTGGGCTGACCTGAAGGCCTATGTTCCTCTCTTGGAAGAATGGGAATGGATTATTTTCCTGCTGAAGGCTTTGCTGAATGACACCAGTGTAAATAACCTGGGCAACTTTATTCTGTGACTGGAGACATTGTAGAGCCTTGTTTTTTTTCCCAGAGCATTCTGTTTTCGATCTGGAGGACTTGGTTTTCCTCCCTGAGTGCTCTGTTCTCCTCCAAGATGCTCCACTGATTCTGTGCCCTCTTGATAAATTGTTTCTGGTGGGAAGCAAAGGATGGCTGGCAGTAGGTCTCATTCACCCATTTACCATCAATAAAGACAAACATCTCATCCCTCACTTTAATCCGTGGGACAATACACTCTCTCTCAGGCTCCACACACTGTATCCTCTGGTTCATCAGATCAAAAGCAGACATGGCCTTTCCTTAGTAAATTGAGGAGGATGGTGAGAAAAGACTTTTTCCAGGACTTCTGCAAGAGACCACTGTCCACTGGCAAGGAGTAGGTGACACAGCAGTGCTGGAGAAGCTTGATCAGGACTGAAAGAACAGGGAACACAAATACACAGAGCTATTACCAAAATTCAAGCTCATATTTAGAGTCCATTGGATGGTAGGAACCAGCAAGTAAGTCAGTTCCCACAGTCGACCGTGTTGCTCCTTTGACTCTGGAGGGTAAGGAATACACCAGAAATATAGTTTATAGAAGATGAGAAAATTTGCATCAGTAGATAGAGCAGCTCTATGGCAGCACCACAAGCTTTGGTATAAAAAACCAGACTCACCTTTTATTTCTCTACCTCATTTTTACAGACATGTAAGGGGGTAAGATGCAAGAGTATCTTGCACCTCAGAATAGCCTATCCCAACTGAGTGATAGATGAATTAAAAATTGTTAAAGGGCTGAAACCAATTTAAAAAGAAAATATTTTTAAAGAATCACAGTGAAAAACTCGCTTCAAGAGCAGCTTTTTCCTGTTGATGCTCAGTAGCCTTTGTTAACAGGATGCCACAAAAATGCGTTGGCAACTGTGCTTTTTGATCTTAAAATCCACAGAGCTGTGAACAGAGAGAGCTCCAAATGGCATAATATGCAGAAATAGTTAAAACTCCAAACCATAGCCCTGGGACATCATCACCAGGAGAGCTCTGTTGCTCTTTGCATGTCATAATCCATGGGTAATTCTCCATCTTTCCTTCTCATTTTTCACCAGTCACTCTTTTCTTTATATCTTTTGATAGCTCTGTTATCTTGCTTTCTAGCCTTGCAATAGTAGTTGCTCATCTCATTCCTACAGTCCATCTGCCTCTTTTTCACATCACCAGAAAACCCATCACTTTAAAATCCATACTGTGGGACCGTACCTCCAACGCTTCTCATTTCAGTCACAGAAACCTCAGACTTATCTGCTCAACATTCTTCCCTCCTTCTGTCTACCTGAAATTGTTGCAGCTTAAATCACTTTCTAGTCCTAAGTAAACCTGGGCAAACAAAGGATTTTAGTCTTTTTGCATGAAAAAAAAATGTACCAAAAATGATGTTTGTGCTAAAGAAAATCCTATTTTCTGTTTTTTTTACCAAAATTAAATTTGTGTGATTTTCAAGACGAAGTAATTTGAATTGAAGTTGAACTGTTCTTTATAACCAAATTACTAGAATTCTTAGGGTTTCTGCAGAGTGTTTCAAATAGCACAGATGTGTCTTTTCCTAGCTTTTGGGTTTGTTTTTTTTTAAAAAAGGAGGTTGACTGTCAAGTTTCACCCAGATCTACCCCTCTTCCTCACTGAGCTCCTCCAGCTGCCTTCCTGTCCCTTGTGAAACACAGTTCTGCCTTTCAGTTGGTGAGGAGAGCTTTACCTTGATGAATTTTGCCCCCATGTCTCTGCCCTGAGCATTAGGCATGGGGTGACAACCATGCACAAGCTCCTCATACCCTCCATCAGTTACACTTGATTTTATTGTAATAAGGTCTCCTCCTGAATTTCTGAGTTATCTTCTGCACTGCCATCTGGTTTATCTCATATCAGACTCAAGTTTTCCTAGTATCGTTCCTCTTCTAAAAGGGATTTCCCCTAAAACTCCCAGTTTTGGAGTTTTTTGTTTCCAGTTACACCATGTTCAAAGCCATATATTGCTCCTTCCCTTGCACCCTCTCCCCACAGTCTTTTCGACCAGTGTCTCATTCCCTCAGTGTGCCCCAGTCCTGATGTTTCCATCATCAGCCCCAGGACAGGGAGGTAAACCAGCTACAGGGGGAATTGACCCCTAAATAACCAGAGGAGAAGCAGAAAACATCCAGCATCATAAGCCCAGACTCACCTACCACTGCATACCTTGGGCAGGCAGCTAGAGTTGTTAAAGTCTTAAAGTGTTTAGGTGGCACGTTTTTAGGATAAACAGTAACATAATATATATATGGCATTGAAGGACAATATCTTGGGGACAATTGACAGCATCTCTGTCAGCTCTTTTTCACTGCAGGAGAGACATTGACCCAGGCTTCAGAGAGATGCTTCAACTTCTCCCACCTCCCAAATCATTTACCCCCATCTCTGAACTAAATAATCCTGGGAAATGCCAGGCTGTTGGAGTGAGCAGGCAGGGCAGCAGGCTGAGGGGAAGCCACATGAAATCGAGCCAGGCTGAGTAATTCAGCAGTGCTAAATTACACTCCTGGCACGTGCTCATCTGCTCGCCGGAGCTGGTGGTCTTCCCTCTCCCTGCACCACTGCCAAGCAGCCCCGTCTGAGCTCCTGCTGCTGCCAGGGTGTCTGGGGCTTGTGGGGTGCCTAGCAGGGCACAGAGGGGACCAACTGTGACGCAAGCCCTGGGGGTGATGTCACCCCACAGCCAGCCCCCACCCCCTGCCACGAGGGCTGGGAGCTCCTGTGCACCCTCCTCACACAACCCACTTCTGCACTCCTTCCCCGCTGGCCTCCGAGGACTGTCTTTCTTTTTTCCCAGTGTTGCACTTTTGGGTTATTTCTCATGGAAATGACCTTTCTGGTAGCTCAGCTCTCATGCCCTTTTCTGATCCCAGACTTCTCAATCTGTCTTTGATGCTCATAAATGAGAAGAGTTTGAGTGGATTCTTTCTCCATCACACCCTCTTAAAACAAATTTTGTTTTTATTCCAAATCCTCAAATTATGTTTGTTGCTGAACTGATACCGACACATTCAAAAATCACTTGCTTGTATGTGCTGAGACCTGAAGTTATTTTCCAAGGACAGCATGAATTTGGGTTTTTTCTTCGCCTATCAGTTTAAGAGCAGACTATCACTGAACCCTGTTAAGAAGAAAATAGAATGTGCAGAGCATTCATGCATTACAAGTTTAGATATTATTTGTAGCAGTTATTCCTACTCCCATGTCTTTCCATTTCTAATGATCTCATTCTCTTTCTTATTTGCTACTTCTTTCAGATGTGTTGCTTTTTTTCTAATCAACATTCTTGAATAATAAATACAGCAGTTAATTTTTTTTCCAATGAAAATTACCAGCTTGACATCAGCCTCGAGGTGACTGTTATTGCTTTAGGAAGTTGGAGGTACAGTTCAGCTTTGGTGTTATGCAAAGGTGATAAATTCAGGTATAAAATTCTTCTCTGTAATTTCTCTGTTGCTTATATTTAATCTCAGACAACAAAAAAAAATCACAGGTTACTATGGCAACTCCCCAGGGAGCATTCTCCTCTATTCCAGCTCCAGGATCCTGCAAAGGAAAGAAGGAAAATGTCCTCAAAAAAGAAAGAAAAAGATTTTATCATGGGGTGCTTATGCTTGTCCTTCCATCAGATAGGAATTTAAGAGTCCTACCCAGGTGCAGCAGTTTTCAGAAGAGGTAATGGAAATGGTCAGTCTGAACTTCTGAAGAACTGAGGCTGTGGAGCACCGAAACAGACCTTTGACAAATATGTTAAGGTCTAAGAGCTGGCTGGAAACTGAGTTAATAGAGACAAGTGCAGCATAGGACCGATCAGCAGACAAAGCCTGCTTAATCCAGAGCTGTTGAGAACTCAGCAATGTACCTTTGTCTTTTTTTATGTAATGTTTTCCTTCAAGCTGGATAAAATTCTTTTGATAAGTTATTAATTTGCTGAAAATTAAGACTTCAAATGCTAATATATTTGGATCAAATTTAGTGAATATCATCAGATGTGTGCACGCATACAGGGAGATGTGCATTAGAAATGGAAATGCTGCAACAACTCACTGCAGATTCTTTTGTAGCAGTTACACTGATTTCTGAGCTGGACTCTCAAAAGGACTGAGATGTCATTCACAAGTTTACAAAGGCAGAAATAATGCTGAGTGTGTTCCCCTCCCTGCCAACAGTTAAGTAACCCCTGCCCTGTAAGAAGGGTTTGAACTAACTTCCCAGCTCAGTGCTTTGTCCACAGCTTCAGACTACTCAGTTTCTCCAGGAGAAGCTGTTTCACTATACAAATAATTAAATATTAATTGGAACCAAAGCCATACTGCCCATCCTACCCACATACCTTACACCAGGATATTCAGAAGACCTTGCTGTCCTTCTCAGAGATTATCTGGTCCTGGAAAGCATCCAGTGGGAGAGAGCAGATGATCCCACACACACACTCGTATAACATTCTCCAGTTTGGAAACTCACCTCCATGCTGGGCTGCAAGAGGTCACTATCTGGTGACAGATTGGAAGTCGGGGATATGCAGGAAGGACACTGGAGATCCCATCCCAGCTTCCTTCCCGTTGAGAATGGTGGCATGTACCTACAGTAAAGTTCCACCTTTTCTTTCCTTTGCTTTCTGGTTTAGAAGACCTGTTAAAGTGCCTGCAATCAGAATAATCCAAAGGTTTTTTTAGTAAAAGCATAATGTTTCTTTGAATTTGGAGCATCTTCTCTCTTTTTCTCTTGTTTTAAGTGTGTTATGCTCCCAAATCTTTATTTGAGAAAACCATTCACTGCCACTTTCTACCAGCCCAAGCACATTTGTGCTTCTGAAACACCAGCCTCTTTTTCATGTCAGTGCAGGCTGGTCTCACTGCACACTCATCCACTGTTCTCCAGGGCATTAAGCCTGGATGCAAATCCCACTGAGTCACTAAAAATATTCTTGCATATTTGAGTGATCTTGAATCATCTCCTGACCTGAATAACTGGATAGGGAGCAAAAATGATATTTTCTCATTTTTTGAGGCAGTGAAGTGTCTGGAGGAAGAGGTGGTGGTATCTCGGCACTGTATTCTGCCCAGGAAGAGATAAGTGCACTTGGTCAGCAGTGTGTAAATCAGTAAATAAAACCTCCAGAGCAGGTTTTTTTCAGATAGATAAATGGCTTGAGGGACACACCTATGTCACCATCTATTCGGACTAATTGTCCTTCCAGACACAGCATCACAGCGCTTCTGCCAGTGTGCCTTGGTATAACCCTAACACATGCAATGCTGTGCAAAACACCAAACACTGCATGCTCATGTCAACACTGGCAAGAATGGTTGGGTCAGCTGAGAGCTGAAATGAGATTTTATACCTTGACTCTGTTCCTAATTTCATTTTATACATTGGGCAAGTCATCTGTTCCCATAGCCCCATTTCTTTGGGTTCTACATGAGTCTGAGATACTTTCGGATGCAAGCTGTCAAGATAAATTAATTCTTGTAAAGTGCTTTGAATTTGAAGAGCACTACAGTAAAGAAGCCCTATGCACCACTCTTATTTATCCCCACAATTGTAATACATACATTGTTTACAAGCTGAAGCAAAACATTTGGCTTTTGATAGTAAGTGATATCTTAAAGAGATGTTAGCCTTTGTGTTGTTCCACCTTAGATGTCATTTTCCCCTTACTTTCATTCTACTTCAGCTATGAATATTTTAAAAAACATACCAAAACCATGTGTAGTCTCTTGGTCAGCTCTAAATCATTGCCTGCCAACACTATTCCTTTGTGTTGTGTCTCTGTGATGTACTGCTTGTGAGCCTTGCCAACAAAATACTCACAGCCTAATTACCGTATCACTCTCATACTTCTGTCTGGCCACACTTTACAGAGCAGTTTGTGTTGCTGAAAAAGCCCATTAGTTGTTTGTTGTTGAATAAGTGCTAGCAGCAATAACTATAGGAGCACTTGTTTTGTTGTGACAGTGGAGGCACATTGACCAAGGGCAATGGAGGGGCAGAGCTGACACTGCACCCAAAGGAGCCCTTTGGTCTTCCCCTCCACCAGGACAGATTAGATGGGTATGGTTACCTCAACATGACATGTGTGATCATGGAGTAACCCATGTGGCTTCCAGGGGCCACTCTGAGAGGCAGGCCTGCCACCAGGCTGTGCCATACCTGCTGGCCCTGATCTCAGATGCCCACAAAACCCAAAAATCAATAGGCAGACTTGAGCCTTTGGAGTTACAAAAAGCCACGTGCAAAATACCTGTCCCTCACAGGCATCAAGCAAGAGACTGCAAAAGGCATGGAGACAGGGGGAACACTAAGTAATGTCCCATTTCATGTGCAAGGGCAGGAGCTGGGAGTCTTGATGAGCAGAGCAGACCACGAGAGCACAGGCTTGAGCTGCAATGTCATGAGAACAGACATGAGGTTTGGGAGATAAGGGTATTTCACCTCATTTTGAACGCAGCAGTTCTTTCACCTGACAAGTCTCACTGGACGAGAGGAAAAGTCAGTGGCTCCATTCTTGATTGACAGGGAGTAAATTGAAGGTTCAGGCTTATTAAACAATCCCTAATAGTGATTTATGGTGTCCTGTATATTTTAATCTAACAAAAAAAAATTAAAATCATCTAACTAGCTAAGTGTGTAATTCTGTATATTAATTGTCTATTAGCTACTTCTTAATTATAATGGAATGCTTATCAAATAACAAGTGATGGCCACATAGCACCAATTTAAGTCATTATCAGACTAGCTTCTGCTTTAATAAGGATGTGTTTGACTGAAATCTAACCATCTCATTGTATTTGAAAAGCTGTAAAGAAGAGGAAGTTAAGATCTGAAAAAATTAGTATCCCATTAGGATTTACTAGAAGCTATACTATAAGCAATGCTACATGAAGATTCACAAAAGCAGTGTAAGAAATCCATTCAGATGCTGACCCAAACAATTAAATGGCAGAGCATGGTGGAAATCTACCAGGGAAGAAAGATGTGTCTCATTTAGAAATACTAGTAAGCTCAGGTATTCCCTGTCTCTTGACTGTTTGACTTTACAGCCTTAATGTTTAATTGACATGTGTTTGTGCATGCGCATTTTCTGACATTTTTAAAGAAAAATTGATTATATACAACCACACTGTTCTCCATGTATGTCACCTACAGGGTTGGTAACATCTCCACCATTTCAGTTAAACAGGGTGCATTTCATCAATAAGAAGTTACTATTTTATAGACAAAGCCATGCTGTAGGGACACAGGTATGTCAAAGAGATTACTGTACTGTCAGTGGGTTTCACAGGTGTCTGCTGACTACCAAGAAACCAGGAGACCCCAAAACGCTAGGTTTGGATCTATGGGACAGACAGGGTTTCCTAGTAGCTCTTCACAACAGCCCAGCTCCATCCTCTTCTTTGTCTTCTCCAGTCACTGCTGCTCCTGGTTTCTTCCTCCTATTCCTTTAGCTCACAAAACAGCATTGCATCCTAGAGATGCCATTTCCAAAATAGATGAATATGTAGTGACCCACTCTCCCTCCCATGATTTTATACAACCTCTTCCCTCCCTTCCTCATTAACCAACATCTACTCCTAACTCCATGTATCACCCCTTGCTACCTCATACTTCTGAGCTGTCTCCCTAAAATTACATACACCAAACACATGTGTTTCATCCTTCAAGAAATCATGAAGTCAAGAACAACTTGGAGTTGTTCTCATGCTCTAATGGGCAAACAATGCTGCATACAACTCTCTTAGTCTTCACAGGCATGAAAGATTTGTTCTCCCATTTTGTTATCACTAGATCTGCAGGGGCACAATTCTAACAGGGCACAGGACCCACCTGGTAATCTTACTAAAAATCAGGTTTGACTTTCAGAAACACTCTCAGTCTGATGAGTTTCTGTAATGGTAGTTTTGTCATCTGAGTTTTGCAAAGGACTGTCCTTCCATAGCATTTTTGCCTGGTACAACTGCACCCAGACTTTGACTGAAGCTGATGGGCTTGTGCAAAACAAGCATTTTATGAAAAATATAAACAGCTTGAAGTGCCTCTGAAGCCTATTGCTGGACAGTGTAGGTTTGCCAAACTAGACAGGCAAAAAGCACAGGAAAAAAAAAAGATAATATAGGCTCATAACAAAACTAACGTGGAGTGGTGCTGAAACGAGACCATTTCAAGCTCTGTGGAGCCACTGGTTTACCTTTTCTAGCATGTATCACACTTTAATAGGCCACAGCATGCTTTGCTTAGAGGAACACAGTTTTAACACCTATTTATCTCAGGGGTTAAATTGCTGGCAGAGTATTTTTTTAATGGTACACCAGAAGAAGAGAGGTTTCAGTGATAAAGGAAGAGAATAAACAATTAGATGTCAGGTACTATTGTTAGGCACACGTAGGATCACTTAAACGGGCAATTTTATGCAACCTCTCCAAATGATTTTATGCCAGAGAAGCAGCCCTTTTTACCCATTTCCCTCAACTTTTAATCTGCAAAGCCTGTCCCGGGGTGAGTGGAGGTTGCAAAAGTTACCTGGTCTTATAAAACTGCCTGGAAACATCTGTGCAAATTTGTGGCCAGTGTCTGTCCAAGTGCTCTGTGGTGGCACTCGAAAAATAACTGGAACCAAAACACACATCCGCCCAGAGAAATGCAATGACAAAGAAATAGGTTAAACTGTCTTCATATGTGTCCGGGGGATATCATTAACATTAATGTAGTCATAAAGCAGCACCTGCTGGCTCAACACAGCAAATCTTTGCCTACTACCAATTAACTCTTCAAAATATAATAGATAATAGTTTTCCCCCTTCTCACCCCAAGCACAATAACTTGTTTCCTGCTAAGCATTATTAATTATAATGTCCCTGCTGCTTTGCCTCACTCAGATGAACAGTCCCATCAGTGGCATAAACTTTATAGTAAGGTGTCTCTCAGCAGGAACAAGTACAGAGTTATTGGGCTTTAAAAAAATATTGCACTACTTTTTATTACTATTGTTGTTCCTTACTCAGTGTAGCACTTCCACTCCTAACTGTTCAGAAGGAACAGATCTTAGCTAGAAGAAGGGACAAATTCCCTGAAGATATTCACATTACTGTAACATCAACAATTCAGTGAGCAAAGTCTGAGAAAAAGGCTTAGGTGGGGTAAGGTGTGTGATGAGATGGGGAGAGATACACCTCAAACACAGCTGTAACCTTGTCCTGCATTGCTAAATGTGAACTGCAGTCAAATTGCTACCACGACTGATGGGAAGACTATTGGAGGTGAAGTCTTCTTCTGGGGCCAAATGTAAGGCTCTATGACCATCCAGCTGCACATCAGCTCTGTGTTACTGTCTCTCACATGTTCTTGGTTCCTGTCCAGTGGCCTTTGCACATCAGCTCTTCTCCAGTGCACTCAAGCGATGGCAACCACCATCGTGCAAGGTTTCTGATATGATGGCAATATGGGGTGCAGAACACCGCAACATGTATACTGTCCTATGGGCTCACATATGTATATATAAGCTTTGGATCTCCTATTTACAGTGTAAAGGACACTGTCACTTCTGCAAGGTGTCTTCTACAACATAAGTCTTGTTACGTGACTGAGCAGCCAGCCGTCTCAGACACCCCCAGGCTTCACTCCCGGTCTGAGCGGTGCTGGCTGTGCAAGAATCAAAGCAAAGACTCTCCTGCTTGGGGAAAAGACAGCTCATCTCTTTCCAAATGTAAGCAGGGATGAGGTGGCAGAAATACGCACTGCCCATTAAAATATTTTGCATGGTATTTAACCTGAGCATTGTGGTAGAAACCATAAATGGCCTGGACTTTCTGTACAAGATAAATATATAGTATGTGGCAGTCAGCCCATTAACTGAAACACCATTTTGCATAATACAAACACTGAAGTTACATATTGTGCTGATGTTACTCTTCTTATCTCACCAAAGTCACTTTCTGCACAGACAGAGTATCAGGAATATGATTTACTGTTTATACTTGGCAGCGCGTTCCAGGTTATCATGGACCAAGTTCACAGTGCTCACTGCTGAATGGACAAATATCAAGGACACTGGTTCCTGTACTTATGATAGAAAGACAATAACAGATCAATAGGTCCTGTCTAAAACCAAGCTGTCATTAGTCTGTAGTTTGTGGAAAGCTGCACAAGTGCTCCTCTAAACGTGTGTCTGCTTGCATGAGGTATTTAAGAATCATGTAGATGTGGTGCTGAGGGACATGGTTTAGCGGTGAATTGGCAGTGTTATGGTTGGACTTGATGATCTTAGAGGTCTTTTCCAACCAAGGCTACTCTATGATTCTATGTTTATGCACAAGTTTGAAATGCACAGAAAGAAACAGTTGCTCTGGCTGCAGAATCTCTGCAAACTCTTTTTTTTTTATGAGACAGCAAAGTCTTTCCTGAGCCATGAAATGCTTTATATTATTTGCTGCTGTGATTGTCATGTCTTCTGTATCTAACAAGGTACCTGGAGACTGTCCTCCTATTTCTAGCGAAGATTTCTACCTGACACTAATAAGAAGACAGCAGCCCGACACCGCCTTTTCAAGGCAGAAAGGGGCACTCAGTGACCTGGGAAACCTCATCTGAAATGGCTGAACCAAAGCCTGTCATAAGCTTACAGACAAGGTACATGTCATCAGCCCATATCTCCCTCACCTTCCACCCCAATCCTGATTAATTTCTACAAGTCTCATCCCAAGAACTGATGAATGACAGAAAAGAAGATATTTCTGTGGCTTGTGGGCCAATTTTTTTTCAGTGCATCTTTGTCTGCTTTGCCTGATTGATCAAAGATGCCATCATCATCTTCAGTACTCTACAGACTCATTGACCAGTTTCAGCCTTGCTGACCCCACAACTTCAACAATCATAAAACTTGCTAAAAATAAAGACAGTTTAAGAAATACTAAAAAAAAAAAAAAAAAAAAAAAAGAGGGAAGAGGGGTTCTTTTTATTTCACATCTGGATGCTGGATCTTTATAGAAGGTCAAATTCCTTCACACCCCTAAGAGACAGAAAGTTACTTTCTTTCTGGTGACAGTGGATACTCTCTTACTAATAATGAATAATCTGCCTAATTATTTCTCTTCGTTTTGTCATATATACTTTTGCTCTGTGATTCTCTTCGCAGAATGTGCTGCCTTGTTATATAGGGAGTAAAAGACCACACTATGAGCGTCTAACTCATGCAACTCTGCCTCAGAAGAGAAAAGCAGACAGACAACTAGACAGCTAGCTACATCCAGCTCCTCTGGCCACTGTAGTCATTAGCAGCCCTTACAGTCCTATCACTTCTGTTACCTGCTGCTATCTCCATTTCTTTCTCTTTGCACCAACTCCACTATACCCAACACTGAGCCTTTAGAAACCACCTCCAACCATCTCCCTTTTCAGCTACACATAACCCTTACTTCTCCTCTCTTGAGGGAGTCCCAGACAGTACTGTTTAAAGGCAAAAATTAAGATGCAATAAACATGCTTGTGCAAATGAGACCGGGAACTGCTTGCCCTGTTGTTGAAACACAATATTTCTGAGATATAGGTGGAAGCTAATATTAAGGGAAACTATCCTTCGGTGGAATGCCTGTGTTCTTAGGGTGGAAAAATACATAGCACGGGAAGCACAGACACTCACAGATCTCTGAAGCAGTATTTTCTCCAAATTATGCATATAAAACACCAGTGCCTGAGAAGCAATATTAGACAACTTTTATATTTTTTTTTTCAAACAACAGAATTAATGACAAACTTCCTAAGTAAAAAAAGGCAGATTCAGTAACAAGAGTTGAACTCAAATATGGTCTGATCGTGAAGTTTGTTAAAAAGATAGTTGTTTTAAATGCCTTGTCACTCGCATATACATATAAAATAAATGACAGAGATTGTGGCTCTTCATTATACTGACATCTTTTTGTTGTGTGTCTGAGAAACCACAGGTACAAATTCACATACATGTCACTGAGCAAAGTGCTTGTGGTAATCATTTTCATAGGGGAAAATAAGCACTTGCAGGATCATATATTTTATGTTGTAACTTCAGTTAATGCCCACATCAATCAGATTGTCAAAGATGTTTACAGCCAATGCCTGGATATTTCCAGCTTTTTGACATGTTATGTCAAGGAGAACCAGAATCCTTGAAACATAATTTTGTCACTCTCTCTCTACTTACTGATTTCTTCTCATCTTCAGTTTCCCTGGTAAACTCTTTATATCATTTGCAGCTGCTTCAGAATCCCACAGCCGCCAGTTCATTAACAATGTCAAGACCACATTATTCCTCTTCTGGGAGACTGGCCTGGGTTTCCCACAAAACTCACAAGGACCGAAATTTCCAATATTTAGGTGGGTTCAGCTGCAACCTCCTTCTAACCTAAGTTGCTCTGTTATTCCTCTGCACAATATGTTGAAGTCTAATTCCTTTCATACAATTCCAAGAATGTACCATTCTTCTTTCTTATTATTATTCTTTTTTTTTTTTCCTTTTGTATTTGATACTTCTATGTCTGGCAAGTCGTAATTTGCTGATCATGAGCTATGTCTCTTCTGGGGTTTGGCCGAAGTTTAGAACTAGCCTGAGATATACCAGTCCAGAAAGAGGGTGTGAGAAAGAAGAAGGGTTGGAGGATCTATATTTTTTCTTGTGAAAATTGAAAAGTCTGTAATTAGAAATAACACTTTCCTCAATATTTTTGCCCAGATTAAAATCATGGAGAAATTCACAGTTTTATCTCCATGCATACCATGTCATGTAACAGGGGTTCTGGGGCAGGGTATTTCAGGCCATAACGACAAAGAGTTCATTAACTGAGTACAAGCACAGAAGATTTCTAGGAACATTCACTGAGAAGGGACAATCCCAGATGTGCTTTACACCATCACCAAATGAGGTTAACTCAGCCTGATGGACTGTCCTTAAGAGACAGACGTCAGACTGACAACAAGCCTGTGAGAAATGAGTAGGTGCAATTTATTCAAAGGACTGAATATCTCACACAAAGGCAGGGGGAAGGGAGGAAAATGCAGGAGAGAAGGAGAGGGGTCAAAAGCAGTCCAAAACTTGTACAGGAAGCTTCAGCATTAAAAAAAAAACCAACAATCCAGTACTACCCTGAGACCTTGGTCATAAAATTTAATGGCTTGTTATCTTTACGAAGCCTTCAGCAATATAGAAGGAAGTGCCTGTTTCCCCTCACTTCACATCTTTACTGTTGGACTCTTTCTTTTCTCTCTCTCTCCCCATTTTAATCTAAACAATATATCTAGTTTTAATGCAACTATAAAGCAGACTGTTAGCAGGGACAGAGGTGTGTGCTGACTGGAAACAGCCCCACTCCCGTCCCTTCCCAAGGTCGTTCCCTGTTAGCCACACATAAGGACAACGAGCCTGCAACGCCGCGACCAGCCATGAGCATGCACCAAGGGTAGCAAAGGGACAATGTGTCCCAGAAACTTCCTGGGATGTGCCTGGGTGCAGTGGGTTCTCAGTCCTTTGAGGTTTTCTCATTGTCTTCCTTCAAGACAATCTATTGAACAGTGGACTGTAGAACACCCTGATAGGTTTGCATGGAGGGCATTGTGAGCCTCACTGACAGACTGATGGGAAAACATCAGGAAAACATTCAAAGTTTAGTTTCAGCAAAAGTCAAGAAAAAGAACTGCAAAGCCTTCCAAATCTTGCAACAAATAGCCTTTCCCACAGATTTAATGAGGGGGAAAATGTGCAAATTCCTATAGACCCCATTTTAAGTCACATTAGCCATTTGGGATGCTTCATCATTCTCTACACTATATGAACTGCAGACTTTTTATTTCCAAGAGTCTACTAATAACGAGCCCTATAATTAGGTGTCTGTCTTTTACAATCAGCACTACAGCTTTTTGTTCATAGGAGAAAAACTGTAGAGTGGGAGAACCACTCAAGACCATAGGAAAGAGCTGTCACCGGCATAGTGTGACTGGTTAATGGTTTCAAAAACATTATTAAAAGAGAACAGTTCCTTAATTTTGGTGTGTAGCATGCTAATAAAAATGCTCTTGTTCATTTGTCTGTCTGATTGAACCTGACTCAAGTTTTAGGTTCAAACTTATGCTCAGCCTGCAGTAGCTAAGCAACACATTTCTTCTGATTTTCTCCTCCTCCAGACTCATGAGCCATTTGCCTGAATGCTTGGCCACAGACTGTTCTTGCTCATTAGTGCTGGTGAAGATTTACTTTCGGAGTTCCATGTAGCAATGAGATATCAAAAGACATGCCGGACAGGTGCTGCCTGGGTTTTTACCCTCTGGTTTTGCCCTGGTTTAGGAGTAGGAATCAGACCAATACCCATACAGTTTTGTTGGTTTCTGTTTTTTGATTTGCAATGGAGAACCCAGTTGCTGGCAGGCAATAACCAGGCTGTTATCTGACTATCTTGGGAATCTTTGAGTAGGAGCAGCAGGAGGCTTCAGTATAAAATCTTGGCCCATTGAAGTCACAACAACATCAAGTGAGCCAGGGATTTTTACGTCCCTGAGGCAGATGCATTTTGCTAGTCTTATTACACCCATTAGAAGCAAAAGAGCAAAAACTGATCAGATTACATTGCCCCTAGTAAGGCAAAAGTCTGCTCTTCTCCGCATCACACTGTTGAGCCCACAACAACTCCATGAGCCATTCTGGTGCACTTCCTCTTGGCCTGCTTTTATGTCTGGAGAAGTAAATTTCCCCACCGAGGTGCCTTTGACTACATTTTAACAACGAATTTCACACCAGTGCAGCATCCTGTTCTTCACTCCAGCAAAGCTGCCTCTGGAGGAAGGAATGACAACTCCCAGAGATAATTTTCTGCCCAGCACTCACCCAATAGTCTTTCCATCTCCGAGGTTTCCAAAGCCAGAAGGGTTATTTTCAGGGTCACGTGTATTAAAATAAATGCTAAATCAAAAGGACTGCCTGCTGCGGGGCTTGATTGGATTTGGACAAAGAATGTCACTTTCTGAAGTCAACCTGTGTGTAGATCATTTTTTTTCACCACCTAATCATGATTGTGAGAACGTAAATCATGTGAATAACAATGAGCGGGGTTGATGAATGTGCACCACAGGAACTCCGGCTTCAGTCCCCTTCGAGGTCATCACTGGAAAAAGTCCTTTCCTTGGGCTGGGTTTCTACTGCCTGACACATCCGCTCCTTAGCCACACACTTTTAGGGGGAGATCAGAAGCATACCACCTCTGCTTCTGTTTTGTCTATAATCTGTCTCACCTTTTAACTGGAAATTGAAGCCTGATAAATTTACTATAAAGGCTTCCTGTAATTTTTTTTTTGTTCACTTACAGCCATGCTCTTAATAATTGGATGTAAAGCAACACTCCTCAGGATCACACAAGTGGAGTCTCCCAAGTGCATGGGAATACAGTTCTCTCAATATTTATGTTTAGCATTAAATACTTCACGCAAAAATAATGACTTTGACTCCCAAGGCCTTCCATCTCATCTCAAAAACTGTTCATGCACATGCTCTGGGATCTCTATGCAAATATAAAAAGGGGATTAAGTTGTATGTGTAGTAAATCCTGCTTTTACATTAAATAGGTAAGAACTAATGGAGGAGCTTTGGATTAAAAACAGGTCCTTGTTTGCTGAGTAGACTAAAGCATTCTTTCCTCTGGCTCCCCTGTCATGCAGGAATTGACTTTTTCCTAGTGAGAAATTCAAGTCAATTATAAAATCTATAGTATATTAGACGTATGTACCGTACAATACATGATTTTGATTTAAATTACTGTATATTGAGGAATGCCTTCTGCCTCCACAAAAGCACTCACTGTTTTGCAATGGGAAGTCAAACCTCAGTCCCTGTCTGACAGCACCATTACATGAGACACTTCCACATCTGGGTGTCCTTAGGGAAATCCAGGGGACACCAGGTGAAAATCTAAATCACAACTGTCCGGGGAGAGGGTGAGCACTGCTCCTGGCCCCAGGCACTATGTTTTTGACCATCACATGGTGCTTTTTCCCCACCTTTTGCAGAAGGAGCTGGGGGCAGGAAAGACCCTCCAGCCCCACCAGCCCTCCAGCCACCAACTTATCAGTTGTAACTTCTCAGACCACATGCAAAGGTCAAACCCACTGATATTTTGGTTCAATTTTTACTCCTGGTCCTGCAAAAGAGGAAAACCAGGCTGCAGCGTCGAGCTGAAGGACACGTAAAGCCTGGCTGCACAGTTGCTGACCTTGTCACATTTTGGTTTGTTTCACCTATTTTCATTTGTTCCTTTAAAACAAAGAAAAAGAACACCAAGACACTGCCAAGCACAAGGCAAATTTCTCCCCATGAGTGTTGCAAGGTCATTTCCCAGGCCCACCACAAGCATGGTGGCCGGCATGGAAATTATCCTGTCGAGTCTGATGGAGCGGTTCAAAGGAACTGGTTACAAAAGGTAAAACAGAGCTGGAGACAGCAGAGATGGGGACACAGACTTTCTGATGACACTGGTGTGTCTCACAGCTGGACTTTAGAAAGCTCTCCCTTTAAACTTGGCTTTTCTTTCAAGAAATCTCTGAATGAAATGAAGAAGCAGTGTTTGTGTGAGTCATTGGCCTTTGCAACTGCCTGAGGACCCCGAGCCCTTTCAGCTCAGACACTCAGTTGTCATAATAAGGAGCAACTTTATTTCACCTCTGGATGGGGGAAAAAAAAGGCCTATATATAAAACATCTAAAACCCACCAAGCTGAACTGTTCTTTTTGAGGACAGCAGGGATTACTAACTCACTCCATGCCAGCACCAGCAGCCAGGTGTAGCAAGGATGATGGTGTACTGGGGATCATGGAGGCAGCTTATGCCAGAGAGGGCTCAAAATGCAGCACATGGAGAAAAAACACCAGTGAGAGAGCCCTCGGATGGAAGCTGTCCATCCTGACTGAGATGGATGTGTCCAAGTGTGAGCTTGTGGAGAAAAACACAAGGACAATTCACCTACCTCCTGTCAGGGCTTGCTTCAGGTGCTGGTGGTATTGATCCTTCCCTGGGTTGACCTTTCAAGTCAGCATTCTGCTTCCAGCAAACCGGGCAGTCCCGATCTCTCTGGATGCAGTCTCGCACATCCTCCCCCCGTCAAGTGGTCCGTCCCTGTCAAGTCTCAAGGCAAGTCCCTGTCCCCTCCATCCCCCAAGCCCTGCACCAGGCACCTACAGCCCTGCCAAAACTTCCAGGGAGGGCTGCAAGCCTCCATTTCCCTGCCTACCCTGTTGCTATGGTCCTGGGAACCATGGTGCCAGTAGCTGGGCTGAACAAGGTGACAATGGGACAAAGAAACAATGAGGGGAAGAGGTCCACTAACCCTCAGCGTGACTGGGGACCAAGAGGGTGTCACAGGCACCTCCCTGCCAGCCAGTCTCTGCCTGCCCCTCATGGGGAGGTTTTCTCTCCTGCTCTCGGGTGCTCCTGCCCTATGAGGTAAGACTGTCCTGGGGTGTCTGTCTGGTGTTTTCTGAGGCAAAAGTTTTTTGGTGTCCTGCTGTGACTGTCAGATGCTGTTTTACCATTTCCTCCATGTTTCCTTGTTGCTCTCCTCCCCCGTTTTCCCTTTCACCTGGCAGCTGAAAACCAAATGCCTGCCCGGGAAAACCTTGGCACCATAAGGGGGTCCCAGAGAGAGGAGGAGGAAGCTGCAGGGTGCCCCAAGGGCTGTCTCCTTCCCCACTGCAGGCAGAGGTGGAAACACAAGGGTGGGTGGTGGGAGGGGGAGAGATACAGGGCCGATATCCTCCTTCAGCACTCCAACCCTTCCTGAAGTCAGACATTCCTGAAATGTAGGAGCAACAGCTGGCCAGACCATATTATAAAATACCTTAATATTTTAAAAAAAATAAGGAAAAAAAGGAAAACTTACTTTCTCCAAAATCTGCTGAGCCAGTGAGCCAGTCCTGGTGAGAGCTGGAGTCAGTGCCTCCCTCTGCTTCCATCCTCAGGGTGTTGGCGCAGACCCTCAGGCTGGCAGACCCTAAAAATGTCATATGGGGACAACCTTGTGTCAAGGTGCCTATGGACAGCACACAGGCAGGTGGGGTTTAGGGCTTTTGGTAGGACCGTGTCTCAGCAGGGTCAGTGCTGACAGCATTCACTCTTGGCTTCTTTCTCATTCTCACCTTTCCCTTCATAAACAACTTTCACATTCACTTACCTCTTTTTCCTTATTTTTTTTTTTCAAATTATGCCATCATAAATTTCTACTTCAGAACTTGTAGCTTTAATAGGCAGTTCTGTGAATATATGCATTCTTTCTGAGACTTACCATCACATTTTTATTTCTGGATGCATACTTTAGAGAGCAAAAAGAGGCTTAGTTGAATAGCAGAAGTATAGTTTGTTCCATCAGGGGAAGGAAGAGATATTAAAGAGCTTCTCAGCTCTTTCTCAGTGCAACTGCTTGTGATTCTGTGACTTATTCTGCTCTAAACCTACAGTAACAGTTGTTAGTATTGCAATTTTACACCACTGGCGTTTCACTGGGTGTGTTGTGACCTTCAGCTCTGTGTTTTGGGGCTAATGGATTGTGCATTATTTGCCACGAGTAAGAAATGGTTTGCTGATCTTCACTAAAATATTTGGCTTCTGTGGAGGTCAGGGCAGAAGGCAGTGGTGCCTGGGCTTCCTTCTTGCACTGTGGGATGTGAAGCAGGAGGGACCCCACTGCTGAAAGACCTTTGCATGGATGAGAGGATCAGGTCCTGCATGCTGAAACGAGCAAGAAATGTTTCTACCTGCACTTCGCTGCAGTGTTAGAAATCAAAACCGCAGCCAGCAGTAACTTCAGCTTTGTGTTACCCAGAGTCAAACCCAGTAAATCTCTGGCAGCACTGCTGGAAGAGTCCTTTGCACTTCCAGAGTAGGGAAGAACTGGAACCACTGACAGCATTAATCGGGGATTTCTGTACTTTCAGACAACCTAATTTCAGTTTACTTCTTGTCTCTCATGTCACAAATCCCAGAACACACACTTAATAACCATGATTTACAGCTGAAGCTGCTTTATTTTACTATGTTGTGTAATTGCTACCATGTGAAGAGCCAGGCTTTCGGAAGAATATTCACGGACTGTAGCTCCTCAGCTGTGCGTAGAGTGTATGTCCTGTCTGCTCCATGGCCCAGGCAATGGAAACTGCAAAAATCAGGTTTATTTTTAAATTGATAGTCTGATTCTGCATGCCCTTCTTAAGCAGGGTTGCTGCTTATGCCTGTATTTTACAAAAGCAAGAGAAGATAAGTTACTTTTCCGATTTGTGAGAATAAATGGTTTTAACTCTTAATTTACAGGTGTTAGTGGCTGTAAGCAGAGGCAGTTGGTTCTCTTTCAAACATCTGCAGAAACAGCATAGCCTTTATAATCTTGAAGCTGTCTGAATTCACCAGGCCCTCAATCACTGCATATTTCCCATGTTCTTCTATATTTCTTGTATGCCTGTTAATGGCCACAGAGAGGTAGGCAGCCTCTCTGTCAGAGCCGATGTCACTGCTATGGTGAGTTCCAGGTTTTTGGATGCAGCTCTTTAGTCTGAAGGACACTGCTGAAATGAGTATTACTGGCTCTGCTGGTGCTTATGGGACTGGTGGGGTGCAATAGGTGCAAGGGCTGCACAACAGGAGGCTACTCAAGAGTCTTCTGTATGATTTATGGTGGCCAATTGCTCTCCAAATGTTGTTGAAAGTGCAAATTGCAGAAACTGAGTTATTTTAGGAGATTATTTTCTCTACAAGAGTAGTGATTATAACTCAGAATTTGGAGATCTAGTCTGGGCACAGCTGCAATGGCAGAAATAGGGAAAACATCCTGCTTGCTTTTAATGGGCTTGTTCTGCAATTAAAGCCCATAAATGCTTTTATATATAGATATAATATGATATTGTATTATATTTATATAAATGTATATAATGTGCAGTATAATAATAGTGCATATAATGTATACACTATTAGGAAAGTAGTCAACTACTCTCCTTGGATCTGTAAAAAGATACAGATACACATATTTGCATATGTATATGCATATACACACACAGCTGCTTCTTTAGCATTTAAAGACGTGTAGAGTCCCACTAGCCCACCCTGCCCTTTCTGAGTATTATTAAGCTGTAGACTGGCACATCACAGCACCCAAGGTGCCCATGGATCCCTCTGCTCCAACAAAACAGTGTGACTGCAGTGACAAGAGTGCTTCGCTGGGAACCTCGATCCCTCCTGGGCTGTGGGTCTGAAAGCTCCTGAGATCACATATTGCATTGTAAAGTCCTGTTGCAAAGTCACATCTAAACAAAGCAGAGGCACCATTAGATGCCTTTCACTGTAGTGGACTATAGAGCATGAGATCATAAATCCTGTAAGATCAAGTGGGCATTGCTTAGAGAGAAAGATTCCCCCTACAAGCACAGATAACTTGAAGATAGCAGAGGAAAGCAGAGGCTGACTAAACTCATATTTACATAGCATTCTCTCCAGACCCACTGCGGTGTGGAAATTTCCCTGCAATGTCTGTGTGCAAAAGTCTCTCTTGTCTTGTGTACATAGCACTCCTCTACCTTTTGGGATATGTGCAGGGAGCTTATGACTGGAATTAATTTCGTTGACATTTTACAGTACGGAGTAGAGTTTAATCCTCATTTGATGGCATTGCACTCTTAGCCTTCTGCCACTGCCTGGGGAATTACAGCCATGTAAATAATACCATTTCCCCTGGAATGATCCTGTGGGGAAGGCATTATCTCCAAATTTGTGTTTGCAGCACTCGGCAGAGCTGCTGGGCATGTTGGGTCCCACCAGCTGCTCTCAGCAAAAGAGCTTACCAATATCTTCCCAGTCATCCTTGCACCCTTCAGGGGTCCTCAACCCAAGGGCCATGGAGATAGAAATGGTAAATTCAGCTTGATTTTTAATGGGTGATGATGGGAGAGCTCAGGGTAAGGCAGTCAAGGTGAAGCAGGCAGCTGTGATGGGAATACTAAAGCAGGGCTGGGCAGCTCAGTTTGCCGGCCCCATAGAGCTCAAGGGAGTGCCCCAGGATGGGGATGGCAGAAGGTCCTGCCATGACCTTCCAAGGACACCTCCAGCCCAGCCGTGGCTGAGAGCAGAGGAGTGGGGTGCTGCAAGATGCAGCATGACAGGCAATATCCAAAGAAATATGGGGCTAATGGTGCCAGGGAAGTAATTCTACTATTATTAGCACAAACACAGTCATTGCTCTGTCTTTGTCTCCTGATGAATCAGAGGAAATTGCCTCCTGAGCCCTTCGCCTTCCAGCTACTTCAGCTGTGTTTTGTTTCTCTAAGATTCAAATGCTCTGACTAGATTTCACCACATTATTATGAGAACAGAAGAGCTACAGAGAAAGTGAAGCTTCACAGAGGAAATAGCCAATAAATGTTGCTTTGAATTCACTTGCTTTTTATGGCAAGCTCTGATGTCAGGGACAGATATGGCTTTGTAGAAGATGTTGCTGTGCTGCAGATGTGTTTGTGAGTACTTAGCGGACAATCTCCTGTGACAATGTAATGGGCAGCTTACCATTATCTATTAGATTTTTAAGCCTGCCATTTTGATGTGACTGAGTTTTTTTCATTTAATACCCATTCCTATGAACTATAATCTTACAAAAGCAAGAGCAGAGCACTCTTCTTTGTGTGGTGATCCTATCTGCCCAGATTAGCAAAATATTTATTTGCATTTTGCAAAAAAAGATTTGGCTTTGTAATGAAAATATGTATCAGGTCAAGTGAAAAATGGGATGGTTTCATATCAAAATCCCAGAATGGCTCATGATGGAGAGAGGAAGGCAAACTTCCAAAGCAGAAATCTTTAATTTTGGCACTTTCAAAATGTGGCATTTCATCCCTCTAATTTGCCATGGGCTTTTTGTTTCGAACGTTTCTTTTGATGAAAGCAAGCCTGCAAATAAAAAAAACACCCCTATTAAGAATTCAATAAAATGCTTCATTTGATCCTCTTCAGTTTCCTGGAAAAGTTCAACATGAACATTCAAGTAATGCATTTCTTCAAATTGTGGAGAAACTGCTGATCCGTGAGTTGCGCAGCTTTGACGTGCCAAGTGCCAAAAGAGGGTCCTCTAAAAGCTACTGTAATTCATATTACTCAGTAGGACCATCTCAATGAGTGTGAAAGCTCAGTCTGGCAGCTACTGTACAAGTGAGAAGCTGTCTGTCCTGAAGGTATTACCCTCCTGATATACAATTCCCATAGGGTAAAATATATGGTTTTGTGTGGAGTGGCACAGGGAGAATGTGGAAGTCCATTTAAAATTACTTTCCACCTCTGGAAGAGAAGTTCTCCACACCTGCTGTATAAGCTGATTTTTCTCTTTCGTTTTAGAGGGAAGTCAGGATAGGAGGGGTGACAAAGCAACACAGACAAGCTGTATATTAAGGATGAGATCCTGCCCCCAGGCACTCCTGCTGTTGCTGCATGGAGCCTGGCAGGTGAGCTAAGCTCGCATGTCCATGGCTCATGCTCTTGAAAAGTGTTTGTTTTGGTTGTGTTTTTATTAATGTAAATTCACCATTTTCAAGGTTGCAAGAAAAAATTTTTAAAAGCCTTACTAAGAATCCACTATAAAATGTCCCTTAAAACATTCATGAAAGAGGAGGAGTTCAAAGGTGGCAGCCAATTGTAGGAGGTGATGGTGCGTGGGGACTTACCCAGTGAAACGTGGCACCTGGCTGGAGGTGAAGTGCCATGCTCAGACATGGGGCCAGGACAGCCCCAGCCATTCAAACAGTGAAAATGGCACCAGCTTGCCCTAGAGTAGTCTCTGAGCTTGCCCAGACCCATGCATTGCAATCCAAGGCAAATGCCAATTACAGGATGTGAGAGCAGGGAGAGAAGGCAATACTGGGTTGGAGGAAGCAGCAACCAAAATGGCCAAGTGAGACTTGACTATCAACCCTCAGGTAGAAGGAGGTGATTGTTACTCTCTGCTTGGCACTGGTGAGGCACATCTGGAGTGCAGTTTCCAGTTTGGGGCTCCCCAGTATAAGAGACATGGATGTACTGGAGCAAAGGGTCACCAGGACATGTAGGGACTGGACCCAACAGAGGAGGCTGAGAGAGCTGTCACTGTTCAGCCTGGAGGAGAAAAGGCTCAGGGACATCTCCTTGCTGCCTATAGCTGCCAAATGGGAGGATGAAGAGTTGTGTGGCTGTAGGAGAAGGTGCAACAGACATACACTGTAGTATGGGAAGACCCAATTAAATATCAGCAAAAATATTTTCAGATCTAGTTGACTTTCTTTGAGGAGGGGCCTGGACCAGGTGACCTCCAGAGGCTCCTTCCAGCCTGGCTTGTTCTACAGGTCCATGACCATGAAAATTTAATACAGAAAGCAAAAGAACAGCATTACAATGACCTGCAGAGTTATTGAAATCAGAGATGCTTTAAAGTACAATGAAGAAGCAAACATTAATTTGTAGCAAAAGGAATGACAGAATTGTTCATGAAAGGCAGAAACAACAGACTTTTTCAAAGCTCGTTCTTTAAGGAGATGAAAATCATGGAATCATAGAATGGCTTGGGTTGGAAAGGACCTTAAAGATCATCGAGTTTCACCACCCCTGCTATGGGCACGCACGCCTGCGACTAGACCAGGTTGCCCAAAGCTCCATTCAAATCAAGTCACATAATTAGACTGTACAATAAAGAGATACTTTCTGTCCCAGCAGTGAAGGATGCAGTGATAGGCTGTCACTGGTAAAGCTAGGAGCTTTAAAATCAGATGCAGACAGCTAGTCCAAACTAAACAGTAGTAAAAGAGATACCTTTGGGGTCTCTCTGGGCCATTGGTATTGGTATTCACAAGTCCTGGATCAGAAGGAAAGTTCCAGAGAACTGAAAAAATTTGTCCCGAGAGAAGGAAAAGAGAATTAAAGATAGTCCTTAATGTGAATCAACATAGGGTTAGGGAATACAGCCTTTGCCAGACCACAGCTCAGTGATTTCTCTTAATGAGGTTTATAAGTTCAATCGACAAAGGGAAAAGTATTGGTACCCTATACATGTTCTTCTCTGTAGCATTTGAGTTGATTTTGCCAGGCACTTTTATTAAGAAACTAAACTAGATCAGCCTTGTGGATTAAAATGCATTAGCCAGTGGGTCTCAGGCTTAGGGTCTTTAGAATGCAATAAATTGTGAGAGATGACCACTGCCAAAGTAACACAGTGCTGGCTGGGACCTCGCCTGCTCACTATATTCACCATGGATGGTGTTATGCTATTCCTGCTTTGTGTTGGCCTCCTTTGGTCTCAGAAATTGTCCTGCTGGGGAAGTCCAGCCTAGAGGAGAGGAGCTCCTCCCACTGAGTGGTCCCTTGCCCATCCATAGTGCTCACGTGCCTGTGTGTGTCAGTGGGCTCCCACAGCTGGCAGAGACCACTCTATCCACGTGGATGGAGAGGGCTGCAGAGTCTGGAGGTTATCCATGGGTGCACCAAATCTGACGCCCTGCACACTGGAAGGTTTTGGGCCTCCTGTATCGGTAAAACACCTGGAAACATTCATCTCTGTTTGCAGTCAGTCAGAGCAGAGGAGCATCATGCCCGATGAGAACTGGAAAGGAGGGATGGGCAGGAGAAGAGGAGGCTGTGAAGCACTAGTTCTGCCCAACTAACCTTATTACTTTTCCCTCCTTTCTCTTTTGACATTAAACAGACCAAGTGGATGAAGGGAAGATGCAGACACAATTAACCAGTTATTGCAAACAGGAGGGCGAGTCACTTTTTATGACTAGTTTATATTTCAGACACACAACTATAAAGAATAATGCAATAACAAAAATCATGTGTTATTTACCCTGCGTTTATTCACTGCAAGTCCTTTGAGAGCTGCTTTTGTTTGTCTTTATTTAATTGGAATGGTCAGATGGCCACCAGCAGGTCCAGTTAAACAGATTCAATAGATTCCACTGTACATTTTTATTTTTTTCTTCATCAGTGTGTAGCATAAAATGTCCAGAATAATTTGTCTGAGTACTAGTAATGAATATAAAACGCACTCCATTCCAGCCTGGATACAGTAAGTTTCAGCTGTACAGCATTTTACAGCCAAAGCAAACTGGGTTAATAATGAAATCGCTGATACAATCTTTCATACAGCCTTAGAGGGGACGAGGGTACCATTGTGTGTTACGATGCGAGGTATTTGGTTGCTCAGCTTCGGGCCTATCTGAGCACAGATAGGCGTTATGCCATCTTTTTCAGCTATCTTAAGCTTTGGCGTTTAAATGTTAGGTAGAACCTATTTAAGAAAATACCACCAATGGGACTTGGGCATGCCCTTAATATCAGGTATTTGTTTAAGTGCTTTGTTGAATTGGAGCCTAGTAGAACCTCTTGAAAAGAAAGTGATTTTCAATCTAATAAGGTTATCTTAGTGTGAACATTTTAACTACATCAATCAATATGCCCGTCAGGAGTAAATGACTAATGGGATTTCTCTTTTCTTTCTTTCTTTGTTACTAGAATGATGAATTGACTGCCTGTTGCTGAAGATTCTCATCTCCTTAATGCATTGCAGATATGTCTAATGGACGCAAGCTGTCAGGGTCTGGCAGTAACCAGGCCCAACCAAAAATATTTCCCCGTGGGACTCGGTCGTCAGATCCCAGATTTTCTCTCACAGTGGAAAACGTTAAAAAGATGGAAAAGGAGTACAACAGTTCTAAAGAAGCCTTCAATAAGTGGAGAATGCAGGATTATATTAAGCAGGCTAATCTTGCTCACTTCAACAAAGAGGCGACTAGGAAAACCAGCAGAGAGCTTGTCTGGGGTGCAGAGCCTGAAGGAGTCTCCTCATCCTTTCCTGTAAAGCAGAGCCAAAAAAGCAAAAAAGTTTGCTGGAAAACCTCTGAAGAAATTTCAAGGAAAGATAAACTATTAACGAGTATTTTTCAGCAATCTGTTAGAGGGAAGAAGAGAGAATAAAACAGCTGTCCTTATCTTTCCTACATTTCTGTTTGCATATGGTAAATATGAATGCCATGCATGGGCACCTAAAATGGTGATGGATTTTGAGGAGCAACATGTGCCTTCCCTTCCATGCCTGTCAGCTAGGGCTGTGGTTGTGCGGATCATTGGGCTGGTTTGCACTATGTTTTGGGTAAAAGCATTATGCTGTGTGAGCATGGTAAGGAGCACCAGCACCCAGACCTGAATCCCAACCACGGAGTTTGTCAGAGAGCTCATCACAAAGGCAAGGTGCTAGTCTAAGTGTCCCATCTGGGAAAAACACGGGATTTTACCAGTAATTTAAACAGAAGCAGAGGACGAGTGCAAACAGAAAACCTGCCCATCTATTGTAGACAGCACTTCTGACTTTCTGAGGTGTTCAGGGTTCTAACACTGTGATTTAGCTTTGCCTGGAGCAGCATTGCTCTTTTGCATGTAAATTCTAGGAAATTAATATTAGAAAATTACCTCTTATTAGATATCTCAAGCTACGTTTAACTTCTTTTATACCTATATACCTGCTTTCAATAATATTTCACAGCTCATTAAGTAACTCAGCCAATGTTTGGAGGCAGATAACAGGGACAAAAGTGTGGTTAATCTATGGAAAGGAAAAACCCCTAAATCACAGGAGGAAAAAACCCAACTTTTTTTGAGGATGGCAAAAACTTGTCCTGTTTTGGTTCTGGCCACCTGTGGTGACACAGTCCATCTCCTCTGCTTGCAGGATGTGGCTTGTGGCTGTATGCAGGACAGGGCCACAGCTGTCCCCTGCGAGTGGATGAGGAAAGGACAAGTGGCCCCATCAAAAGTCACTGGACAGGGACCACACAGCAGCCGTGGGGAACAGCAACTGGTTCCCTACATAGGGAGAGTCTGGCTTTCTGCAACAGAGGCTGGATCCCAAACTGGGGTCCAAGTGGGCCTACTTAGCCTTATCCTAAGTATAAACGAGGTTTTGAGAGGAAGATTGGACTTTTTCCATGTTTCTTCTTTGAACATGCTATGAGCATGCACCTCACCTGCTATAGGACAGCCCCTAGCACAGCCTGTCTTGGCACAGCCAGAAAGGCACAGCCAGCATGAAAGAGCTAGGCAAATCCTTAAAGTAAAGGGTTACCAATTTCCTAGAGAATTCATGCATTGGTCCTCCTCAGGGGTTGGCCAACAGAAGTGTTTTCTGCTCACTTTTGCACTTTTCTCCATGCAAATTTGCCAGCCCCCAAGGATGAGAAAAAACGACTGTTTGCACATGTAAGGTTTATTTTTGAAGAGCTTTCCACGTGGAAATCAAGTATTCTTAGCAGGCATAGATGTGAGCTGCATTCCTGAGGACAAATCTTCCCCTGCAAGAGGCTGAGAGGCTGAGGATCTGAAACAGCCACAAGTGACTGGAAGCAAATGCATGCAGAAACCTCTCTGAATGCTCTCCCAGGCAATCGCTTGTTGGATTTCCACATCACAATTTAAAATTTAGATGAAATATGAAGTTTCTTTCAGAGTGTTTCAGTAGAGGGATAGTATTTAGACACAAGTAGATTTACCAAGGAAAATCAAATATGGGAATGCCTCATTAGGGACCTAGAGTGAACAGTTAGTATGTCTTCAAGAATTTGTACAGTACAGTGATTCACAGGGCTTCTTTGGCCTTTTCCAATATCTTTGCACTGTTTTTTTATCATTCATGGGAGTGGTTTAAGTAATCTGGGCAGTAACCTTAATTTCAATGCTTTTTCTGGCTACCTGTCACAGCGATGCCTCTCTTTTTTTCCATGTTTCTTACTATTCTGCATTTTCTTTTCCACCATCTCCTCTGCCACCCTACTGCCTTCCCCAAATGCCTCCATGTCCATGCTCTTTCCCCAGACCTCCACATGCCCATGAGGGCTTCTCTTTTCCACCACCTTCTGCATATATCTGCTCTAAATCTCTCCCTTTGTCCTCTCTGATCTTTTGGAAGTAAAGCCCCTTGGGATGTTGGCACTGAGGTAGGTTGCATAAGGGGCAGTTTATCTGATAGAGCATCAGAGCTGTGCTGAGATGTACAATTAATCCTGTAGGTGGGGGCTGCAACAGACCCTGCACTCAGAGGGAAGCCTGTGAATCAATGCAAACCTAAAGGTGAAAGGAGCTGCTCTGGCAGCAAGCCCCTCAAAGGCACTTCATCTGTCTTTATGAGGTGTTCAGGCCAAAATTCCTAGTTTCGTCTGCATTCTTGTAGCATCATACCACAGAGGGGCAGCCCCTGTTCCCTTCACCCCATTGCCCCTGTGCTGCCACACTGGCACAAGCAGCGAAGGGGAAACATGCGTGCGAACATGCCTTCCCAAAGGGTCAGTAAAATAAAGAGACCCAAGCTGCTTACAGATCAAACCTGAGCAGAAAAGCAAAGTAAACTAGCTTGTAATTCTTGTCTCTTCCTCTGCAAAGCCTGCCCTCAGTCTCCAGCAAGTTTTTTTATGGGTCATTTTTGGGAGCTTTTTCTTCGCTCTCCCACAATTTATTATACCATTAAAACCGATGGGCAAAAATGTTCCTCGTTAAGGTGGGGAGGTTTTATCTGAAATAGAAAAATAATGAAATGGCAAGAAATCTCAAGGCAAGTAAAAAACCCCGCTGTTCTACACAAAAAGAGGATCTTTCTTCTTTTTTTAAAGAAAGCTTTTTCTCTCCCCTCCAGCACCAGCTACAGATTCCTCGTCAGCTCAGTCCACTGGCTCTAAGCCATAGGAATCCAAGTAAGGAGAGTAATTGGTAACGTTTTTCCGTACAATTCAGTCACATTAAGCTGTATTTATGCCATACGTGGGTGAGCAGCAGGAACACCTAACAACTGGAGATTTACAGTATGCCTGAGACATCCACAGCCTGGCAGCTGCTGCTGTCCCTCTGCTATTAATAAACTGGAAGTTATGTCTGTCCCAGTGGTTGTCTTGGGGCCCCTCAACATTTGCTGTATTAAAAGAAATGCTGCCAGCCTCTGCAGAGGTTTGGGGCTTTTATGGTTTGGGGTTTTTTTAATTATTTTTTTTTTGTTAGACAGATAAATCCCGCGCAGCATCTCTCGAAGTGGCTGTGATGTGTGATTTTTATTTTGCAGGCAGCTCTTCCAGCTGGGGAGGAAAGGGAGGTCTGATTCCCCAGCCGTGGTAAATCAGTATAATGCCACCCTTCTTGCCACCAATGCTGTTGCAGCAATGTGGATTTACATTGGCCAGGGATGTAGCTCACTCCTTTCGGCTGTCTGATATAAACGTTGGGCATATCTAATCTTCCCTGCAGACAGAGAGAAGGGGAGAGAAAAGAAATTAGATAGAGATGCTTGTTCAAGAGACAAATAAAGACCAAATTCTTCTGCAGTGTACTTTAAATGGCACTCAGTTCATTGATAACACTCCTTGTATGAATATCTGAAGGATGTTTTGGCTTTTTTCCTTAAAGATGTTACCACATGCACTTGGCACCAAGGGAAATGGATATAAGCAGCTGTTTAAGGGAAGGCTGCTGTATTGCTACATGAACATGCAACAAGGTGGTTTTTTCATCATAGGGTTATAAATTCATAACCTGCAGCTTGAAAGAGTGCAGGCTCTATTTCTTCCCCAAATTATGAAAATATTATGATCTGAGGTAAAACCTCTGTTGCGATACCAAGGGAAATCGGTCTTACTGTTTCCAGGCTAACAGAAGGTCACTACACAAATGCAAGAAAAACAAGATTATTTCAACCCATCTGAGAGGTTTGTGTTTTCCTGCGAGGCGTGGGGCTGCTGCTACAGGAGCTGGAGGGGAGCCAGCAGCCCAGTTCCACACAGGGCTGGCCTGAGCTCTCCTTAAGGGATCAGCCATGATTTGGGGTTCATGCAGCCACGCATCGCTGGGGCTGCAACCGCACCCCTCACGGGCAGGCAGGTTGCTCAGTCTGAGCATGTATCTTGTCCTAGAGCAAACACCAGCTTAACTTGTGGAGCAGCCCAATTGTCCACCAAACCCCTGGACTCAGAAACAGGGACTCCTGTGACATTTGGGTTCAATACCTGTCCCAGTTAACCTGCACATGACCCTTAACTGGGCTCTGCTCCTCATGTGTAAGGCAGACATAATGGTGTTTCGCTAACTTAGCAAAGCTGGGAGAGCAAACACACGATGCAGGCACCAGAGGATTGCTGCTCACCTTATTCCTCAAAGGTTTTCATCCATAGATGCATTAATTTGTATGCACTATGACCAGAATCCTTTAAAATTTGTAGGTAACTAATAAAAAAGCAGTGATGTGTAAAGGCCTTGTTGAATTACTAATGCAGATAAATAAACAAACAAAAAAAAATCAAAAGCCCTTCACTCCTTCCCTTAAATCAGATCAAGTCAGGCCCCAACATCTTCATCTTCAGCATCTTTTTTCTTTTTTTTCATGCTTTTTTTCTTTAGCCAAGGTCATAGCCATGTTTAAATTATCACAGGGGCAATCAAAAATTTCTCCCTGCGTTACACAGAGAGAAGCAGCTGGACACCTTGATAGTTCCGTGTCTCAGGCTGAGAATGATTTCACACCCTGCCAGACAACTGCAGGTGAAAAGACACAGTGGGAGGGGGTCTGGAAAGCCCCATTTACCCCTCTGCACCCTGCTGCCTTTATCATTGTGAGTACCTCTCTCCCCTCTGCACACTGCAAGACCTAACTTCCACATCTTCTGAGCCAGAACCTATTTAAGGTGACTGGCACTCCCTGCCCAAAATAATGCCACCAAAAATCACCGGAAACAGCTGGGAAACCTCGCCTGCTCCTAAAGTCCACAGCCCTCTTCCTCACTGGCCACGAATTGCCTACCAGCATCCTACTGTGTCACCTCTTTGCAGATGGTGTGTAGATGGCTTTCCTGATTCCTGCTGCAGCAGAAGGTGTGACATCGAGGACAAAATGACCCAGACAGAGCTGAGCTATTCTGATGAGTACCGCGCTGTCAGGGAGGATGGTAAGTTCATTTAAAGAAGCATTGTCTGACTTCCCAAGGACTCAGATTTGTAGAGGTTTTTTAAAAAGTGGCTTTTGGCATGGGTTTACTGAAAAAAATGCTCACAAGCTAGGTTTTGTTTGGCAGAAACATTGATTCAGTTGAAGTACTTTGACAAGGATAAATGCCTCTCATTATCAATATCCTAAGTTCTGTTCCCCTCTTATTATTACGGCACAAAATGCCTTATGGCTTTTTGCCTTAGACCCAAGTTTGTTTCACTTTCCACATTATTAGGGGTTTCATGTAGAAACTCGTAAAAGACAAACTCTCAGACCCCTATACAGAGCTGGTGAGACACCAGTGAGGGCCCAGGGGTAAGCCAAGGTCACCCTCAGCACCTTGCCTGATGGCCCAGCAGCTGATGAGCATTGGCAAGAGTGCTCTGAGCCCATATGACCCCAGCCCACTCTGTCAAGGTGTAGGGATGAGCTGATTTTGCAGTGGGCTGCTCCTTGAAGTCGGACTTGCTCTCCATCACCACCCTAAGCCATGACATTGGAGCTGAGGGATGATACCTGCTGAGGAGGGAGGATGCCCAGAGGTGCTCAGCATCTCCAGTCCACACTGTGTCAGCATGGGTTGTCTCAGTCAACAGAGATGGTCACAATCCGGAATGGAGGAATATTCTAGTTTTCAGCTTCTTGATCCTAACAGACCTCCTCAGGCTGATGAATCCCTCTCTTACAGCCCAAAGAGAGGGACTGAAGTGATCTTCACCTGAGGATCATGAGCACTTCGATGGTGCTGTCATTGCAGACTACCAGCAATGTGCAAAATCTGTCGTCGTCCCCCTGCTGCCTCCTGCAGTCCTGAGGTTGTCCCTCCTTTTTGCCACCCACAAGACAGCCCTCTGCAACCACCCAAGGTCTCTCTTCAAGGCCAGCATCTCCTTTTAGGGTAACACAACTCCTCCATCTCCAGCCATCTAGGTTCAGAAGGATGTTTGAGGGCCAAAGTCACATTGATTTCCAGGGGCACATTAGACACTTACGTGTTTTAGGGGATCCTGGCCTAAGGATTTCTCTGTGAGACAAGCACAACATTGTCACTAGACTGTTGCAGCCCACAAGGGTTTATGAAATGCTTAGCTAGCAAAACAAAAAGCATTAACTCCTTGGCTACAGCTTTCTGCCAAAAGAGAGGCAGGTTGTGCTTCACTGCAGATGTCTTAGGGAAAAAATGTGCAGTGCATTAGAGAGCTGTGACTCATAGAATAATTATCCTCGTTTCTCATAGTTTATTAATAATTTAAACCCAATCTTGGTGTTATTGATCTATCATTGAATGGGAGATTTATTTCAGATCTGTAGTCACTGAAGCAGTAAATTTAATCCCCCTTCCCCTCCCACCCTTCCATCCACTAAACTCACTTTATAACTAAAACATGATGTTTAGGCTGTTGCAATAATAGGAGAGGAGAAGAAGAGCTCAGAGGCTGTGGGTGGCAGAAGCAGCCTTAAACCCACAGAAGACCAAGCTGTGTGACATTAAGGTTGTGGTTTTAATACACCTTTTTTTGACCAAACCATCTTCTGCACATAGTGTCAAGGATGCCAAAAGGACCAAATGCTACTCACTGGCATGTGCATCCCAACCAGATCCTAAACCAGGTTTGCCTGTTTTCATGGGGGTTTTATTGCCCATTCCCAGTTGTGGATCCCAGTCCTACTCTTTGTCCTCTGGAAACACAGATATGAGCTCACCGAGGTAAAAGCACCTGCAACACACAGGCTGTTGCAAGGCACTGATCCTAATCTTACTTAAACTGCCAAAAACCTGAAGCAGCTGCCTGGGTGTCCCAGGAGTACCATGAATGCAAAATCAATTTAAGTGTATTGAGGATCAAGCCTAGAAAACTATAATGTGAAGACTCCTACAGCAGCATTCACTTGGCTGTAACATGTCTGGTACATTCACTAATATAAGCAGCACGACCTGGCCTTTTAAAGGAAGCCAGGAGTAGAAAACTGCATGCTTTATGGCTGTAAAGTGCCCAGAAGAGTGATTTTTGTAGGCAAATGAAATACGTTTTTGTTAGCCAAATTGCAGTATATAGTTGGGGTAGAAAATGTATTCTTGGCTGTACCAACCCTTTCTCAGGTCTGAAAGCAAGCAGCAAATGTGCCCAAATCCTCATCTGTTCCTTTCCATCTATATTAATGGATAAAATTAAAGATATTACTATCCCCTGCCAGCCCATCCTTGCTGCTGTCCTTAGACCCTGCAGCTGGAACCGCAGCAAGTGGGGGCTCTTGCCCACAGTCGGGACTTCTGCAGCTATAGAAATGTGCAACAGGGCCAAGATGTCACAGTCTTGCTCTAAAAAAGTAAACGAGACTCAGTGTAACCAGGCAGAGAGGATGTGTTGGTGGGGTAAAGCACTGGCATGCACTCATGAGTATGGGCTCTTAGCACATCTGATATTTCTTGCCCAAGTGGAAGACATCCCTAGAGATGAACAGCAAGAAAACAAAACACAACAAACTCAGAGTAGTCTGTAACTATGTTTTCCAGAGATAACTTAATTCAGAAAATTTATTCTCCATTAAATAGCGACGATGCTAGGTTTTCCTTGGTTTGGTTTGGGTTTGTTTTTTCCTTTGGTGTAGGTTAGCTAAACCTTGAATAAGATGAGTGAAACACTGCTATTTCACTAATCCTGCAGGACAAGGGATGGTGCCAGCAGTAACACATCAGGGTGCAGGTGCTGGATGTTGCAGGGCTGTTGGGAGGGAAGCAAATCCAGGGAAATCCCTGCTGGAAATGCTGCTGGGCAGCTGAGTCCCTATGACACTGGGTCCCTCCTGTCCTGATGGGACCGTTGTCATCAGTGGGTCACAGCTCCTGCAAAGCCCAGGCTTGTTGGCATTAAACCTTTCTCTTCTTCGAGACCTGAGAGATCTGTCTGGACAGATTACACCCGAAGGCGTGATTTCCTAGAAACTGGGGCTTTCCTGCACTTACTAAGCAATGACCTCCCTTCCTCCCCCTCCTGGGAGAAACAGGCAGCGTGAGCAATCGCAGGCAAAAGTAGCTGTCACCAGTGGAAGTGTGTTTTGAGTACCCATCTGCAATGGGAGCAGGTTCGGTGCCTCTCTATATACATAAACCTGAATACATAAACATTCCTCCCACAGTTTAGTCCTGCACCAGGCGATTGGCAGGGTATTTTCAGTACTGAGCAGCTGAGTAGAGAAACTGACCATCACTTCAGGGCATGGTTCACACAGAATACATTAACATGTTTGGGTCTCATTGCACCATGGCAAGATGAGGAAATACATTTTCCTGCCATTTTAGGAGTGGGTAACTAGAGAGGTGTGTCCCCATCTCATCCTCCCTGAGCTGTGAAAGAAAGACCCGGGACTGCAAAACATTTCCTTTCTGTTTGGGATAAAAACCACTAATTCTGGGGGAAAGGGGGGAAAGGGCAGAAAGAGGAGATTGTTGTTTTTCTTTTCTTCTTTTTCTTTTTTCTTTTTTTTTTTTTACAACAAGATTTGATACATGTTTGTTAGGTAAAGATTGGCTGTTCGGAGCAGGAGACATGGTCCGCAGAAAGGTCTGTTCCAGAGTTTCCCAGAGCAGATATCAGGCAAACGGAGGGGCAAAACTGCAGAGTCGCTGCCTGTGCTGCCTCCCTTTGCCCACCCCAAACCTCTCAGTCTCCCATCACTGGGGTACAGGAGCTTGAAATCTGCAGAAGGAGAATTCCTGGAAACCCTGCTCTGTGCCTTCCCCCAGTTGTGCAGCTTGTCCCTCCATCCCTACTTTTGCTTGTCAGGTATTTGTATAAATAGGATTAACATCTGCAGTTACACTTAGCTAGGTTGCAAATTACACAGGCTATCAAGCCTTGTGCTTCAGGGCATACACTGATTATCATCAGAGGGGCAAAAATGAGTTTTTCCAATAACAGAATATTGCATGATTGACTGGGGACATTATGGGCCAGAGTGGATTAGCCTTTGCCATCAGTATCAGTTATATGTCATTACTACATCAAAGCAGCAGATGAGCTTCTTCCATTCAGGCAGCATTGGAGGTGGCTGGTCAGGAGGAGTACGGCTGGTTGTTAAAACCGGCATTGATTTCTAAACCTGCTTATAAAATGCACCTCCAGCAAGGTGGGCTCCCTGCTTCTGCGTGCTCACCTCCTGAGCTCACCAAAGGAGCCCATCCTCCCTTCCCATGTCCTCCCTGCTTCACCACCCTCTCTTTCCCCCTAACTCAAATGATATTCCTCTGGCAGTGGTTTCCCCAGCTCTGAGCCAAAGGCCAAGTCCTGCAGTACAATGTATAGGCTGCTGCCCATAAAACATCATCCTGCGACGTGATTTTTCAGAAGCCAAATTCACAGGTGGGCTCTCGGGGCTCCCCATCACCACTCTGATACTTTGCAGTTGGAGAGGAAGCTGTGGCCTACAAAAAACTGCAGCTTCTCCTGGTGTTTCAAACTCCAGTGGGTTCAAGCGGTATCAGGGGAGCTGGGACATGGTGTAACCGGAGGCTGGAGGGTCTCTGCCTGAAAGGTCTGCTGACCCCATCCTTAGGATTCTTCCAGGGACTTGTGAGAGGGGCTGAGGGTCCTATTAGTTCTCTGTTATGTATGAACAGCTTTTCCCACCCTCAACTTTCAGGTCATCTCATTTCCTTCATCTTGGCAGCAAATGATTGTCTCCTTTGAATGGAAGAGCTAAAATTGACAGAAAATCTAAAATATGAAACATAATTAGCAACAAAACTTTTAATTCCCCTTTCTAAGCCATTTATAAATGTGTTAGTGCATATTTATTGAACCCGGCTTGACATTTAGACAGTTCCTTTTAATGCTAATAGGGTTGATTACCAGCTTGAATCCTGCTGCTTTGAGGAAATGGCTGCTCAGTATTCAGAGCTGCCAAGTTCCCCCTGCACAGAAATACCTGCCTTACTTCACAAGAAATATGCCTTATCCAGTGGAAATATATTAAATTAAGGCCATCACAGAACTGAGGAGTCTGCACCAGCAATGCCATCCCAGCAGCCCATGCATGAGGCGTGTGGGCATAGGGTGCCCAGGCTGAAAACCGGTGCCTGTGGGATGGGGCCAGCCCACGTGATGAGAAGCGGGCTTGGGGCTGCCCTGGCTCATCAGCTTGGCTGCGGTGCCGGGGGGCATCCTGGCGGTGGTCAGACCCTCATCCAGTGATGGGTGGGGACTCCCAAGGTGGAGGAAGAGTGGGTGAGAGGGTCAGCCACAAGAAGGGAGAAAGAGGAAGAGGAACAAGCAAGCCACCTAGTTTCTCCACGTTGCAGCCAAGAGCTGGTGTTTCCTGCTCTTGCCCACTTGCAGTTGGCAATCTAGATTCAAGGATCTCATCTTTCTCCCTGTCCTACAGAGCCAAACACAGCAGGGATTCCTTCCTAATGGAAATCTAGGGGCAAGAAATGTAGGTGGTGGGGTTTTTTTTCCTATGATAGTCACTATCAGATTATTTGCTTCAGTGTGTGTAATGGAGCTTTTTGTGATTCCTCGCCTGCAGATCAATTGACCAGACAGATGTCTGATTGTCCTTCTGTTTCAATGTATATCATCATTACTCCTTCTGAGCTGGTAAAAAATAGCACAGGTGTCAATAAGAATAGAATTTGGCCTTACATTTACTTTAAAATAGGCTTTATAGGTGAAAATGGTAGGTTTTCAGAAAATAAGCCTCACCTCTACATTACCGAGCATGGAATGTCAACACAAGGTTGTCTGTGTGATGCAACAGCCTCCAGAAATAGGGCAGGCTCCTAAATGCTGAGAGTGACAAGCCAGCCTGACTTGACAAGCTTTGCCAACGGCTACCCAAGCGCAAGGAGATTACCCTGATCTGGGGAAGGGAGATACTTGAGCTCAAGAATTTCCCCCTGGGGTGTGATTACCTTGTAATAGCTACTATTCCTCATTCTCATTTCTAGCTGGAAAGGAGGTGCAAAGGGAGGCTCCTAGTTCGTATCCATCAGCTGGTAAACAGCCAAGGCACAGCTTTTAAGGCAATCTTGGAAAAGTGCACAGGGATACAAACGTCCCTGTCATTAATGTGCTGAGTTTTCAGCCAGAAAAGGCACTTACTTATCGTGTCATCAGAGCATCCAAGTGTTTGTTTTCAATTTACATGGGGAAAACCTGAGTGAATTGCTCAGATTTGGACTGACCATTCAAGCCATTGCTGTATATTTTCTTTTTTTTATTCTCCCATCATTCATAACCATGCATCATCAGCAGAACAGGAGCTGCTCTCTTTCAATGTTGCCTTGGAAAGATAAAAACCAAGATGACCTAGGTCGAGCTGGGAGAAGGAGAGCTGTCTGCCATAAAATATCCTTGTTCTGAGGCACAGCCACTGCCAGGTCACATTTTCGCCACATGGTGAGAGGCACACTAGAGGTCTGCACGTAGCATGAGGCGCATCCCTTGGTTATCAGCTGTGTTTCAGAACAATTTGGACCTGCAGAGAAGACTTGTTCATGCAGGGGAAGGTGGACTGCACAGGCTTCCTCAGGTCCTAGACACAACTTTGGGAGGAGATGGTGTGAGGCCGGTTTCTGCAGTGTGTGCCTTTTGCTATATGTCAGTGTGCCCAAAGGGACTAATCAGCACTCGGGCAGCTTGGTGCTTTCCCTCTGTCACTACGGTCTGCTTCAGGGCTTCCACCACAGCCACAGAGGGCACGGCTTTGTCCTCCACAGTAGGAGTATCCCATGAGAAGGGTTCCGTGGTCTGAAGTGGCTGGTAGCTTTGGGAGCTAAAGGAAAAGGGGATGCGCCTGCCTGAGGGTCTTGGTGGAAGGGGTTTTAAGCTGAAAATCACGCCTGGTGTGTTCAGGCTGGAAAGCCACCAAGCAGCTCTATCTCTGTGATGCACCAGACACCTCAGGCTACATTTAAGCTGCTTTGCCTTAGTGGGAGACGTGGCCTGGTGTGAAATGCAGGACATAAGGATGACTGTGAAGGGTCAGCCCCAACGTGTGCCTGGCCCAGCATCCTGCTCTGGACCAGAGTCAGCAAATGCTCAGCAAGCAATACAAAAATAGAGCAAATATTTGTTTGTACTTCCAAGAATACTCTCTGTTTCTCTAGCGGTCTGTGACTGTGACTCAGGAGCCCTCTGAACTGTAGACATGAAGTGCTGGGGTCTGAACCCCAAGCCCTGAATTAAGGTTGACATATGGGTGGTCCCCATGGTCCTTCAAAAGGAGGGGATGAGTTTGCCTTTTGGCTTTCCTCCAAGGTGCAGCCGGCCTTGTAAGGAAAGCCCTTGGGTAAACAAGCCCCAGGTGCCCTGCATTGGGTAAATGAGTGCCAGGTGTCCTGCTTTGGGCATAAAAGCTGGGACCACTTGCAGGAAGGGTGCAGTGTCTGTCTGTGAGGTGGATGCACTTTGCAGAGTTTCCTGTTGGGGAAGGACCTCCTGACTCTCCCTGCAACTGGGCCCCAGTCAGGTTTGGCATTTGCAAACGCGGGCTTCATGGGGGAACGATATGTGGCTACTTCTATCCTATATGATCACCCTATTGACTTGGTTGTCTCCCGTCTCTTCTATGGGATACTTTGTGTCTTTTTTATTCCACCTATTATTGGTCGTGCTGTGTCATTCCTGGGGTCACTGGAGTTGATGTCTGTTATGTGTGATCTGTTTGACTTGTTTGTACCCCCAGCGATCACCCATATACTGAGTTTGTTGTGTGCAACAGAATCTGGTTACTGGTTTGTTTTTCTGCTGGCTGCATCCTTTGTGCTAGGCCCAGTAATTGGCAAAACAAGACACCTTCTTTGCATTTAATAGTCCTTCATGGATTCTTCTTCCATCAATTAGTTTATACCATACTGAACCAACGCAAATTTTAAAGGTCCACTGTAGCCTACAGCAAGGAGTGCCACAGCTAAAAATCTCTTTTGTTTATTTTGAACTTGTCACTTGATAGTTATCTTTGATGATCACTCTCTTCCTTTAAAGAGCACTGAACAACGTTAACAGCTGTTCCCCAGTCACGCCACTCTTCCCATCACAAAACTCAGTCATATTTCTTCTTCAGTCATTTTTTTCTTCCGAGATAAAAAGTCTTAATCTATTCAGTCATTCCCTGACTGGAGACCCTTTTATGCCTTTGATCATCTTCAATTGCCTTCCTCTGTAACTTTTCTATTTCTTCTGTACCATATTTGAGATTGGTGAATCAGGACTGCACAATAGTATTCAAGAAATGGGAGCCCACAGATTTATACAACAGCATAATGATTTCCTCTGTTTTCCTCTCTCTTCCTCTCCTAATAATTCCTAGCCTTCTGTTTGCTTTTTTGATTGTTACTGAGTGTTGAGCTGACATTTGCATAGAGCTATCTATTATAACCTGAAGATTTTGCTCCCAAGTGAAAATAGCCAGCTCAGAGCCCATTATTTTGGATGTAAAGCTAGGATTGTCTTTTCCCATGTGCGTCACTTTATATTTATCTACATCAGATTTCATCTGTGATTTTATTACCCTTTTATTCAGTGCCATGAGGGTTTCTCTGGAACTCTTCACAGTCAGCCCTTTGCCTCAACCACCCTGAATATTATCAGAAAACTTTTCCTCTCCCTGCTCACTGCTATTTTGAGATTATTTATGAATATTTCAGAAGCATGGGATAATGTTTAGGCTAATTTAACGCACTCTCCCTCTCAAAATTTGAAGGAGAGGGAAGAAATGCAGTTTCCTAAGCTCTTGCGATGTCACTGGAGACCAGTTGGCATTTCTGGGAATGGATGGCATTGTGTCTAACCAGCACATCTACCTCTCCCCTTGCACAAATAGATGTGGAGGTGATGTTGCTTGCTGGGGTATAAGTGTCTTCCCTCTCCACCAGGCTGTACAGGACCAGCAGGAGATGGACAAGCTTATGGTGGCCCGTTCTCCTGCTGAAGCTGGGTCCTGGCACAAAGAGGTGTAAAAGTCCTGGGGCCCTGGGAGAGCAGGTGAGGGGGAAGCAATGGATGTCAAAGCAAACCAAAAAGAAAACCTCTGCACACAAAGTTGTGAAATGTCACTTTGAATGAATAGGAGTTAACTGGCAACTCTTCCTTGCAAAAAGGTGTGTGTGCCTGTTGAGCATGCCCACGGGAGTCCAAGGCTGGAATTGGATGAGGAGCCGTTGTCCACTGGAGGAGAGTGTGAGGATGATGGCATTGCAACTGACTTCCACCCAAGCGAGGTGAGACCCAGGTGGCCAGTTAGTGAGAGGAACCAGAAATTACCATGACGAGCACTTTTTCAGAGGGTTTTTTTTTCCCCGGGAGCAGTACCTTGCAGCAGTGCCTGGTGGGCAAGCGGTGCTGGGGGGAAACAGCAAGGGGCTCTTCTTTCTGCTAGGGGCATCCTTGTTTGAGGGAAGAGGGTGGAGAGCTGCCACTGCTATTTGTAAGCAAAAGGAGTCACATTGAGCATCACTGGAGGCAAGGGTGATATTAATTCCAAGGAGAAAGTGAACAGCTTCAGTGAAGGGTTCCTCCTTCCTGTCCAGTGGTGCACCTCAGAGCTGCAGGGTTGCACCAAGCATGTTTCCCTCTCCTCACCAACTCCAGCAATTTCTTGTTGTAGACTTTAGGTCCAGGCAGCACAGGTTTTTCCAGCTCTCTGGCGAGATACCTTCTAGAAAAGGTATGCAGCTTCCAGAAGAATGCTCTATGGAGGTGGTTTGAAACTCCTGCAGCTGTGGAGGGCAAAAGGATGATAATGGTAGTGGAGCAAAAATTGCTTTGAAGGGCAAAGGCTCTCCCCTTTAAGAGACTTAAACTTGACCATCAGAAAACCAGGACCCATTTGATGAGAAAAGAACAGGCACCAGTAACTCAGGCACAAAGTTTCTCTTGAGCTGTTGGAAGACCTCTGTCTCCTGGGAAAAAAAAAAAATAAAATGTGTATGCATGTAAAAATACCCACTGGCTTCACAGACCCACAAAGCAAAACAGAAATTCAAGAGAAAGCCAGTGGCAGACAATCTGATACTGCAGCCATCAACCCCCGCCTCGTCGAAATTGGAAAGGCACTCAGCCATCTTAAACACGAAGGCAGAAGTCTCTATTTCCATCCCAGCCTGTTGGCTGATGGCCATGCTACTGCCCGCTCTGGGGACTGAAACTGGGGGCTGGCAAGTGCCGGAGGCTCCTCCAGTGTGGCTGAGAGATTCATCTGCACAGCCCTTGGGCAGTGATAAGGGGTACAACATGAGTCCCTTCAGTTGCTGTTACACATTTCTCATTTCATTCTAGTTGGAGTTAGAGGGTCTTTGCCTTCCTCTTTCAAAAGGAGGTTTTTGGAAGGAATAGGTAACAAATAATAACTCTTCTCACCATCAGAAAGGTAGATATGGATCATAGACAGGGCACAACTTTTGCATAAGCAACAGTGACTGGACCAGCACAAACCCACAATACGTGCAAAGAAAACCAGAGTACGCTGCAAAAATGTACAGATGCCATTTACCAGGGTTTGTGCTGTCCACCAGACCACCCAGCCCTGGACCACAGCTGACTGATGGAGGAGGAAAACCCACCCAGGAAGCAACCTGGGACAAGATGGGGTGTCTTTAGGTGACGTGACTGCTCACGGTAAAAGGCATCGGGATGACTACTATCAATACCACAGAGAGGAAAAAGGCCTTTGAAGCTAAACCAGACTTAAGCTACTTTTGAGCAATTATCAGGAAGGAGGACAGCTAATCATGAATGTTTCTATCACAAACAGTTTGCAAACACAGGTATTTTTCCTTTCCAAAATGCAAATGTTCTCATTTTCCTTGAAGTTTCACCTCATCAAGATTGCCTTAAAAATTGAGTGTGTCTTGATTTTTAATGTAGTTTCTCAGGGTTTTGCTTTTAAAAAAGAGACAGAATCTGGTTTTTAGAACTTGTTTTGAAAGTTTTAAAGTTTTAAGTCTTTTAGAAAAGCCTTAGAGCCTTTTTTTGTTCTTTTTTTTTATCACTTTGCAATGCTTCACAGGCTGTTAAAAGGCCAAATTAACAAACTGTTCACATTTTCACATGAAAAACAGCTATAACTTTCCATTGAGCTCTTAGGAAGGAAGCATAAACATGTCAACTGCATTTATTTGGGAGCACAGATAATTAAATGTAACCTGCATTTCCTGACATTATATATATATACACACTGAATAGGAGTTCTGGTGTCACAATAAATGCAGTGGGTTTGGTTGCTTTTATGGGAACAGCCTAGACTTAAGCCAAACATTTTTTTGAAAAATTGATGAAACTGATGCTGAATTTCCTTTGTCCTCTGAGGAGACCACCTGGACGAAGGAGTCCGCAAAGTGCACCTTTTGTGGCACTCTTGAAAAGTCAGTCCCGGCAGTGGCAGATCTGAAGGAACAATCCTGGGAAAATGTGAGTCGACCCATACCGTGTGAGCATGCCTGTAACATAAGATTCCTCCTGGAAAAAGGGGAGAGAGACCACCCTATGTCAGTGGCAGAGAGGAAGGGGAGAAGGATGTGGGTAGAGATACTGGAGGATGAGGAGGTCTCCAGTGTGCCCAGGTGTCCCATGCCAGTCCCACTGCTCCTGACAGGTGCTGCACCCCACAGCTCTTTTGCTGCAGGAGATACAAGGAAGTGTTTGATGCTGTCATCCAAGAGCAGATGAGTAAAGATGAATCAGAAGAAGAGCTGAACATGGCTTCCAATGCCAACCTTTCCCTAGCTGAGGAGGAGGATTAAGGAGAAACTGCTGCAGCAGTAAGGGACCAAGGGAGACTGACCCAAGGCCCTGGTGGGAGGAGAGAAGCCCTATCACCAGGTCCCTTCACTCTGGTCCCAGGAAGTTTCACTAGTGGGAATCTGCTCATGATGTTGTGGCACTGCTGACCACAGGCAGGAAAGATCAATCACCTGTCCTGGACAGGACATACTGAGCAGGCAACAGCACTTAATGGGGCCAGTAATGTTGGACTAGGATGGTTCAATGCTGCCAAGGCAAAAGCTGCCTGAAAGTCCTCACACAGCTCATCTTCATTGTAGAGCCCTTAGCAAAGCACCGGTGGGCTTGATGAGGAGCAGCTAGAGCTGAGGGCACAGTAGTCATCAGCTGATCCATTTCTGCGATACTTGTATTGGAGGTTTGACACTCACAGATTTGGAAGCTGCCTAGGAACAGGGATGGGGGCAGGTGCTTTCCCAGGTGGCAAAAGGTTTTCCTAAGCCAAATCCCAGGTAACTGTTCCCTCACAAGAGATCCTGAAGGCATCTGACCCCATTCTGGGACTCCCTCCCATTGCATACCCCCTGCACACCTTCCCACCGCAGCTGCTTCAATCCCCACATCCAGCAGCCTTTGGGGGGACATGGATGTGACTTCTCAGCCTCCCCCCCTCCCTCCCCCAAAGCAGCACACAAAAGGTCTAGCTGCTGTTTCGCTCCCTGGGAATGCTTTGTTCTCAAGGCATACCATGGGTGGCCATTGCTGGGGCACACTGGCTTTGCCAAGCTGAGCAAAGATTTGCCTGCATCACTTGAGGTATCCATCCTTTGTTGCTGTTTCCTCTTTTCCTCCTTTGGGATCTGACTTGTAAGTGCCATCATACCTTCATAGGAGCAACAGCCCACACTGAAATTTCCCTCAGGTGCAGAGAGGTAGTACAAAGTTCAAGTGCCTCTCAGGCCTCCACACAGGACCTAGTTTGAGCCTTTTGGGTTGAGTCTGTCTTCTGGATCTGCAGCAACCAGTATGCACCGTGCAGTGTTTGGTCCCAACAGCCACACAAGCTGAGTTTTGCCCTGAGAGACAAGAGTGACCATCAGGGGCACGACACATAGGTGGAGCGAGGCAGGGCATTCAGCCACACATGTGATGAGATGTGTGGGCAGAATGTCCTGAGGGTTGGGACTCACCTCACTTCTGCAAGCCTATACCCATGCCTTCACCAGTCACCTGTAGATTCCCTTGACTGAAGGGCAGGGAAACTGGCATTTCTACTGCATGATTCATCAGACTTGTAATGAGATGGATCTCTCATTTATCTTCTTTGGCTACAAAAGCCATCTACGGTGACAATCTCATATGTAGACATCCACATTGCTTCAGGTGAATCCTAATATAACATCCCATAATATTTTCCCCCCTTTAGATTATGTGAGTAACATCATTAGCCAACAATTTGATTTTATTTTTAACTTCTTTTTTTTTTTTTTTTTTTTTTAATCTTAGGTTGGATGAAGGAGGCTTTGAGTGCTCCAGGGAAATATTTCAGCAATGTCTGAGATCTGTTTCCAGTAAGTACCTTTGCTAGTGAGTTGCTGTCATTGCTGGGCTTGGCCTGGATCCAGAACCACATGGTAGCCTCAGCACACCCAGAGAAGAAGAAAACATCGCAGTCCTTTGTGTAGTAAAAAGTGCCATAGTCCTAATTACAAGTGGTCAGAGATCTTCATAATTTCTCAAAACACATGTCTGCGTAATTCCCTGCCTACAAGGACTGTCATGTCCAGGCCATATATCCTCTGGCTGAGAGGAGCAGGAGATGGTACAGAAGAGACTTGCTAGTTCATGTCTAGTCCATCCTTTGCTATAAGTAATTCTCAGCTGCTCATGGGCTGGACATTTCATTGTTTTAAGTACGGAGATCCCTTACATCTCTTAGAAAAGCCATCCTGCAGCATCACAGACCCTACCCCACCCTAGTTAGGTTAGATTGTCCCTTTCCACTTATTTCTCCTCAAATAAAGCAAAAGACACAAAAACTCCTCAGTCGCTCCCTCCACCTCCCTCCTTTCAAAATAGTCCATGACACAAGCCTCAGAGAAACAAAGCTGCATCACCTTTTCCTCAACAACAACTTTCTAAATTTTTTTCAGGTACCAGAATCTCATCCAGACTCTCAAAACAAAATAAATACACCATTGGACCAAGGACCGCTCCTTTCAGAAAGCACTGATGGACATCAGCACCTCCAGAATACGTACTGGAGCTGGACAGGAATTTTGTTGTGGAGCACTTAAAGGTGGGTATAGTCTGTTGGATCTCTTCTTGTCACTTTTCAGGCAGGAATTCTAGAGAGCTGTCTAGTGTTGGATCTCCTCATACTCTGTGAGAGTCCAGTCAAACACTTTTAGATATCACCTATGAGATACGGAGAAGATTCTGATTCAGCAAAACATTGAAATGATCAGCAGTGCATGCACTAAGTTGATGGGATGTACCAACTCATGGCTGTTGAAAAAAGGACTTAATCAGGTGTTCATGGCTGAGGTGGACAGCTGAGTCTGGCGTGCCTGGAGTTTTACTGGAATGGTAACTGTGAGTAAAGGAGCATCCTTCACAGCTTGAAGGCTGAACATCACCAGTCAGTGATACCCATGCACAGTGAAGCCTCTGATCCCACTCCGCTCATTCCCATACCGTTCATCTCTCAATCTCCAAACCAGGCTGCCCTATCCAAAATGCTTATTGGGAACAGATCCAGGCTCCTCAGGTAGGAATCACTTGGGGAAGTGCTCCTGGTCCCAGGCCAAGCCACAGTCCAACAATTTAACAGCACAGACAAAAGCTTTGTGGGGTCCAGCCAGGCTTGAATTCATTAGTAGGGTTGTCACCGTGTGTCTAGCAAAGGATGGGGCAGGGGGTTCACATGTCAGGGGGCTCACATGACAGCTCTCCCTGGGAAACTCGGTTGGATGCAGCTAAAAGAAAGACAATTATGGGTCAAGGAGCTAATTTTTGTGAGAATGGCAAAAGTACACTGCAGTCTCTGTCCCTACCTAAGGAAAGTAATCCCTGAGATGTTCCAGCACAAGTTCATATGGCTCTTAAATCACAGAGGCCCAACCTAAAAAAGGTCATGGAGGGCTGCACAAGACCTGGCAGTGGCTCAGCAGTGCCTCGGCAATTGGATGGGAGCTGCCCAAGGGTCCTAGTATATTGGCTGGGGGTGAGCCCCCACCAGAAAAGGCCACCAGGCCACCCCCTTCACCCCAGCTGCCATGAGAAGCAGCACCTTGGAGCCCATCATCTCAGCCTCAGTGACCCCAGGAAGGCAAACAGAGATTAGGGGCCTGCCCCATCAACCAGGGGCTAGATGGGACCCCCCCATCAGCTCAGATCCCTGCAGCATGGCTCTTCCCTTCCCTGCTCTGCCTCTCCTTTCCCTTCCCAAACCGGGAAGCATTGCAGTTTCTGCGGTCGTGCAAGAAAATTACCTGTGATTTATCACACAAACAGTGATTTTGCTGGATTTTTTATTTTCAACATAGAAGCGCACTATACTGCTCTCCCCTCCTGAAATATAGGGGTAGCAAATCCTCCTGCCTGGGACTGTCTGTCTTTTAGCCTCATAAAAAGCCTGAAAAATGAAAGCAGGAACAAAATTGTCTGTTTGTTGCTTTTTTCTTCCACTCCATCCCTTAGAACCAGGAAGTCATTCCCAGCTCTTCTGCAGAAGAGTCAAAATGTGCATCTTCAGGTTATAAATTAGTGCCACAGTTATGGCTGGAGTCAGCTACTCCACATGTATGAAATGCCTCCACCTGGGAGCTGCTCGAGATGAGTCGCTCAGGTCCCCGCAAAAACCTGAGCACAGCCCCTTTCTGCACATGAGAATTAGCTGTTGCTTTTAACAGTGATGCTAAAAGGGAGTAGCCAGGTCTCCCCACTTCCCCCCTCTCCAAGCTGCTCTCTGTTCTTCCCAGAGAAGAGGGCAGTAATGCTGCTTTTTCCTATTAGAAAGCATTAAACCCAGCTCCCTTGCAATGCTGGGAGCTAAGCCCTTAGCAAAGAAATGTTTCTATTTCACTTGTCAGTACGTTGCACAATAAATTACTCGTGTCTGATGGAAAGAGGGCTGTTGGCAAATTATGTCATCAGAGAGCAGCTAATAGCATAAAACAAGAAGAGCTGAGCTTCGTACGTGAAATATGAAAACACAGAAGTGAAGGATGAGGTTTCCTCAGTTATTTAAAAGGCTTTAATTAAAAAGTAAGCAAACAAATTTAAAAAAAAAAATAAGGCTAGGTGGAAAGCACAGTGTGACAATCTGGCTTGCCAGTGCTCTGGGGTTGGTACTGGTGAGGAAGAGGAGGGCCTGGGGCAGAGCATTACTGTGCCCTGTGTCCAGGCAGGCATCCCCATGATGCTCCCCCAAGCCCCCTACCTGCCTCTCACCTCCTTGGTTTTGCTCCTGCAGCACTGCCGTTCTCCTGGGCCCGTGAGATGTCATTATCCCGATGGACAGACATTTTTTCTCCTGTTCCCAGATGGAAGTGGTCAGGTTTAGTATCCAGCAGCAATGATGCTTGGGTAGGGGCACAGCTGTGGAAATACTGTGCCTCAAGAGCGGTCACCACGACCCCTCCTCCCTTGGGGTAACCCACTTCAGCCTCTTGGGCCAGCTATGCAACTCATGCTGCTCTTGCAAGGAAATGAGATCTACAGAGCTGGTTGCCTTGGGGGTGGCTGTCTGAAGGGTGGGGGAGGCTGGGTCACCTTCCCCAGACACTGACCCACAATGGTTTTCTTCCAAAGCATGTTCTCTTTGGGCTTTCTATGGGCTCATCTTTCCTTAACCATTTCTCAGCTACCCGTCGGGCAACATGGCCATTCTCATCACATTCACTAAGGAAGCCCTGTTCACCTACTGCATCCTGGAGGACAGCAAGTACCCAGGGATCAGGGCTGTCTTTGGGAGCCATGGCCATGCAGTCTGCTTCCACCCTGAGGGCCAGCTCTGGTAAGTGCAAGCCCAGAGATGATGCCAGGTCCCAGCTTGGCCCCAACCCACCCTGGGGGGTACTCCAGGCCTCTAAGGCATGCTGAGAACATCTTCATTTTTTCGTTCCAGTTTTATTTTTTCTATGTAAAAGTGCATGAAAAGGAGGGAGGGCTGTGCTGCACCTCACCAGTGGTGGCTTCTCACATTGTGCACCAAGGTGCTGGGTGCAGGCAGCATCCACTGGCACAAGGGCATTTGGGGATCGTCCCATCTCAACTGCCAGTGGCATCTGTCCAGAGACCCTTGCATGAGGATTGACCTTGGCCAAGTCTGGTGACATGGCCATGGAGGTGGCTTGGCCCCACATCAGCGCAGGGATGAGGGTGCATCCTCTTCACCAGCTTCTCGTGTCTCCAGGTGGCCACGCTGGAAAAACATGGGCTTATTATCTGCACACAAGGGCAAACCTCAATAGCTGGAGTTGGTTAGCTTGAGGTTGACATTGCTTTTGGTTTGTTTCTCATACCCAGCGTTCCTCACTAAAGAATGACTTCCGTGATCGATTTCTTGCAGTCTAGGTTGTAATATGAGGTGACAGGTAGCTTTAGAAAAAACTGCTGGCATTTGAGACATCAAATACTAATTATTGACACCCCACCCCCAGTCTCCAAAGTTTCCCTTCAGAAAGCTAAGAACTGGGGTAATGAGTAAATCCCATCTCAGTTTTACAAGTCCTCCCTGTGTTGAGATTAATGGACATCTTAAATGTCTAACTGGCTATTACAAATCATTTTAAATAGCTTTTGCAATAACACTTCCATCAGACTTCTGCAGTCCTACTTTTCACCTGCAGACGCACCAGGCTTTCACCCATCAAGCTGCAGCCAGGTTTTTACAGCCCAGTACAAGGCCTAAACCATCGCTGACCCCACCACAGGGTTCTCCTGGCCCCGCAGGACCATACGCTCCCCTTCAGCATTAGACATGTGCCAGCTTGCTGTCAAGCTGGGGCAGGCTGCTACAACCCTCCCAGCACCCATAAATTAAGGGCAATGCTAAGTGACCGTTCTGATATTTAGAAGAAGAATATGATAGTCTTGATGAGAAGAAAACAGAAAACGGGCAGCCTGTGGGTGGGTTGTCTGTCCCACATATGGACCGGTTCAGGCTTGTCTGTGGCTGGCACTGTAGCACATCACAGCTGCAAAAATAGATTTATTTGGTTTTCCTGTTTTGTTTTTTTCTGCTTTTTCTGAGTTGCAGCACAAGGTGATGCTGGGGGAGGCTGAGCTGCTCTCGCAGCCCAGAAAGAATCAACTTCACACTTAGGCAGGAAAAACTCAATGTAACACACACTGTGAATGATAAAAATTCCCCGTCTGCTATGGCTGGGGGGATGCTCCAGCACCCAGAGCCACCTACCCAGGCTGCCATAGGACAGGGAGTATCAATTCATATCTGTACACCGTAAATATGGGCTGTTTTCACCCACATGCTGCGTTCCTCTCTCCTTGGTAGTTTGTCAAGGCCATTTTCCACACCCCAGTTACACACAACACCACATATGCACACACAGAAGACCTGTTTTTTGCATAAAGGTTGCCAGAGCAGAAGAAATTACCATGTCCTGGGACTGTCAGGAAGGCATAGATGTGCAACAGGAAGAGGGGGATGCGCACACACACAGAGCCCACGCTTCATCCCAGTATTTTCTTTGCCCTTCGGGGAGGCAGCCAATTTTTGTAGCAAGCTTTTACTGTAGGACAAAAACTACTACCAAAAACCAGTCCCTGACCTGACACATCAGGTCTCAACAGTGACTCTTGGATGGCAACAATAAGAAGTTTGATCCAGCTGCAGACAAAAGATGGCATTTGGGACTGGGAAGTTGTTGGCTCTGGATTCACCCAGCTTTGTTTGTTCCCAGGGCTGCCCTGGACCCCTACACTGGGATCTGCTTGGACTGATCAGGATCTAACCAGAAGTGCTGGAAGTGGCATGACTTCAGCTACCATACTCATGGCCCTCCTTTCCAGTCCATCACCATGAAACTGAACGGCCATGTCACCATTAAAATCCTGGCTCAGAATCGAATTGACTTATCATTCACCAGCTGCAGCAACTGCATCCATTTCAACGTGGGGTCCTGGCTCAAGGTGAGTGCTCGCTATAGTTGCCCTGCCTGGCCAGCTCCTGGCTACCAGACCCTTTGAGAGCAACAGCAAGGAAACCTTCCAGCAGAGATAATCTTGGGGCTGCTGCATGGGACTGGTCACAAATTTTTAGGTGGAAAAATCACCTTGCAATTCAAAAGCGAATTTCCTGCTTCTGTGAATCTTAATGAAATTCCCTTTCAGGAAAGCATTTAGATAAGATTGAAATGCTGTCACTGAAGGGTAAGAACAGCACGCCTCACAGATTCATTTTGAAACACTATTTCTTTTCAAAACATTTATATTAAATGCCAATACAAACACAAAGCTCCTGATTTTATCTAAGCAGCATGTCACTTAACATGAAACAAGCATCTTGGGAGCGGAACACCAAAATCCTTTGGTATTTGTTGTCACTCAGGTTTCCACCTCCAACCCTTCCCTGGAGGTGGAAATGCTGTTTTGGCTGGGGCTCAGCCCTGCTCAGCACCAGTGTGACTGTCCCAGCCTACTGGTGTGCATCCCTGTTCTCTGCTGGATGTGAACACAACCGGTCGGCTCTGAAATGCAGGTCACACATCACCAGGAGCTCACGCTTGGTTGGGGGCTGTGGTCTCAGGGTGAAAGATTCAAGCTGTCTTCCCTGGTGGCAGCACAAACAAAATGTTGACAGCCCTCATGGCAATAGTCTATAGGTGGCCACAGATGTATTGCTAAAGGAAATGGTCATCTGGGGGAGCTATTCGGAAAGGTGGCAACAACCCAAGGTCTGTATGTGGAACCATAAAGCATTTGCACTTCCATATCCAAAACACATGCTTCCTCTTAGGACTCATTCCATATGTTAGGCAAACAAGCCATCTTTCTTGCCCTGTTACTTCTGGGCAGCATCAAAGGAAGCTGGAGTCATGAGTTTAGCCCCTCCGTTCCCATGTGCATGCCCTGGGAAAGGATCACCTCCAAGGAGGAGCAGTAGGGTTACAGTGCTCCATGGGCATGGAGGGAAAGGGCACCCTGGCCCCACTACAGAGGTAAGCATGAAAGGTTGGGTTACAGGGAGTGCTCCCTTCACAGAGTTCAGCATGAACACTCTTTGCTTTGCACAGGCTCTCTTTGCAGCTGAAAGACCCAGAGACAAGACACCTTCTTAAGAGGCCTGAAAGTGAAGAGGAGCTCTTCCTTCAGTCTAAAAAGATTCAGCTCAGGACTCTGCTGTCCAAAATACAGACCATGTTGCAATACCTTTGGCAGCCTCGCTCTCAGTGATATCACTCCTTGTGTTTCATCATCTCCTATCTGCATGAAACACTGAAGATATTAAGACTCTCAGCAAACAGTTACATCAGCATTTCAGATCAACTTTTCCTTCATCAAGGTGATAACAGTCACTTTGCAATGAAAATAAAGCTCCTTTTTTCAAGCTCACTGTGCCTACCTTCCTGGACATGGAGTCCTTGTGCCACTAAGATTATCTCATTTGAAAGCACTTGATGGATCACCATATGATCACTGGGGGTTGTACACCAAATGTGCAGTACTTCACTTTGAAGGAGATGGCTTCCTTCTTACAGCTGATGAACTGGACTTTGGGAACTTGTTGTACCAAGTGTGACTGGCAAGCCACTTTGGCTCTCAACCAGAGACATCCATGCTAGTGGAGAGGGGATGATGAACAGCAGCATGGGTGCGGTGACCAGGGGTAATCCATGAGAGGTAAGATGAGGGGCACACTGGGAAAGGAAGGAAAAGGAGCATTTTTCCTTAGGTTAGTTCATTCACATAACACTGTCAAAGCCAGAGGGTGAAGGGAAGCTTCACGCTGACATTACAGGGGGCAAACCACAAGCCTCAGGATGTGTCTACAATGCCAAGGGCCAGAAGAACAGCATGTGGTAATGAGAAACTATGGGCAGAGGAGTCTGAGTAACCAGGCAACAAGAAGAGCTATCAAATACGATACTACTCGTGATTTCTGAAACCAGCTCCCAAGTTTTCTCTTAGTAAAAGCCAACTAGTTGAAATATGTTCTTGTATTACAGATGTGGTTTCTTCCCCCTAACAAAACTGCAAGCAAAGAGACCATTTAGTCACACAAGAATGTTTGTCAGTAAAGAAAATACAAATTTACTTTTATTATAACCATAAAGAGGCATTACTTTAACAATTAGCTGTACATTCAGCACTCAAGTACACATCTGTGCCAAATAAAGTCCATTCTCTTACTGCTAAAAAAGAACACTTCTCAGCGATGCACTGCCTGTGCTTACAGGATGTTTACTGTCGCTGTATTACAGTTATCTCGACAGACAAGCCTCAGGATACAGAATAAAGCTTTACTCTTGGACCAAAATAGGAGGCAACATTTTTATTTTAAAAAATTAAAAACAGCAAGTTTCTAGTCAGATAATATAAAGCATCTTAAATTAATCTTTTGAAAGTATTTACACTATTTGTAAACGTAAATATCTGAAACTGTACACGTTTAAACAAATGCTCGTTTAGCAAACAGGCTGTATAAACTGATTGCTCTTCTAATCTTTCAACCAGCTGTCCTGGAGCTGTCTGGGTACTCTAAGAGAGAAAAAGATCCCAAGCACAAGAGTGACTATTGCAGCCATTTACCCTTCATGTCTTTCTGTACAATGTCTGTATTAAGTCAGTCATAACTCTGTACAGTGACCATGCAGTCCTTCTGTAAAACTTTATAAAAAACAAATATACATATATTACAATGCACTGGACATTATTTTACAGCCTGTATTTCTACATAAGTAAAAAGAAAGGGAAAGATTTCTTCCTTGTTAGTTTCTTTAGTTAATTTTTAAGGAGTCAGGTAAGGTCCTACAAGTACCATTTATGTCCCTCAGCACCACTGCCGCAACACTTCTCATGGTAGCTTTAAATCCTACCATCTTAGTCTCCAGTCACATGATTTATAATAGGAAAATTATTGAATCAAAACACCACCGGTGTGCATGGAAATTTCTGCATATTTAAAACTACAGAACAGGTTTATAAATAAGTTAAAAATCTGCCAGCTGAGTCACCACATATTTCTTTTGCAGTGCTGTGAAGTAAGGACTCAAGCACTGAGACACCCTAAAGCTGCTTGTAGTGTTTCATTTCAGTAATAGCCAAGCGTTTAGCATTCAGCTTTCCGAAATAACGACCAATTAATACATACTGAACACCACGCATTGTTTACCAGTTACCAAGTACCCATCCCCTGTTTACCATGCTGATTTGATGTTTGCACATTCAATTTCTGGCATCTCCAGACACCCTTATTAGCACTTACTCCACAGCACACAAAGCCTGTACAAGTTCCAGTCCCTACTTTAAACAGTGCAACACCACCATCCGATCTTGAGTAAGGCAAAAAACCCCAACTCTAACCTAAAACTAAGTACCTGAGAATCTCAATGCTAAGCTTTGCTGTAAAGCATCTGAAAATACACAGTTCCCTCAGAAACGAGAAATTATATTGCACAGCTTTCCATTGCAAATCCCAAGGAACTGAGATTCTTTACATGGAGGAAGGTTAGCGCATGAAACTTCAGGTCAGACCTCAGAGCTCCTAATGACAACAGTGAAAGAAAAACAGCACATCCAGTGTTTCAAGAAATGCTTCACATGTGGGAAATAAAGTTTCCTCAACTAGGAACTCTGAATTATGTTCAAGCATGTGGCTGATTAGCAGAATTTTCAGGGGAGTTAAAGAAAAATTGGAGCATGCCTGCATAAGTCAAACTCTCATACCAATGTGCTTATCTCCAAGCCTTGCAAATACCTATTACCACTCACATTTGATTCCCTGTGCTTTTGTCTTTGGAAGTGAGGCTTTTCACTGCATACATCACCTTATTAAAGGAAAGAAAGGACTTCAACTTTGAAAACATCTGGATAAGGCAGTAACTGAGCTTCCAAAACAAAAAACCCTTCGCTGATCACTTATGTTTTCCTCCTCCCCCCCAGCCCGCACTTCTCAAGCCAATGAATAGGAAGACCTTTTACAAATCAATAAAACTGGTTTTGGGTTTTGGGGTTTTTCTTTCGTAAAACAGAGTTAAGCAGCCTGGATAGTTTTGATGCAGACTGGACTGCACAGTGGGATCCTTTGTTTACTTCAAGCAAATGTCTTGGCATTCTCTTCACTGCCTGGCATCCAGTTGAAGCTTATTTTAAGCAGCCTCGCTGTTGGGCTACTTGGACATCGATAAAAGTAAGTTCACCTGAAAGATGAAAGGAAAGCCTAGATTAGACAGAGCAGCGAAGTTTCAGAACTCATGTCTCATATTTTAACCTTTAAACAGGACTCCTAGGAAGCAGACAGAGTCTTAGATGAATCAGGAGACAGCTACAAAACAACTGGCCGCAACTGCCAGTCAAACGTCTACTCACAGGCTTTTTAAAATGTGATTGTTGACTAGTCAAATCATCAGTCACAACCTACTGTGTCAAAGTCCCTAAGACAACTATGCATTGTCAAGGAATTCCAAAAAATATACACACTGGCAAAAAAATGTTAACATTCATCTTAAATATCTGAAACACATTTGGGATCCTTTGCAATACTTTTCTCTCATAGATTACAATATGGTTTCCCATACTCTTCAGTTTGTAGAAGTGATCCTAAGGATTTACAGATAAACAAATGGAGGAAGCCACCTCCTCTAGGATAATTCCACCTCCTTCCAGTGTGTCACTCTGTGCTCCAGGTTAGTTACCACACATCCCTGTGGCCCTGTTCACTGCAGGCAACATCCTCTAATCCGTAAACTAGGTTGCCTGTTTAAATATTGGCATCCTGGGATAAGCATGATTCTATCTACATTCCCTGGACCATTAAGGTCAAAGTAAGATTTTTAAAAACCTACTTGGTTTCTGTCAGAGCATCCTAATACAGAGAATTCTTAACCCCAATCATCTCTGTGACTGAAGACCTTATCATGTAGGGTTACATTTCCATAAACATCTGCACATTTTCCCAATGCAATTTACTTCAAATGAACCCTCATAATTCTTTCTCATGCTTCCTAAATGTAAAGGTTGCTGCTTCTTGTATTTGACAAAAGCAAGACTGCCTTCACACACAGAGGTGTTTTTAAAGTGTATTCACTACCTTTCACATGTCTCCGAAAAGACAATGCCCAGAAACAGCAAGACTCTATCATGATGTTGTGCAACTCAGTCCTCAGCAACATCAATCACCACCTTCAGTTTAACAACTCTATTGGATATTCATTAAAAAAAACCCCAAACAAAACCACCTTTTAGCTGACAGGCTAGAGTTCAGATGAAGCCTGGAGTTTAACCATTCAGGACTGGGAGGAATAATAAATAAATAAGGATTCTGAACACTGAAAATACTAAAAATGAAAAATTAATGTTTAAAAAAAGCCAGTCACATGAAAGAGCAACTGATAAAACAGGGAGGCTCAATATATACCTGTTCCATTGAAGGACAAGCTATGATCTGGAGATCTTCATTACTAAATTCTTCCTTTAACAAAGCATGGAGTTTCTGGAACATTTGCTGAATGTTATTCTTTTAAAGGAAAGAAGAAAAAAACCTCAATATTAAAAAACACAACACCCATCTCAAACATAAACCAGAATAAGCACAATGACATGGAATAGCTACTGAAGCGACCATGTAGGGAGAAGCAGTTGAGCTTTAAGAGCTTTGCTTTTAAAAGAAGTCCCAAAACAGCCACAAGGAACCTATGTTGGCTGTGAGATAAAAAACTTCAGCTAAGATGTGCTAAGCTGAAATACTGAGTCCTATAGTCTTAACCTGGAAGCTTAATACTCAAGCTTGGTTCTTTCTCGTGGTGTCTTTACAGTGGTCTCCCACTGAATCTATATCATCCGCTCTGCCTCCAGTGCTTCTGCCCACACATAACTGATTAAGTTGTACTGGTTCTGGCTGGGACACAATTTTCTTTATATGGCTCATATGGTGCTGACTGGAAGATATGCAGAATGAACAGAACCAGTTGTTTCCTGTAACATGTGTGTGTGTGTATGTAGGCTGAGTACAATGGAGAGGACAGCTTTTTTTTTTAAAGCTTAAACATATAATTATAAAACATATTATTAGATATTTTTAATTTTTTTAAATTTCATTTTCAACAGGCTTCTCAGATCAGGAACAGCACGTTGACTGTAATATTCTGTTCACTATTACACGTGCATGGTATTTGTCACATATTTACTGGCCAGACTGGTAGCCTAGAATAACTCTACAGATGTAGAGATATGTGTGTGTACGTATGTGTGCCTGTATATATACACTTATAAATATATGCATACTTACATTTATATAGATATATTTTACATATAAACATAAACACAGAGAAATATAAGGTGAATGATCCCACAAAATGTGTTTAAAGTCATTAACTAAATGAAGGCCCAACACCTCTAAGAAAACATGCTGAAGTACATCTAGCAATACTCACCCTAACTGGCTTAAACAAAATTAATTCTGTATCTTTATTGGACAAGTATAACGACATGCTTCGTAACGTTGATGGCAGCTTTGTTTTTATTGTCTTGTAAGTGGAAGAGACCAGATCGTTGATCTTTGCTAAAAGTAAAAGAAAACATGCTTAACAGGCTAAAATGACACTCTGCTAGTTGAAATCTACACTCTAGAATACCACCTCCATTTTACTGGGGCTGATCCTAACCACAGGGTTGAGGGAAAGAGGGGGTTACTGGGCTGTGCAGCATCAACCCATCATACAACCACAACACGCCAGACAAGGCTTTTCTTTGGAGACCTACTCAAAACGTCTGCCCCTCTTTCCCTGCAGAAAACACATCCAACCCATTTCTGCAAGCAACCACATCCTACTGAGGCTCCTGAAGTTGCAGCCTTCCAACTGCAACAAAGTTCTACTTACACTTCCCCCTAGAAAATTTGCTTGGAAAAGAAATAATAAACAATGATAATTAAGAGCATATCACAAATTCGTCTTACTGGCCACAGGCCATGTCTGTAAGAAGAAAGGCTGCACAGCCATCTGGATTTTGGATCAACCAGACAGGAATTCTCTCTCAGACAAGACCTTCTTTTTTTGTTGCTAGGTATTTATTTTACAAGGTCTTTGCTTAAAGGGCAGGGGAAAAATCCATTCATAGCTTTAAATTACAGTAGTTAAAATACTACATTAAATTTTTTTCCTTAATTTCTACCGTATCTAAATTTTCTACCTACTCTTGCTTTCCCAACATATGACTCCAAGAAACAGCATAAGCTCCGCTAAGATCTGTCTCTACACACATAGTTATCTCCAAACAAACACTAAAAATACTCCTGAAGAAGCCACAGATTTTAAGCAGAAGCTCGAGTTAGCCTTTGAGAGTGTCTGACCCTTGCAGCAGCACTGAATTATGAATGAATGTGGCTGGCTTTGCATTTTAAGAACATGATGCAACAGAAGGTTCCAATATATGAATTGGAATAACCAGATTTCTCAGTGTCACCCAGAACCACAACTTTGTAATGTGAAGAGCAAAACAACCCAGGAACACCTAAACTTCTCCAAATGTTCCTATGAAGTGTTCACATTTGAATTCTTAAGAAGGAGGAAACAAAGCTGGATTCCATTTTCGCACAGTGACAGGAAAATTGAAAAGCAAGCAGGTACCAAATGTACGGACAAAAAGAGCTTCAATGCAGATTCATTTATTCCTACAAAAGCAAAAGCTTTATCTTAATGTAATCAAGTAATTCCATAAGCACATTCTGTATGCAGTTGCAGAACCACTGTTTTCATGCAAGAACAGTCACAGCCTGAGAAAATACTCAAATCATTCATCTACTGCACCAATTAAATGCATATTCTGAAGTTTGTCAGGTTTTGATTTAGAGGTACCTTAAGACATTTAAATTAGCACACAGGTAAAAATGGAAGCCAGGATTTTCAAGAAAAAGGTAGACAGTTCTTAGGTACTTAGAGTTTTTCCAATTCAATCACAGTCTCACAACCCAAATTAATCTGGGCAGTTTTTCAGATTGCTACGTTTTAGAAGTCAGGCACAGAGACACATTACATTCTGAAACACTTGAGCCCCATATAATACACCTTATATTGCTCTACTAAAATAGTGAACAGAAAGGGTCTTTTTCTCCATTTGGTTAGAAGTTTTCAGAAGTCTCAAAGTAGTAAATGATCATGGCTTTATTAGCCCACAAGCATCTCAGAGGTAACATGAATATAAAACAAAGCAAATACCTGGTTGTGCCCAAGGCTGCTGTGAAAGGCTGTATTTGGGACCTCCTTGAGTGGCCATTGTTTTTAAAGCAGCCACCTAAAACAAGCATAATCAACAAAATGATGGGTTTTTTAGCTGAATTCACAATGAAGTGACCAAGTAACAACTGCACAAGCAGCTTAGGCACTGCAGTGTACAGAATCTCCCCTGGTCTCTCTCTTCTATGCACTGACTTAACAACAGACAGGCGAAGCAGCTTGACAGAAATGTAATTCAAAATTACAATCATGATCATTTCTGGAAAGTAAAATTCAAAATGGGATTAAATTTACAAAGATGCTTAGATGTCTAAGGATATGAAGAAACCTCAAAAAAGATTTATACTTAAGCGGGTTAGTCAAACTCCCCAGATTCCCAATGCATCAATGGGATCACTTGGACAATCTATCAATCTCACTGGTTACCCATCTACATTTTTGGCATGTCACTGCCCCCTTGCCCCAGCATGACAGGCATCAGTAAATTTAATACTGCAATCTTCTAAATTCTCAAAACCCAGCAGCTGGGATATTTGTGATGTCCATGCAGTCCTGTAACTCCAATTACTGGTATGCCATGTTGTAAAAACACTTATTCTCAGTATGCAAGGATCCGTATCACACTTTTCATTTTCCAGAATAGATCCTGCTGTGTGTTTTTTCTCAAGATGCCTAGATATCCTGAGCTCTATTCCTAGAAGTGGCTCTAATTATACATACTTTTTGTTCCTATCCCCTAGGATGCCAAATCTTTCTCACCAACTTTTAGCAGGAATTTGTGTCACAAACAGGACTCGGAAGGAACTTCCTGCTCAGCCAGCATCTCACTGGTATAGAATATGCTGAGAACAGAAACTTTTAACACACTTCACAGTCATACCTCCCTCGAGAACACACATCATCCAAGATTGTTTTTGAAGGTTTACAAATTCAGTCAAGGTAGAAGTTTTGCTGCAAACAGAAATGCTCCCTGCCAACTTTCACAGACCTGTTTCAACTCCATGAAACATTAAAGCTTCTTGATCAAAGAGTATAAGGGTTGCTTTTAAAAACAAACTGTCACGTTCCTTTAATCCATTAGTCTCAAAAATGCCTGGAAAATTGTTGTTGGAATTTAAAGGGAAGCATGACCTTATAATAGGAAATGTCATCAATGCTAATCAGGCAGAACTAGCAGCTTCTTCTATATCAGATTTAATTACTCATTCCCTTGCCCTACCAGTATTTCATTTAGGTTAAAGAACATACAACGTGTTTGTACCTTTGTCATGAACTCCTCCAGCTGTTCTATGAACTGTTTGGTTTGCTGCTGAATAAACTGCTCACAAGCTGATTTCAGATGACGATCGACATCTTTCTTAGAGTCGATATAATGTTCTCTGATTTCTGGAGTACCCTTGAACAGAAGACAACAATTCTCTTTATTTGCCAGAGATCACCAACTGCTTAAATGACCTAATTTTTCTTAATGCAATAAGACTCCGTATTACCTCCAGTAAGAACTGTATCAAGGCGTTGTTGCTGTTTAGTCTAAAAAATCTTGAAACTGTCTTAGGGTTCAGGATTTTAAACGCTGCATCTGTGAATCAGAAAGTCACTCATGCTGTAAGTCAATGGGATTCAGTTCCAGGAATGAAAACATTTAATCATTCATTTACACATAAAAAATGGTCTAGCATGATAAGGACGGTAACATTAATGATTCCACTGCCACTAACTGTGGATGGACAAGTGCACATGCATAGAAGTACACAAAGCTTATTCCACTATTTTTTAATTGCACCTATGGTAAAACTTAATCTAACAGTTGCACAGTCTAAACAGATAAATACACTACATGAACCTAACAAATGACTGATACCAGCTGTATTGCTATGAGCATGCAAATTGTGTGAGCTCTTTTCCTTTTGTAACCGTATCTACAAGGGAAAGACTTTTACATAAGTTTTTCACATGCAGTTAAGCGGTTAAAGAATTTGGCCCATGTTGCCTGGGAAAACCAAGTACAGTTGCACAAAATAACTTAGAATCAGCACTCTTTTCTTCTGTGCTTAATTATTTTAGCTAGGACTAAGCAACAAAACATCAAGGTTGATACACACTCATGTTTATGGTCTCTACACAAGACACTGAAATTATTCCTATAGTGTTAACAGGATGTTGTCAACCTGAAATCTAGTCAAATCAGGGGAAAAAAAATTATCAATACAGTTTCAGTATGACTTATTGCCCTGATGTCATTTATTTATCATCCTACACATCCATCTGCTTTTTTTCCATTTCAAAAGTAATTTTGCACCCCTCTTGCTGTATAAAACAATGTGAGGGTAACAAGACAGAAGAGTTAAAGACGTGCTGTCAAAGCATTAAACAAAGAGAGAATACTAGTTATGTAGGCACATAGTTTTTGCACTGAACTAAGAATCTGCACTCCTATGCAGTTAAAGACCACAGAGAAAGATTCATTTTGTTCTCTGAATTATTTCCCAGAATCTTCACTGATTCCAAAAAGAGCCTAAGTTCTTGATTAGAAGCCTATGAGCTAATCAGTGTGAAAGTCACTTCTCCCCACTGTATACTTCAGTTACATGAACCTTAGCATTATACTACTTTAAAAAAATAAAAAATTGGGCAGAAGCATGACTTTCACATTAAGCAGTGTCTCTTTGTCTATAAATCCCAAATTATATCTTAAATTTTTGTGTAGAAAGCTTGGCTAGAACACAGTAAAACTCCTATTAGTCATGTTATTTTTCTTCTACAACTCATCCCAAATATAAAAGTCCTACTCTTACATTACTCATACATTAAGCACAACATATGCCTTTTCAACACCATCACCCAACATAAATAAAGTGTTTTCCATTACTTACCACTACCATCTGTAAGCACTGGCTGGCACAAAAATTTATTCAATTAAATGAAGATGGAGAACAAACTTGTGTGTCAGCCAGGACAAGACACCAAAAGGATGTATTTGCCCTTTAACCTCCAGTCAACTAGAAACTACTCAACAGGTAGGAGGTTTCATTGATGTTCAAATGCAACAGGTGAAATGGTTAGTGCAAGAACTGCTTGCATCAGAGTTAAAACAGCAGCGTATTAGATGGCAGGAAAGAAAAGTTATTTCTTCAGCTTTCTCTTCTGGAATGGAAAAAGAGAAACTTGACATGCTTCCAATTATTTTTCCCATTATCTTTCTAAACTTGACTAGTGCATGACAGTTCAACTTCTGTATTGAGGTTTTTTCTGTATTTTATGGAGGAACCATAGTACAATTTTCAAAATCATGACCATGTCCACTACTCTCTATTTTCCTGTCCTACAACAGACACGGTTGCTACATAAAACTACTCAACAATCCTGCTTATTGAACTTGCAATGTAAGAAATCCTTTCCAAAATAAAACCTCACAGAAAGGTCTAGGAAATGTTAATTTTTTCCAGGCAAGCCAACTACGTACTGTTAAATTCACCTGCTAAACAGCAGTAACAAAAGATATTCCTTTAAAGGGTCAGAAAAGGGGAAAGACATCTCTGTGCAATAAAAATGTAGATTACTTAGCTGTTCTTAAAAAGGACTGAATAAATAAGTTAGGTTAGCAGCAAAAAGCAGTCAAATGCATTTCATACAAAAATAAAGAATTTTTTAGATCCATCTTGAATCGTCCTGAATAAGAGAATGATTTTGGGTTTTGTTCAGAGAAGATAAGAACAAAGCAAGAGATTAGAACAAGCTTACAGATTATTGCAAGTGAACATAAAATAAACCCAGAACTTTTGCTGGCACATTAAGGGAGGACAATTCCATCCCATTCTGCAGCCAGCAACTGTTTAGTACCTCTAGTTTTCTTAAGGTCCAGGGAAATTTCCTTAATGGTGAACTCAGTGTGGAACGGAGCAATTTGTTCCCGAAGAATCAAAAGGTGTTTTATTAAGAAAAGCTGTCCATCAGCCTGGGTCTACAGCACAACAAAAGAAAAAACATGCATTACACGTAAAAAACAAAAAATAACAATTAAACAAAAAGCATAGTTTCAACACCTCCACTTTTATTAGTTACTTCCTATAACAAAATTAATAGTAATAATCTTACTAACGAGCTTTTTCCATTAGTCTGTAGTGCCAATAACTATACTCTGGGATAAACAAATCCCACTTCTGTACTGTTCCTACACATTGCTCTACAGAAGCAGACTGTATTCACATTTCTTAGAAGAATTAGATTACACAGCCATATTACGAAATGTCTACATTAAGTACTGGCATCCATTATTTGAAAAATACAAACTTATTCTTCATAAAAGCCAGGAATTACTTAATGTAATTCATATAATTTATAGTTGAAAAACATGAGGTTCTGAATTTTTTTAATCATTACGATGATTAAAAAGCCAAACAGTTAATGTTTCTATAATAACCTTGATTAACTGTGCTATTGTACAAAGGTCTTACGAGGCATTTTTCTCATGTCATTAAACCCAAATCTTAGTTAATTTCTAAACAGTACAGCAAAGATACAAAGAAAAAAATGAGGCCAAGTTCACACCACCAAGATGATCAGTTTTGCTCTGTATGTTATTTTAGCTATGAGCTTTACACTGCATTCTGCTTTTAATCTTTGATGTTCACGGCTCATTGAGGTAAATGGAGGAGGACTCAAGAATTCAAATTTGCTTTTGCAAGTTAGAAGGGAACTTTCCTTGATATAATGTTAAATAAAACAGTAAAGAATAAATTAGATTTGAAACTGTAACTTCAACAAAGAGAAATGTTTACTAAAAATAAGTTATGGAAGGGTTTCTTGAGTTTTGGGTTTTTTTAGTCTTACATGCACAATTTCACCAGATAATGTTAAATTAACATGCATCAAGAACAAAGTGGTACACATCGTAGTCCCGGGCCAGCCTATCTAGGGTTCACTGAAGGTTGAGTGTCAATTTCTGCAATATTTTAAGTCAATGTTGATCTGATATACAGTGTTAGAATGGATAATTAACTGTAGAACTCTGAATCAATTACATATGAAACAGTTATCCACTCAAGCTAGAAGGAAACACAGTCTGAATTCCTCTTTAAAGATACCCCTTTTAACAGGTATTTTTCAAAGGACCCTCAAAAGAAATACTTCAAAACAGCTCTTCATTTCTAATAGCAACTAAAATTTTTTTAATTACTAAATATTTATTGGTTATACAAATCCAACAATTTTAGCCTACCAAGGCTTTCCTTTTTTTTTTTTTTTTAAATTCACTTCTTGGCTGTTAGGATTTAGCAATTTTTCACAGTATTTGCATTAAGGGAACTGTGACAGGAAAAAAGAAGGCCTATTCCAAATACTTAAAGTAACACTTAAAATGACCTGATGAAACTGCACCGAATTCTGAGCAACACATCAAATCAAACCTTTTGATAACAGACAATTCTGAACAGAGAATATTTAACAACCTTCCCAGTAAATTGAATATACTTAGAAAGATTTGTTGAAAATTCATACAATAGAGGCAGAGAAAAAGAAGAAAGAGTAACATGCAGTGAAAATAAATATAGGGAGCAGAAGATTTCTAGCAGAAATTTTTCTTTAGGTATCACTTGATTGAATTCACATGAGTTAGGGCAGCCTGTAAAGACGATTGCTACAACTTGTATTCCACCTTTTCAGATAGGCTGGCATGTGAATCATTATCTTTGCTTTACAATACATTAACCGTAACTAAAAGCTAGCAAATCCATCAGGTCTCTGGGGGCAGAGTAATATGCTTTCATTGAGGTTTCAATAGAATTCTGAACAACTGCTTCGTGGCTTTAGATATACACAAGGGGGAAAAAAGAAATTGTACCCAGAGCACAGATTCTGACCTTATTTTTGCTGATGGAATCAGCAGCTCCCAGCAGCGAGTGGATACAAGCAGATAAGGCCTCTTGAGATAATCCCTGAAACACTGCCCTCTGCAGAGATGAGGAAATCGGATCAAAAAAACTAGTGTTAGCAAAGCTCAAGCAGAATTTGAGAGTTGTGGCTTGTGAAGGATGTGCTTACCAGTACACAAAACTCCAGGTTAGCTAACTACAAACATGTTGTTTAAATGCAATCAGACAGGATGGAGCCTTCACATATAACAGCTTGCTACAGCGCTTAGAATGGGTACAGGTACACACTCAAGCATGCCCTGTCCACCCCCAGCTCCAAGTCTGCACGTGGGTGGTGACATGGTCAGTGACACCTAATGGATTTACAGCTAACGGCATGAAGGAGGCTTACTGGGTAACCTGACTAGACACTTCACGCGTCAGGGTAACCGCCTGTGTGTGCAATTTATACTTTCAATAGACAGGAGATCATTCGAGTGAGCTTAACCTCAAGCAAACTCAAATTATCTCACGTTTGCACCAGGTTAGTAAACAAACATGACAGTTGCCATGGCCCCAGTGACATGGAGTAACCCATTAAGCTGCAGCAACTAGATCATATGGCTGAGCTAACTGTAGGAACACAGCTCGCCTCCACCAGCACTCCAACATAGGACATGACAGCCCTGACTGCCCTTTAATGTCGTTTAAATGCAATCACTTCATCTGATGTCCTGCAAAGCACATAGTAAGAAACACATTCACCCAATAATTTCAGCAGTAAGATCATTTTCTCTAATAATCCCAGAACTTTCTATTCTTTCTTGTCCTATTTACTTCTCAACTTTGGTGTGATAAGTATCTCAAGCATCAGATAAAGAAGTATTTCTGTAATAGCAAAAGCCATAGACATACAAACCAGTGTCTTTTTTCTAATTCTACAAATACAAAATTGTCTTGGAAATGATGACCTAAGTTTGTCAGTTCCCTTATTTTAGCAGGAAAAAGACTAAGAGATAACAGAGGCCAGTAACTGTCCATTCCTAATTTCAATTACAATATTTGTAAGTGGTGCTACACATTTCATAACTTCACTTTTAAAAAATAAAGAAATTTCTGCGTACGTCTATACATCTGTACAGTTTGGAGAGACAAACTAGAGTCCTTCTGACAGTAGGATACCACATTCCATGCAGATCCGCTGGTGAAATCGTGGTCTGGTGCCTGGGATTAAGGGATTCTGCTGAACCTGTTTAAAAGTAAAATACACACATAACAACCTTGCCTATCTGTCCTTTCAACTGAAGGAGACCGCGATATGAACTGCACTTTATACTGACCCCACAGTAATAAGACATATTTTATTGCACCCAAAAATGTTAAAGTTTTGTGGTTTGTTTTTTTTTTCCTTCTGAGTAGGTCAGTACTAGATTTCTGATGTGTATAGAGCACATGGCTGTGAAAGACATGAATTTGCTTTCAGGGATGGCCCAGCTCGACCTTTTTTAATGAGTTAGTTTTACAGGCATGTCTCCAATGACCCCTCCCTGCCCCCACTCAGCTCAGCAGCTGAAGTGGTCAAACAATTAACTGGGGAAAAAAAAAGGGTAGGACAAAAAAAGAAAAAAAATGGTTAGTGGTCATGTAACTACAGGAGATAGTCAGAAAAAAACCCTGAAACATTCCATCAATTTTACTTCTTCATGCTTTCCTTTCTGCTGGGGATAATCCTACATGGATTAAACAGCTGCAGAAAGTGTAGGGTTTAAAAATCATGTTAGTAACAGCAAAAATAATGGCAAATCCAATTTTGTCCTGAGGAGGTTGTAAACATAAAGTACTCATCTCGGGTAACCTTTGCAATACTTCTGTACACTCAAAATGGATTTTCACAATATCTGACACATAGAAGTCTTGTGTTACTTTCATTTTGTCCTTAAATCCCAGACAACAGCTGAGTCAATTGCATCACAACTCTCATTGCAATTAACAATCATTCAAAAAAGTAAAATTTTTTAAGTTTTACCTAATGATGGAAAACACTTGTGAAGTGTTTATGTGATCAGTGTAGGAATTGTCTAAAATAATTCAGCAGTATCTTTCTACCTTTTGCAATAGTAAATGTATTGTCACAGTAATTAGAAGGCCTGTAAGACCTTAGTTGTCAGTTTGAGTTTCCTAGGCTATTTATTAGTCACTTCAGCTACCCTGTGGGCACTGAAATGGGAGAGAGGCACCTTTGAAGGGCAAATAATCCCAATTATCTCAGGCACTTATCTTCAAATTACACCACAGAGGTTCCTTCCATCTCCTGAATGCAGGTGGGTTTTACAGGACTTGGGAATGCCACACACCTAGCTTGAAGCAAGTTGAACTCCACTCTCAATAGGATCTGTGGAGCTCAGCTAAAAACAGCCAGAAAGACCTTTGCAGGCCCAAGGCAAGAAACTACCAGGTAATCAAAAAGAATGTGAGAAACAACTGACAAAGAGCTGAGAAAAATGCTGCTGAGAAAAATAACATAGTATTGTTCTGAATAATGATAAAATAAAGGGAGAAATTCTTTGTGGATCTCAGACAAAAATGTAAAGGGATGTAACACTCAAATGACTGGCATCACAAGAGCCACATTTCATAGAATTTGTGTAATTTCACTGTAATTTACAGGCACATGGGTTACATATTTTAAAAGTCAGGAACTATACTGGGAATTATTGTAAACAGTTAAAATTACAAACTGGTTTCAGTGAGCAGAAACACATTTAAAGGAAGAAGTCGCCTTCCCCAGTAAAGGCAGAAACAGACACTCCCAAATGCTCAAAGCATTCATCTAAGAGACGTGCCTGATACCCACCCTTCTCATTCTAGCACAGCTAACAAGCAGAAGCATCCCTAAACATACATCTTGATGGTAGGGCTACTTTGCAGTAGAGACTAGAGAAGCTCAGTTTTATACAAAGTACAATAGGTGGTGTCAGCTACAAAAGTAGCTGCTTCACAGAATGGACTGCACTGGAAGCGCAAAGAAATGCCACCAAAAGAACAAGATTAAGTTGTTTCTCATGCCAAAAAAAAAATGTTAAGAACCCTGAGACAAACCTCACCTCTCAAAATCTTTTACTAATTTCTCTAGGAAAATAACCCTTTAAGTTACATGCAAATTCCTCACTGATGGTTCAAGTTAATGTTCAATCTCTGTGAGCTTTGTGCATTAATTTGACAACATGAGAAATACATATTTCATACCAGATTTAACTAAGCTGCAGGACTCAGGATCTTCTAGCCGGACATCTGAAAACGAAGCTTCAGACGGCAGCTTCTTCTGCTCCTCTTTTAAACTCTGTGCAATTTGCTAAAGAGGAAGATATACCAACAAAATTTTAATATTTTTCTTCTCCTTAATTTAAGCAGCCTTATGCTGCTTTGGTTAAGATAGAGAAAAGCATAAAAAATTGCCAAAGGAGTCAGCTACACTCAGCTGCCTAGTGTTTCAAAGACATTAAAAGAAATAAAGACAGATGTTTCCAAAACACTAATAGAAACGTTTCAACATTAATTCAAGATTCACAAATAATACATAGATCTGTGTGAAGTACTGTTCGTTCCATTTTGCCCATTTTTACTGATCTCTAAACAATAACCAGTAAAGCCACCTAGACAGAGAAGTTGAAAACAGGGGAACCCAATTCAACACTCATGCTCTGTTTTCATACAGATAATCTCTGTGATGGTTTTACTCCTCCTGTAAGTGATACATGCAGATGGCCCCTAAGTACTCTCTAGTTTATTCCCTGCAGGAGTTCCACAACAAGCTTTCCCCTAACCTTACTCAACACTTCCACACTTCAGCCTTTTTCACTACTTGGTCTGCTTCAAAGCAACAAGAGGCAGCAAGAATGGACAAAGAATTGCATTAATATTTGAGCAGAACAGCACAAGAAATATTTCTGCCTTGTGCTTTTAACATTTTAATAATTCATTTACTCAGGCTAAAGGTCTCTCTAAACAGCAAAGTTTTGAGGTTTAAAAGCAATCAAGTAGCAAAATGAATCTCAAAACAGGCAAAAACTGGAGTCTTACAAGGACATGTGAAGAGCAGCATAATTTCTCAATTTAGAATGAACCGTAAAACTCTCTTCTTCCTAACTGAACGGCCATAGGACTCCAGTTAGAAAATAAGCCCTTGTGTAGACTAAGCATCTGTTTGCTTACAGAAGTTATAGATAACACTAAAAAGTTCTCACAATAATTTTTTTTAATCTAGTTCTATTCACAATTTTAGCAAAAAAAACCCCAACCCACTAACCAAAGCTGCACTCCTGTTATACTGGTAAAACCTCTGATCACTACTTGTTCTGACTGGAAGGATCCCATTTAGCTACATTTTGTGTGGCAGGCTTCTCAAATACTATTTTTGCTTTTTCTTCAAAAGCTTATTAGTCCTTAAATTTTTAGTATAAAGGGCAAGTATTCTACAAATTCACCAGCTTCAGGATTTGTAAATGCTTTCCAAAAAACCTATGAATGTCCTTTATAATTACCGTATAACACAGTAACAACTTTAGACATGTATGAAGACAAGATTATAGCAATGTGAGTTCAGTACTATGAAGTTTCTCACAGTGTTTGTTTACAGGCAAGAACTGAACACAGTAAGTACAGTTATACAATGTTAACTTCTCTCAGCCCACAGCAAAATATATGTAGAGAGCGCTATAAAGCTTCTGCATTTTATACAAGTAATGTTCTGATTCTGAAGTCAAACAACAGCTTCTCTACCAACTGGTCAGCTGCAAATAAATCCTACAATTTTATAAGCACCACCAGCTGTTCTGGTAGATAGATGGAAAGGAGAATAGAGCAATAAATTCTGCATCTTGCCAGTTCACGTTGGACTTGCTATTTGTAGTCAATTCAATCCTTTGACAGCTTGGGTCTCTCATTACAAAGCGTAAGGCAACAGTTATTTGGAGGGGATCTTCGTTATGCTTAATCCCTTCCATGCAACGCTACCTTTTAGTTGCATATCAAAAGTAGTTTGCTCTAATCAAAAACTAATTTGAAGATTTTCATGGGCCACTTTTTTATTTCTGTGAGTAGTTTCATTCTGAAATCTTCCATCACCATAGTATTAACCTTTTAAGGTAAGTAGAATTACTTTGATTACTTTCAACAGGAACATTGACTCAAAGGGCTTGGAATGACTACAAAAATGGCTAATACTGATAAGAACTTGAAAAAGGCTACTGGAAACTGTTGCTGACATATTAAATTACCTAAAGGTAAAAGCAAGTCTCCCCTCACACTATCTGAGCATAGTGTACATCCATGCATACCAAACACTAATTGACTGGTAATTCTGAAAACAAACTTGCAGCTACCTGTGCCTGTCTAAAGCTTCTCTTCAACTCCAGCTCAACTAGGAAATACACTGGGTAATACCTACTATTCATGAAAGTAAACAGAAGTTTACTGTTACAAGAGAAAATTTAGAAGCTTCAAGTTTAGATAAAACTGTTAACTGTGAGAACTATCACCAGTTTTACTTAGTTTGACATAAAGTGTTCTCTGATTTGTAGTTTAGAGTCACAATTTAATCAGCGGGTGCCAATTTGATAGGACCAGTAATACCAAATACACCTAAGAACTGGAAAACCCCCTCTGCAAAGCACTATTCTACACAATTGTACATATACTGCATATAAAAATAAAACCGATCAAGGACAAAAAAGCTGATGCTGTACCTCCATCATTTCCAACTTGTCAGGATATGCAAGGTCACCCGGAGCAGGCTTGTAGCCTGTGATATCAGTCTGAATGTAAATATGCGTCCTATAGACAAGACGCTCTTGTACATCTTCTAACATCTGCTTGACACCAGCTGCAAATGCACCCAGTTGTTCAGCTGACAACAGTAAAAAAAAAAAAAGGCACAAATTTGTTACTTTAATTACAAAACAGGCTTATAGACAAAAGTTTGAAGTATCACATATAGAACCGCCACGAAACTGATGAAGTCAGGCTAGTTTTGGAAGAGCAGCATGCAGACAAATTTGTGAGAAACAAGGAATTACTGAACTCCATATTGCAGTTGCTTCAGCTCCCCAGATTTTCATTAGACTGTGAAACTGCGATCTCACACTGTTAACTCCATGTTAGAATTTAGCACTCTAATTGAGATCTGGGTATGCTGAGTGGCATTTCTGCCTGGGGACCAAACCTACGTGCTTTGGTTCTAACATAGCAAATGCCTGCAGTATGTATGACTGCCAGGAGTTGACAAGCTAACTCAACTACCTACCTACCAGAACAGATGATCCAAAGCAGCTCACATCCAACTTTATTAGAACTATTACATCAGGCTGAGTTTAAGTAGTAGAAAGCCACTTTTTAAGATTAGCCAAAAGATTATCTCACCAATTTTTTCCTCATTCCCAACAATATTAAAATTCTACATCCAGAAAAATGACCAATTCTTCATGATATTGGCACAAAGAGTTAAACTCTGTTATATACAAGATACCAATTTTTATTTCTATTTATCACTTGGTGCAAGGGTAAGACTGTGAAATGATTCCATGACACACTGGTCATACTAAGGAAAGGACATATCAGATTTTTTCATGATGGTAAGCTCACTTCTATGATCTCTAAACTCTACCAGCTACATAATTCCTCTCCTGAAGTTACAATTTCTAGTCTGGGAAACGCTACATTACGGGGAATGAAAAAATCAGGTCTGTATTTTTTGTTTTATCAGAAAGCTCTGCATGGATGATGCATTAGCAGGGCCAAGTGAAGCAATTCATTAATTTGAAAAGTTCATTTAAATCAGTCCTGGTACACGTATACGCACTGGGTGGGTGCTTGCTTGCTTTTGTACAATCTAGAGAAAAGAGGGCTCTAAAACATCAGTATATTAATTTAAAGGAAGATATACACAGACCCATAAATATAGACCTTTCTATTATAAATTAAAAAAACAATTTATTTAAAATAACTTTACCTCATCTTTGACATGTTTAAAACACATGAGAAAGAAAAAAAAAATCTAGGTGTTTTTTCTCCTATGCAGTTTAATATATTCATCAGTTAAGAAGACAGTTAAAAGCAATCAGGGTCCATCTATGAGTTACCATTGTTCTGTACATGATCTTCAAGCATCTCATTTTTGAGAATCCCGCAGAGTTCAGAAAGTGTCTCTAAGTGAATGACATGGATGATCATTGGCCTGAGGACATCATACAACGAAAGACACAACTTCTCCAAGAGTTCACTATGAAGAAAAAATAAAATAAAGCAAAACACTTCCAGGATCCTGCAATACCAAGTTACAACATCAATGCAATATGAAACACCAGAAATCCCACTTCGATTTATTTTTCCTTCCTGTTCAAAGTGATGCATATCTTGGTTAATACACAAGTAGTGTTCATTCTAGACATTTTTGCCATTCTCAATGCTCCCTCCACTAATCTCAGATTAGCTAATAACGCTGTTGCCAGTAGCTGAAAATTCAAGTAATTCTTCAGTTAAGACTGGGAAATATAAACACTAAGAATATTTACAGTGCGATACAGTTGAGTTTATTGCACTAGATATTTTTTTTGTTTTCCTAACTCACAAAGAATGTTTGACAACAGGACAAGGACACTTCAGTTCCCTTCATAGTGTGGACAAAAAATGCTCCCAGAAGAAACATTCTGGCTATCTCTCTTTCGTTGTATTCTATAGCTTTATAAACAACTTGATAAAACAGTGACTTTCCTTGTTAAACCCAGAAACAAAGCAGAAAGTTTCAAGAGCCTTATCAAATACAACACTTAACCCCAGATCTCTACTCTTGGCTAGATTTTTGGTAAACTCTTATCTGTACATAGACACCGAGCTATTATGGCTTCAGAGAATCTCAGCACTGCAGAAAAAAAATGAGGTTCCTTATTATGCAGCTAAGAAAATAAAGTAACCACTATCCTCAAAATATTTTATTTAGACATAGGCAAAAAAAAAAGGAAGCAAGTTCTTACGAAAGGAGGTAACTACTTTCCATCAAGATTCAAAAATAATCAAAAGTCTATTCTCATTCTTGGCGTGAAGAGCAACAGTGATCAAATTTGTGTTTGAACAACATTTTATGCTGATTTCAATTAGAGGTGTTTACTTCAGGATTTGGACTGAGATAGCTAAATTAAGCCAATTAGGTAGGTCATCTCAAATACTGAGCATGTCCCACACAAGACCTCCATTTTTCAGAAAAGAGAAAGACTGCTACTATTCTGGCACTCTGGCCAATTTCTAGTGAGGCTTTATGTGTTCATGGTTTTCCTCTAGCTTTAGAGGACCGGGAGGGTAGTGGGCAGTATTTTTCCCAGGTTACACTTATTCAACTCAAGCTGCACTTGATTTTAAGACAATAAAATACTGAAAACCAGTGTCTCAGTTATATTAATAGGAATGTACTTTATTTATGAACTTCATAGCAAGGGAACATGAGCTGCCCACATTTCAAAATTAAATCTCATTATTAAAACATATGCGAAAATTGGAGAGCGGGAATAATCTACTCAATTGCTCCAATGTTACAGGTCTGTTGTAAAAAACTTACAATACTTTTATAATGCAATTACCACGAGAAGACAACAACTTGTCCCTCTTCTAGATCTAGGCGGAGCAGATAAAGATGCTGTCCTTGTCAGGTATCCACTACCCTGCCTTATGCTCAGCCCACATACAGGCACATGCAAATATTCCTTGACAGTAAGGGAGCTCACTAACTTTAAATTCTTGATGACAAATGGCAGGAGTTCATCATCTTAAATTTACACCGAAGTAAATGAAAAGCACTTCTGCAACTGACTGTGCAAACCACTGGCACAGAGGCAGTACAAAAACAGCTGAGAGCTATAGCACTGTGAACTTCTAGAGCTATTTCCAAAGCAATTGTGTGTCTTTATCTCTTTCAGACCATCTACAGAGCATTTAAATTACTCAGATTTATGGATAATGTAAACTATCACCTTCATTTGAAGAAAAAAGAAAACAAAAGAACATCAAATTCTGACACATAAACTGATTAAGGTGGTTTTTTTCTTGCTGGTTCTTACCAAAGCACTACAATATAACCCTATTTGACATATAACATTGTCTGCTATATCACAGCATAGTAATTACAACATGCAGTAAAACAAAACCAGCATGTACCACCTACTCCAGTTTTGGTGTTGGTTTTGTGAAGAACTCATTGTAAAGCTGGTGTTCATCCTGGCAAACATGAACCATAAAGGCACAACCACTTCGTACCTGTATCCACAGAAATACAAATACCTGATTATTAAATTATTTTCCTTGCATCAGTACCACTGAGTTATTACAGATATTATTATTCATGATTGTATCATTATATATTGTTATTCAATTTGATCAGCTACAATTACATTTAATCAGCTATGATTAAATTGAAGCTTTTTGAAATTCAAAATTATTGAGATCAACTATAAAACTAAGGACTGAAAAGATGTTACTAGGCAAATAAAAGCTCATTGTCCAACTCCTGTCCCTTTCAGTGTCTGCTGAAATGTAAGTAACCACACTTCATGCTTTTCAAATACCCCTTTGTGAGGTTTGTAGCAGAGCAGAGTTTTTACAGAATAATCTTCCACAAAACATGCATTACTTGAAAATATTAGTAGAATTTCAATGATTCAAAACCACAAACAAAAGTGGCAATTCTGCATGTAAACAACTGAAATAAGTATATTTTACTTGGGGGGGGGTGGGGGATTAAAACATAACAAAAACCCCAGAAAACATGACTCGGTTACCTACCAGAGCACAATGATCTCTGTTGTTCTGACTGGTTAATTCTGTAACAGTGCTAGCGATACTTGGACCAAGCAAAAGCTCCCTCTGGTCAAGGTAACACTGATGGATTTCATTGAGAACTTGTTGATATCTAGCCAAGAAATTAAAACAGTAACTCCATCCTGAAGCTCATTTTCTGGTAAGCATAAAATTCATTCTGATACCCTTTTTTAGGTCTGCAGAATTTCAGTTTTTAAAACTTTATTTTAAACAAATAATGTGTTAAACAGTATTTAAACAAAAGTAAAAAGATTTTCAAAACTTAAAACTGTTGAAAAGCAGTTATGTAGACATACTCACTCTGGCATTTTTTCAGATCTTTGCTCTACTTGTTCAATAAGAGTCTACCCAATAAAAAGAAAAGAATATTATCAGCAAATGATTTTTTTTCTAATAATTGGAAAATAGTTTGCAGTATTTTTCCACGGACACAATATGCAATCTTTGGACATTCACACTTGCACAATATGCAATCCTTGCATTCACACTACTAATAAATTCAAATCCCATTTTCATAGCTTCCTTTTTAACTATTAGTTACCAGCCTACTTACTCTGACTTTGGGAGCAGCTGCTCTGAATTTTACATAAAACAGCGTGAAGGCATTGTCAGAATTTGGCACAGCTGAAGGATCCTGAAAGAAGACATCAGTAATTGGTTAAAAAGGAAAATACTATATTTGGCTTCTAGGCTGAAATGGCTGAGATAATTAGACTCTAAAACAGGGTATTGGTTCTTTATGATTACACTGCTAGTGCAACAGCTCTTTGCCACTTTCCATCCAGAAAAGCATGCTTGTTTCAGAACTCGACTAAAGCCAGATGGATGAACAAAACCCAGAGCAAAAATTTCAACCAGTCTCTACAGCAAAAGTAACATTTTCATTAATTATGGCATTCTCCATTAGAGACAATTTTCTCCGGACCTGCCACAGTAGTACTGATGGTTGCCCCTCAATCTGTAGTACTAAAATGGAACAAAATTTCCTTTTTACCTGCCAGTCCCAGGGCAGAGAAGCTAAGCTTCATAGAATCAGAGAATAGCCTTGGTTGGAAAAGACCTCTTCAGACCATCAAGTTCAGCCAATAACCCAGCACTGACAATTCACTGAACGATGTCCCTCAGCTCGCATTCAAGCTTCAACTGGAATGTCAAGTTTTGAGGCAGTTCCCTGTCTTAGCTGGGCAGACAGCTTGAACTTAGACAAATTCTAGCACTAACGAAGCAGAGCAGAGACCCAATCTAGCTACCAGGCTTTCTTCCTCTTATCCCTACTGATGACACAGAGAGAAGCAGATGGCCTTCCCTTGAAACATGGTGGCAAGAGCAAAACTCTTCCGACTTCCCCACCTCCTACTTTCATGCCAGTGATAAACTTGATCATCCTTCTACAAATACATATCAAAATCCCGGAACATTCACATGTGAGGAGTACCAAAGAACAACTAGATCTCATCAGCCCCTTTCCAGTCCTGACAAGACCTCTTGCGTGTTGCAATAGGAAATCTCAACACTGGATCACAACTAAAGACTAGTGGTCCAGTACAGCACTTCTAGCAGACGCAGATATTAGATGTTTCAGAGAAATATGCAAAATATCTGCAAAACCCACATGTAAATGGGAAGGAGGAGGTCACCTGACCCTAAAAGAGGTCTCCTTCCTGACTTAAAACTGCTAAGCAGCAATTCAAATCCAGAAATGAGGTTTCACTTTTTTCTGTAGACACGCTTATTATCAGATTCAAATAGGACTAACTTATTTTCACACAAACTGCTGATGCTTCCCACCCTCAAGAAAAAAAAAAAAAAAAGAAGAAAACTCCATAGTGTTACAATAGACGTTTCAGTACAACTCAAGTTACTGCTTACAGATTCATCTTACCCTTTTCATTAACTGGCTTGTGAGGTTCTGTAGTGTATTCACAGTGTATGTCTTGATAAGGTGCATAGCTTTAGAAAGGCATTGTTTAAACTTAATCAAATATACAGGATAGTCTTTAAAATTTGGCTGAAAGAAATAAAAAAATCCATTTTAAATACAAACAATAAGAGAGCTGAAAATTTATCAAAACCTAAAACACTCTTTTACTAGCTAGAAATGCTAGTTTGTACAAACCAAAAGCAGTATTTTATAAAAATTAAGCAGAATATTAAGTACACTGAGTAAAATTTTCTTAAGTTTATAAACCATCATCTCTGCTTTCTTACTGTATTTGGCAGAGAGAACATTTTATAGGTAAGAAAAAAACCTACCACAAAACCAGTATGAATACATAGTTTTGGAACTATTAAGATTTAACTAAAATCAATACAGAATTACTCACATGTGATGAAATATACGTAATACAATCATCAAGCTTAGCCAGCATGGGAATGAATCCTTCGCTGTTCACAGAGAGCGTAGGGGAATTCAATTTCTTTGGGAAATAAGACAAAGCATCATCATAAGGAACATGAATAACTTAGTGTTGGCGGCAAAGTTCAAAAGATCGGTACACTTTCAATTCCTAAGACTATTAACAGTGAAATAATACTTACTGTGTTGATGTTTTCCAGCTCATTAAAATAAGAAAGTTTCTGCTGGATGTTTTCAGCCAGGTCAACAAGTTCAGACTATTAAAAAAACAATAAATTAAAAAAAAAAAAAAAAAAAAAAAAAGCAACCTAGCAAGTAGTTTAAATATATATTTTTACGTATACATGTAAAGATACATATATATACATAAAAAATTATTCAGCACAGCAGTGCTCTCTTGCTCTCTCTTTACCAGAGAAAGACGCATTACTCTCAATAGTCTATTTAAAAACATATATTCTATAAGTCTGTTAGCATTCCACAGACACTATTGCATACAAATAGCAGTGCTGTCACCAGTATCACAGAGAACTGTAGAAACCCTAGAATCCTGAGGGTAAGTTTAGACTAGATACAAGGAAGAAGTTCTTTACCCTGAGGGTGGTGAGACACTGGAACAAGCTGCCCAAGGAAGTTGAGGATGCTCCATCCCTGGAAGTGTTCAAGGAGCTTTGAGCAACCTGATCTAGTGGGAGGTGTCCCTGCCATGGCAGGGGGTTGGAACTAGATGATCTTTGAGGTCCCTCCCAACCCAAACCATTCTACGATCCAGGACTGGAGACTTTAAAAGTTGTGCCTTATCCAGTCACACTGAAAAGACATGTTCATTATATCACTGTTGGAGTAGTTCATGAGGAGAAAGAAGGTACCTGGGAAATAAGTTCATAGCTTTGAAAAAAATCTTTTTTCTTGCAATAAGTAGCTCAAAATACTTATGTAAGTGATGCAAACTATTAATCTCAATAAAGCTTACACCTGTCAGGCATCCAGTTACAAAAGCTCCTCTCAGCTAGCTTTCCTTCTAAAGTGCATATCATCACAAAATGAACATTTTACTGCATTCCAGCTGCAGGTGAAACACACCAAAAATGCAAACGAGGGTACTGTCATCACCGCTCACAAGTTTTCCCAGCCTAAGAAAAAGCAACTTTTGTTTGTACTTTAGAAGTTTCCAGTAATCCTCTCAAATATTACCTGCTCTTTCAAAAGTTGCTCACAGGCCTCATGCAGCGTTCCTGTCTTCGTGGACACAAAAAGATACTGTTTTTGCAGTGACTCCAGATGCTGAAGTGCACTATTGACATCATTCAAGATCGCATCACATTGCTCCTGAAACCCAGACAAGTAATCCCTCATCTGTCTAGAAAAAGAGAATTGATAGAAAAGAGAAGTAAAATTTCACTTTCCGAATTTGCAAATTCAGCTGCCTGCAGGGACACTGCCACTACATTTCCCTCTCTAGAAATAAAAGACCACTTGCATCAAGCAAGAGCGCACAACAAGCAGGTGTTTCGTGACCCACAGAAATAACAGAGCTCTCGGCTTTGGAATAGCCACTGCAGTAACTCCATTTCCCCAACATCCACCTGCCTTGTTTCCAACAGGGGTGTTCATTTGGGTCTCTTCGTCTATACAATTTTCAGTTTCCATTTCGAAATTACTTTTACTCTCCTAACATAGATGAAATTACCCAGAGGATTCAAAACTTACTGTGAGGACTGAACAAAGCTAAAATGAAACAGATCAAGTATCTAATGTCACCAAGTTTGTCTAAGGGTCAGTGCAGATACGAACTCTAAATGATCACTATATATATGTCAAGCATTCAGCTTTACTAAAATATCATTTAAAATTAATTACTCTTGGATGTCAGCTAAAACTTCTGAGCTCTATTTTACCACATACAAAGCAGCAAGTAAAACCCCAATTCTCTGCAGTCATGTGCAACCCTTTAGTGTACAATGGGTAAAGAACTTACTTATTTTCCACAAGCTCCTCTGACCTCCCGCAAACAATTACATTTTGGCCATCCCAAAAACCATTCTGCACCCATGGCACACTTCAGTATCTGCATGCGCTACTATGAACATGGCAACTGACAAAGTGCAAGGGTGCAATTGTTTGATTGTTACTGATCAGATCACCGGCTTAGTATACATATGCCTGCTTTTAAGAACTGTCACATCCTCAAATGTCAGAGCAAGTGAGGAAGAGGCAGACCAAAGAAAAGCAGAGAAAAACAGAAGGGAATACAGCAGCATCTCTTTGTGGCCAAGGGCAAGTTTGTAAAGTCTCAAAACACAGGTTAGTTTCCATAAAAGCCATCAGTCGATTTGGCTAAGCCATTCAGTTGTACTTCAGGCTCTTGAGGAGTAACTGCGAAAGTCAGTGGGAAGGGGTTCTTCTGAACCTGATGGAAAAGTCAGTTAGACAAAAATAGATGAGAATGCCAAGTCTCAAAATCGGAGTTGAGCAAAGCATCAAGGAATGCAGGGAATGGAGATACAGAGTCACAGCCACAGTCACTGGTGAACCAAATGTCAACAGTAGAAATGACTAGCAGCCACACCTGCAGCGGCAGTTGAAAAGGCATATGAAAGCCCTTGAACTGCGTTTGTCTATAAGCCTGTCTATAAGCCTAAAGTAATTCCAATCTGTCTTAACATACTGGGAAGTTCAGAAGGAAATATGTCCCTTTTAACTGCTCTGCCACAAGGGCAATAGCCTTCCAGATGGGAGTGGGGCATACCGCCTTGGAAAGCGTCAGCTGTTCCAACACACACCCTCATTCCTCATCAGCTGAATCCAAATGTGTGTGAACATTACATGAGCAAGAGGAAGTCCTTCAAAGTTTAAATTGCTTACAGTGAAAGGAACTGAGGAAGAACACGTACCTATACTTGGCACCTTCATCTTGATCCATCTGTGTCTGTACCTGAGCAAACCAGGAGAAGAACTAGAAGAGATTTTATGGTGTGAACAATACAGATACCACATGCAATCAAGTAAAAACAAAAATCAGATCTATGAAATGAAGATGAGCTTTTGTTAAAAACAGAGCTGTTTCAGAACTTAATTACTAATCAAGGAAACAAGCTATAACTCCTCATTAAAGATCCCTTCCAACTGAAATATTCCATTCTATTCCTCCACTAAATGAAAATGGGACAGATTGAATTTTATCTGTTTTTATTTGCACAAGAACAAGGCTGTCACATTAGAAAGGGCTGAAGGGGCATGACATTCTTCTATATTATGAGCAACACCACCTTACCAAAGGCATGCCTTCCTCTCACATAAGACTCCACTTGAAATGGGAGAAGTATCTGTCACTTAAGAGCTACAATTTAAATTACTTTTTCCCCCAAGTTTCTTCACACATCTTGAAAACAGCCCAAAAAATTTAACAAACCCACCAAAAGCTAGGCAAGAGACACAGAAACTCACAGAATTCTCTGAAGAAGATTAATGGAACTCAGAGGTTACTCAGCACCCCTTACCTGCTGTGCTGTTTCAATTCTTTCATCCTCCATCCCCAGTACAGCAAATCCTTTCAAGAGGACATCCTCTGTGGATTCTGGCACTGCAGCTGTCAGCGTAACAGTTAGCGACTGGGATGTTAGGCTGCACAGATCTTCAATTGGAAGCTGCTCACAAAAACCCACAAAACTTTAGTAAGAGAAGTTAATAAGAATTAGCGTATTCAGCTCAACTACAATAACACAACTCAAAGCATCATCTTGAGAAAATTACAGGCATCTACTTTTGAAGAAACAAATGCATTGGACATTTTATCCATCGATATGATAACACATCAACAACTATCACGTCTATATATACAGAAACACCTAGCAAACTTTTTTTAAAGTCATAAAATATTATACAGAATTTTATATAAGAACATGTTTGTGTAAGAATGGAAACTGAATACACAGGTATCTGCCATACTGATGAGCTGTATTTTAATTTGCACTTTAACTGGTTCTATACCCAGAGACATACACAAGAAAAGTTATATGAGAATGTAAGAATTCAGAATGCATCCAGAAGCAGAAATAAACGTCACTATTGTCTACGCTACATGGCAACATCACTGCACAGAAATTGTCAGATATTTTTGCCAGATATTCAGAGAACATTCAAGACTTAACACTGCCAGTGCTTCGTATTCTTTCAAATGCTTTTTAATGAAGAAGTCAAGCTAAAAAGAAAGGCCTTTTTAGAAAACAAGAAGAAAGTAACTTGAGAGAAACTGAATTTAAGTATGATTGGAGATTACTAATTACCTTATACAGAAGAAATTAATTCAAGAAAACAAATATCGTTATATACTTTTCATTAGACTAATACCCTTTTAAATTTACTTGACAAGCACGTTATGTTTTCTATTGCTGAGAACACCAGTAACATAAAACCAGGAAACACTACTTAAAAACAAATTGGTATCTCCCTAAAAAATTACACACTCAGTAAAATATTTGTTGCCTGGTAATATCAGTCTGGCAAAGAAAGAACTGTTGGGATTTCAGGTATCTGAGAAAACACAGACTGACCTTTTTTGTTCAACTTTCATGTATCTCTGTCCCCCCACCCTCCAAAACCCTAGCTGGGGAGCCATGGTGTCTCTCATGACTACTACTGAGGAAAGGAGCCTGCTTTTTCAGAAGAGTCAAGGTGCCACTGTCCCATTCCACTTCAGTAGGAGCCAAGACAAGCTGAAGTCTTCAATGACTTGGCATCCCCGTTGTCCTGACTGGTAAATAGGGTACTTGACTTGTTGCAAAGCTGGTTTAGATCCTTAAGAACATCATCCAATAGCAGCACATCCTTCTACAATCACTTTGGACGCCTGCCAGTATCTACTTTAGTACAGGTGCACATAGCTTACACAAAAAAGAACCCAGGAAGCATGAATGAAACAGGTGGATTTCAGAAATGGATCGCTTTACCCCCTTCCCTTTGTTATTTTGACCCTTCGGGCGCTTGCTGAGAGCAACTTTGTGCTACAGTCCTGTTCAAATATAAAACCTCTCATGAAAAGTGCAGTTAAGGAATGCAAACGTTTTGTTCCCCTTCCCTTTGTAGACAAGGAAGTGTTCATAAGTAATCATCTTGTCAGTCTAATATTTTGTAACTGGCTGGGAGAGCACATCTTCCACAGTAACAAATCACTGGGCTTTTTACCATGTTCCTGGCTTTATAGGGCTCGCTGAATCACCTCTAAGTCGTACCAGGAAATAACGCTGGTGCCAGCTGCTATGAATTCAGCAGCAGCAAGTTAAGAGGGCCTAAAACGTGTAACTCCACGACTGAAGCGCTCAGTTTCCAGAGGCCAAACTCTGACGAGCTGAGGGAAGCAGTGAGGGCACGCAGCGAGAGCCCAGCGGGTTTTAAGAGCACAGCGGTCCCAAGCGCCCCGCCAGCCCGGGCGGGAAGCGGGCAGCCCGGCGGAGTGAGGGCAGGCGTGGGCAGGCGACACGGGGCCACGGGCTGGGGAAGCAGCGGGGCAGGGGAAGGCTCACGGCCCCGCCGGCCTGAAACCTCGCCAGGACGCAGATACCGGGGTAGAAGGGCGGCCCCGCAGACCCAGCCCGTCAGGCCGGCCCGGGCCGCCATCCCCGGCTGCCTGGCGACGTGGCACCGCGGCGCCTCCCGCCCGCCCCCCTTCGGCCCGGGCAGCGCTGCCAGCTCACCTCGGGCGGCACCGGCAGGTTCTCGGCCGCCGCCTTCAGCTCCAGCACCGAGTCTGTCTGGCGGTCGCTGAGCGGCGCGGCGGGCTGCGGGCGGCGGTCCCACAGGCTCAGGCGGTCCCGCACCTCCCTGCCCGCCGGCTCCGTGGGCGGAGGCTCCGCCATGCTGGCGGCGGCGGGGTCGGCGGCGGCCGGGCCGGGCCGGGCCGAGGAGGTGAGGGGAGCGGACCGGAACGCCTGAGAGCGCGGCGGCGCTTCCGGGGGAGACACAGCGCAGCCCGCTCCGCGTCGCGTGGCAGCAGCGTCACGCGAGCAGAGGAGAAGTCCGTCAGCGCGGGCGGGGCGAGAGCGCGCGGCCGTGGCGGCCTCTGCCGGCGGGGAGGAGCGCAAGCGGCAGCGGCGGCGCTGGCCCGTGGCCCCCGTGCGGCTTCCCCGGGCACGGCGGGCCCCGCGGCTCTGCTGCGGCACACCGGCACGCCGCCCGGGGAAAGGCCGGGGCTGGCAGCTGTCCCCGCCCCGCCAGCCCCTGCAGCCTTCATTCTGAGGCGGGGAGCGCAGGACGGCCCTGGTGGTGGCACCTCACTCCAGGCCACGGACACTTCTCGGTCCCAGACTCAACCACATCGAAACGTTTGTGTTGGCAACCGAGACTGGCTTTCACAGCAGCGCTTCGATCCAGTTCAGTCTGATCGGGCAGCGGACACCCTCATGAAACGGACGAATGAAGTCGAGGAGCGGCTGATGCTGCCAGGTCCACCCTGCCCCCCGCGTCAACCCCTGCCTGGCACCGAGCAGGGACCACTGCCCCCCACTGCAGGACCTAGTCTTTACTTTCTAAGTACCCTTTGTTGTCTGTCTTATTTTTTGTAAACCTAAATCTTTTATCACTACGGGCTAAAATAAATCCTAACTAAGGCATATCTGAGTGAAAGAGCTTGAAGATACCTCGAGGTATTCACTGCAGCAGTCACCTTCAGCTGAGATCCCACACTCCCACCTTTGGTGCTTGGCAGTTAGATGTCAGTCATCGTGTCCACCTGTGCCTCTCCAGCTTCCCCCGAGTCCCTGCTGCAGTGTACTCCCACCCTGTCACCCCAAACTGACATACTTTGCTGCTATGCAAAACTAAGCTGGTTATGAAAACTGCATGGTCTGAAACAGATCAGAGCTGGGAAACAGTCTTCCAGTTCCAGATGTGCCAGAGAACAGTGAAAACAAATACAGGTTATCCAGAGAGTAAGTTACAGGAACACAAGTTTTTAACTACAGCAACTCCCGTCTGCCTCAGGTAAATAACCTACACCACCACACAGGTCAATGTCAGCAACAGCTTTCCTTTGTCAATCACCCTGAGGTACTTAAGAACTCACCCATCGTCCCCCACCCTTTGAAACTTAGAAACTGAAAACAATTCAGAGTCATTACATAATGATTTCAAAACTTTTAATAAGCTTAAAAATGTAAAACACACACTTAAGTTTACATGGTGTACAAAAATATTTACAAATATTTCCGTTAAAGCATAGAAACAGCTATAAGGAAAAAACACTGCACATAAACATATCCATATACATAGAAAAACACTGTACCTCAGGAAAGAAAGTGCGTTGTGCATTTAAAAATCCATTTGTGAATTGAAAATTAGTAATGTTAAGTGATTCCTGTAATTAGTAATGTTAAGTGATTATTGTAATTTTGAAATCATAGTGAAATTTGTTGAAGTGGAATGTATGATTCACCAAAAAAAAAACCAACCACATTTAAGATTAATACAATGCCACAAAAATGCAAAGCTACACACCCTGCTTTGCTACCCCCTGTGAACACAGACAGACCACTGTATGACATCTCACATTTCCTTTCTTAGTATTAACAGCAACATTTGTAAGATACTGACATAGTTAATGGCCTTAAAGATTTGATATACATTGAACACACAAGGAAGTTGTGGTTGATTTCTACATGAAGTGTTTACTCACATGTAACAGCAACCTGGACCTGTTTGCTACATGAAAGGTCTGAGTAGTTCTGGGGCTGGGTGCCTCTGAAAAAGAAAGCAGTCTTTGCAGTAGACTGACCTTTGGAGGGGTTTGTGGTTTTGTTGGTTTTGGGGGTTTTGTTTGTTTTGTTTGGTTGGTTGGTTTGTTTTGTTTGTGGTTGGTTTTTTTTTGGTTTTTTTTTTTTGTTTTTTTTACACACAGGCACTTGCATGACACAGCCTGAGCAGCTCCATGTAAAACCTGCATCTCTGACCACAGTAACAGCCAGTAACCATTACAAGTAGCTCTTCCTAACAATGGAAGAAGCATTGAAAGTGTCTCTGCAAGACAAGCAGATGAGCATGTAATTGTTTGAACTTCACTCCTAATTTCAATTTACATATGAATGTAGAATCACTTATGCTGAAAACTAAGAATGATACATTGGAAAAAAACACACCACAACTTTTCTCAAGCTGTGCAAAACTGACAACTGTAGCAACTACACTTTCAAATGAAGCTGGATTATTCCCAGCAAATTATGCAGACATGTAAGGATTTAGAGCACAGAAAAGCTCTTTTAGAGAAGCAGATTGTGTATTGCAGGAGGTATTTTGCTGAACCAAAAGCCTGCAAAGATGTCTTGTGATGCTTCTAGTAAACTGGAAAGTATGAACTATTGCAGTCAAATTGTATACACTTCTGAAAACGAGAAAAGTCCAGCTCCTTGGTACTACACATCTTCCTTTACGGCAAAATTGTTGTTTAGCTCTTACACCTAAGAACCACTGTGCATCTGAGTCTCAACGTGTCCATTACACACCTTCACATTCAAGACAACTCAAACAGTTGACAGAAGGCATTCCACCATGTTTGGTTCAGTCTAGAAAATAGTGCGCATCATCCACTGAATCACATGACCAAGCCATTGTTACAGGAGCCAGTTTGTCTTGAAATCACTTCCAGGTTGTTCTCAGCCACAGCAGTCTTGTAGTGACATCTTCCTTTAACCAGCATCTCCAACAGATACTCAGGATAACTTACAAGTTGCTCTAAACTCAAGCAGTACATTAACAGAATTCAGTATGCAGTTCAGCATGTCAGAAGTCCAATTTCTTCAGCTGTTCATACGTCAGAAAGAACTGAAACAGCCAGTTAAGGAAAAGTGTTTCCTGTTCACACTATGCAAAATGATCACTTCACTACTAAAGTACAGCTGCATCTGTGTGCAACTTTGTTCCATGCTTTGTTCCCTCCTGTGCAATGCTGCTGGTTGGCCATTTTTGTTACACAGTACTACGCAGAACAATGAAACTCGCTTTAACACTGATGATGCTGATTACTTTCCCATCCCCCTTCCTCAGGATCTTACACAAGACTGAAGAGGCAGGAGAATACTGCAACAGCCCTTAGAGTTGTTACTTAGTTTTAATGCGCTGAAGTAGGTTTGTTCATGGTAAGAGATAAAAAAAAAAAAAAGAAATCACTGCCAACCCAATTCCCAGGGCTCTGATCAGCTGGCTCTTGAAACAAAGCCAAAATCATGTGAGACTAAGATAAAAAGACTTCATGGCTAACTGCCAAGAGTTTCTCCAGTTCTGGAAATAGCCCCCATTCCTAACTCATCTGGTAAATTTTATTTAAAACTAGGCTGCAAACTAAGGAAATTGACAGGTATGAAATTGGAGGAAGAGAAAAATGTTTTGTAAGATCACATTCTAAAATTCACTGTGTGAAAAATTCAATCTGACCAGTAGCAGTTAACTAAGAAAATGGTCAACTACACAAATTTTCCATTCCTAAAAAGGGAATATTTGTGCTGACATGACACTTTCCACACTGAGCATTCTGTGAAACTGTCAGTACTTGCTGTTGTATGGCTAGGTTAATAGTTTTGCACACCTTTGAAAAGGATACAATGATATTCCAAGGACCAAGCCTTAACCAGTTCGGCCAAAACCCTTTATATAGAGCAAAAAATCCTTCATTCTTCCATGTCTGGGGGGGGGAAGTAAAACACACTTATGTAATTTTTTATTAGTGAGAAATCCAGACAGCATCTCAGCTAACAAGATTCTATACCAGTCAAGGGGATGGCTAAGTGCTATAGCCTGATTTAAACATATTGTATGATGGGACAAACAAACATTTTGCTAGATAAAGCCAAGATTAGTAATGACTGCAGCATTACCTGGCAGGTAAAGATACAGTCTGTGTCATTCAGTACCCAACCCAGGTTCATCCAAATTGCAACTCTGTACCACTTTTTTTTTTCCCCCCTAAAAAACCTTGCAGAGCACTGCATGTAAACCTGCAGCTCACCCTTTCAATTTGCTGCATGTAAACCTGACATTTTTCAGTTTGCTTTATGGACTTCACAAAATTGCACTGGACAGCATGACTTGGACTGTTAAACTGGATTGTTCAGTCAACAGTTTAGGTAGGAAGCTGTCAGTGTCCGCTCTTCTCCACATAAAAGGCAGTCATGCTCCCACCTCATACCCAACTTAAGGACTGAATAAACTAACCCAAAATAATCAAATTCAGAGACTGACATCACCCTTGGCTGTACAAGGCTTTCCATTATGCAGTAAGCAACAGAGAAAACCATCTGCCCCAGAAGATGTTGTTCTTCAAGAACTGATCTATGAAATAATTTCCTATCAATATCCTAGCATCATATAAAGCTAAGTAAGAGACAGTGCTGCTGAGAAACTTCGTCTCCTCATCCAAGCACAAAAAGGAAGTAAGTGCCTGCAGGACATACTAACTTTATTCCTGCATTTCTGTCAAGATAGCAGATAATTTTCCACACCAAGTGCATTATTGGCAGTATAGTCCTTTTGAGGATAAGGGCAAAACACATATCTATGTTATTTGGATTAATTTCTAGGGAAACTTAGAACGATTTCAAGTTCTACACCAAAATCATGGCTTGATGGCACCAGTTTCTACTTATGTTGGTAAGTGGACTACTTACTTGTAACAAGCAATCCAAAGTACCCTTGTAGTTTGAGTATTCCCCATGTTGTTGGCTTCTCTGATTCATCATGCGTGTTCTTACAACATCAATTGGGTTGGATGCAAGGGCTCCAGCTAACCCGCAAGTAAAACTTGAGCTAATCAAAGAAAGGTTTAACAAAGTTTGACCTACCACATTTAAAAATGCATGAGAACTCCCACTCCCCAGAAAACATGCAGTAATAATAATGCTTTTAGTTAAAAATTGTATCAGTTAATAGAGGTGAAAAAATCACTTTTCATTTACTATAAAGCATCGTTTTGAAGGTTTGACATACAGCCCTTATATACCGTTTCTGTATACTTGAACAGATGTTTGTGCCTCTGAGAATAGCAAACATTCAATTGGAACTTTCCTCTAACCTCACTTTGCAAAGCTGAATGATTCAGACCATCCACAAAACAAAATTCCATATTCAAAAGAAAGTTAAATCTAAGTCCTAAATAACATTGGCTTCCATGCTATGTGCTACCATTTGAGATGTTATTGCATTGAAAAATATAAATGCATCAGTATATTTACATCTAGACCAATGAGAGCAGAATCAAAAGATACACGCCCCATAATTAGAACTAACCAATGATGAGTTATGCAAGCAGTTAATCACACAAACTTACAGGAAGTGAGTATACACTGTATCTCCCATAAATCCAGACATAATTATGTGCTTCTTGGTAAGGTCATACACTGGCAGTTCCACACCAACAACAATAGCAGCTCTCTGTGCTGTCAATGATACTCCCTGGCAAAAGAAAGGATATAGTTGAAGTTTAAAAATTAACTTTTGTGCACCATCAGAAAAGCTTAGCTTTTATAATACAAAGCAACACACCACAAATGTGTTAAGAACATTGTGAATTCAAATAAGGCTAGTTAGTACAAGTCTTAGATGTATGTGCTCCAAAATGCAAATTCAAATTAATAGATAAATCACTTTTCCACACTGAACAGCAATTTATGTTCCTTTATGCAACTCCACCTCTGTTTAACACCTGAATTCTGACATCAAAAGTCAGCTAAGACCTCAAAACAGCCCAGTGATACTGGCTCCCCTCACTGCTAATGGAAAAACTGACCAAATAAGGAAGATGAACAGAAAAATTAAGATCAGCTTTGCAGAGAAAGGCATACTAATAAAAAACATTTCTGTTTTCCAGCTGTTTCAGAACAACTGTTCATTCTTGGTCTTCAGTTGTTTTACAGCCACTGACTGTAATTGGCACAAAATAATCTACAAGACTGAGTGCAAGAATTCCTGAGCTAGAAGGGATGTTCATTCGTACTTCTACTTCCAAGTGTTCTTTAGTATATGTTTTAAGAAGAGGATAGCATACAGACTGAGTGGTGTCTTGCAAAGGGTTGTGGAACTAGTTCTAGAGCCAGTCACCCTAATTTAAGCCTCCATTTGTCTCTCCTTTTTTTAAGAAGTGGCTAATCCTTGAACAAAAGCCTGGCAGTAACCCTTTGTCACAATGCACCAAGACACCAGCAGTCAAGTAGTCATGACAAACTACATACATACATATTAGCATATTAGACTTCTCCATATTTTGGCTGAGAATACTGTAGAAGTACCTGAAATTAAGTATACTTTCTTTGTCAACTGAAAGTGTAGGGTATAGTTCAAAAAACTTGCCTTCCATAATCCTTTAGTGCCTTCCTTTTGGTAGATCTGTATGAAGTTGCCCATCATTCCTCCTTGAATCACACTACCTTGGGCTTGCATTCTGATCTGAGATCCATTTGAAGACAAAATTAGAAAATAAATACTTTTCAAACATACAATCAGTAATTTAATACAGTTTTATTAACATTTGAAGTTATAATCTTTTAAGTAGAAAAGTCAATTTCTCTTTGATTACAAATTAATAGCTGACATTATCATAACAAGGATGCAATCTTTTGAAGTGCCTTAATGATCCAAATGCAGCTGCATTTTGAACAAGTATGTGGTGTAGTTCTTAACTGCATTAAGTCATGCCTATTTCTGTACTTGTACACCACTCCATTTAGATTAGACTGACAGATGGATTCTACAGGATAACATGTTCTGTGAGAACACTATAAAGGATAAAATGAAAGGTTAAAAAGATTACAGTTTCAGCTAGTGAGAACCATGGTCTTTGACCCTATGGACTTCTAAGAATGTCCTTGGGAAACTGCCATGGTGACTACCAAATACAAGTTTGGTGACAAGCAAGTTGGTACATGGACATAATTTTGGGAAATAACTGACTGAAGCCACACTTGAAATAAAAACTTATATTTGAAATGCCTCTACATAACCACACTAGCCCTATGAAGGATTAAAGTTTTAATAGTTCTAGAAGAACAGAAAGTGTTTTCTTGAATTTCTCATTAAAGACAGCCATGTAAATCACATGCTACAGTTTTGTAAGTTAAATACCATCAACCCTTTTAAGCAACTGGAAAAGAGGACATTGACTATGATTAAGCTAGCAGATTCTTAAAGAGGTGACGGTTTCACCAATTCACTTTAAATGACTGATGCTAGAACAGTATTTCCAATGGATTGCAAAGCCTCTCTACAGGATTAAAGAATCGCACAGTACAAGTAGCACTCACTGAAACTCTTGCCTCTGAATAGATCTTCAAATATTTTGAGCTCTAGAAACATCCAAGTATAACAGCATTAACCAAGAAGTATAGGCGAAACATGCAGTGTGGCTTCCATTATAGCATGAAAGTTAAATTATTCCCTCCCTATGCCCAGAAAAATTTATATTGACCCAATTACCTCGCCAGCCATAAGTTTCCTGGTGCATACTTCTAAATAATCCATATGGACCAGAAGGAGGTTGCAAGAATGCAGGATGTTACCAATTTTTTTTTTTTTTTTAAGTTAAGATATGAGAATAAATAGGGTTACAAAACAACAAATCCTGTATTCATCAGGAGATTCTGCATTTCCTTAAAGAGTGGATAAATACTAAGGACAAACTCTATTTAACACATAATTACCTTTAAGACATCTGTAGGGTTGGCAATAGACGATGAGATTACTCCCGAAAGAATGCCGCATAGAACATTTATCATCAGGGTTTCATCTGTTCCGTAAACAAAGAAAAATAGTTTAGCTGCAGATTTCAAAGCTTAAGATGCATCAGGGCAGGATGATGCCATCCCTCCTTTAAGTAGAGAGAGTGCCAATTGCAGAAGCCTTAGAAACTGCTCTGACAAGTCTTTCTTGCTGACTCACTTTGTAATTGGTACAAGGAACATCTTCTCAGTAGACTTGTTCAAACCGCTACAGTAAGATACCAAATGGAAACAACCAGCTTCAAGCAAAGAAGTCCTCAAACTAAAAAAAACCTCACCTTCTGGATGCTCAACAAACATTCTCTTGAAGCTCTGATAAGTGCCTATTTTTATAGTTCCATATGAAGCTTGGCGCAGCATTGCAGGTGCAATCCTGTAAAAACAGGCAGTGATAATATTTATGCTCTAAATTGCAAAAGACTGATTAGCAAATACTTTTTAGAGCAGGAGAGAATGAACACAAGGTATCTACCAGAGAAAGGTTTGTTCATTTAAATCAACAAGCTCACTATAGACAAAACAAGGCTTGGGTTTGTGGGGGGTTTTTTGGTGGTCGTTTTAGTTGGTTTTTGTTTTTCAATAAAGCCTGCAAGAAAATGAACAAACTGTGGAAGGGCTACTATTAGAGCATGCCTCAACTTGTGCACTATAAAATAGCTGGCAAGAATGTGTGAAATGTAATCTGTAAACTCCATCTTTCACACACCATCTTGCATGTTTGCAAGAAAAGCGTGTCCATTTATACACAAAGGTTAATTCAGTTTTTCTTCTGAGAGATGGAACAACCATAGCAGCATTGTATAGAATAACTTTATGCTCAGCAATTTCTTATTCCAAGTAGGTGGGATTTTTTAATTTTTTTTTTTTAAACATGAAATGCTATTCAAGAGTACGAAGATTGAAGCAGTCTAAGCTTGGTCTTTCAGCTTCCAGATTAATTGAGGCTAACCAAATACCCTGTGAATCTGAAACCCATGAATTCACACACTACAGACTTACACTTATCAATAGATTGGTCATAAACAATTACTGCAAGTCAGTTAATTTTACCCAGAGTATAAGGCTTTCAATCCTTCTTCTCTGCATATTCTGACTAGTGCATGCAGCATTCCACGGTAGCGGATCTCTTTATATTTGGCATCATTAACTTGACCTTGAACCTGCAGACGTGTTTTGGTCAGATCAATGGGAAAAGTACCTTAAAGAAAAACGAGAAAATTAATCAAGTACTTAACCAAAGACAAGAAAGAAGCAGCAGCCTTTATTATATACGAAAATATATACAAATACTCTCAGAGGAAAAAAGTCTGTCTTATGAAGACCTTCTTTTAAAGAAGTGGTTCATTTTATGTCACCTTGTTTCTTCTAAAACCTTGTCAGAGGCCCTGCCTACTTCCTATGTTTACATTCTGCATTCATTACGTTTTCAGGCAACATGGTATTGCCTGGTTGTGAACAGCCAGACTGAACAGGACTCAGCAATCACAATCAAGTACAGAGTTCACATGTGTATTCTACCAACATCTTTTGGAAGAGCATTTCATTGAAGGCAAAGAAATAAGTTTCATAGGACAAGCTATACAAATTCTAGCCTAGGTCTAGAAAGACCTAGGTCCTCAAGAGCTTATCTTCAGGAAAGGGATGACCTCAACATTCAGTACTCACTGAAACACTAACAGAAGTCTGTTCTCACAAGGTTTACCAGGCAAGCAAAGCTTTTATGAATTGCTTGTCTATCCCATGCTTTTAACAATTAGCCATGTTCAGTCAAATCAAGTAAAAGGTTTCAAACTCAAGTTTGAACAAGATTAATGAGAGTAGGTAGAAGAGGAAAACAAAATAGTACTTTTAAAGTAGATTAGTATAAAATTACATTTCTTAGACTTCACATGCAAGTCTGCCACACATCTGATCATGTTCTGCTACAATGAAAACCCAGATTTACTTTATTTTCATGTGCATGCATTTCAGGTAAGACTTTAAAAGGCTGTTGGTATTTTAGGTTTGTCTTCAGGCACTAAAACATCAGATGCATTCTTACTATAGCAATTATTCTACATTGCATGTTAATCAAGTTTAAGTGTTCAGATCTAATCAGCCACTTGCATTCAAGAAAAGGGAATTTAAACTGCAACATAGCTACTTAGAGAAGTAAAGAGAAAAATTTTACAAGTTAAGAGCTGAATTTGTCTGCTCTAGCAAAACAAAAGCCATGTGTACTTCATGACCACTGTCTAGGAACATATCAACAAACTCCAAATAGAATGCAAAGGAAAAGTTTGTATAAAAACAAGACAAGGGATGAGAGTTCATAGACAATAAAAACTCTGACATTGTAACAAAGTTCTGCAACTCTTCAGTCTGCTTAAAGAAAAAAAGTCCTGTGCTGTAGACCACCATATACTACTGTGTAGCAGTATGATAGCATGGAACCAAGCTTGTTTTAAAAGGGATTATCTAAGTAAAGGAAATAATGTAAACAGTTAAAGGAAAATCTTACCGCATTCTGCAGTGATAGATGCTAAGCCTCCGTAGATAAAGGGCTTCCAGTTTAGTGCCGACATTATTGATTCTTCTTTCTGTGAAATAAGGCAATTTAATGCTTCCCTAAGTACACCTGTTATATAAATATATAAAATGCTAACATTTAATAAAACTTCGTGCCTTGTCCATTTAAAACAGACCTTCCAAATATACCAAGAGTAAAAACATTTAATACCTCTGACAATCAAAAGGAAATCAGTAATACAACACAAAGGCATCTGCATTCAAATCAAAGTCTCTATGTATTTGGGCCACCACTGTCCTCACCTTGAAAGGTTAAAGTAGTTTATCTCCCAGGCATGACCTTAAGGAGCACTGCAGTGAATAGCCTCCAACTATTCTTACCAAGCTGAATTAAGTTTGACTATATCCTGCAATCAAATGGAACTTTAAGAGTCATCACTGAACTTCTGTTCCTTTTTTCCTGGTATCAGCATTAACACCAGATGAGCTGGTACACTTGGACAGAAAATCAGGGTGCACACCACATTTTGCTTTCATTAAGGCCTATTTCTGCTACCAGTGTTCACAATATCCATTCTTGTGAACGTTATATGAAAATAGCATAATCAGGTGCATAAGGCCTTTTATAGTAAAAAAGGCTGTTCTAACTTAAAAGTCAATTAAGGGAATTTGACAAAGTGACCACAAATCATAATTAGCTACAGCATATGATACTAAAATAATCCAGTTACCTTAGAAAAGAGATAAAAACTGCAAAACCAGACTAGTCTAGCCAATACAAAACGGCCCTTCCCAAAACCAAGTAGGTCTCTCCACAGCTTACTTTTTCCCTTCCTCACAATATAAATACTTTCCATTCCCCATTTTCTATAACATCCTCCTAAACATTGGAGTCTACAGTTATCTTTTGTCAATTAATTTTGTGGAATAATTGTACTTGAAACTATTTCCCTTGGCACTTACATTCACTGTTATTTTGTTTATTCACCTGTACTGCCCAGATAGAAAACACTGCAAACACACCAGTTATTTAACACTGTAAAGATGAACCTTCTTCAGTCACTTCCTCTAGAAGTGAAAACAATCCAGCATCTAAATGAAGTTAACAGAAGTTGCAGACGCTGAGCATGCCCAAATAGTTGCTGCAGCACTAGTTTTCCTTTTATCATCTTTACTTCATCAAGAATTACTTGTATCTCCAGTCTCCTGACACTCAATACAATTAAAAAATCCATAAGAGCTCAAAGCACATAATTTCAAATACTCAACAGCCAAGTGCACAGAAAACAACCTTACTCTTTAGGCTACTGCAAAGAACACCACTGAGGTGTAAAAAAAAAAAAAAAAAAAAAACAAAACAAAACAAAACAAAAAACCCTAAAGGAAAGGCAAGTAAAGCCACCACTATATTGCCAAAAAGAGTGCTGTGCAGAGATCAGGATCCATGGGCACAGACTATGCCAGCTTTCCAATATGAAAGCAGCAGAGCCACAAGTAGGACATTGTGCCAGAGGGAGGCAGGCCGCTTCCAGCTCCAAGTTGCTCGTGTTCCTATCCTGCCATGATTAGTGGCAGATCATTTAATTAATGGAGACAAAGCCAAGGTCAGTCTCCCCACTATCAGCCACACACATGATCTTTGCATTTGCGAAACTTACCAAAATTATAAGTAGTTAATTTTTTTCCCCTTAACACATTAAAACACATTTTCATCTATCACAAATACCATAGCACTGAAATATACCTGTACTTTTGTTTGATTTGTACTTCACTCAGCTGAGGCAGTGAAGGCTACTCAAATTTTCTGTGCAGTTCTGGGGCACTGACACAATGTAGAAGTACACAAACACAGCCAGAGTTTTCCATTTGTACACAGATCTACTGTGGAGCTGTTCTGATATATGCATAGGATATTCCCATGAGAAATTTTCTAGTACACCGTTCCTTTCACTTACTCCCAAGGTGAAGGCCTTGCATCCCGCTGTCGAGGTTTGTACCTCTGAATGGTTTGCTAGTCTCCTTCCCTGCTAGTTACACCAAACTAACCATCCGAGTCTGTCTACTTACTTGTGCCTGGCATCCCCTTTCTGTACTTACGGGAAGAAACTAAAGCACAGAGGCAGAGCTTACCCCCACCAAAAAACACCCAGAAGACACGCCAGCAAGCAACTTTGCCTTTTCACCTCAGCTGTCTCATTTTTTGGCTTCTTACTCAGAAATTCTTCCCTACATAGATAAAAGTAGTAAGCATTCCCTTAGAAATCCCTCGGCAATTCAATTGGCAAACTACTTCAAAACGGAGTCCAGCCCTCGTTACAGAATAAATTAAATCCAACGTTACTAGACAGAAATCATCCTTCTTAAATACACGTTGTTGTTCCCTGAACATCAGTAAGACGACAGTGGCCCCTCCGCCGCCTCACCGGCCGGGTGAGCTGCAACACCCCCGCGATCTGCGCCGCCGCCACCGCCGCCCCGCTCACCACCGCAGCCTCCTGCCCCCGCTGCAGCCCGCTCCGACCGCCGCACCTGCCGCCTGTAAAGCCCAGCCCTGCCCCGCCGGTTATAAAGCCCTGCCCCGCTTCCCTCGAGGCCTCGCCCCGCCTCGCTCCTCCGTCGTTAGGGAGAGAAAGGGCGGGCTCGCCTGAGGGGACGAGCCGGCGGGGGGTGGTGTGTGGTGTGTGTGTGTGGAGGGGGAGGATTTAAAGGGCCCGCGGCCGTAGGGGGAGGTTCGGTTTGAGGGGGACGGCGAGTCCGTCTTTAATAAACTGGGGAAAGAATTAACTGGCCTGTCCTTCCAGTCAGAAGTGCCCCTTCGCCGCTGGACTTGGGAGACTTGGGAGACAGGGTCTGGAGCACAAGTGTGATGAGGAGCGGCTGAGGGAACTGGGGGTGTTCAGTCTGGAGCAGAGGAGGCTGAGGACAGACCTCATTGCTCTCTACAGCTGCCTGAAAGGAGGGGGTAGCGAGGTCGGTCTCTTCTCCCAGGTAACAAGCGATAGGATAAGGGGTAATGGCCTCAAGCTGCACCAGGGGAGGTTTAGACTGGATATTAGGAAGTATTTCTTCACAGAACGGTGGTCAGACATCAGAACAGGCTGCCCAGGGCAGTGGTGGAGTCCCCATCCCTGGAGATGTTTAACAGTCGGGTTCACATAGCACTCAGGGATATGGTGTACTTGAGGACTGTCTGTGTTAGGTTGATGGTTGGACTGGATGACCTTCAAGGTCTTTTCCACCCTAGATGATTCTGTGACTTGTGGCTGGCGGGGCAGGGTGGTATTTGCCACTGGCACTCCTGTCCCGGGAGCTGGGCACAGGCACATCAGGTGTTTCAGTGCTCCTCGGTTGGTGAACAGGTCACTTGCCCCTGGGGGTTTCTCCTCATCATTAACTATAAGGACATTGATTTTTGTCCCTGGATTGTATGGCCACCTCTGCTGCCTAACGACACCACAGCAGTGTCTGGGCTGAGCTTCCTTAAATCACTACAGGAACCGTAGATAGCTGTTCTGTGGAGGAACAGAAAGGGGGCAGGGTGGGTTTAAGCAGCTACTTTGCTCTTTAAAATACCCCATTGAATATCTTTGACAAGATAGTCCCGTGGGTGATTTTTTTAAATTATTATTATTATGCAGCTTTGTGCAATTCTGTTTCTTTGCATTACCAACACCTGAAATTATACACTCTGTACGTAAGCTTTACATTGCTTTGTAAATGTATATCCGGTTCCCTTCTAGAAGGACCACAGGGTGCTGCACAGGACACAGGCTGTGGCCACCATAACACTGCCTGGCCAGAGGAAGAATGAGGGTGGCCATCCAAAAGGGCAGGTCGCAGCTGCTGTACAGGTGGCAGTGACCAGTCCACAAAGACTGGACAAGAAACAGAACTAGTCCGTTCCCTTGGTTCAGAGCCCAGGACTCCCGGTGAAACAGCTGAAATTAGCTCTTTCTGCCCCTAACGGCAGCCTGTTCTGGCAGCTCGGCACTTTCCATTTCTGACTGAAGAGCTGCCAGAGGTGCTTGTAGGATCTGCCCCTGTGGTGCAGCCCTGCTGCCGCTGTCACTCCGCTGCCTCGCAAGTGCATGGCATGCGTTCTTACCCCTGAAAGGTCAAAGCATCCTGCGGTATTGCTCCCCCAATTAATCTCAGGGAAAGGCTGGCAGCTGAGAAACTTTATTTAAGCTTACAGGCTGGGGAAGGAAGGGGATAATGCCCATCCAGCTTTCATTAAGAAGGTTCTTATATGAACCTGTCCATAAGTAATCCAAGGTTCCTTATGGAATTCTTCAGTGTGCTGTAAGTGCTTCAGACAGTGAAAATTGTTCTCTACAGCCATCCAAGTCCATTGCAGACCTCCCAGAAGTTTTACATTTCAGTTGTTACAGCACGGGCAGCCCACACGGGCAGCTCCACAGTGTTGCAAAGTTGTCTTTGCAGATGGGCCTTTCAGAAGGTAGGTACAAACTCACTCCGCAGAATTGGTACTCATGTTCAGACCCTTTCCTGAAACTCCTAGTAACTATCTAGTACTTCCAAGTTTTTATATCTACAGAGGGGGAGAATCTTATCTGAGGTAAATTTTAAACGGTTCCTTTCTTTCTTTTTGCAGAGAGATCATTTGGTCTGATTCTAATGCTGAGTGATTTTGCAGAACAGCCACTTCTGCTTTCTAACTTCCCAAATTTCTGTCTCCTTTTAAGAAGGACTTTTGTTACAGTTTGACCTTAAGTTGTCCCTGGAGTTTGGCCAGCTCCTTCCGCAGGCAGCCAGTTTTTATCTCTGCTGCAAACCAGTTCCTGCTCACAAGTTACAGCTTGCACCTGATTGCATTTCTTAAATACCTGCTGGTACTCAACCGTGTGCTTCTGAATAAAGAGGAATTCAGGCTCACTTTTGTTACTTCTAGTGACTTTTAGATGGATCCTCTGAATAACCTCTTTTCTTGTATTTTCAACCCAATTCATACTATGAGATATGTAATGCTCTTATCAACAGCCAGCAGACTAGTTTTGGCAATCTGCCTTGAGCCTGACATCAGGGCCGTATCAGCAGTTGACTTTGGTGCTCAGCATCTTTTCACGTGTCTCTGAATCATCCATGTGCTTCTGGTGTGCTACTGGTTACGCAGTCTTACAACAGTTTTGTACAAAAGCCAGTTCTTTCCTGCTGGACTGTGTGGGGCTAAGGTTTAATTAATTAGTTCCCAGACCTCTAATCTGACTGCTCCTGAATTTCCTCATACATTTTTTGTGTTTCTTTTTTAAACAAAAGAGGTCCACCCTCAAACAATTCTACCAGAGAGCTCTGCTTTTTGTGCATTGGTTCTTGTTTCACTGTTTCCACTGCTACTTACAATGGAAAATTGTTTCTCGTCTGTTCTCTGCAGTGGTGAAGACAGTTTTGCCTAGTGTCCTACTGCTTAAATGAATGGTTAGTGAAGAGACCCAGATGGTTGGGGTATTTTTCAAACTGCCTTGTTGTTTTGTCACTAGTTGTAACCACTGGAGAGTTTTCTTTGTCCCTTGGAAACTTTCATAATTATTAGTCACATAATTCATTTGCTTTGTTCATGTCCCAGTGGCTGCATGGGAAAAGCAAGTCTGGCATGTGAAGTCAACTGTCCTGGCACAGCCTTCTCATCTTCGGTGTTTGCACTTTCTGCCTGAGAAGGAGTTAATCTGACCCGCAGTCATACAGCAGATGACTGTTGGAAAAAAAACCAACATATTATTGGCATATGTAAAAATATGACATATTAAATAGTCCTTCCATTGTGTTTGCCAGGGGCAAAGCCTCAGCTGGAGCACCATATCCAGCTTCATGTAATACATTTCAGGAGGGCTGTAGAGAGGAGTTAGGAGAATAAGGCTAGGGATACAAAACACAGTCTGCAAGGAAAGATTAAAAGAAGTAGACGTTTATTTTAAAAAAGACTGAGGACAACACAGTCTTCAAGACTGGAAGGTGGACTGACAGGAATTATCTGTCCTTCACCACTTGTATTAGACCCTAGAACAGACTTTTTAGTGGTATGGACAGTGCTAGATGAGATTGACTGGGGAACTTGCAGTGCCTTTGTCATCACAAGCTTTTAAAGACTGCTAAGTAGCTGTTTCTCAGGAATAGCTTCAGTCTGGATGATCCAGCTCAAGCATGAGGATGGACTCTCAAGGGCCTTTGCAGCCCTCTTTTCTGTAATTTTCTGGTGACATTTCCTGCTCCAGCTTCTAGCATATGTCACACAGGCATACAATGACAACACGTCTTACAGCTTCTAACTTAGTAACAGACTCTGCTATGCAGAGTTCAAGGAGAAAGGAAAGTGAAAGCAGGAATAACAGTAAATGCTATTTTGTAACCTTTTTGTTAATATTTTTTGATAATCTGACTGGGGCTCTCACATTGGCAAGAGCCAAAGGTCTTTATTGTATCCTAGTTTTGTGGCTGTAAAAGGAGCATGTTATTTGCTTTTACTGTGTAGAGTGTGAAAGAACTGAGGACAGTTCCAGGCTTTGAGGGTGAAGGAACTGAGGATAGTTCTGAGTTTGAGTTGACAGGAGAGTCACACTGCATGAGTTCCCAGCAAGGCAATTCTAGTAAATGTAAACCTGTAATCCAGCCAAATTTTTCTGAAGGTGTTGCAATCCAGCAGGTCCTGGGAAATTGATTTCTCTTCATTTCTGAGACTCCCTACAGAGATAATAATTCCTATGTGTATCACAGGGTTGGATTTGATGTTATTTGAAAGAGCAAATGAAAAGCTGTTAAAGATTCTCAAATAGGAAGGCACTAGACGAGGCTTCTCACTGCTGTACAGTACTTTCCAACCTCAACAGGTGACCTGAGAAGTAGGCTGCTGTCCTCTGATGGCTTGCCAAATAAAGATCAGTCACAATTGCTTCACAGAGGCTTTTGTCCAACATGGCACCGCAGCTAAACAAGCAGCAGCTGGAAGAAATGATGCCAATTTGAATGCTAGTAGATGCAACACAAAGAAAAACAAACGTGTTCCTATGCCCCACTAAAACCCAGGCAGCATGCGGGGTAAGATATGGCCTAACTTCTTCCGCATGAGGACATGATTCAATGTTGAACAAAGGACAGAGAGGTCACTGTGACACCAAAGAACATGGTACATACAGTATGTTTCCCACCACTTTAAGCATACCCCTTACTTGGCAGTACTCAATATCCAGGAATAGTGGGAAGCAGCTGCTGGGGGAAATAAATACATATTTGCACTTGACAATTCTGTGAAAGCAGAGTTGCAGTTGAAGTAATTCTGCGATAGCAGAAATGTGACTCATACAAGGTGATGGACAGCAAGATGTGGCAGCAGGTGACTCTGAGCCGTGTCCTTCACAGCACAGGGATTTAGGTTGATCAAAACATAGAAATGCCTGTGTAGGAAACTTTCCTTTCCTTTCAAACTTTCCAAATTCCCAAGTTTTGATCATTTCCCCATAGTGTGTATAGAATACTTTGCATTAAATCATTATCCAAATAATCCATCTTCTGTTTACTACAGTCTGGCTTTAGGTAATCCAGATTTTCCTATCAGTGTTTGAATACCATTTTCTTATTTTTAAATTTAAAAATGTAATTTACAATTTTTTGTGAAATGAAGCATTTAAGTAGCATCACAATTTTTTTTTTTTTAAATTAAAAGGTTTTGTAAAGACAGGACACTTTCTGAAGACATACTTTCTTGCTTCTCAGAGCTGCTGATTTGCAGCGTAACACTACCAGGGTTGCAGAACTACACTGTGTTTGGCGAAGATGAGCTGATTACTCTTAACCTTGAGTGAGATGGGTTATTCTGCACAGCAGGGGAAAACAGCTGTAGGATTCTGTCCTTATGGTAGTCTTCTATCACAAAAAAACACATCTTGGACAAGTCACTCAAGATCATTAGCGTGCACTGGGATTCCTTGCTGATGCTGCAAAGCAGCAGCCACAGGTAGGAACTCGCATCTCCACTCACTTCCAGTAACAAAGCAGCTGCAACAAGGGTGTTCTGCAATATGGCAGCACTGATGTGGCAGCTTGTTGCCAAGAAGAAGGATGCTCCCCTACCTTCCCACATCTTCCATTCCCAGACACAGTTCTGGCTCTTTGCTCGTGCTGGTGCGCTCGTCTGACTCGTGAGCAGGTTCAACTCACTAAGTTTACAGAACCTAGTCTTTTGCTAGCTGATGGAACTGAATTGGCTTTACATTGGCACCAGTGTACCAGAAGCAGCAGGAATGTGTGACTCATAGTGGGTTCAGCCTTTTTGGAAGCATCAAACTATTAGAATGACCCAACATCTCACAGGACTTAGCCACAAGTACCTGGCACAGCAAAAGTGTTTGAAGGGTTCCAGTATACATCCTGCCTTTAACACCACATCCTCTGGCCTCCTGGCTGGCTGGCAGCGTGAGCAGGAGGTGGCATTAACTACCAGACTTCACACAGTGTGCCAACAACTTTTTCTAACCTTCTTCAAGGTCAGAAAGCAGAGACTGCAAACAAAGCAGAGCCACCTTGCAGCCTGCCAGCTGGAGCATATGTAAACCCTTAGCTAAGGACTTTGGATGGGCTCCTAAAGTACAGCTAAAAATGCAGTCAGCATCTAGCTAACTCATGCAGGAGATAGGTTAACCTTGTTTGAGCTCTAAGGCCATAGGGAATCTAGTCCTGTAGAATCAAAGAATCACCCTGCAAATTGCATTGCTTTTCATTTCAAATGCAAAGCCAGCAAGAAGGCAGGGAGAAGAGGGACAAAAAAGCAATTAAGAGCAACATAGATGAACAAGAGAAGATGGCACAAGTGAAGGCTGAGACAAGACACATGAGGAAAACAAGCATGTGTAAATCGGGCAGAAGCTTTTACTGGTGCTAGACTGTCTGAAACAACAAGAGGTATTTTGTAAGTGAAAGGAATAAGGGAACTTTTGAAAACAGATGGGCTGCCAGGTCTATAATAGCTGACATGAGGATTAAGACATTTAGGTAGCTTGTTTCAGAGGAAAGTGATACTGGTGAAAGCTACGTCTCCTGACACCTTCTGCAGGCTGAGAGCCAAAGTGTTCCAAGGAAAGTGGCTGGAGGTTGAGCTGGATTTCCTGGAGGAGGTCTTGAGAGACCTTGGAAGGCCATGGCACCATGCAGTCACACCTCAGGAGACCCAGCATGGCCATCCTTCAGGCTGCTTGGAAAGCAGGATTTAGCAATAGATCATATACTTGCCCCTGGATGGAGTTAAATTTTGGGGGTTTGTAGTATCTGTAAATTTTATGGGAAACTAGCCCAGCTCTTGTAGATCTGATACATCCTGGATTTTATATGGTTCCAAAAGACATACATCCACTGTTTTAATTATTTTTATATCTTAAACTACAGTCCCTACCTGAAAGGCTTCCATAACAGATGGAATTGTATGTGTATGAAAATTCAGTAACTGTAGAGGCCACACAACTTTTTTTCAAATGCTCCTCAGTAACTTGCAGATGCCAGCACTTTTTCTGATGTTGATTGTCATTACAGACTCCATTGTAACACTGAGTTTTGAAGATTGTAAACAGGATGCTGTGTATTTCTAAAACCTTGGAGAGCAGAAGCAGTTCCAAAAGTAAGGGAACCCCAGAAGATGGCTTTTGATCAATAAGTGTACACCAACCTGAAAAGAGTGGGAGTGGTGCAAAGAGTGAGCAATGAAGTGTACAATATAGATGAACTTACTCTCTCTGTACTGTCTGGCACATCATACAGGCATTTAAATGGTGTGGTTAAAGAACAGGTGGGGAGAAATCACAGTGGTGTGCAGACTAGTTCCATCTAGTTTATCTGAACAGAGCTCATTCAATTAGCTCAGCAAGTCTCTAATCAGCAGAAAAGATTTTAGTTTAACCACTGCCTGCATCACCACTGCAGAAGGACACAGCTCCCAAACTGAGCTGCCCTCTCATCTGGCCATGCTAACACATAGCTATGTGTCAGTCTTTTCCATTTAAATGTTAACACCCCTAAATTCAAGGGTGTCAAGTATCAAATTAATTGTGTCTGGAAAGCCCTCTAAGCTTGGCCAGACGCTGGCTTCTGGATACCAGAAATGATCCTGGGAGTTTACTTAAGCCCTTGTAGCCTCTGCAGCAGCTCTGCACTCTGCTGTGACCCCCTACCAACAGTGATATGAGACAGAGCTGCAGCAGAAATGAGACCTTCAAAACTTCCTTTACGTGTTGCAGGAAGACAGCATTAGGAACGGAACACTTGGCACGCTGTCACAAGATTTTTTATTTTGCTGTTTCACATTAGAAACAATGGGAGCATTTTTGTGCTTTCATAAATAACATTCTTGGTCAAAATCAGTTTTCCCAGAAAACTCAGCTGAACAGCTTTTTTTCTTCTTAATTCTTCTAAATCCACTCCAAAATACATCAATTCTCTGGAAAACAATTGTTCAGACAGGCCACAGCATTTTTCCTCTCAGCCAGTGCTCCCCCTCCCAACAGTTTCAGTAAGCCTGGAGTGGATTTGGCAGGTTTGGAGCTATTTGTTGTTTGTTCACCAGTGGTGATGGGATCTGGCCCTGGAGCTTCTTATTGGCATTTGCTTCTTTCTCCTTTCCCAGTTTTATTTACTTCAAATGCACTGAAACAACTGCCAATGTAAATGTTAATGACTAATAAGCTCATTAAATGGTCCCAGATTTGCCTCCAAGTTTCAGCTGATGTCCCTTAGCCTTGTGAGGAGTTACTGTGAAAATGCCAGAGCTTTGATTATATCAGAGAGCAGTGGTGGGAGGCTGATTATTATTTTGTAAAGTTCTCAGGGCATAAATTTTGGAGGCAAAAATGGGGAAAACAAAGTCTTGAATGAAAATCAAGAACAAAATATGTCCCCCAGATTTTTGTCAGGAAGTTAACAACTGCTCAAACTGCTCAAAGTGGTCACTTGAAATTTTTGATGACAGAGACTGGCTGGTTTTATTTGTGCTAATGCAGTAGTCCATCTTGGCTCCAGTATGTCTCCCTTCTCGGGTGTACACGTAAATGTTTGCCATCACTGAATGCCACATACCTAGATAGAGATATTCTCCACCCCACTCCCAACCTTGCTTTGTACTTCAAGAGGTGCTTCCAAACTTGAACTTGAGAAGGTACACTTTTCAAAGGACAGTCAGGAGCTCTGTGGGACAGGAAAAAGTATACAATAAATCTCCTCTCTCAGAGCTACACCTCAGCTCTCACTGCCCCTGTTTTGAGCCCAGATTTGAATGTCTGAACTTTTCCCCGCATATCACATGACAGGGCAAGTTTGTGCCAGGTTCCAAATCCGGCTCCCAGAGACCTCTCCTGACCACAGGCAGGAGACAAGGGCAAGCAGCATGACCTTACTGTGGGGTCACTCTGCACCGGTGTATTAAAAAGGAAGCTTTTTGGTTGCTGATTTACACTTCTGTAATTGCATTAATGGATTCATATCTGAGTTACTGTAAGCACTACAAAGAGAAAATACAGCACCTACAAAAAATGTGATCACAAAACAAACAAACAAACAAATAAATTTATTTTTAAAAGTGTGATCACAAGAAAACTAGGAAGAGTAGTGCAAATTAAAGCTGTTTATCTATTTGTAAAGAATGCATAAGATCCTGTAGCAAATGCATCACGACTTTTGGCAATATAGTGTTGTATTTTATATCAAATGTAAATTAATCACAAACATTTGTTAACATAAACTTTGTCTACAGAATAAAAATTTACTATGCCTTAACACATTCAAGACACTGTTAATTAATAACAGTGGCAATAATGATGATGCATCAGCTAAAATATTATGCCAACTGTGTTCAAACAAATAATTCAGACCATCCTTTTTCTAAATTTGAAAATGCTCAGCTGTACTTCCTTGCAGAGCAAGCATTGAAAAACAAGTGGGAAATGATAAAAGAACGGTACCCAAAATTTTGCAAATCTTCATTGTTTGGCTTCATTTCCTGCCACTGTACACTATTAACATAAGAATTTGTGTTGAACTCAGTCAAAATAAAGCCAGGGTGTCACTTGCTAGAGCATGGAAAAGAGAATATCGTATTGTAAATCACAGTTCTTGCCTTGCAAACTACATGATTAAAAAATGTAACAACTACAGTCATCTTAATATTACTTCTGTATCACACATCAGATAAAACCCGAACACATATGTTCAACAGTCTTTACCTCTCACATTTCTACTGGACGTTTGCATTAAAGGACTGAAGTTACCTGATCACCAGTATATTCTCCATGAGTAATATATGCAAGTCCATGTGTGCCAAATACGCAGTCTGTAGCTTTCATATTTTTTATATAAAAACAGTAGTTAACATTGTATGTGTCTTAATATAATTTTTAATTCTTTGAGATGGATATATGGATGGTAACAGTATTGTTGAAATCTCAGGGGGATAGCACAAATCTGTCTTTCTCCCCTTTGTGCCTCCTGGTAAATCCATACCTATTCCTATTTACAGTTTTTAAGCTAGTAGGTCCTTATATTAATGGTGTAAAAGGGCAAATAATGGACTTGAAAATTCTGAATATGACTGAAATGGCAGTGCTGGTGAAAAGAGGCTGGAGCAGTGCCTGCTGCTCTTCACCTCTGCAGCTGGGACTGAGCGAGGGGGTGTAGTTCTTACACGCTTTGTAATACTCAGCCTTCTTCCTTGAGGTTTTAAAAAGGTCTCATCCCATATACTGCAATTCTGACCTGTTACTAATGAGTCTTTGCAGTACTTCTGTGTGGTGAGAGTTACTGCCCACAGGTACATGTTGTGAATAAAGGGACTGAAACCAAAAGATGAAAGCCCAAATTGAGAACCAAGAGTAAGACCTGAGCATCATAGGAAGCTCCTACCTCCTCTGAGAATTAGAAGAAAATTACTTTGATTCCTAAATACAGACTTACAGCCTTAGCCCTGAACACCCTAGAAAGTGGCACTGCTCCAGCAGGGCTGGGACACGACACTTCCAGCTGACAGTCCAAAACTTATCCCTTTTTCATACTTCTCTTTCAGAGTGAACATTTTGTAAGATCAGATGCCACACTGAAAACAAACTGTGCAGCTCTCTGAAGACAAAACTCCTACATCAGTACCACTGAAATATTTTATCATGGCAGGCTCTCAGCTTCTCACTGTCATTCTTGAATATCCATGATCTCCATAGTTTTGTTCCCCTATCTATGGAAAAGAAAATACATATTTGGTCAGTATGTCTACCAGCCATCACAGTTGTTTTCAGAAATGGAGAATATCAGCAAAAATCAAGGAAATGATGAAGAAGATTTTTCACAGCCCTTAATTTTCAGTGGGCCATAACAGTCAGAATATCCAGCCTTTGTGTTTGCACTTTTCATGAGAAATCCTCAAAAAAACAAAACAAAAAAAGAATTGCAAATAAAAATCACTGTCCTGAGCCTCTGTCTGCCTAGGTGAAACCCTGATTAGTACAGAGATGTTGCACCTACAAGTCGTCACGTTGTTCCTCTGGCAAAGCTGACCCTCAGGGAAGCCGCTTGCTTTGAAGTCAGGACTGCACGCAGAAACTGAGATAGTGCCTTTTGTGTTCAGCAGCACCAGAACTGTTTGGTGAACCAATGGACAATTTGTGGGGTTTTTCTGTCTATATTTCTTATATGAAGCATGTGAGCGCCGGCTATGGTTAAAAGCCAAGCCTTTAAATAGCACTGGCTGCCAGCAGAGACATCCAAAGCAGCAGATAATAAACTCATATTAACAGAAAGAAAGCAAAACTGTCCCCATTTCCATGGCATTGGTCTGAAGTGCCTGGCTGGTACTCACCCCCTTTGCCTTGCCGCTGAGAAGTTTGAAAGCAGAGGTCAATTTCTATCCTGCTTTTTCGGGGCCAACCATGGCTATGGGCAGCACCAGCACACCATACTCTGCATGCTCTCAGCGTGTGTCTGCAACACCCACTGTAACCCAAACCTGCTTCTCAGCTTCTCTCTCAGATGTTCAGCACAAAACTATTTGTGAATGGTGAGGAAATGCACCAAAAAGACAAGCAGAATAATTTACATGCATTTGATGTTCAGCTCAGTGCATCTGTTGTATGGTTTCCATATTCATGCTCTTCTCAGTGGTGAATCATTTGCTTTGTGCTAAAAGAGCATACACCCCAGAGCCTTCTTCATGTTTGCTTGCTCTTGGATATATTAATTATTTCAATGGGATTTGTTCCTAGTTTCCTTTCCTCAGAGAGTGATAATGATTTGTTCTATCAACCCTCACAGCAGGTGGATAAACATGACTAGCCTCATTTCATGCATGGAGTATCTGAGACAGGAGGGTTATGCACTGACTGCCGTCGCAGAGAAGAGCGGTTGTAAACACCAGTTTTGGCACATAGGAATTTCTCTGTTGCCTCCCAGGTGCATACTGTGCTCCTGCCCACACTGTTGAGCTTTTCAAAACTAAAGGATGGCATAACCTTTTAGGAAAAAAAAGAACAAAACCAAACCTAACAGGCCCTTTGTACATCATGGCCACAGTGCCTTTCATTTGCAACAGAAAAATACATATGCCCAGCTTTCAATACACATGTATGTCTTTTCTACCTCCCAGCACACTTTGCTTGCTTGCACACATGTAAATGTTTGTGAGTCAAGGTGTGCACATATGCCAGGATGTCCCAGATAGGAAATTTGCTGTCATTTAACACTTAGTGAGCCACAGGCAGAGGAACATTGGGTTAGACCACATTACGGAGCAACTCAAACCCAAGACAGATGGAGGGGGGCCTGTGACTGCCCAAAAGACTCTGGAGAGTGGACATGATTTCTTGGCGTGGCTGAAACAAAGCAGCCTGACCTCACAGCACCTCTGCAATCCTTCGCTTACTCAGGGATATCCAACACCTCCTTGGCTGGGCACTTGGGCACAGTCATTAAACAGCAAGGAAGCTGACAGCAGCTAACCCCCCTGACGCATTTCAAATGTCAAAACCAGGTCAGAACTATGAGACAGCAAAATTAGAGCAGGAAAAATCCTCAGGGCGGTAGCTAATGCAGTTAGCACAGCTGGGAGCTGGTGAGGCAGAGCGGGCAGTGGTCCTCCCTCACCTCAGCATGGCCCCACAGCTCACCAAGGCTGATTTCAGGCCAGAGAAGCAGCCAGAAATTATTCCCTAGCCTCCTCATGACCTACTTGTTCCCTCTTCCTTCCTAGAAATGTCCCTCCCTGAGGCTGTGCATGATTGATAAGTTAATAAAGGGGATTCAAGGACACAGATCTCTTCCAAACCCTTTATCCCACAAAACCTACAGATCTATGCAGAGGAAGGTGTTTTATTAGCCTCATGCATGACTGCTATAACTGCAGCAGCTGCTCTTTGCTGCTTATTTATGTGGTGGTAGCATTTACACGGATTCTTGTAGACCATAATTTGGTGGTGTTTGTAGGCTCTGCTCCCTACTGTACATGGAACAGCTGTGGATAACACCAAACGTTCACCTAATGCAGTGCTCTGCCCCAGTCTTCTACACCAGACACATAAAGGCCAAAAAAACCCCCACCAACCCCCCACAAAAAAGAAGAATATGGCAGTCATACAGGAACATTTCAGTGTTACATTCCCTGGCCTCCAGTTGTTCTTGGCTGAAGAACTTCTTCCTGAGCCAGAAGTGCTTAATAGCCCTTTCTGCATTTTTTCTATTACTGTTTCTAATTGCTTTTGCAATAATCTAAACTTTTGGCACCGCAGCGTCCTGGAGCAGTGAGTTCCACAGTATAACTACACACAGGGTGTTAAAAGGAGCCGCCTTTTGTCTCTTCTGAACTGTCACCTCATCATTTTCTTGATGTTCCCATAGTTCCTGTATGCTGACAGACAGTGAATAATTGACCTTTTCTACTTTCTCAGTGCCTTTGTTAATTTCAAAACCCGCCATCGTACCCACCACCCAGACAGCTCTTTTTAAAGCTGGTATGTCCTATTCCGGTATACTACTTTGTTCCTTGCTTCTCTTCTTGGTACTGTTACTACTTTCATCATACCCTTTTGACATGGGGAGGCCAGAACTCCAGGTGACATTTGACATTTGGGCATGCAATGGTTATATACAAAATGTGTGTGTACGTATAGATATTTAGTCTGTGTGTGTATACATATATATATATACACACATATATGGCAGGGATGTTTCTGGTTTTAATCTCTATTTCTTACTTAAAATTTTATTAACAGTTTAGTCTTCTGATCAGCACTGAGAACTGCTCTTATGTTTTCACAGAAGTATCTATTATCACTTCAGGCAACTCTGCCCTGAATTGCATTCATTAGCTAAACTGCTTTTTATATGTACAGCTTCTTGGCAGAAACACATGAGATGGGCTGTTTCCTCCATTTCTCCTCTCTGTCTACAGTATCCCGGCCCTGCAGACAGACCTCCATGTGCCCACTGGCCCAGTGAAGGAACCAAACAGTGAGGAACATCCTGGTTCATCCTGTGTGAAATTACTGACAACTAATACAGTGATTTTTCAGATAAATATGTGAACCATGCAGCCAGGTGTCAATGTAAAATGAGGCAGGCTGAGCTCCATAAGGATCTGAGCATCAGCATCAGACAGACCCCTAATCCACTTTAGTACAGGTTACGATCCATTTACAACACACACAGTGGAATGGCAGGACCCAGCCCCCACCCTCTTTTTCAGTAAATGTTTGTTCTGTAGCAAAGGCTGGAAATCTCCATCATCAGAAGATCTGACAAACAAGGTAGAAAAACATCTCCCCAGAGTGGTGCATGTCAAATCCCCCTGATGCAAGAAGACTTGCTGATTGACCTCTCAAGGTCCTTTCCTACCCTAATCTTAAAGTGCCTAAGATTATCAGGAATCTCACAGGTAGATAAACAATCAGCCCTTATTTCCTCAGAGCACATTTGTGGAGAACAGTTTGCAAAGAGCTTCTTCTATCATCCTTGTGTTAAAATTCCCCATTTCATAGTGTCTCCTACAGTAGTGCTGGACGTTTCTAGAACAATATAAACCAGAGCAATACAAAACCATTCAGAAGTTGGGCGATATCCTCCGATAAACCTCCAACATTCCCTTTGTTGCTCAGGTCCCTTTTTGATTTTCACAGAAGAGGGGAATATAGTAGACACAAAATCCTTCTCAGAAAACAGTAAATAACAAGTCTGTCTTGGGGTCTTTGAAAATAAGAGCAGGTTTGTCTTTGCAACTGACAAGCATTATAAACTCAAGTTACTGGATTGCTGTTTAGGAAGCTGTTTCCCAAAATGTCTCTTAGTCCTGTTGCCTGCTTTCCTCTACAGTAATTTAAAAGGATGCTTTGCACAACTGGGAGACCAAAAGGTTGATCTACCCATTTCCCTATAATGCCACCTTTATTCCTGCCATTCCCCTGGAGCATCCAGAGCAAAGTTTGCTTTATAAACGTAACTGAGCATGTTCCTTACTTTTTCCCGCTGGCAAATCCACTGCCAGAATTTTAGGAATAACAACATTTACGTGCCACGTGCTCTGATGATTATTCCTCTACTGACAAAACTGAGAGCTGACACTGCGTAACAATTAACTAAAAAGCACACAACGACAGATTAATATGACAGAATTCAATTTCAGGCGTCAAAACGTTTATGAAGCAAATGCCATTTTGAAAAATGGCAAGTCAGTGAGTTTAGCTCAGCAGGATTAGCCCTAAAAACTCAGTAGATTCAAGATCATCACACAGGGTTGCTCATTATCTGGAGAGAATAGTATTTTTGTGCAGCATCCAACTGGCCAGGAGCCCAGAGAGGCTGTATCAGTTACAACCCCAAGATCAAATTTTCCTTTTGCTGGTCCTGAGGCATTCCAGGTGATATGGGAATGACATCAGCACCAGTGGAAAAAGCTCTGGCCTCCTACCAAGGTGAATAGAGCTCTGCCTGCCATCCACCAGCTCCTGTCCTGACATCTAGTGGGGTGTCTGTGTATATCACAGGCACCTCAGTTATAGAGTCTTACATCCAGAGGGCAAACACAGAGATCCAGTGGGAGGAAAGTCTTCTTTGAGTCTTCTCTATGGGGATCACTAAGTTAACTGAGGACAGAGTTCGGCTCAATGTCTTCAAGGAGAAAAATTTGACAGAAAGGTTAGTTGGCCTTAGAAAAAAGCTATTCAACTTTAGAGAGATGTCTTCAGATAGGCATTGTAACCCTGGCTCAAGTAAAACCAGCTGCAGTGTAGGACGGAGCCATGACCTGGTACCATGTTGTATTAAATAGGGCTAAAGTAGGGACTCATATCAGGATTAAAGCTCTGGGCACTTCAAAACCTGAATGCTTCTCCTTCTGCGCACATGTGATTTCCATGCAGACCCATCTTGGACAACAAACACATTCCTCTGACAATGTCCCTTTTCCAAACGCTCTTGTCCATTCTGAATAGGGATACGAGGATATTATTTTTATCCCAATTGTGTAAGCAGTCTGAATAGGTGTAAATGACAGCACACAGTTCATCTAGGAATCACTGGGTGACACAGAATAGGGCTGGAAAGGACCTAAAGGCAGTCTGTTCCTCTGTTGTGGGGCAGGATCAGCTATTATCTGTGTCATTCATGGTGGTTCCAACATGCTTTCTGATCCCACCTGAGCAGGTTTTTAGCCTATTCTCAGAAACCTGCAGGGACAGAGAGCTAGGTAGACAGCCTTTTCCTTGCTTCTCTATTGACAGTACTGGAAAGCATTTCTAATGCCTAACCTGAAACTCCCTTGCAGCAAAATAAACCAACTCATATTCCTTTTTCTCTTTCCTGCTGCTCTTCTGAACCCTTGCCGATTAGTCCATACCTTTTTCAAAGTGCGCTAAAGCTGGAGTGAGTGCTCCAGGAGGTATTAGCAGCACTGAACAGAGCTCAGCCCCTCACATCTTTAAGACAGCAGAACTTTCTTACACACAGCATCACCACTTGTGTATCCCAATATGGTGTGGGCTTTCTTAAAACAAGTAAACCAGATGATATTAGGACAAATTTCTTCACTGAAAGGGTTGTCAAGCACTGGCACAGGCTGCCCAGGCAAGTGATGGAGTCCCCATCCCTGGAGGTATTTAAAAGAGGTGTAGATGTGGTGCTGAGGGACATGGTTTAGTGGTGGACTTGGCAGTGTTAGGTTTACGGTTGGACTCAATGATCTTAAAGGTATTTTCTAACCTAAACAATTCTATGGTTCTATGATTCTGGTTCAGCTTTGGATCTGCCGGTACCTCAGATTTTTTCTGCAGAACTGCTTCCTGGTTCTCTGTCCTGGATCTGCAGCTCATCATTTCTGCTCTGCACTTGAGAGCATGACATCAGAGCAGCCACATGGAGTGCACCATAAGCTCAGTGTCCCTGGCATTTGCCAGCAGCAGAAGCCTAGGGAAGAGTAGGGAACCAGGGTCAGTGCAAGGCAGCACTTCCCCCATACACCCCCTCATCTTATTGCAGTGTGTGGCTCAGAGCTTGCCTGAACCTCATGTTGTATCTTTGTGTTTAAAAGCCTTCAACAGAGTTTCCTTCAGTAAATTTGTCTGACTGCACATTGACCCACTGGCCTTGTCCAAGTGTGTTCTAATGACTCAGGTCATGTGTTCAATGTGTCAAGATAATTTTTAAATTCTAATCTTAATCTCCAATGCACTTGTGGTCCTTCCAAACCTAATGTTGTCTGCAACTTTAATGAAGGCACCCTTTATTTCAGCATTCAGCACACTAGTGAATCACTGAATGGTAGCAGACCCAAGACAGGAGCAGACCTTTCTACTGTAGTTCTTTGAGTCACACTGATGTTTATAAGGTTACTAAATCTCAAATGTGGCTGCAGCTTTGGGCAGCACCTTGCTTCAAAGTTCTTATCTTGGCAATTCCAGCCCTGTTTTTCCTGACAGGGTAGCAGTTGAGGTGCAGCCTGACAGCCTCACACATCCCCAGGGGCAGGGTTTGAGCTAAGCTGAACTGGTGCATGTAATGTCACAGATAAAATGGCTTTTTGTTACTGTGCAGTGACCTCTCTGTCTATTTGAAGAAGTGCAGCCAGCCATCAAGTGAAACAGAGCTGTGGGCATACAGCCAGGGAAGATGCAGAGGATTTTCAGGGACCCAGCTGCAACAGGAAGAATTGTAAATACTGTAAATGTCAGGGTAACAACATCTACATTTCTTCTGAGTGCAGGAGGGGTTGTGGCTCAACTGAAGACCTTTTTTGTAGACTAAAAAGAAATGCCTTTGTCTGGGATATCTTCATCTATCTAATCCAGTCTAACGTATTCTATTATTTGTGAATAGATCAGACCCGATAAGCCACAATGATGATCAAAGCTCAACTCTTTCAAGTACCAATCTTGGGATCTGGGATTCTGGCTTAGTACACTGCCAGGGTGGATCTAAGTTATGAATTTTGGCTTGAGTTCCAAAGGGCTCCAGGGACTGCCAGGGACTGAAAGGCTGGCTATATTGCATAACCTAAACAGACCTGAAAGAGTCAAACTGATGGCCTGGTTTTCTGAGGTCAATTCTCAACGAATAAGAAGGTTTAGCACCTAGAGATCAAATCTTCATTGCCCTGAAATTCCCCGGGAAAAGAACTTGAACAAAAGCAGTTTCCATCTGGGTGGGTGGAATGAGGGGCTACAAAGTCACAGCTCCTATTTCAGTCCTAAATTCCAGCCAGATTTGTAAAGACACAGGCTGATCATGGGCTTGTCATCCATCCTTGTTCCCAATGCGAGAGCCTTCTGGGGAAGTGGGTAGTGGGCACAGACTGCTCTCTTGGGCCTTTCTCCAGTGCCACGTCTCACTCAGTTGTTTAGTCTTCAATTTTTCAGTTTCTCTCTGCTAGGATATATATATATATATTTAGGACCCTCTCCCTCATGTCCAGCCAATGATGTAGAATATCATCACTACTATGTGACTTTCACTGCATTTTACAAAGGTTAGAAGGGCACATTGGTGCCATCCCTTAAGTCACAGCCCAGCCTCACCTCTTTTCCTCCAGCCTCACCTCTCATTTATTTCCACACACTGCAGCAGACTTAGCTGCAGGCAGGATCTCCTCCCTTTTCACACAACTCAAGGGGAGTTGAAAATGTACTGTTTACTTAGAGAAAGAATGGCAAAGTATCAGCTGTCATCTGCCATTTTAATCCAAGACACAAGCAATTAGTTGAGCACAGCCATACCCAGATGCTAATATATGATGGAAGTGAGTAACACTGCAGTGATTCATGCTGAGAGGCATCTTCCATGAGAAAGGCTTCTTGTGAGGCTCTGCAGACACCCGCCTAGAAAAATCCTCCTCAAATGACTTTAAAAGCCTCATCTGTAAAAACACAGGACTTCCATCAGTGCGTGGGGATTTACATGTCTCCAAAGATAAGGTGCATTGTTAGAAAAACCTGTCACATCATTTTCGATGTCAGTTGGCACCTAAAATGCCCCCTGCTGTGGAGGGACCACCTTTTTAAACAACCACATTGGAATGTATTAACCCTGACTGAAGGCAAGAGATGCTGGAGGAAGGGGTTGCCTGCACAGAAGGCAGCTGAGGAACATTAAGGTTTTCTTCAAATGATGCTGGTTTTAAAAATAATAAAAATAAATGCATTTTTCTAACATAGTTCTTCACAAAGTATCAGCACATGACATACAATTATCTGTTTATATGGCATCACAGGAAATTTTCAGCACTGGTACCTCAGTGAAGTGCTTCTTGTAAAGCCTACACCAATTAAAATATCACCAACTTAGTCCTGGGATTTATTCAGGGTTGTCTGCGTTTATATCAGTTTTAAAAGCAACTCAAGTTAAAAGGATGCAAAGCCTTGTCAACATTCCTAGTTTTGTTTAAAGCTTTTTAAACTTGATATTGATTTAGCTTAACTCCACATCAAACTGGTGTTCACACAGGAGCCTTGATCTATTTAGCTGATACATTTTTAAGCAATACCTCCCATTTCACAGCTGCTGCTCTGAATATAGACCTACAGCAAAGTGACCTGAAGCTTTATCTACCTTACCATTTGTGCCAAAGGGTTTCTACCCTCACTCCAGTAAATTAACTGCTGAATTTGTAAGAGATTTCAATACTACTACAGAAATACTAGTTTTTCTAGAACAATCTCTTCAAAATAAAAGCAAACTGAAGCACACCTACTAACTGGATGTTTTTAGCTGCATATTACACTACGGAGAAGGAGCCAAATGTTCCCCTGTCACTCAACCCACTACTAGAGATCTAAGTTGTTCTTTTTCCACTGTAGAAAGATGGGCTATCTTTTATCAGGCTAGCTGACACTGAGGAAAAAACATATAAGCATTTGGGAAGGAGCCCCTTTTTCAGGTCTGAAAGAGCAGCAGTAGTCATGAAAGTGAAAAACAGCAGAAAACTACTTATACATTTAATTAGATTATGTAAGCAGCTAACCATCTGAAAATAAAAAAAAAAAGGTGCTGATATCTGGAACAAAGGAAGGGATAATAGGGGAGGAGGAGATAAAATGGGAACTCCTCTGGCACGAACAAAGAAAGCAATAATTTACTGCCTGAGGAGGGTGAGGGATGGGAAATTGTATCCTCTGCCCTGGTGTCTCTGTCAAGTCCAGGACCTTTAGCAGCATTAGGCATTTTAGGTACCATGATGTCTTCTGAAGGTATTTTGTTAATGTCCCCTAAGAATCAGAGTTCAAGGGAGGTCTACATTTATTTCAACTGTGACAGGCTGCTGCAGAAAAGTATGTACAAGGCGGAAAAAAGAGGCCTACGTATTACTGTCCTTGCTTGTCCTTCTGCCTCACATCTCAACCCCAACTGCCAGGCTTAATCTCACTTATCTATGGAAAAATAAGAAAAATATACCTGTAAAAATAAGAAAAGTATACCTGTCCCATCCAGTCCTGCAAGCACAAGAGTGGTGTCACTGAGTGTACCCAACTTGATTTATCTGAGGGAGCAGTAACAGAGAGAGTCTAACGGCTTCTTAATTATTTGTGCAATTAAAAAATACCATTTATTTGGAGAAGGCAGAGTGCTCAGTACAGTGAGTACCTATCACGGCCTTTATAAGGTGTCAGGAGGTCCTTGGTAGCAAGTGAGAACAGCCCCCATTGCAGCAGTCATTACAGGTTATGGAGTTCCTAGCGAGGTGCCCGGTAGGTGAGAAGGCGGCGGCTGTGGGCGTACAGCGGCACACACAGGTACAGCTGGGGTACAGCAGTACATACAGGTACAGCTGCAGGCGGACAGCCAGTACACACGTTGTCAGGCTGTTAACAGCATTGCACAGCAGGTGACACGGTTACCCTCAGCGTGGTGGGTACCTGGGGAAGGCTTGGAGCATTTCTCCTTGAAAATCGAGCTTGTGCCAGAGCTGAGGAGTAAGAGTCGTGCCTGGGTCAGTGAAAAAAATCCAGCAATCCATTTTATCACTCACCTCTACTCGTCTATATAAAAAAATAATATTGCTAATGTGCTTTTTCAAGGGCCTGGCCTGTATCAGCAATGGTGTGACCAGCAGGACTAGGGAGGTGACTGTCCCCCTGTACTCAGCTCCGGTGAGGCCACACCTCAAATACTGTGTTCAGTTTTGGGCCCCACTACAAGAAGGACACTGAGCTGCTGGAGTGTGTCCAGAGAAGGGCAATGGAGCTGGTGAAGGGTCTGGAGCACAAGTGTGATGAGGAGCAGCTGAGGAAACTGGGGGTGTTCAGTCTGGAGCAGAGGAGGCTGAGGGCAGACCTCATTGCTCTCTACAGCTGCCTGAAAGGAGGGGGTAGCGAGGCAGGGGTCAGTCACTTGTCCCAGGTAACAGTGACAGGATAAGGGGTAATGGCCTCAAGTTGTGCCAGGGGAAGTTTAGATTGGATATTAGGAAAAATTTCTTCACTGAAAGGGTTATCAAGCACTGGCACAGGCTGCCCAGGGCAGTGGTGGAGTCCCCATCCCTGGAGGTATTTAAGAGACGTGTAGATGTGGTGCTGAGGGACATGGTGTAGTGGGGAATTGGCAGTGTTGGGTTAATGGTTGGACTTGACGATCTCAGAGGTCTTTTCCAGCCAAGGCCTTTCTGTGACTCCACGAGCCTCCGGCTCCAGCCGCGGGCAGGTCTGCGGGAGCCTCCGCCCCTCAGGGGCCGCCCCTGCCCGCCTCTCGCACAACGGCCGCGCGGGGGCGCCGCGCGGGGCGGGGGGCGGGGGGAGGAGGGCGCGCGTGCGCGATGACGCGCCGGGACGTGCCCGCTATATGAGCTGCGGCAGGCGCTGACTCGGCCCTTTCCGCCTCGCTCCCGCCCGCTCTCGGGTCGCTGCGCAGAGACCCGCGCCGCTGCCCCCCCCCGCCGCCGCCATGATCATCTACCGGGACTGCATCAGCCGTAAGGACGGCGGCGCGGCACGGGGCCGGGAGGGGCGGGCGGGCAGTGGGTCGGTGGTTCGGCAGGAGCGGCTGGCCGCGGCCTGGGCCCGGCTGCTGGGCCTGGCGCCGCCGCGCATGTGCAGTGTGCGCCGTGGCGGCGGGGGAGGGGAGGACGCACCGCCTGGGCCGAGGCCGCGGGGCACGGCCTGCAGCACCGGGGCTGGGGCTGGTGGGATGGCAGAGCGGAGCGGGGCTCGGAAGGGCGGTGGAGGGAAGGCGGCGCGGGGTCGCCGAGGGCGGCAGCTGACGCGGCGGCCCCCGCCTGTGTGTGTGTCTTTCTCCCCCGCAGAGGACGAGATGTTCTCGGACATCTACAAGATCCGGGAGGTGGCGAACGGCCTGTGCCTGGAAGTGGAGGGGAAGGTGAGTGGGGCCGCCTGTCCGGAGGGAGCGAGGGAGGCAGGCAGGCCGGCCTCGCCGCCTGAGTGAGGGCCGGGCCTGCCGGGGTGGTGAGAGGCAGGGCCGGGAAGGGGGGCTGGCTTCCCTGTGAGGGACCCCGGGGTGGGACACCCCCTGCGGCCTGGGGTAGGGCTGGCTGCTGCTACGCGCAGTGCGTGAGAGGGCTCAGGGCAGCCACGCTGGAGTGCTGGCCGTGTAGTGAAGCGTTGTCAGGCACAGGGAGAGGAGCCTGATTTAAGAAATCTGTGCTCGGGTTGCAGATTCCTTGCATTTAGCTGTGGCTCTGAAGTCGTGCCCTGCTGTCAGGTCATAGATGTGTAAGAGCAGTAGCGTTAAGATTTTTGCAGAGCCGTTAAGTTTTTTGATGTCTCTAAATCTAGATGGTCACCAGGACAGAGGGTCAAATTGATGACTCTCTAATTGGTGGCAATGCCTCTGCTGAAGGTCCTGAGGGAGATGGAACAGAAGCCACGGTCATAACTGGTGTTGATATAGTAATAAACCACCACCTTCAGGAGACCAGCTTTACAAAAGAATCCTACAAGAAGTACATTAAGGACTACATGAAAGCGTAAGTGTTGGTAGGCTTTTTATTTATATCAGATTGCAAAATTGTTAGGTCACTGAGATTTTTTTAAAAACAGTGTTGGACTTTATTCCTAGTAGGTTAGTTCTGATACAGGTACCAAACTGGCTGTGAACTTCAATAATGTCTTAATACTTGGCAGAACTGGAGCTCTGAAAAATTGATACTGGAATATCTATGTTTATCTTGGATGAGATAGAGGACTTGATCATGTGTTCTAGATACTGTTTGTGACCTTGCTGTTTTCTTTCCGATTCCTCTGTGCAAAACTTTCATGGGGAAGAAAGCTTCAGGAAGCTTTTCTAACTTGATGGTTTAAATACCCAAATATAATGTCTGTGAATGGAACTTCTTGCTAATTCAAGGTATAATTTATGTTGCTCAGTGTTTATTGGTTAGTGTTAAAGGTGAAAACACTTTCTCTGTGATACGGACAGGTAATACTCTTGATGTTGTGTAAATGGCATACTAATTTTTGTCTGCCACTAGTCTGGAAGTAAAATGAGCTTGATATGAATGGAAAGCACTGTTCTAATTCACTAGCAAAATTAAGTTTAAGTTTGGGGGATTTGATGGGGAGGGGGGGGGAAAGCAGCAAAATCAATCAGTTTAACTACCATCAACTTTCTGTGATGCTGCACAGTGAAGATATTAGGCTAGAACATGTTTTCAGAGCTTTTTTTCCCTTCCAGAATCAAAGCCAGACTTGAGGAACACAAGCCAGAGAGAGTAAAGCCTTTCATGACAGGGGCTGCAGAACAAATCAAACACATCCTCGCTAACTTCAAAAACTACCAGGTAACAAAACTTCTGCCTCCTTACAGCAGTAATGCGGTGAATACGGGCTGCAATTGGTTTGTGTCCTGAAGTAGCTTGTGGAGAGTTTTGAGGGCTCCTGTTGTGAGGACATCTAACTTGCTCTTCTCTGGAGAGTGTCAGGAGGGGAGAAACAGGGACAGACTCTTAGGCGTTTGGGGATCTCATTTTGGCTTGCAACACTTGTAGTTAACTACATTTGTTGTTATCACTGTTTAGGAATTTTGGAGTTAAAGACTTGAAAGATGGATCACTTTGGCCCCTGTTGTGTCTTACTCTACTGTTCGTAGTAGCATGGTAAAGTGAAGTGGTACTAAAATGGACAAGCTGCAGAAAGCAAAATCCCTGCAGCTGGTCAGGGAGACCTTTAAACTGAACTAGTAGATGTTATAGCTTGCTTGTATAAAAAGCACTTTCCCATTGTAATAGCTCATTAAATGTCTCATTAACACATTTCTCTGAAGTTCTTTGTAGGAGAGAACATGAATCCAGATGGCATGGTGGCTCTCCTGGATTTCCGTGAGGACGGTGTGACCCCATATATGATTTTCTTTAAGGATGGCTTAGAAATTGAGAAATGTGTAAGTACTGACCTGAATTGGATGAATGTGCGTAACTATGTGATGGGCTCTTTCAGTGCATCACTTGTTCTGTTGTATCCCTGTTTAAGTTGAGCACTAACTGCCAGTTTAAAAACTTAAAGTTTGTGTAAGTTTGGCTTCATTGCTGCTTCATATTCTATGAAGTGGCAGAAACTTCCCTTGTTTACTGTTGAGTCATACTCAAAGGGGACTTGGTTTCACGGCAGTGAATCACGGTGACTTAATAGCTAAGAAATGCAGAAGGAATTGCCTTCATGAGATAGATGTGTGTAATTGGCAATGGTTTTAAACTATTACAGACAATGTCTTCTGAAATAGAGTACTTTGGATTCCTCTTGTGGGGGTTAATTCAGAAGTGCCTTACATGATCATATTCCACTTTCTTTCACTTAATCTGATGCCCGCCCTTTGTTATGTGAGAACCATCTGTTTAAATATTGCCCTATATTTGGGAACATAGTAATACTTGACTGAGTACTAAACCCTATTGTGTCTCGAAACTCCAGCTGCCTGAGCTCAGGCAGGTCCTGTGGTCTGCTTTCTCTTTAGTTACTCTGGGTTGGAATGTGGTTGCAACAAAACAGTATTTGGATCTCAACACTTGCAGTTTTTTGGCTTGCTCTGAGAGCTGTGGAATTCACTGCAGACAAGCAGTCTGGGATCACCAATTGCTTTGCCCAGTCATTGTGAACTTATGAAGCCTGTTAATAGCCAGCTAAATTTATCTGTAAAGCCTCCTGCAGGCTTTCTGGTATGCAAGTTATGTAAAGATGAACCAACTTCTAGTGCAGAGCAGGAGCCCAACTAAAGGAATGCTTTTATTGGCCCAGACATCATCTCCTGCAGCTTGACTGAAGGGTGATGTCTGTCCTGGGCCCTGGAACAGGCAGTCACCTGGAAGGTACCTCCTCTGAGCAGGAGCTTGTGTGCATCTCCCCTACCTGGGCATGCCTATTGAATGTGTAACTTGGGTAACACCATCTGCTTCAACATGGGGTAGAACAGTAGCAAGGCATTCTAGTGGGCAAAAAACCTCTGGATTCTTGGTAGAGCCCTTGTAGGAGACAGCACATACATTGTAAGTTTTAGTACTTGTTTAGGACGTGCTTATTTGAGGAAATCTGAAACTTGGTGTGCCAAGGAAAAAGGGTGCGAATGAGTATCTTGTCTGGCTCACTGAGCAGCTGATGCCAGTTGCTCTGTACGATCATAGGAATGCTCAGCATCCTCTGATAGACCATGAGCACTTGTCCAGTTGCTCTCTGGTTTGCACTAAGATGCAAAAATAACTTCCTTGCGCTTTCTGCCTGCCTGCCTGTGGCAGCTCAGATTGAATTAGGGAATACACAGATAAGTTACAGAAAGTTACCTGGACTGTCATGACCTTGACCTAACACTTGCTACTCTTGTTTCAGTAACAAAACAAACAGTATGGTTTTGGATCACCTGTCTTCATAGCTGGCTGCTGTTTCTTCTTCATCGGCACAACACCGGGAATTGGCCATGTCTAACAACTGGACTGATGTCATCTTGAGCTTTATTCACTTATTTTGACCCTGATTTGGAGTGGAGGCATTGTTTTAAAAGAAAAAAAATACCAAACATCTGTCATGTAGATTGTCTAAAATAAAACTCATTTAAACCTGTTCTAGGTGATGCCTTTTGGTCTAGTGTGTTTCTTAGGGTGACTTGCAGGAGAAGTCGCAGCAAGGTGCTTGCCCAAGGATTTGGCACTGTCAGTGTAGCCTGGTCTGAGCACACTACAACTTGACTGTCTCCAGACAGACCTCATGCAGTTTCTACCTGTGGCATTGGAGTGCAAGAGCAGGATGAGGGGAATAAGGCAAAGCTCAAGAATGTCATCATAGTGGAGTGAACCTTCATCTTTCACAATTGCAGAGACGTCTGCCTCTGGAAGATACTAAAACTAAATAAAAACCCCCAAGATAATGGAATATGTGCCGTTTGAGCTGAGTGCTGGCTGAGCTGCTGTCAGACAAGGATACTTGAGTCCTCAGTTGTAGTGTGGCTCCAAGATGAAGGTAGGAGGGTGGATGGAGCTGTAGTTTTAACACCAGCACTCTATCTGAGCCCCGGTAGGGGGAGCACGGGGGAGGGAGTGAAATGATTACTTTCCAGCACAGCCTGGCTGCGGTACTGGCTCTGCTGTATTTGTCAGCTATTCAAAAGCAGATAAACTAGAAAGCAGTTACAGGATTTTGGGGTTTTCTTTACTTGCCTTCTCCTGAGGGAGAGAAATGTCAGAATGGCCTCGTGCTATGCCAGGCTTATTACAAAGCAGGTGCCTGTCTAGGCTTGAAACTTACATGAGTATTTATAACTTCTGTTCCTTGTTAGGAAATGCATCTGTTTGACAGACCTGGAGCAAACAGCTGTTGCTTCTCTGGTTCTTGCTGAGATGCAACAGTAACAGGTTCCTTGCGCTTTCTACCTGTCTGACCTTGTGGCAGTCTGGATTGAATAAAGGAACACAAATGCCTTGGCTGAGCCCCAGCTGGGGGAAGGGGGTTTCTGTTGCTGCTGACATGACTCTGCCTGGCCAGGGATGTTTTGAGCTGTGAGTCATTAATGGTTACAGGTACAGGAGGTTTAAGGTGCCTGCATGGGGAAGGCATGGCCCACTTGCTGTCGGTCTGTGAGGCCTCTGGCCTCCAGTGGGGTTTGGGCAGCTTTGCTGTCCTGTGTCAGGTTTTGGCCCCTGGTGCCGGAGGGGTGAGGTGTAGGTAGGTTTCTGTGGGTGTAAGATAGGTGTGGCTGTGGGCTGGGAGGAGTGAGATACTGCCTGTGGAGGTGGGAGTGGAGTGTGCCCCACTTATCTTGGAGGCTCTTGTCTGGTTTAAACACCCTAGTTTAGTTCTGTGGGAACTTCATTTGCATACATATTTTCTTTAGCTTTCCCAAGAAAGAGTCTTGGGCCAGCTGCGCTTCTGGCTGAGGTACAACTTCAGTGTAATCCAAGCAATGCAAATTAATGCTCCTCTGCCTTCACCCAATGGGGCTGCAAGGCAGGTTCAAAGCCTAAAAAAATCACTGAGACAGTTCTCCCTCTCGTTGCAGAGGATTTGTTTGGGGTCAGGTGAGGATGTTATCTTACCCTTCCCATTGCATTTTTTGTTTAAAACGGAGCCGTAAAGGGAGAGTAAGCACTTGCTTAGCTTGAGACTTTTGCTTCTCAGTGGAATAAGTTCGGTGTTGGCAGGGCAGTGCTTGCATGGCTGTGCAGCCCCTACTACCTCAGTCTCCCACTTCCAGTGAGTCAAAGTGTTTAAAACTGAGCAGAGCTGGGATGTGGGAGTGAGAACAGCTCTTCCCCCTGCCTGGCTGGTTCTCCTCAGGCTGGGAACCCTGGGCACAAGCCTGGAGCAAATTGCTGTGTGGCAGCTTTATGCAAAAGATGAGGTGCTGCTTTGAAAAGCAGGTGCTTAAAAGTGTGATGAGCACAGCCTTGCTGTTGGGTTGAGTGGCTTATGGCAAATGGCATGCCTTGGTCTGTGCCCCAGGCAATTGGGATATTTAACTGGTGTGTGCAAACATGCTTGACTAGTGGGTTACTCCTATCAATCTTGTAAGCTTTTCTGCATGGCAGAGCCTCTGGTTGTAAGTCTCCCTTCAGCTTGTTGTAGGAAAGTGTCAGTTCAAAGGCTCTTGAGGTGCAGGATTGTGTTCTGCTTGTCTCTACAGTGAGCCACAAGAGAAGTGTTTCTGCTGCTGGCTGCACTGTGCTTCCCAAAAATATGTTGCTGCCTTCAGTTTCTCAGAGAAAAGGGCCGGTCTTGCTGCTCTGCAGTGTCAAGCCTGCTAGGCACCAGGGGCGAGAGGTTAAACCACACTTGATGGCAGGGAAGGACTGTGGTGGTGACAAGCAGTGGTCTTGGCCACATTGCTGTGGTAGCTGCCTGTGGTGGAGGCAGGGCGAGGGAAAGTCGGGATCCAGCTCCTTGTGTTGGGAGTTTCTACATGCTGTCAAGTGGGAGGCCTGTGGCTGGTAAACGCACTTGTTAACAGTCCGTGATGCAACTCAGAGTTGGAAATGAGGCCAGTGTATTGCCTCTTAACACAATTCCTCCTCTTCTGTCCCCTCTTCATTTCAAGCAGCTGTTTTCTGGGGCTGAAAGGCTAAAGTGATTTGAGAAGGCAACTGCTGTAGCGCTGCAGCTTTGGAGTGAGTAAATTGATGGAAATACTCCGTCAAAACAAATTACCCTAGTGCTGCCTAAACACAGCCTGAACTGAAGGACAGCTTTAACACCTATCCTCATCTTATTTTAAAACATGTGCTTATCATGCTTGTATCTCACGTTCCTGGGAAGATATTTTCTGTGGCTGGAAGGGCTGTGGAGCTGGCAAGGATCCAAATAGCTTCACCTCCCCTTAGGTACCTGCCTGAGCCAGCCCAGCTCCATCCCTCAGCATGGGCAGGGTGTGGGTGACAGTTCTGGAGCCTTGTGCAGCCCTCAGCTTTGGCACAAGGCAGGAGAACCTCCAAAGTGAAAATTTTAAACTGATGCAGAGAACCGAGTTGGGTTTGTTTTGTTTTTCACATGGTTTAGTTCAAGGCCAGGAGAGACTTACCATAAGCTTAGGACACGGTTGTTTTCAAGAGAAGTAAAATTAGATTTTGATTTTTTGGTTTTTTTTTTTTAAAGATGTAGAAAAAATAAAAACCCTGCAATTTATTTTCTTCCCTTAGCAAGTCTCTTGACTGTTTTGCTGGCTTAGGCCAGCCCGTGGCAGTCCTAGCAGTGTTTTCAGCAACAGCCATCTAGGGAGGATGCTTTTATTAAACAGCAGTACTATCTGCATCAAGATACCTCGGCTTTCTCATGTGCTGCTGCTGGCTTGGAGCAGGTGAGACACCTCCCTCCGCTCCCCTGGACCTCCAGCTGCACTTCAGCTCTGCAGCCACTTCCCTGGGAAGGCAGCTGCCATTATAAACCAGGATGTTTCACCCTGCACCAGCAGGCAAGTCAATCTCTGCTAGCCCACAGCGGGAGAGCAGCAGTTAAACACTGCATTCATTTAGCTTGGAGATAAATGTCTCGGTAGGAGGAAAAAAAACTAGCCAAGTCTGAAAGTCTTTGCCATAAACAGCCCAACATCCATTGCCAGGAGTGCGACTGTGCTGGTTTGTGCTCCCTGTGCCTCGGCTGCCTTTTGGTTGAAGCTGCAGCTGGAAGCTGTTATATGAACATCACAGCCAAAAGCCATGTGGCTGTGGCCAGGGCTAGGGGCCTGATGCAGCTTTTTTTGGTGCCAGAAAATGCTGGTGACCCTGGAAGTGTGTTATCCTTCCACCTACAGCTGTGTCTGCGCTGGAGCTGGGCACCCTTGGCTTCTCCAGTTGAGGCAGGGAGGGATGATTTTTCTGCTAAGAGTGCTTTGACCCCATAAGCCCTCCTGATTTTTAAGCTGAACAGGCAAGATAGCAGCTGCCCACAAGTAGAAGGGGTTTGTGTCCATGGCCACCTTACTTACCACAGGCCAGACAGCTTTGGGAAGGGCATGCAGGAGGCAAAAAACCCCCATGGCTGGGGGTGCCTGGGCTGGTGGATCCCACATGGATGCAGCCATCGCTGCTTGCAGCCTCTCCCATCGCTGGAGTATAAATAGCCTCTTCTCAGGGCTGGGCTTGGCTGGGTGGTGGAGGGAGGATTTTCAGGAATCCATCCTGGGTTTTATGTGAGCCTCTCTGGAAGGAAAAATACACCTTAAATTAGATGTGTGAAGCCCAGGGCAGGTTGGTTTCATTTCCCTCCATCAGTGCCATTACCCCTCCCACCACAGACTGGTGGGGGCAGTGGGATGGGTGCAGGCATAGACCCAGGCGGCACAGGAAGGACTCTGCATCTCCTTTCTGGCTTTTAATCGAGGCTTTGCCCTTGCCTGTTCCTCTGGTCCTCAGTGCTTGGTTCCCTGCCTTCTGGAGGTGCTCAGGTCCCTGTGGAAATCCCACTCAAGAATGAGCTCCAGAGGTAAAACTAGTTAATGGAGTAGAGTTGAGAAGAAACAGTCATTCCCTTCCTCTCAAGATTGAAAGCCAAATACTGCACCTTCCCCCTTCTCCCACTTATTTGCCTAAAATTGCAAAAATACCAGCTGCAAAAGCCCAAATGCCCATGTGACACCATCAGGAGCAGAAAGCCCCTCTCAGCTGGCTGCAGTTCTCCAAGGGACGCATTTTGGCTGAGGTGCTCATAATACCAGTATGACCAGTACTAAGCAGCTCCTTGTGCTGAGATTTGCTGAGCTGGGGAGGAGAACAGTGTTACTGATGCTTGAATCTTGCTCGTCACACAAGCCCTAGGGGTGGTTAGTTGCAGAGATGCTCATTGGCACCTGCGTTCACTGACCCCTCTGGCTTATGGGTGCCCCCTGCTCCCCACCCAAAGATATTTACCAATTCCCTATTCCAAAATGTGATGAACTCCAAAATTTTTGCTTTTGATGAAAGCTGAAGGTGGAAAGAGTTTGACCTGCTCGAGCCAGACAAGAGATGTGAACCTCGAGACACCTGCTGTAGCAGCAGGTGCTGAGCCCTTCTGGAAACGGCCTTTTCTGATCTTTTCTGTTGGAGTTTGTGATCCTTGTGCAAATAATTAAAAGCTCCCAGAGTAAGGCTAGCCCCACACATCATAGTCTTGATTAGGAGAGCCAAGAAAGAGTCCTCCAGTCCTGCCATGAGAAATGGGGTAGGTTGTACCCAGCTGCAGCTCTTTGAAAGCTCAAGAAGCAGAGCTATCATCTCCCAGATGAGCCTGGAGCAGCAGCTCAGCTCTGATACCGTGTTACTGAGAAAGACTTATTTGTTAGGAGTCAATAAATACAGTGAGTAATGAAAAATGCCATCCTGGTGATAGCGGGCACTCACGGGAGGTAAGTTCAGCTGGAGCTGACTCCAAGCAGTTGGTGAAGACAATACGTAGCTGACGCAAAGCACGGCTGACTTGCAGGAGCATCCACTGGGATCAGAGCAGCTAGTGAGCACCAGTCCCACTGCAAGCTCATGACAAAGATGCTGTGTCGGCAGCAGAGGTCTTGTAGTCACTTTTTGCTGGTTGGCAGCTAGTGTTCACACTTGCTGTTTTCTGCTCCTGTTCCTCATGCAGTTGTGCCTGTCCCACTAGCAGCCTCCAGGCTGGCTGTAGGCAGGCAGATGTTTAGAGCTGTGAGCTGGCAGGGAGGGAAGCAGGGCAGCACTGGGACCAGCGATACCCATGCTGGGTTCAAATCCACCCCCCCTCCCCATGTTGCAGTAGCAGCCTCCAGGCTCACCCCTTCTCGCCCATTCTCAGCCATGTCTGTACTGGGATAGCTGCATCACTGCCACCTGCCACCAGCTCAGGCCCATACCTGTACCAATTTGGCTTACAGAGTATAAAATTCCTGATGCCTCAAAGAGCTGGTCATTTGGGAGAAGTAATGCTAGAGAGTAGATGTGCTTTTAATCTCACTTAATGGCATTTAGCACATTGATACTTCTGCTTGTGCTTCTGGGACCCGCTTGTGGACCAGTGTTTCAACCACTGATAGTCAAGAACATCTGCACGAGTGGAGTTCAGCAGAGACAGCAGCACATGGGAAGACCAGCAGGGAACCTGTGTTCCTCATTGCTGTGAGTTCAGAGTTCAGATTAATCTAAATGTGGTGGCTGGGCAATCAGACCTATGAGCCTCCTCTCGTTCAGCAGGTGGCAATCCTGCTAACAGCACTTGCATACGGTCCCCTTGCAGAGCAAGTGGAGCAGAGCTGGAGAGTTTTTGCTGATTATAATGTGCTGGATCCCAATGAGGTTGCCCCAAATGCTAAATCATTATCACAGCCTCACATGGTTAGACCGGTCCTGCAGTACCTTGAGTTACTGCAAAAGGGAGAATGTGGGGCCTGTAGCAGTGTGTCTGCCCTGCTGCTTCTGTCTCTGGGGTGGTTTGTGCTGCAGGACCCCGTGGCTTGGCTGCAGGCTGGATGATGACCTACAAATAGCACCTAACAGCTCCACCTCCATCTTTACTGTGTGCTCCCTCCAGGCAGGAGCCAGCAGAGTCCTTGAATGCACAGCACAGGAGAGCATCTTTCATCCTCTTGGTCAGCACCCCTGTGGGCTGCTTGTGCCTTTCTCTCATGCCACATGGCTAGAAAGCCTTCAAAATCATGCAGGAAGCAGGAAAAAAATGCTTCACAAGCTGCCTGGCTTCTAGACTGTCCACTCGATGTCTTGCCTTAGTTTATCCTGGCATAACTTTTCCCAGTTGTTTTTTGAAATGGTTTCCTCATTGTCCTGTTCCCCTTTTGCCCTGAAAACTGGTGCTCCTGCAGACAAGGCTGCAAGTGAAACAGGGCACCTTGGCTTTCCTCAACTTTTCTATTGCTTTTTGGTTGAAAACTCCACTGCTCATTTACTTCTAGCACTCTCCATGTTTTTAACGGTGCCCATAAAAATAATTTATTTGTAAAAACCAGAATACCCATAAAAAATAGCATGCTCTGTATACTTTCCATTACTCCTAAGTAGAGTCTGTTTACCCTGTCCAAAGGCACTCTGCAGATCAATAAAATACCTACTTTACTTAGGTCTTCTGGCATTTCACGCTGACTGATTATGTTCCTCTCAACTGAAGAAAAATTGTGAAGCAGTAAACTCGCACAAAACCAAAAATACAAGCAGATCCAAAGTACTTGCCTGCTAAGATAATCCTGCTGGGGATCCCAATAAACATAACCTTTTCCCTCTGAAATGGCACTGTCATTTTTACCTGTGGCACTGAATTACAACACTATTAAATCAGGATTGCACAGCATTGTCCTGCATGGTTTTAGAAGATCACATGAGGAGCAACACAAGGGAGAAGCTGACCTAGACGTTCTAGGTACCTTAGCTGCTCTAACAGGACACAGATCCAACAGAGGAGCCCAGCTCATGAAAAGCAAGAGTTCTCATCCTACATAGTTGTGAACACAAGCCTCTGGAGGACTCAGAACAGCACAAGGAGGACAGCAATGTGTGCAGGCTCTGGCTGTTGCTTCCTCTCGACATCCTCAGATATCTCCTGCAGCCATTAGCAAGCTGGGTCCTGCTCGTAGAGACCGAGGAGACAGGAGTCAATGGCAGTATTTATGAAAGCACATACGCATCCCTGGAACGTGATCTGCTCTTCAAAAATGCTCAGCAGTCCACCTTGTATAGTCCACCTCCTAGGAACTGGACACTTCATGCCACAGGAAGCTGAGCCCCATCAGGAAGCGGATCAGTAGAGAGATATCCACTCAAACAATTCTAGAAAAAATGAACTGAGCAAAATTAAAATGCGTGCAATATGCATAAGGGGGTCAGAGTTGTTGTACAAACCTTCAAAGGCATTTGACTCTCCTCCAAACCCTTCATTACTTCCCAGTGGACCAATAATGGAATGTTTGCTTTTCACACAGAGCTATTACTTTATTAGTGTGTGCAGAAGTGATGTACACATCTGAGGGACCTGAGGGAATGTGAAAGTTGTGCTATAAAACCTCACCACCTGCTTCATTTACAGGTGAACTAATGAGGTCTTTTCCACTCTATTTTCTTTGCTCTTTTTTATAAGAGCAATCTTATAAAAGATTAAAAAACAAAACAAAACAGCAATTTGCTCTTTATTATAAGAATATAATTAAATAATGCTGTCCCATCTCCCTCCCTGCTCCCTTCCAAAAAGGATGCTGCATAGACAACCCTTGGAATGTGCATTTCAAAAATGGAGGAACAGAGACATGGGTACATTAAGCAATCTTCCCCAAAGCACACAGAAACACACTGGCAAAGCCAGCAATACAAACATGATTTGAAAAAACCTTCATACCTACACTGTCTAAATCACAACACGTGTTCAGTCAATAATGTAGAACATTGCATGGTACAAATTAAAACAATGCTTTTATTGATATGCTTAAACATAGGTAACATAATAAAAACCAAACAAAAGATAAGTCTACTCCTTGATATACCTAACAGACAGACATTTCATTTCTTTTCTCAGTAATCACCTGGAGGGGACTGTCCTCTTCCCACTGAACTGTGTATCAAACAGCCTTTGCTTTATGGGGTTTTAATTACATTAATTTGTTCCCATGGAGTCTAAGGACTGTAATGAGCACCGAGGCTGTGGGTGTTCTTCCTAAAGCCTGATCTAAAAGAAGCATCATGTCCATTCCACCCAAACACTGCACAAAGGATTGTGTACCTTTGCAGCCTTCCTGATGAAGCCCTGACAGATCCCAGTAGGGTATTAAACTGGTTCCACTGGAATGCAAAACCACAAAGTTATGGGTTCCTTTAGGACACATTTTCCTTCAAAGTCATCATGGCTTGGAAAAGCCACAATGCTACCAAGAAAAAGTAAGATCAGAACTTGAAAAGATTTCTAATAAAGATAAATCTAATACAAGTTTATCCTATAAACATTATTTCTGTCAAAAGACAAAACACTTACAGAAACATACAAGAAATATTCCTTGGGGGAAAAAATGAAGCTACAGAAAATTACAAAGTATCAGCTGCTTTAATTTAACTTGAACCTTGCAGAATTGCGCTGTGCTCAGTCCTGTCTGCCAACCCACCACGGTTCCCTCAGTGCAATCACTCGAAATCTCTCTTGCTTCGTAAAAGCTTTTGTTAATCACTCTTCTCTTCTCCTTGGTAGTGTCTGTATTCTGGCTTCAGTTCCCATGTGTTTTTGTGGGTCCCCTTCACGTTGTAGATGCCTATTTCTCTCAAAATTTCTTTCAAGTATATCTGAAAGGAAACAAAAATTCAAATTATACAGGCAGGCAATTCCCACAGTTCCTACACGATGTCTCACAATCTGCTCAATCACATCAACTCAGTTTAGAAAAATGACCTGGCTGACAGCAAGGCTGGCTGATCGGCACGAACTCGTGCGATAACAACTCTGTGATAGACTTCATCCCCCAGGCACCAACAGCCCGGATGGAAGGCCCGGCCCAAGCCCAAGCGATGCAGCAGGGAGAATCCCAACAGCTCCCACGCAGTCCCTGCAGAGAGGCAGGTACTAGCTAGCTAGATGCTCCAAGGGCTGCCAAAACAAAGCTCCCAGCACCTCTGGGAAGGGGATGCTGAGGCAGCTGCAGCAGTAGCACCCACCCATGGATGAGCTAGCGGAGATGCTCCACTGCTCCTGTCTCAAGGCGGGGCACTTGCCAAATCAAAAGGCTGATGTACCCTGAGTATGAGATGCACAGCTGGTCTCAAAATCTGTGTGCTGTTACGTTTCTCACATGACTGCAGAGGACTGAGGATGCTGGCAGGCCTTCTGCCCTGGGAGCTCACTGCTGCCACAGTGAGCCATGCTGGTGGCCACTGTGCATGAGGGGCTGCCCAGGGCAGTGGGACACAGCCACAGTGCAGCTCTGTACATCACCATTATCTCACACATCTTCCTCCTGCTGGAATTTCTCTACCTGAGCTAAAAGCTCTTGGCTTTCTATCTTGCTTGGGCTGGGATTATCTTGAAACTCCCTGTCTTATTTGTAACCTATCAAAGCCCCGAGCTATTGGTTTTCACGCCATTTTGCAAAGCTTTAGGCATTTTATTATGGTTTCATTTTTTAGAGGAGAGCTGAGTAGGTGCCAGACAATTTTCTAATACCTTCAAATATTAAGGCTAGGAAGAGAAATTAAAAAAAAAACAATCAAAGCTATGATACCAGTAGCATAACCTTTGACACAAGACAGCTCACTAATATCACCTCCTTTACTCTTTGTAATAAACATCAGTAATTTGTTTCATTTTTTAAAGAGCCGTTTGCCTGCTTGTTTATTTAAATATTAATCGGGACTGACTTGGGTGGGTTGCCATGGCAACCACAGACCTCAGTTGAAGAATCCCCATGTTAAATTCATAATTGCTTTAGTTTGAGGAATTTAATCTTCTGAGTGCATATATTGAACTGGAGTTACTAGAACCCTTGTATTTTCTGTATCTGCAGTTCCACTAAGCACCAACATCCTATATCAACATCCTTCAACTCATTAAAAAAAGCAAATATTTGTTGATGAGATAGGTGCAAGGTCCTACACCTGGGTTGGGGCAATCCAAAGCACAAATACAGGCTGGGCAGAGAATGGATTGAGAGCAGCCCTGAGGAGAAGGACTTGGAGGTGTTGGTTGAGGAGAAGCTCAACATGAGCTGGCAATGTGCACTTGCAGCCCAGAAAGCCAACTGTATCCTGGGCTGCATCAAGACAAGCGTGGCCAGCAGGTCAAGGGAGGTGATTCTGCCTCTCTACTCTGCTCTCTTGAGACCCCACCTGGAGTACTGTGTTCAGCTCTGGGGTCCCCAGCATAAGAAGGACATGGACCTGTTGGAGTGAGTCCAGAGGAGGGCCACAAAGATGATCAGAGGGCTGGAGCACCTCTGCTATGGGGACAGGCTGAGAGCGCTGGGGTTGTTCAGCCTGGAGAAGAGAAGGCTCTGGAGAAACCTTATAGCACCTTCCAGTACCTGAAGGGACCTACAAGAAAGCTGGAGAAGGACTTTTTACAAGGGCATGGAGTGACAGAACAAGGGGTAACAGTTTTAAACTGAAAGAGAGTAGATTTAGATTAGATATGAGGAAGAAGTTCTTTACTGTGAGACACTGGAACAGGTTGCCCAGAGAAGTTGTGGCTGCCCCCTCCCTGGGAGTGTTCAAGGCCAGGCTGGATGGAGCTTTGAGCAACCTGGTCTAGTGGGAGGTGTCCCTGCCCATGGCAGGGGGTTTGGAACTAGATGTTCTTTAATGTGCCTTCCAACCCAAACCATTCTATGATTCTATGATAGGAAAAAAAGAAAGGCTGATTGCCCAGTCTCTTCCTTACACTCTTTTTTTGCTAAATTGCAAAGTTGGGAAATAAATAAAAAGTATGTTCTCAGTCAGTAAAAATAGTCCCTTTTAGAGAAACTGATCATTACTCCCTCTCCAGGTACACATCAAAAATTTACAAAGCAAAAAAAATCCAGATTCCACACTAATGATGATACTTCATTTGGATTCACATAGCAAAATAATTCTTAGAAACCTATCTCAAAGCAATGAGTGGTGTTTGTCCAACAAGTAAGAAAGATGACTAACAGACTGTGTATACAAACTAGTTTCTTAGGGTCTTGTCTTCGAGCAGGACAGCTGTGTGCAAGAGCTGTGAGTTCATTTTGCATGGTGGGGATGGCTCTTCAGTCTCTTGAGAGTGCACAGTGCAAACCCCAGCAGGTGGCAGCAGGAGATCAATATACATCTCTCAGCACACCTTTCCACAGCTCTATCAGAGATGCACACAGTCATTATTTGAGTCAGTTACCCCAGACAAATGTACTCACTACAATGGCAATTAGTGCACAAATGTTTTTGTACGGCGACACTGCTGTTGTGCAATGCATTTTTTAAAAGGTGATGAAAGCAGGTGATTGCTACATGGGTACGTGTAGACATGTATACCTGCATATCCACTGCTTTGTTTGCAATCCTTGTGCATGCACACAAGGTAGCTTTCAGTAGTGTCACTGACAGACACTTCAAAAGATGGCAGAGTGGGTGGAAGAAACACTCACTCTCAAGGTTATATTCTACTCTAGACCAATTTAATGAGAATTGGAAAAAAGCCAGAATGGTACTTAGTCCCATAGAGTACATGCATATGCTGTTCCTGGGCTGAGACCTAGTCTGCATCAGGGAAGCCAGGTCACAAAGCGCGATGACAACGCAGCGCTCAGGCAGAACAAAACTGCTATGGCTGCACGATCCACAGCTCCCAGCGGCTCACTGCTGTTTGGTGGCAGAATCTTTGGGTGACATTTTGCACAAGGCACTTCTCACCTCTCACTACTTGCTCGCGCCTCCAAACCACCCACCCAGTTAAACAAAGGTTACTTTTAATTTCAACTACTTTTCGGACCCAATTCCCCAGGCAGTTCTGCTTCAACTGCATAACAAAACGGAACAAACCCAACCCAAACTGAATAGCAAGGTAAGGTCTGTGCCACAAGTAAGGGTGCTTCAAACTGGGACTGTGAACTGGAGCAATGGAGGATTTGTAGCATATTCCTATTTGCCATCTCTGCTGCACGGGGAAACCAGCAGTGGTTTTGGGGAGAGCAGCTGAGAGCGTTAACCCAAACAAATCACTGCGTGCACAAACAATGCTGCCCTGTTGGAGCTTTTAGACAAATATGAATTGGGGATAACGCCACTGTACTGTACTCAAGAGCAAGTGGCTTGATGAGATGAGTTCAGGGGGCGTTATGATTTTTCCTGCAGGACCACTTCTTCCAGAAACCATGATTCTCTGGACTCGCTCCAGGACCTCAATGTCCTTCTTATACTGTGGTGCCCAGAACTGGACACAGTACTCGAGGTGTGCTCTCATGAGTGCCGAGTAGAGGGGCACAATCACCTCCCTACTCCTGCTGGTCACATCGTTTCTGATACAGGCCAGGATGCCATTGGCCTTCTTGGCCACCTGGGCACACTGCTGGCTCGTGTTCAGTCAGCTGTCAACCAACACCCCCAGGTCCTTTTCCACCAGGCAGCTTTCCAGCCACTCTTCCCCAAGCCTGTAGCGCTGCATGGGGTTGTTGTGGCCAAAGTGCATGGCCTGGCACTTACCCTTGTTAAACCTCATGCAATTGGCCTCAGCCCATCGCTCCAGTCTGTCCAAATCCCACTGCAGAGCCTCCCTACCCTCAGGCAGATCGACACTCCCACTCAATTTCGTGTCATCTGCAAATTTACTGAGGGTGCATTCGATCCCCTCATCCAGGTCATCAATAAAGACATTAAACGAGACTGGCCCCAAAACCAAGCCCTGAGGGACACCGCTTGTGACCAGTCTCCATCTGGATTTAACTCCGTTCACCACAACTCTCTGGGCTCGGCCATCCAGCCAGTTTTTAACCCAGTGAAGAGTCCACCTGTCTGGACCATGAGCCGCCAGCTTCTGCAGCAGAATGCTGTGGGAAACAGTGTCAAATGCCTTACTGAAGTCCAGGTAGACAACATCCACCACTTTTCCCTCATCCATTAGGCGGGTCACCTGATCATAGAAGGAGATCAGGTTGGTTAAACAGGACTTGCCCTTTGTGAACCCATGCTGGGTGGACCTGATCCCCCCATTGTCCTGCACTTGCTGCTTGATCTTCCCCAAGATGAACCATTCCATAATCTTCCCTGGCACCGAGGTCAGGCTGGCAGGCCTGTAGTTCCCCAGATCCTCCTTCCTGCCCTTCTTGTAGATGGGTGTCACATTGGCAAGTTTCCAGTCATCCGGGACCTCACCCGATAACCAGGACTGCTGATAGATGATGGAGAGCAGCTCGGCAAGTTCCTCCTCCAGCTCCCTCAGCACTCTCAGGTGGATCTCATCCGGCCCCATAGACTTGTGGGTGTCTAATTGACTCAGCAGGTCCTTTACTACTATTTCCTGGATTATGAAGGTTTTTATTCTGATCTCCATCCCAATCTTCCAGCTCAGAGAACTGAACACCATGAGGATAACTGGTCTGGCTGTTAAAGACCCTTCTCAGAAAGGGATTCAATATGTTCATACACAGTTAACTCTAACACAGAAGCTAATCTGTAGGTAATCTGTTTGTACATTTACGGCATCCTCTGCTCTGTTACACCTTTCCTCATGATTTTTTCCATAAGAAGTGAAATGTTATTATAGAATTATGGGATAAAAATTTCTGAGTTAAATTCCATGTTCTGAAAATGCTTTTGAAACTTTGAGGGGGAAAAAACCCTCCATATTTAGGATAACCATTTCTTAAAGATGAAATAGAATAAAATACTGCACACAATCTATCCCAATTTGAAAAAAATACAGTTCATATTAGTCCACTGGTTCCATACTGATTCCACTCTTCACAAATATTTGATTGCTCACAGAAAAAGCATATTATGTTTTCAGCCATGAAGCGCAAGTCTAGAATTACTGCAGTATTTCCAGGAAGCCCTCAGTATTTACATCTGGGTAGGTGGCAACAGATTTGCCTGCTACTGCAAATTATTTCTTTTTCATTAATAAAGAAAACAAATAAACTCAACTTTCCCTAATATAAGAGTAGTTTGTGTTCAGGGTAGACTTGCTTTGTGATTTCACAATCACAAAATGGCAGCAATTTCCAATGTAACATGCAACATACTCTGTAGCAAGGGTTTAATTTACTACTTCCATTTACTGCTATGTAAGAAAAATACCCTTATTTATTTGTTACTTCACTATCAAAGACATTAAATCCCTTAGACAAATGTGTTTTAAATATTATTAGCCAGTGATGTAAGCACCTAGAACTTCATTTTAATGGGAGCTGCGGAGACAGCAGCAACAGCAGCATTTTTTTCCTCGTGTCTGAAAATAACCTCAACATTTAAAACTCAGAGGAGAAATTACATACCCAGACAATCTCAGCCACTATGACAGAAAATAAAGCAGTGAACACTCAGCAGAGATTAATTAGCAGCCAACCTCTGTACAGCATGGGGAAAGTATGTCTATTCACCTGTTGGCATTTTACTACTTTTTGTTGGGTACAGCTGCTCTATGAACAATAAAGTCACAGTGGGCAGACACTTTATTTTCAGAAAAAAAAACAAAAGTTGCACACCAGAGGTTGAAGACCGCAGCACCAGAGATGCTCACACATGGAGCTAACACTAGGTGAGCAGCAGGAACCAAGGGACAGTACTTTTAAATGGAAACGGATGCTGTTAGCAACTCCCTACAGACGTTGGTAATGGGAACCCTGACGGGAAATCAGGATAGCTTTAGATGAGGGGTAGATAACAAAGATAGTTTTGAATTTATCACCATACTGGCTACCTAGTGACTGAGGAAAGGCATCAGGAAGAGGATTTTGATCATTTATTTTTTGAGGTTATCCATGTCTTAGGAAGGTGGATGGGTGCCAAAACTTACAGCAAAACCCTGTCTAGGAATGAACCCAAACCCTCTAACTCTCTCACTCACAGCTCAAAACTGAGACTGCACAGCTCAGTCAGGGGAAGAAACGGTTTGATTAATCTCAGGAGTCCTATGGGACTTTTAGCCATCAGTAGAGAGACTCAAATAAGAAACACAGATTCAAAGACATAACCCAAGTAACATGCAATGTTGGGTCTAATTAGCCTACAACTTCCTTTTAACATTATCTGTATTACTACAATAGTTGAGAAAAAAAAGGCTAGATTTGCTGAGATGAAAGCAGACAGCACAGACCTACTATGCTACAGGCAGAATACATTCAGGAGTATATGATGACAGCAGAGATATATAGACAGGCATAGAAATTAATCATAAATGTAATAGAAGTATTCATGTGGGGTATTTTGCTCTATACATCTAATCTAATAACTACCCTACACATCTAATCCTTAGGGAAACAACTAAGACAAAAATTGGCTTAATCTTGCCCAACTTTCGGTGCTTAATGAAGAAACTTGTGTCAGATGCACAGCTTTTCCAGGCTCCTTTGAGCTGATGCAGAGACAGGTACATTCAGGAGGTAAATCACATCACAGGAGGAAGAAAACTTTTGTTCTCCCATGTTTTTAAATGGGAGTTGTGGGTGACTATTTTTAGCTGAAGTCATGCTAGACAGGATAAATCTGCACCTACTTACATTCAAAGTGACTGAGATAGTGACTGTCACACCTATATCTTATAAAAACAAACAAAAAAATTCTTAAAGTGTTCTTGCCATTCTCTCCATATCTTCCTCCTTCTCAGCTCCCATGATCCACACACCTCTGCTACACCGATAAGGAGTTGACTCATTAGATAAATGAATGGAATAGAAGACACGAATACATTATCCAACTAGTTTCTTTCAAGGTACTAGAACACCGTGAACCTACATGTATTTGAATTGGGTAACATCTTTGTGCAGCTTCTTAACCAAACAGACTGTGCACCTTATAAAAAGCCTCTGATACAGATCCACTTAATTCTAAATGTGAAGTGAGAAAAACTAGTAAGCCTCTCCATTTTTTCCCCTCTATTACAGAGGAATAATTTTTTCAATAATCCAGCTGTCACTTTTCCTTCTTCTGTCTTAGCTCTAACAACTTCTGAAATTGTTGCTCCATTTAGACTCAAACATAATTAAGTCCCTTTAAGTTTTCTGAAAACTGCAGCTGGGTTGAGGATAGATATCAAAGTCAGCAGTGAAAAACATCAAAAGCACTAAAGATACTTCATGTGTCATTGTCTTGGCCTGCTCCTGCCTGGTCTGCTCAAGGAACGCTTGAACAAGGGAAGACAGGAAAGAACTGGAAAGTTAGGGTTCACAGATGAAGGGACTGGCAGACACTGCAAAGATAACAAAACCATCACGTAAGCATCTCTATGCTTTTCTTATGTATCAAAACAGTGTTTAAAAAAACTCAAAATAAATCCCAAATATCAACCCCTAAACTCTTAGTCTAAAAATTATTCTATTTGTAAAGGAAATCAAGTGAATTTGGGGGTGTTGACATAATGCCTGAGCTCCTAACATGGATAAAGCATGCATTTAATGCCAGTTCCATGGAACACAATTTCGTAGATGCACAGAAAAAGAGTAACCCCTGTTGCTATGCAGAGATATTCAGAAGCTGAAGTAAGGGCTGACCACTCACTCACACAAGCTTCCTACTGCCAACAGCAACAGAACTAGGCTGTTACTTCAGTGAGGACAGGAGCAGCATGGGAGATGTCAGAACATTACAGAATTTGACTTCTAGTATTAAAGCAAACCTAAATAAGAAAGAGACCGTTTAGGTTATTTAAACCACCTCTGTCAAGGAAAAGCATACACACTGCAATGCTTGGTATGTGACACAGTCCTACAACGGTGAACTTAAAACTTGATGATTTCTGTTTGTTGCAAAATATATTTAGAGAGCTGTTTCAAAGGTATATAGTATATATTAAAGTATTTTCTGAATATGGAAAATATACACAATAGTAACTACTGAAAATGGTTAAATTACAAGACTACTAGTACATACCACTGGCTGTTTGGTTATGTCCACCAAGTCTTTAATGTTGTAATACTGATGTTTCTCAAAGGCTGAAAAAAGCATGTCCAACACTTGTTGTTTATCAGCTCGAGCACGTTTTCCATCTTCTTTCTTCTTCTTCTCATATTCAATCTATCAGATACAAAACACATTTTAAAGACATTCATATGTAATGCTGTACGTTAAGACATAAAAACCCTCTCCTATTTAATAAAACACTGTTCAATGACTCAGTGCTTTTCATCTGGAAAATTTTCTTTTGAGCATTCAAATGTTCTTTTATGAACATAAACTAAGCATTTTGTCCTCAGCACAGTAAGCTTTTCAGATATGTATCTCTGCTTTAAACAGTAAAAGCCCCCCAAAACAGAGCCTGCATGATGTGCCCAAACCTGGAGAGAGAATTAATATTAGAAACCTAAGTAGCACACACAAAGATATGGTAGTCCAAAAAAAACCCACCTTCCAAGCAAGTAGAGGCCACTTGTTGCCACACATCATCCTATTTCAGAGCGCATATTAGAAAGTACTTAACTATTATAATCTGCACAAGATGACCATATATTTTTGCAGAAACTTTGATCACCTCCAAAAATACTTCCTGCCTTCCCTCAGATTCATCATCAGAAGCAAGATTTGCACAGACCAGCAAACCCCAAACAAATCCCAATCACCAGAGAGCATGAACTGCAACATCTGCCAGCACATCACACCATCCACCCCCAATATTGCCCTCGATAACAGAAAACCATCAAGCTCCTTGGAACCAACAAAGATGACCCAGAAGGTAATATAATTCATGTAATCAAGTGCTTTCAGGCAAACTGTGGGTGGATGCGAAGCAGCACAATGTACAGCAAAAGAGATGTGTGTGATCAATAAGGGACACATGCCTGACTGCCGGTGGGTTAACTTTTTATGGGAGTAATTCTGCCTCTGATGTCTCAAATCTGATCCTCAAAAGGAAGACAGTCAGAGAAGAAGCCTAGAAATGAAAGTTCACAGTCCTACTGGATACTAAAAATCTAATTTTTAAGAAGAGAGATTAGTTTCATGGCATCATTTATTTTTTCCTATGTTTCGTTGCCAGCTAACTCCCTCCTACTCTCTTAATGGAAATAGCCTGTCTCTTGGTATATGTCCCAAAGTGGCTAAAGACTATTACAACCTCTGCAGTTGCTCACAGGTCTCTGGCCAGCCAACTCTGTCTTTCAAATCCTAAAACAGACGTACATCATTAAGTTGAGTGCAGAGCAATTGTTGAATTCTGTTGCTTCTGCTTAAAACCTAAGATAAGCTTGGGCAACCAAACACTTGTCTGCTTTTCCAACTGTATGTCAGTGATATAAAAGATACAACCTCTCCACGCAAACCCACACAATTCATTTTTATCCACTAATACACTTTGGTGTAATTATTTAACTCTTTAGCCTCTGCATTAAAAAAAAAAATAAATCTTCAAAACACTAATCGTATTACAACAATAGAAAACTGTAGCATCAAGTAAAAACAGTAGTACATTGTCTTGGCTGCCACGATCTACAGCAGAAACTAGAGTAGCAGCATAAATCTAGGACACTGGCCTTGCCATTAACAACAGTGTGTCAAAACATTTGCTGCTTCTGAAATCACAACAGACAAATCATCAGGAACCTCTGCTGACATTGAAAAGGTTTTAATTGTAAGCTTTGAAAGCCCTGCTGTGGATTCAACTTCTGTTTCTCTACCAGTATAGTTTCACTATGCAGTATAATGCAAGTAGACCGCATCTAGTCATAAATGCATAAAGTAGAACTGCAATGGTGTTGAAATACATACGAAGAGTCTACTCGGTTGACACTCTTCAAAACTAGAAACCCAAAATACCAAGCAGCATGTCCAGGGTGTGCTCTGCCTTGCAACTCCACCAACAAAGCAGTTGGCCTGCTCTCCACTGGGTATATTCACATAGTCATGCAGGTATTGGAGACATAGGGAAAATCTCATTCACCTAGAAGTTTACTGTGACCTACAGCACTACCTATGTCCTAGTAGGTGAGCAAGGGTTTCTGTATGAAGCATTGAAAGAAATTTTACAAAGAGTAGGAAGTAGGAGGAGACTGGCCCTTTGCTGCATGAAATGTAGGATGAAATAAGAGAGTGTGAGTGTTTGTCTCTTCTGCTAGCTGCAAGATAAGCAATACACTAAATGGGATGTTTCATTGTCAAAAAGTTTTTCGCATCTTCATCTGATCAGACACTAGTCAGTTTGCAGCATTAAAAATGCTTTTAATTTACACCTGGTTGAAGTCAGAACTTGCTAAGATATATGATGAGCATTTATATTTTTTCTGACAGAGAAACCATCTCTCCAGAGCAATTATCTCCTACCAGTGTTATGTTAACCCAGGGCAATGGTGTAGGGACTTGCTGCAAGGACGCTGAAATATGCAGGGTTTAAGACATACTTTTTACATTTATTTTAGTATGATAGCTGTCTCTTTGGTCTTAAAAAATACACATCTCAGGCTACAGCTGAATGTTATGATCTGAACCCCATTACACTGCACATTTTGGAAGCTGTATTTCCATCTACCAGAACAATTTTGTTTTCTATTTTCTAATGTTATTTGTATTGAAAACTGCTGCTTTGCTTTTTAAGCCGGAGAGAGTCAAAGGGCAAACCCACTGTCCCATAAGAAATGAGACTGACAGTGCATGCAATAAATGAATAAGATCATCACAAAGTATGGCCGTATCAAGATTTTACATGAGGTCAAGTCCAGGAGATGGTAGGAGAGACAAAGGCATCTCTATTTCCAAAGCTTGACTGAGTTCTGGGCTCCTGTGTACATCCGAGGTCACTTTTCAGTGTAAAGACCTATGTATTTGTTTCTAAGTTGGCAACTTTTCTCTGACTCAGAAAAAGGAGTTGAAAGATATGGTGTGAAGGATACGGACAGCCAGTTACAGCACCAGCTATTACGCCTGTTCTTACCAACCCTTCTGCAATTTATCTATCTCCCCAAACAACAAAACCAAAATGAACAAGAAGAAGAAAAGCAGAAACAGAAACAAACTGCAACCTCCTCAGATGGAAGGTCAAGCTGAAGTGATGGAAGAAACCCATCTCCTCCTTTTCTAGTTTTTGTTTTGTTTTTAAGAAGCAAGAACAAAAGCAAAGCACTGAGTTTATTCCTTCTGTACATGGCAGAGCTACAGGAATAATGGGTAAGTAACATGGGCGTAATGGGAAAAGCTACTGGGACTCTCAAAACAATCTCTGAGAACAACAAAAAAATCCATGGTACTGTTTGTACCTCTTCAAATGACATATAGCATATATGTGCTTAGCTGGCAACTCTCTCCATGTGGAGAAAAAAAACAACACTCCTTGCTTTAAAATTGATGCTTCCTACACAAAGGAACAAAGTAACAATAAAGAAATTCTCAGCATTATCTTAACTGATGTTAGGTCTCTGACAGGACTATTTTAGACTGGTTATAAAATCCTAATTATATGAATAACAGTCTCCTGGAAAATAACATGAAGTAGTCTTTTGAACCAAAGCACAATCTCCCCAGCAGGAGCTTCTATTTCACATTTTCTAGGTGAGCTAAAGTAAATCAAGGAAGAGTGTTTGTATTCCTTATACAAATGCAATGTGAATATTCTAATATTCTTAATTCATTGATGTATAAAAACATCTCGCACAGAAAACTGAATATCAAATCCTCTCTTTGTTGAAAAGCTATTTGCAGCTGGTGTTCCAGTTGCACACATTTTAATTAGCACCACTCCTCAAACTTCAGCAACAGGTCCCACTGTTGCTGAAAAAACAGAGCACACTGTGGAGTGCTATTAAAAAAAAAAAAAAAAAAGCATGGTATCTGTTGCTGTTTTCTCCTTTTTGTCTTGTGAGTACACTGTTCATAGCAAGTTACAAGGCAGTCTTTCATTTTTTTTTCCCTTACTTTCTTTGCAAGCAGGATGTTTCAAGCAGTGGCCTTAAAGCACTTTGAGATTCGTATTACAGAATGCATGTACATTGTAATCTAATTAGATTTATTTAAAATTGTGTGGGTTTTAAATGTAAAGAGCATTAAAATACAATTTGCTTTCAAGGAGGACCATTTAAGAACAAGCTGTCGAGTGTAGATGTTGTGAGGTTATCCCTGCAAGACTTCATACAGAAATCAATTTCTGTTTGTTTACCTTCCCAGTATGTTGCTAAGCTTGCTGAAAAGCTGCCAAAATAACCTTCTTGAAGGTATCATTAATACTAAAGCTGATGTATTATGCTGCTTCCGTAGACAGCTAATACAAAGGTCATAGAGAAGTAAGACTAAATCTGAAGTTTCATCTGAAGATGTTTATAAGAACTCTTAAAGGTTTTCCCATCCCCTGGAGCATGGGTGTCAGCCTGTATGGTACAGGAGAGTGGGAAGAGGAGAGACCACAAAGAAGCCTCTGAAGAGGTAACCAGGACCACTAGAGAACTTTTCTGCCATGTTACAAAAAATATCGAAGCCACAGAAAGATTCCAGCTGCAACAACATTAACATTGCAATCCTTTAAAGACATGTATAATCTACAGATACACAGAAAATGAAGGTCCCTTTCCCAAAGAAGAAAAGCCAGGTTATAATCCCGGCATATATCGTAATGGATTTGCGATTTCTTCTGATAAAAATGCGAGTTTAATATAATTTCTTGAAAAAAAAAAATCACCCTGTTCTTGGATTCAAACAAGCTATTGCTATTTCCCATCCATATGTAATTTCCTTCCATCCTCCTTCCTGTTATATCTTCATTTAGGGGTACATGGAGCAGCCACACTTAAGCCCCATTTAATATTCTATCATATCTTCCTTCAGAAAATGTTACTCCTTTCTTTCTTAGTAGGTGCTCATTCTTTCCTCAGAAACTCCCCTGAAGATGACCGAATGCATCAGCATGTACAGCAGTTTGCACATTCTTTTTCTTCTTCCTTGTGAAATGTCTCCAATAGGACAGTCATATGATTTCAAGCAACACAAAGTTTTAAGAAAGCAACTGCTGCTTGAAAACACCAGGAAAATTTAACCGAGAGGTTTAATAACTTCACGGACATGTTGTCCCAGTCATACATCCTTTCAGCCATCTAACCTGAACCTTAATCAAAGACATAATGAAAAGAAAGGCGTTGTAGAAAACAACAAGAGTCAAGGCATGGCCAGAGTGACTCAAGTATAAGTATGTCCTACTAGATTTTTCCCATCAGAACACCTTTAAGGCAGACATGAAAATTAAACACACTGCCAATGGATTTCCATTAGCATGGACAGCCATGTAACTGCTAAAAACATTACAATTAGAGTACAAGAACATCATAACTTTTAAGAAGTCTAGTTACATCCTGGTTATACCCCCTGAAACTCACACAAGACTTAAATTACTGTAATGATACAACAACAGCAGGGAATAAAGATTCAAAGATTGTCTCCAGGTTGAAGTCATACTGTTGTAATTATGCTCGTGTCAGGGAAGCGGCACAGAATCCCACTAAAAAGAGATGCTGTACATCACCATAGCTTATTCCAAAATTAAAGAAGGAGAATAACAGCAGCATCATAAAACAATATACACATATAAAATTGCATTTGCATAGCAGGATATACCAGTGTGACTATTTTGGTGAAATGTCATTCCCTTAGCTGAAATAATTCTATCGGTATGATTGTCTATGTATAGATCAGACTTTGAACAGTAACTGCTACAAAACAGTCCCATGAGAGAGAAACAATTATTTTTGGTTCTGTGGAAATAGACTACCTTTCAGAATAATACCTAAATATCATCCAGTATATTGTCATTTGTTTTATGTAAACAAAATCTTAATAAAAAGTATAAAAGTTTACATGACTAACATGGTGACTCATTTTCAGTATAACTTAACATTTCTCACATTCAACAGCAGCAGCGATTATATATGCATACATACAAATTACTCAAGGAAGATCTTTAAGAAAAAGGACATTATAGTTTGTATGTGCATCAACTGATCTGGAACAGCGGCGTGGGTGTAATATTGACAAAGCTAATGATGCAAATAACACATACTATGAAGGTATGAAACTGTGAAAAATTATCAGCTGTTACTCTTTTCTACTTGTCAGTTCCTGCAAAGGACTGGAAACTAATGATTCTTTTCAAGTGTTTTACCCACCTCCATATGATATTTTATTTGGCTCAGAGGAGTGCTTCCACATCTCCACACAAAGCCAGAACTGCCTTTTATCCTCAAATTTCAAAATTACATTTAAAAGTAAGGCTACTTACATTATATTGATGATTAGCCACCGGTTTATAGTTCGTGGTTACGGCTTTGTCCAGCTGCTGTGACAGCCTTACAGGTTTGGAAGATTCTTCTATCTGTAATCTGCAAAAGAAGAGAATTAATAAAAAATTTAGAAAAGCACACACTTAAAATGAATTCTAAAAACCTGCGAGTATGAATCAGCCCTTATCAAAGGTCAGCTGCAAACAAATCATGAGGCAAAACAGACGGACTCTTCTGAATTTTTGCTGGAGAACACCGTGGATTATTATGACACTATATGCTGCAGAAGATACTGGAATATTAAAAATCAAGCAACTGTGAAGGGAAGACACTAAAAACCATGTCTGAACATAAATTTTATTCCAAAAGCCTAACACTCAGGTGGAAGAAAAGCCTGTGCTCTTAAAAAAGGTGAAACTGAACTCAAATGAACTCAGAATCTCCCAGTTTACTCATCTGAGGGCTGAAAAAGCTTTCAATCTACCTCTGCTGACTCCCAGAGCACAGCAAAGCTCAGACTCCATGACCTTCTCTTAGATATTTTATTGTAAAAATGTAAATTTCCACGACCTTTCCTTTGGTGTTATAATAGAGTAACAAAGCACAAATAGCTGTTTTACAAGCACTTTTAAAAACATGAAGACAGATAAATCCATCCAGGTTCAAACCAATGTGCAATCAAATCTCAGTCATGCAGTTAACGAAAGGTGACCTTCAGTCCTCTTCAGGAAACACTCTGAGAAGGTCAGAGGTTGAACACATTTTGTCAAGCTCATCCCTATGTAATTTAAAGCTTATGTATGATGGTGTAGATGGAGTGCTCCATTTACTTCAGGTTTAGCACTCAAAAATTACTACTTGAAATGATGATGCACAAAATCAAGGTTCAGAAAAGTGCGGATAAAAGCCCCTTCAGAGAAAACAGCTTAATGGCACATACAATTGATACTGAGATAAATAAGCAACGTTATTTTCTTTCCAAAAGTGTATCTCCTAGGCAGAAGAGCCAATTTTCACTAAACACAAAATAAGACTTGTAGCCCAATCAATGTACAGTGATGTTTGTTTCTTTCCAAAGAAACATGAATATGGTGACATCAATGCAAATAATAACTACATGTTTACTAATGTAAAACACAAAAGCGATAAAAAGGGCAGTACATTAAAAAACACTGTAAATGTTTGAGATCACTGATTTATTTTCATAAAAATATAATGTATACCAAAAAAAGGTAAACTTAAATCCAGCATGCTTCTGATTTAACACCTGAACTACCTAAATAAATTACATTTGAGGTAAGCATTAAAATAAGAAACAAATTCTTAGTTGTAGCAACTGGAAATAAAGCAAATCATCCCTCACAGCTAGTCTGGCTGGGCAGTAATTGCTGGCAGTTTTGTCTCATACATAGATATAAATTTGCTTTCTCTTGAATCTTTGTAGGCTTGTCATTTGTTCTATAGTTTTAATTACCTTTAAGCGACCATTGCCCTGTATTCTACATTTCTAAATCAGAAGAAGGTATATCAGTGCCACCTCCTGTCCAAATGTAGCATGTTTTTAATTAGCTTGAAGGAAAATCAATTGGAAGGTAAACTAGCAATGAACACCTTTTACTCCCGATGTGGCCAATAAAGGTATAGAAGCTTTTAGCACAAGACTTTAGCTTTTGGTCTTCAATCTTACAATTTTAAAGATTTTATTGATCTGGTTACCAAAGGTCTTCTAAAATAAAGCTAAATCAAGATCTTTTCTCCAAATCTTTTTCTCCACTTCTTCATTGCTTGAGTTTTTTCTTTTAAATTCTTTTAAATTTCTTTTAAATTAAAAAAAATTATTTTTAAAAATAAAAGCCTGGTTAGAATGATGAAATCCTCCTTGCACTGGGCTTTATATTCATTACCCTTAACAATGCAAATTTACAATAGGTTCCGTTTCTTTGGGAAAACTGCCAAGAAACATTAGCCCTTCAATGACGAAATGATAGAACACTGAAAATATGGATTGCACACCTCAGACTGTCCTCAGAAGGAAAAGCTTTAGAATTGTGATGTCAACACTTCTCCAGCTTCTTAATAAATTAGGTATTTAAGCATGCGAACAATTGATAGCTCTTTAACCTAGAGCTTGTCATGAACTTCAGACACCACTTGGTGTTGAAGGTCTCTTCCTGTTCTGGCATTTAAAAATTACAATACAGGAAATTTCATCACCCATTTCAGTGCAGGCTCCATATAAATTAATCCTTCTTCACATAAAATAACACCAGCAATTTATTTCTTAACATTTTTCACTTGCCATGCGGGATATGCATTTCCTTTTCTTTTTATTTTAACCTGCTAATTTCCAAACCAGCTGAAAACCAAATGTGCAGGAGAGCTAATTCACTTCTCAGAGGCCTCCAAAGGTTGATGGCAGTCAAGTTATGTTTAATATGTGAAGTTCCCCAGCACACAATCTTGAAAGCAAAAAAAAAACTTCTTGTGTGCTTAGGAAACAGGATGGAGGCCTCCCAAGTGAAAATGGAAAATCTAAGTTGGCTTGTGAAATGACAGAAGATTTCAGAAAGATCTACATGTACCAACTAACAAATATATCAGCTACAAATATATGTGTCTCTGAAGGAAACTGCAGAGATATCCCTGTTGTACTTCAAGGTTACTTGCCAAATTTTTCCAAATTATGACCCACAGATCTCAGATAGTCTTTAGAAAATTGGCTAGCAGTACACTGCTAACTTTTCTTCCTGATCCTAGCTGATAAATTGCTGTAGTGAGAGAACTAAAAATATATGACATCCCTGGTATTACTTTTTAATGCAAGCAATTACAGCAGTTGCCACATGGAAATCTAAATGGGAAGCACAGTGACTCAGGAGGCAAACCTTTTTATTAATATGCATTTATTCTACACATGCATCTCGCTCTTCTCCCTAATGGCAGCCCTTCTTATTTCTTTTTTCTACAGCTTTCAAGATCTCCTGGAGAATGAGAGACCCTCATGTTGCCTTCCTTCCACTGGCTTCCATGTGGAATATGATCCACACAATCCTATGTGGAACAACAGCTGCTGCACATCTGGAGTTAGCCTCCCCAAAATGCCCAAATACAAGTAAAGGGCATGATAAATGCGGTACGTATTCCAAATTAACAAATGGTTCGTGTGTGGATGAAGCACTGAAATTTGCTTAGTGCGTTACAAATAGTAAAGACAAATAACCTGTAATAATTTTGCCCAGATGATTTGTTGGTACAAACACTATTTGCAGGGAAAATATAGTATGTTCGTTTGGTTTTTTTTCCTTTCAAAACCATGCCATAATTCTCTCATATTCAGAAAGACTGGGTGAATATAATTGACTTTTTAAATTTGCATAGCTGTTTGAAAAAAGTTGATGAAATAGATATTTATATATTCTAGCAATTATACACTCAAAAATTTATAACAAAGGCTATGAACTGGGCATTATATTAGCCTTTTAGACCAATGTTTTAACATGTTACAGATATAATTACTTTTAAATGCCCACTTCTTAAGCAGAATTTAAAAAGCAGCATTGAACCAAAATATTATGAAGTGTTTTATACAGGGTTTTCTCAGTGTGGCTCTGCTGAATCTTAATTGAAACTGTTGGTAGGAATAAAAAAAATCAATAGGTATTCTGAGTCACTGGTGACACTGATTTAAAGGAGCAGTGGCTTTTTACCTATTACTCTTTACTATGATTTGCAGGAGTGTGACAGTTAAAAGCCTTAGTTATGGCTCAGAACTACACACAACTCTCCAAGGAGTTAAATTTTCAGCTTGACTCTTGTTGAAATAGCTAGTGCCATAATTCATGCTAATATCTGGCCTAAGAAATAAAAAAAGAATGCAGATATTTTTTTCCCCCCAAATCTGCCAATAAATTAGTGACAGAGCAGCCACCAGCCTGCACACTGTGGTTTCCTCTTCCACCCCCAAGATCAAATATAGCTCTTCTGCCTTGAAATACAGCACATAACCAGCACGGCATTGAATTCACCATGGTCATTTCCCAGCAAAATACATTTTATACTGCAACTCTGATTTGTCATTGTGCCTACAGTTGAGTAAGAGGAAAAAAACATTCTAACAGGCTGGAAATAATTCTATAGGATTTGTCAACACACAGCAGGCTCTAAAGGGAGACAGATGAAGGCAGTATGTACGTTCCTAGGAGGAGATGCTCACTGGCTTTTAAATATATGTATCTTCCAGCAATAATAAATAAACCAAAGACCTTTAGAATAGATTATTTCCTGTGATTAATCTTCTGCCACAAAACAACTGTTTCAAAGATCAGAAGCAGGTATTAACCAGAAATGCTGCAAGGGCTTGAATTCCTGACATTTCTAAGGAAATGATTGTACAGATGGGACTGAAAAGATTCAATACCTTTTTGTGCTTGGCTCTATTTACACAGGGCAGTAGTAAGGAGCCAACCTTACTGGTGCAAAACAGGAAAAGTTGGTTTGCTTCTCTCTCTGCAGTATCACTCAGCAGAGATGCACTGGAAAACAGCAGGCCCACTGCCCAAATCTTTGGAGGGGAAGAAACACAAACTCTCCAGTTTTGCAGCTTTTTTTTTTTTTTTTTTTTTTCCCTACTCCTGGCATCAGTTCACAGACTGGTACCAGGGGACTGAAAGCCAAGGGCTAAAGTGCTCTTAGTTCCTTACCACAAACAACATAGGAAGTGACCAGAATTACTTCATTGGTAAAAATACACATTATTATCTACAGTAATAATGATGACAACCTGTTGCTATGCAAAACAATCTGTCATATATTCTGAAATATAAGAACTAGCAAAATGTCATGTTTTGCTGTAAGAAGGAAAGTCCTACTGTCTCAGGTTAAATGGAGGCGGATGGCTGCAGCCCGTTGCATGGATGAATCTACTATTCTCCTTCGGACACTGAGTGCTGTTCCAGCACACACTCAGTCAAAGCAGAGTGAGTCTGTCCCCATTTATAAAGATGCGACAGGCAGGCAGAAAAGAGGATAAACTGAATGGAAATGGCATTAAGAAGTGCATGTGCCAGCGTTAAATAATGAAATGTTCCTAATTATTAATATAGAATATGATTTATAACTGGTTTTAAGTCTTGAAATCCCGGCATTTCAAGAAAAGTGCTGTAATTATTTATGTTCAGGAAACCTATTAGGTTTTTCTGAAGTTGACATCTTCAACTATATATGTTGAAAGCTGAGCAATGAATCATATTAATATAATTTCACGTCTAATATAAAGACAGGCACCACAGTCATAACTGAAGACTCCGATTCTACATATCTTTCTCCAGTACAGAACATGAGATGACAGGAATGGCAATTCAACAATAACTAACAATTTCTTATGTATTTTATTTTCTGGTTTGATAAAATGGGAATAATTGATTAAAACCATTTTTCCTCTCTGAGTTTATTATTGCAAATGATTAAAAAAAAATCTGGGTCAAGGTTATGAAGATAAATAATGTAAAGATAAAGTAAGACAGACTTTAGCATTCTAGGAGTGATGCCCTAATGCAATTAGCATGAAGAAAATTATGATAACTGCTTGACAACACAGATATTTTTAACTAAGCTCACATGCGTCTAATGGATACTTCCTCTAGAAGTGTCCTGATGCTTATGAAGTCAGGCTCTTGCAATGCCTGGTCCATACTGGGGATACAGTGGAAGTGTGTCATCCTGGCTAAGCTTAAAAAGGAATCATAACTGAGAGATACCCTCTATGAAATGTGACTGTTAAGGGAGGTTATAAGTAGCCTATCCATTAGTGTGGCTGACGAAGTTTGTTTCTTGTCTTTGCTTCCATTAGGCTTGTCTTTCAGGTTTGCACCTCTGTATGTTTTGTTTGTTGCTTCCCTCTTTTACTCAACACCTCTTTTTACACTGAAAAGGGTCCTTGAACCAGATACCCTTGAGGGTGCAGATGCCCATTCAGCCAGCCTCTGCACCCTCCTTGCCCCTCCAGGAGGACTTGGGTCAACCCCACATCACCCTCTTGCCAGGCTCTTCCATAGCTGCCATGCTGTGGATTGATGGAAAGGCCTTGCATGGTCAATCATAGAATCACAGAATCCTTTAGGTTGGAAAAGACCTTTAATATCCTCAGCTTCACCCATTAACCTAACACTGCCACATCCACCATTAAACACATCCCTAAGCACCATGTCTACATGTCTTTTAAATACCTCCAGGGATGGTGACTCAACCACTTCCCTGGGCAGCCTGTTCCAGTGCTTGATTTTGCAGGATTTTGCAGTTCTTTCTATCCTGCAGTCGCCATATTCAATCAATTAGTGCACAGAAGGGAAACAAACCCTCCATATTGGCTCCTACCATACTTTCAACGTTTTCTTATTAATACACGTACCAACACAAATCTCAACACAAGCAAGAAGATCAAGTTCAAGAACAAACAACAGCAGACCTAGAGGGGACAGTCTTCTCTGAGGACTAAGCCAGGGTGCAAGTGCATCCATCACATGCTGTGTCTTTATACAGGGCACCTCATCTTAGTTTCCAAGTGGATAACACTTCAGGACACAGTACATTTTTATACCAGGGTGCTTATAATTGTGTCTTATTTCAGTGACAGAAAGATCTAAAGTTAGGGTAAAGTAAAATCTGGGTGTTCTTTTGTGTTGGCTGGTGCACGTGAGCTACCTTGAGAACAGGCACTAGATGAGGCACAAGGCTGGGAAAGCAACAAGGTACACCAAGCAGAAGAGATCAGCCAGTATGCCAGAAGAAATGGGAATGCAGGTGAAATTCTGGAGGTTGCTCTGAAAAGCAATGGAGATGTACATGACACACATCAGTCTTGCACGGAAAAAGAGAGGGAGGTGACACAGAGACTGGAAAAGAAGCAAGACACAATGGGAAGGGCCAGACGGGAAGAGGAGTCTGATGGACATACTCCAGAAAAACATCAAGGAAGGGGGAAAAGCACATTAAAAAGTTTAAGTTTCCCGTTGGGTTTGTTCAGCTAAGACATGCATGCTCTACTTCTGAGCTAATCATTTTACACAATCTGTACAGCAGTATGTACAACACATGCAGATGTCCATGTCCTAAATATCGGTAGGAATGAATAATCAGTGAAGGCGGTTCCTTGCTTGGAGGGAAGCACCGGGAATCTCACAAGCCCATTACTAATACTACGCAAGGCAAAGACTGGAGATCTAGGAAAAGTGACTCAATAGCAATCTAAGCAGAATAGAAAAAGATCAGCCTTTTAATTTTAATGTGAAGATTATCCTTCTAAATCAAAGCCAGATATATTCCTTTCAAAAGGATCACATAAAATTTTAACTATACATGCACATATATTTTAGTTGTTCCTATCAAGAAAGATCCTTTAGGAAACAACAATACAACATCACTTCTTCCTTTTTTATACTACTAGATGGTTTAGAAGCTAAGTTGGAAAAGAAAATAAAGACCACATGATTTTGGGGAGGGGTCAAACTTCTTGAAAATGTACAAGTGAGCTTAAACATATGCAAAAACATATTAAGAAGAGTACTTAATATTTTTTAGGCAAAAGTGCAAGGCATAGTTTTATCTCCCTTGATAAGACTTTATCTTGCTTTGCAGCCCGATGTTTGGAAATCTCTTGCTCCTTACTAAAAGGGAAGTTTATTCTAAATTGTCAACAAACAAAACCAACCAACCAAAAAATAAAGTATTTGAAACACCATTGACAAAATGCAGACTGCTAAAAACGACAGCATGGGTAAAAGGGTTAAACCCTGCACATGCTGAGCACTTGGAATTTTGTTCTAGGTGACACATGATGTCTGCGTCCCTGTTTTCAATAGGAACCTGGGTTAAGATGTGTTTAAAGTCAAGCCCTGTTCCCAGCTCTGCACCCTGTTATGCCATGTACACCTTTTTGAAAATTATGTGGTTTTGGAGTCCCATTCTTATCCAAACTTCAGGGCCCATCAGGTTCTATATTTTAGGTCCATCCTGACTACCCTGGGTTGCCCACTCTCCCACTAATACAAACAAATAATACAAATACAAATAAACAACATGTTTGAAAGTGTGCTTGCCTGCACTCAGGAACTTGCAGCTATAAATTGTTTCCTGCTTAAGTAAAACTTCATCTTCAACTATTTTCCTTGATATCATAAACCAATTAGTGCCAATATTATACTTGGATGCCTGAGGAGATAAGAGGGAAGTAAAGGTCTGACATGCTAATGGAAAAACCAAGACCAACCAGATCTTTAAAAATGAACTTACCTTCAGGTATTTATGTGTTTTAAAGATAAAAATGACCATTATGATAATGAACATATAATCTAAATGACTGAAGAGTACCCAGTGATACCTCAGGCTCATAACTTCAATTTTGCTATGCTAAATCATTTCTGGAAAAACATCCTGTCATGATTCAAAAAACCAAAAATGAATAATCATCGTAAGTCTATGCCTTATCGTATTTTGAAAGATAAAGTCTCCTCTCCCACTTCAATTTTCAAAGATTTTCTTTTGAATTGAAGATTTTTCTTTTCAGTTTCCTTCCCTGCTCCCATTTTCCTTAGCCCATAAATTTCTCCATAACAAATGGATTTGTTACATCCTACTTCAATTTAGATTTTACAAGAGGAATTTTAAATTCTCAACTATTAATTATTTCTAAAAGTAAAATAAATAGACTTGTCTTAAAATCACATCATCTTAATTTTCCTGCCAAAACTAATTTGCAGTGCTTGTTGCTTTGAAACCAATGGTATAAATAATAGGGACTTGTGAGTCCAGGCAACACAAAGCCAAACACTTCTTGTTGGTGTCTCCAGATCCAGAAACAGTGTAACGTTTTGCTAATGGGAACAAGAAAGGAGAATTTGAGGAAGGACTCTCTTAGACAGAAAAGCCACATCTCTACCATACGCTGAAAGGCCTAGGTCTTGAATTATTGGTAAAAAGGTGGATGATTTACAAGCTCAGTCAATTCACTATGCAATTCTTTTGATGAAACCACTCATGTAGCTAAAAAGAAGTTGGAAGGAAAGAGGCAGACTATTGGCTAAAAGTCCTCAAATGAATAAACCACAACAGCTCAGCTACTTCTCCTCACTCTGAACCTCTGCTCCCCTTCTCCTGCAGAACGTCTTTAATGAGATAAAGCTGCCAGCACTCTGCCTCCTGACTACACCCTCCTACCTCTAGAATTCCACTTTCCAGATACCCCACCACTCCCCCCATAGCTCTGCAAACAGCCATAGCATCTGGCTCCATTGGGGATCTTCCAGTTAAAATTTACTGTAAACAATTTAACAGTTTGTGGCAATCTGGGAAACATTTGGATTGCTTCCCTAGAAAACCTAGCTGGCTCCAATTCTTGAGGGTTTTTTCTGCCTCTTCCTTCCTTAGCCTGCAGACCTAAAATGCCAGATAGTGGAACGCATTTTTGAGGACATCCACCTCCCTTCTGTTAAAATAAACTTGGAAACAACCAGCGAGAGACTGCTGCAAAGGGCACTAAAATGAGACTGCTGGGAGAGAGCACTGCGCATGCCTATATGTTCATTAACGTATATACTGCCAATGATAGCTTAAAATGGAAATCTTGCACAGTTCAGCTACTGTTAAATAGCTTAACCATATGCTTGCACTAAACTGCTGAATGACTTCACACTGAACTGGTGAGCGAACCTACCCAACACTCTTTCCTGCAAGAAAAGCGAACCAAATTGTTGATAACTGAACCCTGAAAACACTCTTAATCCAAACAAAATGAGCATTAAGTTAAAAAACCCCACCTGTGTAGGCTCAGCAACCCCAGGAACCCTACACTATAAACAACAGAGAAAACACAGGAATGGAAAGAAATCTGTATTTCTCCTTAGTATATGCAAAAAAGCAGTCTTGCTTATCTTCCAGCTGGAAAACTTAGCAGTTTCTCCTCCAAGCCACAGAAAATAAAAAGAAATGTAACACAGCAAACTAAAGAGCAGACTGAAAGATGTATCACTTAAAGCACAAAACAGATTTTTTTAAAGTTTGATCATCGTTCTTTCAGCCAACTGTACTTCCTTTAGCCAATTGTACAGCATTACTGCTCTGCTGTATTTGTTCAATTAGTTTAATTACATTTTACCTCCTCCTATTTTGCAAAACAAGTGCTTCCCCAGCTCCCTCTCCTGAAACACTAAATACCTGCCCATCTCTGCTTGAAAACTGCTGCTACGACATCCCTCAGCTATTGTTCAAGCAGGGACCGTGCTCCCACAGGCAGAACAAGGGGGTACACAACTGTGGCAAAACCAGAGGCAGAAACCAGCTGTGCAGAGGGAGCCCCTCGAGCAGGAATAGGGGTGGAAGCCGCCAGGCTGCTTTGCAGCTGGAAGGTGATGGCAATGGGGAGAGAAAAGCCACTGCACGGCCACCCACTGCAGACATCTGCTCCTACTCACCAGGCTGTGTGAAGGATGGCTTTACATCAACCCTGCATCATTCAGTCTGGCTCGACTTACCTTCCCCGAGGTCTGGTCTTTGAAATCCTGCTGCAGAGGGCAAACTGGAGCATTATTTTCTTAAAAAGCCTTACTTGGCTTCTGTGCAACACCTTTGGGGCGTATGATGCTCATCACAGCCACAGGTGTATCACTGTTAGCCCCTGAGAAGAGCTCTCACTCAGTATTTTGAAAATACCTTCAGGATCTGGAGGCTGTGGCTCAAGACTCAGCTTTGAGCTCTGCTACAACTTTAAACCAACAATTCTCAAAATCGTTTCAAATTATCCTTCTTTTAAAAACACACTGATGACCACAAGGCACAACAAGGACATGAGAAGGTTTTGAGGCAACCAAGCCGAGAAAGTGTAAGATTTCACTTTGCATTTTAAAAATATAACTTAAAAACTAACTTTGCCTTTGTTTTGGAGAAAGAAACAACATCAGCTTGGTAGCTCAGAATGCTATCTTTTGAACACTCCCTAGAGAGCTTATTTGTTAAGAAACAAACTTAGCTCCATGCACTTCTAAGCTCTGCTACATTACTATTCTCCTCTTAATTAGAGATTTTCAGAAGAGTGCCTGTTATTCATGAACAAACTCACCCAGACTTTGTGAAGCCATACTTATTTTGTTATTAAATAAAAACCCCAAAGATTTGATTACAGATTTGTCTGGCATGAAAAATTCCAAAACCAGTCAATGGCTGAAGCACAAACATTGTCTAGCTTCCCTAATAGGAAGCTGGATAATTGGGTTTGTCTGTAAGATCTGTGTGAAAGCAGACTCCATGCATGTGTCATTTGGTTCAGTATGTCCTCCACAGGAAAAAAAAAAAAAAAAAGTCCTGAAAGAAGCTTCAGGACCATTATATTTTAAAGCCTGCTCTGCATAGTTTTTCTTAATTACACCTAAGGCTGCAATTTAAAAAAACATATAAGAAATGCTCCACTTACGTTTCACTGGTTTGTCATAAACCTGCATGGAACTGAATTTGTTAGTCAGTAATCCAAAGATGAAATATAATATACCATGAAACTATTATTATTGAGAAAACAGTATGGTTTTCCAAAAACTTCTACAATTTTTAATTCAGTGTGCATATACGTATCAAATGGCAGTGTAAATCAGAGTACCTTAGTGTACTGGGTCTGGCTGGGGTAGGGTTAACTTCCCCCACAGCAGCCCACATAGGGGCTCAGAGGGTATTGGTAAGGCACCCATGTGTTGGCTCCAGCTGACCAGTGCCTGCACAGCATTAAGGCTGTCTCTCCAACACCCCCTGCCCAAACGCTGGTACACTGGGGGTGGGCAAGAGGTTGGGAGTGGACACAGCCAAGGACAGCTGACCAAGGTGGTATCCTGTGCCATATGATGTCTTACTCAGCAATAAAAGCTAGGAGAAAGGAGGAGGAGAGGGGCATTTGCTATTAAGGCATTTGTCTTCTGAAGCAGTTGCTATGTGTTCTGTGGCCCTGCTTCCACAAAGCGGCTGGACATCATCTGTTGATGGGAAGCAGAGAATAAATTTCCTTTCTTTTTGCTTTCCTTCCACACACAACCTTTGCTTTCTTTTGTTGTTCAACAACCAAATGTTTAACACCACTGTAAGCAGTACTTGACACTAAAGAAGATACCGCCTTCTGCAGAGGGTACACAGCAGTACATACAGGTCAGCTCAGAAAGATGCAAACTGGTGGGTATCTGTCCTCTTCAGTAGCCTACATGATATATTTTTAGGAACAATCACTTATATCACATATACTTACTACTTCACAAAAAGGCAGTTTTTATTTTCCCTATTCATATGTCTCCTATTAAGTTCCTTTGCTTTTACACAATATTATCACCTTGAAGTACGCATATTAATTTTTCTTGTGTATTAATTACTGGCTTTGTACAAAAATAAAGTTATAAGCACCTCTAGAGCAACTGGGAAACAAACCATCTTTTGTGAAAGTTACAACATTTGACAGCTTTGGAGCTGGTGGACAGTGTTTAAATTGCATGGGAGATCAATTTTTAAATTCTAGCCCTAAGTCCAGAGGAGCTGAGGACACTCTAGAGAAAAGAACTGGGAAACAAAATCACTTTAAAGAAACAGCTGTGGCAAATATTTAATTCTCAAAACACAGAGAATAGTCAAGCAATTACTCAGAAAGGTAAGAAGCCGAACAGATTTCTTCCAAATGGATGCTTTTGTATCATGTTATTTCTCCAATCTTTTTCAGACTACTTGCTCAACTCCACCACACTCTTTAATTTTATTAACTCCACAAGATTTTGGAGAATTTCCACATCCTTCAGTGCAGAAGGAAATGAAATGTAAATTACCTATTGCTTTCCCACCTTTATTGCCTGTGGTACATGGGGAGAAGAAAGCCATCTCTGCTAGCATGTTTTTTTAGCTATACACCGACTGAAGACTTTCATGGCAATTCATCATTTCAAGCCTAAGTAGTTTCTGCTTTAGGGGTTACAGGAGCTGTCTGAGCTGAAGGAAACAGATACTATACACTCTATTATTTTCTGCATTTGGCTTAGCAGAAACAGAACACAAACAGCTTTTCTAGTATTAATAATTTGGGAAAATCCTCCATTCTAAAGAAAAGAGGAAACTTCTTTTTTACAACAGGAAAAATGCCAGCTCATGCAAAATACTGTTATAATTAATTTGAAATCCCTCTTCACTTCACAAATTAAGAAAATAATTTGCCATCATTTCTTCTAGAGTGCAAATTCTATTAATGGCTGCATCAGAACTAGGTTTGCAAAAGGGACCAGCAGCGCACAGCTTTAAATAAAAAGAGTAATGAAAAGTAAGTATATCTAAAAATACCAAATGACAAAGAATGTAGTCTTGCAGATTTAAACAACATGCCTTTGCAATAGGTGGCGTGTTATGTGATACCCAGGCTACACATGAATTAAACACCTTACTGCAATGAAATACAAGCAATCTGAAAGGGGACTTCTCCCTTTGCACATGTTCCATGACAGACGGTACCAGAATGGTATTTGCTGCAACCCAGATTAAATCAGTTTTAGAAACTGAATTCCATCGATGAACAGATTGCACCATCTGCTTCTACTAATATACATTAGAGAATGTGTATTTTCCATAGCTGCATATTTACTCTGTGATCAGAAGACTACAAGACAAATAGGTATCACTTAGCTTTAGAACAACTGAATAGTATAATCATTTGTGGATGTCAAGGGTGTAAACAAAAAAAAAGCAGTTAGGTCACTTGAAGGTTGTGCAATAAAGTAATGAAATGAAATTAGGCGAAAGAAAATTTAAGCAGCATACTGGGACACTAACAGTCATTGCAGTGATGAGAGAAATACAAATGCAAAAAGTGCAGATGTAATAAAGTTTCTTACTAATAACATGTAGAACAAAAAAGAAATAATCTTCCAACCAAACCGTAAGGAGAGCTGGCTGGAAATCTGAATTTTTACTACATGCTTTTTAGGTTTTCAAGAAAAAAACCCCACCAACACCTTAAAGCCAACATTCTAAGTTTTCATGCAACTGAAATCCTTCAAAATTTTGTTTTGGAAACCCAGCCATGATGTTCCCAAAACAAAATATGCTTTTCCAGCAGCTGCTGACTGAAATTAGTGCAGTTCCTGTCATTTCACAACTACCATTTCCTTGGCTTGCTGTGGTGACAAAACTGACAAAAACTATCTTAGACTACAGCCCAGGGGCTGCCAGAGCATCCGTGGTGCCTCATCTCTGGCAATTCATCCATGTAAACTGCCCAGGAATGCCAGAGCCCAGCACTCCCAGGCCAGTCAGCTCCCCATGTCACCCACTGTCAGGGCTGCTGGCCAGATGACTTCAGAAACACTGACATCTCATACACAAGATCCTTTCTTATAAGCAACTGAAAAGTCAGGCTGACACATTGGTTATGTGCTCATCTGATATGCTGGCATCACAAAAACAAACCTGAGCTAAATGCTTGAGAAGCCAGGGTGAGATTTCAGCATTATTATTCTATGCATCCTCAGTAGCAAGGATGATTATTTCCAGGCATTTAATGAAACAGTATTTCATTAAAAATTGAAGTCTTCTCTTCTTTGAAAGGACAGTAAAAGAAACAAGAACTACTAGGACACTATTATGCCCCAGTATAAATTCACAGAGGTATGAAAGAAGTTATGTTGTAAGAGAAAACAGTAGGACTCTTCAAGGCTGGAATAGAGAAAAATGAGGGATGAAGATATGACTGAAGTCTACAAAATAATTTGGTCCAGGAAGACAACAAATAGGGAACAATTGTATGGTTTGAATACCAGAACTAGCGGGCATTAAATGTATAAGAAAGGAAAATTCAAAGCAAACACAGGAAAGCATCTTATAAACAAATGATGAAACTTCTTGCTGCATGATATTATGGATGCTAAAAGTGCATATGGATTCAAAAGAATAAATTACCAAAAGATAACTGTATTGATGGCTGTTAAACACCAGGACAACACAACAGTCTTCGAGGAGATTCAAGGCCTGTGCTGAGGAAGTATGAGCAGGTGCTTGCCCTGTTCTAATGGTCCTCTCTAAGCTGCCCATAACTGGCAACTCTTCAGGATCTTTGGTGAGACAGCTTTTGCTCTGACTCAGCAGAGGCAGTCTTAAATTCAGACATACAACATGTTATACGCATCAAATATACCATTGTGTATATCACAGGACAAGCATAACGTGCTGGATTTAGCAGGAAAACTGAAGAGACTCTGCACTCCCCTGTTCCCTTGAGCAGTGTGAGGCATGAGGTACACCCTCCAGGGCATACGAAAAGGGAGCATCTTTTGTAGCTACAACATAGCTATATGCAAGTCTCTAAGAAAGAGATGAAGGCTTGGATGTGCTAAGCGCTCACTGCAGCTCAATAAAATTGACAATCCAGAAAGAAAAGACACATCAGACATTGTTATAACTTTTTCTCGCTCATTTGAAATGGCAGTCCTGAGAAATGTTAATTACCGGGCCAGTAATCAGATGTCATAAACAGCTACAGTAGATGAGAAAAAAAAAACAAAACCAAAAAACTTTTAATGTCATTCCAAATGTGTGGTAGATTTAATAAGCTCCTGCTCAAAGGTACCTCTTAACAGAAGTATGGCACCCAATGCAAGGACACAAAGGCTTATATTGTTGCAATCCTATTGTTAGAAAAAAGTCTCAGAGACAGAAGAAAAATTGAAAAGATGACTTCCAATTTTTTTCTTTCAATTACTTCCTGAATAAGTATTCTTTCAAAAGCAAGGCTTTTGACTTCAGAGTCTTGGAGGGAAGAAGCATCTTGTATGACCCATACAGACAAAAGAAAATAAGGTTAACCTGTTTTTTGCCTGAAGCTGCAAGTGACCATGCCACAGAATTTCTGGCAGAGGAATACCATCAGTTTACTTGCCAAATCTGGGCTGGTCAGCTTCTTCACACATCTATTTCCTCACTTGAAAACACAGCATAAAATTGACCATTTAAAATGTGATACGTTTCATGACCCTTGGATACGGGCATAGTACACCAAGTATTAACAAACCCCACTGGGCCATGCCCTGAACATGCATGTTATACCACTTTGGAATAACATGCAAGCTAAATAGTTAAGCCAGAAACAAGAAGAGGAAAAAACTGATTGGACTAGATGATCTTTTGAGGTCCCTTCCAATCCCTAACATTCTGTGATTCTGTGATTTTTTCCTGCTGGCCAATGAAACTGCAGAGAAATTAAACTACTTGTTCAAGATGGACATCTACAACAAAGCTGGGTATTTACACCCATGATAGAAAAGAACTAAAAGAATTAAAACTAAGTAAAAAAGTTTGGGAGTTACTACGTTTAGGTAGAATAAAGTAACGTAACCTGATGAGGACAGTCTCAAACAGAAGCCCTATGCATGTGTACAGACATTCATCTCCTAAAGCTATAGAAAATGAAGAGCGAAAATGTAGACAGAAACATGTTACAGAAAATTTGGAAGGTTTTTTGGAAATTTTTTAAATAACCAAGAAGCCACAAAAGAGGATTTCCTCAAAAAGGAGTAAAAGCACAATATGGAGGGAAAAAAGATAACCAACAAACAGAAAAGAGAGCCAACAGACAAGTCATAATAAGATATTAATTTTCAGCATTTCACATAGGAGATTAGGGACATCAGACAGGATTTTATTTTTATGCTAGAAGTTCTTAGGAGAAACACTTCCATTTGTAGGTGGAGATAGTGAAGCTGCTATTGCCCTTTAATCTCCACTCCGAAGTCAGAATAGAGCATCCTCAAGGCTACTTCAATGAGGAACAGAAACTGTTGATGGAGTCAAGTATTTCTTGTAATCATTTTTATTTATTAAAAACGAAGTCTACAGCTTCATTTTCCTTGGAGATGGGCTACTAGCTGCTTGTTTTGAGTCAATTACTTTGACAGAGTTGTTTCCAAAAGCCTCCCATCTACTGTAGCCAGAAGCTATGTCTGAACAAGATGATTCTCTTGTCAGCCACCTTTTATATAGCTAAATCATCTAAACTTGACTTTTCTTTCCCTTCTTTAATAATATTGCAATGAACTGGAAGTATTTCTGCATCTTGCCAAACCTTCAACATTTTTTTTTCTTTAACTTAAGAAACATTCTGAACAAAACCAAAGCAAAACATTATTTTTTTTAAATTAAGGAAGATGCCTATACTCTGAATGAAAACTACTGATTTATCTTAATAGAAGGCAAAAAGGAAGCATGTGCTAATTACCTGGTCCCTGAGAGCTCAGAGCAGATGACCCTTTTTAGCCTCAATACCTTTCACAGGGGACTTACAATTCACACTCAAAACTGAAGACAAACTCAGGTTCAATTTATTTTATTCAGACAGTAACTGAGTCCAGGGAGCTTGCTTGCGTTCATAGTGATTAATGAAGAGAAGAGATGCAACTGTCAAGCCAGTGTGAGAAGCCAAGTTATCTGAAGAGCACTTGCATGAAAAAGTACCACTTAATCATTCTGAAGGCAGTGTTACAGAATGGGTGGCCTCCACCTTGCATTTTGTTTCAGGAAAAAGCCCTCAACACTACAGCAGTATCTTCTTTGTTTACACAGTAGAGGCAAACCAGTGAGGAAAGCAAAAAACAAACAGACAAACAAACAAAGCAAACCAAGTACTATATGACCACAAAATATAGCTAAGACATGGGACCCTGCATCATCATTAAAGGGTCTGGATTTAACACCTACTGCAGCTGATGGAAGTCTTCCTCCTTGATTTAACAGGATTTAGGGATCAGGCCCTAAAAGCTCCTAATAACCAGTCAGTTGGTATAGTACATCATGAATTCAAAACATCGTTTAATTTTTGCCTTTTAACTTCTGCCAAGTAAACGTCTTGTACATCAGTCACTTTTTATACAGACACAGAAATACATCAAAAGGCCCACATAAACATCAAAGCTGACCGCCTAACAAGATGTTTCCCTTGCTTCCAAAAATGACATAGGTCTTTCTGAACTTAGTAAGAGCTTCTGCACTTGCTTTCTAGCAAGTTTTGGAGATATCTATCAAGTATTACTTCTACTTTGCACTCACCAGGTGCAAATCTAAATCCCAGACTTGAATTCTATGTTTATTCTTTTATTAAAATAATGGCATATGTGACATCTGGGCACATAGGCTTCTAAGTCCTCTTCATCTCCTCTGGTTGATACACAGGACACTTGTGCTTCACTCATTAGTTTCTGAAATTGATCTGCCCATAATCTATGTAACTCCAAATTATTCCATGCATAATTAGGCACTTCCTAGTTTTCATTACTCATATTTATCTTGTAATGTTTACACAGCACCAATCACACAGCTGCCCATGTACAGATTGGAACGTATCACTAACTACATACGTTTAATTTGGTTGTATTCCTCTACAAGAGAGGATATTGTTTTCAAGGGCCTTGTTCCAGCCTCATCACCCAGATGTTCAGGGACCAAGAAGTCCCTGAGGTATATAAACTCATTTGAATTTACTGCCCCTTTCAGACAAATAAAACCACAAGTAAAATATGTATGCCGTTTTATTTCCTAACTTGTGTATCCAGAGCTAAAACATACCAGCTTGGGTTCACTCAAGCTGGGAACACTTTACCCGTGATTCCTTACATACTGTTTTACAATATTTTTTACAAATTATATTAAAAGAAATGCATATTTTACCTGAAATTTGAAATCTCTGTTGGAAAGTAGTATCAATAGATCAGTTTATGATTTGTTTGCCTTTCTCTTATCAATTTAAATGAATGACTGTGCCCTGTTTAGGGCAAGCTGCTGCTTTTCAAGCAGCCTTCACAAGTCTTACTTTCCTTCATACAGCTGATGTCCCAGTATATTCACAGAAGATAAAAATACAGTCCTATTTTTTTCCCCCAGTCTTTATCCTATCCTCCATTTTGCCAGTTTCTAGACTTCCACAGATGATATGCTTAGGTAATTAAACCACGTGAAACCTCTCTTTCAGTTGTACCATGCACACTTATAAACATGCAATAGGGTGTAATAGAAAACAACTTCTTAGGTTATAAGAGCCTATAACGTAATTAAATAATTCCATATTCCAATCTATGTTCTGACGAATCTGATTACATAAAGCACAGGCTATGCAGCAAGTAATATACGTCACTGAATACACAAAACCACAGCTCATTTTTCACAAGCATCGGTTCTTAGGCATGCTCAGGAACAAAAATCAGTGTATGCACACTACAGCTAACACATACCATTTACTAGTCTAGCATTTAACTTATATATAGCTTAATGAAATAATAAAAAAAACCCTAAATGCTAAATAACGAACATCCTCTGCAGAGTACAAACTAATATACAAGTGACATTCAAAGTTACATTTTTTTAAAACAGCAAAATGATGGATTAATTGATAATTCTTTCTATGCCACACCAAGCAACTCTAAGAGTTCAGGATAGAGAAGGGGGGAAAAAAATCTGTTTATGGTTGTAATAAAATGACTCAACTCTAGAAGAACTATTTGCTAGCTTTGCCCCTGCTACAGTACCACAAACTGGTACAGTTTCTGGGAAGCATTTTCACCCCAAAGTGGATACTACATTGGATATTTGTCTACTAATATAAAAAAGAGCTAAAGAGTTAAAAAATAGCAATAAAACCCGTTTTAATAATCTACTCAGATCGGGTGATTTAGGTGTCAATTTATAAAACCTACACCATTACTCCTACTCCATTATGAAGCAGTGTAAGTATGCTGTAGGTGTTTCTCTCCAAGTTACCCTCAGCATCGCTTCTGGTCGATATTGCAGTAATGAAGTGTTATTTCATATTACTTTACATTTGTGGTAAAAAGACAGGGGAAAAGGGCTTAGGTGCACACAGTTAGAAATGAAAACAGGCAATTCTGCTACAATTTCACAGGAAATATTTGCATGATTCAATTTCCAGGATTAGCTGTATTTTATTAAAAATCGCATTCCCATAGACAGATGCTGCTACTGCATCATGCTGATAATAACAACGAGCAACTGACACTTCAGAGCACATCTGAAATGTGTTTTTCTGAAGACTTTAGGTACAGTAAGATAATCACTAAATAGTGCTGAATATAAGCACCAATGTTTTTCCCAGTTGGTTTACCAATACCCACTTGAAGGGCAGTTTATTTTATACCGTATAAACAAATTAACCTCACAAAGTTACACATTTTGTCAATCTATGAAATGTATCTTCTGATACCAAAAAGACTGTGTATGAAAATTCTGTTTGCTGTGCCCATAGTTGTTCTTTACAAGAGCCTACAAAAACATCCACTTGTCTTCAAAATAATAATTTTGATTAATTAACCTCTTGTCAAGTAAAAGGTTATTTCTGCAGTGTAGCCATTTCTTAGTGCTGTAAGTATTTTGATCACAGTTTCAAACTTTTAGGATGCAGCACTTATTCCCTGCATTTTATTTCTGAGAAAGTTCTTGAAAAGTAGCTACGCTGTTGAGAAGCCCCTTTTCAACAAGGGCCACTGGCTGCAAAGCAGCTAAATGATCTTGATTTTTCTAAGTAGTTCCCAAACGTGAGAACAGGAGCCAATGTTTGAGGTGAGATTAGAATTCAAAATAAAGTTATTATTTGAAATACAATTTGAAAATTATGTAAGGTTTTCTTTTTCATTTTGAAAAGTATTATATAAAATACAGACCTAACGTATATTTCACTCTCAGCTATTATCATGTAACTTCTCAAGGTACGCATCCACATATCAGTGTTGATTTCCATGTAGTCTGCTATTTTTATCACACATTTTTATACTCCCGCCTACACACCCGTACACTGAAATTTCTCTTTGAAGATGACTTCTCAATTTAAAATCTATTCCAGAAAGCTGGGATTTTCTTCCCTTATTTACATAAAGAAATTTGGCCACAGATATTTTTGTGTTCCCGTCTCTCTTATCTGTTTTCCAGTTAGAAAAAAATGGAGTGAACTATGATACAGATAGTGTTCAGCCTTGTAACAGGTTTTGAACATAAGGCTGCTTTTAACCTCAGAAACAGCTATAGTTAACACTGTCAGAGAGCTAGGATCTTTTCTTTTCCTTCTTTCAGATATGACACAGGAACTTTTAAAAATGAGCTTAGCAGCCAGAACACGTCTCATTGCTTCTAGCCCCAACTGAACTTTTTTTTTAAAAAAATCAAAATGATTTCACAAGTGATTTTTTTCACCTCCCGCTGCTTTTAAATCTGAAGCGGTTGCACTGACATGGTCATGATGGTCTAAGGATTAACAAGACACTGGGCTCATGAGAAGTTAAGTGTTCATGTTAGTCTATGTTTTTACATGTAGATTCTTCATCTTAAAGCTGTTGTCACATTCCTAACTTACTCTAACCTGAGTTCACACAGTTCAACCAATTCTGCAAAAGGACAGAAACCCATGTGTCTACACCGTCTGCAGACTGGAATCATGAAGCCAGAGCCTTATGTTAGTCACAAAAATGAATCCTGTAAAATCCCAAACTTCTCTATTTCTGTTAATGGGAGTGCTGCGCAAAGTCTCAGAGTTGAACACAGTCCAAGAGCAGAAGGAGTAGAGAAAAGCTCTTTGGTGAACTGTTTCTTTTCCTAATTCATTACTATTTCTTCTTTATCTTCCTCCTTTCCTTGGCAAGGTCTCAGTCAGCACTCAAGAGCATACACACAATCTGAGGGAACAGCAGGACAGTAATTCATACTTGTATTAGAAGTCATAGGGTACAGTTCCTCCCGATTCTACCACTAGCATTAAAAAAGGGGTTAGCCAGATATTCCTGCAAAAATACGCAAGTATTCAAAGACCTAACGTAGATACTTCATTGGGATTAACTTTGGTTAGGACCCAGTTTGTTCATGCTTCTCTCAGTTACTGTTTCAGTGTGTCTAGGACCTGTGAGTTAGTGCTGTACCTATTAATTTCTGTCAGGTCTTTTTGGACTTCCAGCAGAATTGATTCTGTGAAATGTCTGCCAGGATGGACTAATACATTAATAAAGTTGGAAGTTTGCTCTCTCTGGCATTAGTTATTGTTATATGTATGAAGATGAGCACACTTCTTTTAATTGTTATTTCCATTTAGTGGCTTTGCTACATTAATTATATTCTATTGGAAACTTTAATTTTAAATACTAGTATATAATCTCTCTGTTTCACTTCATGCTACACCTTGCTTCCAACCTTGTGGCTTGCAAGCACCTGAAACAATGAAGAGCTGACAACTCTCAGGTGCCACACCATCCATTTTAACTTTATATTTGGACATTTCAGGCTTTTTCTGAGGCACTGGGAAAGCAAGGAGCACCCCGAACAGTCACCTCCAAGGCAAAACAGATATTCTCCTGTGCAACATGGCATTTCTGCCTTCACTGCATGGGCAGCAGTCAGTTCCTTGCCTTAGGCATGAAACCGATTGTCTAGCCTTATATCCATGTATTACTTTCATAGAATCACAGAATGGTTTGGGTTGGAAGGGACCTTCATCCAGTCTGTATTTATACTGGGATTGCCCTGACCCAGGTGCAGGACCTTGCATATTTATATCTGTGTGTGTGTTATGGAAGACAACCATATGAGACAAGAACAAACTCAATCAAAATTGTAAACTGAAGTAACACTGATCCTAAACCTTAACAACCACAGGTAGTTGTCATAAGACTGCTTGGGTCCAACTTTCTGCCACAGGCAGCGGGGAAGGAAGGAACTGAGTGGTGGTGAGTCCACAGAAATCTTATGCTTTCCTGATAGGAGTCAGGGTGCACCACAGCATTCGTGGTAAAAGGGCAGCTCAGAAAAACCTTCTCATTCCAACCTCAGGTATGGTTAATGCACATCAGCCTTACAATGGTTTCACATGGACACTGTACTGTACAACAAACACACAGCCAGATTTGTAATACTCTCTCTACTAGTGCAGACACATGTGTGTTAGGTCCTGCTGATGTTACTGGCTTAGTGTATAGTGCAAAATTTTCAGCAAAGCATTGCAGATACTGAACTGACAGTGATTAAATCACAGCCAAAACCACTAACTGCAAACAAAGGAGGCAACACCTTAATAGCAACATCATAATAGAGATCATAACCAAAAACCCCAGGAATTGTATGATTATTGTCTACAAAGTTCACTTCAGAAATGTATTTCTTTGAAAAGCACAAAGCAACCTGCAAGTTTCAAGCTGAATGCAGACTCAAAAGGAAGGAATACTTTCAGGATTCGTACATGACTAGCACTGACATTTAAGTCACATTCTGTTGATGAAATACCATTTCAAAGAGAAACCAATTTTTTTCTCTCACAGTTGTGCAAGTCTTGCAATGGTAACAGAAACAAAATAGCAGCATATATTTCTCTTAATGCCATAAGAGATGTGTCTGTATTTAAATGCAGGCATGGAAAATTAAAAAAAAAAATAAAATTGAAACCCATTGTTTCTATATTATTGTTAAATTTTTGAATGCACGTGAATTTATGTAAGAAATATTTTGGGCTGTGGTCCTTTGTACTCATTTCTGCTTTTTTCAAGCTGTGGAAAGTAATGTTCTGTAGAAGACCTTTTGTGAAAAATATTACTGAAAATTATTTGCACTTGATTTGAAACGTACATAAACCCCATAGGATTTTAAAGTTACTTCACTGTATTTGCAACTTAAGTATAATTTGCTGGCCTCTGACACTGCCAGTCTTATTTTGTCTATCCAGACAATTAAAGGGGGGAAAAAAGCGAGTTTAAATATTCTAGATGACTGAAATTCAAAGGATTTTACATTATATCTCGGTCTCTTAGAAAAACAACCAAAAACCCCCTTACTATTCTTTTTCATTTTATGGTGTTCATCTGAATTCACACCCCAAGTCATTTTAAAAATGTCCCAGGCTCAGGCACTGGCAGGAGACTGCACTCTTGGAAAATGTTTCAGGATTGTGTCTGGGTACTAACTGATGGTTGCAGTTCTTTGGTATCTTGTATAAATATCTGAGATATTCAGGGAATGAAAGATTCTCCCACAAAATGTAATGCTGTGATTAATTTCTAAAGCGGGGATCTCTTCCACCCACAGAGCCTTTGAGGAGCCCAGGAGATACCTCTGTTTGCTTCCTCAGTGGTGTAGCTGGCCCTGTGGCATTCTAGGAGTTAAGCTCCCACTGGAATTTTGCTGTGTCTTGAGGAATTAAATCACTCACTGATCACAGGGAATCCCCAGTTTGAGAAGCACTGGAGCCCTACAGACAGACACTCCTGCAAAAAAGAACCAGAAACAGAGGATAGATGGTTTGTCAACTAAGAACTTGTTTGAGCTTGGCGAAATCCCAAGTAACAAGTGCTATTTGGAGGGACACACATGTAACCCCATCACCCTTCAGGCCGTTGTTTTAGTGTCTTCTTGCAGTGTCAAGAATTCCAGAAATATTTTAATAAGCCAGAAAATCAATACGTCACCAACAGAGCTTGCCACCTGGCAATTCTAATCTTTGATTTTGCACAAGGAGAACTTTTAGTACTTGGTGATATCATACGATTTTTGGTGCTCCTTGGCAGCAGGGTAACTGTTGGATGATACTAGACTACTGATCTCTCACAAATTGCAAATATCATCAGTAGTATGTGAACAAAGTTTCTTAAAAATAGAAGACGTACTGCAGTGCTGACATTCTACGTATTGTGTAAATTTGAGCTCGTCAGTCTGGCAGTTGCCAAAGCAGTTTTGCAGAACCCAGAAACACCAGCAGTACTCAGCATGACTACAGCATCTGACATGGCTGCTAGGAAGAGATCCATGAGCTTCAGGGAGCTCTGCTCTGCAAGAGAAAACAAGGATTTATATCTGAACCCTGACACCGACGTAGAAATGGCCTTTTTTATACCAGCTACCTATCTCACCTTCCCTGACAGGGACAAGCATGATGGTAAATGAAAAGAACAGCAGGTTACTATGTCTAGTAACAGAGGATAAGTCATGATAGTTAAAGCTGCACTCTTTCAGAGATTTTCACCCATTATAGTGTGACTTTCATAGTACAGATGGAAAAGATGATGAAAAGAAGGAATTGGAGCTGTTGCAGGAACAGGAAGGATGCCCTCGACTGGTAACCACAGCCAGTACTAAATAAATCCCTCACTGAAATCTGGAAAGCACCTTAGCAGAAGGGACAGCTTTGTAATTATTGTAGCCCTGGTAGCAGTAAGGTTAAAAGACCTCCAGCACTGTATGTCACCAAAGACTTTGGTTTCAAGAGAACGAATCTATGCCACTGACATTTAGGTTTACTGGAAATATACGTACCCAGAACTTCTCGTGCTGAGCACTAGTACTGAATAAGGCTTTTTTCAGCTTGAAGAAGCTGGCTGTGACTGAAGCCTTGAACATATTCCAAGGTGACTATTTTTAGCCTCGCCCCTTTCAGCAGATAAAAAGGAAATGGATGCTTTTTGGCTAATTACCACAAAGGCAAACTAGATATGTTTTTAAATGCAATGCCTCTGATAGCAGGGGAAAAGGAGCAGCATAACCAGCAGAAGAGGAATGCTGTTTCATGAACTCCATGTAACAGAAACAGGACAATGAGAACTCTCCAGTTACAACTATTCATTTCCTTCCACAGAGTATAAGGAAAAATCCATGCATTTTTTTCTATAGACTCTTCTTAAATATGCATCCCTAAGCACCTCTCTTCTTTCTGAAAATGACATTGGTGCTAGGCTCCTCTCAAAAACACGCCTTTCCGAAAGGCACAGAACACATTCAGTATGCCCACTTAGACTAAGAAGCACAGAGCACCCCAGCAGCACCTTATCACATGATTTCAATTCCAGAGAAAGGCAGGGGTGTCTGGACACAAGTCTTGGGCAACGGACTCTAGGTGGCCCTGCTTGAGCAGGGGGGTTGGACCAGATGACCTCCAGAGTTCCCTTCCCACCTCAACTATTCTGTGATTCTGTGCCTGTCACCTGGAAATTACTATATTTAAAAGAGGGAAAAGTGGCAAATTTCATGCCACACTGTAACAAAGCCATTTTAAGGTAAAACAAAAGGAGAATGGTAAGTCAGCCAGCAAGGAAGCCTACTTTTTTTCTTCTTCTGTCTCCAGGCACTTGCAAAAGGGAAAAACTTCAACAATCAGATCAATGGCCTCTCCCAAAATTTAAGTTGCAAAAAAGCCCAAGAACGTTTCATGCCTCTTTCCATCCCCCGTGTCGTCCCCCCGTGTCCATCCGTCCCCCCCCCCGCCCCGCTTTTCCTATCCCCCCTGAATAAGCCCATCACACCTGGCTACTAGAAGCTGAAGACAACAATGGGGCAAGAAGGATATGGTAACCTTCTGCATCCAGCTGCAGGTTTGAGAGAATGACGATAAAATATCTGCTGCATTACAAAGTAGGTTGTTCCTTATTTATTAACATTATTATAATGGATGGAAGCAGCAACCAAAATTAGGTCCTTTTCATATCACTGAACAAAAAAGCATCGCAATATAAAAGACCTATTAAAATCCAGTCTCAGAACAGCACTTGTAAGAACAGTAAAAGACAATAGACAAAATGGAAGGGATAAGAGACAGAGAAAAGAGCCTAAGATCACAGAGAAATATGTAGCAAACCAACAAGACCCACTCGCCCAACCTCTGAAATAGGGAATAACCACTCCGCTGCATTGCTGATCTCCCTTTAACCTTATTTTTCTGACTTGATCCTCCCCATTACTCTATTCAAAAAATGTGAAGAAATGGACAAAGAAATTTACATACTAGTGTGTCTGCTACTTTGCAGTCCAATTGTTCACAAGTAAAATGGTATTTGCTTGATTTGTAAAAACTGATGGGTGTCCAGGAACATAGGGGAAATATAAAATACATCTCTCAACAGTACATCTTAACCCTTATGAACATGATTATTAGATAATTTTCTACAAATTGCACATTATTCTCCAGGGAAAAATGGGATTGGAAATATTTTAGCACATGGGAAAAAAGCTATGTTTTGTACTTAACAATGAGTTACTCAAAACATCCTAGGGAATGATTGTTTGTATTGTGTTGAATTTTACTTGAAGACAAAGAAATTCATCTTTGGAACTTGAAAAACCAAGGTTGCATTGACTGACAGGCAGACACAATCTCAGCTTTGCACAAAAATGGCCTCCCACTTCAAACAAACTGAACAGCATTTGTGCAGCGTGTCAGCTTTTGTGGAAACGCACAAATGTATTCACATATATTTATTTTGAAAGGGAATTCATAGCCAACTAAGCATATCTACAAGAATATATATGAAGTGGCATGCTGGTCAAATTATTCATTTCCTTTTGCTAGTGAAGGGTATTTGAGGGAAAAAATGGTATAAAGCTCATTTTCAGCAATATACTGAACTGTCAGTCAACACTCTCACAGTATTTTAGAGAAGATGAGCAACTCGTCTGCGCCAATTAAATTTCACTTGCTTGGCCTAGACCACCAAGTGCCAGGACTTGTAGTGGACTCTGTAATACGGTTGCAAAGAAATGTGACTTTTCAAAAGTGGAAGTTCATTAATTATTCTAGAACGTTTTGCAGCCCATTTCTCCTAAAAGCCCATCATGCACATTTCTTCCAGTAGGTTTTTCTAAGGACTTTCATCACACTCTGTGTAGAAAACTCTTAAAAGAAAAAGCAAGAGGACATACATAATTCTTGCAGCCTTGTTATAAACTGCTATGTTGGCAACTACCATTTTCACTAACAATACTTTAAGATGTATTTTTAAGTTACTTAAGAGAATTACGTGGATTTCTAGCCTCATTGCAGTGTTAAACGTCAGCTCTTCTAGGCTTTTTGTAATCATAAACTCCTTTTTTTTTTTTCTTTTTAATTTGGCATACAGTTTGGGAGAGTTCAGTAATTCAGATTATGTACAGCCAAATAAGATACTCCCAAAATTCATTTTGAAAGGCGATCAGCATTTCACCAGTGCATCCGAGAATGAAACAAGGGCTCTGATTTTATTCCTGTTTTTGCCTGCCATCCACTAGTGCTGGGAAAGCACTATCAAACACTGCATTCAACACACGCTTGAGATGCACTTTGCATGTGCCTCCAAATCTCCCCTAAGAACTGTGAGCCTGGTACCCAGCCACTCTGTTGCAAAGGACCTGAGCAGTCCTGGAGATCTCATCGTAGCTACTCAGGTTGACAATGTCAGTTTGAAACAGAGCTTTGAAGAAGGGGAGATTAATCTCCCAGAGATCATGTTTTTTCTTCTCAATTTTTCCACAAGAAGAAATGTAGTTTGAGATGTGTTCAAATTACTTCTGAAAAAATAAATAGTAATTAAAAAAATGTTTTCTTTGAGGAAATGGAGAAAGAGAAGTCAACAAAAATGGGGAAGGGGGACTGGGAAAGAATTGGGGAAGAATAGGGTTCGCGGTGGTCAGAAGGAAGAACTGAACAGATGTCAAGACCGGTGCAAGGATGGAAACAGGTAATTTGGCAGAGAGAATATGAGATGAGGTGCTTGCCAGTCCCCTATTTCCTCTCTTTTGTGCATAGCAAAATCCCCTCAGAAGTATCAAAATCTTATTCTCATCTCCTTTTAAGTCATCTGGAGCCTGATGGGATCCTGAATGTTTGGGGGACTCCTCTCTCCGTGTCCTACCCTTCTCAATGCAGCCTAGCCTCTTGGAGGACCTCTCTTTGGGAAGTCACTAATCCCTAGGTTAACCCCCATGGAATGAAGACAGTGGAAATAACCTCTTAAGCCTCAGAAAGATAAAACTGAGGGGCAGATAATGCCTCCTCATGGTGGAAAGCTGACTACAGTGAGATGAAGAAAATAACCTAGTTTTGAGTGGGACCAGCTGGGGCTGGATGTGGAACCCGCCTAGGGCAGCATGGCAGAAGGAAAAGGCCACCTACCTAAGGTGACATGCATGGTAGGGACACAAGACCAGGGCAAATATAATGTGTGCCATACCATGTGCCTTGCATGTAACCCCATCTGTGATACACACCCTCTGCTACAACAGTTCACATGCCACCATCTTCCTATGTCCTACAGGCTTGATGGGGCACAAAGGGAAGTATCAACCAGAAAGAGTACTGTAAAGACAGTATCTTCTGTGACTACCACACAGTGAAACCATCCACAGTTGGGAACAGAGTCTGCCTGGCATTTTTCACCACACAGTCCAAATATTTTTAAGTGAGAACATGAGATCCACTCCCACAAGACAGAAATTAGGACAGGTGCTTGGAAACCACACATTATTTTCCAGCTAGCCACAATAGCATCACCAGCAGTAACTGCAGATGTATAACTAATCATTAAGGCATTACAAAGAACAAATACATTGTTAATAAAAAATTTGTAAGAAATTTGATAGCATGAAGCTTTACTAGTGCAGGATAGCAGGCCTTCCACTGTATTTTTCCCCTTTCTAGAACTTGACGTTCACAAAAAATGGAAAAGAAATAAGTAAATCTGCCAACAACAAAATTCCAAAACGGAAAATAGCAAGCCAAGGTCACACAACCTTTGTTTTACCTTTCTAGTTATCCCTAGATACACGTTTGTACCTTGTATTCAAAGTGCTCTGAACATCAGCCATCTACATCCGGTAATCAAATCAAAGGTTGCTCCATAGGAAAAAAACTTCCTTCCACCTGCTGCGTTTGACAATGCTTTCACCCATACAGGTCACCAAATTCTGTGCTTTCCTTACCCGTCCTTAAACCCACACGTCATACATATCTCCCACCTAACTGCTGGCGGCTCCATCACAAGACCATCACTTTGTCCTCTCACTGAAACATACCATGGAAATCAAATGCCACACCATGCTCCCAGCAGCTGATTTCCAGACACAGAGGGTAAAATAGAGGGGATCCATATCTGTATTTAATACCAGGGAGGTATATAATCCCTTTTGGTCACTGCCAGCTCTCAGAAGACAAATGATTACAGCTATTGGAGTGTGCAGCTTAACTTCATTTTCTAGATCTTCAAAGTTTGAGCAACCGCATTTATCTTTTAATTTTATTTCCTTCCTGACTCAATTTACTATTGTAGCATTTAAAGCCTACACAACAGACTTGCTGTTTAATCAGTATTATCAATTACACCTTTGGAGAGTCTCTCTCATGTAAAGCACAATAGTAAATACAAAAGTAAATAAAAAAGGTTTAATATAACACAGTTCTATAACTTCTGTGGTTTATCTTCAATGCTGCCACTTTTTTAAACCACAAATACAGACTGCAGCATGTTGAGGGTGCGAGAGAGTAAAGAGAAAAGTTAGATCCTACTACTCAAATACCAGAGATGGTATTTGGACATAAACCAATTTCTTCTAAGGCTGTGACTGCTAGATCTGCTAAATCTCATGCCAGTTCCCACCAGATAAGATTTTTTAAAAAAACCTTTTTGGTAAAAGGCAAAAAATCTTTAACAACACGGAAAGTTAGGAACTAGGCATACGCAGCCTGACAATTTTTCTACAGGAAAGAAAAAACAAGGGTATCATCAGTTTTCAGCTGCCAGTGCTTCCAAACATAAAACCTGCCTTTGTGTTTGTATCCTTGTTGCTCCTGAGGGAGCTGAACATGACAAAATCAAAGACCAGGAGGGGCTGCATGTATGTGTGTCTGACAGAAAGTAGAATACTGAAAAATTCAAAGTTTGGGTAATATTGGTCATTAAAGCTATAAGTTTTGTTCTGGTCTCCTGTTGTGGCCTTACCAGAAGCAGCTCATCTGATCAATTAACGGAAAACTGTGTATAAAATGCGAAAAAGCACTTCCACACAGAAACCCACATGCAAGAAGCCTGTCCTGACTGGACCAATGTAAACTTGTAAGCCCTCAGGAAATTCAGCTTTAATCACATTTGAATATAGCCATATATTCATACATTCAGGTATGAAGAGGCACGATGGCTGTGTGACCTTATCTGGGTATTCCTGCTCTGGCAGAGGGATTGGACTAGATGATCTTTTGAGGTCCCTTCCAATCCCTAACATTCTGTGATGTGTGCTTTAGTAAGAGTTTTGCACATGATGGAATGGAGAAGTCTACATCATTCCAACAGACAATACCAGAGGAAGGTACAAGCCCCCACCAGCCTTCATTCCTTCCCTAAATCCTATGTAACACCATGATAATACTGAAGTCATCCATCCCTAGTAAGGCAATAATAAAAGCATCAAAGTTAAATATCACATACTCATTTGTAATACAGCACTCCTACCTTTTCAGTTTCATATAATTTTCACTAGCTGCAGGTCTGCATTCAGCACGTTGCACCACTATTCCTTCCAAGCAAAGTTTATCTAGGATGAAAAAAACCAAAGCAAAACTGGACATTAAAATAGATTCACCAACATGGTCAACATTTGAATTATTTTTCACTAATTAAGCATTTAGTAAATATAATGTAATTCTAAGTTCTCAAATCGAGTTCTAAAATCTCTGCTATTTAGACACCAAAGAAATAAGCAGGAAAAACATGCTTGCACAGCTGGTATTCCCCAGACTTCCTTATTTTGCCATCAGATGTTTTACATATTAAGAATGAATCACAAAGACTAAATTTTAAACAAGAGATGGTAACTGCGTGGTCCTCCTTTCTCTAGAGTGTTGCACACAGCTTATCTAGGAACTGTTTTCTGGAAATGTGCATTGAATACAGTCAGTGACCACGAAAAAGAAAAAATCTACAAAGAGAAACCAACCATCAAAGTATCCAAAATTAGTGGAAGATAAAACAAGAGCTAATTTTATTCCTGTTCTCGGAAAAAAAGAGTAGCCTCTTTTCATCTTATTACAAAAAAAAACAAACCCAAACTATTGTTCGCTGAAGGAACATAATGCAACAAAGTAAGAATACTACATATCTTAACACTCTGGGAAAAGAAATAAAAACTTGCAGTTAGTAATCTAGGAGATGACATACTAAGTTTTAGTTAATACTACTCTCTGTACATTCACCTCACTTTCTAATCCAACATGAACATCTTTTTGCCTAAAGCAACAATGCCTAACAGAGCGGTGCAATAGTCCCAGACTACTCCGTAAAGGTGGAAAAGCCTAAAAATTAAAAGCAAATTGATGGAGAGAAGAGAGAAGTGATGTTGGGCAAACACCTGCTTCTCTACTCCGATGTTCTAGCACCCAGTGTGTGTGTGTGGTGTGTGTGGCAATTTATTCATCTCTTTTGGGCATAGCCTGTGCAATATGTGTAAAACAAACACCTCTGGAAGAGCCTTGTGTAACAAGAAAGGAAGAGCTTTATTGGCTTGATTAGCCCTCACTATTTAAAATGTCCTCCCAATGGTGTAGGGTACTACACTGTCACCTTCAGCTAGCAATGTCACGGAAGATAACAGAAATGCTTAGAAGTATCGATGCCGAGATGCCTCTAATTTCTCCATTGCCTTACATAGTATTATTAAATTGCCTGAAATATTATTACATCTGGAAATCTAAATCTGGTCTCCCTGAATAATGCAGAGAACGATTAATTTGACACTACGTATTTTAAAATGATTTAATCTAAAATTTATTGGTTTGATTTAAACTAAATCCTTGAAAGGAGTAAGAATGCCACACTTTTCCAGGTAGTTTTGAATGAAACAAAGAAAATTTGTATTAGAACAATTCTAGTTTGACAGATTCCTGAGGTTTATGGTCAGGTGAGACAACCTGGCAAATTTGCCTGACCTCCTGTGCATCACAGACAGACAAATTTTATCCTCTCTTTTCTGTACAGAACCTACTAACTGATTTGTGGTGAAAGTGGTACTAATATTACTGCTTAATTTCTAATAGGAATTTGCTTTCAGCTTCTAGCAATTAGTTCTTCTTATGACTTCCTATACTATGGACTTTTTTCAAGAACAAACTCTTAGAGACACAGGAGCAGCCTGTCCCCAGGTGTCATAAGACAAACTGGCGGGGAAAGCGACCAGCCTGGCTGAACAGGGAGCTTCTGCTGGGACTTAGGAGAAAGAAGAGAGTCTACCACCTTCGGAAGAAGGGGCAGGCTACTCGGGAAGAGTATAAGGATATAGGTTGTGTAGGAAGAATATTAGGGGGGCAAAAGCCCAGCTTGAACTCAGCCTGGCCACTGCTGCAAGAGATAATAAGAAGAGCTTTTACAAATATATTAAAAATAAAAAAAGAACCAGGGAGAATCTCCATCCTTTATTGGATGTGAGGGGGAACATTGCTACCAAGGATAAGTAAAAGGCTGAGGTACTTAATGCCTTCTTTGCTTTGGTCTTTAACGGCCAGACCAGTTCTCCTCATGGTGTTCAGTTCTCTGAGCTGGAAGACTGGGATGGAGATCAGAATAAATCCCTCATAATCCAGGATATAGTAGTGAAGGACCTGCTGAGTCAATTAGACACCCATAAGTCTATGGGGCTGGATGAGATCCACCCAAAAGTGCTGAGGGGGCTGGCGGAGGAACTTGCCGAGCTGCTCTCCATCATCTATCAGCAGTCCTGGTTATCGGGTGAGGTCCCAGACGACTGGAAACTTGCCAATGTGACACCCATCTACAAGAAAGGCAGGAAGGAGGATCTGGGGAACTACAGGCCTGTCAGCCTGACCTCAGTGCCAGGGAAGATTATGGAACGGTTCATCTTGGGGGAGATCAAGCAGCAAGTGCAGGACAATGGGGGGATCAGGACCACCCAGCATGGGTTCATGAAGGGCAAGTCCTGTTTAACCAACCTGATCTCCTTCTATGATCAGGTGACCCGCCTAGTGGATGAGGGAAAAGCGGTGGATGTTGTCTACCTGGACTTCAGGAAGGCATTTGACACTGTTTCCCACAGCATTCTGCTGCAGAAGCTGGCGGCTCATGGTCTAGACAGGTGGACTCTTCACTGGGTTAAAAACTGGCTGGATGGCCGAGCCCAGAGAGTTGTGGTGAATGGAGTTAAATGCAGATGGAGACCGGTCACAAGCGGTGTCCCTCAGGGCTCGGTCTTGGGGCCAGTCTTGTTTAATGTCTTTATCGATGACCTGGATGAGGGGATCGAATGCACCCTCAGTAAATTTGCAGATGACACGAAATTGAGTGGGAGTGTCGATCTGCCTGAGGGTAGGGAGGCTCTGCAGTGGGATTTGGACAGGCTGGAGCGACGGGCTGAGGCCAATTGTATGAGGTTTAACAAGGGCAAGTGCTGGGTCGTGCACTTCGGCCACAACAACCCCATGCAGCGCTACAGGCTTGGGGAAGAGTGGCTGGAAAGCTGCCTGGTGGAAAAGGACCTGGGGGTGTTGGTTGACAGCTGACTGACCACGAGCCAGCAGTGTGCCCAGGTGGCCAAGAAGGCCAACGGCATCCTGGCCTGTATCAGAAACGGTGTGACCAGCAAGGGCAGGGAGGTGACCGTGCCCCTGTACTTGGCACTTGTGAGACCACACCTTGAGTACTGTGTCCAGTTCTGGGCACCACAGGATAAGAAGGACATTGAGGTGCTGGAGCGAGTCCAGAGAAGGGCAATGAAGCTGGTGAGAGGTCTGGAAAACAGGCCTTATGGAGACCGGCTGAGGGAGCTGGGGTTGTTTATTCTGGAAAAGAGGAGACTGAGAGGAGACCTCATTGCCCTCTACAACTACCTAAAAGGAGGTTGTAGTGAGGCTGGTGTTGGTCTCTTCTCTCAAATTACTAATGACAGCACGAGAGGAAATGGCCTCAAGTTACGTCAGGGGAAGTTTAGGTTGGATATTTTGAAGTACTTCTTTACTGAGAGGGTGGTTAGGCACTGGAACAGGCTGCCCAGGGAGGTGGTGAAGTCACTGTCCCTGGAGGTGTTTTAAAAATGAGTGGATGAAGCACTTCAGGCCATGGTCTAATGGTTAGGGAGATGATGGAATAAAGGTTGGACTTGATGGTCCTGGAGGTCCTTTCCAACCATAGTGATTCTATGATTCTATGCTAAAGAGCCTTTTAGTACGCGGTGTTTTCTCTCTTTGAAAGTACTTATACATTGTAATCAAGTCACTTCTCAATCATCTTTTCAGTAAATGAAGTAATTCAAGCTCATGCATTATCTCACCAGAAGGCATTTATGCCACACTTAAATCAGTTTTGGGTCTATTGTCTGCACCTTGTTCAATCTTGCAATGTTGTTTTAAGAATATGGAGACCAGAAAATAGATGTAATACTATTGTACTGGTCTTACCAAAACCATACACAGAGGTAAAATAACAGACACAGGAGTTGGAATTCCTCTCACTTCATTTCATCCATCTCAAGGCTATTCAGCAGAATCTCTCAATTCAGCTGAGAGGGAGGAAGGGAGACTTTCAGAACAATATTGGTCCCATTTCTTTTACGATTCAATGATCTGCCCTGTGCTGGGGTAGAATTTTTGTGGGTTAGGCTTTTGTTTGTTTGGGGGTTCTTTTGTGGGAATGAGTGTGTCTGTGTCCCATGACTGCTTCATGTTTAGATGGTTAAAACTGGGTTAAGATCAATTTGCTACTGAAAATCAAGCTCATGGGGTTGACGGAGCTGACTGTCTATTATATCACTAATACAGTTACTTTCAGCCCTTTCTAAGCCTCACATTTTACCTATGTGCTCTCCATTCCCTGTTCTTAGGTATATAATTGCCCTTGGCTTGGTTAAAATGCATTGTCTTTAAACAGATTCTGTGAATTAAGTGATCCCAGTCACATCATGACAGTCCTGTCACAGTCATTCACTGTCTGACCAGCATTTGCGTCAATCACGACACATTTTACAAGCAGTGATTCTCACTTACTGCTGTCTCTCTTGCTAATCCTGGAGGAAGCCCTTCAAACTACCACCTGAGTGGCTTCCTACTGATAATTACTTTCTGATAACTGTCAGCCAGTTTTTAATCTTGCTCTATGCTTACTATTTATATTTTCTTTAGAAATAAATCAGAATGTCACAAGATTATGTGCAATATGAAATGCTAAGCAGGCTGCAAACATGCTGTTACTTTATCAAACTTACAATCTCCAAAATACATAAAATTAGGTTTGTTTGACCAGAAAACCTCTACATAAAGCCATGTTTGTTAGCATTCATTATATTTCTTGTCTTCTCTATCTCTTGAGTTCTGCGACAATTTTTCCACTAGTTTCTATGGTACAGGTTCAAGGCTAACTAGCCTACACTCATCTAAGCCACCCAGCCCAGCTGTCTGAACATAGACATGCTGCTATCAATTTCCCTGCACCTTGCAAAGTTTTCAAATTATTAAGTTTTAAGAATCAGAATCAGTGAACCAGATAGCTCCCTCACACCAACTACTTAGGAACCTGCCAATTAAACACACTTATGCTTAGTAATATCTCATCTTTGATGTCTTGGTTAATACCCTCTTTTAATTACCACTGATCCTGATTTGGCTTTCAATGTTCCAGTTGCTTCACAGTACAAGGCTGTCTGCAGTCTCCAAGAACACCACCTTGCAAGCTAACCTAGTCTGCTCTCAAAGCTCATCCACTGTCCAAAAACCAAGGTTTATGTCCACTTTCTCTGGACCCTCTTGGGGATTTTAATACATCCAAGGAATGCAACAGAATAAACTTGCAAAGATGCAGATTTTAATCAAATCTCCAAATGCAAGACTGTAATGGAGGAACACAGTTTTTACTCCCTTCACAGCCTAACAAGCTCTCATTCATAAAACTCAAGTTCAGAGACTCGGCTCTGTCTTTACTTGTTGCAAGACCAGAGATGCAATGAAAAGATATCCAAAGCACTACACATCTGCCTGGATATTTCCATAGTCACATCGGCCTAGAAGCCAAAGGATGAATATGGCATGAAAGTAGCAATTCCCTGTTAAAAATACCTACTCAAAATAAAGCAGACAATACAAGATAAATGAATACATCTGGAAGACTAGCTAAAACCAGTGATTAGAGGGGAAAATAGACATTTTTCCCAAGCACCTTACACTCTCAGTTGCCCTGTGTGGGGTAGCAGGTACAAGTACACTGTGAGTACAGCCCCAGACAGGCTGGTCTATATAACTCATAGCTTTATCATTAGCTGCCAAATCCATGCTCACCCTGACCTCCCTGCCTGAATGCCCAGGTGCCAAGTCATAAAGGAACTTCAAGCGTTGACTGCTTCAGTGAGATGATAAAGAGATATACTGGGGTGATGCCGATTTCAGCTTCAAACCCTGCTGACCATCACCATCAAATGAACAGAATGTGGTTAAAATGCTTAAGGCAATCTTAATAAACAGGCACTGGGGAAATTTACTGGGATTGTGCAGAAGATTGTCTGATAGGGTTTTTTTGTTTGGTTGTTGGGGGGGGCGGTGTTGAGGTTTTTGTTTTAGGGTTTTTTTTGTGAGAGATGGACTGGCTTGGAGATTTTAATGTATTAGTTTTCTAGTCTGCCTGTACCCAGCTCCAATTTCTGGGTCTTGTTAGACCATCGACTGCTAAGTTGAAGAGCCTGCTATGAAAGCATTTCCGCCCATCCAAACACTTATGTACTCTCCACCTTTATCAAGCCTAATAAAAAATAAATCATGTTTTCTTGAATCTTCCATTAGGCCTATTTTTCACCTTCCTAATCATTCTTATTGGCCTGAGACAGTTCAGTTCATGAATGTCTCTCCTGAGCTGCAGGTCTCACAGCCAGACTTGACAGTGTGTGAGACAGGATCTGGAGTTTATCAACTCCTGCTCTTTGTGAGAGGTGCCAGAGAAGGAGTAGATGAAGACCTGCCTCAGCATACACAACTCTCAGGCAGCAGGAAAAACTGGAAGAAAATGCAGTAAGGACAGGCTATGGGCATGTGCGCCCTCAGCTCCTCAGCAAGTCCCCTCCCGCAATCATATGTACTGCAAGCCCTGTCTACAGTGTATTCCTCGGTGTATAAACTTCATATTTGGCTTTATTAAAAGTTATCATAACCAACTATCCAAATGGTTCTGCATCAGCAATGTATCTCATTGATTACATTCTCAGTCTGGAACATCTCCAAACTTCATCAGTAACTATCTCCTTCTTGATCACTGACTGAAAATAAATAGTACCAAGGACCAAATCACAACAACATTTTAGTGATAATTCTCTGCTGAACATTCACGAGTTTGAAACCTGGCAAATAATTTTTGTATAGTTAAATGAGAGGGAAACTAATATAACATATATTCTAACTCAAGATGACAAATGGGACATACTCAAAGATTTAACAGAAAAAAAAAAAAAAAAAAATTACCTCCTTTGCTGAACAAATTGTAATTAAAAAAAAAAAAAGAAAAAAAAATTGGCATAATCCATTTTCCCCTCCACCCACACTGATCAGTACTAAATTACTCTCCCTTGATTTTTAACTGATTGACTTCCAAGTCAGATATTTTATTGCTTTTCATACAGTCTCTTTTTGTTTTTAAATATCTGGGCCATCCATTTCACCTTTCAAACACAGCATTTGCTTTTTCAGCTTTGCTGAACTACAGTGCTCAGAGATTATTAAAAATAACAACAGCAACTGTTGACAGAGTTTCTTAGATAGCTCTTTTAAAATTCTTGAATGCAAATTGTTCAGACTTGATGATTTGTAAATTTTCAATTTTGATTAGTGTGTAGCGCTTGTCTTCAATAGGTGTTAACATTCTGGACTTATTATTGGAATGAGAATGTCTATGCTACTCAAACCATTCAGTAGTTACTATCGCACAGTTTAACTGTCCAACAATCCATCCAGTTTTCTGTGATATGACATCAAATGATTAGCAAACTGCCTCAATAACCCAAACACATTTCATTAGCATGGCTTCCTAATGTACTTCAAAAATTCTCTACCTCTTATAGGTGAGATGTCTCCTTATATCCTTTTGTACAGTAATAAATAAAAGCAGCTACTTTTGGTAACCCAGGTCATTTTCACTGACAGTAGAGTCTCAGTGAAGCTGATGCTGTTCAGACACGTGAATAAGTTGAACCCAAGGTAAAGCACCAACTTTTCTGAGGTGTGCTTCAGTTCTGAAACCTCAGCTTCATGGCATGCTCAAGCTTCCAGACCAGGAGGTTCAGGAAGAGGATGGAAGTTGAGGAAGAGTGAGGTTATTTTCTAAAAGGAAACACATAGGACAGAATGAGGGGCAAATGCCTAGCCCCACCTCCCCTAGATTTGTTTTCCTCTGTAGCTGACAGACACCACCGCTGTATTTTCACTGTCTCCAGAGCAGCTTGTCTGACTGAGAAGAAACTGAAAAGCTCCGTGGATTACCCTACCAGTGCAGCCCAAAGAGTAACTTAGAAATGGAGTACTACTACTACAGCCACTCTCTTCAAGTGTGTGTGCGAGAGAGTATATTTTCTGACTTAATCTGGAATCAAAACAATGTCCTTGCAATTGCTGGATTCCAGCGCTGTCTCTCCCTTGATTGGGCAATCCCAGCAAACAGGTGACATGAACAATGTGTGACACAGCAGCCATTGCAGGATTGCTAGCTGCCAACATCAGCAGGCAGGATATCTCAGCTGTAGAGGGCAGAAACAAAGGCAGTTGGCTCATGGCATGGCAGAGCACACAGCAGCAAGTTGCTCTGTCTCAACCCAGGTGGGAAGGAAGAACCAAGACACACTGGAAACATTCCAGCTATTATGTGTCTGTTGCACCACACAAAGACTCTCACAGCACCAAGAGCTGTCTGAGTCTCCAGACTTCATTGTAAGAAATACTTGCATATCTTTACCAAAATGAACTTTTAGATGATCTTCCAGAGGATGGACAAAGACAGAAAAAAGGAAATCCAGTTCTCGCTATACCATCAGAAAACACTGAGCTATATGAAACCACTAAAATATCTCCTACCTCACTAAAACTACATGCACTGCAATACCATATGTATTACCAAGTGCATATGAAGAACAAGGGCTCTTGGGAAAAGTTGTCTTGTAGCAAGGCAGAGAAAGTGGAAAACTTTCACAACAGTGTGCCAGTCTTCAATTCTGTGTTACAGATGACTGTCAGATGCAGTGAAGTTACATGGGTTTGTGCTGATGAAAATTTTACAGCAGCTCCACATTTTTCAAATCTCAAAGGTTTAAATGTAAATATTCATGATCTCCACAGAGCGTATTTTCCATATCAAATCGATTTTGAATATTTTATCATACAAACCACTAAAATGATTTTGCATGATCCTTCAAAGAACACATCTTCGTTCACAAAAGTGGAAAATTGCAACTGCAAGTGCTAGAACATTCAGAAGATGATGAACATGAAAAACTAAGTGAGCAGATATGGTTCTACAACCACTCTCTCTTAAAATGTAGACAGTTTAGCTGGCCATGAAAAATTTCATATCTTTTACAAATCCCAGCTCTCCTTGGAAAACCTACTTATTTGTGCCTAGTTCAGTTTCAAAGTATTTGAAGATTACTGTGTAAGATAAAAAGCACCACAGAAATCATCCTCTTAAGGTTTAGCATCCACTAAGATGGTTCAGCGATGTAGCTATGCACAATTTAAGCACATTAACTGAATTTTCCATCACTTGACAATAAACTAAATTTGAATGGAAGCCTCCTGTAATGGAAAAAAAGAAGAAAATCATACTTGAAACTAATTGGCTCTTTCATTTTCTCAATTATTCATTGAATAATTGTTAAAGGAGTTAATCCTGAAAAAAGTCCAAATGTTTATAAATTAGAAACTGGACAAGGAACTACTTGAGAGTCCAGCCGAGGGCTACAAAGATGATGAGGGGACTAGAGTATCTCTGTTATGAGGATAGGCTGAGACACCTGGGTGTGTTTAGCCTGGAGAAGAGGATACTAAGAGGGGATCTCATCAATGTTTATAAATATCTAAAGGGCGGGTGTCAAGAGGATGGGGCCAGACTCTTTTCAGTGGTGCCCAGTGACAGGACAAGGGACAATGGGCACAAACTGGAACACAGGAGGTTCAATCTTAACATAAGAAAACACTACTGTGAGGGTGACAGAGCACTGTAACAGGCTGCCCAGAGAAGTGGTGGAGTCTTGCTCCTTCTCTGGAGACATTAAAAATCTGCCTGGACACGATCCTGTGTGACCTGCTCAGGGTGAACCTGCTCTGGCAGGGGGGTTGGACTAGATGATTGTTTTGCCAATTAGTAGGCCCAGTACAAAAGACACAGCCAGCAGCAGAACAACAATCCAGTGAGAAAGTTCTATTTTGTGTAAAGGAGTCAGTATATAGGGGATCGCCGGGGGTACAAACAAGTCAGACCACAAATAATAGACATCGACCCCAGGAATGACATAGCACGACTCGTAATAGATGGAACAAGCAGAGATACAAGGTAACCCACGGAGAAAATGGGAGACAACCAAGACAATAGGGTGATTACATATGATAGAAGTAACCCCATGTTGCCTCCCAACAAAGCCCACGTTTGTAGGTGCCAGACCTGACTGGGATCCAGTTGCATGAGGAGCCAGGAGGCCCTTCCCCAACAGGAAAACTCTATGAAGTGCGTCCACTTCACAGACAGACTCTCCAACCCTTCCTGCAAGTGGTCCCAGCTTTTATGCCCAAAACAGGACACCTGGCACTCATTTACCCAATGCAGGGCACCTGGGGCTTGTTTACCCAAGGGCTTTCCTTACAAGGCCAGCCGCACCTTGGAGGAAAGCCAAAAGGCAAACTCATCCCCTCCTTTTGAAGGACTGTGGGAACCACCCATATGTCAACCTTAATTCAGGGCTTGGGGTTCAGACCCCAGCACTTCAGTGATCTCCAGAGGTCCCTTCCAACCCTGAACATTCTGCGATTTTGTGAAATCTCTTTGACTGAAGTTATGCTAAACATATCAATGGCATCAAAGAGTTAAAATTAAAACCGTGACTAATTCCTCATAAATCAAATCCAGTGAATAATATCTGCTTAATGTATCACATACAGCAGCAGAGAAAATTAGCATATCTATGCTAGGGATACCCTGGCAAGCAGAGTAGCGAGTGAAAAAAAAAAAGTGCATTTATTTCTACTAGATTCAGTTATTAATTAAGAAAATATTACACTGATGACTCTACAGTATCGATAAACAGCCTTAGAGATAGTGGGAGCAGCAGGAATAAAATACTTAGAGCAGAAGAATTCACAGAATAATCTGACTTTTCACTACTAATCAAACAAAGCAGGAGACATCTACCTGTAAAGTGAAAAATACATCTTGAAAAAGATGGGACCTCCTCTCCAGGTCCAGCCCAAGGTAAGCACTCGCTCCCACCCGTGCTGGGGAATGTATGCTGCAGCTCCCCTGCTCCCCAAGGAACTACACACAGAGATGTGTGGAGAGCTTTCCCTCTCCTCCCAGCTGCAAATCTTTAAAGGGGAAACCTTTATCTAAGTGGCAACAGAGAGCCAGCCTTGAAGCACAGATTCATGGAGAGAAGACAGCCATTTGATTCAAGTGTGCTCTGCCGATGTTTGCCCCCTCCCCGTACCCAAGTGTTGCTAAGCTATAATGTTACGTGATGTTCAAAGCTATCTGTACTCACACTAACCCTTTGTTCCGCAGGGCAGCTGAGTTGTTTCTATCGAGAAAGAACAAACTGATGTTAGATAGCCTTGGTGACTTAAAGAACATCACTGATATAAATAGTTAGTCCCCTGTCTAAAACAGTTTTTATCTGTGGCACAGAGAAAGGCAAAAAGCAAAACCTAATCAGGCTGCAGTTCTTGTGTTTGTGCAGATATTCCCATCGACTATTAATGGAAGCTTTCACCACAAACTTAGAACAGTCAGACCAACAAGTCCTCAGCATCACTTCCAGAGTATCTTCTGTGAAAGCATCTTACCACCTCACACATCCTAAAATCGAGGAATGCATATGTGCACGTGCTCCATAGATGACACCGCCCTTGTAGAGACAGGGTCACCTTTCTTTTCAGTGTTGTCCTGTTGTATCCATCAGGTACTGTAATCAGTACTAAAAAATGTGAAATATATGAAATATATGTGAATATGAAAATTAAAATCCTTGAAATGTAAATTAGGCTGTCTGTTTAACACCATAAGCACTAAACATGATTTGTCCAGCTGATACTACAAATACATCTTAAAGTATTAAAAATAAGGTGTCATTTAGAATAGTAGTATGCGTTTCTGTGAATAAACCCCAAAACTATGTAAACTTCTTAGCCTTAAAGGAAAGAAAGAGACAAACAGTTTTTATATCCTTCTTCCCTTACACAGTTAAATGCAAATTCTCCTTTACAGTCATATTCCTGATATCTCCCTGCATACACAGCCAATACGCCACCTACTGCAAACCCGAGCTGACAGTCGGAGCAATGCTAGCAGCATTTCCATTCCAACATCGTGTCGGAGCTGAATAAAGGTGCTTTTTTAAAAAAAAAAAAAAAAAAAAAAATCTCTGCAAGCTGACAAGAATAAAGCAAGATAGCTGGCTTTTTGTCCTAGCTTCAATAATGGAAAGAAAAATAAACAGAAGAGAAAACGAATGTGAAGAAAAACACAGCAACTCCGAAGGCTCTGAGCAAGACAAGGACTATAAAACGTCTCTGATTACTCTGAATGTTGGTGGCTACCTATATATCACACAAAAACAGACACTAACCAAGTATCCAGATTCTTTTCTGGAAGGGATCATAAATGGAAAAATAATGTGCCCATTCGATGCAGATGGTCATTACTTCATAGACAGAGATGGACTCCTTTTCAGACACATTCTCAACTTCCTACGAAATGGAGAACTTCTTCTACCAGAAGGGTTTCGAGAAAATCAACTTTTGGCACAAGAAGCGGATTTTTTCCAGCTTAAGGTACTCTCGGATGCAGTGAAATCAAGGTGGGAGAAGGAACAGCTAGCATCTCGAGAGACTACTTTCCTGGAAATAACTGACAGCCACGACCGTTCACAAGGACTTAGAATCTTTTGTAATGCTCCCGATTTCATTGCAAAAATAAAATCCAGAATTGTACTGGTGTCCAAAAGCAGGCTGGATGGATTTCCAGAGGAGTTTTCAGTATCTTCTAATATTATTCAATTCAAGTACTTCATAAAGTCTGAAAACGGTACACGACTGGTACTGAAGGAGGACAACACCTTTGTCTGCACCCTGGAAACTCTTAAATTTGAGGCTATTATGATGGCTTTAAAGTGTGGATTTAGACTGCTGACCAGTCTGGATTGTTCGAAAGGGTCAATTGTTCACAGTGATGCACTTCATTTTATCAAGTAATCACAAAGGCAAAGGAAACAAGCATGCAGCCAGTAAATCTCCTTGACCTGCAGCCTCCTGGCATCAGAAATAATGTATCTAACTAGCCTTGTTCCACAGAGCTCGGCTGCTAATCAATTGATGTGAGCTAATGGTATGTAAATCTCATAATGACATCCATCTCTGGCTTACTTAGGCTGAATGAAAATTTAATGCCTGAATTTAATAACAATTATCTGCTAAACATTGTAAACACAGATTGAATGCTTTATGCTATTTGTAATATATGTTTTCTCGGTGCTGTCTTTCAACCAGAGACTCCAGCTGAATTTTTGTGCACTCGTATGACTAACATGCATACACCTAACTGCTCTGCTGAACAGTAGTGAGGATATTTTCATACAATAAGCAGGCTTGAAATATGTTTTGCTTATAACAAACTCAGAATGGATTTTAACTGCAATAAATGATTTTGAATGTTTGTGTTTATGCTAATCTGTTGTACTGAATTTGCAAAAAAATGAGATTGCAAGAGGGTTTAAAATTAATCAACTAGATTTTAAAGTTACATGATTTCTCAACTCGCTTAAAACCAAATTTATAGCTGTGTTACTACATTAATAACAATTGCCAAAAACATGTAAACCAACAAAATAATGCTGGAGGGATTAGTTCTATTATGGGAAATGAGTTGAATCTGCACAGAATGTTAAATTTTCTAATCATATATATACATCTCAAACGGCTAATAAAAATATTTGACATAAAGTTTCACGTAACAGGTTTCCAGTAATGACATCCTACAATGCTAAAGACACTATTTCCTAGTAATCATTTGTGCTGGTAAAGAAAGGCAATTAACAGCCCTTGCTTTACACAATGGCTTACTAAAAGCAACTAGTACTATTAGTTTTGAATAGACCACCTGCTGGCATTTAAGATGAACCACTCTAAGTAAACAGAATAAATACCTGCTTTCTCCTCATCTCCCCTTTTTAGCAAATCTTTTAATTTATATTTTAAACAAAGTTTTAATAGCTTCTATATATGGAACAACAGTAATTTAACCACAAGCATTACAAACCAGTCACTCCACAAAAGCAGACTGAAAATTCATCACAAAAGGCAAAAAGAAGTTGCACTAACTCTACGTTTAAGCTTTGTCCATCATTGAACACAGCCATCATTTACAGCTCAAATGAACTCAAAATTCAAGTAAATGTCTACTAAAGAAATAAAAAACAACCAAGTAGTTTCTCAAGTTAATAGTACTGGAAATGCGAATGCAAGGTCCACTTATCCTTCAACATGAAACTCTATTTCACTTCTAACACAGAATAGGTGTCCTTAACTGGGTCCCTTGCTAGAGTTGAATTAAGAGAGGGACTCTACACCCCAGACCAGGCAGCAGTGACTGAAACATATTCCAATATGATTTTATCAAATGAGGAAATCCAACCTCTCCAGAATACTCCATGAGAACGAACCCACTGCCCGAAAATGATGAACTTTTCTATCCAGTCCCCACGTAACAGACTTGCAAATCATAAAAGACACGGTGCTAAGCGAAACTTTTCCAAACTGAACTGTTTAAAAATCAAATCACTATATTCCAGGCATACAAGCTGAAGAACTGTTCATGTATCTCAAAACTTCTCTGAGTTTGTCCAAATGCATGATCTACAAACAAAAGATATATAGTAAAATACAATTCATTACAGACTTCTACACTCCTAGGCCATCCCAGTTAGAACTCCATCGCTGTGTGTCATCCTCCCTCCCTTCCCCCTCCAAGTTATTTTCAAATTGCTATATTAAAAAAAAATCCCCAATAACCACTAATCTTCTACATGCAAGAATATCTAGGACTTCTGTGAAAAGCAAATGTGAAAGCTCCTGTAAAAGAAATTTAAAATCCTGCTGATCTTCTAGGGCAACAACTAGAAACACCATCACAGAGAACAATTACATGAAAAGCCTTTTGTGGACACAATTCTCCACATTAGCAATAAAAAGTGACAAGGCAATCTAAAAAAGCTCCATAACTAATCTACGAGTTTTAAAGAAGCTCAGTGCTGTCACATACACAGCTGCATAAGCACAAAGTCTGGAGGAGGCTGTTGCTCCTGGGATGTCAAATCATCCATTTTCACTTCAACGCTTTTGGTTATAACCTTCACTTACAACGGATCTTTGATTGAGATTTAAAATGCCATTGCAGTTGAAAAGACAAAAAGAAAACCAGCAAAAATGAATTTTGATTTCAAGCAATTAATATACTTATATGTCAATTAAAATATACTTTGGTTGCTTGCCTTTCAGTTGAGCTCTTAGAATGTCCAATATCAAGAAGACGTTATAACTTTAATATCAGAAAGCAGTACCAGTTTTTCATCGTAGCATGACTTCACTCATGAAAAAGCAGTAGAGAATTTGATGGTTCTGCATTTATTATAGAAAATACTTTTGGAATACAAACTATTCACAAGCTAGTAATCACAGGTGAAATTCAAATCATCTGAAATCTTTTAAGTATGATTTACTGGAAAGCTTTTATTTGCTAGGACATTGGTTCAGAGTACCTACTTTCCTCTTAACCTATATAAAAGTGAGAACGCTTGAAACTTTTTTTTTTTTTTTTTAGTGAAAAATGTACATCTCTAATCTTTAGTAAAAATAAATTTGTGGTGTTTTATTTTTTAAAAATTTTTTTTAAAAGTCAATGATTCGTTACGTTAAGCACTTCTCACTACATTTTTTTTATTTTTGTGTAACTAACATTGCCATCTATGGCATACATGTCATCTGCTGTACCACTAACTTCGATCTTGGCATCCTTTCCCATTTTCATGAGCACTCATGCATTTCTACAAGTGCCAGGGTTTTCAATTTTTACATGCCATTTCTGATTGAAGGCACGCCACTCAGCTGTTTGATTCACATAGCAGAAACAAAAGGAAGATGGGGGCTGACAAAATCATTCTCTTCCCTGCCCACATTGAACAAATCCACAACCACATTGAATCACACCCTATCAGCTACAATCAAGAAGCTTCAATCTAGTCATAAAATTGAATAATTTTTTGAATCAGGCTGGGGGAATATCTTGCTTTGGTATACAAACAAAATGACCGTGTAAAATTTCCATTTTGCACATAATATTTCCTTTTTACTCCATATAAATATATGTTCAGTCACTCAGGTAGATGCTTGCATTCCACCATGGTAGGCTGTGCTAAAAAAGGTACCGAGTTTTACATCAGTTACCATTTCTGGCTTTTAATCAAGGTTGCAAATTGCTTATTTAATACTACTATGACACTGAGAAAACTGCAAAACCAAGTGCTTAAGTCAGAAATACTAACAGTTCTAACATTATTTTGAATATGATGTGCATGCAAAGTATTTCTATTCATTTTTCTTTCATTAAGAGTTGGATCACAACGAACTTATCGGAACAGCCCCACAAGTATCAGGAAGGAACAGCAATTTCCGTAATTTCTCTGATGATCTTCAAATTTCTTGGATAGGAGTAAACAGAAACTTCCTCCCACTTCCCCAAGGAGGCACTTAACCCACTCCCATGCAGGTCAGCTCCTCTCACCTCCCTGCACATCTTCTCTGATGAGGAAAAGAGGCATCAAGCAGACAATTCAGAAGGGACAGAGGGAGCTGAAGGTAGGACTGACCCTCATACACTAAAAAAATATTATCTCTGCCCCTATGAGTTCCCTGAATGACTGCTCAAGAAAGAGCAATGCCAAATTAACCAAAATACCCATTGTATTCCTTGCTCCCACATTTGTACGCCCATCTTTTCCATCGGTGGAGAAGCCAACGGCTGTCACACTGGCATAATTATCACCTATTTGTTTTTTTCCTACATGAGGACAAAACATAAGAGTGGCTGCACTACGTCAGACTGAGGTCTATCTAGTCCAGTGTTCCCTGATGACTATGAACTGTTTCCGTCCCCTGATCCTTCAGATCTCTGGGCAGAATCTCCATTTTTGATCCTTTGACCTTCACATCCTTTCCTTTTCTTGTCTTCCTCCCACATCATACAACTACTTTCCATTTTTCTTTCGCCAGAAGGGCTGTGGGGCTTTGTTAGGGTTGGGCAGTAGACTGACTCAAGAGGAGAAGTCAGTAAAGACAGTGGCCAAAAGCAGATGCCTAGGAAAGAACATAAGAACCAGAAAAAAACCCATACATGACGATGCTCCCTTGAAGTATTCCCTCAGTCTCCAGTCACTTACTGCCCAATGACTTCTAGAGCCAATGTGGTTTCTTGGAGATAGCATCGACGCTGCGAAATACACAGGCTGAGCAACAAGGTCAAATTACAGCTCCAGCTCCGTACCTTCAGCACCTGCTCACCCAGTAACCAGTGTTTCACAGCATCATAATTTACTATGGACATTTTCAAACATTCATGTCTTATTTTTAACTGTATTTTTGCATTCATACCTATTACAACTGTGTAAGTGACAACTGGCCACTGCTTTTCTACAGTAGTTAATATTTCATTAGATCCTAAAGGGGAAAAAAAACTGCATCACCTTTTGCAGCAATCGGTGGCAGTTATTTTCACTTCCTACTCAAAAGCATTACAAGGTTTCCATTCAATAAGACAGGAACGGCTTAAGAAAATTACCTTCCTCCTTCTCTCCCCATTAGTATACAAGCAGAATAAGGGCAGGCAACCAATATTACAATTTAATAAAGGCAGTGCCTCATCCATGAATTTATTTGCGTAGAAGGGTCAGGTTGCCCTAATTCTGTTGACTAATGAATAAGGATTGGGGATGAAGGGGACGAGATAACTCGCGGCTATGACAAAATAAAAATTATTTTCTTAGGCTAGAATTATCTCATCTTTCCTAGATAACTATTGCATAACCCTAATTTTGTCTCCTGTCCTGCAACACAGGACAGAAATTCTTAAGATTGACAGAAAAGCGATTACTAGTTTAAAAACTATAAGTATTTTCATTTAGAGAGATAGGCTTGCATAATTTACTGGGTTGAAAGAAAAGCAATTGATAAGGCATGAGAAATTTAAGATCAGGAAACTAAAGGGTTTTAATTACTTTTGAAACAGACATTCTTTAAGTCCTATGGACACAGAATATTGTCTCAAAAGACTGCCTCTGTAAGCCATCATCATTCACAATAAAATGCAAAAAAAAAAAAAAAAAAAAAAAAAAAGAGCAGCACAGCAAGGAATGGGGAAGGGAGATGTATGATGACACCTGAGGAACACGGATGAGCAAGCACTTGGAAAAAGAAAGCGCAGTTGCCTTTCTTTCTGAAAGAAATTGCATAATAACCTGGAGAATTAGACAGTCGATTTCTTTCCCTAAAAATGTGTGTAGTAGGAGTACCACACACAGCTAAAGCAACAGTCTCCCAAAAGGCTGTTTCTGTCTGCTCTGGTTACAGTTTAACATCATTGCCATTATCATTTAACACCACGTTTGTTTATTTTAAGCTTCAGAAAAGAATACTGCTTTGCTACTTCAGAAACAAAACCATTCACAGAACCGATCCGTTCAATAATTATAGCTGTAAACATCAGCTATTCATTTAAAATCCTGTCAGGGCACAATGACATGCAAGTTCAACATGTTAAGGTTTCAAAACCAAGTAGTTAGAAGACAACTGTTAAAAACAGCCATTCTGAAGGCCTGTAAACTTCTGATAATGCTAAAAATGACTATAGTATTGCCTTGTTTACTGGTGGTGTGACTTCTGGGAACATAACCTCAGTTTACAGAGTTCATGAAACCCAGTATCTTTCTGGACATTAAAGAGGGATTCTGTTAGTTCTACCCCAAGCGTTATTTTACTGACCTCAAAAACTAGATCACTACACCTTTCCAGGATACATCTTTTTTGCCTTTGACCCCACCTCATCCCAAGGTTTCAAGGGCAGCTTTGTTCCAGGTATGGAAAGCCTGGCCAAAAGGAAGCAGTAGGTTTTCTTGCTCAGATCTCCTGAAGGGAGATTCAGCATCCTGTGTAAGGGGGTGGGCACTTCACCAGCCACAGGAGCACAGCAAGGAGATGCAAATTCAGGTTTAAAAGCCCAAGGCTGTTTGCTAGGGAAATCTCCCAAGAAGATGAGGATCCAAGGGGCTTATTAGAGTCGTGGGCCTGATGCTCAGGGAATCTTGCAGTGCTGGACTCCCCAGGCAGTGAGGATGGGGAGGGAGCAGTGTGGTGAGAGAGCCTACAATACCTGAGCACTGGGCAACAAAGAGGAGGGCCGAGGAACTCCGTGTCAGTCACTGTCACTTGAGGTCCTTGGGCTTATGGAGAATGTAGATGCCCACACAGTGCAACACTGAGGTTGTACAACACAAATAACATCTAATTATCCTGAAATTAGTGGTATTTTTTTTAAAAAAAAAATCTATTTTGGCTATTCATATGTCAGGTTTCAGAAATGCAATTTTCTTTTTTGCAGTAGAAGTCAGACGAATTCACTTTTTAAAAAAATTGTTAATAGAAAACCTCAAGCTACAAATCTACTGCCACAGCTCCACAGAAAGCTGCTTGTTATCTCAAAGAAGGTTCTTAATTTTGTACCATAGTGAACAGATGAAGAAAAAAAAAAAAAAAAAGAGCAGGTCAGAAGGGGGTACAGACTCTCTCAATTAGGAAGAAAAAATTAAGCAAACTAGCAATGAACAGGCTAAGCATCAAAACAACGTAAACAGAACAAGCAACTGTAATACCAAACCCAGTCATTTATTGCCTCTCTACTACTTAAATAAAGCCTCTGGCAAGTATTAGGGATAAAACAGTACATTTTCTCAAGGCTGAAACTGGTAATCTCAGGAGACAAATTAAAAGGCCTGCAAGCCAGTCTGATAAAAATCAGCTAAATGGAGAAAAAAGTACTCTCAGGTTAGGAGTCTTATCAATACTAACTTTATCTAAGGCCTGCACCATTGCCAGATCTTGTGATATTTCCAATACATTTTCTAAAATGAACAGCAAATAATATTCTTTCCCAACAGGGCAGAAATCTAGCATGTAGGCTATTTTATGCCCTCTCATATGATGACAAAAGTTCACCTCTATAAGACTTCTTTGCCATGCACAGTTGATGATTTTAGGGTTTGCCTACAGAGTACAGCACAGAAATCCCTAAGACAACCTGCATGAGTAAAGCAATATGCTGCAGCAGAGCTACACACTGTTCCTCCTCCTGTATCACCACAGCTGTTGGCAAGACACTGGAGCTGGAAAAGCCTTATAGCTCAGAGGGAACACCAAATGAGCTCTGCTAGACTGTTTCCAGACTCAAGCATACAGAAAGCTCAGGTCCTACAGTGCTGCAGTCTCCAGAGCTCTCACAGCTGCAGTTAGCAAAGGCAGAGATAACACATAGCCTTAGAAGAGCTGCTCTTACCTTTGCCTTCATTGCCTTGCCCTCAAAAGTTATTTCAGTGGTTAAAAAACCCCCAACCTTCAACTATTCCTGATGCCAGCTGTGTAACAACTGTACAGAACTGGGGAAAAAAAACAGGGGGGGCGGGCAGGGGAATAACAGTACTGGATTGAACTAAAGGTCTGCTCTGCTCAGTATCATGACTCCAGCAAAGTGGCCAACAGCAGACATGCGTGAAGAAGCCTAGGGGCAGAATAGACATGTATGATTCTCCTACTGGGTATGCATGCCCACATCCAGCGGGCTTTTGTGGCTTGAGGTCACTTAAATCAGATGTCCTCTCAATCTTAGTACCCTTTGGTGGATTTTCTTTCACATACCTCTTTGGTCTTCTTCATGTAAGCCTTCAGGAAATACCACCTACACATCTGCATCTTCTGGCAAGGAATTCAATAGCTCAATTACATTCTGAGTGCAGAACCACCTCTTTATTTATTTTGAAACTGCCTCCTGCTGCTTTACATCTGCTACACACCAGTCCTGTACTGGCCAAGGCAGCAAGCATTTGATCTCCCTCTGCCCCTTTGATCCATCATTCAAGGCTCTAATTTGCCATACTGCAAAGGTCTGAATCCATCAAATATGATTGTGCTGGTAGGTGGGTGAACTGCAATAATCAGCAAAATCCCTCACAGAAGACAAACACAATTTGTGGAGTCACGATCTGAGAAACCCCAGGCATGGCTGAAATTCCTGGGATTTCTTGAGAGTCAGAAAGGAAGAATAAGAACTCTGATACAAGCCAAAAGCATGCTTCTGCTTAGTGCAATACTTAAGCTGGTTGCGGACATCACTGAAGGACAGAATAGGCTTGTGTGATTAACTACTGTTGTTTTATATTGGATTCTGTTCTCAGGATAGAGACTGCATGACAATAAATACATCAATGCTGCTCAGGCAAACATAAATATTAGAATATTCATACAGTATGCTAAAATAAATAGCCAGATCGTAAGGATACTAAGGACAATTATGCAAGTTCTTAAAAAATTTAACTCCAGTTAGAATTGACTTACATTAAATCCATGTTCTTTTTGCTGTTCTACCAGTGCACCTTCCCTGATTCTCCACAATATTTATTACAACGGGTATCATAGACTTGGACTACATATACCTTAAAGCAGGAATTGTTGCTTCTTTGTATGTTTGAACAGCTACAAATGGAGTTTCATTATCAATTACGGCTCCTGGAAAACTACTGGGAAGCTCATATTTTAAGTTTTGCTGCATTCATCAGCAAGCAAAACTAGTTATATTTTCAAAACAAAAACTGTTTCTGTGGCTTGAAAATGGCAGATTCCATAACTAAGTTATCTTCAGTGCTGAGTTTCAAGTTAGCATTTAAATTAAGAATTACTGCTTTATTCCTCTTGATGACAATTTTTCAGTTAACATTTCACTTTTGAAGTATAATTAATATATGTCAAACACTTTAAAGTGGATTAAATCAAATGTGTATTTAGTAGTTTTATACAGTTGTGTCATAATGTAAGAACTCTGTGCCTTTAACAAAAAATTGCTGATTTTACTGCATTCAGTTCAGTGTTTATCAAAGTGCTTACACTGAATTTCAAATATTCCAACACATGTAGAATCAACACCCAATTTTTTTTAATTGCAATATCAAAAAAAGAAGCAAGGCGATCTACATACAATCCAAGTGTTGTATATTTGTGTCTGCAAAAATGTACATTCACAACTGCCAAACTTTAATACTATGTTCACACTACATTGCCTGCAGCAGCTCAGATAATCTGTTTAACCCAAAGTCAAATCAGAAATGGTCCCAATGGTGTTTCTCTCTTCATTAGAAGAAACTTGTATTACTCACTGACTGACAAGTTTAGGGAAAAGAGATGACCAACACCTTGGTCTAAAGATTGCTAAGTACTGAAGGCTGCTCTTTGCTATAAAATTATGTCAACGGCTTGATATCAAAGGTGTTCAACTGGCTTGAAGTACCTTCAGGAATTTCAACTACTAGGTTGCACACTAACACTCCTTGATGTACACGTTCTTGAAGAAAAAGGTGCGTTTGTCATTCGTATGCAGAGTTGATAGACACCTTCCTCCCACCAAAAAAAAGCAATACTATGCTTTCAAAACTACATTCTCAAAGCTTAGGCAACATCATCATCAATTGCTGCCCATGCAACTTTCACTTAATGCACTTTCACAAGGACAGTACCTAATTACATTTGCTCTTACATGAGAATGCATTTCTTTACGGTATCATTCTCAATAGACTACACAGGCTCAGGGTAGCAGCTTCTGGGTATTTTTATTTGGGGGAGGAGGGACAAGTCACACTTTAACTAGCAGAAATGCTTGGTTTTCACAGCTTCTGTAACCACGACAGCACTTACAGGTAGGTGCAAGCAAAGCCATAAACAAATAGGAGCTACGTACACATATTTGGTTTTAATTCACTTGCTCAGCATCATATAGGAAAAAGAAGAGCCAATTCTCATTTCTCTTTTCCTTTAGCTAAGTGTGTAATTTGCTACACCCCTTTGGCATTTACCGGAAACCAGTCTTCAGGCACTAGACAACATTGGCTGAATCCCTGAGCACTGTTTATCACATGCACTAATCATATAGGATTTTTGTATGAAAAAACTGATCTAAAATCATCAAACTGCATAGGCAAAAGGAGCTCAAATTTACTTTAGGTAAACTTGTTTCAGGTATGCCTTAATTCCTGAATATTTTGACTGTAACTGTAGCATCATTCAAAATATTATGAACACTAGAAGTTTACATGGGCACAAAAACCAACACGGATACTTCATAGAAGGAAAATCCACAAGGGCCTGTTAAATAAAAAACCAGCACGTCTGGATCTGGATCTCCCTAAGCTGCGAATTGTTAGAGGCTGGAAGAAGTATTTTGGGAAGGTACCACTATGTTTCTGTGTTGTTCTTATGCTCTTCTCAAGGCATCTGCAACTGGCCACCACTGAGGACAGGATACCAGCTAGATGATCTTTGGTCTGACTCAGTACCACACTGTCTCTCTCCAAATGGTATCCAGCAGGCTGGCAACATTGGTAACATCTTGCCTTTTGGTAAGTGGTTTACAACCAGACCAACAATAACTGTGATTAAAAATGTCATATAAAATCCTAACAATTTAGGACACAAAAAATTCTGCAGATTGACAGTACCCTCAAAGTGTAAAAATGCGGGGGAGGTTTTTAAGGATGTAACTCAAAGGATTTCTGAATATTATCTCATTCATTTCCTTTATTCACTTTCTAACTACAAATAAACCTTAAATATTTTTACTTGTTATGGTAAAATGCCACACAAATATATAAAAGACACCGTCTTTGCCTCAAAAGTACTTATTGTAGGCCAAGATAAAATTCAACTTGAATTACTTGAGAGGTAGTTTGGAAAAGGTCATCTGAGTTCCATGATGATTTTAAGAACAAAAAGTAAATAAGCAAATAAACAGAAGTAATGGCTGAAAGTCTTCCTTTAAATGCCCAGATGTAACCAACTACCATCACTCCAAAACTGAATCCACACAACCAGCTTGATTTCATCACATGGGTTTAGCACTCTTCAGCATATTTAAACAGCTCACAGCATACAGTAACTCATTGTATCTTTGTTTCGATCAGAAGAAACAACTAAACACGTGGTCATCTTACACAATATTCACAGAACAAGGAGGAGACACCGAGAGTGAAGAGTAGACAATTCAATCGTTCAAATGCAAACTGAAACAGAATTAAAAACCCCAAAGCCAAGCAAAACCAAGAGTGCTTCCCTACAACTAAAGAACATCAGAGAAATGCAATGTAAATATCAAAATCCTGATTCATTTTAGCAGTTAAACTCTCAAGATATGCTTTACATGTAACACCCCACAGCAGTGAGTCTCACTTTTCAAGTGGTATACAATACTAATCTCTAGAAAGTAGCCCTTCAGAACCTTAAAGCAGCACCACAATTAACATATAATCAGAAGTGAACAGGTTTTAACAAGAAACTGAGAAAAACTGCAAGTATAAAACACATCTTGGATTCAGCACAAGTCTACACACTATAACATTTCTAACACTAGTCTTTTGACATGCTTAAGCCAATGTAATAAAAAGCATCTCAGTAGTACAAAGAACTCCCTCCCAACAAAAAAAAACCAACAAAACCTAATCCCTACTCCTAGCCAGACATAAAGTATACATTTTTGACATTTGGTGCTAAAATGCAATTCAAATAAAAGTCAAATATTAGAAAAACCAAACATCTCCATGTTAAAGTGTTCAAAAATTAATTTCAAGAAGACATTTTAAAAACCCACTAGCATTAATCTTATGTTTAGGAATTGTTTTTTAAGAAATGCATGGGCCTGAGACTCTTTTCTACTATCATCTACTATCTTTGCCGTTATCACTTCAGAGTGCCAGCCCAGTTCCGGTACTATTTAATCTGTGTGCATCAGAGGTAATCCTTCTAATAACAAGACTGAGATTTGTCTATATATATGGTATTAGCTGTGTCTAGTTTTACAGGTTCACAGGCTCTTGCTAACACTGGCACTTATTTGTGCTAGCACGTTAATGATATTTCTGAAACACCTCTTTAAGAAAAGCAGAAAAGCAGATTTTTATTAAACATTACTTGACGCTCTAAGATTCTCATGCTGCTGTGTACCTATTTGGGAATTTCAGTAACGTAAGCCCAAAGGCTTTAACAGAAGAGAAGGGAGCTCTGCTCGAGCTGCTGGAGAATTGCACTTGCACACACCTATGTTGGAACAAGACTTCCTGGACTTGTCTCCAGCAGAGTCTGTAAAGGAAGCCTGCACAGACTATCTCCGACCCAAAATAAAATCTTTAGGATATCAGGTAACCTTAGGAATCTATCTAAGCATGTTGCCCATTTCACAAAAAAAAAATACTAATCAAAGTGCAATACTGTTATTTACTACTCTGAAATGTGTATAAAAAAGAACCCCGCTTTTACTATAGCAATTGCAGTTTGACAAGCATCCTTAGAATTTTTAACTGTACCTAAGACATCATTGGACTAATATCTAACTGGTAAGTAATATCAGTGAACTAACCATTTTGTAAATCTCTCACAAGAAAGATTTTTTCATTAGAAAAACTGAATAAAGTACATTACTAGGACATTCTCTTTCTGACTGCTCAGTCTATGCAATTAAAATCAAACAACAGAAGATTTGGAAATTTGCTACAGACTTTCCAATCAAGATGAAAGAATCCAAACTAAAAGATACAGACAGACAATGAACCTAAAGAGCTGAGAAATTAAAAATATATGTATATATAATTACATTCAAAAGAACATTACATTTCTAAAGCGCTCTGTCTCATAATTTCCCCCTTCATTTAAATAAAAATTATTAATAATTTAATCTTCTAGTCGCAGCAATCAGCTTATGAAGCAATTTTTCAAATTTATTGAAATTGAATTTTATTATATTCTACCCTAAAAACCCTTTTTTAAAAAAACCACTACTAATTTTTTGAGAAGTAAAACTGAAAAGGTACTGTCATAAGTAATTTCTTCAGTGTTTCAAAGAAAGTGTCCACACTCACCATTGCTGCCACTTTCAGATTTTTCTTCTGGTTGGCTTTCTGGAAAAAAAATGAACAAAAAAGGAAACGTAATTTTTCTGGGATTATTCAAAATTACATCTAAAAAGTGGGTTGCAAAGCAAAGAATGATAAAGTATAACAACATCACAATCACTGGGTTTGCTTAATGTTTATAAATGAAGTTACACATTTATACAAAATCAGTAGTAGGATTATACTTAAGCAATGAACAGTATCCACGTATCTCAATGGTTACTCTAGATAAATGCATATTATTTTTGTATATTAACAAAAAATAATCAAGGTTCTGCAGGAGAACACTCTTAACTGGCATTAGGTAAATTTTTTAACTTGATTGACCTCCTCTCTACCATTTCTGCAGATCATGTGAGGATTTATTTTTTCAGTCTTTTCCCTTTCTGATCATTGGCTCTCAAATGGTACTACAGCCCAACTTGTTAGATACAGAAAATATTCACAAACGGAAACCTCTCCTGTTCCACAGAGCAGAGAATCTAAGCATGTTTGAAGGAAATAACCTAGACCCAAGTGTTGCAAAGCGACTTGCCAAAAAACTGTCACGCGGGTGAACGGCATAGTCAGATTCAGAAACATCCTTCTGCATGAAATTCCAGTCCAGCAGTTCAAGAGATGGCAGCCAGTAGATGCATTTTGGTAAACTGAGTTCTAACACTTACCAAGTCCTATGAAATTAAACCCCTACATAAATCTGTCAACTTGAACTTTGACTGCTCCTCCTATATTTCTCCTTTTTAAGCACCTTCTAAGGCAGACAATCAAAAGAACATTTTCACTTATCTGAAATACAGTTTAAAATGGTAAAATATACTTGTCCTTAGCTTTCAGCTCAGAGATGTCACAGCTGTCAGTACAGACTATCTACTTGCAGGCAAGAGTGAATTACTGCCCTGACTCAGAGAGTAATTTTTGAGTTCAGTTAGTTTGATCGTTGCTGCCATTTACAGGCTGGCTATTAACAGAAGTGAAAACACAAAATATTTTACAAAACCTTTTTCTTGCCACTGATTCTTGCTGGCTTTCATGGCTGATGGCCCTGTTTACTCATTGAGGTGGCTGACAGCCTGAGGACTAATGCAAAAGGAAAAAGCAGTATCTCACAGATCCTTCTTTCTTTACTAGTGGCATTAATCTCAGCAGCTGAAGGCATGTGCTTTCTCACTGAGAAAACAGCATTGCTTTGAACAACTTGGTCTAGTGGGAGGTGTCCCTGCCCATGGCAGGGTGACTGGAACTAGATGATCTTTAAGGTCTCTTCCAAGCCAAACCATTCTATGATTATATTGCCTCTGCCTACCCATCAGCATTCACAAAGCAAGTTAAGATCCCTGTCAGCTTTCAGATATACATACAGGATCGCCTGTTTGCAGAAAAGCATGTATTTTCTCATTGACACTTTTTGGTTGTATTTAGCACATTTACAGCATGATATTATTACCTAACCAATACCCCAACTCAGTCAAAACTTAATAAAGGAAACATCCAGTACACATGCAAGAAGCAAAGAGGATGTAATGAAGAACATGCAAACATACTAAGAGATGAACCCCTGCCTGGACTGAGATGTAAGAAGCAGCTGGATCTGTTTCAGTGAAGAGACTAGCTGCCTAGCCAAACCTACTGCATAAGACATGACACTTAAAAATTGTTAATGGCATCTCTGATTCAAACAATAAATGAGTATCATTGTCTTCAGGGGGAGTCTGCATGTTTGCTTGTATATAGCAACAGAATCTGCCCTCAACAGCAGAGACAAAAAACCCAGCCAAAATTCAAGCCTTGCAAAAAGTGGGGGTTTTTCCTCATCATTACACAATTCTTTTTGTTATGATTAAGCCACAAGTCTCTGCTTCAAAAAAATCTTTTTAATACTAATATCATGAAGAAGGTGAAGGAAGTTGTACTACATCTACTCAACGTATTTTATCAACGTAGACTACAGCTGCTCAGTCTCCTCCACAACATGCAGGATTCACAGATAAATGTCAACAGGTTGAGGTTGGTTGGTTGGGTTTTTTTTTTGTTGGTGGTGGGTTTTCTGGTGTTGGGCTGTTTCTTTTGGGGGGTGGGAGGTTTTTAGTTTGGTAGGTTTTTTGTTGGGGTTTTGTTGGTTTTTTTTACACATACAACAGTGAGGCTGAAAAAAACAAAGAAATTTGAAGTCACTGAAGTAGGCAGAAAGCCACTTCTATTCCCATCACACTGAGCCCATTCTAAGATCTCATATATTTTGTGCATTATATCTTGTATTGTTTAAATTCTTACAGGAATTAAGTCTATAGTTTCAATAGCAAAAATGAAAATAAAATTAGGGGCTTACCCTGCCAGCCAGCTGAACCCTTTTCACAGTAATTTGTTAATCCTTGCAACACTCATATGAAGTAAATAAATATCATTTCCATTTTCCAGAAGACAGATGAGATAAGTAGGCGCAGTTTTGTAAATGGACAGTATATCACAATAATGCAGATGAAACCTTGATCCATCAGAATGCTGTCTGTAATGAGGCTAGCATGAGTGACGCAGTCTGTTTTTCTGATCATGGGTTGCATGTTCTTTATGATCCTCACAAATACTTGGAAATCTACATAAATGCCAGAGATCTGAAAATCTGCTATTGCTTCTATTTCTTTTGATCATGAGGCTGCTGATAGGTTTTCCTCTTCTACTAACAGCAGTCCATAAAAGACTGAAGCATATAGAGGAACAAAGGAATATTAAGCAAGACCTCAAAGCATTCTGGAGACTGGAATGTGTGGTTAAGTGACAGCCTGAACAAATAGAGACAACTGGAAAGTACTGTTAAAGTAGACAGATATATGTCAAAACTCCTCAGCAGGCAGAGCTAAGACAGCAGAACTATGAGGGAGGGTGTTTATTTCCTAAATAAGAGTTTGATGAAAAATTTGAGAAGTCAAACATTCATCTAATAAGATGAGAAGTAGTATCACAAGGCATCAAGGTTCTGAGCACTATGTATTTAACAAGAAATAATTAAAGTAATTATAGGAGTAACTGCTTTAATGAAAGAAAGAAAGAAAGAAAGATCTTTCCAGGATTTTTATTAGTGTTTCATCCCTTCACATTTCTTTAAATGGCTGGATATATCTGATATTTCAGAATACCAATATACAAAATACAGAATACTAAATGCTGAATATTCATTGTCACTGGAATACAATCATGCATTTTAAGTTATACGGTAGCTGTGATTCCCGTTCATATATGAGAAGCTGTATAAAGGAAGAAAAACCTTAACCCAAAACAAGGAGAGAATAACCAAGGGGTGTGGGAATAAAGGAGCTGTTCTAAGGTAGAGAGTTAAGAGTATTACTGATCAGGGAGAAAATAATAAAAAAAAAAATCACAAATTGAGATTCTGAAAACTAGAGAAGAACACAGTGTTAAAAGCCAGCAATCTTCTGTGAAGCATGAAACAGCAAAACAATCCATGCATGAATGCTGCTCAGAAACAAAGGTCTGGTAGTCATTCTGTCAATGGAATTCTCTAAACACTGTTCCATCTCACTGAAAGTAAAAAAACATGAAGGAATTTCACGTCACTAAAAAAAGCATTAAGGCAATCCCACTTATGAAGGGGGAGTTGTTAAATGAGTCATCTCACCCAACTTCACAGTAATATCTTATGCTTTAGTTGTGCCTACAGTGTAAAAATCTTTCTCTCCACCCATCAGTCCTTCACACTTACGGATGCAATTGCCTGCCAAGGTCTGTGTTTTCCCAAGTCACATTAGTAGCACATGTTTCCAAGAACTACCTCAGAAAGAAACTTTAATCATTATGCATAACAAAGCTGCATTTTTTATTTATACTTAGAGCCAGTATTCCTAAACTACCTGCTGGCAGAAAAATTAAGCAATAGGCAATTAAAGCAGTACGGAAATTAATTTATAATCACAGTCAGAAAAGTTTGCCGTTAATGTTCCCATTCCTTCAAACAAGAAAGAAACTGTCAAATTATAGCACTTCCTTATGCCAGGGTGTCTGCCAGTAGGAAGCCCAGACAAAACCAATTTTAACTAAACATACCCTATATCAAACCCATGGCTTGCCCCTAGATAGTTCTTAGCTGTACATGCATAAGAAAAATAATTTTGTTCAATACAACACATTGAAATATATGTAAAATGCTCTCCTTTCCTCCCGCCCAAAAAATTACAGCTATGATAGCTGATGACAAAGATAAGATAAAATGACTGGAAGCACAAATAGCATTGTTGCATAGCAACTGTTGATGTACATATGGTGATGTTTATGGAACAGAATGTAGTTCATATTTAATGCAAAAATAATACTGAAACCAGCCTCAACAGCAAGACCTGGACAGCAAGAGACAACTATGCTTTGGATCCTTCTGCAGTCATCACAGAAGCCACACTTCCTGCCAGCTTTGCTAAACTGGTGTTCAGGAACACCACCAGAGGTCTTCATGATTTGCCCAGGAATTAAGACAACGTAACACCTCACACGTGCCAACAGCCTTGCAAAGGAAGCAAGGAGATATTTGGTAAATACTACACTCCAAGTGCGTTGTACTACTCTGTTATTCATTAGAGGTATTTCAAAGTACAGAAATAAGAAACTAAACAGGAGAAACCCTAGAGTTAGTCTAAACAGAAAGTGCATCATGTGTGAAAGTCAGCATATTTTTAATACTGTCAGGGATGGGATCCACTTGATTCACCTTTATATTAGCTCAGATCTAGCACACACACTGCAGAAGAACATGAAACTGCACTTCATTAGACTTCGGACATAGCAAATGGCACCTCAGAAGAGCCTACCGCTGTCCATTAACCAAACTGGGACCACCAGAAGTTTACAGTGCAAGAACTAAAGGATTTATTCCAGCTACAATAGGTATTAGAAACAAGTTCAGTTAAACAAAACAAAAACCACAGAAAATCTAATCAGAAGTCTAGAAATTACATCAGGCGGAAAATATTACTTGTCAAATTTGATCTCTTTTGCTTGCTCTAAGTGACCTGATGAGTCAATATGAAGAGCTAAATTATCCAGAATATATAAACACCCTGCAGCATCTTCCAAGACTACAAAATATTTCAGAGGCATCTTTGTCATCCTTCATTCACTTTCTGGAAAAACATCAAAAAGATGGTCACTACAACATAAGGATCCTAGGATCAGAAGAAGCACACAGAATAGATCTTAGGGCTTTTATTGTGCTCAAAAAAAAGGAAAAAAGAAACCAAAAAATCCACCTACAACCAAAAAAACCCCACCCTTTACAAAAGAAACCCAACTCTTTTACTGGGCTCCCAAAATGGAGCCATTTGCTCTATTTTAGGTAAGTTCAGTCCTTAAGAAGGGTACTGACTGAGAGCAATAGTGCATAAAGCACTTTTTTATCCATATTTCATTTGCATAATTCATCAAATGCATCCTTGCAGATGCAACACTAGCAACGCCATCTGCAGTTCCACACCAGCTTAATCCTTGTCCCATGGTTCAAATCGGCATATCGATTCTGTTACATGGTAAACTTTGCTAAAGAAAAAGGAACAAGATCACCAATGCTTTTCATAAAAATATGCTAATTATAATTCAAAGACAAATAGTGGTCTGCAAACATAAGAATGAATGAATTTCAATGTCATATGATTGTTTCTTCCTGAGGACTGACTGATGTGCAAAGATGTATAAGTTTTTATTGAGTCTTCTCCCATGGCTGATTTAGAGTGGTTTTTTCCATGTGGACTTTTTGGCATCAAATAAGGTAGAAGCCTTTTTTTCATTTGGGATATCCATATAGTTTCATTCCACTCTTCAGACACCTGTTTTCACACTAGCCATAATTCACTACAAAATTTGTTGAAATTGGCCGTGGAGCTTAAAATATATTGGCAATACATATTGGAACACAAGAGTGTAGCTACAGAAACATGGTGTCTGTGAGAAATCTGACCGGAATTTGGGATATTTGTGTCACACTGATCTTTACAACCAAAAAACATCATGCAAGAAAACCACATTAAAGTTTATTTTTGATTGCACTGCCAACACCAACCTTAACACAACACAATACATTTTAGCCATTTTGCATTTAAGCAAGTTGCATGAAAACTCACTGACTGCGTGTTATGCTTGCTAATCTCAAGCAAAAACAATTTTGACAGGGTCTGTGCTTATTCAGTGCTTCATACCAAACATTTCTCATTTCAGTAACTACTCTGTGCTCCTGACTAATATAACTTCTACTCATTAGATCTGTGGTCCTTGGATAACATTTTCTAGTTGCTAAGAAATGTAAAATTTTTAATTGGTTAAATAAAAATTGGACAGCTTCTAAGTACCTAAAGGTTTTGAGACACTGGTATTACAGATGGTAAAACAGAAATAAATGGATATCTTCTGGCTATCACATTCTAATGGCTTTCATTCTAACCGATGACAAATACTCCACATTCAAGTTAAGCATCTGCACTCACTGCAGCTTAAGTTACTGTTAGAAGTTTTTAAAGCTATATTTTGTATCAAAAATGTGTCTTGGGAAACAAATTCCCATGGGACTTGCAGCAAACATGCAAAAGTCACTGAATATATAGTCTAAACACACCTTCACACCTGAAATCACTCTGTTTTGTCAAGCATTCTGAGGCTGAGGCACAGAGAAAGGAAAAAGGATCAGGTACTAGTAAAAGGCCTGCAACATTCTTGAGAATTTGCTCCCTATTGCTTTCCACATTTGTATTCTATGAATTATAAAGCTCAGTATTTTTCAAGTGTTGCAAGTCACACACATGAAAATACAAAATTTTTTTTTAAACTGAAAAACCAATAACATGAGTTTCAGAAAAAGGGCTAACAAATGAAAAATGTCTGAGTTGTAGTGTAAGAGCTCGTATTTCTAAACACAACTGAGACAGCCAAGCTACTTGTACCTTAATATCTCAATGCTCAGCCATTAAATCTTTAAAACAGATTTTTAAAAGGATGTAGTCAAACTTACTAAGTTTTTTAACTCTGTCCTGTGAGTTACGATTCTCCCTCCCTCATTTATTTGATAAAGCATCACACTGCCATCACAGCAATTACTTGCCAGCCTATGAACACCAAAACATGAGAAGCTGGTCACGTTGTAGTTTTCTGCCCCACAGAAGGCAGAAGTATCAAAAATATTACTATTATTATTATTTGTCTTCTGGGGACACCAAAACCTAAGTGCCTGAAACTGAGATATCTTCTGCAGACAATGAGATATGCTCTGCAGACATCTAGGATCCTGCTCTAGCAGGAGTGTTGGACTAGATGATCTTCAGAGGTCCCTTCCAACCCCTACCATTCTGTGATTCTGTGACACCTTCCTTTTCTCTCTAACATCCAGAACACAATAATGTAATTTCAGTAGAAAACCTTACAGTACCCATGCAAGGCAGTCTGCTGAACTTCCTGTATGGTGTAACACTACCATGTCCCTTACGTCTAACATGCAGTTTAGGACATACGATCTCACTCATATAGCTACTGAGCTGAACTTAAGGCAGGCCAAACAGCTGACATTCAGCAAGAAAAAAATATAACCTTACTACTGCACTATTTGGTATTATGACTTCATTAAGCTTTAATAAATTTAAACCGTATCTATACTTCAAGAAAATGTGGCAAACATTGTGTTTATTGCTAGAATGGATCTGTTCAACTGGAAGAATCAGCATTCTTACAAAAAGTATATTCACAGCAGAAATCAAGTCAAGGAGAATAAAAAAATATTAGTTGATCCCAAAAGTACATGGGAACACAAAAAAATTTTTTCCAGTGAAAACCCCAAAAGGGAATACACAATGTACTGCACTCCACACTCTCTGTGTTCTCATCAGCAGACCCACAGCTGAAATGTACATAATAACCCTATGTGGATGACTTAGTTGCTCAATCATATGAAGAAAAGAGACAAAACACACAAAAAAAGTACAACAGTGTTATGTAACAACAAATCAGAGTCAAAATCTGACCTTGAGTCTTTTGGCCTTTACAGAATTCAGTTTATTGAAATCACAAACTGGAATTGTAACAAATCACTTAGAATTCTAACTTACCTACTGAACTTTCTGTGAACACAGTCAAGGTCTGTCCTCCCACACTTTGCAAAATAAATGGATGTTCCCTTGGTGCACTGACTGAAGTAGGTTTTCCTCCAATATCACTGATGTTTGCGAGCTCTTCATTCAAAGTAAATGACACCTAACAGTCACAATTACCACAGTGTTACTAAACAGACTCAATTACACAGCTTTATGAGTTATGGAGAAACAAAAAGAGTGAAAACACAAGTAGTAGTAGTAGCAGTAGCAGTAGTAGTAGTAGTAGAAAATACAGGAGCTGAGAAGGTACTGTGGGGACTGGGTAACGAAAATCTCTACCTGAAGGACACAGCAAGAAACCTGAAGAGGGATATTTCAGACAGGCACTGATATGCTTTTCCTGTATGTCCTGCTTAACCTTATTGTGCCATGCAGCAACAGGGTCCCCAGGAAGCCATCTGTCCTCACAGGGTCCCTCACCACTTGGCTCTACACAAACTGCAAAACGTGCTTTGTTGCTGTCATTAATACCATAATTTTGGTGTGGGGCTCACAAAATTAGGGAAGCTGGCTCATATTCCACCCTAGAACAGTTCCATCAAACATCCAAACCTCCAGTAGAAGGCTCTCCACTTCTAAAAGCAGTTTGGCCAGGTTATCAAACAGCAAACGCAGCTTGCTTCCCTGCCATTTTTTTTGTCCATAGTTTCTTCCAATCCAGTGACAGACCTACATGGTATTTGAAGTAATTCTAACTTATTTTTCTTATCTCCTGTAAAAGATACAGGAGTTACTATCATTCACTGAGGCTGCTAATAAAAGTAGTTACCTTTCCTTACAGGAAAAAGTTTCAAGTTGCTTTATATTTACTAGGACCAAATTCCAAATATAAGACAGAATACTGTCTGAAATTGCAACCTTCCATTTCCACTTCTTTTGCTTTATCATCATCCTCCTTTTTGCATTAACACATCTCAAAATGTTTAGAGGGAAGATCACTACTATGATTGCTGCTTAGAGATGGGTAAACAAACTTAGGGAACAGAGACCTGATGGATGTCCCACAGTAAAGCTATGGACAGAGCTACGAACAGAATGCTTTCCTCCCAATTCTGTGGTACAACACTTAATTACAGGTGTAACAAAAATACGTGACATTAGAAACCAGCATGTTCTAAACAATTTTTAGAATTCCAAATATAACATTCACAACCTTTGTATTTAGTGATTACTTACTTCTGTTCTTCCTTGATTTCTGCAAAAGAAAATATTTAATGTTTTAGTTTCCATGATCTAATTCCACAAGTTCAGCTTCCCTGATAAAAAAAAAAATTCCAGTTCTAGTATTGTTATTCATCTTCACTCCCAAGATGCTCTTTTTTTTTTTTTTTATGCTGATGCCCAAGAATAAATGGGAAAAGTCAGCAGGTGAGAACAGAAGCAGCAAAACAGCACACAGGTAAGTTAAAGAACATTCTCCAGTTAGATGTGCATATTTCTGGGGTTTAAGAAATCAAACATCATGTACTGGGATACCATCACTCCCCAGTATAATTTCATATAATTTACATTGATAATCACTATACAAGCAAGTACCATATTTCAGAGAAATATGCACAGTGTTTGCAAGAAACAAGATTGTGTATCATAAAAAGTGCAACATAATCTATGTTACTGCAGGTAATTTATTCTAAGAATTGCAACCAATAAAGGTACAATAAAGGCTTACTTGGCAATCCTTAGTTTTCCCACCTCACCCCTTCCTGAAGCTTTATTCCACTGTTGTGACAAGTATTTGGGGACCTGGGGGAAAAAAAAAAAAAAAAAAAGAAGACAGATTTAAAAAAAAATAGATTTTAAAATTCTATATAAATTGTTCAGGCGTATATACTTTAAATGTGTTTACCCTGACCACTTCAGAACACAGTACAACCTAAATATAGTAAACAATATATTCCATTAGGGAGAGCAAACAGAACAATGTAGCACAAAAATAAGGCCAGTGTAGAGTCCCAGATTTCCCAAATGAGGGCAAAATCTTATAGTAACTTCAATCTCAAATACTATTATCCAACCATGAAAGGCAAAGAAACCCAGACCAGCATCATATTCTTAAACTAAGGGGTGCAAATAATTTTATCATGTAATACTGTACTTTAAAATATCCATCAGAAATTCTCATCTCTCTGCAAAGGGAAAAAAAAAAAAACAAAACGTCAACCCGAAACAAATCACAAAAACCACAACTATGAGAAGCTAGGCAATAACAACTCTTGAGTCCAAAAGGTGCTGCGAAGGGAAGGCTTAGAGTTTGGGAACATCAGACACATTCAGCAGTAAACCATAGCACTACTCCCACCAGATGTCCATGTCTTCAACAGCAGAACTACCCTACGCAGATCTGACTCCCATCACTTATTCCCACACCTCCACTCTACTGAGAAAGGTCTTTGTGCAGCTGGTCAGTATATGAAAAGAGCAAAATGATCTGGCTGGGAGGTGTGGGGGACTTCTGCATTTTAGCTGTGCTGATTTTACATTTAGCACATGGAACAACCAAACCAGGTTACCAACCTACCTCCCTGAACAACTGCACAAAGCAAAGGTCAGTGCAGGGACAGGAACAAGCAGCCCTGCTCAATCTGATACATCCAAGGAATAAAAGCTGCTCCAGTGATGCTGACTTACCTACACACACATTCTTGCAGTTACAAAGGTTTTGGTATCTGCAACCTCAGGTGGCCTAGCTGTATGATGGACAGGTAAGGCACCTTTGTAACCAACCAACAGGCTGGAAGCTGAAAGATGAAATACAGGTCAGCTTGGAAAGTCCAGTCAAGCAGCTGAAATCACAGCCTGCTTCTCTGCTCTCCAGCCAAAATGATACCACCTAACTACTGCTAGGTAAACTACACTCCAAAGGCTGGCACTCCCACAGCCAGCCTCAATGCCTTGCTGCTGCCACTGTGCCACATGCCTGCGCTCTTTAGGCTCCCAGACGCGTCCCAGATGTGATGATGCATGCACACCTATGTGCAGAAGCAACAGCACCTCTTTTTTTGGAGAAAGCAATGCCAGGAGAAGGCATCCAGTTCTCAGCAGAGTTACCCCAGTTCTCCCTGAAGACCAGGCAAGCTTAAAGATGACATTTATTCAGTGAAATCAAAAGGTTAAGTGTTTATTTTGATACACGGCGCTATCACTGATGGACACCTACAAAGCTGAGCACTCGTATGAGGGCATAGTTTCCCACGACTTCAAAAGGTGGCCTGTGCTGATGGCTGCCACTGCCCTGCCTCAGGGAGAAGCTCCCAGCTCAGCCTGTGTGTTCACACCCAGTAAGGCATTTCAAGCTTCTCAGTTTAGCCCCAGAAGAACAAGGAACTTCTCTACCTTCTCTGCATGGTATCAGTCCTATCAGACCTGTCCATGTGGCATCAGTCCTCGCCATGTCTGCCTTTCCTTGCAAGAAGCCAGCTTAATCAGTTATACACACAGAGTGCAATGTTTTGCAGATCACACAGGTTTGCAGATCACAGGGTTTTTTTCCCACCATTCAGCAATTATGACTGTCTTTTGTATGATGGCTTTTTACACAGACTGAACATGACACATCAGTACAACAAATGTGAGATTGGAGCAATTTCCCCCCTACACATAAGCTATTAGACGTGATGTGCCGAGGTACTTTCTAAGAGATGGAATGCAGACCTGAGGCAATAAGGGCAATCTCACATTTGACTATTTAAAACTGACTGTAAGATGTTCAAGTGATACACAAGTTACTTTTTCAACAGGAAATAGCTAAAAGCAGTCCAATAGAAGCTACTACTAGCTATAAACCCCTTTCTTTCTAATAAGGGTGCAGCAGTTGCTGGGAGAACATCATCTTAAAGACCTACTGTAGTCTCTGTCTAGCAAAACCAGTGACTTGTTAAAGGAAAAATCATGTACCGTTCCAATGCTACGTCCTAAAGAAGAATTTTGATACAGGAATTTTATATCTTTTTTCTTCACATGCTCATGACACATCAGGACAAACCTACATTCTTGAATTTTGCAGCAGTGTTCTTTACTGGAACGGCAAAGTTTACTCTGGCTCACACAGCCAACAGCTACCAAAACATCTGTGCCCACGTAGAAAAATGGTGTGAGACACAGCCAGTGAGAAAGACAAACACACTAAGTTATGCCTGTGGCATTTTCTGCTTCAAGCAGCAAAGAGGCACTTTGTAGTCTGATTTTTGTGTTGCACAGAATAAAACTAAGCCAAGTTTCACTGTACAGCTGAGGAGGCAAAGAGCCTGTTCCAGGAACTTGCTGAGAAACAGCAACTTGCTAACTGCCTAAAGTTCCAATGAATTTAACACTAACCTTGCATTTACCTGGTTTTCAAAAAAAAAAACCCAAACAAACCAAACCAAAACAGAAAACACCTTTGTACTGGTGCTTAGCACTTTCCTTTAGTCCACAGCACCCCATCAAGTACTGTGGAACAGCTAGAAAATCCAGATGTCCTCCAACTGTTCAGCCAAACTAAATGTCAGCCCAGGTTTCCATAAAGTCCTAACGCTGAGTCAAAAATGCCACAAATGCACAACAGAAAGCCATGAATTAGTACAATCAACTGATATATATTTTTTCCACAGTTTTCAAAGAGGTAATTTTCTACAGCAAATTTCATGCCAGATCAGGTACCATTTTCTTTCTAAAGCCAAGATAAATGCTATGACGTGTACCACAGCTGACTCAATAGAAATAATATTATGTGTTTGCACCTAATTTATATCTAATTTGTATTGCCAGGTAGACACACATTCAGTATGAGTGGGAAAGGAGTGAAGGACTCTCATGCTGTTAAAATCACTGAAATGCTATATAATATAATCAGACAGGGAATTCATTCAGATTAAGAGGTTGCAGATCAATCATACTTCTTCAGCTGCATGGGAAACAGTCTCAAATAGTGCAATTACTCATCTTTCTGCTGGCCTATCTGCAGTCAAGGACTATGCAGTGAAAGAAAAAGGGTCATGAAGGACTGTGATCAAAGGATTATTTCTAGCCATACACAGTTTCTTCAGTTAAAACCAGATACTCCAAAAACTGTGCTAAACTCTGTACCTCCATGTTAATAGTGTAAACAATCACAGGAAAGATTAAAGTCTTACACACTGTAGACATCTTAATTTGCCACTTTCTTTTAACTTCAGCATAATAAAAGTTTAACTTACGGAGAATGGTCAGTTTTCAAACTCTTAACACTCCTTGAAAGAATGTACAGAAAATAAGAGCGATCTGCTTTTACAGAGCACAAAGAATCTTCAAAGATTGCACAGCAGGATTTTGAAAAATATACAAGCACAGAAAGATTAGTGGACAAAGTACCTGCCATACCTGCTACTGTACATTTTCAAGTAATTTCCTTTATTCTGGGATTTGTAGGCAAGAACACTCTTCTTTCCAAAAAACATACAATTTAATCATGAGAAGAAATCTGATATATTAAGTAGCATCGCTTCAAGAACTCTTCAGACTGCTGTTTTCTTTTTGCTGCTCACATCGCACAAACACACATGCTCTGGTACGTGAGGCACCCTGCAGGTAGCGTACGAAATGAGGACCCCTGCTCCACACAGCTTTCAGCTTACTCACAGCTTCCTATCTGCCTTTAGAACACAGCAGACAAACAGCCCCTATCTGTAATAAACTACTTCCAATTTTCTGTATGAAATTAAACTAGCTCTTTCTCTATATAGCAATTCATATGCAGTATGTGCATCAGAAACTGAGCAAGGCTGATGTCAGGTTCTATGTTTTCATTTTCCTTTGAACATACAAAAAAGAAATTATATAAAGATACCACCTTTCTAAATAGAAATCAATGCAGCAGATTAAATTATTTAAAAAGAAGCATCACACAGGGAACACGAAATTAACAATTCTAATGGCTAACACTAATGGGCTTCACTTTACCACAAGTACAGAAACAACAGTTGTAATATTCCCCTACCGTAGCTTTCACCGAAAACACAGAAAAATTTATTCCGATTGCTTTCTGGGTTTGTACTAAAGCAACTCACTCGATTTCTGGTACCTCCTCTTACTGCTCATGCTTCTAAAGTACTCATCACTACATTTTTTTATTGCCTATTAAAGAGTCTCTCTGGAATACTTCCTGTGCTAGCATAAGACATGCTAAAGGAAATTAAATAAGCCAGGGGTTTTATTCCAGCAGAACTGACTGCTTTCTCCCTCAAAGGAAGGATAAATTCAGACTCATTATCCTAGCTAGTGAAGATAGAAAAGTACAGGTGTTACATACTGTCATGCCTCTGAGTGTGTTGAGTGTCCTAGTAACAAAGACAGTTGTTTGCAAATTCAGGTCTGAAGGAATTCAAAGGATAAAATCCTGCACATCCCTTGCTATGGTCTAACTTTAGCTACTTTGTAATTTTTAAAATTTTTACTATACAAGAAGGCAGCCAAATTAGATATTCAGAGCACGTGCATGAAGGATTACATTGACACTTACTTGAAGAGAAACATTTAAGCATTCCTTTCAGTCTCGTTTTCTCATTAAACCAGGCAGCACCCTGTGCTCACAAAGTGGCATCAACTAGAAGCACAGATGTGCCTCAAAATACCTGGCTTGCTTCAAGAACCACTATTTCCCCAACATGCTATTCTAATTACTGTGATCTTTGTTGACTCAGCAGCCTTGAGGTGTGGAACCATATTCTTTTTTAATATCTCAATCTGATTTTCTTGCCTGAATTTGTCTAACAGCTTTTTGAGCTTCTGTGAAGTTTTGACATTGACAACTTCCCATTGCAACAAGTTCAAAATTTAACTACACATTGTGTAAAATAGTACCTGCTTTGTTAGCTCTGAGCCCCACCAGATGAATTAACTTGACACAGCCTTAATTCTCATGTTAGAACTGACTCTTCCTTACTCATTTCTTCCCTATTCACCTGTGACATTACTTATTACTTAACAGACCTCTCTAAGATTTCCAAATCAATCACCTTGCCAGCCTGAAAGGTAACAATCCATTTAGGAGTTTCCTCCACAGCCACCATTCCTTGTTCCCCAGACCATCCTTGGTGCTCTTGTCTGTACTGTTTTTAGGTCTACTGTCTGCTTTCCATGATGGAGGATGAGACCAGAACCACACACAGTATTTAGGATAAGGCAGTACGATGGCATAATAATCATAATAATATTTTCTCTTTTGTTCTCTGTATCTTTTGTAATCCCAATGTTGGATCTGTTCTTTTGATATGATATCCTCATAGTTATCCACATCTGTTGTGAAACTAAACCTCCTATCTTATGACAACAACCACCAGAGACGAAATCACTGTGTATTAGGATAGCTTTTTGCTATGCACATCAGATTAGTTTTTTCAACACTGAATTTCATCTGCCATTTTATTGTCCTGTCACTCAGTATCATAATACACTTCTGCAGCTTTCTGCTGTCAGCTTTCATTTTTACTGTCCTGGATAACCTATCATGATGAGAGCACTATGCAGTTTTCAGTAAGGTTTCATCAAACCAGACACTCAGGTGTCAGTACAAAAGAGGAAGGAGATGCAGCAACCTACCCACCACCAGACTTGCTCTGCTGTGCAAAACTTCTGAAATTACCCACCATTTTCAAGTGCCACAGTAAGATGCTTTGTTAGCTGATGGTGTCACACCCCCTCACCACCCAGGACCAGTATTTGGTCCCCACAGGTTTTCAAGTCGATGGTCTGAGATTGATCTCTGCCCCCAAAGGAAGAAAAGGAGGACACTACTGTTTCTCCCCAGAGAGAACAAATACAAGTCTAGAAAAACGGGGGGGCACATCCACAGGGGACCAGAAGGAGAGCAGGGCACATACTCCCCCACTGGCTGCGAGTCTCCTCTTTCCTCAGCCATTGCTTGCTCTTGCCAGGAGAAGCAGCGGAGACATCTTGACAGAAAGGCCCTCCAGAGAACAGAGCTGAGGCCGTGCAGTGGCGGCCTGGTTTGCTCCAGACAGGCGCCTGGGCTCGATTTAACGACCGTTACACCTTTTCATAGCGCCTTCGTTGTAGCTGTACTGCTCTAGCACTAAGGCGAGTTGTAGTGACAAGACACCATCGCTCATTTTCCCTATTGGTTTTTCTAACAACGACGTGAATCTGGAAGTGCTCAGGCTCTCAGAGTTTTGGGAGAATACAAGTTATGCTACCGCGTTTGTCAGCACGGGCAGCTGTGAGGTAACCCAGTGTCCCCTGGTTTGTGCCACTTCCCCAGGAGCCGCCCGGGCCGGCCCCACGGGTCGCTGCTCGCCCAGCCCCCGAGCCCACGGGAAGGGAAACGGGCGCAACCACTGCCCGAGAGCACCGGGCAGGCCCGGCTCCCCCCGCGGCCCTGGCACGGCCCCGCTCCCCGCTGCCGCCCGGCGGGGCGCGGACTCAACGGAAGGCCCTGCCGCCACAGGTCGGGCCCGGGGGAGCGCCGGCAGCTTCTCACCTTCACCAGCCACATGCCCGTGTTCTGCTTGGCCCCGGTGAGGTCCAGCTCGCCCTTCTCGCTCATGGCGGAGCAGGTGGCCGAGCCGAGGGAGAGGAGGGGACTGATGGACGGCTCTTCCTGCTCCCGCGGCCGTTGTACCCGCCCGGACCCGCACGGCAACGCACCGCCGGCAGACGGTGGCCCGCGGGAGACAAAGCACCTCCCCCTCCCGCGGAGCGCGGCGGGGGCGGGGCGGGATGGCGGGGCCTCGCTGAGGGTGAGCCGGCGGTTCGATCCCCCGCCCGGGAACGAGCGTGAGTAGGGGGTACCTTCAGCATGGCGACCACGAAAAATTCTTCTCTCTCTGTATGAGAGGGGTTATGCCAGCACGCTGGAGAACAGCAGCAGCATGCAAAATGATAGAGAAAATGGAGAAGGGGTATGGGAGAGAAGGAGACGCTGCCACGACTGTGCTCTGCCATGGGGGTGGGAAACGGCGGGCAAGGAGCAGCCCCGGGGAGAGGGGTCAGAGCATCGCAGTGTGCCCAAGTGTCACAGGAGTGAGGGAAAAAGAACAGGCGAATCATTTACCGTGGATAAAAAGTGAAGGATGAGGCTTAGCTTTCCGCAAAGGGCCCTCGCTTCAAGGAAGAGGGGTGCCGTGTTGGGACAAGCCGCCTGCAGAGGGGACGGCGTCTGGGCACTGCTGAAACGCCTGGAGTCAGGAGAGAGCAAGCGTCTGCCTGGGGCGGTGGGTTCTGCTTTGAGGTGGGGGTACTGGGCTTTGATAGATTCTCAGAGTCCGTGTTTTGGGACAGACAAACACTGTCACTTCCCAGTTTGCTTTTGGGTCCTGCTCCACTGATTCTGCATGCTGTACGTAGGACAGTTTGTTCTTGGGGTCTCTGAGAACAAACCACTGAATCCTCTCTAAGAGAAACCCAGAGGCACGGCTGGATAAACAAGAAGGTATGGATGCAGCCGTACCCTGCCTCACTCTATGTGCCCACTACAGTCCTCCAGCATAACTCAAAGAAACACTGTGGCCTGGACTGCAGCCAAAACCCTCAGGCCAATTTTCAGCCTCCTATAAAACCACTCGGTGATGGCTCTGGCAGAAATGAGGTGCTCAGCAATACAGTATTCAGAGAATCACAGAATGGCTTGGGTTGGAAAGGACCTGTGATTCTGTAATTTGAAGATCATCTAGCCCACCCCCCTTGCCATGGGCAGGGACATCTGTTACTAGATCAGGTTGCTCAAAGCTGTGTCCAGCCTGACTTTGAATACTTCCAATGATGGGACATCCACAGCTTGTCTGGGCAACCTGTGCCAGTATCTCACCACCCTCATCATAAAGAATTTCTGCCCTATGTCCAATCTAAATGTACCCCTTTTCAGTTTAAAACTGTTGTCCCTTGTCCTGTCAGTACAGGCCATGGTGAAAAGTCTCTCTCCATCTTTCTTATAAGCCCCCTTTGTATATTGAAAGGCTGCAATGAGGTTCCCCAAAGCCTTCTTTTCTCCAGGCTGACCAGCACCAACTCTCTCAGCCTTTCCCCACAGGAGAGATGTTCTATCTCTCTGATCATTTTTGTGGCCCTCCTCTGGACCCGTTCCAACAGGTCCATGTCTGTCTTGTGCTGGAGACCCCAGAGCTGGAGGCAGTACTACAGGTGGGGTCTCAAATTTTCCCATAGGATAAATGTGAATTAGCAACAAAGTTTCCCCCCTGCCACCACTCCCAGCTCAGTCTGTGTGCTCAGATCACACCCACCACCACTTATAAGAAAGAAAAATGAGGTGGAATGTATGCTTCTAACAGGAGTGATATTTTCAGCAAGGCGGCATTATGGTGGGTTTGGACAAGCCTGTGCTTTGCCGGATGGGTGATGGAAGGAGAGGAGCTCTGCTTGCAACTGTCTGGGTTGCAGGTGACATCAGCGTGACTGACTGCCTTGGGACCCCTTAGAGAAGGAGTCCACAAGGAGTCATCATTCCTATCCTAGGTGTATGTAACAACAGCTAAAACCTCTGTGAAGCCTGGCAATTGGGGCTGCTCAGCTGGCAACCCAGAGGGGAAGGTGGCCAGGCAGAGATCTTTCCTGGATCCCTCCAGGCAGCCTCTCCAGACCCGTTTCCACGGAAACTGAATTTAAAGGGACAAGCAGCAGGAAAAGAGTGTATTTTCATTAATTCCTCATTTAAAATCTCAACCTTCTGTTTGCCAGGGAGACATTTAACACCACGGAGGAGAATCCAGAGGCCAGCTGCTGAGCAACAGAGCTGTGTGTTAGTCACCCATTTTCTTCTTGATTGCATGGAAACAGATGTTGTGTCTGAGGAGATAGGTAGCCACATTCAGATTAACACAATTTTTCTCTCTTTTTTTCTTCTCCCATCCAACTACGTGAGATGAAGAGGCTGCAGTGTCATTGGCAGCTGCACACAGTTTCTCTTCATGGGTTTTAGGAATGGGCTAATCGCTGCAGCCTGATGGTGGTGGTTGAGAATCACCACAGCAGAAGATGCAAAAGGCCTGATGCTGTCCTGTTAAAGCTAATGTGAGTTTTGCTATTGGGAACTCACATCTTTCCCTCAAAGCTCAGCAAGTATGAGGGGAGATGTGTTCGCAGAAGCTGGCAGTGGTTCCACCCAAACTGTCAGTGATGGACACCATTGGGCAAGTTTCACTGAAAACATTTCTTGGGAATCAAATGGAGTTTTTAGGGGGAAAACCTACTGGCAAACCTACTGGCAAAGTGAGTTGCACAAAAGAGTGCTTGAACCACTCAGCTGTATTCTCTGTGAGGAAAACCTGCTTTAATATTGGGTAGCACTAAAGCATGACACCTGGGAAGGCTTTTCAGCTCCCCAAGGGTGCCCTGGGGATAACACTCACTCATATGCTGGTCACTGCTCTGTGACTCACTGGTTCCCACTGGAGGGAAGGAGACCTGGACATGCGGGCAGAGAGCTGGCCAGAAGGCCTGGAGGCCAAGTGCTTTCTTTTCCTGAGCCCCTCTAATTGGACCAAATGAAGGAACCTCAGCTCTTGAAGGTGTCAGGATTCCTTTGCTCCAGCCTCACCGATTTGAGTTGCAATGTGATTCAACATAGTTCTTATTCCCTGTCTGGCAGGAAGAAGTCATGGGATAACATTGTTTTAGAAACATCAGAGGTCTTGATGAAAACTACATATTTTCCTGATGCAGAGAAAGCGCTGGGGAAGTGAGACAGGCTGTGTAGAAAGGAAATAAAATAGAGCATATGATAATTAGTGTATCATGAGCTAATACAACACAGAGATCTATATTGCTCTCTGTGCAGATGTCCCCAAACCTTCCACACTGGGTAAAGTAGCAGATGACAAACAGTTTTCATACATTAGTGATCAAACAAATCAGCTATAATCACACTAAAATGCAAGCACTGAATTGTGTTACACAGGTGGATTCCAACTTGCTTTTCAGTTTATAAGCAAAGCAGAGTGCATATGTAGAGTTTTAACAAGACCAACAAAATTTCCCTACTCAGGGTGCATGGCAACAGAGAAGATCATTGCTTTGAGTGCCAGAAAAATGGAGTCACAGCTGTCTCTAGCTCCTTTTCACTGCACTGCCAGCAATGAGTTTGCAGACCCCCTGTCTTTATTACTTTCCACATGGTGGATGAGAAGTGTGTATCTAGCACAAGGCAAGAAGGAGAAGAACTGCAGCTCCTGGCTATGGCCACATGAAAAGCACATGAAAGCCCCTTCCTAACCCAACTGCTGCAGCCACTTTGCTGCTCTGGATCTCACGCTCCAGATCTGCCACAGGGGTCCAACCATGACCTCTACCTGCAAGATAAACCGCACCACTGGGCCAGAGCCTCCCCTTCCCATGAAAGGCATAGGGGCATGGCCAGCAAGACCCCATCCCATCATGGTACTCAAGTGGCTGGGGACATGCGGGGGCGGGAAGAGTTCGGGAGAGGCCACAAGGCTGCTCTGGTCATGCTGGCCACCTGGCTGGCTTGAGAGGTGGGCAGTCCTCACTCCTCCTCATGGTGGGTCTCCTTGGGGATGACTGGAGCACCCTCCTCCTTTTCTGGCTGCTGGTGCTGAGCATGTTGCACGATCACCACCTCCTCGAGTCATACTCAATGTTTGATGGGAGCCCTTGGCATCTGCAAGTGATTCCTGGTAGGTTTGGGATGCTTCCTTATCTCTTGGTTCCCAGGTTTCCAGAAGGCATTTCACTGGGAGATGGTGATGCCCCGGAAACCTGGTTTCACCTCTCTTCTTCTCTGCGGATGAGGTGACACCCCCGGTCTGTTTTCTAGGATTTCCATGTGTTGGAGAAGCTGAGTGCTGCCCACATCTGGATGCTCCTTGAGTTCAGCTGTGTACACAGGAGCTATGCTGGGCCTCAACAGGGTCAAAACATTTGGGTCTGGAGCTAGGGATGAGCTCTGCTGCCAGGCATGAAGGGAAGCTCCTGCAGAAGCTGACTTTCACTTGGGAGCATTGAGCCTGGAAGGAGACTATTCCCCCAACAGCTAATGCTCTGACTTCATTCATTCCTGTTAGCCAGCCTGCTCATTAACAAATTAGGGTGAGCACAGCACTCATTTTGGAAGAGGAAAATTAATGGAATGAGATTGTTACAGAGTCGCTTGTCCTACTCCATTACAAGTACCGCACTGCATCAGCAGAGGGTCTCTCCTATAGCCTGAATATCTGATTTTGCAGCCAGCAGAGAATCCACAGCTTCACAAGTGTGCAAAAATTAAATATCGAAACTACCATTAACCCTCGAACTGCCAGGGTAAGCAGACGGCAAACTGCCCTTTGCCGTCTTCAGTGGCAATACATCATTGCCTGCACTACAGATGGTCTGTGAAACCTGGGAAAAAAAGAGGAAATAATCTGCAAAGAGGCAAAAAACATCTGGGCAAAGCACGATCATTTATTTTGGAGTAAGAGAAAGGAAAGTCTGCGTAGTTTATTCCTGAAACAGAGCATGGGCCATCAAGCTTCATATCTGTTTACTCTGGCAGCAAAGGATTCTGTATGCCTCTTTAAGGTCAAAATATATGTTGCAGCTGTTGTGTTTTCAGACTGCCTTTGAGCAATGCATTAATAATAGACTTGTTCACCCCAAGCTCTTGTGTGTCAGAGAGTGCAAAAGCATTAAGCTCACGGCAGAGCTCCCATTTCAGTATGATGATAAGCAGTATAAAAACTAACATCACACTTCTCCCTGAAACTATAACTCAAAACCTCATTGTGATCAGAAGGCAATCGTCATTCATTAATCCTTTTTTCTTCTTTCTATGTGTTTACAATCACACATTTTTATGTATGCTATGCATTGGAGAACACTGAGTTTTCAGGTTAGTGGAACTGCAGCTGTGCTTGCAGTTTTACCCGTATCATGTTCTCCATCACATTAACAACATGCAGTGAGTTTGACTGTAGGCAGCTTGGCTTCTTGTTTGTTTGGATTTTCACCATATCAAGGAAGGGATAAAAAAAAAAAAAAAAAAAAGTGCAATTTGAAAGATGCCGCTGCAAAATTTAAAGAAAAAAAGAGGAAGAAGTTGGCACTTGTCAGAGAATTTCAGAGATACTTGATCTGAACCAAATTTAAAAGAATTTCTTAAAAAGTGACCATAAAATTGACATTATCTCTTCAGGTCTAGGTCATTTTTGCTTGTCTCTGGCATAAAAAAGTATCAGCTAATATTTTCACTGGCATGTCTCAAGGCATGTGACATTTTCAACTCAGTAATGGTATAATGGTAACGTGAGCTCTGAGCAACCTGTTGCTTTCTAAAGTGCCTTTTTGTTGTGAGTAGATGTTACATAGAACTGAGCGCTACCTGTTCTCTAGTCCTCCACTCCTTTACCTTTTTTCTGACCTTCGAGTTTTCTCTGGTGATGTACTACTTCAGCACAGAAGGTCAGCAGTACCTACAGGCACTCATCTCCTGGACTTAACACTAATGACTTGCTGAAGAGTGAGGCATTTTCTGTTCAGCTATCAAAAACAAAAAAAGATGTTTTCAATGGATTTATTTCCCTTGTGTTATAATTAAACAGACTTGATTATATGCCAGTGATATTGCAATAATTATGTAGGTATAGACAACGCAAAGTTGCCAAGGTAAGTTATTGATGTATAAATTATCTCCTAATGGACTGTTGATTTGCAGAGAGAGCTTTCTGATGACCGTAGGAGAAGGCTGTGTGACAAAGCCAAGATAAAACAACATTACTGACCAGAAGAACAAATCTGGAAGGCTACTAAAGAAAAACAGGATGCTCCTGTTGGAAGGCAGCCTGTCTGTTGTATAGGGGTCACACCGTTTGAACATGTATAGGACTGGCTGACAACCTCCTGCAGCTGCCCACAGTTGAAAGCATAGGCAGGTATATACAATTTTGAGATTGTGTGCATATGTAAATACGATAAACGTATCTCGTTTGTGTGTGTCACTGCTTCAGAAGTGATCGCTCTGGTACCCTGCAATGCCATATATTTAAGTGCTATCATTAAAGGAAACAAACCACGTGTTTTTGCATCCAGCCTCATATCCTACCCTTGCGCCTGGTTGCAACTCAGCCACAGCAGCGCCTCCCAGCAAGCTCTCAATGAGATAATTAACTGGAGACATCAGATGCATCTGCTTCATTACTGCTGTGAGCTGCCTGCAGGTTCCCTCCCAAGCCTTTCCACCTGATGGCCTTTACTACCAGCTCTCTTTTTTCCCTAAGTGCCGATTGTTGGCACTTATCTGAAACAGTGCTAATGATCTAATAAATATGATTATACAAAAGTGGTTTGTCTCCCCACTGCATAAGCTAACAATGCTACTACAGACCAGAGCACAATACATTCTCTTTGCCACAAAGAAAGGCTTTCCTGCTAAATTGAAATGAAAAAACTATAGAAAGTGTTACAGATCTATAACTGGATTGCATTTTACTGGATTTCTGTTGATGGATGAGGTTAAATAAAGTTTGAAATTTTGCCTTCTAGTTAATTATTATGAGTTAAACATGAAAGGAGAACAGAAATGGCATTTCAGTCAATGAGAGGAAAAGAAGCAGAAGAGAAACAGAGGGAAACAGCAAACAAAACCAGTGAGGACAAGAAGAACTGATGAGAACATGGACGCCAAGGGGTGGCGAGAGGGGCAAGGACCACAGCTAACCCTGACAGCCTCGTGTTGCTTCCTTTTGTCTTCTGGCAAGTGGCATGTGGGGCTGTGAGGTTGGGGGAAAGAAGTATGATGATTCTGGGATTTTTTATCATCAGAGGCTGTTTCCTCATAGGCTGTTTCTTGCCGAAAACTGCAATCTTATTGCGGAGAGCACTTTATCCCGGAGACCGAGAGTTTAGCAGCAGCAGCCCTCAAATTGGCACTTGCAGCTTGCAGGATATGTCCACCTCCCTCCAGAAGCTCACACCCTGCTTCACATACGCTTGTCATTTCTGGAGACCCAGTGTGATCAGGAGTTCACTCTTAGTATCATATACCCTTAAGAATGAATCACTGAAGCTTTATCTAACAAAGCTGGATGTTAACCTATTTATTAAAGTTACCAGAAGAAAGAAACATAAATTAAAAGAGGCCGTTTCTGACTGCAGTGAGATTTCCCTTCAGAGCCTTCAATACTTTCACTAGACTTGAAAACCTCATACTGTTACTTCTCCCTTCCCTAACGCTCTCAGGACCTTTCCTCCTTTCACCCTCTGGCTTACGGTGGCTGTCCTTGCTCTTCTGTGAATTTGAGCTCTTGGTCCTCATTTTATCATGTTACTTAATTGCACTCCTTTTTAATATGCATAGTCATCCTCACTTGAATAACCTTATTAGCAAAGCATTTGCCTAATATGTCTTTCTTCAGTCTGGGGCTCAGAGCCCCTCAGCAAATTACTTACATCTTGCTTGTCTACTCTGTTCTTCGAGAAAGAGTATTCCCCCTCTGCCGTCCTTGCCTTACCCCACAGATCTGGTTCATGCCTGCATGGAACATTACCTAGTTATTTCTTAGAGAACAAATGGAACATAATCCCTTTAGGAACACCCTGATATGAGCCACAATGTGTCTCCTACCTTCAACATCTCTGCCTCTAATTTACTGATTTGCTGTTAAAGATTTGCTGTTGCTGCTGACTCTGATTCAGCCGTCTAGCAAATAAACACCAAAGAACAGCGCTGGCCCCAGCTGAGATTCTTGCTCATCTCGCCATCCCTGCTGTGCATTGCCAGCACCTCCAATGGCCCCTGGCTACCACTGAAGATCCTAACACTTTTGTTCAGGAGTTGAAATGGAATGACTTGAAGCCAGTCATAGGATTTATCGTCATTTACTGGCATGTTACACTAGGCAATAACATCTCCCTAACAGCACGATGGTTAATTTACCTGAGCTTTCTTTGTTTGCATGGAGATCTTCTGGACTGAGAGAGAAGGCATCATTCTGGCAGTGCTAGGAATAATGAAGTCTGATTTCTCATCTGCTTGTGTCTCTTGCTTGACTGACTTGGAGTACTTCCTTTGTCTCAGAGAGGCTTTTCCCTTGTCATTAAATGTTAAATATTAACACTACATTAACAGCTATGTGTTGCTTTTCAACATATAGGGGGTTAAATTTGAAAAAGGGAAAGATTTAAAGATTTTCTCATTGTATGGCAAGGTGAGTGGCAGAGCTGAGATTAAATTTCTGGGACTTGCCTTGCTTGCCCTTTTGTTCTGATCTTGGTGACATAGAACTGTGCTTCTGCTGAAGTAAACCCAGACACAGAGAGTCCCTTGTGCCTGCCAGCCCATTGGAGTCCGTTACAGAGAAGAGCCCACTGCTGTGTTAGAAATATGGACAACATGAAATCATCGAGATGACTGCTCAATAAACCTCGGCTTTTGAAAATGAAGGCAGGTCATGCTAAGTGTCCTCACATCTTGACAAGTTGTAGGTTTGGCATGACCTCCATTTTGAGCACTTCTGGGTAAAGGCAATTTTCCTTTTGTAAAACATTATTGATTGAACCACAATTACAGTTTTGATGAGGGATTTTGAAGTGTCTGTTGGAGTAGCAGGCGAATTCACACAGAGAGAAGCAAAAGTAAGAAGAATGGGTAGCAATTTCCTTTGGGCCAGAACTGTGCTTCTCTGACTTGTCTGTGCATAAAAAAAAGGCCTGGATATTAAACCATCAGTTGCCACTGCACACTGTGCTAATTATTTCTGACAGCCATTCAGAGGTGCTTCAGTTAAACACCCAAAACCGTGCAGCTTTTCACTAGAAAATTTGCTGGTATTTTGAAAACATTGTGATACTTCCCTAGTCTAAAAAAAAAATCATTGACAGCCTGTCAAAGATAAGAGTCAGCATCTAAGTCTCCACACTAATAATTACTCCTCCAACCTGCTACAGAAAGTGCCAGATATTCACCTTCCTCCTAGGAAATGTGAAATCTCTGGCAGTTAATAACATCTTTTTAAAGTATTTACAGGAATTGTCCATTCTGACCCTCTCCAGAAATGTAGCTTCTGTTAGCTGCTTTAGAGAGTGCCAGGAGAGTGCTGGCTGGTAGCAGATTCTCATTCTTTCACTGTTGTTAGTCTGTACTTGTAAACAGTGACCCAAAATAGAAACACGAGCGTTGTTTGCACAGCTAATATTTGCTATGAAAAAAGCGGCTACACAACTAGGGGCAGAGCCCACAGCCTCTGCTCAAGTGAGTCATCCCTCTGCACACAAGTGGTGCTGTCAAGTTCAATAAGCCTGTCTGTTCAAGGCTGGAGGATCAGACTCATCGGCCTCCCATTATCTGTGGCACGGGGACAAAGATGTGGATGGCCTTTGCATTGCTGATCCTCTGCGTATTTGTGCACGTGTTCATGAATCTGCTCTTAGTGGGGGAGGGTGTGTGTGGGAAGAATTTAAAAAAGGTGAAAATCAACACCAAATGAAAAGGCATCTTCCTCATCCTAAACACACTCCGTCAAAGTTAATGTGCCATTGCACTGAAGTACTGCATTGCATATAAAACCATTTCCTTGAAAGAGTAATTAAACTTGCAAAGTCAAGTAGCCAAATGTTAAAAGGGGCCAAAGTTTAGGCTGCCCACACAGCATTATTTCTGTACATCTGTGTTTCTGCATTATAATAGAGCCTTGAATGCTATGATTACATAGCATTTAGCTTATTTTCCTATGGGAAGGAGGCCCTTGTGGTCATGCTGTCTGTGTAGGTGTATGTCTGTTTGACAATTGTCCCCTCCCTAGCTTTTGAAACCATGCACCAGTTTCAAACAAATCTCAGAGATACTGTACTGCCATAAATATGTGGAAAGTGGACGTCCATTTGAGGAAAGAGATCCTGCCAGAGATCCAGTGAGACAGAGAGCAGTGTAAACCCAGCCCTTCCTAGACACCTAGAGAAGCAGCCTGAGGAAGTAAATGCTAAAAATACTCCAGGTATGAGAAAAGCCTCATCTGGTCTCCATGCTTTATTAAATATTTGACCACAGTCAAGGTTTCCCTCCTCTGTTGGTCCTCTGAATGGGCTAAATACGTATTGTGATGATGCTCCTTCAGTAGGTCACCCCACAGGCTGGGTACCCATGGGTCTCAGAGCTCCTCGCTCTTCTGCATAGCCCATCCCAGCCCCATGTGGTCAGTGCTTCCCATGGGGGCATTGCTTCAACGTTGGCTTAGCCCACACTGTGGGGAGTCCTGCATCCTCTGCCCCACATGCCACCTTCCACCATCAATGCTTATTCCCCATGGGATCTTCTGTGGCAGCTGCTGCCATACCATGTGAGGGTTTCCCAAATGCTGGGCAGGTCACCTTCAGAAGCTCCCAGTGAGGATACCTAGCTTCAAGGAGAAGAGGTTCAGGTCCTCTCCCGCTGTTGAGACACATAGTAGGGATATTATGCAGGTGCCCTAGGAGGTATTGGAGGGACACAGTGTCCTACTCATGCAGTAATTTGACAGAAGCTGTACAAACCCCTGGAGGACAGCAGTGCCGGTGGCTCCCTGCAGAGAGACTGGCGATAGTCAGGAGCAAACATGAGCAGCAATAGATAAGCAGTGGGAGTGACAGTGGGCCGGAGTGGCTCAGACTTAACCTGTCCCCTAGGACTGAGGAAGACTGTTACCTCCTTATTCTACAGATGGGAAACTGAGGTTCAGTGAATGGGCAGCTCGGATGCTACTTCCCTTCAGGGAAGCCTCCTGAAGAAAGAGGTGAAGAGATGTTTTTTCTAAGCAGGGGCTGAAGGAGCGAGGCAGATTATGAGCTGCATCGGTGCTTCTAGCCATTCATCAACATTGCTAGTCAAAGATGAACACTGATTTTAAACTAGTGCTCAAACCCCACTTTTTCCTATGAAACAGAGTTTAAGATCTGCTGGGAGGCATGTCATAGTGTTACACCTCCATTTTTTGTAGACCAGACCCAACTGCACATTGCCCTGCCTCTTTCCAGTGTATGCAGCCTTTTGGCCATATCAGTATTGTTAGAGACAAAGGTTTAAAGATAAAGATTTTTAGGTAGGTGTAATAGCTTTTATGAAGCCAGCTAATATAGCTGGAGAAAGCACATAAGGTTTGGGGGTCCTCAGGAAACACACAGTGAATTTCAAATCTAACTGCACAAGGGGAACAATTGTTCTGGGTTTAATTAGACCTGTGTCTGAGCTAGACATCTGACAGCACCCGTGGAATATAAAGACAATATTGGTGGTTATCTCCTAAGGGGAAAAGAGAGGCAGGTAATTTGTAGAATAATAGTAGCACAATGTAGAGCACTGAGAGATTAATGGGAATGGTGAAAAGAGGAGGATGGTAGCGTGCTTTAAAATGTTAGTGTTCAGAAAAGTGATGAGATATGGTTCCCATAAGGTTTTGTAGGTTTTCTTTGAGAATCAGGGCTGGGAGATCAGAGGTGGAATGGTTATACTGTAAGAAATGTTGCCTGTTGGAAGCACTCCAGCTGACTTGTATGAAGAGTTGAGGATTGTATCTTTTGACAGGCTGAGAAAAAAGCTTTCTTTTGCCTTTGCAAAGTTGTGCCTATTGCATTTCAAACTCCCAAGCATTTGGCAGATCTTCGCTGTCTCGGTTTAGCTGCTAAACCAAGAATTCCTCCCTGTAGAGAGTTTTTAATGTTACTTTGCAACCAAAAATGCTCAGCTGCTAATTTAGGGGTGTTCGGCAGTCAAAATATGATGATGCCTTAGCTGCCTGCATCGTGTCTCATCTCACTCGCTGTTGATATTCGATCCTGGTGAGGGTCCCTGTCTTTTCTGTGTGCCTAAAGCCAGCCAAGAGGTTCCAAGTCCGCTGTTGAGCAGTGTTTCCTCCTTAGGACAGCAGGGATACAGGAGGTATCAAAGGAGGAAGCCTGAGGTCCATGTCCCAGGAGGTATCAGCCTGTTGGGCTATGCCCATCTCCCAGTGCTAGTGAAGATCACCACTAACTGGTGGCCAGGCAGCTCCTTCCACCCTTTTTTACAGGACCTTGATGAGCACGATTCAACGCGTGAGGATGGGACCGAAACTTCACTGGTTGCCTCAGCTGATGGTGAGACCACATTTCATCCCAGCAATGGACAAGGCAAAGTGCATCTCCCTGTATCCTCCAAGAAAGCAGACCACGAGGGTCCCACAGGCCAGCCTAGCCATAGGGAGGGATAAGACTGGTCCCATGGGGTGCACAGGCTCCCTGCTCACAGATACGCTCAGCCTGGCTTTGCTGCAGCTCCTGCCTGCCTGGGAGGTTGATCTCAGACACCCCCTTGCTTGAGGGTAGAGCATTGCCAGAGCAGGGAGCTGCTCCTCAAGCTCCAACCAGTCTCTACTTAGCATATGTGATCTTAGAGGGTCCAAGGCTTGTAGATGGAAGTGGAGTGGATTTGGTAAAAACCAAAATCTTACTGACACTAATGGGACTCCAAAATTTGCCTCTACCAAATTGAAGTCCATATTCCAAACCAGAGCTTCTCAGCAACACAGACCTAGGAACTCTTCAACATTGGCAGTGCTACCAGAGTTTGTGCTCTGAAATACTTGAAAAAGAAAAGTGATATGGAGTGTTGTGGGTGAATCAGAGCTAACACCTAGGGTAGGTAATGCCAGCTGACAGACTATTTCAGGAAAACCACGAACACCTGGAAAGGAAGGCCACTTGATGCCAAGTTTTTCAGACAACGTTTGAAGGAGGTGTCATTGCCAGGTCCCCTTCTAGTTCCTGGCCATGCACTGGTTCCTGCCAGAGCATCAGTACTGTGCAGAGACCTCTTCAAAAGCATCACCCATAACCCTCAGCACTGCAGAGGTGGTCTTACACTGGGTTGTGCCTAAACAGGCTCAGCCTGGCACCTGTGTCCCTCTCCCTGCCTGGGCAGGTGTTGTTGTGTGAAGGTAAGAGAGAGAAGGCACATGACCAGGGGCAGCAGAAGTGCTGCGACTCAGCCATTCATCTGTGAGCTTTGTGGGAAGCTGGTGGTTTTGCGGTGTGCTCTCTGCCTGTGCACACATGATGGTGATGGGAAGAACCGCGTGAAGCCTTTGGTGATGGCCTTCGTTTCTCTGCTCTTGAAAACTTTCTTTTTGTGGACAATAGTGCATACATCAAAGAATTAAAGTATTCATCCAGTACATGATTGTGAGTGCCTCCTCTCACTACTCTTGTTTTCCTCTCTCGCACTGATTTTGAAGAGACAGTTAAAACTTGGTGGCTTTTGTAGCAAGTGGTCCAGAGGTGAACAGCACCTGACTCATGTGACCACACACGTAAATAGCTACCCAGTTCTTCTGTGGCAGCAGCCCAGCTTTCCCATGGTTGCCACGGAGATGAATTTTGGGAAGCCTTGACCCCCTTATTTCCCCAGAAGACGACAAGATAGGCCTTGAGGCAACAGCTGAGCCCAGGTGATGCCAATGCCAGGTGGATGGACTCATGGATGCTCTCAGGTGAGAACACAGGGAAGGTCAGTGCCAAACTGTGCTGCACTGTGTGGTGTGGGCCCCACGGAGCTGTGCATTAATGGGGTCCTTGGGCTGTTGAGTCATGAATTCAGTTGGAAAGCCACCTATGGTAATTTTGAATCACCTGGCTTCCCTCTGGCAGCAAGTTGTGAAGGTTCAGCCAAATCCCTGTTCCTGGCACTTTGCTGGGCAGATGTGGAAGGGTGGAAGCTAGCAGAGCAGCTGTGATAACACATGGCATTTTGTGTGCATTTCATTTTCTGCCTCAGACCCACTATTTGTATTCTGCCCGTGTGCTTGTAACGGTTGAGCCTCACCTGGGCTGCAGAAGATGGAAGTTACCTTGGAAACCACAGGAAACCCTTGATGGCTTCTAGACAGCTTCCCCCAGGCTGCGGGGTTTGTGCATGCCAGCAGCCGGCTGGTTTCCTTTTCATGAAATTGCTGTTTTTCCTTTTGCCTTTTCTACCCAGATGGGAACTGACAGTTTTGACTTAGCATCTCCTGGTGCTCTGGGGGCGCCAGACACCAAGGGGCACTGCACCAGGAAGCTGCAGTGGGAGGTGGGCTTGTCTGCTGTCACACAGCATGGATGTCTCTCTAGGTAAGGCAAAACCTTCACTGCCCTGACAGGAGAGTCCAAAGCAACTGAACAGAAAAAAACAAACCCCAAGTAATGGAAAGGATCATTAGCCTTCCATAGCCTCAGTGTAAATGCTCTCCAGGCCTCCTGCGTTCAGCATGGTCAGATCAGCTGGTGGGAGGTGGAATGGACCCCGTCCCCATGGCCCTTGTCAGGTGCCCTGCAGTGGCTGTCCCTGACTGCCAGTGAGATGGGGCCACTGCTGCAATGGACAGCGGGAAGGGAGCAGCTCACGCTCCCATAACTTAGTGTGTGGCTGACTCATTTGACCCTGTTGTGTCCCTCCTGTCAGCTGTGCCTGCCTGAAGAGCCTGTGAGGCCACTGTGTCATCCACAACTCCCTCATGCACTGGGCAAAGGGAGGAGGGGAAGGCAGGCAGAAGAGGGAGATGCCAAAAACCACAATTCAAAACCACAGTAATGGCACACGTGGGGTATGGAAGAGTGAGGAAGGGAACTACCACCCTCTGTCCTCTCCTATGAAAACTGTCTCTTACAAAGAGTCTAGCTCCTTTTCCAATACCTTGGGGTCCTGGAGACCCCATTCCCAAACTTATATTTAGGTCCTTAAAATTACACTGTAGTTGTACTCTTCTGAATGATGAATGGCATTCAGGAGCTCCCATACCTAACACCTTTCTTGTGTCTGTGTGCAACCCTGTCCCCAGAAAACCTCATTTTCTGGAGGATTTTGTGTGGGAGAAGAGGGATTCAGCAGCAGTACAGCTCTGACGAGAAGTATAACACAGTGTGTAGGCCCCTGCAGAGTGTGTACATGGCCATCATGTGGATCATGGAGAAACACCTAAAGGTACTTAAAACAAGACAATGGGTATAAGACTCATTATGGGATGCAGCGGGAAAAGCATTTTTTGGCTTGTCTACAACTTACTTTGGGATGTTTTTAAGCAGCTTGTGGGAGTGTGCAAGACTCAGTTCAGGATGTTGGGAGATGGATTCAAAATGGGGAAAGGAAGAGGCTGAGGTGGATTGGGAAGGAGCAAGTGTGGGAAAAAAAGAGGATAAAAAGGGCAGGTCCATATGCCTGCCTGAGCCCTGCCTGTACTTGATCACTGCAATCTGATCTGTATTCTCATTAAAACCTATTTCTGGCTCCCTTCGGTGTGTGCTCTCTGGTCTGAGTGGGGACATGTGAGCACAGCAAACGTGATGTTGGACTGGTTGGTGAGCAGGAGAAGAGTCTGAGTACCACAGCTGCAGTAGGTCTGTGACTTGCGGGCTTGCATGTCCAGGTACCAGCAATGGGGAGAGCAGGGGATCAGGGTCTAGCTACTGGATGTGGTGTCCAAGGACAGCTGTGTGTGTATACATGTCCACACAACACTAATGGTCTTCAACCCTGACCAGCCATTGGGGAGAAAGAGGACTGAGCAGCAGGCTCCTCTGGCAGGTGGGGAGACCAGACTGCTCAGAAGAAGTGATTGTCAGCACAGCAGGACAGATCTGAAGCCTTGCAGAAATCCCCCAAAACTTCAAATTAGTCACAGCTCTAAAGAGAAATTTTCCTTTCAAAGGTCTTGTGCTTTTCTTTCTCTGGCCTCTTGAGTGCCCAGTGGGGACACAGGTTTGCCAAAAAAATACACAGATTGCACTAATATGAAAAAGTTAAAATCAGACCTACAGATTTTTAACAGAGAAGCAAGAAGGCCATGCTTTTTCCCACATGATCAGCCATCAGTAGGAGGCAATATTAACCAAAGGAGTGAACCAGGAGGAGGTGTTACTGCAAGGGACTGTCACACGGCTCAGGAGCAAACAGTCCTCTGGGCTGCCAGGAGCTTTGCCACTAAGTGCAGGACAGAGGGGTGGCCACCCTTGATTCTCTAATTTTTCTTCTGTACTTGTAATGAACAAATTCACAGTAGTTCAGGACACCAGATATCCTTCACATACCATCCTCCTGTTTTAGAAACAATATGATAGTTTTAGTCGCTGCAAAATACCACCCAAAGAAAGCCTACCTATCTTCAATGCTCTACAGCTGGAGATGAGGTTGAAAGCGCATTGCAAAGCTCTTCAAGACATTACAAGACATTCTTAGAGACTCATGTAAAATAAGTTTCAGACTAAATTGCACAGAAGAGTAAAGAGGGAAATTTTTTACTTGTCTGGAGCAACCATTTATGGAAGAGTTTTAAACTTTGTGGGGTATTAGAGCTGCATGTATTCCATGGAATATACCATATATGTTATATTCAAACAGAAGTGTTGTGTTTTGCTATTTAGAATTGCAAATAGCTGCAGGTCCAGAGCAGCAGCAGCAGCCCAAGCATGGTCCCAAAGGCTGTCATTTCATTTAGAGGCTGGGAGTGGGGAGAATTTCAATCACAGTTTTTATGCTCTGCAACAGCCTTTTTAGTTTCAGCTAAGGCCTGGCACCTAAGTTAAAGGAGCTTTACATATATATATATATATATTTGTCAAGTGTGTAGAAAAAGCAAAACCTCTTCGGTTTCCAAGGGTATGCCTCTGAATAGCAAATAAATGCCTAGAAGAACACTGCTTCCAGGGCTGCAGCTCCGTGGCTGATAGGCAGTGCTGAGCTCAGCCATGCCCAGCCACCCTGAGGACTATGAACATAACATTTCCTCTAAGGAAAACTGAGGTCCATGTGTGTAATCACAGATCTCCAGGATCCATGGCAAGTGGGAAGAAACTCACTCTTGGAAGCAGCCCTAATCTGGATTTACTCATGACTAAAGTAGAGATGGTGAAGGGCCCTAGGAACTGCAAATGCCAGCCACCAGCTGCATCTTGGTGTCTTTGCTCCTTCATACATGTGCCACTTCATCCAGATTATGCTGTGATCCCTGGGGATGCTCTTCCCAGGACCTTACTCTGTTAGACAAGAAAACTCAGGAAAGCGTTTGGTATCTGAGAGTTAAAGCATGGCAGAGCACAAATTGCTGTGTTAGTGAATCCTAGTTGCTCTCAGGCATCCTGGGAGTCCGTGTCCCTTTGCCTCTATTAGTAGATCACCTCAATGTCACACAGGCAATGACATCTTGACCTGTTTGCTCCTTCATGCTTGTGCCTTTCCAGCTCTTTTTGCCTATTTGCCTCTTCCAGGGGCTTGACCTCTGCAAAACATTAAAGTATATCGCCAGTGGGAATGAAAGCCACGCAGAGACGTGTCTAATGGGATTGAAATCCAGTGTCCTAAGCACAGGCACAGCCATTGCAGTGTTAACTGTGCAGTTTTCTAATTTATCTGTAACTAATGTCAAGAAGAAAGAGAAGTCACACCAGAATTTCCTCCCCAGTGTTTGAAGGCAGAGTTTATAGTATTACATTTTTGTGTATTCAGCATCTCCTGATACTATTAGGAGGAAGAGGAGAAGACAGAGGAAGAGGAGGATGGCTCTGTGGGGCAGCTCATGCTGTGGCAGTCCAAGGGTGGTGGCTGACCTCCCTGGGACCAACAGGGGAGACACTACCAGGGGTAGGGGACACCCCAGGTCCCCCCCAGGGAAGTCCTTCCATCCCCGGTGCTGATGTGCTATAGGGACGGAGGGGATGGTTGGTTTTTAGCATCAGCTGGGTGTACATGTGAGCTTGGGTGGCTCCCTGCATCCTGACCAAGGAGATAACCCAGGTGTCTTCACAGGGCTTTTAATTCCCTCCTCAGCTCCAAACCCCAGACCAAAGCAGTGTGACTCTGTTAACACACACCAAGCTGGTTTCAAAGACTGCTTCTTCAGACCTGAAGTAGCTCTGCTGCTCTACCATAAACCCCTCTGTCAAAGGGCAAAGGGTCTTCTCTTCCATGAGCTGAGGCCAATGTCCTCTTCCCATCATGGCTGGGCTCAGGCAAATTCCTTCCTGACCCTAAGCTGGTGGATGGCAACCTGCACAGGCCAGCCAGATCTAAGGACGGATCCTGGGAACAAAGGAGTAGCCACAAAACTCTGCAGTTGGCTGGTTCTTAGAGCCAGGCCACCAGGAGAACCGATGGGGAGAGCCACAGCAGCTCTTCCAGGGCTCACACAAATTAAGACATATCAAAAAGTATTTGTTGATGTCCATCAAGTGTGTTGTAGCCGCTCAGGTATTGGCATAGGTAGGGAGTGAGGCTCCTCAAGAGAGACAGTCAGGAAAGGACAGAGAGAAGCTGTAATTTCCCTTGAGGCTGGGAACTTGTCAAGCCCCTGGTCAGGTGCACACGTGCAAGCGCAAGTGGTTACAGCCCTATGAAGCGAAGCAAGCAATGCCAACATTAAGCAGCTGAGAGCCTGGGCCAGCCACTGCTTTATTATTTTTTTTTCCTCCCTCTAAAGTCTGCTTATGAGAATTGCTTCTGAATATTTATGTTTGGATTGCTTATTTCGAAGAAGTCACAGCTGCAGCTGCTCCTGCTGAAGTGACAAACAATCTGTGCTGCTGTCTCCTAGAGACCTTAAGTTCCCACTCTAAAAGAAAGACTTTTGTTGGGTTTTTTTTACACAGTGACTCAGAATGAGTATAATTTCAAAGAGCAATGGGATTTATTGCTGCTTTAAAGACCAGGGTAAGAAAACAGATGATTGGAATGACATTTGAGAATTAGGTAGCCACGCAATTAGAAACTGATACTGTGTGCAGGTGGGGTGGCTGAAGTTAACAATGCACGTACAGGAAGTTTTCAGAGATTCTGATTTTTAATGCTATATAACTCTTACATCAAGATACAGTTGATAATTGGCTGGACAGAAATAACAAAGTTCACACTTCAGAAACAAAACGAGTCCCCAAGCACCAGTAGTCTCCCTGACCCCCCTGGATCATTTTGAAACTTCTTTATGCGGAAACCCCCCTTTCAACAATGCCATTTTTGTGCTATCAGCACGACTGCATCAGAGCCCTAAACAAAAAGCATTTCTATTACAGTTTATTATTTTGGAAACGCACTTCATCCAGACAAGCCAACACACACAGTGCATCATCCAATCACTGCAACAGCAGAAGCAGAGAATAACTCTCCATAAACAGGTGCTTAAACAAGAACAGAGATTTTTCTCAAAAGCAGAAATTTTTTGCAGGTGACAGTATTGCTATACCATATTCTAACAAAATTTTTCTGGATCAAGCATCATGGTAGCTCAATATTTTCTCCTGAAGATGGGTGCAAAGGAATCAGAAAGTTTTCTTGAAATATCTTTGTTTTCAATTGCTTCTTGGTAATACAGAAGACTTAATGAGGTTTTTCAAAATATTTTTTTTGTTATTAACATATAATGCTTCTTCCAATTTCTCTTAAACATGCAATATATCATTTGCCTACCACGAAAGCCTTCTTTTCATTGGCTTCACTATGAATTGCCTTCCACAGCTATTTGATGTTTCAGAAGCAGAGGACAGAAATTGAGCAGAAATTTTTAGCATCGGTATTAATAAAGGATGTCTATGCCAGCACAAAACAATGTCAACCACTTTTAAATCTAGGCCAATAGGCTTTTCACATCCAGGAAAACCTCCCTGACAATTTTTTTTCCCTATAAGAGTTTCCTGCTGTGCCTCGAGTTGACGCAGGCTGGCAGCGCAGAATAGCAATAGAATCCATTAAATGTGTGTGGGGAACTGGTTACCAGAAATGTTACATAGTAATTATGGAGAGGATTTTCTGTGGAATAAATTCTGTTTTTTTAAATGAGATTCCGAAAAGTCACCCATTAACATTTCTGCAGAAACGCTTTACAGCTTGTCCAAATTGTATAGGACAGCTCATTTTTTCTCACAAAAGCTTAGGGCTTGTAATTTACTGAGTTACTGCTTGTTCCAGTGACTGCTCAAGGGTATGGTTTGACATCAGTAAGAGGTTAGTTTGTGTATTAATGCAATTCGAAAGTTCACTCAATTTACACCAAGTAATGAAAAACTTAATTTGAACTCTTAGTTCCACCTTCCCCCTGTCTCACGTTCGCAATATGGATTTCATCTTCAAGAGGCTGCTTCAGAGCGGAAAAAACCCCAGATTAAGCAGATGAGAGAAAACATGTTCCCAACTCACATCAAGGCTTCGCTAATTAGACCCATGCGTTCCACGTATGGAGGCGTAACATACCGCCGCGTGACCGCGAAGAGGCTGCCTGACATCCCGTTACAAGAGCTCTCCTCTCGAGCAACACTGTGGCACCTTCGCTCAAACGCGTCCTTGGAGAGGGCAGGAGACCACGACGGGGCCAGGGAGGGCAGCGAGCAGACAGCAAGGATACAGCTGGCTGGCGAGGTACGGCCATCTGCAACTTCTGCTGGCCAGCCCTCACTTTTAGAGGAGGAGGGATCAAAGAACAAAAATGAAAACAAAGCACAAAAATCTTAATTCAAGCGGCCCTCATTTGTGCAAACGTCCCTGCTGCAGCCTTGTCTGAATGAGCAAAGGCTGCACCATGTGCTCACCTCTTCCAGCCATGCCCAACAGATTGATTTCTCAAGGCAGCAGCATTTCCAAAAGTGGGCAAGATCATTTATTGTCAGCCATGAAAATTTAGCTAGCCACGCAATGCTCACCCTGACACTGCTTTAGTTGCCTAAAGCCCCCCGAACATTCCTAATACTGCCTTTCCAATTAAGAATTCTACATTTGCTGAATTGCTAGAGAGGTGTTATTTAACCCCCAGCTGCACAGGAGCTCCCCAAAAGGGGAAATGGACAACTCAGAAGGTAGAAACCTAGTGGGACATCGTTCACTGAGGCAAAAAAGCAGACACCACTAACAGAAGTCTGTTTGAGGGGTGGAAAAATAAACAGTCCTTGTTTAAACCCTCCTCTTGTCTCAAAATAAAAAGGCTCAGAAGCTCAAAACTGATTAAAGAAAAAACAAACACAATACAAAACTCTTCCTCCTGAAGGCAGCAGATTTTTCAGACGACAAAATAAGTCTATTAAAAAACCCCAGAACAACAGCATCTAAATATATTGTACGTAAGCATTCATTTGTGACATGGAAAATTCTCCAAGACTTCTCAGCACATGAAGGCAGTGCCCTGGCCTTGTGCACACATGCAATAAAATAATACCAAGTTTTTGGCCACTTGTTTCCGAGGCTTGTTGAGTCACTGCTCCATGAACATGAACCAGCCCAGACACAGTAGCCTTTTTTCAAATTACAGTGCACCCCAAGGTATTTAATATGCAAAATGTGTCACACTTCCAAACAAATTGAGTTCCTCATATATAAAATAATTTTCACGTATAAATACTTCCAGTAACTCCTCAAAAAGGATCCCAAACATTACTTGAGAGAAAAAGGATGAAAGTACAAGTTTAATTTAAAATAAGTAACACAACTCTCCCTTCAGCTGCTCTGCACACACACACACAGAAGAGCTAGAGAACTCTAAGCAGGGACATAGATTTGTTACGTCAGATTTATTTCCTTTTAGATACCAGAGCTGTTCTGCTCTGCAAATTAACTGAAAAAATAAGCTTTGTTTTGGTTTGATTTTCACATTTTATTTGCTTAAAAAAGATGGATTTTCTGATGACAAGACTTACAAACTGAAACTCAAATTACATTTTCTCTTCTTGTATACTACCATTTTATAATTAAAACTGCAAATCTTGAGGTTTTATTACTTCTGCTACCACTAGCTCTTCCTGCTATAGTGCAGAAATTACACTGCATACATATAAACCTGTATTTATGTACAGACACAAGCACAGAAATAAAAGCACTGGGTGGACATAAAAGCTGTCACTTGAGTTTATACTACCCAGCAGGATCTCCAGTCAAGCAATGTCAACGTCCTGCCCACAAGTCTAAAGGGGATTTTTCATGGCCTTCAGGGCAGGCTCAGCAAGAATATCTTAAGCATAGCAGGAGAAAAGGGAAAACCTGCAACTCCATTGCAAGACCAAATCTAGAGCTCCTTAAAATAATACCCACTTTAACTAATTCTTTTTATGCTAACAAAGAAGAAAAATCAATGTTTTAAAGTAGCAAATTTACATCATCTTTTTTTATACCAAGACTCTCCTTTACCACTTCAGTTTTAGTACAGATGATCCTCCCTAACAGAGTATTTACAGATAAGGAAAAATAGTTAAACATCAGGATATTTATTTTGCATACAAATATTTACAGAAAAATACTTAAAAAATTAAGTATTCAAAGTTTGACTTCACTTCAAAATAGCTTCATGCTTTTATGTTATAAAAACATATTGCCTTTACTGTGCTCAAATTTAGTATTCAGATCCCTGGATTTTCTGATGAGAGCTTTCTTTTGTGCTTCGTCAAATCGATTGACTTTGAGATCCTGGTCTCGGTCAAATGGCCTTCTTTCTTGAGGTTTGTTCTTTTCTTCAGATGCTTTGCTCTTTAGCTTTTTCTGATGTATGTCCATGAGAGATTCAGACCTCTTTGACTCCTGGAAAAATGGGAAGAAGGAAGAGGAAATGAAGTATTACAAAATATTAACAATGTACAGGAGAAAGTGCATGTAATCTTGTCTACACAGAGTAAAACACTAATAATTCACTGATGTTAAAGATACCCATAACGTTGTTAACCTGAGAAACAGTAAAGGCCTATACATGTTTTATTCCAGCAATGGTGCAGAGCAAAACCCATAGTTTTAGATGAAAATTATTCTACTATGTTCATAATGACAGTAGAAACAGACAATATGGAAGAAATTTAAGACAGTATGCTAGTAGGTCTGGATTGGCAAGCCTGTAAGTCAAGAGGGACGTATGACTTAATGAACTACAAATAAATTATTAAAAGTGCCAGATAAACTTCAATCATGTAATATAAGCCGAGGCTGTGATTCTCAATTGTATCCTCAAGAGACCAGATTGCCTTCCACAAGACTTCAGGCCACAAATCAGGGAAGAACTAGAATGAACAGGTGTAAGGCAGGCAACAGTCCATTTACTCTGGTGCACCGGGCTGGCAGACAGAAATGCGAGAGGGACTTTGACATGGAGTTCAGTCCAGTAACTGACATCTGTCTGTGAAATTAATCTGCTTCTGCAGAGATTGAGGAAAACTTCACATAATAATGCTGTTGTAATGAGCAGTTAATGTAATTAATTACACAGTGTAATTAATGCATTGATCTGCTTAGCTCATCAAGCTTCTTTTGGTTTAATGCATACTTTGCCCTAAAAGTTAAACCTTTACTACTGTTTTATTCTTGGGATGTTGGGAATTCAGTGAAGTGAGATAATATTTGAGTTAAGGCTGTCTGCTGCCAGCAACCACATCCGGACGTGAGAACGATTTAAGGAAGACACCACCTGAAATTGAGACAATATACACAAACCCCAATTCTGTCACACTGTTTTCAGCAGCAGCTCGAGGACCCAACCCTGCTCTTGTGGAAGTCAATGGCAGATGTTCTAATGACTTAAACAGCAGTAGGTTTGGGCACTAAAAGGGAAGACTGCAGTGGCATCACCATGGAAACCGGCAGTGCTAGAAATAAGAATCAGAAGAAAAGAGTGGAGAATTAAAGGAAATGCTATTACACTTACATTGTATGAAGTCACCTGCTCAACAAGTCTCTTGTCTCTCCCAGAGAATACAATTTCTTCATTATCCTTACTGGTTGACTTTTTTGCCTCTTCTCTTTCCTGATGAGTAGAAGCAAATCACACACTATAGTAATCAGAATGTCTGAAGTAAAAAGCATGGAAATCTATATTTACTTTAATTAAATCTGAAGAGTGGAGGCCACAACAGAGGCCACCAGCTATTTTTCGCTCAGCTTGATAAAAGAAGAAACTGGATACACTGTCATTGGAAATTCAATGAGCTGATACAGAGTACTTGGCTACTGCAGAAGGGAGAGGGAAGAAATGAATACCAATATCACTTAAAATCATTATTTCTTTGCCTTTACCTTTAAGCCTGAATTAATAAGTTTTGATAACAAAGAAAAATCTGGGAAAAAAAAAAAAAGTAATTCATTGAACATGTCAGGGTATCTTTGTTTTCACAGAATATCAACAAGATACATACTGCCTGCAGGTGTACATGAATGAATAAATGCTCACCTTGGCTTTTCTCTCTCTGTCAGCTGGAGTATCTGTCCAAATAGATCTATCACCTGATTTGTCATCAGCTCTTCTCTTGAATGTTCTTGGGCCAAATCCAAAGCTTTTCAGTTCAGGTGGAAGCTCTGTCATCCACGATTCCCTGGTAACTTGCTTGGGTTCATCCTTTACAAAAGAAATGGGGTGGGGGAAGGGTAGAGTAAAAAAAGCATAATCAAAAATTGCTGTCTGAATCTCAGCTTCCAGCAGAAATCATGGATTTTTCTTTGTCTTAACAACTGCAAACACTTAGCATCCCAAGCAGAACTGCAACTGGGTTCCCAAAGAAATACACAAAGAAAAACATAAATACACTCCATCAACAAAATATTAGAAATTAAGAAATCCAACTTACACTGTCTGCTGAAGTAAGTTTTTCCTTCATCCTCCGAGCTCTGCGTTCAAAGTCTTCAGTCACATCAGACTCCACTGGTCCTTTTGCAGGCATTGGGCCTATAATGTTGTCTTCTTCCTCACTACTATCTGTTACCTTCCAAAAATAAAACACTTATCTCAACCACAGCACTAACACCATCAAGAAACACTTTAGTTTCATAGGATTAGAACTATTTTGTCTAGAAGAGAATATAAACTTAAAGCAATGCATCTGCCAGTCGGACAACAAAACCTGGATTAAAGCTCCAGATTAGTTAGACCTGTTCTAGCACTTGAACATGGATACTTAGTCTTCATGTTTCCAAAAGCATAATCTCTTGTCTGAGGCAAAATGAATAGTAAACACAGTGGCAATGAAGTCTTGCTACTTTACATTGCTCTGCACACAGCCAGGTAGCCTATGCAGCCACAGATAAATTTGGAACACACAAACATACATCTTTGATACTTTGGGCTTTACTATCACTAGCAACGCTTGGATGCATCTCTGTAGTAAGGATCACAATTTTGCACTGCAAGGAGAACTGTTTCAAGCTCAGATTCTGTAAGGATGCTAGAAAGATTTAACATGCAAGCTAGTGGCATGCCTGGTACTACACTACGGGTTTATTGTATCTGCCAGTCTAAGCTCTTGGTTCTGTCATTTGCTGCTTGTATGCCTTTTGACATTGCATTCTAAGCAATTATTTGAGAATGTCTCAGAAAACTAAGTCTGAAAGGGACTAGATGTTAATAAGAATCTTTGTGGATGCCAGGGGTTGTACAGAAAGGTTCCTCACAGGAAGAAACTCAAAAATTCCTTCAAGTTAAAACAGTCTAGGTGTGGACAGAGGCAGAGCTAGACAGAAAATGGTGATGCTACAGTGCCTTGGAAGCAAAGCTAAGGTGCCCGTTGTCTACAAAAGTGAAAAGATGTGGGTGATAAAGCAATGGGAGTAGGATGACAGCAAGGCTGCATACTCAGGAAACAGAGAGCATTACTTGAGAATATAAGGTGGTGGCAAAGAAGTTCCAAATGAAAGATGAACAAGGTGGTGGAGGAAGGCTTGTTTTTGTCATGTCATACTCTGGTTACCTGGTGGACATCCTAGGACCAAGATACAACACCACTGGAGAAGATAAGGGCTCAAAAGCAATAAGCTGTGGAAAAACAGTATCAGAAGCCTTCTACGTAAAACAAGGCCCTCTCCTATGTAAAATAAGGTGACTTGGTGGAGAATAAAAGAACAGAGTACAGAACCTCACTGGAAGAGTCACCTAATGGGAGCAAGGGGAATGGAGAGTGAGTGAAAGGAGAAGGAGAGCAGGAAAGGTATCCTGTTACACTGAGTTCAAGCCTAATACTTCAGGTTGCTCACAGCTGGCATTCCACTGCTGTAGAGGGATTTGGGCTAAGGAAGACAGCAAGCATGAAATAAGCCACTTAACTCCTATTCATGTTATTTGCTACAGAAACGGGTGTGCTTTAAGGACACGGCTCCAAACCCCAGTTGGCCCTCTCTGCCTTTAGGGGTCAGCAAAGGTATGAACAGTGGGGACAGCAAGCTTCAGGCAGCAAGAGACACAGCTACACGGTCACGAGGTGCTTCAGTTTAATGGCTGCATGATCAGTTGCATGAAAAGGATCTGACAGGCTGAGGACAGTGACAAATAACTGGTCATTTATGAACACTAACACTGCGAGTAGGTAACACCAACTTCTCATTTTTCTTAAAAACGTTTACATAGCCAAGCTTTCACTAATTATCTACCACTGCGATATTGCCTCACCTTTTAGAGAAGGGGGTGACTACATTCTGTCTCTCTTTTTTTAAAGGAGCTGGTGGGCAAGAGATAAGACTTTCATAATAAATTGTATTGTAAAATAGATAAGCATGAAAGACAAATTCCATGCCAAGTTTTAACTGAAGAAGCATGTCTCATTTCCTTTCTCATTAGTCTTAAATTCAATTCACTCCATTACCACCTGACTCAAACAAGATGAAATTAAACGAACACTAAAAAAATACTGCCTTCCAGTTTGAACAGGAAATCAATATAAAGTGAAGAGTCAGCATGGAATAAGCTGCCTCTAAAGATGTACTAGAATACAAAATAATTAAATAAATTAAAATAAAGGAAACAAAAAAAATGCCTCATCATTCAAAGGTAAAAAGAGAGTATTGTTAGGAAGAGGAAAAAAAACCAAAATGAACTAAGTTCTGTAACAGCTGTAACAACGCAGATGCTAGAAGCTTTATTCAGGAGAAAAGAGACATTTTGTTTGTAAAACATATAAGCAGACCAGTTTTGACATCCCTGCCTCAAGAGATCTGTTATTATGATAAATTGCTTAATCGTTACTTGGAGTTATAAGATGATGACTATCTTAAAAATGTCAGACAATCATTCTTCATGAAGTATTATGACAACAGTTGCTGTAGGAGGCTGGAGAATGATACACTTCGCAACTATTAATCTAAAAAACAAAGTTCCAGAGCAGCCTTTGCCTACTTCCTTCCTAGCACGTCCCATAGTACCTAGGAGTTAAATGTAAAAATGTAATTATTTTAGAAACAAACAGAGTAACTGTGGAGACAAGAGTTAACTCTCTCAAGGAATTAACAGTTTATCATAGCATGAGAGAGATTCAATTACCTAAACACTGGTCTCCAGCACCATTTTTGATGTCTTAGGGTTCCCTGCCAGGCTTAAGAGGTGCTTCTCAAGAAGGATGCAAGCTGCTCTAAGGTGCTACTCCCTATCTGCCAGCCCACTGCAGACAATTCAGACCCCTCAGAATGGTACTAGAGGTTCATGTTCAGGGAGCTGAATCTTCCCCATACCTCTAGCTGTATTTCAGCACGTCTTATTCCTGAATGTTCTTTAGTAGTACACACATTATTTTGTAGCTAGGGATTAGACTGTAAGACTTCTACTTATATTTTACCTAACCTGACAAGAACAGTCAAAAAACACGAACCAAAAAATTGCGTCAGTGTCACTGTTGTACTCTACCTCACTCCCAGTTACAGGTTTCACCTTCCTATTGATACGAACAATTAGTGACACTGTAGCATCATTCTTGATTACGTTCTTTTAGATAAATTTATTTAACATATCCACTAATAAACATTTTTAAGGAGGTGAAGATATGCAAAATATTCAGTCATTTTGCTCCCCCATCAGCAAACGAGTTATAGGTAACTTATAGGTAAATATTTTCATTCAAGCAGGTTGCATTACTTCTTTCATGTCTTTAAAAATTTGAACTTTGCCAAGATGTTCACTTGCGAAGGACATCACACCAAATTAAAGAATGGAAAAACATTAGGAAGAATTACTGTGACTGCAGTTTAGGATGCCTAGATCTCTTGTGTTCAGTGAGTGCATCATCTGTCTAACAGCAACATCACTACAAACCAGACCAGCCTTTTTTTTTTTTTTTTTTTTTTTTAAGGCTGATTTATGCTTCAGTATTTGACTCAGGCAAAAATATGCCAGACACTTTCTGGTCTAAAATAAACTGCCATGCTGAAAAGTATGTCTAGTAGACTTTTTCAGGCTCCTACTTGTTTAAGCATTTCAGATAGCTTGTACTAAAACAAAAGGCTTCTGTTTTCACAGACCTGGGTATGGAATTCTGATGAAACAGATGGTCCTATGGAACCTCTGCTATTCCCGGTGTCCTGCGAAGGTTTCCTAAAGCCAGGCGGTAATGCAGGACCTATAATGGGCCTTGAGGGGAAAAAAAAGAAAGTAACATAACCAACATGTGCAGTATATTAAATGACTGCCTTCCACTGTTTGCTGCAGGAAAAAAACATAATAGATTAATATAAAAATAAAAATCAAATGTTGATGAGGTCTTTTCCAACCAGGGTTATTCTATGATGAGAAGTGTGATTCTCCTCCCTCCCCACTTCAAATGTGCCCCCTGCGCACACACCATAGAAATAACTGAATAAGAAGAATTTATCTGTTTTCCAGGAGGACCTCTGCAGATAGCTGGGATGCAAGAAAACCAGAAAAGTTGAAGCATGTCATGAAGGAAATAGATTTTTTTATTCCCTAGCTTCCTTGACCAGATTCAAGCTCAATAAAAGGTGGGAGGTCAAATATACGCTACTCTTTCTCTAGCAACAAAGCCAATTTTGTTCATTCTTGCCTTGTGCCAGTTTCGCTGTCCTTCAATAAACAGAATCAGTGAACTGCTCTGATTTTATTTTCCCTCGGAGTGGGGACAAGAGCAGAAAAGTTTTGTGATCCCAGGTAACTTCACTAATTTGTTTTTACACAGCAGCTCTGCAAGCAGTATAATTGCTCTGTACAACTACCTGAAAGGAGCCTGTAGCAAGGCAGGGGTCGGTCTCTTCACCCAGGTAATGAGTGACAGGACAAGAGGAAATAGCCTCAAGTTGTGCCAGGGGAGGTTTAGATTGGATGTTAGGAAAAAAATTTTCACTGAAAGGGTTTACAGACATGGGAATAGGCTGCCCAGGGCAGTAGTGGAGTCCCCATCCCTGGAGGTATTTAAGAGATGTGTAGATGTGGTGCTGAGGGACATGGTGTAGTGGTGAACTGGCAGTGCTGGGTTAATGGTTGGACTTGATGATCTTAGAGGTCTCTTCCAACCAAGGGGATTGTGTAATTCTGTGATTCAATTGTCTCCAGGAACACAGAAAGGTGAGAATCTCTTTTCAATGGTGAACACAGTTCAAAGCCTACAACAAACTGTGCTTGCAGTACTGAAAAGACTTTTGTATACAAGTTCCTCTTAATAATCCACCATCATATTCCTTAAAGCTAATAAAAGTTAATTAAAAACCAAAAAAATTATCACCTGAAGAAATATCCAAGTGACTGTATCCTCACAATGTATCAGCAGAGACTCTGTTTATTACTATCTTCAGTTTCTGGGCTACAGGGTGATCAAACATATGACAACATGAATTGAATCATGCTAATTATGGTCTTCTACTAAATCCTGCATAATCTAATCAGCACAGCCCTGCTGTAGTGATATTGACAGGATTTGAAGAGGGGAAATATAAAGCAGAAAGTTCTGCCAGAAAGCCAACCACAAACAGACAGAAACAAGCAATAAATGTGAGCTCAGGCCAGGACAAGGGCACTTGTGAGGTTTCAAACCCAAGCAAGAGGCCTAGGTTAAACCTGAAGTTCCAACCCCATGCAGCTGCTGCTGCAAAAAGCCTTGGCTTTTATTTTCCTCTGTTCACACTTGTTAAGACCACTTTTTAAATTCCCCAATATGACACTGAATATAAACCTGTACAGAAAGGGCCAAAATAATATTTTATTTTAGTATATAAGAGCCTTTATTTTGCATGGAGAGATAGTTAATCCAAACTATAAAAAAAGCTTTCTACTAAAATATGTAAGAACATCTATGTTGTGGGCTGTATCTGTGCAACTTGTGAAAAAGAGCACATCTCAAATACTTTGCCTTGCTTCTGTCACAGCTCAAAGGCTCTTCCAAGGAATAGAAAAATGGTTCTCATATTCATCCCTCCCACACTTTCCATTTCTATGCTTTTTTTTTCCACATGAATAACCCTGTTGCTCAGGTCTTTCCTCAGCAGCACACAGCCAACTTCATTCTTGACAGTTTTCTGGATGTCCAAAGGCTCTCTGAACAAGTGAAGTGAATCTGAATAAAACTCTGTTAAACATGTTTCACTGCTGTTGGCAACCTCGGTACCTACCTATACACACTCAAAAAACCACCCCAAACTTATCATAAAACTTATCAGCTTTCATTTAAGAAATATTGGACTTCATATACAGCAAAGAATGCTTTCCTGTTATTGGACGTGGAGTCCTTACTAATGCATGTTTCAAGGCAGGCATTTCAGCATTCTTCCAACATATAACATGAAAGTTTTTAAGATAACCTTCGCTCTTTATCTTGATGTGTGAACACTTCAAGAATATTTATGAGAGCTGCACTTCTGTCTAACATTGATCAACAGCAATATCCTTTCCAAAGCTGAAAGAAATCTGTTCATATATATATTTTATGCTGGAATGATTCAAACAATTTTTAACAAGCTGCAAATCGCCACATGAGCTGCTCCTGATCATGAATATGTTGCTTTGACAAATCTGGAAAAGATGTAACAGAACAAAATCTTTTCTAAAAGAATGAGTATGTCACACACTGCTAATAAACAGTATGTCCATACATTGAAACAGCCTGCATTTGCTTCAATTATTCATGGCTGGATCGTCAGCTGGCAATCTGCTCAACGCTAGGGGCAATGCAGTGGGGAGACAGTTAACAGCATTGTGTCTACACCTCGGCACAGCTTACACGCCTCAGTGTGTCAGCACAACTAGACTGCCAGGTGTACGGGGGTGGAAGATAGACAAGGCTCTTCCCACACATCACACCTTTCCCACCTATTCAGGCAATCAGGCTGGGCACAAAACAGCTCTGCTCAATCTGCTTTCTCAGTGTGTGCTAGGAGCAGTTGTATGGTAAGCTGGAACAAAAAATCTCCACAAAACTAGCAAGTGCCTTTTACTGCTTTAATTTCTCATACTCACAGACACATGGCAGACTCTTGCCCTCCGAATGTAAATGCAAGTTATCCAGCATTTTGGAAATAAACTTCTAAGTAGCAATAAAAGTCAGGTGAACACGCAAAAGACTAAGATTATATGGGTGACCACCCGTGTTACTGCTCATCTCTCTAACCTTCGAACCACAAATTGCCTCTTTTCTTTCCCTTTTCCTTTGCACAACTTGACATAACATTTTACCACAGGAGTATTCATGTCAAAAATCAAAAAAGCAAGACTACCTCCACTGATATCAAAAGCTACAAGCATATATTTGCTATATTAGAATCACATTATTTTTAGTGACTGCCTACATTTTATAATTTAAATAACACATTGTGCATATGAAATGCAAGAAAAAGAAAAAATATTAGTTACTCTTGGGACCATCTATGCACCAAACAAGCCCACTGAGCATGATACTTACAATTACAAAAGAGTTTGTCTATTTACAGCAAAGTGCAACCAAACAGATATGAAGAGGATACTTCCAAATAACCTTAGTTACAAAAATTCTTATTCTTCTAACTGCTGCCAAGCATAACAAAAATTTATCCAAACTAAAAAAAAATTTCAACTTTGAAATTTCCTTTGAGATGGTATACTACATACACAGATTGACAATAAATTGAGTCACTTTCCTAGACCTGAAAACTTGTACCTGATCGGTAGGTATTGATTTATTTTACCTACCTATTATTTTACCCTATTGCTCTGAGGAAGATAACAGTGATCCAGAGACTCTCTTGTACCTTTCATCATTAAGCATCCCCTTGGAAGTACCTATTTCACTATGGATTATCATTTCAAATTACAGAAGAAGTGCGCAGACTGATATAAAGACTAGAGGACTGTGACACATGGTTAAGTTCTGCATAGGTAATCCATAAAGAGATTTTTTTTGAGGGGAAGTATTTTTTAATTGTGTGCAATCAAATGGAAAGCTTTATGATAGAGGCTATAAATAATGCTTATTTGCTTAGACCAGACAGCTTGCTTTTCCGAAACCTACACTGTTCAGATTAGGTTTCTATCTGGAGACACATAAACAATAATTCTTGGTGCATTAGCAAGCAACAATTCCAATAATCTGCATTGTATTGCACGACACAAAAGCTAACTGCCCTACTCCATCACAGCCCAGAATGAACTACAAAACTATGGGTCCCTGAACCTGTAATTTGTTTTTTCTGCATTCATTTAAGACCTACCATGAGAAACAGAAGAAATCTGACATTCAAAATCTAACACAGACAATTCACATTTTCTCTTTTCCACTCCAACCAGGACTAGGAGGGCCGTGTGTTCTCTTTCAAGGGAATACTGTTCCTGTTCTCAGAATGTGGAGGAAGCAATTTTAATCATCTGAATCTGAAGTGCAATTGAAGTGTTCTGTAATAGTGCTACAAAATATTTTATCTAAAATAACTGTGTTTTAAGGAAAAGAGTCTGAATATAATTCCATTTTAATTACCTCTCTGGAGAATCATCCTGTTTTTTAAATCCAGGAGGAAGAGCAGGCCCAAAAAAGCCGCCATCATCATCATCATCTTCCTGAATTCTTTTTTGCTTTCTGCAAATACAAAGATTTCACTTAATAATTACCTTGACATGCATAGCAATTATCTACATTTTTAAAAGGAAAAGCCCCATAAAATTATTTCAGACAGTCTTATGTACTAAATATCCTGCTGTTACCAAGGAAACAGTGCAAAAGCATCCAAAATAATTTGAAGCAATTAAAAAATTGGGAGCATAAGCTTCACTCCAAACACACTCTGACATTTAAAAAAAAACATTAAGAATGCTTTTGCTGTAGAAAGAAGAGTAGTATAATGTTGAAATACCATTTTTCTAGTCACAAAGTAATTTTAAATTCAGAACACTTCTTTCACATTTTTATGTACTGTCTGCATTTTGACTAGTATTTTTCCCAGTTCTATTCTAATGAACTGAAAAACTGTTGAATAGCTCAACAAGAAAAAAGTGAGTAAAAATTACTCTAAGACTCATTAAGATGGCATAATGTCCTTCAAGTCCCTTATGCAAGGCCAGCACAAACACACACAAGTTCTTAACAGAGCAATTGTGAGTAATCAGCCCACCAAATGAGAGTATGTGCAGACTCCTGTTATTTGCTAAACAATTAGGGTTTTTTTCATTAGAGTTGACTTAATTGAATGCATAAATTCATGCCCATAAATAGTTTTTATGACCTCTCACTGAGAGGGAGTATGCCAGAAACAGGGCAAAACTCAAGTACCAAAAATTTACATACATGATAAGTGGTGTCTGTCCTTAGTATAAACAAGTAAAACATTAAGGATTTTATTACTTTAATTGCAGATCTAAAAACATGCAAATACAGAGGTCTGATTGCCCTAAATAACTTAATTCCACTGTAAGGTGTCAAACGGGTAAGCTGAACCTTCTTGACCACAAAGAACTTGCAGAACATCATCAAGTTTTACACAGGTACAGGGTTTACCTTTTTATTTATGTAATACTGTCCCTTTCTCATAATTTATGCAGACACCCTTCATTTGCTATACAATGTAAAAATTATGCAAATAAGCAAAGAACATACTCACTTGGATGCTGGATCTCCTTCTGTCTCCTCTTCAGAATCTCTGTTTCCATCTGTAGGTAGAGGAAGAGATTCCGAGTCATCATCACTGTCAGGAGCTTCTGAGCTACAGCTGCTTTTATAGCCTGGAGGCAGTGCTGGTCCTGCAACTGAACATCCAGAGTTATTTGGGATACTCGTTAAACATTTCAAATGAGTATGATCTATCTTGGTATTCCCAAAACACATCTCTATCTGGAATTAGTTTATTCAGTCATTGCTCTGTCTAGCATTTAGAGAAAGTATCTAAACAAACTTCTAGAAGTTACTTTTTTCAGCACCATATTTCAGTGAACCACCCCCCCCCCGAATTAAATTAGTACATTACTAATCCATTTCTACATGAGTGCCTTCCGGAACAGGACTAAAAAGCCCTGTTTTATCTAACAACAGATTTTAAATGTATATGGTATAAACTGGTACACTTAAACTACCACCTTAATAAAGCATTTGAAGCTTGCTAGTGAAGAATCACATCATTTGCACATCACAGAACGGGAGACTATAGATTAGTGGAATTTAATTGCCAGTCTGCTTTAGGAATGGTTTAATGATTAAATTTATTCCCAGTTCAGCTAAGCGTGAACAGCAAGCAAAGACTTAAGTACTCTGTTGAAAAAGGGATGATTTAGGCATTCAGACTTCAAAGAATCATAGCTGTCAGAAGGCCAGGGCAGTGGACGGAGCTCTCCTACTCCAGCCAACCCTTCACCCTCTGGAGTAATGAGGAGGGGGGGATCTCCCAGCAGAGGAAAAATTCAGATGCTAACACTGCTAACAGGCCTGAGCTGTTTCTGGCACTGTCCTCACCAGCAGGCACAGTTCTTTATAGACTTATTTGGGTACAGTACCATGTACACTGGGTCCAGAAGTAGCTTAGTCACAGCAAATGTCCCCCGAACAAGACACCTAACACAAAAACCCTCACAGGCTCAATCAACACAGAGCCAGCTGGAGTAAGCAAAGAGCAGCAATGGTCCCAGGATAAGAGGCCTTCCCAGATCCAGGGCAGTGTGTGCAGAGCCAGCACCAGTTTACACACATAGCACGGCCACCCAATATAATGGAGGTTTGATCCTCCTGATGGTTTAGCATCCTGAAACACAGACACCATTCCTCCTTTTAATATTTCAAGCATTGAGTCTAAGACTGACAGGGCAGAAAGATGTTTTGGTAGGGAAAAGACATTGTTAGACTTTATGAATAGTCGAGGGTTAGATGAAAAGATGAGGTGCAATAAAACATAAACAAAGGGTACAGGAAATTACATCTTCAGTTAAAGAACTACCACTTTTTGATGGTGCAAAATAAAACCTGATACACATTATGGTTCCATTGTTAGCTGACAAAGGCTATAAAGAAATGGAGTCCTTCCAGTGAGCTTTATCAACTTCTTACTTGTCTTCAGCACAAGACATAGAACAAGGACAGCCTACAAGTTACAATGCATCCAAACAGATGTGCCACTCATTTTGTTTTCCATTTTAAGGGGAAAGGCTTAAACCAGGACGTACAAATCAATTTCAACGCTAAGAAGGAAAAAAACCACAACACCCCAACCTAGAAAGGTAAAGAGAGTTCAAGATGAGAGGCAACCAACAGATGAATGATAAATAGGAACAACAACTGCTATCAAGAAGTTTCCCATTTTGGTATGAGGAACACAACTAGATAAAAAGCACTTAAAAACCAGATAAAATCCACACAACAGCTTTCTCCAGCCACCTGGTGCCCCAATAGCATGAAAGCAGAGACTCTTTTGCTCTGAACGAAAACAGGTAAGAGAAAGGACTTGGAGTGAAAGAAGCAAACTGAGCTGCAGTCTGATGAGTCTGATACTGCAGAGGAAGCTGAAAAGAACTAGCAAAAAACTATGCAAAGGAGACTGGTCCCACTGACATGTTGTCCAACACCAGGGTTAACACACATACTTTCTATCCCAGTTCCGTTACGCTGGCACAACTGTTTGTGTGGGCTATGCAATAAACTGGATCAAGGAACTCAAGAGGCCTAAAAACAACACTGGAAAACCCAGCACTCCCCTGAAAGAACTGTTTGTTCGTGGAACTGCAGTCTAACCAGGACAACCAGAAAAAAAAAAAAAACAGAGACAGAGACTGGTGAAAATCGCATTTAAAACCTGGGGAAAGAAAAGTCATTGGACGTGGTGAAAGAAGTGAAGGAGAAAGAGACTTCAGAGAAGGTGGATTAAAAATTAATATGGTCATGGTGCTGGCTGAGACTAATAATCAGCATAGGCCAGGATCCAGCTATGAGTCAGGGTGGGGAGCCACAGGAAAGAGTAGAGAGGAAGGAATTGCTAAGCACAGATTCTGGGAGCAAAGAAAGGAAAAGGTAAGCAGGAAGGCCAAGACCTAATGAGAAGTTTGTGAATGAAATTCCCTAAAAGCCGTGGAAAAGATACAGATCAAAGGAAGAACAGAGGAGAGCTCAGAGTGTCAGGAAACTAAAACCAATAAAGTGAAGAAATGTATGTAGCAATGGTAGAGCAACAAGAAAGTGAGGAAGTAACCAGAACTCAGAAGAACTCAGAGGAGAACAGTGGGATAAGAAAGTGTGAGAAGAAAATTTTGGGGATGGAGAAGAGAGAAACAGAGCCAAGGCCATGTCTCAAGTCAGACTGAAGCAAATGTTTCTCAGCTGCTAGAAGTGGCCATCCTACTCTTGTTGATGACTTGCCTTCTCCCTTGCGCTGACTCTGCTGACTATCTGCCTGAAAATAAAGTCAATTCAATTCAGAAACCAAATGAAATGGCTTATTCACTTTCTTTCTGTCGACACACTGATACATGTTGCAAGTATCTATATTGTGTATGAATCCACTGAACAAAATAAGTTAAGCTTACCATTAGGTTGTGGTTTTGTGATACAAAGTGTTTTGGCAGTATCAAGTCTATTTGACCTAACCTAGTATCTAGGTTATTTGACCTAAAAAAAGTCAAAACAAAACCCACAAAAAATCAACTATTGAGGGATTGCTTATTTGTTTTAATAGCTTTTATAAACATTTCCTGACTTACAACATTTTGGCACAGCTGAATGTACCTGCTCAACACATGAGGCATACTGCTGCAGTGCAGAAGAAGAGAGACCAAGTACTTTGGCATGACACACTTTGTTGTACAGAAGCTGGAATTGTGGAGTCTCCATCTCTGGAGACATTCAAAACCCGCCTGGATGCATTCCTGTGTGATCTGATCTAGGTATTCCTGCTCTGGCAGGAGGGTGGACTAGATGATCTTTCGAGGTCCCTTCCTATCCCTAACGTTCTGTGATTCTGTGATCAACACAAATATAAACAGGAAAGGCTGCATCAGCCCAAACAAGCATCTAGTCAGGACTTCAGCACAAAGCCAGGCTACAGACTTGGAGCTTGATGTTGCTATGGTGTCAGCTAAGGCAGCAGCTTTGCTCTCTCTTCCTATTGCTCCCTCTTCTGGATTAAAAACTGAGAAGAGCAGATGAGCATAGCAAACCTTTCCCAGCAGAGCTGCTTTGTTTGGAATAAACAAACAATCACTAAAACACTGCCAGAAACTGAATATAAATACTAGTGACTTGAACCTGGATGTGCCAGCCTGGCAGTCAGCTGCCCTCTGAGGGATCCTACTTCTGATGTGACCACTCTCAACATTAGAGACCCTGGCAGGTGAGGCACCACAGCCACACTGATCACAAGTCTGTTCTGCATCTAGAGGAAAGCTGACTGAAAAACAACAGTTTTATGAATTGTTTTGGTTTGACAAAGGAAAGCATGCTGCAAAGATCTAACCGCCGCATTTATTTTATGCCCATTAACTTCACACTTGGAGATACTAACAGGCCTAAAAGTGTATATGGGACTGGAGCAGAAAAATAATAAACAAATCATAGAATCATAAAATCGTTTTGGTTGGAAAAGGCATTTAAGATCATCAAGTCCAACCGTTAATCTAGCACTGACAAATCACCACAACATGTCCCCAGCACAACATCTACTCTTAAACACCTCCAGGGATGGGGACTCCACAACTGCCCTGGGCAGCCTGTTCCAGGGCTTGACAACCCTTTCAGTGAAGAAATTTTTCCTAATATCCAGTCTAAACATCCCCTGGCACAACTTGAGGCCATTAACCCTCATCACTTGTTAACTGGGAGAAGAGACTGACCCCCGCCTCGCTACCCCCTCCTTTCAGGCAGCTGTAGAGAGCAATGAGGTCTGCCCTCAGCCTCCTCTGCTCCAGACTGAACACCCCCAGTTCCCTCAGCTGCTCCTCATCACACTTGTGCTCCAGACCCTTCACCAGCAGTATTTTAAAACACATTTTAGACCGTTTCCTATCTCTCATATCCTGTCACATGAAGATTTTTTTTAATGAAAAACCCGCTATAAAAGCCACCCGTGAAGTTCAGCTTCACCGAGGCGCCGCGCTGGCGCAGACCGAGCAGAGACACCGGCCGCAGAGCCCCGGTGCTCCCCTCTCCGGGGCGGCCCCGCTCCGCTGCTACACGCCCGTTCCACACCCCGAGGGCCCCGAGGGGCCGCGCTGGTTCCCTGCGGCCTGACGCGCCGCAGAGGTGCGGTGACACACGGGGGACACTCCCTCGCCCCTCGAGGGCCTGCTACGCGCGTCCTCCTGTCCCGCGGTGGCACGGGGGGCCGCCCCCAGGCCCTCCCCCGCCCGCCGGCCCAGAACCGTCACCCGGGGGCGGGGCGCCCTTCGCGCCTTACCCTGGCTAAAGTCTTCATCCGGGTCCGCCTCGGCGCAGCGCGGGAAGCCGGGCGGCAGCGCGGGGCCGATGAGCTCCCGGGCCATGGCGGAGCCGGCGCAGTGCGCATGCGCGTCGAAGACCAAGCCACACTTAGCTCGGCGGCGCAACCCGGCGCCTTCTCCCCCGACCCACTCTGCTCCCCCACTCCCCGGTCCTCCGCCGCCGCCACACTTCCGGTGCTTTAGGATGACGTACATCCCACGCTACTCAGGAGAGGTAACCCTTCAGCGAGCGGCTAACTTCCGGAAGTGACGTATTTTGTAGTGGCCGCAGGGTAGCCCCACGTGGTAGTGGAAGCACATCGCGGTGCAGGGGCTGCACCCGGGCGGCCGCTTCAGACCTAACATGAACCCCTTTGCCTGGTACCCGCCGCCCCCCCCGGGGCTCCCCCCGCCTGGCTTCCCCCCACCCTTCTTCTGCCCGCCGCCTCCCTGGGACCCGGGCCTCTGGGCGCCTCCTAGGCCCTACCTGCCGCCCGGACGCTATCCTCCACCGGACAGCTACCCGCCGCCCAGCAGCTACTCCCAGCCGGCCGAGAACCACCCACCCCCCGAGAGTTGCTCCCAGCCTCCCGACAGCCGCCCGACCACCGAGGGCTGCTCCCAGCCTGCCGAGAACAACCCGCCCGCTGAGAGCTACTTGCAGCCTGCCGAGAGCTGCCTGGCCACCGAGAGCTCCTCACAGCCTACCGACAGGTACCCGCAGTCCGAGAGCTGCTCGCAGCCCAGGAGTTACCCACCCGCCAAGAGCTACCGGCCGCCCGAGAGCTACACATCACCCGCCGCCTGGTACCCACCGGCCTACGGAGAGCGACCGCAGGGCCCGCATGCTGGTGAGGAGTGCAGGAGAAGTAGTCTCTTATGTCCTTCCCATTCCTCCCCGGTGGGGACGCTGGGGCTGTCCCTAACCCTTTGGGGGAAGAGGACTCCTCCCTCCAAGCATGTGCCATACTGTCCGTGCTGGTCATGCAGCCCCGGCTCGTCTGTCCCCAGGCCTTTCACAGTGGGCCCACCGAGGTAGCAAGGGGTGTGTTTGACCAGCTGTAGGTATAACTGGCTTTTTTGTTTTGTTTTGTTTTTTAAGGTGGAAATGGCAATTTCGCCCGGAAATGGCAAGGCGAGCAAGGGTTTAGTAAACGTTTTCCAGAAGAAAATAAGCCAAAGGTATGTACGGGGGTCCCCAGCACAAGGAAGACATGGACCTGTTGGAGTGGGTCCAGAGAAGGGCCAGGAAGATGATCAAAGGGCTGGAGCACCTCTCCTGTGAAGACAGGCTGAGAGAGTTGGGGTTGTTGAAGAAGAGAAGGCTCCAGAGAGTCTTTATTTTGCCCTGTCAGTATTTAAGGGGGCTTATAAGACTTGATTGGGAAGAGACTCAGGGTTGTAGCCTAGCTCTCCTCCCAGCCCTCGATAAATCTGTGCCAGCCTGGTGTGTTTGCAGACATGATAATTGATGGGAAGGTGGTAATGGAAAGAGCTGAGAGCAGGGCACTTGGTTTGGAAGATGAGTAATTTGAACTTCTCTTCCATGTTATGTTAGCTATCTTTGAAAATTTTGAAATATGTTCTAATTGATGGCTTTGTTAACAAAAATTTTCAGGAAAGTGCTTCACCCCTAATTAAAAATAAGAATACCTTGTTGTAATTGCAATCTTGAGATTTTTTTTTTTTTTTTTCCCCCAGACCAAAAGGAAAAAAGAGCCAGTTTTCTCTCATTATTGTGATACCTGTGACCGTGGCTATAAAAACCAGGAGAAGTATGATGAACATATTTCACAACATAAACAGGTTGATGAGTTTGGCTTGTGTTCTTCACACTTTGATTTTTAACTTTGTGCCTGATAAGTAGTTAGCTGTAGTCACTCTTTGAATGGACGACTTAGCAAAGAGACTCCAGAGCTACAGTTAAGTGTTAACAGGGGATTTTCTTCTGAATGCTGTGTGTAGGGGAGGTCTCAGTTGTATTTTTGGTTTTATTGCTGAAGTAATTTTAATGTCTGTCTTGTGAAGTATAGCTGTCACTCCATGGTAGGAACTATTTCACTGACCGTGTAAATTTTTTTGTGAAAAGACTTTATATGGAAAACATATTTTAAAAATTACTCCTTTATTGCAAAGAAGTATCGAGATTTGAAATTGGAGAATCTTGCAAATTTTTCTCTCAAGTGAACTTCACGTTATCTCCAGCTATGAGGTACATCGGCTTCAATGGTTATTCTAAAATCACATGAAATTTAAAAGTACATTATTCCCTCTTACTGTTTTTACAATCATGTTTGTTTTGAAAATGGGTGGCTTAAAAGTTCTGTATAACTAACAGTACAGGCACCTGGCACTGAGTTTGGTTGAAATTTGCTCAAATGCTTGCTGTATTTGTTTGCATTGCTTGGTCTGTCTTAATTCACACCCCCCCCCTTATCTTACAGTGCACAGAAGAAGGTTGCAATTTCAGTGCGCATGAGAAGATAGTTCAGATACACTGGAAGAATGTAGGTATTCCCCTGGGCCCAAAATATGAGTCTACGCAATCTTTACTGTAGTCTGTTTTCTCGTTCTTCAGAGGCTTCCTTTCTTTCTCCTGGAAGGAAAACATATCACCTCTGAGCAGAATCTGTTGCAGGATGATATTGTGGATGAAAATATGTTGAAAACATTGGGGTTTTTTTAATGGATTCATTTTGAAATTGCTTTTTGCAGTCTCATCACTTCTGGTGATGAAAACGATGTGGTACTACTATAGTTGACACAATGATGCTTTTTGGTTTTTTCTTGTGGCTTTTTTTCCTTCCCATTTTAAACACCTATTAAATACTTTTTCCTTAGGCACATGCACCTGGTGCTAAAAGAATAAAATTGGATAGTCCAGAAGAGATCGCTAGATGGAGAGAAGAAAGAAAAAAGTGAGTAAGACTTGTGACCTATGAACTTGTTCCACTGTATTTTCCCTGTGTGATCATTAGGTGACAGATGAAAGGCAGTAGCAGCACATGCTTGCTGCTGCTGTTCCTTAGACTCCACAGAACTCCTGCAGTAGAAACCCGGAGGGTGCTTCTATCTTAATCATAATTTGGATGATTATAATAGAAGGCAAGATATCAACTAAGTAGGAAGTAGCTTTCCCAGGCGCTTGATTTGGTACCCCAGGTTACATGAATGATTCATTCCTTTTAGCCTTATCACTGAGATGTTTTAAGTCAGAAATATGTCTATTTGGTGTTTTTTTCAATAACTAGGAAATCTGGAACTATTGTACTGACTATAATTTTAATGCATCCCACTGTGTGCAAATTTCCACAGCTTAAGTTGTCTCAGTAGACCCCAGCAGAGAGTTTTCCTAATTTTTAAGAACTTTTTGTGTTGCTTGACACTTTTCTGCTGAAAGAGAACAGAATCCATGAATGATGCTCTTGGGTAGTCTAACTCATATTGTACTGAGGGTGCAAGGTAAAGTTGTATGTAAGCAGTATTTCTCATTATTTCTTGTTCTGTGATGTGGTATAACTTTTTTCTGTTCACCAGCGTTGAAGTGTTTATATATTCACACTGTACTTCCATAGGCCTTATCCCACTGATTTTTTTTTTTTTCTCAGAGTTGAACAGAAAAAAAATCTACCCTTTTCCAGCAGGTGAAAGATGCTGTAGGCTTTCCTCACTTCTGTTCTTGACTTCTCTTAAGTTTTTGCACAGTGGCTTTGTATAAAAGAAAAATGAGTGGAATGTATGGTAGGAGATTATTTTTTTAATTGCTTCCCATCACTTTTTTCTGTACTGAGAAGCTAAATTTCTCCTCATGCAAGTTCATCCCTGCAAGTTCTAACTTTCCTTTGGATGTGGTTTCAACTTTTTCTGCAAATTCCAGAAAGGCAAAGGGAAGTCTTATCACTGCGTCAGCACATCACAGCAGTCAACTGTTGCACCTGCTGTTCATGTTTTACAAATGAATATAATCTGTAGGTTCCTCTTTTTTAAAAAACAGCTCTTGTTGATACAGAAACAAAAACTCATTTTCTCCTGTGTTTAAAATGCTATAGTTAACCAGACAAAAATTGCTTGTGATCTGTGCAAGTACGACTTTGGTGTTAGATTAGTTTTGGTTCCAAAGTTTCCCTTTATTCAAAAGATACTTGAGGGCTTGTTTTTTATTTACTTTCAGTCTACATATTGTAGTCTTTTTTTTCCCCCAACAGTGATACTTACCACATCTTCATTACTCATAATGTGAAGTGTTAACAGGGTTAGCAAAACCCAAAATGTCCTTAGATTTTTCTGTCTGGTGGCCTACACTTAATTTTCTGACAGTGGCTCCAAGGAAAAACATCAGTACTTATATGCAGAGTCTTTGCTACTCATTTTCAACTTCTCATACACTTTTCTTTTTTGGGAGGTGTTTGAGAGAGTTCCTGGCTAGTGGCTGATGCTAAGGTTTAGGTGTTGAAACAATGTTTAAGTTGTGTATGTCTGTATGTGCTCTACTGTATACTAGAACATTAGGGAAGCAGGAATTGAATGTACAATCATGTTTTAGTTACTGCTTGCTTGGGGAGTGGGTGCTGCAAGTCAAAACAAAATTTATCTACAGTTTATTGTAAGGAGGCTACTCTGCCTGAGATTGTTTTTTTGAGTTTCCAGAGAATCTCATTGTGGATACTGTTGGTTTTTTACAGATGAATATAATTTGGCTGTGGTACAACATTGGTGACTGCTTTTGTTCACTGCAGTAAAATCAATGGAAATGAAGTCTTGTAATCATAACCACAAAAAAGGCAATATGGGATTAGGACCTTCTAAGATAAGGCCACTAGATGGAGTAGTGCTGTGGTTTATTTTGATACTTCAGTCCTGTGGGCATCTTGTTTAGCTATGATGGATGGGTGTCGAACAGCTATCTGGGTGGCTTTTGTTACTCTTCATACAGCAAGGAAGCTGTACTAACTTTTTTTTTTTTTTAATTTAAAAAAAATAAAAAAGGAAAAAAGAGAGGAACCCATCTGAAACTTTTGTGAAGCATTAATTGAGTTGCCAGCAAATCATCATTTTAGTACTGAAGGTCTGTTGTTGACTCACAGTAAACACTGCATTGTGCAGAAAAAAAGGACACCAGAGGGAGTCTGAGCTATTAAGCAGTTTTGGTTTATGGTGACAGGAAAAAGCCTTATTCTTTCCAGAAGCTCCAGTCAAAGCTAAGAATGAATCTTTTTAGGTCATTAGTAGTTTGTTTCTAATTACGTTGCAGTGATTTAATGTGTTTCCATGCTGCATCCCAAACATTCCTGTCTTGCTTGTCCTTTCAGCTGTTATAAATAATTACTTACAGAGTTGAGATTTTTCTTCCTAATTAGCTGCTGTGTTGCTCAGTTGTATATCCTGCTTAAAATCTTTTAGAGAGAGCTTGCGTTGAAAGTGCAGCCTCATTCATGGAGAGCGAAGAGGAGGGGGTGAGCTGGTAAGGAGTGAGTATCTCAGGATGAAGTATGCTGGGTTGGAATGCTGTTTTCCTGTCTGATTCTGTACAATGCCTTTTTCATTGCTGCAGCCTTCAGGTCTCTGCTTACCTAAAAGACTCTTTAATGGTTTGTGACCTGTTGAACCTTCTGAGCCAGGCAATCTAATTAAACAAACAGCAAGAGAGATGAAGTTCCATGGGATCTCAGGGTTTCTCTATGTTTTGCAGACAGCTGGTTGTGAAATCTGACATGATCTTGGGTGATTACAGTTACTTTTCTGGGTTTGTTTTGTTGTGTCCCTTCCGAGTGCTGAGAAATTTGCTGTTTTCAGCAAATTTTTTCTTAAACACCGTCTTAAGGGGAATTATCTACAGTGCATTTCCTTAATGCGTCAGAATGAGGTATTGCTTTCTTCCCAAGTGAGATCTGGGTCCTGCTAGTCCATCTGTTTCTAACCAACTCTTCCTGAGCAAAAGTTATAGAAAGAATGTGGCAAGGCTGCTCTGGTATTAAAGCATATTGTTAAACTTACTTTTGCTTAGATCGTAATATAACAGTGGAGGATTTTCTTGATCTTGTGTGTTTCTTGTGAATTCTCCCCTTCCTCCCCCCCCCCTTCTTTAAATCTGTTGAGGTTTTTTTGTTCAGTTAGGGATTGACTGCTGTATTTCCTTGCAATACATCTCATAGGCTGAGAATGTGCTTAATGAATGAAGGCCAATACAGTCAGCCACACCACTTTTAATTAGTTTGTGGTTTTCTAGTTGAATAGTGATAATCCTAGGGTATCCTGGAATCCTCCCTGGTGTTACATTCATAGTAGTTAAATATGTAATAAGGAAAACAATTTCTTAGCACCTGGTAAAAGTAGAGAAGACGAAGCAAAGTAGAAGTGTGTTGGTAGATGAAGGAAAACATAGGTACGATAAGGTTTACGCTGAACTGCAGGGATGGATTAGTGGTAAAACTGCCTCAGCTAATGTATGGTAAAATCACACTAGGGATGCAATGCTTGATGAAATGCCTGGGAGTCTTAAACCAAGATTTTATCAGCTCTCTGTGGGGCCACCTTTGTCCCCTTTGCTGTTGGTTGTGTGTATGCGATCAAGACCAGCTCAAGAAATAGTCGAGGCAATTTGATCACAGTGCTGTTCCTATAAAGATGATAAACTTGTATAGCTCTTGACTCAGAAATTCATTATGTAAACTGCTGTAGAAACAGGTCTCTTGTCTTAGACATTGGCAAAGCTCTGTTTTTCCACTGCTTGCTAAGAGCTAGTTTACTCTGTTGTTACGTGAGCAAGATAGAGTACGCTGGCCTATAAAACATGTATGACTCTGGCTAGTGCACTCATTTGAAAAAATAAAATCTATTCACTAAGGTGAACATGTCAGGGCTATGCTCATCATCACCATTCCCTGTCTCTGGAAGCTTAGAGTACCCTTTACCTGCATGTCACTTTGGTGCATATGAATATACTCATCTTAGCCTGAAAAACAGTTTTCTGGTGTTATCTTGGCAATTGACACTGAAAAACTCCTAGTTTGGATTATAGAAGTCACTATGGTTGGAAACTGCAGGTGCTATGAAATGGGACTGCCTTCTCGGGCAGTACTGGCTCCTTTGTGAAATCTGCCGTGCCAGAACATCTCATCCTGGTTTAACTCCCTCTGTTAAAATAAGTTGCTTAGGTTGGTAAAGTCTTTGTGGTGACTGATGAAGCTGTCTGTGTTCAAGCTCTGACAAGTTGTTTGTGGGACCTAAATGCTGGACTACTTCTACTTGGGTGGTGTTTGTAGGTAGCATTTTAAGAACCTCATTTTGTTAGGGGAGGAGGAGGGCGGCACCCTTCTGAGTAGGATTCAAACCAAAGTCAGCACGTTGGATTTTAACATGTGGCCTATTACATGGAGCAATTCAGTATAGGCTCTCCCTTCTGCATTGTCACACCTCTGTTCAGGAGCAGTCTTCCTAAATTTAGACTTCCTGAATAACAGTTCTCTGTATCCAGAAAAATTCAATTATTTTCTTTTTGATTTTAAGTACTTCATGCCTGTTCTTAGATAGTAAAGTTTGCAAAGTCTGCCATAAAGTTGTACCTCAAAACTATAATGTTTCTGTTGTAGGCATCTGCTTCCACTTAGGGTCCAGCTGAATTTTGCTGCCTCTGTGAGCAGATCTTGCTGATGCTAGGAGGTGCATAGACCTCTTTGTGGTGGAGCTGTGGTCCCTGATGAGTTGTGGAGTTCCACTGGGGCTGGCACATTGGGGTGGGTGCATAACTTTGGTCCACACCTCTTTGGTCCAATTGTTCCTTGCAGGGACAACTGGTGTTGGCTTGGCCAGGTCCCACCAGGATGCACTCGTGATCGCACAGCAGAGCACCTGCATTTTCTGCAGAAGGTAAAGGCAGTGAGTAAAATGCTATTTAACATTTGAGTAGAGCTGGAGAAAATAAACACAGCCACTACAGGTGCCTTCAGATGTGCTTTTGCAGGCATACTCGGACTTATTACTTGAGCTCTCTTTAGCTGTTAGTTACTGCCTGTGTCAACTGGAAGGGTGGTTTAGAAGAAATCTATCTGTCTTGGCAATGAACTGAGCTGAAAACATTAGTGGAGTCCATTATGGTGACTTGGTGGAGGGAGTGGTAACTCACAGGAATGAAAGTGGGAGGCAGTCACGTCTCAAATCGTGTTGTGAGAACGTGTCTAAATATGTCCTTAATCAGCATAACTACAGGAGTACTTTGAAGACTCCTGTTCTCCAGGATTAAGGGTCTTCCCTTATGTCTTAAAAAATATATTTAAAAATTTCCAAGACAAGCTTGGGGCTCTTTTGAGCATAAATACTTATTTTTTAGCTCGCTTTCTTCCTGTGAGCCTTACTCATGTGAAGGAAAGCACCTTATCCTAAAACTGTGGAGAGATGCCAAGGGCAGGGGTCTCTGTCAATGCAAAGCTTTCAAGACTAAATAATTCATTGCACACTTGCGGTGTGCTGAGAGTGTTGTAACATGGATGGACAAGTGTAGCTAACAGCAAAGAGCAGAGATAAAACATCTTGTCCCTATGCTCGCTTGAGTTGTATGGTAGATTTCTGGGAGAAATCCAGTGGAATTAGATGTTGACAGCTCATGTTCAAATCTTCTTAAAGGAGACAAGTTCTGTAGTGTGTTTCGGTGTGTCTCGTAGGAAATGCTTCTCATCATTTTCCCTTGGTATGTGGTTGAAGCTGTCTTGCATCAATGTGACAACGTTCACGTTGTAAAATGGGGAAGATGCATGTGATAAGATGAAACAGTTAAAGATATTTGTCCTTTTTGATAGCTATATATAGTGAGTAGCTGTTCTGAGTTTCTCATTACTCCATTTTAATAGACCTTTAAAATATTTATACTTTGTGTTTCTATCCAGAAGCTGGTGGGAGTGTGCATGTGGTTCTCATTTACCACCTTTATCTCAAAGCGCTGGGATTTAGCTGATGTTTACAGAGCAACTAGCGTAGCCATTTTTGGGCTTTGATGGTAATTTGCAGCAGGCTTTGCATGCTAGAACCAGCGTGGCATTCGTCCGGAGGGAGGTGGGGAATAGAAGAAAGGGATGGTTTGGGAGATGGTTATTTTTGATCTGCATGACTTAGCAATTTTTCTTGAAGCTGGAATTAAAAAGGGGCAATAATTTTGGTGAGCTAGAGGTCAGTGTACAAGCACAGTACTGAATATTGCTTGAGAGGAAACTTGTGTACTTTTCCCTAACTGTCACATTAAAGGAATCTTATTCACCCAGAAGCTGTTCTTACTAAACTTTTATTTTATATTACAAGAACTCAGCAGGTTATTTGCTAAGAGATTTTGTACCTTTTAAGATCATTCAAATACTCCAACTGAAGCACCATAAAAATAAAATTGCAGGACTAAATTGTGCTGTTATGCACAGGGGCAGGCAGAGGGTCCATAAATGTAATTGAACTGTTTGTCTGTAGCTTGTTTGGTGGTTTGGTAAATCTAATCATACCAGTTTGGTAGATTTTTTAATTATTTTTTTTTAATCTGAGTATATAAGCATAAATGCACTTGGGTTTCTTTTCTTTACTAATGCTTTTTTTAAGAAGGAAACAGTGTGTTAAACTTCCATGAATTGTTTTAAAAACCTGTTGCACTTACAGAGGATGTTGGTTTGGTAAAGGAGGAATTGACCAAGTACAGTCAATCATGTAAGAGCCAGTGAATTATTTTTTTTTTCTTCTAGAAATTTTCCTACATTGGCAAACGTTGCAAGGAAGAAGACGACGCAGATGCAGAAGGAAGAAAGGGGAGAAGTGCTGACTACCCAGCAGTTCGGGTAAGCGTTCTGAAACAAGCTTGTTACTTTCCTCCTAATGAGTTGAGAAGTACACTGTCTTACCGTGGTCTCCCAGCACTTACTGCTTCCACTGTACACACAATTTAACAGAGAACAGGTCATTTGACAAACTGCAGCTGTAATCATTTTTTGTTTACAGTGCTTCATAGTCCACTTCAATTAAATTAAACAGTAATTGTATTAGAAATCTCGTGTTCTTGCTGAATTCTGCACTCTGGCTTCTTTGAGAAAACTGCATTCTAGTAGCCATTCATCAGATCAGTGTAACCTTGGCCTCTGAAAAAGAAATAATGGGGGCAGAAGTCACACAACATAATGAATCCACATGGTCTAATGCTTTAATGCCTGAAAATGGCAAAGAGATTTTATGAGCAGATTTGTCTTTTTACTTTCTCCTTTCAGATGATAAATCAATAATCAAGTGAAGAGGGGATGAAGATTTAACTTTATTTTCATAGCTTAAGTAGTGCTACTTCTTTCCTCTCCCCTCCATCATCTTTATCTATCTGTGACCTTTGTTCTGAGCCTAATACTCACTCCTCTTGGATTTTTATCTGTTCTCTCCTTTATATTGTGAATTACTTTCCAGTATGGTCTTTGTTCTTTTCTCTTCCCCTCAGTGTCAGTGTTATGTGGAACCAGCTAACTTCATTAACTCTACTTTAGGGCCTATGGGAAGACTTTTTCAAATGGTCTGTGTTCCTGTAATACCATTTTTTAAAACTAGAATGGCTGAGCTGGAAGTCAGGAGCAGACTCAGTTGTAAGGAGCTCTCGCTCCATACCATTTGCTGCTGCGTGGAAGTGAAGCTGGAGTTTGCCTAGGTTGTCTGTGATTTGTTTGGTTTTTTTTATAGTGGCTGACACCAAACAAAAAACTTGCACCAAGGTAAAGGGGTTGAACTAGAGCAGAATAGGGTTCATGTCAGGCCAGTATAATTTGTTAAATGGTGGCAGGGCAAACGGTGGCATGCTTTGGTGCATCATGTCCTTCAGAAGACCCAACACTTATCCACCCCCTCCTGCTGGTTTCATGACTTCAGAAGGAAAGGTTTATAAAAGGCTGAACTTAAGCTTCCTTCAAAGGATATAAAGTTGTAGAAGTGCTTTGGAGACCCAAGGAACCAAACCCAGGCATTGAGACCAAAGTTGCAAACATGTAATAATGTGTTTGGAGGTTCTTATGAGCAAAGTTGAGTTTTGCTTGTCACAGCAACAAACTGGTGTCTACAGATTTATTTGGTAACTCTTCTGGATGTGAGTCAGATGTATTATGTGGTCTTAAATGTCCATCAGGAATTCCATAGTACTATTCCACAGTATTACACTTGTTAGTAACTTTACATCTGGAAAATTGTTTGGGAAAAAAAGCCCTCAAAATTATAGGTTGTTTGCTTTCACTTAGTAACCTTTAACTCTAGTTGGTTTTAGAAATCTCTTTTCCCCTCCCCTTCTGTGAAGCTGCTAGCACTATAGATTTGATGAACTGTCCCAAAAGCTGTCATTTCTGCCTTGTATATCAGCAGTAAAGATTCTGGAATTGGTGTTTATCTGGCAAATTTACTGGTGCACATGACAAAAATGGAATACAGCTTGTTCTCTGCAAGCTGTACTATTAGAGCAAATAGCTAAGTAAGATTTAGAAAGGATTAGGTACTTAAAACTTCTACAGCGCTTTCCAGTTGTTGTTCTCTGAAGTGCTTTACAACTGCTAATTCTCAGCATCCCCGCGTGTGAGATTAGAGATGCAGAAGGACCACTTTGGTAGTCTGGTGTCTTGCAACAGCTGATTAATTGCGCGTGGCTCTTTATCCCCTCTGAATGGGAAGCAAAGAGTAGTATTTCTTTCACGAGGGGAAGGCAGAAAGCAAGTGCCAGGCTGACATTTGTTGGGATGTGTTTGTGACCTTGGGGTTTCTTTCTGGGTGTTTGAGGCCCCGGGGAAATCAGAATGTTGCTTTTAACACTTGGTCAAGGACAACACCTCTAATTGAGCCTATATTTGCTTGGGATCTTCTAGGTTATACAACAACATCCTAAATTTAGAGCTCAGTTGTACAAATTCAGAAATGCAGCTCTCTGTCTAGGTGGTGTTGAATTATGGGAGCTAATATTAGCCTCCTTTCGTGGATGAGAGGCTGATGCCCAGGAAGGTGGTGGCTTGCCTCTTGTGCCTCTTGAGCAGCACTATGATGGATCACGCTATCGGGGCTGAGCAGTCAGTGTTAGACACTGCCATGAAATGAATGGAGAATGAAATGAAATATGTTTTGTTGTGATATAGTGCCATTTTGAATGCTATGGCAGGTGCTGCCCTCCTCTCAAGAAGGAGTTAATTAGGCTGGAAAGGTACGGAAGAGAGGAATGTTGGTAAAGGGAATGTTTCTGTACAAGCAAAGAAGTGGGTGGCTTGGAAGGGCTGTATGATGGAGGTCTAGAAAAATTGCAAAGGTGTGAAGTGGTAAATAGAATACACTGTTTCTTGTAACTTGAGAAGGGTGGCGCTACCAAATAACAGTTTTAGACATTAGAATGAAGACAAACCAAAATAAGTCATTTTTCACAGTGTTAACACTTGGCTGCAAGATTTCAGGGATGCCAGGCATTCACACAGCATCCCACAGCAGGAGACACAAAAATATCAGTGTCTTGGGAGCATCTCTAGTCAGAGAGGGTCTCTAAGTGGTACATGGAAGAGTAGGCAAAGAGAAAGGTGACCGTCTGCCCTGTTTTTATGCTCTTTTTTCTGTCCTCACATGTTCCACCAGCTACTTATCAGTGGTAAGATACCAGGTTAGAAATACACCTGTGAGACTCTGCTTGCAGTTGCATGACTCTAAACCCTGGGAGAAGTTTCAGGAAGATGGGGCCAGACTCTTCTCAGTGGTGTCCAGTGACAGGACAAGGGGCAATGGGCACAAACTGGAACACAGGAGGTTCAATCTTAACGTAAGAAAACACTTCTTTACTGTGAGGGTGACAGAGCACTGGCACAGGCTGCCCAGAGAGGTTGTGGAGTCTCTGTCTCTGGAGAAATTTAAAACCCATCTGGACGTGTTCCTGTGTGGTCTACTCTAGGATCCTGCTCTAGCAGGGGATTGGACTAGATGATCTTTGGAGGTCCCTTCCAGCCCCTACCATTCTGTGATTCTGTGAGTGAGTCCTGGCATCATGCTGTGTTGCTGAACCTTAAATGTGGGCCAGAGCTGTTTGGGTGCGTCAGTTATTTTATTCTCATCGCTTGTCATTTTTATGAGATTTGCATTTCTATTCTCTAGCAAAATGAAGGGGATGTGGAAGCCTCCAGAAAATGAAGACAGGCATGGGCAGCAAGGAAGACAGAGGAGAAGACAAAGGCGTCCATTCTGGAAGAAATTTCGAAAAAATGGTGGTGATGTACATAAAACTCAAAATGAAGTCAATGGACAAGAAAACAGCATGTGTGAAAAGGACGATGAAAAACAGCGTGCTTTGGCAGCTCAGCCGCATGTGAAGGATGTGGACCCTCTTGGTCTTCTAGCAAATGGTGATGTTGGTAAGACGAGGGAACTTGGGAGAATTTTTCTTTTACGTAGTACTGCTGAAGCGATTGCTGACCTTTTGCATAACTAGCAACTTCTGGGGAGAGATGGGGATTTCCAAAAACATGTAAACTCTGTCCTTGATAGGAGGAGGGCTAACTGTGCATGTTTAAAATGGGAAAACTCTATGTTAGTAGAAGATTAACACATTGATGTGAGGCTTTACAGTATTCTTGGGAAAGAATACTGAGGAGTCTGTTGTCATACTTACCTTCTCATTGTTACTAACAGTAAAAGCCTGGATTGCTGTGTTGTGCTGGAATAGTGCCAGGGCCAACAGGGTCATAAGCTTGAAAGTAGTCCAACATGCCTGCGCCAAAAGCTTTCCTTTTAAATGGAAATTTCTGAAGAGTGATATCCTGATTCAGGACATGGTTTTCTGAAAAAAAAATCCCAGTATGGTAATTGTGAAAGAGTGGGTCAGTGCTTTATCTAAAGGAAATGGGGTAAATCTGGCATTTCGGGGAGCTTTTGCCCTAGCAAGTTTGGCCTGTTATGGAGGAAACTCTCTCATTAGTCTAGAGATATTTGAGGGGGGTGTGTGTGTCTGACTGAATTCATGTCCACGTGTACTGGCAGGAGGAGCTAAAACTGGTGGACTTGGCTGAGATATGCTTTGGAAAGAAGCTGAAATTCAAAGTCATTACGGAATCTCAAAATCACACAGAATATTTGGGGTTGGAAGAGACCTCCAGAGATCATCTAGTCCAAACCCCTGCCAGAGCAGGAATACCTAGGTCAGGTCACACAGGAATGCATCCAGGGGGGTTTTGAATGTCTCCAGAGAAGGAGCCTCCACAACCTCTCTGGGCAGCCTGTTCCAGTTCTTCTTTCCTCTTCCTAGAAGAGGAAATAAAATTTTAATTTGGAAAGGCTAACACAAGAATATTTAAGATACCACCAGTGTTAAGCATTTCTATGTAAATTTGCTTGTGAGCCAAGTTGATCGTACTACAAACACACAGGGAAAATCTAGCAGACTGCTTCTAAGTCTCTGATCTTTCTGTGAGAATTCAGAGGCATTATATTTTACTCTGTATCATCAAGAAATGCTTAATCTGAAGGGGAGAACATGTTGGAAGGCAGGATGTAGGTGTGTCTTGGATCTGAAAAATAACTGGATAATTATTTATCTTCGCTCTGTATGTAAATACATTACTAGCTTTAAATCAATATTTAGCTAACAAACTGAAGACTGTTTCTGGGCTCTTAATGGAGCACATCAATTCTATCTTTGTTTTAATGAGTACTTCACCATAATAATCTTATTTCACCTGTAATCTCCGGATTAGGAATGCTTTTTTGCCCAAAATACCTGGGAGAGGCAGCAAAGGGAAGGTGGTTTGGGCCATAGGGATGTGATGCTGTAGTAACTTTAGGAAGTAGAGGAAAAGAAATAATATCTGAGTTGTTCCAAGTGTAGATGCTGAAACTTTTGCTTGCTAGGCAGGATTTTGGAAGTGCTGCTGTAAAGACTGTGTGCAGTGTTCCACATTCTGATGTAAACACTGTAAAGGACGTGTGCTGACTTACGTTGCTAAACTAATGTGTAAAATAAGAAAACCTTTATAAAGCCAGAAGAAGAATAAAGTACTTCAACAATCAAATTATTTTAGAGACTATTAAACATTCCTTTGTGGTTTTGAAAATAACAGTATTTAGAATGTGAAAACAAGTGGATTTCCTTGTGTGAGTTAAGTCAATTACTTAAAATGTCAGCATTTTTCTTTTAATTCTGTTTTTTGCTATATTATCTAATTTACTCTTGATGCTCTCCATATGTGTGTGTTCTCTGAAGTACTGCTGCTTAGTTTTTGGTTTGGTTTTTTTTGGTGAGCATGTCTTGTTTCCACATGCTGGCAGCAATATAAACTCTCCAGATACAACTATTTATAATATAGTCAACAGTGATGCAGTACTCTTAGAATATGGCATGTAAGCTGACTTATACTCTAGCTATTTTTAGCAGCAAGGCTAGAATGCATCCCCTGGAAAGATGTCTGGTGCTGAGTTTTTCCTCTTAAAAACATAATCTTCAGTTAGTGGGAACAAGAACTCAGCATCCCTATGCAGTTTCTTTATTCCACTAATCTCTGTGTGTTGGGAAATTTAAGTATGCTTAAATATAACTATTTCCCTGCAGCATCTGTGTTTTACTTAATGACAAGAAGTCGAATTATACCAAGTACAGGTAGTAGCTTCTGTTATAATAGGTAGAAAAGAAATGTAGTCCTTGCTTATTACACATTATCAAAGCCAGCTGCAGTTTTTTATACTATTGAGAAACATAGTCATTACAAATAATAACAAACACCATATAACTAAGTAGAATTTTAAAAGAAATCATATAACTGAGGTCTGTGATTTTACTGTGTAGGTAGACTTTGTTGGAGCCTTTCTAACAGCAGCAGCCCTTTCTCTAGAGGGAATGTATTTTTTTGCATAGTGTGTTCACTTAAGTTCTATTTAGTGGCTAGTTACTTCAAAGCTAAGAAATTGAATGGGACATGAGAAAACAGAATTTTCCTCTTGATTTATGCACTACATTTAGCATTAGCTTCCAGTGTAGTTGAATCAACCCTTCTCAAAAAGAGCTCAAAGTAAAAAGAGGCAGGTGAATAGTTTAGATGAATACCTGTGTATTTATCTAAAAGTTGTTTTACTGAACAGCATGAGCTCCAGTGACTCAAATTGCCAATTGTTAATGATGTATTAGAAGAGAACAGAGAAACCTTGTGATTTCAAAATAAAGATCTGGAAAGTGTTAATTTCAGTAAAATCTTCTTCAGAAGTGTGAGGCAGCGTTCCTCTGGCAGGCTTAGACAGGGAATGGGAGAGGGCACGACTCTTTCTTTATGAAAATAAGATTGCAAACAGTCTTTCTAGAAGTCTCAACAGGCTGGTTTCTCAAAATGTTTCTAGTAGTGGGGTGGGTGTGTGTATGAGTTTTGTATGCAGGTGTATTACTGAAAAGCATTTCCTAGTTTTCCTGTTAACTCTAGCACTGTTCACCTGAGAGTCTTTCTGATATTGTAGTACATATAGATCCTTTGTTTCAAACTAAAGCCATTATAACTTTGCATGTCTATTTTTAGGAATATTTTTCTGGTAGGGCTCTGATTTCTCATCCTCTATTTCAGTATTTTCGGTCCGCTTGCCTCCTACCTTCCCGGCATTCTCTTCTGGGGTAGTTTGAAACTGTAATGCCTCGCTTACCTGTGCGGGTCCATAATGCTCTGCAGGGATTCAAGTATCAAACAGTCTGAAGTACTGCTGAACACTGATCATCTATTTTGTTGCCTTGGTTCTCAGTGTCTGTTATAAACTTTTATTTTACTATCCAAAAATATCTTTGTTCTTAAATCCTCACTTTGAATGAGCTTAATTCTCCTTTCCCTTCCCCCTCACCCTCTGACTGGCTTCTGTATCCTTCCCCTCCACCCCCTGCCTTTGCAGGACTAAATCCAGCAAAACTTCAAAACATATTCTGAAATCCTCTCTCTCTCTTTACCTACGCTTGATAATAAAACCTATAATTATGTTTGGTGTGTGAAGAGAGAACCAAGCTCTTGTTCAGGAAACTTTCTGCTTCTGTGGCTTTGCTGGCAGGACTGTAAACCAGTGGTGAGACGACTTTGCCACTGAATGTCTGAGTGTAGGCAAATGAGGGGTTTTCTGTCAGTCCACGGTGCTGAGCAATGGTGCCCAATACTGGGCTTGCGTAGTGGTGAGATGGGGATTTAGCAGGAAGGCTGGCTGTTGGCATGCAGGAACATTGGGAAAAATCCCTCTTGCCTTTTTTCTCCATGCAGAATCTGACAAGGATGAAACAGCAGCTGAAGATGGGAGTGTGGGACTGACTGTTGTACCCAAGCAGGTCACCTCTGCCCTGAGTTCATTGTTGACCAGCTATGGCAGTGCATCTGACAGCGAGCCTGAAGGTGTGTAGGAGCACATCCTCTGCCTTTCTCTGCCCTTCTCTCCCCTTCTACCCTACATCGCTGTGCTAGTGTGGACTGCAAGCAGTGATAAAACCTGATCACAAATTACTCTTCTTTGGGAAGGGTGGGGGACTTCACCTCTTCTGTGTTTGGTCCTTTGCCATCTTCCATGCAGTTGTCCTGCTTCTGTGTATTTATAAATACAGCATTTATGAGTGCAGCCAGGGTTAGCTCTTTATGAATGTGTCCCCAACTGCTGAAAGCTGCAGGTTATCAGTCAGAACCTATATAGTACTTACAGTTTCTTGAGAAAAAACTTTTAAGAGAAATCAGAGATGTTGCAGAAGAAAATACATGTAAGCTGTGGCTTACATTTAGCAAAGATAGTAAAGTAATGGCAGTGCAGTGGCTCTATCTGCAAAACCCTTGGCTATGGAAACACCTTTTGGTTTCTGTCCTGTCTCTGTAATTCAGAGCTGTCTTGTACCTGTTGATTTTCAGGCTTATACAAGTAAAGAGAGAAGCTTGTTACAGGTTGTGCACATGATGAAAGATTGGGTGGGTTTTTTTTTTTCTCCCTCTTTGCTTGCCTTTTCTCAGCAGCATGTCCTGGGTTGAAGAAAGGGCATAAAATGTCTTTGGTTAGAGTGTGTCATTGGATTTCCCAAGCCTTTTTTCCCTTAGGGGAAAAAAAAAGCAGCCTGTCTTCAGTCTCACTTCAAATCATGTTTGAATAGTGCCAGGGAAAAGCTGTGAACTGATTTCTGTGTCCTTAAGGGCTTTTTCCATGGAAGGCTGCTGGGTGTTGCAGTAGGACTTGAACTCTCTAGTACTTGGATTTTGTGCTTCTCTGCGTGTATGCATCAGTATATGGTAGAGAACTGCTGCTGCTCCTTGTTTTTGGAGATCATTACTGTGCCTTACTTGCCCTAGATGGCCTACCCAAAGTTACAGGCAGAATATTGAACTTGGACATCCTCTGCCCTAACTGTATCATGATTTTCTCAGCAGCCAATTTTGCAGCAGACTATTGTGAGATGGAAGCAGTGTACTTTCTAAGTGATAACAAGGCAGAGGTTTGAAAATCTTGTTCAGCTCTTACCACTTCTATTTTTCTTTTTGTATTGCAGAATTTAAATACCTTGTTTTCCTTTCTGTGAATGTTTACAGATTATTTTTTGTATGTTAAAAGAAACCCCAAACCAAACAAAACTCTCCTTTCCTCTAAATAAGCCCTGAACATCTTCACATCAGGTTTTGTGAGCAAGAACAGTACTAATGAACTGCCAGTGCATGGGGATATAAGCATATTAAATAGACTTTTAAGTTTGAGATGAAAGTGTGTTCTTTTCCTTTAAGAAATCCCTGTCAAGACTGCAGCAAAACCTGAGAAAAACCAGGCTGCGCTGGGAAATACGCCTCAAACTACTGATGTTCCTCGGAGCCAAAACCCGAACCAGAAACGTCCAGAATATGCACGCACAACGTTAAGAAGCTCAAATTCAAATGCGTGTCCCCGCAGAGGGCCTGATAACAGGGGCAAGAAAACATCGTCACTCCTGAAGCGCCGTCCAACACTGCTGGAAATGGTAACAGTCTTAGTGCTGAAATAATGCCTCCTGTGCGAGAGCAGCACTGTTTGTGAGTGGTTCTCCTCGTCCCTGTGGGAAGTTAGAGCAGTACGTTGGCAAAGGTCCTGCCTTAAAAATAGCGACATGAGCGTTTCACTCGGAGGTGTAGGTGCTTAAACAGACAAGTAGGAATACCTTGTCTGCATTCAGATAATGAATGACTTTGGTGAGCAAGAGATGACTGCTTAATCATGTGCCTAAAATGAATTGCACAAAGGACAAAACCTTTATTCCTTCCTCTCCCCTCCCTGTGGTAGGATCAGTAGGTTTTGTGTGTGTGTGATCCCATCAGCCTTAGTCTGATCTTCCTTCCTTTGCTCCTGGCTTTGCTATTCAGCTGCCTTCCTCTGATCAAGGAGCACACAATTTTTTCAGATAGTCAAAGAAATCTTGCTGATAAGGGTGTTGGTGGCTTAAACTATGGAGTGGTGTTGAGCTGCAGCCTGCATGTGCATGGGTTTCTTGTCTGTAGGCATGTTTAGATCGATTCAGGGAAGTGACAGCACCTTGAAGAGCAGGTTGGTGTCTCAGAAGGGTAAAAAGAAGTTTGTAGGGGTGAGTCAAAGGTGTTACGATTCTACTCTGGTTAACAGTGCAAAGCATCCTGTTTGGAAGCCTGGTGGCTTTCTTTAGTATAAACAAAACTTGGAAGCTTTCGTTGCATTTAGTACACAAAAGCAGTTTCAGATAGGTAGACTACCATTGCGATTCTGTAAATAGCCAGCATAAAGCTCCCCCATCAAAGGAGAACTTGCCGAGGGCAGAACACAGGGAGAAAGCAGGATGCCACTGACATCAGGGCACAGGATGTTTGGGCAAGAGATACCTGATAAGGCACATCCCAAGCTGCAGATGTGGCAGAAATCCCTTGATAGTCCTTTTAGCATGTACTACTGTTGCTGTCAAGAATTAAAGCTCCTAGTGACTGAAAAGGAAGTGTTTGCTCTTTGTGTAGCTCCCTGAGCATGCAGTTGTCTTTATCTCTTGCTCTTCAAAGTAGTTGGTGATCAAAGCAGTGAGGACTCTGGGAAAAAAAGTCAGATTAAGTGCTACATGCTGAGAGGAGCTAGTGGAACATTGGAAGCCTGAATTGTAGCTTGCCAGTATAGTCCATTTTTAAAATAGCATTTTGGTGGGGTTTTTTGCTGTTTAATGTTGCTCAAAACTGTTGTTAAAGTATGTGTGCTTTATTGTAGCCATGCAAACACTAATGTGTGTTTAGCCATTCTGTATGCTGACAAAATCAAAAGCTCATGTAGCATTGCTCCACTGATAAGCACCCCTGCATTAAAAAAAATTTAATACAAAGATACAGTCTTTGACAGTGTGATAGTGCATCCCATCTGTGCCTTTAGTTGGCCATTTGGGTATGCAGCAGTTTCTCCCAGTCCAGCAAAGGGAGTGTCACTATGCTATCCCTTCTCTGCCCTAATGTGCATCTTAGTTCAGATGGGAGGTTTCTGAAGGCCCATTTTAGGTGTCAGCTGCTTGTAACACCTCTTAGTAACTGGTCTAAATAGAAATATGCGCACTTTAAAGTACCTGCTTAAACCACTGTTGAAACTTACAACAACAACAAAAATGATTCTCTGGGATATTACAAGCTGAATTGAGCTAGATCTCCTGCAACGTGTAATACAGATCTCCTGCAGATGATGAGGTAGTTACAGATTTAGCCATCTGCTTTAAACTTCCTGTTCATTCAGAGTACTAGTTCTGCTGACACTCACAATGAGAAAAGGTCCTTCAGCCTTCTGAGGTGAAGGGAGATGAAGGAGGCCTCCAGGACTTTGGTTAAGCTACTGGACTTAGGTTGGTGAATTGTAGCCCAAACCAGTTATTGCTATTTAAATCCACAGTCTGGTACCTGATGAAACATGTCCTTTCCTTGTATTTGTAAGTATCTTTTACTCATAGGAGTTTTCTAATAAAAAATGCATGTGATACTAAATCACAGATACAGTAAAACCTGGAAAGTGTAAAAGATGCTAATAGACTTGCTATCCTGATGTACTGGAACACATGTATTATAGTCCATGGTATGAGAACATCGTAATCTGGGACTACAGTTAGATAACTGGGAGGGAAATTCCTAGTATTTAGGTATCTTCGGTGACGTTCTCTACCACCTGAGCAAACTGAGACAGCTTAATCCAAAGGTACTATCAGATTTGACAGTGCATACTACTTGCCTTAATTAATTAATGGTGCTTAATGAGCAGTGCTTAAAGGCACTTCCACCATCCTTTTCAATGATACAGTCATGTGCCAGTTCCTTAGCGAACTGTGGCCATTATGAGCCTCTGTCAGTAGAAGAAGAGGTGTTTGCGTACCAACCTGCCCTGCTCTTGCAGCCCCAGAAGGGCAGCTCCCTCCCTGCTGCCTCCTCTCTGGATGCCTGGTCCCACCTCCTCTTCTCTGCTATTTTGGCCTTTTGCTGACCCCAGTCAGTTTTTGACACACCTCTGCCCTAAAAAAACCCCAAACAAACAATAAAGAAACCCTGAACACTCCACTGTTTGCTGCTAATTGTCAGATTTGTTTTCTCCTGGATGGTGAGGTGAACTGATGCTGTATGGGGTCTGATCAGCACAAGCTGGCACAAGGGAGGGGTCAGCAAGCCCTTAGACCACCCAGCCTGGCAAGCCATGTGGTAGTGCTGTCGGACACACTCGCTGGCTCTGCCAGAGCCCCAGGCAGGTGATGGGAAAGCATTCCCATGAACGTGGGAATAGGTGGCTTTCCTGTGCTGTTGTCTGGTAAGACAGTCTCCTGCTCTGTGTGTCAGGACTTGTGTGAGAGAGCCAACTGTTTAAATTTGGAGATTTTCAAAATTACTGAGTAGAGCTGTATGTCTTGCTAGGTTTGTATCAGCTATAGAGTAATAGAGGGAAATGTGCATCATCTTCTCTTCTTTGTTTCCAGTTACTGGCCCATGACATCCGACACGAAAGGAATGTGGTTTTGCAGTGTGTTCGATACCTCATCCGAAATAACATGTTTGGACTTCATTTTAACACAGAACCACAAGCTGAAACAGAGACTGAACAGTCCTCTACAACTGCAGCAGAGCCTTTGACGGACAAACTCGATGAATCTAATTGTTCTTGTAGCTCTGACCTTCAGTTAGCAGGAGGAGAAGAAGATGCATTATTAATAGCCCAGGGTGAGAAAGCACCCGTGGATCAGACTTCACAGATGGCTCACTTGGCAGATGAGGACACGTGGGAAACCCCATCAATTCAGTGTGAAGAAGAACTGTAGAGGATGTCTGTGGGCAATAAGGCAAAGGCTCACATTTTCTACCTGACTGATGCTTTTTGAAAATACATCAGTATAACAAAATAATCATCAAAGTACATACTGAGAGCTGTTAAAACCACTTTTCTGATCTGTTCTGCGTGAGGTAGCCGTTTCCTTGTGAAAACAGCATCTGCATTGAGTAATTGGGTTTCCCTGTGGCAGAAAGGCAGCAGTGGCACAGAGTATAGCCTTCCATAAAGTAGGTGCAGATCCCCGCTTCCAAGCTTCAGAGCTCTGAATATTTCACCTTGTTACAAAATGTGTCTTAATATACCACCAGAGCCAAGTAGTGTTGTGGTAGGATGACTCTTCCTCATGTGAAATCATGGTCTAGTGTGTCTGGGAATATCTGAGTGTCCAGAAGTTTTGAAATTACCATTTTGAAATGGTAATTCAGTGCACATTTTTTTCCCCCAGCTGTTACTGATATATCCAATGTAAATGTAATATGCCCAGTATAAAATAAAGAAGTGATAACTGACCTGATATTAAAAGTGCTACTTGTACCAGGAGCCTCCTCCTCTCTGAACTGATTTGACAATTGAACAGAAGAATGGAAATGCAGGTGTAGACTGATGCAAGAAGCCTTTTTTAAAAAAAAAATAAAGATACAATAACTGCTAACTGCTTGCGTTGGTGCTAGATTGCTGGTTGACCTCGGGTAGCCAGTATTAAGCCTTAGGCCTTAACTGCTGTTACAGTCATTGCCTGACAAATCTAACTCTTGAAGCAAACTTAATACTCAGAATATTGTCAAAGTTTAGAAAGCTTACTAAGAGTTACTGGTCTGTCCCTTTTTAGTATGTGTTGGGGATTTATTATTTGGCCTTCTGGAAGAATGTCTTCCTTGGTACATTGTTATGATGCTCCTACAGCATCCAGTGATTATTTTTTTTTTATGCAGATATGTGTGTACATCCGTTGTGTTGTGAGCACTAAAAAAGCATCAGCCAAGGTTTAGAAACAATATCTTGACATTGTGCATTTGTTTGTCAGAATCCTTGTCGAGGGCAGGTGTTAGTTCATCACATTGACACTGAAAACGTGCCATGAAAATAATCTATCGTCAAAACCTCCACTTCAGAATCTGCTTTGTCTTTTAGTTCCAGTTAAATGTTGGAGTTAGATCTCAGGGACTGATTGTATTTTTTTTGTTCTTTGGTAGAAGTATGGCCTTCCACTCCACCATCTAAAATATGGAGACTCACAGTGGGGGGGGGGGGTTGTTGCCTAAAAACCTGTATTTTCTTTTCTCTAGTTCCTTAATTTGTGCTATATATCTCATTTGTGGTACATTGAAAACAAGAAACAGTTGAAAATTCTGTCCCACTGCTCCACTATTTATAGCTACGACTGTGAATTGTGTTTGTAACGCACTGCCTAAATTTATGGAATTATATAAATATCAACACCCTTGTAAAAGTTGCGTGTCTGAAGAATATATGTGCAGAATAGAAGCAGTGATCATAAACAATTATATTTTCAAGGCGGATGATTCATTCTTCCCATGATGATGATCCCATGAGCCATCTTAATCTCACTGACTTGCTTATGGCTCTTACAGTTTTACTGCGAGGAAAATACCAACAAAGGACTGTAAGCCACGGAGATCTGGCACTCGGGCAGAACCTGATTTCAGAGTGGAGTGGTACCAGTGCTGTTGAAAGCATGGGTGACAGCTGCAGGAAAAGAACTCCATGCCATAGGGTTGCTACTAAATTGCACTTTAAACAGTCCTTAACATGCTTCTGTCCCAATCGAGTTGATGGCAGAGAGCTTTCTTCGATTGTACACTCTGACCTTGTGTTTAAAAAACAAAACAAAAAAACCTTTAATCTGAATTCTTTATACTGTTGTCATTATGGACTTAAGAATATTAAACTTTCACATAAAACCAAAAACTTTTGTCAGAAGAAAGTCATTTTGAAGTCGTCTTTAAAGTCTATTTCGTGTAGGTAGGAAGAGGTAGGTTTCTTCTGAGGGAGGTCTGTACATCACACAAATCAGGGGCTTTAACCTAGGACTCATTGCATTAACACAGAATTGCTATTGTTCTTGTAGCGAACTGTTTCTGCCAACTTGGAGAGCAGACACATGGAGACATATGCTGCTGTGATGTTAAACCCTGAACTGCAGTCTTGGTCAATGAGTGGAAGGTCTCTGTTCCTTCTTCTCCCCCACCTTTCTTTTCCGGTCCTTCCAGGCCACGTTCAGACTTCATCTACCCCTTCCTGCTCTTCAAGAATGTGCTTTCTTAGTGCTTTGGATTTAGCCTTTGGACAGGAAAGCTGCTATAATGACCTTACTGGTACTGTCAAATGCCTATAGGCTTCTCCAGTCCCTGCAACTTTCCTGTTCTGGGTTAAGAGGGGTGGGTTTTGTTTACTCCTTTCTAATAAGATGCCTCTCTGTGTCCATCTAAGAAGAACCTCTTGCTTCTGCCATGCTGCAGGAACTAGTGTCTTGATTAGTCTTTGTGTATCTTTTAACTTTCTTACTGTTGTGGTGTGGGGTGGTGGCTTTGTGGTTTGGTTTTTTGGGGTTTTTTGGGTTTTTTTAAGGTTTTTTTGCAGTGTTATTAGGAAAAAAAAGAATCCTACTTCTCAGGCTTTGTGACTCACTTGAGATAAAAATATTCCAGTGACAACCTTCACACTTCTGAAATTTTATTTTTATCTTTCTTCTTTTATAACTTAGCTACTGAAAATGTAATTGTGGGTGTCTAGATTAAAATCAGTACCCTTGGGCTTTGGTATTTTTTTCATTCGCTTTAAATCCATCTCACCTACTGAGATAGAGCAGTTGAGAGAGGGAACGGGGGGAAAAAAGTCAGACTTCACTCAGTTGGGGTAGTGCAGTTTAGGCAAACTGGGCTTTGCTGTGAACAAAATCACTTGTGCTACAGCACAGCTGCTCCTGAGATGAGGGTAAGGGAAACAAGTGTTGTGCATTTCTAATCTGTATGATTTCTTGGTTAGTGAGGGCTTTTGCAACTGATTTTACATGTTGATGTTGCAACCCTTGCATTGAGAGCATGGGAAATGGAATGGTTTGATAAGTCCTGCTCTGAAGGGAATTGCTGTCCCTTCTGTCAGGGCTCTCATCCTCTGTGTCCACTCCTTACAACTGTGTGTCCCTCTGCTTTCCCTCGTTCCTGTAACCACCAGTCCACCACAGTCATTATTCAGGAATAACAGTCATATAGTCTTAGAAGATCTTAGATGTTTAAAAAGTGTTGAGGAAAGCAAATACCATTTCATGAGGGCCTTGGGACCTGCAGGGTCATCACCTTCACCTTGAGCCCTGGGAAGGTGGTGGAACAGATGAGCCTGGAAACCATTTCCAGGCACAGTAAGGACAGGAAGGTGTTTGGGTTTAGTCAGTGTGGACTTACGAAGGAGAAATGCTTGATCAACTGGATAGTCTTCTACAGTGAGGTTACTTGCTTGGTGGCTGAGGGGAGGGCAGTGGATGTGGCTTATTGTAGCTGTAGCAAGGCTTTTGACACTGTCTCCTGTAAAATCCTCACTGGTGAAATATGAGCACTGGATGATCTCTGGAGTTGCCTACCAGCCTCAGCACTGCTGGGACTCCATGGGCTGAAGTGAATGCACTGCTTGAAATTACTCTTTGGTGTTAAGACACCTGCTTTGGAAGCTCTGCCCCTATGGAAATGACAGAGCAGGCAAACACCATGGGCTGCCCTGCCTGCACAAGGCTGTCAGGATGCTTCAAGGATTGAAGAGAAGGTCCAAACTCGGCATCCATGACAATGGACATGACTCCATGGCCTACATTTGTCCATAGTGTTTGCCTTTGTGCAACCTTGGACTTCAGTTTTGTGCATCAGTTTGCAGAGAGGGATGCTAATTGAATGCTTTGACTCTCCTTGCGATGCAATTTGAGACGGATGAATGAAAAATGCTGGGTAAGTGCTGGGTTTTGCTTGGTGAGGTGAAAAAGAGTTGTGTCGGTCTGGGTATCCACTGATGCAGTCTGGGAGTGCTCAATACCTGAAAGAAACTCCCACTCTCCCTGCTTTCCATTACTCTTCTGGCTTATGTTGTGTGACTCTCTTCCTAAATTGTCCTCTAATTTCTAAATATACCCTTCAGGCAGCAACTCTTGCTTGTTAAGACAGCTTTTTTGGCATAGTATAATTTTTCCATCTTTATTGTGTATGTAAAGGAAGCTGTATAGACTCTATGTGGGTGTGAGCTCTTGTATAAAAGCAATACCAGTTCAGTAAAATAAAGCTTGCATTGAGGAGTACCTGGTACATCAAAACCCCTGAGTGGCCGCAGGAGCAGTTGTTTTGGGTGAGGAAACACCCAGTATGGATTTCAGCTGAACATTCTCTTTCGGGTTGACCAACACCATCGTGAAGACACTGATGTGGGTACTTGTTGCGGAAAACGAGACAAGAAATTGGAACAAATGCAATACGTAGTTGGAGGAAAATAGCAAACCTTTTCTACTGATCCCAGCAAGTCAGGTACCGAGTTGTTAAGTCTACTTCCCCCACTCTGGTCTCTCCACTTTACTTTCTAACCATGGGGGGATCTGCCTGAACAGTGGAAGTGTAACCTTGGCTTTGTGGAGACTGAAAGAAAATTGTCACCATCAATATTTGTCTGTGCTGATCTGCTGCTCTCCTGACCCGTAGGGACCTTTTAAACTCTGCTTCCTCAGCAAATGGTTGGGGTGAAATAACTAGTTTTCCCATTGGATTGACTTATGACTGGATCTGGGCAAGCAGGATATTTTTTCAGTTCCAGAGATGGCCTGAAACATCTCAAAGTACATCAGTTCGTAATAACTTCAGAGGAGATTTCTTCCTAATGTCTGACCGGAGGGTAACATTTTTGGGACACTGGATTTAGATTGGTGAAGCCTTTCTTTTCACCTGGGACAAAAGCATTTTGTTTCCATTTCAACAGAAATGAGGAAGCTGTGTCCAGCTCTGGAGCCCCCAACACAAGAAAGATCTGGAGCTGTTGGAGCCAGTCCAGAGGAGGGCTGCCAAGATGGTCAGAGGGCTGGAACACCTCTCCTATAAGGAGAGGCTGAGAGAGTTAGGCTTTTTCAGCCTGGAAAAGAGAAGGCTCTGGGGAGACCTCATAGCAGCCTTCCAGTACCTGAAGGGACCTACAAGAAAGCTGGGAAGGGACTTTTTTGCAAGGGCATGGAGTGATAGGATGAGGGGTAATGGGTGGAAGCTGAGAGAAGGTAGGTTTAGATAGATATAGAAGTTCTTTACCCTGAGGGTGGTGAGGCACTGGAACAGGTTGCCCAAGGAAGTTGTGGATGTTCCATTCCTGGAAGTGTTCAAGGCCAGGTTGGATGGAGCCTTGAGCAACCTGGCCTAGTGGGGAGGTGTCCCTGCCATGGCAGGGGGGTTGGAACTAGATGATCTTTGAGGTCTCTTCCAGCCCAGATCATTCTATGATTCTAAGCCAGAGCAGGTCCTCCTCAGTGTGGGAGAAGGTGACCCCCATGCCCAGGCTCCCAAGAGAAGGGTGCTTGAAGCAGTGCCCTTGGGACATGTGGGGCTGGCTGGCCCCATCTCCTGCCTCCCCCTGGCTCCGCTTGGCCCAAAATGTTTCCCTCCCAGCAGAGGATGAGCAAGGCTGCTTTGCTGAAGGGGCTGCATCTCTCACCTGAGAGGCTGGACCTCTGCAAAATGGAATTAAAAAGAAAAAAAGCCAGAGGATGCTGGAGAGAGGCAGTGTGATGCTTGGAGTATTCCCGGGCAGGGAGGCGTGGGAGTCTGCATTCTCAGGATGATCCCCTCCTGAGCAAGTGCTCTCACTGACTTGCCTGCTAATTAAAGCTGTCTGCTTCCTCCTCCTCGTCTGCCCACGTTGGAGAGTCTGGTCCATGCTCTCTTGTTTGCTGGAGCTATTAAGTAAATTCAACTTGAATTTGAAAATAGCAGTGGGATTACTTAAACCACATTACTCAGCAAGTTCACTGTTGCTAAAACTCTTCATCCTGCTGTACTTAAATCTAAACCCTCTTCTTTATTTCCGTTTGGTTACTTAGCCAAGAGATTTTGACTTTCGAGGGCAAGATGTCAGTATTGTACCAGGCAACGATGGAGGGAAGGTGATTGCATCATATGGAGACAAAATGTTATTGCAGCTTTCCAAAAGTGGAGGCTGCTTCCCAACCTTTCTATTAAAGCCTATTCATTCTGAATTGTGGTGCCTGCCTTTTCTTTTGTGCTATTAGGTGATACTGTTGATACAGGTTTTCTCACAAGAGATATTGAAATTTGAAATTGAAATTTGTTTGCCCTTGCACCATGAAAAGCAAATACCAGTAACATAGGAAAAGGATTTTTTTTTTATTGCCCTTTGGTTTCATGGCCATGAGCATGTTTTCCATCTCGGATTCAGATGGCCCTTTCTAAGAACCTGGTGTCTGTTAGCTCAGGACCTCCATCCACAGATGGGAGCTGGTGTCTGAGCTCCTGCAATACCCTCTGAGAAAACCCCAAGATGACCAGAATCAACATGTCTGGTGCTTTCCAAAGAGTAAGGGTGGTGTGGAGGGAGCAGCATTTTGCTTCATGTATGTATTTATTTTAAAGTGGATTTAAAAAATGCTTGGGCATTATATTTGAACATAGGTATTGGCAAAATAATGTAAATTTCCAATATTTATGAGATTAATGTCTTCATATTGGTGGTTCTGGGGCCATGCCAGGCAGGTGCCCCATCCCCTTTGCCTTTGGGAGGGCTCCCCACCTTCTGGCATGGAAAGTATCCGGGGAACCCTGGCGTAAGCGTCTTGCTGGAGCCTCTGCTGCACAGTCAGATGTGGTATAAGAAAAGCAGTAACATGCAACATGATTCTCCTCTTTTGGAAACAACCGAAGCATTGTCGTCCTCGAAGTTAGAGGTGGCATGGAGCACAGGCTGTTCTCGGTGGAGGATTACGAGATTCAGTTGGGATTTAGGGACGGAAATTGCACGCGGGATTTCCTTTTAAAAACCCTGTGCTTAAGTAGCTGTTTTGTTCCTATGCTGAAAACTAAAAACCTTAGGCTGGTGGGCTGCTTTCTGAATTTTTGGGGTGTTTTGGCTCACCCTGCGGCATGCCACCAGCAGTGCACTGTACTGGCGTGCCATGCCACGTGTTAGAAATGCAGCTCTGTAGCGGAGTTTTTTGATAAGAGCGCTGCAATGATATCCTTAACTGAAATACCAGAGTATGCACAGATAAAAAGGTGGGCGTGAGTCGCCTGTGGAGGATGACGCAGGGTGCTGGTACCTGCCTCCTACCCCTCTGGCCCAAAGGGAGGGGAGCACTGGCTGGGGACAGGCAGCTCGATGTTTCGGTGTGAGTGTGGATGATGATGCCCCATCCTGTTAAGCCAGGGAGGCCAAGACATCATCCCCACGTCTGGGTCGCAAGGCCAAGGCGACATCCCTGTGACCCACTTTGAATTTACCACTTAATTAATCTTCTCCAGTGCTATAAATAATTCATCCTGAGGCAGTTCAACAGTGGTAAATAGGACAATAAACCTCGAACTGCAGCGAAGGCTACAAAGAGAGCAGCGCTTTTTAATTGACTGTTGCGCAGTGACTAGGAAAAGCAGAGAAAACTCACTCCAAGTGCTGCACACAGATGTCACCAAGCACAAGTTCTTTGATGGCTTTGAAGTTCCCTAGAGGAATTCAGCCCTTATCAGAGAACTGTGTTTCACATAATGTTAGAGGTTTAAACCAGGAGATTAGTTGTGATCACGAAGTCTTTGCACAAACTAATTTAACCTCATGGGACCACTGTGAAGATCCTGTTTTATACCTGGCAGGGTCTCTCCTTGGTCTACTTCATTCATTCTGCCTCCATGAGAGCCTGGTAAAACCTGAAGGCTGTAGGTGGGGAGGTCCATAGCTCTTGCCACCAAGCCTTGTGCTTGGACCACGACGCAACACCTGTTTCTCAATTAAAAGATGTTTTCTTTGCACTTGACACCCAGCACTTAGTCAGGTGTCCTTACTGCCCAGGTGTGACCCAAAAGCAGGAATGACAGCAGTGGCACCACAGGGTTGGACTGGGAGCTTGTCCCAGTGACATCAGCTGTTTAAAAGCTGTCCCTGGCTGCTGGTCTTGCTCATGACTGATTGCCACTGACACCTCTGGTGTCATGGGAAATACAGCCTGCACTGTCCTCTGGGCTAACAAGCAAGCCTTGAAAGCAGGAGCGAGCTGCAGGAGGCTGGAAAGGGTAGCACACCCCTGGGTTGCCGTGTGAGCTTGTCCATGTCGGAGCATGGAAAATAACCAGGCATGCAGGAGGCTGGGTGTTTTGGCAGCAGAGCAGAGGCACAGCATTCTTCCCTGTGGTTCTGGGGAGGTCTGGTTGAAGCTTTCTGGCTCACTAGAGCTGTAGTTGCATAGTCTGAAGAACATCCCATGTGTTACAATTTTCTGCTCCTGGATGAATTAGGCTCGGAGCTTTACAATTACCGTTTTTTGATGTGTGCCTATATTTAGCTTCATTTTTAATGGTCTGCTGGACTTCTCTATAGTTAGCTAACAAGATATGGTTCAATAGATTACTGTGCTACTTCCGTGTCCAGTTTGACTTGCAGCTATGGGAAAACTGGGGCCAGGGAATCTCAGAGCCTGAGAGATTATTCTGCACTACTCTGGGAGCAGATGTGCCTCTGCTCTTTCCCCTGATCCCATCCAAGCATGGAGTCCCAGCATGGCTCATGGGAATGACCTGTTCAATTTTATAAGCCTGGGATTTCTGCTTAGGGTCATGGGTGGTGGGGATGTAACCTGAGAGGAGCTGAGATCTGGCAAAAACACTTCTTGGCTGTTAATGGCTCCAGGGAGTAATGATAGAAAAGGCTTCTCCAGCCAGTGTCTCATGCTCCCCTGAGAGCTGGGATTGCTGAACAGCCTGAAATTTGGTCTGCTTCAGCAGGATCGTGGCCACCGCTAAGGAAGACATTGTGGGGCATGATGTGGGAGAGGAGGGGAGGGAGGAGAGTGAGATGGTCCAGTCTCCATAGCCAGCCCAGCTCTGATAGATAGCTTTGGGGATGCATTGCCCTATGAAGGGCAAGCAATGAGAGGGTACTGACTTATAAATACCCACGATTTCTTGGGAGAAAAGACCCAAGAGACAGATGGGCAACCAGCTATCAGTTTCTGGACTCAAGAAGATGCTGTTTATACCAGCAGCCAACGACAGTATCTAAATATGCATCTAAATCTGTAACTCCAGCAGTAAGCATCAAAAGGGTTAACCATAATAAAAACCTAGCTCGGCATTGTGTCTTTTCACTGAGAATCACTGAAGTAGAGACTTTCATTCTGACTTGTGTAGTTGAGCTCCAATCACTTGAAGGTCTCTTTAAATTCAGGCCAGCATCCCCCCAAGAGTGCACTGACTTTTTTTTTATCGCTCTTTTAAATTTGTATTAAAAGTGCTCTTCCTAAAGCCATTTCGATCAACTGATATTTGCTATGCTCCAAACAAGAGAGGAAGGTTACATCCCACCTGATCTTGGTAAAGTGAGACAGTTTTGTTCATGGGCACATTTTTTTTTTATTTTAATGGTTTTAACTGCACCACCAGGAAAAACTTCAGCATTGCCTCCAGCTTTATGTAGCAATACATCAGAGAAGGAGCATAAATTCAGCAGGCTAACGGGGACAAAGGGTCATGGGAGGTACACCTTGGCAGATAAGCTGATGTGCAGAGCCTGGTCAGTACTTGGGTGGGTAATGTATCACCGTTGCTGCAAGGGAGAGGCCACCCGCTATTGCAGCTGAAATGCAAACCCCTGAAGTAATGGAAGTGGGGTTTCTCAGATGGATGGCGGTGGGGTGAGGTAGATGTGGGAGGGGGAGTTGCGGGCACTTGCAAGTGCATGCGTGGGGGAGGCAGTGCCTCTGTTTTTTTCACTCGGGTGAGTCTAATCCCTAAAATCACCTCCTGATCTCAACAAGAAATGCTAAATTCAGTATTAATCTTCAAACAATTTGCCCTCCTCAGTGAATAAGCTTTGGCCTCCAGAAGTAGGACCTGTTCCTCTTTGGGACAGGAAGCCCCAGCATAAGAAGCAGAACCCCTGAAAGAAACCATTATCCTGGTCTTTCTCCCTGACAAAGCAGACGTCTTGCACTTTGTGTTTTCTGTGGGAGGTATGGTCACCCTGGATACATCTGTAGGGGACAGTGTATGTCCCTCTGAGTACCTTTACCTTGCCTTCTTAATAGAACTGCTTTGGCTTTCAAAACAAGGGTCCCTTCTTTTGCCTGCAAGGGTGATGGCCTTACAGCTCTTACATTTATGGGTTCTCAGAAATGAAGCTTGATGAGTGCTCTGTCAGCACCACCATAGGCAAGAAGGTCTGATAGGGTGGTGTTGATGTAATTTGTAATCAGTAACATCATTTGCAAGTAGCTGTGAAGCATTTAGGCAGGCCAGGGCACCATGACCTGCTTTACAAATTTAGCCTTGGGTCTCTCTTGTGTTCCTTCTGCAGCAGTAAGTCTGGCAACCCTGTACCTACCCTCCACAAACCTCCAAGGCTAAAAAAGTGAGTTCTGGGTCTGGTTTGCAGGTAGAAGGATCCCAACAGCTCAGGAAGTTGTCTTGGAGGCCTTAAGCAATGCTGGTGGGAGCTTTTTATCTTAAGGGAGTGGAGACGAGAGCAGAGCAAACACCAGCAGGCAGTCAGGTTTGGAGGGGAAGGGGATTCAGGTCAGGGTAAGACACTGCTGGGTTAAATGCACTGAACCTGAAAAGCAGTCCTTTAGCTCCAGTGGGACCGAAGCAAGTTGTACACTTCACCAGTACCTTTCTCTAGCAGGTCCTGAGAGCAGGGATGGTTTGGTCTATTGCTGAAAGCTCTGAAATGCTCACCCGAGTGCTAAACTAGAAAATCACTCCTTACAGCCCAAATCAAAGACAACTTTACAAGTGGGAAGGAGTCTTGGGAATACTCTATGGGGGCTGTGGCTTCCTCCTTTTCCTCTACTAACATTGCCCAGTGCAGCGAGCATTCATGGAAGAGCTGCTGCGTGCGATCTTTCTCATTCCTTCCCCCATCAGCACTGCATCCAGCATCGTAGCTTCCCATAATAGCAGCTATAACCAACCCTGTAAATCAGGCTCTGTAATTATGGGACCCAATGTGGAATAACAGGATGAACATATCGGTCAGCAGCCACTTTGAGAAAAACATGCCAATACACTGAGGGGCCCCAGTAGGTGCTGAAAACAGTTTGTACCAAAATCCTGGTTGTCCTGACAGTTTGTCTTAGTGGTGGTTTGTGCTTTTGCTGTCTCCAAATGTAGCTGAGAATTGGCTCCCTCCTTCTTGCTCTCCTCTGTTACCTTCTCAAAGGGCAACCAGAAATGCACAGCAAGCCATGTCTCTTCGCAAAAGGATTTGGAAATGAAAACAACAGACAAGTCTTTGATTTCCTTCACCACCCTCTATGATGGACATTTGCAAAAGTGTACCAGGAAAAGGCCCTGGTATTCTACAGAGTGCAGGTGATGCACCTGAGAGTTCAAACTTCGTGCTTTCAGGCTTTTACTTGTCAATAAACAGAGTGATTGCACACTCTTTCTGGATGTGCTCTCTCTTCTGCAGGGAAACTGTTTGTTGCCATGGATATCACTTTGTCTTAAGAAACACGTAACCAAAATGGATTTCAACAGACCCTCCTGGGTTAGTATTTCCATAGGAGCAAATGTACCTCTTGAGGCTTTCTGGAGTTATTTTACTTGTCCCTGACACAAGGAGCATGAAGCACCCAGAGCTTCAGCTGGAGAGGTAATGGATGGCCCTCAACTGTAAGGAAAGATGGAATAAATTTTGTAAGTTATTTTGCTCAAACTCAGAAAGGTAAAAGAACCTCTCTGATCTCAGCAGCTGGAAAGATCAGGTAGAAGTTTCTCTATTGTATATTCTTGACAACTTGAAACTACTTTTTCTTGCCAGTCCTAATTTTTTTTTTTTTTTAGAAGTGCTTTTCAGTCTGGGGTTTCCAAGATGTGTTGTGTTGCAGCTCATAAATGGACCTGTGTTCTGGGTGAACAATAGTTGTTACTGTTTAACAGAGATTTGATAAAATTTGCTAATGACTGCTGCAGAAAATGGGCAGATCGAGAAGTTTTCAGTTTCTACCCAGGAGCAAAACTCCCACTCCCTGGCTTATGAATTTCATTAGGTGGAACTAATTAAAGGGATGTTTCTTATTACCAAGATGAGAAGCAGTCCAAGAGGAGTCCAGGGAGGTTTGTACACTGCAGCACAATTGCTCCGCTTTTAAATGCTGTGAAAGCGTTGTGTCCTATTTAATTTGACATTCCTTGTGTTTGTTTCTCTTCGTGACTCATAGCACAACACTGGCAGCAGGCCTAGGAAGTAGGTTATGGGATCTGGCGTGGGGACACTGGTGGATTGTATTCCAAGTGTTGTGCTTACATTGCACCACCAGCCATGACAGCATCCAGCAGACTGTGTTCGTACTGCCCAGCAAGCTGGTGCCTTCAAAAATCAGATTAACAGCTGCAGCAGTGGGCCAAGGCAGGCTTGGCTTAGCATTTAATTTGCCACATCTCTTAGCCTAGCTTGTTTAATATGAAACCATTTAGTATGTGAATGAGAAAGTCCTGCAAAATGTGCACTGCTAACATCCTTTTATTCACCTCTTCTCCTCGCTGTTGTATTCTCGTTTTAAGCAATAAATTAATCCCTCCCAGCCTCTCGTCCATCCCCTGACAGAGACGCCGCACTGCAATCATGGGACCTACACAAAAATAGGGTGATCAAGTAATTGTTGACAGAAATTGTATGAGGACTCTGATTTCACCTACTGATGGGAAGTAAACACATTCATTTTCACATTGATGGGAACTTGATGGCTGGGGGGGGGCAGGGATGTGTGGTGGGTGGCAGCAGCTCTGCCTCTGCTCTTCAGCTCTCAGTCTCGCTGCTACAGCCCAAGAGCTCACATCTTTGCTCCCCCTGGCTTAAGTTAATTAAAAGGCAAGGGCATCATGCTGCTCCTGTGGACTCTGAAGCCAAAAATGCTAGTGGTGTGTCTTGGGACAGACCAGGCAGTTTAACTAGCATTGCTCTTAATTTGATCTTCTGCAGAATAAAGAACTTACAGCAAAGCACATAAAGTGTTTAGAAGGGTCTTTTGGCTTTGCATGGAAGACAGAGGATTTCTTGCAGCTTGGTGACAGAAAATGAGTAATATCTGGGGAAAGCACCACAAGAAGTGATCATTTGCAAGCAGGAAAATAAAAATGTCATTAAAAGATGTTTGTCTCTAGTACCTGCTAAAATCATGTTAGTTGCTTCTTGTGTCACTTGAAATGATGTGTGCATTTTGCAGTGCAGATACTGAAAAGGCCTGTGCATACCTGTATGTGTTCTGCTGGATACAGCGCTAAGACCTCATCTACATTAAATCTAGTTTAGTTTTGTAAGTTTATGGGGAACTCACGAAGTGACAGGTCAAGGGCAAGATGCAACAATTGTGCTGCCTTATGAAGATCTGAACAGCAATATTAGTTTTGAGTGATTCAGGATTGATTTTTTTAAGCAATATTAACTGGAATTCAGTTAAGCAATGAAGCAAAACAAATACTATTTCCTACTGTCTTTCTTGGGACTTGTTCTCTTAAGAGTTTCTAAAAAACAAGCCTTGCCTTCAGGGTGACCACCCCGGGGGGCAGCAGGAGCAGTACAAATCCAGCTCTTCTGCCACTGTGCAGCATCCAGCACCGTGAAGGAGCAAGAGTTTCCCTGGGAATCTAAGGCAGTGTGTACCCATCTCCTCAGGTGTTCCTGGAAATGCTTGTTTGTATTTTATCATGATCTCAGGCACTCAGGGAAGATTTCAGAGAATGCTTGATTCTCTCTGAACTGAAATGTATCTTTTCTTATTTTTTGCAAGCTGTAGGTGTGAAACAGCAGAGTGTTATTTGCTGTTGATGAACTCACACCAGCTCTTCTCTCCTTTCCCACAGCTGGAGACTGCCTCGTGTGCCACTGCCCCCTCCTTTGTTTATAGCTGCACAGTGAAACATCTCTGGAATAACAGAATACATGGAAAAAGTGAAATTAAGTAAGTCATTAATATGTTACTTAGGTTTTTGTTTTTATGGTTATTTTGTGTCTTGGAAACAAAGAGGAAAGCCAGCTCCATGCTGTCAGCCAGCTGGGGATGGGCCAAAACCTGGAGACACACACACACTCTCACACTGTCTCCTTCTTTTACATCCTTGACAAGATTTTCATCAAAGCTTCCTAAACAGCTGTCTGGCTTCCCTTGTGTTGAAGAGGAAATGGAAGATGGGAGCCATGACCGAGGCTGTTGGAAGCAGTTGCAGATCAGTTGCTCCAAGCACTTGCCATTGCAGCGGGCTTTCTGCCGGGACGACGCTAGAAAACAGGTCCCAGGGATGGCTTCATCTGCTGTCAGAGCAGCAGACACTACATTTTCCGGGGGTAAATGATGGAAAACACATGATGGTTGGAGATTTCCTCCAAGTTTGAGGGTTTTTTAAAATATATTACATTTTTCAATGGTAAGAACAGTGAAAGGGCATTCTTCCATGTGCCACTGCGGGTCCTGGAGCAGATTAAGTTCCATAAATGATGTTACATTGATTGTTGTATGGTCCAAATCAGTTTAGCGCTGGTAAAACATTGCACTATCCATGAGAAGTAACCTCTGTCTTCAGCCAGGGCTGTCAGCTCTGCAGTGCTCACTTTGACTTTCTCTGCAATAACGTGTTCTTCTCCAAGTCTGTAATTTTCTATGAAGAAAAACATTAGATAGAGGTCTGATTTATCAATTATCCTGATAAAAATTATGCATTTTCTCATGGTAGGTTGTTATTATTTTTAGAAACTACATTTTGCCCCACACTGAAATAATAAACACCATACAATGATGACTTCCCTTTGATTTTTTTTAATCTTGTGCAAATGGAATCAATGAGTTTATCCAACTGAGAGGAATTACTTATCTTCTTTCTTACTCTTCCCTCCTCAAGCACTGTTTCTACCACAGGCAAAGGTGATGTGTCAGCAGGATGCGCATTAAAAATGTAAGTGCACTTTCTTCTTGAAATCTTAGCACAAGGTCAGAAATATCCAAATGGAATAACCTGATGGTGGGGTTGACAACTGCAGCCTGTCAAAACATCAACCTCAATCCAGAGCTGGTCACTGGACTACAAGAAACAGATCTAGATAATACTTTTTCTCACCTGCTGAATAGTGTGTTTTAAAAGTATATCTGAAATATTGAACAATGCCCCATATGTCATTTTCCTCACCTCAGCATTGGATGGCTACATAGGAAGAATAATAATTAGTATTCCTGTTTTCCTGAGCTAGAAGATCCATCCATCTGCAGTCTTGCTGCTCCATCTTAAATAATGCACATGTCCGTATGTGCATGTAATTTCTGCGTGAGAACAGGATCTATAATAGTTAAGCAGTAAGCTCATAAGAAGCTCTGCCTCACCTGAAGGTATAATCCTTTGTTTGTGACATCCCAACTAGTTACCACTGGAAAGGATTATGGCTCCATGTGAGAAATTAACTGGACCAGTGGAACCTAAGAGGCTAAGAGATGTTTTTTTTCCGCACATTAAAATGTCTCTAACACATATTTATTAAAAAAAAAGGAGGCACTTGGGCGAAACTTTGCCTGCAGGAATGCTCCTGAGTAAGTTTGCTCCTGATTTGTCTTGCTAATGTCTGCCTCTGTCTTACTTGAACCTTATTGCCAACGAGAAATGGAGAAGCTGTACTAATTTTAATATAAGGAAAAATCTGAAATAGCAAAAGGCACCCATGCTTTAATCCCATAGAAGTAACAATGATGAATGTTATCTATCTGTCTGATGCTTTTACTGGTTTAATAAAATAAGGGTCTTTCCACTAAAAATCAGCCCAGATGAAACAGCAGAGACTCAAGATCTGACCTGAATATACCGCTGGGCACTTTTGGCCATCCCCTGCCAAGTCCTACCCAGAGGCGCTGGCTTGCTCAGGGAAGGGGTGAGGTGTGTCCAGCGCAGCGAGGCGATGCGTCTCCCTGTCCAGCTCTTCTGCATGGTGCAGCCCTGCAGACCCAACCCTGCAGGACTGTACTAGTAATTCCTGACCGTCCCAGGAACCCTTGGAGGATCTTTTCATTTTTCAGGAAAGTACAGGCTGCTCCAGTGACCTGGCCCCGCTCACATCTTGTATTATAAATACTGGCTTGACCTTGTGGCCTGACTCTGTCCTCAGATGTTCATGCCTGAAGGGTTGGAATGTAATGCTATACCTCCCCATAGAAACAGGATAGGGGAAGATTTCTTGGAAACTGCTGGGACAGGCACCAAAAATAAAAGGCATCTGAGCAACAAGTGGAACCACACGGACACAGCACTGCTCTTCTCTGTTTGCTTTTCTGGTTGGTGCTTTTATGATGTTATCTTTTCCTCTTCAGGACTTTTGTGGGAGGCTATAAATATATAGAGCCTGTGCAATTGTCACTGTGGAAATGAGGGTTTGTGTGTCCCTTTGCTTGGGACTGAGCACCAAGGTGTGCCTGGAGTTGGTGCCATGATGGGGGGCTCTGCTGCGGGGCTGCTTTTGGACACCCGTCCCAGTGGGTTAGGGAAGGGAAAAAAGAAGCTTGATGTTTTGAGGCTGGTACTGCTTATATGACACAAGTAAAGGCACCAAATAAGGGCTGGGCATGTTTGTCTTAATTCAGGACTGTAACATATGGCTATTCTATATCTCTTCATCCCTGCCCCATCACAGTTTGCATGGAAATCCCAGCATGTCTGCGGCAGCGATGAGTGGCTGGGGCATAGACTTGGCTTGCTCTAAAACATGCAGTGAAATATCATTACAAGGCTTGAATTACCCCAAAATACTCAAGCCTGGGAAGGCTCCTGCCCAGAGACACAGCTGCACATAGAGCACACAAAAATTCTCCTGCGCCTGTTTTACTGGGAATGCTACTTGTAGCTGTGAGCAAAACCACAAGATTGGTGATGAAATGCAACCTCTGCTGCTTTTCATGGCAGGGCACTGCAGCATTAGATGGTTTCAATTACAGTGCTGGGACCTGGATGCCCTGTGTGGGCACACCAGGGATCTGCTTCCCTGCGAATGCCATGGGGCAGGTGGGAAAGCACATCAGGCTCTTTCTTTCCAAACACCGAGGCTCCAATTCTGTCTGGGGCTGGTGCATGCTTGTGAAATGAATTTTACCACTTCAAGCTGACTCCAGAATATCCCCTCTGCTTAGTTTCTGGTTACTGAGTCCAGGGAGAAGCAAACCAAGCCAGAAGGGTGACCCAGCCCTCTCCCTGTTTTGCACCAGGAATGACTCCTCAGCTCAGTGGAACGGGCCAGGCAATAAAATAGGGCTAAATGAAAAATTATAGGGTGAATTTGGCTTCATAATCACACACAGATAATTTGTTGCTCGAACTGAGTGGGCTGAATATAAACAAGTCTACAATGTGCCTCATTAATTGGAGCTATTTTTCTAGCAAGCCCCATGGAAATATGAAGTGGCTTCGCTCTGCAATTTGTGATATAGTTTGCTATTAAATGCATTCAGTTTAATTGTGGCAATGTGTCTCATTTTGGAAGCTTTCGCAGCCACCATTTAAAAATAGCAGAAGATGGCAGAAACCAATTCCCCAGCACAGATGTCCTCCTTCATTTGCTGCATGCAGTTGGAGCAGACAGGTGTGCTGGGTGAACCCAAGCTGCAAAGCACAATAGCACTGATGGCAGTGAGAGGCATTTTGAGGCAAGTGGCTTTCCTCTACCAGTAGCACCACATGGAATAGGATGTCACAGGTTTTGACTGCCTGGACAGTCATGATGCTCTCTCTGACCTTCATCCAGCTTTGGCTTTCCATCTGTAGCCACAGTGACAGACCTGTACATCTCTGCACAGATACAGTGCCTACTATTAATCATACCTGACTGTTTTATGCACGAATGCTGTGACCTCCCAAAGATGAGATCATGCTGGGCTGCCATATATCAAACACATCAGCCTCTTGTTGACTTTGGCCATATGGTGTCAGAGCAATGAAACAAAAACATTTCTGACCTTGACGTGGTGGGGCTTAAGACAGTAACTTCAAACATTTTTCCACAACTGAGGGTAAAAAGCCTGTTCTTAAAATGTATGGTTTGTTTTAATCTGTGTGCTTTAGATTGAACAGAAACCTGTAAGTGGGTGAAGGACAAAGCTGATTAGGAGCCAGGTGAACTTGCCCAGCCCAGAGATCTTTGTTTCAATGACAGAATACAGCTGCTGCCATATTCCCCAGTCATAAAAGTCTATTACTTGAAACAACCAAAATAGATCTGCCCATTATTTGAGTGATTGGGTTTGTCAATCACACTGCATGGATCTGGGCTTTCAACAATCTGAATATGACCAAAAAAAGATCATCCAACATTTTCAAAGAGCTCTGGTCTTGGTGCTGGCAGGTGACATGCAGCCAATAGAGGTTAACAGGAATGTGGGTTTGGGAGAATGAAAATAGATGTCAAATATTTATCCAGCATCTCTCTTTTGCCCTTACGGCAATCGCTAGTGGTGTGCAATCGCTGTGCTGTGAGGAGCACGCCTGAAACCACTTCTGGATGTTAAGGAACCTGTGATAGATGATGAAGTTGTGGCTTTACTCACTGCAATGAGGAGGACAGGTCTCATTCACAGGCAAAAAACCAGCACAGAGATATCTGAGGGAGAAGGTGTCCAGAGGTCTTATCTGTACAAGCCAAACGCATGCAGCGTTCGGTGATGATCTGTGATCTCAGTGACATTTGGCAGCAGAGAGCTTCTCCAGCCTGTAGTCCAGCTTTGCCTTGGTGGGACGGACCAGTAGCATCTTGACCAAGACCTTCCGACTGCTTTCCCTGCGCACGTGAGCAGCCCGTCCTGGAGAACGTCAGTGCAATTTCACAGCACATATTTTTCAAGGACACATACTGTGATGACACATGTCACCCAATGTCATCTGTGCCTGAAAAAATACGGCGTTCGAGAGTAAACACTTGGCAGAAACAACAGCACAGGCTCAAATTTAGGCAGGAATAATTTATGCTGTGCAGAACTCAGCTTGCTGGAAGGGGGCACGCTCTCTGGAAGGCAGGGAGGGAAATGTGTTGCTAATTTTGCTAGACAACTTCTGCCCTCCCCTCCCTTTCATTTTGTAGTTGCCAGCCTCCCTGGTTCCTCTTAAAATAGAAACATCTGATGCCTTGTTTAACTTAAGCTAGGGGCCTGTAGGGACGAGGAGGAGGGGATAAATCCCCTCTCTGCAGTGTGTGGCTCAGACTCTTCCAGGAATCCCTGCTGGGAGTTGCATCCCAGATTGCCACCTGCCCCCAGCTTCACAACCTCCTCCTCCCTCTCCTTTTCCTGCCCCGACTTTGTGCCAGGTTGGAGACTTCCCTGCTATTGTCCCACTGTCTCAAATCACTCTCCAATGCCTCCTGAGCGTGCTGCTGGTGGTGGCATGGAGCTGGTGACAGCTGCCATGTAAAGGGGGGACTGCTCTGTGCCATGTGAGCAGGGCACCTGCACCAGCAGCAGGGAGAGAAGCTTGAAATGGAGAAGGGGCATTTCAGTGTGGTCGAAGTGCAGCTCTCCTTGCATTTCAATGAACCCGTTATTGTTGCCTGCTTGCTTGCAGTTAATCTCCCCATGTGGTATTAGCTTTGGGAAGCTCAGTGATGTTGCCATGCTACTGAATACACTGAGTTAGCTGTGAGGGGGGCAGGCTGTGCCTCCAAACAGTTTGAGTGCTTCCCAATCCCCATACGATGACCTGCGTAATGACTGGGGTTCTCCTTATTCCTCCCTCACACAGGGGATCTCCTTTCCCCTTATTACAGATAAGAAACCCTGTTTGATCTTTGTTTTTTCCGAAGGAAATACATAGAGAAAGCCTGAAGGAGGCTCCATGGGACATCCTCATGGGGCAGGGGTTTTTTGATCCTTTCTCTGGGGAAGATGCAGACAGCCCTCAGAGGCGTGGAGCCTTCAGTGGTGAAGTGCTTGGGTGCTCTTTACAAGCCCAAAGCAGCAGTGCATCCCTCCCTGGAGGAGACACGTGTGCAGCTGAGCACAGTGGAGGAACTCCAGCCCATGGGACTGTAGGTAGGTACATGGCCCAGTAGTCACGTTGCAACTGCATTTGCCCCATTCCATCTGCCCCAGGGACAACCATCGAACAGCTCTCTGAAGAGAGAGCCCTGCTCCATAGATGATCTGGAGACCACTTTTTTTCACAAGCCATGATGTCATTGGGCTAAATTCCATCCAAGCCACGTCCTATGTAATTTTCTAGTCCTTGTTACCCTGCCAGCTCAAAAGCTGTCCTGTCTTCTAAAATCCTTAATTACAAAGCAATTGGGAATGTAATGGAGCATAGAAAATGCCAGTGAGAAATACATATAGATGAAAAAAATATGAAAACTTTGCTGGCAGAAATCCCCTGAGCTCTGGAGATACAAGAAATTTCTCTCCTCGATTTCTCTCTCTTATTGTTTAACAAGCTGCTCCCAGCCTCATGTTCGGTCTCGAGCTGAAAAGTCTGGTCAGGCCTTGGGAATGTAGTCTCTTTCTGCATGTTGCTTCTCCATTCATTTTCTCATGGCTTTGTAACAAGGGCAGAGGAACAGGAAACAAATATTAAGGACCAGCCCCAGTCATACTCCCACCACTCAGCTAAGGATGATCTCAGTTTTGCAAGAATTAAGCAGAGAAATTGCAAGAATTACAGTCTCAGGGATGTTTGTGTATTGTGACAGAGACCCGTAAAGCACGTAGACGTGCTAGAGCTGAAATGATCAACAGGCTTCCAACTACTGAAAAACCAAAGCGACATTAGAAATCTCTGTTTAGATAGATGTGACAAAGGCAGAAGCGTGTGACAAGCCTATCCTAGCTCTGCTCCAGGGCTGCAAACATAGTTTGGCCATCTGGCACCTGGGAGTAGGAAGTTTAAATTGGATTTTAATAATACATTGCACCGTCTGATACCACAACGGCTCAAAGGAAACCCACACTGCTTACACCTTGAAGACTGCGGCCCCTGAAACCCAAAGTGTGGAGGAAATATGCTATTTCTTTAAAAAGGGGTGTCAAGCACTTTGCTATTAAGAAAAAAAAAAAAAGAAAAAAAAAAAGACATTAAAAGCAAATCACTTGGGTTTGCCATTTCTGTTTTACAAATAAAGTGGCAATTAGGTGAGAGGTGTGTAAATCCCCCGGCAACACTGCTGAACACAAAACACACACTTGTTAGAGTCTGTTCTTGGAAATCCTTTACCAACTCATCTCCTAGAAGGAAATGATCATACTAAACCCATTATTTCCTCTTGAGCTCTGAAAAGTCTTTTTTTTCCCTCATTTGTTTCTCCAGAGAAACTGAAAGATTCGGACATTGAAAACATAATGATGGCTCTTGAAAGAAACTGACTTTTAAAATTAGAGACTAACGCAAGAGACAGGAGAGAAGAATGACGGTAGCTAGCAAGGTTTGCCAATCCCTCCAAGCTTTGTGGTATTCCAGCTTGCAACAGCTGTAAATCATTTCCACCTCTGACCTACACAAAGCATGGTTTGTGGGTCCCAGCTCAGCATGCATGGCTTGCACGGCTCCCTTTCACTCCTTCCTGGTCTCACCTGGGTAAAGGCTTCAAGTCCTAAATAGCTGGGGTAAATTATTAATCGCATGCACTGTTTAACTAGCTGCCGCATGGTTTTCACCTTTCAAACTTGAGCCAGCTTAATTTTTTTCTTCAGGATAAAAAATACATCTGGATGTAGCCATGTGGGTTTCTCTGCAGCTTTTACTACATGTTTGTTAAAGAAGTCTAAAAAAATGGCTCTATCCTCTGTACCTGTTGCAGCTTGAATTGCAAAGACCTCAGTGGTGCGCATTATTTTGAGGATGTCTCACCAGGGCTCCCTGGAAGGGCAGGAGCTGTGCCTGGCCACAACCATCTCATGTCAGCTGCAATCCCCAAGCTGTGCTTGGGCACAAGATGGATCTGGTCTGAAATCTGAGCCATCAAACATCACTGCCTAACAGGAGGGATCGAGGTGGGTGGGCTGTGAAGCAAAGACCCAATTGTCCGAGCACAGAGGGAGCTGCAGGTGACCATCCCTAGTCCAGATGTATGGCCGATCCCATCTTCACTGGTTGGCAGACCTTGCCACTGGACGTGTGCTGTGCAGTTGCGGAATGCAGTGATTAGCTGCAGGGTTAAAACCTCTTCCTGGAAAGAACCACTGCCCGAAAGGTCTGCCCCTTGCTCCCTCCCTGCTCGGGCACCTCAGCCCTACTCTGTGCTGTCAGATTTGGCATCGCTGAACTCTTGTAGCATTTGGTCTGTAAAGGAACCAGCCAGGCTCCAAGCTGCCAGGCTGATGTTCTTCCTGAGCAGTGAAATTTAAAAGGAAACAACTAAAATTGGAGCTACTGCTTGATGTTCCTTCTCTGGTTGTGCATCTACTGCGCCGGCGTAAGCCCCTGAGCTGTAACATAGACAGTGTATGTGAATGGACGGAGGAGAGTGAAAATGAAGCTATCCTTGCTGCTGTTCATGTCACCTCTCAAAGTCCTTGATGGTCAATAGCTCCAGGCAGTGGAGGATACAGGACACCCAAAATATGCTTTGCTCATGGATTGTTTCTGGGTTGGGTGGGGATTTTGGTTTGTGGGGTTTTTTTTAGGGGAGTTGTTTTGGGTTTTTAGGGTAAAAGAAATATTTTCCTTCTTTTAGAAACTTCCTGTTGTTTCATATCTTCCCTCTTTGAGCTCTTAAACTTAGCAGTGACTGATATATTGAGATGACAGTGCTCTCTGCTATGGCTGGTATGTGCAATCAGAGTCTGCTTTGGCTTTCATTTTTGTCTAACAATGAAGAGATGAAATAACTCGCTATATATATAACTTTATGAAGGCTCACAGACCACATCACTGTGGCTGCATGGTGACCTGGCTGCACCATACCTTTATGGGTGCTTATGGAAAGGGACAAGAGGGAGTACTAAATTTAGGACCAATCAAATTGATAAAGACAGTATCATTATGATTTTGGAAAAAAAATAAAAAGGAATCAATAGTGTATTAAGTATGTAAAAAGGAGTGTCTTGAGTAAAGTGTGCAAATATGGGTTAGGTGTTAGGAAATGCTATCTGCAGGAAAGGATAATGAAGCATCTGAACAGACTGCCTAGGAAATGTGCAGGATCTCGAGAGATGAGATAAATATGTTTAATCTTTCCACAGGCAAAAGGACCCTTCCAGCCCTCTTTTAGAATTCCCTACATTATCGCATGGAACAGAAACTTCTCTTTTCCAAGGCAAGGTAGTAAGGTGATAGTTAGATACAGACAGTGCCTTCTGTAAGACAAACTGGTTTATTTGTAAAAAAAACAATATTAAGAACTCAGGCTCAGGAATCCTTCTTCAGAGCTGGAAGACTTAAATACATCCACAAACTTAAACTTGGAGCTTTCTTGGATAGCAAGAACTACAGGCTCATTGTTGATACAGTTTTATGGTACATTACAGTCTTCCCCAACTTTACATTCCAAGGGATGTAAATAAATTATCTGCTTCCCTGGAGATTACCTATTGCTTTTCTTTTGCCTGCTAACATCCCTTCTTCTCTACTGGTATTAGCTACATTATCTTTCAAAGGTGGTCCATCTGCTATGTATCTAGCACGTAGCTGCAGCAACCTACATACCGATCTGAAGCTAGGGATGGAGCATCTCTGATGCATTTTTAAGGCTAGCATTCTGGTCCCCTTGAGCCAGGAGTCTTGCTTCATGCCCTGATCTCTCTGAAATGCTGCCTATCCCAGGGCATGCGCCTGCTCTGCTAGGGGAGGATCTCTGGTCCCTCTTCTGTGCAAAGGGAAGATCATTGCTGACAGATGTCTGCTCACCTGTCAGTGGTGGAGACCTTCAGCCATGGAGAAACCACAGCTTTCTCAGACAATCTTCTCCAGTGCTTCCTTATCTTCAGTTTTAGAAAGCCTTCTGTGCATCTAACATCTAACTTCTCACTTTTACAATTAAATAATATTTTTCTAAACCTGACTGCCCTCGTCTGACCTCTCGCTGCTTGGTCCACCCATCGTATAGTTTGTGTTTGTTGCCCAAATCGTGCAGCTCAATCCCTTTGAGGGCTTTGAGAGATGATCATCAAGCCGAGCACAGCAGAACTATATTGTGTTTTCACACTGGGACACTTGTGTTTATATATTCAGTACAAGACTTACCTTTTTTAAAGCAACAAGGTATCATTGAGTTATGCTCAGCCTGTAGCCCACTTCCCCAAAACTCCTCCTGACCTGGTACTTCCCTGTTGTGATTTTGTGAATGTTTTTTTTTGTTGTGCAATGCAGAACTTATACTAGTCAAAACCAAGTCATACTGCTTTGTAGTGGATTTCTTCAATTTATTTAATTTTTTTTAGTTCTTAATCTATGTACTAACTTACATGCAACTTCTTCCAGCTTCATGTCAATAGCAGATGTACCTTCTTTTCTATTCCCAGGTTGTTATTGAAAATCTGGAGTGCCATCAGACTTGGGACAGAGCACGTAGACTGCTGTTTTGCCAATTAGTAGGCCCAGTAAAAAGGACACAGCCAGCAGCAGACCAACAATCCAGTACGTAGGTTCTATTTCACGTAAAGGGGTCAGTATATAGAGGATTGCTGGGGGTACAAACAAGTCAGATAGGTCACGAATAACAGACGTCAACCCCAGCGACCCCAGGAATGACACAGTATCGCTCATAATGGATGGAACAAATAGAGACACGAGATAACCCACAGAGAAAATGGGAGACAACCAGGAGAACAAGGCAGTTACATATGACAGAAGTAACCCCATGTTGCCTCCCCACAAAGCCCGCATTTGTATGTGCCAGACCTGACTGTGATCCGGTTGCATGAGTGGTCAGGAGGTCCTTCCCCAACAGGAAACTCTGTGAAGTGCGTCCACTCCACAGACAGACTCCCCAACCCTTCCTGCAAATGGGCCCAGCTTTTATCCCCAAACAGGACACCTGGCACTCGTTATCAAAATGCAGGGCACCTGGGGCTTGTTTACCCAAGGGCTTTCCTTGCAAGGCCGGCCGCACCCTGGAGGAAAGCCAAAAGGCAAACTCATCCCCTTCTCTTAAAGGGCTGTGGGAACCACCCATATGTCAACCTTAATTCAGGGCTGGGGGTTCAGACCCCAGCACTTCAACTGCTCACTGCCTGAATGTCCTTTCAGTCTGACTGTGTGGTGAGGCTATGGCACTGAGAACTACTCTCCAGCTGTGATTTTCCAGCCACTGTTGCAATCACCTCAAATAATTTAATCTAGACCATCCTTTCCTAGCTTTGAAAAGTCAAGATATGTGACATTTACTGATTATCCCACTATCTTTTGAAAACAAATTTAGGTTGGTCTGACATAACTCGATGCAATTAGATCAGTTTGATGCATGTTGGCTGTTATTAATCTCCTTGTTTTCTCCCAAGTACTTACAAAATGGTGTGTGATTTGTTTCAGGAGGGTTCATGGAAGTGAAGTTGAGCAATGTGAGCTACCAGAGTTAATCCTGAAGTCCTGAAGTCCATGGAGCCAACCCAACCTTGCCAGGAGTACCATGGGCAAAAACAATGCTTTAGGTCTGGGATATTTTGAATTTTCTCCACGTTAAAAAAGTATGGGATCTTTGATATTTAATTAAAGCAATTATCTTTCCTGTCCATGAGGAAATGTGCTGTAAGTATTTTGCAGGTAGAATAAGAGTGTTCAATAGGAAACGCTCAAGCACCTCTGGAAACTGGTGGCAAAGCTGAACTTAGTTCCCCCTTAGGGGAAAGTAACCCCTGACTCACTCGCTGTGGGGCTCCTCGAGATCACGTGCAAGAGGAGGATGCCAGGCTTCTTGGAAGTCAAACAGGGGGATGTTGGGTGCTGTGGGGGTTAGGCAGCAACTGAAGCTTTTGGTTCAATCTCATCAGGGTTTCGGTGTCCAGTGCCACAGTTCTGCATTCAGGCTTAGACTTTGCTTGCCTATCTTGCACACAGCTGTCATGTATTTCTAAGGGACTGAAGCTGTCCACAAGGAAGGAGGGCAGATCTGGGCCTCGAGAGAGAAAAAACACTAGATGTCTGAACAGTTATTGTAAATGGGGGATCCATGCATTTTTTTGGGTGTGTGGGTCAGGAGGAATCTCACAGCTGCCTCCAGCACAGCTGTGATGCACTGAAGGGCTCTTAAGCCCAACAGCTTGGTCTGAAAAAAAAACCCAGTCCACCCATAGGTACTACTTTCACTGTTTCCTTTTTTGCTGATCTAAGAATGTTTCAGGTCCTTAAGCATGATAGGAAATACTCTGGGTGAGTAAATAGTTCCTCAGCTCCAATGAGCACATTGCTCCTCTTACAGAACTCACAAACACCCGGCTTTTTGGCTTTTCATTCCTGATGTTTTCCCACACCAAGCCTAGGCACTCTTACATTTTTTTATTTTATTCTATGGCATGGTGTGTTTATTCCTATATATTTTTCTCTGAAGATCACTGCAACAATACCATGAAAGGCTCTGTGCAACTCCAGCCACGACAGGTGCATTCAGCTGCTGCTGCAACTACGTAAGGCATCTACCAAAAATAAGTAAAACTGCCAAGTTCCGGAGTGAATCTAGTTTCTTTCTAGGATCTCCTGAAGCCACAAAAGAGGAGGGGGCTGGCTGGAGCTGAAACCTCCCCAGAACTCTGCCTTGTGGCAGGGTGTGCTGAGCTCTGCCCCGTCCCACGCGTACTGACTCCTGCAGTGGAAACCCTGCATCTGGGCTGGCATTTTCAGAGGAAGATCTGGTTTCTGCCATGCCAAACGCCAGGTTTTGACAAGCAAGGCAATGTCCTCTTGGTATGTTTGCCTCTGCGGAAGCCTTCTGGTTATAATCTGGGGGACGTGTAGAGATCACGCCTTAACTATGAAAACAGTTCTGTTCCCATGCCAGAGGCTCCAGCACACCAGCACGTAGGAGCACTCCTTTCCTTCGAGTGGCACTGCTTTGTATCAAAAAGAAAAAGGCAAGCAAACCACAGGTTTTTTTCTGTTGTTTAAGCCACTCAATCTAATGCCAAGGAGGGGGCTCTGAAATTCCAAGTACCCTTTCTGGGAAATTTCCCTTCCTCTTCTCACGTCCTGAAGGAAAGTCTGATTTTCATAACCACTATATTTGGGGGTTTTCTTACACTACTTTTTTTTTTTTTTTTCACCATGTGAAATATTTTAGATCAGGCTTATGCAAAAAGACTAAAGAATATCACTGTATTCAGCCAAAAGTGATTATTCTTATGGGATAATTCAACTAATGAAAGTTTAATTATATTTCAGGGAACTGTATGCCATTGTGGTGCATTATTTTTGTACCTCATGGCTTGTGCTATTAAAAGATTGCAGCTGATACAGAGTGATATGGGAGGATGCCAGCTGGATTTGGAGTATTTAATCAGATTTCTTTGGCTTTGAAATCTCTTCATTGGTTAGTTATAAAATTCCCTATTAATTTTAGGGTATTTCTGCTCACTTTTGAGGCCTCTAATAGCATTAGCTTGAAATCTCAGAAACTATTTGGGAATGAAGAGATATTTCATGTTCATCTTCTTGTTCTGTTTCCCTCTAGTTATTTTTTGCTGAAGTTTCAGCTTGTGTAACTTTGGGATGGGTGTTGAATACCTTTTGAAAGCACGCAAGAGCAGATTATTTTAAAGGCTGTTGTCCACATATTCAAAATCACCTGCCTTCACAGATTTGAACGGCTTGACTCCATTTTCATTTGTGCAGCTTTTAGATTTTGAAGTTTCTTGTTTGAATAAAAAGCATGCAGGTGCAAAAGGCTGTAAAATATTAGTTACAAATCAAATCTTTCCTCCCTACAACGGCTACTGGGTGGATAACACTTGGGTGGGAGAAAAAAGCAGCTACTAATGCTGGGTACTGCAAGCAGAAAGAGGAATAAATGACTGATGGATGCTTAAGAGAAGTCCAACTGAGTTCACGTTGCTGGAAAAAAATGACCACCAGAAAGGACATCAGATAACAGAATACTTTGAGTAGTGAGGTAATTATGATTCAAACAGTAGATGTATTCAAGGCAAGATGAGATAAACTCTCCCAAAGTACAGTGTAGGCAGCATAAGCCCCATCCCTGGAAACATTCAAGGTCAGGTTGGATGGGGCTCTGAGCAACCTGATCTAGTTGAAGGTGTCCCTGCTCACTGCAGGGGGGTTAGACCAGATGACCTTTAAAGGTCCCTTCCAACCTAAACCATTCTGTGATTCTGATTTTATGATTCTATGGCAGTGCGGGGGTAAGGTGACGGCCTGGGAGCCCCGAGACTGGTGTCCGATGACCTGCTCCCCTTCCCCACTGCTGCTCCATCATCCTCAGCCTCTCCTGTTCATGGCGGGACAAGGGCAGGAGGCTGGTAGGGCATGGGCAGTGGGTCCCACTGCATTTCACAGGAAGGAGCCAGGGCCAAGATAATTGCCTAATAAAAACAAAATCAGTGATGTCTTGGACACGGGACAGATGGAAGCACCAAATAAGGATGGCCAGGGTCTGATTCCCAAGGGTTTGAGCTTTATGTGAGCCTATTTGCTCACTTCGTATAGAGCAGGGGTGTATCTGGTGCCTGTGCCAGTGCCAGTCGTGGCTGTTTCTTTTCAGCTTCTTACAGAGAAAATGGGACTTCTGCTATGTTTAAAGAGCAGAGGTGGGAAGAAAACCCCACTGATAGCATATGCCTTATGACAGCACTAGCACATTCATTGTGAAAGTGATGGGCAGCTAATGATGTCAGTGCAGGAAAAAAAACAAAGTCTGTTTGTTTTTAGTTCTCTCAAAAGCTCTGGCCTGAGAAGGGGCTGCAGAAACAATCACAGCCTGTGAAATCAGGGCAGTATTTAAAAAAAAAAAAAAAAAAGAGGTGTGGGGGGAAAGGAGGATACATAAGTGGTGCCAGCTGGATGTGAAATCAATCTGGCATTTCAAAATAATGAAAATATTTCTTTCCCATTCATTTGGTCTGGCATGTAACATCAGCGCTGCTGTCACAGCATCATTCAGCATTAGCATGCCGGGAAGAAGACACCAACAGAGACCCAATTGCCACTCACCCCCCCAGAACAGGATGCTATTGTGGAACGGTGCCACGGATACAGTACCACTGGGAAGGATGCTCCAAGCAGCAAGTACCCAAGCAGGAGAACTCCCTGGATCCAGAGCAGCAGATGGAGGGGGATCCTCAGAAAAAAAAATATTTATATGTTGCAATTTGCAGTAGAAGTTGCTGAAAAAGTGAGGGGTAGCTGCAGTTGAGAGAAAAGGCGGCTGCTGGCAATGGCACAAGCTTTCCTATGTAAAATCTTAGAATCATAGAATCACAGAATAATTATGGTTGGAAGGGACCTCCAGGGTCATCAAGTCCAACCTTTATCCCATCATATTCCTAACCATTAAACCACTAGACCATGGCCTCAAGTGCCTCGTCAACCCGTTTTTTGAACACCCTCACGGACAGCGACTCCACCACCTCCCTGGGCAGCCTGTTCCAATGTCTAACCACCCTCTCAGTAAAGAACTTCTTCCTAATATCCAACCTAAACTTCCCCTGATGCAGCTTGAGGCCATTTCCTCTTGTCCTATCATTAGTAATTTGGAAGAAGAGACCAACACCAGCCTCACTACAACTTCCTTTTAGGTAGTTGTAGAGGGCAATGAGGTCTCCTCTCAGTCTCCTCTTCTCCAGACTAAACAACCCCAGTTCCCTCAGCCGGTCTTCATAAGGCCTGTTTTCCAGACCTCTCACCAGCCTCGCTGCCCTTCTCTGGACTCGCTCCAGCACCTCAATGTCCTTCTTATCCTGTGGTGCCCAGAACTGGACACAGTACTCAAGGTGTGGTCTCACGAGTGCTGAGTACAGGGGCACGATCACCTCCCTACTCCTGCTGGTCACACCGTTTCTGATACAGGCCAGGATGCCATTGGCCTTCTTGGCCACCTGGGCACACTGCTGGCTCGTGTTCAGCCGGCTGTCAACCAACACCCCCAGGTCCTTTTCCACCAGGCAGCTTTCCAGCCACTCTTTCCCAAGCCTGTAGCGCTGCATGGGGTTGTTTTGGCCCAAGTGCATGGCCCGGCACTTACCCTTGTTAAACCTCATACAACTGGCCTCAGCCCATAGCTCCAGCCTGTCCAAATCCCACTGCAGAGCCTCCCTACCCTCAGGCAGATCGACACTCCCACTCAATTTCGTGTCATCTGCAAATTTACTGAGGGTGCATTCGATCCCCTCATCCAGGTCATCAATAAAAACATTAAGACTGGCCCCAAGTCCGAGCCCTGAGGGACACCGCTTGTGACCAGTCTCCATCTGCATTTAACTCCATCTTGCACTGAGCTGGGCCTCACTCAGTCTGACCTCCATTTAAACGTAGGCATTTTCAGTTTGAGCTTCCCATATATACAAGATGAGAAAATTCTTCCCAAAACGTATGGCATAGCATTAAGTCAGGCTCTGTTGGATGGTCTGAGCACCCTAATGAGTAACAGGAGGAATGAGCTTCTCCAGTCTTCTTTAGCTTTACACTCGTTTCTAGCCACCTCACTCTCTCTGAGTTACGCTACTGTCGGTAAGTGCTGTCAAAGCAATGAGGAAAAGTGACTTCCACTTCTCTGTGCTTCAGACACACACACCTGCCCCCTTTTCTTCACCCAAAGCTGAGAGCTGTGGGGATGAAGAGCCATTTTAATGAACGAGGCACCTTGTTGATCAAGCAAACCCCAAACCTGGAAGTGTTGAACAGGGAGATACATTTCACACTTTGTTTTAATGCCTGCTCAGGGACTGCTCTGTGATTAAGGTGAGCCAGAAGAGCACATCTAGGAGAGCACAGCAGCATGGAGGAGTCTTCGTCCCCACCCAGAGAAGTGCCATGTGCTTGGCCACTGGGATACCCCCTCCACCCCTGCTCTGGGTTTGACAATACTTTTCCTAAAGTAAGACATGACAAAGGCACGGTGTCACTTTAATGAACTGGATGGATTTTGCAAGGGAAGGCTCCAGACCTATTTGGACAAGCAACAGAGGGACACTGGGGAGGAATATGGACCAAAAACAAACTGGAAAAAGCAAAGGGGTCTCCATGGGTTGATATAAAGAGGAAGTTGCTCTAAATAAACCTGAGTTAGACCCTGCAAGGACAGCAAGCAGCTGTCCTTTCTGTGGCATAAACAGAAAACAGACAAGAGGTGAGTAAGAAGACAGTAAGGGAAGAAGCAAGAGATTCAGACAGTGCATCAAGCTAAAAAAACACTATAATTAAGTTTTTTATAAGCAGATGTTAAATACTTGTGGTAAAACCAGGGAAGATGTTTGGATTTAGGGCATGAAAATTCAAGGGGCCACATCATGGGTAAAAACAAAGCAGGGCAGTCAATGCTCCTTACCACATAGACAGGATAATCTCCATCCCAGGACCCCAAAGACTCATTCATCAGACTGCATGAAGTTATTAATCCAACAGTAACTATTTTTGCTGAAAACCAACTTAGAGGTGCTAACACAGCTTTAGAAAATGAGAAATTATTCTTAGCCAGTTGACCACTATAGTACTGATGTTAGGAAAGGCCTAGAGCAAAATATGAAGGATGTTCAATTAAAAGGGTGTTTGGGGAAAAAAACCACCAAAGACCTGTGAAATTCAGACTAGGTTTAGCAGGAGTAGCTCAAGCCAGCTTAGTCTGATAGACAACTGACAGATGGGTAGATAACTGATGGATAATTGATTTTCTACACACAAGAGATTAAGCAGATCTAATACAGATTAATTTCAACAGATGATTTTGATACAGATATACCTGGAAAATGATCAGGGAAGCTGATGAAGATGGGCGTTAGTGTAAGAATGATGAGATGGGTAAAGGTGTGGCTCAAAGTAAGAAACAGCTTTTGTACTTTAGGGGAGTGTCAAGCCAGAGGGAACCTGCCACTAGCATCCCTTTCAAACGGGTCTTGTGTTTGCTTTTCTAAAACACTTACATGAGTGGTTTTGGCACAGACAAATGGGAGCGTACTGATGAGCCCTCCTTTAACGCGCTGTTACTACCAAGTAGGATTGGGGCCGTTTTTGGGAACAACTGATTGGGTTTGAGGAGCAGAGTAATATGGGCAAGATAAGATGGGGTAACACAGAAGTACAAAGGGATGCGCAAAGGAAACTTTGTGCTACAGTCCAGGAAATTTGTCCACCGAAAGTCATGCGGCCTGGGGAGACCTGAGCACTGGTCTCAACTGTGGGTGATTATGGAGAACAAATGTGAGGCAGCTATGGAAAATGCAAAGCAGCCCCAAAAGGCATGAAAGCTAGTATGGAGGAAGGATATACTGAGTCCTAATGAAGGGACTGGCAAGCCCTGATTTATACAACTCCAATTACTCACTTTCAAGAGAGAGAAATTTTACTGAAATCAAGTGCAGATAAGAATATAAAACTGGGCAAAGGGGAAAAAAATGACCTAACTGATAAAAGACGAATAAAAAGCTTTGGCTTGCTTTTCTTAGCAAAACTGAGGCTGAGAGGAGCTATGGTTGCTGTTTATTGCAATAATGCAGGTAACCCCAAAGGAGGAACACAAACTATTTAAGATGGGGAGATGGTTAACACAAAAGCAAAAGGGTCTGAACTGTCTGCTATTAGCTAAGGATAGAAACTAAATGGTGTCACCAGCTTGAGAGCAGCGAGGGTCTGGGACAGCCTTTGGACAGAGTCAAATGCCCTGCTGGCATGAAGACAGAGTTTGGTGATGGTGAGGAAGACCTGTAAGCAAGGGGGCAAGATGAATTTAATTTCCACCCTATCTTCTTCTGTTTGAGTAGCCAGTAATCCCTTGATGAGCCACACAGCGGACTCTGTTTGCTCTGCACTGTATCAATGTTTCTCTCATTCGCAGCAGAAAAAGCAAATCTGGGAAATAGGAATTGCATTCTGAGGAGAAATGCCGTGGTGCCCTCGCTCACGAGCTGTGAAGGGCAGATCTGACCCCAGGTTTCAGCAGACTATTCTTCAGCCATCTTCCATTCATCTTTGGGAATGAGACCTAAATAACTCCTAGCCTGTTTCATAACGGCGAGACTAGCGTCTCTAAGAGGTAAGACACTTCCTTTTCTTTGCTTGAAACATCATGAACTTTTAAACTTGGCAAGGCTCTTTTGAGTTCGATCTAATAATAAACCCAAACCTTCCATTGTATCATACAAAAGCAATGAGTCTGAACTTGCCTGAACTTGCCTCAGGGAGCTGAGATCCAAAGTTCTGTCAATTCCCTCAAAAGCCATTCTCCTCTTTGCAAGGACAGGATGTTGTTGTAACAGGGCATCCTTGCTGTTTGCTCAGCCTCCCTTCCTCGTGATGAAATCCCTCTATAGCGACTCTGGAGGTCCTCCTTCAGCTCCAGTTTTGGGCATACGATGTGCTGCCTAGCTAACCCTCACTCTTTTCTATGAGTGATTTATGGAGACTCGAAGGACACTGAGACTCAGCACATTCTCTGTTTTCCAAATGTTGGTGCAATGAGAGTGGTACTTTTCCTGCCAGTGGGAACCTGAAAGACCTGATGGGCTTTCCTGGCAGGACATGAGGGCAATGAAAGGGGCGCCAAGCCACCCACAGAGCAAGAGGAAGTATAAATGTGCATTTGCTTTGACTTCCACTGGGAACCACGGAAAAAAATATTTTGACTTTACAGTTCAGTTTCTTGTCAGCACAATGCAAACACTCAGCCAGTGATCAGAAATGCCCTTGCTTAATTTGCATCAGTTCCCGTTCAGTTATTAGGCACAACTGACATTAGAAGAACAAAAAAGCAACCACTGCATTGAAGAAAGAGTGAAATACTTGTTTTCTCATCAATTTTTTTCTTGCGGTACTGGTTCTCTTTTAGAAAGAGAATGGCCTTATGTCATCATGAAGTATTTATTCTGGGAGGGAGGAGGGGAGTTTGCAGTGTTTGTTCTAGGTATCTAAATTTAAATGACTAAGTTAAGCACATAATCTCCCTAGGCTGCCTATAAAAACCAATGGAGAGGGAAGGGCTCCTTTAGTGAGCAGTTCAAAGCCTCTTGCTTAAGTGAGCAATATTTTATTACCATGACATCCAATATAACAGGTGTTTAGGGTTATATTTTATTTTACCTTCTTGCATGCTCCTGTTCTCCAGGATGATGTGAAAAGCACAAGAAGTTCTCTGTAAATCTGGATTTGTTACCCACCATCTTCCTATATTTCATTGTGTAAATCACAAAACTACTAGAGCACAAGGGAATGAAATTGGTGACTTCCTTCACCCTGTATAAAAAATAATAGCCCACTCCAGTGTTGAGTTTGAAGCTCAACAATTTTTACCTATGCAGGAGTGGAGAAGCAGTATTCTTATAAGAAAATCAAGGGGAAAAGGTTTAGATTAAGTTACTGAGAGTACTCAGAGAGCAGTTACCAGGTGAACACTGTCAAACTGGAAAGATTTATTGAGCTGGATTCCCTAGGGATATGGCCTAGGTTCAGGACTATTCAGTATTTTCATTAATAATTTGGATGAAGGGGTAAAGAGCCCTTTTGTTAGAGTTTCAGCTAAGAGCAAGAGACACTAAGGAGGAGAGGATTAGTGCTCAGGAGATCTCAGTAATTAGAGGAATGGTCTGGAAATAAACAGGATGCAATTTAGCTAAGACAAGCACAAATCTGCGCCTCCGTTGAAATGATCAGCTCCAGAGGCACACAGTGGGAGAGAGCAGCCAGGTAGCGGCTGTGCCACGAGGGAGCTGGAGGTTATGATGGAGCAATGACTCGTCTGCAGAAGGAAGAAACATCAGGCTGGGCTGGACAGATGGGGATGTTGTGTGTTAGGCATAGAGGGATAAGCTCTTCAGCTGGATCACTGTGACTGGTTTCTGGCATTACACCTGGCCGCAGTCCTGAGGAAAGCAAGGCTGCAGAGAGCCTATAAAACAGCGCTGAGGAGGAGAGAGAAAGTGCTTGTATTTCGCCTGGGGAAGGCAAGGCTGAAAGGAGACACAATAACAATCTTCAGGCACAGTTAGTCTGCCAAAAACAGGAAGGTGGTGAACTGTTCTGTGTCCAGAAATTATCCTCTGTGGTTTAACCACAGTTTTCTGTGGTTAGGAAAAAAAGAGAGAGGGGGAGAAAGAAATTGAGATGGTAGATAAGTTGACTTTACTGCTTTACTTATGAAGTGCCTTGGGGCATAAAGCACATGATCAAACATAGTGAGTTACTGCAGCTTAATGAGTTATTGCCTGTTGGCTGAACCATACTAATTAACCATGTGTGTGCTCTTAGCCTGCCTCAATTGCCAGATGAAATAGGCTCACTTAAATACTTGTGTTTTACTTTGCAGAGGAGGCAGGCTGAAAGCTTGCATAAGATCAGTAATTACAGCACAACTGATGGAGGGGGACTTCTAACGGATGGAAACTTGCCCTCAGTGCTCAACAGTAACATTGGCACTGTTATATCTGGGAATAATAAAAGGGATTTGACAAGGGAGGAGGAGCAGAAAACAGACCTAAATATATACAGTATGTTAATTCACAGGCTTATGTCAATAGGAAAGTGTCTCCATACCAGTGTATTAGAAATCTAGTAACATTGATTTTTATAACAGATCTGTGTTTTTTGTTTGGGAAGGTTTGTAGTATGGTAATTTAAAAAACGTAGCATTAAGAACACCACAGAGCACTGCATGCATTTCTCTCACAACTGCACATACACTTGTTTTAAGTCTCTCCTGTTTTTTTAGTGTTTTCCAGTAAATTATGCTTTTTGACTCACATCCTCATGCTCTTCTCTAATTGTTGCTCATAGACATCAGTAATGGTTTCTCCTTTAATGTAGTTTCTCCTTTTGATGAGTTGCCTTCTTCCTTCTACCATGATGTAGCTGTTGGAGTGGAGCCCTGGTGTTGCTAAGTGTGGGTATACAGTGCTCCAGGTTTCTTCTGGATTATGTTGCTGAGGCTGAACTTTTAGATGTCGCAGTCATAGGGAAGTTTTTTGTTTGCAGCAGTATTTCTGTCTGGTTGCTGTATGTTGTCCCTTTCAAAGTGACTCATTCTTTTGCCTATAGCATGCCATTTAGGGAGGCAGCAGGCTTGGCAAATTTGCTTAGCAGACATACTTGAGAAGTGCTGTGTGAAATGGAAGCAGAGACTTCTGCTTTGTTAGTTTGTTGCTGTTTTATAGAATCACATAAATTAGCCTCAGGAAGCTACCTCCTTCCTTTCTGTGCTCAGGGCAGGATCAGATACATCACCGCCCCTTCTGACTGATGTTTATCTAACCTGCTTTTGAAGCCCTGCAGCGGTGCAAACTCCAGTCCCCCTGGACAAACTTTTCCTGTACTTTCCTATCTTCAACCACTCCATCTGATTCAAAATACGTAGCTGGTGACAAGTTACACACAGTTCAGCCTAAACCAGCCAAACTACATTCATTTGCTGCCATGAGCCTTTCAATTTTCTGTAGGAAAGAAAAATGCTAGAAATCTTCATAGAGATTAATTGATAGCATAAATGTTTTGTAATCTAATTTAGTTTAGAGATGATTGTTTTCCCTTCAGGACATAGATTTTTGCATTGGGAGAGAAACTACAACATCCCAGGAGCTATAATACTACAGTAGTAATGTGTGCACTGTATTTCTCAAGTGCCTGCAATGTGGAAACGAGTTTTCATAGCTATGTTTTATGTATGTGGAAGGAGGTGCTATTATGTACCTACTCCTTGCTTTCCCAGATATACAGACTGAGGATTTATGTGTGTGATTTAGTTGGGAGTTGAAATCTAGTCTGGGTCTGGGGAGTCTGTCTGCAGCACAGAAATAATTAGCATCTGCATGCATCCAGATGTGGATCTGCAGTGGGGGAGAGTCTGTGGCTGATTTGAGCTGGGGTTTGTCTTATCTCTAGCTTTACTGCAAAGAAATTTTATCTTAAAACAGTACTCTCACAGAGCCCTTTCAGTACTGCTAATCTCCCCCCCCCAGTACTACCAAGGAAATATCAGACAATAATTACTCCATGGAGATCCAAAGGGAAACTGTCATACAAGAAGAATGTGAGAACTGCTGAGCAGCCTGTATTTCTGGTTATCTGAGAACAACTGTACATCTACAAGTAGCTGAAAAGTGTGATGCTAGTATGATTCTGTCACGTCCTTCAGCAGATACATTTTGTACAGACAGACCCTAGTACGAACAGATAGCTTAAAGAACAAACCAATTGTTTTCTTCCTCTGCATGCAGGAGGAACTGTATGCAGCTTGAAAGTGAAGTGCAACACTGGAAAAATGATGACTGGACTAGGAGATCATCAGATGAAAGAAAGCCTATTTCTTACACAATGAGTAGTGAACTTCTGGGATTTACTCCTGCAGAAGGCTATGGGTACAGGTACTAACACGTAGTTCAAGAAGTGGTTAGATAAATTCACAGACAACAGGTCCATAAAGAGACACTAAAGGGAATATGCAGGGTTGTACTCACTAAACTCCCTACACATCATGTCCTGCCACCATGGACATGGAGTGAGGTGGGCCATCGGTACCACACTGCTAGCACAAGTCTGATATTCTTAGGAACTGCATCTCCTCCCCATCCCACCTGCCCTGCCTGTGACTCCAGAGCCAAACCTACCTATCACAGGGGTAAAGAGGTTCTTTGCTGGACTCGCGAGTGTCTAGAAAACTGGAGCTGGCCTGTGGGGAAATGGCTGACTGGGGTCATTGGCATAATAGATACTACCTCTGGGTCTAGGTTAAGGGTACTTAACCTAATTGTAGAGAAAGGTTGGTGATAGCAAAATGCAGCCTGGGAACACCTAGCTATTCCTCAAAACGTGCTGAGGTTTGCATCTGGATTGCTCATTCACTGCTCCAGGAGAGGAGAGGAGGGACAGACTGTCAGACACACAGCTTGGCTATTTTTGCTTTCACTACATTTGGTGAGGGTTGGAAATGCGACGTGTTTTCCAGAGTTCATAGCATCAAATATATAATTCTCAGTAGTGCCACAAATAATGTTGTTTCAGGTCTGTGAGGGATTTATGGACAAGAGCCAAAGACCCTTGAAATTGATATCAATAATTCTGCTGCTCAAGCTGAAGGCAAATCTCCAACAGCTGTAAGGGGCTGTGGCTTTTCATCCCCCCTCTAGCCGCAAGGAGGCAAGACCATCATAATTAGCTGCTAATTGAGAAGCCTGCATCTGAAGAGCACAATTTCAGAGAACAAAGAGCCAGAGAGACCCATTTCCAGGGCTAATTAGAATTAATTCATAGCTATAAGTAGAAGGGCTCCCACAGTCCTGAGACTCTCTCTTGCCCTCTCCTGAAATACTAGTCTAAACATATGCATACCAATCATAGAAGGCTCAGTGTGACTTGTATGGCTCTTGTGCAATACAGGAACAGCACTGCTTGTTAAAAATGAGTCTGATTTTCATTTTTTTATTGCAGCCCAGAGCTGTCTTCCCTCTGCAGCCTGTGGTGCCTACACTCTGGTATGAAACCTTCTGCCTTCACTGCCTCTGGGGGGTATCGCAGTGTTAGTCAGTGTGGGGACTCCAGCACCCCAGTACTCACCCAGGCTCACTCTCTTATCTGTGATCACCATACCTCTCTTATTTGTGTTTAGGCAACCACTCATCAGTCTTAGCACTTCTCATTGTTTGAGGACTGAGTCAATGCAAGGGCACCCCAGTGAGAAAATCAACCAGACCAGTCCCTTATGACAGCCAACACTTTCAAAATGCCTCCATTTTTGGTTGTCCAGTATAAGATGTTTTTAAAATGAGCTTGATTTTTTTCAGCAGGCATTGAACACCAGTCTTTGGAAGATTGCAATTGCTTCAAGCTGAGAACCCAAAAAAGAGCAAGATAATTGATTTTGAGAAATGCAGGATAACACTTTCTCATTAGTGATGATCTTGTTATAGAGGGGGTGGCCTGATGAATTCTCCTGTGCTGGCCTCCCTGTGTAAGGATGTCTAACAAACCTTAGAAACTTCACAGTTTAATTGTGGGTGTCAGAAGCTGATGCTCCTAAAGCAGACAAGTTGCTTAATTTGCAGGAAAGAGGCATCTGTACTGCTCAGTAGTTGTGAGGTGCCTCATTTATGGCTCCAAATATAGATGCACTTCTATATCTTTAGTTACCCACAACTGAAAATCTGGTGTGTGACACCTCTGTGAGTGTGTGCCGGGGCACATCTGAGCACCACGTTGCTAGTACCTTTAGATTTCCTGTTGAAGGAAACTGATTTTCTAAAAAACTATTTTCCAAAGGATTTTCTGCCCGCAGGTACACATCTGGACCATTAAATTGCAAGAACAATCTTTTGATTCTTTTCTATGTGGCTTAGGCAGGTCCTCCTTTCTGTGCGGTGTGTCTTGTATGTTATTACACAATTCCCATATGCTCATTTTGGTGAAGGATGGTGTCTACTGCTGTCATAAATGAAGCCAACTGCCTTACCTTGGCTTCACAGAACAGACCCCTTCTGCTGAGAGGGGATACAGCTGCTGCAGTTTGTGCCTGCATTAAGGCTTCAGCTGGAAGTGAACCCAACCATAGCCCCTCTGCTCCCCTTCCCCTGCGTCCAGGGCCCCAAGACCCTTTCTGTAGAGCAGCTTCAGCCTGAGAGCTGGGACTTCACATTTCCATCTGACCCAAAGAGCCAGACCTGCCTCCTCAAACTTCCCCATTGCTTACGGACATGTTTTGTCAGGAGCCCACTAAAGGTCTATGGATAGCTTGAGTCTTCAGGTGCTGCATGATAGGTGAAAGCACCTTGGCAGGCAGAGAGACGGTTTGTACAGGATTGCCAAACACAGTAATGTTCCTCACTTATGAGACAAAATAACACCCTTACCTTCCCCTTCATACAGACATCGCTCCGGCCCTGCCACCCCACGCTGCTGTGGGCAGTCTGCAACCCACTGCTTCTGACCTGGCTTGTGCTGCTACAGACCCAGGCACTCCTTGCAACAGAAGCCTTCTCATCACTTTCTGGGAGGCTTCCATCAATTTCCTTCGGCAAACATCTGGATTCCCTGTGCAGTCTTCAGTAACTGTACACTGCTCCAGTCCTGCAGGCGAACGGGGACAAGACAGCTTGACAAGTTCCCAAGTAGCTCACTCTTGCTGAACACCAGAATTTCCTCCCCCTTCACACATCTGATTCCTCCTGCATTGCCTGCAGTCCTACCTTCAGCTGCTGCTCAAAGCACGGAGAAGCAGTCGCAGTGGGACTCGTGGTTTTCCGTTAGGTCCCAGTGGCTCATGTTTGCTGGATTTGTTTGTATCTGCAGTGGCTCGCATTTCTTATGTTAGGTCAGCAAAGCTGGGTAATGCTATATAGAAGTCTAATTTCAAAGACTTTAAAGCTATTTTTATTTAACATCTCACTGACCTAGCCTGTAGCAGAGCAGTCAGATGACTGCAGAGCCAAATGCTTGCTTGTTGGGCACTGTTCTCCCAAACTTAGGTTTCCTCCTCTTGAAGGCATGCAGCATGGTATCAAATGAAAACTCTTTCCATAGGTTGTAAAAGTTTCTTAAACACCTTTTTTTCCTCCCCTCATTTTGTGCATAGATGAACTGACTGATTGGGGTTAGAAGCAGAACCAGAGATACTGAAATACCATTATGATGGTGCTGGGAGTGCTCTTTACCTAAGTGATACCATATGTTGGCCTGCTTCTAGAAGTGTTTACTGTGTGACTATATCATCTCAGTAGGGTTCTGTCTGGAAAAACAGTCAGGGTGGAAAAGAATAGCTGAAGAGAGCCTCTGAGCAAACGCTGAAAGAACTGCTGAGGGGCAATGCCAGAACTGTCGTCTTTGATGACTTTGTTTCCAAACCAGCCAACCTGCAGAACTAGTTATGACCAGTAAAGGAAGAAGACTGTTCCAAAACGCACTCAGGAGATGTCTTTGCTCTCTGATACTCCATTGTAACAACGATGATCATCAATCCTGAGGATGGTGCCCAGCCAGAATGCCAAATACCACTTTGGCGTGACATTGCATGGCTGGGGACTGCAGCCTGCAACAGGAAAGAAACTGAAAGTTTGCAATTGGCTACAAGCTTTGTATCTAAACCCCATCTATCTTATTAAGAAGTGCCTGTAGATTTCAATGTTTACATGATCCTGCTTTCTGTAGGACAGTCAGACAGTCCTTGTACCAGGTCAGGAAACCAAAGGTGGCAGTGACAAAACTCCCATTGCCAGCTTTGGACATAGGTTTAACAATCAGCTGGCCACACTTTGGTCTGTTGGAGCATGACTGACACCTCTAATTACTGCAATTATAAAACTTCTAACTTTAAACAGAACTTGTCTTGCACTATTCCCTAAGCATTTCTTTTTAAAGTCTGTCATTTACTCCCATTATGAGGCTCAAAATGCCCCAGAATCTGAAAGATATTTGATCCAATCCCACAGCTGCCATCCCAACAAACATGTAAATAAAACAAAGATTCTGTGAATGGGGATCTCAAGCAGTTGTGGGGAGGATTAAGGATTAGTGAAAGATGATTCTGCCATTGTTCTCCTAATTGATAAAAGACAGACCACTGTTATTTTGAATAATGCTGTTACCACACAAGCCTCAAGCAACTTAACAGAAGATCCTGTGTAATCAAGAAGGTTTTGCATGTTGAAAACATTCCTGTGAAGTTACTCCACACTAAGTGCTTAAAAATAAGGAGCAAAGTGAGTGAGGTGGTATCTCTGCTTCCTCTTTTTAATTGAAAAAAAATTCCTTTCAGATGAATCTGCCTGATATTTCCTCTGAAAACTGGCTTTCCCAAGCTGTATCTCTTCTGTGCCTGAGCTCCTTCCCAGCCCTGCCACAGCCTCACGGTGTGCTTTGATGCTACATTGCTCCTGCCTAGTCAGTCACTCCTTCCCTCCCAAGCCCAGATGAGCTGGAGAAAATATAAAAGCAGCTCTGTGTGATCCCCCTCCCACAGCAGCTTTCCATCCAACACTTGTTCATCACCTGAATTTGGCATCAGGCAGATTCATGTTTAGAACAGTGAAAGCAGCCAAGCAAATTGGGATTGCAAAGAAATCAAGATAGCTTTACAAGGTGTACTTAGAAATGTACACCGGTATTTACTCTGAACATCAGCTCTTCTGTTGAATGTCGCTGCATATTTAGAAGGAATTCAAAAGAAAACATGCGAAAGGGAGCGGCACCTTTGTATAATGTGTGAGCATCATTCTAACGCAGAGGTCATATCTCAGAGGACAAAAAGAAGATGTTTGGCTACCCAAAATGGTCATCTGTGAATTCAAAGGGATTTAAACATGGGATTTAAAAGCAGCTAATCTCTGTGTGGTATCTGTGCAAACCTTAACACAAGCCCTATTACCTTGGCCTTTCAGGAGTTCCCAAGAGAAATCAACTGCTGAGCCTCAAAGCCTCACATGGGAATGTGGCAGGATGATGTGTGCAACACACTTGGAATAGAGTAGGTCCCATATGAGCTTTGAACAAATGCTGCCTTGCAAGCCTCTGGGGTGAATGTGCAGAGTGAGGACCAGTCCATCCCTTTGAAGCTGAAGTGGTGGCCATTGATTTAGAGCTGTAGCAGCATCTGTCTGGTTGGCAGGCATTGGTCTCAAGTGGAGGAGAAGGAGAAACCATCTACTCAGTGCAACTGCAGCAATGAAGGGTGAGAGCCACCCAACCTTGGGAGGCTGTACCGCTCCATATACGATACCATAGCAAGTTAGACACTGCACTGAGAGAGCTCCCATGAAGCATGCCTCATCTCCTTCCCAGCTGCACCACGTAACTATCTATGTCTTCCCAGGGCTGCTCTAGACACCAAATTTGCCTTTAATACCATTGCGTGGATTCAAGACCATGTGACACACAGTTTAAGTTGCCTTTGGGGAAAGGCTCCAGGGAAGTTTTAGGTCCATGCATGCAGATGAAAAATGGCCATCCTTGGACATAAATTATTCTCTTTTTTTCCCTCCCAAAAAGCAAGTGTGTAAGCAAACCAGTTGGAGGCAAAGGCTGTGATTTTCCTTGCATTCCTCTAACTGGGACCTCCTGTCCTTTCCCTCATGTCATTCAGGGGGAAAAAAAAAAAAAAAAAAGGGTGCTCTGCTTCTGGATGTTTTGGCAGTTGCTCACAAGGCTGCATGAGAAGTGAAGATTGATGTGCTGGGGAAATCTGACTCTCAGTGTGACAAGGACCTGCAAGCAAAAAAAGAACTGCTGAATATGTACAGAGGAGCTAAACAGTCACCAATGGTCCCCTAAACCTCCAAAGAAAGCATGTGATATCCTTTAAGTGGACAGCATGAGTAGCTGGGTGAAATTAAGACAGGGAAGCTATAGACCTTGAAATCAGGAAGCTTTTATTAAGATATACTTTCTAATAGCACCCCAGGAGAGGAGCAAAAGCTGTGTGACTTCAAACATTTAAAACTGGACAAGACAAAGCCCTAGTGGATGAAACAGCACAAATAAACGAAACGGAGTCAATAATCCTGCTCGGGGATGGGGTGAACTGTTGGCCTCATGTCATGTGTCTTTTCCATTCCCCACTTCTGTGATACTAAAAAAAGTCTGACCCAATCCAGGGATTACACAAAGAATGCACTTCAACAAAGGGAAACGCATGGCCTTTCTACTTACCCTCCAGCGGCATTCAGGACCAGAAGAGGGGTTGGTCTGAATAGTTAGGATTACATTCCTGGCTGTGTCTAGCAAATGCTGTGTGGGTTGAGAGGAAAAATGCATATACCCTCTCATTAGAATATTTTCTCTGTGTTCTCTCATAAGCCAGGTGTCAAATGGAGGTAGTGATGGCCATTGAAGCCATTCCTGCTTAACAGCATGTCTGAGACATTATTTCTTCCTGTGTCTGCACAAGAATGGGCTAGTCCCAAGCACAGCTCAGCAATTAGGATATTAATAGTCCTATTACTCCACGGCATCTAGTTTGCTTTAAAATTCATGGTGCAGTTAGCTGAGGTTTGTTCATAACAGAAAAAGTACAGAGATGCAGGAAAACTGAGTCAGAACAGAGCTTTGAAATGCATCAACCATTTAATTAAAGAAGGGAGCTCTAGTATTGTGTTCCAAATGATTACTTATTTATATACTCCTCAAATAGCGCTATTTTTAAACCAGATTTTGAAGAGAAGACAATCTGTATTTTTATATGCAGACAGTCTTAAAGTTAAATGAGTTGCCAGCACAACATTGCCCTAGAGGAGTAGGAAAAGAATGCATCCCTGTGTCAGTCTGGTTCTTCTGCTGCCTCATGGCACCATGAGTGCTAGACATCAAAACAGGCACCTCACCTTATGCACGCTTGCCAGCTTCTCCCCACAGTTCTCCTGCAGCAGCTCATTGCCTGATGTTGTTAGAACATGGGTTTGGAGGTGCCTGGAGGCAGGTGCCCATAAACCTGGGGAGATGGACAGGAAGAAATGTAGATTTTGTGGTGGTGTTTTGTGTCCCCTGGTGAGAAAGAAGGGGTTTGAACTTCTAAATTGTGGGCTTCCGTGGGGTGAGGTACAGGCTGGGCTTTCATCTTACAGTGCTGAAATTAAATCGAAGGCAAACCCTGCATCCAGGTGACGAGCTTCATCCTCTGATATTCACTGATACTTTCACTGGTGTGGAGTGTGAAGTTCAGCAGCGCATTGTTTTATGCCTGTTTTTCACTGGTCTGAATAACCATGCAAGTTGCAAAGATATAAAATGTTGGCTCCAATAGATGTTTGAAAATTTAAGGTTTTTTTAGAAGAGGAGCTGAGAAAGGCCTGTGTGGGAAGGAATGAATGTTTGCTGAGTTCCTGAATAAATTTGAGCCAAGCTTGAGACACTGAAAGCCCAGTGGCTTCTTCCAGTTCCTTCCCTAACAAAGGGCTGGACCCAAGTGCACTGAAGTCAGAGAGACTCTCATTGACATCAAAGGCCATTGAATTGGACCCGATGAAGGACAGTCCCAGCCAGAGACCAGCAGAAATAATAGCATGTGATGTACGTGACCAACTGCCACTAACCAACCACTCGGATTCCAGGCATTGAATACTGCAAACAGAGAACTCACAAACAATTCATGAAAATGTGCCAAAAAAAATTCAAAGAAAAATAAGTAAGGAAACTGCAATGTGTTTGTGGGTATTCTGTGAGCAGAAAAATATATTTGTGGAATAAATTAGTCCATGAGAAGTGTTCTCTCAGCTCAGAGTGGTGTGCAGTCAAGTCAGCTAATCGAACTACAGCTTCTTTTGTCAAAGGAAGCGGGTAAGTACAAAGGCACAGATGAAATGAGTTTGGTTTTGCTTTTAAAATGTGAGTCGCCAATTATATCTCACTTCAATAGTTCTCATCATTCGGGTGATCATATTTGCTGCTATCTAAACGCTTCGGTTTATTCTCTCACGAATGCTGACAAGCTTTGGTCTGGTGTTTATCCATATCAGACGCTGCAAAGCTCATCCAGTCTCTTATCTCCTTCTGATTAGATTACCGTAATGCCCTGCCACGAGGTTCGCCAGGCTGCTTCCTCTGGCAGGGAATGCCACCACTGTGAGACCACTGCACGCGGGAGGAAATCCGGTGCATTTCATTCCGACCGCATCATGCCTTTCACTGGCTAGAAACAAAAAGGATTAAGTGAAAATGGGAATATCCACAGCTGGGATCCAGATCAATTAGGAAATGGGGTAACACCAAGAGCAGGCATCTCTCTAACGTGGTGTGCAATAGCTGTGCAGAGGCAGCATGGTAAAGGGAGGAGGGTCAGATTCAAATCTTCAACTCATATTTGGTCCTTTCTAGAAGAACGTGTTAGGGCTGCTTGGGAACCCATCTGTGCCTCATTTATGGGCTGTCTCAGGAAATCCAATTGACCCATTTAACTCTTCCCTGGGAGGATCTGCGCTGGGTGACAAGGACTGGAGTGGAGGTGGGATTGTCCGTGCCTATGACATGGGACGGTTGCTTCTGATGGTGGTTGAAAAGAGTCTGCCAGGAGCTCTGTGGGTACCTATGGTTATCTGCACACAGGCAGCCCACACCTCCAGTAAGCCATGCAGAATGAGAGGCAAAGGAACAAAGGGGTTTTGGGGTGCAAACAAGCCAGCTGTGGAGCCACAGAGGTTTTTCAGATAAGGGATGAGACCCTTAGAGATAGAGAGCACAGAGAGAGATAGAACTGTAGGATAAACTTCTTGTTTGCCCATGCTTGTTGGCAACCACCACAGCTGCTCAGTTGCAGGTTTGGGTATGAGGGTTATACCTGTATTTATTAAAAACTGGATTTTAGTTTGGCTTCTTGGGTGGAAATAGCAACAAGAGCCACATTGCTGCCACTGCTGTCTGAGCTGTCAAAAGCTGCCATTCCCCTTACAGGCAGGTGGTTATAAATATAGGTGGTCATAAATGCTCTCAAGATGCCAACCAATTCCCAGTCCCAATGAGCAAGCATCTCTTTCTGTTCAAGCGTCACAAAGTGCTCTACAAACCTTTGCAGACACAATCTCGTAAAGACTATTTTACATCAGGACACTGAAACCCACTGGATGGTTCCTTCAAGGTCAGATACGAAACCAGCACGGCATAGACTGCACATTGCTTAAATCCCCAAACGTAACACATCTCCTTGCTTCCCCAGAAAGTCCTTGTCACTGAGCATCAATCTTTGGCCCTCTTTGCCTTTCAGCTGTTCAACTGACTGCTGTTGCTCTCTACATGATCAAAATCCTATTTAATATGGTTCTTTTGCTACTGGTGGTATTTATAACTGCTCTTATCTTCAACCGGACGGGTTTGGGTTTTTTTAAGCATGTTCAGCTCATGAAGTGCTGTGAGCATCTTTTCAGCAGGTGCTGCTCAAAATTAATTGTTTGCCTTGTTTACTCTCATCTAGAGATTTTCAGGTGCATCAGTTGTTCTGTCAGGACTGTTACTACATCCTTTCATTGCGTACCACATTTTACTTCTCTCACAGCCAGTGTTTCTTCACTCTTTGCTCCCCACAACACAAACCATTTTCTGATTGCCAAGCCTTGCACACCAATACCTCCCCTTTTTGTCTGTCACAGACAAAAGGCTACTGAGTGTGGCTCTGAGGCTCATTAAAGTTCATAGCATCACTTGTTTAAATGTTTTTTCTTTTTAAGTTACCATGTCAAATGTGCTTAGCATGCAGCGTTGGCTTGCTGCAGTGGTGGGTGTCTGTGTGCTCTGCCATGCTTCTGCTGATGGGGGGCAGGAAAGTGCCTGAAGGGGGCTCTGGAAGGAAATCCCTTGGGCTGACTGCAGTTCTGGGGGTTTTCACATCTCTATCAAGCCTGGGGATGGCCTCTGCACCTCAAGGCAAGCACCTCTTTCCCACATCTCTGGAGATGCTGTGGAGAAATGGCAGGAGAGCGGGCCAATCTGGGCTGTGACCCCACCAAGGGACTTTCTGCACAAGCAGAACTGCTGCAGCAAACACTTGGCATGAGACCTTGACTTGGCAACATCACGGGAGCAGATTTACTGCTGGGGATTAAGTGGGCCTTTGCCATTCCTCTCCATTAACACCATCCAGCACACGGGTAGTGTCACAAGATTCCCCCTTTGCAGCTGTATCCAGCTTTGACATCCCGCTTGTGTACTTCTCCTGAAGTCACACTGGCCACTCAGTCACACATTCAAGTTCTTCAGCCTGATCTGGATGAGGATGGTGCAAACACAGATAGAAAAAATGCATATTGTCTCAGAACAGCTCTAAACATTACAAAGGTTGGGTTAGTCTGCCCTGCAAGGACTGTCCTGCAGATCGTGGTCTCCCGTTTTTCAGCTAATGCATTGTATGTTGTTTCAGCTTCTCTCCGTCAGGATCCGGAACTTCCAGTGCAGCAGGAAATGCTCTTGGTCTTCCACTGGCAGCACGATCTGCCTTGTACACTTGCTTCCAGCTCCTGGGAACTATCCAAGTTACTCTTCAAAAGGCACGTCATAGTATATCTGGTGGTCTCCATGTCTTGGCTTTGCTCTGCTCTGGGGTTTGCACTACAGGTGAGCCACAAGCAAAGGGGATAGGTGGGATATATTTACATAATTATGCAACTTAAAATCTGACCTAAGAAGGCAAGGAATAACGTACATCAGAATGGCATAAACTAGTGCATCTGTCCCTTTTTTTTGCTTGCACTGCTCAGGAGCTATTTGGTTTCTTGGGTTCTGAGCTTATGCAAGTACCTAACATTGCCTGGGTGAAGTCTCCCTTGGGTTCTGTGTTTGTCTTGTAGAACAATAGGGTGGTGGTTCCTTCTGAGTCCCTTCGGCTCTACTTACAGAGATATATGAAGCAACACTAATTTTTCTTTCATGCCTTCATGGTGTGAAGGAAATGCTGCTTGCCACTTGTACTTGAAAGCCACTAAACTGACTTCTAACGATGGACAGACCTTTTACTGATTATAATTAGTACTCACTTAGCTTTTAGTATTTTATTTCTCAAAGCCTAGGGCACCAAACCAGTGCACCTAGACAGGACAGTGAGAGTTACCCATGGAGGTGAGCAGGACTGGGGTTTGGTTTTTTTTCCCTTTCATTTTTTTCAGGGATTTTGTTGGTTCTTGTTTATTTATTTGTTTACTAGTCATCTGCTCTTTTGCTCTACTCTTCAAGTCCAAAAACTTTTCTATACTTCTGCTCGAGGTCATTACTCTGAACAGTCATTGCATTATTGTCAGCTTCTGCCCATGACTAAGGTGGTTTCCAGGGGTTTCCCTGAGACTTTCTTTTGTCTTTAGCAAGGATAGAGCTCGGCAGAAAGTGGTTCAGTGGTTTCAATGAGCTGATATGGAATTCTTTCATTGCAAATAAAATTTTCTTGTTATTCATTTCCTGAGAAAGAGTATCCTCCATTCTCAGACTCTGCCTGCTGCCATAGGTAGATTATCCAATTCAGCAGTGCTTTTACTCTTCTCTTTCCTGCCTTTTCTTTGCTTTACCTGAGGCAAAAGGGCTCAATAGCTTTTAAGAGCTCAGACAAGACAGGTCTCACTTGCTGGGAGCAAGTCAGAAGATATTTGGTGAGAAAAATTTTATCCCTTTGCTTGAGTACTGCTGTAGCTCATGCAGGGGGGCTCCCTCAACTGCGCTGGCATCTTTGGGTTATCACAGAATTCAAAAAAAAGAGAAACAATTCAGTCCTAGTGAAAGAGAACAGCAAATATTAACTAAGAAAATGGGTTTTTTATTAAATCCAGAGGCTTTTAGAAATTTTTTGTCCCTACAGGCCGCAAAGTTGCATTTTCTTCACATTACTAAAGCAAGTAAGAAATCCAAAGGATGCAACTCCTGCAGCTAATGGCACACATGCTAACAAGCTGTGCCGGTGGAAGATGAGCACAGGGAAACGAGAGGAACAGAAAAACTTAAATGAATGAGATGACGGCAGCACAAAAAGAAAATCAGAGAGGGAGAGTTTCTCTCTCTTTGTTAGATTATGGTGCTAAAGATGTCCTCATTATGTGTTGAGGTAACCACACTATATAAAGAATATTCCTGGTTAACACTGATTTTTTTTGTGGGTTTGTCCTAATAACATTCCTGTTTCATGGTTTTATAGTGGTTTAGTGGTGAGAAGCTGAGGCTAATGAGACTTAGGCTCAAACTTAGTCAGGTCTCATCAGAAGTCAGAGAGGAAGGATTTCCCATGCCCTAGGCTAGTTTAATTATCTCTCCTGTCTGTTACAGAGCTCCTAATTTCAGAAATATAGACAGTTTTCACTTGGGTTTTTATACAGAAAACCACTTAGGCCAATTGTGACCACTCTGGAAGATCTCAAGCCCTGTGCAAGCTCCTAGGTTAGTGTCTGTGGAGGAGAGGAGAGGCCAGATAGCCAAATAGCAAGTAGGGCATCAGAAAGCCTCAAGTGTAGTCTCAGACTCTTCCATAAGCTTGTCCTGAGGCTTTGGAATAACCCCTTCACCTTCTGGTTTAGTGTTTTTCATCTGCTAAAACACATAAGGCAGCTTACTTGTTTTACTGGAGCATTGGGAAAATTGATCAGTTCGAATTTTAAGTGTGCTTGGAACAGCTGATGCTAAGCTTTGTTAAAAAGCTATCACAGATGAAAAATTGAGACAGAAATGACAAACTGCAGCGAACCATTTTTATTATTATTGATTTCATTTTGTATTTCTAGCATGATTTATTCTAGGACGTCTTGGAATAGAAACAACAATCCTTTATGTGGTTCTGTCCCAGGAGATGATAGACCAGAGGACCTGTACCTGCCTGCACAATGCAGTTATATATATAGATTGCGCAATATTATCTCTCTATATACCCTTGCCTGGCTCATGTCTTTAAACCGCCAGTGTTACAGTCAAATTGCTGCTGTTATTGCCTTTGCGTAGAGCCAATTGCCTGCCATCATCCTGTCAGACACTTACACCTAGTTCTCCTAATGTAATTTATATTAAGCCAATTTATTTTACATGATGAGTGCCTGATGGAGAAGGTACCCACAGGAGGCTTTTGTGCTGTTTTCCCTCAATGGTATTTAGCTGATCTACTGACAGGTATTACCTCTCCCCATAGGCTTTGCCTCATTTGCATCCTTAGACTATCAAAGGTGCAACAACACAGTTACTCCAAGAACAGCCCCTGTTTTTCAGGAAGTACTTTGCTGTCCTGTCTGTGGGATAAGTACATGTCCCCTGGCCCTCCAGGAGACCCAGACTGTGCACTTTGATTTTCTCATTTGGTCTCAGATCAGTACCTCAGAAACGTTTGCATTTCTATTTGCTTCAGGTGCAGTTGTTTGCTTCTCTTTCTCTATTGAAGCTTTCTCCACCTCTGTCTGTCCAGTTAGTATACTGAAAAACACCTCAGCTTCTGGAGGTGCCATCCTTTCACCATCTTCCAGCAACAGACCCAAGCCCAATTAGGATTTTTGCCTATGCGAATTAGTTGCCATTTATGTCTGTGGAATTACACTGGTGGAAAAACCAACCTGAGGCCAGCTCCTGTCAAGTTTCTGTTGCTGTAATTCAGCTTCCTTACCTATTTTTCATATATCTTTTCATCTTTTAGATCTGTATGCTGCTCTGCTTGCTGGGTGCCTTCAGAGTACTAGGAAATGGGCTTGCAGACAACATAAGAATAGATGTAAGAAGCTTCAAGTCATCTAAACAGATTGGGAGGGAGTATATAACATGGCCACTACTTTTACTTGAGAGAGGAACAGGGACAGGTGTTGATATCTGGTAGCTAATACAGAGGGGCAGAGGAGGCATTAACCCTCTCTTTCTCCTTTTGTCCCCAATTAAATCTGTGCCAGGCTATGATATAAACTTGAATTTACAGACTCAGTTCTGCCAGGTAAACCTACAAAATCCCCTATAAAGCAAACATAGTGAATTATCATCCTCATTGCTGTTGTTCAGGAGCTGAACATGCTCCTCTTCTTCTGCCTTGCCCCTCTGCAGAGGGAAAGGCATTGCCCATCAAACCAGCTGTAAGAAATCTGACAGCCAAAGGCATCTGGCTGTGATGTCCTCACATGCTGCAGGCTGCAGCGGGGGTCAGCCAGCCCAGGGAGAAGGTTCAGCTGTTTCTTTCTCTTTTGACCTATTTTCTGAGAAACATTTTGTGCATCCCCTGATTGTTCTCTACCTGACTTGGTAGCGTGACAGCCCTAGGGCAGAGAGGGCCCTCAAATCCCACAGGTGAGCACAAGCCCACCAGCACTGGACTCCTTGCCCAGTCCCACAGCACTTCACTGACTGCCATAGCAGTCAGATTAAATCCTCCCATTTGCAAATCCGCTTTCCAGAAGGCAGCTTTCATGGCACGGCAGGGGTAGAGAATACTCTACAAAGTCCAGGCCAGCACTTAAGCCAGAGGTGAACCCTTTATTTCTTTCAGTGGCTTTTATTTTTTGCTCTGCGAAGTTTTCCAGGATTTGGCTCCCAACCTTACTAAAACAATTCATTTTTCACCACTGCCTGCTTTTTGTGGCTTTATAGAAAATCTTGTGCTATTTCATGTTTTGCCTAAAGTTAGATGCGATTAATTAAAGAAGCTCAGCCTTCACCAACAAATGAATCCCCAGCTCTGTCCCTGAGCCCTAAGCATTGGGCTGGCTGCAAGGCGCATGTGGGACCATTTCTGCACCTCTCACCAACTCCATCCCTGCAAGGTGTAGCCCACCAACACCATCCGCACCGTGGACGGAGCATGGGCAGTGGCGATACGCAACAATTTTCATTGCAGTCATCTGCAGGGCTCCTGTGAATTAACACAATGAGACATTTACCAGCACAATGCGACATCCTCCACGCACGTTAGCTCCAGCTGGCACGGCACGTGCTCCCATATCACAAAACACAGTCTTGTAGCTACACATCCCCCCATTCGGATTAGGGCCATCTCTGCCCTTGTTCACCCTGCTTTAGGAGTGGGGGAAAAAAAAGGAAAAAAAAGTTCAGCAAAGGAAAGATGAAGCCTTTCAAAAGAAGTAAATTATTTGAATGAAAGTACTTCAAGGAAATTATTTTATCACTCTGAAGTTTTATCCATCCTTCAAAAAATAAACAACCTTAGTAACTACTTTTTCAGGCTACGTTTTGCTTGCAGTTTTTATCTGCAGAAAGGATTAGTTTATACATGGATGGAACATGCAACACACACCCTGTTCCCATGCAGATTGATGCAGCAGGGAGCTGCATTTCCAACTCTGCACTAGGACATTTTTCTGTAGCTAAATCAGATGACTGCAAAGACCATTAGAGCAGTTTATCATTGGAATTTGCAGGTACATACTGTACCCAAAAGGAAAATGTTCATTGATAGGGGAAGTGGAAGATCTGTGATCCTTGTAATTACGCAGATGATTCTCTCCAGAAGTCTGTGGTATGTGAGCAGGTCCACAACGATGGCTTTTAGCTGCAGCACTTTTTAGGACTTTCAGGTCCCCTGAAATCCAGCTGTTCCTGCTCTCAAGTCCACTTGGCTGCAGCCCTGGCTGGCACATCAGCACGGATGGTTTTGTTTCTCGCTAGGGACATGCATGATGCTGACATCCAAAAGGCTCTTTGAAATTAAAGTATTGCTTCTTCTGGGCAGTTGAAGTGCTGGGGTCTGAACCCCGAGCCCTGAATTAAGGTTGACATATGGGTGGTTCCCACAGTCCTTCAAAAGGAGGGGATGAGTTTGCCTTTTGGCTTTCCTCCAAGGTGCAGCCGGCCTTGTAAGGAAAGCCCTTGGGTAAACAAGCCCCAGGTGCCCCGCATTGGGTAAATGAGTGCCAGGTGTCCTGCTTTGGGCATAAAAGCTGGGACCACTTGCAGGAAGGGTGCAGTGTCTGTCTGTGAGATGGATGCACTTCACAGAGTTTCCCTATTGGGGAAGGACCTCCTGACTCTCCCTGTAACTGGGCCCTGGTCAGGTTTGGTGCTTGTAAATGTGGGCTTTATGAGAATAACATGTGGCTACCTCTCTCCTATATTATCTGTCTATTGGCTTGGCTGTCTCCCATCTCTACCATGGAAGTCTTCATTGCTTTATTTGTTCCACCGATTGTTGGCCGTGTTGTATCATTCCTGGGGTCACTGGGGTTGATGTCTGTTATGTGTAATCTGATTGACTTGTTTGTACCCCCAGCGATCACCCATATACTGACTTTGTTGTGTGCAATAGAATCTGGTTACTGGTTTGTTTTGCTGCTGGCTGGGTCCTTTGTGCTAGGCCTAGTGATTGGCAAAACAGCAGTTTGTGGCATTGTTCCATTGAACCCTAACAGAATTTTTCACCTTGCAGCTCACTGGTGATGGAGAAACCAGATACACGGAGATGACCAATTTTCAGAGCAAGATGCCACCATTGCCAGCACAGACTGGCAATATGCAGGTCAGTCACTTCCTCCAAAAATCTTAATTCAAATCTTGCTCCAAGGTTTACCTAGGTAAAAAGAAAACCTTTTCCTCCCACAGCAATGTTTCTGTTTGATATGCAACCTGGTGCAAGAGCTGCATGTTTCCCAGCATGAAACCAAACTCATTCACATGCTAAGACCTTAGAAGGCTCCATGCAAGAAAATCACATGGTGGTACTTGCATTATAATTTCTTGAAGGGCATTGCAGAAATCAAAAAGAATTAGGAACCAGAAAAGCACTGATGGGCAAAACACACGGAGCAAAAATGTGTGAGCTTTGCCGCTGGTTCCCTTCCTTGCCAGGTGAAAGCCATCCTCATCCCATAAACACTATTCCCATAAAACCATGTCCTCACCAGAGAAGCCAAAGCATCTTAAGGTTGGAGGGCTGTAAACTTCTGGTGACCCCAGGGCAGCTTTTTGGTGGGGAATATGATCCCTGTTGATCTTGAGGAAACTGTAGCTGTTTCCAACCTTTGACGGTTTATCAGGGAATTTAAAGAAACATTCAGCTGGGTTATGCCTCTCTGCATTCAGAAAATGATCCTGCCAGCCTCACTCCTCTCAGATCAGCACCTGGTTGTGCTGTACCCATTTGTAGCAAGACCCAGCTCCTTCCCCATAAAACTTACCCCTCTGGTGGGCAGGATGGGTTGGGAGTAGGGAAATGTTGTTCCAGCTTTCCTGATAAGGACCCAGAGGAAGCAGAGAAATAAGTGGGTTTTTTGCACAGGGCCATAAAGGACAACTGTTTCAAATCTGGGAAACAAGCCTGAATCTCTTGACTCTTTGTGCTCTCTCCTTTTGACAGTAACCTAACACACTTTTTCAGTCCCAGGGAGCTGACACTGCCTATCTCCAGGGCAGAGGACAGCTAGGCTGATGCAGAAGGAAGCTTTGGTGGCCGCCTCTTGGAAAAGCTCATCAGGCTTTGTTGGTCTGACTCAATGCAGCTGGCTGCAGCACAGAAGCTGCAATGACTTTAGGCCTGCGGTTTTGGTAGGGGAAGTAGCCTTGACTAGCTTTTGGTAAAATTTTTACTACAAAAAAAAAAAAAAAGCTGTGTACCCAAAACCTGCATTATTTCCAGTGCAAGTTGTCTGGCCCTGATATGAGGTCACCTGTACAGTTCACCCCAGAAAAAAGGTTATAGGAGGTAAGAATCAGAATTCAAATAGCCAGTCACAGACAAGGGGTAGCACATCAAGTGCTATTTGCCTGCTGTCAGGTACCATTAAAGGGAGCCAGAAAACAGAGGGCAGAGGCCTTCTGCAGTGCCATGTCCTAGAAGAACCGGATCTATCCTATACCCACAGTGTATTATAAAATTGCAACAGGCAGTTTCAAGGCAAGAATGAAGGCTGTTGTGCAAAAACACGGTTGGAAGACAAATTGCTGAAGGGCTGGGTGGATGTTCGGAGCAGAAACCAGGATTTATTGTCAGGACACAGCCCCTGCATGTGTTTTATCTGCCAACAGTCTATTTATATAGGGAAAGGCTTAGCTGAGCAAAACCTGCTGCTGCCACAGAGATGAAGAGCTGCCCATCCAGGAGTGCACCAGAAAGATGTAATCCTGTAGAAATGCATTTAATGGGGACGATATGTTTTCTCGTACCTGGAGGGATATGTGTGTTTCTGCAAAGAAACCGCAGGCACGTCATAAAACAGAGGAAGCTGCAACAGCACAAGGAAGCCTGGGTGTATTGGTGGCATCCATGTTCCCTGCTCATCCAACCCAACTGCAAAGGTGTGGGGCTGGAAAGAGAGATGGGGCAGTGCCTGGGGGAACTTTGCATGGGAGCAGGTTGTTGTGGATGATCATCAGAAAAAAGCTTCAGTCCCCTTGCCTGGCTGCCAGCTTTAATGGGAAAACAGTGCTGGCTGTTAATAAATGTTTCACATTTGTGAATTGGCTTCTCTAAACTTCTAAGCCCAGCGATGGCTGGTCATCTGCCTGTCAAGCTGTCTTGGTTGGGGGTCAGGGCGCCCCCTGAATTTCTCTCCTGCCTGTACCAATGCTTACACTTGCTTTGCAGCCATGGCTCAGAGCAGCCGCACATGGGTCCCCTGGTTGCCCACTGCTTGATGTGGCACGTCCCAGGGGAAGTTCTGCTCATGCCGGCGATGTGGCAAGGTGACGCTGGAGCATCAGCTCACACCCCTGGGGATCCTGGCTCAGTGAGACTTCAGCCCTGGGACCCAGGATTGCTCAGAGGGACACATTTAGTCTGGAGAAGAGGAGGGTGAGTGGAGACCTTATTGCTCTCTACCTGAAAGGAGGTTGTAGCGAGGCAAGGGTCGGTCTCTTCTCCCAGGTAACGAGTGCTAGGACAAGAGGAAACAGCCTCAAGTTGTGCCAGGGGAGGTTTAGATTGGATATTAGGAAACATTTCTTCACTGAAAGGGTTGTCAAGCACTGGCACAGGCTGCCCAGGGCAGTGGTGGAGTCCCCATCCCTGGAGGTATTCAAGAGTCGTGTAGATGAGGTGCTGTGGGTTTAGTGGTGACTTGGCAGTGCTGGGTTAATGGTTGGACTTGATGATCTTAGAGGTCTTTTCAAACCAAGGCTATTCTATGATTATATGATTCTATTTCTGATGGATCAGCAGCCTCTCACCAACATGGGGGCTCCACTTTGCTTGTGCTGCAGATCACGGTGCCTGAAGAATTGAAACGTATATATTTGTGTGTGTATGTATATATACATGAACATATAAGAAGTCAAACAAAACATTATAAATGTGCAGTGAAGAACTAACAGTCTAGCTTCGTTGATTAAACAGCTTGATTTACTGGGCTAAACAATAGGTTCATTACTCTGTGCTACATAATTGCTATTGGAGGACACATATGGTCTCTGAGTAGAAATGCACTTATGTGACATCAAAGTGTTCCAAAATGCGAGGAAGAAACAACTGTCAAACCAGATCTATGCGAAAAAAATCAGCCCGAAAAGTGACATAAATTTTGAATGATATGCACTTAAAAAGATTATGGGAGAGCGTGGCTCTTTAATATTGTTGTGGCCAACCCATTACATTTATAGCTCTTCTTCTGACCACCCATTGGAAGCTTCTCCGTTTTCGTTGAGCACCAGCAGCCACTGTGACATGATGCCAAAAGAATTTACTTTTTTCTTAAGTTCAGATATGGAGTCACAGCCACTTGAGATGCAGGCCATGCTGAGGGTCACATGGAAAACCAACAAATTTGGCTGAGTACCTGTATAAATTAATGGGGCAGAAAGGCACCTTCAGCCTGGTGAATGTGGAAGGAGGCACAGCTCCTGCTCCTCAGGCCTTAGTGCTGAATGTGAAGCTGGGGACTCAGAAACATTGTCACATGGCTGTCAGGACTTATCGCCATCATGAAACAGGGGAAAAACCCAAACAAATCCATGACAAAGTTAAGGAGATTAGAAGAACTGAGCAGTAAGACTTCACTTGGGTCTCTTCCAGTTTTTTAATGAGGCATAAAAAGGGCCTTCGAAAGTAGGCTTTTCCCCCCCCACCCCCACCCCTGTTTGTTTTGCTACATTAGAATTTCAGATTGCCCTTGTTTTCCCAGAAAGGCTGAACTGAAGGACTTCCAGCAGCACAGGAGCACTGAGACCACCAGCAACTTCCTTCCTCTGGCTGCCGATGACCACAGAGCTCAGCTTGCTTCCCTCCTGGTCATCCTTTCAATCTTAACATAAGAAGACATTTCTTTACTGTGAGTGTGGCAGAGCACTGGCACAGGCTGCACAGAGAGGTTGTGGAGTCTCCATCTCTGGAGACATTCAAAACTGGCCTGGGCATGTTCCTGTGTGATCTACTCTAGGATCTTGCTCTAGCAGGAGGGGTTGGACTAGATGATCTTCAAAGGTCCCTTCCAACCCTTGCCATTCTGTGATTCTGTGATCCTCATGCATGGACAACACCAAAGGGCCATATTTTCAAAGGTCACTGGCAATTTCCACCACTCATCCTGCGACATCCGAAAAGGAGGTGAGGTTTCTGAAAGCAACAAGCATGCACACTACGGAAGAAGCCAAGTCTTCTAGAGGTTCTCCAACATGGCAGCCAGGACTGAAGACTTTCCACACAAATAACCTAAATAAATTTCAGACTGGGTACAGAATTTACTTTTCCCTTTGGATGAATTTACACACTGTTAGCCTGGGAGAAACACAGGATCTCCTAAGGCTGTAGGACTATTTATGTGCAAACTGCGTTTAAGGGAAGTGATTGAATAATGGATGCTGGGAGAAGACTTTTGTGTCATTGTCAAAAATACACACTCACACATCCAGATATCTCACACAGCAGATGATCATATCACAGGGGAAGAAGAAATCTGTTAAGACAGGTTTGTCTGTTACAGGAACTGGGGTTTCCAAGCTGCCACACTTGTGTCTGTGCTACCAAGCAGTACCGTGACATCCAAGAGTGCAAGAAACCATGAGTCACATCCCTTCAAAATTAGGAAATGAGCTTTAAAAAGCTCTCGTTTTCTGAAAAAAATCCTGTGATATTTTTTATTTTTCTTTCTGTATATATGGGAGTCACAGCTTTGGAAGGAAAATTTAAATTTTTACAAAAAATCACATGCAAGATTTTTATGTAATCCTGTGATTCCAGATGATGATACCGTATGGGATCTATCATGCTGTGATACTTGCACTTAACTTGTGAGACTTAGAGACTGGAAACTGAATACACGATTGTCTTACAAAAACGCAAGCAATTCACAAAGATCCTCAGCTTTTCTTCACAGCAACAAAGAACTTAATAAAGAAAAGATGTTAATACTAAAACTGCTCTCTTTTTTTCTTGCTCTGCATCTTACACCAGCTTCCATAACCTTCTAGTTTCCTCTAACAAAATTAAAAAGCATAGCAGGTACTATTTTCATTTTTTTAATTCTTCCTGAAGTCCCCTTCTTCTTCCCTTTTCAAAGTAAAGAAAGTTTACCAAAAAAAAGTTGTTTCCAGATGAGTAAAACCTGGTTCCTCTGTTGCACAAGGTCTGGCCCTGTTTTAGCCTCTGCCTGCCAGATCATCAGGTGATTTAGTAGAGGTGGCATCTCATGGGGAAGATGCTGTCACCTCAATTTTCCAGCATTGAAGTCTGCCCATGACAACAGTGGCTGCCCCTTCTGAGGTTGTCGGGGACACCAGCTCCTGGGGGGTGTCCAGTGAGGCTCTGGGGAGCAATACCCCACAGCAGAAGGTCTAGGAGATTTCAGTCTTCATTATCACTAAGTTAGCAAATGCAGGAGTTGGCATTTTTACCTCTAGATTAGCGAATGGGCTTTTCTGGGTACTTTTGTGTGCAGGTGCAGCAGTTCAAGAAAACCAACGTGTGCCTGCTCGTCATCTGTTTCTAGCAGATGGCTGATATTAAGGAAAAGCATGATAACTTCAGTTTCCAGTGTGTTAGGGCTTATCACTCATTACCTTTGGAATTATAAATGTGTATTTTCAGCTATGGCAAAAATCTGGATGAAGAAACACACTGAAATACTTTTAAATATGCAAAACAAAGGGAAAGGAAACAATGAAACCTTTCTAACAGAGCTGCTTGCTCCCTGGTGCTACATTCAACATAGTCAAACTGCTCCCCAAAAAACCTGAAAAACCACATGAAATCAGAACATGTGGAAACCACCAAGCAGAAATGTAAGGACTGATCCTGCAAAACTCATAGGCAAGACTGCTCAACTTGGAGCATGAGAAAAGCCCACATGAGCCAAGGACATCACACAGGAGTCTCATGTGAAACTTGGAGTATGGCCTCCTGGCACTTTGGTCCCTGCTCCATCAGCGGCGCTGGGCTGGGACGAGCCACTGAGCCAGACCATCAGAAAACAACTACTCTTTACTTGCAGAGATGTTTCTTGCTGGTGGAAGGACTGAAGGTGCACTCCATGGTGCCAGGCATGTCAGTGCTGACCCAAGGAGGAGATGGCAGCATGGGAACGGAGGGAGTAGCAGGACAGCGACAGCCCCAGCTCCGGTTGATGGAAGTTGCACCCGTGGAGAGCTGTATCCCCACCTCATATAATGGGTTGCCCTAAGCACTGCTCTAAATACATTAAGCAATGATGAATATACATATTTTAAGATTAAATCTACTTCATAATGGAACTTTTCACTGGTAACCTTTTCTTCCCGTGCCTTTGAACTCCATATAGCTCAACAACCGCTTCTGGGTGGAACAGCTTCCCGAGTTAAAATAGCATCACCAAAAGACTGAAGAAAATTCACAACATCCAGAAAATAGTTTTTATGGATAAAACAAATGAAACCAACTTCCATAAAGCTCCCTCAGATTTAGGTTTTGATCTGGGAATTTGGTTTAAAAGAGCTGAATTTTCTCTCTGGGAATTCTGTTACAGTCGGTGGGACATCATGCAGGGGAAAATACCTACAGTACAAGACTATCACCTTTTTCTTGACGCTAAAAAAGGCTTTTGAAAACTATTCCTGGGCTGGCTGAAGATTTCAGAAGAGTTGGGTCCCACCTGCATGTGGCTAATCCAGTACTTTTTCCCCAGCACACCTTTATCCTGAAGGTAGAATAAATACTGTTGTAGTCTCTTGGCAAGAGGCAGCATCTTCAAGACGCGGTGTTACGGGGATATTTCTCCAACCAAAAATCTGACAGCATGTCAAAGCCTCCATCTGAAGACATCCTTCCATTGCCATCCTGTAGCATTGTGGTAGAGCAACACCAGCACAAGTCTGGTCATGGGATGGGATGCAGCCCCCCTCACTTCTCTCTAGCCCCAGATAGGGCCAGGAGTTGGTGGTGGGTCCTTGGAGAAACCAAGGTAGCAGCCTGGGTCTTCTTTCCAGTTAAGGGCACTGACTGCTGAATGTACGATGAACAGTGATGAAGACAACCGCAGCATGGGCTGATGACAATGCAGGGTGGATGCACCAGCCTCCTGCCTGTGTCATGATGTAAAGCAGGGGGGGAAATGGGGGAATTACATCAGGGATAAGATGGGAGGTGTGAAGACTGGAAAGCCAGGACCCCACTTTGTAGCCCCACTGTGCATCCCACGACGCTGAGTGCATCCAAGCCGGCTGGTCCGTCTCTGCATGCAGGAGAGGATGTATCGCCACAACCACCTCTAAGGGTTTTATCATGATGTTTGGGAAAACCATCAAACCAAATAACTCCTTTGCCAGCTCCTTCATCCATCTGGCCTCCGTTCGGCTTTTCCCCTGGAGCAGGGCCAGCTGAAGGGGATGGTCCCACAGCTTGTCCCAGGTCGTTTTGGGGAGCACCAGCCACATCCAGCCAGACCTGCTGACCAAGGATGAATCTTGTGGGTTTTCTGCAGTGCCTCTTTGAACACTAATTCTGCTGGAGACAGCAGCAGCTTTGCTGCAGAAAGCTGAAAGCAAGGACAACAGAACAGGATTTTTTCAGAGGCAGTAAGACTTTTTAAAAAAAACATGTCAATAAATAGGAGAAATGTGGGGTTTTAAAAGCAGAAAGATGAGAGGATGAGTCAGACAGGGTTGCTGACCACAGCTCTGCCTGTGAACCAGGAAATGCAAAGAAAATAATTTCTGTGCTATAGAAATGTCTAATTATCATCTGCCATCTCAAATGCCTCCAAAGAGAAACTCCTGCAGAGATCTTTGAAGCTCTTTTAATACAGAAAGTCGGAAAATACTCTGTCAGACTGAACCAAGATGCAGAATGTGAGCATATAAATCCCGTGTCTTGGAGCACAGCCCAGGCGTTTCTGACTTTGTTGTTTTTCACCACAGTTTAGCAATTCAGCAGAATCATATTTGCAGTCCTAGATCTACTGGTTTTGGTAGCAAAAGTACTTGAACTAATCGCTTATGTAAATAAACATTTAAAAACCTAGAGGAGGACTAAGACAGCTGCAAAACAAAAAAAAATTACAATTAACTTCCAGCAATATATTTGGAGGTTAAAAATTATCATTATTTTTCGAATTCACACAGGCTTTATTTTTAGAGAGGATAAAACCTGCTAAGCCTTCAGTTCCTGACACATCTCTTTGGAGCAAGGAAAGAGCGACAGCAATTAACGAGGAGGTCTCCAACAGTGCCAATGGGCAGAGGCTTGTCTATGCACTTTAATCTTCCAGCCCCCTAAGAGAGGGGAATTGGTGAGGTAGGCAGCACACAGCTGTACAAAGATAATTATTGGTAATGAAAACAGAATAGTACCGTCACTGCTGCAGAGAAATGGTCCCGGCCGGTGTGGATGTCGCCAGGCTCATTATTGACTTTCCAGAAACCCTTGATGGCATTCTTTGGAAGCAGGCTGATGTGATTCCCATGGGACTACCAACATCACCTGTCCCGCAGGAAGCGGAAGGGTTGCGAAAGGGCCGTAGGTGCAGGGGAACCACACTGAAAATACCTTTGGTGAGCCTTAAATTTTGCCCCTTGGAATATCTTTTAAATTAAAGCATCTCTGGTGAAAAGAAGAGGGTGAGTGAATATTTAGAACCGTTTATTGAATAAAGCAAGGTTTTAGAAGCTGTATTATTGTTCCAGGACACAATGGTCCTTACTGTTTTTGTTGGTAAGTACCCGTGTGATTTAAAGCTGCTGACAGCACCAGACGCTCACAATGAAATCATCTCTCCCTCTCCTCCCCGCCGATCAGGCAGACACTCATTTGTATGTATGGGTTCAGCCTGTCTGCTGCTGCTGGCCAAAGCGACAGATACTAATGGCATATGTTAATTACAACCCAACAACTTCCTTTCATTTGGGTGTTTATTAACATTCTCACTTCTGCCCGTGGAGGCAGCTGGCAGGAGATGCCGAGGCTGCTGGGGGTCACATGCGATCTTCAGTACAGGACTGCGATGCGCACCAGATGACGCCTGTCAGTTGGCCGGAGAGTCCGGCATCCCAGCAGAGACTTTTTTTTCCCCCTCTGCTTATAAGGTGGCAGAGGTTGGAAAGAAGATGGGAGCTCAGGAGCAAATTCCCAGCCACGGCTCTCGACCGCTCCAGGTGTGGCTCTGCTCTGCACCCAGGATTTCCCTGGGAACGCTGTTGTGTGACGGGCCCAAATAGCTGGAAAACAGCTCCATAATTTGGAATTTAGGGGGACAATAAAGTTTGTGCAATAGGTGAATGCAGACAAACAGGTTTTGCTGGGAATAAGAGGAATTGTCACCTCACGTAGAGCCATGAACCATTTACCCTCCTGTCCAATTTCTGAGCATAATTGGAGACAAATATTTCAAAGTCAATTGCAAGAAATATTTAAAGGGACAATTAGGGAGTAATATTTCAGGTGACGTTCCCTTACCTTTGCCTTCGCAACTGGTTTGTGACATTGGTAAAATGAAATAAAAAGTTATTTTTTAAGAAAGAAAGGATATCAGATGCTCATCTCTAAACCCCACACCCTTATTGAGGGCCATCAATCTCAATGATTTCTTATGGCATGGTGGTCCAAGGTGGTCAGTTAATTCTACATTATATTTTAAAAAAAATCCTCAAATCCATTTTCAAGTTGTGCTTCAGCTTCATGCAATTTTATTGACTACCTGATCTAGTGGGAGGTGTCCCTGCCCATGACAGGGGGGTTGGAACTAGATGATCTTTAAGATTCCTTCCAACCCAAACCATTCTATGATTCTATGATTCTATAATTCTATGATTCTATAATATGACTGTGCTGGCCAGGAGTCATGGCCAATGGAGCAGGACTGCCTGCAGTCAGGTTTTGCAAACATAGAGAGCAAAGCCACCAAGCTCAAGGTATAAAACAAGCAAAGCCAGACACAGGACCACAAAGGAGAGCAGTACAAGCAGACTAATCTCTGCCACCTTTTAAAAAAATTGTATTAATCAAAAGACGTTTTCAGGAGCAGTTTGTGGGAGGCAGCTGTGTGGCTGATGATGGGAAGCTTTGAGGCATCATGAAAGAAAAACAGGAGAGTCCCTTTGCTTTTGCTTTCAGACTGGTTTTGATGTATGTCAAACCCTGTGTGAGGTATGCCTGAGTATTCATGGCATTCCTCTCAGCATGCATCGGGCTGCATTTGGCATTGGAGGTCTTCACATAGTATTGTGCTGCTCTGGTGACTACCAGTTGTTAAGTCCCTGCATAATTCCCTACAGCCTTCACTCATCTGGAAGTAAAGCATAATTAGCAATTTCTGTTACCTCATTATTTAACCCTTCTATGGGTCTTTTTTGTAATGTTCATTCACAAATATCCAAGCCAAAATGGCACATCTGCTTTTATTTGTTGTTATGTGCAAAGAACTACAGCAGACTAGTAAGACACAACTGTCCTTTATAGTTGACTGTTTTCTCTTCCTCCTGTATCCGGTTTACTTTCTTAATTATTTTAGCTACTGGTTTGACTGATTTTGTTTCACAACATTTAATAAAATAAAATAAAAATAAATAAAATAATAAAATAAAATGCTTGATGCGTGCAAGTCATAACATAAATGGCCAATTGAGGAAGAGTTTTGATTTTTGTGCATAGCTCATTCTTAAATTCCAGTGTCTTGCATTTGGCCCTGGAGGCTGTTCTTGAGCAGTTCAGTGCTGCTCAATGGAGGATCTATAGGGTGAAGCCACGCCAGGGGATGCTTCTCTGTGGCCTACAGAACCTTTTTCCTAGAGGAGATGGATAATGGCTTCTCTCCTTCTCCTGTGGGACACAGGACAAGGACATACCCCTGTCTGTGCAGAGCTGCATGTGTATTGTTTCTTCTTTGTGCTGACCCAGGGCAGAGCTGAATGGGGTTACCCATGGTGTCTAAGGCTCTCAACAGGACTGGAAAAGTCATATCTGGGATGAGTAAGCCAGAACAGCAGAATAAACAAGGGGGTTTTTTTCAGTGTTTGCATCCAGCAAAATCTGCACACAATCACTTGTCACAGAATACCAAACACAGCCCTGGGAGCACATCAGATGAGCAAGGGTGCTTGGTTTAGCAGCCTCTATTGAAAATGACTTTGTTTCTTGTTTAAAGACAAGACATTTAATTATCTGGTCATACATTGTTCTCACTCCCCATGCGACTGGACTGATGGAACATTTTAGTTATTTATTGAGATGTAGTAAAGCCAAAACCTTTGAGTACTACAGCAATGAGAATTTGCATGCATAGCAAAAGTCCTCTGTAACTATCTCATAGAAAGAGACTGTCCACAAGACAGAGGAAAATCCATTTCTTTCTTAATGAGAAAACCACAATCCTATACTACAACAACTGCATAACCAGGAGGTGTACATGGGGCTAGGTTTTAAAGACAGCTTACAAAAAGGGGCTAAATCCTCTGTCATTACCCCAGTGCAAGGGCAATCATGCTGTCTGCATACAGCCATGGGCAACTGCATGGTGAAGGGACTGTTTCAATGCTCTGTGGCTTTGACTCTACTTTTATATTAATAGAAATGATAAAGTTAGAACATGAATGTCCTTGGATGGCTTCTGCTGTGTTCTGCAGGGATGTGCACTGTCCTGAAGTGTTTCACAGGACAAACTGTCCTGTGTGAGAGTCTCTGCTTGGTAAATCCCAGCTATCACATGGATGTTCTTGCTCATGCCCCTTGTCACTGTGTACATAATCACAAACCACACTAAAGTGTCCCTCCCCGAAGTTACATCCTTTGCATGCACTCACTGAGAAACCATGATGCAGGGTTTTTCCAGTCATGGGCTCCCCACTGTAGCAGGTGTATCCCCTAACCTGATCAATATGTGTAAATTTCTCAGGAGAAATGGGTAAAACTGATAGGCTGAAAGAAGCAATACAAGAGGAATTGGCAAGAGTTTGTCGTTGACCATGGCAGAGGGAATGCATTGGGTGAAGAAAATGTGGCACATCTTTCCAGCAAACCCTGGTGACACTTGTCAGTCCTCTTCTCCTCTCTGTGTTGGCCAGTGTTCTTGTTGGTCTTAGGTGAAGCCAAAGACTCCGATCACCAGGAGGTGCTGTTTCTGCAGAAGGCCTCTGGGCAGCCACCTCTGCCTCCAGAAAGTCTCTCTATCATGACCCCAAGCTACCTGGGGATGACCTTTGAGGCTGGACCTCTGCTATTGTTTCCCAGCCTGAAAGCCTGAACACTTTGGAGGCTCATTACTCTTTTCTTTCCTACTTCCTGAAATGTGTATCAAACAACAAAGGACTGGAACCAATACGAGACTGAGTTGTCAGTTAAAACACTCTCTCTCCAAGTCCTAAAGGAATTTGGGATATTTTTCTCCAGACTGCTAAGACCCTCCAAAGCACAGTGATTGTACCAGTCTTGAAAACGAAAGCTGTGGACCAGGAAGTCTTGAATCAGAAAAAGGAAGCACTGGCTGAACTGATAACTGAAACACCACTTTAAAACAACCTGGTGAATACAGCAGGACAGCAGCAGACCAGCACGGCTTCTGCAAGGATGGGCTGTGCCTCTCCCGTCACCTATCAGCTCATCTGCAGCGAACAGCAGAACCAACTCAAAAATCCTCACATTCTCAGTAGCATTTTAAAAAAGCTCCTCAGAAAACTGAATAGGCACGTGGGTAAAATTCGGTCATGGATAAAAATTGCCAACAAGAGTGTAAAGCAAGAGTTCATTTGCAATATGGCAAAGGCAGCACATGGCTATGGGGGGTATCTTGGTGGCAGAGCAGGAAGAGGGGAAGAGAAGAGGAAAGATGCTGAAGACATCAATTTGCTCACATTAATTGAAATGAAAAAAACCTGAGGTACTTCAGGGAGGAGGTCAAAATAGTCTGAAGGAGTATAAGAAGAAGAATAAAAAGACTGGAGGAGCAGAAGAGACTGCAAGCTGAGAAGGCTCAGAGTGATGGAAAATATGAAAGAATCTGACAGAATGACTTGACATAATATAAAACATGTCAGCTAAAGTAACACAAAGAATTTCAGCTGAACACATTATTTCCTTTTATTTAACACAAGAGCAAAGTGACATCAGATGAAAATAAAAGACAACGGGTATAAACATCCCAAAAAGAAATGCTGCCTTTTCAGAACAACGCACACCTCGACTCCTATAACTGAGTAGGTGTTTTCTTCCTTCTGCCTGTGTACAGGGCCATGCCCATAGTTGTGTGACTCAACTGATTGAACTAGCGGGCTGAGACCTAAGTCCTTAGCAAATGTCTGCAGTCAGGTGGAGATGCAGTGCACATGCTACAGGAAGCCAAATAAATTCCCGCTTTAAAAAGCTTCTCTTAGGCAATGAAAATACATGCAAACCGGATGGATGAGACTCGGTGAAAGCACCCCCCCCTGTGCATCCCACTGGAGCCCCAGGAATTCCCACAGACCAAAGGGCCCAAACCTAGCGGTGCTCCGTTGCTACCAGGTGAAACAAGAAGCCCCGTGGCTGCAATGTGTTCATTTTGGATGTGCTGCTTAAACAGCATTGCATGCAGAAAAGTTGGTGATTGCAATAATATGTGCAAGCACAGGCCAACTAGATCTTTTAGAGAGAGCATGGGATGAGTGGCTCCCCCAGTCTAACCCCACAGCCTTCAGCATCTGAGCTGTCAAGGGAAGATAACTGTAGCGTGTTTGCAGGAGCAGCCAGCAGCAAGAGGCACAGGGCAGAGCATGGACTCACAGCTGCATAAGTCCTTGAGAGCCTGCAAAACTAACTCTGAAACCATCAGTGAAGGTTACGAAGGAGTGGGAAAGCTGCCAAGTGGTTATATCTCAAAGCAAGAGAAAGTGAAAGTGTTACAGTTTAAGCATTCGTTATTATGATGCTCTTTACTCACCCCTTTAACAAGCATATCTCTTGTTAGCCGTCTGACTCCTGTTTGAGAATGTTTTGATAACAACTGCCCATCAGGTGGTTTGGCCTGTTTTTCCCAGGTTGCTGGCTGTGAGCTCAAGCTAGAGGGTTTGTCGTGATGCCCTCACACTTGAACCCAGCCCTCATGGCTGCCCATCAAGTCCTGGCAGAAAGGCTACGTGCACATGACTCTTATTCACTCCTCTGGAAAAGCTGGACAGGCGTCCAAGGACAGGCTTTGTCTCCATGAGCAGACACAATATCTCATTATGGTCTGGAAGGATCATTCTCAGAGATTCAGCACTGGGATGACAAATCTGTAAACTCCTTGGGGATCTGTTTGTAAATACATAGACATGACTCAGATTATACTAATGTAGTTATGTGTGAAAATTCAGGGGGAAAATATAACCCCAAACCACCTTCGTAAGAAAATATGCTGCAAAGCCAAATGTTACTGCATGCTTTTTTGGCCTGGCTATCAGCAATTTGCAAGTTCTCTCTTGTTGGCCCTTGGGAAACAACGCATCCCAAGACTAAGAGCACAAAGCAGTTCAAAGCAACATCAGTGCTCTCCAGTGTGATAGAAAAAGCAAGCTTGCAAAAATTTGTTGGTATTCTCAATTGCCCTGGATGATCCACGAAGTCCTTGCTGTACTCCTCACTGCCTTCTGATCCTCACAGCCTTTATTTCGTGGAATGCTTATAGCTCTTGCTCTTGCTAAAAGCTCCCAGACCTCATCCTGCTCACCAGCAAACCTTTGGAGGGTTTGATGTTGCAAGTCCTCTGCTAATGGGCTGTGCACTATCCTAATGAGGTTCAGAGCACTGACCACAAGGAGGATGGGACACTTGTTATTTTCCTAATTAATTCAAGAACTAATCATACGGTAGCATGCTCCAGAAGACAGCCCATCTAACGACCGAGTTAAGAAGTCTGCACAAATCTGTTCCCTCTGCTTTCGCCTCCGAGTATTTTTCCCTTCCTTTTGTAACTAATGTGAAGAAAAGACAGTAAAAAATCTTGTTCTACCAGCTGCTTGTGTTCTCCCCCATGGCAGCTCATCCTGTACATTAGCTCCTTCTGCTATTTTAAATCATCTGGCATTCCTTTTGGGCCCACCCATCCTGCATACACGGAGCTTAAATTCTTGACCCCTACTGGGAGATGACATTAGCTCTCTGCTTCACTGCCTCTCCCATCTTACTCAAAGCTTATCTAAAGCCACACTTGCTCATATATCCGATTTTTCTTTTTTCTCTTGGTCACAACACTCTAATTAGAGCCTTGAAGCATACAGAGATGTGATTTGCATGAAAGGCACTATTCAAAATGAAACTGTATCCCAACTTGTGCAATGTTTGAAGGTGGGAAGTTATTTAGAGGCCTCACTTGTCAGTATTTTCTAAAACACTCAAAGCCCCCTTGATCAGCTCTTGTCTTAAGGATCAGAGCTAGTTCCTCTAGTTTTTCTGGATGGGCAGTAACCTCATAGCTCTGTATTGTGTTAAATAAACCCTGGAAGAGTTTCCACATTCCTCTTCAGTGTGTATATATTTACTTGAACGTATATCACCTGCTACCCAGCCCACACAGTGGATGTCTATCTCGTATGTTAAAACACACAAAGTAAGGCCATTAGTATAAACACCTGTGCTCAACACTTTCTTGCTCCTCCAAAGCTGCTTACTTAAAAAAAAAGACAGGAAAAGTTAGTCATATCAGAGTTGTAGGTAACTTTAAAGTGAAGTACTAATGGCAAAGATGAAGACATCTTAATAACAATTATTATAGTTAATGACCATTATTAAATATTAACTATAACATTAAATATGGAAAGTTTGTAAATACTCCATTTGCATACCAAAGTGGTTGTCTTATGTCCAAAACCTCCCCTCAGAAGAAAAGAGCTGCCAGTGACATTTGGTCAAAGGGGACATAAGTTACAGAAGACCTGACACAAGGAATTTGTGCTGTGGCTATTCACGGTGCCAATGCTTTCCACATAACTCTCCATTTGTGGCCTGCTTGGGGAACAGGATGTGTCCCAGGCACTGGAGAAATGCCAGAAAAGGGCCATTTCTTGGTAGCATATTCAAAACAACATTTGCAAAACAAATTCAGCGCAAATGCAATGGATTGGTTTGCTCTGCTCCTGGCAATATTGATAAACCCTTGCTTGGGGTGTCCACAGAGAGCAAGTCATGTCCTTGCCAGGGCACCCTGGCTGCGTTTTGTGAAAGTCCCACTGTCCGTAAGGATGCTTTCCCCATCCTAAAAGCTGTGAGAGCTCCTGGCATGCTGAGTGCATGGCTGATCCCATGGGAAGCTTTCTGCACCGTGCTGTTTCAGCAGTCAGCCAGGCAACAGGAAATCAGTTGTGCAGACCCATGCGCTTCCCCATCCCCCTGCCTTTGAACCAACAAGGATGAAGAACAAACTTCTAATGAATGAACTTCAGTGCATTGAGCACAGCCCTGGCTGGACCTGTGTAGCTCCACTGGCCTTGGAGAGAAATGCTGCAGAGGAACAACACAGGGAGCAAAGCGCTCATGCAGCAGAGCTGAATCTGGCCCTGTAATTTAAACCTAAGGCAGTACCAGGTTAAGATATGCAGCACCACATGCAAAACTGCATGTTGTTACCCCAAGCATCAGGGACAAAGGCCGGGCCAAGGCTGAATGCAGTGGCTTGTGCCACGACAAGGGGAAAAAATACAATATGGAGTCATCTGCCTGTAGGACATGAGAGCTGAGCAGAACAACTGCTGCTGCCGGGAGAGGCTATGCACCTGCTCATCCCTACACCCGCCTCTCCTTCAGCAGCATCAGTAGTGGCATCTCTGGTTTCCAGGGTTCTGGCACAGGCAAAGTGAAGAGCAGGGTCACAGACCTTGGGCTAGCCCCTTCCTTCCTCCCTGCTTCAGGACAGCCCTATCCCATGGTATCTGCCCACTTGGCCTGTGCCTACAGCTGGTCCTGCTCCATAGGGCTGCACTTACTGTTCTACATAAAAGATTTTTCCAAGAAGAGCAAGCAAGAGAACATGTCAGAGGAGGGGAAGAAGTGACTTTGTAACTCCAAATAAGTGTATGCAAACAGGGATGATTGCCAGTGATTACTCCCAGAGCTGTGCCTCCTGGACCCACCGTGCTCCCATCCCGTGCTGTTTGCTCTTCTCTCCAGGCCAACTGCAATCGTTATCCAATGGATTTTGGTGGAATTTCTTTGCTAACTAGTAAAACTAAGCACTAGAAAAGAGTTTCCTCTGTAATCACTCCCAAATCCTCAGAGGAGCAGACGTTGAGGCATGTGGGACATATCACAGGATGGCTGAGGTCGGAAAGGACCTCCAGAGGTCACATGGTCCAAGCCCCCTGGTCAAACAGGGCCAGTTGCCCAGGTCCCTGTCCAGACTGCAGTCCCAAACTCCAGCAGAAGGAATAGTTCCAGGGGAGAGCTGGCTTCTCAGAGGGAAAGGAAGAAGACTTTTCAGAAGATGCTCCAGCCTGATGGCAAAAAAATGCCTTCATGGCTTCTGCATAATGAAGTGGAAAGGGGAGGGAGACTGAGGTTAAAGTGGAAATGAGTTTTGGCCACAAGGAAAGAGACGGGTCTCACAGAAGTGGAGCTGCCCCAAGGTAGAACAGTAATAGTCCAAACTCCCGTCAATGCAGTTTCACTCGTGCCCACTGAGCTGAGTTAAGGGTCATGCTTTAAAAGGAAAGAAACCAATGCAGAGAAGCCAGTCCAGCTGCCACGTCTGGAACCCAGCACCCAGGGACCAGGTGAGTGGCAGACCCAGGTACATGTTTCTGCATTGCATCAGGCTCCCCTGTGCTGTCAGACAAATCCCTCAGCGTGCTGGTGCCTCGGTTCCCCACAGGCACAAAAAAGAGGCAAGAGTTTTCTTGGTCCCACAGCAGCATACATGCTTGGACGGGATAAATCTGAAATACTGAGGAGCTGGGTGCCAGGCAAAAGTGGTGGATATTTAGGCAAACAGGCAAAACTGTGAGCTGGTGCTGCCAGGTCAGCCTTGATGAAGACACCTCTAGTAGTCTCATTAAAGAGGTGATTTCAAGACCTCCCTGAAGTGTTTCACTGAATAAATCCTGATTATTTGGGCTTTGTGCAGACAAAGTGATTGTTACCCTAACTTCTTAAGGTACATAAGCATTTAAGCTGCCTTAAATCTTTAAGGTAGCACAATGTAAGCATTAAAGCCAACTTAAATCCTTATTAAGTCTTCTAGGTTCTTAAAGCATTTAAGCCATTTTTAAGTCTTTTTAGAATGACTGTTGATTTCCATGGGAAGTTGATATGTTGAAATGACAATGTTTGAAAGACACTTTGTATGCAATGTCCCCTTAAAGTTCACACTGTTAGACAACCCAAAGCTTCATATGCAGCCTTGACAGGAAAGATTTGAAAAATGTCTAGACTTTAATTTTTCTGTCATTTCAGGTTTAGTACTGGGTTCACAGCAATGTTTATAAACAGGACAGGGTTTTGACAACACAATGATAGAGCCAGCAACTCACCCTGGTGGTTCATGTTATCCCATATCATGGCTTTACCACACCAGTCTGGCACATACTTCAGAGGACAGTAGAGGAAGTTGCAAACAAGTGAACTCCCTGCACATACAGGGACAATCTCAGCTTACAACTAACTGAAAGCATTTTGCTCTGACTTTTCAGTGGTGACCTTTGGATTGCAATCAACCTTGGAACGTCCCATCTGAAAAGGCAACATTTTTGGCACGCCGTGAAAGCAAGGCTTTATAGTAGAAGCTACTTTTGCAACGTTTACTGTATGATTTGCACTCAAGAGGATGCTGTAACAAACTCCTGAGTGTATTGAATCTTTCTATAAAAAGGGATCCAATTCAGCAAACCCTGCCCTCTGTGCACAGTTGAAGAAACCACCTAACCCCATGAATAAAGGCAACATGTGCAGCAAGTGCTTTAGGGGACTGGGTCCTCATTGACAGAGCGCTTTTCCAGTAACTCGTGCTATAATTCTGACCTTTTCTGGTTCATAACTTCTCTTGCTTGGTTATATCCCTTACACAAGGTAAGACTGAATGGCTGATGAAGCCTTCCTGTCTGTGCTGGACACAAGCTTTCTGGCTGGGGCTGAAACTACAGGACTCTAGAGGGACTAGGGTATGATTCATCTCTCTTAAATGTATCCTAATGAAATCTATTAGTAGATGGGTCATCTGTGTTGGACATAGTCACCCTTCATAGTCAATGGGCAGGGATGGGCACTTCTAGGAAGTCATTTGCTTGACTTGTTTCACACATCTCTCTTAGTAAAAAGGCAGCTGCACCTTAAAACAAGGTCATTTCTCTCCTCTATGAATCCAGACAACTAGTGAGACATAGGCATCCATAGTGCACATTTGAGCAGATAAAACCATGCACTTCATGCCTAGGTGCAAGCTAAGTGCTTAAATTAGTCAGACTGGATCTTACGTACTGCTACAGTGTGCATACAAAAGTGAATGACTTCCTCACCCACACCTTGAGGTCAGTTTTGCAGTCCCCCTATACTCTATAAAATGCCATTGCTATTGAATCATGGGGTCAGTCTAGTTTTTCCTCCTTTCACTTAATTGCAAACTGTTGGTGTGTGCCATAAAAGGTTTACGGACGCATACCCAAGTGGTTTTGAATGCTTTCCACTTCCCTGCATTTGCACGAGAAGTTGCTAACCCCCATTTGCAGATTCTCAGCAGATTCGGGGTTTATGACTGAATGCCTCCAAGCTGGGCTATGCAAACAGACAGCAGTGTTTGGAGTCAGTGACCGCACTCATGCCCATGATAATCATGAGCATGTACAAGCCACGGGAAATTGCTAAAATGGAGACTGATTTGACTATAATAAAAGTCTCAACTGAGTTTTGTTATAAAGTGCCTCATTAGTCTGACGTTTTTGTGACATCCCATTGGTGATAGATATGAATAGAGGTTTTTTTCCTGTCTCACACATGAGCAATAGGCACAAATTCCCAAGTCAGCCAAAAACAGGTTGGCTCGCCACACCACGGCTGTGCATCTGAAGGACCCGAGCCTGCAAGATGCTGAACATCCCCCACTGATGAGAGGAGCCAGGTAGTTATTTGCCTCAGCCTCTGGGATAATCTAGCCCAAAAAGGGAATGGAAAGTTCAAGAGCTTATTTAAGAACTCTGTGCCCAAACTTAGCTCGTGCAAAAGGAATCTGCAGGCTGAGTGAGTACAGTCTGCTGCACAGCCCTCTCTCCGCCTTACCTACCAGGATGAGTTAAGTATCTCAGTCTGATCAGAGACCGCACCTGATCAAACCAAAAGGGAATTGCCACACACAGAGCAGCACCCGATGGATGGATACAGCAGCCCAGCTCATGGGCAACAGGGCTGGTCATCCAACACGGAGCACAAGGAGCAAAGGGAAGAGGGCTGGCTGCGCTCCTGCTTGTGCAGCCCAGGGTGGTGCTGACCTCTGCTGCTATGAGGTGCTGCTGGCTCATGGTAACCTTGTTGGCCACCAGGACCCCCAGCTCCAGAGAGCTGCTGGCCAGCTGGCTGTCCCCAGCCTCCACTGGTGCAGGGGGTTGCTCCTCCCCAAGGGCAAGGCTTTGCATTTCCCATGCTCCACTTCATAGTGTTCCTAGTGGATCATTTCTCCAGCCTCTCAAGAGCCCTGTGCACAATGGCCTTGCTCTAGAGCTTGTTGACTGCTCCTCCTGACTTGGTATCACTGGTGACCTCACTGAATTAAAACCTAGAAAATTCCTCTAGCTGGACTCTGAACCACTGACCATCACCCTTTGACTCTGGCAATCCAGACAATTTTCCACACACCTTAAATCCAAATCATGATAACTGGAGCAGGCCCTATCAAGCATTAACTTTGCAGGTGAAGCCTCTATGGTCAGGAATACCTTTTGAATGCAGTTATCCCTGTTTGAAAGAGAGCCATCACTCTTCTCCCCTACTATCTAGACATGCAAAATGACTCAAACTGCTGATCCCATGAGAAACATCAAATGTCATCAGAGACATCACAGAAACTATCCATTTGGCTCTGTAACAATAATTCTCACTAGGGAGGAGGCATAAATTATATTTAATGGATTACAGATCAAAGGCCCTGAACTGATCCTTGATATCACTTCACTTACTACTTGGCCGGAGGAAAGACAATATTCCTGGTACACCAAATCATCTCTGTTTATCTGAACGATCTGAAAGAAAGATTTGTAGTTGTTCCAATGAGATTCATAAAGAATATACTGCATGCTTAGCTATCACAGAGATGGAAACCATGTGCAATGCACTACTGTTAAATTGCTGAACACCTGCAGAGACAATGACCTCGATTCTGTAGCACCCTCTTAATAGCTAAAGCAAGTGATCCTTTGCGATTTCAGTCAAGAGTTCATTCTGTTTGCTAAGCCATTACAGTCATTATTCTAATTACCTATCGAGTCCTATTCTTGTGTGTGGTGCTGCACAAAGACAAAGGGAATGTTTTTTTTGTCTCCCAAAGTTTGTGCTCTTAATCAAAGAGGGAAAGTATTCAGGCACCTAACAAATTGCAGAAGTTATGGAGGGGTAGAAATTACCCTATGAATTAGCTAGGCAACATTTGTGAGAAAAACGTCTGGACGAAAAACTGATTTATTCCTGTCAATCCCCAGCCCCCTATCCTGGCAAAGTGGAATGCAGAAGGGCTGAATGTCTAATAGCCTGGTTCACAAGCTGTAATTCCTCTGGAATATGGTGACGGATTTGCTTGACATTTCTTCCTGGCATCAATGATATGAGAACCATCAAGCAATTTCTGGGAAGCTAATTTTTCATTTCTATTATATATTGATAAGGAATAAAGAGAGGTTAAGTGCTCAAACCTCTTGAAAATCCATGATTTGGATGCAAATCTCAGGACTCTTCTCTATAGAGTAATGTAAGAATTTATTCAACACCCTTTTCTATTTCATTAATGAAGCTTCCTGCTGGCAGTATCCAAAATAAATCTGAGGTCTGATATAACATATACAGATGACTCTATAGAAAATTATTATTTTTTTAATTTTATCAATAGTATGCCTTTATATGGAAATTTTGTCAGAATATAATTATATATCCAAGCAAATGTATTCCTGCATGCTTCTTAATTAGACTATTGTGGAGCGAAGCTGTGAACTGAAAAGGAACTGAGAGACTTCAGATACTCAAAATATTCTACAGTCCCAGTGCTAGCGTGGCAGGCCTAGGAAGTCACTGTAACTTTCTTGTTTAACATATGCAGTTATTTGGGAATTTATTTTTACTCTTTTTTTGGGTTGTGTCTGAGATCATGCCAGTCCCCAATGATATATCGGGTGCACTAGACAGTAGTCTCTTGGCTTGGGTTCAGACAAGTTTGTACTGAATTAGATGGCTTGGCCCCAGAGACTCACCTATTTACTTTTGTCTATATGCCTTACCTTTCTGTTCCTGTTTTTGTCACCTGTATAGCACTTCAGAGACAGTACTTCTCCCATGTTTATCGTGGCTACTCAGTGATGCTCAGCTTGGCTTTTTTCAGTGCTTCTGCTGCACAGTTAGTGACTGCTCACAACAACAGCTGGTGGAGAGCCCATGGCTTGCTGTCCATGGCAGGACAGCCCTTGACCTGGTCTGCTAGAGTCAGCACAAAAGCTGAGATGGCTGCTCACTATGCAGAAACATCTGCGATTTTATTGCTATGTCCCTTCCCTTTTTCTTCTCCCACTGTCTGTTGCTACTCCCCATACATCCAGGTCTTGTGCACAGTTAATATTTCCCATGGCTTTATCCAAGGTGCAGGTTAGACACACACAGGCACAAGCTCCTTCCTATGTGCAGGAGACGGTTGGGCTAATTAGCTTATGTGAAAATGAGCTGAATGGCTTTCAAGGTGACTTCATATGTGAGAATTGCTTTTGTGCTACATAAAGGTCAAACCTCCCAGCAGATTCTCCTGCTCTACCCCTGTTTTCTGCGTTTTTCTGTTATCCAGCAAACCCAACTCCCTTGTTACCCTGGATCATGGACAGTTGACTTCACTCATTCTTCAAGCTCAATAGAACGAAAGATTTGGGCCCGGAGTCCTGAGGTATCACCGAAACGCACGTAACAGGGGTGACGAGCACATTGTCTGCTTTGCTGTTCACTGCAGGTTGAATATCTCACTGTGGGTGCAGTCTGCTCCTTGTGGAAACCCAGCTGAGAATGCAGATTTTTCAGGTTTTAAAAGCTATTTGTTATTTACTAAGACAAGCATTTCACAGTGTGCAGCTTCCTAAAACATGTGGGGTTTTTCTTTTTAATAGTTTAAGGAAAGGAAATGTCCTTAGAAGAATAAATTAGTGAGAAAATCTTGAGCCCTGGGTGTAACCTGATCTCAGGCCCAGACTTCACATACACTTACAGTGGTGCAAGCTACTGCACTCAAAGCAGTGAGCCAGCTCTGAGTGGCACAGCTTGGAGGATGCTTAAAGGCATGCACTGAATGCTAAGAAAATTGGCAGTTTACTGATGACGGTCCTGCTGCTATGTTTATGCAAAACTTGTCCTTTGATTGTCCCAAGGCATGGGCAAATGCATGCAAGCAATGTTAATGATTAGCCTCAGAAAGTATCTATGGCTGTGAACATTTATTTTACTAAGAGCATTGCATGCATAGGCAGGCATAAAGCTTAACCATCTTATTGGGGAAGGCCAAAGGGCTGGGATCCACGCAGGTGTTTATGCACTTATATGCCACGTAGGTGCTGGCAGCCAGACTCTCCCCACCTAATATGAAGTATATTACAGAGGTGTTTACACTTGGAGCTTAGTTACCCAAGTCAGTGAGAAAAAATAGGCTCTTTAAGCCTGATTCAGACATGAGCCACCCCTCAGAGCCACACATCTCCACAGAGGGAGCCTACTTCAGATAGGTTTCCTACTGTGCTGCCAGAGGTGCCCAAGGGCAGCAAGAGAAGGTTTGGTGCTTTGCAAAACTGCAAATGAAGATAACCACTGTCCTGGAGAGTGTGATCCATAAACAAACTCGGAGACAAATTTTGTGTGAGAGACTAAAGAGCACTTCTGTTAGCAGCAAAAATGTGAAAAAAAAATGGTGGGGATGGAGCCATCAGCATAACCCAAACCTAGGAGCTGGATGGCTGTTGAACCTTCATTTCCGCCTTTCAGATGATTTCCATTCCAGTGTTTGAGTGTCTTCCTGAGGATGTTGGATTTTTTGTGTTGTGAAGAAGTTTCAAGTTATGCCCATTTCTTAAAAGAGCACTGACTGCTGTGCACTGCTCATTTAATTTTTCTTTCTGCAAACCACCTTGCTTGGGGAGCAGGAAAAAAGCACAAAAGGAGTTACCTGCAGGTAATGCAAAGAAATACCTAGAAGGCTTAACCCTTGACAGAATGTGTTGGTCCAGTACCTATGGTTTAATTAACTTATTTCTAGAGCTATGCTAGCCTGTTTTAGAGCACACCAATGCAAACATTTATTTGCAGCTGCCTGCAATGAGGTTACATATCAACTAATAATATTTTCTCTTGGAATTTATTCTATGAAGATGATTCATACTGGACAGCTAAGTGCCATCAGTGTTGTGTCAGCTTTTACTGATTTAAGTATTTTTCCATATGTGATAGTGGACTGTTCTCATTAATGGCTGAGCTGTAAAATCTTGGTTTCCCTCTTGTTTATGATACTGGAAAAGATCCAGTGTAGCACAGTACATGTGTAAGTCATTACCCTCCCCCTAAGCTCCCCCCCAAGTATGGAATGTTACTGTATTTTAATATATTACAGAAATAAACAAATGTTATACGTGTGGGGGATGAGTATAAATCAAACATGACTCAAAGGGCAAAGGGACTAAACAGAGTTTGTTGGGTCTGAAAATCTCCAGAGCACAAGGACTGAGGGGGGGATGCTGTGCCACTGTGCAGTGCCCCCACCTCACTAGTTTGGCCATGTCCAACCCTGCATATTGCCAGGTTTCCAGTTCATGCAAGTTTTTAGGGCTGGTCTTTAAAGGGCTCAGGATATCTGATATGGTTTGGGTCATGTGGTCTGTGCAACCGCAATGATGCTCCTTACTGACATGTCGCAAAGCCTAGCACAGGGAGCCTTTCCTTCCCTGCTGCGGCACCTCCTCACCAGGTACCAGAGCCCCCATCTTTGAAGCCTCCTGAGGGCCAGACCCACCCCCTGAGCACCCCCGTCCCCACCTCAGTGGCTTCAGCTAGTCACTGTCATGGTGTCCACAATTCTTCTCACTGAGATAAGTAAAGGCTGGTGGAGGTTATATGCAGAGACACCCCTGGGAACAGGGATCTCCTGAGTGTCTATATATTTTAGCTTTCTTCCCTTCTGGCCCTCCAAATCTTGCATTTCCCCTTGCATTAGTGACCCAGTTTGCAGAAGAGGATGATGGTGATGCCCTGTCCTGAGGAATTAGGGCTTAAATGCTGTCACCTCGGGGAGCAAACTGTCCCTTGGCTGTTGGCCCTCACCATTGACAGTGTCACCACCAAAAGGGCAAGAGCCTTTTGGAGAGCTCTCATAGTCCCACCGGGTACAGGACAATGGTCTGTACACCAGCGGGTGCCATCTGTACTGTCAAGGAAAAGGAGCCGCTGAGAACTGATGACACATACAGCTTCCATCCTTCCGCCTGAACTCTTTCACTTCTCCCCAAAACAGGGTGGCTTTGTCCACCCTACCTGTGGGCAATCCCCAGCCTGTATCCCGGACTTGCCATCTCAGCTATAAGCACCAAATCCACCCCTAAACATGCTGCATAGGTCATGTAGCTGCCTAACTTGGGCCATCAGAGATAGTTGGTAGGTGTCCACCCAAGGGTTAGGTATCACATCTCCTATCCTAGGGGTGCCCAAGTCCCCCTTTGGATCAGGTCTTGAGTTTCCCATGCCAGACTTCCCAGCCCAAACATTTATGCTTTCATCAATTCTCTGTCACACAGGGAAAGAGGAAAAAAAATATTTCTCCTGCAAGAGCCTTTTCTTCCCTCTGGATCAATGCATACAACTTCATTTGACATCAGTGGGAGCTCTGTCACAGATCAAGAGCAGTAAACGGCCTAATGGAAAGAATAATAATGCTATCGTGTGTATGCACCGCATCTCACCCATCTTGTGGTTTTAAAGACCTTCCTCTTGGCAAGCTTGCTAGTCATAATGCTCACCCTCAGCTAATTCATATCTTTTAATTATCTTTTCAAAGGCACTATTGAAAATCAGGAGGAAAACGGAAAAGTGTAGAATACGCAGACTGCAAGCTGAAATGAGATGCTCTACAAGTTGAGTCTTTCCTCCTTTGAAATATAATGGGCAATATAAGTAAAAAAACCCCCAACAGTAACTGTTATCAGAAGAACCATAATTTAAAAACTGTGAGCCTGAGATTTAATTTCATCCATAAGCTGCAATGAAATTCTTGATTGATCTCAAGTTGTTTTATTCTGTATTTTTCTTCTACCTCTTAATGCTAAGAGACACATCTTTATAAGCCACTGGATCACCTGCTAATGCAACACTTTCATTGTTTTTCAAGTGGGAAGAAAATCTGTTGTGGGATTTCATTTTTCACAGTGTTTTTTACATGGATGTTGCATATTTCTGGGTACCTTTTATCTAATATAATATTAGCATTCATGATGGGGCTGACTGCTTCCTTAGATTCACTTGAAGCTGGATGACAAAGTAGGAAAGAATAAGAGAAAGACAACAGAAACAGAAAAGTCTTGCATATATGTGTTTTGCCAATCACTAGGCCTAGTGCAAAGGACGCAGCCAGCAGAAAAACAATCCAGTAAGCAGATTCTATTGTACATTAAAAAGTCAGTATATGGGTGATTGCTGGGGGTACAAACAAGTCAAACAGATCACACATAATAGACATCAACCCCAGCGACCCCAGGAATGACACAGCACGACCAAAAATAGGTGGAATAAACAAAGAATCAAAGTGTCCCATAGAAAAAATGGGAGACAACCAAGTCAGTAGGGTGATCATGTACGATAGAAGTAGCCCCATATTGTCTCCCCATGAAGCCCACGTTTGTAAATGCCAAACCTGACCAGGGCCCAGCTGCAGGGAGAATCAGGAGGTCCTTCCCCAACAGGAAACTCTGCAAAGTGCATCCACCTCCCAGATAGACACTGCACCCTTCCTGCAAGTGGTCCCAGCTTTTATCCCCAAAGCAGGACACCTGGCACTCATTTACCCAATGCAGGGCACCTGGGGCTTGTTTACCCAAGGGCTTTCCTTACAAGGCCGGCCGCACCTTGGAGGAAAGCCAAAAGGCAAACTCATCCCCTCCTTTTGAAGGACCATGGGGCCCACCCATATGTCAACCTTAATTCAGGGATTGGGGTTCAGACCCCAGCACTTCAATATGTGACGGTTACTTGTCTAGCAGCAGAATCATTACATCCCCAAAAAAATGTTTCTCTGAGATTTCACTCTTGTTTTAATGTTTTGTGGTTCAATGGACACCTAAAATAATTACTGTTATTTTTTTCTCTTGCTTGTATAGCAAAAATGTGCTGGCAGTCTTATAGATTCAGTGGTCTCATTCACTTAGAGTTCCAAGAGTGGAATTACCATAAAATATTTTTTAGGATATTGTGCAGTGACCTAAATAGCACACATAGAATGAATGTTAGGAATGTTAAATTATTTTCTATGTTTATTTTGGCATCCAGAAAAATATAAATCATCATCCTGTTACAATAAGTGGTCATTAGGAAGAAATTGAGAGTTTCTTGATGGCATAATTGAGAAATTCGTAAAAATAAGGAGGCTAAGAGAGTGTGATAGTGTTAACAAATTGCAATGGATTGATTTTCAAGAATTATTCTGTCTATGTATGTCAGGTACCACCATGTATTCACATTATGGAAGACTTCCTACACAATGAATAAATAATAATAGCCTGTACATGAGGAATCACAATAAAAGCATTTGCATTTAGTTTCAAAATGTACTAAAGAGCTAAAATTAAACATGTGCTTCCCCTCTGTCAGCCAATTCCTCTGAATTTTCAATGGGGAAGCAGAAGCACATCTGTACGTGACACAATAAAATGCAGAGATTGAGACTATTGACAGAAAACGATTTTAGGGTAATCACTCTTTGCATTGAGTCTGTTCCTTGCAGATGAATGAGTTGTAATTAATCAAATGTTTAATACCATAACACATAAATCTGCCTTCCTTGCATGGCTCGAGAGACGAGTCTCGGAGAACATGAAGGGTTACTAGGAGGAGAGAGACATTTTAACATGAAATCTGCAGCAATGTGCTGTAGCCCTTAAACAAAAGAGATGACTTCCTTTGTGGCAGGGAAGGATTTCATGCAGGGGTTCTGAAATTTTAAGAGTAATTATGGTTTAGTTCACGCAATGAAACAGCACACCAGAACATGGGCTCTTCAGCTGAGCCCTATTTTCCACCAGGAGGTCTGGGGAGAACTCGGCTTGTCCAGTGAAGCCTCACGACAAATGAAAACATATGAAAATGCTGGATATTTTCCCCACTGACATTTGAGTGTTAGAGAGCACAGGGCAAGAAGCCGAAATGCCTTGTGAGCAGCTGCCCATCGTTTGGGACCCGGCCAGCCGCCGAGCGGTGGGGAAATGTGCGGCTCCGACAGGTTCTTCGTTAAGGGCCAGAAAACAGGCATGCCAGGTAGTGGGGCACCACTTCTTGGCAGGCTGGCATGATTCAGACAACAGGAAGGGTTATCGAGACCATACGCTATTGCTTCCTCCATTTTAACTCCTCTGAGCTCCTGTTAACAAGCAAAAGCAGCTTGTTTCCAGCTCCCAGGGTGCTCCTCGTGTCAGGCTCTGAAACAATTTCTTTTGCAGAGGTCACGACTGAACCTCGGAGAGGTTAAGTGCCTTTCCCAGGACTGGAGGGCGACAGCAATCAGGACTATGGGGAGCGATGACGAAGATAGGTCACGCAGCTGAACAATTGCAAGTCAGGAAAGGAATCTGGGCCATGGGATGCTCAGACCCCCGCACAAGCCAGACGCACACTCACTATGGTGGGAATAAGAAAGAGGACATTGTTTCTTCAAATGTCTTGGGCCTGAATGTTTATCAACATGGAGCCATCTTCAGATTTTTTTCAAAATACTGTCGAGCCAATGGCTTTCCTGGACATTGGGGGACTGCTTTAAAGGAGTTCAAAAAAAGCAGTGAAAACTAATGAGCCTTTGGTAGGACTGAACTCCTTATTTCAGAGTTACAGGATAGATCTCTGCAAATCAAAATAATTTGAAAAAATCATAGATCCCACCTTTCTCTAGAAAATAAAATCACGTAATAAAAAAAATAACTCAGAAAACATCCACCAGAAAGACATCATTTTCCAGACTTCTCTAGGAAAGCATGAAAAAAGATGAGATCAAAGGTAGCTACACCAACTGCCTTAAACCATGTTTATACATAACATTTTCTGTGTGTTCTGCTTTTAAAAGTAGATTAGCATTGGAAATCATTCAAAAACTTCTTTGAAATGAGCAAGAGCCCTCTGAACAGGGATACAACTTCAGGAATGCCAGTACCAGGATGAGGAAACGCACAAAAAGAGGTTCAGATGTAGATGAAGGTCAGTCAGAGAAGCCCTTGCAAGTTGAAGATGTTCAGGAAGGCATCCAGACACCCAGACATCTGGACACAGGGAGTTGCTTGTGTCACATGAGAACCTCAGCCATAAATAGAGGGAACCAGCAAGGGTAGACTATGGAAAAGGAGACTTAAGCTGAGCCTCTGGCAAAGAGAAATGAGAAGAACCTCAGTGTAAAATCTCTTATTCCTCTTATATTGCATTTTGGGTGCAAGAGATAGACAGAGTATGCGTTTGACTTATCCTTTAGTCTGTCTTTTCCTTTTTTTTCTATCATGTCACAAGAACTCTCTTATTTAATGAGCTAAGGTAAGCCTGGGAAATGAGGGTCCTTACCCTATGTGTGGAGCCAAGATGCACAGAATGAAGCAGAGAGAACCTGCCAGCAGCTCCTGGAGGCTAGGATTCATTGGAGTTTTCTATCTTCTCCAGCTGTCACAGAGGTTAAACAGTGGCCTTATTTCACTAGAAGATTTGAGTGTGTTAGGTTATTCACAGGGAGCGTGTAACAGTTTCTTTGCAGACCTCATACACGCAGTCTGGGTTTCTTTGTAGGGTAGGAGAAGGAAGCAACAAAGGAAGACGTCTGCTTGGAAAGGACTGCTTTGCATGGGGATGATTCTTCCCCAACTATTTTTTGACAAGCAAAGTTCTCTTTGCATCATTTGAGAAGAATGAAAGGAAAGTATCCCACTGCAGAACAAATCTTAAGGAATGACAAGTGTGTTTGCATCCAAAATACCATTGAAATATAACGTCCCAGACCTACTGTTCAACATATAGGTCCTGACTCCTGAGCACATGCTTTGCTTTGAGTCCCACTGAAATCAATGGCCCTTTGAAGTGTACTTTCCTACATTTCTAAGAAGCACAAGGGAGACACTGAAAGGTTAACTTAAGGTAATGGCAGTATAAGCTATAAACTTTAAACTTTGATCTATAGTCTTTCCATCAGCAGCTGTATAGATGTGTAAATTCCTTTTGATGCCTACAGCCATACTGCTGCACACCATTTAGGAATTGCACCTCCGCATTAATCAGACCCGTCTGGTCCGATCACTTCTTCTGTTGTTGGTGTAGGGAGAGAGTTTATTCCCTATGTGGCACAGCAGCAATGGGCAGGTGGGAAGACGCCTGGGTGAAGACACCATTACTCGTACTGCTGGAGTGTTGGTGTGTAATGCAGAAAAGCTTTAGGGGAAAGCAAACTGCAGCCTGGCCCCAGCATGGGGAGACTTCACCCCACTGTGCCTTCAGCTGTATGGTCTGGCATCATGCGTGAGCGAGTGGGCAGGGGACTCCAACACGTACCACTGACACCGCCCTGTCCGCTCATGGGGTCACATAGCATCAGGCTAAAATCATCCTGAGCGTTTCCTTTCATGTTGCCCTGCAAAGCGCATCCTTTGCTTTCTGTCACCCCCCGCTCTCCTCCAGAGCTCTGACTTTCTTGGTTTCTTGTTCCCTTGAACATCTGCCTTTCAGCTGTTTTTTCCCTAGATGTATTATGTTTCATTGCTGAGTGAATGTCACGTTGTTATTTTTCAGCTGGTATGTGCAGACTCTTTCTATCCCCACTGGTGTTTGCAACAGTATTGTCCATGAATCTTAATAAACCAGAGTGCAGAGTACCAAAGACAAGCACTTGGGGTTTTAGGAACCGCTGAGCTAATGAAAGGGGAAGGCGAATGCCCTGTCCACAGCCCCAGAGGTGGGTTCAGGCTCTGCTGGCATGGAGAGCATTTCAGCTTATGCCGATCTGCAAGGATAAAGTTTTCATCTGTTTGAAAAGAAAACAGCAGCGATGGTAACCCCCTCAACCCTGAGGGTTTGTATAAAAGTGCAGCAGTAAAGACAAAAAGCAGTACGGATGGAAGAGGAAAAACCACCCATTTAAAAGCGCAATTGGCATTTCAGAGGCTGCTTTTGCTTTTAATTTGTGCGTTTTGGTAATGAATTCACATTAGTTGATGTTACAAAAGACGACTTGTGCTGAGTGGGCAAGTTGGGTGGTGTGCAGAGGAGCTGAGCGAGGAACAAGCGCTGCCTGGCATTGCTCCGGGCACCCAGAGCTGCCCTGTAAATCAGACGTGAGCCTTGGGCTATCCCTGAGGCCACCAGGATTTTTCTAGCATGTTCTGGGATTTGGGGGGGATGCTTGGAGGTTGGCTGGGGCTTATTTACAGGGGCAGGTTCAGATTGCCCCACAGTTACCTTGTCTGTCCGTACTTCAGGGTGCTGCCCACTGAGACAGCCTGGGTCTGGCATTCCCTCCACATGGGAATCTTCTTTTCCCCTTGGAGAGGACTGTTTTCTCCAATCCCATTTCAACGTGCATCTGCATGTCCTGACTATCCCTTAACCATTATAAACAGTGGGTAAAGGGTGTTTTTAGAACAGCACTGGTGTATCTCTTTAAAAAGTACTCCTTCCCTTCTCTCCTCACCTTTCCCATCTCTTTCTTCGCTGGCTTCAGGGTGAACGGTCAAGGGCAAACTCAATTTCACAGGCTTGGTATTATGTATGGTAGGCTGGAGAGTAACAGCTTTCTGAAGCAAGTATAAATGTGGAAGGTCTCGTGGGAAAAGGAAGGAGAGTGCACACACAGCAAAAAGGAAAGCTAGGATGAATGAAAAATAAAACACTGGGGGTGATTTCCTTATGGCTGGTAAGTACTTGCTGAGTTTAGGACAAAAGGTATTGTAAAATGCACTAGCTAGCGTGTTCTGACTGCTGCCTCTTAACATTCATATTAAAGGATATTTTCATTTTAATGTATTATCATATATTCAAAAGTACAGCTCAGACTGAAGAGAAAGCTAATGAGGAGCTAACTTTGCTCTAGCTGGCTAATCTGTGTTAAAATAGTTTTCCTTGTCTAGACAAAGGGCAGAGGTCCATGACTGCAAGCAGTTGTAGTAGTTGTAGTTGTAGTTGCCCCTCATCAGCTGATCTGCAATACTGGTTGAGTGCCTACTCTTAGGTCATCAAGACACTGAACTCACATGATTTCCCAAAGGGACCCTCATGGAAAATCAAACCACAGTTTATGTTAAGATGGGTAAGACAAGTAGTTGCTGTGGCCCTGGTAGGCACTTTCAGCAGATGACCTGCCTAATTTTTGTGCCACAAGTATATTTTTTGATATCATGAGGTCTGAGATCTGGATCACTCATCAGTCCTTTGATCACTTAAGAGTCACAGCATCTACGTGAGGCACTGATGACAGGCAGACTGAATAAAGCCCCTTTCTCTATCTAATCTAATCAGGCTGATGTAATGCATGATACGAGCCAGCATCTTCATGAGATAGGAATCTAGGAGCTGCTTATGTAGCTAAGAATTATACCAGACACTGCCTGGTAATGTTGACTGGATGGGGGAATTAACTAGAGGAACAGTCAAGGCTCTTTGATTAAGGGATTGCATCAATTGTCATAAGATATGTTTGCAATAAAGATCTGTGGTTCCTGCTAGAAGCTTGGTATCAGTGGTGGCTAAGAACACTATCTTGCCATCTGGTCTTGGCAGAAATTGTACAATCTTTTCTTTGAAGTCGCAGATATTATTACACTTACTCAGCCTTTGTCAGCTCAGGACTTGACCATTATACTGCTCCCTGTAGGATGCTGCTCGCTGTGACCATCTGGAAAAAGAAACTAGATCAGTACACAGCTGCTTGCTTATTCAGTAGCATTCCATACTGCAAATGTCTTACACATCTGCCTTATTGTCTGTCCCACCTATTCATTTGCGGGTGTGGTAGGAGGTGTAGCTTTGAATCTATGTAATGCTGTGCATGCACACACAAAACTATGCTAAAGGAACATCAGACTGCAAAGTGGGGTACACCTGGGAAACATCATTATGAAGGTGGACTGTGAAATTTCTAGTTTAGAGACTTTGCAAGACCCCTCTGGACTTCATTAACTGTATGATAAAGGAGTATTCACACCTCTTGTCTTAGGCTACAAGGGCACAACCCCTCCCCACCAATTAGATTTATAATGTCTTTCTCTGAATTGCCCTCAAGCCAGGTGGCTGTGATGTCCTCCAGTCACTGTGAATACACTGTTGCCCCACCAGTCACAAGCCCTTGCCTCCTTCCTTGCACAGAAAGGATGCAGCTCACCAAGTGAGCAGCTGGTCAGCGTTTTGTTTGTCATCGTTCTACAATGCATAGCCCAATGCCCCATTGACCACACATTATCCAAGCCTTTCTCAGAGGCAGATTTGTTCCTTTCCTCATGGTCCCTCTTGTGCCACTCATCACTACTATGGGGTTATTAATCAATTTATTCTCATTGCTTCGTTTGTGGGGTGGTTTTATCTTTATCTTCCTGAACATGGTTGCTAAATTCTCCTAGGGTCTCACCTGCTTTAGACATGCTTCACCCTTTCACAGGCCCTCACATATCAACCACATTGCAGAGCCATCATCCCCGCATGCCGGATCGGGCTCAGGGCCACAGGTCATTCCTCACTGTCACCATGTCTTCCTGCTGGTGGCCAGAGTGGCTCTCAGTGCACAAATGGAGAACATGGCGTCTGTCTCTCCTGGCCTTTTGGCATTCCCCTGCCTGGTGGCCAGGCTGCATGGAGAAAGAGGTGCCCACCTCAAAGGCAGAGGAAACAAGCACCGGCCCGAAGATGAGAGGTCATGGGGAAAATATCTGAGGTCCAGGAGCCTTATAAAGAGAGGAAGGGGGAGAGGAACAAAGACTGTGGCTGAGGCAAGGCCACTGGCTCTGTGGGATGGGGTGCTGCAGAGACTGCACCAAGGACTGGGAGGAGAGGCTGGGTGAAGGTTAAATAGCTCACAGATTGGCAAATAGGAAAATAGGAAAGTCTGGAAAGGCTGGGAGACCAGGACAAAAAGCCAGGGGTGAGAAAAGAAACAGAGCAGAGACTGGGAGAGGCTGGGGCATGTTCTTCACCGTGGTCTTGGACAAAATGGACAAAACACATCCTGACATTCCTCTGTTGGCAAGAAACAGCCATGAAACTCACTCACAAACTGTGCTATCATCCTCATCTTCTCACTGGTCGAAGGACTGGATGGCAACCTATTGCTGCTATCAATTACTCCCTCAGATCAAGTGTCTGAGTCACTTCAAGTCTTGGAGGATCAATCTACCACAGACCACATCTAACCTACCGGCTTTTCAAGGCAGATCTTACCTGCAGAGACAAGGTAGAAGCTAAAATTCAATTCACAGTGGAAAATCTTTGGAGCTATTGCCATACTAAGTGTCATATTTTCCTGGGTAGCGTTCATGTGTGTTGTAGCAGCAAGGAACGCGTTGCTCTTCTGTACGCAGTCACAACTGCGTGAGGAAGTCACACAGTCTATTTGCACAGCCTGTTAGCTGCATAACTGGTCTTTTGTACACAAAATCTCTGATTCAGCAAGTTCTTTAATCATGTGTCCCACTTTAAGCATGTCTCTGAAAAGCAGGCCTTATGTCACGTACCTCTGAAAAATCAATTTTTGTAGCAATTTACAGCTTTTTCTGTCATTTTAGCTCTCTTGTTGGATTTGTCTGAAATTCTGTGCCTGAAGCAGAGCATCAAGCAAACATAAAAGTTCATATAAATGATTATATTTGTCAAACAGTTATCTTCTTGTGGCTTAAAGTGACACTGTCACTGTTTTCCATTTTTCTGCATTATTACCCCACAAGAAAGGACTACCACTGTAAAAAAAAAATCTGCTGCTCAAACTACTAATGGTGTGGGGTTTTTTACCTCCTTTTGGTTAATGGGAATAAAACTAGACACCAGAAAAAGCCACATTTTTTGGGATCTATCTACTGCTATGTCTTCCCTTAAGCACCATAAACTGTATGGCCACACCATATAGCTTCACAGGTTTGTCTGCGCTTCTCAAACACGCTAAATTGGAATGATCCCATACAGCCTATCATGCACTACATTCAACCACTTGGTAAGAAATTTGCCCAACTAACAGTTTTATATCTAGTTCAAGGCTAGTGATTCAATGCTGTCTGCTGAGAAAGGGGAGCAGTTTTCCTACTCATTTAGTGGTAATATTTTTTGACTGGAGTTATCTAAAATACATCTTACTCTCCTACTCCTTGTAATGTGCATGACAGCCTTCATTGCTGGCTTCCCCAGAGATGATTGACTGTACTTGGGTATTGGAGAGCACATTCCCAGGTCTCGGGACGTTTCTGAAGGCAGACAGTGCGTGGCTCTCCTGGTGACTCTCAGAGGATGTATATGCCAGTCATGATGGAAAGAAATGATGACCTCTCTTTTTGTCTTCAGAAACTTTACAGATCTGTCCATGGACAGCCAACTGGGGAATCAAATAACCTTTGTGTTTTCTAGGCTGCAGCCTGAACAGGCAGAGGAGGAAAGCACTGTCAATAAATGCAAAGCTAAAAATAGGCAGACCAAAAGCCTCAGCAGAGCTCTGGAAAAATTCTGAAGGTGGAAGTAAGAGTTATTTATAAGGTTGGGAATTGAGAGGGGAGAAAGAGGTCAGCAGAAGACTTTATTTACATAGTTTGGGTTCCAGAAATTACTTCCCAGTGCACACAGCATCATTAGAAAGTTTCTGCTTGAGTCTTGAGTCCTAGCTACTTTTTGTGCCTACACAACATGCTGTACTGTGCCAGAAAGCAGGTTTCTGGGCATTCCTGGGCAAGAGGGACAGGACTCAGGAGCTGCTACTCTACTTTTCAAAGCAGTGATTCTTACTTGCAGTTACATGTTTTGTGACAGCACTTTCTGGAGTCTGAAAGCAGGTTAAGCTGCCTCCATAGGCATGGTCCTAATTGGTAGGTAGATAGGCAGAACTACAGATAGATGCATGCCTGGGCTGGAGTCATCTTCTCTAACCTGAACTGCAAAGAAGTGAGTTTTCTAAATTAGCTAGCTAGGGTGTACCCCGACATCTCCAGGAGGGCAGGTGAGCTTTGATGATTAGCATTTTCTTAGACCACATACACTTAAGCAAGTAGTGCAGTGCAGTAGGAGCAGACTGAGAGAGGGAGAAGCAGTGCTGAAAACTTGACGTTTACACTATACACATTGGTCTCGCACTAGTGTCATCCCATTAGCACACCTGATGCATCCTTAGGGCACATCTTTTGGTTTAGTTTCATCAGCAAGGGATCCAGCTGGTGATTCTGAGACCACTCTGTGATGCAAACCATAGCATGGGAAACGGGGATGCCTGGGGGATGCATTTCAGAAGCACTCTCCCACTGCAAACAAAACTCTGTTTTAGACACATCTTAGATTAATAATTTTTATACACCTAAAATAGCTACCATGATACCTACCCCTCAGTCTGAGCAGTCCAGTGCAAATGTAAGGTCTGAGACAAAACCAGGAAGATTGATCTCATTTACACTTCTAAAATTTGAAAAATGCACAGGTTTTCACAGAATCACAGAATAGCCTTGGTTGGAAAAGACCTCTAAGATCATCAAGTCCAACCATTAACCCAGCACTGCCAATTCATCTCTAAACCATGTCCCTCAGCACCACATCTACACGTCTCTTAAATACCTCCAGGGATGGGGACTCCACCACTGCCCTGGGAAGCCCATTGCAATGTTTGATAACCTTTTCAGTGAAGAAATTTTTCCTAATATCTAATCTAAACCTCCCCTGGCACAATTTGAGGCCATTACACCTTGTCCTATCCGCGTTACATTTCCAAAGGAAATAGAGGGAACGTTTATTTCACAAGAGATCACGTATATATTTTCTATACTTACTTTTATAGGTAACTAAAATATTTGGCTATTTTGCTTGAGGCAGATAACCAGCATGAACAAATTCTGCATTATAGCAACCATTACAGTTTTATTTAATGAGAAGTCTTGGGCAAGCTTAATAACAGATGGGTCTTCCAACTTAATGTAATGTAATAGAATATAAATGACCAGTAAGTGTGTATTTAAATATCTCCTCTTGAGTGTCTTTTAAATTGGCTATTTACATTAATTATGAATTTAATTGCTAGTGAATTTCATGAGGATTTTAATCTAGTTTGCCATATATGAGAAAGAAGGACAATAGTTATGCAGGTGCAGTTCTCTGCCTGGTGGTTTGAGTGGACCTCCTTGGCAGCGGAAGGACACCTCTGAGAAAATGCCTGTGCAGAGGAACATCAGAACGAAATGCTGGGACAACCAGCTCCTTGCCCAGCTCCTGGATGAAATCATTGACAGCATTCCGTGGAGGAGCACTAACATTTCAGTGATCCCATTTACCACTTGTCCTTACAAAATGATTGCACCTGCACAAGTGCAGGACAGTGAATTGCAGCGTGGAGGTGGGAAGGAGCAGCCAGGGCAGAAAACACTTAAATCAGCTTTGCTGCATGAGTGAGATAAGGAGTGATGAGGTGGGAATGCCTCTTGCTGAGGCTGGAGCTTGACAAGCAGCAGTAGTCCTTCAGCAGCTAATTTAACAGTCGTCTTGCATATCAAAAGGACTCACTGACTTTTGGAGTGCACAGAATAAATAATTGATACATTGTGAAGGGGACTACCAGGTCTCAGCCGTCAAACTGATGGGAATTAGCCTCATTGGAGGGGATGTTTGCAAGGCCAGACCATACAGATGCTAAGCGATTTGGCTATGACATAATGCAGAAATTAACGACATGTCAATATTTTGTTATACAGATTTATTCTCTGCTCTTCATTAAACCCTTCCAGTGTCTGAAAAGTCATTTCTTCCCAGTCACTGCTGTACTTGTTTAAGCCCCCTGCCCCAGCAGCCTGGTCACCAGGCTTGCCCACAGAGAGGGTCTCCTGATTTTCGCCCTGGAACAAAGCAGCTCTCTGGAAAGTGTGCAGGCAAGAGGCACACTCAGCAAAGGCCATTTGCACTGTGAAGCTTCTTGGATGTTACAGCATTTGGGAGTGAGAAGACTGAAATTCTTTTTTAAAATAAAGGCTCAGGCTTTTAAGGGGTAGGATCCTGCAAATGGCAGCTCAGCAACAGGCTGGGTTCAGTGGCACTGACTGGTTTGTAGGTAAGGTGATGTCTTTGGAGGGGAAGACTGGCTGTACAGCTGTTGTGCAGGGAAGCCTGTATCATATAGGCTTCAGTTGTGTTAGCTTGGGGACAAACGCTTCACCAAGAGAAAATCCCATTGCAGACTAATGGGTTAGCATCAGTGCCTCACCACTCAACTTAGAGCCTAGAGGAGGTATGAGAAAATAACCTGTGAGTACAACACAAACTGCAGGGAACAGCTGTGTACCAATAAGGTGGTGAGGGAGGCTGGTCTACAAAATGGCTGCGTACCTTGGTCCGAATCTTCACCCCCGTGCTCTGTATCTATCCACACACATCTAAAATTTAGATGAGATTTTGCCAGACACCTGAGCCAACAGGAAAACAGAGTCCTGTGGAAGTAAATCCACATCCCCCTATCCTTATCAGCTACCTCTGCATCAGAAAATGGAGACAAAGTTTTAATTTCTCAGGGACAGACTATTGGACCTGGGAGCCCCTGAGTATCACAGTGAAGACTGCTAAGACCAAAACTTTTAGGGATACAGGGCAAAAGTACCCTTCATCACCAGGTCAGAAGGCTGAAAGCTTGTAGCACCTCTTGCTTACATCTCAGCAGTGCAAGCCTTCTGAACGCAGCATGCTGCTGCAGCCAGCTCCCACCTACGGCCCCAGTCTGCAGCTGTTCCCAAAAAACCAGCCCAGGACACTGACTGCACCTGGGACTGGCCGGGAGCATGCCCCAAAGCCTGGCCCTGCATGCCATGCATGCCTCAAGCTCCCTGCAAACAACAGCAGAGGCTGCTTTGGGGGGAAAACGAGGGTCAAGCCTGTCCCATTAACTGCTAATGAACAACCTGGAAAGGGAGGGGGTTGTTTTTTTGTTTCCTCCTGAGAGGGAGCCTAATGTAACTAGATACGAAGACAGAGGTGACAAGGTCATTCCTGCTTGCAGCGGCCCCAGGTCACAGCTCTTTCCACTGACCCTGGGTCACAGCCTGTGCCAACCTGGGAGCTGGGTGAAACTGCCACACTTGCCCGATGTCAATCAGGGACGGGGCAGGGAAAGGCCACATGTTTGTTCACTGAAGACAAGCCATGCTGCACATCGCTTTCAGTAACACCTGGTAGTGCCTGAAGCTTCGGGAAGAGTTTAAAGAGGCCGATGTTTTGGAAATAGGGAGGTCTACTTACAAAATGGTACTGCAGCTGGAACCTGGATGTGCTCAGCAAGACTTAAACCTATGGAAATCGCCACTTCGCAGTCTGTACCACTTTCAAAATAAGGTCAGAGGTGGTGTTAGCGGTGATGTAGATTACCTGATGCTTGGTTGAGATAAACAAATGCTTGGGAAATTGCCATCTAATTAAAGAGCAAGACCATTTAACCAAAGTTTCTGGGAACCTAAATGCTGTTAGTGAATACATCCTCCCAAAACATGTCTGTACTGTTCCCTGTACAGGTGAAGAACTAAAAAAAAGGACACTGGGAGATAAAAGTGACTTACTGAAAGTCATATAAAAGACCCACTGCCTTGCTTTTGGCATTCAAGCTGGGTACACACCTTGCGAGCAGTTTCACCCCATGTTCCTTCTGTTTTCTGAGATGAACACCACTGAAGGCTGAGCTCTCTGGAGGTGCTTCTCTCCCCTTTTGTTGCAGAGGGAGCCTTATCTGGGTACACTGGAGGAACAGGAGACAACTGAGCCTCTCTGGAGACACTGTCCAATACACTTATCATGATATTAATCGCCATTCCTAACTATGCTGTTCTGTCTGGGATCAGGATTTAGCTTGCAATGGAGCACGATTATGCATTTCATAATCTGCCTCTGAATTCTAACAATAATCCACCATAACCACTGTAATAGACTTTTCAAATTAAAATGCTGTTTAACAGGAAAATGAAGTTCTAGAAATGTGTTGCAAAATCAGAATTACCCACAAAATAAAATAATTTTGACATGACATATCTGGCTGTAAATTTGCCTTGCAACAGAAATATTCATAATTACAGTAATTTGCAGCTCAGCCTCTTACTGTAGTTATATGATCCCATAATTGCTGAGTTGTCTGCAAAGTGCTGGTTGTGCTAGCTAAACCAGTTTGCTGCTTTAAAGGAACAGACTGTGAGCCAGCTCCAGTGCGTCCTGAAGCCATGGAAAACTTCCCAGAGACTGCAGTGAGCAGCAGGCTGGACCTTGAGCTGGGAGGGAAGATATTCAGCCTCCCACAGAAGAGTGTTCCTGTAGCATTTGTTCAGAAGTGTGGAATACTGGGATTGAGAAAGATATTGGTTAAAACTGTGTAAATCAGCCTCTACTCTAAATCACTGCTTCTTAACTATGTGGTTCTGAGTTTATACCAATACAAATGGAAAATACTCTGGTCAACACCATGGATAAAACTCTGGCCTGTAGTTAGGACACAAAGCTGTTGATTTCCTCAAATTCAGAACTGAATGTTCACTTCCTAGGAGCCAGAATTAGGAGAGGTATAATTCAATAAATACTACTTCTAGCTTAAATGAATATACATACCCCCAAAAAAACATTGAATATTTGGGCTCTACTGTAATTACTGACCTTGAGAAGACAGTCTGTTTTTGCTGATCACATATGAAATGGCATAACCCAAGGAGGTATGTTCTTAATAAGACCAGAGAGCAAAGAACTTGCCTAGGAAAGGAGAGTCTGAGGTTCAGTTCCTTGATCCCACGGCAGCATCTGCATTTAATGTTGGGTAAAACACAAAACAAGTTCTAAGATCCTCTGTTCCCAAACCCTGAACCTTCAAAGCTATCCTCAGCCTGTCCTACCATCTTGCTTCCATGGACCTGTGTTGCAAGTGGTTTATATTCAGCAAGAACAGAGACTGCACCACCTAAGGAGCTATGGTTGTCTCCTGGGATGTGGACAGTGTGGGTTTGAACTCCTCTAGATTGAAGTGCAAAGAGATTTTCCACCTCCTAAGAAAGTCCTCTTACAACCAACCTGTCAGACACAAACTGTGCCGCATGGTCAGGCAGTACATAATGCTGGTGGGACCATAAGTAACAGTTTGGTTGTTGTTGTTGCTGTTTTTTTATAAAAAATGAAAACCAGGGTGTGTGTGAACAATGAATACTGCTATTTAAGCTATTTTTCTTCTGGTATGTAAAATAAATGTTACACTCCATATCATATTTTATGGCACTAGACAGAAAAAGAGAGACTTGTAACAGATAGGTTTTTATATTCACCCCAGTGTTATAGCCATGCTTGTTCAGTTATCTTTATTGAGTACAGTGTTTGAACGATAACTCCTCTATTATCTAATGTATGTCAGTAATGATCAGCCACTTATGAAGCACTTATTGCAGCCAACAGCATGAGATTTCTTCAATAAAATTCTGTGACCAAGGTTGGCCAAGTACCAGCCTAATTCAGCTAAGAGACACTCGCAGTTAAGAATTTTCTGCTGTGCCTGTGGAAGAAGCAATAACAAGCTACTTTTTCTAAGAGCTCAGGAGAGCAAAAAGGCCCAGTGTCATAACGCCTGTTAGCAGCCTGAATCCTGCTGCTGATGGGATGTCTGCTTGGAAATGCCCCATCCGCCCACACTCATGGGTTATAGTATTTCATTATGTTCACTGTAACTTAATATCTCCTGCAGCGAGCAGGCTCCTAGCACATAAAAACATAACCAGCTTGTGTGGACTCATTGCTATGATGAATCCTGAGTAGAGTGCCATAGTATTTTGTACTACAGGTTTTATGGCAGCTGGTTACAAATATTAGTGTTATTAGAGATGGCTATTCAGCTTGTGTAAATCCTTTCAAAGACTATTTCAGTACATGACCTGCAGAAGGAGAGTACGGATGCACGTACTGCACATTTTCCCTTGCAGCAGGCCAAGCAGGGAAGCTGTCAGTCAGGCTTTGCCCAATATGTTTTAGAAATTCGTTCCTCCTTCTGACCTTGTCTCACCAGGCTTTTCTCATCACTTGTGTTTGACTAGGTTTTCTGACACTATAGTTTGAACTATGCTATATATCACTGACCTTGCCCAGGAAGGAGTCCAACTTCAGAAGCCAACACAGCTGGATGTGGGATTTGGAGTTGTTCATCCCCATTCTGCAATGCACTCTCTTCCTCCCTGATCCCCACCCAGAACTGCTTGCCCTTCTTCCCCCTCATCCCTAGCAAGCCCTCACCTCCTCCTCACCAGCCGCAGAGGTCAGGTCTAGGATGCTGTGGATGAGGAGGACAAAGATGAGGTGAGATTGTGGTTGCTGTCATGCAAACAGAAATGGGAGCTGCAGGGACAACTACTACTGCTGGGAGGGCCAGCTCCATCCCGGCCAGTCTGTCCTCTGCAACCCAGTGGCAGCTACATCAGTCCAGCACATGTGGTTAGTCTGCGGCAAGCACTGTGCCACTTTCCTTTTAGGAAACAGGCCAGGGAGAAGGGACCGTGCAAGCCACCTTCAACCTGCAAGCCCATAGGCAAATGCCTGTGAATAAGCCCAGTATTTCTTCTGGAAGTAATGAATTGCTGTACAGGAATACGAGGACCCAGAGTGTTCCTGCAAGCTTCAGCAAGCAAAATTGCCCGTCCCTCCTCCCTGCCTGCACACCATCCTGAGCTAAATGGTGATGCCATCACTGATCAGAGCAGCATGCAAGCTGAGCTGGTGGACCAGCAGCAAGACATGCACCGCTACCACCTCAACAGAGACCTTTTGGAGTAGGACTTGATTCAGCTCCATCTCTATTCTCAAATTTTTTAGGTAGGTCTTTGGGTTGGCAGGAATCCACGTGCTTCTTTCAGGATGGTTCCTCCATCCTCTGCCCCATCTCTTTCTTATTTTGTAAGACCCACCATGTCTGCAGTTTTTAATTGCAAGTACCTTTCTCCCACCTGAAGAGCTGTCAGTACAGATTCCTGGTGTTTAACACATTGGCTCCCATACAGGGAGACACTACTGCCTGCAGAGATGGAGCCAGAGCTCACAGACAGGCTCTGCAGTGAGTCCCATGGTGACCTGTAGCACGTGATACCAAGGATCCATCTTCTCAGCAGTTTTCTTGGCTGCATTCCAAACCCTGGATGAAGTTTATGCTTCTCCATGGACAACCAGCAATCACTGTATTGTTATCATCTGTACCATCTATTTTTTTTTCTCCCTCTTTTTTAAAAAAAAGAAGAAAGAAAAGAAAATCTACATGATGAGGGTTGTTACATCAATAAGAAAAGCAATAAAAACACGGACTTTATGGAGTCTCCTGCCCTGGGCTGTATGTTTTGTAAAGCACTTTTTCAGTCAGTGCCAGGTTGGGATTACTGAGTGTGATAACCAGATGCAGATAATCTGCATGTGCAACAAGCTGAATAGCTGGACAGGGCAAATGGCATTGATTTTTGTCATACTTCATGAAAATTATTATTCTGACCTTAACGCTTGCTTAACTTACAAAGGAGTCCATGGTGTTTTAGCTTGATGGCTTCCCGGCCCCATACTGCTCCTGTTCAAGACAACAGGAATTTTATCATTGATTTCAAAGGGAACAAGCTCAGACCAATGGTGTCAATAGCCACTGCACCATACGGCTACTCTCTCAGAAAAATGACCTACCTTATCTTAGTTACTTCTGACCATGAAGTACCTCGGTATGTGTGATGGCACCAAATATTTGCCGTGTGGCATCATGTGGCTCTATACACTTCCTCAGAGTTTTCACAGCTAGTGTGGCAGTGAGTAGATGCACCACTGGTCTCATTTTCAGGTGTCCGTTTCCTCTAGATTGAAGCCAAAGTCCAGATCTGTTGGCAGTGACTCTGTAAAATGTCAGAAGAGCTTATATTTCTGTGGTCAAAGGTAAATTGAGTCATCCTTTTTAATGAAATGTTCCTTAATTGCTTTTATTCCTTTGAATAGCTCAGCAAATAGAATATACACTTCATAAAGAGATTACAGAAAAGGAGAGTTGCCAATATAATTATATAATCTTGCAAACCTTAAACCTGAAATTGCCTTTTGTTTGCTGTTTTACAGCTCATCTTTTCTTTGTGCCCTCTATAGCTGACAGAATACTGTTTGTTTAAAAAAATATGTGACAGAAAATGCCATGGGAAAAAACGTATTGTTAAATCTCAGCCAACCCGCAGGAAGGCTCAAGCCGGGACTGTCAACACATACAATCCCAATTCAATGTCTGCTCTTTGCAGCAAAACAAGGCAGTGCAGAACTAAGCAGAAGTTAATTAGAAGACTGAAAAGAAAGAACAGAGCAAATTTTATTTCTTTCTAATTCCAACCCAAACCTGGTTGGCAAATATCCGTCTACTGTACAGGGATACAGTTTCATTTTGCAGTCCCTACCTAGTGAAACCATAAACTAGTATATGGTGAAATTATCTTTTTTTTTTTTTGAAACCCCAAACAAAGCTCCTATTGATTTCAGTGGAGCTAGGCTTTCATTTGATAAGCTTATCTTGTGCTATTTCAGCACTTCAAGAAACCAATATTAGTAATTTTTTTTCAAATCGTGTATTTCTTGGTCCATGTATTTCAAGTAACTCATCATAAACATCGTGAACATACAGTGTGATGACACATATTTCTCAGAGCTGTGGGATATCATTTTACTGCTTGCCCCTCACCAGTGACACACTAGATAAACTAGGCAAAAGACTCCTGTGCACCTCTCCTGGCATAAAGCAAGACCAGCTCTTAAACTGACCGTTCTGCTAGGAGATGTGCCTTGGGACTACTGAACTGCTCAGGGCTTGAAGGTACCCGCAAGGCTCTGACTGCAAATGCCTCTTTGGCTCAGTTCCAACAGAGAAAAAAAAAATTGTGCCACACCCCACCAGATTCACTCAAATCCATTTCAGACGCTTTGGACACTCTCCAATGGAAGCAGCTAGTTTGCACCTTTGATTATGAGTTGGAAACATTGCTATGGAAGCAAAACATTTTTAAAAAAACTACCTAGGAATTTAAACCGTGTTTGATAGCTGCCTGTGTCCAAGCTGTCACTTAAACTTTCTTTCAAGTCTGATGTTAACCACAAGAGTCTAAGCCAGAACTGGTGAGCGGCTGGTTTCTGAGGTGCTGTTCTTCTTGGTATCCCAGTCTTCCCAGATTGCACCCAATAGTATCAGGGTTTCACTGCATGCCAATGAACCTTAGAGTTCACAGGATCCTTTTTTCTACTAAGCTACTAAGGAACCCTACACTATTTTTGCAAGCCTTTAAGTATGCTTTAGAAATGTTCTGGATGTGGGATGTACAGCCAGTGCCAGGCTTACCTTCCTGCTCCAGAATGAGACTGCCCTTCCCAGATGGCATGACTTGCACAGGGAACTTCTGATAGCGTCATAGCAATGTACACACTGCTTATCACACAAAGAATTACATACAGAGCGTTTTGACAGCCTCTGGATTTGTGGGAGACTAGCGCAGGCTTTCCATAGAGACGTTATGATGCTATGGTAGGTGTGGGGCTTGGTGTGTCACCTCCCCACCTACCTTACGTCAGTATTGTAAAGCCATCATCACATATGCTATTGTATTAGTAATGGCTATACAACCACCCTCCACAGCTGCTGCAGTGCAAGGTTGCAAGCTGGTGTGCAGCAGGACTAGGACAGCCTGGTTCCCTGCGGCTGCGTGTCTGTGAAATTCAGAACTATGACTATAGGTCATTTTTATGCAATATCCTTAGCTTCTCTCTCTTTCTCTTACACTCTTCATATCAGGAGTGAAAGGAGAAAAAAAAAAAAAAGAGGAAAAATATACACTCACAGAAGTTTGAAATCCTTTGGAAACTAGGTTAAAAAAGTAATACATTATATGTAGGGCTTTCACTTTCCACCATGCTGCTGAACAAAAGGAGTAAAATGGTCACAGCACTTAATTTATAGACACAGTGTTAGGACAGTGCTGCTGGGCACCTCACTGGCAGGGACACTTCTGCTCTGTAGAAAAAGGCTTTCATCAGTAGCAAGCCAATATTCATCGCTCCCCTACAGTAATGCTTCCAGCTACTGGGCACACTGGAAGCAAGAGGCACATGATTAAATGTTGTCTGCGGTATGTTGCCACAAAAATTTGGGTATTTGGTTGCCACTTTATTAACTCCCTGAAGGTATTCAAGTGCCTTTCTAAAAGATGGGATTTTGCACAAGACACAATGGAGTACTGCTGACACATGATTTGTTTAGATCTGCTGAGGTGGAGGCTCTAAGATGTCCAGTATTCCCGCAAAACTGAATATCCTGGGATTTGTTGCCCACACCCTTTGTTTATGCTGTCTTTTCTACTAACTTCTCAGGTGAGCAGGTGGTCTGCATATACTCTGTCGCCTTTGAACAAGCAGAATCCCTCTCACTGCACAGGACTGTTTGGTTTTTGGGTTTTTTTCCTAAATATGCACTTTTTTTGGTCCACCAGCAATTTAACAACTGATGATGTGGCTTTCTGACAAATCACTGCCTTAAAGAATATAGAAAGAAATAACAACAGAGCAGAGAGACTGTAAGTCCTGTAAGACTCTTGCGGAGATCTCTGCCAAAGTAGGTCAATGCATTTGCACATCAGTTTTAGCAGAACAGCTGGAAGATTCCTGACAGAGGTAAAAATCTGAAATTGCTTTATTTGTTGCTAGTTTTGCAGTCTGCTTGGACATATTTAAAGAAGTGGTTAAAAATACACTGAAACAATTATTACAGCAACTGAGACAATAGCGGTCATGTTGAGAAGAGAAGCAACATGTTCGTATCATTATGCAAAGCTCTAAATGATTCCTCCAGTAGGCTGCAAATGTTTCTGATTTAATCCCAGATGTTTCTCATACTTAATATAATTTTTAGCCTTAAGAATTAACAAATTATAGGAACTTTCAGAAGCCCACAGTAACATTCATCATCTTACAAATAAATTAGTTTACGTGGGATTTCCTCAAACAGCAGGAGAACAAATAGAAAATTTCTGAGAAGTTTAGTGAAAGATGTGCCAGTCCAAACCCTGGTCTGTATCTAGGAGCCACAGCATTTTCTGCATCCTAAATATGCATATGACTGGATGTACAGGTTTTGATAAAATGTTATTATACTTATTTAAACATACCATGCAAATTCTTTGATGCCCTAATATCTTTCTCTCAAACCAGAACATTTTCTACAAGGATTCCCAAATTTACTTCTCCTTTCCCAGTCTCCTGTAGCTAAATTTAATTCCTGTTTTTTTCAGCTTTGCTAAACAGCTACAACTGATTGCCAATTATAATTTTTGAGCTGTGTTTTCAGCCAAAGAGCTGGATTTAGGGCTCTGGAAGGTAAAAACTCAATGAGGGCATTTGTATCACACACGATTGCAAGCCTTTCCTATAAATAGGTGGGGCAGGAGAGCACCTGTGCTTTTTCCTCCCAGCATTTTGATGGATAGCTTTGTTGGCATCTCTGCAATAGACACTACACTAAATTCAAAAAAGAGGCTGAGTCAGTCCTAAGTAATGGAAAGCGTCCAAATTCTCCTTGGCATTGATTCTAACAGAGAAAGACATAATTTTCTTGTCTCCTTCCAGATTAAACTCCATTCCATTTTCTGCTGCCCTCAATGTGCACTCCTGAAAATCGCACAGATGCATTAACATTCAGTCAATGAGATATTTCTAGCAGCCAGACTACTATAATGTTTAGGTTCTTCTGTAGTTGCAAGGCCTTGATTTCAGCCTGCCCTCACAATGCATAAATTGTCTTTAATTTTGACAGCCCTGAACAATACCATCTTAACAGCCTATAGTGTCTTGTACCCTTGCTGGCTGCTACCATCCTGTCTTTAAGGCTGCCACTTTGATCTTCTGTTGTTTCCTGATAGAGAGAAAATATTCACAATCACCTTCCAAATAATGAAGAACCTGGATTCTCATGAATCTTTGGGGAAACTCATGAGGAATCTTTTCCATTTCAGCACAGATTGTTTGGAAATTGCTCAGAATGCATGTGAAAAAACATTCACATCTTTCTTTGTTCCCATTGTGCAAGATGAATAAACCACCCTCAGCTGGTAGCGCATCAACCACTCCATGTTCAGGCCTTGGAGGAGCAGGATGAAGGGAGGGATAATATATCAAGGGAAGCATGAGAAGCAGGTGCAGGCTGTGAACATAAACTATATCTACTGAAGAGATCAGATGTGAACCAGCTAATGTTGTAGACCTCTTAAACTCTCCTCTTGAAGATTTCATGCTACGGAAAGTACAAGCCATTTTCTTGCCACTTGCCACCTTTGGTTCAGCTGCCTACAGACTCGGGAAGATTTGCCGCCCAAGTTTATAGCAGATGAGATTTTCAAGGTTTTCTTTGCAGGAGGGTACTTCAGGCTGGAAACAGACAGCAATAACAGCACATGCTTCAGACTGTGTAGAGTGCTGGCACTGTTTGGGTGCAGGCCATTCTGACATATTGCAATACCCTTGACCTAACCCTGTATGAGCCACTTTGCATATGCTAACATACGGATTAGCTCAGGACATGCTCACCAAACAAGAATTTACCCCATCACTCAAGTAGCTTCTGCTATCTGTATCAAGCTTCAGATTACTACACTGCTAAGAGTCACCAGGCTGGTTTAATGGTAACTCATATCCATCTATGCACACTCAGTCGTAGATTACTTGCTACACAATGTAGTCAAATGTGTTCAAAAAGCATGTGTTAGTTTGCAGTGGCCTTTTTTTCTACTTAAAATTCAGTTCAATTGAAGTAATTCAAGGGGCCTGAGCAAATTCAAAGGGCCAGGTTTCCTCAGAAATTACAGCTCACTTTACTTAAACTCCATCAAAACAGACAAGATTGGTTACAGATCACACTCTGCCAGATTTGACCAGTTTGTGTTTGTCCACATCTCTAGCCTGATTTCCTTAGGAAAGGTTTGTGATTGCAGCCTTTATGCAAGCACAGGTATATGCACAAATGCGTGTGTGCATTTGCATGTCTACAAATTCTCCTTCCCATCACTGTCCATCACCTACTAATAACTTCGAAGCTCTCAGCCACTTCCAGCCACATCTGAAAGCAGAGCAGAGCAGAGATTATTTCCTGTGGGTCTGTATAAATAGGCAGTTAGTTAATTGATAAAAACTCTATTACTGTATTAGTAGTCCTGAAGAAAAGGTGTAACTCCTATTAGATACCAGACACTATGTCTACACCCCTACATTAAATTTTCCGGGACCATCTTCTGTCATTAAGGGAGTGAACAGCCCATGCCACATACTGCTAAATGCTCTTGCCTTCCAAAACAGGGAGGCCAACTGCAAACTACCTGCTGGAAATGGCCTTGGCCAAAGTTCACTCTCAAATGGTGTTCAGGAGCCATCTGGGAGACTGCTACGGGCACAGGCCACCACCGTGCCAAGAACCATTCGGGCAATTTGACAGCACAGAGAATCAAATTCAAGTGGCCAGAAATGTTCCCTGGGACTGTTTGATTTAGTACAGACACTGGCAGAGAAACTCCATGGGAAAGGGTTTAAGAATGCCCCATCCATAAGGAAAGCTTGGATCAAGGTTGCTACCATATTAGACAATGGAGAATCCAAGTATGAAGTGCAACCCCCCAGGAAATAGGCCTCATTAAATCTGTTGCTGACAGAATGACTTGTTTAGCTGATGGCACCTTATTTAGAATTCACTCCCACCAGCAACCCATTTCAGATATGATATAGCAACTCTCAGGCCTGGATGCCAGATGCATGAGTTGTTTTTTTTAGCATTCATTTAGCTGTTCATATTTTGTTCTCTAGTTTGTTTGTATTAGCTGCCACCGTGATTGTTTTTTTTGAGACACTGTAATTACGTCCACCTTTATTGCTTAACATGTGAATCAGATGATTTACCTTATTTGCTATTAGAGGTCACGACTGAGAATTCAGACCATGACCTCCAGAGCTAAAGCACAAGATGTTAAAATCTTTGAGTATGAAGTCTTTTAATCAGCAGCTGCAAAGTCTCATCTTCCACAGCACAAAGAGACAAATATTGAGTATCTGAATACTGGATGTCTGGAAACCAGCCTCCTGCAAGAATAAACAGCTGAAAATTGTAGCAATGATGAGAAGATTAAGACTCTGAGGATCTCAAAACTTGAATGCCCAGGAGGACTCTGAAAACTGCAAGCCATAAGCTCCGTCTCTTGGGTACCAAAGAATGAAGTCTAACATTCTTGCTGCAATATCATTAACATTTGTTTGTATTTCAGTGGCACCTAGTGACCCAAATCCAAGACTCAGCCACCCAGCTGAAAAAGGAACACACACACACACACACACAATGTGAGTCTATGATGTGCATACACTCTGTCCAAGAAGAAGAAGACTTCTGTGAAGGAAACACTTTTTGCACGCTTTCTTCTTTGTCGTAAATACACTTGTTCCACGAACAACAGCAATAACGGAACTCCGTTGCCTACAGACTTTTGTCCCCCATACAGAGCAGGCCTCCTTCTTTCTCACTTCATCAATGCTTTTCTCCTCACCAGAACATCCCTCCTCCTCAAGCTCTTTGTCCCTGGGGAGGGATACAAGGTGGCTGGCCAGAGCCCGCAGGTTGGACAGTGACACCGTGGCCACTGTCACCCCAAGTGGCAGTGGGGATGCCTATTGTCCCATGACAGCAGTGTGTTAGGACTTTGTCCTCTTCCAAGCTGTAGAAATGCATGAACTTTAGGGCCAGCATACCTTTGTGATCCCTGTCCCAGCCTGAAATCAACCAACAGGTTCAAAGTTATTAAAGAGAGGCTGACAGACAAGCAGACCTACAGCCAGGCAGAACAGTTGTGTAAGCTTTGTTTCCTTAGGAAAGCAGGCTAAAAAAAGAAACAAAATGCAGTATTCACTCATCATTGTCTACAAAAACACTGAAATCAGCTATTTAACACTTTGTAACGAGCGTAATGGCTCAGCAGAGTTATTTATTCTGCTTGAAAAACCTGTTTCTAGGCCTCAGAGGATTAGCTGAGAAGCAGCATAACCTCCCTGTGACCCTACCTGAGAAGAAGCTGGTTTAACTGGAAGTCTGAAAGCAGTATTTCGAATGTGGTGGCAGCTATGCATAGATGTGCTAGAGCTGATCTAAGCTAAGGGGAAGTTTTAAAGAGAAAGAAAATATTCTAAGCATCAGAAAAGAGAAAGAGTTAAACAAAAGAAGTGAAAAGTGGGACAGAAGACAAATGAAGAAAAATAGAATCAGCATAGCAACAAATGCGTTTTAGTGTGCTGAGGAACATGGTATATAAATGACAGGTTAAAGGTATGTTAGGACAGTCAACAGAAACTGAACAATTAAGAAATCTGCAGAATACAAATGTGATCTTCTTAAACGCTTTTAATATCAACATGAAGCATCACTGCCACCATATGCAGTGATGTCGGCAACATGAAGCCAGGGATGAACTCACAAATCTGTTTCTGTCTAACTGCCAGGGTTTGGTTTGGGAGATCACGTCTATGCAGACCGTAGTGAGCTGTCCGGTTTTGTGAGAATGAAGACAAGAAACATGGGAAAGAGCTCTTGGCTGCCCAGGCCAGGCCGAACTCAGCTCAGACCACCCTCAGCTAATGGCATCTGACAGCAGGAGGATGCAGAAGTGCCAATTAGCAGACACTGAAAGCACCACCAAGCTTCAGTTAGGGAAAAAAATATTGAAATTACATATATAAGTAATACAACATATATATTCACATATAAAACCACATAAATAAATCTTTACACATATATGTATATGCTCATATACATACATGTATTTATCTATATAAAGAATGTGATGCTATTCCCGAGCATAATGTCGAGGAACAAAATCACATTCTTTCCTGCACTGGATAATGAACAGTCACTGTAACCCTGGTATCAGGTAAAAGCCTTAAATTATAGATTATTGTCCTTTGCCTGTATATATTAATGGTAGGAATAATCTTACAGATTATATGAGCCCTCTCTTATCAGCATAGGATTACTCTCTACAGGCAATTCTTTGGTATTTTATCCTGGCTAAATTTGAATGTCCCTGTAATTGATTTTCTATCACTTTCTCACGGTCTGTATTTCACTGGTAGCATCCAATATATCTTCAAAACTGTTTGTTCTGACGGTCAGTCCAACTACTCTTGTTTGTATGCCATTGGCTCACACAGCTCCCACTTTACTCTAGATCCCCACTGACACACACTAGACATCTAATGACCCTGGGCTCTCCTAGCAGTCAATGGTGAGAAATAAGCAGCTCCAGAGGATGCAGAAGTTGTAGGTGAAGGTTCCTGTTCTCTACGAGAAATTTTACAGCAACACTTCTAATTCAGGCACCTCACTGGGAGTGAGCTGAATCTGGGTCTGAAATATCACTCCTCTCCTTTAAGAAGACAGAGATTATTATCTTGTGATTTAATGCCTCAACCTGCAGACACTTGCAAACCAAACACACATTATGCAGCTTTTTCCAACATCACTTCTGCTGCATTTCTCTGGACTATTTCCAGTTCTCCCAATATACTTCTAGTACCACAGTGTCCTTAAATTATTACAGTTCCTAGGGTATACAAACAGCATCTTTACAAATGTCACCAAACATTACAAATGTTACTTCGCATCCATTTTATATTCCAAAATCATATCTAATTTTGTGTTTACTAAGTGGGTTAACTAAGCAAATGTATTTTTTTTCTGGAAATATTAAGTCTGCATGTTATTTCCTGGACCTGTCTGGTTTCCACACCACCTATCATCTTCATGCATGTGAATTTCATTTGTATCCTCTTAACTTCTTCCTCTATGCAACAAGTTAAAACATACACTCTTCTCTCCTACAGCCCACACCAACAGGGAGTTGGTAGAAGTCCTCTCACCAAGGACTCCCCTTTGACCATCCTCACCAGCTGCTGAGAAGACATGTCAATTTGAGAGCAAGTGCTCTGGATGTTTCCCAGCTAGATTTAACAGGTGTTGATCATGATTTGTCTCTTGCTTCCTACAGATGGTTTAAGAGAGACAATTGAGTCACTGGGGAGACACCAGGCAGGGGGCGTTAGCTGCGGGAAGCAGTTCCCTCGCTTACGGTGTTGCTGTATTTTGTCTCAGGGGACAGGCACACTGACATACTGCCCCTTATTCAAGTAGGACGGGCTACTTGCTCAGCACCGTCTGAGATGTGTTTGACACTATTCCTGCCTCTCCTCGTTTATTATCTAAGAATTCACTTGGCAGTGAGATGTGGCAAGTAACCTCGATGGGTTTTAAACTCTCAGCAGTGCTTCCATGCCAAACTACTAACAAAGGTATTAAGACTGAGCAGAAATAAAGCACTTTCTAATCAATAGAAACATGCCTTTTGGTTTGATGCCCTATTTAAAATAGGCAATTTTCTAGTCTCTTACTAACAACAGTTAAAATGCTTTAGTGAGTGGTAAAACTGGAAGTGAGGTGATGTGGCTTGATCCTAAAGCAGTGAAATATTGCAGGGCTGGCTTTTAAGCTAAGACATAAAGCTCCAATCAGGCAAAAAGTTAGCATCTTTTAAAAAATATTGGAGAACACCTGGTCTGGCAGCATATGGAGTAACTTTCTTCTTGATAAGGACTCAACACTGTTACCAAGTAAAAGTCAACATAATCCTAAGGCTCCGTAAGACCACACCTTACCACATACCTCATCTTTTTTTTCTTCTATGCCTACAAATATTTACACATTTAATGTTACGTTTTTAGGGGTTTAGTGACCAATAGTCAAAAGGACTATTCACATAACTGAAGTTGTGTTGGAACTGCCAGGACTTTGCACATCTTTTGTTCTACTGAAATTGATAGGCAATTTTTTTTTGGTGCTTGAGATGGAAATCCTAAAACTGTTTCCCACTGATTTTTTTCACAAGGACATTTAATTTGACTTTTCAGGGCTTGTCAGTGTATGTGTGCAGAAGCAAAAGTGTCACATACAGTAATTTAAAATGCAGAGATAATCAAAGAGAAGACGCCTGAAAAATTATAAAATAGGAAAACAAAACAAAGACCTCTCTATTACTGCGAATAAGTTTGTGTGTCCTTTAGCAGAGAAATAATATAGTATAGGTGGGTTTTATTATTGGAATTACAGAAAAAACACACCAAGTGACTACTCATAAAAACTATGTTTACTTCTGCTGTGCTCATGACCAGTCTATGCTGGCTTTCAGCAAGCAGTTCAGCTACACTACGACTAATGCATATAAAAAACAAAGTTTAAGTTTGCTCAAGTACTGTCGAATAGAAAAATCTGGATTTGTGAAAACAAATATTTGCTTCCACAGAATATGTTTTAGATGGGAAGAAATACTGTTGACACAGCCGAAAGACAGATGAAAATTAGATACACAAGATTCAGACAATTAACCAAGTTCAAGAAGGATTTCTCTGTACCCTTCACAACCAACTAGGACAGCCTATCTGCCTCCAGCTACTATGTGACAATTTGATGACAAAAATTGGGTGGCTATGCTAAATACCAAAGTATTCTACACATTCTGCTAAAGTATTCTACTACAGATTCTGCTTTTTCAAAGAATTCTGCATTGAACAAGGCTGGTGCTTCAGTGGAAATAAAAAATATCCAAAAATCTCTTTATTCCCAGCCTGAGATTTTAAAGATCTGTGTCTCATCACAACAGACACATTAATTCCTGACCATTCAAGAAAATCACACATAAATTGCAGAGCTTTGAGACATCACAGAATTCCCAGTGTAGTCAGGGGACACAAAGTGTGTTCTTAAATAAAGCATTTTCCTAAGTGCTTTCCTCTATCAGGGTTAGGGGCAGTTAAAAGAAAACAATTCCACACAATGTTTGCAACCGAGAACTACAAACTAAGAGCTCGCATTTCCAACACTATGAAATAGTCCTGTGCAAATGTTTATGATTAATTCATAAAAATTAATCTAAAAAAATTGTTAACTTGCTGCTTTGCTCATAGATTTTCCAGAGGTAAAAAAGGGAGGGTCTATTTAACAACCGGACCATTTTCCAATGATTTGACCATCCATTTTTTTTGATCTTCATCTTAATTATATATACCACTTGGCTGACTAATCAAAGATCAAACAGCTAACAATCTAAGACCTGCACTCTACAAACACTTAATTAAATAAATGATCTCAGACTACAATGGAACTGCATCCATTACAGCTGTAGGTTGAGGTATCTGACAAACACTTTCCCGAACTTGGCGCTTCTGTAAGATGCAATTTCATCAGTTGACTACAAACACAATTGAAAATGGAGTAGTAGAGGAGAGGAAGATGATAACAGTGATAAAATCATGGTGGTGTTTTTGCTGGTAATGCATCAGTCATGGGCTGGTAGAGGATTTACGTTTAACCCTCGCTCCTGCAATACAGTGCACGCAGTCTATACACCTATAGTCTGTACAGTTTAAAGTGATGTTAAAGCTTCTAGAAGTCTTTCATAAAATCTGAATTTGAATGCAATCCTCATTAAAAAAAAACCAAACTACCTACTTGGTCGCATCCCCCAAGTGCAGGTATGATGAATATTTTAGAACAACTTCTCCAGATGATCTAGAAAGATATGATTTTGAGTATATTGGCATTGGAAGAGACCTGACTAGTCTAAGGGAAGCTGGTTTTTTTAAAGATTGCTAGAATTGTTGATTTCTGCAAGCATTTATTTACTAAAAACTGAGAGAAAACTTCCCTTTCCAGAAAGTTCAACATTATCTATTTCATAAGAATTAAAGACTGAAAAATGTCTCAGTAGGCATTTTGGAATCAGTCAGTAAACCCAATCAACCAACTAACCAGCCAACTGAAAACAAAGCAAGAAAGGAAGATCAAGACTTGACTTGAACTTTCTATGAAAATACAGAAGCAGAATTACAACTTTTTCAGAGCTGAAAGGTGAGATTTTTCTTAAGAGTACTTCTCTAAGAAGGAAGAAAAAAAATGCATACATCTTTACAAATCAACTTAGAGACTACAGTCAGCAATATTAATGAACACAGAAAAGCCTTCCATCTAAACTAACTGGCAGCTTCACATAATAAAAAAATTCTTTTCATTAAAGTTTTTTAAAAATTATTTATGAAGTAGTCACACAGGATTTAAAACACACATCAGACTGATTTGCCATGATTCTGTCTTGAGTAAAAAAATGATAGTATTCCTGTTTGTTGGCTTTATAATTACTCTGTACAAAGTCATAAACTACTGCTAGGATGAGTTCAGCCTACTACAGCTAGGATGAACGCAAACAAGTCTGTCAAATAGTAAAGGAGCCAAGGGAAGAAAACATTAAAATGCTGCTTCTTCTGGTATCCTTGAAGAATCTGTGGTGGCAACAAGGCTTGTTGTGTCCTGTCTGAAGAAATATTACATATATGGGAGACAGATCTCTAAACATTTACACTGTGAAGATCTTATTCTCTTACACTAACTTGAATGATAAAATTTTAAGGTTGAAATAAGAGCTTTTCCAGACACTCACTCTCCCTACCTGGCAGCAAGAGCTGCATCACGCCCACCTCTGCTTGCTCATTCGGGAAGCATGTATGTAGGAGATGCAGCTCTCTGTCTCCGGTTGAGGCAATGATGGGATTGCAGGACCACCAGCCCTGTAGTCATGAGCAGTGACCATGGTGAACAAGGTGCTGGATCCATTCAGTGATGACACAAGCAACTCTGGTTCCAGCTAGTTGATTGATATAGTTCATTAAAAAACAGAAAATGGACTGGTTTGGAATAACTATCGGGTAATTTCACTTACTGTCCGTACGTGAAGGTGGCCAATTGTGTTGTGGCTGAATTTTGAAATATTTGGTGTTTTGTAAATGAAATGATGAAATTTCTTTTCCCACTTTGAACAACTAGATAATACAATTCATAACAATTAAATTATCAATTTCAATGGTTTAATTTTAATTTCATAAGCCTTAATGGATATGAAAAGGAATTAAAGTCTTTAACTGAGAATCCCATTTTCACGCTTAGACTAAGGCTTAGAAAAAATGAAAGAGAAGTGCAAGCATATACCTGATGAAAACAGGTAAGTAAAGAAAAAAAGGTGTAACATGAAAATGTTCATATTTACAAACAACATAAAATAATTTCAAACATGTCACTTCAGATGTGCTTTGTCTAGTTGTCGACCACCATTTAGATTGTTAACTGACCAGTGACCACATTATGCAGATAAGTTAACACTGTTATGTAAATTTCACTTTTTCTTCACTTTCTCTTGGATAAGACGAGAACTATATGGACCAAATTTAAGAACTGTTTCTCGTGCAGTACTGGGAAGTTTATAGCCCAAAAGACTACCAACTACTCAAAATGAATATAAGTTAGTTAGTGTGGGCAAAAGCAAACATTTAACCAATGACAATACTACTGTTTTAATTCTTTTTCGGGCTTGTTGATGTCTATTTGGTGCATACGAACTTTATAGCTCAATCCTTTTTGAGTCACTTTAGCACAAATTTTGAAGGTTAGAAACAGATTCACCTGTATTCATAGCCTATGTGCTTTAAAAATAGTTGGACTTTGTTCAAACATTAAAAAAATAATCTTTGAGCTGCGACTAATCATAGAAGACTTAATTCCTCAAGGAAATTGTTCTGGGAAAGTTATAAGCAGACAGAACAGGAATGTATAATGGAAGTTGGCTTGCAACCTCAGTCTCTCATCTCAAAAATGTTTCCACATTTGAGTATCTCATTAAAGACACATATAAGGCCTCAGTGTTGCATCAAGACACAGACAGATTGTGGCCACATTTGTGATGCTTTCCCGAAATCTGTGAGGGTTGCACAAAGGCTCCTTCCCATAGGGAGCTCACGTTCAGGTAGTATGGTCTTCATCCTGCTCTCAGAAAAGGCAGAATCTTATTTAATTACAAGTCAGTCGTTTCGTAGTGTCTGTATACAGGCAGTGTCCTAGAGCCACAGAAGGAGCAAGGGTAGCAAGTCTACCTTCCAGGTACCTGGAGAACCAAGCTCAATGTCTTCATTCCAGATATAAAACAAATTAGGCTTCAAACGGCAGGATTTTCTCAAAGCCACCCCTGTCCTCACACCGAGTGAGAGCTACACAAGCTCGGTTAACAGGGAGAGGCAAGATGGAAGGGTGAAATTCAGAAACAGGTAGCAAAAGCACACACTGTGTGTGTGACCTTGAATCCTTGCCCTTTTCACAAAACGGAGCTAGAAAAACAGCTTTTTTAGTACCTCAGTGAACACCATACACCGAACATGGGAGACTCAAATCTCCTCTCTGCCTGAAGGCACTAACATTTACATCTCCCACAAGAACACTCTAATGACTCAGCTATATGATATAATACCTTGGACTCTCACATTCTCCCATTAAAGTCTTCATGATGCGCTTAAATATTCACTGCAGCAAACACCAAGCCCTGTTGCTCTTACCCTGTGCCCTGTTGACTGTCCTAACCACTGGGTTTCATAATCAGGTTACACAATTAGCCGGAGAGAGTCAAGTTCCATGAACATTTTTATTATTCCATACAAACTGGGCCAATTTCAGAGCAGCGGTTTGAGAGACTTCCATCACCTCATGGGCGCCTGCGTTTGGAGACAATGATGTGCTCCCAGAAGGTGGGAGCATGAGGAGCTCTCCGGGTACTGGTGCACACCCTACCTGTCCCCCTCTCTGTAGGAAAGCAGGGTGCCCAATGTATCGTGCTTCTGGCGAGGGTTCTGCTGATGGGAGAGGTGGAGCAACACTGATAACGTGAATTTGTTGGGCTTGTGTGGCCATGAGGTACCTGCCCACCTGCTGGGCAGCTCTGGGCATGTGAACAGCCACAAAGATGCGAAGGAAGATCTTTGCGTGGACATGCGTGCATCAAGCATCTTCAGAGGGCAGACGGTGTTGCTCCATGATGAGGGGAAGCTCAGTTTGGGAGAGCTGGAGCAGCCCCGCCATGACGGGCACATCGAGCTCCACTGGCAGGCTCTGAGGAGGGCCATGTGGCCTTTCCTCCCGGCAGGGACACCAGAGCTGAGACAGCAGGGGAAGATGGGTGGATTTCACCTCAGTTCTGTTTAGTAACTTAAAAATACCTTTGAACAGCATCATCTTTGGAGCGGTGCTTCAGTGTGTGTCTTCTCGAGCTCTCATCAGAAGCTCCTCCACACAGACACACACACACAGACACGTCGCCTGTGAATGCAGATGAACGCTTTCCCCTGACCCGGCCGCCTCCGGGCGCCGCTCTCCCTCGGCACCGGCGGTGGCCCTCGGCACCGGCGGTGTCCCTCGCCACCGACACCGCCTCAGTGCGCGCCCTGGCAGCGCGCTCGCACCTCCCGCTCTGCCAACGGCGGGTGCCGCGGTGGCAGCACCCGGGGCCTCCAGTCACCGGCCGTTGACACCGTCTTCCTGCCCCGGGGCCCTTCCCACCCGGCCGGCTGAGCGCGGAGAGCGGCCGGAGGGGACGGGTGGTGGGCGGCGGCCATTTCGGGGCGTGAGGGGAGGCACCCGCGGCGACCCCTGTCGGGGGAGGGGGCAGGGGGTGAGCCGCCCGGGGCACAAAGGGGAAGGCGGCTCCCGCACGGGGCGCCTCCGCTTCCCCGATGCGCAGGGGAAAGGAATGGGCAGGAATATTCTGGACCGAGGGAGGGGAGGAAGGAGAAGGTGATGAATAACTTGAATAAATCTGCAACGGAGCTGAGGAGAGGGGGAGGGAAGCGGCGGCGGGTCATGTGAGGCACAGTCATGCTGCGGGCCCGAAGAAGAGGCAGAGAGGGGCACCGGGGCGACGGAGGCGGCCGGGGGGCAAACACTAGCCGCCTACCACGGCCACAGCCTTGCCACGGTCACAGCGTTGCCCACGCCCAGCGCCCCCTCCCCAGCCAGGAGCGCCGCCACGCGGGGACACCCCCCGCCCTTCCCCCTCCGCGGGCTCGGCACCGCTCGGCAATTTCCGCCACGCGAGCCGAGCCTATTTCCGTCGGCCTCGGCCAGACAGGCTTTATGTCTGCCAGCGGGGCGCGCATGCGCGGCGGCCGCCATCTTACGTTGTCTCTCGCCTGCCCTCCCCTTTGGCGAGTTTTCCCCTCCCCCCTGCAGCCCCGCGCAGCGCCCTCCTCCAGCGTTTCGTGAGGAGACGGGGCCGGGAGTGGGAGAGACCTGCGGCGGCAGGGAAGCCGGGAGAGACCCGGAGGGAAGAAAGGACGGGGCAGACACGCAGACGGGAGGACTGAGCCCAGGCGCAGTTCTGCGGAGGAAGAGCGGGTGCCGCCTGTTATAAAGGGGGAGGAGGCGGAGGGGGAAGGAAGAGCGTGCGGAGCAGAGCCTCCTCCAGAGACAGCCAGACACAGAGGGAGGAGAGAGAGGCTGCCTGGCTGGCTCCCCCTTCCTCCCTCCCTCCTTTTCATGGACTCTCTTGTCGGGCTGCTGCTGCTTTTCTTCCCTCCTTATTCCGTCTCTTTAATACCCAAAATGATTCAGCTCCATGGCTGCCACTGACGGGGATGTCCCTGCCCGGCTCAGCCTGCCGCTGCCGCCCTGCTGTGCGCCAGTCCTGTACGTATCCGCGCTCTCCTACTACTGCTACTACAGCGGTGATGGCGAGGGGCGCCGTCCGCCTCGCGGGGCTGCCCTGAGGGCCCGCCGCCCGTCCAAGCCACGCCGAGGAGGCGGCGGCCCGGCGGCGGCGCCTGCCGTGGGGAGGGCGCTTCTGCCGGCTGCGGGTGAGCCGCGGCGCCCGGGTGAGCCACGGGGAGGAAGGGGCTCGTCCCCGGGGCCGGCCGGCTGCCCCGGGCATTTCCTCCGCCCGGTGCCCACCCCCCGGGATCGGCGCAGTCGGGGGGCGGCGGCGGTGGTGGTGGAAATTAGAAGGGGGTGAGGGGGGAGGGAGGGAGAAAGTGAATGGCGGAGGATTGGAAGTGTCACATTCAGAGGCGCTAATCTAGCGACGGCAGAGGACCAGTCCTCGCCCCCTCCCTGTCTCGGGGGGGAGGGGGAGGGGGCGGGTAGCGGCGGTGCCGAGGCGCCTCGGCCCCTGCTCTGCGGGAGTCGGGGGGGGAGGTGTGTGTGGTGTCGCTGCCCTGCCGTGAGCGCAAAGCTAACTGTGTGTGTGTGTGTCTGTCTCTCTCCATACCGGGGGACTGCACTCTTAAAATACACCCGATACAATGCACCAGCCTGACTCAGCCGCAGACATTAGTGCTAGGAAGATGGCGCACCCGGCAATGTTTCCTAGAAGGGGCAGCAGCAGTAGCAGCGGCAGCAGCTGCGTTACTGCTCCCACTGCACCAGGTACCGGCGTCGGGAGCGCTGCCCTCTCCGCCGAGGATTATCAGCCGCCTCTGCTGGTCCAGCCGCCGCCTCCATCTCCTGCAGCATCTTCATCATCGGGTCCACAACCGACACCCCCTCCTCCACAAAGCCTGAACCTCCTCTCGCAGTCTCAGCTCCAGCCACAGCCTCTTGCACAGACCGGAGCCCAAATGAAAAAGAAAAGTGGCTTCCAAATTACCAGTGTGACCCCTGCTCAAATATCAGCTAGTATGAGCTCTAATAACAGCATAGCTGAGGATACAGAAAGCTATGATGACCTGGATGAGTCCCACACTGAAGACCTGTCGTCTTCAGAAATCTTGGATGTTTCTTTATCCAGGGCCACTGACTTGGGAGAACCTGAGAGGAGCTCCTCCGAAGAGACTTTAAATAACTTCCAAGAGGCAGAGACTCCTGGGGCTGTTTCTCCAAACCAGCCTCATCTTCCTCAGCAGCATGCTCCTCTGCCTCATCACCCACAGCAGAGTGTTGTGATCAATGGAAGTGTTCACCCTCATCATGTTCATCACCACCACCATCTTCACCACCACCATCATGGACACCATCATCCATCGCATCCTGGGGTGGGCAGTGCCCCAATTTCTGGAGGACCACCACCGAGTCCATCATTTAGAAAACTATCAACAACTGGAAGCTCTGACAATGCTATATCAACTACACCAGTTTCTGCTGCATCATCCACTGGTTCCCCGGCATCTGTCGTGTCTAATATCCGCACTACAAGTACTCCTGGCAATTTAGGTGTAAGTCCTGCTGCAGGAACTAGTACCTTAAATAATATGAGTGGTGGTAGTTCTAGTGTGGCAAGCGGCATGCTTGGTACTATAAATTTAAGCAACATGACAAGTACTGGTAATGTAAATGCTTTGTCTGGAACTAGCAGCAATGTTAATGTGAATACCTTGAGTGGTGCTGGCAATGGTACGAGTGCTTCCTCTAGTGTCATTAGCAATGTTACTAATCCGACTGCAGGAATGGCAGTGGGATCAAGCCAGCAGCAGCCTGCATCTGGCACATCAAGGTTTAGGGTTGTAAAATTAGATTCTAGTTCTGAACCTTTCAAAAAAGGCAGATGGACATGCACTGAATTCTATGATAAAGAAAACACTGTTGCAGTTTCAGAAGGAGTAGCAGTAAACAAAGCAGTAGAGACTATAAAACAAAACCCGCTTGAAGTGACTTCTGAAAGGGAGAGCACCAGTGGGAGTTCTGTTAGCAGCAGTGTAAGCACACTGAGTCACTATACAGAAAGTGTGGGAAGTGGAGAAATGGGAGCACCTACTGTGGTACAGCAGCAAGCGTTTCAAGGTGTGGGTCCGCAGCAGATGGATTTTAGCAGCGCTGCTCCTCCGGCAATTCCAGCATCTAGTATACCACAGAGTGTTTCTCAATCACAGCTTGCACAAGTCCAGCTGCATTCTCAAGAAGTAAACTATCCACAGCAGAAGCCAGGGGTCCAGCCTCCTGTACAGGCCAGTCTAACCACTGTTACTGGGGTTCAGCCAGCCCCAGTTAATATACTAGGTGTATCCCCATCTCTGGGCCACCAGCAACCTGCCATTCAAAGTATGGCTCAACAGCAGCTACTGTATTCGCAGCCGGCACAGCCTGTGCAGACTTTGCCAGTTGTACAGCAACAGCAGTTGCAGTATGGACAACAGCAACAGCAACAACAGCAGCAACAGCCAGTTCCTACGCAGATGGCTACAGGTCACGTTAAGCCAGTGAATCAAAATTCTGTTACGGGGGCTATGCCAGACTACATTCAGCATCAGCAGATCCTTCAGACTCCAGCCCCTGCCATGCAGCCCAGTTCTACAGGAGTGGGAGCAGGGCAACCGGTTCCCGTTGCTCAGGCACAGAGCATGCAGCCTTCAGTACAAGCACACCCAGCTGCTGCCCCAGCTCAGCCTGTTGCACATGCTGCAGCAGCGATGCCAGGTGTAGGTACCAGTGGTCAAATGCTGAATGTTGGGCAGCAAGGAAGCGTAGCCACTGTGGTGCAACCACCATCTGCTGCAAACCAAATTCCACCTCCAGTTATGCCGTCAACGGCTGCTCCTCCATCTTCCCAAGTAGTGCAGCCTGTGCAGACAGGAATAATGCAGCAAGGATTACAGGCTAGTGCTTCAGGCCTTCCTCAGCAAATGGTCATTGCTCAGCAAAACACCTTGTTACCTGTACAGCCGCAGGCACAAGGAGTCGAATCTGTAGTCCAAGGGATGACTGGCCAGCAGCTGCCTGCGGTGAGCCCTATACCTTCTGCTAGTACTGTTCCTGCACCAAGTCAAGCTGGTTCAGCTGTGCCTCCTGGCATACCTTCTGCTTCTATAGGCATGGGACAGCCACAGAATATAGGACAAGCTTCGGCTGTGCAGAACGGGAATTTGGCTCAAAGTGTTAGTCAGCCTCCCTTGATATCAACAAGTATAGGTATGCCGGTGGCACAGAGTGTGCCACAGCAGATACCGCTAAGCTCTGCCCAGTTCCCCGCACAATCACTAGCTCAGTCAGTTGTAAGCCAAACTGAAGATGGCAGACGCCCTACAGAACCTTCCTTGGTGGGTTTACCTCAAGCTGCCAGCGGTGAGAGTGGTGGTGGAGCATCAGCCGTTTCAGATGGCGGTAGCAGCAGCATGCCATCCTCTGCTTCCCTCTTCCCGCTGAAGGTGCTGCCGTTGACAACGCCCCTCGTAGATGGTGAGGATGAGAGGTAAGAGTTCCCGTAACTTTATTAAAAGATAGACTGTCTGATAGTTTGATTTGCACTAACTTGCAGGTCTTGTTACAGCCATTCTGCGAAATGAAGCGGCGTGATGTTTTTTGTCTAATTAGAAATATTTTTTCTCAGGTCCCAGTGCATGTAGGTATTGTATTAAAATACTTGTGGTTTTTTTTGTTTTTTTTTTTTCTGGAGTGGGTGGGTTGTATCAATTATGCTCTGAAATTACTGCATGGGTCAATTGTGCTTAACAATCTGTGACAGTGTGTATATTCCCATTGTATAGAGGAATACAAAAGAATACTGTGAAATGTGGGTATGCTAGTGGTGATGGTAGTTTAGATTATTTATCATACTGAAATAATTAATATTTATTCTTAGGTAGATTTTTTTTTTTTCCACAAGCCTAGACTTCATCCTGCCTCAGCTTCTCTTTTTCAAGTGTTGACTTTACTCAGGTTGAACCAGTTGGGAGTCTGTGGTGTACGTAGAATCCTTCTCTTTGACAGCCAAGAGACGCTTTAGGCAAACAAGTATGGTGGGAAAAGGGAGGTTCAACAACACCATTGTGGTTCTTTAAATTGAACTTGGGGCACTTCTGGTCTTCGTGGTTTTGCTTCAAAGCATTATTAATCCATTGTGAGAGCCACGCAGGCCGGCAGAGGGGTGGTGAGCCTTTCGATCTTGTGCACCAGTTCTGTTCAGTCGGGGTAAGACAGTGCACATGTTCTCCCACCTTCACCTTCTCAAATAAATGACCACTGGCTGGTCTTCATAGTATATGCATGTGAATGTTCTCATTCCTTTGACAGTGTGTGCAGACAAGCTGTGTCAGTTGTGAGAGGCCCTTGCGTGTGCGGGCTGAAGCGATCCGAACAGCGGTTTTACAGTGCAATTGTTCGATATTAATTATGCGTGGAAATTCCTCACTGTATTTAAGACCTCTTGTGATATGTATTTACAAACGGACAGAAAGACTGTGGTGGTTCTCCCAAAGAACTTCTGGCTCAAGTGGAAGCTACCATTAATGGGAGAATAACTTTAAGATAAATAACCTGCCTTGAGAATGTGGGAAAGGACAGAAAAGAACACTAGGAAAGAAAAACTGAGACTTGGGTGAGGAGTCAAAGCACTAAACGCTTTTACAAGGTGGGAAAAATGCCATGGCAATGGAAGGTGAAGTACTTCTTAAATACCTTCTTGGTGCCATAAATCAGGAGTAATACATGTGGCCAAACTATTAAAAAAAAAATAAATAAAATAGGTTGCTGGGAGAGGCTGGATTCTTAATATTGAAAATACTAACTCTATCAGCAGTCTCTGATTATGTTGATCATGAGGTGTTGACTGCCTTAGTGGCTTTCGTCACATCTCTCTAAGATGCCAGAGTGCTATAAATGAGTAGCAGCTTGTCTTCCAGGAGTGCTAGAAGACAAGTTCCAACACTGTTTCATTCTGATTATGTTTTTTAGTCAATAAGTATGTGAAGGTGGTAGAAGACAGACGGGAGGTGTTGAAGCCCAGTGTCACCATTGTCCTACTAGCAGCCAGTTTTCTCAGAAATGTGGGTTTTATTTTGGTTTTTCCTTCCTTTGATCTTTCTAAACCAGTACACTAATCCTTCTTTTCATGGGTCCAGTTTGTGTTTGGTGGTGTATTTTGTGGTGTGGTGGTTTTTTTGGTTTTTTTTAACAAACTGAAGTAGCCCCCTATAGCTTCAAGGGGATCCTAGCTGAATGAGAGAACCATAAACTCATTGATACTCAGTGTTTTGGAAAGTGACATCTAGCACATGACTGTACCCTGATTTTAAGAGCATATGTTAGCTGTTTGTCATGATTGGTGGTTTTTCCAGAATGTTTAAATCCCTCAGGGTAACAATAGCCAGAAATACCTTCTTCCTCTGTTATTTGGCTAGCCAAAGATCATATCCTTTCTTCTCCCATGCATGCTGCGTCTTTGTTCAATCTGTCATCTCTAGGTAGACTACACTTTTGTTTAGCTGCAGTTGGAAAATCATTTAGGTTCTTTACATAGAGCAGGATATGACTCTATTAAATGAAGACCAAAAATAATTGTTTTTTTGCATGGCAGTAGTGCTCAGGTCACTTCTGTGTACAGTTAGATAATTTACAGCAGCACTTCTGCCTGTATATCTGCCTTTAACATAAGAAATTTACTGAGGTTGTTTCTGTTTCCACTTCCAGGGGATCTCAGGGCAAGGTATTATTTGTATTGTCATCTTGACTGGAATTTTTTTGGTCTGGAGCTTAGACGAAAAAGCCAGATGTGTATAAAATCCCCATTTCTCTCTCTCATGTGTGCACACACATACATCACTGAAGATTTATATCAGTACATTCCAAGTGATTCTAAACCTGGCGAAGGAAAAGGTAGGAGAACAAAGTGATGACATAATTGGGCCAGTGAAGAAGCTGTAAAATTCCGTTTTGTGTGCCTTTGAAAAAAACATCTGACCCATGTTACACCTTGTTTAGATTAACTCCCAGCTTTCGTTAAACCTGTATATAATTGTGTTTAAAGACGTGCCAGTATCTTTAAGTCTTTAGCCCTGTTAGGTTTTAGAACATCTTTTGCAGCTCTTCCTATGCCTGTTACCAAGGCATGACATTTGAAATATAGACAGTGTGGAGTGTACCTGCTTTGAAAACTGTAACCTTTATTCCTCCAGTATGAATGATTTTCTTCTGATCTTCACTATGGCTTGAAGTAAGAGATATTAAAAATGAACGGCTTGGCAGAATGCTGTATGAAAAATTAATTTGTAAACTGTATTTATTAAAGAGAGGATAGAAATAATACTGTTGCTGTATTTTTTTAAAAAAAAAACCCCAAACAACCTAAAACCAAAACCTAAACAAAAAAACTCACAAAGAAAACAAAAAAACCCCACCACCCCACATGTAGTTCTTCTGACTAGTATTTCTTCAGCCTGTTGGGTATGCCATAGATGTTTGTATGTTGGTAGATTCATCATGTATTCTAATATTTCACGCTACAAAAATGCAGGTCAGATGTTTTGGATGTTAAATATATTGTTTTTTCTTAGCTTGAATCATGGTATGGAGTCATTTCAGTTCATGATTCTCATATAGTTTCTTGCATTTGCTACAGTTACCTCAATTTATTCACTTCAGTTATTAAGTCCTGTCTATTTTAAGCATGGTTTTTTGAGCTTAAGGTTTCATCTCTGGAACTGTAGAAGAGGATAGATTTATTATTTTTTTTTAATTTTTATGCTTTTGAAACTTTAAGTATGAAAAAATACCTGTTTATTTTGCAGTGGATTCTTTTGTGTATTTATACTTAGTGCTGCAAAATCAGTTTTACATCTTTCTAGGCAGTGCTTTATCATGCTATAGATGCTTGCAATAAGATTTTGTACAGAATTGTGTAATTTTTCAATTACCTGTAAAGTGAAAACTTCAAAAAATCAATGCATTTTACAACAGTCACAATGGCTGCTGTAAGTGAATTTAACTTAATATGAAACGATCTTTACCATTCCTCAAAAGCAAATTTTTGTGAATGAAGATAAGAGAACTAATAACTGTCTCCCTATCCTTGACAGCGTTTCCTGTCGAGTTGCTTTCATTCTTTAGCTTGATGCAAGTTGTTTTCACCTCTTTGTACATTTCATCCAACAGTGAAGCAAAACAGAAAGGAGGAAAAAGTGATGATAAACATAAAACTGACATAGAGATTTGAAGTGTTCTTAATTGTCTGACAATCTCTCAAAATTTTCTTTTTGAAGAGAAATTTTTGTTAAAAGATTGCTCTAAGCTGGACAGAGGGAAAAAAGGTGGAGGAAGTATTTTCTGTATAGGATGTAGGTTTTGGCTTGTTAGTAAGTCTGGGGAGAGGCTGCAAGATTAAAGCTGAATGTGAGAACTGGAAGACTTGTGAACAGCCTTTGAGAATCCCTACTAGGGGATAGTAACTAGTGCTAGCAGCAGTACAGTCAGGAAATTGGATGAGTTTTCATCAGGTATGTAAGTATGTAGTAGGAAGATGGATCAGGTACAAATGAGATTTTTACAGATGTAATTGAATACTTGTTAAAGATGTTAGTAAGCTGTATTGACTTGAATGTATTAAAGTAGAATTGGAAGTTTCAATTAAACATTTTTGATGCGGTAACTATTTTGAATACTTATTTTTTTGGTAAGCTGTTCTAGAGTTTATGTGGGCTTTTTTATTTGTTGTAAGTTTTGCTTCTGCTTATTTGAAAAAGGGAGAAAATACTTTTAGAAGATACTTCACAATAAAGGATTTATGGTAGCTTATCATAGATTTATAGTGTTATATTTTTTAGTTGCGTAGTAGGAGCAATGTTGTTCTCTGTTTTTCAGATTTTAAACTTGCTTCGTAATCTTGCCACCAATTTGAGAACTGCATAACTTGAATTCTAGGAGACTGACTTTTTTAAAAGTCTCTTCATATCTTCAATATGGCTATTTATGGAACTTGAAAAAATAGTTACCCATAGTAATGGCAAGTCACATGAGGGAAAAGAGAGTGCTTTAGCAAAGAAAATGTGGTTGCTGTTTTGTCATGCTGACAAGTCCAGCTTCTTATTTCATGTGATGAAATAAAATACCTACCTTTGGCAGAACTGACTTTGTTAGCTCTCTACTCTAAGTAAAGAACAATGAGAAATTTAGGGTCTTCACCTTGTAAGTCTCCTGGCCAGCTGTAGGAGACAAACCTGTTTGGACGGACCTTTTTCTGGTGTCTTTTATAGATGCATTGTCTGCATTCCATGATGTGCTTTGAACTAAGGATTGCTACAGTGCTTGGGATTGCACTGTCTTTAAAGATAGGAAGAACCAACAGATTTCAGGCAGCTGTAAAAGCAGTAATTTAGCACTTAAGGCAGATCGTTGGAGATGCTGAAGAACGTGTCTCTCCAACTGATAAAGTGATTTCCAGAAAATGTTCCTTAGCCCTACAGTTTTGGCTGCTCTTTGGAAATTATCAGTGTATAAGCAGACTAAATCATCTATGCATGTAAAAACAAACAAAAGGTTTAAAAATACTTAAAGTTGAAAAGGAATCTTGGTTACAGTCTTGGGATTTGCATTCTTTATGTTAAAGGCTTATCTGGAAATGAGAGTTGTCCGTTTGTCAGTCTGTATATTGGTAGTGAAGTGTTTCAGCCTTTACAAGTTACTGTAATCTAGGTGATGCCACAACAGAGTAATCACTGTAACAGTCAGTGGTAAGCTAGCAATGTTATGGGGATGGGAAAATAATAATAATAAAAAAAAACCCTGAACAACCTCTTCTCTCCCCCAAAAAACCCACAAACCACCTTAATGTACCTTGCTTAAGTATAAGTAAAAAGACATGTGGATACCACACCTATGCTACCAAAAAAAACCCCCTATAATAGTGCTGTTCACTTTACAGGGGATAATAAAGTAAACAAGCCTTCTCAGACCTGTCTCTTACAGCTTAGGAAGTAAATCAAGTTGTAAACAGTAGTATTGCTCTTATAGTCTTTTAGAAGAAGAAACTACACATGCCTGAATATCAGTGTAATAATAGCAAGTGTACTCTTGGTATGACCTTTTTGGGAATAATTTGTGATCTGGGTTTGCAGATTGGTGTAGGTGAAACATAAACAAGAATAGAAAAGAATAGTATGTCTTTGTTCTCACTGATTTAATGCACTGGTTCTTTTCTATTCTTGATTAATTTATGAGACTAAAATGTGCTGTGTTTAATACGTGTTATACTTCAACAAAGGACTGACAACTTTTTTTAAAAAATGGGCCTCTACCTTTCGTTTACTGCACATAGGCCACCAAAGGCAATGCCATTAAGCAAAAGCATGCTTTAACAGCATACTAAACAGGGACTAAGGGTAAGATTATTCAGTAAATTATTTTATGCTAATGATCACCATAAATAAGGAACTAGTTTATTCTCAATGTGATTGTACAAGAAACCGTAGCCTAAAGCTAAGATGTAAAGATCTCTTGAGTGACTGGAGATACCACTTTATTTTACCCTGTTCTAAAGCATTCAGAGTTAGGAATTGCATGATGGAAGTGCAGCATAATTATAGTATCAGATTGGAGCACCTGATCATCCTTCTGGCTTTAATGGCTTGCAGCATTTCAGCTCTTGGTCCGTCTTTGGTATTTGCAAACAAAGAGTAGTTGTGCTACAGTCAGTTGTGGTGTAGAAACCCTTATCAGCTCATTTTGTGCAAGCCTCCAAACACCTATTATGCATTATCAGTGTTTGAAGCAGGATTTGGTTTGTGGTTGCAGTTGTATGCAAAAGTCTCCATCTTCTGCGGAAGCTGGATAGACTTTCCTGTGAGAGAGAGATTTAGGGGTTATAAATGTTTGGCAGGCAGGGATTGTAATGATCTCGTACATGCAAATGCTACAGAGTTTTGCTTGTCATAGTTTAGATATTTTATCATTGTTGGTTACCTTATGGACTAAACGACTTGCTAATACCTAATAAATGAGGACTTCTGTCTTCGGTGCTGTGCAGAAGTTAAGAATGGTGCTCATCATAGTTCAAATACAACGTTATGCTTTGATAATTAAACTTGTTCAATATTATGAAATTTTTTAGACTTGCAAGGCAGAATCTTGGATACTTGTTTCGGTAGAGTGGAAAAGTCACAGTAAATTTGTTCACTATTTTTCTTTGAGCAGGCAGTTAATTTGTTAAAAAAATTTCTTTAAATTATTTTGGCGTTATTGTGCTTCAGAAATTTTACTTTAATTATTACTTTTTTTTTTTTTTTCCTACTTCACAGTCTTAACATACACTTACTGGTCTTGACTTCATGCAAGTTGTTTTAATGCTGTTGGTAATTTAACTTTTTTTTTTAAATTCAGTTAGTAATCTTCCAGAATTTCACTAGTCATCACAATATTGAAAATTAGAGAAAGTGTACATTAAGCCTAAATATTACTACTGTAAGTTTAAAATAATGCTATATGAATTATTAAAAAAACATTTAAACTGAGCTGTGTAAACATAGGAATATGTTTGAGTCTGAGTGTTGTTCCATATGTATATATGAAGACAATCTTTCACTACTGTGCTAAGTATGAAAAATTCACATTAATATGTCTAAATTTGTGCACTTAGGCCAATGTGTGCTGTCATGTGCTTTTAAAGTATTTTTTTCTTTGTGTTTCAGTGTTTTTTATGCTGCTTTCATGAGGTGTGTAGTGTTGGTGAAGCTTCATATATTGAGTACCTGTGACAATCAGGATGTATATTTAAGTACTGTAGGCATTCAAGTGTGAAGCTCTTGTCCCTTTCTTGCTGAGGGTTCTAGGTAGTGTACTAGCTGAAATGGGTGTAGAATTTTGAAAGCATGTTAGAAAAATAGAGTAGGAAGTAAAGCAGTTGGTTTTTTTTTAATCACTAAGGTTTAGACATTTAACACTTTTTTGAAGCTGACTGTAATCCTTGTAGAGGAACAAATGCAGGTACCACTGATGTTTTTTCTCAAGGAACCTTTTGGAAAACTGTGCTTCATATTTATTTTAATAAAACTTGAGGAGTGTCTTGATCATCTGTTTATATACTTTTGAATAACCCATTCTTTTGAGTATAGTGGAGGAGTACAGTTTTATAAATCAGGTAGCAGAAGATCTTCTGTAAGTTTAGGCCTAACAGAAAGATATGGATGGGCCCACCATCTGTTAAAAAATTTATGCAATAAGTTATAGATTTGATAGCAACTGGAGGTTATTCATAGAGTGTTTTCTAACCTGCTGCTTAAGTGTGCTAAACCACTTGACCAGGCAGATTGTTTGAGCTTGTGTGTGACTTAAGTACTTGTCCAGACTTTGGTTTGTATGTCTTTTGGGGTTGGGTTTTTTGCTTTTTTTTTTTTTTCTGGTTCTTTTAATTAGCATGGATTTCTAGCATGAACTTTTCAGGGCTTTCGTTTCTTCATGTGTATGAAGATTTGAACTTCTCCAGCAGTTGCTTAAGCAGCAGTATCAAAGTACTGTGCTAAGTATAAGGGACAGTACTGAAAGCTGCTTAAAATATGTATATGCATTCAGCAATAGTCTGTGTCTTATTGCATTTAGTAATAGTTCTTCAAGAGCTACAGTATAGTAGTAAAAAGATGAGTTATGCAGATAAGGTAATTTCAGCATGCAGTGCTATTACTGTATGCTTATTTCTATATCCTCAGCATTACACTTGGTTCATTCCTGTAAGATCAGAAGGTGCAAATCAAATGTAAGTTACACCTTTTTTTTGCAGACACTGATGATCTTTTATTTGCATGCCATTGTTTCATGGTTCAGTGACACTCCTAGTTATTGGTGAGTGTTAATATTTGGTGCTTATATATCTAGTCAGCAGTCCTTTTAATTGCATCAAGTGTTAAGTTTCTGAACTTAATATCTGTTGAGTTGCTTGTGCTTGGTTTAGAAATAGTATTTTCCTTTAAAACATTGTAAACAAATGTGTGGTATAGAAATACTTTTTACTGTTTTCTGCCAGTAACTTTGAACTCCCTGTGCAATGTAGAGGGATGAAATCCCTGTCAAGATGAAAGCAAACTCAAATGCCTTTTAATCTTCCTCTGACCTTCACTTCACCCAACTCTGTCACAGTTGTGTACAGATGAGAGGGATGATGACTGGCAGTCATAACTTACATATAAGAAACTGCAGGAATCAAAGAATTGAAAATCCAACCATACTAAACTTTGTTTCTAAATATTTAGTGCTGTTAGAGCTAGTAAAAAAGACTGTGATTAAAAATAAACCCAGTAACTCATGTATGATTGCTGTGACTTCTATTGTGACTGCGATTTTGAAATATTTCTCTTTCTAAAGAAGAACAAGCAAAAACTTCTCAGGTAGAATCTGAATTGAGTGACTTGTTTGGCATGTATTGCCTCTGAGCTGGGATAAGCATAGTAAAAACAAAACAAACAAAAAAACCCCACCAGACAAATGAAAACAGAACAAACCCCCAAACTTCTGTAGATTTCCTGAAAGTTTTTTTTTCAGCTTGGTAATTTTTACTGGATGTATGTATATGTGTCAAAGGATCGTAATGTATTTTTGTACCACCTGAAAAGGTCTCTGAGGAAGTCTGTCTGTAGACTATAAACAGCATTTTAATTCTTACATCCAGGTTGAGCTTGACAGAAGTGGAATGCTTTTGTTTCCTCTAGGATATGATGAGGGTTCATGCGGCAACTCCTGCCCTATGGGGAAGCAGAAGAACTCGGAATGTTTCATGATTGTTGTATGTCTGGAAACTTCTGCATGGTATTAATTGTCACTGTCCTTTGATGTCACTTGCAGTACAGGATGCTCAAACTCTGATCATCTCTGAAATTTGTCAAGGAAGGATTTTGTAGTAATAATTAGTTTATATTCAGCAATAGGGTTTATGTTATGAGCTGTTTAGTGAAAATCTTGACCTGGCCTTAACTTGAAATGTCTACTAAACATCTTGATTTTTTTTTTTTTTTTTTTTTTTTAATTAATTTCCTTGGTCAAAAATTCTGAATACATGTATATGAGAAAATATAAAGCTTAATTCTTTCTTTTTTTTTTTTTAAGTTTTTGGCAATACAGCCTCTCCTTATTTATGGAATAGTAGCTAAAAGGCCAAGTTATGAACTGAGGCTCTTGTTTGCTGGCTGCTTTATAAAAAAGAGCAGAAAAGATGATCCTGAAGGACTTGCATTCTGATGTCCATATAATTTCTAAATTGATTTTAAGACGGTGATGCTTTAAAGCAGGCAAAATGTTTAACATTTTTAGTGCTTTATGAAAAAACAGACCAGCAAAGTAGGATAGAGTTCTGTGTGTTTCTGTAAAGATGTACCCTGTTAATAAGGAAGTATACCATCTCAAGTCACCCTTCGGTCATGAAAGTATGGGTTAGCACCTTCTCTAAGGTTTCACTGAGACTGCTCTTGGAACATACAAATTCTTAGTGCTCCTTGCTTGTGCTGGAGCATAGTGAAGTAACTGAGCAGCCTTTTTATTTCATTGGAATTTAACATGTAAATGGTAAATGATGATTTGCATGAATATATTTTCAGCTTCTAGAGAGTACCGTGATCTATGGAAGGGGAAAAATAAATACTAAAATGTTATAGCAGGCAGTTGTGGCTAGCAGTTATCTTCACTTCTGTATTTGCCTGACCATCAGAATCCAGTTTCTGGGAAAATGTAGTGTGTATTTACTGTCCAAATACTTAAAATATTTAAAACATACTTTTTAGTGCCTGTGAAGCTATTGGATGAAAGCGTTTTCTCTGAAAGCATCACAAACAGCTTTCCAAAGAATTCTGTAAAGGACAATGAAATTGTGTTACGTGTTCATGTTTATTTTCAAATAGAAGATTGTCTTGATATTTTCTGACCTAAAAAGTGTTTAAGCAAGCCATGCAGCCCTCCCTCTTAGTACTTTTTAATTGGAGAGATGTTTAAGGAAGCTTGCTTTTTTAAAGTTATTTTTAAAAGGAGTTCCTTCCTACTCCAACCTCTGAACACAATAGACTAAACCATTCTTAAAGTTTCAGGAACATGTACATTTTATGAATATCTAAAATATTTTATTCATTTTTGTTTCAACAACAACAAAAATGCCCAAAACATTGGGATACCTTTTTGTAAATGAGGGAATTTGTATATTGTATTAGATGGAAGATCAAGTCAGATCAATGTAAGATCCATGCAGTTATCCAACTGCAAAATCCCAGCCATCTTTTCTTTCTTTCTTCTATGGCTTTTAAAAATCTGATAATTCAGTAATTTTGCAGGTATTCTCTAGAACTACTTTCTCAAAGTTGCTGTCAGGTAACTCTGGAACAAAAGTACTTTATGATATGTACTAGATCTGCTGTCTGTGACTTAGGTGGGTTGATAGCTTCTGGATTAAGCCTGTAGCCTTTGTGTATGCAGACAAATCTTCCCATGGTTTTGTTACTGTGATCACTAGAACAGTCATGCAGATTGCATTAACCAACTAATGTTGCCACGTAGCTTTGCGTAATTTGGCATAGGCAACTTGGCACTGTGAGGTCTCTGTTCAGAAATGTTCAAATGTAAGTTTTAGTTTTCTGTAGTAAATTGTAATAAGTACATGTAGAGCTTCTGTAAATTATATGCTAGAACTTCATAAACAATGCCTTTTTTATTAAAATCTTCAACTTTCTTGAACACCATACTTAAAAACATAACTATAATATGAAAACTCATATAATAAGAAATTAATATATATATTAATATATATAGCATTCTATATACTAAATATATACTCTATCCTAAGGTATACATTTATAATGGAGTTATTAAAATTATTTAATTATGTTGACTGCTTCTGATGAAGAGGGAAAATTAAGAAAAAAAAGCCCTTTCAGAAATCATGAGGTCGCTGAAAAGATCTATATTTTGCTTCAGAAATAAGAGTTAAAAGAAGTAACTACCATTGATAGTCTAATCTGTCTAAAGTGACCACAAAAGAGATGCACCAAACATAATTGCTGGGAAAAGCAGACTTTTTTTCTTTATGGAAGAAGATCCAGCCATGTCTGAATACTATTTAATTATAATGTCTGTCAGTGAATGTGACTAGTTTCTGTGAGATCATCCTTAAGTGGTAAACAAAGGTCGTTTGTTGTCTCAAACTGGTAAGAAATAGTTTGAAATGCAGTATCTGACAAGAAATTGGCGTATTTTTTTTTCTGGTGAAGTAACCAGTTTTTCTCTCTAAGTATATAGATGTTGGTGCATTTAAGAATGCACAGACATGAAACATGAAAATTAAGTTTTATCTCTTCAGTTCTGGCTTTTCCAAAACCTAAAACTCAGTAAAAATTGTGTTTGAAACATGGTAATGAACTACTGAAATGCTAGGATGGCTGCTTCTGACTTGGCAACTTGATCTGGAAAGACATACTTGTGTTAATTGATCAAATCAAGTAATTGGTAACAATAATAGAAGAAAGAGCTGCTAAAGAAGGAAGCTGCATTAGGGCCCTGTGAAGTGGAAAGCTTGAAAATCCAGAATCAGGGTTTGCATTTTGGAGGAGTTTGTAATGGAGATATCTGAACCTTTAGCCTTCTACAAGGAAGGTCTCTAGATACGTATGTGCTTCTCTTATCTTCAATACAATTTATTGGGAAGGGATCAAAGAGTTTCTCTCTGCTCCTTCTGAATGGTTTATGGCCGGAGGCCCACTGCCATGGGAAGAAGTGACTAGTGGAGAAGCTTTCGGCCAGCTGGAGGGGGTTTTGTAGAGTCTAGCTAGTATGACCAAGTGTTGTGGAGATGCTGTATGTCCTTGGAAGTGACTGTTTTAATAGATGCGTAACTGTTGAGTCCAGCACCTTCCAGAATTATAAGTAACAGAAGCAATTGGTTTATGTAAATTGGAGCTTTACCAGGTTAGCACATTTTATGCGCACTCAAATTGCACTTCAAGATTTCCTAGTGTATTTGCTTTTCTTGATGTGAACTCTGTACTGTAGCTTTACTGTATTGCTCTGCTTACATACCTAAGTACAGGCTTCAAAACTTGGTTCTACTGCTTTCCTGAGAATGCTGGCAAAATGCAGTGCTTGCAGAGGTAGGTTATGCTGCTTCAACTAATGCATCCTGTTTTTAAGCCTGGAACAATGTCTTGCATTTGTTCTGCTTCAGCACTGTGTCCTGTGCTTTTTCCATTTGTCCAGTTTGGTTGAGCATCTGCTGTTCTTTGGGTAAGAGCTCTTGATGAATGGTAAATACTTGAGTTCAGGAGAGGCTGTCTGTTGGTGAGTCTTTACAGCAGAAACAATGAAAGAGGATACGAAAAAGGATGGTATGAGCCATTAACTAATTAAGTTTGTGTGCTGCTAATTTATCTCCTCAGACTGTAGGAAGACGTCGTTTTGTATTATTTTCCCTTCTTTGTTTTTCTAAAGAGTCACTCTTACTTAACCAGAAGTCCTTTGTATTGTCCATATAGTCTGGGTTTGCTTACTCCTAATGTTTGGTGCCAGCGGGAAGTGGAGCCGGTATTAGGGCCAGTGGCTCTTCTTTTCTCTTACTTCACATATATGTTGGAAGTACAATGAAGAGTCTTATCTGGTCACTTTTGCCTTCCTAAGGTTTTACAGCTCTTACCCGCTATTACTGTGGTGAATTATTATGTTTGAGTTCCAAATCTGTTGCAAATATGCCAAAATGGTAATTTGGTTTTGGTGTGGACAGATAAAGCCCTGAATGTCCCTCTTGGAAATCAAAGGAGTACTTTCACTTGAGCCTTTGAAAACAAAAAGCTAATGAGTTAAGGCCTGCTGTGTCACTGGAGCATGTCCTACAACATCTCAGAATTCAATTGTGGTGGTGTATTTTTTTTTTTTTAAATGACTAAAGATGATCTGTCTGCAGAGATTAGAAGCAATTCAAAATGAAATGACAAAGTAATAGCTAAACTAAGAAACAAATCTCTAAAGCTGGATGGTAAACCTACATCAGACTTTTGATTGAGACAATGACTCATAAGGAGCCTAAAGCTATGATATCCTATCCACTTTTTTTTTTTACTTTAAGTTGTAAGTGAGAGCTACTTTAGAACAAGATCTGGACCTTACCTGCCTTCAAATAATTTGGGAACAAGGGGACACAGGTAAAATTGCCTTGGCTAATTTCAAGAAGTATTTTTTCTGTGGAGCTTATTGCTGCAAGATACTGTGGAGGCTGAGAAGTTAGCAGCACTTAAAGAAAAAAAATTTACACTTCATTGAGAATAGTACGAGGCCAGGAGAGGAAACTGATTGTCAAATGGAAAAACAGAGGTAAAGAAGGCCATACCTTTGACTGTTGTTTATAGAAATGTGAATGATAGCAGTTGATCCCATGGCTGCTAAAAGCTTGCTGGGATGCAATGGTGTGTTACTGACTGGATGGATGAGCAAAAGTTTAGAGGTGGTTGCATCTTTAAAGTGGGGAAAGGTGTAACAACTCTTTCAAAGCAAAGGTCAGAATTTAAGATGTTGTGTAAGCAGAAGGAAGATATTTATGGTTTCATTAACGACAAAAACACTTACAATGGTTATTTTTCAGGAAGCTGTTCTCGTGCTTGAAAAATGTAATGGTCAGTACAGCAATGGCTTAAAATAGCATTTTGGATGCTGTAGCATTGGCATTCGAACCCCACTGGCAAACATCCAGGAGCCCTGTAAAAGAAGAAGAATGCTTTAAATGTTAAAGCTTCAAACGGTAGCTTCTGGTGTTTAAATTTTATAAAATTTTAAAATTATGTGCCTATTTAACAGAATATTTGAGAGTGAGCTTAAAAACCTGTAAAGAGTCACTTAATAGAAACAATTCTTATATGCCCCACAAAATAAGTAACTCTTATAGGAGTGTGTGTGTTGGAGCTAGCTGTGAAGAATTACTGAAGTTGTAGGGAGTGAAGCGGTAGCTGCATCAGTGGGGTAAAAACAAATAAACTTTAGCAGGTGGATTTTTCTCTTCTCCCTGCTTGCTTATCTTTCAGATGCTTGGTTGTAAATCAGGATGCGCTATAGGCCTTTCTAGAGTAGTTCTTCTTTATAAAAATATAAATATGTTTAGTGGTTATGTGATGGATTAAAGGACATTGTCCTTTTGAAGGATGCTGCAGGTACCTGGAGGAGGGATGGCCTTTAGCAGCCTCCCTCCCTGCTCCTCCCAGAGTCATCCTTGATAGTTACATCCTGCCTCAGGGGAGGAAAGGTGCATTCTGTTGTGATAATCCCTCTTAGAGTGTCTGCAGATAACTCCATTAGCTGTTGCTAATGAATAAATAGGCAAGTAGCAAGCATTTAAAATTACTAGAGTCTCAATTTTACTGCTGATTGCAAAGAACTCTGAATAAAAAGATGTCAAACACTTCATGTGCTGCTGCTTCAGTTCTGTTGGGTAAATACTGTTACCAGCTTTGAACTATCTTAACAGTTAAAAAAAAAAGAGATAACAGGACAGTTCAGCTTGATTCATGCATGTGTGGTCACATTTGCAACCAGGGCACTAATTGTAACTTTTAAAGAGTCTTACCAGGACTCTGAGATCTGGCATAACTTTTCCAAAACACTCCCCCATCACAGTACTGCTTTTTCAAATGCTTGAAGTAACATTGAGGAGGAATTTGGCTTTATGCTACTAATAAATTCTGGAGCATGCTTTTCAGGACGTTCAGATTTCTAGAGTTGCTGGTGTGTCAGATGCTCTACACATGAAGTGTGTCAGAGGTCACTAAACCCTAAAGGAGACATGTAATCTACTTGAGAGTTTTTTTTTTTCCTCACTTTATTTAGCACTTCTGGTTTGTAATATATTGAAAATAGCTTTCTTTTAATTGTGTTGCGTTTCTGTTTTAATCCATCCAATGGCAGAATACTTAAATAGAGTAGAATATGTGTATCTTTTCTAGTCTGTGGAAATGAATGTTTAGCTTAATGAGTTTGTGCTTGGACAAGACCTGAATATGATCCTTGTAAAAGTACCATTGTGGGAAGGACTGAAATCAAAACCTGGGTTAAGATGAGCCCCAGGTACTGTATTTGCCTGTTTCTCACCTTATATGTGGATATTGGCTACATATTAGTATTGTGTTTGATAAACGGCACCTTCTACTTCAGAAGCTGGAGGAGTCTGCAGCCTTTTCAGGGGTTGTACTGGGTGTTTGGAGAGGATGTTTGATTAGACTTTAAAAGTGGAGTGTGATGTGTATTGTACACAAATAGTGCAATTGTGTTGCAAGTTAGCAGTAAAATGAGTACTCAATTTAGAAATGTAGGAAGCCTGTTCATCTTGTTTTAAATATAAAAGTTTGGCAAAACTTACTTTTTTTTTTTTTTTTTTTTTTTTTTTTAAATTAAATACAGTTACTAAAGCCAATATATTACCTGAACGTTTTCTAGATATCAAATACAAACGATCTCAAATGTTCCCTGTTGGCTGCAACATCAGGTAGTATTGGAGGGAATTATTATGTTTGGCTTAAAATATAAAATTCAAAACCCAAGGTAATATACTCCAAGTCATTGTGTGGCATATAACTAATGCATAAAACCAGTTAGCAAATGTGTTTTTGCTTAGTGTTAGTGTCTTGGCATGAAATTCTATACTTAATCCATATATTTGTCTATAACCTGTTTTTATGTAATAAGTTAGTCTAGACTATCTTTGCATTGCCTTCATGAAGCATCTTGAATATGAGATTAGAAACTGCTGTATAACACTAAAATAGGATTAGCCAAGTGTTCTATTTACACTTGGACTACTGTTAAGGAAACTTATTTCTTCCTCATGCTGGGTAGTCTGTGTTTGAAATTTGCATCATATTGTCTAGGTGATATTGTAAAATGCTGTGTTTATGGGAACACTAAGGTGATGAATTACTTGTTCAGTTAGTTTTGAATATCTTAAACTTCTCAGGAAATGGGTACAGAGTTGTTGGAAGCAGAGTAAAATACACACAAAGAAATAACAACCATAGTTCTTATTATGTTAGTGCTTACCATATGCCATGTCTTGCTCACGTCTACTGGAAGAGGGACAAATGTGAGCATCTTGCATTCTTGGAAGATAAACTGTGGGCTAAAGACTGGGGAAGGGGATGCAACCACATGTACAAACTACTTGTGTGTAGCCTTACTCTTAAGAAAATGTACTTCTCTAATAGAACTTTGTTGCAATCTCTGTAAAGCATCCTAGGAGAAAGGGGTCAGAAGAAGTTGCTGGCTCTTATTGGTCTGTGTTTTTTTGACTGACCTTGGAAAAGACAGTAGTTGGTATATCGCTGAGCAATGCAGGACAGCAGGGCCTTTGAAGATCAGGAGTAGAAGCTTGACTGTAGGGGCAAACTATCCTCATGAAGCTGGTTAAGTAGCCAAAATACAGGATGGAAGGGGTGCTGATAATCAAGACTAGAAGAAATATGTTTTTATGTAAGAAATCTTCTGGTGGGAAATGTTTATAAACACTGGTGAGTGAGGAAGGGCAGGCAGGAAGACAAAGCCAAAGCCATTGACTGTAAATATGTATCTTCTTCCAGATATTACTTTGTAATACTATGTGTTGTTTTAGCCCTTTATTTTAAGCTGCCTTACTTAGTATGTTTAAGTAAATCCAACTAGACTAGCTAACTCCTTTTTAATTTTCCGCACTGTCACTGACTAGGGCTTTTTTGCTCATCTTACCAGTGTTAATCTTGTTTTTTTATCTTGCATATTTATGGTACTGTGGAAACATTTTTTATATGTGTGTACAACAGGATATGCCTGTGATGGACAGTTCAAGAGTATCAGAGGCTAAACTGCTCTGAACTAGCCAAGTAATTCTGTAGGACACTGGCTGCTGGGTTGGATAAATTTATAAAACTAATTAGTCTAATAACTTAATGCCAGTAATTTAATAGGTGCCTTTTGTAAGAACTTCAATTATGCAATTGGTTATGATTTCAGCAGAAGTGTTTGAAGTGTGCAGTATTGGTTAATAGGCAGTGGGGATGGATGGAATGTTATCTGCTGGATGAGGACTTAAGGTCATGTGCTCCTGATAGGCTTCTTAGGTCTAAGTAATTAAAAACAAGAGTAAGTGTTCACTCTGTTTTGCCTTTGAAAAGAATTGTCACTACTGTTTCTGGTTTGGAACCGATCATGCTTTTGTAATTAGGGGTTTGAGACTAATGGAAGTAAATGATGAAAGGGGCTGCTGAGTTTCCAGTGTTGCTGAGTATTTAGATACTTTGGTTTGGTTAATTGATGTGGCTTAATTGCTTTTATAACTGTATACCAAAATGGTACCAAAGTTCATTTAAGTAAAAATTTAAAAAAAAAAATCAAAAAAAAAAATCATGTAAGTAGAGTGAGGATGAAGACAAAAAAGCTCAGAGGAAAAAAGGAAGCCAGAAGAGTTTGTAATTCGTACTGTGCAAATTGCTTTGAAATCGGTGACTCCTGATGTCAGTGCCCTTAAAAATGCAAAAGGGAATAGAAATACTTACATGTTATGTAGATCTCTATTGAAAAACCTGTTACTGTGGTTAGTATGTGACTTTTTTTAAAAATATAAACTGCTAAAATCCAGAAGCTTTAGGAGATATCAGATAGAAGTAGAATTTCAGTGATTGTATTTAATAATAAGTGTATTATTCATTGGAATGAGATTGAAATGCAAATATTTTTGCATTGTTTGAAATTCATATGGAAAATATGAACTGTTCTAAGGACTGTGGAACCCGATTCAGATCCTTGTGTAACACTGTTTTTCTGTTTTGGTTTGGTTGATCTGATCCCCCATCTTATTTCAGCTTTTCAGTTGCTGCACAAAGGAACCTTATATTGCATTCCAGCATCAAAACAAGCTGTTAAATTCTTTTGTTTGTACTAATAGTTGTCCTCTAGAGGTTAATATAATCAGTTCAAATAATTAGCTGTGCAATAGAAAGCCTACTTAATTAAAAAAAATCCCAACACCTGAGGTTTAATGTGTGCAAGTCCCAGCTGTGAAAGGAGATGGACAAACAAATATTTTCCTTAACTTTTTAATTGATACTTGATCATTCTTGCAGTCCTGCATAGATCTAGGAAGAGGATTCTTAAGATATTTAGCATTTAGGATGTGATAGTTATTTCTGTGCTGTATCTAGGCAGGATTAATTTCAAAGCCTTTAACAAACGCTTATCGTTTCTAGATATTTGGAAACCATTTTTCCCTGGAGGAAAGAATGATGTAGCCAGGGAAGAATTTTTTTTGCTGGAATTTACTCGTAGCTGTCTAAAAATTCATTGAGATTTTGTACTGCAACTGCTTATTTATCTTTCTTTTATTTTGTCTGGATGGCTCTCTAAGGGAAAATTAGCAAGAGGGGGGGAAAGTGTGTATTGCCATGGTTTGACACAGGGTTGATTGTATTAGTTCTTCGAACCTCTCATTTGTATCTTGCACCAATGAAGCCCAGAAATAGGAATCTGGATACCTTCCCTTTGAGGATTTTGATTTTTTTACAACTCTAACTTTTGAGTGGTTTCTGAAATTATTTATATCCTTAAGGCTTTTAAATAATGTAACTTTAGCAGAAAATATATATTTACTTAAAGAGTTCTTGTTGAAGCCAGTGGGATTATTCATGAGTTGTTACATTTCTTCTACTGTTTGCAGTATAGTGTTTTCTTTATCATTGATGTGGCTATTAATATATAAAAACTAGAACAGACATCATAGCTTTAAAAATCTCCACATCTTTGATGTTTAAAACCTTACTTTACAATACATAATATAGAAATGTAATATGAAATGCCCATGATAATTTCCAAGTCTTTGTTGTAGTTTAAACAAATCACTGTCTTTTAGAGTCACTTGGGACCCTTTAGTGTTTACTTGAAAACCAGGGAGGAGCAACTTAATCTCCTTGATTCTGCTTATGGATTTGAGTTAATACAACTCAATACTTAAACAAATGTACAAACACCCATGAAAAGACCCCCAACCAACCAACAAGCAACCAACAAAAAACCCTCACACTAATATTCATGCTTCAAGAGGGGTTATGTTGTTTGCTTGCTTGCTCTTTTGGTTTATTTAGTAGTCTTGGTATGTACTCTCTTCAAATGCAATGTGTCCCAAAGCATCCCGATGAAAATCTCTTGGAAGTCAATTAAAAAATAGTGTCCCTGAATATTCCTTGATATCTTTACTCTGTTTGGAACTGGCTCTTTGAAGCTTCTGTTTCTGTTCACATTTTCTTTTTTCCTGTCTTCTGTGGTTTCCTAGGTTAAGTCACAGATAAAAGAAAATTCACCCATTTTCTGTAGCTGTCTGTTGGCTCTTCAGTTTCAAAACAAGTAGTTATAAATTAAAAAATACAGTTATTGCAGATTCAGGACTGTATCAGTTGGAGAAGGATTTACTGTCTTCACTAAACATTTTACACTCTTGAAACTAAAACTTTAAGATGCAAGCTTTTTATGTGATGCCCTAGTTTTGCTGTATATAGATTTTTAGTTGGGAATCAATAACAGACTGTTCCTGTCAGTGAAGTTATGGTATATTGCCTGGAAGAGATTCTCAACAAACAGAGAAAGGCTTCCCATAAATTGGGAAATACCAAATTGTGACACATATGTAAACAAGAAAGTTTACCGATTTGATAATGAAGTGTCAGAACGATATGTTAAATACAGTTACCTAATGGCCTTGTGGCACGTTGTGCTTCGCTGAACACGTGGTAGTTCCTGTGAAGAAAAAACCTGCTTTTCCAAAAATTAGTATACAGGTCTCTTGGATGCAGCTTGTTTCCCATAATCAAGTACAAGTACCATTGCAACCCACCTTTTAAGAAAATGGGCAGGAAGAAGGGAAGATGATCTGTTAGTTGCTAGCCCTGCTTGCTTCAGAGTCTCAGGAGTTTGGTACACTGGCATATCTTGCAGCTTATTACTCCTTTTGTAGCTTGTTACTCCTTACTGCTAGCTGACCCTGCTTTGAGCAGAGGGGTTGAGCTAGGTGGTCTCCAGAGATCCCTTCCAATCTCAACTAGTTGGTGATCCTGTAAGAAATTCAATACACTTACATAATTTACAAGAACAATTTATAATACTTCTGCATCAAGGAAGCATGATTACTTGTTTGGTGTTTTGTTTTTTTTTTTCTTTTTTTTTAAAGAAATGAACATAAAAATTGGGACCTATGATGGTAAAACAGGAACTGAAGGTGGTGCTTCACTGAAACAGAGATAATGTTGTTCTACCATCACAGAACTGAAAACTAAAACCTTAAATACCTTAGACTGGTGTGTAGACTGCAAGCCTGACTTGTTATAGTCCTTTTAAGCTTGCAGCTAACTCTTGTTTCTCTACACCACCTTTAATTTATTCTCTACACACATGCATTTTATTTATTCCCCCTGAAACATTTTTTCAAGAAACTTGATGTAGATACTGCAGTAAGTTCTCATGACTGTCTTGCTTCAAACAGCTTGCTTCCTTCCAGAGGTCCCTTTACCTTTCTCTGTTTGTGTCTTTGCCTTCTTCCCCAGCCTGTTAGTTTGCTTTATTTGAAGGCTTCAGATGGGATGTTTTGGGAAGAGGAAGGAGAAGGAGGTGTGGTGAAATCACTGTAGTAGTTTATGTTAAGCCCACAGTTCTGGCACTGCTGATTGCCCATATTTAGTTTGTGTTTATACATTATATGATTGTCAGTTTGACTGAAAAGTAGCAAGTTTCAGCAAGTTATAGAATTTGTGTACAGTTTTATATCCGAAGTGTTACTATGGTGAACGCTTATTTTTAATAAATTTAATTTACTACACTGTAATTTGAGAGAGAGAACATCCAGCTTTCTGTAAAGTAAAATTTCTAGAAGGACCATAAGGAAACTCATGTTTCTTCTGTGATGTATAACTAGTGCCTGCCTCTTTCACCCTTTTTTGCCCTACAGCCGTATTGTGTCCCCTTTCCTGGCTCCTTCAGTCTGGCAAACCACAGTGCAATCAGCAAACCTTTTGGGACTGAGGGATTTTTAGTCTTGTTACGCATATTTTGGGGGAGACCTCTAAGGAAAGAAGAAGTCTTGGTTTTGGTCTTGTGTTCTGAATTCCTTTTCACTTGTGCTTGTAGAGAAAAACAGAAGCTTGAAATAAAGAACTATGAAGTCTGACAGTGTCGCAGGAGAACTTGCTGACCTGCTGTCATGTGTTTGCCATCTTTGTACTTTTCGTGGTACACTGTTACCCTGTTGCTTCGGACAGCAGTCTTCTAGCTTCTGTCAACCCGTGCAGGCTCTGAAACTCCTTCCAGCGGAAGCAGCAGATAGGTAACTGTAAATCATCACCCACGTGGAAATGCATATCCATTGGACTCGCTGTATGCATCTTGATAGGTCTCAAGAGATCACTAGGCCTAGCAAGGTACTTCAGACCTGTTGTTTCCAGATACTCTAGCATTGGAAAGTTTCTGTTCATCACTTTCCTTTCCTCATTTTGTGTCTTCTGAGCTAGTACAGAATGTGGCATAAGTGCACAATGGAGTGAAAATAACATACTCAGACTTTCTTTACACTAGTAATTCGGAACTTGTTAGGTTTTCTGTGGTTTTATTTTGGCCAGTGAGCAGAGCAGAGTGGGTGTATTGAAGCCAAGAAAATGGAATATGCTTTTGAATCCTTGTTCAGATTTATTCAAACAATTTTTTTTTCCCCTGTTTGAATTGCTAAATGGCTTTGGTAGATAACTTGAGGCAAAACAAAGGCAAAGGAATTGGCAACCCCATGTCCCTCTTCAAAGACCCTGTCTTGAGTCTGATGATTACCTTTTCATGAACTTTGTGAAACTTTTTGAAAAAGCTAGGACGTTAAGTATGAAAAGAAACAGGAGAGCAGATATCTCCAAGTCTGTCTTCCCCTTGCCAGATCGTGTATTTTGGAGTCTGATTATATCACCATGACAACAGGAATTTCACAAATAAGATGACTGGTTTCCCATGATGCATTTTTAAGACATATTAGTGTTATGGTTGAGAAATTGCCAGTATTTCAAATGTCATCCTGAGTGTACCTTGATGAAAATAAAAGCAAGTCTAAGGATGAAGTCAACATGAGAAGCAAGCCAGTGACTGTAGTCCCCTAATTGAGTTAAATTACATGACAAATAAGGCTTTTTTTTTTTCTTTTTTTTTTTTTTTTTTTCCCCTCTCCCCTGAGGTTGTAAACTATCTGAAAACTGTAGAAAGGCACTTATTTAGATACGCAGTATAGGAACTGGGGAAAGCTTGGCAAAGCTGGGTAAAGAATTCTATTGCATTTCTGCTGCAGTCTTAGATTAAGAACTCTCAAATTATTATTTTCAACTAGCCTTTTAGCTAAGCTTTTATTTGTGGAATTCTTTCTAAGAGAGTATGCAATACCTTTCTTTCATAAAAGTTTAATAAATGTGGTTTTGCTTCTATGGAAATATTTTGTGCTTTGATTTGTGTTAGGTAAATCAAAACTAAGGTAATATATAGTGAAGGAGATTTGTTCCTCCCCACCCCAAGAGGACTGGGAAGAAACATTTTTTCCAACGTGCTCTTGTACTTTTGACTAATCTGTTGCATTCAATTTTATTGCAGCTTCATGTTTTAATAAAACCTATTTGGTTTTAGTTGTTTCTTCATTTCATGCTGTCTCTTGGATGGTATTTGTTCCAGCACAGACTAGTCTCACTTCATACTTTTCTAAAACACACTTGTATTGGTGGTCTCAAAGAATGCTCCTGAAACTGAGCCAAGGATACTTCAAATTGGGCACTCAAAACCATTTGTAGTTGAAGAACACTTTCAAAACATTTGTCTGTGCTTTGGTTTGTTAAAGAGGACAGGATTTCTAAAATGTTGTGTACTTAAAAACTGGGAACTTGGTGTTCTTCTCCCCCAGTACAGGCAATTAAAAGAAATGTGGGATAGAACAATTATATCTGTTGCAAAATATTCTTGACAGGGCCTAATTTCTTCTAAATGCTTGATTGCCAGCTCTGGTAAGCGCTGATATGTGTGTTGATCATCCAAAAAAAGTGCACATACAAATTTCAAGTGAAAATTGCATTGAAATTTTGAGCTGTAAGTTCAACTGATCAAGCTCTTTGAAATACAGCACAAATATGAGTGCATATTGGTTATAAGTTTTGAAGATTGAAAGTTATCTTTGTGAGAATCCCCCTACTTTGATTGTTTAAACCTTGATGATTTGATTTTTCAAAATTTCCAGTGTAAATTGTCATGTTTTTTATTTGCTTAGTGTGTGCCTCTGTTAGAAAAGTTTTGGTTTTGGAGTTTAGTACCCATGATGCCTTTTAACTTTTTTGCACAGTGATGCCAAACATTTTGATACTGTCCTTCATACAGCCTAAAGTAGTAAAATTGAAGTAATAAGAAAAAACGTTTTGCCAGCTTTGTGTATTATTTAGAAGGCTGAATTTTAATATTAGCAGCTCTCTTGTCAAGCACAGCAATCACTGCTTTTAATAAATGTTCTCACCAGTAGACATTGTGTGATACTAGAATGGCTCTTAAATATTTGATAAATAAGGTGATGTTGAACAAACTTGCATTTGAACAGTGTTTAAAAGCAAAAAAACATACAGGCTTGCATCAGATCATGGAAGAAAAGCTTTATTACACTTAAAAATAGCCTGGCTGATGCAATAGTCAGGCTAATGTTGAAGCCTACATATTACACCCATAATGTTGGCTCTGGTCCTGCCAGTGGCTTCATAGATGGAGAAAGTTAATGCTGCAAGAGCATTCAAGTCAGTGGAGTTCACTACAGTCAGTGGTTCTGCTACAGGGGGAGTGTAGGATATAGGAAACAACCTTAAAAGACTTGACTTTCAAGTCTGTTTCCTTACCTGGGTATATTTGTTTATTGTTTGAGAAACAAACAAAGTTCAATGAGTACTGGAGTTTAAAAATAGAAAATAATGGGGGGGATGTGTGTAAGGCTTCTAGGGGTTTCTATCATCTTGACTGTGTCACTGCTGTTATCCTTTTCCTGTTGCCATGCTGCTTTTCCCTTTGTTCTCAGTAATTGAAGTTCCTCTCATATCTCTTTCCTTCCTCACTGTGATTCCCCTTTTGCTTTGTGTCTTTTGGCTTGCTGGCTGCCCCCCAAGAAAATGGGCTGGGCTGATCCTGTCTCAGCTTGGGATGTACTACCTGAGTGGGTGGCCGTTGTCCATCAGAACAAGTAATGTTGGGGGTGCGTCTTGCTGTCCCTTGCCTTGTGCTTCTGGAGGCAGCAATAGGGCTGTACTCGTCTACTCCGTTGCTCTTATGATGCTCTTCTATTCTTTGAGGTGTCAAACTGGATTAAGATTGAACAGTGGCTTCAAAAGTTGTTTTGTAGGGAACATGCAGCAGAAATACTTGGTTTGTCATATTCTTATTATATTATTTTGGTTTTGTTTTGAAGACCCAATCAAAATTGAGGTAGTTCTATGTGTAGTGTATTTTGTGGAGTCTGAGTGGTTTATCATTGCCAACCATTTAAGTGTAATAGCTAGAAATTTACAAGTTTATGGGGTTTTAAAATGTGTATGTAAACTAAGTAAACCTCTAGTAACTTTTAGTCATTTACTAAACAAAATGAATAATTCTAATAAAATACGGAGACAAGTTTATTGTTATAATGGGTCCTCTTTTACTGTAACTTGTAATTTTTTGTGTGTAATGTTAGCTGCAGTTCTAAAATGGATTGTTAAGCTTGTGTGAATTTGGCTTCTTCATAGTAACCCTGGTTTCTCCCATTGAATTGTGTACTTTGACTGGGCCATGTGGAGATGGATTACTGACATCCTTGTCCATAGTCCATAGTGTCATGTTTTTACCTCAGATTAACTGTTTACACTATATATTCATGCTCCAAATGGACTTGTAGTAGTTTAAATTTGTCTTATAGTAGATGGGAAACAGAGTAGTCAGATGATAACCACTTGCTCTGATTTACATGATCAAGAAGGAAGGAATGTGTGTTGTGTTAATTCATGCTGGGGAATGGGTGGAGAAAGCAGATGTGAAGTGGTTGTCTGTAGTGAGAAGAATGTTAAGATTGACACTTTTTGTCTCTTTCCTTTAAAAATACTTACGCTTTCTCAATAATGTCTTTTACCACTGTTTATTAAGTTGCAGTTAAAGATTGCATACTTCTTTTAGTCTATACTTAGTATGATTTTGCTACAGCAAAAGAGCTCTGGATACTGTGGAGCTCAAAAATCTGTACAGTCCAGTTAATGATTCATTTCCTTGAAGGCCAACATTGTAATGGTTGAATTATTGGCTCTTTGAGAAGGGTCTACCAATGTACATGCTGCTGACAGGAGTTGTGGAGTATCCCCTTCCCTGTGTCCTCCTCCCTCTCCTGTGCTCTCTGTCCCCGCTTTGGAGATAGGAAGCATCTTGCATATAGTTTTGTTGAATGCAAAACATTGTTTCATTGCACATTTTTGTAATGACCTGCAGTAAGTATGAAAAGAAATTATTACCTGATTGTGGTAATGAGAGACTATTGATATTTTGTTAGTGCTCTTGGTTTTTCTATGTCTATGTATTTTAAATGTAAAAGAGAGAAAAAATTGAACTAATGATTGAAAATATTGAGTTGTAATATCATACATTGGTGGAAAAGCAAACTTGTGATTAGCATAGGGTAGAATATGCCATATCTCTGAAACCTATATTCAATTAGTGGGGAAGAAAAAAGTTCTAATGTGCCATGTAGTGCTCACCCAAATACTTCCTGCAGCTTCTCTTCAACAAAGTTGTGTAGTTGCCTATGCAAGTACCTTTATAATGCATTTTATTGGATACTCTATATGATTCTTCTGTCCTGCAGGCTGCTTAAATATATATGCATGCTTTATTTTATAAAATAGAGTGAACAAACTTGACTGGTAAATGGCAATTCCTTAATGACTTGAAAAATGGGCAGTAAAAGGTTGCCTGGGATGAGAATAGCAGACTGCTGCAGTAAATCTCATCTTGAAGTATGAATTTGACAGTTCTGTGTGAAGAATTTTTCTGTTGGAGTGAAGTCTACAATAAAAATAGTTAAGAAATCAAAGAATAGAGAGTTACTTGATGTTCACATGTAAAATTATATACATGAAGTAATACTCAATATAATGCTTGCCCAGGAAAAAATGAAGGAGGAAAAAAAGCAGTTATGCAATATTAAACTCCAGTCTAGCTTTCAAAATGCTTATGGGGATTTCAGTTATGCAGATATTAAACTATGAATTAAGAATAATTTAAAACTTGGGGAAATAGCTGTTTGGAAGAGTAACTACACTTAAAAAATACAGGCTCATTCTCAGTTGAATTCTATATAACGTAAATGCTTAACTCTACAGCCCCTAGAGAATGGATTTTGAACGCATGCCAACAACAAAGGACTTCTACTTTATTAGGCACCTGAGCTGCAGTTTTCTTTGGCTATGTCAGGCTTTGTCACATGCACTATGCTTTCTTTTTTGTACGTTTTAGTAAACTAGAATATGGAGTTTCACTTAACTTAAGAGTTTGTAAGGTAGTTCTGCAATACAAACTTTTTTGCGTGTACAAGTAATGGCAGCACAGAATGCTTGGGAGATTTTACTTTTTTTTTTGTGGCTAGAAAGCCATTAAGTAGAAAATACAATAGATGGCATATAATATGCAGCTAAAAGAACTGGAATGCAGATCTCTCTTGGTCCTGCTGTAAACTAGTTGAGATAGCATCTTGCCTTAAAAAGAAAACGTGACGGAAGGAAAGGAGCCTTGCTGGTCTTTTACAGGAGAGCTGATCTTAGGAACTTACAGGCAGAAACCTTTTATTAAATACAACTACTATTTTGAGGAACCACTGGCCTTTACGTTTTTGGTACTAAAAGAGTCGTCATCTCTGGTGTATGTTGTTGTCAAAGTTGCTTCTAAATGAACTATGCATGTTGTAGATGTCAATCATATATAGAAGTGTTCAGTAATGATTCAAATGGTGTCTTTTTTCAAGAGAGTTCATAGTGTCTTGCGTGTTTGCCTGAGTGCGTGGGAAGCTCTTTATCTGCCCTGGATTGTGTTTATTTTTGTCAATGAAGTCTTGACTCAAGCGAAGGAAGGAGGGTCCTGTGAGATTCAGTGTGTGGTTAAACGCTCTCCAACCCAGATCAGTCAGTGGGGTAAGTTTCTATTTTGGTACAGATGTTTTGATGTCTTTTTCCCTGTTCTGAATAATTTTGTGAAAGCAGTAAGCCTAGGCTAGAAATAGATCTTTATGTGTTTTCCTATGTATTTTTTTTAATGTATAACTTGATACTGTTTGTTTTCTTCTTGCACACAACCTAAACCAAGTGCTAATATTTCAACAGATAAAGAATGACAGTCAAACACTGCACACTGGTATGCCTGTGAAGAGGCACTGCCAAAGTTAATTGTCTAGTGCAAAAGCTGGGAGTTCTGGCTGATCAAAGCAGGTAGGTGTGAAGGGGCTTGCATGGAGAGAAGACATAGGGACAACTCAATGCAAACAGTTTTACTTAAGCAGAGCCAAATGATACATTTCAAATGGCCTTTACCTCAGCTGACTTTTGAACGTTTCTATTATAAAACTTGTGGTGATCTTATTCCAAGTCGTATTTGAGAGAATGACACAATTTTAATTTATACTGAAATATGGGTGAATTTGAGGCACTAATCCAAAAAGGGAAGTTGAGTCAGCAAATATTCAGAAAACATTTAATTAGCTAATTAAATACAGCATATTTTTTGTGGTGGTAGCAGTACAAGGTAATCTAGAATGCATTTTTCATATACTGATAACACCTACTAGATAAAAATAAAAAATGTAATTCTAATCTACACCATAACTGACTGCACATAAGACTTTTTAAACTTGAATTTTGAACCTAAGAGTCAGACTATATATTGCTGAAGTACCGTGGTGTGTTTGCACATCATTTGCAAGTTGTGACTCTAAATTGGTTTCTGTCTCCACTGACAGCATCTCATGTTAGACAAAAATAGTTACATCACACACTTCTTAGTGCTGGAGAACTAATATGGCTTACAATAGCATTTGTCATCAGTTTGTGTCTCAGCAGTAACAGTTACTGGAAAACTAAGTTCAGTTTTGGCTGTAGAGTTCTTATTGCTGCTGAAAATGAGGAAAGGATCAAGCTTGTTGATCAGATTGCATGCTGAACTTGTAAACTCTAGAGTCAGGAAGTTCTTTTAACATAAAAGATGTAGAAATTAGTATTTGATATGGAAAGTAACATAGTAAGTTCTCAATTCTGAAATGCATGTCTTTAGTACTTTCCAAAGTAGAACTTTGTAAAACTGGTGACTCATTTGTTTAGCTTTTATTTTCCAGTACATCTATGTTGCCCTTCACTAACGTTAATCTATTCAATATATATATTTGAGTAAATATTGCATGAAAGGGGCATTTTTGCTGTATTTGAGTTCTCCAGAGATTCCAGACACGAGAGGAAAATCATGAAGGAGATGATCAGTAGTCAAAACCTATGGAGAAAAACCTTGAACTGTTCTCACACGGAAATTCAGTTTGGACCTCACTTCCCCTCCAAAAAACCCCCAAAATCATAGGCATCCAGTCCAGTGTGGCTGTTGAACACTACTGGAATCACTCCTCTTAACATTGCCTATGCTTTAGTATTTCAGCTTCCAGGCTCTGCAGACAGACTGGCAGAAGGACTCTGACCAGAGAAATGTAGAAACTATGTGAAGATTAAGAACTCAGTAAGAAAAATGATGCTTTAAAAAAAACGAAGTGTAAGAAATACATGTAAGCTAATTGCATGTAAATGAAATCAAATTAAATCAAACAAGCCATGTATTAAGAGCTAAAAAGGAAAGTGCAAAGACACTGTTAAACTATAGATTTTATGTAATTTCTTCAAATAAGTTCAAGGCATACATAAATTCTATAACCTTTGTTGCTGTACTTGGCTTTCTTAAGGAGGAAAAAACCAAACAACCTGGCATCATATGATGTCTTAAAAACACTGGGGTTTTAAATTTTTTTTAATATCAGCTCATGCACTCTGCCCAGAAGCACAGAATTTCCCTAAGGCTGAATCAAGGTCTGTCTTTAGATCAGAAATGTGTATTAGTGCCAGTAAAGTCTGTTGATCTGATTTAAAATGTGGTTTAGTTAGACCAAAAAAAAGGTTTGCTCTCAACTGTACTTGGCATAGAAAATTGACAAGAAACAAAACCCATATTAATAAAGATATTTAAAAATATCTTTGTGATGTAAACAGTTCTAATAATGAAAAAAAAATGGTTATAACAGTGTTTATTTTATATTTAATTTTATATTAATTTTAATTTAATTATATTTAACAAATACATGTTTCTTTAATTTTATAAAATTGATGCATCTATTAATGGGAATTATTTTTACAATGTACTGTTTTCTATAGTCAACCAATCATTCAGTTTCATACCCCGTGTGTTTTCCTGCTGTTATATACGTGCCAAGACACACTGGCTGTGTTTCTCAAATGTGTGTTGCTCTCACAGCTATAAGCAATTTCGGAATTCTCTGTCATGCCAAGTTCAGAAAAGCTGTAGCTTTTTACCACTCCTAAACTGGCAATAGGAGGGTCTTTGAGGGATTGGTACCTACGCCACTCTTGAGTAGGTATTGTCCGACACCTTGTCTGATAATCTAGATAACAGTGTAGCCCTCTCTGGATTTTGGTAGGCCTTTAAAGAACTTGAGGACAAAACACTTCTGGAGAGAGGCCAAGTACATTAAAACAAATTCTAAAATTCAGAAAGTCAAGATGCCTACTGTTCTGTTTGTCTGCAAGTTTAGCTTTTAATGATGGATTGCATGACCCTTAATCTTTTAAAACCACTTTGTTCAATGGTTTTGCTGCCTTTTCTCCATCTTGGGACTTAATAACATTATCTGGTATAGTTGTTGTAATGCTCAATGACTTCTTCCCTTCTCTTCTGTTAAGTCTCCTCCTCCCCTTCCCCCTAAAATCCCCAAACCAGGAAGTTTTGGGAAATTAGTATTTTTTCATAATGTCATTAGCTTGGAATTTAAACAGCCTTACATCGCTTCTATTGATACTCTAACATGCGTGTCATGTTGGTGCTAGTTTGCAGGAGAAAGATGCTGTACTAAAATTTGTTGTTCTTGTAATGTTTATTTTGAATAACAGTTCATTTGGATGCTGGTGCATAGATCCTGCAGTGAGTTTGCAGCCTGCTCATTTCTAGAGGTATGACAATGGCAGCAGGGCAACAGCTACTTACCTAGAACAAGTTTCATTTTAGGAACTGCAGATAACTCTACATGCTTAGTTGCACTTCAAATCTAAAATAATTGCATGATGCTTTAAAATTTCAGTTTGAGGGTTGAGAAGCAGTTGATATAACTTGAGTTGGGTGTGGCAGTTGTTTTGTTTCCATGTTCTTTCGCTTGGATCCTGTAGTTGTTGGAGCTGCAGTGTTAGAAATAAAAAAAAAAAGTATTGTTGCTTATATTCTATACCACTTAACAAATAGTAGATTCAGTTTTCTGCTTATTTTGCAAATGGCATGCTGTAGGAATTTACTCACGATTGCGTAAACTTTACTGGGGAGAAAAAACAAAGACAGAAAAATCACTCCACTGGCTCTTCAATCAGTGAGTGGCAGCAAAACCTGCCATGTAGAGACAGAAGGCAGAAGAAACCACTAAAGAGAATTTTTCTCCCAGAATATCTGTCAACAGTTGGGTCACTATGGAAAGACATTGCAGCGATTCCTTTCTTTGCCTAAACGAGATGAGAGCATCGATTGTAGGATTCCTTACTGTCTTCTGTATGCTCACAAACAGAACTACCAGTGCCTTTCCTGACTTCATTTATATCTGAAGATCACTGACATATGTTGTTCTTGTGTCATCATGGCTATAATTTCTTCCTGCTGCAAACAGAAGGATCTCATCACAGCCTGCACTTGAGGTAATGGTCAAACTCTACGATACAGTGACTGAGAAGAGTTGTTTATTCAGCTCCTTAAGCTGGCTTAACGTCGCATCTCGGTAGCGTGAGTCACTTCTGATGATTGAAGTGACGCAACAAAAAAACCTCTCCCAAGACTTCTATAAGAGAGATTCAGGTACTTTAGATGGTCTATTCTAAACCTCTTTTTCTGATCTTTTAAGTCTTTAGAAGAGCAAAGGAGTATTTATTAGCATTTCTCATGTAGCTTTTTCGGCCTGAAATACGTATCTGTATATAGGAATCAATCAGGCTAGATTGCAGCTAGAATGCAAAAATTACCAAACTCATTTATTCTTTAGAGTTCAAGGCAAGTCTCTTCAAGGGAAGAAAGATGTATGAAAGGATAAAAATGAGAAGTAAAGCATTCTCTGTTTCTTGGAAAAGGAGAGATACTATGACCTTGATGTAAGAAAGAAAATTGAAAGCAAGTTATTCCTAACAGCGTGTATCAAACTGATCTTCCGGAAAGTTGTTCTTCAGCTGTTTCCACAAGGAAAAGACCAATGGACAAAGTCCTCATAAATACTTTTTTTTTCTTAAATTTTGCATTGGATCTTTGTCTCTTCTACTGAACTGCTACATGAATAGAATGGGATCAAGTAATCTTCTCTTCTACACCCCTGAAACTTCAATAGGTGATTTCATACTATGCAGTATATTGAAGGTGGTCTGGAGTCTTTTTTCTAGTGAGTAGGATCTTTTCCTGGTGAAAGAGGATTTCTCAGAGGCAGACTTGTATTGATGTTGCAGAGGCTGTAGGCAGATTCCTGTTTGAAAGGAAGCTGCAATAAGATGGGTCATGCTGCTTCATCGGTGTTGATTTGCTCTGATACTTTGTGTGGCTTGGAGCTGGAGAACAATATTGACTTTAGAAGCTGAGTAGTGTTTGTAGGCTTCAACACATCACTTGAAATTAAGCCTATAATGCTGTATATGGCATTGTGGTTATGAATTGTAAGTAACAAGTATTAGCAACTAGAAAAGTTCCTGAGATTGAAGGTATTGCAAGTTACCTGGTAAAAAAGAACCTTCTATTCGCAAGAGAACCTTAAGAAGAAATTTGCTTTCAATTATACTGTTCTTTTATGATAGTTTCTTAACCAGCAAGTACAGAGCAGTAGAAATTTACATCAAACATGTTCTGTTTATTATATTTTCTCTTCTTTTATTCGTATCTTTTATCCTCTACCTTACTGGAAGAGGAGAGTATAAACATCATCCTAGAGACATCTGTTGGCCAAGTACATTTTTGTGTGTCTTGGTCAATTATTCTTTCCAAAGAAAAAGACCCTTCTCTCACAAAAACATGCATGTGAGATAAAAAGATTGAACCTGACTCTCTAACCTTTGAAAGTTGGTCTGAAATAATCAGAAAGGCAATGGTTTGTCAAATTGAAAGGTATAGGAACACGTCTTGGTCTCATGTTGTTGTAAAGTCATGAAATTTCACTAAAATACAATCAATCCTATTATTTCTGTGAGGTAGTCTTGCTATTTAGAGCAAAATCTCTTACCTTAGATTGAAATACCATCACCATATTCAGTGTCCTCAGAGGAACCAAGAAGCAGAGTGTCGTTCTGCATGCCCAAGCAGTTTCTCTGGAAGAAACTTGCTGATTTTTCTGTTACAATTACCGTGGGATATCAGGTTCTGTCCTTGATGGCTTTATCTGTCACCGGTGTTTTTGTTTTTTTTTTTTTAAAAAAAAAGGAATTTTCCTGTCTGCTACTCTCAACTGCAAAAATTAAAGATGCCTTTTAAAAATTATTGCTGTGATTTTAGTGTCAAAACCTAGCTTTTTTTCTTAACCTCTCCTTGTACTACTTGGAGCACAATGAGGGAAAGTTTCTTTGAGGAGACAAAAGCATATAATTGAAGGACACATGAGATAACTAACCACATAAAGCTAATTTTGTTTAGGTGTGTGCTCTAAAAGTGAGGATGAAGAAACACTACTAAATTGCCCCAAAATGAATTACATGCAATTGCATTAAACATAATGAGTAGCATACCTTCTTGGTTAACTATTGTATCATATTCTACCTGGTGTCTAGAGAGCAATGAACAGCACTGCAAGTAAAATGACAGTGCTTCATCTGAGGCACACTCCTCAGTGGCTACCCTGTGTGGAAATACCAGGCACTGTAGCTGTTGTGCAGAAGGTTGCAATGGATAATAACTAGTAAATGCATACACGAGAGGCTGTGTGTATAATTGTGTTTGGAGTCCAGTGACTTCCGTTTTATTGCACCTTGGCTCCATGCTGCTGGTAAAATTTCACAGGATTCTATCAGCTTTCAAGATTTGTAAAGAAGAAAATTTCAGCTCTCTTATGCATTACATTTTTGTTGTTCAAGTAATGATGATTACCTCCTAGGACATCTAGGTTTTCTGGAAAAAAAAAGGAAGAGTATTCTAGAAATCCAGAAACCCGATCCAGGAACTTGGGTAGGTTTTTAGCTTCCACAGCAATTATAATGTACCTAGGTTAAGTCAGAGGTTATCACAAGAGCATTAAACTGCTGTCAGAGTTTCATCGATCTGATTTTATGAATAGAAGACTTGAAATTGGAGTAAGACCTTTACAGAGGAGTGGAGGGTGGGGTTAGGAAGTCATTAGTGAGGGAAACATTCAGGTAAGTATGATTGTTTATTCTTAAAGAGATTATGGGTGGACATTCACTGCATTGTGATAGATGCCATTTTTAATTCACTTCAGAGAAAGTGAACAGTGGAGAGATTTGGATTTTTTTTTTTTTTCCCAAGAAATGAGCACTTAAACGTTTTGGGTTTTGTGTTGGTGTTTTTTTCTTTTTTTTTTTTTTTTTCTCCCCCCACCTGCATCTACTTGTAACAAACTGAGAGAACTTTCTGGACAAAACATCATATGATTGATCTCATCTATTGGTAGATGTCTTAAAAGTCGTGAAAGTTCAGAGCTCAACACTTTGGGTTTTTTTGGGGGTTTTTGGGGTTTTTTTTTTTTGGCATCAGAGCATGAAAAAAATGCATGTCTAGTACTCATCTCTTGTCATCCTCCCCTATTGCAGTGACTATGTGTATGTCTCTGTGTGGCAGAAAATGAGGGAATGCAGATCATTATTCAAGAAGTTACCAACTAGCACTTTTCCTTCCCCTCCAGTCTTTCTGCCTCCCTATCCTGGAAGTATGGAGTCCCTGCCTCAGCCTACGGCTTCATTCTTTTTCCAGCTGCCCACAAAAGTAAAGAACCAGTGTGAGAGTTTGAAGAAAGAATCCACTCAGAGGACTGAGTCTCAAGCAAAAGCTCCAGATTGCAGACTCAGAAAGAAACTTCCTTTGGGGAAGGATCTGCTTCCAGGATTTGCTCGTCTCTTTTTCCTTGGGCAAACAGAGTTGTTGAAGCAAACAACAGGGTTGCAGGTAGGTAGGGCCCCTTTGAACTGCCATCCGCTCAGGTGTGAAGGATGGACTTTATGCTGTTTCTGTATGCCTTTTTTGTTGATGTTGTCTCCAACTTCTCTAGGCTGAGAGAGGGAAAGAGTGTTAGCAGCTTAAAGAAAAAATGTGGGGGAGAGAGAGAGGAGACAAATATATCCTGGACACTTGGAAAGAATGGTTTTATGCCTTTCTGTAAGCTTCCTGTCCATGGGTCGTAATTGTATTTCAGTTCTTTGAAGCACTAATAACATTCTTCATCTGACCCTTTTCTAGACAGGAAACTTAAGTCAAGAGCAGAAACTGGTGGCTGGCGCCAAGGTAAGGCCAGTGACTGAACATGGCCCATAGCCACACAATTTTCATCTCCTCCCTGTCTCTTTACACCAGTGTTAGGTTTGAATGCACAGTAAGATGGAAGCCGCCAAATGGGTTTGAAATCCAACTTGGTTCCCAGCACTGAAAGGTTTCCCTGGTTCTAAATGTGTAAATACATTCTTCCTTCAGAGGAAACTGTGGCTGCTGGGTTTAAGTCCTGTTTCTTTGTCCATGTGAAGGAAATAAACTGGGACACCTTGATTAAAGGGGTGTGCTTCTAACCCACACAATAGGCAGTCCCTCAGGCCCAGAGAAGGGGAATCAGAACCAGCTCAGGTAAATTCTGCCTTCCTCGCTTCATGCTGTGCAGAGCAACAGCCTCTTCCTTGCAAACATTGGTAGCCCACAGTCAGACCTTTCTTTTTCCAGCTATGTCATTGCTGGCACAGGAAGTTTATCCTAAATTTCCTTTTGATTTTTAGCAAAAGGAATCACTTGAAAACTGGCAATAGAATTCTAAGGAGATTTTACCAGTTCCTCTTTCGTGATGAGTTGAAGTCATTTGGAGCTATGTTACATGCATTATTACTTTGGTGCATCTTGTGACTCTTCTCTCCCTCTTCATTCCCTCCAAATTGCTTCAGGACACCTTCTAACCTTTATACTGCATCACAAGCCTTCAGCAGAAGATCTTGAAGAGCCATTTATGTTGCTGGAAGATGACTGGGTTTGGATTTTGGCCTTCCTTAAGCAGGATCTCCTGACAAAAATGAGATTGGGAAAGAAATGACTCCTTTTTCCATCACACAGAGCCACCCTAGAAATGAAGGCTTAGGCAGAAAATTACTTCTAATGCATCATTCTTTAGGAAATATGTTTGGCCTCTCATGGTCCTTTTGTTACAATGTCATAAAGCTGTCTTTTATAAAACCTAAACCTGGCATCTTCCTATCTGAAGATCAAGTCAATAAATCCAAGTTTAAGAGTTTACAGGTCTAATGACGTGATTCGATCTTGCTGTCCCCTGCATAGGAGATGCCATGGAAGTCGGTGGAATAGAGTTCTGCTGCGGTTCAGACTGTTACATTTGTAAAGCCTTTTCTACTTACAGTCCATTTAAATGATCAGAACTAATGTTAATAAAGCTTCCTATGAAAATGGTATTTAATTAGGTTTCCACCTCTCCAAGTTTACTTCAAAATACATTTGAGCCAAAAGTGTCACAATGGTAATATGGGAAGCACTGCATCTTTTGAGTTTTCCTGTGTTTTTGTGTTGAGAAAAGGTACATTGGGAGTGTTGAGAGCTATGAAAGTGGAAAAACTTAAATTTCACTTAGAGTGAGAAGTTACTTGTTAGAAAGCAGAAAGCTCTAATTGTTTTCCCCTTAAGGGATTCCATAGTCAAACTTAATTAAATGTCTTGCAGGATTTCAGATGAAAACCTTATGTTTGGCAGTGGTGAACAACACACGCGCATGCCTGTGTACTTTTGTTCTTCTTGCTATAGGAAACTAGTTTTGAAGAATAGGACTTAGTTTTAATGTTCAAATTAGGAAAGGGGAAAGCTTTGTTCTGAAGCGGAGTGTGAGAAGGAGTGGCAGGAGGGTGAACTGGACCCACTGGCAGTAGGTAAAGAACACTTTTATTTTCCTGTTTTCTGCTTCTGGCAGTTGGAGTAAACTAGTCAGATGCTTGTGCTTGAATCCAATTAATTTCTTAAATCAGTTACCACAAAACATTGTGCTTTAACTAATGCCTAGATCTTTCATTAAATTCACCAGCGTATTTAAATTGTTGAATAGTCTTAATGTAGCCCTGAGGCTACTGCTTCATGGCAGTTGTGACTTACTATGCTGGAATGCATTGCAGTCTTGGTACATTCTAAAAATAATTGTTCAGATGGTGCTGTTCAAGTACATACTTACGTTGTGAGCCACTTTCACTGGACTTTCTGAAATTTGGCACTCTATTAGATGGCTTTTTAATACCTTTTTTTTTTTCTTCTGTGAATATCAAACTTCTTTGTCTTGCTTCTGTGGTTATTGAGTAAAATGTTAAATTTATAGCCTGGTATTTTTAGAAAACTGATAGTCAGATGCATGTGTTAAACTATGCAACCACAGAACACTGTAAAGTCTGAAGTTTAAAGAGAAATCAGTTTAACTATTTAATCTGTCAAATTCAATACATTATCTTTTTAAAATATGTGGAAATATGTGATGACCTTTAAATTGAGTAGTTATAGGTACAGGCATGAATTGTGTGCCTGGATTAGTATAGAAGTTAAGCTGAAGATCTGTGAGTCTCAGAAATAAATAATATCTGTGGCTAGAGATATGTCTCAGCAGTGCTTTTAGTTGAAAATACCTGTTCTTTGAACTTCTAGTCCATTTAAGGTTTGATATGTTTTGTGCCTCCCTTAACAGGCGTACTTGCCTCAGCCAGAGTTTTTGCTCACTTTGTTCTATAGTGTAAGGTAAATTTAAGACCATCAAATACGAACACTAAATACTTAGAGTAAACTAACAGGGCACTGAGAACTATTTCTAATGTTATTGTCTCAGTTGCTAACATTACTTACCCCTTCCTCCCCGTAGTCATAATTAGGGGGAAAAAAACCAAAACAAACTTACTGCTTTTCTACAGTCAATATTTTCATACTTCTTATTTATCAGTGTTGTGTTAGCATAATACTATCATGAGTTTTGTAGCTGGAATCCTGGGTTCTTGATACATCGTTAGAGCAATAACTCCTGCCTTTGTGTTATTAAATAATAAAGATGTCTAAAACCATTTTCTTCTTGTTTATATTGTACTTAACGTAATTGTATGAGTATTGGGTGACTCTTCCGACTGACTCCAGAATGCCAGGAAACATGGAAAAATGCTGTGATTTTTAGAGGTTTTTAATCCCCAATACTAACAGAATTTCACAAGATAGACTTGTAATGTTCCTATTTTTCCTCTCTCTGTTCCTTTTAAGATTCCTTGAGCATTTGAGCTTCCTAACTCTCTTTACATAATCCTTTACATCTTCTTGACCAGATGTCAACTCCTAATTGTTTCATAGCCAATCAGTAAAATCCTGGCTGTTGACAGCTCATTTTTCCTGTCCCAGAAGAGCTATCTCGTTTAACCTGAAAGATTTGCTTGCTTTCCACCTTCTATCCACCCTCTGTGGCTTATGTTGCAACTCTCTCTGTTACAGGATGCTTTGAGAGTGAGGAAGCCTTCTGTAGAGATCAGGAAATTAGGAAAATCTTGCTACTTTAACCAGAGCTAAACCTGTCATTTGTGTGAGATGCTTTGTCAGTTGAGAGTAGTTTAAGGAAGGGACATGTATCCAAAAATGTGTTCCTTTTAAAAATCAGAAAATAGTATTGATTTTATGAACAAGAAAATGAGAATAAAGAGCATGGGTTCTGGGGTATTCATATTGCCTTGCTTTACAGTGAGGGAGATGGGTAACAGAACAGCAGTTTATATGAACTTGTAAAAGCCAGGATGTTTCCATCAGCAGTGGTGTGCTGTAAGTTGGGATTTCATTTCTTAACTCCTGTTTGCAGGGCGCTGGGATTTGAGTGGGTAGCAGGGACAAAAATCCTTTCAGCTCTTTATATTTTATTGAGGAAAGTGGATTGATACCTTGGTTTGCCAGACTTGTTACAGATCACTGAAAGAATGAATGCTATTTAGGGGTTAGTTTAGAAAAGTGTTATGAACTGAAAACTGGAAAAAGACATTCTCTGAAAGCAATGGTAACAAATGGTTGAACCCTTCCAGTTTTGTTTCTTGCATGGATTCTTTGAAGAACTGGCGGCTGCACAACTCTTAAGCCAGGTCCATAGGTTGGTATCAGCAACATGAGGTGAGTTGGTGGGTTGTTTCAGGAATTGTTGGGTTTTATGACTTAAGAAGCGTTGTCTAAATGGCATTATGAATTAACTATTTAAAAAATGGTTTTGAAGACCATATTAAGTTTGTGTTTCTTTTACTGATGGCAGTGACACTTCCCTGAGCACTTACTGATTTTTTTTTTTTTTTTTGAAGAATATAAAATGACTGTTCTAAGAAACTGTCCTATATTGTTTCATTTCCTTGATCCACTCTCATACATGGGTGGCTTTCCTTTCCTCTCTCCCTACTGATGCTTCTTGCTTTTTCTATGTACCAATCAAGGGGAAGTCAGGAGAATGTGTGGGTTTTAAGCTTCTGTTACAGAACAGTAAGTGAAGAAATTTATCTTGCACAAATGGGTATCACTTTTATGGGGGCCAAATAATTTTATTAATCATGGATGGTTGTAAGACATTGCAGAAACAGTTAGAGAGGCATATGGCTTGGGGTGCTTTTCTTAGTAACTACTTCGACAATTTAAACCTAACCAGTATCTGACCCCCTCTTGCCAAACTCAGATGAAGATGCCATCTGTAATTCTGAAGTAAATACCATTTCAACAAATAACAAAACTTTTACGATTATAAAGATATTTAATGTGATTTCAATCTTCAAAAGTCAATTATAATGTGATTTAGGTAGATTTCCCCAAAATTTAGCTTTATGTTGACTTGAACTGAGGTTTATTCATCAGATGGAATTATCTCACGTAGAGCCTACATTAAAGTCGTGATAATATTAATGCAGAAAGCTTGCCAACAAATGTATACTGCTATTCAGGGTAGGCACTCTGTGGAAATTAGTATTGCTTTATGTAATCTTTAGCACTATTGGCATGGCATATAGGGAAATTAACTTTCTCTTTGGTTTTTGCTTTTTTAGTGAGAAATGAAAGGACTTATCAAACAATATGATAGAGAAGCTGTAGGTTAAATGGCAGATCAGCGTATTTCTGTAGTTTTAATACTAGTAAAAATATGATGGAATTCTCTGTAGCTTATGTGCTTTTTTCAGGATGTCACCTTGATTAAAATTGGTTTAACTGCCTAGGCAGCATAAGCTTGTAAACTTTTTGTTTCCTGTTGGTAGGAAACCTTTGTTAAAAATACAAGGTAAAATACACTGTTCTGTACTCCTTGTGTGGGGCTACAGAAAGAATGAAAAGACTGTTTGGACATGTTGTTTTGCAGAAATTACTGGCAAATAAACAGATTCTTACCAGTTTTTCCTAAGCTTGGTTCCCTATGGCTAGGGGAAGGCTTAAGTAATAAAATCAGCAAATCTTGGCTCATTAAGATAGAAGTGTTAATCTGTTCTCATTTGTTATGTTATGCTACAGCTGTATATCCTGGCATTTACCAGTGAGGCAGGGTATTACGGAAGGTTAGGAAATTCTGTTTATGTGGAGTATAAGTGAAGTAGCATGTGAATGTGAAACATGAATCTCTGAGATGTGTTGGAAATTACCTTGAACGCACATAAGCTATGACCTGGGAAAGCATCTTTATCTGTTCAAGCATTTCAGGACAATTTTCTCACACCTGCTCCTGGCATGTATTTAGAACTTTTCAGAATAGTAAAATTTGAAATACCTTTTAAAACATCTTCCTGATCTCTGGTAGGACTATGCATTAGATGAGAAAACATGAAAAATTAATTTGCAAAATCTTTCTTGAGTACATGTATAAATGATGAAGGGATGAAATCAGACTGAAGCACATAAGAGTAAATGAACAGCTGACTTCAGCACAGTTGCTGTGTACAGATGGGATGTTCCTGGGTGACTTCAGGACTGCAGAGAAATTGAGGCTGAGTCGGATACTGGAATAGCACAGGAACTGGAATAACAAGCAGCCAGCTGATGTAGAAACTCTCCCTTAACAGGCAGTAGACGTGACAGAAAATCACTTGCAGAAGCTAAGCTTCCCCACCCAAGCAATGAAACTGGTGAAGTCTGAGCTCCTATAGATTTATAGCTTGTGTTCGCTGGTGTCTAATAAAAGTGTAAGCACTGATTTGAAGCTTTATTGTGCCTTGGGCACTGGTTATATTTATCACCTAATGGTGCCTAAAACAGTTAATGCTGCAGCTTTTTTTTTTAAGGGGAAAGCAGGGAGAAGTTACAAGGGCTCCTGGATTTGTCTGTCTTTATGTAACTTTTTAAGAGCTTGTATACCTTTGGAAGCTGATCCTCTGTTGGATCTGGTTGAAATTAGAAATAGGTTTAAAAAAATGGATAGGGACATGAGAATAGGGACATTCACAGAAAGAACTTATGTTAGCTCCTTTCCTAATAAATTAAGAGTAGTTGTAAAAACAAGAATGTGCTATAACAAACCTTTTAGTTTCTCATGTGTTAATCTTTTCTTACTTTTACCTCTATGGTACTCTAGAATGCAGCTAATGTTTTTCAGACATTGCTTAATTGATCTCTGAACTTTTTTAAAATAGTATTCACAAAGCACACAATGAAATTATAATGCTTTCTTCTGTTATGTATGATGCTGAGGAGTGCTCCAAGAAGTGATTTCTGCATTAATATTTTTGTTCCCTTTATATGTGCACAGATTATATCTTTTAAGTATCTGTTCCCTTTTATTAATGCTAAATTTTATTACTTTTTTTTAGCTCTTCTTCCCTATACTTGCATCTGCTTTGGAGACTTTTACCATCTGTCCTTGTTGGAAGAGTACACTGGTTGGGTCTCTGATACTCCCTTTTTAACTATCTCAGAACTGTTTTTTTAATAAAGCAGTTTTGCAAATTAGGAAGATAAACAGTGATACTACATTTGTTCAGAGATTAAATGTTTAAGAAAAATCAGGGGAACTTTTGTCTCCGTATCAGTCATCGACTTCTCCAGAAATACCTATTACTTGGAAGACGCAGTCAAACCAGTGCTTCCAGTATGGCAGTACTTCAGCTGCAGGGTGTTTTGCTTGTCTCTCCAGGTACTCTTAACAGCCAAATTCCTGCTTGTAGTTGAATATAAGTTACAGTTTCAAATTAATTTTCTGTCCCCTTCAAAGGCTTTTTAAACTCGTAATGATACAAAGGGCTATATGCTCCTTGCCCATTCCTTATGACTTTGCAAGTTAAACATTTTTCTAAGGGCATTAACGCCATGTTTGAATGGATAAGATAAATCTAGGATCTTCACTTGCCTTTACACTTCAGCAGTGAATGGTTTGTATTGCCACATTTTGTCACCCTGAACTACCATCTGATTTGTATCCCTCTTGCAGTGCCTACTGCTTCAAAATCTGGCTTGCTCTGTGATTCAGTATACTTTATAAAGGAACTCCTTTCTGCCTTTACTTAAATACTGAAGTATATGCAAGATGTTATGACTTGACTAGCTGTTTGTATTTGCTTCTTTGCGCAGAGTGCAGAATTTTAGATTGGAGATATGAGAGAACCACATTGTGTAAGGCCTTGGTTCAGTGAATAATCACACCAGTTTGATTGATGTGATACTCAGTTATTCTCAGGGCACTCCTCCTTGGAACAATTTTTGTGGACTGCACTGGGGTAAATCACGTAGTGACTGACTTTCTGCAAGGCAAATGTTCTTGTTCCCTAAAAGAAACTTTTTTCCTGCTGTATCTAAAAGCAAATACAATAAAACAGCCAGAGTCCCATATTTCTTCCCCCCTTCTTCACTCCTGTGTTTCCTCTTCGGTTTCTGGCACAATTAAGAGATTTTGTTTACTTGGCGAACTACCCCTGCGGGTTAGATAAACCTGGAAAATTTGTTGCTTTCAATATGATCCATGATGTAATTTATTAAATACACTAATCGCAATACCAAAAAAAGAGGACCTGCATCAAAATATAGTATTTACCTTTTAACCTAGAATTATAGTGACTAATGTGCTACGAATGCTGTTTCCACCCCTCACCCCCCTCCCCAATCTAAACTTCAGTTTAGTCTGTATAAAATAATTCAGGATGTAATTTTCCCCCTTTTTCTCTCAATGCTAAAGAGACATACCTTATTAAATGAGACCCATGGATGGTATTTCAGTACGAACATTAATTTGGTTTATAAGGCAGGTTTTTTTTCATTATACCCCAAGTGAACTTAAATTTCCTCATTTGCACCCAAAATTGAAAATTGTTCCCTCAAAATTCCAACTGAAGCATAGGCTGTCATACAAGGATTTTGTTAAGAAAAAAATCCCACTAAGGTGGAGCATGAGTCCGATAGTATAAAGTACAACATGATATATGATATAGTGCTTGATTTTCTTTTTAACATGACACAAAAATAATTTCAAGAACTTGGGATTCTTCCCTGGTTTTGTTTCCACACAGTTTGTTTTTGTTTTTTTTTTGTGGGGGTGTTTTTTGTTGTGTTTTTTTTCTTTTTTTAAAAAAAAAGGAGTAATTCATCCTTGTGAGTGATGTGGGGATTTGTTAGTGAAGACCACCTACTTTTAATAAGCTCTCTGCCATTGTTGCCTAGTTCTGGTCTTAGTGGCCACACTGACTTTATTTTTTTGACTGGGCCTGTAGTAGTGTCTTCCTCCTGTGAAGGTAGTAGAAAGATTTTTAGTTAAACCTTTAAAAGTTTGGGGTTTTTTTTCTCTACTGTGCTGTTAGTGACAGTTTCAGCTGTGAGTTTGTGATAGCCTTTTGCTAAATTAAACCATTCTTATAGGTAAGGGAACTTAATATATCTTTTTAATTTCATATAAAATATTACGCTCTTGTATATAGAAGAAGTCAAAATAGTATCTTTCTAACTCATGAGTATTATCTGTGTGTGGGTGTGCATGTGTACACGCAAATATGTGTGTATCGGGTTACAAAGGGATCTGTAGTTGAATAACACTGTTGTCTTTTTTTTCACTGAAGAAGAGTTTAGGAGATGGTCCTGTATACTGTATAACATTTATATTGAAGGGTGAAAAAAAAGAGGTAAATTACAATCTGCTGTCTTAAACTTATTTAAAGAGCTGCTTCATAGCATTAGGCACTCATATTGACCTTTAAAACGAAAGCTAAACCAAAATAAGCTCAAACTAAAGCAACTCGTGATTGCCTGCAAAAAGCAGAGTAAGATCTCGGGTTCTGTGAGGACTCCAGGGGAAGCTATTCCTCTGCTTATAAGGAGGTTGGGTTAAGGATGCAGATGATTATTTTTTAAAGTGAGTATGTTCAGTGAGAGAGAATATTGTGTTCTACAGCTTTGAAACCATTACTTGTGGGTTTTTTTAAGTGCTCAGTAAGTTAAAAACATGAATTTATATCAACTTCAAATTGCTGCAGCCTGTAAGAGCATGTTGGATTATCAGGTATATTCTTCTGTGCAATTGAGATTATATGTTTGTATCAATAGATATATAGGTATGTCTGTATATTTCTGTAGATATAGTGTGTTGGTGCAGAATATGGCTTTTGTAAACGGCTTGTCTGGGGACTCGGAACTTCAATTTCTTCCTTTTGACTTTAAAGTCCATCAAACCCAGCATCTAATCATTAAATAGATAAGGGCTTTAAAATAACTTGTCCCCAGCCTTTCAAAACAATATTACTATACTACATTTATCTAGTTATTGATCATTCTGCACTTAATGTGTAATTGAATGGTTTTGTCACAACAAGGAGCAGCGATCACTTGCTGCAGTGGCCGTGCTGCTCTGTCACTAGATAGGGCTGTAGGAAGCTTTTTTGCTGTATGTTATTCCTATGTCCTTTTTTTTTTTTGACTTGACCTGAATGCTTTTGCCCTGTATGGGAAATGAGGTTTAAATGCTGAGCACAGACTGATTAATGAGGCATTAAGTCAGTGAATTGTTTCATTTTTACATGAAGTATTAACATGATTTTGGTGGTAACCGAATTGCATTTTAAGTAAAAGAGATGGCTTATGTAAGCAGTGTGGATTTTTAAAGCATTTGTGGTGTTTGGTGATTTTAGTTCTTGGTCTTAAATTGTGAAGTTTAAAGTAAGTTGCTGAATCGACTTGCTCATGGTAGCTCTTGCAGTGATGAAGAACAGATATTACTAACTTGCTGAAAGACGAAGGTTGTAAATGAGTATGAAGAGCATTCAAGCCTGTTTCAGAGCAAGTATTTGTAAATGTCTTCTTTTAGAAGGGATTTCCTTATGTTACAAAACAACACTAGATTTACTTACCAAGAGGTAGCTTTGCTACTTCTGTGTCTTAGTACCTGAGTGAGATAGCTCAGTGAAACTTGGAATAAAGTGGGCTAGGGCCTGAGGAAGGTGGAATCATGTCCTCTAGAAATGGTAATGAAATAACATGACCTGCAGCTTAATTTGTCAGTACTTTCTAAACTTCAGATACGGTGGATTTGCGTATTTCTTAGTCACAACCATAGTAATTTCTTAGTCACAACTATAGTAGTATATAAGACCAAAGGTCCTACTGGAGGAAGAATAATTACTGAAATCTTTTTGCTTCAGATGTGGATTCGAATGCTGAAGTGACTCTCCTACTTTCATGTTTGTATTTACAAGAGCATCAACTCAAGATTTCTATTTTGAGAAGATGCTTTTGAGTCCTGAGGCTAACTATAAAATGATTTTTCATAAAAAGATCTTTCATCTAAGAACTCAAGAGGATTCATTAATAGCACTTTAATTTCCTGTTTGTGGGGGAGGGATAAGAACTCTATGGCTTTAACAGCAGACCTGAAGGCAGTGCAGCCTCCCTCAGAGGTGGCTACTGAATTTCCATAGAGACACTGTGGTCTTTATGCATAGATGGGTACTGTCTAACACTGTTACCAACCAACTCGTAGTACCTTACCATTTAGGAATCTTTGTCTTGATTCATGCTCTGTGAGCTGATGTTGGTACTTGTGGTAGACATAGCTGTCTGCTGTATTGGTGTTGCAAATATGGGGTACCTTCTGACTCTAAACATGTGCTTATTTGATATCGCTGTGGCTTGGAAGGATGACAGTGCGTAGGGCAGCGCTTTTTCCCCAAATGTGGTATTAAGCAGTCCTGCTAGTGCTGTTAAGAGTGTTCTGACATCTCAGTTTGAGATCTGGAGGCTGTCCTCATTCCCTAGGTCATATTAACAGCTTTTGGGTTGTACTAAACCTGTTCATTACAGCAGGTCAGCATAGGTGGTGTAGTTTGGGGCATGTGTAGGGAGAAGTGAGACACGGGCTTCCAGGAGAGGCTATTCTTGGGAGCTCTTAAAGATTGCGTAGGACTTGGTACAGTAAACACAACTACTCCAGGTTTATCTTGGCACCCTCTCCAGCTGTGTATCTTTTTGTGTGAAAGGCTGTTATTATGTTCCTGGAGGCCAGAATAAGATAGAGAAGTTTATTGCTTGCAGATGGTGCTTCACATGCACAAGTACGTGCTTTCTGCTTGTACAGATACATGACTTAACGTCTTACACAGCTTGGTCATAACGTTTCAATTGTGCTAACACAAATCTAAGGCTGGAGTTTCTTGTTTTCTACCAATCCTTTTTCTTGCGCTTATTTTGATGCTAGATAGACCAAATTAGTTGTTAGGATAAAGGAACTGCAATTTACTGAAGTAATTTACTGAAGTCTTGTTGACTGCCTTTTAAAATAGGACTGAAAGTGTAAGTGAGAGTAGGAAATTATCTTCACTGAGCCATAAAGATTTTGTTTTCCTTCCATCATACTTTGAACTAAGTACTGCACTTGTGATTTTACATGGAAGGAGAATCTGCACAAAGAATAGTTAAAATGATGTAAGTATAGCGGATACTTGATGTTAAGTTAGTAATTTCCTCTGTAACCTGAGTGGTGAAACCATAATAGTTTGACTAGGGATTTTTAAATGAGTGTTTCTCTGATGGACAACATGGAAATTGATGAAATTCTCTTAATTCTTTCTGTAATATTTCTTTCTGAGAATTTTAGGTCATGTGTAACTGTTACGTGTATCTAAAGATACCTTCTTAAAAGGCCTCACTTCATACCTTCGTGTTATCACTGTGATATCCAAGTTCTAACATAATCAGATGTTTCAGGATTTAGGATTAAATTTGGTCAAATGTGTTTATTTTGGCAGTGGAATTAAACCAGTACAAATTTGACACTCTTGCATTCTAATATTAAAATTATCTCAGTATATCAGTTTGTGAGTAGTTCTCCATTGACACTGATGGTGTGCTTCATTTCCCTTTTTCTTTTGTTGTTACATTGAAAAAAAAGTGGCTTTTTTATATGATTTTAAAAGCTATGCTTGTTGATCTGAGTAAGCATATGTAGTGTATTTAAAAGTATTTCTCTGTCTTGTACCACTTTTTCTTGTATTCCTCGACTCTCCCTGGAAAAATTCAGAGCTGTAGTCTCCAGAATACCTTACATTTTAAGATGAAGACTGAGTTGATGTGTAGTCCGTTACACACAGAGATTTCAGGCCTGTATGATGCCAAGTACTGTAATTGTATAAATCATAAATGTATTTTGTTTCATAGAATTATTTAACTTGAAATGATTATTTAAATTATTTTTTCTACTGGGAATATGTTTTTACTAATGCAGTGCTTGTTAAGTAGACATCATAGGGCTGGAGAGATAGGGAGTTGTGTCCTTTCTCATTGGCTTTACTCTCTACTTCTAACTTGCTGTTAGCTATATGCTTTAAAATTTTGAGAGTGTTGCCTTGGAAGCTTTTTCTTTTTAAAAGGGTAACAATATTCTTCTGTTTTGGCTACCCACTTCAACTTGGTGGGTATGACATCCTTCTTGCCACTTCTAACTCCCTCTGCCCCAGCTCTTGTAATGTGGACTTTACAAGCACACGGAAGCTGCTTCTCTCATGTTAAATGCAGAAAAGACATTGTTTGTCCTAGAAACTTCACAAATGGTGCTAACAGGTCAGTGTCTGTGCAAAAGCAGCTTAAATCCGTTGTATAAGCTCTTGTGTGATCTTTGTTGTAGATCCTCTTGTGTGTGATTCTTTGCCCTTTGTGTCCACGTTGAGCTGTAGGCTAGCACTGCTGGCAGCGATGCCACAGCTTCCCCAATAATAGTACAGGTGAGGAATCAATGATGAGGGAAAGATCAAACCATAAAAATAAGACATTTTATGTTGGGAATGTCTGGTATAACCTCAGAATATGGTTGTGTGGGCAGCCATAGACTTTCGGAAGCTCCATGCTTAGAAAACCTGCCTAACTAATATGAGTTAATCTCTAGCTAGCAGAGCATTCAGTTCCAGGCACTTGGTAACCAGAATTTTTGTAGTCTCACCTACCACTCCAAGTTCATATCATTCATCTGTCTATTTTAAACATGTCTCTTGTGGAGTAGTTCTAAAATTACCCACCATTTTGACCTGACAGTAACAGGAATATGTGAGCTCCTCCTGCTCCTCAATTGTTAAAATGCTGCTCCCTGTATAAACCCTGCAAGAACCTGGTTTGCTTGCCCTTAGTGGGGTTGCCCAGCCATGTGCCCAGTAGTAGTAGCTGTTTTGCCAGATTGTAAATTGTGTCACTGGGATCAAATAATTTGGAAATTCTGAGGTTTTAATTCAGATAAAAATAAACCCCTGCTTTTCAGAGAAAATGAAAATGAAAAGGGATCTGAAAGAGCTATCACACCATGTACTGGTAGAGAAGGACAGAATTAGTTACTTGCAAAGGTAATATATGGCAGGCAATGGAAGAGAGCAGCATTTCAGTTGTAACATCAGAAACACAGCCATGGTTCCTCTTTGTCTGTTCCACTTCCATTTTCAGACTAATTCTTTTTCTTCTGTGCATGAACAGATTTGCATCTTTGCAACTGCTGTAACAGCTAGTAAAGAGAGCTGAGTTCCCTCGCCTTCTAGGCATCAAGTGGTACTTAGCAAATTCCAGATAATGTCTTTAGTTTTACTTCCTCTACCTTGCAGAGCTGCTGTGCAATTAGAACTTGAGCTTTCTTGTCATCTCCTGTACTTTTAAATTTCTTTACAGTTCCAGTCTTTTAAATGCTAGTGGTGAATGAGTGTTTTGTTATCTGATGATTTGGATAATCTATCAAAAGTTAAAAAAACTGTTCAGTGTTAGTTATGTGTGTAATTCTGTGAACTGTGAACTAAAAGAGTTCAAAATCATTTGTTTGATGGACAGTGCTATGCAAATACTGTATGGTAGATAGTCCAGTTGCTTAGCAATAACATTAACAGTCGTGAGTGTTTATAAAGCAAATATAATATGATATGGTCAACAAGGTATGTGGTGCTTTTTCTATTACTTAAGTGTCCTGATAACTGTTGGAAAACATTTATTAGGATTACACATGAGCAAGCACCTGACACTTAAGAGCAACAACTTGAGTGAGTAAATCTGATAAATGATGTGCTTGTGTTTTTTAATCTAAAGCCTCACAACTTAAAACAAGCGGTGAACATGATGATTTTCCAAACACATTAGCTTTGAACTTGGAAATGTTATTTTCATGGCTTTGATAAATACTTTTGGATGTTCAGTCTGGAAATAAAAAGGGTGATAGGTTATGTGATTAAAAGCCTTGCCTCTGTGCGCACAGAGAAACCCTGAGGCACAGCAGCAGGCGGGGGAACCCCAGTAACCTCGTCAGAGAAACAAGCCCCCCAAACTGGCTCCTTGCCAGGGCTGTCACTGGAGACCATCAGCCTTGGGGACCTCGGTGACAGACACTAAATGAGTAAACAGAGAGGCTCTGCGGGGTCAATTTGCAGATCAGGAAGGAGGGATAGGGTCACTGTGGGACTTACAGGATACAGGAAAGAACATTTTGGGACTGTACACAGCACAGCATGGGATGCTTAGAGGGGGGACCAAGGTTGGGGAAAGGAGGAAGCGGGGTGATTTTGGGGGAAGGAACAACTGTGGGGTAAATAGAGGGGCAAGGGCATGAAGTGGGCTGGCTGTGTGTAAGCAGGTGGCTGGACAGTATGTTTGTCTGGCCCTGCCCTATTCTCATCAGCGCAGTCTGGCCTGTCCACATTAAGCTCTAATACTAATTGTTTTCTTGGGTAAGGGGCTGCCTACTGTCTGTTCTTATGGGGGTCTCAGTGCCAGCAGCTGGTGTCAGACCATGGGTGACAGGGGCCTGTGTGGCTCAGGTGAGTGATGATGCACATGTTGGGGTCTGTTTGCTGAAGCAGGACTAGCCAGGGAGTAGGAGAAGAGATATGGGAGTGGCCATGAAGTCAGGGCAAAACGTGTGCATCTGCATGAGACAGCTGGAGGAGCTGGCTGCTGGAGGAACTGGGGGTCCATGCCAACTGCAGGGGAGACTGTGGGGTCTGGCTGAGACCCCTGTTTGTGTGTATCTGTGCATGAAATAGCCAGAGGCAAGAGGCTCTGGGGGCCAGCTGCTGGGTAAACCAAGAGTCCAAGGCCAGATCCTAGAGGGATCTATATTGAGTGTATCTATGTGTTTGAGAGGGGGTCTGCAACTGGAGTGGGGCTTGTGTTGCTGTATGCTGGCAGCTGGGGAGACCGAGGGTCTGGGGGACAGCTGCTAGGGAGACACAGCAGGTGAGCCCAAGGCCAGTTACAGGAGTATCCATATCCTGTGTGTGTGCACCTATGTACATATCCTCTTAATGGACTTTCACCCTGATGAGAGAGGAGCAGGAGGAGGCCATTGGTGCTGCTTGTGTTTACTCAAGTGCTGAGTTTACGTGGACCTGTGTGACCAGCTGCATGTGTATGTGCTGTGTACGTGTCTTTGTGTGCGTACCTATGGGGAACGCGTGCTCAGCCTCACTACTGGGCTGACCGTGGGGCAGGGAGTCAGGGCTGTGTCGCCTCTGTTCGGCTGCTGGATTCAGCAGCTACTCATGAAGGGATGTGGGTCTGAGAAGAGATGCTGAGGCTCTTCCAGAAATCTCTTCTTGTTAAAGCTCAAACTGAACATCTGAGATGCATTTACTTCAGGAGATACTGACTCTGGTTTTCAAATGTGCTGTGCTGATGAAAAGCATAAGAAACTTAGAAGTATAATGGGGAATAAACAGGAGGAGTTAGAAATCCATGTTCGGTCAGGGGGTTATGATCTCGTGGCAGTTACAGAGACTTGGTGGGACAGCTCACGTGACTGGCATGTGGTCATGGATGGCTGTGTCCTTTTCAGGAAGGACAAGCCAGCGAGGTGAGGTGGTGGAGTTGCTCTTTATGTGAATGAGCAACTCGGGTGTATTGAGTTCTGTCCAGGGGTGGATCAGGAGCGAGTTGAGAGCTTGTGGGTGCAGATTAAGGGGCAGGCTGGCATGGGTGATACTGTTGTGGGGGTCTATTACAGGGCACCAGATCAGGGTGAGGAGGTTGATGAGGCCTTCTACAGGCAGCTGATAGCGGTCTTGCAAACACAGGCCCTGGTTGTCATGGGGGACTTTAACTACCCTGATATTTGCTGGGAGGCCTGGTCAGCCATCCATCCACAGTCCAGGAGGTTCCTTCAGTGCACTGATGATAACTTCCTGATGCAAATGGGGGATGAGCCAACTAGGAGAGGAGAGCTGCTGGATCTTATTCTCACGAACAAGAAGGGTCTGGTGGAAGCACTGAAAGTTGAGGGCAGCCTTGGTTGCAGTGACCATGAGACGATGGAGTTCAGGATCACGTGTGGCAGGAACAGAATACCTAGCAGAACTACAGCCCTGGACTTGAGTAGGGCCAACTTTGGCCTTTTCAAGCAATTGCTAGGGGAAATCCCATGGGACAGGGTACTTGAAGGTAAAGGGGCCCAAGATAGTTGGTTAGCATTCAAGGATCTCTTCTTCCGAGCTCAAGATCAGGGCATCCCAACAGGTAGGAAGTCAAGAAAGGGTGCCAGGAGACCTGCATGGTTCAACAGGGAACTGCTGGGCAAACTCAAGTGGAAGAAGAGAATGTACAGATCATGGAAGGAGGGGCTGGCCGCTTGGGAGGAATATCAGTCTGTTGTCAGAGGATGCAGGGAGGCAACTAGGAAAGCCAAGGCCTCCTTGGAATTAAACCTTGCAAGAAAGGTCAAGGACAACAGAAAGGACTTCTTTAAATACATTGCAGATAAAACTAACACTAGAGGCAATGTAGGCCCACTGGTGAATGAGGTGGTGAAGTGCTGGGGTCTGAACCCTGAGCCCTGAATTAAGGTTGACATATGGGTGGTTCTCACAGTCCTTCAAAAGGAGGGGATGAGTTTGCCTTTTGGCTTTCCTCCAAGGTGGGACCAGCCTTGTAAGGAAAGCCCTTGGGTAAACAAGCCCCAGGTGCCCTGCATTTGGGTAAATGTGGGCATAAAAGCTGGGACCACTTGCAGGAAGGGTGCAGTGTCTGTCTGTGAGCTGGATGCACTTTGCAGAGTTTCCTGTTGGGGAAGGACCTCCTGATTCTCTCTGCAGCTGGGCCCCAATCAGGTTTGGTGTTTGCAAATGTGGGCCTCATGGGGAGACAATATGGGGCTACTTCTATTGTATATGATCAGCCTATTGACTTGGTTGTCTCCCATTTTTTCTGTGGGATACCTTGTGTCTTTGTTTATTCCACCTATTACTGGTTGTGCTGTGTCATTCCTGGGATCACTGGAGTTGATGTCTATTATGTGTGATCTGTTTGACTTGTTTGTACCCCCAGCAATCCCCCATATACTGACTTTTTAGTGTACAATAGAATCTGGTTACTGGACTGTTTTTCTGCTGGCTGTGTCCTTTGTGCTAGGCCTAGCGATTGGCAAAACAGGTGGGTGCCCTGGTGACAGAGGATAAAGAGAAGGCAGAGTTACTGAATGCCTGCTTTGCCTCTGTCTATACTGCTGGAGGCTCCTCCTGAGGAGCTGTGGACCCCTGAGGCTCCAGAGGAAGTCAGGATAGAGGAGGAGTTTGTCCTGGTTGATGAGGACTGGGTTAGGGACCAATTAAGCAACCTGGACATCCATAAATCCATGGGTCCTGATGGAATGCACCCGTGGGTGTTGAGGGAGCTGGGGATGTCATTGCTAGGCCACTCTCCATCATCTTTAAGTTGTGGGGAATGGGAGAGGTACCTGAGGACTGGAGGAAAGCAAATGTCACTACTGTCTTCAGAAAGGGCAACAAGGAAGACCCGGGTAGCTATAGACCAGTCAGCCTCACCTCCATCCTTGGAAAGGTGATGGAACAACTTCTCCTGGATGCTGTCTCTAGGCATATCAAGGATAAGAGGGTCATTAGGGGCAGTCAACGTGGCTTTACCAAGGGGAAGTCATGCTTGACCAACCTGGTAGCCTTTTATGAGGAAATAACCCGGTGGATAGGTGATGGTAAAGCAGTGGATGTGGTCTGTCTTGATTTCAGTAAAGCATTTGACAGTCTCCCACAGCATCCTCACAGCTAAACTGAGGAAGTGTGGTCTGGATGATCAGATAGTGAGGTGGATTGTGAACTGGGTGAAGGAAAGAAGCCAGAGAGTTGTGGTCAATGGGACAGAGTCTAGTTGGAGGCCTGTATCTAGTGGAGTCCCTCAGGGGTCGGTACTGGGACCAGTACTATTCACTATATTCATCAATGATTTGGATGAGGGAATAGAGTGCTCTGTCAGCAAGTTTGCTGATGACACAGAGCTGGGAGGAGTGGCTGACACACCAGAAGGCTGTGCTGCCATTCAGAGGTACCTGGACAGGCTGGAGAGTTGGGCGGGGAAAAACTTAATGAAATTCAACAAGGGCAAGTGTAGAGTTTTGCATCTGGGGAAGAACAACCCCATGTACCAGTACAGGTTGGGGGCTGACCTGCTGGAGAGCAGTGTAGGGGAAAGGGACCTGGGGGTCCTGGTGGACAGCAGGATGACCATGAGTCAGCGATGTGCCCTTGTGGCCAAGAAGGCCAATGGCATCCTGGGGTGTATTAGAAGGGGTGTGGTTAGTAGGTCCAGAGAGGTTCTCCTCCCCCTCTACTCTGCCCTGGTGAGGCCACATCTGGAGTATTGTGTCCAGTTCTGGGCCCCCCAGTTCAAGAAGGACAGGGAACTGCTTGAGAGAGTCCAGCGCAGAGCCACAAAGATGATGAAGGGAGTGGAACATCTCCCTTATGAGGAAAGGCTGAGGGATCTGGGTCTCTTGAGCTTGGAGAAGAGGAGACTGAGGGGTGACCTCATTAATGTTTATAAATATGTAAAGGGTGAGTGTCATGAGGATGGAGCCAGGCTCTTCTCAGTGACATCCAATGATAGGACAAGGGGCAATGGGTGCAAGCTGGAACATAGGAGGTTCTGCATAAATGTGAGGAAGAATTTCTTCACAGTGAGGGTAGCGGAGCACTGGCACAGGCTGCCCAGAGAGGTTGTGGAGTCTCCTTCTCTGTAGACATTCAAAACCCGCCTGGACATGTTCCTGTGTGACCTGACCTAGGTGTTCCTGCTCTGGCAGGGGGATTGGACTAGATGATCTTTTGAGGCCCCTTCCAATCCCTAACATTCTGTGATTCTGTGAAAATTATTTTCACATTTTCATGTTAAGACTTACAGATGCCATGGCTTACAGAAAGTCAGAAGTTGGGGACTGAACCATTTATAACTAACTTTGAACGTATGTCATTTGGAAGATAAAATTTGGTTTAAAATACAACTTTTAGTGGGCATACTCTGTTTGACAGCATTGTTCCCCTGCTAGACCTTTAGTAAGTGGATTTTCAGACTGTTAATGAGATCTTTTTGGTAGCATGTTGTCATTTATTTATTCTTGTTACACTTAGTTTTTAGACTACTTGGGCAAAATTCAGGATCCTAAATCTGACCTTGAAGCCTTCTCCCTTCATGTGTCCCCTAAAAAAATCCAGACAAGCAGCGTGTGTCTCCAGTTCCTGAGATAGTCCTCTATTTTGATTTAGTGGAGGTTGCAAATCATATTAAACTTGTAATAATTCCTCTGTAATGACATAAAAACCTAATCTGAACAAAAGCCATCATTCATAAAACCTCCTAGATACTTAAATTATTCTTCACTAATATCTGATCTTATGTAAGTTGACCGCTTTTAAAAAAATATTTTGTTTTGGTGAACTCTGTCACCTATTTGGCTGGCAGAAATAACCACCAGACCAAAAAAAAAAGACCCCAAAACAATCACCCACAAGAAAAAAAGAAACAATAAAAACCCCCAAAAAACCCCACACAAACCCAAGAAAACCCAAAGAAAAAAACCCCCCGGAAAAGTAGAAAGCTTCTTGCAGTAAGCAGGTGAATAAATGTTTGATGCTGTTGTGCTCTATGGAGCCTCAGAGACTTTGCTACAAGACTTTGAAAATGTCACAGGCATTGTGTAAATAGGTTGCTATTGTATTCAGCCATATTCTTGTACCCAGTACAGGTACACTTGTCACCTTTTTTTTTTTTATTTTTTTTATTTTTACTTTTTCAAACGTGGTCAGGCTTCTGGAGAAGCTTAAGTTAGATGCTCAGCATCATTCTAAGGTCTCATCTATTTTAAAGCAACTCACGTAGGGGAAAAATGAGGAATGGTTTGCTTCATGTGTGCGTACTGCTAAAAAAACTGAATGGCTTCTGCTATTTGAGGAATGGTATGCAGCCTAGTAGCTGAAGACTGATGTTACACATTAGAAAAGAGAGTTAAAGGTCTCTTATCTTGATGTGCAATGTGGAATAAATCAGTCAATGCAGTATATAAAAGCTGAGGGGGGTTACTGAATCTGGAAATAATTTGTTTCAGTTAAAATCTGTAGAGAGGAAAACTGTGTTTGCCTGTGTCATGAAGATGGAAGGAAGAGTCCTCTGCTGAATTTAAGATAAAAAAAACATTTAGATTGAGTTTTGAAACTAGAACTGCCTCACTTTCAATTAAGAAAAAAACAACAAAACTCAATATATATTAATTTCAGCAGAGGAGTCTTTTGGAAAGAATGTGTTATGCAAACCGCGTTTCCAAGGAGTCTGTAGACAAAACAGAATTTAAGGCTTGATATACAGCATGACTTGTGTTCTAGTGCAATTATTGAAGTGAGCATTATCAATAAACCAGTGTAAAGGATTGCACAACTCTGGAAAAAAACCTTTTTGTGAGTGTTCAGAAAGATTGACGGTCTTGTGTGACACCAATGTATTGGAAACAAGACTGTAGTTTAGATGACCTGTAAGTCATCTGGCCTTTGAATATGGGTCAGATCTTTGAGAGCTGTGGGAAGGTCTCAATTCTGGACAATAATGAACTGATGAAATAATCCTAGTGCCTGATTTGGGGTGTTGTTTGTTTGCTGAGTATCTTAGTGGGCACGTGTCCTTTCAGTCTTTGTGCATTCTTCCACCATGGATACACAGTGCTTTTTATTTTTGTATTGTTTCCTGGCCTGCTTAGCAGGTGACTTGCTGAGATGACTCCTGCTCTTTGTTGGCAGTTCAACACTGTGGCTCCATTATAGGATTAAATCTTTGATTCAGAAGTCATTAGCTTCATCCTCTTGGACCTCTACGGACTGAAATAAATGTTACCCATTTTATATTCTGTAAGCTTCTACAAGATACAACTTGACTTCTAATGCATGTTAGTATTTAATCATAATAATAAAAAGGCTAAGTCCAGTACCTGAATACTTAGATAAGGACACTTTTTTTTTGTCTGTGTAGTGTCTGCTTACTGATTACTCACTTTAAAATGCAAAACATTGGAGTATGGGAACAATTGTCTGCAATGATTCTGGGTTCAGTTTCATGATGATAGTTTCCCTTTTACTTGTTAACATGCTTGCATGCCTATTCCTGCCTTTACTTATCTTACAAAAGCTATCAGTTCTTTCCTATTCTTGCTTGCCAAAAAGTCTTAAGCTAAATTAGTTGATGAAAATGTCTCTATTCTGCTGATGCTGAGTCAGAAGTGTTTATTTAAAGATGATGAATTTAGTAATCATCAAACCATGTTTAAATCATCAGGAATGCTAATTATAGATAGGCTAACCTATATTTCTGAAATACTTAATGACTTGAAGCCCAGATCCTTCCCACTTAAGTTAATAAATGCATTGGTTTCAGTTGGAAATGGATGACACTAATTCACAAAGACAAAAGTAGTAATTATCTAGACGAAAACATGAAACTTGTATCCCATGATATGGTGGGAGAGAAGCTGAATGAGATTCTCACTCTCTTCTTTGCTCTTTAGGGCAAGAAAGGATTAAAAATCTTTGAGGTTCTTTATGCTGTATATATAATTTTGACTGTTTTGTGTTGATGCTTTCCTGTGTTTTGGTACATGTTGAATATTTATAGCTTTGCCTGACTGCTAACTTTTTTCTTTATTCTCGCGTTTTCTGTTGGTGTTTTTATTAGCTAATACTTGAGGATCACACTGATTGTGGCTGTTGTGTTTGAGAGTTAATCTGAGGAAAACAAGTCTTCCATTGAGCTTAACAATTTATTCAACACTATATTCAGTAACTATTTATAGTGGCAATATCCCATCACTAGCTAGAGTAATTTTCCACTGAAAGCTAATTCTGATATGCAGCTATTTTAGAGGAGAAAAGTCTTCAATTTCTTCTGTGTGCAGACAGGGATACAGTTGCTGAGGTAAAGCTCGAGTCTAAATTGTGATCATTTAATTTTTGCTCATTATGTGTGATGAGGAAATACCCAGATTGTTGTCTGCCCTTTGTTAATCTGGAAGTTCTGTTTTCTTAACGATTGTTAAATGTAATGATCTTGCATACTGATGTGAAGCAACGCTTTCACTGAAAATAGAACCCTCTTGTATTTTCATAGACCAAAATGCCATTGTTTCTGGTTTTGCTTTTAAAATTAATGGAATCACAGAATCACAGAATGTTAGGAATTGGAAGGGACCTCAAAAGATCATCTAGTCCAATCCCCGTGGAGAAGAGCCTGGCTCCATCCTCATGACACTCACCCTTTACATATTTATAAACATTAATAAGGTCACCCCTCAGTCTCTTCTTCTCCAAGCTCCAAGAGACCCAACTCCTTCAGCCTTTCCTCATAAGGGAGATGTTCCACTCCATCATCTTTGTGGTTCTGCGCTGGACTCTCTCAAGCAGTTCCCTGTCCTTCTTGAACTGGGGGGCCCAGAACTGGACACAATACTCCAGATGTGGCCTCACCAAGGCAGAATAGAGGGGAAGGAGAACCTCTCTTGACCTACTAACCACCCCCTTTCTAATACACCCCAGGATGCCATTGGCCTTCTTGGCCACAAGGCACATTGCTGGCTCATGGTCATCCTGCTGTCCACCAGGACCCCCAGGTCCCTTTCCCCTACACTGCTCTCCAGCAGATCAGCCCCCAACCTGTACTGGTACATGGGGTTGTTCTTCCCCAGATGCAAAACTCCACTCTTGCCCTCGTGGAATTTCATTAAGATTCTCCCTGCCCAACTCTCCAGCCTATCAAGGTCTCGTTGAATGGCAGCACAACCCTCTGGTGTGTCAGCCATTCCTCCTAGTTTGGTGTCATCAGCAAACTTGCTGAGGATACATTCTGTACCCTCATCCAGGTCGTTGATGAAGATATTAAACAACACCGGTCCCAGTACCGACCCCTGAGGGACTCCACTAGATACAGGCCTCCAACTAGACTCTGTCCCATTGACCACAACTCTCTGGCTTCTTTCCTTCAGCCAGTTCACAGTCCACCTCACTACCTGATTACCAAACCCATACTTTATCAGCTTATCTACAAGGATGCTGTGGGAGACAGTGTCAAATGCTTTACTGAAATCAAGATAAACCACATCTACCGCTCTACCATCATCTATCCACCTAGTGATTTCCTCATAGAAGGCAATAAGGTTGGTCAAACATGACTTACCCTTGGTAAAACCATGTTGACTGCTCTTAATGACCCCCTCATCCTTGATGTGCCTAGAGATAGTGCCAAGAACAAGTTGTTCCATCACCTTTCCAGGGATGGAGGTGAGGCTGACCGGTCTATAGTTACCCGGGTCCTCCTTCTTGCCCTTCTTATAGATTGGAGTGACATTTGCTATCCTCCAGTCCTCAGGCACCTCTCCTGTTATCCATGACTTACCAAAGATGATGGAGAGTGGCCTAGCAATGACCTCTGCCAGCTCCCTCAGCACCCTTGGGTGCATTCTGTCTGGTCCCATTGATTTATGAATATCCAGATTGCTCAACTGATCCCTAACCCAATCCTCATCTACCGAGGCAAACTCCTCCTTTATCCTGACTTCTTCTGGGGCTACAGGGATCAGGGGCTCCTGGGGAAAGCCTGCAGGAGTAAAGACAGAGGCAAAGAAGGCATTCAGCACCTCTGCCTTCTTTATATCCTCTGTCTCTAGGGCACCCCCCTCATTCATCAGTGGGCCTATATTGCCTCTAGTGTTAGTTTTATTAACTATGTATTTGAAAAAGCCCGTTCTATTGTCCTTGACCTGGCTTGCAAGGTTAAGTTCTAAGGAGGCCTTAGCTTTCCTAATTGCCTCTCTACATCCTCTGACAACTGTCCTATATTCCTCCCAAGTGACTAGCCCCTCTTTCCATGATCCATAAATTCTTTTTTTCCACCTGAGTTTGCCCAGCAGTTCCTTGTTTAACCATGCTGGTCTCCTGGCTCCCTTACTTGATTTCATACCCATTGGGACGCTCTGATCCTGAGCTTGCAAGAAGTGGTCCTTGAATGTTGACCAACTATCTTGAGCCCCGTTACCATCTAGCACCCTGTCCCATGGGACTTAACAATTGATTGAGGAGAGTACCTGAGTGCTTCCTAGTAAGAATCTGTGAAAAAAGGGAGGATGAAAGAATTTGTCTAATTTAGGTGAAGCATCTGTCCTGTTCTGTATGATCTGCGTTTAGAAACCAATCACCAGTTCTAGGGAGAAGTCCTGTTTAATTACAGACAGTTGAAAAACCATTCAGTACAGCTTTCTAATATGGAAGCATTTGAACTTAAGGGGCTCTTACATGTTATGCCAACTGGTGATAAATAAAATTCATGCAGAGAAGGCAGGTAGGTGTGTTTGTATTCAGGGTGTTTATGAATGTTCTTGCATCAAGTTTTAAATAGAAATAATGAGTTTGTTGAGTTCTACTGGTACATACAAGTATTTAAGTATAGTTTATTTTTGAAAGTGAAATGTAAAATTAAAAAAAAAAAAATGGATTTGACTATAAAGAAAGTAGATGTGTTTTATGGACTAAGGGAAGGGTTTTTTTATTGCTGCTGTGTCTTTTACATTATTTTTCCAGTAACTATAGGATTATGGTGGCTTCAGGAGAAATAGTATAAATGGCGTGTGAGATCAGATAAAGCTAAATTTGCAGAATTGCTATTTCCCACAAATGCTATGGGAAATTCTATACTGTTAATGAAGATAAATTCAGTGTGCCACTCTCTCTGAAATACTCAGTCACCATGGATGACAGTATATGTATTGCTACTCCTTTCCCTCCTAACCTACCCCTCCAAGTTTAGTTTTAATGTGGATGCATATAAAGGGAAGACTGTCTTAAGATGTTTCAAGTTTGAGAGCTTTGGGAAAGAAATGATTGTGAAATGGTGACTCCCTTGAAAAGAATGGGTTTATCAGAGGTTTTCTTTAAATTCTTCACAAGATTCAAGGATCAAATATACACACATTTTCTGATACCAAGTGTGATCCTTCTCTTTAAATGTTGGGGGGGAAAAAAGTGAGATTTTTATCTTGATAGGAAAAACCCAACTGCCAGCACCTATTATCTAATTCTCTTCAGTGAGGTCCTGTTGTGTCAGATTACCTATGGGGTGTGTTTGGGTTTTGGGGGGGACATGGGGTTGGTGGATGTGTTTTTGTGGGGGTTTTTTGTTTGCTGTGGTGTGTTTTGGTGTTTTGTTTTTTTTTTTTTTTTTTTTCTGTGACCTGAATCTCTCAAAACTTTGTGACAGGCAGGGGATTGTCACCTCATTAAACTTTTGTATGGCTTTGGAGCCAGGACAGTCAGTGTTTGAGAACAAATGAGGCTGAGCATCAGAGGAATGTTTTGTGCCTGTGTAGAGTCCCAGTTCATAACTGCCAAGTTAAGGCAACTGCTTATCTTTGAGCTATTCTTAACCCCAGCAAAAATGTATTAGAACCATTTCTAGCATGTCTCTAACTTTGCTGTTAGAGCTCACTCTGGAGTGCAACTTTGAGCATTAAAAAAAAAAAAAAAAAATCTGTCATAACTTTGTGGCCATCAAGTTACTGAAACAGTAGAAATGTCAATCTTTAACTCATAGAAGCTACAGAAGGGCATTTGGTTAAGTGTTACTATTGGCAGTCAGTGCAGGCAAGAGTGCTTAGGATTCAAAAAGTAACCAGCTCTTAGTAGACTTCAAAAACTTAAAACTGTAGTTGTGTAACAGAGACATTTTGAGACTAGTGTTAAATGGGATATGTCTCCCATTCATTTATATAGTCACGTGCCCTGCTTTCTTTCTGTTTTTCCTCTGAATGATAGATATCAGCAACATTATTTTGTATGTGTCTCAAATTCATTTCACCATCTCTTAACTTCTATGTTTCTGTTCTCCTTTTCTGCTTTATTTTGCTTTTGAGTTCCAGAAGTAACTGTAGAGACCAGTACACACAGAGTTACTAATTAAATATCTATCTCTGCACTTTAACAAACTGTTACTGGTGGCTTCGTTCAGGCAACCTTCCATCTAAATATTTGGACTGAAACAGTGGTTCATCAAGTGATACGTTATGAAGGAAATAGTCCCGAGATACGCAGGTGTTGGGCTTCATAAAAGTCGTCATTTGAGTGTTACAGAACAGCACCAAACTAATGCAGATTCATAGGCAGGTTTTTAACATAAAGTTAAGACCTATGTATTCTAATTTTTGCCTGTGGAATTTTTTTTTTAATATTACCTTTAGCTGCCTATTAAACAGACTTGGCATTTTTAAAATGGGTTTACTTAGTCTTAAGTCTGCAGTCTTCAGAGCACTGAAGTTTTGGATCAGTCTCTTGGGGTTTTTTTTTAGATAGGATCTCTCTTGCCAGTTTGGATATAGCCTTCTTTCAATGCTGTCTGCACCTCAGATCATGACATCATACCTAATAATAACATAATTGTTTGTGACCGTTGTTTTTAAATGTGTAATTGGATCTTATTAGCATGATCTGGTGGTACAGCTACACTGCCTTGAGTTCTTGAAGTTTCTGTGTGGATCGGAGCTAGAACCTAGTTGTATTTACATTTGCAAGGCATGTGTGCACAGCGTTTCATCTGGGATGCTAATTACAAAGCCAGTTGCCTTCTGTGTGACTGTATTTGGTCCTTGTTTCACTGTCACTTTTCACTTTGATATTCCCCCTCAGCAGTTCAAATTTAATTTGGGCACTCCTGAAAAGCTTTCGTGTACTGAGTTTCATGTTCTCTTCGGGTGCTACCTTGTTTACCCTCACCAGTGAAAGACTGAGGGAATGCAGCTTTTCTCTCTAAAAACATCCAGGAGGGAGCAGAGTTATTAATACATTTCATTTTCCAGGCTAGTATGATCTCTTAGCTTAAACTGTTGCAAGAAAACGTGTTAGACATACTAAGGGCAGCTGCTGTTGGAGTACTGAGATTCTTCGGGTTTGGCCTCCAACCAGGAGTGCAGAAGCCAAATAGCTGACATAATTTTTAAAATATAGCTTAATATAAGGTATGTCCTGAGGAGTTGCCTGCTGTACTTTTGTAACTGTACTTTTGATGAGCCATACATTTTCTCCTGGTTCTCATATCCTGTAACATTTCGGGAACTGATTGCTAGTTCTCCTAACGCTCTGTTCCTTTCCTTTCTGCTGTTTCAGAAAATAACTCGTGCTGTTTTAGTTGGGGGTGGAGGATCACAAACACATGGCCTTTGCTGATCTGAATTGCAAGATCCATATGAAGTCTGCACCATTTTTGTTTACCGCTGTTTGGCATTCCTACAGCTGTCTCTTTCAGATGGTGCCTTCCAACTTGTGGTGGTCTGTCAGTCATAGTGCTCATGAACTCCGAGATCTGTCTACACTTGTTCAATTGCTTCGGAAGGCAACCTGATGGAGTTTTGAAGTTAGCCCTCACTTAAGCAGGAGATTGGTCTAGATGACTGCCGAAGAACCCTTCTAATCTGAATGTTTCTGTTATTCAGTGGTTGGTAGCACCCACACTAAGTGGTTTCCAAGGTTTCCATTTTAGCTACTTTCTTGATTGCGTTTTTTCTTTTTATTGGACCTTCCATGTCATTACTTGCTCCCATGCCTTGGAGGTATAAACTTCAGTTCTCTAACTTGTAGAACCTATAGCAAAAGACAATTAAGAATATTTGCCCTTCAGTGTTCCTTTTTCTGTGTATCCAGGTCAAGGTCCATATTCAGAGAGTTTTCTCATAATTTCATAAGAAGTAGATGGTAGTAAGAACTTGGCTGCTTGAGAAATTAACCAGGAAAACTAAACCAATTCACTAAAATTAGTGGATAAAATACTGCTTTGATAATTGAAAGTCGAAGTACAGTTTTGATCAGATAGCTCATGGAGTCTATGTGCAGTATTGAAACTACAGTAGTAGACAAAATTCTAGCTTGGCACAGTAACAAAAGATTCAGACTCTTGTGTCAAATCCTGTTATGACAGTTGATTCATTACTAAATTTGGAAGGGTAGACTGCATAAAATGCCTGCTCTCATTGAGCTCACAATCTCACAGGCATATCTTTTTCTGCAAAATACCGTGGTCCAGTGCATGTGTAGGTAAGTCAGCAGGTGGGGAGGTGAGGTGGAGGAACGCAAAAAAATCAAGGCTTAATCCCATTTTTGTGATTAACTCTTCTGTGTCTTCAGCTGTTTGGATTTCTGAGCCTATAAATCTTCAGAAGGAGTGAGCTAGAGTGATAAGTTTGAGGTGATCCCACATCTTCTTTGATGATGATGTCTTGCCTTACAAGCTTTCATGCTGCTGGGCTGAGTAAACTAACAATAGTTTCCATTAATGCTTGACCTGGCAATGTGTACGTTCTGCCTCTTCAGAGGGAAGGCCAACTTTGCTAACAAAACAGTGCTGACATCACTTTTATACTAGTGATGCTTTTGGCAGTTGAAGAACAAGTCCTTGCCATGTTGGCTGATGCTCTGTTAAAACAAACAAACAGAAAAAACAAGGAAGGGAAAAAACCCAAAAAACAATACCTTCAAGTGTTTGGGTGTTTGTAAAAAGGAAAAACACTGAATTACATACTCATCAGCACTGAAAATGGTGGAGTACTCCTTATTTAAGCATCCCATTTTTCTTAAAGAAACATTTTTTTAAAAAAAAATCATAAAATCTGATTTTTAAAAGTATTTTCTAGCAGTAAAAAGTATTAGAAATTAAGACTGTCTAAAATCTGTGTATTCTGGCATACCATCCTCACCTGTGGTGCCCGTGTTGCACACGTGCACGCGTGTGTATTTTCTTAAACTAGGTTCAGCAGGGACTTGTTTTTCCCTTATAGTTTCCCTGGGAATAGCGGCAGGGTTTGAGTGCACAACATCTTGCTGCTTTAGTATTTGCTTAAAGGTAACTGCCAGTGAGCAAAGTCAGACTGGGTTTGGGAGGGAGAGTGTGGTGACCCTTTGGCATCTTCAGTTAAAACAACTCTTTGGATTATTTCCCCCCCCCCCCGTCATATGCTGCGAGGCTGGCACAAAGGGTAAGGGGTCATTTCCCAATAAAGCTGCAGTGTTTGTTGTAGGTAAGCTAATGGCCTCCTAGCAGTGAAAGGCAGTAAATTTAGGGGAGTTTTCAGGAAGACACTGGAGGGAATCTAGTAATCCAATTAATAAAAGGATTACTTTAATCTGAGAAGTGACATTGTCTTTACAGTGAAGGAGAAGGATTTTTAAATATATTGTCAATTCAGTGTTTTGAAAGGGGGGGAAAAAAACAGATCTTTTATATGTAATCCCTTCACAAATTGGAATGCTCTTTTTTTCCTTTCCTGTGTGGACATTCTGCTGTGACACCAGTAACTCGCTACCCTTGTCTGTGGCTTTGTTGCTGGTAAGGGACTGAGGGAAGGGAGGGTGTTGGTTTAGCTGGACTTGAGTTGGCAAGTGTGGTGCACCGCAGCCTCTCTGCCATGGCATTTTGGAGGTTAACTCTCCCAAGACAAACATGATGTGCTCCGAGTCTTATTCAGATCACTGTCTCTTTCTGCCCCCATGTCCAAGCAGGCTCCAGCAATTGAAGCTGCGCTGGATTCTTGTACGTGGAGGAGATTTGTCTGGGCTTTTCCTGCACACACATGGCTTTAAATATTTACTCAGAGGGAAAACCAATACACATTTCAGCCCTGAGCTCTTTTTAGACCTGGAAGTGTAGCGAGTGACTGGGATGGATGCCCTGGGGAAGGAGCTGGCTGGTGGGGTGGGTACCACATCCCGGAGGTGTACCCCCTTGCTTGGGGCGGTCAGCAAGAGGGGATGCTGGTGGGAAACTGGTGCAGGGCAAAGATGTACTTTCTAAGGCTTTCTCTAGGACTGTCCCTGGGAGCTTCTCCTTGGCACGATCTTTGTGCATTGACTGTTGTACAGAAAATTACCAGGGGCAGATAGGAAAACAGGCCTGGGGGATGCACTGTGGCTGGGGACAGAGTGCCTGGCAGGTCCCCGTTCCCCATCCCCGGGCTGTGCTCATCCCTGAACCCGTTCTTTGCTGCAACTCGGGTTTTGTGCGCAGCCCTTCCAAGTGCTGTCGCGGGGCTGGATGCTGTTAGTTATGTGCCCGGCTTCTGTGCCCTTCCCTCCTAGCCATTTTCTCTGTAAACGCGGGCAAATTTAAACAGTTTTCTGGAGGAATGAAGCTTGAACCGCTGCCTCCCATTTTATTTGAGTATTTCAGTGGCGGTTCGGACCCGCAGGCGGTGCGGGCTGCCCGGCCCCCGGGGGGCGCTGAGGGAGCCCCGGACCCCGCTGGGGCGGGAGGAGGAGCTGGGTGAGCCGCCCTGCCGCTGCGGCCGGCCCCGCGGCGCTCTCTGGCGGCCGGCAGAGGGGCCCGGGCCCGCGGCGCTCCCAGGCGGCCACGGCGGGGCAGCCTTCCCGGCGCCCGGGCGGCCTCTCTCGGCAGCTCACCGCTCCCGGCAGAGTTACTTCCCCCGGATCCGCGGCTGCACAGGGAGTGGTTGGGGGGCGCAGCCCGCGCCCCGCACGGCGGGGTGGGGAGGTGGGGGGGCGGTGCCGCCCGGCGGCCGGGAGCGTGGCGTCCCCCGGCGGCGGCCAGCAGGTGGCGGGGTTGAGTTGCGGCTGCCTCGCTCGGCAGCTGTCAGCGGCTGGTGTGCCTAGGTACGCGGTGTTACCGGTGGAGACACGTCTTGCCCTTAGAATTTACTTCTCTACATTTTGTCGAGTTAACGTGAACAGGATAAATAACCCTGTTTAACAGAATCGGTGCTTGTGTAGAAGTAGCATCCTCGGGAATCGTGATAAACTGTCCGTAACTTACAGAATCGCCAACCATTAACCCAGCACTGCCAATTCACCATCAAACCATGTCTGTTAGAGCCACATCCACATGCCTCTTAACTACCCCCAGGGATGGGGACCCCACCACTGCCCTGGACAGCCTGGGCAGTGCTTAACAACCCTTTCAGTGAAGAAACTTTTCTTATTATCCAATCTAAACCTCCCCTGGCACAACTTGGGGCATGAGGTGTTAATGTTCTGAACGGCTGATTTGGATTTTACTCTTAAGTAGCCTGCTTCAGTAGAAGCAGAATTCAGTCTGAATGCTATTCAATAGGCAGTAACAAACAGAACAGCTTTTGTCAAGAATCACTCCTATCTGCATCTGACCAAACTAACAGCAGTTAGGGTTAGTGGGCAGTGGGTTGGGAAAGGAGTGGTGACACTGCTGTCATCTGCAAGGATGCAGTCTCTGCTGGCACATGACAGTTGTGAAATGGTACTCAGTAAGTTCAACAGAGCTTTCTACTGACCTTATATGGGCTCCTATGGGGAGGTTGATGGAAGTAGCTAACAGCATTACAGTTGCTTTTTCTGACACTGTATCTGGCTATTTTGCATTTATGCATGATGGCAATTATTTAATCTTTTTATAGATTGATTCTGCAGAGTACTGGTTTGGGATTCCTTAATTAAATTTCATTTATATTCAGCTTCTAACTTAAAAGATGTTCTGGGGAGCCATTGTCATTAGGGGCTTGCCTGACCTCTACATGCCAGCTGTATCCCTCAGCCTAGAGGAGTGACTGCCTCTCCAAGCCCACAGACCCCAACAGGAGGGGAGCATCAAAGAAAGAAAAGAAAGGAAAGGCAGAAAAAGCTCCAAAGCTGCCAGGGCTGGGTTATGTTCAGCTGAGGCTGCGGTGTCAGTAATGCATATGTATTGGAACAGAGTTTGCTCAGGGATGGTACTCAAGGCATCCTAAATTATTGATGTGGTTGAATAACTCCCAAGTTTTATGATGCTTGGGAGAAAAACAGTGAGTACTTACAGTTTATATCTTTCTTATTCAGGTTCCCAGTTGTAAACAGAGAGGCTTTTCTGCCTTAGCCTGCTAAAGTTAATTCCACATACCAGGAGCCTTCCGGGGGGCAGGGTTGGTGTGGATAGTGTTCAGCATTCCTGCAGTGAGACTGGGGACTTTCTGGTGACACAAGCATTATGCACTTCTGACTCCTATTTCTGTGTGCAGTGTGCTGTATGGGAAGTTTAAAAATATGCATGACCCATTTGGTTTTCCTCAAACATCATGTACATGGTCAAAGGATAATTTTTTGTTTGCTTTGTTTGTTGTTGTTTTAAAAAGCTGCATTGCTATTTTAGGTGCCTGTTTATAGTGCTGATACCAATGGCTGTTGCGTCTGGCTATGAGTTGGTACAGAAGTAAAGAAAACCAGAAAAAATTGGTTTTGTGCATCTAGAGAAATATTTGTAGCAAAAATGGATAGTTTTTTTTCCACGCTTCTTGTATGGAGATATGAGTGTTTTGCAGGCAGCTGAGCTGTTATAAAATAGGAGCCTTGAAGAAAAAGCAGCCACCTAACTGGTGAATGAAGGGAGTCTCAAGTCAGCATGAGTAACCACTTGCTTTGAAAAACAAAATGTGCTATGTGGAATACCTTTAAATCCTAGTAAAAGCTTTCTTTTATGCATGAGCAGCAATTTGATATTGAAAACTATCTCATTTTCTCTTAATTCAGGTTGAATGAAATTATTGAGGCAAATGATAAAATAGAATTAAAACTATCATGTTCCAGTTTCTTCAGATACCTTTAATTGTGCAATTGAACTAAGGTTCAGGTCTTTAAAAATCATAATCCAGCTATTCTTCTTGAGAACAATAGGAGTTGCTAGACTTTGAGCACTTTTTTTGGAGCTTTTGAATTAAATGTAAAAAATATCTGAACTTAAAATGGTTTTAGGGCTAGTCTGTGCAGTTTAGGATAAATATATAATGATTTTTTTTTTTCTTGTGGTGGTTGTGGGGTTTTTTTCCCCTGTTACCTTTGGATTTGTTAAAGGTGCCAGATTGATCAATTTTTTTTTTTTTTTTTTTTTTTTTTGCATGCTGTGCATCTCAGCTTTCCTTACAGTGTCGTGTACTAGAAGAAACAATTTTTCTCCATTCACTACAGAGACAGCTGTAGCTCACATGAATTATGCATACTTGATTCTGCCCCATCTCCTTATACTTCCTCATGCTTGGAACTTGATTGCCAAGTGTGTTTTCTGGTGGGGGTGGTGGAGGAGAACACCTGGGAGGTTTACTATGTGTCAATTTACTAAACCAAAGGTACCAGAAAGGATGGAGAAAAGAATACAGGAGAGGTGGGGAAGGAGAGGTGGACAGGGTCAGAAGCCAGGAGAATGAAGCACAGGAACAGAAAAGGTGCTACTAAGCTCCTTCACAGTGAGGGCCTCAGCTTGAATAACCTTGTGAAGTCAGAGTGCCGTTAGGTGCTGTGCCTAATGGCTTTTAGCTACCAGGATTCTTAGTCCACTGAATTGATTTTTGCCTGTGTGTGGTTTGTTTCTTTTATGAACTTCCTTTTTAGAATTTGGCTTATGCTGGCCACTGGAAAAACTACTTTATAAGAAGGGGGGATATTTATAAAGGCTAACCTTGGTGCAGAAGCAGCATTGTGTTGGGCTGCTGCTGTGATTAGTGGGGATAAAGGCAGGGACAGTGAGCCTTAGACTGGATACTATCCTCTATACATCTAACCTTGCCTATGCTAAAGCGAGCTTTGAGAAACTCCTCTTGATATCTGTTGTGTGAATTGTAAGATGGCAATATAAGATCACAAGCAGACTTTTCGCTTTTTAAACATGTGCTTATCCTGAAGGGTTCCTTTGAATGCACCAGACACTGTCACAGGTGACAAATCCATGACTTAATCATATTTTTTATGAATAAAATAATTGGATAATGCTATATCTTTGTCAATACCTCTTTGCTCCTAAGCACAAATGATTCAGTCGCTTCTCAAGTAACCTTGAAGTAACAGGCTTAATGTTAATTGTACTTGTTGTTGTGTATCTCCTAATATGATTGCTTTGATTATAATTCAGGGTTGTTTTTCTCTTTTCTCCTGTCCTTTCTGCCTGCCTGCTTATCTTCTTTGGAATGTGGTTCTTCAACTGTTCTGATAAACTTCTGACACAGGTAAATATCAGTCTGTTTGTATCTGTATTTACTGAGCATGCCCTCTGCTTGGCAGTGTGCAATGAATCCTTAATCAAACATGCCACACGCTTAGCTGTAGTCTGAGAAAGGGAAATCCTGCTGCCATGAATCGGTATCATTAGAAAAGATGATTAGCTAGGAAAATGGCCTGAAGACGTTCTTCCTTATCTGCTTTTCTTATTCCTTCCCCCACTTTAAAAACAACAACAAAATGACATCCAGATAGAGAGTAACAACAAAGAAAACCCACGTTTGCTTTTTGGTGGTAGCACTTCCTGTCTGGTGTTTCCTGGGAAGCCTTATGCTGATAGTGAAGTTGGTGTTTGTGTGTGTAAGGAAGGGGAAAGCAGCCTGGAATGCAAAATATTTATTCTCACTGTTCCCTCTCTGCCAGTTACTCATTTCTGCCCTCACTTTTACCTGCTACACTATGTGAACAATATAAGAATTTTTGGTTTTCCGTCCCATCCAGTGCAAAGGAGTAGGAGAACCTTTCATGGCAATTAGTTGGAGCCCATTGTGGAATACAGTAGTGGAATATGTGTAATGGAGTGAGAGGAAAATAATGCTATTTAACTTGCCTTGTTAGCTGTGTTTGTGCCTCTTACTAAAACATAAAGTTCACCCTTTGTCAATGGAAAGTCTGTTGCCATGAATGCCTGAGCAGATTACTTACATCTTTGGACTTAGATCAGTATGTATGTACCAGCAGGGTACATACAAATGTTTAATGGGATATTGAACTGTTCACTGAAGGAGAAAGTAATAAACTCTGATTTTTTTTCAGGCACGCTGGAAACAAGAACACAGTTCTTATAACTTGATAAATTGATATTCAGAAACCAGAAGTACAGAGGCTTTTTGGAATACGCTTAGAACCCATCATCCTTACTGCTAGTGGTGCATTTTTCAGTGAACAATATGAAGTGTTAGCCATTATTAACTATGGCTGCAGATAAGTCAGTAAAATAGCTTTGTGTCTGTCTGTCAGTACTCCCCACTCAGAATGCCTGCTCGCTGTCTTCTTCCTCGTGCTCTGAAGCAGTGAAAATAGCACTATATTGTTTGGAGCTCATGCAGAGTGCAGTTCTCTTAAAAAATCCTCATGCTTGTGGTGACCAAATCAGTTGTGATTGTGGAAAGATGGGTCGAGGCTGGTGGGTTTTGTTTTGGTTTGTTTTTTTTTCTGCACTGTTTAACCCACCTCCGCTGAAGGGCAGCTACTGTAGTGGTTTAGGCAAGGACTCTTGGTGTGATGCTGAACTGCGGTGCTCCTGACAAGAGAATTTGCATGACGGAGAGGCTTTTGTGCATGGCTACAAAATGCAGGACGGCACAGTTCAGGGCTATGCAAATAGTTTTGGAATGGGCTACCCTAGCATTGTCACCTTAGCCCTTTTCAGGGGGAGGAGCTGAGCCATGTAAAGACCTTGGCTAACATAACTGTTGTGGTACCTTAGGTTAAAGTATTTCTCTAGTACATTGTATTTGGAGCATGAACTAACAAGCCAGTCGTCATAGGCTGGACGTTTTTGCTCACGTACGCTGAGAAGAGAGATTGAGAGTCTGAAACTTCGGATTTTTTTCTTCTTCTTTTCCAAAAGCTGTCATCGTAAGACAGTGATGTCAGGGCACTGGGATATGAATCAAAGTGCTCATCTGCCAAGGGAAATTGCAGGGCTTTGGCAGCCGCTCAATGCAGATTTAGTTTCTTAATCTTTTCCTTCCTATATTTCTATTTTTCCAGAAAAATCTGCCATTTCCAGAAATGCTCTCTGTTTTTCAGATGCTGCATTAAATGTAACAAAAAAAACCCCATCTGCTGTTACCTTTCTTTTGGGTATTTTTAGCCCATAATTCCTTTATCCTCTTCACACTCTCATGTGGTTCCTGACCCTTTTCTCTTCAATGCTTTGCTTTCCTTGCTATTTCCTCTGACTTTTTCCTCTCTGTTCCTTCCCTGCTTCCACTTGTCTTTTTATTTCTGTTGTTGTCTTCTTATTGTTATGTCTTCCTTTAGTTCACTGATGTGTTTTTCTGCATTTCCAAATCTGTAGTTAGATGATTTTCCTATGATTGTTATTTAATATTTAACTTCATGATAAATACATTTCTTAGTCTTATTAGTAATAGCATATATAAAAATAATATCTTTCTTTCTGAGATGCAGTAATACTAATCCAAACATCTACTTTGGTCTCCCAGATAACCTCCATAGCTTTTGCTTACCTGATTAGAGCAATTAATTTCAAGAAAACTACTGATAATTACCTGTTAGGGAACTGAAGTCCCAATTTCTCATTTAAGAGGGGCATTTCAGCACATATGCAATGTTGCTGCATTCTGTGCTCCTTACTGATAAGGGAAGGAATGAAAATATAGTCAGAAGGTCTCTGAAGAAAATGCTTTGTCAGAAGCAGCTAATTTCAGAATTGCTTGCTGTTGTTACATAGCCAGATAAGAAAATTGAAGGTTGTGACTTTCAGTCTTTTCTGAAGTAAACATTGCTGAACACAGTCAATTTAGAAGAATACCAAAATAGATACAAGGTAAGAGTTATGTAAGAATTAAATGTTCACAGTAAAAATAATCAAGTTTAGGATTAGTGCTGTCTTCCAATGCCTGCTAAAGGAACCAATGCTTAATGTTAGGGTATTGTTGACACTTGAACTGTTGTGGCTTAATCATTCATGGTGGGCCACTGGTGGGATTTATTACAGGAAAAAAACCCTTGTAGTATCAGTGGCTAAAAATGGCAAGGTATTTAGTTGCTACTTGTGGTGTTACTTTGTTGCTGCTGTTTTCCTGTCAAACCTCTTTCAGCACTTGTATATGTTCACAGAAATCAGCATATTTGAGTAGGTTTCACAGCAGGCTATTTATAGGTTACCTGCTCAGAAGGTTATTTGTCTGAGAACAGATTGTGCACAAAATACTTGTCAGACCCTGAAGTTTCAGTTTCAGCAGCAAGTTACACCCTTCTTCCTTCTGCACATGTAGTGCTGGCATTGTGCTTCTCATGTGAGGTCCTGCTGCAGTACCTCCAGTCCTGGTGGTCTAGGAGCCGAATGCTTGGGCCTGGTGAAGTGGCCTTCCCGTTGGTAGCAATGGTGTCCTGGAGGGCTTTATTCTGGTTTAATCATCAGAGAATCACTTTTTAGCTAGATCTCACCTCACAGTGTGTCCAGCCTAATTGCAGAAGAGAATCAGGATGGCGAAGTGTTGCTTCCTCCATGGCAAAAGGTTGGGCATGGCAGAGGAACCCGGTCTCTCTGGTCTCCGCAGCCTGCTTTAGAGCATTGAAGGTCATGTTTAAAACTGCTGTGCTTGCGATACAAAAAGGGATTGGTTTCTTCTGTATGAATTCATGCTGCTTTGGTGTCTCAGAGGTGATGCGGCATTGTTCTTCTACTTGCTTCCTTTTTTGAAACAGATTGACTTGTTAAAAATAAGATGCTAGCCTCACGGAGCCCAAAGCTTTTTCAGCCTGAACTGCTGCTTGAGTGCAGGTTGTTCTCTGGAATCTGAAAGAAAGGAAAAATCTGAGGGAAGAGAGCTGTCGAGTTAAACCTCTTCCTATCTTGATAATCACAGAATCATAGAATATCAGGCTGGAAGTCAAGTATCATCTGGTCCAGCCTTTCTTGGCAAAAGCACAGTCTAGATAACATGGCACAGCACCCTGTCCAGCTGACTCTTAAAAGTGTCCAATGCTGGGGAGTCCACCACTTCCCAGGGGAGGTCATTCCAATAATTGATGGCTGATTTTTCTCATCATGAAAAATTTTCCTCATGTATCCAGTCGGTATCTCCCTAGGAAGACTGGTTAGAACAACATTGTTGTAAATATTCAACTTACTCCTTTAAGGGGGATGTTACTAAATGACCAAGGAATGCCAGCTGTAATTCAGTCTCATTAAGTTCCTGTATTACTGAGGAGTTTCTGGTGTCCAGAAATAGCTGTAACTGGTTCCTTTTAGCCCACACCTAGTGATGAGTCTCAGTTTGGGCAGGACACAGATTGATTTTGGAACTGTCCTGTGAAGGTTTTGCATGGCCCTTCTCAATAGGAAAGCTTGTGAGTCCTGCTTCATGCTGCATTTGTCTGTTGAAATTAATTTACTCTTTACTGTGAGGGTCCATTTCATGGATTATATGACTGGTAACTTTGTAGTACTTTCAAGTTTTCTCTGGCATGCATAGGTTAAAAAAACCCCAACACAACCAAACATGTGTGTGGGGAAGGGGGTTTCTTCCCCTCCAGTCTAGCTGAATTTCTGTAAATCCTTCATTATTAATTTTGTATTCAGCTGATGTAACATGCAAAATAAATTGACAATCCCTTGCAGCAAAAAATGCTGAGCTGCTCTTACTGTGCTGTGTCAGTCCATGTTAATCAGAGATTCTGCTGGTTTGGGCTTCACAGGTGCAACAGCGAAGGCAGGTAACACTCACTTTAGACTAGGATAACAGGACATAGCCAGGGTAAAGAGATGCCTTGCTTGTAGAAGTAGAAGAGACACTGGATTGTCTACTGTAGGCCTAATCTAATTTTATTGATCTCCACAATACAAAAAAAGCAGTAACCAGTAAACATTCTAACTGGCAATACATACTCTCTACCAATGCTCGTAATTATGTCTTCCCCCCAAGACATTTTACTCTTTTTTTTTTTTTTTTTTTTTTTAACATGTTTCTTTGTCTTGTTACTTAGATAGTTCCACAGCCTGCATACACTTTGAGGACATTTGTTCTCCTGTATGATTAAATGCCAGAAGTTCAGTGACTTCCAGTTAGTGGAATGTAAAGCACTCACAGACAGCTCACTGTGGTTCTTGGAGAAGACTTACTCCCTGTAACTGCTCCTTCTTGCTTGTGGTGGCTTCCAAGTGTTCCTAACGTGTGTTCTTAAATCAGGTCTGCTCTTGAGATTCCAATTCACATCTCTTTAGCAGCCAGGGTGATTGATGCTTCATATTTGGAAGTTTGGAAATTGTCTCTTCGTGGGTAATTAACTCAGAATTAATCAACCAGAGTTTTACAAAGCCTCAGAACTACCTGATGTGAGTAGTTTCTTTAAAAGAAAACATGGAACAGTTCTTGGAAGAAAATTCTTTTGAGTTACTGAACACTAAGTTATTCCTTGTGCAGGAACTCCTCAAGCTGCTGGTTCCTACAGCATCCTCCTACCTGTCAGCAAACTTGCCTTTATCTGCCTGCCTCTTTGGGTTCTCCCCCAGGGTGGCTGTGCCTCTGGCCATGCCTAGAGGTGGCTTCCAGGCTAGGTGGGTGTTTCAGACCCAGTAAGATCTTTCCTGTATATGTTTCTTCATCTTTCACACAGGGATTTGCTTTTTCGCAGTATACGTAGTGGTACTAAGATGAAAATAAAAATCAGGTGTAAAACAACAGGCTAATTCTGTGCAATTGTAATGCTTATCTTTGTGTAACTGAAAGCCTTACCTTTGTATTGTATCACTTGACAATGACTGTGAAGGCTATATAAGAATATTCCTCAGATGCTCAATTAGGATGTTAGTAGCTAAAGACACTGGGGTTTTTTTGAGTTGCTTAATGATGGACTGAAATAAAGCTATCTTCTCTAATTACACTTCATTGCATCTGTTCAAAATACCAGGATAGCAAAGGTACAGCAGTGATTTCTGCTGTGAGCATTTGGAAATGAGATACTTCCAAACTTGGCATCCACACACTTGTCTTTCACTTCAGTGCTTTTGTTTTCATTACAGTGCAGATGTCTTTGTACAGCTTTTTGTGCTTTTTACCTTTTCTCATTGTCAGTTTTATTTCCTTTGATAATCCAGCATGTCTTGCTTCACTGATGAGTTCCAATGAATATTTTCTGAATTCAGATTTGGTTTGTGTGCTGCTGTCACTGACTAGCAGCCTCGCAAAACGCTTGTGCCAAAGTATTCGATAAAGATTGATTTTAAGATGGGAGGGTGAGGGGAAGAAAGCATTAAAAACCTCATTAATTATGATGCAAATAGTGTATGTGGCATCTCCCATACAGTAAGCACTGCAACTTCATATGAATGTTTGTTTGCTGTTTCTGAACCCCTAAAGTAGTAGTCTTGGAGACTGTGCTATAATCACAAAAACTTTGGACATCCTGGGTGCTGGTGGTTTATATCAGTCTCTGATCAGTGTTTTACTAGCTTTTGAACCCTTAAATATCTTAAGGATCACATGTTTGTAACTTTAAAGCTTCCAGAACAGCTTGAATGTGTGGTAGATTTTCTGCTTTATCAAACACTTGTATGCACATCAGAATTTTAAATTTGTTCTTTGTTTGTGGCATCACATAAAAATTGACATTGTTACCATAGTGCTTTTTATGTCTGTAGTCTAAAGGTTGGCTTGCACTTTATTTTCTGCTTTTTCCTATGGTAAAGCCTGGGTTATTCAATCTGTCTCTGAAGTCCTCTATAGTATGTCGAAAAAGAACCTGCTAAATGTTTACCCCATGAAGGTATGACAGCTCACTCAGTGATGTGTGACGTGCTCAGGAATTTGTGCTCAAGTGCTGCACTTCATTCAGACTGACATACGCAGTAAATTCTGTTGGCTGAGTGCCAGATGCATTCACTTACCAGGTTAAATCTAAACTTGGGCTGATGGGGTTTTTTTAAAAGCAAACTGTCAAGGAGTACTGCAGCTTATGTGTATTGAAATATTCTTCCCTCTTCCTCTTTGGGCATAAGAGCTATGGTGGGGATGGGGGGAACCTAGGTATCCTGATGCTATCATGCATGAAATCTTGGTTTTTGTTTCGTTAAATGCTAAAACTTATCCGTATCTGACATCCTAGTGTACCCACAGTGATAATTCATCTGTGTGCAATCTGTCACTTTATATAACAGCCAGAGTGGTTCAGGACAAAGGAAGGAAAGCATAGCTTGGTGCTGAATTCTTGAATGTGACAGGAGAAGAAAGAAGATCCTTGTACTTCAGGCATTTTTCGGTTGCAGCTAGAGGCTATTTTTCAAAGCAGTAAAAATGTTCCATCACTTCGATAATCCAGTTGACTTACAATTTCTTTGTGGTTTCTATTACCTGTAAGCTGTTGACCTACACATAACTGAGCAAATACTTCTAATTACTTGACTGCATTGTAACCAGAATTGGCAAATTTAGGGGAATGCTTACGAGAAAAATCACGTAGTTATTGGAATATCTGCCTCTGCAGTGGTTATGTTTAACATTTAATTTGTTTTCAGTCTCATAACTGACAAAGCAAATCCTTTCCTGTTTTTCATGAAGGTGGTAAATGGAACTGACAAGATTCCTCTGGGGCACAAAACCCCCAAATAAAATGGTGATGAATTGCAATTAGGTGCTTTTAGATCAGTAGTATAGAAACCACTTTACCCTGCATAACTGGAGAATTAGCATCAAATGAAGCCTGTGAGTGTTGCCTTACTGTAAAGTCATCACCAGCATTGGGGCTGAAGCATGAGGAAAGGTGATTAGTGTTACCAGAGATGGAGCTACCTACGGCTTCTCTTTGTGGGCCAAGCAGTGTACTGAGTTCTCTGCAGAATGAAGCAGCTGAATATATTCAGTAGTCCTATGTCATACGTGTGTGTGTGTGTGTGTGTGTGTATGTGTATATATATATATTTGACTTTCACTTTAAAACTGAGTCTGACATGACTTCTTTTAGTAAGCAGAGCAAATTACAAGGATTTTGGTGGAAGCTCATGCGGAGGATGCTGGAAAGATAACTGTTTTACAGTACCTTTCTATTTGTGTATGGGCATGAGTTTATAGTACAGTTATTTATCTTTCATAATTTATATTCAGTGCTTAGATTTGTGTCTCTTAAAAATTTTTTTTTTTTTCCCCCCTCATGCAGTCTAACATTTAATGATCCTTCTGACTATAAAGGAAACCCAGATTTTAGTGAGAGCAGTGTTGGAGCCAAGCGATGTATTGGTCAGATGTGCACAGCTTACTGGACCTTGTTTTTAACTGTTTTGACACAACTGCTAGTATGATGGAGCTCCTGTTCAGAAGACATTTTGGAGTAGGAAAGGAGAAAGTAAGGACTGTCTGTGAGAAAGGTTAAGGTCAATGCTTTCATCCCTTTCCCACCCCAACGTACTTCAATGTGTGTTCATTGTTTTTAGGCATCCTGGAAAACACCCGTGACTAGTGCATGTATTGTATGCACGGGGATTATGGAGAAAGATTGTCTTCCTAGCTGATGTCAACTGTGCAGCTTTACAGAGGTGAATACAGGCAACAGAGAATGCAAGAAGGATGTTAAAGAGGGTTAGGAGAAGGGCAGCTTAAAATCCAAAGCCATCAGCTCTGTTGGTGCAGTCCTGTGGGATACAGACTCAGCTGAGCCTGACTGCCACAGGTCAGCTGTGTAGTTTATAGAATGGCCAAGGGGAGGTTGTAGGCTATGTGATATTTAAGATAATGTTACCAGTAGGATTCGTTAGGGATCATTACTGTACTTAATCTCTGACTACAAAAGAATATGTAAGGATGCCACTCAAATTATAGTTTCTGTCTTAGTTCAGCTTTCTGGAATTGGTTTTGAGCATTTCTCTAGTCAGCTTGATGCTTTGGCTCTTTAAAATAAGCAATACTCCTTGCTATAGGTAATATTTCATCTTGAATGTAGAAGTTATTCAATAATACAGGGTGAAACTTTCTCATCTTAATAGTTCATTGCTCAAGTTGTTGATCCTGTTGTTCCTAGCTTATTGTTCCCTGAAACCCTGTTAGAAGTCTACTTCCTTCTACAAATCATCCCTTCCCCCTTTTATATGTGGTTGTGCCATGTTAGTTTCCACTTGAAGCTTTCAAGAGTAACTCTTTTCAGAGCCAGAATCCCTCTCGTAGGGCTGTTATACCTGTCTGCCTCTTCTCCAAGGACCAAGATCCTGGAGTACAACTGGTCCACCATCTAAGTGGTCCCACCACCATGAATATTCACTGGGAGGGAGAGGAGAATACTCCACTGAGCCATGGCTGTTACCCTTTTCCATGCTGTGCTGAGGGAGATGGACTTGTCATAATGAGAGAAACATTTATTGTAAAGTGTAACTTGTCTGTTTCAATCTCCCTGTCATGCTTTAAAAGGATTGTGATGCTCTATCCTTACAAGCCAGGCGTACCAGGCTTCGGGAAGACCATTTAGAAATATGCTGTACTGCTTCACAGTTAGCAGCTCTGATGCCCACTTTAAATTAGCTGAATTCCCTCTTGGCTCTGGAAATGGGGAACTAATCCTACCTCATCCTCAAAAAAAAAAAAAAAAAAAAAATAGTGTTACTACTTTTTGTTTGCTTCCATTCTACCTCCTGCCCTGTGTGTGATGGCAGACTTGTCGGTTCTAGTAAGTAGGGTTGGCTTTTACTCCTCTCTCCCTCAAGCCAGACTATGTTCTTTTTTGTGTAATACCTGCTTCTCTTGCCATCAGTCACCCCTTGGGTGCCTTGGCAAGGTACAACAGGAATGCAGCTAAATAGTAGATGGCCGTGCTCTGAGCCAACTTGTTGGCCCTTCCATTTGGTTTCTTTCCTATATAGACTTACAAGGGAGAAGTACTTGAGGAAACAGATCCGACACTGCTTTAGTGGTCAGTGGTAAAGCCAAGTAGCATTTGCTGTGTTTGATTTCTGGTTTTGTCTCTGCGTTTTTGTGGTCTCGGTCTGATGGCAGGGTGTAACATCAGTGCACATGCTTTCTTCTGTGGTGGGGGTTCCTGCGCATATGCAGCAAGTAGCCAGCTATTTCCATCGTGAGGGGTTATCTCAAGCTCGCGTGTAGACTAGGAAAGTGAATCTTCTTCACTCCTCTGCAGTGTATTGTAGGTAGTCAACTTCTGTTCATGCTGAAAAGCATTCATTGTGATAGAGGAAGGAATATGTTTACATTGAAGCAATGTTAGGGAATGGTACCTAAGCAAGTAGGCTCATAGTTACATGGTATAGACTGTACTACAATGCACCAATAATTCCTCACAGTGATTGTGTTTCTGTGAGGAAGAATATGCAATATTTGATTGACTTTTGGCTTGATACATGAGTTATCTTTATCTGGTCTGCAGAAGACTAACAGATGTGTGTCTGTAACTCTCATCACTGCTGCTTATTATAATAGCAGTCAGGGATAGGATTTGGCTGTGTGAAATATTTTTTGGCAAATTGGATACTGTCCATTCTGTGTCTAATTACAGTTGCCATTAAGCACTAGAACTTTGATTTGAGAAAGAATACAACTCAGCAGCCTTTCTCTAAGCAGAATCAGGTACCCTTAGTGATTAACATGCGCTTTACAAAAAGTGGGAGTAGGCTGAATCAGCTTGAGAGTTGGCGAATTTGGCACTGCTGAAAGAAGATGCATTTGTTTAAGATTTGAAAACCTAATCGCGAAGATTTTAATCTCTCTTGATGTTTTATGTAACAGAACATCATGTGATCTCAGGATCTGTAGTGTCGTCACTGTTCGCCCTTCTTGTTTTTGTTGATCATGACCAACCACAATTAAACTCGGCAAACTTTGAATAGAAGCAAGTGGATAATCTTTAACGGGCGAGGCTTTGTGATTCTTGAAAGTGCTGCAGAGTTCAGGACCCGTGGTTAGTAGTGGAATGCTAATGCTGATCTTACGGCTGCCAAGGACTGAGAGGTATTTCTTCTGACTCTGCGTCTGGGGGAAACTAATCAGCAGGTACTAAATAAATACATCAATGAAAGTGGCACTCCTCCAGAAACAAGGCTCTGACCAAATAACCATGAAAGTGTTATTCTTGGACCTTGAACAGCATCTAAAGAGGTATTTATAAAGTTTTTAATTTTTAGGTGCGTAATTTACTTCTCTTTTTTTTTTTTTTTTTTTAATGGTTTCTTAAACTGTTCTGTTTAAGCAAGTACTTAAAAATGCTTCTCCTAAAACAAGGTGCTTGGCACTTGTTAAAACTATTTCAAACTATTTCAACCTAGGAGTATTATACTGGTTGAGAGTAGTGTCATGCAGAGTAGTTTTCTTATTCACTGAAAATCTGTGTGTCCTGAAATATCTTTACTGCAATGCTTAAATTAATCCATATTATACAATGTTTGCCATTACAATACTTTTCTTTTGTCTTTTCAAAAAAAGCTATTCTAATTATTCCAAATATTAAGTGATGTAATGCTAAACCAAAAATGAGAATCGTGTAGTGATTTGAAACTTATTGCCAAACTAGTTCATATTCATTCAAATATTTTTCATACATAATATATACTGTCTTCTGTCTTGTCACATGTTTTAAGAAAAGTTTAGTTAATCAGTCTTGTTCAATGTTTGGAGAGGCACTGAAATATGGCTTAAGTCTTCTGCAAGTTACATTTATTAACCTCCTTTTCCATAGAAACAGTGAAATAGGAAAAGCATGTTTTTGATCAGGTTCCTCTCTAGTTTTTAACAGAAATACCAAGTAACTTGGTGAAGGTGAAGAATTATTTTACTGAGTTATAAGTGTATGCCAGTGAGGGGGAAAAATATACTCTGACTTCTCCTGTTCCGGAGTTGTTTTGTGTACAGAAGGCAAATACCCTTCTGTGGGAGTGAGCACAGAATGTGTTCTTCATAACTTCTCATCTCTGAACTGGTGCTTCTGTTATGCCACACCCTTAAAATCCAGAACACTTGCTCTTATCGTATAAATTTTGACAAATACTGAATAATACATTTCACTTCATGTTCTTGTTATATTTGCGATATTGCCTGTGGAGAATAGCTTTCCTCTGTGAGTGGTGCCTCTTTAAAGAGTATGAATTTATACATTGGAAAACTTTTTTAAAAACTAATTTTTAATTTCTTCAGCAATCGACAGTTTCTGAAAACGTGCTTGAACTTTCAAATTATGTTAAAAATTATACTAAATTAATTAGTCTGAATGCCTGAGGAACCAATGTAATGGAAATATTTCATAATAGCAATTGAAATACAGTGACAACAGGTATGTTATGCCTGAGTAGTGTGTGTATACAGCAGTGACCTGTGTCATTTTAATTACTGAACATGAAAGGTGGTATTGAGAAGATTGTTTCCTACCACAAACCAATCTCTTCCACAAAGTGTATAACGAAAAAAGTGTGATGGAGTAGACGTGTGATTTTTCTTTAACCTTTCTGCATTAAGAGGTTTTGCCATAACTGATTTTTACTGATACACATAGCAGAATGATGTAGCATCTCCAGTTATAAACCAAAACCTGCATCTGTTAACGTTACACAGAAAATTGGGATGGTTTCGCCTGTTTTCTTATTCAGCAAACTACTTCCTGTTTAGTTCTCATTCGCTTTTGTTTCCCCTAGTTTCTCTTGCAGAGACACAGACACAGGTTTTGCTTTAGTTGTTTTTCTGTGAGTTAAGGCTGCCCGACTGTCACGTCACCATAAATTGCAAATTAAGGAGAAACTTTGACCTCTCTTGCAGTTGTTTTTGGCTAATGTTGCACATGGTTGTATTTTCCTTCCAAAAGTGACCTTACTGAATGTGTGGGCCAAATCCAAGGAAGCATTTGCCTTTCTTCATGCTAAACACAGAATCTTTTTCAAGAGACAGTAAAGTTGTGTGCAGCTTCCTGGAGGAAAGAGAAGCAGTTCCCAGCTCAGGCATCTCATTTAATATCAGGATACTGACAGTCGGTAGATATTTTCTCGCTTAGTCCTTGGTCAAGGGCAGTTTGCAGTGTACTGAGAAGGGCTTTTTCTCGTAATAAAATTAAATACTTAATACTTACTCATTTTAAGCTTGGCTGCCAGAATGAAGTCCAAGATCTAGACTTCAGGCACTGGAGCTCTGCCAAGGTGCTTTGGAAAAGTGATCCCTAATACCTTTGTGCTGCTTGGGGAGCTGTCTAGCACTAGGCTGCTGGAAATGGTCCTCAAATGGGTATACAGGAGATCCTGCTTGTAGTGCAGACTACAGATGGGTGGCTGTGTCTGCCTGAGATCCGAGATATATCACCACCTCTCCACATACATACTGAACTATAGGCGTTGTGGCATCTTTATTTTTGAAACTTGGTTGGAAATGCAGATGATGTGAGTCTGCGGGGGGAGGGGGTGGGAACACAAGTCAGAAGAAGTTTCAGCCTCTGGTTATGGCATCATCTGGAAGAAGGGAGTGCTGGGTGCACCTGCTGACTCTTGGAATGGTTAAGATGGGCTGTAGCTGGTTAAAATACATGAACAATACTGAAGGCAGGGACAAAAACTTCTGTGTTTTGCGTTATTTAGGTCATCCCTATCTGAACTACAGTAACTTCAGTTTGTTTAAAGCATACCTTCGTGAAGGGCATCTAGTCTTTATCCGATGATATCAAGGGATAGGAAACTTGCTATAGTTATGAGCTAGTCCTTCTTACTGTTTTTAAAAGGCCGGCTCTAATTATCATTAGATAAATATTAAATAGATGTGCTCTAATATGAAAAATCAAAACAAAAATCTTACAATCCTTGAAACCTAGTGTCTTCTCTATTTTCTAAGGTAATCATTCACTCTAGTTAAATCTGGTCTTGGTCCTTCCAAGGATTTCGAGGATCCTTTCAAGTACCTTGACATCTTTCAGTCTATCAGTATAAGTAAATTTCCCCCAGCCCCAATCTCTGAATCACTTCCATGGTTCTTTTCTACCGGTTTCAGTTTATCAACAGCTTGTTTTAAAATGCTGAGTTCTTTAGAAATGGGGCTGAAAAACAGGTTTGGGCAAACTAATTGAAGGCAGGAGCCTATCTCAGTTGCACCAGTGCTACCCCTGTGACTCAAACATTCACTTAAAAATATTTTTGTTTATAGTTGTCATGATTGCTTGTACTTGAACTGCTGATTGATGTTACTGTCTACCTGCCCAAGGCCTCTAGCAATTAGTAGTGGCCAGGGAAGAGTCAGAGAGGAATTCCCCTGTTCCGTACCTCGTGTGGGAGCAGACAATGCCTCCCCAGATGGGAGACTACCCAGAGTTGTTTTTGTAAGAGGTGTGACTTGCTCTGTGTGCTTGGTGGGATACTGCAGCAGTGGTTCTCTGGCTCCACTGATGAAGCTGGAAGAGGGGCTTTAAATCTTGAGTCGCAGAAGGGGTTTTCTCTCCTTTCTATAACTTGACAGCAGTGTGGCAGCTCACCGTGTTGACACTATAGAAGTGGCCACTGGGTATCTGGACTAACACCCTGTCTGAGAATGAGGAAATGTACCCGGGAGCTGTTTTGGACTCCCATGCATTACTAAGTGGGTTACTCATCTCAGACTTCTGATAATGGAGTTGGTTGGATTTTGTTTTTGTGGGGCTTTTGTTTTGTTTTGAGGTTTTTCAAGTTGCAAAGGTTCAAGGTGTCATCTTAATGACAGTGGTTTCTGGAGGGCGGGGTAATTGTTTTCAAGAAGTGTTAGGTGCCCAACACAGTATATACATGAGTTCAGACCTTGTTTTGTACAGAAGACTCTTGGAACAGCTAATGAAACATATTAGGTGGATATCCACCAAAAAACAGGTATCGTCAGCAGTATTAGGAAGTGAGTAGGACTGCTTCATAAACAAGATGCCACTCATTAATTTAGTCAACTCTGCATAAAGACGATTACCCAGATATTGAATAGGCATGAAATAATATGCTATAATCTTCCCGCTGCAAGTTGTGTATTAAAAGATTAAGAGTGTATCTTCTGCTCTTAGCCACCTTTGAGCCAGACACTCTGCAAAGTGTCTGCCCAGTGTGGCCACCATGGATCTGACAGTCTTGAGGTGCTTGCTGTTTATAAGCTAGAAGATGCAGCCCTGTGGAAAATAAAGGCTTTCTACTGCCTGGAGTTGCTTTAGAGGAGCAGTAGGGTTCTGAGGAAGGCTGAATTCCACCTGAAGGAGAACCAGAACTTCAGGATATATGGGCCTTCTGTAGAAGACATGGACCTATGCCAGCTGTTTGCAGTCTCTGGCCTAGAAGGTGCTCCAGGGACATGTTCAAAATGTGCTGAGCTAGCACATCTGTGTTCTGACTGTTCTCTTTGGTTTGCAGTGTGGCAGAATTACAGGAAAAAAAAGTGTTGTGCTAAAGTGGATAATACACCTCTAAACCAAGAAAGCACTTTCAGGTCAGATAACAATATCTATTTATCTGTCTAGGGAATTTTAAAAGTAATTTTTAAGCATACCTCATTTCACAGTCTTACGTACTTTCCCAGGTATCTTGCATTCTATTTCAAATCAGTATTGCTTTACAATTTCTTGCTTCAGCAAGGAGTGTGTAAATGGTTTTTATGTGGAGATACTCTGTTGGGATTTCTGGCGATTGTGAGTCAGCAGGATTTGTGTCTCTTAAGTCACTGAAGCTGTCCCTGAATTAAGAAGCCTGGGAGTACTTTCCCACTCCAGGGTCTAGCTGTACCTGGTTTTCAACACCGTACTGAGTTGAAGCACAGGCATACATCAGATACCTCTCATATCCTTGTTTCCACAGGAATGGAGGGGAAAAAAAGCATAGGCTGGGCAGGAAATGGTCCAGCAAATCCCTGAATTAGTAGTTGATAAAGGGGAGCAAGACTTTGGGATATACCACACTGTGCAATAAATCTGGTAAATCAGGTCAACACACTCTTAGGTGTTTCTGGAAATTCCCACACATGCTTCCTGGATGGGTGGAGGTATGTGGGGTTTGATTTCTGTAAGTGAAAGTTTCCATTCAGGTATAAAAGTACCTTTAAATATGTTAGCGTGAATTCAACCTTTTAAAGTGCACTTCTGCTTGGATGGAACACCAGGTCTTGAATTTTATCTAAATTTTTTTAGGAAGTCACTAAAAGATGATAAACTGTGGGTTCAGGCACAATTGAAGTAGAGTGTTTTGACTGCTCAGAATAGGAAATAAGGCGTTACAAATTCGTATAATATATACACACTGGAGCCAGGGGAGTTAATCAGAAAGCCATTCACCTACTTGTTCATCCATATTGCTAATACCTTTGAAGCCATTTGCCAGTTATTGCAGAGACTGTAGGAGTGTAAATGGACAACTGGATAGAGGTCTGTTGTCTTAGGTATTTGCCAAGGAAGAAAAGTTGCATTGAAGTCCCACCTTATTGTCTGTATTCTAGTACCTGTGTAATGGAGTTGCAGTATTGGGGGTTTATTATTGTTTAACGGAATGGCCTTAAAAAATGGTTCTGCACAACAGGGGGTGATCTGCCACATCAAAAGGTGAGCAGTGGTGGACTTTCATCCTCGTTCACAGCAGATTGGATTCCACTGCTGGCTGCTCCATTCCCACACTGCGGTCTCACGTTTTGTTTCTGTGCTTTTCTCCTTTGATCATCATTGACTGTTTTTAATCATTTCTGTAGAAGCTGGAGTAGGGAATGACATTCTAAACTTCCTGAAGGCCATAGGACAACGCTGGTTAACTGTAGGAATTCTGGCTTTGTTCCTAGCAACTTTGAGTTGGCTTCTAGTGTGATATACTTCTGTGGGAAATACAGGCTTAATTTCAAGTGTTGAATAGAAAAGTGGCCATCAAAGGGAAAATTATATTCAGTGAGAAGTGTAGGCCAGCTGTTATGCTATATAAATAATTTCTTCATAAGCGTGACTAAATTGTTAGCTAGTCCAAGATTTTCAATATAATTTCAAGGGGAACAATTAGAAAAAGGGGAGGAGGTGGGAAAAGAGGAAGGAAGGGATTAAAAAAGAAAAAGCATAAGGGATGTAGGCTTTACAGGGGGCTGGGGACAGAGGACATGAAAGGACTTGAAGTCCTCTATTTTCCGTCTTCCACAATTAGCACCAGTCCGTAAGACAGAGTTATCCCATTTCACATGACTTGGTGTGACTTTTCTATAGCCTTAAGGAAACAGAAGATATTAAAAAAGTTTAAAAAATAATAAAAGATGACCCTTCTCAGTTACAGGTTAAATTGGCTGGTTTTTAATTTGATGACTAAATCCCACTGTGTGCTTTCAAGGTAGGGTGAGGTGGGTGGGTGTCAGCCACTGTCCTGGAGTCGATCCTGGGATGTTGGCCCTCTGGCTGAGAGATACTGTTTAATGTAGAGAACTTCAGCTTTCCAACTGCTCATCATGTCACTGTGCCAAACCAATTCCTATATTACTATGTTTCTTTGTTATGTTAGGTGTAACTGGAAATGTTCCAGTGACTCTCTTTCCTCCCCTCTTCATTTAATTTTGGAGTACACGGTTGAAAAAATCTGTTGTACGGTTAGAACAAGTGGGATTAAATGCTAGTGTAAGTGTGTTTTACTCTGAGGTGTTCTCCTGGCCTTTGAGAAAATCGTCGCACATGGAAGCTATGCTTAAGATCAGGGAATCAAATGCTCTTTTTATGAGTTAAATCTAAAATTATTTGACCCAAATTTCACAGAAAGGTAAAATAAATTTCAGCTCCATGCTTTGGGTAGTGAAACGTAAAGATATTAACATTTTTATCAGTTTTCTACATATGCTGCTTTATGGCACTAAACAGGTGTTCCTCCCCTTCCGTCCTGGGGGCAGTGACAGTATGCAGAGTGGTGTTGTGGGCAGCTTTCTGGAGGAAAGAAAATCAATTCCTGGCTCAGATGTCTCACTTAAAACTTTCAGGATGCTAACACAGTTGGTGATGGATCTTTTCCCACTTGCAGTCCTTGGACAAGGGCAGTTTATGGGATACTGAGGAGGACTTTCACTTGTAATGAAGTTAAGTAGTCATTTTAAGCTTGAATATAAAATTAGGGAAGCCTGTGATTCCCAAACTAGATGTTACTGGAAATGTACAATTCTTCAGGTGGTGTAGTGTCTGGATGCAGTTTCAGGTTTCGAGTTAGAATAGTCCTCGCTTGACTCTGTGAGGAGACTTCAAAACTCAGTGGATGTGCACAGAACAGGGTCTGTGATCCCCACCACATTGCTAGACAGTCATCTGTGGATGATCTCAGGAACGGGGATGCCACATGTCCCACTCCAAGCATCAAAACTGCTTTAAGATGGCTCATATTTCTTTGCAGAGTTCTCTCTGGCCAATAAAGAGTGGATTATCTCTCTGTTTGTATCCAGGTACTTGATACAGACCTTATGTTTTATTTTGTTGGCATTAAAATTGGTAGAATCATTATAATTCTCATTAAAAAACAGCTGGGATTGACTTAGCAATTAGTTGCCTGTAAAAGAGAAAGAGGATATCCTCAGAGGAGTCAGTGAGAACTGCTCCTTGTTTGTCTTCTGATCTTACACAGTTATCTTCTTGCTTTTAAATGCAGCTTTCTGTCTCCTGTGCAGAGTGCACAGCATGATACTTCTGTGTATGCATTGCCATTAGAGATACTGTCAGGTTATTCCCAGAACCCTGGTAGGGTGCAGGTATTTTCTGCTGAATATTTATTTAGGTATGCCTGTGCATCTCGGGGGGAAAAAAAAAAAACCTCACACAAAACCGTAAGTACAGTACTTCATTTCACTTGCATCTCACATAGCTTTCCCTTTTATCTGTTTTTCATGGAACTAAAAACCACTTCCTAGCAAACCAAATTATAGATGCAAATAACTTTACTATGGGGGAGGAAAAGCACACATTTAGGAAATCTAATGGAGTAATATCTGGTAGCAAGAGGTTCTTCAATTTAGCAGAGGTACATAAATTGCAACACAGAATTCAAACTAGAAATAAAATATGAGTTAGCCTTTCGAGGCAAGCAATAAATTCTCAGTGGCTTGGTTTCTCTAAATCAAAATCCTTGCTACAGGTTTGGAGCTGGAAAAGGAAGTTGGCTGAGATTATTCTGTGATCTTTATATAGATCTATCTATCTATCTAGCAGTTAATTTATTTGACGATCAGAGATGCTGGTAAGCTACTTGTTTACCAGTATATTGTGTTCTGCCCTGCTTGTTTCTCAGTAACTCATCTTGAGTCTTTCTCTATTACTTTATGCAGTATCTGAACACCTGCGGTGCTCCATAGACATGCAGGCTTCTAAAGCGTGTGATCTTCTGGGGGGGGGGACTCTCCCCTCCTCCCTGTATCCACGGCTAACAGGGGCATGAACTGGTCCAGCCCAGTTGCAGCCCCGTAGTGGCTTTACAGAAATGAGGAATTCTGCAGCTTTTTCTCACCTCTGCTCCCAGGAACGCATAATTGTAAGCTTTTGCTTATATATCATGTAGTGTCTGTTAATGAGGTGTTAAAAGAGGTGGTTAGAAGGTTTTGAGTAACCCAATAGTCATCCGACTCCCTTCTAGTGCTGTAAGGGAGGGTGAGTGAGTCAAAACAACACAATCTGAGTGAAGTGTATGTTGAATGTCTTGGTGGAGGAGGCAGGAGGGGAGAGAAAGCAACTAGCAAGCAAGGGGAAAAGGAGTTTGGAGGGTTGTTTTCCTTAGAGCTTCTGTAGATTGTTTTATTTCATAAATGATATGTATTTAAAAAAAGGCAACAGATAAGCCCCAACCTTTACGTGTGGAGTTCAGTCTCTGTCTTTCTCAGGCTGATGACAGGCTGTTGAGGCGAGAACATTGGAGATGGGTGGTGCTTTCCCCCTCCTGTCAATTTTGGACTTGAAACTAGTACATGTCATGTTTTTTATTTCCTAGCTCTGAGAGCTCAGAGCATTCTTAGCCATAAAGGGACACTTACGGTTTGCTTTTTTTGCAGGGTGGGCAAAGCAGAACATGCATATTAATATGCAGTCCTACTTATGCAGCTGACAGCTTTCCATTGAATCACAACTCAGCTTGTAGGCATCTAAAAATAAATGAAGGAACTTGTTAAAAGCCCACTGCAGTTAATAAAAGATGGTTAATGAGTTTAGAGGGAATTGGATTTAGAATCGTATCTGTATCTCTTCTTCATGAAAATGTATTAATATAGACTAAAGAGGGCAATGTTATTTATGGTTAATTTAGAGATTCATATAATCTTTCTGTCATGAGTGGAATGATGGAATTTAATAATTATCAATCATTATGGCAGCACCAACAATCATCTTGGCATGAATCCATTACTTTATTTTTATATGTACAAATAAAAATACGCACAAATGTCTGCTGTCTGTCCTGCAGTAGCAAAGCAGGCATTTTAAGGGTATCCTCTGTTCAGGCGTGTGAGTTCATCTCCAACCACTTTCCTTTACAAGGATCTAATTGGCAGAGATAGGACTTCTGTGTTTTTACACCTACTCTGCCCTTTTCTCATTAAGCGCTTCAGGGGACCGAGCTTGCCCCTGAGCTTGTGTCCAGCTGCAGTTTTGGTAATTCCAATGTCCTGAGTAACTGCCATGACAAGGAGTCATTTGAGACATTACTTATTTTCAAGGCCAACCCTTCATAAAACATTAATTTAGATCAAGTCTAGGAGGGGAGCTGACAACAGATTCTGGTACAGATGATGTGTTTTGGAGCTGTTGATTAAATAGCTTGCTTGATCACTGAATAGGATGAGTACCATGGTGCGTAGTAAGTAACCTCCGCAAAGAAAGTGGTTAGTTGAAGTGTAGGTACAATGTATAGTTACTGGTGTTTGTCAGGAGGTGGGAAGCTGGAGCCTGACGCATCTGTTTTAATGTGTTGCTTCTAAGTTACTCGCTATTAAATCTGCAAGTCAATACAGGCAAGGTTTGGGGTTTTGGTTTTTTTGTTTTATTTTAATTTTCAGCCTGATAGGCACCATTCTGTGCAACTTCTCATCTTGCCCTTCGGAATCAAGGGGAGCTGTGTCCTTGCGGGATGTGCATCCGATGCAGTGCTGGGAAAGCGGCTATGAGGAACTCTTATTCTTAAATGTGACCTCTCTCATGAATAGGATTAGGTTGTACTACTCTGATGGCATTATTGAATGAAAGAATAGTAGACTAGGCCAGCATAAATAAACTAAGAAGGATGATGCAGATACGCAAATGCTAAATTTAGCTTTAAGATGATTATTCCATGCCTCCTGCCTTTCCTGCTTCTCTGGGAGTGACACCTGTGACATATGTGACTTCTAGTTCTTGGAGAAGTTTGCTAATAGAGATTTGGAGAGGTTTTTGACTTTTTTTTTTTTTTTGTGTGTGTGCCTTGAAGTCATGTAATGCCTGATGAAAGTGCAGGTCTAGAAAATAGGGGTTTTTTAGAGGTTGACTGTTTCTTGTGGCAGTATTTTGCAGTAGGCTAATTCAGCCTTGGGAAGGGGGGTCTCCTTCTAAACTGTTACTGGTTTCCAAGCAAGGCTTCTCTGTGGTTCTGTGATAGAGAGGATTACCTGAATTGGCTGTAAGTGTAGAGGCTGTCTTCTGTGACACAGGAGAGCATAACGTTTGTTGAGAAATACACCACCGTTAGGTGGGATAAGAATTTTTCCTAAATTACTAATGCATGTGCTGCAGCTTTTAAGACCGTAAGTACTCTATGGTACAATCTAAAAGATGAGTGAATAGACATTTTCCTTGTTATTGTAGAAGAGTATCAGCTGGCTTGCTGGAGATCTGCGGGTCTGTGCTGTGTGCGCTTCTTGTGGATGATGCGAAGGCTGGATATTTGTTTCATAAATGGTTTTACGGGCTAATAAGGCCTGTGTAAGGGATAAAGGGGGATCGCTGCTGCTCTAGCAGATCTGTAGGAGCCTGGCACCGCTTTATCTGCGGTGTGCATCAGTGTGTGTCCTGCTCTTACCGCCGTTCCCCGGCGGAACGGGCAGAGCTATCGGCTGCGGGTCTCACCGCGGAGGCGGCGGTGGTGCGGGCAGGCGGATCGCCCCCCGCGGCCGGCGTGCAGTGGGAGCTGGCTGCCCAGCGGGGGCTACTCCGCGCGGCTGCCCCCGGCCCGGTGCGGCGGGACCCGGCCTGGCCCCGGCGGCACTGCCGGGGCCGCCAAGAGGTGGCGGTGTCGGCGCGGTAACGGGCGGCCCCTGGGCGGCTGACAGCCCGCCGGGCCGCGGGGGGCTCCCACGCCGCTCCCGAGCGCCTGCCACTGAGTAGTATTATTATTAATTATTATTTTTAATTCCCCCTCCGCTCTTGCGGGTGGCAGCCAGCACGGTGAGTCGCGCTCCGGCGCCCCGGGCGTTCGGGTCTCGGCGTGGGCGCTGCCGGCCCGGGGGGCTGCGCGGCGGGGGGAGCGCTCCTAATGAGATGCGGCGGGGCGGGGTCCGGGCGGGCGGCGCAGCCAATGGGCGCCGCCGCATAAATTATGGGGGGGCCGGGATGGCCCAGGTTTTGTGCGGCGCGGCGGAGCGCTGACCTCGGAGCTGGCCGAGCGCAGCCCCGCGCCCCGCAGGGTCCCGCCGCCGCCCGCAGGGTCCCGCCGTCCCCGGGCGGAACTGCCCCGCCGCCCGCGCACACGCACGCGACCGGAGAGAGGGAGACCTGATTTCTGCGGGGAGCGTTTGTGGCCGCGATCGCATGAATGCCCAATGTTGTAGACCAGTGGCAATGGATCTAGGAGTTTATCAACTAAGGCACTTCTCGATTTCTTTCTTATCGTCCTTGCTGGGCACCGACAGCTCATCCCTGAGGCTCGACAGTAGGTAAATACGCGTGGTGTCCGCGGGGCTCTGCACCGCGGCGGCAGCCGGGCAGGTGGACGCCGGGCTGGCTCCTTTGTCCGGGGTAGCCGCAGCGGCGGCACTGGGTGCCCGCCTCGCCTCGCCTCCCCTCCCCGGAGGGGCTGCCCTCCCCGCCGCCGAGCCGTCTGCCGCAGCCTGCAATTAAGCTCCCATCTTTGTGGTCTGCCGAGGGAAGGGAGGGGGGTGCGGGGTGGGAAATTTCGGGATATCTGATCCGGCTGCGGGCGGGGGGTTCGGAGCGGCTTCACAGGTTGCTTTGCTGCAGTGGAGCATCCCGGTGCGGCGGCGGCGCGAGGATGACTTTCTCAGCCAGCTGGCTGCCAATGCCCGCGTCTCTTGGCTCTTAAATAATTCAGCCGCTGCTAATGTTGTAATACGTTGTGTTTTTTTCTTCTCTTTCTTTCTCTTTCGCAGCTCCTCTGGTGCAAGCGTGGTAGCTATCGACAACAAAATCGAGCAGGCGATGGTACGTACGGATTGGGGCACAAACCCTCGGTCGCGTTCGGAGCAGTAAACAAAATGGGGATGCGGCGGGCGCTGGTTAACCCGTGCGCGAACGGGTCTTACCGCGGGGCCGGGGGGCGAGGGCGGGGAGGCGGCACGGGTTTGATTTTGGGGGGCTTTTTTTTATGTTATTATTTTTTGGTGGTGGCGGTTGTTGTATTGATCACCCCGTTCCTGCGGGGGAAAACGCGCACGTTCCTGTAGCGATGCCGGGGAGGGAATGACGGCATCGCTTTTGGCTCCTGCCTGCCCGAGCGATTGATCCCGGCTCCGTGCGGCGGGGGAGGGGCGCTGCTGGGGCAGAAAGCGGCATTTCTTTGGGGGCGGGAGGGAACGGATTTGGGGTGCTTTTCATTTTATTTTTGTAACCTCCCGCTGCGGGCCACCCCTGCCAAACGGGCGCATCCCTCTGCGGGCTTCAGCCGGGGCATCCTCCGCCGCTCTGCCTTTCTCCTGGCCGCCGGCACGGGCATCGCGGGGCCCGAGGCCGGTGGCTCTCCCTCGGGGACCGCCGGCCCGGCCCCCGCCCTGCCCCCGGCGCGGTCCCGCCGCGCTGCGCCTGAGGCCCGGCCGCCCTTTGTTACTGGAGCGGCACCGTTGAGCCGTTCTCACGGGAGCCTCTGCCGACTGTTGCTAGGCAAACTCCGAGTCTTTAACTCCCGGCTATAAATAACTCGCCCGCTCATTGGCCGGGGCGTGCTCTGACATCACCCCGCCGGCGGGAGGGAGGGAAATGCGGCAACCTGTGCTGAGAACTGGCTGTGGCCGGTGCGCGGGGGGCGGGCCCGGGATGGGGGCGGGCCCGGGATGGGGGGGGCGGGGTCCCTGCCCACCCCGCCGCCGCACGTGTGCAGCGGTCCGTGGTCCCCCGGCCCCGGCGGGGGCGGCCGAGCCCTGGCACGGCTTGGCCGCTGGGAAGGAAAGCTTTGCCCGGCCCAGCTCCCTTCACTGAAGGGCTGCTGGCGGTGGGTCGGGCCCTGCGGGCGTGAGGAGGGGGCTGGCAGCCCTTGCCGTGATGTTCTGCGGCCTAGCAGAACCGGGTTCACGCCTGCTCTCTGAGTAGGTGGATCCAGTTCATCTCCAGCTGAGCTGGGTGGGAGCCCAGGCCTGGCACTGGGCTGCTTTCCTAACACACATGCTCTCTTCTGCGTTCCAGGACCTGGTAAAGAGTCACTTGATGTACGCAGTAAGAGAGGAAGTGGAGGTCCTCAAAGAGCAAATCAAAGAGCTGATAGAGAAGAACTCCCAGCTGGAGCAAGAAAACACGCTGCTAAAAACACTTGCCAGCCCGGAGCAGCTCGCCCAGTTCCAAGCACAGCTGCAGACTGGTTCCCCGCCTTCCTCTTCCCAGTCACAAGGGACAACACAACAGCCTGCTCAGCCGGCATCACAGGGGTCAGGGCCTTCAGCGTAGTCCAAGATGCCGTTGCCATCGTGATTGCTGGCCTCTGAACTGCCCAGAGCAAGAAGGACTAGCAGGAGTCTGCCACGGTCACCCTTCATCCATTTCAATGCACATTGCAACCCAGACTCGAGGACTCCATGCCCTGCACACGTCAGGAGAGACTTCTCCCACCCTGTATTACGCACTCATGTGTCTCTCTTCCCTCCCCCCTTTGGCTTGAAGGAGTCTTTGTTCTTAGGTTGATTGAATAAAATAAACTTCTTCCAGAGAATTAGCACAAACACTGGGGACTCGAGCAGCTTCTGCAGATGGCTGAGAAACGAAGCTGCATGCCTGAATTTTTTTGGTTTGTTTTTAAATCTTCCACTTATCCAGTGATATAACTGATACAAGTGCTTTTTGAGCTTGGAAATACGAAGAAATAGACTGGAGTAAAAAGTGATGGCTCAGTCCCCCATAGTGCACTGGGGTTCCAAAGTGAGGATTGGTGCATAGGATCTAAGAGGAAGAGGGAGAAAGGTAAATTCAGTGTTTAACACTTAATTGTCACCTGAAACCTTAAGTGCAAATATTTGCACCGTTTTCTGAAGCAGTGGACAGGTGCATAAAGCTGTATTATATATAGAAAGCAGGTAGGTGACGTACAGTTGGGTCATAGGATAATTATGATGAAGGTTATTTGCCTACTGTATATTTATGTATTTAGTGTAATTACTTTGTAAAATAGAAAACTGTAACTATTTAGGTTGTACAGATTGAAGTTTAGTTGTTTCATTGACTGATCTGAAGAAGTTTGGAAAGTATCTTTTTTTTTTTTTTTTTTTTTTTTTTTAAAATGCTACATAAATAAGAATGCACCTACGCAACTGTTCAGAATTTGGCAGATTTATGCTGTTTGTGTAACTTCTAAAGTTCCCTGGCTGCTGATTATCTTGAAGTAAATCTTTGTTCATTGTAGTTTGGTTCAAGACAGGAAAAACCACTCCAGAAAATTATCAAACCCTGCTAGCAAAGAATTTAAAAAAAAAAAAAAAGAATAAAAAAATATAATTTGGATTTCCCAGTATGGGGTTTTTGCATATGATCTGTATAGTAGTATGCATATGTTTTTGTGCATGTTCTCTAAACAGTTGTAACACGTCAATGTATTTAACTGTTGCACTTGTCAACTTTCAATAAAGCATACAATGTTGATAAATCACTGTTTGTATATTGTACTAACATTAACTCCAGTCACTTTCAACATGTTGCAGTGCAGTTTGACATGAGCAGTGAGGTCAGGAAGCATAGGTATGGGTGCCAGATCCCAGATGTTGACTTCAGAACTTTTGGCTAAAAATGCAGCTCCTTATTTCCAGGGTTTCTTAAAAATGCAGTGTGAAGTCAAATGAAGGATGGAGGAGCAGGGGGCCTGACTGACTAAAAGCAAAGGTCCTCGTTTTGGTCCAGTCCTATGCAGTCAGGACTCTTGGGTGGGTGCCTTCTATACATTGAGTAGTAGATAAGCAGGAGCACAGGCTTCTGTTGTATGATCAACCATAAAGGTGTAGATCTTGTCCAACAGTTGTTCCCTAGCAGCAGTCTGCGCCCTTGCCTGGGCACGAGTCATCTTGTGCTAGCAGCAGCTCTAACGCCCTTAATTTGGGGTGACAAAGGCAATGGGCGTTGTATCTTCCCTAGTACAGCAGCCATAGCGCCGCCTTCTCTCAAACTTCTAATGATGAGACCAAGCTGAAATTTCAGTGTCCAAGAATTTCTCACTTTCACCTCCACAGCTCTTACCTTGACTATTTATTTCATGACTTTTTTTTTTGTGAGTTGAAATAATGTAAACTTGTATTAGTTCTGCCTTGTGGAAGTACTGAGGAGAATTTCCAGCCTTGTGCAAAGATAAAAGTGTTTCCCTTCACTTTGAAAAAATATTTTTTTCCTCTTTAGTCATGATAATGAAACTAAAACTGAATCTAAACCTACAAATTTCTGGGTGAAAAAAAATAGAGCTATGGTGTGATAGTCTGCAACTGGGGAAGTGAAAGAATTTGTGGTTTTACAGTGGATTCTGTTTACTGGTGTTACAGATGTGAATCTTGGATCAGAGTTAATGGGAGAAAATGGTCAGTCCTTTTGAGGAGCGAGCAGTAGGACAGTACTTTGGCTGGGAAAGTAGTGTCCTAAAATTTGAATACAAGGAATTCATCTGACTTGTAAGAGTTCATTACAGAGGTTTGGTTTTTTTTTTTATATGGTCTTGTATGGTTGTTTATTTAATGAAAATCAGGAGATACCATTCTTGTGGAACTTCATAATATTGCAAATAGTCAGGTGTAGCAGCAGGAATGAGAAGGCTGAGGGTTAAAAGGCAGGACAGATCACTTTTTTGTGTGATATATGGCTAAATTGTTGGGTTTTGGTGCTCATCATGCAGCAGTTCAGACACTGCTTAGCTGTATCATGGCACAAGCAGCTGCATTACCTTTATTTGGAATAAGTGTATCAAAGCATGTGCATGAGTGTATCTCTATGGGAGTGTGAACTTCAAATTGTAGTTTGTGTTCTTGAGATTTCAATATATAATTTAAGAATGTTCTTAATGAGGAAATGCCAGACAGAAACGCGAGATGCTTTTTTTTTTGATGGATTAAACTAAAATTAGAAATTGATGATAGCCTTTGTGGCAGAACAGCACTTGAATTATCTTGATCTGACAAAAGGAATGCTAATTTTGGTGCTTTTTAAATGGCTTAATTGTCTCCAGTTGCCTTTATATTCTGAATGTCTCTTTAGCACTTCCAAGCCATGACATTGAGTATATAAGAAAGTCCATCTTAACATTCAGACAGGCTCTTTTACCCGCTTTACTGACCAAAATCTGTAAAGAATTATTTTTTTGTTTAAAAAAGAAATTGACCTCTGGGTTTATTTCTTTTACTCTGTTTTAACAGCCTGAGCATATTCCAAATCCAAGATTATTTTTTTTAACTGTTCCTTAATACAGTATCTGGAAGTCTGAAGGTTTTTGGTTGGGTAACGCATTGGTCATTTTAGTACACTGTGCTTCAACATTGGCAAATCTCATCATTTAGTCTTAGGTACCAAATAGTTTCAAAACTATGGAGCCAGTCTTTGGAGCTGTTTATTAATTGCCAAAGTTAGGCAGAGCAACATTTTGTTCCTGAGATGGTTTTAGCAATAGTTCTGTCAAAACTACAGCCTTTCTCTGTGAAACAGATTCAAATTGATGAAATTACACTTGAGATGCAAACAAAACAGTTGACGTTTCAGTTGGTCATGTTGTAATACTTGTGGAATGAATTGTTTTGATTTTTGCTTTTGTTCTAGAACAAATCATTTTTCAGAGCACTTTAAATCAAATGTTGTCAATAGTAAGTTTTGTCTTTTTCCACCAGAACTGTTCTTCATACAAACGTTGAGATGCTCAGGTTTTCATCCACAGTGAGAAGCAAATTAAATGTAATCTGTCTTTAATATGTCAGGGTTTTTATTCTCTGTATATCTCCAATTCAGTAATTTTTCAGGCTATGTTCAAGCTTTTTGTCATTTAACTTCTTGTTGGCATTTAGCTGCACACTTACTTCTACTTTTAACAGCAATATGATAAACTAATCCAAGCAAATTATCACAGGAGACCAAGTTGTGTTTTTACACACGCACACACACCCGCACACACACCCCCGTAGCTTTTTTTTTTTTTTTTAAAACCAGTAGTTTTTGGCAAATAATTCTAAGGCAAGTCCAGATTGTCCAAATTCTGAGGGCTCTGTAAATACTTGGGGAAGAGAAATATGCTTCAATTACATGCCTGCAAACTGTCCGGAGAGCACCTGAACAAAACCTCCCAGCAGCAGTGGAGTAACTGCAGTGCCTTAGAGATGCCTCTCCCAAATTCTTATGGAATAAATCAGTGCCTCGGAGGCAGCTTCCTGTCTTTCAACTGGAGAAGGAGCCCAGCGAGGCTATTTGGGAATTACCACCCCTGATTTCTGTAGCTACAGTGAATGTATTAATTGCAATACAAAGAATTTTAATTGTAATTTATTCCTTGTTGGGTGAAGTAGCGGTACTTGAGCTTGCTGACTGAAGGCATAGTTGTTTAGCTTAATATATTGCCATTTGCAAAATGTCTTGTTAAGCATCTTGAGTGCTTTAATAGCCATTCACATCTTACAGATGTTGCATTATTTCTTGCTTTTCTCCTCTCTCCTTGGGATTATGCATTTTAACTTTCTGGAGAGTTTTCTACTGGGGTGAACCTGCAACCAGTTATAAATTCAAGGCTTTGCCTAAACTGGAGATTAGCCCGATTCCATCCATTGCTGGTCAGTGTAACTTCAGATCTATGAAACCAAACGGAGGATGGTTGCTGAGGGAGCTCCTGGGAAGTCTGGAATGAGCTTTGGTGTTTGAAACGCTTGTTTGAGGATACTCTGAAAAACACCTGCCACTGGCCCGATCCTTTTCCTGCGATGAGTAAACAGACTCTACTGACTGTGTTTAGTATGTGCTGAGTTAGGCCAACAAACGGCATGCTTGAAAATCCCATGGCAAGGAGTTGCCAGCAGACACTGGCAGCTGCCCACCCGAATTGGACTCCGATTTCCAACAGGAGTGAAGCCAAGCTCAACAATGAAGTTGAAAGCCAAACTGTGAATAAACTAACTAACTTCCTTGCATTGTAAATATATTGGAAAAGGGCAGCAGTTCAAAAGAGAAAATGAGCAAAACTGCAATGACTTTCTGTGAAACTTGGTTGCAGGTGGTGGTCGTTCCTTGAGATGCCCCCAGGAGAGTTGTGCTGGGCCACGAGGCAAGAAAGTTTGGGTAGTACATGGCCAAGAAGTCCCCAAAATGTAGCACAACGAGAATTTGGGTACAGCATAACAGCCAGCTGAGGAAAGGGAAAACAATTCTCAAAAACCCTGTCCCTGAGCTAAGCCAGGTTCTTAGGTCATCTTGAATCTTAACTTTGATTCTTGAGCTGTGTTGGGTGGGGGTGGCTTTTCAGTGATGAGTATGTGGTAATACATGTTGGATGTGGTTCAAGTCACCATGAGAAAGTGGCTACAGGCAAATAAAAAAGGTCATGACGCTCCAACTTACACTCTTCTAGTTTGGTGGACTGAGAATTCAGTTCTTCCTCTTTGGAGCTCTTGAGGCACCGTAAAACATCCAACAGGATGAGGGATCTAGCAAGTACAAGCTCAGGACAAATACACCTGAATCTTGGAAGTACCAGAAGGGCAGAGAACAAAATTTGTCAGCCTTCAGAAAACAAAGTCGAGCAGAACAAACCTGTCTGGCTTTCTGAAAGGAAAGCAGATCTGCTGTTCATCAGGGAACATGGCAAGGCAGGGAGATGGGCTTATTTGTGGGTTATTTAAGTTACTGTCAGCTGCTCTCCAGTCCAGCGTACATTCAGAATCTCTGTGAGATGGAAGCTGGGTAACTGTGCTGCGCTCTCAGATCTCCCCCCAAAATCTTGTTTAAAGTATCTGCCTGCATTATGCTCCCCACGCGGGCTGCAGTAAATGGTCATTCTTCCTTCCATTAGTTTTATTACTGAGAACCAGCCTGTTCTGCCTCTCCACTGCTGCTTTAATCAAAGCTCTGCTACCAGATAGCCATCAGAAAAGACATCTGCAATTCAATTAGATATGTGCTTAAACTCATGATCTCTGTGAAACTGGCTGCTGCCAGAACACCATGCCCTGCTTGCTGGGGCTGCAGGGCTCTGCTCCAGCACCACTGCCTCCTGCCATTGCTCATTCTCCTCCTGCCCCGCTGGCCCTGGTGAGATGACCTCTGAGTGATGTCGGGCTGGTCCCTGACACGTGCCATGACCTTGTTTGAAAATGCTCCAGAAGGGTGTTACAAAGTGCCTTAAGTGGTCTTGCGTAAAGCATTTCTAAGAACTGATTATAAAGGCTCACAAAATCACAAGCAAAAGCAGTCAGAAGGGAAGTTTGTGTGGGCATCTTTGTAGAAAAGATGCAGTTGACAAAACCCCAATCCCTAAGAGAAGCAAAAAGCGAAGCTGAGGGCGGGGAGTGGTTGTGGCTTGCAGCTCACTGCAAGCTTTCCTACCTTCAGGGAGCAGCAGCCCCCAGTTGGCAGAGAGGCAGATTTAATGCTTACCTGGGATGGGGCACATGCAAACAAGGATCAGGGCAATGCAGCTGCATGTAAGTCTGAGAGGTTGAGAGGCCTTTATCTAGTGGAGTCCCTCAGGGGTCAGTACTGGGACCAGTACTATTCACTATATTCATCAATGATTTGGATGAGGGAATAGAGTGCTCTGCCAGCAAGTTTGCTGATGACACAGAGCTGGGAGGAGTGGCTGACACACCAGAAGGCTGTGCTGCCATTCAGAGAGACCTAGAGAGGCTGGAGAGTTGGGCAGGGAGAAATTTAAAGAAATATAACAAGGGCAAGTGTAGAGTTTTGCATCTGGGTAAGAACAACCCCACGTGCCAGTTTAAGTTGGGGACTGAGCTGTTTGGAGAGCAGCGTAGGGGAAAGGGACCTGGGGGTCCTGGTGGACAGCAGGATGACCATGAGTCAGCAATGTGCCCTTGTGGCCAAGAAGGCCAATGGCATCCTGGGGTGTATTAGAAGGGGGTGGTTAGTAGGTCGAGAGGGGTTCCCCTCCCCCTCTACTCTGCCCTGGTGAGGCCACATCTGGAGTATTGTGTCCAGTTCTGGGCCCCCCAGTTCAAGAAGGACAGGGAACTGCTTGAGAGAGTCCAGCGCAGAGCCACAAAGATGATGAAGGGAGTGGAACATCTCCCTTATGAGGAAAGGCTGAGGGAGCTGGGTCTCTTTAGCTTGGAGAAGAGGAGACTGAGGGGTGACCTCATTAATGTTTATAAATATGTAAAGGGTGAGGGTCATGAGGATGGAGCCAGGCTTCTCAGTGACATCCAATGATAGGACAAGGGGCAATGGGTACAAGCTGGAACATAGGAGGTTCCGCATAAATACAAGGAAGAACTTCTTCACAGTGAGGGTAACAGAGCACTGGAACAGGCTGCCCAGAGAGGTTGTGGAGTCTCCTTCTCTGGAGACATTCAAAACCCGCCTGAACATGTTCCTGTATGACCTGACCTAGGTGTTCCTGCTCTGGCAGGGGGATTGGACTAGATGATCTTTTGAGGTCCCTTCCAGTCCCTGGCATTCTGTGATTCTGTTGGGGTGCTGTACCTGTCTGTACCTAGGATTTAGAAAAGCCTTGGTAAGCACCCTGCAGCCTTGGGCTTTCTCCATCTGCCATTTGCAAGGGATCCATCCCAATGGTGATGATAAAAGCACTTCAGGTCTGTCAGGGTGAGTTGAGAAGAGGATGGAAGTGTAAGTACTCATAGGTGGTGCAGGAAAACAGTCCCCACCCAGTCCTCCTCCCCATCTCCACTGGCTTTAATTTTAAATCCAGTGAGCAATGGTGGTGGATCAAGTTCAGTCATGCTCTTAATGAACATCAGCTCCCCATTTAATGGGTTCTTGTAGAGGATCTGAGCCTGGACAGCCTGTTTGCTCAGAAGGCGATTACTCCTATTTACTACTCCTATTTACTACTACTACTTCACTACATAAAGGCACTTGGGCTTTTTAAGGAATGGCAGCAGGGGTACTGCTAGGGCACGTGGAAAAAACTGAAGCAGCTCCTACCAGCCGTAGGACACAAATCAGGGCTGGGGGTTCGCAGGTAGATCTGGAATAGAGAGAGATGATGGAAGAGGCCATGTTCTTATGTGACCTGTTGGATGCCAGTTATTGGTATTAGAAATGTCAGAGCTGGGCAGAGACTTTACTCCAACCTTGGGCTGCTTCAGTGGCCTTGGTAGCCAGTGAGGTCCAGGAGCAGATACCATGGCCAAGCTGCCATGAAGACCCCCACACAGAGCAGGAGAAATTTGAGAAGGCTTGAAGAAAGAGTCTTTTCCCCCCATTTCTTACAATATTGATATTCTTAATATATTTGCAATAAATGAAATGAAATCTTACAGGGGAAGGGAAGTCTAACATGGGCTCCTATCTGTTATAAAGGGTTGGCAGTGGAGGAGATTTGGGACTATTTTACTGCTGGAGCATCCTCAGTGCCTGCAATGCTTAAACTTGCTCCTTGACACTCTGAGTTTTCACAGAGCAGATGTATGTGCCCAGACTCCCCAGGTTATCCATGCTGAGCCCATTGGATCAGGAGGTGGAGGGCCAGTAAGACCAGGTGTTCTGCCAATCACTAGGCCTAGCACAAAGGATGCAGCCAGCAGCAGAACAAACCAGTAATTAGTTTCTATTGTATACAAAAAAGTCAGTATATGGGTGATCACTGGAGGTACAAACAAGTCAAACAGATCACACATAATAGACATCAACCCCAGTGACCCCAGGAACGACACAGCATGACCAATAATAGGTGGAATAAACAAAGAAACAAAGTGTCCCATAGAAGAGATGGGAGACAACCAAGTCAATAGGCTGATCACATAGGATAGAAGTAGCCCCATATTGTTCCCCTATGAAGCCCACATTTGCAAATGCCAAACCTGACTGGGGCCCAGTTGCTGGGAGAGTCAGGAGGGCCTTCCTCAACAGGGAAACTGCAAAGTGCATCCACCTCACAGACAGACACTCCACCCTTCCTGCAAGTGGGCCCAGTCAGTACAGACACATGCATACATATATGTGTATCAGCTACAATCTACACCCAGGATACACTTTCAGTATTGCTAATTTCTGATTACCTTATTGTAATGCCAGATAGATTTGTGTTCCCATTAAAGTCTGAGCTCCTAAAATCATGCTGCTCCTATGAGACTTGTACCTTCTATTAAGAATGAGTCAGCTTCTAGCCTTCAGCTTCTGAGGAAACGAGCTGAAAATATCAATGAGCTGCAATACACTGAGCCAGCAATCAGAAAAGAAATAAGAGGAAAAAACCACCAAAATTATTTCTTAAGATTAAATGACACATTTGGGCTTGACTTAGGAGGTTTTTGGATGCTTTGACAGCTCTGAAATCGTGTTGGAGCAAGGTTGCCGTGCCTCGTTCTTGTGCTCTGACAGTCGCACAAGCTGCCTTTGGTGTTACAGTGCCCTGATCCTGCAACAAATTAATTAAGGGTTTGGGGCAGAAATGCAGGGTCAGTCTTCCCGGTTCACAAGTGGGGCTGAAATAGTTTTCTTGCTGTGTAACAATTTCATGACATTTAAGCATATGTTGGATCTTTTATCTTAAATACCTTTTATTGATCTCTTTATTAGGAAGCATTTTTGTACCCACAGTATTTTGTCTGGTGACTCCTGTTATATGCAAATAGTCAAGCTGAAATACTAATTGCTTTTGGAGAGGGAATGGTGATGACATTGTTCTGGATCTTCTAAACCAATTCAATGCGTTCCTTAAGGCAGGAATAAAAGGTTGCAACCTTGTTAACAAAAATGAAGAAGGCAAAGGGCTGCTCGCCTTCAGCTGTGCTGAGCCTGCTGGGAGATTTAATTTACTTTGAGAGTCCTAAAATGTGTGGCCAGGGAAGTTTCCAGGGAAGTTTCCAAGGTGGCAGTTTCTTTGACAGCTGTATTCTACTATCAGCTGAACAACTTAGCTCTATAATGACACGTAAGGCGTTTCTCACGTACTGCACACGTCTGGCAACTGCTAACAAAGGTCTGGCTACGTATGGGACTGCTCCATCTGGAAGATGGCTGTGGAGGCAGCCTGTTTCCTCGACCCATACAAATAGAGACAGAACATACAGTACATTGCTGCTCCAACAGATGCATCCTGACAAGGTTAAACCAAAGGGCTTTGCTGGAGCGGGTAAATACGAAGGGTTTCCTGCACTGTTTACGTTATGGGGAGCAAGGCACTTCAAAGAGGGGCAGCAGGATAACAGATCAGTACTGCTGGAGATGTCTTTGGTACTGTGAGAGGCATGAATATCTTATGAAAACATGTTCAAGTGACACATTTGGGACCTGGACTGTTAGGGCACCTCAGCATGGTACCCTGGCAATCTTGAAATTCTTCCTGCTGGTGAAGGGTGAAGTATTTGCTGCCTACTGTACAGGCAGTACCGACACGGCAGTAGCTGCCAAGCACAGCCAAGTGAGCTGTCAAACGCTGCGATTGAAGGCTTTGCTGCATTTCTCCAAGCACCTATGCCATGGCCTATGAACTCTGTTTAACCTGCTGTGCATCACCCCTACCCCCTTCACTAGCCAAATCAAAGTCCTTTTTCACTGAGATAGAATCATAGAATAACCTTGGGTGGAAAAGACCTCTAATATCATCAAGTCCAACCATTAACCCAGCCCTGCCAAGTCACCACTACACCATGGCCCTCAGCACCTCATCTATAAGTCTCTTAAATACCTCCAGGGATGGGGACTCCACCACTGCCCTGGGCAGCCTGTGCCAGTGCTTGACAACCCTTTCAGCAAAGAAATTTTTCCTAATATTCAATTTAAACCTCCCCTGGCACAACTTGAGGCCATTAGCCCTCGTCCTGGGAGAAGAGACCAGCCCCTGCCTCACTACCCCCTCCTTCCAGGTAGCTGTAGAGAGCAATGAGGTCTGCCCTCAGCCTCCTCTGCTCCAGACTGAACACCCCCAGATGAGCAGACATGACTGATGAGCCTCCTGCAGCAGGACAGGCTCACAGTGTCATGTGGCGTTCATCTGCTCCCAGGCACCTTACGCTGGATCAGAGGGGAGATTTTTATAGATGTTTCTGACTTGTTGGCAAACTACTTTTGTATTTAGGCCACAGCTCTAAAATGTTTTCATTTGGGAGTTGTGGTTGTTGCTTCCCACTGGTTTCCCGTGCCTGGTGAGGAGGGAAGCCCTCAGGCATGCTGGGCTGTGTGGTCAGCTGGGTTGTCCACAGCATGGGGTGTGGAGGAATGGCACAAGCTAATTGCTAACCCCATTGGGTACTAAAGCATCACGGGTGGTGGGAAAGGCTTTGATTTTTGCCTGGAGAGGGCAAGAAAGGGTGCTAACAGACAATAATAATAAACAACAACATTAATAATAAGCAATTAACAACCTGTGGAAAGCAGGGCCTCTTCTTAAAGGGAAGAAAATACTGAATTCTCAGCTTTCCAGGATAAACTGACTTTGCCTTGTGCTGATGCACTCTGTATGCTGTCTTTCAGGAAGAAAAGCACGAAAGCTGTGAATTTTGGGAGAGCTCTAGGGAATGAAACTCTTATTCCTGTCAGTTGGTTTGCAATGCCCAACCCACCCCTCTGGCCTACCAGGCTCTGCATTTCTGACCTTTTTTCTCAATAATGATTTATTGCACGTTAAAATACTTACTGCTGGGTTGAAATGAGAAATGTACACAATCCTACAGCTTTTGTTTCTAAACGGCCTGTGTTTAAAAGGGGAGAAGATGAGCTAAGCCTCAATTGTTTCTTGAGCAGCCTTTTCTCCTCTGATGATGGGAAGTCATTCTCAGGACAGTGACACCTGCTGACCCGAAGCATCAGGGGAGGAAAGCAGGCCTAAAAGTGAAGTGGCCCACACTTGTCATCTGTTTGTACTGACGCAAGACCGGTGCTGCCTGGCGTCTGCTCCTGACCTTGGGTGGTGTGATAGAAGTCCTTCAGCCTCACCTCAGTTCAAATGCAGGTTCTGAAATGAAGTTATCTGGGAAGCCAAGGACTTTCTCTTGGAGAGGTTGAGTGCTGTTCATCCAGTGGCACATCCCAGGCACAGGAGACAGTGATCTGTACCACCACCAACACAGTAAACATCATTGATGCAGCGTGCTGCAGGTAAGGACGCGAGACCATGTTGGGGCAAACCTGAGACTTGTTTTCTCTGAGCTTGGATTCACTCCACATAATTGTAGGGATGTTGTAACATGGATGTAGAATGACTGGACCTTTAAGGGACCTGTGGAGGTCATCTGATCCAACCCCCCACTCAAAGTGGGGTTAATTTTGGCGTCGCAGCAGGTCACTTAGGTCTGTGTCCAGCTGAGTTTTAAAAATCTCCAAGCATGAAAATCCCACAGCACTTCTGGGCAACCTCTTCCAGTTTTTGCAATGCTTTTTTTCCCTAATACCGAATCAGACTTTCTTTGATGCAACTTTTGTCTGGTTTCTACAACAGAGTCATCCTTGCTTCCTTTATAGTCATTGTAGAGAATCAAATTTTGGGCCCCTGAAGTTTCTCACCTCCTTTTAGGGTGAGATAAATTGCAAGCTTCAAATGAGGAGTGTCCATCTTTCCCCATGGGTGAGACAAGCCTCCCTCATGCATGCTGCTGCCCTTCTGCTGCGTGTTATTCTGGGCTGCGGACACCCCCTCCAGCTGCCATGCATGTTGGAAACAGCTAATCCATTTTTGTCTGTAGCTGTCCACCTGGAAAGCTAGAATAGTCACAACAAAGCAGGACTAGATCTGGTTGTAGGGGGAAAAAGAGGGGCTGGTTGCCTTCACCTGTTCCACCTGCAGCTCCCATGTTCAGGGGCTGCACACTCATGCCCAGCCCCTCTTCAGTGCCCAGGCACTTGGTGAAGATGACTATGGAAGAGCCCTTCTCCTCTTTGGCATGCAAGTTAAGACAGAAATGACGATGTGCATGGGTTTCGCTTTTCCCCAGCATGTTGCTGCAGTATTTGTGTTATTGGAAAGCCAGAGGCTCTATGTGGAGGCATTCTGCATCCCAGGATAAAAAGCAAATGTGTGTAGGGGGGGCTGGGGGGAGCAGTGGGGAGCAGCGTGTTTGAGAAACATGGATGAAATAGTCCTCGAGCAATTAATTTGTTTAGGAATGACAAAAAAGCCAGCAGGTGATTCTTTTGTTCTCTGACAGGGACAATAATCTTTTATATGTAAAAAAGGCTTTCGAGAAAAGCTTTTCAAGTCGACTGCATCAGAATTTTTTCAATGGAGCATTTTTGACAGAAGACACTGATTTGTTGAAATGAAAAGGATTAAAAAAAAAATATTAAAAAAACGCTACAAAAAGGTTACAGTTTTGTAGAGAAAAATATAAAAGGAATGCTTTCAATTCATAAATTGTTCATTTTGTGAAAAAACATGAAATTTCACACTGGTATTTTGATTGTTATGTATTATGTAGAGTGGGGTTTTTTCATATCACGGCTGACATGTCGTGAAATCATCAGCGCGCGTAATAACATCTTATCATTTCTAGCTCAGTGTTGCCTGTTTGTTGTAGTGAAACAGTTTGGCATCTGATCAAAGTGTCTCCTGCCTGTCTTGTAAAAAAAACAATGTCAAACTTCCATTATAACACAGACAGGAGACACTTTGATCTAAAAAAGAAAATATGTTAGTGTTTACTAAGTGCCAGATGGTTTTAATAGTTTTAAAATGAAACAGAATTAAAAACCAGTAAGATATTCTTATATAATATGCAGCTCTAATGAAATGCCATTAAATGATATGAAAAAACCCCTACATAGAGAAAAAGTAAAGCAAAAGTAGGAAAGAGCATTTATAGAGTGACTTTTTTTTGGGGGGGGGTGTTCTTTCCTTTGCCATTCGCTTTTGAGCAGGCTGTGTTTGCCAGGCACTGAACCTGTCCCACATGCTGCTGCCAGGATGAGGCACAGAGCCAGCAGGGCTGTGAGCTGGGAATGTTGGACTTGTTTAAAAAGAGAGATGAGGTTGACCACTACAACAAGGATGACTCTTGCTTTGTTGCCGTGGGCTTGTTTAACATCCAAAAAAAATTCCAGATGAGCAAGACCATATTTTTGGTGAATACATTTCTTAAACAAAACTGAAACCAGAAAGAGCTGCCTGGTCTGGTGTTTACAAGCAAAAACTTGAGACAATTAATGGTGGTACCTGGGGATCTGTTCCAGGAATCAGTGTACTGAGAGCCACATCTGACTCAATACATCAGGCACCGGCTACTTGGGAAGTAGGTGCCAACATCACACAGTTGTGTGTAAGCATTCATTTGTCATAATAATAATATTTTTAAAAGTCCTAGCGACAAACAGAATCATATGATGGTATACTCACAGCACATGTCATCCAGAAACAAACATAGACGTAGTCATCACACAGATACAGCCTGGCAAGAGCGGAGGGAAATCAGCAGACCAGCTCCAGACCAGCTAACCAATATGGTTAAAACCAATAGAAAGCAAAAATGTCCTTTTCTGTTGCAGCTCCTTGCTGTTAGGTAGGTTGGTAAAAGCCCACTGAGGGTTCCCACTCCTCTCTGATAGTGCATCCAGCCCTATTTTGACTGTTGTCTAATAACATGGAACCATCACCACTGATACAGTGACAGCTGAGATGGTGGGTACCTGTGTCCCGCAAGCACTGGGTGTGGATGGGCAGCTACCAGTGGCATAACTGGCTGGTGGTGGAACATCATACTGGTGTCCCAGTACAGGCTCTTGGCTGCACAGTCATCTGCCAAATGGAAGAGCAGCTGATTGCTGGCCTTCCCGGATCAGACTGCAATGTGTCCCCAAAGACAGCCAGAAATGCATTTGCATTTATACCATCAAAACTGGGTCCAAGTGCAAGCCTGGGGCACAGCTGCTCTATCAGGAGAGGCAGCTGCAACATGGGGTGTCTGTGTTCCCCAACTGTCCTTACGAGCCTGATCCTGCAGTCCTGCTGCCTGCCAAGATGCTGGGCATCCACCCGCCTCGCCCATCTGCAGGATGGAGCTGGCACAGCTGGCAGTGTGCCCTCAAAACTTTTCACCATGGGATTCCTAATACGTGGCTTTGTCGGGTGTTGCCTGTAATATTAGGAAAAAGCCAAGGACAGAAAGAAGGAGGACAGAGGGGCATTGAAAGGGAATGATGTTCAGCCAGGGCATCAGGCTGGTTTTACCACTGGTGGCTTCAGAGGTGTACCATCATGCAGAGCAGTTGCCAGAAACTTCATGACAAATCCTAAAAACATGAGGAGGGCTGGAGGGGAGGCAGACCTTACGTCCCAGCAGCTCTGACAGAGAGATCGCAACTGTTTTTTCCTGCAAAAGCCCATAGGAGGATGAGGAGCTGGATAGATTCTGGAGGCACAGCACCCTGATGGTCTTGCCTCACGCATCTTTCCTTCATGCAGGGTGAAGCAGGTGATGCCCCCACCACCTCCAAGAGTAACCTGGAAGTGGTGGCAGCCCTCTCACTGTAAAGGCAGCAGCTTTCCACCGTGCTCTTCATAACACAACTCCATGTGCTTGCAGAAAGCAAGCCCATAGCACACGAAGGGTTACTGTAGGAGGAAGCAGCGAGGAAGAGGAAAGACAGATTTCAAGCCCTGTGTCAGCCAAAAAGCTGAAACTGTAGGAAGCTGTGCTGAAAAGAAGAAAAAAAGAAAAGGAAAAAAAAAACCCGGAGATTTGAATAGAGCCAAGCCTGCTGAGGGGGAAGAAGAAGGAGAAAACCACCGCAGGCGTGAAACTCTTCCAGCTGCTTTCCACAGACTCGACATGGTGAATTTGTCACAGGAAATAAAGTGGAGAAAGGGATCAAGACAGGCCAAGACAGGGAGGGCACACTGAGGGATGCTTTCAGCCTCCAGCAGGCCAGAGGGCTGAGCTCACCTCTGCACACGGGTCTGTGGCCAGCGCCGAATTTTGGGTGCTCTCAGAGACACAGGACAGGGACGTGGATGGGACTGGACAGGGAAATGTCCCCTGTGAACTGGCAAAGGCAATTGCAACAGCTCCGCACTGGATAAAGGTGAAGCAGGGAGAGGCTGTGAGAAGAGCAGGTACTGGCTGCCTCCTGCAGCACCCAAATGTGCTGCACCCTCTGCAAGCACCTGAGGAAGGATGCTCTCAACCCGTGATTCAGAACATACTGCAAAACCTGTCAATCCCTCCTTTTGTGCAGCAGATGAACTAGCAAAAAATGAAAAAAAAAATGGAAATAGAGAAGTCAGTGGCTCAGTCCAGCTGCAGTTCGTGGAGATGTGTGTCAGTCTCCCACTGCTGTGTAGACAAATGAGGTCTCCTTCAGCAGGGGTGTCATTGCACATCCACAGGATACCTTTCACTCCTGGGCACTTTGCAAACTTTAACCTTGAGTGGGATATGCAGTTTTTAGTTGAGGTATTTAACAATTAGCTAGAATGCATCAGGTCTCCCCGCTTCCTCGACAGCCAGTGAGAAGGAGGAGACACCTCCCTCCAGACCTGGATTATGTTGCCTCTGAATGGGAAATGTTGCCCCCCGCTGCAGCAGTGCCTGGGCTGGTGCTCAGGCTGGGATGCTGCACATTGGGATGCCCTGGAGGAAGGACACCTCCGGTCCACTCACACCATCACCACAAGGTGCTGTTTGGTCTCCCATCCCCTCTGCAGCTCCTGCCACCAGGCAGCCCCAGCCAAGCAGCTGGCTGTAGAAGCAAACAAATGAAGAAGAAGGGGAAGAACAACACTTCATGCTCATGTCCAAGAGCTATCAGGTTGTTTGGGAGATGAAATACCTATCAAGAAGACGTCCTTTTGGATGTGACACTGCGTGTCAGGAGTCTCCATTTGGGAAGGTTACCAATCATGTGGTGGCAAGGCAATGCTGTCACGTCCTGCAGTCATCCCACTGAGTGGGACCCTGGACCTGTGAACCCAGATCCTGTCAACCCCCTGGGATGGGATGGGGAGCAGTTACCAGCAAGGCAAATGTTAGGTTAAATGCCATGGCATTGTGGAGGAAGACACTGGGAAGTGAAATGATGGCTGGTCCCTCAGGAAAGAGGGTTTATGGGTAAAAGCTATGGGGTTAATGAAGCTGTTGGGGCCAACCTAACATGCAGTTTGTATTTTTGATCTGTGGTATTTAGGAAAGGCGTACAAAACTCAGCTGTAATACAGAGAAGATACAAACCTGTGCATGTAACTTCTGGAGTCACTAAGGGTCTTCCCTGGGAAGAAGTGACGAGGGAGAGGATGGGAACAGCTTTAGTGACAGGTACCAACAGAAATGAAGGAAGACTTGCTCCACTCTCAGAGGTGGCACACGAGGAGCAATGGCCTGAAGCTGAAGGAGCAGGGTTCAGGTTAGACTTTGAGCTAAAAGCTAAGAGCTGAGCAGTGGGGAGAGGTCACCTGCCGAGGTGAAGCCACCTGAGCTCGCATGGAGCTCAACAAGCGATTTGGAAATGGCTTCTGCCAGCAGGAAGCATTTGTCTAAACACAGCCTCCCCCCTGCCATCTTACTCAAGAATAAAGTCGGAGTTCCTGAGAGCCAGCACTAAAGCCAGGTTGTTATTAGCACTGTGTTTTCAAGATGGGTCTCTAGATAATGAAACTAATTGTGTTTCTCAGGTGAAATTTCTGTGTAATTTGCTGATGACTGAGTGCAAATAATGAACGCTGCCTGGGGCTCAATACTACAAATGTTTTCACTCAGAAATCAATCTGTCAATCAAGATGATCATTTACTGCTAGATAAATCATGTTGTCTCCTGAATCCAGCCGTGAGCTTCAGCAGATGAGGCTGCCTACTGTGTGCTGTTGACTTGCTGTCTGTCACAACACCCTTCAGCTCCCGCACTCGCTGCCTCCTCCTCCTCCTCCTCAGCCTCCAGGTGCTCCAGGTGCTCTGGGGAAGATTTTGTGCCATTTGTTCTTATGGGGCTGGTTCAATGTGATGAACACATGGGGAAGGAGCGTGGGAGGCAGCGTTTGTGCTGTCTGCCCAAGGATGCTTGAAACGGCTGGGTACCTTGACACGTCAAGGAATAACTGTCTGGAGATAATAATAACATATCAGATATCTATAAGAAGCTGTTTATCTTTTTTTTTTTTTTTTTTTTTTTTCTTCTTAATCTTTCCCCTCTTAGTTAAAGGTCACAGAGTCAAAAAGCCACAGAAGCCCAAGTATGGGTGTTGTTAAAGATCAGGACTAAGTACCAAACCCAACTTGGCTAGACTTTGTTGAACCCATGCAATTCTGGCAATTACAATTGCAATTGCAAAGTGATTTTTACTAACATGCTTGTTCTGGTATAAAAACGTCATGTTGGGACATATCCAGCAGGACCACTGAAGAGTGAAAACCAAATGCCTTCAAAACGTATTTTGAGGCTTGTGGAAGCTTGAGTGGGTTAGAAAGGTCTTTAGGTACCAACTGGGCATGGTGCAGCACAGGGACCAGACGTCCCATTCCTGCCTGGGAAGATGGCCCAATTCATCCTGCTTAAGTCTCTAATAAGCTTGCAATGTAAAATCAAACCACGAGAGCAGATTTGTCACCTGGGCTTATCCAAAGGTCTTCTCTTCTGGGCTACTAAAGCCATTTCAGATGGCAGCAGTGGCAGTAGCAACTCTCCCACACCAGATGTCAACCTGCAGCCCATGAGAAAAGACCACAATGAGGACCCCAGTGCTGCCCAGTGCCCGAGGTACCCAGCAAGGCTCCCACCAACTTTCATGTCAAGACACATTTTCTAGCAAGACTTAGCTGCTATTAGGTAATGGACACTGAAAGTTTGGGGAGAAAAGGTAGCAAAATGAACTTCTTTTCATTTTCAAGTCCTTTTTCCTAAGACACAAAGACAGGTTTCAGGGGGAACCATGCCAGGCTGGTGACTGCTTTCCACCTTCCAGCTCAGCCTCATGCCTCCCCTCCCTGCCCACCCTTTGGAAGCATGTTCATGCCTGATCCGCGGACAACAAAACCAAAGAGCCAGCAGCTGAGTCCTGCAGGGAACTTCTTCTCCTGTGGCCTTGAAAATATGAGTGCGGGACAGGGGGAAAATATCTTGTTTGTTAGCTCTCTACTCTTTTGCTCTGCTAACTCATGTAAAAACAGACGTGGAAAGACAAGATAAGGAACTCTGTGGTTTCAACTTCTAACCTCAAACAGCAAACACTCCTCAAAAACATTTTACTATGTGGCAATGTTGCTTCGAAGAAAGGGTAAGGAGCTCAACTAAAAAAAAATACCCAGCCCAATATAGTAATTGGAAAGTAATATTTAGTCACAGAGGAGGTAGCTGTAAATAAAATAGATGATGTTCCAAGATCTGAAAGCTTCAACAGCCCAATAGCATTTCTCTCCCAGGAGGTTTCATTTTCTTTTCCTCTTGTTGAGATGCCTCAGTCGCTATTGATACAGGCACCTCATCCCAACAACCAGCTAAATTGTTACCCCCTCTCCCTCAAATCCCATTAAAATAGATGCTTTCAGCCTGTGCCAGGAATATCCTTATGTGAAATGTGCTAAGATGTTGCAATATCTATTCAGTTTATTTCGAGTCGGTACAATGAAGCTGCGTGAGGCAGGGCTCTGGGGCTGGGATTCATTAAATAATAGTAATTTTGGACCACTGAGTTTCATTTTCATGTGTACCACTAGCACGGTACTTGCAGAACAGGTTGAAGATTAAAAGTAATAAATTGAATACTTATGTTAACTGTAGCACTTACAGCTTCACAGAAAAAACAGATGTTCCCTAAATACAGATGTTGCCAGGACTGAAAGAACAGCTGACATGTACTCATAATTGCTCATTAGACTTGTTCAATGGGTAGAGCTCAGCAGCGGCAGAGTAAAGGATGTGTAACAGGCTGACTCCTTCCCCCAGGCTCTGAAGAGTAACTGAATCCTACTTTGACTTCCTTTTTTGGTGGGTTTTTTTTTTTTCCTTTCCATTTTTAATTTTGGTGCTGTTAGTGTCTTCCAACAGCCTCCCTTTCTCTCCCCCTACCCTGTGTCCTGGGACAGGTCCCTGGGGATGTACCCACTCGGTGCTGAGTGTGACAACCGAGATCCAAATGCAGTTTTGGGGCAGGAAGTGCAAAATCCTGCTAGCTGGCACAACTCAGTAGGAACACCCCCTTGACCCGAGGGGTGAGACCTGGAGCCGTGCGGGGCTGCGGGCCGAGAAGGCACCGGAGCAGCACCCGAGAATCCCAGGGTGTTCATGGTGCGAGCAGTAACTCCTGCTGCTGGTCACAGGTGCTCCAAGCACAAACGCTGCTTGCACATCAACAAGTGGTGGGAGCAAAAGAGAAAAACAGGTTGACTTGCTTTAATGTAAACATGAAAAAAAAAAAACCAACCAAACCCTCGCATCTTGTTGTTAGAAAGGCACTGGGCTGTAGAAACACTGTGTTTTAAATTAGCTCATAAGAGTTGACTTTGAGTTGCGGTGTTTTGGAAGAAAAGCAAATGTACCAGTTTTCCCTAAGGACTGGGAAACATCAAGAGCCGTAACATATTTTCTTTTAAAGTTCATCTTTAGAGACGTGAGGGTGACTCAACAATGAAGTTGGATTGTGGCCAGATGTAGCTAAAGAGGAGTCCCACTCCCAAGGTGGAGTGGGTTGCTCTGCTCCCAGCCTCCCAAAATTCCTGGCTATGTGTCTCCCCCCTCCCCCTTGGGACACCAGGAAATCCCTCTCTTCTTTCCCAGGGGAGCTGCACTGCTCGGATGGAGGGAAGGGAAAGGAGTACACCTGCGCTTTGCTTTCCACCTCTCTCCTTTTGTTGGTGGATTTAGACTGAGCAAAAGCTGTAAATGAGTTTTAGATGAAGGCAGGCTAGGCTTAAGTTACAAGACCTCCTTCATAAGCCAGTTTTTGGCTATTGTCAGCTTCAACAGCCCAAACACTGGTGGGTGACATTGGTGGCTGGGTGGACCTGCCAGCAGTCAAGTGGTGCCGGAGTCATCTGGCACAGCCACCACAGCCGTGAAGGGGAGACTTCGGCTCACCTAAGCCATGAAGCCCCCGCTCCCTGAGCCATCTGTGCATAGAGACGTATGTACACACTCGCATATGTTTGGGGTTTTATTTTGCAGGGTGGGGTCTGACACTTCCTCTCCTGGTTTCTCTGGGGCAGATGCATGCTCTGCAATGAGCAGGCAGGTTTTTTTCCTCCTTTTTGATGAGGATCCCAAGGGAAAAGAAATCCTGCCTGTTCTGGGCCCTGGGGGAGCATACCTGAGGGGTCCCCATGAGAGCCCTACTAATGCCCCCTCTACCCCCAGCACGACCCAGCATTGCCTTGCCAGGGCTGGGCTACCTTTCCTCTCCAGTGGGTGGGGGTTTCACTGTGTTTTTCTCTTGCCATCTGGATCCACAGTTTAGCCATCATTGCTTTCATATTTCATACCTATATTAATTAATTGTAAGTATATATACACATACCATTATATATGCATTTTTATCATATATGTTTTGTTGTGCATAATTCTATAACACATACGTTCACATGGGGGGGTGGGGGGGGTGGTCCAGCTGGGGCTGCTTGTGCCTGCTCCTCTGACCCCTAAAGCATGTGCATCCCCCTGAGTTCCCTTTCCCACCACAGGCTGTGGCACTGGGACACATGGAGCCCCATGGGAGGTGGGCACACCTGCCCAGAGAAGCCTCCCGTGTCCCTCCTTGATCCCCAGTGTGTCCCCACTGTGCAAGCTCCATGTGTTCCACCACCTGTGTCCCACCATGCCTGGCCCCCATGCCCCCACATACATCTCCCCCACACTCTCACATGCTTGACTCATACATCCGTGTGTCCCACCATGCCCTCACATCTCATTTCCTCCCCATGTGTGTCCTGCTGTCCTCCCACACCTGTCCCTCCATGCTTTTCTACATGTCCTGCCATGCTCCCATGTGCCCCACCACACCTCCATGTGTCCCTCTTCACCTTCATGTCTCCCGTGCCCAAACACGCACCCCTCATGTCTCACATACCCCTCTGCACCTTCATGAGTCTCCCCGTGTGCCATGCACAACCCACCCCGCCCCCCCTCCACATGTCCCACCAAACCCCCTGCATGTCCCCAATGGTCCCAAATGCATGTCCCACTATGCCTCCACACCTGTCCCCTGCACCCTCCCTGTGTGTCCCTGCTGCCCCACCCCTTGCTGTCCCTGGGCAGTGGAGGCTGCCGACACCTCGGTACCATGTGCTGCCAAACCCTGAGGTGTCACTTTGTGATTTTGGGAGAAGTGACTCCCACAGCAGCAAGGATGCCATCTGAGATGGAATCAAAGACCCCTTTCCTCTTGTGATGCACATTATCATCCTCTGATGAGCACCATTTATTTCAAGCCCATGTAAGTCTAGTCTTTCCTTTGGGGGAGAAATCTGGACCTGAAACATGAGTGCTTTGGTGTAACTTGCCTGCTTGTGACACACCGACTGAGTGCAGGCGGCTCTCTGTCTCCTTCAGTCCAGGGCTGTCTCAGCTTTCAGGATATAACACATCCTCAGGAATTATTTCAAGCTGCAGTGAGGAAAACACATGGCACAGTGTCCAGCTGCTTGCAGTAGCCCTGCAACAAGACCTGTATCGTAAAAGTAAGTGGCAAAAGAGAGAGGGTGTCCACAGCATAGCTGCATGGCCAGATGACTCCTGCTGTTACTAACATAGGTTGTTATTAACAACCAGAAAGCAATAAACCTATTGCTACATGCTTTTAAAGCCACCTTTCAGCCAACAAACAAACAATGTGACGGACCTTCCCAAGGTCGGTATTCTGGTGTTTGCTTTGGGTATTGAAATTTCATACCCCATTGTTAAAGGCTGGGAAGAAATTCAGTCATTGATTGGGACTGTGCTGTCTTTGTAGAAAGGCGTAGAGAATCATAGAATCATAGAATGCTTTGGGTGGAAGGGACCTCAAAGATCATCTGGTTCCAACCCCCCTGCCATGGGCAGGGACACTTCCCACCAGACCAGGTTGCTCAAAGCCCCATCCAACCTGGCCTGGAACACTGCCAGGGAGGGGGCAGCCACAACTTCCCTGGGCAACCTGTTCCAGTATCTCACCACCCTCACAGTAAAGAATTTCTTCCTAATATCTAGTCTAAATATACCCTTTTCCAGTTTGAAGTTTAGAGGCCTCATTTTCGTATTATTTGCATATCTTCTCATTTTCTGGGCATGGAGAGTGGAAAGCCATGTACATGACGTGGTGCAGAGACCTTCCACCCCAAGTGCATACTGAGGTAACACCGTGGTTGATGGAGAGGGCTTGGCTCTGTGGGTTAGACTGATTTCTTATCCAGCCCAGCGTCTGTCTGCAGCTGTGGCCAGGTATTTTGGGAGGAGGGAGGACAGGGCCCTGCCAGCCTCTGAGAACTGTCCCCTTCCTGCAGGTTCCTCATACCTGACTTGTTTCCTTGACTGCTTCTGAGGGCTGAGCTCATGCTTTGGTGGACACAAAACACAGGACCTGGCTCTTGAGCAGCAGTGGTCTGTGCAGAGCCCACACGAATCTAGGACTCTCTTTTCCACCTCCAAATATCTAGTTTTTCAGTTATATGTGTTGAATTTCATCTGCCATTTGACCACTTACCCTGTCTGCAGTTCTCCCAGCACATCCTTGTCCTCAGAAAACTTATTAGCAGCAAGCTTGCTTACCTCACTCCTCACCCTTTTTCCAGGCCATTTACGAAGATACCGAGCAGCTGAGGTTGCTGTGCAGACCCCTGTGGAAGGTCACTGCTATCACACCAAGTTGTGAGAACTGGCTGTCTACTCCTGACCTCTGTTTCCTGTTTTTCAGCCTGTTTTCTATAGATAGAAGGACCCACTTTCTTATGCTCAAACGGCTGTGTTGCCTGGGGAGCTTTCTCTGCAGCATCACTTCATCCTGAGCAGCTCCCTGGGCTGATGGAGCTGTTGTGCCTGCAGGAAAGGATGTGCTTGTCCCAGCTTGCCTGTAGCTTGGCCCAGCTGTGCATGTGCCTGCAGGTCCAGAGCCACCCCATCACTCTGGTGTCTTTGGTAGAAACATGTGCTTTGTGTCCCCTCTGCCATCAAGGGGAGAGAGGGGCAACTATGGACCCTTCAAGGGGCCAATCTCTGCCCATCATCTAGTGGTCCTGTGGCCACTGAGCAGCCAGCTCAGGGCTGAACAGCAAATAGCAATAGTCCCTGCTCAGCAGAAGTCTGTAAGCACATGGGGCTTATTTGGTGTATGTACATGTGCTACTGGAACCAGTATAGTTTCTGAGCAAGCCCAGGTGATTTTGCAGCTGGGATGAGGCTCAAAGCACATGCTTTCAACACTGCCAGTTTTCTCATATGGTGGTGAGTCAAGTCCAAGACCTCTATTGACTCTGCTCTTACTGTGATCAGTTCTTCCTGGTTGCCATTAAATACTCAAGGTGTATAACCATCAACTGCATTGTGCGGCCCCTCACTAGCAGCACTCGAGAAGTCTATGCAGTACCTAGAGTAGCATCGTGGTAGCACATATTGGACCAGCATGACTCGTTTCTCTTCACTCAGCTCTGAACGACAAAAATAACATGAAATGGCAACAATTCTCTTATTGTTTTATTTCATGATAATTTTCTTCTCCCTCCTCTCTCCACTCCAGTGAGGGATGTTTTGGCAGTTTGCAAACATCCTCCTGTTCACATTCACTGAGTGTTACTGCAGGCATTTCTTTCATGTGACAGCTTGAAAAAGGGATGTGAAAGCTTTCCTTCTTGTCTTCCTGGCCTTTCCCTCCATCATCTGACCCTCATGAATGCTCTCCAGCAAACAGTTTGCCTTTCTTGCGTGGTAAGATCTGGAAATAATTGCCTGCCACAGCACTTATTTCCATCAGTGAATAAGCTTGTGTAATTGCACTGTGGTCTTTGCTCCACAGTTCATTTTCTCAACTCAGAAATGTGCTTTTCTTTTTTTTTTTTTTGCACCACTGCATATATTCTGTTTATCCCCACAATTGACTGTTGCCAATAAAGTAGGAAAATAAGGGATAATCACCACTTAAATACTTTCAAACCAATACCATGTGTGGGGAAAAAAAATCCCAAACCAAGGAAAAAGTCCTAGTATCCTTGAAAGAATGTGCATTGAATGTGCCCTAGCCAAAGTACCCGCTTTTTCCAATGGATCATATAAAAACTCAGGGTCCTGACATCTGACAAGCCATGTTTGCATTCCTCAAATCCCCAACCATAGATCAAAGGTTAGCGCAGATGCCTCAGTTGTTATGGTTCTTGGTGATCGTTTGTTTGCATTTGGTATAGCAAGCAGCAAATGCCATAATCTGTGTCACTGTATAGCTCCAAGGAGATTACTGATAAATAACAATAATATACAAACACACATAATGAGTAGCAGCCAAACAGGAGAATAATTGATGTCATGGTGGAGTTTATTAACTTAAATTAGGCAGAAACAGTTTTTGGGAGTGAATGACACCTTTTTAATTTCCTGAGAAGAACAAAGGCCAATGTACATCTTTCCCTGAGAAACGTACTTCATGTGACAGGGAAGGAGCTGTGGATATGTGTGTGCTTTTTTTGTTGTTTGTTTCTAGTATTTGCCTTGGGACTGGCCACAGAGAACTAAACTGTCTCTGTTTAATTTGGACACGTCTGTGACCCGGCCTCCATCAGAGCATCTGTTTCTTCATGGAGCATCATTCCTGTGCACTCACCTCCATGAAGTGACCCAAACCCAGCTGATCTGAATGTCCTGCCCTAAATCTGAGTGATATTTCAGTGTCTTGGGATGGCTCCAGGGTCCCAGCTTGCACCATGGAGAGGTTGTTGCTACCTCACCCCATTTTCAAAGCCAAAGGGTTTCTGCCCTGCGGGCCCTGGTGCAGCTGCCCTACTTACACACCTCCAAGCAGAGCTACTCCAGGTTTTTTTAAAAACAAAGGAGCTCCGAAATACAACTGGGTGCCCAAACCATTTCTCTAGCTCCAGTGTTAGCCAAAAGCCAGCCTATAATGGCTACTTGGTTGCCCATCCATGGTCATTCTATAAGGGAAATTATCACAACAGAAAAATCTGGGCAAGCTTTGGCCAGTTTCACCTACACGTGTGAACTGCTTTTTGCCATTCCACTCATGCAAAGCAGCAGTAAATCCAGATTAAGTAGCTACTTGTTTAACAGATTTAACTCTGTTTTATAGTTTGGGAGTGAACTAAAGCAGTAAGTTAGCAAATCTATCCTGAATACATATATACTTTAGAAATAAAGGTGAAATCATAGAATGCTTTGGGTTGGAAGGGACCTCAAAGATCATCTGGTTCCAACCCCCCTGCCATGGGCAGGAACACTTCCCACCAGACCAGGTGGCTCAAAGCCCCATCCAGCCTGGCCTTGAACACTCCCAGGGAGGGGGCAGCCACAACTTCCCTGGGCAACCTGTTCCAGTGTCTCACCACCCTCACAGTAAAGAATTTCTTCCTAATATCTAGTCTAAATCTACCCTTTTCCAGTTTAAAAGCATTAGCCCTCATTCTATCACTCCATGCCCTTGTAAAAAGTCCCTCTCCAGCTTTCTTGTAGGTCCCTTCAGGTACTGGAAGGTGCTATAAGGTTTCTCCAGAGCCTTCTCTTCTCCAGGCTGAACAACCCTAGCTCTCTCAGCCTGTCCCCATAGCAGAGGTGCTCCAGCCCTCTGATCATCTTTGTGGCCCTCCTCTGGACTCACTCCAACAGGTCCATGTCATTCTTGTGTTGGGGGCTCCAGAGCTGAACACACGAGAGTGGGGTAGAGGGGGAGCATCACCTCCCTCGACCTGCTGTCCACGCTTCTTTTGATGCAGCCCAGGATACAGTTGGCCTTCTGGGCTGCAAGTGCACATTGCCAGCTCATGTTGAGCTTCTCCTCAACCAACACCCCCAAGTCCTTCTCCTCAGGGCTGCTCTCAATCCGTTCTCCATCCAGCCTGGATTTGTGCTTGGTATCGCCCAGACCCAAGGTGCAGGACCTTGCATGTGGCCTTGTCGAACTTATAGAATCCTAGAATTGTTTTGGTTGGAAAAGACCTTTAAGATCATCAAGTCCAACCATTAACCCAGCACTGCCAAGTCCACCACTAAACCACGTTCTTAAGTGCCACATCTACATGTCTTTTAAATACCTCCAGGGATGGGGACTCCACCACTGCTCTGGGCAGCCTGTGCCAATGCTTGATAACTCTTTCAGTGAAGAAATTTTTCCTAATATCCAGTCTAAACCTTCCCCTGGCACAACTTCAAACCATTTCCTCTTGTTCAATTTCTTGTTTTTTCAGAGAAGAGACAGACCCCCACCTCACTACAACCTCCTTTCAGATAGTTGTAGAGGCTGATAAGGTCTCCAGAAGTGGCTCACACGGGCCCACCTCTCAAGCGTGTCAAGGTCTCTCTGGATGGCCCTTTGTTACAGTGAAATTTATGAGACTTTTCCTAGGATTTCACATCCACTACCCTGGTAGTCCTGTCTGAGATTCATCTTTAGGTTCATCTCTACAGGTGCCAGAGTTCAGTTAATCGCAGCTGAAGTTCACTGGGTTGACAACTGCCAAGGAGGAGACACCACAAGGCAGATTTTCATCTCTGTTGGCTGGCACTAATGTGAAGTCAGGGGAGTTATTCTTGGTATATACTGATTTAATTAAAATTAGTCAGATCATCCATTAATGGAAATTGGCAAAGAGGGAAATATTAGGGAATTCCTTGCTGCTGAACTGTGGAGAAACACATGCAGCGATAGGATTCCCAGATCTCTTGCTTGGCTAATGAGGTACGCTGCATGTGCTGGGTTCCCTCAGTGCAAATGTGGGATAATCAGAGCGGTTTGGAATCACACTCCCGGGAGAACCAGTCTGTCATGTTCCTGTGCCGCGGCTCGAGTCTTCTCCCATTCCAAGTTAATAATAAACACAACCCAGCTAAGTGATATACGTGACACATTTATTACCATGTCCTTTAGAAGCAATTTCCTTTCTGCTCTGTTTTCTCACAGACAGTGTAATTACCAAGTTAAAGAGAAGAGAAAAAAAAGTTTCCGAATTTGATCTTTCCCAGATGAAATGGCAAAATTAATGAACCAGTGTGTACTCTTCAGAGATGTAAAGAGATATACCTTAGTGTTAACAGCTGCATTTCAGCAAGTCTTCAAGGAAAGGGACACACTGAAATCAACTTCATATAGGTACAGTTTAGCAACAGGAGATTCTAAATTATTATTCCCATGCCATTGATTTGTGCCTACATGGAAGGCCAGTATCATGACATTCCCAGCTATGCTTTGCTAAACAAATCCAGCCACCATTCCTCACGTAACAGATTGCTCAGTTCCATACAGGAAAAAAAATAATAATTTGAGACTAAATCCTAATGCGGTTGGAGCGGATGTCCATGGACTTTATCAGAGCTAGGATTTCCCTAGTGTGCTGCCTTGTCTTGGGTTGCACAGGGGGGACCGCCATGCAATTTGTGTTGCATGTTCTTCCTGTCCAGTCCGTAGCCCCACCACCAGGGACCCTGTTTAAATGAGGACCAGAAAATAATCCCTCTGTTGCAAATTGCTCACCAACAGGTGCCTTAAACTGTCCTAATAGTTGCATAAACCAGAAGACTGAGAGAAGTGTGACTGAGGGTGTGTGGGCTGAGAAGCACTGGGGGAAAAGGCTCTTGGATTTCTCTGCGTCCATGTGCCCAGTGAGAAATAGTTTCCATGCATGCTTTCAACCTCTTCTGCTTGGAAAGAAAGGACACAGCCCCAAGGCACAATCACTACAATGGGTGCTATGTAAGATGCTACTTATAAGCATTTGTCAAATTGCAGTGAGCTCAGGACAGTGTGGTGATATGTCCTCATTCAACAGCGCTTCCCACGGGCGATGGATCACGCTGGGAACAGGGCAGGCTGCTACTTGATTCTGGCACAGGGAGGCAATCTAAGGTGCTTGTGTTTTAACCGCTAAAGTCCCAAATGATTTGGCTTCTGACATCTTCAGGGGGGCCGCATCAAGTGCCTCTGCCCACGGGCCATCACAAGCAGGAACACTGTCCAGGTGGCAGGACCTGAGTGTTAAATTGTCCCCTGGAAAGTGCTCTCTGATTCCCTGTTGGTCCAAGATTTGGAAACTTTCAGGGTATACTGCAAAACTTGCAGTTATGCATGAGTTTGCTTGCTTTATATTGGCTTTCAAGAAGGGTAATTTAGCTGTAGAAAAAAAAGGAGGGAGAGAGCAACGTGGTTGAAGCGGTGACAGACAACACATACGTGCGGTGTTGCAAGGCAGATGAGGCCCCCGCACTCAGCCTTCACCAGCATCACCAGATCAAGGGCACTCCAAGTGCACCTCCAGACCAAGCATGAGGGGGACCCCTTGGAAGGGTCAAACCCCTCTTCCCTGTGAGGGTGGTCTCAGGAGCCAGTTTTTGGGGGCAGCTGCCCAGTGGGGCTGGTCTTGAAAGCTGCCCCCACCAGGGCTGGCATTGGGGGCCCCCTCGAGTCCCCTGTGGCTCTGAAAACCCTGGTATGTGACCCCTCATGGCCAAACCAACCAGTCAACGGATCTAGTGCCACAGCACAATTTCTGCTTCTTGCCAGGCAGCTGTTGTGAGATCGGCTTGAATGGGGATATTTACTACAGCCGAGGGGAGAGATGACTACCCATGGGTTTGAGATGCTCGGACATCCCTGCGCAGTGGGTCAAACATAAAGAAGTAATTAAGTTTAATCCTTCTGAGGCAGAAATTATGGGTCGGATTTCAGCTGGTGTAAATCAGCAATGGCTCTGCTGGGGTCAGTGGAACAAACCTAGCTTGTGCCAGCACAGGCTCTGGACTAGTGCCCATCATTGTGTGTAGTCACAAACACTGCTGAGTGCCATGAAATTAGAATGAAGGATTAATAAAATCATATTTTGCATTGTCCTCAGCACAGACAGGCCATTTGGAACATCACAGCAGCCACGTATTGCCAGTGGCTCTGACCCCTGTTGTTTTCAAAATTCACTGGTGCGTATGGAAATTAATATGGCTACATGGTGAAAAGCATTATTCTCTGCATTATTTGGTAGTTTAGCCTTATGGCTAAACAATTCACTTCATTTAGCCTTACGGTTTTTATTTTAATTCACACACAGCACTTCCAGCTGCTTCATAAGCTGAGTTGTTCTCTAGACATTATTCCTTGAAACTTCAGAGCTGGTGCCCCACAGAGGTTTGCTCATACACTGCCCCGATACCAGTTGGAGCCAGGTGTGTAAGAGGAAACATCTCTTCAGTTCTTCATCTCCTCCCACAGTTCCACCAGAGTTCCTCTTCATTGACACTCACTCTGAGATAACAATCCATTACAATTCACAATAACCATGGTCATTTGGCAAAGTCCCCTCCTTTCTTTTTACAATATGTATGACACTGATCCATGAGCAGACTTTTTATTTTGAAATAGCCTCCTGTACTAGCCTGGCATTCTGCCACTTTTTTCCTAAATAAGAAAATATGTTTTTCTAAAATTCAGCCATTTTCTACCTAGGGGTTAGACTCCCTCCTAAAAATTGTAATTGATTTTTTCAGGTCTTATCTTCAACTCACTTGATGTGATGTTGCTTGGATATTAAAATGTATTATCGCCTTAAGTCCAGTAATAGTAGATTTGCTATTTAATCATATCACACTTCTGATTTGCAACAGAAGCAACTTTGTGGTCGAGCTGAAAAAAAAGAACAGCAGATTAAATTTTATTTCTTGGAGGTAAAATAGCCTTTATTCTTGCAATTGTGCACCTATGTCTTCTCAGATTAGAGTTAATTACTGAAAAAGATAAGCTGTTCTTGCTTTTGCTTTACAGCTAGGGCAATACTGGATTGGTATGACATCTTCATTGCACTTTGAGAGACATATTCTCAAAATTGACAGAACAATTTCAGCAGACATAAAACCTTCCCCTGAATTTGCACAAGGCCTGCAGATGCTGCTGCCATAGAGTAAGATAAGGTGGAACTTGGGATCTTGTGGAGCAATCTCACCTGTGCTACCTGTATCAGATGTATCTCAAAGGCAGCTCTGATTTCTTCTGGATCTCCTGTTCCATGTCTTTCTAGTTAAGATGGGTATTTATAGTTTGGGCCACCAGGCCTGTATTGTTGGATTTACCCTGGCAGATGGGTGAAGTCGAAACATGAACTCCTTTGGTAGGATTAATGCCTGGATTTCAAGGGAGTATTCCCTTGATCTTCAGGAGCCCAATGTCTCCTGGCTGATTCAGGGACAGTGGATTGTCTAAAGGGGTGTCAAAGCTGCTGCCTGCTCTGATCTGTCCCTCTTCCCTCCTCTTTCTCTCTCCATTGACTACCAAGGAGGCATGTAGCATTAGTCTTATCAATTAACACCCTGTTTCTACCCCTCACAGCATCCTAACTCAGTGCTCTGCTTGTGTCTGTACCTCCTTCCAGTTTTGCAGATTGTTATCCCCTGGTAATCACATGTTCAACTTAATTTCCTCATTACATCTGGAAAAACTTCCCTGTTGGGAGCAGGATATGAGAAGGGTTTCGTTCCCTGCTGCACATGAGAGGAGGCGAAGCCAGATTTTCTCAGTCCCTATACGACAGCAGGACACTGGACTGGGGGAGGAGGGAGGGTGGTGGGCAGCCTGCGGTCCCCCTTTGCCATGGGCTTGCTGTCTAACCTCGGGGTCATTTCATCTCAGTGCGCTCTGCTTTGGCCTGTGAAACGTGCTGAGTACTTGCCCAGATTTGTAAAACCCTTTGCTATTACAGGTGGGCTGCACTTTCCAAACATTTCTAACTGTTCTCACACCAATGTGCTTGGCTTCCCTCCTGTCTTCATTTGAATCCCCCTTGAATGCTCACTCTTTCCAAGAGGCCTATAAACGCTAACCTGTGTCAAGATAATATCATTATCACTAGCATCAATGGAGTAACTCATTGAGTGCTGAAATAAATCACTTTCCCTGGAGATTACTGCCTAAAAGCCAAATGTAATCAGTAAAGCTTGGGTTTGACAAGGCTGTCACAGATAGAATTCATTTACTAATGAGTTGCAGCCTAAAGTCCACATTGGTAATGTGTCTGTGGTTTTAATGAAACATTACAGAGACCTTCTTCTTAGCATTTGTTGTTTGTTAGAAATGCTGTTTGTCAGATATGTCTTCCCACTTAAGAGAAAATTTTTTTCCTTCCTCTTCCCTGAGCTGAACAACAGGTCTCTGAGCATCAGGCTGCCAAATACTGTTTTCTAAAATAATTTTCATTCCTTTGGAATAATGTACCTCTTTGGACTAAATCAACATGCCAGCTATACCATTGTCCATCCATGGAGGGATGCTGTCTTTTGCAGTGGTTTTTATAAAGTAGTTTCTCATGACAACCGTGGAGAGAAAAATAAAGGTGCTATCTGTTCACCGTGCTATCAGGACAAAACTTGAATCATCGATAGGGGTGGTTTCTAAGCAACCAAATGCAGTCTACAAGCATAATAACAGCACTTTGAAAGTAAACCACTTAGTCTGGTACATGCTAAGCCCCACTCTCCAATTAGTGGCAAATTCGTATTAGCTTCACTGTCTGGCAGACACACATTAACAGGGCTGAAGTGGTTCTAACAACACTTCAAGTGGTAGAACAAAACTCAGAGACATTCAGATCTCCTGAAGACTAATGGTTTTAAAGAGGTTTTGCAGAAAATGTCCTAAAGATTTTAATAAAAAAAATAATTTTAACCTTTTCTACCCTCTAGGATATTCCGTTGAATTGTGTCTCAGTTCAAAGATGACTTCTAAAAGCTACAGAAAAGATATTCATTGCTGTAGGTTTTTGAATGTTTTGCCTAACTTTCCCCATAGAAAAGTGACCTATGTACCATAAAGTGTTGTGTTTATTACAATGCAGTATCTTTATAAAAAAACCTCGCTCTTTGTAAGAGAATCATACACTGCATCATTATCTGCTCTACTGAAATGTAAACAAAGATCAAAATAGGATCAAAAATTATCTTTTTCAGTAGGTAATATGGAAACCTGTGAAAAACACCTTTCCCTGTCACAGTCCACTGCCTAAATCCATCAGTCCTCAGCTCTACTCCCTGACTTGCATCTTCCTTTCTCATCTACTTCTCTTCTTCATCTTACTACTGAGAGAGTGTGATGCTGCTTGAGGGTTAGTCCCCAAAGAGCTGGTCTCAGAGGAAGTCTCATCTGTGGCTGGTAACCCTTCTCCTCTTCCCATTGAAGAGATGCAGCCCGCAATTTCTCTTAGCCAAGGAACAAGCCAAGAGGACTCACATCTTTATCTCCATCCTCCTGGAATATTTTAACCAGCAGCAAGGAACCTAGGAGACTTGATGGGCTGTGAAAAGGGAGGTGATGTTTTGAAATGCACTGCAGAAGAGAGCATTCAGCAGACAGTTGTTGCTCCTCATGCTTTTTCTGGGGAGGGCAAGGGCTGCAGCGACTGGTTCTCAAGTGGCTCCACCATGGACATGCTGCAGGGAGCTGGGTGCTGCTGTCATGAAACACTTGGAAATGGGAGACTGGAGTTTTGCCTGGGGAACAAGACATCCTTGCTGGTTAAGGACCAGCTGGGAAGGGTGACAGGGAGCCCGGGGAAGGCTATTCCCCCTTTCACTCATGCATGGCACTGAAAGGGTCACAAACCCTGCGGTCCATGTGGGAACAAGGACCAGAACTTCAAAAAGCGGATGTTTGCTGGGGGAAACACAGACACTGCGGCCACCCAGGAGCCTGAGCAGCTTACAAAGAGCTTTTCATGCTGCAGTTTGGGTCCTTTTAAGTGGCATGCTAAGATCTCCCTGTAATTTCTCTTGGCCTAGCTGTAAAATGGGGGTGGAAATACTACATCTGCCCTTGCTTTGTCTGGTTTGTCTTGTTAGTGCCTGGCACAGTGATAGTGCTGAACACCATTGAAATACAAGTAATACTAAGTTTCTTTCAAGACCATGCTAGGGGAGTGGTAGAAGCTCAAAGATACAGCAAACGAGTGGAAATCTGGTTCTGGGAAGTGTGGCAGAGAAGGTGTGACTCAGCAAGTATTAGTTGCAGACTTCTCTATGCTAGCGTACATTTGACAAATACTGAAAAAAATAAGGGGTGACATCGTAGGGTCTGTCCACATGTAAAATGCTCCTGCCAAGCTCAATGTATTTAGTTTTGGGAACATACCTTCCATTTCTTCAGATGCATGCGAGAATTGGTTTCCCCTCCATTTGCTCTCATGGAAGGACATTTGAGCACAAGCCTCTCCACAGGGCACCCTTTGGGAAGCAGAAGGTCCCTGAGTTCACAGGGAGCAACCACATGATGATGATGTGTATGGGTCACTGAGGTGGTGCTTGGTGGAGGACTGAGTGCAATACAGGAAACCACGGGAGAGGAGGCATGAAGGGAGGAGCCCTTTTCACAGCAAGTGGAATGCTGCCTTTAGCTGCATGACCATTAGTAGAAAATGAGTTAGAGCAGACAGATTTGGAGACTTGATGAACAAGCCAGAGGTTTCAAAAGGAGAATTTTGGATACCTGCAGGGACTCTCACCTAATCCCAAAGAGTTCTCCAGGATGACAAGAAAACTAAAACAAAGAAAAGTGAGGACCTGGGGTTCTTTTTTCCCCCAGATCTATGTTTTTCTTATGCTGTCTGATTAAAGACTATTTTGGTTTAGAAACCAAGATGAATCCTGTGAGCACTGAGGGTGCTTCAGGGCCTGAAAGGAAGGAGTCCAAGGAATGTTTGCACTTAAGTAGAGATTATTTCATGTCTTTATTGTTTCATTAAATATTTCATATGGGTATATGAAGAAGGGAAGCTATCAGCAGCAGGGAGCAAAGGACACAGACAAGCCCATCCACATGCAACCTGTGAATCCAAGGGCAATGAATTCTTCAGCCGAAACTGAAGAAGGAACTTGTGAGCACGACTTCCCCATTGTCAGAGCAGGGACTACCATGCCTCTTCTGCAGCTAAACTTGGGTCACAAAACCCAGCCTGGAGGTGAGTTTTGGTTCTGGGTGACCCCATGCTCTGTGCTAGGAGAAACTCTTGAGGTGGGAGTACATTGATGCATCAGGTGGTGGTGGATGCCTGGGACTCATGGCAGTGGAGGGGCTGTACTAGAGGCTGGGATGGGAGACCCCTCACAGACTCCTCTCTGTCATTCCAGACCCATCACAGCCATGCAAATTCATGTAAAGTACTGGGTGTGTATTATTTGGACCTACTTGCCTATGCCGTGTCACCCTTGGAGGTGTTCTCATGGCACAGGACCAAAACATTGAATAGCAGCTGGGCTGTGGAGAGGGCATAAGGAGTGGAAAGGTCTCTCCCCTACACCCCTATCACAGTTATCCGTGTTATTAATTACCTGCAAGGAGTGGATTCAAAAATGCAGATGTAAGAGATCCCTGGGGTCTCCACAGCTCTTGCAAAAACAGAGTTAAAAAGCCCAGAACATCCTTCTCAAAGCAGCTTCAGACGTTTCTGTCCTTTTTAAAAAATTTCAATGTCAGCTTCTCAGCTGTACTTGCATATGGGATACATATGGAGGAGAAAAAAAAAGCAATGACTGGCGCCAAACGCAGCCTGCTGCAGCTTTTAACAGTCCTCTCCACTTACTATTAAAATGCTGCTTTGCCCAGTGAAAATGCTGCTTTATTGCTGCAAAAATACTTCCTAAAGACATGGGCCTTGGAGCACAGCAGGGAAATGTGCCGTGAAGCAGGCAGCTCCAGGGCAGCAGGAGCAGGGGCTGAGAGCAGTATGCAGGCTGGGCTGTCCCAGAGACACTCAACCCTGCTGACCTGGGTTGTGGGGGCTCTCAGCCTGGGGAGCTGCTGGGTAGATGGGCTGGGGCTGTTCCAGGAGAAAGCAGTGATGATGAGTGTTGTGCTCTGCTCAGGCTGCCCCAGGTGATGACTCAGGGGATGGGACCATGCTGAGTTCATCATCTATCCACCACGTTTTGCTCCCCCCCCCATGCCTCCCCAGGTGGGCAGCTCTTCTCCATCTCACCTGGACGTTAGTGGGGATATCTCTGCAGCTCTGACAGGCTGCCTTCACCTGGGAACTGGACCTCTTTTCTGGACATCCCCACAGTCCTGGCCTCATTTCTGTGCTCCCCAGCCCTGTGCATGCAGGCAATTGTAGATGAGTGTTTGCAACTTGCCACCGTGCCCCAGTCTGGGTGCCAGCTGGTCCTCCTGCTATCCTGTATTGTACACAGCCCAGAGGGTTCAGCCCCAGTGGGGGCTCCTCTCCCCACTGACCCTGGCAGGGAACAGGAGGAGAAGTGGTGTATGAGACCTGGAGGGTGACATGTCAACAAGGCCTGTTTTTGATGCCCGTGGAGGGCTGTGGTTCTGCTACCATCCCCAAGAAGTGGCTGGCAGCTCCTTTGAAGCCGCCTGCCCCTCATCTGCCTGACAGCTGCCCTCCCCATCGTGGCTCCCCTCAAAGGCATCGTGGGTGGGAGGCGGAGCAGGAGCGACGCTGAGGCTCAGTGTTCAGCAGGACAGTGTACTGCCCATGGCAGGGATGGGCAATGTGTTGCTCATGCAGTGTTGGAGGGTGGGTTTTTGGAGCAGTGATTGTGAGCTGTGACCATGGCCCTTTGGGTCTTTCTCCCCTCTTCAATAGCAGCTGGTAGTCACTGAGCAGCAGGCTAAAATCTACTTCTGATTAAGGCAAATCGTTCTTCGGTGGGATGCCAAATACTTGCAGAGATGTACAGAGGACGTTTGGCTTGGAGCTGCATGAAGATGATGCTGATTATAGTATGAACCTGCACCAGGATAGTTCCGGTTACTGCATAAACCTAAATTGCTGTTTCAGTGGTACCCAAAACCAGAACAAGATACAGGTTCGCCACAGGCTGCATGGTTTCTTAACCTTCTGCTGGTGCTTGCAAAATCTCCTAGGAAAGAGGGTTTGTTTTTCAAGAGATGTTTTATTGCCTGTGCTAACTGTGCCTGTTCTCATGAGCTGTATGCAACTCACCCACCTGACAGCATCTTTGGCAGTCTGTGATGGCTGCATTCCCTCTTAAAACACAACAGGAGGCTGCAAAATGCTCAGTTATCAAAGCTCTGTCTTTTAGTTGCACTGTGTCTGCAATCAATATCCATTTTAAGGCTTCTGGCATGACACTGCAGTTTTCTTCACTGAACAGATGCTGAAGAGATGGGAAATGGTGTACTTTTTAAAAAAATTGTTATTTTCTTTTATGTAGTTTCAGCATAAATATTCTTTCATTCTGTGTTTCAAAAATATACACTTGCACTTATGCAGTAGACAGCCTTTACTTCTGATAACTTCACATATTATCTCTCCATGCCCAAGTAAGACTTGTACTCATCTTTTCCTATTGCAACCCACTTGTGAAGAATTGAACTTTTTAACAGTTACAGTCAGCTAAGACAAATTTGTATGAAGTTATTTCAAAAATGGAAAGTGGAGTTAGAAGCCAGATTTCATTGGGAAAGCACTAGTTGCAAAACATTGAGAAGTGTTAGGACTGGTAAAAAGTATGGAAATATAATAATGAGCTTCAGGAAAACTCCCTCTTTTTTTTTGTTGGTTGGTTGGTGGTTTTTTTGTTTGGTTTTGGTTTTTTGGGTTTTTTTTTTGGTTTTGGGGGTTTTTTTTGCCAGCATCGCTAAGTTTTCAGAATATTTTGTCCACACCTTTCTGGGGAAAAGAAAAGGATACTCTTTTTTCAGAACAGTCTATGGGAAACGGTGAGAAATCGTATATTCTGTCACCCCAGCCACGCTGAAATTTCTGTGGCAATCACAGGCAGAGACAGAGGTGAAAAATACTGGGTTGGAATGGAAAGGAATGAACAGCTGCTCTCAGGGTAGAAGAAAATAACACAGGTGTTGAAGTGCCCTCCACTGCCAACCCAAACAAAGGGTGGTCTGCTCTTAATTTTCCTTAGAGTTACAAGGATGTAGTTTCCAACTACGATGAGATTTCTTTCTGAAAAATTTAGTTTAGGAATCAAGATTATTTTTTTAAATTGAAAACCTAACAAGTCTAGGGATTTCTGAACTTGTGCTTTGGCAAAGGAGGTCGATTTTAATGGCATTAGCACCAAGTGGACAAATGGGACTAATTTGCAGTATAGTGGATTCCAGATATGTAAAAAAAATTGCTGGTAATAAAGATTTATGAATACCATGTTCAGTCTGATAAGTGCCTGGTTGTTGCTACTTACAGTTTAATGCTAGTTCCCCTTGGATTTTTTGTTTGTTTGTTTGTTTTCATCCTGTGGCCTTTTTAGGGGCAGGAAAAGAAGAGAGCAAAAGGATTTAGAGGATGCAAGTGGGGTCAGGCTCCACACGCGCTAAAGAAAAAAGAAATTGTTTGAGGTCACAGACATTGTTAAATTGCTCTCAAAATGTCCAGTACTTTTGTCCCAGCTGATATCACCAAGCAGATGTTTGGTTGTTTATTAAAGATGGGGATAAAGCTGAGCTGGTGCGGCGAGGAGCATCGCTTGCCAATGCAGCCATGCCAGCAGGAGATGCTTCAGACCTCAGCCGCTGTGCTTTACTCCCTGGTGAGCTGCAGTGCATGTGGAGGTGCTTGGGAAGGGCTGGCTGAGACCTGGAGGGTGGTGGGGATGCCCCTAACTCTGCTCAGTCCTGTTGCCTCCAAGGAAATGAAGGAAACGGTGTGGGGATTCCTGACTGTTGCCTCCTAAGGCAAGGCACGACTTCTGCTGCCAGACCCTCGGTGAGGTTTCCAGTTAGTCTCGTGAGGGAAAAGGGTAGGAAAGGAACAGTGTCTCTGTCTCCTTGGTGAATCTATGACACATCTGTGCCTTTATGGGACATGTGGGCTTTCCCTCTCTTGTGCAGCATCCCTGTGTAGAAGCAGGACAGAGCAGCCCTCATATAGCCCTGGGCAGTGCTGAGCTCCTCATTAAATCCTCTGGTTTCAAAGCAAGTTTTGCATCAAAATGTTATTAAGCATTTCTGTCTCTGAGATTTTTTGTGTACTGAAGTGGTAGCACTCTGGGGAAGGTTTGGCAGGCTCTCAGCTCCTCTAAACACACTTCCGTCAGCAACCAATGCCGGGGAATGGCTATGGCTGGCTGTTGCTTCAAACGGCGTCATAGACCAGGTGGGAGCAAAATGCTTCTCTGGGCCATCCTGCCTCCAGAAACTCTTGTCATGCACCGTTTGATGTTATGCTGAGTTGTTTAGGGGGGATTTCTGTGGCTGCTGAAATATTCTGACGTTGAAGGTGGCCTTGTTCCTGTAGCAATGACCAATATTCTTCAGGTTTCTCATCTGACAGCTCTATTTTTTTAATAATAATTTCTGGAATCTGTTGCAAAGTAGCAATTCCAAATCAGTATCTCTTTTGGCTTATCAAAATATGCAGAAAAAAAAACCCAAAGAAATGTCAGAAGAATTGACTGGACAAGTAAAGTTCTATTACTCTATGTCATGTTCCCTCTGAACTGTGGGTTTGCAGTTTCATGTTGTACTATAAACAGTAGATAGCTCGTGTGCCCTTCAGAAGGCTGATTCACTTGTGTAACTTTGCGTTACATGCCTTGTGTTCAGCCTTTATAAAATAACTGATGTGATCTTAATAATTTTCTGCCTCCTGTGTTTCTTGCTTTTCTTCTCACCTATTTTTACACTTCAAGATTCTTGGCATTGCTTATTTGGGATGTTACATAAAAGACTTTAACAAATGTAGTAGTTGTTTGAACGTCAACCACAGCAAAATGAACGAAACATCATCATTTATTTCTAATAGGAGGTGATTTCCCTGCTTCAAGGATCAGAAGATTGTTACTATCTGGTGAAGTAAAGTCCAGGCGGAAAGAAGCTAGCAGAGAAGGGAGAGACAAAGATGAAGGCAGAAAGAGACAGTGTCTTTTTCCATTTAACTGTAGGCACCTTCTACGGCCACACCTGCTCTATGGTTCCAACATTTGATGAGATGATTTGATGAATCTGTACAGTTAGGCTTATTTAAATATTTTGAGGCTACGTGTCTAAGGTCTTGGGCTGGATTCATACTATGCCTGGAGTGTCAGAGGCAAACATACAGCTCATTTCCCCAGTCTTTCAAAATTGGGCATCTCTGGAGAGTGGTTCACATGTTAGGTGGGCCATATTTCCATCTTTTTTATATAGACTGAGGCCAGTTTTGAAAAATGTTGTTCCAAACTCATCTGTCTTTATTGAAAATGCAGGCAATTCAGGAAATCTTGCCAAAGAAATGAACCTCCAGGTCACCATCCCAAAAGGAACCAGGTAGAGAAAATGTTTCTGACTTTCACCTAGCAAGAAAGATTTGAAGATAGTTTAGGAAAGCATCTTTAAATCATGCTGCAAAGGTGTTTTGTGCAAATGAAGATGATGGAGAATGCTCAGTGAGATTGTCAGGAGCCAACAGGTAACACATTTCCATCAAGATCAGTAGGAACTGGCAAGACAACACTTTCAAAGAGTCTGCTAAGTAGAAGCTTCTTTTTCCTACATGACCATTAAATGCTCAAAAATCTGAATCTCCCTGAAAATCCCATTCTTCAGGAGTTAAGTTGCTTTTCAAAATGGTATTTCAGACCCTAAGTAATTTTTCAGAATTTCTTTTTGAAAAATGATCCTTTTAGATGCTGCTTGTGTCCACAGTATTTTGGGGAGGGGTTGTGATACCCAAGAAAATGCAATTATCAATTTGTTGAGCATGTTCTTAGGCAGATCAAGTGCAAAGAGTAATTTTATTTAGCTTGAAGTATCTGGTAAACATAAAGAGAAAAATGGCTCTGTACTTGGACAGGTCTTATCTCAGTATCTTTATTTACATTTTTAAAGAACGCTGACGCAATTGAGCTACCAAAAGAACTGCTTTCCATCAGCCTGGGAACAGAAACAAATTAGTCTTTAATAGTGTTGTGTGAAAACTATGGCAAATGTTATGTAAAACTGTGCAAACAGAATGTTTGTGTTCTAGTTCCAGGTCATTTAGTGGGCAAAAAGAGAGACATTTTGTGTGAAATAGCCATGAAACGGTTTGCTATTATATAAGGATAGGAACTGCTAGATCAAACTAATGGTGACATGCCGAGAACCAGATGCTTCAAAGCAAAATGCAAGACATCCCAGTGTGGGTAATTATGAAATAGTCTGACCATAGGGGAAATTTCTGCGTAAACGACTTGAGTCCTAAAAGGCTACATGTTTATATTGCTTCTGAAAAGGTTTTAGTCTGATTTCCCACAGACACAGGGCTTATGCAACCAGTGCGCTGCCTGGCGGTGCACATCTCTGACTCCCTCATTCCCTGTCTGCTCTCCTGCTTCCAGCAACTTCTGAACACCTCAGATCTCTGCCACGTGGAGCAGAGGAGGGGAGGTCTCACAGATAGTTAAGTTCCTAGAGGTTTCATGAATATATGCTGCTCCCCGGTGAGGAAAGACAGGTAATTGTGCCCGATCAGAGTGAGTTTACACCTCATTAGAAACCAGAGAAAGCACGTGGGAGAGCATCTGATAAGTGCTCCAACTGTGGGAAAAGCTTAAACTGTGGCTCTCCATCAACATGAGATGCAAATCCTAGGTAGCCACTGGCACTAATGGAACTATCTCTTTTTCCTATTGATTATAACTTTGGATATCCTCAGGATCTAATATAAATGCTTAATTCTGTGTGACTGAACATATTCTTAGCTTTAATAACATCCAAGGGCAATGAGTGCTAGTTGAATAATGTACAGATAGGACATTTCCTTTTGGTACCAGAAATCTACAGATTTTGTTGTAGCTCTTCCCATAAAGCAGCTGGGCTTAACTAGTACATGATGCTCTTTGTGGGCCAGCAGGCTAATTTGTAAATTAATTAGAGGTAAGTTGAAGGCAGTCTCACATCTATTGGGAAGACTGGAATTAATTATTTCAAGGTATTGAAACTTTTCCTCTTTGCCTCACTGGACTGTTTGACCCTTCTCAGCAGTTCAAACCATTTTAGAAGACTTGTATTATCCCTTTTCTCAGACCAGGACAGGGCCACCCTGTGGCACTCGTCATTGTCACACTGAACTGCTGCAGAGTCCTCAGGATGAAGATAAGAGTGTCTTCAAAGCTTGGCCACCTCCTCAAGGACCTGGGCCATGGTGAGGTGCCCCATGGCAATCTGTGGGAACAGGATCCCCTTGCACTGCCAAATGCCACATCTTGTACCGCTTCTTCATATCCTTCACAGCAACATGAATCAAATGAAGTCTCCTAGGAGAAGATCCATGGTCCTTGCCATTTGTAGTGAGGCTGGTGTTGGTCTCTTCTCCCAAATTACTGATGATAGGACGAGAGGAAATGGCCTCAAGTTACATCAGGGGAAGTTTAGGTTGGATATTAGGAAGAAGTTCTTTACTGAGAGGGTGGTTAGACATTGGAACAGGCTGCCCAGGGAGGTGGTGGTGTCACTGTCCTTGGGGGTGTTCAAAAAACAGGTTGATGAGGCACTTGAGGCCATGGTCTAGTGGTCTAATGGTTAGGAATATGATGGGATAAAGGTTGGACTTGATGACCCTGGAGGTCCCTTCCAACCATAATTGTTCTATGATTCTATGATTCTATGATAGTGCTGACATTCGCCTGGATAGTGTTTAGATATTGAGCAAAAACTATGATAGAAGTTCTAAGGTGCAAAGGTGGGTCCCCTAAAGTAGAAGGAGATATGTATATGTGTTTCCCACAAAATTCAGCTGCTGGTGTAACACTGCTAATGCGGAAATCTATTCATAGATATTTTGACCACTTCTCATAGGTAGTCTTATTTCAATTGCAAATGCACAACTCTCTCTTTTCTTTCCATTAACATTTGTGCAAGGACAGTATTATTCCTAAGAGGAGTATTAGGAAGACACTTTGACACACCCACCTTGTTGGTTGCTTGCTCCTGAAATACAATAAGTTAAACAAAATCTATCTATATTTCATTTGGAAGCTCAAATGATTTATAAGATGAATGAACCTCTCAGGGACAGTCAGGGCTGGCAAACAATATGTCATGTCTCAGACAGTGAATTACACAGTTCAACTGCTTGACTGCAGACCTCAAACATGCAGGAAAATGTAGTGCTAGAGTCTTTTTAGGCAAGATGTTAACTGAATAAGTTCAGAATTCATACTGTGTACATTTCTCCCCACAACGAGGTGAGCCGTGTGTTCATTCAGTTTTCTCAGAGATGTGGCTTTTATTCAAACGTAAGAAGAGGAGTGGAAAGGACACAGAGGTCCTGTGGCAGGAGAGAAGAGGAGCAGCAAGACCCTGCAGGTCGGAAGGGACAGAGACCCTGGTAACTCGGAAGGACTGATGGCTGTTTGGAGTGCTTTCTTTCTGAAATGAGGCTCTGGAGAATTTTTCTTTTTTTTTTTTGTGAAGTTACTGAGTGTTATGTGTTTTTGACAGGACCACCTATTTTGATGTAACATCATGCTTCTCCAGGCAGCCATATCAGCATGTTATTTTCTGTATCTTCTTTTTTTTTGGACTTGAGATGTTTATGTCCATGCGTGCAATATACTCTATGTTCCAGTCTTCTTTTCCATGTCTATCAAACATCCTTGTTTCCGCACTCCCACATAATCTACTAGAAAGGTGATTTTTTGGCATTTGAGAGGGGTGTTAACAAGGATCAGATGCTGTCATCACTTATGAAGGAGCTAGGTTTCCTTTATCAGCTTTGGTATGCACTGGCAAAAAAAAACATCCATTGGTGTGGACCTTACAGCAAAGTTCTTGTATTTAGCAGGTGAAAAGTCAATACTTGACCTGTAGTGAGATTTGCTCATGGAAAACCGCTGGCAGCTGTTTTTAGCAGCTGGGCATTAGTCACCCTTGGAAGGCTGCTAGGCTCTCATCGCTTCTGGCTCACACTGTGCTGCGCCGTGCCGCACGCGAGGATTGCTTTGGAGGCTGCACGGTGTTAACAGCGACTCCCACTTTGCCTCAGGTGTTGAGTTTAAGCGCATGGTCGGAAAACATGAGCTTACATTCCAGAAAGCTTGTTCTCCAGCCAGAAGACGTGCATTGCAGTCCTTCCCTGCACTGGGGGGGCAGGAGGGGCAATGCCTTGCATCTGTGAGGAGCGTGCCGTGGGATTTCTGCTGAACCAATCTGGGGACGCGGGGTGGTGGGGAGACAACTCAAGGGTGACCAAGGACAGAGAAAGGGATGTTTTCTGTGTCGGATAGAGATCAGGCAAAGACGAGGCAGTGGAACAGTGAGGTCATGGAGTGAGGTCTGAGGAGTGGAACCTATTACAGCATCAAAAGTGGTGGATTAAGTCATGCTGCACCAAGGCTAATGCATTTTTCCATTTTTAAAAAAAAAAAAAAGGAAAAATACAGGTGGCTAAGAAAGAAGTCAGTCTGATAGACTGTAAAGCTGGCCTGCCCACAGGGATGCCCTCTCCGAACAATGACTCTTCTTGGGAAGAAGAAAGGCAGCTGCTGCTTGATGGATCATCACCCATCCCCTCCAATCTCCAGTTCCTCCCTGATTTCCACTGAGCCCCACTCAGCATCCAGAGGGGAGAGATGCATTTGGCCAGCCAGCAGAGGAAGAGAAGGAAATCCCTGGTGAGGATGGCCCCACGTCAGCTGTGTGGGCAAGGGGATGCGCTTTGGCAGGAGCTAATGGAGGCTCAGCCAGTTCCCTGCTCCTGGACCAGCCAGCCCTTTCCTTCCTCTGCAGCTCAGACAGGGGTTTGCAGAGAATAAAGGTTGCTAATACACAGTGTCATTGCTTTATAAGGAAATGGCTTGAAATAATACATACTTAGATCTTTTAATGACATCTTTATCATATGAGAGTCTAAGAGTGTGTGGACCTTGAATCAGATAAACGGAGCCAGAAACACTTTTTCTGATGGAGAATACACTTAAAGGCAGCTCTAGGAGCAACCAGGAGGATTTAGAATTCAATTTCTTTGCTAGATATGACCAAAATGAGCAAATATGAAAGCGTTAGGAAAGACACAGCATTTCATTTAGATATCTTGTGTTGAAACACTCTTATGTTTTGCTTGGAGAACTTTCAGGGCCCTGGTACTTTTAATTCAAAATACCTAGAAAAATAAAACATGAAAACTAAACAAAAAACCAGGCTGAACAGTGGGTCTTGTTTGAGACAAGGCTGTTGGGAGAGGAAAAGTAGTTGGTTTAGCAGCTAAATCATTCCTTCATTTTTACTGCTAAGGCTCTTGTGAGATGCTCCAATGGCACAGTAGAGTCTTAAATTTTGCCAAGGGATTCTCCTGGCCCAGGGAACCCCCTGGGTGGCCCCATGTCAAGGAGGTTGCTTCAGAGAGGCTACAGTTGTGCTTAAACCAGGCAGGTCTCTGTATAGGGCAGAAAGCATTCACAAAGGCACAATGCAGCTGAGAAACTCTCTCCTCTGTTTCCATTTTGTGGCTTCTGCAATAATCATAGAATCATAAAATCATAGAATAATTATGGTTGGAAGGGTTCTCCAGGGTCACCAAGTCCAACCTTTATCCCATCCTATTCCTAACCATTAGACCACTAGACCATGGCCTCAAGTGCCTCATCAACCCTTTTTTTGAACACCCCCAGGGACGGTGACTCCACCACCTCCCTGGGCAGCCTGTTCCAATGTCTAACCACCCTCTCAGGAAAGAACTTCTTCCTAATATCCAACCTAAACTTCCCCTGATGTAACTTGAGGCCATTTCCTCTCGTCCTATCATTAGTAATTTGGGAGAAGAGACCAACACCAGCCTCACTACAACCTCCTTTTAGGTAGTTGTAGAGAGCAATGAGGTCTCCTCTCAGTCTCCTCTTCTCCAGACTAAACAACCCCAGTTCCCTCAGCCGGTCTCCATCAGGCCTGTTTTCCAGACCTCTCACCAGCCTCGTTGCCCTTCTCTGCACTCACTCCAGCACCTCAATGTCCTTCTTATCCTGTGGTGCCCAGAACTGGACACAGTACTCAAGGTGTGGTCTCACGAGTGCCGAGTACAGGGGCACAATCACCTCCCTACTCCTGCTGGTCACACCGTTTCTGATACAGGCCAGGATGCCATTGGCCTTCTTGGCCACCTGGGCACACTGCTGGCTCGTGTTCAGCCAGCTGTCAACCAACCCCCCCAGGTCCTTTTCCACCAGGCAGCTTTCCAGCCACTCTTCCCCAAGCCTGTAGCGCTGCATGGGGTTGTTGTGGCCGAAGTGCATGACCCGGCACTTACCCTTGTTAAACCTCATACAATTGGCCTCAGCCCATCGCTCCAGTCTGTCCAAATCCCACTGCAGAGCCTCCCTACCCTCAGGCAGATCGACACTCCCACTCAGTTTCGTGTCATCTGCAAATTTACTGAGGGTGCACTCAACCCCCTCATCCAGGTCATCGATAAAGACATTAAACAAGACTGGCCCCAAGACGGAGCCCTGAGGGACACTGCTTGTGTCCAGTCTCCAACTGGATTTAACTCTTTCAAGGGAACCTTATAAACCTCTAAGTAGTGGGTTTTTTAAAAACATTGCTGTTATGGTAATAGTTTAGTGCTGCCTTCTTTCTTATGTGTTAATGGTGCCCTTCTCTTAAGTCTACTAATAAAAGAAACTTAAACCTCAATGTGAAAGTTCTTGTGAAGTTACAAATCAAACACATTTGTGCTGCTTTTCCCTGACATGCAAGACGCTGGAGTGGCTCTGCATCTGGGGTTAGTGTCAGACCTTATCCAGGGAGCTTACATATCAGCTGCAATGCCTGCTGCTCTGCGTTCAGTGTCACCTCCTCTACATACAAGACAGAGCTGTAAAGGAGTATTTTACACAGTGAAAAAAGGTCTCACAGCAAGACAGGAAGGGAAGGGGTGGGGTAATTTCACAGAAATTAAGAAAAATAGAGAATATTACATCTGGAGTCTGGATAGAGTGATTCATAATCTGTATCACGCTTTGACAATCTTTTTAATATAACTTTTGAATCAACATATGGAATATGTTCATACAGAATTCATTTCCCTGCAAGTGAATTCACCAGGCTTATTCTCAGGTCTATGGAAAACTCCTTTCAGTTACACTCTTTAATTCTATATATTGCCATAAATAAAATAGGAAAAGAGGGATGTGTCTGATTTTCCCAAATTGACTGGGGTATTACCATATGTACTGTGCAGGCAGCCCAGTTCTCAAAGCACTAGACTACTGCTTTCTTTGTAAGGGGGTGATGAGTGCATGTAGGTAACGGTAGAGTCTGGGTATTTTTAGAGAAAGCTACGGTTCAGATGACATGTTGAGAAGCCTCCCAGCTTTATTTCCTATGGTTTTGTGAGTAATTACTTATTAGGGAAGTAAATGAAAGAAAAAAAATCATAAATGAGTGGGAAGTGTAGACTGATTTCTGGAGAAAAGTGCAGTGGAAAAGTCAGGAAGGCTGAATTTAGAAAGACCTAAAAAATATAAAAATTAAGCCAGCTATTCCTTCCTATTGCCAAGACTCTGTGCTTTTATAAATAGAAAGAGTGAGGGTCTCCGCAACCTCACTGAGTCATGAAGAGGTGATGGTTCAGCTCACATAATCTTGTCTTCATGTGCTTTTCTGCAAAAAAAAAAAAAATCCCCTGTGAACATTGTGGGGGTCAACTCCTCCTTAGCCACTGAGTGCTCTCAGAAAAAATGAAGTCTCAAGATGACTTTTTAAGACAGACAGGATCTTGCTGTGGAGATCCTCTGAGCTTCTGAGGGCTTGCATGTTTCCATATGGTGTCCATGAGGGTGGTCTCAGCTTTTGTATTCATGTGTGAGATATCTGTTTTGACACCAGATGATCTTCCAAACCTGCAGGAAAGCTTAAAGTAGGTGTGCTCATGCTGATGTTCTGGGATGATGGGGCTTGAGTCTAGTATTAAGCATTTTTTGTGCACCATGCAGATGTGGCAGCCTTGGAGACCTGTGCTTTTATGCGTGTGGGCATGATGAGGTGTACATGCTCAAGGACCAGACAGTCACTGGTGGCTGACCACACTGAGTTATCTTGAGGGCTAAATCCAACCCACCAGTCCTTGCTTGAGCCATGCTGGTGAAGCTGGTGTGTGTGTCAGTGTGCCTGTTGCCTCACTGAGATGGAAAGGATGTTCCCATTTGGACCATGAAATGAGCTGCTAGAGGCAGAATCTCCTTCCCACGTGTTACACTTTTCTTAGGGTGACAGAGGAAGTCAAAAGCTTTCTAAGATAGGACAGAAAGTTAAGAAAAAAGAAATTATATTCATAGTTCAAGAAAGGCAGAAAAAGTGAGAGAAAGACCTCCAATGGATCTTTATTTTTGTTGCCAGTGGTCCCAGGATGAAAGCAGGATCCTTATACATTCCCATCTGGTTTCTACTACAGGATACATCAGGACTGACAAGTTTCCACCGGGAGGGTTAGATTCTGTTAAAACAGCATTTTCTCATGGAAAATATCTTCTGTTGGAACATTTTTGGCTAACTTTCGGTATGAATGTGAAAGGCTCTGACAGCAATGCTACAGTTACTTCATCCATTAAAATCACAGAGGCTCTGGAGGGGTGGGAAGGAGCTAAAGGCACAGCCCCTCCCTCTCTGTGGTGATGCTGAATGTGGGCTGCCCTGTCTGCATCTCTGGCCAACCTCAAAACCCTGCAGTGGTGAAAGCCTTCGGGGCTTGCAAGCAGCATGGTAGTGGGCTGAGCAGCGAACTCTGAGTCTGCACAGCCAGGGCTTGCTCCCCATGGGCAAGACAGCTGTATTATGACTTACAGCCATATTTTAATCCGATTGATGGAGTGGCCAGAGATGCTGATGGGATTAGAGTTCAGCAGGATGACAAAGCACTCAGGATTTACCCTTGTGCCAATCCATGCAGCACACCAAAGGGGAATGGCTGCTCCTGATTTACGAGCTGTAAGAGCCCCACATTGAGGTGGAGCATTTTCTCGAAGACATGGGTCCAACCCAAACACAATCTGCAGCCAGGGCTTGGTCTGATATTTTCTTGACTGTGTCCAGTGCCTTGTGCATGGTCTCATGTGTTGGGACACCAGTGTGGGGTACCCTGAGGTGCGATGTGGCTGGTGGACATTCACTCCTGCTTCCAATGAGGTGACCTGCTGATTGGCAGTGTGGCTGGTACCTCATTTCTGTCTGCCAATCAGATGACAACCAAAGTAACTGCTCTCAGGTCTGGCAGTCTCAGAGGGGATTATGGACTGGGGTCCATAGTGGGTGTAAATCACCTGGTGCTCACTGACAACAGCGTAGAAAATGGGGATTTGCACCAGCTATGGATTTCATTCATTGCGCTTAAGTAGACTCCTTTATTCTTTTTCCTCACGTGAAAAAAGGAAAATTAAAGTAAACCATTTCTATACCTCCTGATTGCTTTGTTTACAGGAACAGTGTCTCTAAATGCTCCGGCCTGAAGTACCAGTGCCATTAATAGAGTAAATTGCAAGTACAATGCAGCAGTCATCCAAACGGCTGTCACAGGGACACAGAGCACTCCCTCTTGAGCCAGCCTCAAATTTTAAGCTCTGAAAGAGCAGCTTGACACCCTGTGACCTGCCTGGTAATGTTCTTAATCCACCTCTTTATAAATACACGAGGGGTGAAGGGGCAGCGGGAGAGGACAGTGAGTGTAGCGGGGGGGGGGGGGGTGGGGGGGGTGGGGGGGGTGGATCTCGCAGCCTCAGGCTGTGCTGGCGGGAAGCGGATGAAGGTGCTCACAGCCTAAGTGGATTAAGCTCAGTTCAAAAATAGGAGCTGCAGCCTGACATAAAGATCTCGGGAAGCGAGAGAATTTGCTGGCGACTGGTGCCAGGCCCTCGGAGGAAGTGAGGGAGGGTCCGGTCTCACCGGTGTTTCCTATGCTGCCTGTGGATGCGGCCTGAAGATGCCCAGGGATCCTCCTCCTCCTCCTCCTCTTTGGGGTACGGCTCTGCCTGGCTCTGAGCCCCACAGTTTACATGCATCGTTGCAAGGTGCAGCTGGTGGAACAAAACAAAGTCCTCCAGGGGTGGCTAGGAGGGCAGGGTGCTCCCCACTGCTGCTTGTCCTGCCTTTGTTTAAGCCCACCAAGCATCTGGACTTGGTTGGGCATGGGCTGGTCTGTTGGTCTTGAGCAGGATCTCTGGCAACCACTGACACCAAACCCTCCTCCAGAGCAATGGCATAACTTGGACTTAAAAATAAGATTAGGAGATATTAATCCAGGGAAAAAAAAAAAAAAAAGACTATTAATAAAACGACCATTAAAATAAGAGTTAAAAATAGGATTTAAAAATAAGAGTAAAATAATAAGAATTAGCATCCCCTCCTTAATGTTATTATGATAATAAACCTATCTTGCTTTATATTTATTTTCCTAGATTTAAGTTTTAAGTATGCAAAAGAAGCCTTGTTGAGTTTCACATGCATAGTATCTGTGCTATAAAATGGGAGCCATGATTTCACATCTGTCTTTTGGCCCCCAGGAAAAGGTTAGTTTTTTCTTTATGTCCTAATACTGCAGGAGTTAACATCTTAGGGAATGGAAACAGGTCTGAAAGTCTCCAGGAAGATAATACTTGAGAAGACAGGTTTAAGATAAATAAGAAAGGGGATTTCATCCTTCTTGGAAACAACCTGATGAGAGCCTTGTGATCCATTTCTAAATATGGCCTTTGCATTTTCCATGTACAGGAAATGATGAAAGCAGCGGCAGTAATCCCTGGTGAATTTGGACACGCACATTAGGGGCTGGGTGCCTTTGTTTGTTATAGGTTTGAGGTAAGTTGAGTGTTGTAAACATGACTCATGGCAAGTTTAATTAAGACAACAAACATGGGAAATGTAGCAGGAGGTCACGCATCTTTCTTCACTGTTTTGGCAACTGAAGACTTTTCTGAGAGATTTGAATGTGCTTCACTGGTGCAAATATAAACACAGTTTTTATATTGATTTTCTCTTTCCCCAAATGATTTTTACCATTTTTTGGGTGGTGCTAAAATAGTACAAGTAGATAAAACCTGACCTAATGGATGAGCACATTAACTTGTGGTAAGCCAAACTGCAACTGATGAAAATAAAAGATGTTGTGAACATATGATAAAACTTCTATAGTCAATTTGGCCCTGCCCCAACAGTGACAAATTTGCTCCTGGATGAATCAGACTGAATGTATCAGACACTCAAATATCCACCTGTCAAGGGGGAACCTGCCTGTTTCTCAGACTTTCAAATACACATTTGGTGTTTGAATGAGCACACTCGCTGATGGAGCAATTTGTTCCAGACTCATTACCTGAGCTTTGCCTCTCTGCAGACATGGTGTGGAGCCTCAGGTTCAGTTCAGACAAGTTGCTTCATAAGCCACTTTATATGGTGAGCAAAACAGTCCTTATAAGTTGATACCTACAGACACAGTGTTCTTGAGAAGATGCTGGTGATACCGCCTCTGCAGAGTGGTCAATAAATTCAGGCAACAGGCACTGACTTAAGGTTTTGTTCATGGGGGACATTCCTGGGAACTTCCCACACATCTGGAAATCTCAGTCAGGCAAAGTTGTAGCATTGTGCTTAGTGCCTTATAAATAGCATAGCATGGTATGCTTGGGATAAACTCCATCTACTTTAACATTGGCCACTTGAAAGCTCAGCATCCTGTTAAGTTAACCAGCTGAGCTCTTCCTATAGTCAGTTGAGAAAAAGAGTTAGGAATATCCAAAAGGAATTTTTCCCATCCTGAGCTCCATGTCTGCAGAAGATGAGACAACTCCATAGATGCCTATTTCTCAACAGTGAAGCCAGACAAGGGAGCGCTGGTGATTTGCTGAGGCTGCCAACCGAATTTTCAGATGGCTAAAATTAAATGAAGTTAATCCCAGCCTCAGAGACAGGAATATTTGTGCCAAAACCCTCCTTCACATGCAGGTCTTGTAAAAGCAGGCTTTTTCAAGACTTTAGACAAGTTTATACAAAATATTTGAAAAGTCTATTATAAAATAACATCCTCTTGAGGATTTTGAAGTCCAAGAAGAGCAGATTCATACTGGTGTAGGCAAAACCCCCTAGCATGTGAAATTGATTAGCTGGTAAGGAGATTTTCAAAATATAAGATTTTTAGGTTAACACAGCTGCTCGATTTTCCCTAGAAATTGTGCTCTTAAATCCTTCAGAAGTATTTGAAAACTCCCTATCAAATTAAAAAGAAGTCTTACACTTATGAAACTGGGAAATTGAAATTCGGATTCTGAAGAGAGTTTAAGACACAAGACTTGCAGAGTGTATCCCAGGATTCAATTTGAAAATGCATCTAGATGAAAATTTCTGAAGTCCCACATAATGCCAACATGTCTTTGAAAATATACTCCTTAATTTCTACCCTTTCTTATTCCCTTTAATTCAAAACAGCAAAACCACCAAGTAGTTATAATTTCAGATTGTCTGCTGGCCTCCATGATTAAAACATCCTGTTCGCATAAACTGAATGTGTGTGTTTGAGTGAAGGTTTTGCATGGCTTAGTGTCTGAAAGGGATGTTTTGGATGATTCTAGTTATGTGTATGGATGGATTTGTCAGAGGATTCTCCATGAAATCACCGTACTATTTTATTTAAGCATCTTACTAATAATTATGAAACTAGATCAGTCTGAATTTCTCATAAAGAGATTTTGTCACACAACCCCAGCATTCATATTAAGCATGTCAACAGACCAGAAACAGGTGCACATGGCCATTCTCCAGTATATTTCTGGAGAAATTAAAGGTGGGCAATTTTACCACCAGGTTCCTCAAAAGCCTCTCTGCTCTGTTTTTCAGGGGAGAGTGTGGACAGCCCAGTTATTTACAGGGACAGAAAAACATTGCAAACGTGGCAAATGAAGCTCCACTTCATTGTGCAAAGCTCCTGTAAATAGGTAAAGACTCAAAAAAGCCCCCCAGTGATAGGGAAAGGCCTTTCCTCCAGAAGCAGCACAGGCAGCTGCGCTGCAAGAGGGAATGCTCCCAGCCATTGCAAAATGAGGGTATGTTGCAGTAATGTCCTCCAGTCACCCCTGTTGCAAGCTGTCTCATTTGGGAACACTGCAGCAGGATTAAACAACACTCTCAGGTTACCTAAGGAACAGCCGCGGGTTGATGCGGGTCCCTTGGCTGAATTGGTGCCTGCGGGGTGTTGCGTGACCTCCACGCACCACGGCTGCCTGTGGCAGCAGCTTTCACCAGCCAGGCTTTGCTCCCCAGGTGTGTGGTGCTCGGCGTGAACGTTTCAGCACGAAAGAATTGTGGACCTGGACCATTTTGTCAAAGGCCCCGGTTCTCTTGTTGGCTTGGGTTGCACTGGAGTGAACTCAGCATCCTGCAAGGTCCTGTCCAGGCAGCCTGGCTGTCCTGAGTCGTTAGTCTAACTGCTATCAACTTGAGTGCCCGATGAATTCCTCTCAAAGCTCATTTAAAACCCAAGAGCTAAAGGGCAGATGAGCACTGTAGTGAAGGGGGAAGTATCATGTTTTACTACCAGATTTGAGAAAAATCCTATCCATAGCCCTTCTGGGACCACACTGACTTCTGAAATATATTTTCACTTGAGATCTGAACCAAGGATGCAAGTCAGAATGACATGACTTTTGTGAAATCTGCATTTGCAAGGGGCAGAAAGGAGAAATCTGTATAACCACAAAAAAATAGTTTAAATACCAAGGCAAGAATTCACAAGTAGAATTTCTTTTCATTCCTTAATTTTTATTTTTCAGTGTGACTGTGGTGTTTTATTTTGTTCTTCGGGGGAGAGGGCTTTTAAGGATAAGAAGGAATTGTGGATGATCCGAATAAGCAGGTCTCACATCAGAATAGTGACATCTGCTCAGGTTGGTTTGCTCTCCTGTGCATTTTTTTCAATGTGGGACGGTAATAACTAATGAAGAAAGGACTCTGAGGCTCCTGCTGAGGCAAAACTGCCCTTTTAGGTAAGGAAATTTTACCCGAGTAAAAGCTCAACATAGACTGTAAAATCTGTTCATGAAATCCTCAGCCTAACTCATAAGAAACCAAAATCCTTCAGGCAGACAAGTAAAATAGGATTTCCAGCCTCCATAGTTATTCACCTCCTACTAATGAGCTCTGGCATCTGTGGCAGAATTGTTAAAGGAGTATTGATCTCCTGCAAAATTTGGTGTATAATAGTAATTCACAGACACAGAGGGAATTTTGAATCCTCCTCCCTTGTTATTTCCCAGTGGGCTGATCAGTTAGGGAATGCTGGAAATACAGATGGCATTTCCACTTCTCCTATTCATCCATCAAGTGGTTATTTGATGGTCCACCCGATCTGTGTGACTGGTTTTATTTTTTTTTCCCTTTTCACAAATAATATCTAATGGTGATGTTTGACACATTCATATGTTATAAAGCAAAGGTTTAATGAAGGAAACTAGTTATAAACAGGCTCTTGCTCCTGAGTAAAATGAAAACAATTTATTTTTGGGTAGTTTTAAAAATAGACAGTTCTGTTAAACGTGTTTGTATTTCAATGCACATTTTTTCCTGCTCTTTCAAACCTTGCTGCCTCCTCTACTGAGAGTGTTACAACCTGCATCTGCAGGCAGGACTGTGAAGCAATATTCCAAGAAGAGCAACCACGAGCACACCAGTACTACCTCATCCAATGGTAGTTAGGTGTGATCTTACCATCTGGTGGCACATTCAGCCACAGTGGGGAGCAAGCCACAGGGTACCATCTCAGAGCCAGCATTTCTACCTGACCCATCAGGGTCAGACCCTCCCAGGAGACTCCTCTGGGCTGATCTTACACATGCCTCAGAAGAAAAATAAATTGTATTGTCCTCAGAGAAAACCGCTGCTACCTTTTCCTGAGGACTGCTCATGCCACTACAATCTGGAGCTGGGAAGTGGAGTCAGCAAGGTTGTGTCGCATGCCCGACCTCTTTGCCTCCTTTGGAAAACCTACCCAAATTTGGACAAGCTATAAATGTCTATAAAAAATCCACCCTTACATGATCCATAGAGACTTCTGACTCCAGACCAGGGTTTGGGCAGTAAAAATGAAGCATAAGTCCATGTGCTGGAGAAGAAAACAAGATATTGAATAGCTGTTCATTAATCAAGTGCTGGGAACAGAGTCAGAGACGGATACATCAGTAAAAAATAGCGTGCAGTTCTTATAATTAAAGGCTGTTTCAGGATGTATATGTACAGAGGGAGGTGGGGGAGTGAAGTAATATTACACAAGCAACCTTAATTTACACATGCCTTACTTCTGAGTGCTCAGCTTGGTAATTCTGCTGCTGCTCTATCGCACAAGGTTTTGGATTTTTTTCTATTGTATAGAGTGGTTTGCTGCCTTTCAGATCCCTGTACTTCTCTGGCTTTATAAGATGTGGTATATTTGTGAGTGCCTTGTGCTGCGATGATGTGATCGCAGAGCTCTTTTCAGCTCTGTGGAAGAAATGAAAGGTTGCGCTCACTGTGAGCAGTTGCTAAGAAAGAAAGAAAGAAACCCTATTTTAAGCTGTTCCACAGAGGCACATACTGTCTTGATTGGTTATTGATTGCAGTTTCATTATGGAGAAAGCACATTTTTAGCCACTAACATGTGCACCCACATGTTGAGCTACAAGTGTGAAATCTACATCAACTGTCAGGCTCTGCTGCAGGCTGTGCTGAGCCCGAGCATCCGAAAAGCTGAGGACCCACATTTCCCACTCCAGCAAATGGCACCAGTCTCTAGAGGAAAAGTTTTCTTGGCTCCTTCAGCTGTATTGAGCTTTGGATTCAGTTCAGTTAGGAGTTGGTTGTGACTTGGATCTTGCAGGCTGTCCCTAGACTGTTAAGTTAAACAAAGCCTCAGACTGCTTTGGACACTGGAGCATGACAGTCTATTCTGCAAAACTATTGGACTGGTCCAGGGAGTGGTGGAACCTGCATGAATTACTGCTCTCCCAGACAGTCCCTAGACATGGGAGTGTGACAGTTTAGGAGGATGCTAGAGGCTCTTCTGTGCAGGATGGCTTCAGTGTCAGACAATGTGCATGGGCATGTTCACTGTACTAAGAAGGCATAGGTATACACAAATATATGTGTTATATATATATACATAGGCAGCCATACTTGCCAGAGATACACTGCTAGGTAATGCCTTGCGTATCTGTTTGGATTTCATGGAGGACCAAACTCATGAATCTCAACTCAGAGCGCATGGAAAGAAGAGACATGGGTACTGCACAGTTTTGGTTCTGCTTTTACCCCAGCTAAGTAAAAATGGAGGTTTTGCGGCAATTCACCATTAGCCAAGGGCAGGAAGAATATGGGCAGGGAACAGGAATGCCTGCAGACATTGGGCTTTTGGGATACCCTTTCTTCAGATTTGTGCCAGTTCAGTCATTAGTTGGGAATAAATAACAACAAAGTACCTCCCTGAATCAATGTTTGTAGGAACAGAGCCCAGGGTCAGGCACATTTAAAAAGGACATTTTTTCCCCTGAAGAAAGCCAGAGTCTGTGAAAATGAACAAGGGAAAGACTTGGAAACTGTTAGTTATTTCCTGAAGGCTTTTCCCATTCCTTCTCATGCAAGTCAATGTGTGCTTTGCCTGGATGAGAGTGGGTATTTCTTTTTTTCAGAAGTGTTGGAGATACCTTATTTTTCTTTTGTGGGAAGGCTCCAGTCCCTGCAAACTTTCTCTGTTTCTTGGCCTGAAGGAACTGGAATGTGGTCACTTGTGTGGGCTCAAAAGCCATCTGCTTGGGTCTGTTTTCAGAGGAGTCTTGAGGCAGGCATCCTATGACAACAAAAGAAGAGGAAGGAGTCCTCTCAGTGCCTGTTGGCACTGGGCTGCTACCGAGAGAGTTGTTTCTGAAATTCCTTCTTACTTGTGTTGCTAGTTGTATTTTAGGGACAATGAGTGCAGGTCCTCAACATCTGTGCATGTGCATGCATTACTATATCCATCTGTCTGTCCAGAGCAGCTGGGTACCTCAAGCAATCTTATTGGTGTTGACTGACCCATGTTGAAATCTCATCCTGATTTCAGGTAGGAATTGCAGACTATTGTCTATGCTGAACTGTGGATCTAGATGATTGTCCACCCAAATTCTAATCATCCATTTGTTATCAGCAGGATTCTGGCCAAAGTCTGTGCTAAGAGTTTTCTGGCCTGCAGACCCAGGTTTTCCTTCTGTGACTAGTGGGGAAAAGGGCAGGTTATTGCTAGAAATTTGCCCTATATAGGATTGGGATATGGCCAAAGTGCACATCTGGACCCCTATTTCCCCAGTTTAAACCAGCCCCATTTCTCATTCCAGTTTCCCTAAATATTTGATCAGTAGATCAATCTTTCTCTTTGCTCCAATGAATATTTAATCATGTATATAAAGTCAAACAGCTCCAGCAAGAGAGATTTGGAGCCATTCTCCCCCACCACAGCACATGGCTGTGTAATGACAGACAGAGACTTCAGAGCCATGTCAAGCCTCTGCTCTGGGTCAGACAGCACACAGATTTGTGCCTGGGCTTCCCCCACACCTGTGTTGTAGGGTCCCAGGCAAAGGGAGATCTTTTCTTGGTCTTGTCTTGGGGCTTCTGTCTCACCAGCTACAGTCTGGCTGGTTTTGTTGGCCATGTCTATGTTTCTGAGTCAGGACCTGCACTTGGGATCCCAAATCATGGATTGGTTTGGAGGCTCCTTGCTTAGGGCTATTCCCCTGGGTAGTAGATTTGACCTGGAGAGAGCTGGTTGGAGGGACTGAAGCAAAGCTGAGAACTGAGCAGTATTGCTAGGGTCCAGGACCTCCTTTCCTTCCTAGTCCTAGGAAGGGCTAGGAACGTACCTGGGGTGCCCAACTCCCCCCAGGCCTTGCATGGGGAGAGCCTGATTTCTCTGCTGAGGACTGAGACAGGCAGCAGTGGGATGCAGAGGAGAAGGACATCACAATGCTAGTATGGTCTTGAGGGCCCATTCACTGGTGCCTGGCCTCGGTACTATCTTAGTTAATACTAGACCCTGACACACCTGTGTTCTAGGGTTCTCTTGTCCTTGAAGAAACAAGGGGTTAGATTTTATATCAGAAATACAATGCCATTCAGTAATGAGCTGGGATGACTTGCTTGCACCATGCTGGTCACCATAAATAAAGGAATCTGGCCCTTTGTTTTTGTTTTGAATGTACTAGAACTCTGGTTTCTGGAAGTGCTTCTTTTCTGATACACTTCAAAGAAGGGCCTCAAAATGGGGAGAGCAGGATCAAACGTAGCATCACCGTGTCTCTAGCAGAAAATATTCCAAAAGCAAGCCAAGACCACATCAAAATCATATCATCCCCTGTCCATTTCTGCTTAATGAGGCATCTTCACGTAGCACAAACACTTATGCATTCATCCTTTCACTAACCAGTCAACCACAAAAATATAACTGACATGTAAATGGTTCAGGAGGAAAGACAGGCAGGTTAACCAGGCTGGAGATAGGGACAGTAATTCCACAGTGAAATAAGGAGGCTCTCAAACAAACACCATATGAATTAATTGAGGCTGAACTGGAAGATATGATTTTTGCTAAGGTTAATAACAGCTGACAGCTTGACCTGTTCTTGCAGTTTACCATACCAGCATCAGTCCTAGGCCCTGCATGTCTCTTGTCTCTTTAAATGCCCAATGCTGGCTTTAGCCTCTGCACAGGGCTGGGAAGTCCCACCATCTGCAGGTTGCCCCCTAGCTCCAGTCCCCACCACTGGTCCTACTCAGGTGCATGGCAGGAACCTCTCCTGCCTCCCCACGGTCCCTTGCCCCTGCTGTGGGAAGCACAAGGTGAATGCTGATGGTGGTGCTAATGGGGCATGTGTATTGAGGTTTGTCATGTGGATATTATAGCTTGTGAGTGTGTTTACCAGCTGTTTCCATGACCTGGAGTTAGATTCTGTCCACAGGGGTCCATTAGAAGACTTTTCATACTGTATTTATTCTTGAGGAAAAGACATTAAAACAACATGACCCCAAAACGACTAACAAACCTAAAAACTACAGACTAAATTATCACAGGGAAAAGGCACTCTCTGCTCACTGCCTGCCTGGTAACGATGCTTTCTCGCCCTTCTCTTTACTTTAATCTAATGTTTCTGTGCAGGTAGCATGACACCACGGGCAAAAGCACCTCACAAGTACCTATTGACTCCAGATATGTTAGGTCACTGTGGGTTTCACAGTTGCTGTCGCTGAGTGTTTTCACCTTGCAGCTTATGAGACACCAGCAAGAGCAGCTTGAAGTCTCAAATGATGTGTATGCTTGCAATACATTTTTAAGGCCGCATCTTGAGCTGTGGGTAAGAGTTGAAGGCACACATCAACCTTGCCAGGTGAAACCTGAAAAGTGATCCTTTGAGCCACTGTCTCTGTAGGAGCCACCAGACTGTCCAACTGGAGAGGAGAGGAGAGCAAGGGGCAGGCTGAGGGCAGCATCTCACATGGACACCATTCCTCTTTAATGCCAGGGTTGGACCTCTTCATCCAGGACAGTGAATGCATCACGATAATGATACAAAGAGGTGTCAGACCTTCGAAGCTGAGGCAGAAATGAGGTTTTGGTCCTGAAATGGACCTGAGCACAGTCACGGGTGGCTGGTTATGTAGGGAAGATGCTGGTGTTGGGAGTCACAGCTGTTTGGGTTGCAGATTCCAAAACTACAATAACAACTACAGTTAGTAGGTTCAGCAGTGGTGTTGGGAAGTGTGGAAGGCTTGGGTACTATGGGTAGAATTCATCACACCACTCATCGGATGGCAAAATCTGAGGTTCCTCTTACCATCCATGGAGAACAAGGTTCATTTGGCTGAGCTTATTTTAGGATGTGATGACTTTCCATCTGGAGGTACCTCTTTCCCTCTTTCAATTATAAAAATATCCTGGAAACAACTTGCTCTGACCTGTTCATGTTTCCTTGACACTTCAGGTTAACAAGCCCTCATCCTGCCAAAACAGGTATTTACCTTCACCTGCCGTGCCCACATGGGAAGACCTCCTTCCAGAAGCCATCCTCTTACAAGCCTCAGCCCTGTGCTGGGTGCTCCTGCAACTGGATCAGGCTTTGCATTTATTTATGGGCTAAGAGAATAGTTGTATTTCAGTCAGACCCTCTATGAACATGAAGAAAAACAAAGCTGAACATCTCCTCCCAATGTTACCAATAGGGATGTATAGTACAGTGGTTTTGTCAGCAAGTTATTGAAGACCTTAATCCCTTTCAGCTATTAGGGGGAAGTCCACGGCAGGGTGAGACTGGAAACAGGAGTGATTTTCACTGGGATTTTCATCTTTTCTCTAGTGCTGTAACCTCAGAAAGACGCAATGGCATTTCACAATGTGCTATTTCATTCACTGCTGCCTGCTTAAAATGAGGAAGGTGGAGGAGTAAGAAGAAAAGACTCCTTTAAATCCACAGACGAGCACTGGTGCCTGTAAGAGCTGTTTAAAGAAGAAGTAAAGCCACTTCAGCTTGTTGATCTATTTCTGCACTTTAATTTATGCTGCCATTCACGCAGTGTCAGAAAGCTGTTGTAAACAATTGTATAAAACCACCCTGTAGACTTGAGGAGCTCTAGTCCATGACTCTGCCAGCACTAGCACACTGGTGATAGGATAATAGCAGGTTTCACTCCTGAAAATTTTTTTTGTGGGGGGTTAATATACAAGAGGAAGAATTTTAATGATTCCCAACAGACCACCCACTTAGCTATTAGCAATAGGCAAGCTACAATGTATGCATCCTGGTAGAGGTGAGTTTTGAGATCTGAAATGTAAGCTAGGAGCTTTCACAAATGATTTGTGGAAGGCAGTCCATGAAATACCACATCAATGAGATATCTCAGATGAAAGCCCAGGCTCGAAAATTGTTTTAGAATAGCAGCTGGGGGAAAGATACCATTTCTTTGGGCATTACCACTCATATGAGAAGGCAAGTCTGAAGAAAGATCATTCAGAGGATAAAGTGTGCTGTGAGCAACAAGGGAATAAGCAATGGCATAAAGGAAAGATGCTGAGGACAGGATCCTTCTCAGCTAACATTAAACATTTAGTCACATCCAGGCTCTCTTTGTGGTCAGCAGAGCGTGGCACTTCGAAAGCGTGATTCATCTGACCTATTTTGGGCACTAACCTACCTAGCATGAGATGAATTACCCTTTATACATGCCTGTTTCTTCCTACTGATTCTGAGAGGAGCTTCAGATCCTTAAAACTGATACAGACATCCATATTTAGGAGGTGAGGCAAATCCTCCTTTGCACGTGGAGTGGGACTGTGGGAAAGGGCACACATGGTCACATGGTGTCCTCCAAATCTGGGACAGCATCCAGTGATCACCCGCCCTTGTCTCCAGGAGAAACAAGGAACCAGAAAGACAGAGGATGGAAACCAAGAAAGGAGGAGAGGAAAGAGAGCAGGGAGTTTCTGTTCAGCCATGTTATGTTTCAGCTCTCACCTAGAGCTGTTGTAATATGGAAGGTGTAGGCTGAGGAGAACAACACAAGAAAATAGAAATGGAAAAATGAGTTTTAAAAGTTTCACTAAGAAGTGAACTTCTTTATGAACAGCCCACATTATCATAACCATCAACTAAAAAAAGAAGAGTGACATTTTCTCATTACCTTTTTTTTTTCTGAAATTGCATTCCAAAATCTTTATGGACAATGTCAAACTTGCTGAAATATATATTTTGCACTGAAAAACAGGTTTTGCATGGGCAAAAAAAAGGAAAGCTTTTGTGATGACTGCAGCACAAATTTCTGTGAATGGCTCTTTAAGCTGCATTGCCAGAAATGTCATGAATCTGCTCAGAACTCCAAGGAAGGGAAGTGGTTTGAAATTCCTAACACTGCTCTTTCAGACAGAATAGCCATTTTGGGTGTATTTCACATGAAGCATGGCTTCAGGGCTTGATATGTCTTCATTCTGGGCCCTGTATTGTGCCAAGGAAATTCTCAGTGTTTAACAAATAATAATAGGAATAAGCTGTGTAAGCATATGTGAATCTTCACTTTAGAATTTTACGTGTAGAAAAATTATTTCATAGGCACATAGGAAAGAGAGCAGATGGTAAAATGTGTGTTGGACTAAACTCAGGCTGGAGATTAAGTCACCTGGACAATAAAAGCAGAAGTGCTGGACATTCCCTTCCAGCCATGCGCATGAAGTACTGACTGAGATAGGGGAGCACAGATCAAAACAGGTTAAGAGGCCACCTTTGATCTGTTGTTTTCTCTTGTTACTGTAAGCTGTAGTATTGTGATCTGTCATTCCCTGTGTGGACATTCAAAGGTATTTGCTGTAGGACAGCCCTTGGCTGGGTTACTGGGAGATGGATACCCAGCTGCATTTTTCCAATTTTGAACATGTGCCATCCCACCCATTTCATGAGTGTTCCATGTGCAGTGAAACTGCCTCAAGAAGGTGGTCCTGGATAAGGTCTTGTAGCTTAACCCTGCTGCTTTTCTCCACCAGAGATCCTCGTTGGCAGAGATGGTTGAATGCTGGTCCATACTCCTGTTTCAAAGCATGGGTTTCTCTCAGTGACTAGGGCCAAGCTGCAGCCCTGCACAACAGCAAGGTATGTTGGGAAAACCAGGAATAAGCATGAACTACCTGAGTTCAACGTTGCTGCTGGAAGAGAAAAACTGAGAAATGGAGCCATGCCAGACTGCAAGGAAGTTTTGCTCTGTATATGAGTGAAACAGACTAGCGGAGTGCTATAAAAGCAAAGCACACAAACAAAACCTCTTCACAACATATTCTGCACCAGAAAGTTTGTAGGTAAACAAAAACTGCACATTCTAGGTCTGCTAAAAGACTACGTTGAGCTGAAAGATTCCTTCAGTGATATCAATGTAAATATTATGAGAGCAAATCTGGCCAGTTAGTAGCCCCTGACTGAAGTGCGGTATTTAGATTCATGTCTGTCTTGGGAAAAAAAAATCTGCTGTCATGTCAGTTTTTGTTCTCCTTTCTCTTTGCTACAGGATGCCTGATGGGCTATTCTGGAGTGTTAAATACAAATCATCACAGTACTCTATTACAGAATCACAGAATCACAGAATGTTAGGGACTGGAAGGGACCTCAATAGATCATCTAGTCCAATCCCCCTGCCAGAGCAGGAACACCTAGGTCAGGTCACACAGGAACACATCCAGGTGGGCTTTGAATGTCTCCAGAGAAGGAGACTCCACAACCTCTCTGGGCAGCCTGTTCCAGTGTTCTGTTACCCTCACTGTGAAGAAATTCTTCCTCGTATTTATGCGGAACCTCCTATGTTCCAGCTTGTACCCATTGCCCCTTGTCCTATCATTGGATGTCACTGAAAAGAGCCTGGCTCCATCCTCATGACACTCACCTTTTACATATTTATAAACATTAATGAGGTCACCCCTCAGTCTCCTCTTCTCCAAGCTAAAGAGACCCAGCTCCCTCAGCCTTTCCTCATAAGGGAGATGTTCCACTCCCTTCATCATCTTTGTGGCTCTGCGCTGGACTCTCTCCAGCAGTTCCCTATCCTTCTTGAACTGGGGGGCCCAGAACTGGACACAATACTCCAGATGCAGCCTCACCAGGGCAGAGTAGAGGGGGAGGAGAACCTCTCTGGACCTACTAACCACACCCCTTCTAATACACCCCAGGATGCCATTGGCCTTCTTGGCCACAAGGGCACATTGCTGGCTCATGGTCATCCGGCTGTCCACCAGGACCCCCAGGTCCCTTTCCCCTACGCTGCTCTCCAAACAGCTCAGTCCCCAACTTATACTGGCACATGGGGTTGTTCTTACCCAGATGCAAGACTCTACACTTGCCCTTGTTGTATTTCATTAAATTTCTTCCTGCCCAACTCTCCAGCCTGTCTAGGTCTCTCTGAATGGCAGCACAGCCTTCTGGTGTGTCAGCCACTCCTCCCAGCTCTGTGTCATCAGCAAACTTGCTGACAGAGCACTCTATTCCCTCATCCAAATCATTGATGTATACAGTGAGTAGTACTGGTCCCAGTACCAACCCCTGAGGGACTCCACTAGATACAGGCCTCCAACTAGACTCTGTCCCATTGACTACAACTCTCTGGCTTCTTTCCTTCAGCCAGTTCACAATCCACCTCACTATCTGATCATTCAGACCACACTTCCTCAGTTTAGCTGCGAGGATGCTGTGGGAGACTGTCAAATGCCTTACTGAAATCAAGACAGACCACATCCACTGCTTTACCATCATCTATCCACCGGGTTATGTCCTCATAAAAGGCTACCAGGTTGGTCAAGCATGACTTGCCCTTGGTGAAGCCATGTTGACTGCCCCTATTAGATATGCTTCTCTACATGGGGCAGATCATGTGCTTCAGAGACCAGATGGACTCATGTCTATCCACTGGCAGCTTCCATTTGTGTCAATGGCAGTGGCTTTGGTGCAGCTATCTAGGATTTCATAAAGAATTTAGTGAGGAAAATGCTAGAAAAAATTAATTTACATTTAAAGATTAACTAGAAGATTAAATTTTTTTCCACTTTTTTTTTTCTTTTTTTTTACTGTAGGTAATAGATTTTCTTCTATAGTAATGATAGTATAAAATAATTACAGTACAGGGAAGATCATTTGAAAACTGAACAATAGGCAATGAAATCTCAATACTGAGATGCGCTGAAGTAATAAGATCTAGGGTTTGTATTGCTGTGGGTTTTTTTGGTTTTGTTTGTTTTGGTTTGGTTTTTTCTAAGATCAGTTTATCTATTAGTAGGATACTATGTTAGTTTAAGGCACAGAACCCTGGAAGAAAGGGTCTAGATCCTATCTCTTCTATTCACACCAATGCATATCTTGGGAAAAATGGTTTTGCACCCCTCTTTTCTCAAAGGTAAACCAGAGACAATCATGTCTGCTTATGTGATGGGGTTGTTCAGACCACATTATTTATAACCTGCACCCTGAGTCTGCAGAAGAACACATCTCACCTCCTCTATTTAAATTATTCTAGTATTAGAAATTGCAACCTGCTTTGAAGAAAGCTACACCAGGGTTTTTACCAGTGGAGGTCAGTGGGAGGTAGGGACAGAGGGAGGAGGTGGGAGGTGGTGGCTTGAGAGGAAATGGTCTCTGTGATCTCTGTAACTTGCCTTACTGATAACTGGGATTTTCCTAATAGAAAACCTGTCAGCTATATGAGAAGGTTAATCCACTTGACCCTTGCCCTCTCCTAAGCCTTCAAGCCATCATGACATTTCATTTCTCGCCAGCTGCAAGACCACTTCTTGGGATTCCTTTTGATTGCAGTGCAAAGCCAATGATGCTCAGCCCAGGAGGAAGACCAGAACAGGGATGTCAGAGCAGGGCATGCCAGAGGGGACATAGTGATCATATTTGGAGTGGGTGAGAGCTGGTGGCAGTGAGGAAGATAAACAGGGTGTGTTTGTGCCAGTGACCTTATTTATATCAGCATGTGAGGAGGGACCAAATGTATTGCAGTGAAGGAAGTGAGTCCTCACACTTGTGGGAGCGGGTCCAGCACTACGTGACTGGCACAAGCCCAGGCGCTGCTTTGCAGGGTGACAGCTCGGGGTTTTCAGAACAGCTGCCATCCTCAGCGCCAGGGTTTTGGATCTCTCTGCAGTGCAGGCTGTGCTGAAATGGGTAGGGCGGTTGTCAAGCGCTGGTGGGAAGAACGTTCTGCTCTGGCACCCACCACCCCTCCAGTGGGCACGAGCAGTGGGGAAGGACCCACAGCCCCCATGGTGCTGAATAGACCCCTGCAAGCAACTCATTCAAAATTATCATTTGTTAGTTCAACATTTGGCCACTGAATGGCTCAGGGACCAATGCTGAACTTCTTTATTTTATTTTTTTAATACTGTATTTGTTGTTGTCTGAATACTTTGGGTGGATAATTATCCAGTGTGCACTGTGTGTTGCAGAATCCAGGAATATTTGCTTTGGCTTTTCTTCCTGGTTACTTAGGGTGTGCGGTTGCTGGCCTAGATCTCATGGCATTGTTTCTGACTACGTAAATGAACATTTTAAACAAGAGAATAGTGAATACAGACCAGAGAATAAGGCACATCCTGTGGCAGTTTCACACAGACAGTTTTTCTTGCTAAAAGCCATGAGGGGCTCAGTGGTTGTGATTATTCACACATGCACTTAATGGCTGTCCACGTATCATTGATACAAGATAACAGGCACCTAATAACCAGAGTCAACCGAGATTGGTGGGTGCCTTGAATCAACCCTCTTTTTGTTTGTATTTCCTTTCCCTCTCCTTTCTGTTTGACTACGGAGGCACTTCTAAGGAGGAGAAAGAAAACCTCCATTTGAAACCTCATGAAACCAAAGGCTGGGTGTAACCAGCTTCAGATCCAGAGGAGAGGCAGCATGTTAACTTCATGTGTTAACTGTTCTTGTCGTTCGGCATATTGTATGGATGGGTGGCATTTTCAAATGCACAGAGGATTGCCATCACACATGCAGTAATGTGTGCCCATACGTGCACACTCACCAGTGTACGCTTACTTTACACTGCAGCCAGTTCAGCTGTGGTGCCAGCAACAGCCCAGCTGCGATGAGGAAAGCTCAGACTGAATGTTTCCTCAGCTCCACAGATGGGTTTTATCCTCTGAGCCGAGACCCGCTGCCTGTTTTAAAGAGTTTATCCACATTATGTGGCAGTCAGAGATACTATTATACTCCTTACAAAAGCTAAAGATTTTGCTTTTTCAACAATTCAAATAAGATCTTGTGGCTATATATTAACACAGGCTTGACTTCAAGAGATCAAAACTTCAACATTAAGTGTCACAAATGTATGTCCAAGCCCAGATGTGGTTGTGATACTCAGACAGCAGCCGTTACTAGTGTTAGCAATCCAATGCTTTTCATCCCACAAATAAATTGCTGGCAAATCTTTCTGATGGTCTTTTAAAAGTAAAAGAAATAAAATACAAGAAAAAAAAAAACATTTTGAATTCCTTTAGAAAATAATCTTGGTAAAACACTGAAAAAAACAAATTCTGCTGTCATGGGATTATTTGGAAGCTTTCATTCACTGACTGTGCAGGTCCAGGCTTAACCTGGGGATGTGGTGGGGACTTGATGCAAGAGGACATGGGTGGACATGAGAAGGTGAGGATGGATGCTATTTGCAAATCACCAAACTCACTGCTTGTGAGAGAGAGTGGAAAACCTTTGACTGATGGAAAGGTTTCTGTGCTGTTTGAAGGCAGGGTGCAGCTCTGCCTGCCATCCACACACTGAGGGGGTTCTGACAGGAGAATATCTCATGCTGTGATCCCAGCTAATCTTGGGAAGCAAAACAAGGCAGTGGTGGTGATGCCTCCACAAGATGCCTTGCCAGCAGTGATGCTCCCTTTCCATCACTGCGCATCACTGTTCTGGAGATTAGGGAGGACTGGTGCTGGTGTGAGCCCCCATGTATCGCAGGGTACCAGTAACTTAGAAATCCCTGCTCTAAAGGGTGGTTTCACAGCGGGTTGAAAACATGGCCCCATCCTTAATGTTGTCTCTAATCTTGATTAAAACGCTTTCAGGGCTAGGCAGCCCAGGCTGCATCCTTTGGTCAGTTCTGGCAGTGGCTCTTGCATTCCCTAATCCCTGTTAATATCACTGCTTGTCAAAGAAGATTTGTGCCTTTCCTGGAAGACAGCCACCTATTTTGCACCAACTGGGGGGAGAAAGAGATGCCTCATCAGCTGGTGCTGGGAACAGTGAGTGGCAGACAAGAAAGGCATCTTGTTTTCTGGGGGGAAGGCGCAGGAGGTGGGCAAGCGTCTGGCTCCGACTGTTAACTCTGGCTGCCAGCACTGCTCCTGCCCTTTAAGGGTGCGACATAATCCTCTATTTTAACCATGCACAGTCCCTGAACCTCTCGTGGCAGTGTGTGTGGCAGAGGTACAAACTTTTGTATCCCGGCCAAACTGCAGGGCAGATTATGTTCTGTTGACCTATATTCCCCTAAAGTCATTTTCAATTAGTGCAGCAGTTGCTCCTCCTGTTTGCGCCATTAAATTTCTCCCTGCTGCAGTGCTGAGCTGAGACCCTGGAGCCCATGCTCTCTAGGGGGGGAGGATTTTGCCAGATCCTCTGAGCAGACAGAGAAACACCTCACTAAAACAATCCCCTCCTCATATTCTCATGTTTCCTTGGAAAGCCAGGGAAGCATGAGACCTGCTCCTGGTGGTGGAAGAAGTCTGGTCCCCAGCTCTTGGTTGATTTCCCAGGGGTTTCTTTGACTTGTGGATGGTTTTACATTATTTTTTTTTGTACGTTTAGCATACAGTTGCAGATGCAAAGCACTCATGTATGGTCCTGTCAGGGCAGTGTGGAGGCATGCAGAATCCTAACCATCTTCTACCTCCTGCTGCTGTTTTACTCCTCTTCTGATGTACAATGCAGGAAGCTGATGTCAGTTACTCCTTTAGCAAGTAGGGACATTGTATTTTTAAGTAAGATAAATATATTGAGGCTAATACCCCTTGTTTATATCAGGGAATTGATCTATATTATCAATTTAAGCTTAACTTTGAAACAGTCCCATACAACCACTCAGCCATTATTCTAGCAAAGTTTTCCACATTGTCTTAATATGGGCCTATAAACTTCCCTGACACTTGAAAGAAACTCTCTGCGTAGTCCCTGTCATTACACTAAGATTAAACATAAATATCATAAACATCATAAAAGTGTCTCCTGCTGTGAAATTCCTCTGGGCTTAAAAATCAAAAAGTTGTTATTGATTGTAGTTGAAACAATTATGTGATTGAAAATACAAATCATTTCTTACCTGGGTTTTTCTTCATCCCTTCTTTTCCTGCTTTTGTTGCTAGGCTCAAAGGAGTGAATATTGCCCAGGGTTTTGTCCCCTCCTTTTCCCATATTTTCCTTCAATTTTGTAAAAGGTGAAGAGAAATTCTCCTCTATCTCCCCCTTAGGCATTAGTCCTTTCTCCTTTTTTTTTGTGGAATTTACACAGACAACTTGGGGAGCTTTGAAAGGAGAATTTGAAAAGAAAATTAAAATTTTGATTATGTAAAATTAAAATCTATTTCTAGTTTTAAATTTCTCACTTATTCAAAATTAAAGCTTTTCCAAGAAACATCTGGTAAACCTCTCATTTTGTGGACAGGGAAATTTTTCAGCTGAGTGTTTTTAACAGTTCTAATTGTATTTATTCTCTTTCTTCATTGCTGGGAAATCGGTATTGTTGTTCAGAGGTAGTTATGAGTGTTTCTGTCCTTCTCTATTTCTCCAAGAATCATCACACTCCTGCTAGAAACTTGGAGAACCTGTGTTCATAAAATAATAACATTTTGCTTCATGTTCAACTTTATTAGAGGATCAGTGCACAAGGCAGATCAGGGCTAAAGCACATGTTGAGTTCCAGGAAGGCTGGGAGTGAAGCTAATCCATCTGCTAAGATCTCAGGTCAAAGCACGGTTTCCAGAGCTGAGGATGAGGTCTGGAGGGGGCAGGGGATTGACCCAGGCTGTGGGTGAAGCAATCCCTTCCCTCAGCCCTGCCACTGGGTGGAGAAGACACTGGGGCCAGCTGTGGAGATGCAGTGCCAGCTGGCTCAGACTGTCCTGTGTCACCTGCCAGGGACAGCTCAGAGCTCCCTCTCTCCTGCCTCCAAACCTTGCTCACTTTCCCACAAACATCAGGGCTGTTTTTCAGGTCCTTTTCCCTGCTACCTCCTTCTCCTGCCTGACACTATGTCCTTCAGGCGGCACAGCTTGCAGCTATCTTGTGTTACATCCCAGCATACTGCCTGGGATCCTGTGTGCTGTAGAAATGCCAAGAGCAAGTCATGCCCTCTGACTTCTCATCCTTTGCATCACCACCTGTAGATTAAAACCTCACCTGGTTCACTTGTCCCTATCTTGGATTTCAGAAGCAGGTTAGGCATGGCTTGTGCAGAAATTCCCCCTGGGAGGAATTTATCCCTCTGAGAACCACCAACACAAGTACCTCTACATCACAACCACTGCCTCTGCTAACCCATGGATGTAACTGCCTGTCTTCCCTCTGCAAGACCTGTAAAGAGACAGCTTGACTGGGACCACATGAGCAAACAGAGTTTGACACCAACTCATGCAGCTTACCCATTGGATTTAACTATTAACCTGCTGGCACAAAACACCTGCAAGTTCCAGTGCACCACCTTCACCCAAACAGACCCATGGCCAAGGATTCTCAGATCTGTGCCAAGACCAGCACCTTGCATGGGATGAACACTTTCTGCTGATGAGTCAAAGTAAAGATGAGTGGCTGCGTCCCTGCCAGGATGAGAGTTCACACTCACAGAATCACAGAATCACAGAATCAATCACAGAATGGTAGGGGTTGGAAGGGCCCTCCGAAGATCATCTAGTCCAACCCCCCTGCTAGAGCAGGATCCTAGAGTAGATCACACAGGATCACATCCAGACAGGTTTTGAATGTCTCCAGAGATGGAGACTCCACAACCTCTCTGTGCAGCCTGTGCCAGTGCTCTGTCACCCTCACAGTAAAGAAGTGTTTTCTTATGGTAAGATTGAACACCACTCCCTTGATAAGGTGCCACTTGCTTGCTGGTCTCAGGTATCTTTCCTGGAAAACAATGATTAACTGCTGGGTGAAGGAGGTGTTGTCTTGACTTCTCCCATTTTTTATGTTTCTTTTAAGCAGAACAATGTGTAGAGGCTGATCTCACCCCTGCTGTGAGGGTGCTGTGAATTTGGGCAGGTGTTTTTGGTTTTGCTGCTGCATTGCAGGCTCATGATGCTGTTATCTGTCATGGAGCCAGACTGGACTGCACTGGAGCTCACAGGCAGCTCTCAGATGGCTCCAGAGTTTCTAAAAAGGCTGGTAGATGTGACCAGATCCAAGGGACATCAGTGCCTATGGCTGAACCAAGCCCAGGTCAGTGCTGTCTCACAGTGGTGGACCTTTGCCAGGGGCACCGTAAAGGCATCTGAGTCTCCAGGAGCTCTGCTTTTCCAGGTCTGGGAAATGGGAGACAAAATCCACCCGACAAAGTGGCACACTTTGGGACCCAGGCTCTTTGACACAGACGCTCATTCCTCACCACCCTCCCCGGTCACCCGAGGGCACCCTGATCCCTGGGCAGGTGTGTCTGTGGCCATGGGTGCAGCACTCGTTAGCTCCAGCAGCCATCACTAACCTGGGCATGGCGCCAGCGTGCTAATGAGGTGATACGGCTGTTGTGGATGTGGCTTGTGCCTGGCTGGCTCCGGGCAGTGGCACAGGAAGAAGATACCATGTGCCAGTGGGTTCCCTGTGTAGGACGCTCTGTGGCCCTGGGCAGCTCACAGGGAGGGGAAGCTGCTGAATGAGCCCACAATGAAATGCAGGTGGGGATGCCTGTGGCTCGGGCATTGTTGACCTGAAAAGGCATGTAGACCTTCTGCTGCTCAAGCAGATGTCTCTGCAGCGAAGCCTGAGCCCAGCAGACTGCAGTTCTCAGCCTGGTCATTCATGGCAGGAACTTGATGCCACAATGTGGGAGAAGGTCCCAGCCACTGTGTTAGCGGGATGCCTGTGACATGGGGCTCTTTTTCTCTTTCCTACCATTAACTGCTTCACTTGCTGCAGGCACAGGGAGAGACCAGGACTCTGAAGCCCCTTGCTGAGCAGTGGTTTGAGGAAGGCAGAGGGTCGCATCAGGCCTCTGGCTGGTTGCATACCAGGGCAACCAAGCTTGCTCACATCAGTGTCCTGGAGGGTCAAGGTTGCTGCTGGCCCAGAGGAAGCACTGCTCAGCCAGCCTCTGCTGCCACATAGTACATCCTGTGTCACCAGGCAGGCTTTAAAATAACTGCATTAGCATCACTCTGCATTCCTACCCAGACCCCTCCTCACCAGCAAACTGGTCAGATACAAAGGGAGCTATGCCCATCACAGGCGGGCCCCTGCCTTCAGCCTGTAGGCAGTTCAGCAAGGTGGCTTTCACTTGAATTTACAGCCCAAATTTGCAGCAGCTTCTGCTGCAATCTCCATTAGCTGGCTGAGGGAGACTGGCCAAAACTACAAAATGGGAGAAAAGGACCCAAAATGTCACTTGTTCTCTTCCCCTTGGCAAGGCAGGATTACGTGTGCCAGTGCATTTAGAGAGTTCTCCTTCTTAGGAATCACTTCTGTCACTATCCCTTTCCTGGCTGGTACCCATGCAACAGCTGATTGGTAGCTAACACAATTAACAAGACTTAATGAGGGACAATGCTATTGGCCAGCACTGTTAGTGGGACTGCTGAGCCCTGTTCGAGTCAGGGCACAATCTGCTCTGTTATCAACCAGCTGCCTTGAAAACTGGGTGAGATTTTATCCTTTGGTTTCAGGTTAAATACGAAAAGGGCGATTAAGCTTTGTATAGAGAGCTCTTCACTAAGCTCCCAGAAAAGCTAACCTAGCTGGGATCTCCCCCATTCAAGCAAAGCCCTGAATGGTGCCATGGGCAGTACTTGGACATGAGGTCTATGATGGGAGAGTTTCTAAGTCATGACTGTTGTCTATTCATATACATTGAATATTTTTATGCTCAGTAGCCCCTTGGGGTCTCTGGCATCAAATGTAAATGTATTAATAAAACCATATAAAACATACACATCATCCTCCTCCCTTCTTCAAGAAAATGTGACCTTTTCTTGCTCACAGGTTTTGAATTTTTCCTTCTTGTTTGCACAATCAAGAAATGAAAAAAAAATGACACCCTGCACAATGAAAACTAGAAATCTCGTGGCCCAAGGTGTTCTTCAGTGTGATGCTTGGATTTGAAAAATCATTTGGGATGGAGCCATGCTATTTGATGACTAGACTTGTGCCTTATTATTGATAAACAAGAATGCCAGCTGATGGGGGCGCAGCTTAAACCACACTCCAGGTAGAGGAAACCAACTGAAACAGTGGAATCAGAGATAGCTGATAATACAAACCAAACCTTTATTTTCTTTACCTTTTCTCACTAGGTCCTTGGTAGGAACTTCTACAGGTTATTTTCCTAGAAGTATGGGAGGAGGACTTTTGTTCATAAAGAAATGAGGCTGGAGAAAAGTGACTGCACTCTGACAAATCTCTGACAATGTTCTTTATAACAAGCAATAAACTTGTATTTTTTGTTACTTGCTAACCCTTACTTTTAATGAAAAACAAATCAAACTCGTTTACACTGATAGTCTACATCAGAAAGTGATAAAGTGCATTCTATAGAAGCAGAATATAAAATATTTAAGTTTTTCTTCAAGGTGGCTTTAAATTAGCTTGTTGAAACCACATTGCTTAAAGCTAATTTATGGGAGCTGAAGGCATCTCCAAGCAATCACGCCTCTCACTGTGGTGCCTAACCCGTAATGTCACTTCATGAGATAAAGTCTTCAGTACCCACGCAGACCCATAATACCTGTCCTTGCCCCTGTCCCTGTGCACGGCACCGTGGTCCCCCGGCTCCCTGGTACTTTGCATGACCCTGTGAACTAGTCAAGGAACTGATCTGGCTTAAAGAAACATCTGCCAAAACCCTCCCCCCTCCTCCTTTTTGTAATCTGGATCAATTCCCCAGTCTGGTCCTGGTGCTAATAAAGCTGACGGGGGAAAAAAGTCCTGGATGAGAAGGGGTGAAAAGGTGAGAGAGTAAGAAAAATCTTCATCTCATCCTTCTGTTGTGGACTCTGTCTCATGAGACTGCACAGCTTGAGCTGTGTAGCATTAGACACCTTTCAGCCTTGTTGAGTCTCTGCTTCAGCTGAAGTGAGCTCAGGGTGATCTCCATCAGGCCGTGGCTCCTGGAGGGATCTCAGGCAATTGCAGGGAGGATGCAGTGGGTTCCAGGGAAAAGAATGAAGGAGCAGTTGGAAGAAGAGTTTCTTTATGTGAGAAAAAAGTAGGAACAGTCTAAACAGCTGCCTTTTTAGTATGTGCACTGGTATGCTGAAGGAAGTGCACACCACTCAGGGAAGGGTGATCAATGCAGACGCGTTGGCACTGCCAGGCACGCTGTTACAGGTGTGTCCATTTATGGGGTTAAGATTCACCTTTTTTTTCTTCAACAAACTGCAATTTTATATATATGCATATGTATTAATATAGAGCAGGCCAGATGTGGCCACAACCACCCCTTTCACATGCTCTCTGCCAAGAAATCTACCCTGAGCTGCACGTGAAGCCTCACCTCTAGGAATCCACTCTGTACGCACAAGCAGTTTGCAGCCTGTGACCCCAAGCCATCAGCAGATGCCATTGTTACCCTCCTAGATGTTCATCTGCACCCCAGGGGTATATAAACTTCACTCCCTTGCTCTCTCTCCCTTCCCATCCCCAATCCTGTTTTAAATAGTAATAGATCATCCCACAGGCATGTTTACTTCCTTGTCATTTTTGGACTTAAATGTAGAACAGCCCAAATTTTTTCAGGCTTAAAATTTTCTAATTAACCAGTGAGACACGGTGGAAGAGCTTTGCAAAGTACAATGCACAGCTAAACTGAATGGTCATCCTTGAGTTTAAGCACATGAGCGTAGAGACCCAGAACTGCCACTCACAAGTTATTTTTTTTTCTTTCCTCCATCTGTGCAGGTTTTAAGTGCTTTCAGTAAGGTTTCTTGTACAAGCTCAGACATTTCCCTACACACAGTTATAACTGCATTGCACTGAGATGGTAGTTATTGAGATAAACTCCTAGAAGGGGAGTGGGGAGGGAGAGGACTGTGGTCGTCCTTAGCGAAGGCAGCATCATTGAAGTCAGAGAGAGAAACAGAAGGCTCCTAATTAATAGTAGGAATTTATCCTACTTAGAGAAACTAGCAAAAATACAGCTCTGGCTTTTATCTCAGCCTTGGTGACTTGGACTCTTTTCTGCCTTTTATCTAAGTCTGATTTAGTCATTCATGGCTCTTTGGTGATTTCAAACTGTATAAAAATGCTCATTTTAAATAACTTTGGCTGTTCTAATTATCCTGGGCATCATTCCTCTTTGTAGATATTACCACAATGATTCTGGTCAGTGGAGACATCTGAGCTAAGACACCTGCAGCAAGAGAGGGAACAACATCCTGGGCAAGAGCCTTCAGTCATTGCCCTTCGAGCTGAGCGGAGACACAAACCGTCTGGAGATCCAACAAGGACTCATGTGGTGGAGAAACCTCTGAGCCACTGGAGAAATCTGATTTCTCCAACTCATGAGTTACAGAACAGGTCACCGCAGGCAAGAGTGATGAGGTGGTCCTAAAACCCCACTGGCATGGCACTCAGCCAGCTCCTGAGCCTGACCCAGGCCTGCTGCTTTGGAGGTAGACTTGGTAGAGCCCCCCAGGTCTGACCCCAGGCTGAGGTTGCATAGGTCTTACAAAGCTACACAAAGAAACAGTTTGTTGACATGTATTTTTTTATGTAGGGGCATTTGGAGGATGTGACACACAAGGGACTGATCACATTATGAGTTTCTTATGCTACTTTGGCTGTTATATTATGTAAGAGGGGCAGAGTGTCCTCACATGATTATTGTAATTAAAGAATATTGTGCTTTTAATTTGCACAGTTCCTTCCTCAGCATTGTTTGATACAAATAGACGATAACAGACTGGTTATTGTGAGTTATTAATAATGTATTCCTTACCATATGCCTAGGAGCTAGAGCAATAAGCAAGGCTGCTTTGTCCTAGGTGTCCCTCCCTGCACACACAACCAAACAGGTCATCTTTGATCTCTTGTTGCCTCACAAGGTCACACTTCAATTTGGAATTACTGCTTACTATCCCCTTTGTCCCCACCCCTGGCTCCCTCTGTGTTTGAGGCATTCTGGAAAAAATAAAACCAGTTTTTCTGCCTTCTGCATTACCTCTCGTGTTTGTGTGGAGTGGATGCTCTGGTCTGTTTTTAATTTCCATGATTCTATAGTGCTTTTGAGTCCAAGGTGCTAAATATAGGTCTAACCTATAATAGCCAGCCTCTTTTTCCTTTCTGTCTTATGATGTTATTTTCTGCTTTTATCATTTAAGCCTAATGGATTTACATTATTAGGAGCTTTTTGGTATGTACAACGTGGTTATGAACAAGACGAGTGCCTCAAAAGTTTCCAGGAACATTTGTCTAACTAGAAGAGAGCAAAAAAGAAACTTGTCATTGGCTCTGCAGGAAGAGGCCTGGTTCAGTGTAGGAGGGCACCTTCCCTCTCCTCTCCCTACTGCAAACCTGTGTATGCCCTCTGGGCAGGGTGCATACATCCAGCACACTGCCTAGAAAAGTGATGCTCTGGAGAAAAATCAGCAGACAGCATGAAAAGTGCTGGCTCAGACCTCTCGTGTTGGCAGACTCCTACCAAAATTAGTTCTGGATAAGCCAGTACATCTGTAGTCAGAGCAAGCTATTCCTCTTTCTTCCTATTCCAAACACAGTCATGCCCAAAAAAATACAAGTCAGGAAAATGTTTGGGGAAACTATTAAGGAGCGTGAAGAGAAAAGAGTATCCAGACAAATATGGAGCCATTTGAGACAAATATGAAGTCATGTGTAATAAACAGCTTGGATTTATAAGGACTAAAGCCAGCCAAACACAAGTGATGGATTTTTGGGACAGAACAGCCCAAACCAGCCAAGGGAAGGAATGTGGTAGATATAAAGGGCCAGGCCCACATGAGACACAAGGACCATTCAGCACAACTCTAGAGCCATACCTGTGCTTTCCCAAGCCTTATTGATCCTAGTGGCCCAAGCCAATAGCTGGTAAGGAGTGGGGTATTGGGGACCCTTGGTCATGCCACTTCATTTCTGTCCCTGGTTATATAAGAGGGATATGAGGGACGACTTCTGTGTCATCAGGGGATCTTTCTTGTTGAGTTTGGTTGGGGTTAGAGTCTCCTTGCACAAGAGTCCAACACTATGTCTGAAGACCCACCACAAGATACAGATGTTGACAACTTACTCCTTGGAAGGAACAAGCTAGTTTCCTCTGAAATAAACTTCAGGTTTATTTATCCTTCAGTGAGGATAGTTCACTCCAGGCATTGCTCCCAGTAGTCACCAGAGTTGATGCACTGAGCCTGGCTGCCCTACAAATCCCTTCATCACTAAACCAACACTCTGTGCATCTTGAAATATGACATTGTGTCCATAAGCAGTGCTCAACTGTGGCTGACAGAGACTGCAAGGAAGCTATTTGGTTTATTCATGCTCTCTAGTTTACTGCTGATAACATTGATTTTCATGGTGTTGTCCAGAAGACCAGAGGAGAAATTTGCTGCTGCTGGAAATCACAGTAGCTCTGTAGGTCTAAGTTGCTGCCAGCAGAACAGATGGCCCATGAGTGGTGCAGGGCTAACTGTACCCATCCAGAAAGTGCATTACGCAAAGCAGGACCGAGCTGGTCCCAGCTGTGTCTTAGCAAAGAAAAAAAGTATGCTACGTGGGAAAAGAGCATGTATTTACCTTGAGTGTGTCAATGACCATGTACCTCAGTGGGTGGGGAAGCTCAAATATGACAAGTCCAGTTAGGCTTAATTTTCCCTAGCAAGAAATGCCAGAGCACTGATGCCCATGGCCAAAAGCTTTGCTGCAGTCTAGTGAAAAGGGGTTCTCCTACATTAGAATCACAGAATCATAGAATCACTATGGTTGGAAAGGACCTCCAGGATCATCAAGTCCAACCTTTGCTCTGGACTGTCCTGGAACCAGTTATTCCTGTCTCTCCTGTCTCCTGCTTCTGAAGTTTTGCGATGGTCCTGCTTTGGCAAAAATTAATCCTGAATATTCAGAGACTGATCATTTGAAATGCATTAGGAGAAGTGCAGGGACCGACAGTTAACCAAAAAAAAAAAAAAAAAGACAGAAGGTGAGGTGAGAACATGGGCAAGAAATTAAAATGATACGATATCCTATGGGTACATGAATTTGGTGACAGGAGGCAGTCTATGTCCTCCAGACCATGATCAATTCTGCCTGCTCAATGGTCCAAACTCCAGTTTCTGGAGACTGCAGGGGTGAACGTGCCCAAAGGGAGCTTCCACACAGAACAGGGACTGAGTGTTGTGTCCACCGCAGGTCTCCTGTGAGCCCAGCCCAGCTTGCACTCTGTCAGGCAGCACATCACCATGGTTAGCAGATGGTTAACCCACTCCCAACAGTGGTCTGGGCTCGAGACAGCTCATCTTGAGGGATACTTGAATTTGTTCCATATCATCCCAACCACTAAAACCTGAGTGACAAAGCCCTAAATCGGATCATCTCTTCGCTTCTCCTGCCCTGTCCTCTTCCTGGCTAGTAATGCCTCTTCTGAGGCCAGCTGTGCATTATCTGCCAGAGGAAAGTTCTTAAAAAGCTTTATGCTGAAGTAGCTCACCTTATGTTCTCTATTAGACAGGCTTTACTCCTCCCATGTCCAGTGCTCCACCAGCAGAAGTTGGATTAGAGTTTTATTTCTTGGCTAAACAATGACTAAAGGAAGCATGATAACTATCTACAAGTATTTGATGGGTGTAAACTCCAGTGAGGAAGAGGAATTGTTTAGTGTGGTTAAAGGACTTTTATGGCCAAAAGTGATTAGATTAAACTGAACAAAGCAAAGCAAAAACTGAACACCCTTCGTAATACCTAGCAGGTTGCAAGGGCAGCTCTCAAGGGATGTGGTAGAAGCAGTCATGTCTGGGTCAGTTGAAACGTCGCAGGAAACAGAGAAGTATTTATGTTATTGATGTTGGAATGCTGTCCCATGAAAAAACTGTGCTTGAGCCCCAGTTATCTTAAGCTTGCTACTAACCTTGGGTTATCACATACCTACAGGGATGCCATCGGCATTCTCTTCAGGTTACACCTTTGTCGGCTGGCAGGACGTGGTATGAGGTGATTGACTTTGTACAAGAAGGGAGCAAACAGGAGTGCATGGCTCCTCTGAAAATATAGTGGTGGCCCCTTATTCACTGTGGGGAGAAATGAGCTCGCTCTCTCACACAGCAGAAGCAGCATGTTATAATCCCAGCTACACCTGCATAAATCTGCTTGCCCTTTTTCTCTGAAAACCAAATACAGAGCATGCAATCCCATCTGACAGGAGTTTCTGATGGAGAACGCAAGGCATCTTGGGCACTGAGAGCAAATGTCAGTGACTCGAGCACTGCTGTGTCTTTCAAAATCCTGTGGCCTCTCCGAGGCAAAAAAGAAATATGGGTGATGTTTGATGAGTCAGGACGCTTTCCCCTGGCATGCCTCTTTCTCTGCCTAATTACACAGACACCATAGCAAAGGAATTAGATAAACCAGGTAAGGCTTGTTGTGGATGTCCTGGTCGTCTAGGAGACAAGAGCTTTATTTATCTGATGTGACTTGTAGGCAAAGGTAGGACAAGCATACCCTGTTTTTAAAACAGCATATTTCTTCAAAATTGCAGGTTATCTGTTCTGAAACACCACCTTTTAATGGGTTATCTCCTCCTTTAATTGGTTTGGTTGTTGGCATATCGTTAAAACCCACTTAGCAGAAGTGTGAGAAGCCTACTGTTAAAGGCTGCCAGCAGAAAGGCCAGGAGGACATATGCATCCTCCCATGGCACTTTCAGAGAAGACCCTGATCTGTTCATAAAAGGCCAGGAAGGAAGGGAGGAATTCAAAAGCCTTAAAAAACAGACGTAACTGGAGTCTTCAGTAGTGCGTCATCTCAAGTTTTCTTCTCCTGAGGGAGTAATTCTTCAGAAGATTTGTGTGCCCTTTGCTGGTGTCTTCTCTTCTGTTTCTTCCCAGGAGCAATTTGGCTATTTCTGCATTTACTGAGCCTTCTCTCTTTATACAGAGACAGAGCTAATAGACATCTGTGTACGCAGGAGAGTCTAATGGGGTTATCACTGCCACCCCTGCATGTCCACCACCCAAATGCTAACACTACCTGCTTAGGTGTGCACATTACAGACCACCCAACAGAGCAGGCATGACACTGTTGCACAGTCCCTGCAGTGCTGATACATTCTTCCTCTCAAATCTGGCTGGCTGCAAATGCCTTGGATAATAACATATTTTCTGTTTTTTCTCATGGGCTCAGAGTACCAGTCTTGGTGGCTTCATTAGAAATGGCATGCTTAAGGATGCCATTTTACATAGGGTAGTTTCCCGTCATGGCCAAGAATTTTCTGCATATAAAAGACTGGCAGGTGGTCATACTTTTCATGATGTTTAGAAAAGATTAATTCTCTTTCCCAGGTACCTTCTGTCTTTTCAGATTCAAATAAAATTATGTACACAATATACGGGTAGTGGAGAGAAGGAAAGAGGAACCGGATGGATTCTCTCACCTCACATGACCACACAGGCAATTTCTTACAGACTTTATCAGTGGTCCTGATGAATGCATGTTAAACCTATGCCACAAGAAGCTGCAAATCCTGTGCAGTCTAGCCTGGCCTGGAAACTAGAGATGCTCAAACCTGCATTAAAGCCCATTCTCCTGGGATTTTCAGCCTTGGCTTTGCAAACTTAGGAGGTTCAGAGCTCATGAACTAAGTTTGAAGAACAGCTGAGGGCTAACCTGAGCAATTCCAAGCACTGACCCCACTGGAGGAGGCTCATCTGTACTTCATAACCTGATCAAGCTTTCATAATTCTGTTTAACAATAGTGCTCAATTTAAAATATATGTTACCGTGCTTCTTTCCTCTGTGTTAAGGGGTACAACCCTAGAAATCCGACATATACTACTATCATATGAATTCTGGGGGAGTCAGATATCAGGAGCAGACATCTGTAACGTCTTCAGAGTCTTGCTGTGTATGATATGGTCCTTAGATATTATGGATACTGTCAGTAGTATTGACAATATCTTGACAGATACATCCCATGTAAATCATGGTGTTTTCCCAAGGGCAATCATAGAATCATAGAAACATAGAATCATAGAATAATTATGGTTGGAAGGGACCTCCAGGGTCATCAAGTCCAACCTTTATCCCATCATATTCTTAACCATTAGACCACTAGACCATGGCCTCAGGTGCCTCATCAACCTTTTTTTTGAACACCCCCAGGGACGGCGACAAGGCACCTTCCCTGGTGGGCTCACTTACCAGCTGAGTCAGGAAGTTATCTTCCACACACTCTAGGAACTTCTTAGACTGTTTTCTCTCTGCTGTGTTATATTTCCAGCAGATGTCCAGTAAGTTGAAGTCCCCCACAAGAACAAGGGCTTGAAACTTTGCAGCTTCTGCCAGTTGTTTACAGAACAGTTCATTGATCTCTTCATCCTGGTCAGGTGGCCTGTAGTAGACTCCCAGCAGGATATCTGCCTCGTTCGCCTTCCTCAACCCATAAACATTCGACTGGCTCCATGCATCAGCTTCTCCTCAAACCGGCCCTCACAGGAGTGCCTTCTCTTTTCCTTGCTGTTGTGTCCTCCAGTAGAAGACCAGCATGAAGCCAAAGAGGTAATTTTGCTGGGCCAAAAGACCCAATGGGTGTTTTTAGCATTTAATTAGACTTTCATTTCAAGAGTATATCACCTGTAAGGTGTTTAAAAGCATACCTACCAGAATTGCCACTTGACCATTTCCAAGCTACGGAGAGCACATTACAGTGGTTGCCTGAAATGATCTTTCTGGGCAGATTTGAGCTTGTTCTGCCTGAGCAAATACCAGAAGAGCACTGGAGGGATTGTGGCATGGGAACCCCAGTTTCTGCAGTGTGGTCACGTTGGCCTGACGTCAGGGCAGCTCTCTGCTTGTGCTAATAAACTTAACTACAGGCCAGGATTTATGAGTCCAGGCACTGTCATGGAGTCACAGAAATACTTTCCATCTGTACCCAAACTGGTGACACTGGTTGCCTCTGGTCTCTGCCCCATGGACCAGTTAACTCAGGTGTCTGCACAGAGCTCCATCCTGTGAGGTGGACATGGCATACCCTGGAGTTTTTAATGCCTAGATCCACCTTGCAGTCTCTGAAGGAGGAAATTACCTTGTCCCTATTTTAGAAGAGAGAAGAGGGTCAGGTTCAAAACCGCCCTGCAGTGCATCCACAAAATCTTAGGCAGCATGCCAGCGCCTAAGCCCAAACGACTCCCCACCTTGCTTTAAACTATTTATTTGGTTTACCTAATGATGCAACCTGCATGAGCTGTTCACAGCACTCCTCTTTTCCCCAGGCAGGGACTCCCCTGCTATCACACAGCCACTCCCTGGCTTGGCTGCTGTCTCTTGGTGGCTCTGTGAGACTTGCCTCCTCACTCAGAGGGCCGTTAGCACATCAGGAAGGCATCAGCCCCAAATCCAGACTGTGATGCTTAGGGTTGCTCTGAGGGCTGGAGAGAAGCTCGTGAGATGGTGAGGGACAAGAGCTTGCTTTCCTCCCCATGGGGTGCAGAGGCCATCCCTTAGAATCATAGAAATATAGAATGCTTTGGGTTGGAAGGCACCTCAAAGATCATCTAGTTCCAACCCCCCTGCCACAGGCAGGGACACCTCTGACTAGACCAGGTTGCTCAAAGCCCCATCCAGCCTGGCCTTGAACACTTCCTGGGAGGGGGCATCCACAACTTCAACCTGTGCCAGTGTCTCACCACCTTCACAGTAAAGAATTTCTTTCTAGTATCTCGTCTAAATCTACCCACTTTCAGTTCAAAGCCATTACCCCTCATCCTATCACTACATGCTTTGTAAAAAGTCCCTCCCAAGATTTCTTGTAGGTCCCTTCAGGTACTAGAAGGTAGTACTAGAGCCTTCTCTTCTCCAGACTGAACAACCCCAACTCTCTCAGACTGTCCTTATAGGAGAGGTGCTCCAGCCCTCTGATCATCTTCGTGGCTCTCCTCTGGCCTCGCTCCAACAGGTCCATGTCCTTCTTACGTTGGGAACCTCAGAGCCGAACACAGTACTCCAGGTGGTGCCTCATGAGAGCAGAGGGGGAGAATCACCTCCCGCGACCTGCTGGCCATGGTTCTTTTGATGCAACCCAAGATAGGGTTGGCTTTCTGGGGTGCAAGTGCACACTGCTGGCTCATGCACAGTGAGGTGTATCTTCTTTCTGGCTGATGGAGACTTCAGAGCGCCCAGCATCACACGTCCTATTCTTTGGCTTTCTCCTTCCCTGCATCAGGAGATGTAAGCGCTCATGCTGCGTGCTCATGCTACTTCTGTACTGGTTTTCCTTACTTGGCAGTTTGACAAAGGGGTGCCTCAGTACAAGAGAGACATCTGTAAACTGGAGGACATTCAGAGAACAACAATAATGCAAAGCACAATGCTCTTGGAAACATCTGTAAGGCAGCAATTTAGAGTCCAGCTATTAGCATGCTGGGACAGACCTCAAGTGAAATAAAAAGAAATCAACTTGTTAAATATCTCTAAAGCAGGCATGTAAAAAGTATTATTGTCTGTATGTAGATAGCCTGTGTAAACAGCCTTTTCCACTCGGGGCTACATCTCCATAATTATGTATTATTTGCAAGAAGAATGCAGAGCGTGAGGCGTGAATATGTTCCAAATGTGTCCAAACCCTGACCAGGCACAGGCTGTGATTTTAGCTCATTTCAGGGAGAGAACAAGCCCATGCCTTTTGTTCATTCTCCGTGAACAATTGCAACAATTGTACTTTTCACTGGAAGTGACTCACCTGGCAAAGATGATAAGAAACTCAGAAGAACCGCTGAACAAAAATAAAGTGCTGGAAACTATCATCTGAATTTAAGGCTTACAGTCCTGAAACTGAAATCATATTCAGACCCTTCAGGCTTCCCTAATTACTGAGGGGGAGAACTATCATTCTTTTCTAAATGTGGTGTCAGCATTTGTTACAAGCAACCAGCGAAAAATTATCCGCAAACCTCCTGGTGACCTATAAACCTGCAATTTGATATGCCTCACCCAATTTTTATACTGTAACAAGTGATTTTTTTTTTTGAATATATTTTTCTAGTAGAGTCTCTTTAATCTACGGGGCAACATGTAACAAGATCCCATGGCTGGAGGCTGAAGCTAGCTACGTTTCAGCTAGCAACAAGGTGCGCATCTTAACAGTGATTAATTAAGCACTGAAGTAGCTCCTGAGGGGATATGATGAATTCACCGCTTCTTGAAGTTTCTGAACTTTCTCTTTCCAAACCTCATGCTATACCTGAAATACAAAGTGTGATCTTGCTACAGGAATTAAAGGGAGAGGCACTGTTACGGTGTTTCTTAAAGTCAATGGGAAGATATTTTCCACATCAAAACTCCAATTTTTTCATTTTTTCTTTTTAATGCACATAATGAAATTCATTCCTTCTTCCAGTGTCAACCAGTCTGCTTCAGTGGAAATTAAGAGGCCATTGCCAACTTACACCAGTAAATAAAGCCAAATTTCAAAAACACGTATCAGCTAAATTTGCAGATGCCTACTGGGCTGCAGAGTAGCATTTTCAGTCACGCTGCTGCCTGTTCCTAATTTTAAGTAATGGCTCTCTTTCAGTGTCAATCCTTCCATCTCAGGAACATTGCTATTGAAATATTTAATGAGTCACTTGTAAATATCCCAAAGGAACAACAGGACATTTATCTTGTGCTGCAGAGCTATGTTTTAAAAATAACTATCTTTAAAAAAAAAACCCAACGACTCAAAAACTCCCAAATGTTTTCCCTTTCCCACTTTACAGAAGGCTTTCTCTCTGCCTTTCCCTTTTCATTTCTCATCCACTCTTCACCCGTGGGGTTACGCTGAGGTGGCTATGAGGACACCCAGGCTGTTTGCATTCTTCAGTCAATTTGGGTTGGCCCCTCTCCCCTGCATGGGCTTGGCAAGGCGAAAAAGTGACCTTGTGGCAAACTTGGGTGTGACATTCTAAAACAGCAACAGCTCCCAGCGTGACTGCCAGGTCTCCTACTCTTATTCCATGGAAAATATGAGGCAGTTTATCCCACATCCACCGACAAACTGTTTTACGTTTATCTTAGGGTAGGAGCATGCATCTACAGAGTTATCGCAGCATGGCTAATGCATGGTGTTGCCACATCCTGGCTTCCCTGCTTAACTCCATGCCTTCTCACTTTAGTTATGTTGTTATTCCAGCACAAAGCCAGATCCTCACCATGCACCTTGATGCTTCTGCTACTGCAGGACCACAGCAGCACTGTGCATTTCTGCCATTGCCATGACTTCTTGACTTAGCTCTACCTGCTCCTTCAGCTCTGAACAGGCAAAAGGCAGTTGGAGATGTTCTTCAAAATTTCACCATAACCTGATGTTATGGTGCTACTCAAAACATGTAAGCAGTGCTAAGAAGATGACTGTTGGGTGCTGCAGCTCTTTGCACCAGGGGGGTACCTATCAGAAGACTAGAGGTGTGTGAACTCAAATGTTTTGGGATCAAACCAAATCTCTGTTTTCCTAAGGATGAAATTCAGCACAAGGCTTATGACAGTCAGGGTGAAAGCCTGAGTCAGAGGTTCCTGCAAAAGTGTCCTGACGCACCAAGGAAAATTACAGAGCCTGCAGCACCGAACGTGAGCCAGGCACAGCTCACAGACCATCTCTCTGCGTGACCCTGAGTGCTCCTATGAACTGGGAGATACTCTCGTTACCCAGTTCTGCCTGTGCAGGGGGTGGATCCAAAAAAGCACAAAGCATTGGCCTGCATTGTCAGTTAATTGTGTGCTGGAGCCTCCTTGCAAGACCAGATCCCCCCTCTGTTTATATCACCAACAGCCAAGCCACCTCAGCCTGAGCTCCACAGTTCTGCAGTGGTGGCCCTGGCCTTTTCAACATGCTCTGCGTAGGTCACATGAGGCTGGCCTTTGAGGTCATGAAAAGACCTTCCAAACCTGGAAAGCTAGTTTGGGGACAAGGGAGGAAGACATATATATTTCTGACAAATCAGGATAATGAAGACCTTCCATGTTGTGCCATATTTCGGACAAGTAACCAGCCTGGTCCTCTTTCATCCATAATCAAAGAGAAACTTTACTTTTCCTCTGCTGTTTGAGGTATTAAGCAGGATACATATGCATTTGGCCTACTGGGGCAGAAATAGTTATGTTTTGTGCTTTTACTCAGGCTCTGATGCTTCTGACAGCCTGAAGTCAGCACGTAGGTGCCAGAGTAGGCTGGCACACATTGATATGTCACACAAACAGTTGCTTTGACCTGCTCCTTCCCACTCTCCAACCCACCCGTGTACACTGCTTTGCTCCTCATCAGACCAGAGCAACAGAGATGAAGCAGCTGTGAAATACACCTGCCCTTCATGTGCAGCCCCACTTTACACACCTTTAACTTAGCAATATAGAGTAGTTATGCTGTAATATAAATACATTTTTTTCCTCAGCCCACAGCTCTGGATCAATCACCAGCTTGAAACAGCATGAGGGAAATGAAGTAGTAATACAGGAGGAAAAAGTAAGAGTTGAGGGTGTAATCAGCCAACTAAACACCATTAGAACATACTGTCCCACTCAGTGGGCCTACAGCTGCATTGAGCCATGACCAAATCTATTAATAGGCCATGCAGAGCTCTTTGTAGTCCTAAGAGCAATACTACTCAAACTTTCGAGTCCTTGTTACTTCTCTGTAACGTCAATAACTTCCTTGTGGTGCTTAGTTACAGTAGCTGACTCCTCAGAAAGGATGAAAAGTCTGACTCTAGTCTCTTCAGACTAGAAGACAGAAACCCTGCTTTTAATTTCTTGCCCAGACTAGAAGAGATTGATAATGCTGAGACCATAAACTCAGCCCTAATGGGGACAGGAGGTTGCCTGTAGAGCATCTGGCTTGCTCCAGGCTTGATGATGGACAAAAGGGGCAAGGATTGGGATGGAAGTGGCACAGTTTGGTTTGTTGCTGCTGTGGAAAAAGATCTGGTGCATATGGGGTCCAGAGGATCAGGCTGTGACACACCTGCAGTTGGACTGAGAGTGTTCTACACGTTGAGGATTGGCACGATCGCCATGTAACCCCACAAACAGACTGGCATCTTGAGATCATGAAGAAGCAGCATGCACACCTGCATGAGAAACCATGCCCTTAGTCCCAGTCTGTAACTCCACAGTGACAAGCAGGCACTTCCAAACTACAAGTTATTTCATTTTAACGACATATAAAATTAAGGAAGATGATTTCTACCTCTCCCTCAAAAGACACAGTATGAGAGAGTGGGGCAGATCAGATGATTAGCAGCCTTAGAGAAGGTAACTCCATATATCAGGGGACTGGGGATCCATTACTCTGTGAAAATATCTGTCACACCCTTGGGCTGCTCCAGTCCCTTCCCCCTACCAAAGACTGCTCTGCAGCTGGAGTTAAAAGTGAGTGCTGCAGTTCTATGATTAATTGTCATCTTCCCCATGACCGAGGAAGGGACTTGAGGTCCCTGGGGCTGTGGATGCTTTCTGCAGGACACGACCCCAGAGAGCTGGAGTCTGATGAATGCCTGCAGTGCTGCCTGAAACTCAGGGGTGAAACTGTGTTTGGTGGGAAAGAGCAGCAGCTCTGCGGGAGAGAAATGCTCGAGGGAGAGGGTGTACCCGGAGAACAGCAGAGGAAATGTGTGAGGCAGCAGCTGCAGAAACAGGCAGCAGGGAGGTGGTAAGTACTTGGGAATGAACTCTGGAAAAGAGGAAAGGCAAAACCCAGCGACAGAAGGAGAGGTGAAATGAGGACTGTCAGTGGAAACGGCCTGGGGACAGTCCTGCATGGGGACAGGGGCACTCTGGCTTGCACTGTCAGAGTACTTCAGCCACAGAAGCCACTGCAGGTTGGGAAAGTCTGAGTGCAGCCCCCAGTGCTTGGTGAGGCACCTCTCCAAGTCAGAGCAGGGCTGCTGCTGAAGTCACTGTGGGCTTGGCTGCGTAATTGTATTTATTTAACTGAGTTACCTAAGTCAGAAGCCGAGTCACCCCAGATGAGCGTCAGTAAGCCTTTCACACCTTACAAGGGCTCCTCTCAGCCCACCAGCAGCGGTGGGACAGGCTGGTTGGGGCATGCACACCACAAGCTTGCCAGCCCTGCCTGAGGCTCCTTCCCCAGTCAATGGAGCCACGAGGGGAGCAGCCTACCAGCAATGACTCAGCCCACCAAAGAGCAGAGCCGCCTTCCCAAGGTGCGTGTTCCCCTGCTCTGACTATAGGAAGAGCCCAAAGCAAAGACAGCCTTTGATTTAGGTATCCCAGCCAAAAAGCTCAAAGTTAGAGAGGATGAATCTGGATATGCATGTAGATAGATGATATATGTGGAAAAGTCGGGGTGGCACAGCAGAATGAGAGTGACTCATCTCAGAGAGCACCAGAACTGACTCTAAGGAATTCTGCACAATAAGCATCACTTCTTGCATAATTAGAAGTGCACACAACCCAGGAGTCGGTGTGTTGGCTGCAGCTTCCAGTATTGCACATTTCAGTTCAGCTGTCTGGAACAACTACCTTCTGGTATTAGTTTTAAGATAATGCTGGTGTGAAGTAGTGGACGACAAAAAATTGCTGGAAAATTATCAAGCTTTTAAACGACCACTGAGAAGTACATGTTAAACATTCCTTTAGTGTATTAATTCTACATTACGATTTAGAGATAAGCAGATTTTCCAGGAACCCAAATAAAATAGCATCCAGACTCTTATTGATAAGGTGTATCAGAAAAGTCAGCAATACTTAATATTTGTATATTCTTTAATATTTGTACTATTCATCAACTTAGTTGGTGAAAAGTGTGATCATTTCTGTTTCTGGGACTAGGCATACTATTTTGGCACACTCTGTTGAGTTTTTATGGTAAATCCAGCACAGGTATGCTCTAGTCATTTTGGACTGTAAAAGTATTTCTTACTCCTCTGTCCCCATGAACAGGGGCCTCTGTCCCACTAGGGGACCCTTGGAAGGTCTTTCAGACCCCAGAGCTGATGCAGAGGGATAGGCATGGCCCAAAACATGCTTCCTCCTGCTACCTGACCTAATACAGTGGTGGATACTTCAGCTGCATTGCAAAAGCTTGCAGCGCAGTGAAAGGAGAAGCACTTATACCTGCATGTGTGATCAATGGAAATGTGTCAGTAGGTGGGTGAGAGAACATAGGGAAGTGAGCAGCAGGCATGAAGTGCCCAGTAGGCTCTGAACACTATGGAAAAAAAAAAAGGGGAGTGGAGTAGGATGGAACATTTCATATCTCCCCTCTGTCCCACATTCTCCTTGCTCTTTTTCTTCATTTTTTTTTTTCAATTGCTGGGTTAACACAAGTGAAAAAGAACATCCAGAACCACCCACTCTGGCTTTCAGAACACACAGGCACTTTATTTTTTAAATAAAACACAATATAACAGCCTTCATATGGAGAGCATCACAGGCAAATGTTTTATGCCATGGATTCAGTTTCCTGTCAGGACCTGTATTAATGATGCCTATGTCCAATTATTAGTGGTCTCCTCTTCTAATGAATGCTTTGTTTAAACATATATTGAAAACTTATTTTTGCAATGTCTTTCTTCTCTTTAATAAGATTTGATGTGTTGGCTCTGGTGCAGCATGGAAGTTTTGTATAAGCTTTAAAATGCATTTCTGAATGGAGCTATATAAATACTTGCACACATCGAACTGTACTATTTTATTGCGCAACTGAAAGGTTTCCTGTTCTATACCATAATACAATTTGTTATTTTTCCAGCACACACATTAGCCTGCATTCAACTTCTGCGCAAGGTAGAAGAACTCAAATTAAATTTACAAGCACACCTGAGCAAAGCTAGTTAGCTCTGGCCAGATCATGTTTCCATGATTAAATAATGCTGGCTATTATAACAGATTGCAAGAAAATGCAGCTGTAAATCCCTGTCTCAGTTTATTTCCAATGCTTCATTGTACCATAGAAACTCTAGTATACTTTCTAGTAAGCAATAGGCTAGACATAGGACTGAGTCACCCTGAGCAGATGTGTTAGATGCTAACTCTGAGGAGATAAGAGTAACAATGCTGCTCTCCCATGAGCTTTCCCCGCAAGGACCTTCCCATGCTAGACAAATATTAATAGATCGATCTTTGCTGCATCCCACTGCAGAGTTTATTAACTGAGGGAATTGGTTCCCAGAAACATTTACCAACTTGCTCAAGGCCAGAGCCAAGGTCTACAACAAGGAGAAAGAGCTGGGAGACCGTGCTGGAGACCTTTGCTTATTGCCATTTAATGTTTAAAATTAACGCTTAACATAGTGTGCTGAAGGCATGACAGCACTAGGTGTTTACCGTGTCAGAAATGGATGGACACTGGTTTCAGAGACAAGCACACAACATGCCTGCAGCGAGGCAGGTCTCTGCTGAGCACTTCAGTCACTACCACGAACCCCTGGGGACCCATGGGGGCAGTAGGTCCCTGATGGGTCCCAGTGAGGACTGCCTTCCTGTGCAGCTGCTTTGGGACAGGAGGGAGAGGTCCATGGCTCTATCACTGTCCTCACTGGGACCCATCAGCAGGTCTCCCAGGGGTCTAGGAGGAGCTCTTGGGAGCCATGTCTACCAAATTTAGGGAGCAGAGCTGGGGAGGTGCTGGTCCCATAGTCACCCCGGTCACAGTGCGGCTTGCAGACAGCTTTTCTTTTGGTGGAAACGAGGGTGACGGCTATATGGACCCAGTTCTGAGCTGAAGACATAAAAGACACAGCCAGGACATACATCTGAGACTAGGGACACCAGGCCAGCTCAACTCTGCCTAGACTTCAAGGTTTTTACAGGTAGCTCTGACAGTTTTGCATTTTATTAATATTTCTCATTTTCCAGCCACTTATAATGTTGCCAAAATTTGACCATTTGGAGTAAAGTTTTCCAGTCCAGGTGTTTGCCTCAGGCTGAATTATTTTGGATAGGGTGGGGAGGAGAATTTCATTTAGAGCTGTTCCTCGTGGCCAAGACTCGGGCTGAGGAAAAAAGGCTTATGACTAAAAAATGCTGTGGCTTACCCTTTGATACTCTCCAGTGTTCTGTGGATGAAAAGATAGTTGTGTGAGGAAAAGGAAAACAGAGAGACAAGGAGTTGGACTCTATGGGGACAACTCAGATTAATGGCTGTTGTGGGGAAAGGGGTGGAGGACCTGGATGGGGTGAACTGGCACAGGCAGTCTACCATGATTAAGACTGGGAGGACGAGCCCCAAACCCATAGACTTTACAGAATGGGACTGAATTGCTGAAATTGGAGAAAGTTTACAGTGGGGCAAGTCCAAGGGGTGAGGCAGAAGGGGGTTAGGACAAAAGTAACCATTTAAAGTTTTGCACCCATGAGAAGGCACCAGCCCATAGCCTGGACTGGGTCTGTTCCTAAATTTCACCTGTTGGCTGCTGTGTTTATATGTGAAACCACCGATGACAGTGTGTTTCATCTCCCACATACTGTTAGAGCAGGCTCTCACCCTACAGGTGTGGTCCTTCAGCTCCCTTGGTATATCGCAACACCATGGTGTTTACCCTACCAGTAAGTCATGCAGATGTCATGTAACCTTAGTTAACTCTCTTTAATTTTGTCTTTAACTGCACACACATACTTGGGGTTTCTTCATGTATCGAAGTTCTTCAGCCTCATGCTGTGCATTAAAAGGGCATGTCTCAGTTGGCCCACATCTATTCAGTCTGTTATTTTCCAGTGTATTCTTGATTTATACCATGCTCTTTGAATCCTGAAATATTTTCTTCATAGTATTTTCTGTAGTGCTTGCCACTGCATTACAAGAGCTGCTCAACTATTAGTCGGTTCATTTTAGCAAAACTACTTTGTGATGAGATATCACGATATTGTCATCATTTGGCAAATGGGGAGCTAAGTCAGCACCTCAGATGCTCTATTTGAACCCACTGGGACTTGATTTTTCAGAGCACTTACTATATGATATGATGCTGTGAATCACCGAAGCATTGCTTTCCCTGACTCAGCTGAGATGGAGAGCTCAGCACTTCTGCAAACCAGACTGCTGGGCTTGGAAATCAAGCACCTAGAAGATAAAAAAGACACAATTAGAGACCATCTGTGAAAAGCTTAGCTGAACAATATTTCCCAGCGCTCTGGAACAAAGGAGGAGATAGGATCCAAAGATGTAATTTTGTATTTTTCTCTTCCCCGCAGTCTCGTTCCTCATTCACTCCCAGCTTTTGTAATAACATGAAGCAGAGATCCTGCCACAGCCACAGAGTGGGTCTAATTTGTAAACTGAAGGAAGGAGCTGGGTGGAAAAATACTGTCTGATCACACACTACAGCAAACCATGTCTGCATAATACACGTATGCATGGGGCCTGAATTAAGGTAACAAAAGTAATTTTAAATTAGCATTTTCTAATGTTCATGTGCTTGTTCTGCCAAGCTTATTAGAATTCCTTCAAAGCGGGGTTTTGATTTGTTTTGGAATACGGTGTATTTATTCTAGTGCTGTGCAGGAATTAGCCAGTTCTATCTTTCTTACAAAATATTTTTGCAAATAGTAGTGTGCCCTTCTCTTGACATTCTTCACCAACTTGGGTTCAGCATTTGAAGATGATAAATGTGCATCAAGCTCAGCATTTCTACTACCACCTATCTGCTTTGGCTCTTGTTTCATTAGAATTTCAGCAATGTGCTGGTTCATGGCAGATAACCTCCTCTCCATCTCTGGGCTGTGAGCACCTGTGAGTGTGTGTGTGTGTAGGGGGTGAGGGAACGGGTGCATTTCTCATCTCCTCAGCATTTATTACATTCCTCTTTCTCTACCTCCTCTGCAGCAATAAATCAATGCTACTTGTTATTGTCTACTCCTTGGGCAATGTCTCGGGAGGAGAGGCAGGCTCTCCTGGCTATAATGTTGTATGTTTTATCAAAAGCTAAACTAGAAGTAAAGAACTAAAGTAAACCAAAGTCCTGTTTTTGCATATTTTGAGGTCTTATCCTGATCATGCTGGTTATGTCACCCACCATGACAGACACATGTTGCCCCATGCAGGCTCCAGTTACCAACCCTAGCCTTACACTGCCTGCACAGGCAGGAGAGGGCAGTGCGTGGGTGTGGCAAAATTTCCATTTCCATCATGGAAAGGAAAATTTAGGATTTCTGGTATTACTGAGTTTGTCCTGCCTGCAGGCAGCTCCAGGGTTAGGATGTTGGATGCACCATTTCTGTACATGTGCTGAGATGGGTGCGTGCTCCTCACACTTCTGCAGCACGTTAATAGCAAGTGAAGCCCTAAAAATAGACTATGGATGGAGTAAAATATAGCCTGATTGTTGCTTACTCTGATAAGAGCAGAGGCATGTGCAGTGGTGCCAGGTGAAACTGTAAATCAAGAGTAACATCGCACTGGGTCTGTGGCTTGCTTGTAGCAACTCCTCAGAGTTGCTTTGTCCAGAAAGCCTCTGCCCTCTGGTTTGTTGCCTTCTATCTAATTGTAGCAAACTGGTTTTCTCCACACAGGCTTCCTGATTTTCTACAGGGAAAAGAAAGACCTTCTCGCATACCTGGCCCAACAAACAGGGATGAGATGTTCGTTCTCTCCACAAGGAATACCCTGAAGAAATGGGCTGGAGAAATTATGAGAAAAGATACCAGTGTGGTGGAGGAGAGGGCAAGGCAGGAGCCATCTGGAATAGAGGTGTTTGGTCCAAGCCCAGAAGCACATAAAAAATACCTGGCACACCTGCTTAGGCATCCAAGACCAAATTAAACAGGCAGTTTTAAAGTCAGAGTTGCACCTGGGATTTTTTCATTGTTAACTCCTTCCAATGTTAACTGGGGTAACTCATCTGGGAATCTGCATGCAGAAGTTACTGAAGGATTTTGGCAGGCAGATTCTCAGAGTCTGAAGTGCAGGAAAAGGCCCTCCGACACATTAGCATGTTTTTGTTGTGGCTTTGTACATATTTTACTTTTTCTTTCTGCAGTGTCAAAGTAGGGGAGAGTTGGGTCCCCCCAAGCAAGAAATGTACTTTAACAACTCAGTTCGTCAGCAACGGCGCTGGTAAAAGCATGCACACACATGCACCTCTCTCTCTATGTCTTCCCTAAACTTTGCCTAGTTTTTTATTAAAATAGCTGCCTCAAGTTACTGACAAATGGAGCCTGTAACATGAGATGTGCAGGGTATGAAAAAACACCAACTTTGATAGAAGCACAGATTCCTTCTCCTGCTCTGATTTTGACCATTTCCTACTGGAAGGCTTTCCCTGCCCCCTGCCCTGGTTTTCAAGGGGACATGTGTGGGTAATCATGCATTTTTCAGACCCTTCAGGGAAGATGACATCCTTGTATCAGACTGGGTTTGGGCATAGCTGTGCCAGCAAACACACAGCTCGTGTGGTGGAGAGGCAAGCCTGATGTGCAAAGATGATCCATCACTTTCATGTGGCTTCCTGAGGCTCCAAAACACATGTAATGACAAGCAGATAAAAAAATATTACATGCAGAAAGGGGAAGAGTTTTTTTCTGTTTGCTTGTTTGCTCCCCTTTCCTAAAAAAGTTCTCCCCAGCCTTCAGGTAATTGTCCAGGGAGTGGGCTTGTGCTGAGATAGATATCAGATGGGTTTACAAATAAAAGCAGCCTTTGGGAGAAAGCTCCAATTCAAGAGCTCTCCTTGCCCCGTTGCATGGTGGAGGGAGGTGGGAAAGGCAGAACATGGTTTAGAAATGGAGGAAGAGTAGCTTGGGGATAATAGGGTTTAGCTTGGGAGCAACTGGGTTTTGAGGATACCGTGGCCACTGCCAAGAAGGGGATGTCCGAGGAGCGTAGCGCTGGCCTCTCCTGCCTGCTGCACCTGGGGCTCTCCCAGGTGTCTATGTCTTTGAATCTCACCTGGTTTGGGGAGCTGGTGGTTTCTCTTCTCACCTAGCACTGCACTGCAATTCAGCTTATCTCTGGCTAGAGGAACCCACTGAGACAAGTGACTGTTCAAGACAGAATGAATTATCCACAGCCTTGCTGTCTTTACACACCTCATTTTTTCACAAGTGTCTCACTTGTTGATTATAATTGCCCTTTAATTGTTCGTATAATTCCAATTACATAACAAGTAATCTGTACAGTAGCTGCCAAAAGTATCTGTTAGGTTCTTTTTTACCCCCCGATCATTAATTGAGTTTAAATAATTCCACAGCTGTGATTGTCATAGTCCTGAGAGAGTGGTGAGTTCTTTCAACAGATGGACTTTCTCTGCATACTGTCTGCTTACTCTGGGCACAAGTCTACAGTTTCCTCTGTAGAGATTGTTATTTAGAACTGGTAATGCTGACCAAACATCCTTAATGTGGACAAAAGGATTTCATGGTTTATGCAATCAAATGCTGTAGGGATATCCAGCAGTGTGAATGCAGGCAACAGCCAAGAGCAGACCATTTGTCATTGTCACTAGAGCTGATCCTCTTTTATGTGCCAGCTAGATGCTGATCTGGAAGAAGTCCAAGATCCTTGCAGGGTTGAGATGGAGATAGGACCAGCCCTTCTCAAGGGCTTTTATCATGTTCAAGGTAGGGCGAGATCACAGAATCACAGAATCACAGAATGTTAGGGATTGGAAGGGACCTTAAAAGATCATCTAGTCCAATCCCCCTGCCAGAGCAGGAATACCTAGATCAGGTCACACAGGAACATGTCCAGGCGGGTTTTGAATGTCTCCAGAGAAGGAGACTCCACAACCTCTCTGGGCAGCCTGTTCCAGTGTTCTGTTACCCTCACTGTGAAGAAATTCTTCCTCACATTTATGTGGAACCTCCTATGTTCCAGCTTACACCCATTGCCCCTTGTCCTATCATTGGATGTCACTGAGAAGAGCCTGGCTCCATCCTCATGACACTCACCCTTGACATATTTATAAACATTAATGAGGTCACCCCTCAGTCTCCTCTTCTCCAAGCTAAAGAGACCCAGCTCCCTCAGCCTTTCCTCATAAGGGAGATGTTCCACTCCTTTAATCATCTTTGTGGCTCTACGCTGGACTCTCTCGAGCAGTTCAAGTATTGGATTATGTTAGGAGAATATGCTTGCATAAAGCAACAATTAAATAATAAGGATAAGCTTTAGGTGGAGGCTAGGTGTCTTTTTTTCGGAAGAAAGCATGAATAATTTAATGTGATGTTGCTTTGAATTTCTTTTTCCTGGACAAAATAGAAAGAAAGGCAATGGAGAGCCTCGTTGGAAACTCTTTCATACTTCTGTTGTGCAGAAGGGTTGAATTGGGAGGTCGAGAGTATTGACTTACTGGTGAATAAGAGCCTGTATGGAGCCTTCTTTCCTGAAATGTCACATTGGACTGATAGTTTTCTCCAAGAACAAGGCTGACAACAATGGGTAATAGAGATGTTCAAGACTGACAGGACCATCCATGGCTCAGATTAAGGTAGCAGATGTAATTAAGAAATCCTGTGATTGAACCTGTGTGGATTGCTTTTTAGAAGGAATAGGTTTAGAACAAGGTATATAAATGTGAGCACTTTTTAAATCATCAAGCAAGGAACCTTGATCTATAGTAGCTACTTTTATCTTGTTTTGCATTAATGGCTGTATGTTTTCTTTAAGGAGTATGTATTTGCATTGCTCGGTAAATACTAAATTACATCTCTTAAATAAAGTATGGCTCCTTTAAACTACATTTTATTCTTTTTGTTAATGTTAACCAGAACTATAAGAGGTACTTGAGTATACACAGCATGGGAGGCCCCTGATTTAAACAGTCGCGTAGCTTAACATATGTTTATTTGGAAATGTAACTTTTATCCTTTTTATTAGAACAGGAAATGGTGAGTGGTTCACTTTTTAAAATTATTTTTTATTATTATTATTATTCAGTTTATGTCAGATTCTACTCCCACAGAAAGTGGACTAAATGAAAAGTGAAAAGAACAGAATTCCTAAAATACATTTATTTATACTTTGAAAACAATGCATTTGTGAAAGTGAGGCAACTGAATTGATCTGGCCACCCTGATTTTCAAGATTTTAGATTAATATAGCTCATCTTCTCACTCCAGAGACTAGAAGAGGGAAGTGAGTTCTCCTGGTTCTCCAACTCCTAAATATACTCTCAGCGGAAAGTGAACAAGATATTGGACTGAACTACATCCATCTGTCAAATATCCATGGCCAGTTTATCTGGACTGCAGATTAACTGTCCCATGCATGTAATGACCTGAGCTGGCTCGAGGCAGCATGGTTTATCATGTTCAGGTGTAGTGCCATGTGAAGGTGACATTAGAATTTTTAAGGTCAGGGAGGCTTCGGGAGGTGTATAATTGTGTTTGCACAGTGCTGATCTTAAGCTAATAAACTCTGTGGGGCCTACCCTGGCTCCCTGCAGAGCTGCCCAAGTGTCTCGTGCTGTATGATGCACAACATCCTTGATGCAGCACTACAAATAATGTTGAGGACACTCAAGCTGAACAAACAAAGCAAACGGTTTTACTTCAAAAGCCAATTGAGCATGCACATAGATTCATCTTAGCTGATGATCTTCAAAAATTCAGCATTTTTCACCTTTCCTCAAAACCTGGTAAATGAACGTAGAGTGCTTAGTAGAAAAAATATTCTTTCATTATAACTCAAATTGTTTGATTAAATGTAGCAAATTTAGGCTTTAACATACATTTATCACTACTTTAGATAGGCTCATTTTTAAAATAAACCAAAATCCAATTTAAAGGAAAAAATATTTCTACTTGAATTATTTTTCCTTTTTCCATAGGTGGATTCTGCATTTGCAGGAATTCTTACAGGGCATGCTTTTCTTTATCTGCCCATGTTTTGTGCCACTAGACACTTTTATTTTTCTGGCTTCTTTGGTTTTAAGTTATCATGAAAACCATGGAATTTTGATGATGGGATCTCTAGGGAGACTAGGAAAAATAAAAGGAAAATAAAACAAAAACAAAAGGAGCAATAAAAAATGTCAGTGTGGGAATTTTCCATGCTTGCCCCCTACAAGACCATGCGTTCATCATCAGACTCCATTCCTTTTTCACTCATGATCCTTTCCTAGAGGGAATGTCTGATTTTCTGACCTCTCTGACATATTCTCTCCCTCCTTCCCTTCAGTGGCAGAGGATTTGGGGATGGTCAGAAATACTGCAAATGTCAATGATTCCAGCTTCCCTCAGGAAATGGAAACAAAAGCAAACCCATCAAAGCATTTTGAACTCTTTAAAGTCTTGCAGAAGTAGTGGAGGTGGAGTTTCTTAACCTGTCTGAATCAAGACTCTCTTTCTTGACAAAAATCAAGAAAGAAAAAACTCAACCTTTTGCTAATTTGAGTAGGACTTTGATGATAATTTGCCTAGAGAGATTAAAGTGGTACAACATGAAATAACAGAATCTAAAAGTAATGGAGCTGTAAATGGGATTGCATTGTGCAGGGCCCCCACATATATTTCAAATTCGGTGCTTCCTCTGAATCTGACAGCATTCATACAGCAAGAACTCTTCTGAGGAACTGCTACTGCACCCACCATGAAAGCATGGAGAAGAAAACCTCACCCCTCAGTGTCTGTTCACCATTCTTTTTCCTCCCATGGTGGCTCTTTGTGGTTTTATTTGTGCTCTCAATTAAACACAGGTCTGAGCTTGCTCTCATAAGCAGACTTGCCTGTCACTCATGGTATAAACTTCAAGACCAGCACTGGAAGGTCACCTTGGTTGGAGACAGTTGAGATATCCTCCATGAGGTCAGTTAAGTTGCTCACACATAGCATCTGAGAGCCATCTGAGATGCTGTGAGACACATGAGGCGGTCAGGCTGGGCTGACAGATGTGGCACAGTATCTACAGGAGGCACATGTCCACCTGGAGAGGCAACTGGAGGCCAACCATACTATTTCAGGACAACTCCAATGGCCAGTGTTTTGGAAACTGTAGCAGACACTTGGTGTCTATGGATGAGCTAGGTGTCTAAGCTCCCAATGTAACCAACTGAAACCCAGTCAGTGCAGACTGCAGCATCTGAAAAGGTACTCATGGAACCAAATGCTGAGATGCAACTCAGTTGCCTAAACATAAATATCAGTTTCCTTTTGAAATATCCTCCTGTATTTAAGGTATTCACACAGGACTGACAGATATAATTTGAAACTAATGGGAGATTAATAGTCTCTAGGAGGAGCAGCTAGACACCAGGTAGGATATTCAAGCCAACCAGCACCTATGTTTTGGTAACCGAATCTCCAAATCTAAAGACAGGCACATGCTCTGTAGACTGAACAAGTGATTCAAGTTTAAAACCAGCCCAGCAGCAAAAGCCTCAAACTCTGCTCTTTCTTTGTTAGCTACGATGAGGTTTCAGCACACAAGGTGAATAAAAAGCATGTGAGTCACAATGCTTGTGAGTTAACCTGTTGCCAAGTTTCTTCACATTTGTGAAGAACCTTGTTGTGAACACATTTGTGAACACCTGTTGCCAATTCTTCACATTGCACATGGAAGCCACCATTCCTGATTAGCCAATGCCAACCATTGACCAGCAGGCTGACCTTGCAGGAGCTCCAAGCAGCGTGTTTCATGTTAACACAAACCTGTCAGGAACTGGGCCAGATACGAACCTCACTGAAATGGTGAATTCGTGCCTAAGTATTAATCTGTCTTAAATTTCATTATTTCCATTGCATATAATTATTACCATCAGCATGAATAGTGAGTTATCCCCATTGCTTGAGCCTGCAATGAGTCTGACTTTTTCATAGCTACACTTAATTGTTGCCAGGATTCTCTGTAGTAGCATTAGCCTGTTTAATATTATATGGCATGAGCAAATTAAATGATCAATATCAGGTTAAGAGCACTCAGTTGTTCTTTCTTTGTTTTTGTAATTGCTAGTGTGACAGGAAAATAATTACTATGTTGAGTTTATTGCTATTTTCATTGTCCTCTGTTGGTGATTTTGTTGTTTGGCTATGGACATGTCTGATTTAAATTGTCTATAATATTGTTGTCTTGGAAGGAACTAGAAAGGAAAGGGGAAGGGAAAGGAAGTAGGAGAAATTAAAGGCTGATCCAAGATTAACATAGTGTTTACTCTGGCTCTTGGCAAGGTCTGTTTGTAAAAGGAGACTCCCAAAGCAAAAATCATCTAAAGTACATTTGTTTAAAGTGACACTGTCAACTTAAATATCACACTTCAGGATTTTTTTGTACTCCATGTTGTTATAAGTAACACCCAAACCAATTATGTCCCACCAATACCATTGGAATACCTCAGGTTATTACAGCTGACAGACTAGAAAAAAAGTACTTCTCCGTGTCTTTTGGTTTATTTTTACTGCAATTGATAGCACTCTGTCCATGTCACCAACTCATATGGAAAGCTTACACACAAAAAGCACCACGTAAATTTGGGCCATACCCAAATCTCCCGTAGCTTCTTGTTGAAGTGAACTAATCAACAGCCAAATTTTTTTAAAAAATTCACCACTTGCCTGTCTGTTTATTAGGGCTGTTTCCTGTTGTTTATACAGCTTTTTGTTAGAGTAACAGGAGAGAAAAAAACACCACCAATGGATTTAGAAACAAGATTTTAAAAACAACAGGAGAAGTAGAAAAACAGAAATTCCCATCAGTCCTCTGCAGGGGGGCAGGTACCCTCAGGAACCTTGCTTTCAGCCATGCAGAGACATGCCAGTCCCTAGCGAAAAGATGCCTATTGCCTCCAGAAGCCAGTGGGAGTGGGCTGATAAAGAGATCCATTTAACTGTGATGCCTACGAGTCGCTGGTGTCAGTGTTAAGACATCCTGGGAGAAAGGGAAAAAAACCTGGTTATTCACTGCCTTTGTTTAGCTGCCTTCGGAGGTTTCAAGGGAGCTGAATAAAAAGACACCGTGGCATATGCCAACTGTTGACTCTATCAAATAATAAAGCAATCCCAGTGGGTATTAAGAAGCGTAGAATCATTCTAATGAGTCTGGCAAAATCTCATTAGGATGAACAGCAGGTGATGACAAAATATTTGCTCTGTATGCAAATGACTTGTTTCCTTCTCTGTCTACATGCAATTGCATGAGAGCTCAGAATAGGGCCTGTCAGATAATTACTCACTGGAGTAAAGCACCACATATGTGGTGGTTGCATTTCAAATGCATCAGTGCCGAAAATGGGAAAAAATGCTGGGAGGGAGCTGTGCTTTTAGGGTGAGAGTCCCCCTGTATCACCAAACTCTCAGCATCCTAACTGCACAACAGATAGTTTTGCTGGGCATCCAGACAATCCCAGAAATACCTTCAAAGCAAGGACAGATGGGCTGCATGGTGTCAAAACTTCTCCAAGAGAAGAAGGCATGATGGAAGAGGGGGGAAGGGGTGTGCTGAATAATGAAAACATGGCAGTTCCTGTGGACAGAGGTAAGTTACCTGCATAGACCTGAGTCTGATTTGTCCTAGTTCAAAACAACCCTACTAATCAAACAGGAAATATCCAGCTGCAGGCTCAGATACTGCTGTCTGCATAGTAAATCACTGCTTTGCCCCCTTCTGCTGACTTAACATCAGGCTATGTAGCCCTTGATATCTGTTCAGCTCCTGATGGTGTTTCTGGCATACCACACTTCCATTCTCTCCAGAGTATCATTAATAATGCTGTATACATTTGTTTTTAATCACACTGGTATTTATTTATTGCTGCAGTCCTGTTTCTACTCCTCGTACATGTCAGAGGCAAAATTCTTGCATGGGGGAGATGGAAGTCCCCCAAGAGCCTCATTCTTCTGTGTGTGCTGGAGGAGAGGAGGACAGGGGAGTTGAGTCAAAGAACATTGCAGATTAGATAACCCAAGCCTCACAAACACAAGTCTTCATTCAGATCTTCTCTTCAGTGCCTGGCAGTCAAATACCTTTACTATACTCTCCCCATGTAATTGTGGTTTGCTCTCAAAAAAGGAATCAGGAATGCATTTGAAGCCTCCCTTCTGAAAACACCCCTAGGATCCAGAGGGCCATGCAAAACTTTCAACTCTGAAAGGCAGAGGACTGTGTGTATGATGACCCTGTGCTCCCACCATGCTCATCAGCTCATACCTACAGATGATTTGCTACAGGCTTGCCATCAGAGAGGGAATTTAGTAAGCTGATTATGAGAGCCATTGGCTTTCCTGCTAAAGTCCTATACAGATGGGGTGAAAAAAACCCAAAACACTAAAGAGCAGAAATTTTCTTCTCTCACCAGCAACCTGCAGCCCAAACCTTATGGATGTCAAGAAAAGGGGACCAGTCCCCTAAATTACTCCCTCTGCAAACAACAAAAAAATCCTTTCATTAGATAAGGCTTTGTGTTCCAAGGATATTAAAATGAGTTATCTGATTTTAAGAATAGTGATTATTTTAAATTATTAATAATACTAATAAATGCTAATAATATTAAGGGCTTTTTAGTCTGTAGATCTTTATCAAAACTGCTTTTTTCCAAGTGTTTTGTCAGGTAAAGTCAATATCATAACTTCTTTTTCATGAATTTGGGAAGCCTAGAAGGGTCACCAAATACGTCAGTAAGAGAACTGGGAAGCAATGTCTAGTCCTCCTGATTCCCAGAACAACACCTTGTGAGCATGGGGACATTGTGGCTCACTGTGTCATTGCTGTGGGTCTTGGACCTACAGAGTTACCAAAGCTCTTTCTGTTGCTAGAGGTTTTTAAGAATAAGTTGGACAAACATCACCTAGGATAGTGTGGGGTATGTTCAACTCTCTGAGCAGGGGGACTGGCAACACCACCTCTTGAGATCCAGACCTCTAGCCCAGGATTTGATGACTGATGCATCCTCCATGGTATTTGTCTTACATTTACTAATTCTATTAAATTGAGGTTTGCAGTCGAAGTGTTGCCAAAATGAGAGTGGGCCAAAAATTACATTAATCATTAAAATGCAGGCTCGGCAGTGTTTGCAGGGCAGCGAGGCTTGTTCTCACGGTTTGGTTACGCACGCTGAGGTAGCATGTTCCAACCCAAACCAACAGCAGCGTGCAAGGGCCACAGACTTCTGGTTCCGCGTAGCACATTTTGCTGACCAACAAAAAGTGATGGAAATCCCAAGACCCCAAAAAGCAGTAGGTCTTAAGCAACTACTTTTTTTTTTTTTTTTTGCTACCCAACTAGCCAAACACCTGTTTGTTTAGTGGGACTGACTGCAGTAAGAAAACTGTGGACAGCAATGACAGTGACTCGTTTCAAGCTAGAAGTGTCATCTGATGTTAGTGGTGGCCTGTATCAGCTGACCAACTGTCACGCACATGGTGACCCCAGATGCATATCGCTCTGAAAAAAACCCTGTGGAACCCTCCCAAACACAGTACAGATATGAATGCACCAGGTTTGTCTCCCTCTACTCAAAGCAGCCCTCTAACACTTTCAATAGCTTTTGAGTCCTCACATTCATGCTCTAACAACAGACCTCTAGGCATGCAATGCACGTTTGTGGGCATTCTGCAAAAACATCCCTTAGGTGAGCTAAGGCACAGCCATCGGGGTATCTCACATACTTCCTACTGAAAAAGACAACAAGCAGAATGATGTATTTCTCTCTCAGGATCACAAGAAGATGACATGGGCGTCAGAGGAGATCCAAGACCAAGCAGCACAAACAGGAGAGTGTAAGCCCTAAGTAGTATGGGCAGGAGTTAATATGTGCTGCTTGGCCTTGGCAGCAGTCCTTGCCACCTCTTTTTTTTAGCAGTAGAGCTGTAATCTTATAGTGTTATGAGGACAGCTTACTCATGCAGACACATCTAGGGCTATGTGAGATGCCAAAACATACCCTTTATGGCTTTCACTTGTTTTTTCCGAAGGGACAAGTTGCACATAAGACCTCTGTAGCATCTGACAGGCTGCAGAGATCTCTTGGGTACCCTCAGGGATCTGAAATGGCACTACAAGTCCATGTTTAAAGAACAAGACCCCCTGTGTATCTGTGCTGCAAGGTGGTCCAGTAATTCAAGCTCTCACTGGAGTTCTTGCAGCCTGAACTGAACTCTGTGCTTTTGCTGCTGAGTGAGTTTGCAGTTAACAGCAGCAAGCACATATCCCTTGCAGTCTCAGAGGTGTCTGTAGAGCAAGCTTACCCTGAAGAAGTGATAAATACCTCTGGCTAGCCTTGTTGCTCCCACAGGCCAACAGTAGGACTGCTCTCCTGTGAAGTCCTTTGAGACTTAAAGTGTTGTTAACACACTGGTCAGAGTAAAAAGAGGCTGTAGGTGGGCATCCCTTTGCTGTGGGTTTGGAGAGAATAAAGGTCCTAGGCATTCATGTCTTTGTGCTCATAAGAAGTATTCTTCTTAAAGCTGGGGGAGGAGAGAGCCACCTTTTGATTTCTTTATCCTCAGCCTCTCACTTCTGAGACCCCAGAGCACTTCTCTTTTCTGCTCCTTTTCCTCCAGTCCCAGCCAGACTCTGCAACTTCCCAACCTGCCATTCCCACGTCCAACTGCCCTTCCCAACATGTCTTCAGTACTTGTCTCAGAGTTTTTCTCAGGCCTACTTCTCCTGTACCTTCCTGTCCTAAACCTCTGTAACTTTATTCTTCCATTCACTTCCTAATCTTTCTACTTACCCCCTCCAACCTTGGCTGTCCCAGACCCTCACAGTCAGAGTCTTCAAATCTTCTGCAACTCCTTGAGGTCTATCCCTTTATCTGTATCCTATACCTATCCTTGAAGCATTCCATTGCTGCTCTCCCCTTGGCCAAAGTAGACAAGTGACACATTTCCCCTTTACCTGGCTTTCCCAGGGATAGAAATCCACCTGGCCAGGTCTAGAGCAAAAGAGAATATGTCTGGGTACAAAATGGTGACCCTAACCTGGGCAACGAAGTGCTATATCAAGAATAAGTTGTCATTATGCATTTGTTTAGATAAGCTTCTACAAAGTCTGGTCAGTGTTGGAACATCTCCACAGCCATTTTTCTGTGGACAAATTGCACAACTGTGACCCTCCTAGTGTTTGTTGGCAGCAAACTGTAAGACACTAGTCACTCCAGAGTAGGCAAGAAGTGGTTCTTTAGAGGAGCACAGCAACTAAAGGGATAAACACAATTTTTTTTCTATTTTTTTCCCCAGTGTTTTATTTCTCAGTGTTATGCTGAGTTTGCTCTTCAAATGTCTGACTGACAAATGTCCTTTCACTTTTACTTCAAGTAGCTCAGAAGGCAGATTATTCTTCTTTCCTATTTTTCTCCTTTCTCTTCCTCTTTGCGTAATAAATCAAAGTGGTAACCACTGTCTTACGTAAGTATTTTTTGTGGACTCTGGAACCAAGTTTCATCCTGTCTTTCAGCCCATCATGAAGCACTTAAGGCTGTAGCCTAATTGCCCTTAGATACCCCCAATAGTCACCGGAGGAGGACAAGTACTTTGGGGAGTTCTGGGAGCACTTTGCCTTAGTCTGCAACACGCTTTAGATGTGTTTATGTCACTCATCTCCCAGACCCAAATCTTCCTGAGGCCAAATGTACAAGGTACATTTTTCTGCATGGTGCTTTCCCCCTCAAGATCTTTCTCCCCAGCAGATCCAGAACTCTCCATGAGGCTGGACCACAGGTGGCTTCACATCCTATAAATGTCAGTACTTTTTGGTACCTCCACTTTTCAGGTGCTTGGGATTTTCAGAAACAGCTGTATGTCTCCAGCTACATTTGTTATTGGGGGCAAACCAAGAGGAAATCAGGACTCTGATGCTAGGGTGCTACCCTTGTGAAGGTGGTCTTGTAATTCCTAGCGTGTGCACAAGGCTTTTGCCCTAAGCTGTGCATGCCCACTCCTCCATTAGGACAAATTTTACTGGGCAGCCATAGGACACTGTTTACTTCTTCCTGGACAACAAAGCTTCAGAGATGTCTTAGAAACCTTTGACTTCAATATGACTTAATGAAAATTTTGGCCTTCACTTTGATGTAGAGTTAAAAAGTTTCTGCTTCAGCTGAGGGAATATTTGAGGGTTATTCTTTTATGCACTGATTTCCACTGTCTCCAGAGAAGACAGAAAATCAAATGGTTTGCTGTACACTTGCTAACCTTACACTTCTACAAAATTTTTAGCAACACTGGGAACAATAACTTACCAGGTTGTGTCCTGTAAGGCAGTGGAATAACTCCAGATCTTGTATAAGTTGAATTTATGCAAACTTCAGCAAGATTTTTCTTCCATTAATTATAGAAGAACAAAGTACCTACTCTTCCATATTAAAAAAATCACCTCTTCCTGGAGTCTCAAGTCTAAGGTGTTTTTACTGTGAAAAAGAGCTTCATGGTCATGATAGCAGAATATCAGATTACTGACTCTGTATAACAGTCCTCTGTTTGGCTTCTGTCTGTTTCTTAACAACATTTAGTGAAAAGCTGAATGCCTTCCAGAGACACCTTTAATTCACATGTTAAAAATGTTTATGCTTCTCAAGTGGTCAAATTAAATTGTATCAAATGAACTGTATGGGCTTGATGTAGGTTCTAAGGCCCTGTTTAAACTGTTGTGTGTTCATGGAACAATTAAAGCTGAATAAACATTGCCAAAAGAATTTCAGAGAGGATTAGTTCAAACGTTTAACTAAACTAATTTCAGCCACGGTTGGTTTCCATGGGCATTCATTTGATCTGGCAGAAATGCTCTTTCCTTAAGCATTGAACCAAAGTCTGATTGTAAGAGTCGCATTTGTTCTGTCAGAGAAGGTAAACAATGATTTTGCCTCCCATGATCACTTGTAACCGAACAGTTCCATATCACACTTCTTGGTGTCCAGCACCCAAGTCAGGAACTAAACATTGGACACAGTGATGGGTGTGTAGGTACTCCAGAAGGCATTGAATTAGTTACTGATGGTACATTTTTTTTGTCTGAGTCTTAAAAACTGTTTCTGTGTTCATCAACTGTTTTTACAGACCACAGTAGCCTAGGCTCAAACACCTCAACTTTAGACTTTGCAAACTAGGGATGACTGGAGTCGTGACATCTCTAGGAGAAACCTTTGACATTACACCAGGTTTTCAGGTCAACAAGGATAAGCAAGTCTTCCAAGCTGGTCTGCTGAACAGATTCATCTCTCTACACAAACCCCGTCTTCATTCTCCAAAGTCTTCAGGAAAGTCTTGAGGATATGAGGTAGGTGGGAGAATTTAAATGAAGAGGAGAAAGGCTGACTCTGGTGAGGTTATCTAATCCCTTCAGAGCAAATAGCCCTCAGCCTGTACTCACTGAAAGGGTAAACCTGAAATACAAAATTAAGATATAGCAACCTTAGAGTATTTTGTTTAATCCTGCTTCAAATCACAATACCTTTGCATAGGGTATGCTCTCAGATACCACGGGTGAATGCAGTCAGTAACTGGTATCCCAAGATGCCTAGAGAGGTGCTCTGTCCCAAGCTGGGTTATGATCACCAGAGGAACTCAGCTGGAAACACTTATTTTGATTACCTGACATCAGAGGTGCTCATACAGTAGGTCTTCAGTTCTGGCGTTTGCTCATCGCTTTTGTCTATGAGATCTTAGGAGCTGAAACTAGTGGCCTTCCAATGGTGGACATGAGTTCTAGGTAAAGCCCAATAATTTATTAACATTTGATCCTTTTGGCTGTGCAACAAAAGAGATCTTTTTTTTTCAAACATTTGATCAGGTTGGCCAGGTCAAAGTACAGGTCAATTGACTGGACTGCTATGGTCATGGGATGACTCTGTAACCTCTATGGCACTACTTGGAGATATTATTTTGTTTATTTACCTATTTAATAATGGCCATGTTTTAACAGATACTGCCAGTACATGTCTGGAGGGAGACCCAATAAGCATAAACAGTAAATACTGATCCTCCTGTCTCTTGCCTGAGCACACCTGCCAATCCATCATTAGTCTTCAGCCCTGAGATCTGATACTCTTCTTTGGCACCACACTTAAATATCATAGAAAGAAACTACTCCAACTGGTGATCTTTGCACCGTACTTAACAACATCGGGAAGTAATCACGTCTAATTGTTATGGCTGTAATTCCAAACCCGACAGCTGACAGAGAATCAGAGGTCTCAGTCTCATTTGCTGAATGTCTCCCTAGTACGTTGCACCAGATAGTTTATGGCAGCATTCTCCAAAGCCTTGCCCTTTTATTTCTCTAGTACTCAGGTAGTTGCTGCCAAGGCTGTTCTCCTCTAGGGTAATTATTTGCACAGCGTAATTTCTTGGAAGCACAGCTGGCAAATGTTGCTTTCATGCAGGCTTGACTAGATCTATGTAGAGAAGGGCTGACAGTGTAAAGATTTTAGGAGCACCTAGAGTGAATGAACAAACACTGATTATAAAGAAGAAGCAGGTGCCATCTGCTCCCACTCAAATAACTCCTGTTGACTTCAATGGGAGTGTGATGATTTTCACAGCCACTCTATTTGATTTTCTGAAAATACTTTCTTTAGTATTAACAATGACTCAAAATGACAATCCTCAAAAGTCTGAGGGGGTTAGAGAACTGCGAACACTGATGGTGGAGCATGCATCCATTCCCATGAAAGTCAGCAGAATAGATCAGCTGACATTTAAGAACAGTTTGTGTTTCCCAGCAGTAGGTGCCTGAGCTAAGATGAGATCGGTAGCATTTTCTAAATAGCTCTGGTACTATGGGATCAGTTGTTCTCATCACAGGATCCAGTACAGAGGAAGTGGCACCAAGGCAATTACTTCTAACAGAAACCCTTGTGCCAGGGATGTGTAGAAACAGATGTGCCTCTCCCTGCCTGAGGTGTTGCCCCTTAGGAAATGCAGCACTCCACAAAAGACTACTTGTGCTTCCTGGGCTGGCATCTTCCCTGGTAAGCAGGTGACCCCATCTTGTAAGGCTCTGCCTCCAGCAGGAGCACCTAGGCAACTCCAGAAGGCCCTGCACCACCTCTGAAAGGGGCAAACATTGAAACAAGGAAAACACTTCTGACAGGACAGTGGGTGTCAGAAGATCTGCTTCCACCAAAGTCAGAAAAGAGCAAAAGGCTTGCCTAATCTTCTAGTGTCCGGGCAGATGAAGGACAACACAGTGAAATAAAACCCCTGGCAGCTCCAGGACAATGGATAAAATCTGACTAGTGACCAAAGGGGAGCATGAGGGAGCACTGGCTTGTTTTGCTCATTATGCTAGGAAAGCTATGGAACCGTGTAGGCACTGCCATATATCATATCTTCTTGTTTTCTGGTTGTGAAAGGAGCACATTTTACAGTACAACAGGGCTGTGACCTTGAGCATAGAAGTCAAATTGAGAACAGAGTCCAGTTATGGGTTCAACCTACCACTGAAGAGTTTCACATGGAGCCTTTAGCTATGGTGGCTCTTTTAGCTTCTTTGGTGTGTGCACTGCATGAACCCACATTACCTCTGGACTTGCCCAGCCTCGTTGGGGACAGAGGCACCTGATCAGGTGTCTGAGTCACCATTTTACATTTCCCAGGGGAGCTGTCCTAGCTTCATCTGCACACTCAGTGCCTGAGGCACGAGTGATGTCATTCAACGGCAGAAGAGGCTAAGGTAAGGCATGGGCACTTCATCATGTGTCTGAGCCTTTTAAGCTAAAACCTGCATATCAGCAGGTAACATATACCTCCCTTAAGGCAGTTTTGTCGATGCTGATGCTCTAAAGTAGATGGAGTGTACGTGAGGGCAGAAGAGGTTAAACTGGTGTAACCAACCCAGCACGATAAGAGCATTTACAGGAGAATTCAGCAGGGTGTATTTTCCTTTAGTTAAGATGTCATCTAGGAGATCAAACTAACTGATCTAATGACCCTCTCTTACAGGCCATGACTATAAAAGAAATGCACATCTAGTTCTGCCTTTTGTCTCTCTGGCATGCAAAACACACCTTGCATGCCAGCTGGACTGCTGTAAACAAACCTGATGGCCTCTACCTACTGCAGTTGAACTGTGGTCACCCCCCAGAGTTGCCCAAAGCTCCTTCTGAGTTAAATCTTAAAAGTTATCTGTTGTGAAGATAGTAAAGCTCTTTTCTCTGGCTTGCTATATTGCCTCATATTTCTACTGCTGTTCCTTCCTTCCAGACTTAGTCCCAGCCATCGGTATTAAAAGATGCTTATAATACAAGGGTTTTTATTTCAGCCTGGCACAACACACAGGGCTAAGGAAGTCTGAATTTGTGATTGTTTTCACAGGCTTAGGAGCATCTGTAAAGAACAAGATGCTAAAAGGCAACCAAATCAACAATAATCGCTTGAGATTTATGTTTTTTCAGGAGCGTGGAGAAAGTGAGGAAGAAAAGAAAAACTCTGGATGCTTACAGCTCACCCAGCTCTATTCAGCATCTTCACATGGTTGTGAAGAGCAAAGCACAGTGCACTCCTATGTTGGACCATCTAGGCTGGGCTTTGCCAGTGAAATTGAAAAAGACTAGAAGACTTAAAGATAAATACGACAGCAGGAAAAAGCAATGAAGGAATTAAACTGACCTTCTTTAGAAATGGGTGAGACGGGGCAAACAGGGAGAGATCTTGTTTTGCTTTCATCCTGGAAAAAATAACATTTCTTCCTTTCCAGTTCAGCACAGTTGACTGATTTGGAAACAAACCTGTTTTCTCTGGAAAGATTTATTTGCCCAACAGACTTTTTTTTTTTTTTTTTTTTTTTGGCAAAAAGCAATAGTTTGAAAGAACAAGGCTTGTCTTGTTAGCAGGTTTAAAGGGCTCAGTAATTAACTGGTACATTTGGAGGCATGGCATGCAGGATACTTGCTGCAACCTACTTTATTACAGTGTCACAGGGAAGCGCTGTGAAACAGGCAAGAGCTTTGAAGAACACTGTATTTCTCAGACAGTATCAGATAGCAGGATTATTCAGTTACGAAGTTAAGCCAGAGCATTTGCTGAGGTAAGGACACTCTGGCATGACCTTTGAGAGTGTACTTTCATCTGTGACATGCTTTCTCTCCCCTTCCCTTCCTTTCTCTCTTTCTTTCTGTCTTTTTGATGTTGAAAACAAAGCGACACTTATTTAGTCTGGGGACTGCATGCACTTTTTCACATCAGCCCTTTGCAATGCATAGTACATGCCTTCAAAACACAAATTGCCATCCTGTGATTTGGGGAAGTCACTCACAGGGGTCATTTATCCATGAAGGCATCTCCTTTTGATGCACAATGTGTAATGACAGTATTTACAGCCAAACCTCTCTTATTCCCTCACATTTTTTCTGCTGCTTTTTTTTTTAAAAAAAAAAATAAATTTGTAAGGATACTGCTGGTAATTGCTGTCTTGGAGGAAAATTTTAAAATGTTGGTGACTGCAAATAGGATTGTAATTCCATGCTGCAATGGTTTAAGTCCTGGTGACTTAATCTTGTGAAAGTCTAAAAATCTGCAGCTTGCAGTAACTGCAAATAATGTGGAGAAGTTTTCAGCACTCCTGGGATACAGCTACTGTTAGCCCATTCCCTGAATGTGGAAGCCAAAATAGAGGCATCCTTCCCTACTTGGAAATGCAAAGCTGACAAGTCTCTTGAAGTGCCAAACAGACCCTTATGGGAGCAAAGAGACTTGTTTCAGTCATATTTCTGGAGATGCAAAAGATAAACATTTATCTTGCAAAATGATGCCTCTCATATCTCAAGGTGAACCTAAACACTGAAATCTTTCTGACTCTATGCAAGGCCAGATTTGCCACTGCTACCAAGACTGAGAAATGGAGTAATTGCCAATTTGGCAATTAACTTTCTGATTCTTTTGGATATACACAAAACTTTGGATATACACAAACATTTCCTACACTTGTACAGAATCCTTCAATTTGACAGCAAGACTTGGCACTAAATATCAGTTTATATTTATTGCTATATTCCTTTTTTTTCTTTCCCACCAAATATGATTTACATTTAGACTCTGAATTGCTTTTGCTGAGTATTAACAAGCACCACTGTGTGAGGAAACATCACAAACTTTTGGGTCTATGAGTGTACGTGCACCAGGGTTGCACGGTACTTGGATCTGAATGGGATTTGTCAGAAAACTCTGTACGCCTTCTCATTTAAAGACCAGGTCATCAATTTTTAGCTTAATCCAGAGCCCAGGGGAACAACCTGGGAGGAAAATGGTGACTCGCTGAATCATTGCCTCTTCCTGATCTCCCTGCTGCCCTGGAGAAGGACAGAGGCATGCAACCTCTGCAGCCGTTCAGTTCCTCTAACAGCATCTTTTCGTGATTGCACCAGCACTAACGCTTTGAGACCATAGTGTTGCCTTTTCCCCAGCTCCTTGTGTGAGACCAGGGTGTAGAGCTGTCCCATCTGCTGCCACTGGCACAGAAGACCCAGCCATGCAACTCACCGAGTGAGGGAGGAAGAGACGGACGCAAATCAATATGATTTGCTTTCACAGTCCCTTCTGTAGGGAGAAAAGAAGTGCAGAGGGAAAGGATTATACTGAAAAGCTCAAAGTGGATAGAGAGAAATGAGTTAATGGGCATGCTTTTCAAAAGAAATTCTTCTTCTGACATCTCAAGGGATGGGTGAAGGGCATATTGCCTTGTCAGTTAAATGCAGCCGTTAGTTTCAAGCCCGTACTAATTAGCCAGCTTAGAAAAACACGCTGCTCAGCATTTCTAAATGTGGACTACAGCCTCTGCCACTCCTCAGCACAGATATATTTGTCCACATCCTCTCAATGTGACATGCTGGTACAGAGGCAGCTTGGTTAGTAGTTAGAACCTAGGATTAAATGAGGCTTCGTTCGGTATTTTTCTCACTTGCTACATCCAGGTCAGCCCAGGACAAACCACTAACTGAGTAAGGAGTGGGAAGCCTGCTGGGTGCTGGGATCCTGCCTACCAATGGAGTGAATCACAGTAGTGCCAAGACTCAAGTCACTTCCCTGTCACTGCACTGTCTTGTACCTGTGTAAGCAAGAGTCGTGGTCCTTGATCTCCTCAGAGCTTAACTGCAGTGGAGGGGAGGAGGGAAAAGCTTGCTTTTGCCCTGTACTGAAAAAGGCATGTGGGAAGAGACAGTAATATTACACCAAGGGCCTGGGGAACTCACCCAGAGCGCAAAATGGCAGAGAAGGACTCTGCTTTCCTTTAAATGGCTTTTTAAAAAATTCCCTTTTCCTCCCAGTTCTTCACTTCCCACACTGTAATTCAGGGCCAATAAACTAAATTAAAGGGGCCCTGGAAGCCTTGAGTCACTTGTATTGCTTGGGTACAGTAGTGACAGGTGACTGGGGGGATCCGTAGATGTATGATCTCCTCCTGATAGAATTACCTCAATCAGAGAGTTTAGCTGCACTTCTTTTTTGTTTTTTTATCCCAGTAAACAGACACTGAAACTGCCTGGACAGAGGTCCATGAAGTTGTGACTCCAGACTGATCATCTGCTACAGAGGAGTTCAGAGGCCAGATATTACTTCAACCATGGAGTTTTCCCGAGGAGACAGCAGGGGCTGTAGCTGTGCACCGTTGCTAGGAGAGCAGCAGGGCTCTCTTCTACCCTGACTATACCGTGTCCATTGGCTGGGTGAGCACAAGGCTTGCCAGGCCTTCATTTTTCTTCCCACCCTTGCTCTGCCATGTGCATTTGGACCGCAACTTCTTCAGGATAGGAAACGTGTTTTATTACCTTCTCATGTGTACATTCAGCTTTAAGTCAAAGTAGACCTATGAGTGTCACTGCAATAACTGAATTTCCATTATACTTGGGTTCCTTGTTCTTCTTAATTAAAAGTACTGAACACACCTTGGAAAGGAGACCATGTGCTGTCTTTTTATGCTTTGTTCAGTAGAAGCACCTAAAGCTTTATCCACATATCGAGAAATTGTAATGGTGTTTCTCACATCACCCTTTTGCTGCCCCACATGGCATCACTGTTTTTTTTGGGTTTGAGTTTTGGTTGTGTTTTTTTTTTGCCACCCTAAACACAGTGATTGGATTGTTTGGTCTCAGGAGTCTCCCACAAATATAGAATCATAGAGTCATAGAATAGCCTTGGTTGGAAAATACCTCTAAGATCATCAAGCCCAACCATTAACCTGACACCGACAATTCACCACTACACCATGTCCCTCAGCACCACATCTACACGTCTCTTAAATACTTTCAGGGATGGGGACTCAATCACTGCCTTGGGCAGCCTGTTCCAATGCCTGATAACCCTTTCAGTGAAGAAATTTTCCTAACATCCGATATAAACCTCTCCTGGCACAACTTGAGGCCATTACCCGCTGTCTATCACTAGATACCTGGGAGAAGAGACCAACCCCAGCCTCACTACAACCTTCCCAATGCCAGGAGATGGGATTTTGCTGCTACTGCATGCAAATTGAAGTCATATTAGAGAAAGGAGCTGGAGATGCTTGCAATGTACTTCTCTTTGTCCTTTCCTGAGTTTGGGGCATTTCCAGTATCCCCATGTCAACCTGTTGTCTGCTTAATTTTTAATAGTAAAGCTGGTCTGATGTTTCTCTTACATACTGCTGCTAAGGGCCCCTCTCTCTGTCTGAAAAACCCAGTAGTCTTTTCCATACATACTCCTTTGTGTTGGAGCAGGAGATTGAGGACAGGTTCCTCACTGGCTTGGGCCACTCTCTGCGTGACTGGGTTTCCAGGGGCCACATTCTACTGCTAACAGACCACGGCAAATGGGTTGAGAATCAAGCTTTGTATCCTGAAGGTTATTTACCAGCTTTACCCATCTTCTTCTGCCTGGAAACTTTCACTGTGCCTGGGGCAAGGTGGCATCTGCTCCACCAATGAAGCACAGACCAAAACCTTCTCCAGTCCACAGCTACTGATGCTCCTCACACTTGGCATGGATGCAGACACCAGAGTGCCAACTGCAGCCTTGGGCTCAGTTAATTTAGGCTTTTGTTGCCACGCAGAATTAGCCACAGAGTCCACAGCAGCTCACACAGTGCAGCCAGGCTACACAGAGCCATCATTCCTTGCTCCCAAGGTGCTGTGCTTGGTCATGGGTGCAGCTCCTGGGATAGCAAGCCAGACTCTCTGGCAGGGTGGGCTCCCCTGCTGTGCCCCCCAACACCAACTGGCTCTTGTGGAGGTGAAGCATGTGGCTCTCCCTAACTTTCAAGTCTGTTTAAGCATCGCTACTCCAAACGGCTGTAAAGGGCAGATCTCTAGAAGATGTAAAGCAGAACCATCTGACTTACTGTCTTGTGAATGTAATCCACACCTTTATGCCAGAAATTTACAATCCCCTTTCATGTATCAGAAGTTTCCTGTCATGGTTTTGCATTTACTCCATTGCTCTGCTCTGCATGGAAGCACTTGGTGTAATCTCTTCAGAGATAAATAAGCCTTCTGCTGAAAGTCAAATGATGCCATTATTTTCTGGATATTTATAGACGTCATCTTGCTGTGCTCCCATGCCTGGATTCAAGACAGCCTGAATCTTTGTTTTCCATTTCCGAACACTCTGGAGGAGAGAATGAAGATGTCAGTGTAGGAGGGACAGAGGGTCAGGCAACGCGAGCCAGCGCTGGGTTCACACAAAGCATGCCAGCTCTGGACCGGCAGCAGATGAAAGACACTCCAGCAGTTTCCTTGGCCAGGCAAGTGTTTAGTCCAGGCTTTTTCCCCGGGCTGAAGTGGGATGGGAAAGGAAGATGCCAGAGTGCTTGGAGGGGCATGGGGAGCAGGATCCAGACCCCAGCCACAGGGGCTGTTGAAAGCCACCTGAGCATATCTGTACTCCTAAAAGCCACTCAGTAAGTTGGGTGCTGGGGATCAGCTGGATGGCCAGGGAAGGGAAGGGAAGGTAAGGTTGGTTTTCTGCCTAAGTCATCTCACCTGGCTGAGATGCCAAAGATAGGATCATCCCATGTTACCGATATACTTAAAGGAGTGAGAGAGGAACATCTGAACAGCAGCTCAGAGATCCGAATCACCCCCTGGAGATGCTGAGATGGTGAAGGAAAGGGCCTTGCTCTGAGTGAGATGGATGCCTGTGGCTAAATCATACTTGTCAATGCTGCTTTGTGTCTGGAAATCACAAAGCTGGATCTGTGGAGAAAGTAATTTGGTGGCTTAGTGATCCAGGTTGCAGCTCTCCTGCAAATCTTCATTCTTTGTGTTCTCCTCTCACAGATTCTCCTCTCTCTGTGTGGTCTGTGATGCCAGTTCTGCTGGGTACTGGGCCAGCCACGTGCAACCTGGCTTGAAACTTTTTTTTGGACAATTGGGAAGCTGCTCAAGTGGCGTGAAGATGAAAATGTTGCCTCAGTGTCCCTGATGTGCTTTCTAATGAATGGAGGAAGTTTTACTGAGGTTAATAGGAGTACTTGAGGAGGCTGAGGACAGGCTGGATATAAAATATTAAACTACATAAACCATAAAAATAGGAATTTTTAAGAGAATAGAGACAACATTTGCTACCTTTCTAACAACTGACTGGTAAAATGCCTGATTGTCTGTCGGGAAAGCACAACTTTTAGTTTATGGAAGCTCTGTGGTTTGTGTATTACATTTTCCCTCGCTAGAATTCAGTAAAGTGTGTCAACCTTATTTCACAGATGGGGACTTTAGTTGCAGAGACTTATTAAGTGACATGTCAGAGTCACAGGCAATTGCAGTCCCAGGGTCCAAGGAAAAACTTGGGTCCTAGGTCCAAGTCCTAGGGTCCTACTATAGCAGTATGAACTGTTTGGACACAAATGTATGTGTATACTCAAAAATTGGAATGACATGAACTCCAAGAATAAAGAAACCCACCTTAATAAACATCATCTTGAGTTTTCTGGAGCAAAGAGTTGCTGCTATTGCTTCTGTGTTGCTGGAGAGATTAGCAGGGTATTTATTGCCTTTTACATTCATGCTCTGGATTCAATGTCTTGGTTTGTAATGTCAAACCTGGGTAGTTTCATTGCTCCATGTCAGCCAGGAAGAAAGGAACACATCACACTAACAGGAATGGCAGTTAGAGCGGTTACGTGCACTTAAGTAACCGTCTGGGAAATGGTAATAGCTGCTCCAGCCAATTAGAGGTATTAGACCAAGCCTCTACTTAAGCTATCGAGAAGGTTTGTAAGCTGTCCAGGTTTTTGGTTCTTGGGGTTGGATTTTCCTCCTCTCCCTCATATTAATGGCTTGCTAGGAAATAGGCAGCCACAAACTCACAGAAATGTTTTTCATCATCTTCCTGTGAATAGAGAGTATTTGGCAAACAACAGTAGCAAATCCAGAAATCTGGCTTCCAGCTCCTGTTTGGCTAAGCCCCCATTTACAGCCCAGCTCAGTGGGACAGACCTTTCCCATTTCAAGCCAAACTGAGACTTGTGTGCCGGAGCTGCGAGGAGCAAGAGGTAGGAAGTGGCACCATCAGAAAAATGCTCGGCTGTGCTGCACTGCCAGTGCAGGACACAGTCAGGCATTATGCCTGCAGCTGCAAGAAGTCCCAGGGGAAACAGGAGGTTTCCCAACCTCCTCTGCAAAACCTCGGGAGCAGATGTGTCCCTTTCCTCTCTCACAGTGCTGTTTAACAAGTGAAGGAGCTGAGGCTGGTTTAGCTTCTCTTTCTGCCAGCTGCACTGTCCCTGGGGTGCAAGGGATGCCCTGGGAGAATGGGCAGCAAAAACTAGCATGAGACACAGGTGAGGAGATGGGACTCTCCCCCTCTACTTGGCACTGGTAAGGCCACACCTCAAATACTGTGTTCAGTTTTGGTCTCCTCACTACAAGAAGGACACTGAGCTGCTGGACCATGTCCAGAGAAGAGCAACGGAGCTGGTGACGGGTCTGGAGCACAAGTGTGATGAGGAGCAGCTGAGGGAACTGGGGGTGTTCAGTCTGGAGCAGAGGAAATTGAGGGGAGACCTCATTGCTCTCTACAACTACCTGAAAGGAGGTTGTAGTGAGGTGGGGGTCGGTCTCTTCTCCCAAGTAACAAGTGATGGCGTAAGAGGAAATGGCCTCAAGTTGTGCCAGGGGAGGTTTAAATTGGATATTAGTAAAAATTCCTTCACTGGAAGAGTTGTCAAGTACTGGAAGAGGCTGCCCAGGGCAGTGTTTGAGTCACAATCCCTGAAGGTATTTAAAAGACATGTAGGTGTGCACTTAGGGACATGGTTTACTGGTAAACATGGCAGTGCCAGGTTAATGGTTGGACTTGATCTCAAAGGTGTTTTCCAATGTAAATTATGATTCTATGACTTTTTGTGTTTTAGGGCTGCCTTGGGCACTTGCTGTTTGGAGAGCATCTACTCTTTTCTGTGGCTCCCATGGTCCCAAAGAGGGATGATGATCATCCATGAGTGAGAAAGGAGTTTCTGTTGCTGACCATGGCCAGGAGGATGCTCCTCATGGATCCCAAGCAGATATCAGCTGTCTCTAAGATGCTACTGCATGATGTTACAAAAGGAAGGAATTTATTCTGCAGATGAAATGCAGGGCTATTTTGACCTTTTAGAAAATGCAAAAGACATTTAAAGAAGCAAACAGACCCACTGCTCCCACCTTCAAAACTAATTTGCCAACACATCTGCACAACGTTTTGTGAAAACTATGTGGCCCATGTTGTCCAGCACTCATCAGTGTGCATCTCTGACTTCCTTAATAGCACACCTGTCTCATTTCTGGGTAATTAGTTAGTTGGAAGCACCAACTAAGCCTAAACAAACATCCTCTGCTCTAACAAGGAAAGTTATTGTGTAGCCTTTCAGGACACAGTTTTCTGTAGTATGCAATGACTCTAATGTCTATTAATTATTTCTAAATGGTTTAAGCATTATCTGCCTTTGGGTAAATTCTTTTTCTATAGTGTAATCTAACCTGTGGGAGGTGAAAGAAAAAAAATACCAGCAGTGTTTTACCATGTCACCTCCTCATACATAACAGATTCTTCTTTTAATCATTATCACACTCACCATCACACACCAAGCTTAAGGGCCCAGAAAAGGTTAGCGGAATGGTTTCTCAGACTCCATCCCACGTGTCACTGACTCACTGGTTTTAAAAAGCATATATGCACATAGGCCTTTTGATTCTCACTTCTCCTGCCATTGGCAGCAAGAAGGGAGCATGCCTGTTTGCTCTTTCCCTCTAAGTATTTACAGTTTAAGTATTGTCAGTATCTCAAGGCTGTTGTTACAAGGTAAAGAATTTGGTGAGGTTTTACTTTGTGAAGCTAGCAAAAAACTCTCACAAACAGCCTGGAAACCCAAACATATCCACTCACACAGAGTAGTCAGTTTTATTTTAAAGGAGAAAAACAGTGATGCATTGTGTGAGACTGTATAGTTTACTCATGCCTCTTCTCCTCCATCTTCTGTAGTGTTAATCCCAGACCCAGAATTTTATAATCAAGTGTCCCTCCATTAGCTGAATTGTGACTCATTGCTGCTGAAGTATTGTATTACAATTATCAATAGAACCAAAATAGTTTGGGAATGTGTTTTTTCTCTATTACTATACCTTGTTTAGCCACCACAGACTCACAGGAGATGCCGTTCCCTTTGGCAGGAGAGGATGATGAGAGAACACAATGCAGAAGACCAAACAAAACCTGCAACCCACAAACTGGCTTCAGAACAAGAAGATAAATTCTTCTCACAATTACACAGATGAGTCATAGAATCATAGAATCACATAATGGTTTGGGTTGGGAGGGACCTTAAAGATCATCTAGTTCCAACCCCCCTGCCATGGGCAGGGACACCTCCCACTAGACCAGGTTGCTCAAAGCCCCATCCAACCTGGCCTTGAACAGTTCCTGGGAGGGGGCTTCCAAAGCTTCCCTGAGCAACCTGTTCCAGTGTCTCACCACCCTCACAGTAAAGAATTTCTTCCTAATGTCTAATCTAAATCTCCCCTCTTTGAGTTTAAAACCATTATCTCTCATCCTGTCACTACATGGCCTTGCAAAAAGTCCCTCTCCAGCTTTCTTGTAGGCAAAAAATTCTTGCAGATGAAAACAAACCGAGTTTGATTTCTGTGTACCCAGCATCTTTGTGTGCCTCAGATATATCTCGGGCAGACAGAATCAGTGTAGCAAATGTTACCGACCAAATTACAGAGAAGAGAGTCCCTGTTTACTCCCTTTGGTGTTTATCAGCACTTTGCCATGGAGTGCTGCTGAGGCCAGCATTTAAAAAAAACAGAATAGAGTCTTTCAGACTCCTTAAACCAAAAGGGCTTCCACCTTTTCATGGGAATTTTCTCTTGAAACAGTGCAGCCACAAGGGTTCCCTTATGTGACTATAAAGCACCAAGCACATCTGTCAGCACTCAATAAATTCAAATTAATAATAGGTCCTCGAAGAGCTACATACTGCTTCCAAGATACCTCAACATGTGGGCAGAAGAATGGTCTCCCCACAAACAATGAAGCATGTTCTTGCTTAATGGGACACATAAATGAAGCTGTTTTATCCTATGAAAGACTGGATTTACAGCTTAATCTGTGCACCCAGCAGGCAAGTTTGCACAGAAAAATTGCCCCTGTGCAGTTTTTATGGTTTATAGCAGGACTGGGAGTCACATGGAAGAAATACAAACAGGCTTCATATTTTCCCTCTACCCAGTACCACTTGAGCAAGGAGGGCTGCAAAGACCTGAGTCATCTCTGACTCATTTGCTGGGTCCTGAGAGGGGATTCACCCCCAGCAGCAATCCATGTACATTGTGCAGACACATGTTCCTGCCTGGGAAGGGCAGCCACTTGGGGAGTTGTCTTGTGGTTGCTCAGGGTATGATGCATTGATTCACCACCTCACCCTACTTGCCTGGCTCAGCCAACTCCCTAGCTAGTCCTCACCTCTCCTTCTACCTGTCCTGAGGCTGCTTCACACCCCCTTCTCAGAGGGCTTTCTGTTGCCAGTCCTGGCAGGACTGACGTGAGGGTGCATCATTTCACTAGTGCTTGAACCTGCCCAGGTCCATGAGTTTGGACTAAGCTGGGTTTGACTCAGCACATGACAGAAACAAGTCCCATTTCTACTTATCTAGCTTCAGACTTCCATAAAGATGATGATACCCAAGCAGATGGGATGTGAAGGAGTGTGTCCCTAGGATCCTTACAGCTCACTAACTTAAGAGGTTCTGTGAATTGTTTTATGTGGATGGGCATGACTGGACCCATCTAGGGATGTGTATGCCCTAATGCATAAGGACAAAGCACCAATCCATCTTAGGGCATGTGTCCCTCCCCTTTGTTCCAGCCGGTCTGAAGGATTTTGTTTTCTTCAGGGCGATGGCTTCCTCTTGGCAGTGTAGTTACTGCAGCAAGACAACACACACAGTATTTCCATGTCACCTTCTGAGCCTCATGAAGCAGCAGCATGGCTTGGTGCAGACTGTGTGTTGGGCCACTCAAGCCACCAACACACAACAGAGACAGCTATGGCATGTGGCAATCTGACTCCCTGTCCAGTCAAGCACTGACATCATGTGAGGGACATCACACATCATTGCCTACTCACAAGCAGCACAGCTTTGCCTCCAGAGAGGACACCCCCCTGCAACAGTGCCAGGATCTTACCCCTTAGCTTGTAGAAATGGACAGGCCAGACTGGACCTTACAGCAGGATGAAGCTGAGAAATTGGGTACTTGTCTAAAGAGTAAAATGTAGTATAATAACCAGTTACAGGGTGCCAGAGGAAGTGTAGACCCTGATATAGCATGCTTGCTGGGTCAGTATCCCTGCATGTTTCTCAGCTCATGTTTCCAGGTGTGTCCCCAGGCCAAATCCCAGCTCAGCCCAAGGATGTAACTCAGCAAAGGTGTTTCCATGGAAAGAAGCTGAGCATATACTACAAGGGAGTTAGGACACGTTCAAAAAAGTCTCCTGGTCTCAGTGACTGGGGGGAACCAGAATTGTGAGATTTCTTGTGTGCCTGCCCCATGGGGTAGACATCCAACAGGTCTTGGAGGTCTCTAAGAAAAATGGGAATGGAAAAGATTTATTTTCTTCACATCATCAAGTTCCTATTGTCACAGAAAATGTACTTATTAAATATTCACTGGGATAGCACAGGGTCACAAAGGATATCTAAGACACATGATGAGTGTTATTTGGGCCAGGCTATGACTACTTATATCCATGTAGCTGTAACTGAAGTCCATGGAGATAAATTCGAGATTAAGTTGCAACATCTGGTTTTGGTACTGCTACCACTTCAGTTGCAGCAATATGGTGTTTGCAGAAGGCTGCAGAAGCCATTGGAGAAGACAAAAATATTATTTACTTTTGAGGCTCAGTTTTGGTCAGAAGGGATATCAGGGTGTGACAGAGCATTTGAACCTACCTAGGAAGCTGCATGAGGCTGAGGAAACAGGAAAAAGATAAGAAGAGCTGCTGCTTGCGGTGGTTCCTGGGCTGGGAGTGCGAAACAGATTGTGAGACAGCACTCACCTTATCTTTCAACTGTGTCCCCAGGGAACCATTCTGCCTTAGTGCTGTAGCTTTTACTGCAGCTCTGGTAGACTCTTACCTCCTGTGCTTGCCTTAACCTTGGATTTCTCAGGTCAAACTAGATATTTGTCCAGTTCAACTGCAAGCCTGTTCAAATGGCAACTCTTTGGCATACAGGAATAGGATGCAACTCATAACTACACAAAGAATTCTTGGAAAACTCTGTTCACCAAATGAGAAAAGCACCTGGCAGATCTGTATTTTCAATTGTGTCTTGAAGCAACAAGTAGGAGCAACAAACACATTTGAATTATTATATTTATTCACCAACCCTGTACCCTCTCCTGAGCTGAAGCTCAGGCTGAAGCCTTTGCAGTGGGAGTTTTCTCTGTGAGATCTGCAGAATTAAGCAACTTCATTAAAAACCAAACAGGGCCATGACCCCAACACCAACCTTCCCCAGGGCTACAAAACTACATCACCAAATGCTGACCTTCCCCCTCTGCCCCTGTCCTGCCCCAGGATGGGCTGGGATTCCTGCCCTGTGATTCATCACATTTGGATAAACTGCTCCTGGGAAACAGGTCATGGACAGTCATGTAACCCATCGCCCTGCTCCTTAGCTATGACTGCAGTGTGACACGTTTCCCAAGCTTGATCTTAAAATCAACTGTAACAGAGTGTCTGCCACCTAACTAATGTACTCCGGACCCCCACTATCTTTTCCTTCAGAAATCTTTCCCTAACGGCTAACCTTTGCTGCAATTTTAGTACACTGCTTCTTATCCTACCTTCGGTGGCTACAGAGAGCAATTTGTTCCACCATTTTTTGCAGAAGTCATTCACTTAATGACAGTCACAAGGCAGTTCCTGTGTCTCCTTTCAATTTTCCCCCTATCTTCCACTCTATAAAAGGTTTGAAGATTTGATTTTCCAAGTTTTAGAGAGGTGAATTTATTATTTTGCCTGTGGGATCCAGCACCTCTTTGCAATGAGGAACTGGTGGAATACAAGGGAGAGCAGGTCCTCCCTTGGCAATACCAGCAGCAGACCACAAGACTGAGGAAACCCTGCTCAGGGTGGGGCTACTGCAGCTTCAGTATTTTGCAGAGCAGGTGTGGCTTTAACAATCAGGATGTTTGTCAAACCTCAACTGGAGGAATGCTCTATGTATAGGGAGTGGCATGGAAGAAGTCACAAAGTCCAGGCATGAATCAAAAATGGACAGAAAGACAAAGGGAAATTAAACTGTTGAAGTGGGAGCAGTGTTAAGCTTTACTGCCTGCAGTCCTGGTGAAGAGGGAAATCAGGGCACACCAAGGCACGGAGGCACGATCCATGTCACGTGCCATAGTATGTCTACAACACAACTATTTACGTCTGATCTAACCACTCTTGGATCCCTGTTGACTCAACGCAAAGGAATATATAGTGCATTTGAAATGTCCATCTTTAGTTGTGCTTATTATTTCTGCTGATGCTGAGAGACCTAGGATACCTAGATGTAAATGTCTTTGTTCAGTGGACTCTGACCCAGAGAGATATTGCCTTTGGGTGAGAAAACTTTGACGTCAGTCTTAAAATGCTTCTCTCTGCACCTTCCTTGTTCTTCATGGAAAAGGAGGATGTTTATCCTGCACCTTTCCTCACTTCAAGCTCCCCAGGTGTCCATGTCACATGGCACCAACCTTCTGAAAACATCCATCACAAAACTGAAAACACTGGCCTGCACTGTCCATGAGCACAGATCCAGATGTGTGCAGTGAGGAGGGCATGAGCATGCTGCAGCCATGTGTCTCATCCATCCCACGGTGACAGGGCCCTTCTCCAAAGGTCCATCCCCATTTTCTCTCAGGAGTACCTTAAGCTGAATTGTGGCTATCTTACAAGCTAGAGGTGATGAAGGACTGTGACAGCCAATATTGTTGCGTAATGATGATGAGCGATCTCAATAACTCCTGTGTCCTGTCATAACCCAGACTGTTGCCACGCTATCAAACTTCTTGGAAACAGTTACAACAAACAGAGAGAGATGCTTAAGAGGAGTCTTATAGTGGAGGGTAGGAATAGAGTGGAGAAGTGAGCAGCAGGAGAAAGGAAAGGAAATGGGGAGAAGGGCAGGGGCTGGAGCAACAAGAGGGGCTGGAGACACTGGCCACCCACTCCTGCTCACTAATTGCCTCAAGAGATGCTTCACAGATGACTTTTGAGACATTTTAGGCCATCTGTCCTATCTCTATCATGTAGCAGAAGGGCTGCCGGCAAGCAGCACATTTTCCACTGCTTTGTCCAGGCCTGTGTTTACGGCTCATCCTCTGGGACTCCCACCATCTTCCCTGGGAGACTTAGTCGGCAGTCTAGCAGCTTCTGGGTAATTAAGCTGTAATTTTCCTTTGCTCTATTTTATGCTACTACTTCAAGTTACTCTGCTTGCCCTGTCCTCAACAATTCTCTCCTGACCTGGTGTTTTCTCTCTACTAACTCCTCAGCTATCTTTATCGCAATGCTTGCAAGTACTGGACACTTTTAAAAACACGTCCTCAGGATCTCAAAGGTGTTTACTCCTTTCTGCTAAAAAACAGACTTGTGGAGAATGTGATATATCACTCACACAGTTCAGAGGCAGGGCATTTCCCACATTATAAAAGAGTGGACCGCAGCCACAAAAGTTGAAACACCACTTAAAAACACTGCTATTTGAGAAGGAGGATTGCTCATTGCCATTAAAAAGTACAAAAACACAATGCTACACAAAAAGACAAAAATAAAATCCCCTAGCAATTTGTGTATGTTTCAAAATGCTGGTGTTTTTTAAAACCCTTTTTAGATACAAGGACCTCTGTGCCAAACTAAGATCCAACAGTAAAAACAAACAGACAATTAAATAAACACTGCGATGACAAAAAAGAGGAATTGTTGCAATAATGTACTTTTCCAGGAAAATTAACCATAACAACAACGCTGTTGAATCATTGGAGTTTTCTGAACCATAGTGGCTCCTGCTTATAAATATGATTTTGAAATCTCACAGTGTTATTATTTCCACAGCAGCATTGGCAGTGGCTACATATAGGTTTTCTGGCACAAAAGAAAATTTCTCCTAAAAATTCAGACTGGGATTTTTTAATGCTCCCTAGAGAACTACATTAAATTAATGGGAGTTATCTGCCTAAATTATTTACAAATCTTTAAACGTCTTATTCCAGCTCTGTTATGTGCAAATATTTATAAGCTATGAAGCTGTTCCAGAGAAATACTAAGCGTAAATATTCTTGTGAAGAGGGGACAAACCCATAACTCAGATGTCTGTGAGTGAAGAGGGAAATCCTTAGCCCAGTATATTGCCTTTCAGTATCAAATAATGAAGATCAAGTAGGAAAGGTTTAGGTCTAAAGGTCAACTTCAACTTTTCCCCAAAAATCTTTCTAAATCCCAGTTCCAGGACTTTATCTCAAACTTTATCTTAAATCTCCGAGTAGTCCTAGCGACCTGTTTTAACCTCATCAGGGAACCACCACCAAACCATGATGCCACTCAGAAGGATGTTATGCAGTGGGATTGGAGCAGAGGCTCTGACACTTTTGTGGGGAACAGGGATGAAGATGTGTCACCAATTATGCCATCTGAACATGGCGTCTGACCGCAACGCAAATCCAGGCTGGGCTGGTGTCAACTGCGGGATGTTACCATCATGGGGCAGTCACTTTCATGGAGGAAGCTGTGCTGAACTGAGAACCCCAGCTCAGTTTTCACTGCCACAGCTGGTGATAGGCAGCATTCCTGCAGGCAATTACAGCGGAAAAGATGGAATAGACGTGAAGGATTAACTGTTCTCACTCAGCCTTTGACGCGTTCCCTCTGGATCACAGCTTTTGGCACATCTGTGCTTCTATGAGCAGTGGTGAAAGTACTTTGCTAATGTGATATCCATCATGAGCCATGCCTGTAATCACACACACATAAACACAAGTACACTCACCGATCCAGGGTGCTTTTCTCTGTAAACAGCAGCACGTTTCCAGTGGGGTCTCAAGGGGCACATTGCCACTACAGAGGAAATCCTTGCCGTTAGCCACTGGGTGAAGCATGGTGTTACCACACCAGTGTTTCGTAGGCCCACTCTGTTTACTCACAAGGACTTAAACCTCAGCTTATTTTTTTTCAGCATTCCTGGGCTGGACATTCTTCCCTACATACCGAGTTTTTTGCTCCAGTGTCTGCTGTATCTCTGAGACTAAAAGTATGAGTGGTCACATCAGTCTAAGAATACAGGTCGTAGAAACCTTCAAGTTCTCATCACTGAGTTATTTCTTCTCATTGTGGTAGCACTATTCAATTCACTGTTTTCACTTTTCAAATTTTATTTTTTCAAAAGCAAAAATATGCTACTCTGAGTTGGACACATTAGTTCTAGAGTTGTTCAGATCCTTATTGTAGATCTTATCTACATTATTTTCCCTGGCTTAGTGACCTGATTCAATGGAATTGCAGTGAATCTGCAAGACTGATGTTAAAACAGCACAATTCCTGTTAATGGAGTCAAGGAACACCACCACTCCTTGCCCCTTAGCTCAGTAAAAAAACTGTAAGATGGAAGCAGACTAGTTTAGAAAACATCCTGCTTTCTCAGTAAGGAGAGAAACAGACCATGGAAGTGGTTTGGGTGCTGAGCTGGCCAGAGTGGGATGGGAAGACAAGGAAATTCTTCCAATAGCTCATGATATTCTTGGAAAATGAGAGCCTTGGGGAACTGTGGGGTTGAGGACTCCACTAGAGGAAATCATATTTCTTTCCTCAAGAGGAAGCTCAGTCACCCTCTCTGGAATAGCATGTTTGCCCTGAAATTTAGCTTTCTTCGTCAGCCATTTCAGTGGGTATGACACCCATATGAGGAAAAGAGGGGGCAGCTGTCATCTCAAGACTTGCATAGTTATGAGAAAACCTGACAGAGACAGACGGAGAGGGAGTAAATGCTGAGTAGGCAGGACATAGGATCAGGTCACTGACAAACATATCTGGGATTTCAAGGAGGCTGGACAAGAACCTGGAGGTGTAATTGCCCTATCAGGGACATCACCTGTACAAACCCTCTGTTCTGTGCATGACCAAACATGAAAGAGTCACAGCAAGTCATTCAGGCACAGGGCCCACATACAGTGTCAAACAGGAGCAGAGGGGAGCTGCATCAATGCCCAGCTATGTCACATAAAGTAGATGCGCCTGCCAGCAGCAAGGAGTGTGGATGAGGGATGGCTGTCTCTCTGCATTGAGTGCAAAGGGACCTACTGAATTAATTTAGATTATACAGAGAGTGCTTGACAGCTAAAGCTGAATAAGTTGAATCCCACCTATGAAGGCCTACATAGATAAGAGAAATATGAAAATGGACTCTTTGACATAGCTGATAAAAGTATAATGAGATCCAGTGCTTGAAAGAGGAAGCTGGGAAAGAAGAAAGGAATGTTTTAAAACCAGAGAGATAATTAACCATTGGAAACATTTATCCAGACTTGTGGTTGATTCTTCCATCACTGGCAATTTCCAAATCAAGATTGGATTTGTTTTCGGAAAGAAATGTTCTTTGCTTCAAGCAAGAGTAAATGCAGGAAGTTCTCTTGCTCGTGCCTGATACAGCTTATCCTAGAAGTTACTGCAAGGTAGGTAGAAAAGGCCTGGAGACTCAAATAGAAGAAATATCCGTGTTACAGAGATACTCTTTTTTCTGTCTGTGTTATTGGCACTGCATCTTTCCAATGTCAGGAATCAGCACTATTGTATATGCCAGCATATAGACCCAGACAAAACCCACTTAGGGCTATCTCTTTCAGGGCTTGTGCCAGAACATTGCTGAAATATGATATTACCTTGAGCTTCAGTTTCTAATGGCAGCTTAAATGCTCCCAAACTCCAGCTTAATTTCACTTTAATTGTATAATGACCTCCTTATGAACATGCCTTGAAATCATTTTCTTGCATAAAAGAGGAACATAATGGTGTCTGACGGCTCAGACTCGGTGTTTTCTTTGGGTTCCCATATTGCAGGAGGAATCTAGGGGGACCTGCATATGGTAATGTATTCAGAACAGTTTTGCTTCTTATTTTAGTATTTTTTTATATCTCATTAAGGGTATCACAGAATTCTTAAGAATATAGTCACTATAATAGCTCCCTCCCCCCCATTGTTGTTTTTTAACCCCATCATTCCCAGATGTGTGCTGAAAGGTATTTCAAAGAAATAAGCAGCTATTAAAGTAAGATAGCTGGTTTTAGCTGGTATTTGTAAGGGGGGAGGAGAATAAAAAACTTTAGAGCATAACAGCAAAGCAAACCACAGACAAAGGCTTAAATCCTCTTTCTAGTTACTTATTGAAAAGTAGTTCCTCACAGATTGAAGCTAGTCATATGGCTAAATCAGTAACTGCTGTTATTGATAGGCATTAGATCGTTATGAGGCATTCCCTATGTTAGCTAACATTCAACTCACTCCAGGATCTGCATCTCAGTTCAAGATTTAAATTGATGCCAGAGTTTACAACACAAAATGAAGTTTATTAGTAGATTTATTATAGCTGTGATGATCCAAAAACACAAACGATATTTATAGAGAGTGGTCACACATTTTGTTAAGACAATTTCAATTTGGAAAGACTTCTGTGGCTCAGAAGCCTTTCTTTTGGTCTGAAATAGACTGAAGTTTAGTTAGTTTCAGGGTACTTAGCTTGTGTACTGTTACAGCTGAATTTGGGGCACACTTTATTGAACACGTCATCTACACACAAGGAAACAAGGGTCGTGTTTATGCATTTTCTCCTACTGCCACAGCTTTGGAAGTATCAGCCAACAAACCTTCACACTGTAAAATGGGGACTGGTGAGCCTGCGAACACTGCACAAATTCTGCTGTTCCTTGTATGACGTAGTGTCCCTGAAAAGTTGGTCAAAGCTCAGAACCCATTTAGCTGGAAAGTATCAACTCCCCTACACTTTACTTAGCAGAGAGCTGCTATTCCAAGAAGCATCTGAAAAATCCCCATTTTTTAAAGTAAATAAACCAAAACAGCTATATCAATAAGTGGAGTTAATTATTAAAGCCAAGTAACACGAAAGAGCTTAAAGAATAACAGTTACCCCAGGAAGAAAGGCTTTGCCGTGCCTCAGTGGACACAGTCTATAAGCAGCAGGACATCCAAGAGTGGTTTTGTGCTATGCTTCACTCTCCCTCCCAGATCTCTGGGCTTCTTCATGAAGTCCATTGTTTATATGGCTCCACATAATAGTATAGCCATCTGAGCATTTCCAGTATCACTGCTAAAACGTAGATCCTGCAAACAAACATGTGTCACTTTATGCACCAAGACTCATTGACCTGGATCTGTGGAATGAGAGGACACATTCAATCTGTCCTGTCAGAAACTGTGCCCTATCCTGCCAGCACACACTGGCTGCAGACAGCAGTTGTTTGTAGCAAATTTAACCAGCCTCCCACTTTTCCTCATGTTTTTGTATTGCCATATCACTTACAACACATTTAAACAAATCTTGGATCAATTGAAGTCTAGGGGAATTATTCCAGAAACAATATTACTCTTCTCCTGCTGTGTGCAATTCCTGAGAACAAAGCAATCGGAAAGGCTGAAACCTCAGGCATGGAGAGATTAGTCAGGGCTTGGTGCCACAGCCAGGACAAGTGTTTAGTCACCTTGACACAGCCCTGCTCAGCCCTTGACCAATAAGTTCCAGCCTTGCTTGTTGTCCTCGCTGAGGAGGACAGAAATATATGAGAAACTTATGTGGTAGACGTCTGAGTCAAGCACTTACCACACGGCTGTCACACCCACTGCTGTTTGGTTTACTCGAATTTAATAACTCTTTAGTATATTACGTGGATTACGGAAATGCTGTAACTTCAGAAGGGTTGGCAAAGCAGCATACAGCTATAAAGCAGTAGACTGTAATCCTTCCAGCGGGCATGGTGGTCTCTTCATCCGTCCCTTTATGCTGTAGGTTTGTGGGTCTCTGCCCACAGAAATTAGTCTGACGGAATATGTGATTGTCCCTGTCCAGGTCTACATAAAAATTTCCCATCAGAAAGATTGACTAGTAAGGGATTTACTTTCTACTTGAAAAAAAAAACATTCTTGTTTCCCTCTTTCTCTCTCCTAAGCTTGGGAAAATCCATGAGGGTTTTACAGGGCTACTTACCAAATTGCCAAGCCTTTTTTTACCTGAAAACTTTGAAATGTGAATATTGTGAAGTTACATCCTCTTAGAAAATCAGTCTCACTTAGCCTTGTTAGGACTTTCAGCAATGTCTAACTTCATCCTGCCCCTTTCTCTGCACACCTGTGTTTATGGATGATGTGACCAATGCAGATAGGGCTTAAAGGAAGCCTGGAAAGTCCTCATGTTGTCCCTGGTTCATGACCGTTATTCTGTAAAGGCAACAAGTGCAGAAGCCTGTTTAGGTAATTTCATTTAAGAAAAGACAGGAAGAAATTACTCTGGGTGTCCCTAGCAGGAATATCTCAAGGGAAAAAGGACTGGTATTTTGCTTGCTAGTCTTCGTAGTGTGTATGCCTGTATGTACGTATGCATGTATGTAAGTATGTAACTCGCTGTCTTTCTAATACATCCTATATATCCCAGAATATTACATCACCACAGATTATTATATTGGGCTAACACTGAGTAGAAGACAGATATTCTGCAAAAACTACAATGTAAAAAAAGCAAGGAAGATAAGGGAGATGGAAGCATGGTTGCCTCTACTGAAATAAAGCACAGAAAGATCGCCCACCTGTTTCCAAGCCATCTACAAGAACTGCCTAAATTAGATGCCTCAGTGACTGCAATGCTTAAACTCAAAAAAGGAGTGAGTTTCTGAGCATGTAGGGAACCAGCTCCCTGCTCATTATACTGCCAGTGGAGACAGGTAGTAGGGGATATGAGCAATGGGTAACATCACTTGCCAAAACAAGAATAAAGAAATGAACACTGATTTCTGTGTCTTTTACAAAAATCTGACTCCATGCCTTGGAGGTTATATTTCTGTGGCTGCTGAGTCTGTGAGTTTGGCAGAGAAAGGAAAACAAAAAACAAGCCAGGTGATCAGACTCTGGCACACTGTCAGGGGAGAGTCACATGCATGGGCTGGGAGGTCTTTTATACAGACATCAACATATGAGCAATTTTCAGGCAGGCTCCTCCAGCCTGACAGAGTGGCTATAGCAAAAGAGGAGCTGATCAGAAGGCAGAATACAGAGAGCTCTGAACTGTCAGTCAGTCAGTCAGTCACTGGCAGCCTCATTAGTGATGTCTTGTGAAGGGCCACAAAGATGAAGGAACTGGAACACCTCTCATACAAGAAGGGTCTGAGAGAGCTGGGACTGCTCAGCCCACAGTAGAGAAGGCTCAGGGGGAGTCTTATGCATAAGCATCAATACCAGATCGTGGAGTAAAGAAGATAGGAGTAGGCTGCCCTCAGTGGTGCCCCGTGACTGGACAAGAGGCAATGGGCACAAACCAAAATACAGGAAACTCCTGTGAATAATAATTTTTTTTTTACTATAAAGCTGGCTGAACACTGGCACAGGTTGCTCAGAGAGGCTGTGGTCTCTCCAGCTTCAGAGATATTCAAAATCTGACTTGACACAGCTGTAAGAAACCTGCTGTAGCTGCCCCTGCTCTCAGAAGGGGTCCCTGCCAACCTCAGCTACTATCCTATGACCCCTGAAATGGAGCCAGACTCTAGCTTGTGCACCTCATGCTTTCCTGTCGCCCCTCTGCAGAGGCGAGAATCCCCCTTTCCATGGGAGTCAGCAGGTCATGGCCATGTTGACGGTACCTGCCAAAGGGTCTGCCTGCTGCTCCACCTCCCACAGGGCAGAAGCCCAGCCTGCTTTCCAGGCTGCTGGTGCAATGTAGCAGCCACAATATACTTCCTCCTATGTTATCTCACCCGTAAGCTACGCAAACAGGTAAATGAGCCAGCTGCCCAACTGGCCGAGATGACAGTTTCTCCCCATAGCAGTGTTGGCTAAGGGGAATGGAGAGGAAAAGGGCCCTCCCATTCCTCTTGCTGTGCTTTTGAACACAAGAGCAGTCCAAAGGAGACATTAAGAAGTGCAATAGCAGTGTCACAGCTTCACTCCTGCTTACAGCATTGCCACTGTTGCCTTTTATTGGCTCCTCTGAAATGTGAACAATTTAAATAAGGCAGAAAGAAGAAGGGTCAGTGTCCTCGGTCAGCTAATTAATGATGTTTTGTAGGCACTGGAGACTTTATCTAAAAGCAGTGGGGACAGGGGAGGAAGGAAGTGCACTTCCAGAGATGTTACGAATGGCCTTACAGGCATACAAATGTGTGTGCTTTGGACTGGTAAAAGCAGTTTGTTAGAAACAACTGCTCATCAATGGGGGCGTGCTGCAAAAAGTGTCTTGCTTAGGTTTCCTAAAATGTTGCTTTGATGCAATTTGCTGGCTTTCCTGCTTTGCAGTTTTCCATTCTGCATCTTGTTTAGCTAGGGGGGATTAACGAGAACTGCCTGTAGTCATCTAAACTGCCTTTTTGGCAGAGCCTCATGAGGAAGCTGTGGAGATCAGTAAACAGAGCTGAAAGTGCGGGTGGCCATGAGCTGCTTTTTTTCCCTCTGCATGTGTAAAGGAAGTAAGAAGTGCAGCAGTCAGCCCTGTCAGACAGGGGAGATATTTCACAGGAAATAACAGACGGTTTCAGGCTCATATTTTTCTTGCAGAAAACCGTGCCCAGGTATCTTGAAAAAATGGATGCTTCAGGCTAATTTGTCTCTTTTTGGTACATTGAGGCATACCTCATGCATAAAAGCATAAAACACAGGCTGAAACAGCCTAGGCCTTGTTTGTTTGCATAATTCTGTATGCTTTTTATTTTGGAGGACAGTGGATGATAGAAAGCTGAAATATCTGAAAACAACAGTATGGTTTTGTTTCATCAGTGTTTCATCAGGGGTCCCTTTCTGTATGTTCATCTGGCAGCACATAAAGACACAGAGTCCTTAAAGGACTTCAATACTAGGGTGATATCTTTCACTACCATGAAACACGGCTGCTTAGCATCGTTCTCATGTTACCCCTGTGTACCACTTCTTGCACCCACAGACTCCTCTGCAGCTGCAGACCAGGGCTCAGGCACTTATCCTGCTGTACCCATTTTCTGCTGACAGCTAGTATCAGATGACTTTCAGTCACTCACTCTCATGCCTTCTGCTCTACTGGATACTTACTCATACCATGCTATCTTCTCCTTGGGCTTGTCCCACGGACATAACTGGAGTGGTCTGCAGATACAGGCATCAAAGAACAACACAACCCAGTCCTGCATGAACTACTGCTCCAGCACTTGACAGGTATCTCTGATTTGGTAGTAGGACTAGTCCACCACCACCTGTCTGCCTATCCTTAAACAGTGTTTTCCTAGTGATTGATTTAACACTCACCACAGATAAATTCTGTATTTTGTTGAAGGTCGTATTGATTTTTTTTTAAATTGATTTGATTCACTGATTTTATCAAATGCTGTGGGAACCCACCAGTTCAGTTATGACTCCCTTGATTTTCAACCTGTTTGTTTTAGTCCTTTCACTCACTTCTGTCTCTTACCTTACGGCTTTAAGGAGTAGTATCCCACTATGGTTCATTTTCCTACTTTACCACCCCCCACACCAGATTTTTCACCCTGACCTACTCCCTCTTTCTTCTTCATTCTCCTCTCTCTTCTTCTGCCTTTTTCCAGGAATAAATTATCCTTAAAAATTAAAATGGAAGGATTCAACAGAGGTTTGTAAGGATCTGTCTTGAATCATGTCTATTCAGTACTTTCATTAACAAAAATAGATGAGAGACTAGAAAGGTCACACATTAACTTTGAGGTCAAAGTGATGGCAAATATTTTGGAGGAAAGAGTTAAAATTCAAAGCTACCTTAACAAATGGAAGAAATGGTCTGAAAAGAAAAATCCAATGGTGTTCAGCAGGTACAAAAGGTACTGTAGTCAGGCTAGAGTAATCAACTATATGATTATACAGTGATAGAAAATTGGTTGGTAGCAGTTTTGAAGAGGAACATATGAATGTAATGGTGGACCACAAGCTGACCATGGGTCAGGAATGTTATGTTGTTACAAAAAGGTTGGCATGATACTGAAATCACCTGAGATGAATATAGCTCGCATTAAATAATCCTTCTGAATCTCACTGGTAAGGCATCAGCTGGGATACTTTGGCATTATATTTCAAGAAATCCTAGGGAAGAACTCAGGGAAATAGACTAAATAGTCTTCAAACACTGCTGAAAAGAAGATATGATCAATCTGTTCTCATTCATTTGGGAAAGAATGAGGACATTCAACACTATCTCTGAGAAAAATGACGAGGAAAGTAAACCACTACAGTGGAACGTCTGGGAAGGTCCTGGAGTATCTGTTGCTGGAGATCTTTAAGAACTGGTCAGGCACATATCTGTGAGAAATGACCCTGACAGGGAGGGTCCCACTGTGGGTAGAAGAATAGCCTTAATTTCTTGAGGCTCCTTCCAGCTCTCAAGTCTGCTTCCTGCCCAGGCATGAACCTGCATCCTCTGCTATTACCTCTGTCCTGCGTGTCTCCCACAGTCTGACAGCCCAGACTCACCCATCCTTTTGCAGGAACATCTTTGCTAGCTTCTAGCAGATCACTGACATTTACTTTCATTTTCTGCCTCTTTTCTTTCTCTTGTCCTTTTCCCCATTGTCTTTTCCCCTCTCTTTCTCTCTGCACTTTCCCTCTTCCCACTCACTGCAATCCTCCATCCCACCATGGACCTGTCACCCAGCCTTGCCCCTCTCTGCAGACAGATCAGCCAGGGGATGGCAAATGTCATCTTTCATGTTAAAGCTTGCACCAGGGAGATGGATGAGAAATCTCCACTCCCAGGTCTCTGCATCATTGCTCCAGACTGTTTGCTGTTTACCCCTTATTGGTTTATATTTGATTAAGACTTGGTACCTCTTTTTTGCAGCTGCCGAGGACATTGCTTGTGTTTGGAGAGGGCATTATTTCTGCAGCCTTTGAGCTTGATGACCAGGCCAGATAGGCTGAGTATTTTAACCCAATTTCTGTTCTCTTTGTCTTATCTTTTAGGATATTCTCTATCTTTTTTTTTTTTTTTTTTTTTTTTTTTTTTTTTTTTTACACTTCCTACATGTGTCTCCAACCCAGCCAAAACCCAAAAGACTTCAATTCTAATAAGTGGTTTTGAGCACACAATGCTGAAAAACTGGGTTTAAAATCAAGCCAAGTGAGCAAACGCGGCCATAAAAGGAGGGCACAGTGGGCCAAGACTACGTGTAGACTTGCAAATCTGCCCTGGGATTTCCATTCCAGTAACAAACCCATCTGCGATTTGCTCTTGCTGTTTACACTCTCCTCCGAAAACAAGCCTGTGGAGAGCATGATGCAGCAGTTACCATAGCAGCCAGCACGAGAGGAGTCCATTAAGTGATCACAGTCCTGTCTCAAAGTGAATTACCAGGCTGCAGGTGAACTTTTGCACCTCCAAAAATGTCTCTTGGGGAAAATATGTTGTCGTGCATGGTGGAACAAGAGAATGCCGATAGGTTGCACTGACTTGCTGCTGCATTGTTATCTTTAATTATGTCTGTGCTGATTTTTAAGAAGTATTGCACACGCTTTTCCTTTTTCCTGTCATATTTTTGTGGGTTTTTTTTTTCTTTTTTTTTTTTTAAGGATGAGGCAGAGTATGCCAGCCAGTAACTGCTAATGGAATGTGCTTCAGGCCTCCCTGCATTCTGCCACAATTAGATTGTCCGCCATCCCAGGAGAGATGCTATTATCTATGTGGGTGTGGAAAATGATATATCACTGTTAATCATTTCCATTATACTAGCAGGTAGCACTCTAAACATATCAACACCTCATTATGATGACTGTTTTTGAAGTTCCTCTTGTGCGCTCAGGACATAAGAAATACCAAGAGGAACTGGGAAGTGGAAAGAGGATGAATCCTGGTGGGATTCTAGGAGCAGAGGAAATCACACTATTCCATCACAAACACAGCTCCTTACATAGTCAGAGACATGGCTGTACTGCCAGGACATGGCAAGGAGGAGCAGGTCCTGCACACAGACTCTGGAGCCAGACCTTGCATAATGTCTCCTTTTTGTTTATGTACCATACAGCACTGTCTTGGTCAACAGCAAATGCTGACAGGTGTGCAAGCACCTCTCTCAAAAGCAACGTGCAGCTGTGGGTATTGACATCTTGACCCACAAAGGATGACTTTGGGCTCGCAGGAGCAGAAGCCCCAGGTTAAAATAGCAAAGTGGTTATATAACCCAACCCTGATGCTCTTCCAGAAAATCACTTAAAGCCTTTAAACCCCCATACTGTGACTGCCATAATAGCCACATGAAGAGCTATTAAAAACTTCCTGGGAAGGAAGGTAATGAGAAAACTATAATGTCTGGGAAAAACAAAACAAACTAACAAACAAACCCCAACCTTCCAAAGAACTCGAATTGAGCTTGACCTCTGTAACGTATCATTTGCTTCCTGTTTGCTGCCAAAGTACAATGAGGTTTATATTCGGGCCCCACTTTTCAGTGTCTGAGTCTAAAAATATAACAATGAACTTGTGACACAAAAGCCCCGTCTCCTGGAGAAGCAGAATTTAGATCTAGCTGCAGAGCACAAATTCCGCTCTCTTTGAGGCAGAACTAATTTTGAGTAGGTGGATGGCTTTTGGTTTGTTTGTTCTTTGTCTTTCTATTCTTAGGTTGCCAGACTTGGGAGGATTTCAGTGGGATTAGGCCAGACTTATGCAGCTGTTTGTTTTAAATGATCATGACTCTAACCATTTTAAGACATTTGTCACCATGGTTACCTAGATGCTGTTCTCCAAGGTGTCTGAGCTGAGGTAGGTCTGAGAGGGAACATGGGACTACCTGAATGTGGACATACCTGAATGTCTAATCCATAAATTTTGTTATTTCCTTGAAAGTGTTGAGTCTCAGCTTCATGACTAAGGAAAGTATGTGAAGGATCACATTTAGTCTATGCTGAAATAGCACCAAGCTGACTACTTGATAGTCTTCAGACAGCTCTTTATTTCAAAGAAGAAAAGCCTTGAACAACAGGGTGGAAAATGCAGTGGGGTGGGGGCAAAGTGACATTTTGAGAGACAATTCAATGCCTTAATTTTAATTCCATCTGAAAATTTACTTTTAAACCTAGTGCTACTTCTTACTGAGCTTTCATTCCTCCTTTGAAACCCACCACTGTTGTAGTGGGAGTTAGACCAGATGTATTCTCAGTTTCTCAGCAACAGACTGATTAACGCTGATGTTTGTATGACTCTGGATCACTTGTTTCATTTTCTCTTTCCAGAGTTCACTGCTTTGTTCTCTTCCTATTTTTTCTGGAAGCATTTCTGCTTTTTGCTTTCCTTGTTTAAGTTCATTTTTTCTGATATTCCTAAAGCAGTTATACTCTTAGTGGTTATTGGAATCATTGGATATGGTTTTGCTGATTCAGTGAAGTCTCTCAGAAAATGGGGGAATGGACTGGTTACTTTTGTCCTCCATTTGTCCAAGAACCAGAGTCTCTTTCAAGCCTCATCTCACTCGATGGATCCCCTGGGAGATGTCTGAGCTTGGGCATTCCTTTTGCACGCACAGGACTAACTCTACACCAGCCAGCCCTCATAAAAAGAGATCTTGGGTGATTCCACAGATCATTATACAATCAGCTGTGAGAGATGGAGCATTTCCAATTGGGAGGCACAAGGACTGCTGTATGAAGGAGGGAGCACTGGAGGGCTGCTGCTAAAGGGTCACACCATGGAAGCCTAATGGCCCTTACCAGTGAAAGGACACAGTCTCTTACCCACTCTATCCCTTTCACAGAATCATAGAATCAATAGTTTTGGTTGGAAAAGACCTTTAAGATCATCAAGTCCAGCCATTAACCTAGCACTGCCAATTCACCACTACACCATGTCCCTCAACACCTCATCTGTACGTCTCTTAATACCTCCAGGGATGGTGACTCAAATACTTCCCTGGGCAGCCTGTTCCAGTGTTTGACAACCCTCTTGGTGAAGAAATTTTTCACAATATCCAATCTAAACCTCCCCTGGCACAACTTGAGGCCATTACTCCTCATCCTAGTACTAGTTACCTGGGAGAAGAGACTGACCCCTGCTTCTCTACAGCCTCCTTTCAGATAGATGTAGAGAGCAATGAGGTCTGCCCTCAGCTTCCTCTTCTCCAGACTAAACAGCTCCAGTTCCCTCAGCCACTCCTCATCACACTTGTGCTCCAGACCCTTCACCAGCTTTGTTGCCCTTCTCTGGACATGTTTCAGAAGCTCAATGTCCTTCTTGTAGTGAGCAGCCCAAAACTGAACACAACTGAATCAAGTATTTGAGGTGTGGCCTCACCAGTGCTGAGTACAGGGGAACAATCACTGGTCACACTGCTTCTGATAGAAAAGTTACTTTGCATCCAATAGATGCAGAAAACTCCCAGTGTGGCCACCTGGCTCTAAGTCTTGCCTGAGGCTCTTCTCAGCTCTAGAAAATTCCTGAATACAGCAATCATTGAGGGCCTGGGCTAGAGCAGTAGAGAGATTGCAAGGTATGACTGGATAGGAAAGAGGTTGCATGGTATGGCTGTATAGTAAAGAAGATACATGGTATGACTGGATAGTAAAAAGGTTGTAGGACTTAGAGGAGCCAATAACAGCAGCAGAATGTCAGTGGGAATTATTGCATGGTGCTTATTTGTAATATGGCTGGTGTTAAGTCATTGCTTACCACAGCAGGCGCAAAATGTTCCCCTTATGTTACTACATCTCACTGAGATGAAAGCTTAAATGATGAAAAATATTCTATCAAAACCAGCATTTGTGTGACAGACAGAAATGTGAATATGAGAGGGAATTATGTGTCAAAACTACCTGATTCCCAGAGCTGATTTCTCATAACAGCCTGGAGCCCTTTCTAACCAGTGTGGGTACTCTGGTACTTCTGAGTTGATGATGGTCTGACTTGTTTCAGTGTGTCCCAGCAGCAATGTGAAGGGCATAGTCTAAGTGACAACTGTATCAACACTCATATACATCCAGCCTGGTCTTAAGGCCTTTTTCAGGCACTGATTAAAGATCCTGTTTGTCCTGGAAAGCTCACAAGAGATAGACCTAAATAGGTCTAGATATCATCTAAGTTACCACCAACCTGCTAGTACCTTGTGTTTCCCATTGTCAAAGCTAAGAGTCAGCAGCCCATCAAAGATAAGGTTCTGATGACTTGGTCCCTCTCACCTCCCCCAAATTAGTGGCAGAGGAGAGCTGGCCAGAGAAGAGGAAACATGGTCCATACCGGGGATGAGCACGCAGCAGGAGCCCCTCTGCAAGGCTGTCCTGGTGCCACGCCAGTGTCATGCCCTGGAACATGGGTTGCTGCTTTCTGGGGCTGGGGCCACGAGAGCTGATGAGGAGCACTGGGCAGAGACTGATGGAGAAGGTGGCCTTTGGTGTGGTTAAACTGGGGACAGCCACCAGCTGTACCGCTGTCACACAGGTCTCAAATATTTGCACGCTTACAAAATCAGAGTTACCTCTCTGCCCTGAACTGCTATGCAGTCTCTGCATTAGTTTTCTCGTGGATCTTTAAAAAGCAGTGAACTCATGGTAATTACAAAATTGCTGTGTTGAGCACTGGCACATCATTTTTTCTCTCTTTTACTTCAGCCTTGCCATTCTCCCTCTCAGAAAGTCCAAAAGCTCTTTGAAACAAAAAACCCCAACCATCTGTAAAATGCAGTATGTGATGGGAGTGCAAGAGCAACTGGATTTGCTTGTAAATAAAATACCAATCCAAAAATTCAGTAATGTTGTATAGTTGTGTAGAAGGGTCTTGAGGCATATTTGGACAGGTGCTGCTATTAAAACTTTTACCTTCTAACTGCCTTTTTCACAAATATATAAGGAGATTTACAAGTATGTCAATGTCAAACTGAAACCTTCTTGGAGCTACCTTTAGAATTACTTTCAAAATACTCTAAACCTTTGAGTAGCTTGTTCATTTTTACCCTATGTATCTGCCTTGATGTAGTACAGGCAGTAAATATATTAGTAATATACAATCTATGCTTGCATTTATGTATATCCAAGAACATTGTTTCAGGGTTTTTTTTCTATCTTGGAGAGAGTATTGAATAAAATATTTCACTTAATAGTTGGGGTTTTTTTTACAACTTCTTACAAAATTATAAATCTCAGAACTGAAAAGATAAACGAAGAATATTTGCTGCCAAACTGGGTACAGGGTGAACTTAATTCCCTATTACTGAACAGCAGCAGGTAGATTTGGAACATAAGCACGCTTGTGCAACATGAAATGTAGACTTAATTCCATTGGAAGCCCAGGGGCCTTTGCACTGGTGGTGGAGGCAGAGGGTGCAGGAAGACATGCCCCCAGGCTTTTTTCCATTGTGTCACTCAAGTGATTCCCTGAGGGAACAAAGTTTATTCGTACATTTTCCAAATGCTAATAGTATTGTTCTTTCTGTTTTCCTGCAGAGTCTTCCGTCACCAGTTGTAGTGCCAGAATAGAGGGCAGGGACCTGGAGTGGGACGAGGTGAGACTGCAGCTAGAGGCATTTGAAAATATACTACTTTAACTCTTTATGCACTGAAAAAAATAAAAGAAGTTACAGCATCCTGGGTTTGACTCTAAATTTAGAGTCAATTTACAATGGATAAGGCTGCCTCTCTTCCTATTGCAAGAATTTTTCTTCTGATTCCAACTTAAATATTCATTTGCAGTAAATATTTTTTTTTTTTCCCCCAGGTGCAACTATAGTCCAACGATTCTCTCCCACAGGAAAGTAAAGCAGAAGTTCCAGAAGAAACCCACCCCCAAGCAGAGTTTGTTATTTTTTAACCCTGCAAAGATTCCAGGGGCAGGAATGTTGCCATTGTACCATCTGGTATCCAGCATTGGTGTGCTATACCCAGCCAGGGACACTGTAAGATCTTTGTTGATCGTGTTAGAGCTGCTTTGGAGACCAGCATTTTGTATTACCTATTTGTTGTCAAAGAGTGTTGTGTTCAAGTAGTCTGAGCATGGGACTGGGTACCATATGGTCCATGCAGAGGCCCTCTCTGGGCTCTGGCACTCATTTCTGATTATTTGCACAGTCTCACCCAATTTCATTTGGTATGGAATTGCATTTATTGTGTGTGCTAACAGCTAGTGGTCCCCTCCAGAGGGGCTGAGATGCTTTGTTCATCCAACTATGTGGAAAACCCTATGGACAGGAGGATAAAGGGCTTGAACAATTTTCTGAAAGTATATAAACAAGGTCATTTAGATTTGAATATGAGGAGAAACTTCTTTTGGCAGTAGATGTTCTTCTTGCTTAATCTATAAATAGCTATTTAGATTGCAAAATACACTTCATAAGTTATATCCTTGATTTGGCTTGAGTGAGAAATGAAATGTAGTCTTCAGAATGTGAAAGAATAAAATACAATGTTCCCCCAATGCAGTTGACATGACCTTGGCCCCAGATGGAGTTTTCTGCTTTATTACCCACCAAACTAGCTTACCATGTGGTCAAAATTACAGTAAACATTTCTGTAGTCCTGGTGCATACAGTAAGACATTCTTCTTCCAAGGGAAGTAGCTCATCCTTTGGAGGTGTTTGTATTGCTCTTACCATGGCAACGAGAAAAGATGAAAGTCAGAACATGGGAAAAAACCCAGCATTAGCTGAGGTATGGCTGGACAGTCAGATTGTAAAACCATGCATAGATTTCTAAAGGAAATGACTGTTCTATATTAAACAAACCTAGCAGAATTCCTAGTGCCATAACCTAAAAATAGCATTTGTGGCTTCATCAAGTGCAATGGCTTTCATAACCCCCAGTTAAAGCAGGTATCAGGAATGGAGGATTCTCCCTCTGGTGGGGGTGAGGTTTCTCCATCCTGCTTCAGAAGGGGATCATGTCCTTCAGCACCTACTGCTTCCAAGCAAGACCTTTTGTGGTCCTGCTTTTGACATGTGTTTTATGAAACATGGCTATAAACATCTGTGACACTTGCTCTGTCTGAGCTGAGCCATGAAAACAAGAGTTCAAATAAACCCTAAAATCTGATCCCTGAATATGACACTTTAGATCCTAGTCCAGTAGTCTTGGTTGAGACTTGTTGTCTAACTCAATTTGAAGGAAACTCTGGTCAGCCAGGATTTTGATGTCATCCCACATGGAGAGTATCTTTGCCCTGCTGCCTAAACAAAGCAGTAGAATTCCACAAAAATTATTTTCAGTTGAAGGGATAAACCTATATTTTCCATAGAATAGGACGGAAGCCTGATAATTAAAAAGCAGATAGAAAAGCTGCATATTTCCCACAGCAATATTCCATTAAAGCATGGTTTGGCCTTAGATTTGAACTATGAGTCCCTGTCTAAAATTAGCCAGACTACCTCTGGCTCAAAAAGGTGCCTCCTCATTTGTTCCTAGGTTCTACTACAGATGAGTCTGGCAGAAATGGTAATTTGAAGACAGTTCTTAAATCCAGTTGCAAACCCCAGGATAGAGAAATTTTACCTCTTTTACTATCATATCTGAGATAAGATTTGCTTAAATAACTCTAAAATATTGCTTCATCTCATAAAGGAAAGGCTATGTAGAACAGGCTCCTTTACTATTAAACAGAATAAATTCATCATGATTCTTCGAGGCCCTCCTCTTTCCTCCTCTTTTTCCCTTGGTGAATTTAGGGATTGAATAACGCTCAACACCACTGAGTCAGATGAGGGCTCACTTGTTAAATATTAACAAGCACACAGCCTTTTCAAGTGTCTGCTTACCCATATCTCTGTGGCAGGCTTCATGGTTTGCTTTTGCATGTTTTTTGCATTCTATGTTAAGCAAGCACGACTGTGTGTAATTACTAGGATAAGACTCCTTTGGCTCTGTGGGAGACAACCTGCAAAGGCAGGGTGCTGGTTTCATGATCTCACCATCTCTCAAAGGCTTCCTGGTCCTTTGCCTTCACATGCTCCACATGCTCCTGTCTGCCACACCTGATCATTTGTTTTGAAACTCTAAAGTGCAGCTTATCTCCCATTCTCTTTTTGCAAATGACATCACAGGACAGTTTTCAAATGAAAATGCAGTACAGACAGACCTGTATTTACCCTCCCAGCTAGGGGCTGAAGTAAATCAGGTTTGTTAGGGAACTCTGAGGAAGCAAAATAGAAGCTCATCATTCCTGTGGCTGCAGTTGCCTCCAAAACACTAGTATTTTCCAATCTGAGTGGTGGAATGGAAAGTAGAAGGAATGATGGAAAAATCCAAGGAAAAGTGAGAATGTTAATGCCTTTTTCACTGACAATGTCCTTCCCACCAGTTTGTCTGCTCTCCATGGACCTAGCTGTGGATGTGGAGGAGAGGTGGTCCAAGTGACTGTGCAAAACAGCATTACTACAAAACCTGCAGAGTGAAGGAGAAGAGAAAACAGACGGCAATGATACATACTGCCTTGGTTACAGGGTGGTCCTTGTGATCAACGTCCATTCAGCCTGCCTTTCGTGAGCTTGGCTTGGCTTGCAAGGCCTGGAGAAAACTCTGGCTGGATGAAAGGCTGGATGAATGGAAGATGTGTCTGGACAGACAAGTGGAGATGGTTACTTTCTCAATGGCTTGTAGCCAATACAAGCTTGCTCCGGGCTGGTGGACATTTACATACATATTAATGTGGTGGAAGCTCACAGAGATGCTAAGCTCCAACTGCTCAGGGTTATGGAAAGAATCAAGTATCTTCAGCATTTTTGTAGGCATAGCTTGAGACAGTACCAGTTCTTAATGACTTTTAATCCATAATCCTCATTCTTCACATACAGATTACCTACAAGTACCTTCCATGAATGAAAAAAGCCATCTTTATTTTTTTCCTTCTTTTTTTTCTTTTTCTGGGATGCATTCACTACAGCTGTCAGGAAGAGTCATCCATCCTTATCTTTAATGCCAGTTTACACCATATGGGACAGCAATACCTACTGTATAACCTGATGGTGCCTATGTCCAATGCTGTGCCCAGCACATAGGACATAAATCTATTGCAGCTCCTAGGTGGGGATGTGCTGGTTTCAAACACAAGGTGTTGACCAAGGGTCTGGATACACTCAAACTCCTTTAGCCTTGCTTTAGCCCTAACACTAAGGCCAGCTTCACCTCTGCACATACACAGATCCAGTAACCGGTCACAGACAAAAGGCTTCTTTTGGAATCCAGATAATCTTCTGATTACTCTTTTGCATGTGTCCTCCTGCAGTATAGAATCTTTGGTCTCCATACACAACCCATTAAAACAGAGACAGTAAAAGAGAAACAAATTATGTCAGAATAACCGAAAGCTTAATGGAAGCACAAATGAGGCAAGTCACTATATTTGCATTTATTTTCACTAGTTCTCAGATTTACAGGAGATCTAGCAAAATATAATTTGATAGTAAGCCCAGCTAGTTACAATAGCCAAGTGAAAAAACCCTCTAACTGGATGAAACTTGATGCTGCCAGCACACTGCTGAATCCCCTCCAGTGTATTTCCATATCACATTCCTCCTTTACTCTGCTGAGTGCTGCCCAAAGAATCAACAGTAAATCAAGTAACCTGCAATATACTTATTTTTTTATAATGCATCTATAAATTTCATGGAACTATGGATTTCTTCTTGTGAAATTTAATTTGAGTCACTTGGGGAAACATTTCCATATTGAAAGGAACTCCTGGTTTTCATTGTACTTACACTATGCTTTTACTGAATTGCAAATGCTTTGATTTAAAGGGACATAGCCAAGGTAAAGCCTGCCTGCAGGAAAGTCATAGGGCCCATTTCCACTTGGCAGGAAAAAACAGGCAGCTGCTGAGCTGAGCAATCTTGTCTCAGCCAACCACTTGAGGATGGGCATGGTGAACACAAGCTTATGAGTGATACTGGCTTTTCTGACTCCTGAATTGCTGTGTCACTGGAAGGACAAGGCAAGAGCCTGGCCACCATTTCCAGCAAGGCTGATTCATGGGGAGAGCTGCTGTTGAGCTCCCTCATGTCCAGGGAGCACCCAGCATTGATGCTTGCATTCCCGTCCCCGGATTTCTGTGAATGGGGCTTTTTGAAAATGTGTGGGTCTGAGTGTAATAATGGGTGCACAGTATAAATTGGGTAAAGCCTTCACGGCACCAGAACTGATTGAAAATAGCTTTCTAATATAATCCAGATAATTTCCAATATGTTCCATGTAATTTCTGGATTCCCCAGGCATTTTCTGAAAAGCTCTGCTCCCATGGTATTTTGTAACACACACAATCTCAGGTACAAATGAGTCAAATTTTGCTGTTAATAAAACAGAGAGAAGAGGGTAGTGAAGCAGCTTTCAGCTTATGGCTCATAAACTAATATTATATGGTCTGCAAAAGGTAGTTAAGAAATGTAGCTGTACTGTCAGCAGACTCCAGTTCAGTATATATAAATGCAACACAAAATGTTAAGAGGGCAAAAAAATAGAAATGACTGAAAACATCAGAGCTGGAGGACGAAAAAGGAATCCAAAGGAGGAAGTGAGACTGAGGCTTATACTTAAAAGTCACTGAAAGAAAATAAATTCAGAAAAAAACCCTCAGTTAGTCTTGGGTATCAATGCAGTTTTTTGTAAAGAAAGAAAAAGGCACTATTAAGTGCTTAAACAAAATACAGACATAGATGGTGACCAAAATAACAAAAAAGGACATCAGAAGTTTGCAAATGAAAGAAGAATAGAACAAAAAGAGACAGCGGTTAGAAAACATTTGTATCTGGTTTGAATGACCAAGTTGACATCTTGCTGTCAGGTGGTTGGTCCTGTCCCTCCACACAGGCATGTATCCTATCTCACAGCTTTCTGAGAGCAAAGGTAACATGCCATGAGTTAGCACCCACTAAGCACCCACTAAGTTCTGGGGCTGCTGCTGCTGTTGCACACCCATGGCGAAGACTTCATTGAGCTTATCTCTCTGTCTGGTACCTCCTCTATGAGCAGATACACTGCACAGAGCCACTGTTTCACATAATAGCATTTAAATATCACTATGCCCAGATGTAAACTGAGGGACCTCTGACCTCAGCCAGTTTTCCAGCCCTGAGAAGTGTAGGCATTGAATCCAGTGACACAACTGAAGCAGAGCTCATAGGAACCTGAGGCAAAGAAGAGGGAGAGCAGGGGAGAGCCATGATGTGGGCTGGACAGGAGACCTCCATTTCTGTCATTGCAGAGACCAAACAAGCCACACTCAGTTGCTCAGAGGTGCATGAGCAGAGTCAGGAAGATTGATGCAGTCCAGGTAGGCTCTTGCAGAGAAACCTGTTTGAATGACCTGCACCACACTTTTCTACATCAAGCTCTATGATATAGGGCATCAACAGGAAATTTATTGGGAAGAAAAAGGCTCAAGTAATACAGCAATTACTCTCACTGGGTGTGCTAAGAACTGGTTAGGAACCAATCTCCTAAGAGATTTTTGGGTGAGTTTGCTGATGTCACAACAGTGTCACAAGCAAAAGAGTTGCCTCTGACCTTTTGTCCTCTTCTTATCGTATATACCCACCCAATTCAAATTAAGCTCCCAGTGCCATGTTCTCTAGTTTCCCACCACTCCCTCACACTCCTGATATCTTTAATGTTGCCCATTTTTTTAGCTTAATCTAGTGTTTTTGTTGCAACTGCCTTCATGGATAGGTTTATTTCAAAAAATAGGTGAGCTGCTTTCATGAACATCCTGGAAACGTCTTCATATATTGTCAGTGATAAATGTCCCACAGTCTGGGAACATCCAGCCCAGGAACTGTCTTGAGATCCCTTCCAGTGCTGCATAGCCTGCTTTCCATGAAATAATAGAATGCATCCACATACCTGAAAATATGTCTAGCTGCCTATATGGTCTTTTTATTTTTCCAAGAATGGCTTGAATATTTTTATTCTGTGCAATGTTTGGATTTCCAATATTTTATTATTACTTTTTAAAAATCTAGTTTAAAAAAGAGAAGTATGGTTCCTATGAAGCAGATATGGGATTGCCAGTACAACCTTGGTTTGGCACAGTTTTGGAAATCTGGAATAATTTGCTAAGAAAAAGGATTTTACTGCTATATGATACATTAAATATTTTCCTTAAGAAACCCTTAATCAAGGAAATGCATTGTTTCAGGACAGAATTGGTTTGTGGGCTAAATCATCATGTATGTTAACTAGAGTTTAAAGTGTCAAAGGTCTGAAACACACAGCACATCATTTACAACTGGTGAAGCTGGCGTATAGCTTGTTTTGGGTCATAAATTACCTTTATACCCACCTACCATCTGGACATCTATTGCTTACATGTTCGTTAAATATTATTGCAGCATAAATAAAATTAGCAGTGGGTAAACGGGATGAATTTAAATTGGCTTCTCAGTTCCAGATCTTAACAGGAGTTTAAAAGGATTTTAGCAAATGACTTGGTGTAAACTTATTTCTCAATCTTCTACGGGCTGCCATATTTTCTCACAGGAGTGGGAATCACAGGTCATCCTCAAATGAAAGTAACCACTTAGCTAATTTGGTGCCTTTCCACTTCTGACTTAATATTTATATCATCATCAGAGCAGGTGATTGAAAAATGTATTGGTGCTAAACACATTAATTAACGTAACGCAAATGTAGTCACCTGGGCCATGATCTCTCAAGTTGGAAGAGACCCATAAGGATCATCAAGTCCAAAACCCTGCTCTTCACAGGACTATGTAAAACTAAACCATATAAGTGTGTTGTCCAGATGCTCTCTGAGCTCTGACAGGCTTGATGCCATGACCGCTTCCCTGTTCCAGTGATCAACCACTGGTGAAGGTGAAGAACCTTTTCGTAATTTCCAATCTGAACTTCCCCTGACACAACTTAATTCCATTTCTTCATGTCCTTTCAGTGGTCACTGTCTATCTATCTATCTATCTATCTATCTATCTATCTATCTATCTATCTATCTATCTACCTATCTATAAAAACATAGAAATAAAAATAAATACGTACAATAGAGGAGCTGGTTGCTTTTTCAAATCACTGCTGAAGTTCCTGGGAACCTGGAGTTATGAGGAGGTTTCTGTGGTTTCTGTGCATATGTTCCTGACTGCTTGGGACGCATTAATGTTAACAAGTGGACTGTTTCCCTCAGCCACTTTTATTTTCTAGCATTCATGCTATAGCGCCCAGTACAGCTCCCAGATTTTTGTATTGCAGTAAAATCCACATGTAGGTGACTTCAGAGAAGTCCTGTATGTCTGTCCCTCTTGCAGGTCTCCCAGGACTACAATGGAGGCAGCTCTCTCAGTGTTTAAAGAACTGGCAAGAACAAGGTGCCAGGCAACATTTCTATGAGGGCTGATGCTACTGCCTTTCCAAAAGGCAGATTTTAGGCAGCTGTGACTCTGCCTGCACTTTCTGTGTACAATGATCTGTATGCACGTCTTTGGTTAATGCAGGAGAGTGATTGCAGATAATTTATGAAGTGACTGTTTCCCTGCAGATGGACTGGCCAGTGGGTCAGGGCTTGCCCTTGTAACATGTGAATTGTTGTCTCAGAGGACCATTCAGGTTGGAAGGAACCTCAAGGGATCATCAAAGCAAGGTCAGCAGTGAATTCAGACAAAAAATTAAACAACTTGATTCTTCTGCCAGTCATTCAACCGGACCCCTCTAGGGCTTCCTGCCATGGAAGGGGATGGCTGGGCAAGTGCTTGTGAGAAAGAGGAGGCGGGAAGGAGATACGGTCCATTTTAGGAACAGAGATAAGAAACATTTCAGGCAGCTGAGCCCAGAAGGCTGTAGGGGAGGAAGGAAGGGAACAGAGAAATTCATCTTGGGCATTTGAGATAAGAGTCATGGTTTCAGAAAACATATTTTTTCTTTGTTCTTCACAGCCATGAGACTGGGAACAAAATGGAACAAAGATAATATATGGTCTAACTCTTCCGACTTTTTATTTCATACAGTCATTTGCACTTAGACCAAATGAGTGAAGAAAAGCTGTGCTGCTGCTTGGATAGCCTTGTACCTCTGTCCAGGATAGGTACAAATGAAATCACACCAGATAAAAGAAAGAAGAGAAGCCGGTGCACACTCAGTCAATTCTGCATGATACAAACTGGTCTTGAGGGAAATCTCCCTCACAGGCGGATTGAGCCTGGCTAAGGATCAAATGCATCTTTAGCCACCACCAAAAAAAAAATAATTGCATCTTTCCATGGGCTTCTTTCTTCAACCATAAATTGCTAACTGCTTTGTTCAACTTCCACCATAATTAGATTTTACTCTACTCAGGCCTGATCTGCCAGGATGCCAACTGAGTTAATGTTCTTAAGATAATCACAAATTACAAAAATATATTATTTTGAAAGGTCCGAAGCACTTGCAGAAATACAACTTGTCACTTGCACCTGCCCAGATCCAGTTTAGGGACATCATTAAAATAATCGCACCCCCTTTAAGACACTCTTTTGTGCAAGTGCCTGAGATATAGTATCTTCAAAGATCAAGAACATTTTGTTGCCCTCCCTCTTTCAGTGATGCATCATTAGATGTGCCTGCCTTAGGTTTGGCCTCCAATGCTGATCTCACATAATGATTTGCAATTGGTAGTGCCCCAATTTTATGTCCCCATACCATTTTGAGTTAGACAGTAAAGATGAGGAATTGACACCAGAGGTTCACTTCATCATCTCTAACTCCCATTTAGTCCCATTTCAGTGGGAGTTATATGTGTCTAAGGATCTTGGCCAAGCACCCTCAAGGTCAAGTCTTCAAAGCTTACTGGTGATACATGAATGTTTCTGCACTGGTAAGGAACTTCTAAGGATTTAAAGTGAGATTTGGGTACCTGTGAGTATCCCCTCTGCTCCTTGCATCCCTATAGAATCTGCTGTAGGGCAGACTTGAAACAATGAAGGGCCTTGAACTATTCCCACTCCCATCACTTCAGTAGCAAGAAGACCTTTTTACTTCCTGGTGTTTATAGTAGTCTCATATGGTTTGCTGCAGTAGCTCTCCCCTTTGGTTACATGGATGATTAGCAGTAAATACAAATGAAAGCACATTTTGAAAATGCAGCGACTTTTGTTCTGGTGAAATAAAAATCCACAGATTATGTTGCAAACTTTACCCCAAAAGTAAGTTGCTGGTAATTTTTGGCCAGCTTCATAACTGGTAGGCAGAGTGCCACTGGCAAATAACTATCTGTTCTGCACAATTAAGTTCTTTACTTTATAGAGACTGACAAAGAGTTTGGTGAGCTGCCAGAATAATATCTCCTAGGAGAATGGAAATAGGGACACGGAAACACTTGTACAGCATTTGAGAAGTCTCTAGCTGTGAGTTACTTTTGGGTGGATGGATGGATGGGTAGATAAATCAGTAGGCAGATAAACAACAATGGACAGGGAAGATGATACACAGTTCACTGAAGTTTACAGTGCTCCGGAAATGTCTTGCGTAACAGTTCTGGGTTTGCACACAGCAGTCCACTGCATTGTTATTTCCTTTGCAGTGTGGCAGGTACATCAATCCTGAGCACAGTAGAGCTATACAGCATATCAGCCACAAACTCAAGAGTTTACCATCTTACCCAGCTTCTTCATTTGGTGGGGCAGCTGCTCAGCTGATGTTGGCAACCATTTCTTGTTTGTCACAGCTAAAATGTTAACAATGACAAAAGCTTTCCAGATTAATTTGGGAGCATTTTCTGTTTTGAGATGTGCAAAATTTGTGTAATGATTCCTCTGAGGAAGAGGAGGGGTTTAGAACTAAAACATCAGTTCTGAAGCCTCAATAGACCTGTATCCTGTTCCTTGTTGCCCTGTGCCAAGGGGATTATGCATTTTCCCCACTGCACAGAGATGTTTTGTGATTTAGTTCTCTCTTCTTTGGCAATCCCACTGCAAATGGGCAGGGCCTTTGAAGGGATGGCATGTTGGTTTGCAAGATCCCAAAGATTACTCCTGTGTAGTTACGTGCTTCCTCCTGTTGCAATATCTGTCTGTAATTTCAAATCCTTGTTCCACCTCAAACATGTTTGCTAAGTAGATACAAATGATCCACATTGATTTATATAGAATAGACCAGCCACCAAGTAAAAAGTAACTCTACAAGATCACTCAGAAAACTTTCTACTCAGCCAGAAAGAAAACCTTGATTTTCTCAGTCTCTGTTTAAATTGGCCATTGGGATAGTGTGGGGGATACTGTGAGATTGTAGTCCCTTGGAATTGCAGATGGGAGGCTTTTTCTTACTATGCCAGAGCTTTTGTCCAGTCCACATACCCACTGGGGACACCGGACCCTGGAGGGGGTGGGTGGCACATGCCTGTGTCTTGTTTCAACACAGAGTGGGAGCACATGCCTCAGAAATGCTCTCGTGTGTCCCTGTATAGATACAGGTTGAATTCCTTACCAATACCATTCCTCCTCCCTCACACTCGTTTCTGTCAGGAGCAACATCCCAAAACCAACAGGAATATGTTTTTTTTCTGGTTTGATTTTCTATTAAACAAAAGATACATTGTGATGTTTGTCTGATTCTTACGGCTCCAGACTCATGGGTTAATGTATAACCAGTATATTCCTGAAGTATTTAAGTTGCTATTTCCCTTCACTTTGCCAAGGTAATGAGGTGTTTGATGACGGGAGTTCAGCTGCAGACCTGCAAATATACATTCTGTAGGCTAGAGAGAAACCACAACAGGCTCTCCCGTTTAATATTCTGATAAATTGGGCACTTCTGCACCTTACATCAGGCAATGACACAATGCAGCCTTGTTAATCCAAATAGAAAGTGCTCCTTCAGTAATGGAGCCCGGGTCTGTTTCAGCAAAATTAGATTTGCATCACTAATTCAAAACACCATAAAAATCCAAAGGATGCTCTGGAAGTTGAGGTTATCTGCTCATCTGTTCAGATAAGTGAAGCATAAAGCCTCAACAATGTGAGGAGGTAATGGAACAAGTTGATGCCAGCATACAGCACTGGTTAGTTAGATTGAAAGTGCATATCTGGTGATTATCTTCTGTTTTTTTTCTGAGAAACACATCAAGAAGTGTATTAAACCAGCTCAGAACCACTGATGGGTTTTATTATCTACTGCCTGGTCTTGGATTGCTGATAACTCCAAGACTGTCCTTCTTTTTCAAGACTTTGAACAATGCAATTAAGCTTTCTTGGAAATAAATCAATACTTGATATCATCTCTGAATAACATGCTGGCCAGACAATCTGCCTTCATTATTGAGACATGGTGGGAGTCACTGGTGTCAGAGTTTAAGCTCTCACCTTTTTGCTTCTGTTTTCTTTGTAGGGGAAGTTTTCTTGTTGCAGTTAAAGCTTCAGACCTTTCTTTCAGAGGCCACAGTTGCTGAATCGAAGCACACATGCACTCAGCACTTAATTCCAGAGGACTGCTGTGATCAGCTCTGATTTTATTAACCCTTGCTGCAGGTCCAGGTGGAAGGTGGGCTGCAGCATATTGACTACAGTTTTGCACTATTGTCTTCAGGAGCAGTTCATCACACTTTGCCTCTCCTTCGACCTCTATTCCCCAGTAGTACACACAGAAAATGAGGATGCAATAGACTCAAATAGTGTTACTCAGTGGGGAGGGGAAAGGTGCTCTGTGAGGTGTCGAGGGGGTACTACCCCAAGGCAATTATGCTTCTGCTTTTAGCTACCCCTGGTAACACCTCTCTTTACGGCACCAGGATGGGCAGTCATTTTAGTAAACATTATTTACCCTTTTTTAACATGATTAATTCAGAGCCTGGCAAAGCTTAGGTAAATTCTCTGGAGGCTTGGAACTGTTTAGTCTGAATTTTAAGGGAAACGAAATTGCACTTTTGAGCAGTTAGGTCATAGGTAAGCCCTAGGACTCTTGCTTTTGCTTTGAAATCATGCTGAAATAGGAGGATTTACTAAAGCCTCCAAAGTCTGCAGGTTTGCTTAAAAAAGTAAGAAACCACAGAGGCCTTGATACTGAGCTAGTTCATCGGTCTATCCTTTTCTCTGCAGTGAGGGACAGAAGGGGCCAAAACCTTGATGTTTTGTTTGAAGTTACCTTGGGAAGAACATCTAGTAAGCATGGTTAAACAAGGAACTGCTGGGCAAACTTAGGTGGAAAAAAAGAATTTATGGATCATGGAAAGAGGGGCTAGTCACTTGGGAGGAATATAGGACAGTTGTCAGAGGATGTAGAAAGGCAATTAGGAAAGCTAAGGCCTCCTTAGAACTTAACCTTGCAAGCCAGGTTAAGGACAATAGAAAGGGCTTTTTCAAATACATAGCTAATAAAACAAACACTAGAGGCAATATAGGCCCACTGATGAATGAGGGGGGTGCCCTAGAGACAGAGGATATAAAGAAGGCAGAGGTGCTGAATGCCTTCTTTGCCTCTGTCTTTACTCCTGCAGGCTTTCCCCAGGAGCCCCTGATCCCTGTAGCCCCGGAAGAAGTCAGGATAAAGGAGGAGTTTGCCTTGGTAGATGAGGATTGGGTTAGGGATCAGTTGAGCAATCTGGATATCCATAAATCAATGGGACCAGATGGAATGCACCCAAGGGTGCTGAGGGAGCTGGCAGAGGTCATTGCTAGGCCACTCTCCATCATCTTTGGTAAGTCATGGAGAACAGGAGAGGTGCCTGAGGACTGGAGGATAGCAAATGTAACTCCAATCTATAAGAAGGGCAAGAAGGAGGACCCGGGTAACTATAGACCGGTCAGCCTCACCTCCATCCCTGGAAAGGTGATGGAACAGCTTGTTCTTGGCACGATCTCGAGGCACATCAAGGATGAGGGGGTCATTAAGAGCAGTCAACATGGTTTTACCAAGGGTAAGTCATGTTTGACCAACCTTATTGCCTTCTATGAGGAAATAACTAGGTGGATAGATGATGGTAGAGCGGTAGATGTGGTTTATCTTGATTTCAGTAAAGCATTTGACACTGTCTCCCACAGCATCCTTGTAGATAAGCTGATAAAGTATGGGTTTAGTGATCAGGTAGTGAGGTGGATTATGAACTGGCTGAAGGGAAGAAGCCAGAGAGTTGTGGTTAATGGGACGGAGTCTAGTTGGAGGTCTGTGACTAGTGGAGTCCCTCAGGGGTCGGTACTGGGACCGGTGTTGTTTAATATCTTCATCAACGACTTGGATGAGGGTACAGAATGTATCCTCAGCAAGTTTGCTGATGATACCAAACTAGGAGGAATGGCTGACACACCAGAGGGTTGTGCTGCCATTCAACGAGACCTTGATAGGCTGGAGAGTTGGGCGGGGAGAAACTTAATGAATTTCAACAAGGGCAAGTGTAGAGTTTTGCATCTGGGGAAGAACAACCCCATGTACCAGTACAGGTTGGGAGCTGACCTGCTGGAGAGCAGTGTAGGGGAAAGGGACCTGGGGGTCCTGGTGGACAGCAGGATGACCATGAGCCAGCAATGTGCCCTTGTGGCCAAGAAGGCCAATGGCATCCTGGGGTGTATTAGAAAGGGAGTGGTTAGTAGGTCGAGAGAGGTTCTCCTTCCCCTCTATTCTGCCTTGGTGAGGCCACATCTGGAGTATTGTGTCCAGTTCTGGGCCCCCCAGTTCAAGAAGGACAGGGAACTGCTCGAGAGAGTCCAGCGTAGAGCCACAAAGATGATCAAGGGAGTGGAACATCTCCCTTATGAGGAAAGGCTGAGGGAGCTGGGTCTCTTTAGCTTGGAGAAGAGGAGACTGAGGGGTGACCTTATTAATGCTTATAAATATGTAAAGGGTGCGTGTCATGAGGATGGAGCCAGGCTCTTCTCAGTGACATCCAATGATAGGACAAGGGGCAATGGGTGTAAGCTGGAACATAGGAGGTTCCACATAAATGTGAGGAAGAATTTCTTCACAGTGAGGGTGACAGAACACTGGAACAGGCTGCCCAGAGAGGTTGTGGAGTCTCCTTCTCTGGAGACATTCAAAACCCGCCTGGACATGTTCCTGTGTGACCTGATCTAGGTATTCCTGCTCTGGCAGGGGGGTTGGACTAGATGATCTTTTAAGGTCCCTTCCAATCCCTAACATTCTGTGATTCTGTGATTCTGTAAAGACCACCCACAAGAGAGAGGGGGCATCATTATGCTGTATGTGCAGACACAACCCATCTCCGATCCCCTCCAAGCCTAACTCCCACCCTGATGCTGGAGCATCTCAGCCTCTGCATGCACTAGCACCCAAGGAGCTCCTCCTGGGAGCAGCAGGCACCTCTCTGCCCCTTCATATTCTTTATTTGGAGAAATCCCATGGAGATTTTCCCACTATCAGCTGATGATGCTGTTGGCAAGGGCCCCTTCTGCAGTGCTGTGATGAGGAGGTAGAGGAGGATGGTATTAATGATTTTGCATTACATTTGCAGACATAAAGAGAAAGAGTTTATTCAGATACTCAACATCAGATTTAAACATCCAGTGTCTGGCTCTTTGCCAAACCAAGCTGAGCTGTTTCTGCTGGGACAGATTGGATATGAAATGTGTCTTCAGGCAGAATGGGGGAAAAATAATCATCCTGATGACATAATGGAGGAAAATCAGGGTCACAAGCCCAGATGGTGATTGCTGCCAGACAGAGGTTACCCATAATCTTTCTTAGCCACATCCACCAGAGTGCTGCAGGGAATCAGTTCCCTCTCCTCAGTGTACCCAGGAAACAGGGCTAAAACATGTACATACTTATGATTAAACAGTCTGTCCTGTCATATGCATGTTCCCAAGAAGACACTCTTCAAAGAAGTGAGTCTGATGAAATTCTGGTGTAATTTATGGGGGGCAGGGATGTGCTAGACTCCTAATGCTGTCTCTGTTCTTGTCCTTGCATGATTTACCAGCTTACCTCTGACACTTAGTTCACTTGCCCAAATCTGGCATGTAATTTAAAAACACAACATCTTGCACTCTCCACAACAGCTGTGGAGAGTGAGACATCTCCAGCAGCCATCCTCCCTTGCCATCTCCCACGACTGACCACAACAGGGGCTGCATGCCACTTCACCCACCTTCTGTGTTGCACTGTGGTGTAGGACTTGGATGGAGAATACTGTGCCTGAGTCTCTTCTCATCCTCATCTTTTTCTGTGGCACACATGTAGTAGGTAGAAGTACTGAACTGTTTTAAAGCCCCGACAGTGAAAGATGTGAAGAACTCTTGCTGCTGCAGCACCTAACAGTGAATGTAACAGCTCAGCACAGAGATCTCTCTCAATCTCCTGTAAAATGCATTTCTTCTCTCGTGACAAAGGAGATTTGAAGAGCTGGTGAGCATGAACTGGATTTTTTCTGTTAAATACAGCATGAAAGTCTTTCTTTAGAAGCTAAATGGATAAAAACAGTGCATGAAATTGAAGTTCATAATTAGCAAGTCAGTCCCAGTGAGGACCTCATAACTGCTTTGACCTTCAGGCTTTGTGTAGGGGTTGAGAGGGGAAGCACATCTCCCCAGCTGTGTAGCACAACAAAGCCCACATGGTTTTGCCTGAGGAAATGGCAAAATCCCTGGCAAAAACATAAAATTGCAGATCAAAGGTAACGTATAGAAGAGACCGGTCCTGAGCTGCCTGCCAGAAAATTAAGGTGAAGAGCTAATTCCCTCAGAGCTGCTCATAATCTTGTCAGCAGAGCTCCAGCATGCCATCCAGCTGTCCATAAGGGTTGCCATTGGTGGGGTGAGGTTTCCCAAGTCTTCCTTGTTTGGAAAGACAGCATTGATCTGTCTTTCATGATTTTAATTTCACAGTGCTAGAAGCACAGATAGTTTTCAGACTACTACTATTACTTGATACTTCTCTGAAGAGTTATTACTTCCTCTGTACGTCACTGCTATGATGTGGCCCTGGCCCACAGCCTCTGAAGTCAGTGGAAAGCCTCCCAGGTGACTTTTGTTCTCTCTTCTGGTGAGGGATGGGAGTCCTGAATGGAGAAAGGTCTTTGCAGGATAATTTAAAGATTTACAGAATTTAGGTTGAAGAGAAACCATTAGATCATATAGTTGGGCCACCTGTGCACTGTATACATCAGTTCAGCCATATATGTGGGCACTGGGGTCAGGGACTTGTAATTCTCTCAAGTGTCTCTTCCCATCTCATATTTCAACTGGATTGAAGCACCTTTCACTGACTCCACATAATTGCACACTCTGGTACAGTCACTTCCCAGTCCTTTCTTTGCTAAACTTTCAACCTCTCATTTGCAGGCATTTTTCCCAGCCTTTGAATAAATTTTTATTGCTTTTCTTTATTGTCTCCTCCCTTATGACATTCATGCTGAAGTTGTGACTACCAGCACGAGATACACTTTCACAGGGGGAAATCGTGTTCCTTACTCATCATCTGCCTGTTTATACAAGCAGGAATTACATTTTTAGCTCTCCTTACACACACACTTGCAATGGGAGCTCGCCACTGTTTCCAAGAGACTGTCCTTCATTTCTTAGGTGGGGCATGTGTTTCCTGTAGCTAAATTTTGCCAGGTTTTGCTCTTGGCTTCTATTCTAATGTTTTTTGTTTCAAGAAGCCTGGTGTACCAGGAGAGCCAGATCTCTGCAGATAAATCTCCTGTGATTTACTTTTCCACTCAACTTTGTGCCAGCCATTAATCTCATCTGTAGTGATTTCATAGCTATTTCTCACCTGATCTCAAGAGTCTCAGTTTAAGGTCTAAAACCTGAAAACATCCTTTGTCTGTTTCTTCTGCAAAATTATTCAGGAACAGCTAACACGTTCACCCAGTAACCTTTGGTAGCAGAGGTTTTAGGTGGTTTTATGACAGCATATCATCAAGTCTAACAGTTTGCAAAGCCAGCCAAGGTGGATTTTCTTTTTCCTGCTGTGTCATATCAGGATAGGATGGGTGAAAGAGAGAAAAGGAGATGGGCAAAAGCCTGAGTGGGAACCAGCCAAGCCCTCTGCTATTAGCATGCCTCAGGTGCACCGTAATCTGCACCCCCCTGTAATGCAATGTGTAGGAGAGGCAGCAGCGCTTTAAAAGTAACTTTTGTTGCAGTTACAGATATGAAGTATCACTCCACAGATATGATTTACCATCACCCAGTCAAGTCATGTTTGGTATCTGGGACATAAAATGATGCAGAAAGCAGAGGTGGGACAAAGGTGACAGGCTATTGCCAGAAGGTGCTGGCAGGACTTACTAGGATGTGTGCGCAAAGGAGAAAGTTTGAGTCATGTGAAACAAACCAGGGTGAGCTAAACCATTTGTTGGTTGAACAAACAAATCTAATGGGCTGTAAAGCATCCCAGTCACCTGCTCTGACTAGGCTAAAAAGAATCCTAGTTGTAGCTAATTGAGATATTGCACCTAAAATTTCACTAATGTCTTCTACATTTGTCTTTTTCGTGGCTTCTTCACTTCAGTGGCTTTTCTCTCAACCATTCACTTCAGTAAAGCTCTCAGCTGACAGCAGACACCCTAAGTATTCTTGAACTACTTCCCATTTTATTAAGAAACTTTGATTCCCCTCTGCATTGGTACAAAATATTTTAATCACCAGCTACATCAGAGAGATGCCTTTACTTTCAATAGTACCCCCCTTTTTGTCTTATCTTTAGCCAGTTCTATATAATATTTCTTCTGCTTAACTAATAATTTCCCATGTAGCCCAATCTCAAATGCTCCACTTAAGTTTATATAGGTATGATTTTCTTAGCTTACTTTGTATCAGAAAATGGTTTATCCTAACAAGGAAAGGTCAATTTAGTCTGCTATGCTGTATTTATCTCATTTACGTATTATCTACATACTTTTATTTCATTCAAGGATCTGTGGTTGATTGAGATCAGATTAATAAGCCTATGATTTCCCATGTCACATTTTTCACATTTCTAAAACATAGGTATTCCCTTTGCTATTCTCCATTTCTGTAATAACACCTCTAACTTGAGAATTTTATTGAAAAACTTTGCTATTAAGCTTGGTGTCATTTGCCAGTTCTAAGTCCTGTGATGAAGATTATCTGTTTCACAGGCACCTGAGCTCCTTGTAGATAAACCTCATTTGCATTAACCACTGCTTTTCTCCCCATGTTCTTGAAAACAGAGGCAGCGCATTCACTTAGGTTTTGAAAACAAAGTTGTAGTATCTTTAGTGTTCACCCCATAATGCCCAACTTCCTTACTTCTTCATTTTTTATATAACCAGTGAATGTTCCATCCTTTTCTCACAAACTTTGAAGCCTGTAGTTCATTTAGAGCTTGCAAAATCTTGCTTTTACCTCTACAACTTTTAAGAGAATTTCTTTGCTTCCATTTTCCCATTTAACTTGCTCTGTTCCCTGTTTCTTCCTAAGATTCTTTACTCCTAGGTTATTCATCCAGTTATGTTTGCAGCCATTCTCTACTTGGTTTTCTCTCTTCTTTCATGGAGTGGAAGTCTAAGATATTTTCTGTAGTTAGTTAAAATTCAACATTCAACCACTGAGATCAGCTGTCTTTGCTAATTAGTTCCTTGAATGCATCAAGGCTTCCTCTTTTGAAATAAAAAAATAACAAACTTACCAGTCTATACTGTCTTTTAATTGAAATGTATCTGACTTATGACTCTACAAATATTTGCCATGACCAGCTGTTTCATAATAATCTAAGATCCCGTACAACAGCCCCATTCCTGCTTTCTTCTCTGCCTTCCTCCTCTCCCATTCACTCCTCCAGAGAAATACCATCTCACTGGAAGCATCTAATTTCAACAGCAGAGATCCCTTACCCAGTTAATGGATACTCTGAACCACTCCTCAGAGCCCTCCATCCTAAGCTGAGCACGTACACCGACATTAAGCACAGGTTATTTAGATGCCTTCAGTATGGACACAGACAGGAGAGCTGAGTGTTAGAGCTGCTGCCATCACTGATACAATGGCTCCTATTGCTCATTAATACAGCTGGTGGAGTCTGCAGAGTTACTTGGAGCACAGGTGTAGGTACTTAGTGTAGGTAACCTGAACAGCTTTGCGCTCTTTTGCTCCAATTCTGTTACTGAAGCATAGGCATCCAGGGTCACTGAGATGCCCTTGAGGATACCACCTACTTTTGAGATGTTTTTCCAGAAAGGTGTGGCTCTCTTGTAGGTCCTGTGTCATATCTGCAAGCAGAGTGCAGATGTCTTAGGTGACCTCTGGTAACATAAATGGTATCAGACACCTACATTTAAGCAACTGAAACAAGCTCCAGCTTTCCATTACATATATAAGGAGCTTTGTCACCTTGTTAACATGAAAACACCTACATTCATGTGCCTAAATTTTTATGTCGAGAGTTTGGAGAAGCTTCCCCATCCAATTAAGAAGCCTGAATTCAGAAGATGTTATAATTCCCCACTGGATAGAAACAATTCAAATGGAAACTTTGCTAAAACAATGCAGAGCAGGTATTTTAAGCACCAAATATAATACTTTCCAGGAAGGGCACACATACTTTAGTTGCTGAGTACTCTGGCTTCCTTGGGTTATGATCAAGAACAGAGAGATTCCCTTGTTCTTTTCCTCTCCTGTCCTGAATGGGGCAAGAGTTTTATCAGAGGGAAAGTTCTGTATGAACCCATTGATAGAGTACATCACTAGCTAGGAAATAAATCAACTTAAAATCACAATAGAAAGAGGAAAGTCTGAGAGAGCTGGGACTCTTTAGCCTGAGGGGTGATTTAATTAATGTTTACAAATACCTAAAGGGTGGGTTGAGGGAGGATGGATCCAGACTCTTTTCAGTGGTTTCCAGTGGCAGGACAAGGGGTAATGGGCACAAGCTGGAACACAGGAGGTTCCATTTAAACATGAGAAAAAACTTCTTTTGGGTGAGGGTGCCAGAGCACTGGCACAGGCTGCCCAGAGAGGGTGTGGAGTCTCCTTCCCTGGAGAGTTTCCAGACTCGCCTGGATGCAGTCCTGAGCGATATGCTATAGGGGATCCTGCTTTAAACCTGGGGAGTTGGACTAGATGATGTCTAGAGGTCCCTTCCAACTCTGACAGTTCCGTGATTCCGTGAAAGATGTACTGGCCTGCCTGGTCAGTCGTGTGTTGGCATTTAAGAAGACATATGGAAATATGTGAGAACTGATGATGTACCTTCATGGAGTCTCAGGTGTTCTAGCCTCACTCTATGGTAGGATGTTGTGTTCTGCACCCAAGTAATACTACAGCATGTATCTGACCTTGCACTGACTCCAGCCAGACCTGATATGATGTTCCCAGTCTATGTAGGGGCAAGAGTTCCTTCCAGATATCCTGACACAGAGAAAGCATAAGGATAAGGTGAGTGGTCTTTCCTCCCTCTTTCCCTACAACTTTTGTCACTGAATTTAGGCAAAGATGGATGTTGTTTGGTAAATCTGGCTAATGTAGTAAGTGTTACAAAGTTTTTAGCCTGTGGTAGAGTTTGTATGAAACAAGAAGTTAGGCCAATTCTTGAAACCTGACATCCTTCTTACCAGATTTGGACTTGTCAAAGTCCACCCAAGGAAGAAAAGAGCTCAAACACCCTCAGATGCCCTGTAGTGGAATTATTCTGTTCTGTGCAGACAGAGGGAAAAGAAGGCTTACAGAATTCTGAAGAACGGGTGATTCAAAACAACTTGTGTGCTGAAACAGGTCTAGGATGTTCCTAAAAATCATCTTTTCTGCATAAGAAAGTTTCTTTCACTTGACTTCAGCTGTTGTTTTTGATAAGAATAAATTTAAACTAACAGATAAAAGGTTGAAACTGGAAGTATCTTTTCTACAGGTAATTTTAAGCAGACTGCAAGAGGAAACCAAGGCAAAGGAAGATGCGGCAATGGAAAAAGGAATGTCAGTGAAGGAAGAATACCCAGTCAAGTGAAAAAGAGTACAAGAATTTATGAGAGCCATGGGTAAAGCACTTGGTGAAATGAGTCTTCTGAGTGCTGTTGGGGAGGTGGGTGTGGTGATGAGATAATCTTTTATAAGAAGGGTCTAGAAGAGTTTAGCTAGTTCATTGTGAAGTCTTCAAACAGGATATAACTGATGCCTATGTATTTAGAGCCAGTGAGGAGGTAGAGGGGGCAAATATAGGGAGAGAGGGAAAATACTATGGAGAATCCTGACATAAGAATAAAAGAGTCAATGAATTTAAAGAGATGTCCTTGATCATTACAGCTGTGAAGTCTTCAGATGAGAATGGTAGACTCCTGAAAACCCTACTGACTTCGCAAAGCAGATGTTGACCAGCTCAGGAAAGGGAGTGGAGGATGTGATGGCACAAGGCTCATCTTTGACAAGTGTTAATTTACTTTAGAGTGTATATTAAGACCCCACATCAGACCCTAGTATGGGCAGCATGAAGGTGAAACAAAGCTTTTTCTCTTGCCTGCCTTCACAGGGATGCAGCATGGAGTCTGAACAGGCTGGCAAGTAGCAGTGCTGCTGGCACCTTTCCTCTCACTGACAGAGCAAAAAGAAATCGTGAACAGCATCACTGACAACACATCAGGCCACAGACTAATGTTTATTTGTTTTTTCCATTTACAGTACTCAATAAGGAATGTTAATGGAAAGTTGTTTAAGCTCAACAGGCAAAAGTTTAACTCATGAATAAGAGGTCCTGGAACATTTTTGTTTGAAATTTCCTTCTCATTCCTCTCACCCCTTCCCCCCTCCCCTTCTTTCCTATTAAACTGAAGTCAATTTCCCTAATAAAGTCCAAGGCTTTTAAATCCAGACTAATATTCATGATTTCTATCTTTCCTTGGATAAACAAAATACTTTATACCTTCTGCTGGAGTCACAGACTTCACTTATTTGCAGGGGAGAGTGGTAGCAACATTTTAAACACTGCTTTGTGCACAAAGGCCAATGAAAGCTGAAAACTGAGAACTGGGCTGCTCGATCCTCATTCTTTGTCAGGAAGCGGGATGATAATGAAACCTGACATATCATGCTGCTTTCCTTGATCAGCTCCTGATTGCAGGGCTGCACAAAGAGGAACCCAACAAAGGTGAAACGGGACCTGTCCATAAACTCAGGGACTGATCCTGCAAAATCTCAGGCAGCTCCTAGGTGCTTTATACAGAATCAGGCCCTAAGTGCCATTGCTAATAACAAAGAGATAACCCATTCAGATAGATAGCCAGGAGCCCTGGGCAATGCAGCAAGCTTGTCCCATGAGTACCAATGGGAATGTGACTCTGACATTCGATACCCACAAAGTGCTGCTGAGAAGGACTGCTGTTTCTCATCAGGTATTGCCCCGACACCAAATGCTCCCCTAGAGATGAACCTCATTTTCACGAGCCACTGGAAAATGTTCTAGAGGGAGGGGATGCTGTCCTGAGTTACCATTTGGGGTGACTTAACCAGACCAAAAGCCTCCCTTTGAATCTGTAGCAGCCCTGAGTTTGTTCCCTCCCTGATACACATGTCTGCAGCTCATTGAAGAAAACAGAAAACTATGAGAGCCACAGATCCTCATTGAAATGTCTCCTTGGGCCTGTTAAATCAAAACAAAACAGGGGAAAAAAAAGCACACTGAGATGCAATGCACTTCTAGCCACACATGTTTCCAATGTATTTTATAACAGCCACAACAAAATGCAATTACTTGGTGCAGGCAGGCCTGCTTCTGGATGGCTCAATAAAAGCCTAGACGGGGCTGTGCAGACCAAGGCTGAGTCAAGGGCCTCTCTCCCTCCTCCCGTTTGCATGGTTGCTCCCTGTCACTGAGATGGGGCTGGTGTGGGCAGGGCAGATGAAGAAGGTGAGACTTGGAGGTGGTGGAGAACAGATCACGTAGCTGCTCGCTTTCCCATCCGGCACCTTAACAGAATCACAGCTGCTGGCGATGAACTCATGCCCTGCAGAAGTATGGCAAAGAGCAAGAGTATAGAACATTTGAGTTTACAGGTGAGGTGTGAGGGTTCAGCTGCATTATGGGGTCAGCCCAATGACTATAGTCTTCTTTCTCTTCCCTACATAGGGGAATGACCATCTGCAGCAGAAACAAAGACTGCACTTAAGTCTCCTGGGCAATACCACCTGCTCTGACATAATCCCACCTTGGTTTTCTAGTAAACTGAGCCTGTGAGCCTACACAGGTCCTGACCACTGCAGTAAAGTCACGTATTTGTCCAGAGGACTGGGAATGATGATGAGTTTGAAAAGGAATCCAGGCACAGCCTGTGAAATCCTCTGTCTCTCCCCCATATATTGTTTTTTGACTTCTAAGCAAAGTGTAGCTTAACTCAAATTAAGGGAACACAATCAACAGCGAATTTTACAGTAGCTGCACGTCATATTACATTACACCTGCAATGCCAGACTCTGAGATAGTTATAGTATAGAACTCTGTTTTCTAGAAAAATCAAATGCAATCCCAGATCATACTGACTTTCCAAGTGTTCACAAGTGCTAAGAAGTGATGATGTGCATTCATGAATCACCTCCCGCTTACAGTTCTCATAAAACCCCAACCCTTCAATGATCTGAAGATTAAAAGCCCCTGTGCCCCAGGATAAAAGTTGTGTTCGACCAATATCCACAAGGGCAGCACACTTTAAACTGGTTTCTAAGGCCTGCTTGTTGAAATTAAGCTTGTAGGACAAGCCCTCCCTAAGACTTGTCTTATCTTCTTGGCTCTACTTGAAGACTTGGGCACTGCCTTTTATTTCAATATTTAGGTGCTGCTTTAACCAACATGCCTCCTCAGATTTTTTTTTAATTCAACAAAATCTCTCACATTTTCCTGCTAACTAGGCACTGAAAATCCAGTTGCAGTCAGATGTTCAACTCCTAACAAGAGCTGCGCCTTCAATTGTAACTTGGCATTATGCAGGCGCTGTGCGCCTCTGTCTCCTCCAGTTTGCCCTCATCATTCTGAAGGCCTGCCAGGCAGTCAAGGACCTCACAAGTAGGCTCCAGCTATATATTTATAGCAAAGAGGAAAGAGCAGCAACTCCTCCAGCCTGGGATAATACCTAAAAGAGTGCAAGCCATATGGAGTTAATCCCACTGAGTAAAAAGAAAAATCACCAATAAGACCAATAGGACATTAGCAGAGTCTTTATTATAGGCCTTAAGTACAGCTTAGAGACAGAAGCATGCAATTCCTAATGTTATTTTTTCTAAGACATTCATTCTGTGGAGCCAAGATTGTGAGGGTCCAGTAATACTTTCGAGTTTTATAGCAGCTGAAATCATCAAAGGCCATTGCAGTCATTCTCTGCATTCTATGCAACCCCCTCTGAGAAAGGAAGGGGAAAATACCATCTCTGAGTAAATAGAGGACCTGAGACACTAAGATGCTAAAATTACTCAGTTAATTGCACATCAGCTCTCTATGGGGTTGGCAAATTCCTCATCTGTCTCCAAGCAGGTCCCTTAATCACATAACAACTCATAGGGGTTAAAGAAGCTGCATTATAAAAAGCAAAAAAAATCCAAAACAACTCATAACAAAATGACAAATTTGGATTAGGTTTTCAGGTTACTGCCGCTAATACTAGATTCGAAGGGGGATGGTGGTGTAGCTGACCTTGCTCCACTGGGGCAGTGCTCTAGTATTGATGAAGACCAGGAGTTCTCCCACCCCCTAGGGTGAAATCAGCGTGCTCAGCTCAATCTCTGAAATGCCTGTACACCGATGCACACAGCATGGGGAATAGACAGGAGGAGTTAGAAATCCGTGTTCGGTCAGGGAGTTATGGTCTAGTGGCAATTACAGAGACCTGGTGGGACAGCTCACATGACTGGCATGTGGTCATGGATGGCTCTGTCCTTTTCAGGAAGGACAGGCCAGCGAGGCGAGGTGGTGGAGTTGCTCTTTACGTGAGTGAGCAACTCGGGTGTATTGAGTTCTGTCCAGGGGCGGATCAGGAGTGAGTTGAGGGCTTGTGGGTGCGAATTAAGGGGCAGGCTGGCATGGGTGATACTGTTGTGGGGATCTATTACAGGCCACCGGATCAGGGTGAGGAGGTTGCTGAGGCCTTCTACAGGCAGCTGATAGCGGTCTCACAAACGCCCTGGTTGTCATGGGGGACTTTAACTGCCCTGATGTTTGCTGGGAGGCCTGGTCAGCCAGCCATCCACAGTCCAGGAGGTTCCTTCAGTGCATTGATGATAACTTCCTGATGCAAATGGGGGATGAGCCAACTAGGAGAGGAGCGCTGCTGGATCTTATTCTCACGAACAAGGAGGGTCTGGTGGAAGCACTGAAGGTTGAGGGCAGCCTTGGTTGCAGTGACCATGAGATGGTGGAGTGCAGGATCTCATGTGGCAGGAACAGAATACCTAGCAGAACTACAACCCTGGACTTCAGTAGGGACAACTTTGGCCTTTTCGAGCAATTGCTAGGGGAAATCCCATGGGACAGGGTACTTGAAGGTAAAGGGGCCCAAGATAGTTGGTTAGCATTCAAGGACCTCTTCTTCCGAGCTCAAGATCAGTGCATCCCAACAGGTAGGAAGTCAAGAAAGGGTGCCAGGAGACCTGCATGGTTAAATAGGGAACTGCTGGGTAAACTCAAGTGGAAGAAGAGAATGCACAGATCATGGAAGGAGGGGCTGGCCACTTGGGAGGAATATCAGTCTGTTGTTAGAGGATACAGGGAGGCAACTAGGAAAGCCAAGGCCTCCTTGGAATTAAACCTTGCAAGAAAAGTCAAGGACAACAGAAAGGACTTCTTCAAATACATTGCAGATAAAACTAACACTAGAGGCAATGTAGGCCCACTGGTGAATGAGGTGGGTGCCCTGGTGACAGAGGATAAAAAGAAGGCAGAGTTACTAAATGCCTACTTTGCCTCTGTCTATACTGCTGGAGGCTGTCCTGAGGAGCCCAGGACCCCTGAAGCTCCAGAGGAAGTCAGGACAGGGGAGGAGTTTGTCCTGGTTGATGAGGACTGGGTTAGGGACCAATTAAGCAACCTGAACATCCATAAATCCAAGGGTCCTGATGAGATGCACCCGTGGGTGCAGATGTAGCTGGGGATGTCATTGCTAGGCCACTCTCCATCATCTTTGTTAAGTCATGGGGAACGGGAGAGGTGCCTGAGGACTGGAGGAAAGCAAATGTCACTCCGGTCTTCAAAAAGGGCAAGAAGGAAGACCTGGGTAGCTACAGACTGGTCAGCCTCACCTCCATCCCTGGAAAGGTGATGGAACAACTTATCCTGGGTGCTGTCTCTAGGCATATCAAGGATAAGAGGGTCATTACGGGCAGTCAACGTGGCTTCACCAAGGGCAAGTCATGCTTGACCAACCTGATAGCCTTTTATGAGGACATAGCACAAGTGGCTACTCATACTGTTGCTGTGAGGAGAAGTAATCAGTGGGTAATACAGTCAGGTGTCACATTGATACAATCCTATACAGACAGTCTTGCTCCACTGAACACAGGATGAAAGTTCTCTCTCTCTCATGCATCTGCTTGAATTTTTGAAGAACTGTATGTTGGCTTTCTGAACAAGGACTGTTCCCAGTCACTCATTTGGGAACATGATGAATACTGCACTCATTCATCCAGGACCACATATACCATAGCTGGTGTGGTGGGCTGATCTTGGGTGATTGCTCTCTAACTCTCCCTCCTCAGCAGGACAGGGGGAGAAAATAAGATGTAAAAAACTCATGGGACAAGATAAAGGCAGTATAATGAAAAAAGCAAAGTTTTTGTGTGAAAGCAAAAAAAACAAAGATGTATGCTCTACTTCCCATCAGCAAGTGATGTCCAGACACTATGGGAAGCAGAGTCCCAGTATGCATAGCAGTTGATTCAGAAGACAAGTGCCTCAATAATTAATCATTCCTTGTCCCCCATCCCCCTCCCCCCCCCCCCCCCCCCCCCCCAACTTTTCTCTTAGCTTTTATTGCTAAGTATAATGTCATATGGTACGGGATATCCCTTTGGTCATCTGGGGTCAGCTGGCCCAGCTGTGTCCCCTCCCAGCCTCTTCCCCACTCCCAGCCTACTGGCCTTTGGGCAGAGGGTGTTGAAGAGACAGCCTTGACACTGTGCCATCACTACTCAGCAGCAGCACGAGTGTGTTACCAACACCCTCCGAGCCACTATATGGGCTGCTGTGGGGAAAGTTAACCCCATCCCAGCCAGACCCATGCAGGGGTTACATCTTGTGAGACAACTTCAACTGTTGATGTGACCCTGCCAAAAGAGGTGGAAAGAAACTAGCTTAAAGTTTTGGCTGTCTGGGCACACAATGTCAGTGTAACAACATGCTGTGTGCGTGCGAAATCTTACAATACAGGTATGAAGAGCTGGATTTTTTCAGAGGCGTTTCCATGTGAGCTGTACATGTTCTGCATGACTGCAAAGAAGAGTGTTATTATTTAGAGGTATTCTTACAGACTTAGGAAGTCACGCCCACCCTAAAGATGTCATACACTTGATGAGCTAAACCATGGCATCATGCAGAATTGTTGTCTGTAAAATTGCTACAGAGAAAGGAAATCAGCCAGTCTTCTACTTTTGCATGATTACTCATTTCATTGGAGTCTTGTTACTTGAAATGTAATGTTATTTGCTAACACATGTCTGTTGCTAAAACCCTGGGGATGTGGACACTCTCTTACTGTTTTGCTGGAGAGCTGTGCACTTTCCTGGCTAATACAGGTCATCAGAAAGCTTTTCTTTCAAACAGGTCCTTCTCCTTCTCATTCCTAAAGCAGCCTCAGTGCTTATGTGGGGACCATCTAAGTGCCCACAGAAATGCACTTCAGCACACAGCTGGGGCACCAATATTTAAGGTCAAGGATTGCAACAGCCATGCACTGGAGAATGGTTTGCTGTTTGCCAGGTGCCTCAGACACATTCTCATCATCCTAACACCAGTTTAGCAGTCACTTGTGCTTATTTACAGAGCCTAAATGCAAACAAAATCATGAAAGAACCTAGAGATAGGGGAAGAAGACAAAAGCACAAGCACTTATTTGCTTATCTTAAGATCAGCTCCAAGAAGACTTCTCTCACTCTCACCTAATGAGCCATACCTAAGCACCCACTTCTTACCTAAGCTTCGTGTCTTTACTGCTCTTTCTTGACAGAATACCTCAGTTCATTTGCTTCCCTTTCCTTGGGGTCCCCTGGGCTTCTCTTCAACTTCAAATCACTCTTCACTCCTGGGATTATCAGTATTAATTTATTCGGGAAGCATTTTCCTCACTTCTGCCCCAAGGCTAGTGTCTGTCTTCAGCTCTCTAGGGATGCTAATGGCTTTTTTGGTGGGTAGCAGCCATACTCTCCCATCCTGGTAACAAACAGATATCGCTGATAATGACTTGGCTGAACTGCCAGCAAGTCATTAACCTTTGTTATGGTAAAATGCTTTCCCACCTATTAAGTCATACTCCAATCACATATTGCAATATGTTCAATAAATAAGGCATTTGCTACAACACACACACCAATAATCGGACTTTATACAAAAAAAAAATATAAACAGCTTCAATGGATATGTCTCATTACCACTCCTAGATATGACAATAATTGTTATTTTGGGATGTTAATGGTGACACCATTCTCATCCATGATGAGACTGATCTCATCTAGGTCAGGAAATTTAGGGGATTTTTGAGTTTGACCCTTCTCCCTGCTGGAAGTCATTGGCATCTGTCTGTGTAGGGGCTGAGCATCAGCTGACATGGGAGTTGCTTGTTCCTAGAAGAGTTTATTTTTCTTTAGGGAAACTGTTGGTTTAGAACTCACCAGTAACCCATCAGGAGCTTGCTGAGTGATGACTAACCTTCGCTTCAGAGGCACGACTGCTGATTTAACACTCTGTAGCTGGAGGTGAGAGTAAATCTGCTACAACTTGGGGCCACTTGAGCTACTTGTTTGTAGTGATATCTGTGGTGTTTGCAGTGGTGCTGGAGAGGGGTAGTGACATGAGGAAAAAGATCCCTTTTTTGCTCTGTATATTTTAACTAGACTTGTCTTCTTTGGTGTATGGTGAGTACTGAAGTTAAAAACACAACAGTCCATATGTTTCAGCCATATGAGCTAAATGTTTATATACATGGGAGAGTGGGTTCATCTCACCTAAATGTGGTCATGTGAAGTCAGGTGTTGGCTCCTTCCATGCCAGTATCTAAGACAAGGCCCTGCAGAGAGTGATGCAGTCTGGTACTCCTACATAACTATGCCAAGATGGGGTGAACTCCCTTTGGAGGGTCCGTGTAGATTGTAGAAGGGGTCTCGCTGACAAGTTTAAAGAGACAAATACTCACACAGGGGTGGTTTTTTAATAACTTCTAAAATCAGTGGCATTTGCCACAGGTTTGCCAGAGAAAATAGCAGATCCCTGGAACAGTGTCTCCGTTGTGTGACAAAGCATTTGCAGAGAGAAAAGCTCCATGAGTGTGCACCATCCCAGCTGTTCTGGTGCTTGTTGGTGATGCCGTCTGCTCAGAGTTACGTGCCGAAGCTACTGAGAGCAGCAAGGCAGGGATTTTCCAGAGAGCTACCAGGGAATTAAATGTCTGATTCCTTTCGCATTCCACAGGCACTTAGCTGCTGATTTGTGCCCCCAGGTTCATTTTCCAGTTCAGCTCTGGTACTGGAAAAATGCTCCATTGAGAGAAATATGCCCCCTTGCCAGCCAGCTGGAGGGTGCCAAGAGAAACATTCGCGGGGTTTATCAGACAGATGGCCAGGGCACTAGCACAGAACTATCTCAGGAATCTCAACACTGCTACCACAAACCTATCTTGAGTTTTGATTTTGAAAATATGTACTTCTTACTCAGGAGAAACATCAGATAAATTATGTAGTCCTGCCTCTCCCAGGAGTGCAACAACAGTTACAATAGCTAAAGGTTCTGCATCTGGGGAAGAAGAATGCCAGGCACCAGTATAGGTTAGAAGGAGACCTCCTGGAAAGCAGTTCCGAGGAGAAGGATCTGGGAGTCCTGGTAGACAGTAAACTGGCCAATGCCACCCTGGGCTGCACAGGGCAGTGTGTGGCCAGTAGGTTGTGGGAGGTCATTCTCCCCCTCTACTCTGCCCTGGTGAGGCCGCAACTGGAATACTGCATCCAGTTCTGGGCTCCCCAGTTGAAGAGAGACAGGGACCTACTGGAGAGAGTCCAGTGGAGGGCGACGAGGATGACTGGGGGATTGGAGCATCTCCCCTATGAGGAAAGGCTGAGAGAGCTGGGACCCTTTAGCCTGGAGAAGAGAAGGCTGAGGCGTGATTTAATTAATGTTTAGAAATACTTAAAGGGTGGGTTGAGGGAGGATGGATCCAGACTCTTTTCAGTGGCTCCCAGTGACAGGACAAGGGGTAATGGGAACAAGCTGGAACACAGGAGGTTCCATTTAAAATATGAGAAAAAATTTTCAGTGAGGGTGCCAGAGCACTGGCACAGGCTGCCCAGAGAGGTTGTGGAGTCTCCTTCTCTGGAAATTTTCCAGACTCGCCTGGATGCAGTCCTGAGTGATGTGCTCTAGGGTATCCTGCTTTTAAGCAGTGGAGTTGGACTAGAAGATCTCTGGAGATACCTTCCAACTCTGAAAATTCCGTGATTCCATACCACTTGGCTATATTTTTCACATTTCAGCATAAGCATGGTGATAGCTTACCATTGAAATTTCCCATTGAAAATAGTTAGGGAGTTAAATTAAAATGCCTTCTGTTGGTCTCTTGAGTTACAGACTCTGTCCTTTTAGAATCACCAAATTGTTTAGGTTGGAAAAGACCTTTAAGATAAAGTCCAACCATTAACCTAACACTGCCAAGTCTAGCAATATACCATGTCCCTAAGAAACACATCTACACATCTTTTAAATGCCTGCAGGTATGGTGATTCCACCATTTCCCTGGGCACCCTGTTTCACTGCTTGACAACTCTTTCTGTGAAGACATTTTTCCCAGTGTCCAACCTAAACCTCTCCAGGCACAATTTGAGGCCTTTTCCTCTTGCCTTGTTAGCATGGTTATGTAAAGAAAGCAGTGGTGTCCGGCGCTGGTGACTAGAGGCACTTTTAGGAGGTTCCTAAAGCCTCCCTTTGCCTCTCAGAATCTCTGCTGGCCTGGTGGGGCAGCGTCCAGCACAAAGCAAGACACCCAGGGTACTTGTGGGCTGTTGTCCTGCCTGAGGCATGAGAGATTGAATCAGACAGCCTCTCAGACAAAAAGAACCTGAATAATACAGCTGCAGGTAGTAGCCAAGGCTCTGTAGCTGGGGCTGTAGGACTTAACTCCTCTGAACTGGCAGGAAGATACATGCACCATCTCCACCCATGTGTTTTACATTTGTGATTCAGGGAACGAACCACATTCAGAGCAGGGCAATGTAAATGCAGGCAGGAGAGTATGAGTCAAAGCGCACTGCAGACCTACCTGTTTTTCTCTGTCAGCTCTAACAAAACTCACTGGCGACCCTGGAGATAAAATCCTGTACTGTAGACACCAGGAATCAGGTGAGCTGAGTCCCACTCCAGCAATGTGACATATAACCAAAGGTCAGCTTGAAGCTGGCCACTGAAAACTGACAATTCAAAATCAGTGGGAAGCCAGGGGTAGAGCGGAGTCAGGCTCCTGGTACTTTTGGCTTGGTCTTACGAAAGTGTTTCTGAGCCTGTATCATGTGAACGTCACTTGTATCTTTGTGACTAAAGTCTTTAAATATGATTTACATTAACTTTGGTTTCTCCTGAGGATGACTCAGCGTGGGCGGGGACAGAGTGACAGCGCCCAGCTGTACAAGATCAGCCCCCAGGGAGCGCAGGGACCAGGAGCACAGCGACCAGGAGCACAGCAACCAGGCCGTGGTGCGGCAGATGGCTGTGGCGTGGCAGGTGGCGTGGCAGTTTGTGCGGCAGTTTGCGCAGGCAGGGTGTGCAGACAGGGCACAGTCCTTCTCCTGGCTCTAGAGCCTCTCTTAGCTAGCGGTTATCTCATCACCTTCCACAAGAAGACTGAGCTATGGTCTCCGCTCGGTTGAGAACCACCCCCAGAAACAACGTGGCTACCCAGGCAGAGCTGCCACGCAAACCTCCAGGGGCCCAGGTCTCCGTCTGCAGGGAGTGCCTGAGCCTGTCACTCATGTTGGAGGGCAGCAGTGACAACACCTGTTGTGCTAGCGAGGACCCTCGCTCTGCCATCTCAGTGGAGCTAAGGGATGGAGACATGCAGGGCAGCCAAGATGCAAGGGATATTGATGGATTAACAAGGGGTAATTGCCTCAAGCTGCACCAGGTGAGGTTTAGACTGGATATTAGGAAGTATTTCTTCACAGAACGGTGGTCAGACATCGGAACAGGCTGCCCAGGGCAGTGGTGGAGTCCCCATCCCTGGAGGTGTTTAACAGTCGGGTTCACATAGCACTCAGGGATATGGTGTACTTGAGGACCGTCTGTGTTAGGTTGACGGTTGGACTGGATGACCTTCAAGGTCTTTTCCACCCTAGATGATTCTGTGATTCTTCCGTGATTCTGTGATTCTGTGACTGCATGTGCAATCCAGGAGAGATGGAAGACTTTGTTATTAGGCTATGGTCATTTCAGATGAGAGAGAGAAAATGAGCTTCATTTTTGTGTGTGAGAGTATAAGGTGCTGCAGGGTTGATAATCAATCACAAATATATTAAAAACAATGCATTTAATGAGTGGGGAATTTGCCATCTTTCCTAATAGAATGAATCATAGAATAGTTTGAGTTGGAAGGGACCTTTAAAGGTCATCTACTCCAACCCCCCTGCAATGAGCAGGGACATCTTCAACTAGATCACGTTGCTCAGAGCCTCGTCCAACCTGACCTTGAGTATTTCCAGGGATGGGATGGGACATAAATAGAGTCAGGTAAGTACACTAGCTCCTTCCATCAAATATTTGCTCCAATTTTATCGTGCCTTTAGTTAGTCCATACTCATAGTCTGTTCTACTTGCCATTCCCACGCTCTTCTCTCCCAGAAGCTACAGAGGGATTATAAATTTTAACTTCTTTCATAGAGTTTACCTGAAAAAGCCAGGTTAAAATGGCCTAGGAGCTTGTGACATTATCTAAGCTACATGGGTAATGGTAATAAGAAAACGTTAGGAAACTGGAAACAGCTGCTACCAGATACACTCACATAATTCATATTCATGCACCTAACTCATATTTTAATTAAATAAGAAGTTAAATCCCCTGTAGATGTTGTGCTCAGAGCTCATCTTTCCCTGAGCAATGCAACAAATTATTTCTTTGCAAATCAACAGGAGACACTAACTGATAGACTGCAAGGCTTTTTATTCAATCACAGTTACTTGCACTCGGAATATTTTACAAAATTTTGAATACTACAGAATACGTTGTATTCTAAATAAGTAGTTTTCTGCGCAAACTGTCACAAAATTAGAACTCGTACGCCAAAAACCTTGTGAAATAATCTAAAATTAAGTAAAAAATATTAAAAGAAAATGAAATTCACTTGGAAATCAAGTTAATGGATTATAGAATTTTAAAGGGATCTTCAACATTTTCCTAAACTATATACTTCTCCAGTCAGTGGGGACTTATTTAATGGAATTTTATTTTTGTGGAATTTTTATAAAAAAAGGATTTGTTTTTCTGAATCTGATCAAAAAAGCTAAAGTTTGAAACCCCTCGTGGATTTGAAATCCCAGCTGTGCAGCAGAAGATGCATTGAAAACTACTTTGTGTGATTGCAAGTAATACTGTATTATTCACTGTGTGTCCCCTGGGAGAGCTAGTATACACTGACATTTGTCCTTGTTTTGCACTCTGTGTGTGGAGAACATCTGTGTATCTCCACTAATAAGTCTACAGAAATGAAGACACACGTGTGGTCCATGCACCAGCTCTGTGGACTGTAGATCCTACTGGTAAAGAGCATGTAATTTAACCTCCTTTCATTTCGGGGGGGTGGGGGAGGTGTGGGGGGTGGGTGGGGGGTGGAGGAAGGGGGGGGCAGGAAATCAGTCTGGAAATTTGATTTGCCTCAAATCAGCCATAAAACATGAAAAAGCACAAGCTTCTTAATTTACACAGTCTACAAACTGCAGGCATTTCTAGTATCATTTCTACCCTTTATTCAGTGGTGACAAGTCCTGAGGGGGTAAAGGAGTAGGATGAAGCAGTGGCTGTTGGCACACTCTCTAGCCCAATTATCATGATCACCATGATGTGAATGCTATAGAGCAGACGTGAGTAGTGTGACAAGGAGCTCCTTCACCCTCTCATCACCCTCCAGCACTGCTCTGGAGGCTCCAGGGTCTTCCAAAACCTCCCACCAAGCCCCTGCACACACATGTATGTCACTTAAACATGAGTGTGTGGTTATCTAGCCTTGAAACAGACACTAAGAAAACTAAGACCTTGTTGATATTTGTTGGGAGGTGACCAACATACCCGACTGCAGCTGCTACCTGGAGACCCCCCCACTGGCAGCCATACAAGGAGACAGCGCTGGAGGTGATTAACCATAAAGCCATGAAGCTGCGGATCAGTGTCTGCTGGCCTGCTCTGAACCTCAGCCTGAATTACCCCACCCATTATGAAATGCTAAGGACCAGCTACATGTGGATTTGGGACAGAAGCTGGGACAGAAGGTGATTCAAAGGCAGCTGCATAGATATGACGTTTCCAGGCTATATTAGTCTCTGTGCTGAAGTCCGTCCTCCTCATACACAAAGTGGAGCCTGAGAGCCTCTGTCTTAGCCATGAAGGGACCAGGCAGGCACTACTGAATTCCTAGTGCACGACAGGCTCAGGACACAGTCATAGTGGGACAGCAGAGACGTTTTCTGAAGAGTGCTCTGGATACACAGCCGGGGTATGCTAGTGAAATGGCAGCCATTGCTCAGCCCAAATAAAGCTTCACCATCAAGCTCTTTAGAGCCTCAGCATCAAGCCACTGTGATTGTGCCTGCGGAGGAGCGGGGTGTGGAGAGGGGAAAGATGTGTGGGAACTTGTTTCAGTGGCTGGCAGTCACCTCTGCAGAAGATAATAATCACAATCTCTGCCAGGCAAGTTAGACCTGCGGAAAAGTGTTTAATTTTTGGAATTTCATTTTGTTTCTTTCCAACCATTGACTGCAGCTCTCTGGAGAGTCTGTGTGGAGCATGTGGAAACCAGTACTGCAAGGCAGGAAGTTAACATCACTGTTTTATTTGTTGCACGTTTAAGATGAAGCCTGTAACGGAGTGGCATACCCTGGCATCCTGAAGAGCCCGGATGAAGCACAGTCCCTGGTCAGACACTGGCCACCCTCCCTGAGGCACACAGGCAGCTGGTCAGCTCTCCTGCCAGCGCGGGAGTGGAAGAAGGGACTGTCCTGCCTGGCTTTAATCCCAACATTTCCCGAAGAAGTAATGACATGGTGGTGGCTGACCCTCACCATCCTCATCAGACCCTGAACCAAGCGCTCCTGAAACCCTAGGTCCTGTGGAAAAAATGATTACTATGGAATTTCAAGTTGTAATTACCAAAAAAGAGAATTCAGAACTTCTGTGGGTTTATTGAAGAACTAGAGATGTGGCCAAATAAGCCAGAAAATCTGTAAAATGAGATGATAGATAAAACCATAAAAGTCACTTGGAAGAAAACCCTTTCCTAAAGTCCGTTCAGTTCCTCTGTAGGTCTGTCTCATGAGTGTTTGGGTCCCACCAGGTCCATTAATTGCATCAAATCCAGGCGCTTGCTGGAAGCCCACATTTAACCATGCAAATGAACATTTTTGTGTTCAAGGTAAGTTCCAGCAGCTACTCCTGTGCACCTGCAGCTGCTCTGCGTCTGCAACTACTCTTTGTTTTCTCCAAACAAGTTTTTGCATGCGCACCCACTGTGCCCTTTTATGAAAATGTCGTTTGTAAATATTTACTTCATAATTTAATAACTTCTGTTAACACCCCTCAAGAAGAGGTTACCACTGCAGCAACTGGTTCAACATGGACAAATACTTAGGCTGAGATTTAACAGGTGCTTCTCTCCGGTGAATGCCAGCTTAAACTGTTCCCAGCCCCTACTTCTTCTTGAAGTATCTGTGTCAATGCTATTGTCCTATCATTTCATCTGTAGCCAAGTAAATATCTTCAGTTAGGCTTAAATAATGTGGATTGTGCCCTCCACGGAGGCCTGAAATTGGATGACGTCTCGATGACTTCAGTTTTCATATCATTGTATCATAATTATCACAAATTACTGACTCTGGAAATGGGTGCAGCTCGAGCCTAGATGGTTTCTCAGATTCGCGCAGCAAGGAAGCAACAAAGATAATAAAACGATAAATCAATCAACCCCCCCACACCTTTCTGAAGTTATGTCCAAGGGTAATGGCCTTAGCAGTCAAGCCACTGACCCAGAGGTTATTTTGCTTTATCTATGGCCAAGATGCCCTCAGCTTGTCAATTCATCTTTCCTGATGGATCGGTGAAACACAGAGGATTCCACATTTTCCTGAGGTTTCCTTCAGAGTAACAAATGGGTAGGGCCAGTTCCCCAGCTCTGCCAGATGGTGCTGCACATGGACAGTCAGTCATCCATCGCTGGTTGTCAGCAGGTGCCCTGCTGCCCTGCACAGGCTTGCCACTGTGCAGGTCACATCTGAAGCAGTTACATGTCGATAGCCTGTTTGTTGAGAATTACAACAGAGCACAGCTTCACCCCACAGGCTGTTGCATGAGTTTCACTTATTGTTCAGGTGGGAATCATCCAGAGCACTCAGTGCTTAATCTGTGGCCATGACTGACCACATCCAGTGGTCTCTGGTTCCTACGCAGGGTTCAGCTTCAATAGTCAGGGAGAAGTCAGACAGATATTATTGCTCTTCTTCCATAAGAGACTTCGGGTCAAGTCTTCTTTGTTTCCTGTGAATTGTCAGTGATGTTCTACTAGAGTCATGATACTCGTATCACCAAACTGTCCTTGATTGGCCTTCCCTTGTTCTCGATGACATGAAAACCTTGGGTAGCAGAGCAGCAGAGGTGGGAAATTTACATATACCACATATTCTTTATAGTACCAATACCAGCTCCCATTTGCAATTCCATCCCCCATGGGGATGGGCTTGTGGGATGGTTCGTTTCAGTCCGCTGCCCGAAGGCACTTGGAGGAACTCCTGGGACACAAGCCATTGTCATCTCCTCAGAAGTCAATTTGTCCATCACCTTGTGGTGGGTCAAAGTCTTCTCAACTAGATGAATTTCTAGCCTTATGATACTGCATCTGCAAGCTCCCCTTAGTGTAGAGGGCACTTTTATCAAAGACTTTTACCACTGGAAGTATGCAGTGATTATGGCTCTTTGGGGTGTTCTGCACGGGTGGCTGTCCATTGAAACAGGCTGGAGTACGATGCTTAAGGTTGTTTGTAAGGCTTGAGGATTACTGTGCAGTAGTTTTTGAGAGGGATGATATCCCTAAGAGCCTGCTTCTGGTTTTGGTTTGGTTGTTCTGCTATTTTAAATACCACCAACGGCTCCCAGGGGGGAGGATGGATTTAGTTCTCCCTGTTATTCCTTGCCATTAATGAATATCAAATGGCAAACAGCAGCAAGGCTGGAGGATACCCTGCCCTCCTCCATGCTGTGAGATTCCCCACAGAATGCCATCACTGCCCACTAAGGTGGACACATCAATTGTAAATGCAGAGCAGCCAGACTGAGAGCAGTGGGTTCCTGGCAGTGAGGCCACTGGGGTGGGAGCACGGCCCTACGAGGAGGAAGCTCTGAGACGGCTGGCGGAGCTTCTGGGAAGTCACTGAGGACCGGCTTGGTGATGTGGTTTCACTGTACAGCATGTTTGCTGAACCAGATCAATTCCTAGAAAGAAAAAAAGGGTAAAAATCTATTGAGGTGACTCTTTAGTTAGGAGCTTGTGCTTTCTTCACACAGAAGGCAATTAAACCAGTGCTGGGAAAGGCTGCACTGGTGTCTTTATGAGAAATCAGAGCGAACAAAGGCAAGCTGCTCTCTCCCCCATCTCTGCAGAGCCTCAGCATTGCTCCCCTGATGTTGGAAATAAAACCAACACTCGTAGGAGCTGAGCTGCCTGGAGGTGTCATTGAATGTGTTTGAGTTGTTTGCTGGCTTGCAGGCAATCTGGCAGAGCCTGTCCACCTGCCAGGCTGCGGGGGCTCAGCGTGCCATGTCAGCCGTGCTGTGTTACCTGCCAGCACCCTCCTCCCACCGCCCTGGCAGAGCAGAGGCTGGCACGGAGTGTGCTGCAGCCTCCCCCTGCCTCACTGCCCACCCTCCTGAGGCCCTCCAGCACAGCCAGAAACGGGACTCACCTCTAACTCCCATCTGGTCATCACAGCGCCGGACATTGCTTGTCTGGTGAATGGGGAAATAAGAAGACCAGAGTCAGGTTCCCTGCTTCAAGCTTCCTACCAGCCCCCTCTCCATCTTCCCAGGAGACAGCTTCGCTCTGGGAGCTGCTGCTTTTGCTGACAGGGAATGACAAGGGGCCGGCATGTTGCCTCCTCTGTGTGTGCGTTGGCTTTTTGTGCTCCAAAATCAAGTGTCAAATGTGACAGCTCCAGCTGAGTGTGTCGAAGTCCCTCAGGTAGTTGCCATGACCTAGAGCATCAAAAAGATCAAGTGATTAATATAAATATTATTTCCCCTAATTTATTAAACGCTCCCAGCTCCACAAATGAAGCAGAAGGAGCAGCCTCAGTTATTTGACAGCTGCTGCAGCCTGGTTCTTCGGCAGCCCCTGCACAGTGAAACCAGTATCCTACGTGGTTGGAGATTTCAGCTCACAGGTGCCCAGCCAATTGCTCTCCCAGTGTGAAAAGTGAAGAACGATAGAGAGAACTTGGCGTTTTCTTCAAATCAGATTGATGTCTGCCTCAGCCCTTGGGCTCTTCTGCAAAAAAGCATCCTCTGAAAATCCAATAGTGGGGCTAGCTGAGCAAACCCCGGGGTGCTAGGGGTTTGGTAAGGACTCTGAAGTACTTCAGGGCATGACCTTGGCCTCTGAGAGGCAGAATGGGAAGTTCTGTAGCCTCCTGGTAAGGTCTGTAAATACTCAAAGTATTTGAAAGCAATAGAAGACTCGTCAAACTTCAGCCCCACTGGCAATACAGGAACTTCATGTTTCTGTCCAGCCTCTGATCAGACAATCACTAGATGGTGGCTCCAGAAACACAGATTCCTCCCCACTGCCTTGCCACCAGCCAGCTTTGGGAAATCTGGCTCCCCTCTCTCTGCCTCCTTCTCCCCGCAGGCACATTTTGTCTTGTCTCTGCTGACTCTAGGTTCTCCTGGGTAGAGGCCTTCTCTTACCCATCTGAATACAGCCTCCAAAACTGCACTGATTCGGGCTTCTTGGTGCTACTTATTATAAATGAGTCCGAGAAAAGAGGTCCAGAAGAGACCTTGAGAGGTCACCTGGTCCATCTGCCTGTTCCACAGTCGATCAACAGAGTCAGGTACTGATCTAACCTGTGCTGGACCTCTGCCATCTCCTGCTCTGGCACCATGGTGGAGGTGACCCAGTTTTCCCTGAGAAGCTGTTCCATGGCTGCACTATCATCTTTAGCATGAGAAAGCTTTCCCTAGTACCTAAGTAAAATCTCTCTTTTAATGATTTAAGCCCCTTTCATTTTGTCCTTCTCCTGGCTAGCAATGTTTATTCTGTTTGAAAAATAGTACCATATCCCTACCACCACCACCTTCACCACCACCTTGGTCATTTCTTCCACTGACTAAACAATCCCAGAGATTTCCCTCACAGAGGTATCAGTCCCAAAAGAGGAAAAGTCGTGACAATAACTTTAGTCCTACCAAAGGGAAACTTTGAATATCCATGTAAGTAGCCAGTGAGTTATCCAACAGTGGAATACACGCTCTGGCAAGCAGAAGTGACTAAACACGTCACTTCCACACACTTGCTGATATTCACCGCTGTCTGGCTCCACCTACGCCCAAAACACAAAGCGAATCTCTGCCCCTCAGACCCTGAATACTTGAAACATTAGTAAACATGGCAATGTAGTAGCAAAAAATCCTTTTTGTTTTATAGGATAAAAAAGGCATTTTATAATCCAAAATACTGGGATTCTAAGATGTCTACAATAGGAAGTGGAGCAGTTGACTCTCTTCATGTGCAGGTAGGCACCATAGTTATATCAATTCTATAGCAGCATACAACTTGGGTGCCCTTATCTTCTCCTCAGAGCTCAGTTTCCATGTGAGGCAAACCTGGAGGAGGATGGAATAGGGTTTCTCCTCTTAGGTGGAAATGGAACTGCAGCCTATCAGAGAACACACTTCCTAATGTCCCTTATTAAAAATGCCCATCAGCTCCACCACATCCTGCTGTCAGTAGGGCTGTTCTATTTGCTGTAATAGAACCCGAAATGGTTCTTTGACAGCAAAAGCTGAAGCTTAATATATGTGATGTAGCCACAGAAAAAGCTCCCCGTTCAACTAAGTGATCACTCACAGTGAGAGCAGTGACTTACTAGAGCTGAATGGACTTTTTTTGAGGGAAGGGGTGTTCTTGCTGTTAGGAAATGTCACCTTTTTAGCAAGAGTGAAATTTTCAATTAGTCCAAAATCGCTATGAAGTTCCTTAAACTTTCTTGGAAAAAAACACTTGCAAAAAAACCCTAGTACTGCTTAGAATATTGAAATAGTTACCCTTTCTTCATTGACTGCATTTTAGGTAACAATTCATTCCACGATACAAAAAAAAAGTCCTTAAAAGGAATATAGGAAAACCCTAGAAAATAATTGATTTTGAACCATTAGTTAAGAACCACTTTGACTATACTCCGCGTCAGTGTGCCACTGACTCACCAACCACATGGCTTTCCCAAGCAGCAGGGGTTGTGCTGGTACCATGAAAGGTTCCTGTCTTGCCTTCTGGGTTCAATTCCTGCTGATGACGAGAAGAAATCTTTCATTTTTAGGCAGGGAAACCATACTTTTTCTCATTGACTGAGGCCTGCCTGGGGAAGCTCACACACTGCTCCAGGAACTCTTTCACGTTCAGGCGAAGCAGAAACACAAATTGCAGGGGACTGTGATGTTCTGCAGGCTGGAGCAGGAGGTTTGGTGCTTTTGCTCACTGCCATTTCATCCAAGAGATCAGCTATGGAGAACGGTGGCATGTTCTGCCCAGGAGTTTGCAAGTTGCCTCGCTTGCCGCAGAGGGAGTTCCATGGCCCAGATGAGCAGTTTGGTTTTGCTGGTGCTTAAAGCCATTTTCCATCACCATTTTGACCTCTAGCAAAAGGAAATCCCATTGAGCTGGAACCAAGACAGGTGTGGAGGGGACGACGACAGTTCAGAGCCTCCTGTCCTTGAAACCTCCGGTTTCTTTCCTGGCATCAGGCTGTGAATTATAGTTCACACAACTAAGTGGCAAGTTTTCTCCCAGGGGCAGGTGCATGCTTCCACTCTAAAGACATCTCTGTGCACCACGGAAATATTTCCTATTCTCAGAGCAGCGTTGAAATTTGAAAGACAGACAGCAGGCTCTGATACACACCTGGGCTCCTTGTTCTTCTCCTCCTGCCGGGGCTTTCTCAGTTGCCCATTCCAGAGGCCTCTGGTTCCAGCTCACACCTTTTCTTCCTTGGCTGGACCTCACTCTCTCTTCAGAGCTTCCTGCTCTTTCTGCTGGGTGTTTTTCCCTTTTGCTCCAAAGGGCGTGGCAACCTTTCCAATCAATAGCATTGTTAGACACGTCAAGCCATGATACACAGTAATCAGTTCTCCTATTAATCAAAGCTAACTCATGTTACCTTCCATCCCTGGATGAGCTCTTCGCACATCTGCTTTCCAGAGTGGCTGGAGGCATCTACAAGGGAAATGTAGAAGTTAACAGATAACAAGGAACTCCCTGCCCAGTATCTACCTTAGCTCTGAAAGGCAGAGCCATTGGATGGGTTTCCTGAGCCAGTTCTGGTCGGATCACCGCACAAAATGCGATGGCCAACCTGCATCAGCCTTACTCTGCACTTTGCCAGAGCCGCAGGCTGGTGGATGACCTTGCTTGTGGCTGTGGCAGCTATGCCACCTACTGAGGGGGGAGGCTTCTGTTGTTAGAGTGTTTGTGGACCTCACATACCTCTGCGGTTTCTGCTTCAGCCCCTGGTGCTGATGACACCTCAACCGATGCACCATCAAGCCCAGCCACCTCCTCCTCAAAGAGTTCCTCATGGTGGTCAATGAGGAACTCCACCAGCTGCGTCACCTGCACACAGCAAACCATTGGTTTCCATCCTGCTGGCTGAAAACGGGTCACAGACTCTCCCACCCCTGACCCTGGCTTCTGCGCAGAAAGCTGCAGCTGTGGGGCTGCTCTTCCCCACAGCTCCTCACGAGCATTTGCTGAAGAGAGGAGACAGCCAGAGACCTGACCCCTGACCAGCAAACCTTGGATGGGCCAGAAGGCTGTAGCTGGCTGGGAAACACAGCGTACCTTCCCTGTCACCTGCACGAGGACATCCAGGGGCAGCGTGTGCTCCTTGAGTGGGCTGAGGAGGTTTGGCCCCACGCAGATAGCCAGGTTGCCAGTGGTCATCCTGCTGGTGGCCGCATTCCTGGCGATGTCCTCCAGCAGGGACAGCAGGTGCTTGAGCAGGAGGAGGTTCTGCTCAGGCAGCTTGCGGGCAGCCCTGAGGGAGCAGAAACACAACGTTAATAAAGTAGAGGTTCTCAACACAGGACTCCCAGGCTGATCTCACCCAAGCCCACCCGAGGGAAGGCTCCCTGGCCACTCCTGGTCTAGAGCAGAGGGACCGCCTCCGCTGAGATACGGCCGCCTCCCTCCCTCCCTGCCTTTCTGAGAAATATCCCCTTGTGCAGACACCCCCAATGCCTGCGGGAAGAGCTCCAAGGGGAGAAATGCTTTCCTGTGCCACTTTCCCCCCACATTCCACCCCACAGCAGCAAGGTGGCTGGCTGAACACACAGCTTCATCCAGGAGGCTCTCACTTGGCAGGCAAGCCCTGGCCCCTGCCAGTCCCTGCCGAGCGGGCCTGCTGCTCGCCACACTCACTGTCCCAGAGCTGCCACGCAAACACCCAGGGACCCAGGTCTCCGGCTGCAGGGAGTGCCTGATTCTGTCACTAGTGTCAGAGGGCAGCAGTGACAACAGCTGTGTGCGCTGCCATCAGGTGAATGATCTGTTCAGCCTGGTGTCAGAGCTCAAAGACGAGGTTGAAAGATTGAGGAGTGTCAGGGAGTGTGAAAGAGAAATCGATTGGTGGAGTAGCATCCCAGAAACATAAGGAGCAGATGGAGGCTCCAAAAGAGGCAGTGGATCCCCCACCCTCTTGCTACCAGGCAGATGGAGGGGACCTAAGAAATAGGGGAGAGTGGAAACAGGTCCCTGCTCAGGGCAGCATGAAAGTCACCTCCCGGCCTCCCTCACCTTCCATTGCCCTACACAACAGATATGGACCCCTGGAACTGGCAGGCGAAGTAAAAAAGGATGAAGAGGACAAGGCAAATAAGGAGGAAGATGAATGTCCATCCAGGTCAGGTCACCCTAGACCACATGTCAAAATGAATTCCAATAAACAACCCAGACTGCGCCAGCAGAATCTGGAGAAGGAGTTCGTTGCCCATGGTTTAAGTCCAGAGCTGCATATCTGGATCGGTTGGTCCTTACAGAGCTGGTACAGAAGCAAACAGTAGAGGGAAGACTTCTCTGCCACTAAACTTCTTTGTCAGATAATCAGAGACCCTCAGTACTTAGGAACACCAGCCTGCAGCCTTTCAGTCCCAAAATTTAAAGCCCAAGACCAAAAAGCCAAAAGTCACAAATATCCCCAAAACTATGAGTTGCTTTTTAGAAGAGAGTTTCTATTAGGAAAATAAATTACAGCTTGTAAGCTGTTTTCTGACATTTGAACCAACCAACATCCCCACTAAGTATGTGTGTGGGACAGTTAGGGCCTGTAATAACTGCCCCCACAAAAATGCATGTACTGTGTGTGTGCCCTCCCACCCTCCCCATCCTTCCCATCCCACTGCCTCCTAAAACTAGTTACCCAGTAAGTTCCTGTAGTGCTTGTGGTGCTCTGACACACTCCAGCCATCTTCCACCTCCTCCTGCAGATCTCCTTCCATTCACAAAAATCTGCTGCCACCTCCCACTTGCACCAGAGCTTTGGCAAGATCCCAAAGCCTTGCACTCCTTGGGCTTCTGCAGTTGCTGGCTCGGTTCTCCTCCCACCTTTTTCAAGACAACAGGCTGCTTGGGGGTTTTGAACTGAGCATATCTCTTCTTCCAGTTGAGATAGTGGGTACCTGATGCTTTACTTGCAAATAAGAGCAGATTTTGCTGCTCCATATCAGCACTGGTGCTCTTTTCTGCCCAGAAGTACATTTACAGAGGAACTTGTGGGCTGTAAGCTCATATTAACACTGCAATGGAGTAGCAGACCTGCACAGACTTCCCATCCTGCTGTCACCTGAGAGCAGAGGGATTTGTCTCAGCACTATAGCTGCTTGTAGCAATGACCAGAGGGAACTGCCCTCTCCTGCCTTCCTTGACAGTGCAGACTCAATGCTCAGTGAGGGCCTGGGAGGAATTAGGAATGAAACAAAATGGTCCTGTGGCCAAGAGCCATGACCACTTCTGACCTTTTCTCCATGTGACTTCAGGTTATGCTGTGTTCTCAGGTTAAAAAAATCTGTACTCTCAGAGGAACTCCAGATGGAAGGGTGTTTGTTTTCACCTTCCTCTGAATGTCCCGTCAAGTGATTTGCTGCTACTCAAAATCCAGATAAACAAGATAACCGCACGCGCAAATCCTGTTTGTGCTGTTGGGCTTCTTCACTCTAAATACAGCTGAGTGGAGGAGCCCTGACTGATAACACAGTGGAGTCCCCTGCTTATCTGCACCACGGCCATGGCACTGCACAGGCATTAGGTGCTTTTCCTTGAGTTGTTCCACCAGACTCAGATTTTACGGGTATAAATGCTGAGCAGTCAAAAAACATTGTTTGTGGTTCTCTTGCAGTCAACAGAAAGAGGGAGGGACTCCACAGGACTGATTCATCCCACCTCTCCCAGGTGCCTTTTTAAGGATGGGGTTACTCACTCTGGGAGATACACCCCTCCCTACTTTGGAGATAGACCTGGCTGCTCCTCCTGCAGCAGGATGACTTACTTTCTCTCCTGCTGGCTGCAGGCTCATGAAGCCATGCTCTTTCACTGAAAATTTCTATCTCACTCCATTTTAAAACTGGAACCGCTCCATGAAAATTAAAGGCTCGTTTTCACAGGGTTCTTCCAGCTGCTTAATACAAACCTCTGTCAACTGGCTTGTGAAGCTGAGTTTACAGCAGCCAGGCTCCAGCTGAGCAGACTCTCCAGCCTGACCCAGTAAAACAATTCACACTAGTGTAGCATTGACAGTGGACCATATTCTCCACAATTTTTTGTTTTTCATAGCCTTTTTTCCATAGCATGAAATGTTCCTTGGGAAGCTCATTCTTCTGGTGTCTCAAGAAGTTTGTGCAGGAGCATGTCTTGCCTTTGAAATCCCTCAGTGGCTCAGCCCCTTGATAGAGACCAATAGAGAGGGAGGGGTTTGTGTGTGTTTTTTGTTGGGTGGGTTTTGTTGGTTGGTTGGTTTGGTTTGGGGTTGCTTGTTTGCTTGGGTCTTTTTTTCACTTGCACTCTGAAACTCTTTCCTAGCAAGGGGAAAGCCAACTACAAGGGGCTGAATTTTCAAATATCTCTGTGTCTCCTCCAGAGAATATTTCTAAGTATGCTGAAGACAGTCAAACAGACCAACTGTGCAAGAATGGAAATCCTGTTCAGGGCTTAGCTATGCTTTTTCTGTAATGTCCTCTCTGGGAGATCTTGGAAGAGATTGTCACAATGGCCAGATTTTTGTCTTTTAACAAACGTGCCATATCTTGGCTCCGTTTCCTCCCTTGCTTATCACTATTTTGTTAGCTTGAAGATAACTGCCAGGAGATCTGCTCTCACCTTAAAGTCTGATCAAAGCAAATTCCCTGTTTTTAAGAAGTTATAGGGGAAAAGGGTGGGTGTCTTTTTGTCTGGTAACAGTTTATTTTAATCTGACTGTTTTCTCCTTTTGTAATCCATGAGCACTCATGTTTTTAGAAGGCTTGCCAGTTATGATAAGTTTCCTTGACGTTACTGTAACAGACAAGGCTAAACACAGCTGTCTGGTGCCTGCAATCCTTCGGAGTCCTGCAGGACCCAAGTCAGTAAAAATAAACTGAACTTTATACATACTCAAGCCAAGGGCTTTTTCAGCCAAATCCTTTATAAATAGGCAAGAAGTCAAAGTAGATACAGGGGGACAAATTCATGTCTGGGGTCACTCCAGTAGCTTCACCGGCTCTCTGCTCAGGATTAGTTTGCTGCAGTTTGTCCTCTACAGAAATCCTTGTGCTGGGAACAGACAGTACGTAAACCAGAAACCAAGGCTCAACTCCTCAACTACTAATAGAAATAGCATGCATCTAAGTGTCAATATAATACTGCATTTGATGAGTTTTAATTAACTGCTGGAGTTGAAACAAACATTTCAGGATAATATGTACCAAAACACTTTGAAATATTCAGAAAGTGTATGAAAATAAACGGTTGTGAGAAGGAGACAGACACCATCCTGCCTCATCTTTGATCTTCAGTCCACATTTTGATTGTTCATTCAGTTTTTAGAGTAGGAGGATTCAGCACAGTGGAGTCATAGGCTGGAAGAGCATCCCAGACGTTGATTATTATCCCAGCACGACACCAATAGAAAGCGTGTCCAAACTCCAGCAAGTCAAAATGCCCTGCTTCTCATGCATAGGTTATAGAGGGTTGTTATTGTTTATCTCCAGCTTTTAGGCTTAATTTGCAGTACAGAAGAAGAGACTTTCCTCCAGATGATAGTTCAGAAGAGGAGCTTAACTTAGATACTCTACAGTTGTATCTACATTACTACACCTGGGCACACTTCCAAGTTCCTCATCTGGAGGCACACTCCAAACATGTCCTAGTCCAGGTGCTCACCAAACTCTGAGCTTTTCTGTCACCCAGCTTTCCATAGACAGACAACCCAAACCAGATGGTAGCAACGGTCTGCTGTGAATGGGCCCCAGCTGAGGGCGGTGGGTGGATCTAATGAGGACATGCCATCCCATGCACCCATAGACTGGTCTGGCCCCTGGGCTGGTCTCTGGAATAGCCTCTCCTTCTCCTCCAGCAGGGAAGGGGATTTTGAAGATACTGCACTCCTACATGCTAATGGCAGGTGATGCAAACATCCACCCTGTATATCTCATTGGCACAAGTGTAAATGGCCATCTGAAACCCTGCAAAGGGCCTTGGGAGAAATGTGTCTGGGTGGAGACGAGGAAGGCGGGGGGGGGGGGGGGGGGGCACGGGGGGAGGACAGCTGCAGAAAAGCATTGCAACACAATGATATATCGGGGAATGAACTTAGAGACATTAAAGAAGGACAAATGATCAATTGGGAAAGCTTTCAGAACTCTTCCAAGCACCAGGCTCTTGTTTTATTTTCAAACGTACCATATCATAGGAAAGAGGCATGGTTCTGCAATGTTTCTCCTGGAGAAACTAGAATTAAATGTTATTCTTAGGAATAGTATATGCAGGTGTTCACCAGATATTAACAAATGTTTCACTATTAATTGCATGAGAGGTAGTTTCTGTAGCAAATACTTCATCTTCTGATTCATACAGCACCGCTCCTGTTGCCTCTCTACCTTTTAAAAAATGAATGTGTCAGTAATGCAAAAAACATACTATGCACAACTTTTACAGATGGATATTTTCCCAGAATAGCAGCACATATTGTACACACACTTTTCCTGAAAGCCCCTAGATGACTTGAAGGAATCCCCATCAGGGAGTAGTTTAGGCGATCAGTACAGGACTTGATTTGTAAATCAGTGAATACTCAAGTAATAATCACAGCAAAAACTAGGAGAAATCTGCAGGATTAATTATGTTCCCATACACTGTCCTTGTGTACAGCTCTCAGTGACCTCTCATCATAAACAGTAGACCAGGTTGATGTCAGACCCATAGAAGCACAAACACACACACTCATATATATGCTCCCTTCTCACAAACAGAAGTCACATTGATAATAAATATTGGGATTTTGGGGGCAATTTATACCTACCTTTGTAGATACTGTGTTGTACATGAAACCAGCAGAAAATATCATGGCAATATTTTGAAGGGGCATACTGTGTTTCTAAAAAGTGTTTCTTCATTAAAAATGCATTAAAAAACACTGAAGTCTGAGGTATGTATCAATATTATAGTAGGAACTTGAAGTTTGCTCTCCTAAGATTGATCTCATTCCTGTGTAAAGTCTGCCTCAGTAAACGCCACCTGTTCAGTTTTCTTGTTTTGTTTTTTTTTAAATTGCTGTGCCCACGTTGAAAAAAATCTGCTCATGAATATTGCAGTGCAAGCAATGCTTTTCTGTAGGAACAGATCTATTTTCTAGTGTGGAGAAAAAAATAATCAAAGCTTGACATTACTCTTCCATGTTCAAAGACATGTCTTTAATCAATAGCTTTATGTGATTCACTGCTGGTTTGACACCACCGAAACTAGAAGAGTTGCATGCTTTTGTATAAGAGTTGAATTTGTTCCTAAACATAAACATGAATAAATAGAGCATCTGCAGCTACTCCAGATACACTGAAATGACAAGGGCTATCAATCCTCATGCTTCAGGGTACATAATTTGATAACCAGCTGAGGTCAGGGAGAAATATCCCCCACTGGTATAATATTGACTAATTGGATTCATTATAAGCCTTTTATGTCTTTCTCTAAAAAGTCTTACATTAGCCACTAGATGGACCAGCGGCCTGTTCAAGAGGCAATTCCTGCATATCTAATCCGCAGAACAGTTGGCAATGGGTGGTGCAGCTCCTGTAAATACCACTTAATCAGCAGCACACCAGCTGGAAGGGACTCTGCCTGTATCCCCACGGTGGCACCAAGTGCTCCAGATGAGGCCTTAGTCAGGAGGTGGGAAAGAAGAGAAGGCTTTCTGCCATGGTGAATACATTTATGGAATACCTGATTTACAGACATCTGATTTATCTGAGTCTGAAGTACACGTCATCTGACCTGACATCCAGGCAAGAGAAAGAAAGTTGGAATAGAATAAAATAGAATAGAAGTAATCTTAGAATCATTTAGGTTGGAAAAGACCTTTAATGTAATGTAACATAGCATAGCACAGCACGAATCTGAAGGTTGTGTACAGGAACAAGAATCTTGAGACTGGAGATGAGCCAATGCTGGTCTGTGAAGTGCTGGCTAATCAGATGCCAACCTACCTCCTTTATTTCCAACACAGAGAAGGAGAACAGGTGGGTGGGCTGGAATGAAATACAAAATAAAAGCAGACGTCCATGGTCAACTTTATACAAAGAACAATAAAACCCCTCATTATATTACAGAAGGCCAAAGTACATTAATACTTCTCTAACAGCACTTCCCACAGAAGCAAAAGCTGCATCTGCTTGTTAGCCACAAGGTGCTTGGGTGATTATTAGTGAAAGGGAGCAGAGGGCTGTATGTGATGGAATTAGAGAGGTTGATCAGAGCGCAATTTCACTGCTGAGATGAGGTCCATGCTATCAGAAACAGACATTCTCCCAGACTATAAAAATGAGAAGACAGAGAGACTTCTGCTGCCCAGCTTGCTGAGTCACAGGTCAAGGTATATTTTCCATCCAAGGCTATTCTTGCTAATATGACACACTTCAGTGATGCTTGAGGCTCAAAATGGAGCAATCTTATTTGTCTGGCTGCTTGCCAGGGTAGCTGGAGACTTCTGGACTGTACGCTGACAACAGTTTACTTGATTAAAGGCAACTGTACTCTCATTCTGTCCCCAGGAGGAGAGAAGGTTGCAAAGCAGCATCTTCATGCCTCTTTATGTGGAAAACACAAGTACTCAGACAGGAATAAAAATCTAAAAATGGTGTGCTTGGTTTCCCTTTACACTTATCATCCATGTATCAAATGGAACGAATGTTTTAGCTACTCAGAGAAGTTCCCAGTAGATAAGCACATCTGTCATGAATCATGTATACAGACTACCTCCCTAACCACTGAAATAAATACTGTTCTCTCTGTTTGTCTCTGAGGAGCAGCCCTGTTAACAATTGCCTCACCATTGCAATGCACAGCAATATTCAAGTAGCTGAGCTTCCCAGGAGGTTGGAGTTCTAAAACATTGCCTTTTCTTCCTTTGACCTATTCCCTCTTATTTGGGAAGTTTTGAGGAAATCCTTCTAGCAAAATGGGCCCCTGATCTTGTTCATGCTAAAGTCTATTTCTCATTCTCATCTACCAGAAGATGGTCAGCAGATGAGGGTGGCTCAGAAGCAACTCATACCTACCTTCCAAGCTGAATCTGCTCCATATAAATACTTCCACTTTGTGATAGGACAGGGCTGCTGGGTCTTCTGCATCTCTTGTGGTGAAGAATGTGAGCCAGAAAATCCAACATCTCTATGTTCTACCTGCACAAACCTCAATGTGGTAAAAAGCAAATGGGACCTCTACTAGCCCTTTCCCTTCCTATTGTCTCTCCAAGAAATGTCTTAGATGATGTGTGGCTCTCAAGCATTTAGATTTTTTTTGTTGTTTTCAAATCATGGCAAGGTGAGGCATCCTCCACAAACACATCAGGATAAACTGGTCTTTGTACACCTGGGACTAAGAGCCTAAGCAATATTTTCTTTTTGCAGGCAACATTACCAATGCGTGGACAGAAGAGGCAGCCATAGTGTTAATCCCCAGACAAACCATACAGGTGGGCTATAGAGCACATACACAGAATCACACAGAATCACATAGACTGTTAGGGCTTGGAAGGCACCTCTGGAAATCATCCAGTCCAAGGCCCCTGCCACACAGGATTGTGTCCAGGCAGGTTTTGAATGTCTCCAAAGACGGAGACTCCACCACCTCCCTGGGCAGCCTGTTCCAGTGCTCTGTCACCCTCAAAGTAAAGAAGTTCCTCCTCATGTTTAGATGGACCTTCCTATGTTCAAGTTTGTGGCTACCATCAGTGGAGGTGAAAGGGCCACCCAGCAGGTCAGCAGCCCTCCAGGAAGTTCCCTGACCAGTGACCTAGGGGCAAAGGAGGTGGCACAGAGATGGCAGCATGCATGTGGCTAATGTTAATAGGGATGACTAATTACTGACTCACCGGCTTTCATTGCTTTGCAGTTTATTTTTGGGATGGTGTTTGTCTGCCAGGCTGAGAGCATGGGACATCCAAATCCCACGTTTCTCCATGGGGACTGGGAACCAGCAAGGTGTTGACTCATTTGGTTTCACTCCTGAGCTCCTCTACCCAAACTGAAAGGGACCACCAGGAGAGAAGTGGAGTTCATCGTTTCCAGGGTGTCAAAGCTGACACTACTGCATTTCAGTACATTTCACCCCATTTCTGATTCAAAGCAGATTCTGTTTCAGAAAACCTTAGTTCTCAGGCATGAGAAAGTGAAGGTTGAGACTTTTTAAAAATATATATGTAGTTAAAATTATTCTGGTACAATCCAGCTCTTAATTCTGGAGAGAACATGGAAGAGAGGGAGGAAGGGAGAGGACAATGAATTTATAATCTGGCTTTTCGCGAGGTGTAAATTTACCACCTAGACTCCCACTCATTACACCACAGACAGGAAACCAGATGGTGGAGGGGGCAGTGAGTTTGTTGTTCCTCCTTGCACAATGACCATGTGTGTTATTTACTTCACAGGCCTAACCATGACTGGTATAATTTTTAAATCTTGCCTCTTGCCTTTTTATGTTTTCAGATCAGCTATGCATTTCATCAGTCTCCTGCCCACCAGCAATCATAAAATATGAGCCTTTGTGGGAAAGCAGAGACATAGAAAGAGTTTCTTATGAAACTGTGGCTGGGATTGTTCCAGACACCTCCGGCCAGCTGCTCTCCAGGCAGCAGCTTTGTGATACAAGGGACAGTAAACACCAGCATTGGAAAGTCAGACGGTTGGGCCTTTTGGCTTCAAGCCCACCGAACAAGTTCTCCTGACTACTGAGGCATAGCTCGGAAAATAAAAGGGCTCTGTAGCGCTGATATCTTTGGACACTGCTGTGCAATATAGCTGGAATCAGTCCAGGGTATTCCTACCTGCTTTGCATCTTAGGCTATAAAGCAAATCCAAACACAGCACTCCTTTCCTGGTGCTCAGTTTTCATTAAAGTATCTCCCACTGTTAATTCTGTCCTGTCCAACCTTGAGCTATGCAATGTCACCAAGCTGCTGCATTGCCTGTGGTAACCAGAAATAGACAATATCACCGCTGGAGTGGCAGAAATGGCAAAATTATCTTTTTTCCAGTCTGCAATGCAGAAACTGTACCTATTTGCATAAATTCTGCATCTTGTGCTTTCCTCCTGACTATCTGTGATGTCAGCCAGGTCAGAAGAAGGTAACACTCGCATGCAAGGCACCTTATATGAATGAGGCAGGACTCTTATATTCTTGAGGGCCTTAGAGTCGAACTATAGGAAAGGCATAGATGGAGACAAAAAGGTGATCAGCTCCTATTTAGAGAGGAAGTAAATAGGCTGGGATTCTTCAGTCTGAAAAGGAGAATAAGGTGAAATCTAAAATCATGCAGCTTTCCACATAGGTCAGGAAGTGTGCAATTGCTCACTGCAGGGTAGGAGCAGTGGACACTGAATTAAATGATCAGGCAGAAAATTTCAAGCAAACTAAAGGGAACACTCTTTCACACAGACCATAATTCAGTGAGGAGAGTCACTGCCATGAATCTTTCACTGCTGTAAATTCACCGCCGTAAACTTTGGAATGCCAAAAATACAAACAGGTCAACGAAAGAGGCTGTGAACATTGGGCCTGAAAGGACAAGGCGGACTCACTGTGGAGAACAGCTCCACAAGCTCCTAACATACAGATTTTATTAGGTTAGGTAGCTCTCCTTTCCTTGTCCTCTTTCTTTTATTCTTTTTGAGCAGCTGCTACCGATAACTGTCAAAGACATGATACTGTCTTGATGGGCTCTTGATGTTACCCAGTGCAGTCACTCTTCTGTGATTTAATGGACCAGCTCCTCTTTGGAGTAATTCCAATGTCTTCAATGAATTTGAAGCAGAAATTATTTCTTACGTTTGACAGTTCCTGCTTTGTTTCCATTTCAGCATTTCCTAAGGCTTAAAAGCTTCTCTTAGACCCTGAACTTTTGTTTTGAGCTCATGTCTTGGTTCTCTCAGTTGTGTTCAGTATCACATTAAGAAAAGCATTAAAAATAAAATAAAATCTACCATAGTAGATTTATTACTTTAATTCATTAAATTGTCACAACAAATAGTGCCAAATGAGGGGCTGAAACTCTCAGATATCCTGATGATGAGATGGGGATATACTACATTATACATGCCACTCTGGATCCAAGCATTTTTAAGTACCTCGCAAGAGGGGGCAGATGAGCTGTAAAGGGCAAATTCCTGCAGCAATTATGACTGATGAGCTGTAAAGGGCACATCCCTGTAACAATTATGGGAAACTCCTGGAAGCACCAGCACAAGGCTGGGTACCACTAAGTGCCCATAGCCAGCTGGGTCAGGTCCCAGCCCCCTGAGGCATCCTGTGACTGTTTCTGTAGAAGAGAGAGGGCCTAGGAGGTCTTCTGGTTCCCCAGGCCAGGTGTGCCCCCAGCTGTGCACCACTTCCAGATGGGGTCCAGACCACCACATCCTTCTCCCTCTCTCCACTCCCCAGTCCAAGTTTCTGATGAAAGGAAACCTTGAGTGCAAGGGTCACAGCAGATGTTCATGCTTCTGCTTGCCAGGAGCAGTATAGCCTTTCTTCCAACCAGCCTCTAACCATCACAAATACCATAAACTCTTTGGGGCAGGTGCTGTCTTGTCCATCTGCACTGATACTGCCCTACAGGGGCCTGGATGTAATTTGGGTCTCTTATTCAACCTAAAGAACAATAACCTCCTGTCTATCTCAGAAGTGTCTCCACCCTCTATTGTGATAAGAGATAAAATTGTTCTCCATAATCACAGGAGGAGAAACCACCTGGCTGAAGATGGGGGTGATGTGCACTACGGACCCTCTCTGGCCCTTGCTGCAAGGACAAGAAGTGCCTGACCTCAGGCTTGCTTCATCGCAGGGAAGCTGTGCAGCCCCAGGCACCTGCACGGTGAGGTACTTGGCAGCTGTGGGAACTCCCTGCCCACCAGGATCTTGCTGCCAGCTCTCCTGGGTTTCTCTCCCTCCCAAGGAAGTGATCTAGCAAAGCAAAGCTGGGATGCTAAACTCTGCGTTACCATCTGTTGGATGGAGCGATCTGTCAAGGCTAATGCAGTCCATGAACTGAGAGTTCATCAGTATCCTGTACAATTTATCAAGGACTACAGTAAGAGCCCAGTCCTCCATCTGTTTCCTGAAAATGAGCTGGAGAGTCCTTCCTCCTAGTTACTGTCCTGCTTTAAAAACAAGTCTTGCGATTGTAAGGAGAGCCTTTGTAAAGCTGGAGGAGCAATTAAGCCAGGGCGCCTGATCTTACCTTGACTTGCTCTTTCACAATAGCCCTTTCTTACGATACTTGGCACTGGTAGAAGGGACTGTTTATTGAAAGCCACCAACGGCCTGGCTCGAAAGAGACAGCAGCTTCCGTTTTCATTTCCCGAAAGAAGGGCCACCAAAAGGGCAGAGAAGGTTGATGGAATAATTGCAAATAAAGATGGGCTGAACTTTTACTGGGAAGGAACTGGGACTGCCCTTCTCACTTCTGCCCACTCTCAGTCCTGTGGCAACAGAGCAGCTTGCTGCATAGCCCCAAAATCCAGAATGGAGCAGTACTGAGCCCTGCTAGCATTCAGCAGAGCTGATCCTCTACATTATGTCTTAAACACCAGTTACAAGACTATACTGTTTTCCATGTAGTTTTATCTTCCATGGAAACTCATGAGACTTGATTAAATAGACCCCTGTGATTCTCTCTCCAAAGGGTATTTGATGAAATGAAACTCATTTCTAATCAGAGACAGAACCATTGCAAAGAATTGATGGTTCTTTGGACTCTCGGGACATCTGATTTCATGTATCGATTTACGTCAGTGTAGGCAACTATACTATATCTTTACTATTCATGTAGACTTGAATTTTAATTCTTGTTCTTAGATAGCAATGATAAGCTGGTTCTGAGGTTCATTGTGTCAATAGGAAATTTTCTATTGATGTTAATGAACTTTGTTCCAGTGTTAGGAAAGGTTATTTAAGTGGAAAGAGTATGCAGCTTCCAGTATGCAGTTATCCATCATCTCTTATCTACACAATTACCATAATGGCCATCCTTTGCAGTTTCCAGCTCTGCCACTATTTCTTCTCACCTTGACTTACGTTCAGACTTGATTTACATGCAAAAGTTTGAGCCTTTCACCTGGCTGGCTTGCTTTCCTCTGACTCTAGTTTTTTAAATACATTATGTAGCTTATCCTGCAGCCTAGTTTGCCACAGGAGAAAATCCTCTTTTATTGAATTATTATATCAACCAGATGCTCCTTCCAATATGCTGATGCTCATCCAGAATCTGAATGGAGCTGAGCCAAGCTGAACAATTCCAGGAGTGAGTTCGCCCTTACAGAGAAACTCCAGCTGAGAGATTAAATATTAGATGGGCCCTTACAGTTGGGAGATTAATGGCAGTGCTTCAAAATGGGTGGCCCTTTTTCCCATCCAGTTTCCACTAGTAATGTCAGAAAGTACATCACACCCCAACATTATCTACCAGTGACAATTTCTGTCACACTACCAAGGCCATTTTAAAATGAAAAATATTGCTAGTGTTATCTCCTGTAGCCAGGAATTGTACTTGCACAGAGAGTTTGAGGCTATGTGTAAGCTGTTGCTAATCCTTTGATAGCTCCTGGTCGCATCTATGCTGTTGCTGTATTTCCAGCTAAGCGTCGTGACAAAAAGCCAGTTGGTGTTATAGAGAACAATTCCCCCAGTTCCTGAAGCCCTGCAAACTCAAGTGCAAACCCATGAGATATACAATTACATATTTATATTTTACATACATGCATGTGCACACACAAATTTATTTTACTTAGATATAGAAGCATACACGTCAGGACATACCTGAATCATGTACACTTAGAAACTCATGCATACACATACATTTGTTTTCATTCATACACATACATGTGTGTATGTATGTGTGTATGTACTTACTTACATATATATAGACAGTCTCCCAGTGAATAACATAGTTCTGCCCCCATCTGTTACAAAGCAGACAGAGGCAGTGCTTCTAACCTTAAACAGCTGCAGATAAATGGTATACCCTGTTCTAGGACTTATTGTTTCTAATAGTTTTATTTTAGCTGTGGGATGGTTTCATTTTAAGATAGCACTAAAAGAAATTAAACATTTTTTACATTTTTTTTTTAAAGCCTATTTTCTTTCCTTGCTCTTCTTTTAATTTCAGGGCTTCAGAATATGTTCATCATGTCCTGGGCTTCTTTTGTGGGATGTCAGTTTTGCAATTTGTCTAGGTGACAAATTGGTTTGCTTTGCAGGTTTGTAGCTTGAACCAGAACAGATAGTGGGAAACTCAAATGAATAAAATGAAAGAGACCCTCCAGGCACCACATGAATTTATAGCACAGATTGCCAGTGCCACCTAGAAAACAGAATGAGATCAAACACTAATCTATCTATGTCTGCAGGATGCTATGGAATCCAGCATGGCCAAAAATGGACACATCAGCCTTTTTCAAATATGAGCTAAATTTCTCATACATCAACAGAACAGAAGGATACAGACTGGCTCTCTCAAAGCATTATGAGACTTGCATATATGCTTGCATATATTTACTGTATATGTGTATTTCAGTAGTTAAGTTACTGTAGGCATGTTTTTTCTTAATGCAAATTGCTTTAAAATGCTCTCAGACTACATTTAATAATGCATATTCCTGTACAGTGTAATTCTGTATGTAAGAGCCATTGGTGACCTTCCCTTACAAACCAATATGCAATGAATGTGGTAAACGCTGTACGCGTTTCTATGCTTCCAGTGAGTAGATTTATGATTTAATAAACAGTACAGTGAAAAAAATCAGCTCAAAAAACCCTTCCAGCCCTGCCACTCTGCTGAGAGCACCTAATTGCTCCAGAGCTCAATAAGGAGTCACAGTTTAATAAACTCCACCTGATGTTGCCTCACCAATGCTGCTTTGTACATCTCTATTGCCCAGGATGTCTGAGGTCGATTTTATTGTTCCGAGTCTTTTGATTATGCTCAAGCTAAAATGGAGGATTGCAAATTCTAATTTGCAGTGACCTGGTTTTGTGAAATGGCCTTGGCATGAGCAAAAATAGAAATGAGGCTCACGGTCCTGTGTTTTAAGCAATTTATTGTCACTACAGTCTATAGTTTTAATTCTGCAAAGTTTCTTTACCTGTATATTTAAATGTATGTTTAAGAAATGTATGTTTAAGACCATTTGTTTTATCCAAATGTAACCATGTATTTAAATTGTATCTACACATAAGAGCTTTGCTCAATGAAGTTGTAAAGCAAAATGTGACAACTGAGTTTTCATAGCGAGTCAGAATGAAGCTGTAACACAGTTCTAAACAATATGCAAACTGTGACATATGTTACAGCTAATGTCATAGGAGGAAGGGAACATTTCTGGCATGGGGAAAAGATTGACACTGACAGCTAATGGGGGAAAAATACAAAACTCCTAAATCGCATTAACAGCACACACAAAAATTGAAGCTGTCACTGTGCTAAGAGCTCTAGAAAAGAAAATACAAAACTCTTTGTCCGTCTAGCCAACATCACAAAATGAGGCAAAAGTGTGAAACCAAATAGGAGTATAAATTCATTCCAATTGCTCCCAGATGCCTCAAAATGGGAAGAGGAGGAGATTATATCAGCTGTATAGAAAGAGAGGGAATCCAACGCATGCAAAGAAGAGCGAGACAAAGGTAAATTGAAGCCCACATTAGTGATACTGAAAAATGGATAGTCTTTTCTAAAGGAGAACTTGATCTGAGTACAAGTAAAATGAGTCCTCTGTTAGATTTGATTCAAGAGGAGAAGGAAAAAAACCTCATGGATAGACCAGAGGAACAAAAAGCCTGATTTAATTTTCACAAACTACAGTGCATGCTGCAGATGGAAGAATGACAGGGAGGTCTAAATGGATAAAGGGTTAGTGTAGATTCCAGAAAAAACAGCCTCACAACTACAGGCCTTGGTCCTCATGGGGGATTTTAACTACCCCGATATCTGCTGGAAGACTTACACAGCCAGCCATTCACAGTCTAGGAGGTTCCTCCAGTGCATTGATGATAACTACTTAATGCAAATGGTGGATAAGCCGACTAGGAGAGGAGCGCTGCTGGATCTTGTACTTACCAACAAGGAGGGTCTTGTTGAAGCAGTGATGGTCGATGGCAGCCTTGGCTGCAGTGATCATGAGATGGTGGAGTTCAGGATCTTGTGTGGGAGGAATAGAGTACCAAGCAAGACCAGAACCCTGGACTTCCGCAGGGCCAACTTTAGCCTCCTTAATCAATTGTTAAGGGAAGTCCCATGGGACAGGGTGCTAGATGGTAAAGGGGCTCAAGATAGTTGGTCAACATTCAAGGACCACTTCTTGCAAGCTCAGGATCAGAGTGTCCCAATGGGTATGAAATCAAGTAAGGGAGCTAGGAGACCAGCATGGTTAAACAAGGAACTGCTGGGCAAACTTAGGTGGAAAAAAAGAATTTATGGATCATGGAAAGAGGGGCTAGTCACTTGGGAGGAATATAGGACAGTTGTCAGAGGATGTAGAAAGGCAATTAGGAAAGCTAAGGCCTCCTTAGAACTTAACCTTGCAAGCCAGGTCAAGGACAATAGAAAGGGCTTTTTCAAATACATAGCTAATAAAACAAACACTAGAGGCAATATAGGCCCACTGATGAATGAGGGGGGTGCCCTAGAGACAGAGGATATAAAGAAGGCAGAGGTGCTGAATGCCTTCTTTGCCTCTGTCTTTACTCCTGCAGGCTTTCCCCAGGAGCCCCTGATCCCTGTAGCCCCGGAAGAAGTCAGGATAAAGGAGGAGTTTGCCTTGGTAGATGAGGATTGGGTTAGGGATCAGTTGAGCAATCTGGATATCCATAAATCGATGGGACCAGATGGAATGCACCCAAGGGTGCTGAGGGAGCTGGCAGAGGTCATTGCTAGGCCACTCTCCATCATCTTTGGTAAGTCATGGAGAACAGGAGAGGTGCCTGAGGACTGGAGGATAGCAAATGTCACTCCAATCTATAAGAAGGGCAAGAAGGAGGACCCGGGTAACTATAGACCGGTCAGCCTCACCTCCATCCCTGGAAAGGTGATGGAACAGCTTGTTCTTGGCACGATCTCGAGGCACATCAAGGATGAGGGGGTCATTAAGAGCAGTCAACATGGTTTTACTAAGGGTAAGTCATGTTTGACCAACCTTATTGCCTTCTATGAGGAAATAACTAGGTGGATAGATGATGGTAGAGCGGTAGATGTGGTTTATCTTGATTTCAGTAAAGCATTTGACACTGTCTCCCACAGCATCCTTGTAGATAAGCTGATAAAGTATGGGTTTAGTGATCAGGTAGTGAGGTGGATTATGAACTGGCTGAAGGGAAGAAGCCAGAGAGTTGTGGTTAATGGGACGGAGTCTAGTTGGAGGCCTGTGACTAGTGGAGTCCCTCAGGGGTCGGTACTGGGACCGGTGTTGTTTAATATCTTCATCAACGACTTGGATGAGGGTACAGAATGTATCCTCGGCAAGTTTGCTGATGATACCAAACTAGGAGGAATGGCTGACACACCAGAGGGTTGTGCTGCCATTCAACGAGACCTTGATAGGCTGGAGAGTTGGGCGGGGAGAAACTTAATGAATTTCAACAAGGGCAAGTGTAGAGTTTTGCATCTGGGGAAGAACAACCCCATGTACCAGTACAGGTTGGGAGCTGACCTGCTGGAGAGCAGTGTAGGGGAAAGGGACCTGGGGGTCCTGGTGGACAGCAGGATGACCATGAGCCAGCAATGTGCCCTTGTGGCCAAGAAGGCCAATGGCATCCTGGGGTGTATTAGAAAGGGAGTGGTTAGTAGGTCGAGAGAGGTTCTCCTTCCCCTCTATTCTGCCTTGGTGAGGCCACACCTGGAGTATTGTGTCCAGTTCTGGGCCCCCCAGTTCAAGAAGGACAGGGAACTGCTCGAGAGAGTCCAGCGTAGAGCCACAAAGATGATGAAGGGAGTGGAACATCTCCCTTATGAGGAAAGGCTGAGGGAGCTGGGTCTCTTTAGCTTGGAGAAGAGGAGACTGAGGGGTGACCTCATTAATGTTTATAAATATGTCAAGGGTGCGTGTCATGAGGATGGAGCCAGGCTCTTCTCAGTGACATCCAATGATAGGACAAGGGGCAATGGGTGTAAGCTGGAACATAGGAGGTTCCACATAAATGTGAGGAAGAATTTCTTCACAGTGAGGGTGACAGAACACTGGAACAGGCTGCCCAGAGAGGTTGTGGAGTCTCCTTCTCTGGAGACATTCAAAACCCGCCTGGACATGTTCCTGTGTGACCTGATCTAGGTATTCCTGCTCTGGCAGGGGGGTTGGACTAGATGATCTTTTAAGGTCCCTTCCAATCCCTAACATTCTGTGATTCTGTGATTCAGCCTCTTCGTTATACCTAACACAGTGCCTACAGCTTGTTGAGTCATTTGTTTTCTCCTCTTTGTGAGCTTCATAGTTATATTACTTTGATATTGAGTTTTGCATATACAGATGCTACAGGATCTGAAAAGGTAAAAATAGGAGAACTGTGACAGAAGTCATCTGCCTCTTCAGCCAAAAGTCTCCCAAAGAAGTGCTGGATATCCTATTGCTTCAAATGTTTACTACACCGGACACAGGACAGACAGCTGTGTATGAGCTTGCCCTGGCAAGGGAGTGGAGTAGGTAACCTCATCTACCCTTTCAGTCTCTGAGCTTTGATGATTCATATTTTGCAAGAGCAACTTTGCTTATAAATAAGAGCAGGTTTAGCAAGTGAAACCAGTTAGCCTTTAAACACAAACTAAATGCATGCCTCCTAACAAAGGGAAGAGCTTGAAGTCAAAGAGCAAACCTCTCTTGCTGTGAAATGCTTCCAGAGTTTAATTTCACATGTAGGACCAGTAGCATTCACAGCAGGAAGGCAGAATGAGTCATGGGGGGAATGTCGGGAATTGGAATGAGAAAGCATTGCAAGAGTACTCGTAAGGGAATTGGAATGAGAAAGCATTGCAAGAGTACTCGTAACATAAATTGCTTATCATCCTGTCCTTTGTTCTTCAGAGTTGACTGTGGCACTGTAGCCTCTTCCAAGGAAAGAGAAAAACCAGGACGGTGTTAGACTGAAGGATAGCCACCCACCAGCACTCTTACTATCCTGAAAGGCAGCACAATTTTTCTCATTCAATACTGTAATGTAAGATAAAGGAGAGAAAATAATATTTTTAGAAAGTGGGACTGCTTCTTTCCCTGTTTCTGTGTGGACTGATTTATTTCAGAGTAGACGAGGGAGAAAAACATCATTCTGCTTTGATAGAGTTCCTATCTGTTTTCTGTGTCCTTTGCACTATTCTATACAATAAAACGCAAGGTAAAAGATGTTCAAACATTTTGGCAATGATCAAAACTAAAAAAAACCTCCATCCAATTTATCTCTAGTTTGGTCCTGCCTTATCATTCATATCACTGCCAATTCAGCTGAGAGAATAGGAGCCACTGAGGAAGAAGCCGTTTTGTTCGGCTCTATCCCAGGGCAAGAGCACACATCCTCAAAACAGCCTACACTGGTTGCCATTTCACAGGCGCTTTTATTCCTGATCATCACCTGCACAAGTGAGGCCACTTCAGTTACTTTGTGAAGAAAAAAACCCTGACACTCTTCCCCACTGCATTTCTCTGGGTGGTTGAAATGGTGTCTTTAGGCAATGGTAGAATAGTGACAGTTAGGCAGTAGGTACAAGGATCAGTTCCATCTGTTTGGTTTTATTTTTTTTGGTGTTCCTAAGGTACCAAATGCTGCTTCACAAAATCACAAAGTCCCACATTCCTCCCCAAAGCTATTTTAGCATGGATTAACTTTTTCAGGGAAAGAGAGAGTGATTTCCTTACTGATGGGGTAGGTAATTCATCTCGTTGCGAACCAATGAAATCAGGGCAAAGACAATCTATACTAGCATAGTTATCCTCCTCCTTCGGTAATGTTTGTTCCTCATCTGCTTTTGCTGCTTCCCACAAAGCAATTGCATTAGACCAAAACCTTTCCTGATTCAGAGTAAACAGACTCCTGCCGAGCTTTGGGAAACATGGAGATGTCTCATTGTGGTGGGGGTCAGGCAGTTCACTTTGTATATATGAGCGCAGCCTGGTGTTCTGCTCCTCTGGCAGAGAGCGAAGTCAACCACAGAAGCAATGCAAAAGCCCGAGGGGCCCTTTCATCCACCATGGCAGTTGTCCACTCCATCACAAAGCGTGGGTGAAACCCTCCCCCCATGATCTAGTGACATTTAACACCAGCCTGTGCTGGAGTGAATGGTCAGACTCCACAGGGACCTGAGAACAGAAGAGAAGCCAGCAGCAAACACACTGCAAATGTGTTCAAACAGACATAGTCCTGACTCTAAAATGTACAAATGAGCAAGACTTTTATGACATTTGGACTTTTTCATTTAGTTTGAGTATCTCCAAAATAGATGCCATGAACTTGTTTTCCTTGATGTCTTCCCTCACCACAGGAAGTTCCTGCAGAACTGGGCAAAACAAGGGTCCTCTGGCTGACTGGCTTGGGGCTGAGTGAGTCACCTGCTTGGGAACCGCGTCTGCAATGCATGAGGATCTTCTGCTTTCACATGAGGTCAGACAGAGGGAAGAGCAGGTCTCTGGTATGGTGGTCCATGACAACCCAGGGAATCTGGAGATGGAGGATTAAAGGGGTATGGATCTCTAATTCAGAGCAGATTAAAAATATGGCACTGGAAAATGAATCTGTATTTATAGACATACACCACAGCACAAGGATCACATCGGTTCAGTCAGCAGTGGGAGACATAGGAACATCCATAGCCTAGATTTAGGTTTGGTTATTGCACTTTTATTGTGGGATTCAGTTTATCTAACTTCTGATGCACATATGTGAGCCAGTCAGACTGGACTCTTTACAGTTCATGGAAAAAAATGGGTACTTCCAAGGCATTGTTCACCTGATCTATTGTAAAAGACTTCCACAGGTTGAGACAAATTGAATTTAGTGCCTTTCATCTGTAATCCTCATGAGGTATTCATGAGGTTCAATAGACCTATAGTGAAACTCCAATAAATGCAATCTCCTATAAAGCATCCTGGTGAAGATAAGCTAATTTTTACTTTATTAGACAGCTTCTTTCACTAAGCAACACTTTTTAGATAATCTCTTGAACATCACCTATCCTTCAACACAAATTAGCATTAAAGGAGCCTGCTAGCAGAGTCATATGTCTATAAATGAGGCTCACAGAATCACAGAATCACAGAATGTTAGGGATTGGAAGGGACCTCAAAAGATCATCTAGTCCAATCCCCCTGCCAGAGCAGGAACACCTAAATCAGGTCACACAGGAACATGTCCAGGCGGGTTTTGAATGTCTCCAGAGAAGGAGACTCCACAACCTCTCTGGGCAGCCTGTGCCAGTGTTCTGTTACCCTCACTGTGAAGAAATTCTTCCTCACATTTATGTGGAACCTCCTATGTTCCAGCTTACACCCATTGCCCCTTGTCCTATCATTGGATGTCACTGAGAAGAGCCTGGCTCCATCCTCATGACACTCACGCTTGACATATTTATAAACATTAATGAGGTCACCCCTCAGTCTTCTCTTCTCCAAGCTAAAGAGACCCAGCTCCCTCAGCCTTTCCTCATAAGGGAGATGTTCCACTCCCTTAATCATCTTTGTGGCTCTACGCTGGACTCTCTCAAGCAGTTCCCTGTCATTATTGAACTGGGGGGCCCAGAACTGGACACAATACTCCAGATGCAGCCTCACCAAGGCAGAATAGAGGGGAAGGAGAACCTCTCTTGACCTACTAACCACCCCCTTTCTAATACGCCCCAGGATGCCATTGGCCTTCTTGGCCACAAGGGCACATTGCTGGCTCATGGTCATCCTGCTGTCCACCAGGACCCCCAGGTCCCTTTCCCCTACACTGCTCTCCAGCAGGTCAGCCCCCAACCTGTACTGGTACATGGGGTTGTTCTTCCCCAGATGCAAAACTCTACACTTGCCCTTATTGAATTTCATTAAGTTTTTTCCCGCCCAACTCTCCAGCCTATCAAGGTCTCGTTGAATGGCAGCACAACCCTCTGGTGTGTCAGCCATTCCTCCTAGTTTGGTGTCATCAGCAAACTTGCTGAGGATACATTCTGTACCCTCATCCAAGTCGTTGATGAAGATATTAAACAACACCGGTCCCAGTACCGACCCCTGAGGGACTCCACTAGTCACAGGCCTCCAACTAGACTCTGTCCCATTAACCACAACTCTCTGGCTTCTTCCCTTCAGCCAGTTCATAATCCACCTCACTACCTGATCACCAAACCCATACTTTATCAGCTTATCTACAAGGATGCTGTGGGAGACAGTGTCAAATGCTTTACTGAAGTCAAGATAAACCACATCTACCGCTCTACCATCATCTATCCACCTAGTTATTTCCTCATAGAAGGCAATAAGGTTGGTCAAACATGACTTACCCTTAGTAAAACCATGTTGACTACTCTTAATGACCCCCTCATCCTTGATGTGCCTAGAGATAGTGCCAAGAACAAGCTGTTCCATCACCTTTCCAGGGATGGAGGTGAGGCTGACCGGTCTATAGTTACCCGGGTCCTCCTTCTTGCCCTTCTTATAGATTGGAGTGACATTTGCTATCCTCCAGTCCTCAGGCACCTCTCCTGTTCTCCATGACTTACCAAAGATGATGGAGAGTGGCCTAGCAATGACCTCTGCCAGCTCCCTCAGCACCCTTGGGTGCATTCCATCTGGTCCCATTGATTTATGGATATCCAGATTGCTCAACTGATCCCTAACCCAATCCTCATCTACCAAGGCAAACTCCTCCTTCATCCTGACTTCTTCTGGGGCTACAGGGATCAGGGGCTCCTGGGGAAAGCCTGCAGGAATAAAGACAGAGGCAAAGAAGGCATTCAGCACCTCTGCCTTCTTGATATCCTCTGTCTCTAGAGCACCCCCCTCATTCATCAGTGGGCCTATATTGCCTCTAGCGTTTGTTTTATTAGCTATGTATTTGAAAAAGCCCTTTTTATTGTCCTTGACCTGGCTTGCAAGGTTAAGTTCTAAGGAGGCCTTAGCTTTCCTAATTGCCTTTCTACATCCTCTGACAACTGTCCTATATTCCTCCCAAGTGACCACTTGGATATCTGCACAGATCCCCATCCACATTGTTATTACTGCCCAGAAGCACTGCAGGGGCAGTCAACTCTGCCTACCAAAGTGGCTGAATGTGCTTGCCTCTCAACCTACCATCCCCTCCCACCCCAAAGTTACACTTGTCACATATCTGAATTTCAGAAAGCTGAGATGGCATTACAGCCTATCTCCTCCTGCCAGCAGACTGGGTCACAGGATGACGAGGAGCTCCAGATGATTCTGGTGGATCACATGCACCCTAAGAGGGCTCCTTTGAAGAGGGTGCCATTGGGACAACAAAGCAATGCCTGGGTGACCTGCCTTACCTACCCCAGCTGTCAGCAGATCAAAGGATATCCTGACCAGCTGTATCTGCATGGCCCATCCTGAGGTGGGAGAGACACCACTGCTCTGCATTATAAATGCATTAAGCAAAGGTGGGTGGGGAGGGAGCCAGGTGGGAGCTTCATGATAAAACACACAGGACCCAGCAGGTCTAAGGACTGCAGCTGATGGTTTCAGGGAGGAGTCGTGTTTAACATATCTGAGCTGGAAGGACAGGTTAGTCATGCATATAGCCTAAAGCAAGGAAGAAGCAGAGATGAAAGATGGGGAATCCCAAAGACAAGAGAGGTGCAGGCACACACACACCCAATAAAGAAAAGCCCAAACTTCATCTTGGGAAGGGCAGCTTGCTCTGGCGTAAAAAGTACACAAACGGCAGAACATCCGCAAATGGCAAATTTACCTTTTTCCCTGTATCAACAGTGCATACATGTTTTTATCTCCCACTTAATCAGGGGAGTGGGTGCTCACACCTGATACAGCCTAATGCAGGGGTGAGCATGGCCATGGCAGACAGCCTTCCCTCTGCTCTCCTCACTGCTTTTGTATTTGTGCACGTGTGCAGGGCACATCCCACAGATTTTTGTCCTGAGAAGGTAGGGGTGCTGGCTCATAAACTGAACAGATGGCACTTAGCCTATGAGGTATGTAATTGATCTGCTGAATTATATTAAATAGTTAATATTATTAATTTTCTTATTGGATAGGCCACAGACCCATGGAAAGTTTGAAGGTTACTGGTGACCTACTGGTTCAAACATTTGGAAACCACTCCTGTAGGAGTCCTTCCCAGGCAATTGTGGGAGAAGCTGTCTATGGTACTTTTCTGTACCCTTTCTCCTACCCAGCACTGCACACAAGACTGTTTGAGATCACGAAAGTGCTGACTGCCTTGGAGCAACTGCCTGACACAGGGCAGTAAGCACTAGGTAGCTCATACACAATATGTCATTTAGGAAAAACTGATTTGTCAGCCTACATTGCTGATACTGGATTGCCATGCTCATAGCAAAGTTTTGTTTTCTACACACTAGGTAAACAGACAAGCCAATAAGAGATTGAGAGTTTGGCCTGGTTCTGTAGCGAAGACCTGTCCTACTCACACAGAAACACTATCCCATTCACAGAGGATCAGGAAAACCAACTACAGGCTCCTTGAACTTCTGTATGAAGCAATCACAGTTACTCAACTCATAATTGAGTTTACTGCACTTAACTTTCTGTTCTTTATTACAGCACTGACTAATGAAGTTTTACTTTAGAATAAAACCCTGCTTCTGGTAACACTAGGGTGTTAACACAATTATTCATTGTCTGTGTGTTGTGCTTGTGCCAATGTTAAAGAGCAGATGTTAATAGTGAAATTTGAAGAGTTTATTATGAGCAAAAATAATTAGCTTCCTGTTCTGTAGGAACAAGTCTGTTGTCCACCAGACTAATTAGAACATCAGTCAGTCTTGTGTCATGTTGCAACCAGATCTCTGAAATGTTGTTTTTTAAGGTTTGAAGGCCTGAAAATGAGGCAACTCATCTGGATATGATATGAAAAGCTTGACTGCTTTCATTTATCTCTGTACCACCTTATTCACTGAAGTGTTATACAGCTAAGATGCTGTTAAAATTATTTTTGTCCTTGTTCCTGTTATATGCTCTAATTACAACAACATATAATTTTTATTTCTCTACAAGCTCCTGTGCACAGACAGGAAAAAAACCCAAACTAATTCTAAAATCCAGGGGAACTTGAAGCTGACTCAGAAGCTGATTCCACTTTAGAAAAGATATGAAACAACTGTAGAGACATCAAGGAGAACAAAGGGAATGATCAAACATCTGGGAAGGGACACGGTAACCATTTTCAAGCACATGAAAGATTGCTGCAAATAACAAAGGAATTAATCTTCCTTCCAGTATTCATGTTAGATAGGACAACATTTAACCCGAAGCAACAAAGATTTCACTGAAACATAAGGAAAAAACTTTCTAAATGCAAGGACAGCAAAGCAGTGGCATAGACCTTCTAGGAAGACTGCAGATATTGTATTCTCTGAGCAAGTCAGACATCTGCCATCATTGTGGATGCTGCTATGGGATAAGATTAGATGACTGCTGAAGGTTCCTTCTGCTTTGTGACTGTACGGGACAGCTGGGCAGGCTATCAAGGCAGTGAAATAGACACATTCTGAGATGATGGACAAGTATCAGAAGAACAGTAGAGTTGTCTAGGGTCAGTGGGACAGGAGCTGGAAGAGGGCTTTAGCATGACATGTCAGGAGAGCTTAGGTGACAGAAAAGGCCCACAGGACCATATAGGACCAGATGTGAGGCTTGGGGGTCGTTCTAAATGGCATTTTTAAAGAATCTATGTGGTAAAAGAATCTGAGTCCACAGGCTATGTTTGAAAAGCAAGCCTTTATCTGACTATGGTGCCATGCAAACACACAAACGGAAGGTAGTCACTGGCTGAGATGGGTTCACATCCAATTTCTTCAGTACCAGGCTGCTGAGAGGCAATCACCATCATACAAAGCTTTATCTGGAAAGCACAATGCTTAATGGGTAACGGTGATTTATTTTTCTAACCAGCTTGCTGCTCACACAGGAATTTTTATAGCTGGCAAGTAAAAACTCAGCCTGAAATACCCAGGGTAGGCTCTGCCACTGCCAAACATGCCATATGAAGTATGGAGGAGGGCAGTGGGGCCAGGCACCCAGATACATTTTCCGTGCATCACGTTGACATGCACTATGCTTGTCACAGAGCTGCCAGCTTCTAGGCTGAAACATCACCAAATCTTTTACTACATCTGCTCAAAAAGGCAGGCCAAAAGAGCAGGGGCTGGTTCATACAAATCTCTCCTCAGGTGTGTGTTGTGCAATGCTGGTTTCTGTTCCTCTTCTTGCCATAATAAGCTGCAACTGCTGCTTCAGGGATTCTACAAAGGGTGCAGTTTATGTAAGATCCATTTAGAAATGACAAAGCTTTCCTTTCTGGGCCTTTCATGTAGTAGTCCACCCACACGCAGGCGGTGCACACAAATGACGTATCACCCGGGGGCTGAGATGAGCTGCAGAAATTGATAGTAAGCCGTTGTTATTCTAATTATGTGGCCACCTTCCTTAATTAAAGCTATGCCACAGGTCATTTATCCTGGTGCAGAGTCCATGAACATTAATCCTGGCAGTGTTTTGGAATCAGAGTTCTCATTAGCATAGGATTGGCTGAGAGGGAAGTATAATCATCTGAAACCCTTTACAAAAGAATGTAAATTAGCATCCATGCCTCCCGTGTACTATTGGCATAGTGAATTATCTTACTGACTAGAAATTAAAATGAGCACGGAACAATGACATTCATATTTGCAGCTCAGGCTGTACTCTGTTTGTAGTGAGGATTTGTGTGTGTGTCTCTACCCACAGACAGAAACTCCTGTTATCATCTCTGATGGCTCACTGGCTCTTGAAGCTCATGCTCCTCCCTATGCAAAGCACTGCAATCTGTTTACACTGAAGTAATGACTGAGAATAAAAAAATAGACTTTATAATGCCTTATTAATCTTGGTGTGCTTTACTCAGAAGCACAGCGCCCCATATCCATATTAGGAGTGGATTTAGGTTTGGGAGTAACCCCCTTTTAACAACATGAATAACTCTCCAAATTGTCTAATCAAGAAATGTTCGAACTTTGTTTGGTCACAAACCACGCTTCAAGATAGATCTTTAGTTTTGCAAAGATTGAAACAAGCCTCAAGATGAGAAAAAGTGGCTGTTCTCAGCACTGATTCCACACATCATCAAGAACATCGCCCACAGCTAACAAAACCCCACCTCTCCAAGGAGACAAGCCAACAGTGATCACCCATGCTAGAGCCAAAGAAAGGAACACCACACCCAGGAAGAGAAGGCAGATGTGCCGTCCACTGGTCCCCTGTTCCATCTATCCCACACCATTGACTTTGCATTATGTGATTATAGCAGCATAGAAATAATAGATGCACTTTTACAATAGGAATTGTTCTTCTAAACAGTCAAGATCTTCTTTACTTGGAATAATTACTTCCCTGGCATAGTTCCTGCCCTGTTCAAAAGCCAAGTAATGGTCATGGTTAATAGCCAACCATGGCCAAGAGTACCATGGCTACACTATTGGAAATTTGACAAAGACTTATGCTCCTGAGAGTAAAATACAGTCAGGACATTGAGCTATGATATAAATTAATATATTTCACTGTACTATTCCACACGCATATTTTCAGAGCAGTTCTTCTTAAAGTGGAAAAAGTCAGGGAGTGGCAGGACATTTTGACATTTCCATTAAGAATAGACTCAGTATAATCTTGCATCACAAAAACTGATCCAAACCTAGGGAGGGCCTTATTTTGTGGTAGAAAGCTGCTGAGCCCAACTGATGAGGAATGTTCTTAGTTGCTCGGAACTGAAGAGGAAAATGCACTAATTTGGGGCTTTTGTTGAATTTTTTTTTACTATGTCACTAGTTCTCACTGAAACCAGACTCAGCAAGAAAGGCAGTGCCCTGATAGCAGTTGAGAAAGTTGATATGGTCCTGCATATTATCTTTTTGTCAAACCATAACCATGACAAAAACGAAATACTGGCCAATTGGCTGCTGACTTATCGTCCTTCTTTACAATGTATTTTCTCTCTAAGTTCAGTGGAATATGCAGCCTGTACATTACTAAAAGCTGTTACTCAAGTACTTTTAGTCAAAATGTTGCAAGCTACTATTTCCTGTGCATTTTCCATTATAAATTTTCTTTCTTAATACCATGGCAACCAAACCTAGTAATAAGTAACAAAGTATAATGAGCAAATTTCAGTACTTAGAGCTCTGTGTAATAATATGAATGAAAGCTGTTTTCCTCAAAGTTAAAGAAACTGGTTCTAAGTTGTGACCCTTCTGGCAGCATTTACTGGAAGAAGGAAATAAAAAAAACCAACTGAAGAATAGGAAATTATACATCTCATCTAAAGATGAGAAAAAATAGCTATTGATCTTAAGGGCTGCATTTACACTAGGATAAAGCAGTCTTCAGTAAAGCAATTGCATTTCTATTTAATTTATATTATGATATTGATAGGATTATCAGTAGCACTGTATCCAAGTAGTTCACAACACAGAGGTGTTATTACCAACATCATAATTTTACAGATGAAGAAATGAAAGTCCAAATTCTCAAAGCCAGTAAAGTACACAGATAAGCTAACTTGACAAAGTGACTCGCAGTATGGTGGGTCAGGAAATCAAATTCAGGTTTCTCACTCCCTCAGCAGCACTCAGATAACTGGTCCAAGGTCTCCTTTCAGTGGGGTGGTTTTGCTTTTGTTACATTATAAAATAATTTTAACCAATCCAATATGGTGTTACTGAGTCCTTCCTGCATGAACTAAAGAACTGTTCAATCTCACTTCCACTCTGAGGAAAGTAACGCATATACTTCTGAACATTCAAAGTGATCTTGTGTATGCGTGTTTGCCAACAACTCACAACTAATTTATTTTCCCAGGTATATCTCTGCTTTTACCAGCCATTTGCTCCTGGTCTCCAGTCTTCATCCCACAGTAATTCAAAACCAGCATATTGGCATCAGAATTATTCGATCTTCAGGATGAGAGGACAATGAAGGTTGCGGACACTTCTACAGAGCATCTGAATGACATGATAGAAGGCCTGGAGCTCACAAAGAGGCTCATTACTCATCCAGGGGCTGAATGTATTTTTCATCCCACAGTTCTAAAGTATTTAATTTGTTTTCTGTTTGTTTTTTTTTCTGGAAAAAGAAAAAAAGTTGGGGCATCAGTTAACAAAAATTGAAGACTGGGCCATAGAGCAGTTTTGGGAGGCAAAAATTTAAACACCCCTCATTGATGTCTATAACTGAACTTTCGCTCCTGATTAGACATCAAAAAACTTGCAAGCCATGAAGTTTTGTCCAAACAGTGTGAAAGCAAAGGAAGGGATACCATTGATTTTAATGGCCTACTAATATGACTGTGGGGTGAGTAGGCGGCAGTTGCTGGTTTTAGTCTGTGGAATTAACAAATTAACAATAAACGAGTTGTGGCAGCATGACCTTCGGCAAGAGGGAGCACCTAAGTCAATTGGACATTCAAGTCCATAGGTGAAGTGCTAGGGTTTGAACCCCGAGCCCTGAATTAAGGTTGACATATGAGTGGTTACCACAGTCCTTCAAAAGGAGGGGATGAGTTTGCCTTTTGGCTTTCCTCCAAGGTGTGGCCGGCCTTGTAAGGAAAGCCCTTGGGTAAACAAGCCCCAGGTGCCCTGCATTGGGTAAATGAGTGCCAGGTGTCCTGCTTTGGGGATAAAAGCTGGGACCACTTGCAGGAAGGGTGGAGTGTCTGTCTGTGAGGTGGATGCACTTTGCAGGGTTTCCCTGTTGGGGAAGGACCTCCTGACTCTCCCTGCAACTGGGCCCCAGTCAGGTTTGGTGCTTGTGAACTCAGGCTCTGTGAGAACAACATGTGGCTACCTCTCTCCTATATTAGCTGTCTATTGGCTTGGCTGTCTCCCATCTCTGCCACATGAGACTTCGTTGCTTTGTTTGTTCCACCGATTGTTGGCCATGTTGTATCATTCCTGGGGTCGCTGGGGTTGATATCTGTTATGTGTAATCTGATTGACTTGTCTGTACCCCCAGCGATCACCCATATACTGACTTCGTTGTGTGCAACAGAATCTGGTTACTGGTTTGTTTTTCCGCTGGCTGCATCCTTTGTGCTAGGCCTAGTGATTGGCAAAACAATAGGACAAGATGTTATTCAATGGATGGGGCTGAGAGAGGTGGCCAATGTCACTGCAAGTTCATTCCCTACCATCTTTGAGAGGTCATGATAAGCAGAGGAGGTTTCTGATGACTGGAAAAAGGCAAATGTGACAAATGTGTTCTTGAATAAAGTCAAGAAGAAGGATCCAGGGAGTTACAAGCCAGGAGGTCCCACCTTTCAGTCCCTGGAAAGGTTACGGAGAACATTTCCAGGCACATGAAGGACAAGAGGGTGATTTCGAAGGGTCAACATGGATTTACCAAGGGCAGATCATGGTTCGCCCACCTGGTTTTCCAGATGATTGGTTCAGCAGACAGTGGAAGAACAGAAGATGTTGACTTTATGAAGACTTTTGACACAGTCTCCCATAGTATCCTTACAGCCAAATTGGTCAGATATTGACTGTGTAAACAGACAACAAGGTGGGCTACAATTTGGCTGGACCTTTGGGTTCAAAGGCTTGTGAAAAGCAGTAAGTCCAGATGTCTGCCAGGTCATGGAACAATGGTGCCCCTCTGGGCTAGACAGCATTGTTTAGTGTCTTTATCAATGACCTGAATGACAGGATGGAGCCCACTCTCATCAAATTCATGGATGATACCAAATTAGGGAGAGCAGCTGATAAACTGGACGGCAGGGCTGCTGTTCGGATGGAGAACAGCAGGCTGGAGAAATGAGCTGACAAGAACTGTAAACTTGAACAAAGGCAAAAGCAAAGTGCTGCATCTGGGACAGAGTAACTCCGTGTACCAGTATAGGCTGGGGGTGAACTGGATAGAAAGCAACTTTGCAGAGAGGGATTTGGGTGATTTGTTGGAGACCAGGTTGGATATTAGCCAAGTGTGCCCTTGCAGAAAAGAGGGACAGCCATGTGCTGGGCTCTGTCAACAAAAGCATAGCCAGCAGGTCAGCAGCAGTGATCACAACCCTCTGTTCAGAACTTGGTGAGACCATCTTGAGAGTATTGTCTCCAGTTTTGGACATACGTAAGCGAGCCCAGAGGAAGGCAACCAAGATGGTAAGAGGGCTGGAGTACACGGCATATGAGAAAAGGCTGAAATTTGTTGAGGGGAAATGACTGTTATGGTCGACTACAACTACCTAAGGGGAAAGTATAAAGAAGACTTTCTTCTCAGAGCTGCACAAAACCGGGAAAAAGACATGCTGCAATATGTCATATTCTGGCTAGGTCAGGAAAAAAAGTATCATTCTTAGGATGGTAAAATATTGCCATAGGTGTCCCAGAGAAGCTGTGGTTATCTCCACCTTTGGAGATACTCAGAACTTGACTGGAAACAGCTCTGAGCAACCTGATCTGAGCAATGTTGGGTCTTTTCCAACCCAAATGGTTCTATGATTCTGTGATTCAGCTGGTGCTGCTTTGAGCCACGGATTGGACTAGATGACCTAGTGAGGTCACTTTCAACCTAAATTACCCCATAAATGTGCCATTCCAGGTGAGCTCAATGACTTGCGTTGGACTTTTGAGAAGACAGCAAGTCCTAACCTGAAAATTTAAGAAGACAGAAAATCCATTTCTACCATTACTGCTGGGTTTCAGCCACAGTATTGGAAGTGCGATGTTCCTCCCCTCTCAAACTGCCTTCTCAGTTGTGATATGTGAAAGAAACAATGACTGTGCAGAAAACTAAGATAACTGATTCTTCCTTTATTTACAGTAAAACCTGCCAAGAAGTGGCACATTTTAGTGTGATTTATTAGGCATGCTGTCTATGCTCTTGTCAATTTGTACCACTTGTTATTAACTCCTGGGAAGGTCCTCAGGACACATCCATCTTTTTATGAAGTGCTGGCACAGCTCCTAATATAGCCTCAAATGGGCCCTACAGTCATGGTAGCAACACAAATGCAAATAAATCCTAAAAAAATACAGTACACATAAGGGACTTTTCCTTTCCCAAGTAATTTTGGACAGACAGGTAGGTCATTCCCTCGCCCTCTATTTTCAGCTGAGAGGAAGCCTTTGAGATGCAGGATAGGAGGTCAGAAAGGACAAATGTGTCACTACCAGCAAGCTGCTGGGGTGTGCAAGGTGAGTCCACACCTTCCCCATGGAGAGATGGAGCATGAGGAGGGCAGGGAGCCTTGGGGTGGATGCAGCTGGCTTTCTCCAACTCTTGCGCTGGGATCCCTGTGCAAGCGAGGCTTTTGCAGCCAGTTGCTGTTTTCATACCAGCATCACGGCATGCAAGCGCTTTGGTCCTTGCTTTCGTATTGCTCAGACCACTCAGGAAAAAAGGCAGCTGTTGTCCTAAATGAAGTGTTGTGGGGCTGCATCTTTGTTATTCATCCAATCTTTTTGACCTTTCTTCCTCTGCCTTCATTCTCCACCCAGCAAGCCAGGGCAGGAGAGGGGTGTGGAGAGGCACAGTGCTGTTTCAGAGACAGCACGATGCATCACAGAGAGGTTTCATTTGGCTTTTCTGACAGTGAGGAACAAGGAGTGCAGCTGGTAGGTCTGCCTTTGCCACAGAAAGGGGATGGTAAGGGGTGGTATCTCCTGGGAGCTCCATGGAGCATGAAGGGCCACGCAGGGAGAGGCTGTCTCTCCTCCCAGGTGCAAATGCAGCCTTGGCCTGAGCTGCAATGGGCCACCTGGCCCTGCAGCCTTGGCAAACATTGATGGGCCATTTTGCAGGTCTGGCCATCAACTCCTCTCAGCAGCTGCTTGGTTTGCCTGAGCCGTACAACAACTGCGGAAGAAAATGCCCAGGACTACAAGGGAAAGCGTCCAAACCCAAGATGACACAGCTCGTTTCGGCTTGGCAGGACAACTGTCAGGGAGCAGCCCTTTGGCATTCAAAGCCAGTGAAAAGATGGGAGCAGCAAAAGGACTCTCTGCTGCCTGTATTTCTTTAGAAAAGCCTTGTTTGTTGTGCCACCAGTCTTGGGGCAACGGCCTTTGAGGAAGGAAGGGCAGAGCTACAAGAATTTTACTCTGCTCTGGAGAGGAGAGGGGAGGGAAAGCAGGCCACAATCTATTTGCTTTTTGTTTTCTTAAAATATGTAAGACAAAGAAAACAAGGTAAATTATTATACAGCAGGGATGTGCACCCATAGACTCCCATACGTGCCCATGGGGTGTCCATCCAGCTTGTGACTGCTGGTGTCAGCCTGGCCCAGTCTACCTTTAACTTGCTGAAACAGAGAGCAAAAACAATTAAAACATTGCAGTTGATCTTCACGCAAGGTCCTTTGGGTTATGCAGGACTACTGACTTCAGTGAGATTTGGGTTCCCTATATAACTTTAGGAAGCAGGGTTTGAGGGTGCTCAGATGCTCCTCCAAACGCTGTGTCTGACTTAAAGCTATTGATTACTGGGGTGGGTGTGTGTGTGGGGGTGTGATACATCAAGTCATCTGGCAACAAAAAATACACAGGCTTCTTCTAGCTCTGGCTGTCAACCACAAACCTATCTTCTTCAAATGTATGCAAACTAAAATAATTTTGTTTCCAAAGAACTGGCAGATCCTTGGTTGAAGGATATAGTGCTTTGTTTAAATACGCACCAGCGGTGAGCTAGACTGCAGGAGCAGCCCTGCTCTCCAAAACAGCAACATGTCATGCCCGGCTGACTTCTCCAAAACACACACAGAAATGAGGACAGAAATTGCAGTTCTGCGCTGGGAAAGGTAGAGGAGGGAAGTGGCTCCGCCAGGCAAAGCTGACAGACTGGTCACACGGAAACTGGTAACTGGGAGACTTCCAGTTCCTGAAGCTGGAGGCACACATCGTGACTGGGGTGAGACAGAGGTGCACTCCTGCAGTCATTCCCGTCAGCTCAGCTTCCTCTGGAAAGGAGATGTGGCATCATGCAGGTGGGTCTGCCTGATGTGGGAGCCAGGACACCAGCATGTCTTCCCACACAGCCCCATGCCACCCCACACCGGCCACAGCAGTGCTCAAATCAGGACTAGGAGGACTGGTCACAGAATCATAAAATCATTTTGGTATGAAGTATGGTCAAAAAAATCAAGGAACTGAACTAATGGAAAGTGCAGGTCCCATTCCTGTTTGACAGGATTTGAAATGTTTCCTTTTACTACCACTTTATTTTTATATCCTTCCTAAGACTTATTAAATTAGCTTAAAAACATAACTGCTAATCATCAAATACCCAGATTTCTGGGTTTAAAAAAACAGTCATCATTTTCAGAAAGTGAAAATAGACATGATTTAGGTATCGACCTGTATAAATCCATTTGCTAGAAATATTGTTCAGAGCATGCCAAACAGTAAATACTGAATTATTTTTACAGTTGAAAACTTTCCTAATTTTCCTAAAAAAACCCACCAAAAACCAAACAAACAAAAAACCCACAAAAAAAAACACCAAAAAACCCAAAACAAGGCTGGTGAGAACATTTTAATATTGAATCATTTGAACATCTGGAGGCACAAATGCCATTTTAAAAACAAAAACAAGACAGAAGTGTGTGTGTTGGTGGGGGGAAGAGGGGAAACCAAACCGCTTCCCACCAGGCTGAAATGCTAACAACGATGAAAACACTCCTTGGCGACTGGTGCTCTGTTTGCATGCAACCCCGGGCAGCTCAACCATGCTTCCAGGTACCAGCCCACCCGTCACCAACACCCGTGACACTGGTGTTTCGCAGACTTGGCTTTGGAGCTCAGTTTTAAGTGAAAGGCTTCTTTGAGTGTGTCTGTGTCCCCAGCTGAGGCGTGGGGACACCTGCCCCCTGCACGGATCGGCCCTGCGGCGGTCCCCGGGTGGGTGCGGGTGTCCCTGGGTGTGCGTGGGTGTCCTCAGGGTGTGCATGGGTGTCCCTAGGGTGAGTGCGGTGTCCCGGGTGTGCGCGGGTGCGGTGCGGGGCGCGCCCCGTGTGGCCGTGCGGACGGTGCCGCCCGGTGGCGCAGGGCCGGCAGTGCAGGCTCCGCGGGGTGCAGCCGGCTCTGGCCGCCTTCCCGGCTCCGGACAAAGGGAAAAGAGAGCGGCCGGGAGGTGACACGAGGGGCGGTTAATCTCCGGGCGGGGGTTTCAGCATGGCCGGGCTCACGGGCTGTATGTGAGCGCAGTCCCGCAAGGTGCCATGGGGTGGTTCAGGGATGCAGTGGCTCTCGTTTCTTGTGACGGGGCCCACGCTGAGACTGCAGCGTCCAAAAATCCAGGTCCGAAAGGACTCATTGTAGGACCCCATGAGACAGCCAAATAATACCCTCTGGAGCAGTGAGGACCCCATGTCGCAGAGGATCTCAGTCAGCAAAGAACCAGGAGAAATTAAAATGCCTCTCTCTTTTTATCTTGCTGGATTACACAAGGCTTGGGAATGAGGATGTTTGTAAGAAGCCTTGTGTCAAGGCTAGCAGCCCCTTACATTGCGCTGCAGCTGGCAGTTACAGTGGATATTTAAGGAGGTATTTCAGTATGAGGTCAAGAGGGGCCACAGGATGAGGCAGTTCAAAGCCCTGTTCCCAGTTTGCCTAGAGGACTGGGGCAGACAAATCCCCCTCTTCAGCCCCTTGTGTCCACTGCCTGTCCCCTCTGCTGTTCCTGACGAGCTGGAGCAGTGCCTGGTGCAGAGGGACATCCATCTAGGCCCTACCATCACACAGATGATAATAGGAATAATGCTAACAGATGGCAGGTCTGAAGGGGAGGCGCTGTCACCGATGCAGGCTGGCGGACAAACATTCCTGCTCTGGCAGCTGGAACAACGGTAGCGCAAATGAAACATGAACAATTTCCTCCCCGCCAGCAAAGAAAATAGCTCCAGGGAGAACCCAGGGAGAATAATTGTCAGGCTCCTATAGGTATCATGGGAACAGAGGCCATTCAGTAATCCTGGAGTAAACAACAGCTTCTTATTTTTTAATACAGAATAAAACCCCAAGAATCTAAGAGCACGTACTGTACAATTGCTGAATTAGCTGCTCCAGTGCCCACCCCCTCCTGACCTTTCACTGAAAATCATCACAGTGAGGCACGTAGGAGTTTTACTGTAACTGAAAGGGGCTCAAAACAGAGGGTGAATCTCTTGTCACAGAACAATGCAGATAGGACAAATGCTTCACATTCTTCCTGCTCCCTTCTTTGCAGAAGATGCTGATCATTAGAGCAGTGAAATTCCTCCCAGCTCCAGCCCCTCTCTTGGGACTCGGCCAGGTCTCCCCTTCTGTCTTCAGATGCTTTTTGTTGTTTCTTTTAGCCATGGTTAAAATATGCTGCTGCAGCTTTATAACATGTCTTGCATGGTAGACATACCTCGCTGATGTGTTTTCCCAGTTTCCAGTAACATCCCATGCCACTGGCACAGTACCTGGCTTTTTGGGTCCTAATTTAGGGAATGTCCTTTTACATCCTGAGGAATTCAGCAGATACTCATGTCCCCATCCTAGCAGGTACCAGGACTCCCTCTGAGCAGGGGTCTCACACTCTGCCGTGATCATTTTATGCCATGGGCTCTACCTTACCTATACTTGCAGGCCGGCCTGTTCAAGAGGTTTCTCTGAAATATACAGTTTGTATATGGATGGTGCAGTAAATATATGGCTGCCAGCTCTTCCTGTCTGCAGCAACCCACTGAGCAACGTGCCTCTGGTATAAGAAAACAGGAATACAAAACTGCCATGAATACACATGCTGTAATGAACACAGCTGTTGTTTAAAAAAATATTTCAATATCCAAGGCTTGGAGAGCAATGACTTTTCACACTCCACAGCTTGGCACAGGCGCAGACCAAGAGAAGTTAATGAGAGGCCTGCTCAGCCCTTACCATCCTTTTTTCTTTTCTCTTCCTCGGTCCTCGCTCCCCCTTGCCTCTGCCGGTAAAACCCTGCTCTCATTTCCCCAGGCATGGACGCAACAGAAATAACACAGATAGGAAGCGTGTTTTTCTCTGCTAGATTGCTTGCACCCAGGAGCCCCACTGCAAATGAATTCTCCATCCAACCTCGGCGGTGGAAAAAGCCCCAGAGGGAGACATGAAACACAGGTGATCCCCCTAAACCCCTTTTTTCCCTCCATCTGATTCAGGGGGGAGCAAAAAAATCTGCACATTCCTATAACGGTAAATAATAACTAGAAAGCCTCTGGCATTTTTCAGAGAAAGATCATAATCTATTTTCCCAGGAAGGCTGTTTGAACACTGGTGCAGCTTCAGAAACCTTCATTTCTGTATGCAAGGCCTCGAAACCGTTACGGTCTTTAGGAGAGTGTGGAGAGGTGGGGAGCAGGGGGATCTGCCTTGTGATGTGAGCAGCAGCCAGGCTGCCCAGGATTTTGGCACATCTCCTCCCTATGATGGGGAGGATTTGGTTTCCATAGCAGCAACAGCATGATGTTTCTCCCCCCCACCCTTCCTCCTCAGGACTTGTATTCCACAATTACATGGGAGAGTTATATTTCACCCCAAGGCTTTCATTTTCCTGCTCATGGTTTCGTCGTGCTCTGGCAGGTCTGCCTTTTGCCGGTAGCCGGTTTGGGGAATGAGGGGGGCCCTGGGGATGTCGTGCAAGCATCGCTCTTGCCTCCCTTTCCCTCTTAACACCGCTCCACAAAAGACACGATGTTCCCTGTTCCCAACTGACTCGTCTTCACCGAGGTGCCCCTTTTCCTCGCTTGTCTCCAGCAATCAGCTCACGCATGCCTGGCTTTCCATAACAGAGCAAAGCTGTGTGCAAGCGCCAGGCGCTTGCACAAAGCCGGAGAGCTGCCCGCGGAGGAAATGTCAATACAGGAGCACCAGGCTATTTACAAAACCCCTCTTTATCCTGCGACAGAGGTGCATGTCACTGTAAAAACAGTCGTACCTGCATACACTCCCCTTTTGATTTTACCCACATGAAATGGAGGCAGCCTCTTGTTTCTCTTGTTGCACAGAAGGACTTTTTTTTTTTTTTTTTTCCCCAGCACAAAAGAGGAAAACATGCTCAGAAATGTGTAAGTGCAAACCACACTGACTATTCTGGGGACTTGTAGGAGGATCTGGAAAGCAAAGCTAATTCATTTTTGCAGCTGATCTGTCTTCAAAACCAGTGTTCCTTTAATTTTACACATTTAACATTTGTCTACTTCAGAACCACCAGACCAAACTCTGTTTTTATGAATACCATAAAATGTTTTCTCCTTCAGTCCATACAGACAAGAGGCCAAATTCTCCCACATTTTGGCAGGTTTCCGGAGATATGGACACACCTGGTATACTGTGCACACACGTCGATGCTGCTTGTGCTCTGGGAGACCCCAACCCACTTATCCAGGGCAGATGTACCCTGAGAAGTCCTGCTGGCAGGTGAGATGGGAGAGCTGGGGCTCCGTGCTGTGCAGATGCAGTCCTCAGCTTTTAGATCACAGCTGGTGCTGGTCCTACCAACACAGAGGCTGCCAGGCATATGCTTTTTGGTGCAGGCTAACCATGTAGGGAGCAAAGGATATAAAGCCTAGCACAGCGTGGTGCCTTGACTTCTCATGGAGGTCTCAGCCCATCCACCGGTGGGAAGTGCATGGTTTGGCATCCACCCATACTCAAATACCAGTGGAGATTATTCCGGCTGCTCTTACCAGTTTGTTCTGACTCTTCAGGCAAGTTAACTTTCCTTCATCCAGGAGAAAGAGAGTTCATTTATTGGCATAAAGATGTTTTTTCACCACTCAGAGGTGTTATTTATAGTCACTAATGTTTCTAAGCACCTTGAGAGAAGTGGTTTTATCATTACTTTTAGTAATACCATTGGACTGATGCAGTAACATAGCCCCAAATGCAGCACTCACGAATCAAGACCTCCTTGTGGAAAGCAATGCTGAGATAAATTTGACCACAAAAATCCCATTAATTTCCATATGTCACTGAATTCTCCAGTCATCGTGGAAGAGCCTTTCACTGGAGCGCAACATCTGTTCTGGCTCAGAAAGATGGTAGTAAACATCTCATCTTAATTAAAACTGTGTGTACAGTTGTGGGAGACATACCAGTACCTCCTAGACAAAAAGGGATCTTAATGGCTTTGCTCCCAGGTGCTGACAAGAAGTGCCTGTTACTCTCATTGTTTCGGTGAATGACGAGTCTCTGTCAGTCAAATCAGAGTTCAGATGAAAGGCAGTAAAAGAACTCTGCCCTCTCTTGACAGAGTGTCCCTCGGCTGCAGAAAATATCCTTACCCTTCACAGCCAGCCCTAAAACGGCATTTCAGAGGTAATGGATGTAGGTCACACGTTCAGCATGGTACCTGTTAGGTAAAAGAACTTACACGCTACCCTTCTTTTCCCTACACTAGAAATACCTCTCTAAATATAATGACTCTTTTCAACCACACACAAATCAGGGCGATCCTTCTACATTAGCTATTATGTTTTCAGTCAGACTCACAAATTGACTGCAACGCAAATATTTCCTATTCTCTCTTTCCCTTTCTTGCAGACCTGGCAGCAGGGCTAAGATAGAGGTCATCTCACTCAAATATGAATACAGCAGCTTCAAGGACCTGTTTTCAGCATTTGACCCTCACTTGGGCACAAGTTTCCCCAAAAGTAGAATTTCATGACAACTCTGTTCTAAAACTTTTTTTGTTTGAACAAGATTGAAACCAAATTGTTAAAACATCAGTTGTAGTTGAATTTGTTCAAGAAAAGAACCTTTGCAGAGCCCTTCTGGATCTATCATGATATAGATACAAAAAATGAATATTCAAAATGTCTAAGTAAGAATATGAGTTTCATTGAGCATCTGCTGAAGGCTTCCATGGTTCCCACATCCCACCGAGTTCCTCTGAGGCCAAGCAGCATGTGACTTCTGGTTCCCCCTTGCCAAAACATCTTTGCAGGTGGTAAAATATGTGCTGTTCTCATCTGAATGCAGTTGTCTGCCATGTAGGTGCCTACACCTGAGTCAGGTGGCTTAAATGCCTTTTGTAGCCAATAGAAAGAAACAGGCCCTTCTAGGTGTAACTTGTCAGACCTAAATAGCTCAGGATGAAAATGAGCAGCATACAGCTTCTCTCTATTGACTATAAAGGAGATCTTGGTTAACTAAATCAGGTGGAAATACCAGTGTTTCATCTGTCTGAAATCAAGGAGTCACATGATGATTTAGGCTACTCTGGAGCTCCAATGCCAACTCGGAGCAGGGCTAACTTCAAAGTTAGATCAGGTTGCTGAGGTCCTTGTCCAGTTGCCAGTTGCTGAGGCCCTTGTATTTGACAGGCTGGAGAGGTGGGCCTGTGCAAACCGCATAACTTCAGCAAGGCCAAGTGCAAGGTCCTGCACCTGGGTCGGGGCAATCCAAATCACAAGTACAGGCTGGGCAGAGAATGGATTGAGAGCAGCCCTGAGGAGAAGGACTTGGGGGTGTTGGTTGATGAAAAGCTGAACATGAGGTGGCAATGTGCACTTGCAGCCCAGAATCCTGGGCTGCATCAAGAGAAGCACGGCCAGCAGGTTAAGGGAGGTGATTCTCTCCCTCTACTCTGCTCTTGTGAGACCCCACCTGCAGTACTGTGTCCAGCTTTGGAGCCCCCAGTGTAAGAAGGACATGTATCCGTCGGAGCGAGTCCAGAGGAGGGCCACAAAGATGATCAAAGGGAGCTCCTCTGCTATGAAGACAGGCTGAGAGAGTTGGGGTTGTTCAGTCTGGAGAAGACTCCAGGGAGTCCTTATAGAACCTTCCAGTACCTGAAGGGGCTTACAAGAAAGTTGGAGAGGGGACTTTTAACAAGAGCTTGTAGTGATACGATGAGAGGTAATAGATTTAAACTGAAAGAGGGTAGATTTATATTAAATATTAGGGAGAAATTCTTTACTGTGAGAGTTGTGAGACACTGGGATAGGTTGCCTCCTCCCTGGAGGTGTTCAAGGCCAGGCTGGATGGGGCTTTGTGCAACCTGGTCTAGTGGCAGGAACTAGATGATATTTGAGGTCCCTTCCAACCCAAACCATTCTATGATACTATGAGTTTTGGAATATGCATGGCTGGAGATTTCATTGCCTCTTTGGGCAATATCCTCACTAGGAAGGAAAAAAAAAATCCTTACATGCAATCAGAATTTCCCCTTATACAACTGCTAACTGCTGCCCGTTGTCTTTCACTGTGCAGGATGAGATCCTTTCACTCAGGGTTAGTCTGGCTGTCTTTCTCTATAATCCTCAGTTAGGGAGGGCTATAAAGGCAGGAGTAAATCCCATCCTTGGTTTCCTGGTCATGGGGCAACCATCATCTGTGTATTCTTTGAAAAATCAGCAAAGCCCAAGATGTGTCAGGTTAAGTACTGCATGCTCAAATGCTGGGATCTTTCAGAAAAGCTTTTTTCTCCATCAGAAAATTTATATCCAGCACTAGTGCTGAAGTGGGAAGATTTACGCTAGGCCACTCATTTATTTTCTATTTTGAGTTCATCCTTCCTTTGATAGCTGAGCTGGATTTGCACCTCTTGGTATAATCTGATGTTGGTACAAGCATGTGTTTTGCTGTTGGAGGCACAGCACAAAGGCTGCACCACAATCCAGGATATAACTCTTTCCTTGTAGGTCTTTCAGTCTATATAAAGCACAGCATAACTGAGTACAAAACAGATAGAAAGAGCACATACGTCACAACTGCACAGCTATGTGACTGCGTAATGAATCCTGCAAATGTACTTAGGTTTTAAAGTTACAGCCTGTTTTGATTAGTTCAATTTACGTTTTTTTTTTTCTTCTAGCAGATTTCTGATCTGCTTGTGGTTTTAAAGAAAATTAATGAACAAATAAGAGCAATGCAAAAGTCATCCTTTTCTATTCCTGTTTCTGTTAGGTAACTTAGTATGATAGCACAGTAAGTCAGCTCTATAAGATAAATACAAAAAAGCTGATATTCAATCAATTTTTTTGTTATGGGTGGTGTTGACATAAATGCTGACCATAATTAAGAGTTCATTCTGGAGCAGTTGTGCCTTTGCTGAAGGCATAGCCTTACATCCAGAATTGCAAGAATGAAGTGGATAGAATTAATCAAAAATTCAGGAGCTTGGTGATTTGTGTCCTTGTGAAAGCCTAGGCATATCATTTCGTAGGGCTTTATTTTAAAAAGAAAATAGGAGCTGCATAAATATGTAAATGAGACATCCAAGAATGAGCAAATGGGAGAAATATTGTTGCTATTTGCCTGGCTGGCCTGATGTATATAAATTAACAAAAACAAGCTTGGAGTCATACATGGCTCTTGTGTGCATTTTTCAACACAGATGCATAGCTGCAAGTGTGTGCCTATGCATGTAAATAAGTGATAAAAATATGGGTGGAAGCATATGCATTCAAATGAGTTGGCACCTCTATTCAAAGAGCAGAGAAATATGTACATTCCATAATTTCTCTTTAAATTCTAAGAATCTTTCTTCCTGGCCTTGTCTGCACATTCTTAAGCACAAAACAAATTGTACTGAGATACTGGAGACCTTCAGCTTCATGTTACAGATTTTATGCCAATAATTCTGTGCTCCTTCTCAAAATATTACCCATGTGAGACTTTCATGTACTGATCTTACCACCATGTTCTTCCACAACAGTACTAATGCTTGTTTTCATTCAGGATTAATTTCTTATATTAATAAACTATGGCAATCAGTATGAAGTAGAGTTTGGCCTCTTGAAGATGTCCCCATACAGAGAGATCAAATTTTAGATTTTCCAGCTCCAGCTCACAGAGCACCCTTCAAAATCCAGGTCTAGTTCCCAGTGTAGTGGCTTCAATTGTACGATCAGCAGTGAAAACCAGTATCATCTCAGTTTATATCAGATATGCTGAAAAAACCTAGATACTAGGTTAATACTAGATAGTGCAGAATGAAGACTGCAATGTACATCATTAAAGAAAGGAATAACAAGAAAGGCTATGGGAGATTTCTTTGTGATCACTTGCTGGAAAAAATGAGCACTTAGAAAATGTTAAGGAAATGTATCAGAGTGATTTGCTAGAGTTTCTGGTAAGAAAAGATCAGAACCACTGGCAATGCTCAATTGTGATTTAAATGTTGTAATCATTACTGTCAGTTCTGCAGGCCAAAATGTGAAAACAAGCATGTACAGGCACACTGAAGGGCTAATAGGGCTAATTTGTCTTAACAGATAGGAATACTGAGCACACTGTAAAATGAAAATGGAAGAAACATCAGAGTACTTTACTCTCCAATGAAGTAGAAGCTAAATATTGATCTAGGCATGCAGGTAACAGGAAACGAAGGAAACTTCTTTCATTAAATTAACAGTGTGAAGCAATTTCCCAAGTAGTTCCAGTGCAGCAGCCCTACAGTATGACTGATAAATCAGGGTAAGCCTTCATTAGAATCTCATCTCTACTAGTCAGCTCAGTCTGAATCCTCCTGGATAACCTCTGAGGGCAAAAAGAAGTGTTTAAAAGGGACCTTATTTTGCAAGCATTCAAGTTGTCTCCTTCTCCCATAGATCACTAGCCAGACTCAGGAGGATAGTATCCAGAAGGTGGCTTTTGTCTTCTAATCCACACTTCATTTTGCAGCTTCTCCTCCTCTCATCCTTTTACAAGTCCCTTATGACCATCAGTCTATTGGGTCCCCCACAGGGAGTGATGAACTCCTGCCTTCAGCCAATGTATCAAAGAACTTCAGAGTATGCATCCTGTATGGAAGCTGAAAGATCAGAGCCTGGTTGACCTAATTATAAGGCTTTTCAGTTAAGATGAACTACCAGCCTTCAGTTCAATATAGTTCAATTTTCCCCCATTTAGTAAAACTAATGCCATATTTGCACCACCTACCCAAGGGGTCATAGAATCATAGAATGGTGTGGGTTGGAAGGAATCTTAAAGATCATCTAGTTCCAACCCCCCTGCCATGGGCAGGGACACCTCCCACCAGACCAGGTTACTCAAAGCCCCATCCAGCCTGGCCTTGAACACTCCCAGGGAGGGGTCAGCCACAGCTTCCCTGGGCAACCTGTGCTGGTGTCTCACCACCCTCACAGTAAAGAATTTCTTCCTAATGTCTAATCTAAATCTACCCTCTTCCAGTTTAGAGCCACTGCCCCTCATTGTCGGTGCCCCTCAGTCACACCAAGTCTCTGTGTTTCCTGTAGAAGGAGCCAGCACTGGGCAAGCCTGAGTACTTCAAGAGAGTCCATGCTGCACTCCAAGTTTGACTAGAACACAATTTACCCCCAATCCTTTTTGGATCAAGTGTACTACTACTGCTCTCTTCCACTTTTTGCATTAAGATGAGGCTCTGCATGGAGGGAGAAAGGAAATGGCCCTTTGAATCCTGTGGTATTTGTGCTTTTTTGCAAACCCATATGAGAACAAGGAACAGCACTTCCCTTCTCCTGTGAGGTCCTCTGGCCACCATTAGGCTTTTGGCTAACAATACTCCATCCTCCTCCTGTTTTTATGAGAGGTGTTGCACTCTCTACAAACAAAGTGAATTTTTCACTCCAGATTATCTGGGATTATTCACTTCAATGTTTAAATGCACTCTTTTTGGTAATATTTTTGCTCTTTATATGCTTGTTTTCAAAAGCTTTTATTCATTTTTTGTTGGCACTTACTCTCCCATCAAGAGGATTTTGAATTCATGTCCATAACTACACTTTCAGTTCCCAAGCAGCTATACATTAGGAAAGGTAATTCACACTCCTCCACTCAAAGGCCTAATCTGATTGATCACATCTGATCAGGAAATTTAAAACATAAACAATGACCTCCACAAAACATTTGCTTGTGATCCCTCAAAGCTAAAAATTTTAAATACACTCCAACTCAAAGCACACCTATGCAGCAAACTAAAATCTGCAAACAGGAGAAAAAAAAATGCTACAGCAATTTCAAGTTGTTCCCTCTACTCACTTCACAAATAAATTAGAATAAAAATGCTGCTTCCCAAATTTCCTGAGACGGTCTGTAGAAACTGCATACTCAGACAGAATTTGAAAACCAAGTGGTCAAAGCTGCTTTTGCTTTGTTCAATAAACCAGATGATTTGTAAAACGGTAACTCAGAATGTAATTACTACATTATTGCAACAACGCTGATTTTTATTGAAACAAAGGGTCTTACCTATGTCTGGCGGTTTTGACTGCTTACAGAAGAAATTTTTATAGCATGCTTCTTGCTAGAACAAAAATGTATCCTGACATTCCTATCCCTTAATGGAGTGTGAACTTCACACAGTGGACCTTCTAACAGCAGCTGGAGCCAGTCTGAAAACGTGAAAGGGCATTACAGTGTCCAAGGGTAGACACTATGACTTCTGAGAGGTATGAGGGTCACAAGCTCTTGCAGCACAGCTCCCAGAGCAACTCTGTGTCCCATGACTCAGGAAAAGGGGCTGGTTTTTTCATTGCAGATGCTGTGCTTTTGGGGTGCCCTATGACAGACTCAAACTCAGCTGCAGATGCACCCCAAACACATTTTAGGCAAAGCCATGGGACTTCCATTCTTTGGGTGTCTCCTAGAAAACTCCTCCTTTCCTTCCTCAGCTTTGAGAGCATCTGGTATGTGTCTCACAGCTCTGCAATTTTGGGATGGTGCTTTCAGGGCCTGGAATTTTGGCACAACCTTACAGGCCTCTTGGTCAGTAGATCTTACATATCTAGAAGAGGATCCTTTCAGATCTTTGTGCTCTGTCTGCAGAGTTGCCCATCTTGTGAGCTATGCTAATGGCATTACCGTCTCTCCTAATGGTATTACCCCCAAAGAAGAAGAAAAACACTTTAAATTCACAGATTAGAAATTTCTCCTTAATGCTTTCTTATGAGAACTGTGGTAGTAACAGAATATTCAATTGACCACTCCAAATCTTGAAGGTTCTACTAGTACCAATACATCTGAGCCTCTTCACAAGAGCTAGGTAGGATCAAGGACACCAGAAATTTCTATTGCTCCAAAAGAAGTAGTGCTCAAGATGCTTTGTAACCTCCCATTGGGCACACTGGAGCAAAATATACAGAAGATCCTGTGCAAAAATCTACTTCAACCTATTCCACGTATTTCTAACAGAACCCAAGATAATTGTTTCATTCCTCTTTATGATCTGCACCGCAGCCTTGTCCAGAATCTTAGGTGGCTGCCATATAATTAAGGACTAGTTTCACCCTTGTCCTCTCTGCCCTCCTAGGACTGACCAGGAAGTCAACCTACCTTGTTCACTGTGAAATTACTTCTGCCATAGTAATTAGTATGGCTGAGAGCAGAAATGTTAATGGTATGTATTCACACAATAGGGCACTTCTCCCTTTTAGTCAAGATGTTCAGATGGGGCCCCATAGCAGCAGGGTGCCTGGACTTCTAAGCAAGAAGTTTGGGATTTGCTCCATAACAAACAAGAAAAGATTCTTCAAAAATTTTAAACTCTCAGCTCTTGAGCCAAACATACCTCATGCCATTTATTCTCACAGCTAGCTTCAGAGAAATATTATGACAGAAAATCTTCCAAGTCTGCAGAATTGGGCTGTTAGCCAAGCTGAGTGAAATTTCAAAAAGAAGCTCCTCTTCCATATTTTCTGTCCAGAAGTACAGCTGCAGTGGGTGAGGGCAGATTTACCCATCATTGCAATTTTTCTAGACTCAGTGAGGTCCAAGAGTCTTGCACATAGATAATTTATACAGTGGTCATTATCTGCCTCCCACAATTAACTGAGGTCTTTCCCCTGCTTGGAAGCTTGTGAGTGCATGATATGCCTATTGCAGGGTTTAAATTAGGGATGAAGAGAGAGGAGAACTGGGACATGTCCATAAGTATTCAGTACTCCAACCCTTCCAGGTTCTGGGGAAAAAAACCTTGCCACACAAAGAAGCCTTGATAGCTTTAGCAACTGTGGCAAGTAAGTACACAGAGGGAGATGCTTGGCAGCACTACTCTCCGTTCGGACAATATGGTAGCGGACCATGTTTCCACATGGATAATAAACTCATCTTGCACTAAATCTTTAATGAGCAGGTATAGAAATATCTTCATGATGATGATGATGATGTCTTTTTCTGCCTCTTCTATCCAGCAGTGTCTCACCATGGATATCTGCTTCAGGCTAGCTGCATCCCAAAAGAGATTTTTGTTCCCTGCTTCTGTTTGTTTATAACAGCCTCCAAGACTGCTGCAGAGCCAAGGAATGACTGGCTGTTTTTTCAGTCTCAGATACTGGCTCGGTAGAAAGTGGTTCATCATTAGCCTGAGTGCTCTTTAACTCACTTGCTAAAAGGAATGCTGCTGTATCCCTCTTTTCTGATATCATTTATTACAGTGGGCAAACAACCCCACCCTTTTCTTCCAGCCCTTAGCCCAGTTTACTGGGTATAAATCAGTACGTACAAAGGCATCCAGTCCTGATGTGAATGAATATTGTTAAAACACACATTGTTAAACTTACCCCCCCAAAAAAAACCCCAAAAAACTGTGAAATTATTTCTGTATTTTAGTTTCCTTGTGTCAGCTTTCCAACACCAGATTTTTAAAAAGTTTTTGCTTAAGTTAAAGATGTTCTCCTACCATAAATCCTGTTTCAGTCTCACAAATACCAACTACTTTTCACTTTCTGAGTTGAGACTCCTTCATGAAGATTGCTTCTGGAACAATGTGATGGATTATGGGGTTGGAACTAGATGATCTTTAAGGTTTCTTCCAACTCAAACCATTCTATGATTCTAAGATTGTGGGTTATAGCTAGGAAGCCTAAAATACATCCTAATTGAAGTGTAATTGACTATGACTCTTTTGAATAAGAGAGAATAGAGGGAGACCAAGGTTATTCAATTAAAGTTGCTTCAAGCTTTTTTTTGTACCTAGAAACTCAACTTTGCAAGCCTACCAGAAAAAACAGTCCCTCTACAAAGTCACTCTCCTTCTAAAAGAATGTGTAAGTGAAAACTAATTATCACCTAATTGACATTAATAGGGCAGAATTTAAAGAATTAGGAGCTGGAAGGATCATCTTAGGAAAGACTAATGGAGCTAAATATCACATGTAAAACTTAGCTAAACATTTACCAAAGGGAACATAACAATCTACAATCTATGAAGGAAATATTTACTGAAGAAATAAGAGGCTTGGCTGAAGCAGATAGATATACATAAATAGTAAGATGAGCTCTGTGGAAGACAAGGTCTCTCTTTTCAGCATGAACTGAGATTTCAATATTTGTTTTAATTTGCAATGGCACTTCTGTTTTAAATGTTTTATTTCAGATTGCTCTTCATATTCAAAATAGGAAATGAAGAGTTGTTCTGAAAGACATATTGATATGTTGTTCTGAAAGACATATTGAAATGTTATTCTGAAGATGCTGAAACTAGTTATTTTCTGAATTTGCTTTGTCTGGATCTTTACTCTTTCTCCTCTGCCAGCATTTTAGCTTGAGCAGTGCCTCTGTTTTATGACAGAAGACTTTTATGTTAAATAGCAATATAAACTAATGAAGAGAAGTCAGTTGAATTTTGCACTTCCTGGCCAATGTATATGCAGTCTGTCTCTTCTTAAGAAGCCATTCTTAAAGGAAATTACAGAAATATAATTGTACACCAGACAAGACTCTAAAACCCAAACCATGTGCAAAGCTATCTTTAGCTTCCCCAGTCTCATGAAAAACAAAAAATTGCTACTGACTTACAGCCTCTTAAATCCCAAGTAAATGCAGGGCTCCTTGGGAGATTTCTCTCAAAATCTCTCACCATTGTGGCATAATATTTTTATCACAATGTCATTTATGCCAGCACCAGATAGGCTGAAGAGATGCTGCAATGTAAACATCACTATCAAGTCTACATCTGTGTTTTTGCCATTGCCAGCACAGAGTTATGTGAGCCAGGATGCTTCAGTGCTGGGGGAACTCGAGGATCAAAGTCGCAGGGTAATCGAGGGAGCTAAGGAAGATCTAAGCATCAAATATAGTAACAAACAGCCGTGATCCTAAAGGAGCCTCTCTGACATGCTTCTTGCTCTGCTCACCTTTCATGTTCTGAAAGCTCTTTATGGGGATGATATAAATATGATGATATAAAAATGATGATATAAAGAAGAAAGCAGAGAGCTAGAATAAAATTGTCTGCATAACCCTGTTTTATGTAATGTTAATTTTATGAAGCACCTACTAAAAGCACCTATCAAAGCCAACTAAAAGGGTTTGAGCCACCTGTCACAACTTTGTTTTTCCAGCTGATTTTTGTGTGATTCATTCTTGTGCAGGAAAATCAAGTTCACAGCTTTCAAACAAAGAAAACCAAAGCAGAACATGAATGTTTTCCTTTAGCAGCAATGTATGTTTGAATATTCCTTTAGGATAGAGCTCAGTGCTTCAAAGAGAAATGCTAAGATATTTATTTCAGATAGGCAGGGCTTTCTATAGTTGTCATTGATAAAATCACTTTGAACTGAAACATCTGACCAGAACTATGAATTGATGACTACAAATGTTGCGTCACATGAGAAGAAGTGAAATTGTACATCCTGAAATGCAAACATTGCTTTCAGCCTCCCTTATAAAATGTTTGTTTGGTTTTATGGTAGGTACACCCCAGATTTTTATGTTGCAACATACTTATTTCAGATATTTAGGCCTTTGCGACATCTAGAAGACGCAACACCAGAAAAACAATTGGAGTAATTAGTAGTTGTGAATTGCATTTGGACAAGAGAGGAAATGAACTCTTAGATAAAATTAATTATGAAAATGAATGCTCATAGTTTAGTGACATATTGATTTTTTTTTTTTCTGTTGCAGGAATCAAATGGAAATCCATGCTGTGTCCTTGCTCCCATGACTGTCAAAATTCAGGTTTTGCAAACAAAGAGAGCCAGTCAAGTATTTGTAATGAGAGATGCTACTGTGAATTAAATGCTTACTAGTGAAAGATCAGAGGGATCACTTTAAAAAGCTTCCTACTTCTCTGCATGCCTTTGGGAAATACATAATCATGCTTTTTAGCTGCACAGCCACAGAGACTTTATATTTAAAGCAAGCAGAGCAACGAAATCTCTTAGTCGTATAAAAAGGTGTCACACTGGATAACAATTAGTGACATCCTGGATATAAGAATACACCGGATTGGGACCATTCTGAAATCCATGTACATTTTTATCTGAATCATTCATCTGGAAACACTGGATAGTATCTGCTGGAAGCAGAAAGTAGAACAAGTCAGCCTTACAGGCTGCACTTGCTGTCAGTCTTCAGAGGTATATAAATCCCTCAGCAGGTCAATACATTATTTCCTCTGTCCCCTATAGGATTTACTGCTCCTGTCAGTGCACTGTCCTGTTGTATTGTTACACAGGAGGCTGGAATTGAGAGAAGACTTCGGTACTCGAGAACAAAAGCCTCAAACACATGACGTCAAGGCGAGTGCACACGCGCATCCACTCTGAGCCTGGGGACAAATCAGTGCAGCTCATCTCCCTCTTTGCATCACCCAATCTTTGCAAATTGAGCATGGAGTGGAAATGAGGACAGTGATGAGGGAATTCAGGAATATTGTCTTCTTTGCCGTGTAGGCTGGAAATTGGGAGCTCTTGCGGAAACCTGTAAAATGAGTTGGAGGATACTGATAAGGATCCTGTGCTGAGGACAGAGAGTTTCACACTGCTGCTAAAAGGAAAAAGGGCACATGCGTACAAAAGAAAGCAACACTGGCACTGCTTTGCGTGGAATGGCATCCATTTTCTCTAACACCCTGCAACTGGATTCTCAAGCCTTGTAGGGTGATTCTGAACAATGCTGGGCAGAAAGACAGCAATGCACAGGAGATGAGCATGAGGAAAAAATACTGGAGCCAAAGACAACTGCTTTGCAAATGACATTACTCTTGGGAGGAGGAAGATACCTTCCTGTATGAAGTGCTGGGGTCTGAACCCAGAGTTGTTGTGTGCAACAGAATCTGGTTACCGGTTTGTTTTTCCTCCTGGCTGCGTCCTTTGTGCTAGGCCTAGTGATTGGCAAAGCACTGTAATTGAATGTTTGTAATTTGGGGGGAATGATATACTTTCTGTGACTCGAGATGTGCCCAAATGTTTTGCTGAAGGTCCAGTCCCATAGCTTCTGAGTTTGCCGCTGCTCACAAACACAGCCATCAAATGCAGAATTCAGATCAAGCAACTGTCTAGTCCCCATCTTGTCTCCTTGGGTTGCCAGCAGAAAGAGACTAGCAGTCACTAATGGACCTAACCTCTGAAAATCTATTAAAAACATTTTTAATTTAACCATCTCAGTACCTTTCACCTTTGCCATAGCTGTGGTAATAAATGCCACAGTTTGGGTAAACATTCCGCTAATTATCTCGGGCTTTGATCCATGCCTCTGGAGTTGCACACTGCTTCCCCAGGCACTGGAACCAGAAGGCTGTGTTGGAGCTGTTTTACTGGAACAGTGAATAAAGCTTTTCTCAGACATGTATTGGTACACTCCATTCAAATATATAAACGTAAATTAAGAGGCCCATATTCAGAATCTGCAATAGCAACAAATGCACAGTAACAACTATTAAAACCAATATTCAATGTGATCATGTCTTGTGCTCGCCTCAGGGCACGACACAATTATAATTAATAATGTTATTTAATAATAAGGTGAATGCAGCTTATGAATTCCTGGGAAAGGTTAATAAATGGGATCTGATCATCAGGTAGATACAGCTGAACAATTTATGAAGCATTTTAAGAGCTTCTCTAGAGCTGGTGAATCTGAGCTGATCTGCTTGGCTCCTTTAGTGAGCAACAGGAATGAAAAGTAAATAAATGGAGATGTGAAATAGCCTTGCCTCCTTTTTATTATGACCTTCCTCTGAACTTTATTATTTTTTTAATACCAGAATTAAAATGCCTTTGTAGCAAGGACTTTTGAAAGAAACTCTGTATGATACAGAGCCTAGCCTGTTTGGGGAATGAACATTATTATTATTTTCTTATTGTTTGTGGAGTTCTCCTTCTCAGTAATTCATGTATAAAGGCTTCTTCCTGTCTTGACAGGTTTACAGTCTAGGTAACTCAGTGTAAAAGAAGTAATGAACAATGATTGTGGTAATGATTTGTCTCCTAAAAGGTAAAGCCTTTGGTGTTTCTGCTCATTCTGACGTGGTCTCCAGCTTGCATAGTCCTACAGTGACCTGTAAATGGTATTTTTCCAAACAGAAAGCCTCTGCTTTCACTCTTGAGCAAGTATGAACAAGCTGGGGCTTACTATCAGTATCATGTTACTGTGACTTAATATACTGATGAGCATTTGAACGGTGCTAAGTAGCACGGCTGCAAGGTCCTTCTGCTTACCGCAAAGTTAAATGCATTAGTTTAAAACCATCTTTGAGGTGAGACGGGTTAACAGCAGGCACATGGGCACCTACGATGCTTCAGTTGTCAAGCAGTACGTTGCAAAGCTGAGTAACTCAGCTGCTTTTGACGGCATGCACTTAATCCACAAGGGAAGAGGGTTAAATGAAGGGCACTGACAGACAAGCTTTGGCTGAGCTTCAGGTTCAGGGACTGAAAACTATGTGGTGCTACTGCCCCCCCAGCAGAAACAGCAGGAAACACCTTACTCACTCCACTGCTACGTCAAGCAGTGCCCATAGAGCGGTTCACACTTGGATACCAGGGCAAAGGGGCAGAACTAAAAGGTGAAGGTAGGTTGTCGGTTTTTTTTACCTAGTGCAGAAATATAAGCCTGTCAGTGTCCATATAATTATATTATCCTATATTTGGGATAAGTCAATAATACACATACACATAATACACATTAATACCATCACACCATCAGCCAGTGTGCAGTAACATGCTTGGCAGCAATTGAGGGGTGTGAATGTTGCCCCTGTTGGAACTTGAACCTCCAGTTTGAGCCCAGCGGTGAACATCACCACAGTGAAGTTATGAAACAAACCAAGAATGATGAAAGCAGTAGTGAGGTTCTTAAAAGGTAACTGAAAATCTAAGAACTTTTATTGTCAAGGATTGCAGTGCTACAGCCAATGAGGAACAGTATGTCTAAAGAAGAAGTGGGAGAGTTGGAAGAAGTATTTTTTGGTAGATGGTTACAGTCAGAGGGTAACATATTCACAATCAGATTCTTCTCTGAGCAGTAGCATTCACAGGTAAAATATTTTTTTATTTTAAATATCTGTTCTCCCAGAGGTCAAGGAAAGTTCTAATTTGGTCAGCTCTGAGTCACAGCCAAACAAAATGAAAAATAGATTACTCTTCAAGCACAAATATTAGAATAACTTGGCAGATGATTATATAGGCAAAAGTAGCAGCAGCGTATGCTGTGCAGTGCTTTGCAAAATGTGTGGTTTGAAAAGCAATATATACAGTGCAGCCAAGTGCAGTGTGAGCGAGCACTGACCTCTAGTGGACAGAAAAGTCTGGAATTGGTAACGATCATTGAATTCAAAATAGAAAATACGTCACGCGGACCGTTGTCCCAAGGCTTGTGCTTGACAACTCTGCAACTTACAGTCAGCATAGTTTTACTATTAGGAATCTCTCGCTGTCTATGTGTCAGGAACTATCATGTCTATTGTAATGTCTGGAGGAAATTTTTTTAATGGCCAAAAGAAAACAGTGCACACTTAGAATTTGCTTAATAAGACTAGTAAGTGGACTATTGGCCAGTAAAATTAACTGAGGCTAAATTCACTCCTCTTTTAGATATTTATTAAATAAGTTGGCACTGTTGAGACCATCTCAATGGACATCATCAGAGCATCAATAGTTTAAAGAAAAAAAATCCTAAGGAAACATGAACATATATGTCATATCATATTAAGTCTTAGTCCTACAATCAAAAAACACAGAATGGTGAGGGTTCATATATTTTTCAATGTCTGCCCCAAAAGAGCTTGAGCTTGCTTGCTTCTCACTTTGAAGTTATTTTCCATAGGAAAATTTCTCTGTGTGTTTTGGAGCTCTTCTTTAAACTAATCTAAAGAAGAAAAACAATCCCAGGCACAGAATTCCACAAGGCTAACCTTCAGCAGAAACTACAAAGTTGGGTGTGCAGTACAGGCTTCCCTTCCTATATCAGTAATGTCATACTTAACATGATTCCAAAGTCTCACCCCGAAGCTAATGAAGACTGGGTTTTTGTGCTTTCACCACCTTAAGACAGTGAGGTTTCTGGGAAATATTTGGTCAAGAAGATCCAAAAAAAATTGGAACTTGCACCTGGTCTTGCAGAGGGCTTTGTCAATGGTATGGGTTGTCCTTGTTTCCTTTACACCTTCTCTGCACAAGAATTGTTGGCCCCACATCCTAGACATTTATTCTGGCCTCAGAGGGGCAGGGAAGGGGAGAAGCAGGAGAACCACAAAACCTGTGAATTCCCTACTACAAGTCTGTAAAAGGAGGGAGGAAGAACTTCTATGAGGAGAACAGGGTGCCAGACAACACACCAGACTTATTGTCTAAATAGTATTCGAGAGTAAGAGATACCATCTCAGTCTTTGATTGATATGAAGCCAATCTGTGTCCCGAAGTTAGTGCCATCACGAAAGTGAGAGTAAAATTTATCAGGGTGACATGCAGTACAGAAAGTGATATTTTGGTTCTGGTCTGTGACAGAATCATCTTGGATGTTCTCAGGAAGAATCCCACCACGTTCAAGAAGAATCCTTAAAGAAAGAAAAAGAGAAGCAGAAACAATGAGTTTTGTAGACTGTCACATTCCTTAAGACACTATCATTCGGACAGCACCTCAAGCACCGACTGAACAAACTGCACCAATATTGTGATTGGGACTTACATTTGCTTTTCTTATTTTTTCTTTCTTCCAGTATTAGACTAGAATAATTGCTTTTCTGCAACCACCTTTAATTTGAACATTTGTCTACAATCCATAAACTAACAGTATTACAGTAAAATAACAGTTGAAACCCAGCAAAAGTGAGCAGATACCATTCATTCAAAGGTACTATTTGTTGGTCTGCAAAGTACTAGAGAGTACTTTAAGATAGTGAGGACCCTCACTGTAACAGTGCTGGATAATGAATATCAAAATAATTATTAATAACTAATGTGGAATTATCTTTTTGTTCACTCAGTAGGCTTACCGTGTTGCTCTTCTAATATCAATGTAAGGGCTTGCAGAGTCCAATAATCTCACACACTTCGGATCAATTCTGTGAAATTCTTTAGCTGATTCATGAGGAAGTTTATAGCAGCAAGGTCCTACAGATGGGCCCAACACTACCAGGATATCTTTCACATTGCAGCCATATTCAGATATCATAGCATTTACTGTGGCCATCGAAACTCCTAACAATGTCCCTTTCCATCCTGTGAGAAATGAGAGGATGAAAAAAGAAGTTTGTATAAATTGTCTGTTTAATTTTATAGCATCTAAAGCACATGCTACTATTGAAGGTACAAATGAATACATTTTTATCTAAAAATAAATAATTCTATCTAATAATAAATGAGGGTTTTTTTTTAAAAAAAACAACAAACCCAACACATTAACAACTGTCAGTTTGCTGATATAATTTTGCGGAAATGGAAATTAGAGAGAAGAATTTAGATTAGGACTCCAGAATTCCTTTTTCCCAGTGTCCTGATTTGGCTGCCTTACAGCTCCTCTGTGCTTGAAACATTTACATGGAAACATTACAACAGAAGTATGTTTCAGTCAGAAGTGTATTTTTATAATATGGTGAAAAAAGAGGCCCAAGCTAGAGACATTGTTTGGAATAGATAGAAGAAAGCTCAGCTTTGAGTTGTCCTATCTCAGTCTGAGTCCCAGGAAGTCTTTGCATTGCACAGGGAGTGTGTCATAATGAAGGACGGGATACGCTAATAACTTTTCCTCTGCTTTTCTGCATCCAAAGACTGAGATGATCTTATATCTAGTTGTCTTTATTTGCATACATAACAACGTGTTCAAGTTGGACATGAACTGAGGTGGGGTTGGACAGGAAGGAAAGGATTTAGGAAAAGATAACTAGAAGCCTGGCAAGGACTGTGATGCAGGAATGAAGGTCAAAACTTGGGAGATAGAAGGCAGGAGTTCAGGCTAGATCCAGGAGATGTGCTTGGAGAAGGAAGTGGTGTGGGTTGGGGGGAACAGTGTGGTGTATCAGGGACTAGTTAAATGGAGAGGCAGCAGAGAAAGGAGTAAGTACATCTTTAAATATCCTGCAATAATTTGGTTTGAACTCTTACAGTGTAAAACTCTTAAAACTTTCAAGAGTGGATAATATTCTCTCCATTCCTTCTCATTAAAAAAACACAAAATTCCCCTCCTCTCCTAGACAGACATGCCACAATTCTCATTCCTCTCACTTTTCTCTAACCTAAGCTTGCTAGGCATGGGGCTAGGGGGAGGAGGGCACAAAAACTTTACTGAAGGAAAGTAAGTTTTGATCATCTTATGATGACGCACAAAGTTGAATTTATTTTGGCTAATTCATTCAATGTATGAAGAATTGTATGAATCAGGAGATATTCACAAGTTCTAAGCAGAGGTGAAGTTTCCTACTATATCGGGGGGTATACTACCATCAAAGCTGAGGAGAAAAATTTCAGCTGTGCATTCTCCTTGATCTCATAAATACAGACTGTTTTATAAAATAAGACAGCCCCAGAAGGAAAATCTCGCCATGGGATATGTATTATAGCCTAACAGTTGGGACATCTTCTGAAGTCAGACATAATCCAGGTTGTGCTATCCATCCCTGCTTCAGTTTTATTCTCATTTGGTTTGGGTCAAATATTTCTTCTGACCCAAATGATTGTGAGGGGCATTGGTTTTATAGCCATGTTTTACATATGAAGTTAGATAGGGCACCAAAAAAAATTACTGGGTTTTGGTTACCAGGTCAGAAAAATAAATGTAAAAATACATAAATAATAATATATTTATAAAAGAAAATTTTTTTAAAAAAATAGCTTGGGAAGCAAGTTATTCTCAAGACTAATTTTGTTTTGGCAGGATACAAACATAACAGGTCAGGGTCTATATTGTTATATGATCTTGCATTTATTCATTCTCATTCAGTGCTCCTTTGGTTGCTAATTTAGAATCCTTAGTCCAAAACTCCCTTTCCAGTGGTCTCTTGGTTATTTTGATCTCCATGATTTAGAACTCCTACCTGAATGAGCAGCACCACAGGCTTTTCTGACAGGATCAGCAAACAGCACAGGTATGCAATCAGCCCCTAGAGCTGCTATCGTAACACCTTTCTGATTCGTAACTATTCCATCATAGCTGTCAGGCTCTGTCTTTCCCATAATATGCACAGCATTAGCGTGATCAATCTGTCAAGACAAAACCAGAACATGGTTGGTCACATGGCAACAAAAACCCCAGTTCTGACTAATGCAAGGATTTTTCTTTAGCACAAAACACTCTTCTGAACCAACTTATTATGCATGGAAATCAGGCACTCCCTTGTTCAAATGCCATGCAGATGTATCAGTAGAAAGCCACCACAGAAGTGATGGTGTAGTTTTCTTTTAAGAGAAACTCCTCTGATCATTTATCTGATTATGCAACTCTGTGGTAAGCTAAATGTTAGAATATTCTTGGAAGCAACAGTGCTGCTTCTCCATATAGTGCCTCATGGCTGATAGTTTGAATGGCTATTCCCACAGATAAACTGCCAGCATAAATCTTTTTTAGTTGTCCTACTTCTCACAAGTTCGTGCTGAGAAAGGTATGAGTAACGCTTATAGTTTTAGCCAGTGAAACATGAAGGAAAATCTGATCCTTTCACATAAATCCATTGTTTGATAAGATACCTTGACTCTGTGGAAAGTCTCTGGGTTAAATCCTGCAGCATTAGCTAGCCGGCGGAGATTTTCTTTAACAACAACTTGTGGGTCCCTCCGCTTGGAACTGCTGAAGAGATTGCAGGAGCTTAGAGTTGGTATGTAGGAGATCCCACCTGTCCTTGTGGTGAACCCATGGAGGAAGATATCATCTGGCAAAGCAAAAACGACAACAAACAATTGCTTTCAACACAAGACCAGTCCAAATATTACATTGTTTTATACTGAAGAGACCTAGCAGATTTAGGCTCAATTTTTGCAAAGTTGTAGTGCAAACCCTAGAAAAGGGGTAACTCACTGAGGAAAATGAGAGCAGATTTTTAAAGCAACATTCTAAGATGGCATCTCCCAAGCTTTTTTGGCAAATGAAGTACTAGTGCTTAAGATTTCACAAAATCTCAAACATCCTTCTAAAGCACACTGAAAGCACTGGCAATTTCTAGCATTATTAAAGATCCTCAGTTTTTACTATGTGGATCCTTTATTGTGGCCTCATGTACTAAATGCAACCATTGCTTTGGGAAGTGGTGGGGGGTGGGGTGCTGCATGGCAAAGTTGAACATAGAAAGATAATCCCATAACTGGTATCATGGATATTTCCCCCTATTACAGACATGATACGCTATTACAACATCATATAAAGTTACTTGCTGATTGTAGACATTTCCAAATTTTACCCATTTTGTAATTCCCTTGAAGAAGTATGCTTGGGCACAGTCTCTGTAAGATCTGTTAGCTGGGATTCTCTTTACCTGGGATCAGGGAAGATCTGAGGATGGTGAGCTCCCCTTTCAGGCTAGGCAGGCTTTCCAAGTACATCTGAATCTCACTTTGGATGAGTGCCACATCCTGTGTCAGAAGCATTTGCTCTTCACTCTGAGCTTCAGCTATCTGCAGGTTTTTACAATTAGATGCCACCTCTAAATCCTCAAATGAAAACTGGTAGACTGCTGTAAAGAGATGGTCTATATATACTTTCATTAAATCTTTTCTTAAGGTTGGGAGAATAACTTTAATGATGCTTAGGCCTTTTTCATCCAGTCTTTCTTTGACGGTGTACAAAGCAGCAGCTGTAGTCAGAGCATGTACCACTTCTAGTCTTTTCTTCAGACTCTGAAAATCTCTCAGAGCTGGAAGCAAGGACTCTTGTTCACCGTTCCTTTCACTCCCCTGCCTCTGGCAACACAGGACATAAACAAATGGAGCAGGGATGGAAGAGCATTTCTTAATAGTTTCCAGCGTGTTACGTAGTAATTGTTGGATGTTGTTCTGCAAGTTGGCTGGTAGGCTGAACAGATCTATCACTACTGCTTCCACCATAGTCCCGGATATGTAAAGATTCCTACAACTGCCAAGCAGTTAATAACAAAATATGAAAAACAAACAAAAAGGCAAGACAGCGGCATTAGTCCAAACAGAATTTTGTTATTGAGGCAATGCATTCAGTGATGCTCTGTAGAGAAGGTGGCACAGCAGTAATTACTGTCTTATGATTTCCTCACTGTGTCAAAAGAAATTGCAGCAAAACAAAAGTAGAGGAAATGGGAATTATTATATATTTATTGAAGTATTTAGGAATTTCCCTACAGCCCCGCCTACCTCAGTTTTTTCCCAGGTCAGGAATGATAAAAGGTTAGTACATAACACTAGATTTATTGATTCAATTAATCCACATTAGTCTATGCATCTTCTTGACCTCTGACTGTTGGGCTCTCCTTCAGGTCCCATGAGGGGAGCCAAACACTGAGATCCCTCAGCTTGCTGGGACTGGAGGTGTTTCTGTAACAAGTTTTTGGAAGGCATTTTACACACTTATTGCTGAGGTGGAGCTCATGTCTGCTACCCCTCCTGCAGCTGGGGTGCTGGGCTGGGAGCCTAATGACATCTTTCCCACAGGCCTTCACAAGACTTTTTGGACTTCTCCCTTTTGTGTTCCCAAATGTATCAACTTGCTAATTTCTCACTTCTGTGTGGAGGGGCACCTCAAAGGTATAGTTCTTTTTTTCAACACACACAGGAACTCAGCACAGGTTACTGAAACTTTACCTGGCAATGCAAGAAGTACACAGAACTAAATAAAAATGACAGAATACTGTGCACAGCTTCCTCCCTCAGTTTTGCCACTGTGCTAGCTGCACTCTTTGTCCTGAAATCAAGACATGTAAAATCATCCTGTAGTTCAAGGTTTGTCTTGCAGCCCACACTGTAATTCCAGTTTTGATGTGGGTTTTTTCCCCTTTTCTGGACTTTGTAGATCCAAGTCCAGCTAGGCTGCCTGCCCGTGGAAACTTGACCATCCACCTCTTCCTCTCTCTGTTGCTAGGAGAGCCTATTTTACATATCCTCTCAGAAGTGTCTTATTTTCTTTTCTCTGTCTCTGATACTTTTTCAGTTACCAGTGCAAGCCTCCAGAGGTCTGGAACAAAAGACCAGATCCCTTTGCTCTGGGAACCTTGAACAGACAGCTATTCACATTTCACGACTAAGCACCGTGCTTGATCTAGGAGGAATACATCCAGCTTATTAACCAGTTGTAAGACCCCATAATCATTTAGGGTATTCCTTAACACCACCATTTTTTTTGCATAGTAACAAATTGTGCATGAATATTAATTCCTTTTCAGGAAAATTCATGTTTTCTTTTTAATTTGTTAATTTGTTCTTTGCAGGAAGAAAGGGCTTAAGAATCTTTTAAGTCTTTGAAATCAATGCTCTGCTACCAGAGCTAACCGTATCAGATAATGCCTGGCACTATTTTCCTGCCCCAAGCCCTTATTCTCCTGTAACTACACGCATGCCCTGGCTTCACAGCACTTCCATTATCCTGCAAAAATACTGCTGCTGCCTGTACTTGAGGCCTACCACTATGGGGGACTTGGCATCCTCGTTGGCATTTTATGATTAACAACGGATTCCCAGAGTTTCTAAACTCAAATGAGAAGCCAAAGACCTTTCTGGTTTTAATGGATCGTTTATTCAGAGTAGGTTTTTCAGAAAACACTCTGCATTTTCTTCATTGTTCTTTCCCCCAGACTGGAAGAAAAATAAGCCTGACTGAAAATTATGTTTTCCTTTCTGCAAGTTGAATGCTTACAAATATTAATTAGTGACTATCAAAACAGGTGAACTAAAAGTATCAAAATGTGACAGCAGATAAGGAATTTATGACTCTTGATTTTGCTCAGAGTATTATTTACACACATCTGATAATAGATTTTAGAGAAAAGAGCTTGCTAAGAAAAGTGTCGAAACAGACTCATGTGAAAGACCATGACTTGGGAAATCAGGATATTTCCTTCCCTGCTGACACTCTGTGGGAGGCCTGTAAGAGTATGACATGATCCCAATCTAGGTATAACTAATAGCCCCAGCAAAGACAGTACAACACACAGGTGTAGTGCAAAAACAGATTATTGCTCCACTTGGGATATGTCAATAGTAGGTAAGTACTGCTCATTGCTGTCCTCATACTTCCCCAGAAAAGTACCACCAAAGAAAGGGAAGAAGGAAAGTGTTTGTGGAGGAAGAGGTATTTGCCTACATTGTTGTGTATGTATTGCAAAAAGTCCACAGGGGCCATTACTGGGATGTACACAAAGAAACAATGGGGGTGATTCACCCTCATATCCTTCCAGTTTTGCATCACAGAGCCCTAAAGAGGTCAGGGGTGTCAGAAGTAAATTTGCTTACAGTCATAATAACATTTCTTGACTGTTTTCTACCTCCCCCAACAAAATCCTTCTCAAAATACAGGCTTGCCAAGCACAGCAATGTTTTAGCTTATGAGGAATGCACTCAGTTATTCATGTTTTAAGTAACATGCTCTACAGTCTCAGTGTTCCATAGAAAGTCTCACTGCACATAACTGCATCAGAAAAGATTAAGTGCATTTATTAAGGAGTTGATCATTTCAATACACAATGCAAGACAAATACTTGCACAAACTTGAAGCCAGGGCCACCCATTAGCTGCTTTGCTCACTCTCTGAAACTCTTGTCAGTACATTTGCAGAGATATCAAGAAAAAGAAAATCAAAGAAAATGATAGATAATGAGAAGAGAGGAGAGTGAGGAGGGAACAAGAGTGAAAAAGAGAAAAGCCAAGTGAATACAGAAAAGAAGCAGTGAGGTACTTAGGAAATGTGCAGATGAGGTGCTAAAGGACATGGTTTAGTGGGGAATTGGCAGTGTTAAGTTAATGGTTGGGCTTCATGATCTTAGAGGTCTCTTCCAACCAAGGCTATTCTGTGATTCTGTGAAAGAAGTAAAACCAGGTTGCAAAGAGGGGACAGCTCAGGGTAGAAAAAAGATCCAAAAAGCAACTTTCAAAAACCCAAGAAATTTAGTTCTAAAAGCTCACTGTCGGTCAAGACAAGATTGCTGGCAATTTCCTGCACCTTTGAATCCCACCGGTCAACTTATCTTCTTACAGAAACTCAGAGAACTGAGAAATATTTAACATCTGCCAGACTGAGATGCCCAGAGAAAGAAAACAGATCACTAAAGCAGCCCAAATGAACAGGGAAAAGAGCACATTTCTAATAAAAATTCAACAACAGTAAAGACAAAAAAAAAAGGGAAAAAAACGAAGAAATAAGTAAAAACCTCTCAAACTGGATTAAAATAAAACACTCTGCCTCTCAATTTAGGCATATTTAGGCAAGGTTGAAGAAACAGAAATCAGCACTTAGAATGAAAATAATGAAGTACATGCAGTTTTCATAAACAAACTCAAAATTTAAACCACAGGAATTTACTTACACAGGTAGACAATCCTTTCAAACTCTTGAAAGATATCATCTGATATAAACACACATTACCAGCTTTATATATCTCACTCCTCACTGTCAATCTTGCAGCTGGTTTGTACAAGATGGAAATTCCTATTCTAGGTAAGACTGGTGTATTACTTCTTTATGATGAGACCCTGCTTTGCTGCTGTCAGTATCCATGGGAAATAACAAACTGTACTGAAAGGCATCAACATGATTAAGTGCCGGGTAGCATTAAATCCGGAAGCAGCATTAACCCTGCCATGTAACTCACTGCTGTAATCATATGTTCTAATGCATCAGCTTTGCACAATCTCAAACAGATTCAGAGACATATGGCACAGCAAAACAGAACAAGAACACAGAGAAGTTAAAGGAAAACATGTGCACAGTGAAAGAGTTTCCTTTTCTCAGCTGTAACGGCATGTTTCACTAAAGAATTTGGCAGTCAGTCAAGAAAAAGTATATTCAGAAGGACCCAGACAGAGGTTGTGAGAGGCCAGTGTTCAGGGCCACAGGCCTGAAATGAAGATGACAATTTCTCCCCAGAACAGTCGGAAATTTTGCAGAGCTCTGTAAAAAAGTCTTAATATTTTGACAGGACAATGGAAAGGTCAAAAGGTAAGTGGAGGAATTAGGGATTTGTATCAGGCTTTGATCAAGAATTGTATGATAATGTTTTCTCAACTGTGCTAAAATGACAGATAAGTATATGACAACTCAAGGACAAGAAAAAAAAAAAAAAAAAGTATTTTTTTCATGAACAGAGGCATTAAAAAAATCATGTTTCCTGTGATTTGCTGTCCTATGTCCCCTGCTCCTCCCTCCCCTTCAGCTCCAGTAAACCTACATTTCTGCCAGGTCCAGAATACACCTTGGGAGTCCCCCACCATTTCCCTTCCAGCATATGCTGGGCAGAGGGACGAGAACTGAATCCTCCTGGCTCTCCCTTGCAAAGCGAACCAATGCAGGTATCTTGTCGTTCCCCACCCAGACACCTATTCTCATGAAGTTTGCAAGATATCATCAAGCTGTTGGCCCGGAGGAGGGCCACGAAGAGGATCAGAGGGCTGGAGCACCTCACCACAGGCTGAGGGAGTTGGGGTTGTTCAGCCTAAAGAAGAGAATGCTCCAGGGAGACCTTATAGCACCTTCCAGTACCTGAAGGGGCCTACAAGAAAGCTGGAGAGGGACTTTTTACAAGAGCATGGAGTGATAGGATGAGGGGTAGTGGTTTTAAACTGAAAGAGGATAGATTTAGACTAGATATTAGGAAGAAATTCTTTACTGTGAGGATGGTGAGACACTGGAACAGGTTGCCCAGGGAAGTTGTGGCTGCCCCCTCCCTGGCAGTGTTCCAGGCCAGGCTGGATGGGGCTTTGAGCAACCTGGTCTAGTGGATGATGTCCCTGCCCATGGCAGGGGGGGTGGAACTAGATGATCTTTGAGGTCCCTTCCAACCCAAACCATTCCATGATTCTACAATTCTTTCCATCCCACTGTCAAACAGAGCTGAACTGGATCATTAAAAATTAACGGGGAGTTGGTAGAGAGAGAATAACACAACCATTTCCTTTCCTTCAACCAGACTAAGGAAGAAAAAATAATTACTGCGGTGATTTTTGGTGCAGAAGGCTGAGAAAGGATAGGGAAAAGGTCTGAAAATATCCAAGATGCAAAACCATTTTGAAAATGACAGATTGGTATTGTCTCTGGCTGAACTATTATCTTTAGCTTTTGCAATTTCGGAAAAGGGATGAAATAGAACAGATCATACGCAGAGATGAGCCATTAAATGGTACAAATCATGGGATTTAGGGTGAAAATTCCTTAACCTGGAGCTCAGAGGAACACGAGTGGGAAGGAGACAAGTCCGTGGCTGTAAAGCCGGGCACGGTGTACAGCAGAAACTGGGACCCATTTCCTCTTCCTCCTAACCCAGTGGTGCCCAGCAAAACTTACGTTCTCTGCAGCACGTATCACACACTAAAGAATTATGACAGAAAATGCCGCTTGATACCACGAATTACGTAACTCGGGCAGCTCGGAAGCGACAAAAGCGAAGCAGAGCTGCCTCAGGCACAGGGTGAGCCAGGCCGCGCTGCTGCTCCGGGCCCTGCCACGAAGCACCCACCCGTTCCTGACAGGTTGATTCGTTCCCTCCGTCCTTCCTCCGTCTGCTGCCGGGGACAGCCCCCCGCGCCCAGCCCCGTGCGCGCCGCGGTTTAGGCGGGAAGGGGCGGGAACGGGTGGAGTGGCGGGCGGTGCAGCCCTGGCTGAGGGGGCGCGGCTGAGTGAGGGGGCGCGGCTGAGCGAGGGGGCGCGGCTGAGTGAGGGGGCGCGGCTGAGTGAGGGGGCGCGGCTGAGTGAGGGGGCGGCCTCCCCGCCCACAGGAGGTGGTGGCGGCCAGGCAGGACGCGTGGCTCTATTCTGTCCGTTTTTCAGTGCCTTCGGAGGGTTGGGGACTGTGTGCGCAGGGGCAGGCCTGCTGCGTGCTGAGGGATGTGGGGTGCTGGAGCGGGATGGAGGCGGGAAGTGAAGGGTCCCAGCACAGCCGTTGCGGCAGCCCTAAAGATAAAATGGTAGATGGGGTTTCCTTGTCAAGACTACCAACCTCCAGGCACAGTTCGCTGGTAAACTCAGTGCCGTTTAATGGATTGGGCTGGAAGATGCAGACACATTGCATTTACTTGAGAATTCAGTGTCAATTTATATAACAATACAGATTTACATGCTGATTTAAGATGCTTTTAAGACCTATGACTGCTGACAAACAGAGCATCTGTCCTGCAGAGAAGCCAGTGGAATGTTGCAATAGCTTTTTTTATAAAATTCGGCAAGAAAGAGTTCTAATCCTCAATCATGGCCTTGAATGTTCACCCATTAGTAACCTGTTCTTATTAAAAAAAAAGAAACCAAATGAAATAAATTATGAAATACGGGATCTGGGATCCTGTAGGAAAGCCCTTAATAGTATCCTCTCTCATTAACTGTTAGGAATTAAATAGAATGAAGATAGAACAATTCACTTTTTTCTGTCCTCGTAGTTCTGCACTTTTGTCTAAAATGGCCGAGCAAAATTCTCCATCACTAATTGAAGTTGTAAAACAAGTTGCAGAGCGGCAGCATGCACAAGCATCAGAGGTAGAAAAAAGCCAAACAGTTCTTTTCCAATTGCAGGTAATAAGCCTTGTTTGGAGTAGTTTAATTACTTTTTTTCAATTAGATGAGGAAATATTCCTATGAACAAGAGAAGCTGATGGTACTTCATTTTTTTCTGGGCACTTGCATTTAAGTGTAAGGCAGCTATTCTGTTCCTGTGTGTGGCATTTAGCCTTAGCCAAAACTGGGTGTGTGTATTGTTATTTGTAAGACTACAACACAGCTAAGTCTTCGTTAGAGCAGGTTATAGCAGAAACTTTTATTTTTTATTTGGAAAAAAACCAAACTAAATCCCCAAAAGCACTGAGACAGCAAACCAACTAAAACTCAATACAAAGTTAGAGCTCTTTGAATTTTTCATGATAATTTCCTGAGAAACTAATGAAGAGAAGGAAAAAAAAAAGATTTTAAAAGCATCCTTTTTGGCAGATTTTCGCCAAACTCTATCATTTTTTCATAGCATCTTTTTCATACAAAATACTTTTTTTCTGTGTGTTTGAAGTGGGTATCCTAAAGAGTCATTTAATACTGGTTTTATTTAGTAATATTTTGTAGAACACTGGATACATACTGTTTTCATGAAGACTATGTAATCATTTATCTTATAATGTCTCACAGAACTTATTAAGCTTTCAATTACTATTTAACCTTTGGGATCAAATTTCTATTGAGAGACTTAGATTTAAGTCTGAGTAAAGACACAGTAGTATTCAAGCATTTCTGAGCATGGGAGAATGCAAATGGAAATAATAGAGTTCCGGATACAACATCTGTGAATACTCCTACAGCTAGGATCACAGAATCACAGAATGTTAGGGACTGGAAGGGACCTCAAAAGATCATCTAGACCAATCCCCCTGCCAGAGCAGGATTACCTAGATCAGATCACACAGGAACGCATCCAGGCGGGTTTTGAATGTCTCCAGAGAAGGAGACTCCACAACCTCTCTGGGCAGCCTGTTCCAGTGCTCTGTCACCCTCACTGTGAAGAAATTCTTCCTCATATTTATGTGGAACCTCCTATGTTCCAGCTTGCATCCATTGCCCCTTGTCCTATCATTGGATGTCACTGAGAAGAGCCTGGCTGCATCCTCATGACACTCACCCTTTACATATTTATAAACATTAATGAGGTCACCTCTCAGTCTCCTCCAAGCTAAAGAGACTCAGCTCCCTCAGCCTTTCCTCATAAGGGAGATGTTCCACTCCCTTCATCATCTTTGTGGCTCTGTGCTGGACTCTCTCCAGCAGTTCCCTGTCCTTCTTGAACTGGGGGGCCCAGAACTGGACACAATATTCCAGATGCGGCCTCACCAGGGCAGAGCAGAGGGGGAGGAGAACCTCTCTGGACCTACTACCCACACCCCTTCTAATACACCCCAGGATGCCATTGGCCTTCTTGGCCACAAGGGCACATTGATGGCTCATGGTCATCCTGCTGTCCACCAGGACCCCCAGGTCCCTTTCCCCTGCGCTGCTCTCCAACAGCTCAGTCCCCAACTTATACTGGCACATGGGTTTGTTCTTACCCAGATGCAAGACTCTACACGTGCCCTTGTTATATTTCATTAAATTTCTCCCTGCCCAACTCTCCAGCCTCTCTAGGTCTCGTTGAATGGCAGCACAACCCTCTGGTGTGTCAGCCACTCCTCCCAGTTTTGTGTCATCAGCAAACTTGCTGACAGAGCACTCTATTTCCTCATCCAAATCCTCGATGAATATATTGAATAGTACTGGTCCCAGTACCGACCCCTGAGGGACTCCACTAGATACAGGCCTCCAACTAGACTCTGTCCCATTGACCACAACTCTCTGGCTTCGTTCCTTCAGCCAGTTCACAATCCACCTCACTACCCTGTCATTCAGACCTCACTTCCTCAGTTTAGCTGCGAGGATGCTGTGGGAGACTGTGTCAAATGCTTTACTGAAATCAAGACAGACCACATTCACTGCTTTACCATCATCTATCCACCCGGTTATGTCCTCATAAAAGGCTACCAGGTTGGTCAAGCATGACTTGCCCTTGGTGAAGCCATGTTGACTGCCCCTAATGACCCTCTTATCCTTGATATGCCTAGAGACAGCCCCCAGGATAAGTTGTTCCATCACCTTTCCAGGGATGGAGGTGAGGCTGACCAGTCTGTAGCTACCCAGGTCTTCCTTCTTGCCCTTTTTGAAGACCGGAGTGACATTTGCTTTCCTCCAGTCCTCAGGCACCTCTCCCGTTCCCCATGACTTAACAAAGATGATGGAGAGTGGCCTAGCAATGACATCCCCAGCTACATCTGCACCCACGGGTGCATCCCATCAGGACCCTTGGATTTATGGATGTTCAGGTTGCTTAATTGGTCCCTAACCCAGTCCTCATCAACCAGGACAAACTCCTCCCCTGTCCTGACTTCCTCTGGAGCCTCAGGGGTCCTGGGCTCCTCATGACAGCCTCCAGCAGTATAGACAGAGGCAAAATAGGCATTCAGTAACTCTGCCTTCTTTTTATCCTCTGTCACCAGGGCACCCACCTCATTCACCAGTGGGCCTACATTGCCTCTAGTGTTAGTTTTATCTGCAGTGTATTTGAAGAAGCCCTTTCTGTTGTCCTTGACCTTTCTTGCAAGGTTTAATTCCAAGGAGGATAATGGAGGTTTGAAATTTAGCACAAAGATAACTTCTCTGAAGGAGCAGTGAAAACTTTTATTGCTTAGGAATGTCAGCTGACTGCATACACTTTGCAAGAAGGTTTCTCCTGATGATGTATCATCCCATAATGTAGTATGACGATGATACAACAATTAATTTGTGATCAACCAATTTAAACAAGGGTATTTGTTTAAAAAAAACCCACCAAACAAAACACAGAACTTTAGAACACTAGGTAATTAAGTTAGTTCATTTTATTTTCTTCCTCTTCCACACCTTTTCCTTTTTCTTTCAAAAAAGTTCAAGCCCTAGGAAATTCCATACAAACATTAATGTTATCATAACAGCAAAGTTAAATAATTAGGGACTTAAAGTCAGAATGCAGAATTGCTTTTTCATCTTTACCTCTCTTCCCATGTCTGCATGTCACAGAAGACATGGGAAACTCATTTGCTTTCCAAAATTGAAGATCTTTGCCATTAGGATCTTTTGCTTTCCTCTCCTCAGTAAATGGTGGCTGGCACTGATACAAATCCTGCTAAAACTGTAGCCCAGGATTTCAAAATTAGAAATTATGCAGAAACTATTTGTTCTTAACAGTTAATAATGTCTTAATCTGTTCAAGACATTGAGTAAGAGATTCCATAGCACTCATCATGCTTCCATTAGGGAAAAGATAATAGGTGACATAAATCACAATGCTAATTCTCTCAATTAATACACTACTGTTGGCTGTTGCTTTGGGTGGGATTCGTCATTGCTAGCTTACATCACCTGCAAGTCAGATGGTAAGCCCATATTAGTCATCTAGGCACCCTGAGTAGTTAAGGAAGAGAGGGAAACACTTCTGAGGCGGCAGTTCAGCCCTCCCATCCTAGATTTCTTATGAAGGGTTGAAATACCACTTCCTGGAGAAGATGTACAGGCCTTTCTAGAACTAGATGCATATTCCTTTGGGGGTTAAAATAGGTCTCAAATACTACTGGGATGAAGGCAAGACTGAAAACTTCAGTACGACAGGCTAGTTAGGCTCCGTCCCCCCAAATACTCATCTATGGGTTTGTAAGTGATTTTTGGCATAATTAGTTATTTTTAGTCTGATTTGGGCTTAACCAGATTTTGATTCTAAACAAACGTTATGATTGGGTTTGATTTTTCATGTCTTATGTATCATGCAAGTACAAGGAATTTGAAGTAATTTTAAGGACACTTTATTTCATATTTTAGACTCATTCTAAGGGGAGAAGTCTAAAATAGTATTCTTGCACTGTGTCTCTAAGGTGATGTTTTAAGAAATGGAACTCTAATTATCTTCCATTCAAGCCACATTAAACAAGTAAAAATGGAGACTGTTGAATAAATATAAATTACAGTGTTTAATTAAATACCTAGTATCCTTTAAAAAATATTATTAAGTGAACACTGAAATATTTTTACAGGCAAAATTTCAGGAACTAGAAAAAGAAAAGGATTCTGTTCTGTTAGCAACAAAGACAACAGAAAGGGAAATATATCTGCAAGATGATGCCATAGAAGTGACAAAGCACCACTGTGAAAATCTGGAGGCTGAAGTTGGAGCCCTATATTCTGAAAATTTAAAGCTGAAGCGTGATGCAGAAACAGTGCAAGAAGAGTTTGAGATTATATTTTCAAGAAATAATGAATATCGGGAAAAAATAAAGGCTCATAAACATCTCTTTTGGGAGATGGAAAGTAAAATGCCAGTTATGATTGAGCTTGCTAAAAAGAAAGCTGTTGTTAAAGAATTAAAGACAAAGAAAGAGGAGTTAATGCGTGATCTCCAGAATCTAGAAGGATCTGTTATAAAACAAGTACAGGTACTATATTTCCTCTGTGGTTCTTTTCCATGAAATAATTTTGGCATAGTTTAACTAATATGATTATTTTGTCTAATATGTTTACAGCACATGAGGGACTGACCTTGGAGAATATAGATAATTAATAATGCAATGTTAATTGAAGAAATTTTGACTTCAGTATGCAGTAAAAAAAAATAATTAGCCATCATCTGTATATTGTAAAAGTCAGGTTCATTCTGTGTGGCCGAATGAACTGAGGTATGAAAAAAATTACGGAGCTGTAAATTGAACTATATTGTTGCCAAACTATTTGTGGGATTCTTTGGGTTTTTGGATAAACTTGCACGGACATTTTAAGAATTCTGTGGAACTTTGCCATGTTGTTATGTTTTTCATATGAGAGCACAGTATTCTTTTAACATTGCAGTTGGGTAACTCACCAAAATGAGTTCAACTTCCTGCACTGTTGTAGTCGTTTGCATATTTCACATCAAGTATGTATCTCCTTAAGTAATTAAAGCCATGTTATAAATAATTTTAATGATTAATTTTAATTATAATTCTTAAATTATTATTCATTTATTGTTAATTACTTTAGTGTGAAATTGTTTACGATAGATCTTTATCTCATCTCTGTTAATTTACACTGTTAAAGTGTGGCATTTTAAATGAGTTTAATAGATGTACTCTGCAGCTTTTTAAGGAGGGGATTTCTGTATCTTGACTTATATCTGCAGGAAGAAATTACACTTTTAAAAAGGGAAATCACAACATTGAAGGAGTTAATCAATAAAAAAAAAGATTTGCTGGAAGAAGAGAAAAGAAGGCATGCTAAGCTTAGAAAAGAAATTGAGGTGAGTCATTTGAATAAAATATAATTACAGTTCTCCTGACAGAATGTAGATAGTGCAAATGAAGTTTGAACACTGTTCCTGGCCATACATTATTCAAGTATATACAGTAACCTTGCTATCTTAATGTCTTACATTCTTGATGCTGATAGTCTTTCTAAAATTCAGAACTTAATTGCTATCATGAGAAAGTTAAGAACATTTTTTCTTAAGTCTTTTAAGGAGGAGTTCAGCTGTGAACTTTTGGAACAGTGTCTGGAAAAAAGGTCACTGAATGGGAGTAAAGCAAAATGCACTGTCTTTTATTTCTGTAATATTTTTAAAATACTTCAGTTTTCACTGCTGACTTACTTATTCATGACTTGTCTCATGGTTCCTGATAACTCATCAATGGGAGAATCAGTTGCACCAAGAAAATGGACTTCCCATGAATCTCCCTAATTTGAGCTGACATTAAATTAGGGATAACACAGCAGCTCCTAATTAGCTGCCAAGATAAAATTCTGATAAATAGTTCAAACCTTCTCTTTTTAAATAATTGAACTATATTTTACATTTTGTTCCTTACTAAAATACTTTCTATGTCTAACTAGTTTTTAGTTCTGGGGTTTCACATCATTTATCATGTTAGTTCAAATAAATGCCACAAAATTTAATGAGCAAAGCTTGATAATATAAAGATTAACTGAGCTAAGGTTAGGTCTATTGCCCATTGTAAAATGTAGGAAGAAAAAAATAATTGTTTTTTATGTGATAGGGAACAGCAGAGAATTTTTAAACTGAAAAGCAAAACACAGTCACTTTAGAACATATATATGCTATTCAGCATCTGGGAAAATGTGATTCTGTGGTTCTGTGAAAATATTTTATTATCAAGGCAGCATTCTCATAAGAAAATTCTGTAAACCTGAAGTGAAATTAGGCATTCTAAAAATAATGTTCTCTTCTGTTATCAGAATCAATTTAATTAAATAGTGAAATTTAACCTGTTCTTCAGTTGCTGGAATTATACAATCTTTTTGTCTCAGAAGGAAGCAGGATTAAAAATGGAAACTTTCATGGTGTCATTTTCTATTAAGAGCTCTCTGGAAATCAATCTGATAGATAAGGTGCTGAGGGACATGGTTTAGTGGTAAATTGGCAGTGCTGGGTTAATGGTTGGACCTGATGATCTTAGAGGTCTCTTCCAACCAAGGCTATTCTGTGATTTTTAATATAAAAACTGACAATAGACAAGCACAGACTTTAGCACCCAGCAGTCCTCAGCACAACACATGAAAGAATACTGGAGCCAAGCATGGGAATAAAGTGAGATACTAGACACATGGATGAAGTTCAATTGAGCGGCAGTGGTGGGATCCAGCTCCAGACTGCTGACACCTAAATGTGGTTGGTTGAATACAGGTGCCTTCACGTGAGTCAGACAGGTTCCCATTATAATCACTGGAGGTGTAGTCAGTGCAGTTGATGTATTCGAGAGATCAATTCAGTTGGCCACATGTAAGTATTTACAGTAGAGTGAGATGCATAATCTGGTCTTTCTAGACTTTGTAGTGTGCATTGGCTAGATTTCTACTGATCAAAACAGGAGTGTAGACTTGCAGGTCACACATACACCTCTAAAGCTAGGTGTCTTAATCTGTAGACTGACTGCACTTCAACGCTTCAGTGCTTGTCATAGGACTTTTACGTGTTGCATGGATTCTCAGCTTCTAGCACTGCATGGGACAAAAGTAACTGACCTCCTTATAACTTCATAAAGTTCAACACGGCCAAGTGCTAGGTCCTGCACCTTGTTCAGAGAAATCCCCAATATCAGTACAGACTAGGGGATGAATTGTTTGAAAGCAGCCTTGTAGAGAAGGACTTGGGGTTGAAAAGCTGAACATGAGCCAGCAATGTGTGCTCGCAGCCCAGAGAGCCAATCCTATTCTGGGCTGCATAAAAAGCAGTGTGGCCAGCAGGCTGAGAGAGGTGATTCTCCCCTTCTACTCTGCTCTGGTGTGACCTCACCTGGGGTACTGGTGCTACATCCAGCTCTGGGGTCCTCAGTACAGGAAAGACAGGGACCTGCTAGAGCAGGTCGAGAAAACGGCCACAAAAATGGTCAGAGGGATGGAACACCTCTCTTGTGAAGAAAGGCTGAGGGAACTGGGTTTGTTCAGCCTGGAGAAGAAGAGGCTCCGAGGGGACCTTATTGCATCCTTTCAGTACTTAAAGGAATCTTACAAGAAAGACGGAGAGAGACTTTTTCCCAGGGCCTTTTTTTAATCCCAGGCAATAGTTTTAAACTGTTGGAAGAGGGTAGGTCTAGACTGGACATAAGGAAGAAGTTTTTTACAATGAGGGTGGTGAGACTTCAGCAGCTTGCCCAGAGAAGTTGTCATCATTGGAAGTGTTCAAGGTCAGGTTGGATAGGGCTTTGAGAAACCTGATCTAGTGAAAGGTGTCCCTGCCCATGCAGGGGGTTGGAACTTGATGATCTTTCAAGGTCCTTTCCAATCCAAACCATCCTGTGATTCATAAATTGCAAAGAGTATGTGAGCTCCCAGGTTTCTGAGCTTCCAGACACAAGCAAATCATTGCATCTGATTAATGAGTTTGCTGCTGCTGTAGAACTCCTGGAGCCTTGATTCAGTAATGATTTTAAGCACTCATCTAAGTCTGCCCCTATAGAGCCTTATACTTAAATGCCCACAGAATTCCTGTTGAAGCCTTGTGAGTGGCTCAGCTGGCACTCAAGCAGAATGGACTGACTCTCATAGCTCTTGTGTTCCCACTTTGATTCAGTATTACTTCTGGTTTCCCACAAAGATTTCCTGAACTAGGCACAGTGTGCGGAAATGTGATATGGAGTGCCTTTCTAAAGCTGCTGAATTTTGGAAAGTTAAAAATTATTAAATGTCTTTCTGTGAGGAAATCTGTGCCTTTTTTTTTTTTTCCCAAGGGAAAATCTGACATTGCTGATTAATAAACTCTACAATTAATTAGTAACTGAGATGCTTCTCATCAGGCAGGGTACTGATGGACTTTTAAGGCAGGTTGTAGACCTTGTCCTACTCCCTTTCCTGAGCACAAGCCCCACCACCCATCTCTTGAAGAGCAGAGCCCATTCGCAGCCTTGGAAAGAGATGTCAATGATAAATCAGGGTGCTTACCTGTGTAGGGGCAAGGCTTTAGTCATGGAGCATATTTTGAGACATCCACAAATAAGAGAAAATAGGTTGCTATGTAAAAATAATAAGAAAAAGCAAGCTCAAAAGACTGTCTATCCCCTGCTGTCCTCTTTCCCCCACATCAGTGTGCAGGTATATTATTCTTGACAGATGCTTGCCTGTCCTGTTCTTGAAGGAGCCCAGTGGTGGAGATTCCACAAGTGCTTGGACTTTTTTTTCTGTTAGCTTAAATGTACACAAGGCCCACTAAAAAGAGCAGTGTTCCCCCTCCCCTGTGTCCAGTAAGCATATTAGTGCTCCCTGCCTCAGCAGATGTGCCAGACAGTTCCCAATAATGATGCTAGAGACACATTTCTTAAAAAAGCAGATAATATTGATCATAGATGTTTCAGTGTCATACAGCACAGTTGTAGTGATGTTCAGATCCTGCAAGCACTCATTCAGATGAGTGAATCTGACAGCATCTCTTGAGAAGTTGTGAAGGATTATAGCTGAGAGCCAGGCAACATGAAGGAAGACAACCCATCACTAGTAAAAGAAGGCAGTGTGATTTATAAACATTAATGAGGAAGTTACTTGTTTAGACGCGAAATTTAGGCAGCAAGACGTGCAGGAGGTCGCTGGCAACACTTTAGTTCTGATGCAGCTGTACACCATCACGTGTATGTTAAATACAGTGCAATAACATTTCAATAAGCAGACACGAGAATAATTATATACTACCACTTATATGCCATTCAGACTAGGGTAAGTAAGCCCAAATTTTCATTAAGTGAATACCCATTATTTCCATTTTTATTATACTGAATGCTTCATGCTTTTACACTTCAGAATGCAGATCTTCAGAGAGGTGTCTGCAGCAGCCATTCTTGTCTACATCAGGCAGCAATGAGGGCAAAATTGATACAGTACTGCATTGCCACAGTATTGCCTATTTAAGAAAAATGTACCTTTTTAAGTGCAGTGCAACAGTGAAGATGCTACTACAGCCATGGAGGTTACCTCATTTGTATTCTAGTATGAAAATGCATTCCTTTCTCACCTCTCACTCTAGAGCCTGAACCCTTCCATGTGTAGAGTGTTGCCACAGCTGTGAGATGCTGACTCTTTAGGTGGGATTTACTTTGTTAAATTTTAAATGTCTACAGAGCAGATACTCACATTGAACTCCTTACTTAATCTCTCAGTGGGACAGAGCTTTTCTTTCCATTAGTGGGAAAGAGAGGTATGACTCATGTTGTCCTCAAGCAGATATCTGAAATAAGTCAGATGAATTGCTTCCTAGATGTCTCTGTGTCTCTTCAGTAGCTATAAAGTGAACATGGAATGACTTGGTCAAATGTCAGAATCTACATGTAGGTACAGCTAGGTGAGCTGAACCCACCTTTGTAAATAGTTTTACTTGAAAGAAATTTTGAAGTGAATTTTATTCTGTTTTATCAGGTACAGAATAAAAGATATGATGCTATTCTAAAACGTTTGCATTGCCAACTGAACAAACTCCATTCAAATAAACGACAATGGCACTGGAATATTCAGCAGTTGGAGAAGAAGGCAGCAGAACTAAGGAAGTGTCTTGGAATAGTGGAGTTACAGAGTAGCATGTAAAACAAATGTAATAAAGCTACAATGCAGGTCATATTTTCCAGACAGGGGAGTTGTGTTTTGTTTGTTCGTTCAATGTTTTTTTTCCTGGAAATTACCAGAAATAGTAAAGCAGCCCAATAGCTGGGCTAGGGCTCAGTGATTTCTTTCTTTTAAAAATTCTTTTCCCTTTCATTCTGTGGCCTAAACTAGGCTGCACTGTCTGTCTATAATGCTTTGAAATAACTTTGCTCTTTTTTTTTTTTTTTTTTTTTTACTGTAGCCAGAGGCTGTTCAGGAAGAAAGTTATTAACATTTTCAGGTGTTTCCAAAATATGTGCCAATTTTATCTAAGGAGTCATTTGAAGTCAATCAAATAAGATTTGAGGAGTTCCTTTTAATTTGATTAGATCTCTGAAGATCGAGATCTACATTGTTTTTCCAACAGAGAAATTAGTATCGATGTATATTTGCATTCTTGGGACAGCAAAATTCCAGATCTTTTATCCACATCCCTTATTACTGCAGCCTGCTAAGGAACTCTGAAAGCTCTGATGGCCTGTATTTTGCCATGTGGGAAATTCATATAGATGGTGTTACAGCCTGTTTGCCCTATACCTGCCAGGATATCCTAGTATAGGGGACAAGGAGGACATAGGCTGTCCAGCTGTAAAAGGCTTAGGAAAAAGTACGCTCAGAAATGGGCTTCCAACAATCTGACTTCAGCTGGTCTACTATATGTTAGCAAAGAGGAATGAGTAAGTAAAGAGAGAACTGCATCTGGACAGCTTTTAAGATGGAACACCTCACCCTCTAGAAACAAGAATGCATTATAGATGATTGATTACAGAGGAACTTACTGTGTAGAGGATCTTAACTAATTAGTACTAGCCATCTAATGTCTAAGTGCTTAATGTTTGGTAAGGTGATTCTTAACATAAATGATGACCTATTAAAAAATCCTGTTAAAATAGTAGTGAAAAGTACATATTTTTCTTTGCCTTCTTTTTGCTCTATGTTTGGCATTTGAGGAATTTACAGTACTTTCTCTGTTCTTAAACTTCTCAGCTTTCCTGCAACAAAATGTAGCTATAGCTCAAGTATTTACTGTGTGTCTGTGCTATGTGCAACTGTTCTGCTCTCATTTAATTAAGAAATTATGATAGAACTAAGTTTATCTTTAATTCCATATTAAAGAACAATAGCAGTGTTGGTCATAATAGCAATACGTGTGGAATTCTACTGTGAATACCCCCTTCATATGTTGGAGTGTCTGTAACCATTATCTGTGGCAATGTGTTAGCTAGTCCTTAATCTGTTTTACTTATGCTTTACTAACAATATAGAGTATGAACTCTTTAATACAAATGTTATTTAGCACAAATTCCACAATGTTGTAAAAAGTCTGTTCCATCTCTGAAACAATTTGTTATAGGATATAGACTCTGTATAGACTGTTATTGTCATCCCACATCACTGTCGTAGTTAAATGCCACACTTATAATGTTTCATCTCACATAAACATACTATGTGTGTGTTTAACTCAACTGCCTTGACACTTGATTTGTCTCTAATCTTTGAAGCTTTGATTGTCCTCAGTCCCCACCAAACTAGCAGATGTTTAGTCACTGAGTGCACCTGAAATCTGTATTCAGTTGTTTCATGTGCTAAACACCACTTTTTACATTTTGCACACTTCTGATTAAAGAGAACTTTGTATCATACAGTATTTACATATTTTCCCAGGTGCAGCATTCAATATTTAACAGAAAATAAGAAAGGCATAAACATTTTCCTAGTGAATTGCAGTTAATTGGGAGAAACCCTCATCTGGGAAAAAACTCAGCTGAAACAAGGAGATATAAATTACTGTCTTCTCTGAACTATCAGCATTCTGTACAGCATATGAAAAAAGAAATGCATGTAGCTTTTTATAAAAATGTCTAATTTCAACAAATCCTGGCAACCTGCTGTGGCTGATTTTTCTTGGTACAATGTTGGAACAGTAGTAGGTTGATCTCAGGGCGTTTTTTTCCTTTAGCAAGCAAGCACAGACAGTAGGAGAATGATTTGCGATTTTCAGGGAATAACTTGGTGAATGGAATTTGTGTTCTTATTACATGAGGCTCTCCCAGTACCCCGTGGAGAAGTGTGCTGCCAAACCTGTGTCAGTCATTTGACCTGGACAGGCTGGTGAATTGGGCAGATAGGAACCTAACGAAGTTCAACAAAGGCAAGTGGAGGGTCCTGTACCTAGGGAGGAACAACCCCATGCACCAGTACAGGTTAGGGGTTGACCTGCTGGAAAGCAGCTCTGTGGAAAAGCTTCTGGAAGTCCTGGTGGACAAGAAGGCCAATGGTATCCGGGGGTGCATAAAGAAGAGTGAGAGGTGTTACTCCCCTTCTGCTCTGCCTTAGTGAGGCAATATAGGGAGTACTGTGTCCAATTCTGGGCTCCCTGGTTCAAGAGAGACAAGGAACTACTGGAGAGAGACCACTGGAGGGATACAAAGATGATGAGTGGCCTGGAGCATCTTTCTTAGGAGGAAAGGCTGAGAGACCTGGGTCTGTTTAGCCTGGAGAAGAGAAGGCTGAGAGGGGATCTCATTAATGCTTATAAATATCTAAAGGGTGGGTGTCAAAAGGATGGGGCCAGCCCAGTGACAGGACAAGGGGCATTGGGCACAAACTGGAACACAGGAAAGTCCATCTGAACATGAGGAAAAACTTCTTTACTGTGAGGGTGACAGAGCACTGGCACAGGCTGCCCAGAGAGGTGCTGGAGTCTCCTTCTCTGGAGACATTCAAAACCCGCCTGGATGTGATCCTTTGCCACCTGCTCTAGGTGCACCTGCTTTGGCAGAGGGGTTGGACTAGATGATCTCCAGAGGTCCCTTCCAACCCCCACCATTCTGTGATTTTGTGACTTCTGAGGAGGGGTGTGGGGCTAACGGAAGAACTTCTCGCTTCAGTGCGCTGCGGGCAATGGTAAGAGGAGTGACTGCCCACTCTGAACAGCAAGACAGACAGCAAGCAGTAATGGACATGTAAACAAATGAAAGCATGAAAAACTTACCAACCAACGAGTCCTACTCATGCTTAGCAAAAGTTTGAAGCACAGGAAAATGGATTTATTCCAACAATATTGTGTAAATGAGTAGGAACATATTGGGGGAACTCCACACTCGAGAGGGAAACAATACAGCCCATTGAATCACGTCATGTGATGCAGCAAATGTACTCATGGGTGATAAAGGGAAGGATTTCCCCATGCTGTAAACTGATGCTTTGCATGAAACCCTTTCACATGGCCCAACAACCTCAGATGCTGAAGCAGAGGAAATGTGTCAGATAATACAGACACACCTGCTAAGATCTTTGCTCTCATCAAGGCTACATGAGGTACACAACAGAAGAGGGAAGATAGGTTGGGGACAGTCACCAATGTTATGCTGCTTTGCCTCTGTTGCAGAGTTTGCTTTGGCCCTCAGGAGAGACACTTGCAGAGAGCCATGTGCATGAGTGTGACAGTAAGTAATGCATGCTATTCTGCTATGGTTCATACATGGTGCTTTGGAGGAAGAAGAAATCGTGGCCACACCATGCATTGATGGTATGTCATGCTGCTGAGGGTGAAAAAAACCAACTTTCAGAACTCTTACCGAGTTTTCTGAAGTGCATAAATATATCATTATCAAAGTAATTACTAGATCCTTTGTTAAAATGCAACTGCAGTATGTAGCTCTGAGTCATATCGAGGCAGTGACTTCTTGAGGAATTCCGCAGTACTGAAATATTATTTTAATTGCATACTTTGCAGGAGGCAAACACTTTTTCTGGGGCAGGGTTAAGGCAGTGCAGTGAACTGCCTCAGAAATGTGGATTGAGCAAAAACAATTCACAGCCTGCTTAAAGTACCACACTCAGTTCTTTCACTTGGCTTTTCCTAGCATTTAGAGGAAGCAACACATAGTGACCTAACAAAACTAAGAAACAAAATAAACCACAAACTGCAAAGGACAAAGCAAGATAAACAAACAAAATTTCTACCCTCCCTAACCCCAAAATGAAAGATAATTGCACTGCGCATTCCCCATCTGTATAGAAGCAGAACAGAGGAGACAGCTTTCTCATGTCACTAAATATAATTCTGGTTGAAAATGGTTGCTACAATAATGAGCAAAGGACAGTGCTCCGTGTTGTACAAAGATTTCTCCTGTTAGGAGAATCCTAACTCTCCTCCTGAGTGTTTCTACATTTTGCAGAGGCTTTTTAATTTAACATAGTCTAGTTTTACATAATTCAGTAAAATTCTCTCCAAATCTTTCCAAGAGCAGCAAGCTGCTTAATCTCTTATTGTAAATATCTCTTTAATCTCTTTATTGTAAATATTGTATACTATATATTCAATATGTATTGACTAAATATCACATAAAATCTTCAATGTTTTTCTGTCGTCTACACATTGTATTAATTAATGTAATATATCACTTGCTGTGTTTTCAACAAAGTTATGAAGGCTTTTGTGGAGTGGAAGTAGCACTGGCAGTTTGCAATGCAGTTGCTTTTTTTTCCACGCTGACAATGAAGTCCAACAGTTCCCTCTAGTGATGAAATGGCTTTTTACATGGTAAAGGCACCTTTCATACTTGTTTCAATTTGAAGATCAGTACTTATCATGAGAATAGTGAACGTTTCTACAGAACATGATGAATACTCCTAAATGCTATTTTATCTCAAAAAAGGCAGGATGAAAAGGAGATGCTGAGTATTCTAACTCTTACAACTGCAAACAACAACTGGAGGATTGTATTTATTTATTCTTAGTTATAGATCTGTTTTTAAAAGGGGAAGAATTTGGCAAAATTCCTCACACCTAATCTGAGATATGATGCAAATTCCACTACAGATAGAGGGACTTTGCATTTTTTCTTAAAAATAATTTTTTACAAAAAAGTTTTTGTGAGCTTGAAGTGCTGGGTTCTGAACCCCAAGCCCTGAATTAATGTTGACATATGGGTGGTCCCCATGGCCCTTTAAGAGGAGGGGATGAGTTTGCCTTTTGGCTTTCCTCCAAGGTGCAGCCGGCCTTGTAAGGAAAGCCCTTGCGTAAACAAGCCCCAGGTGCCCTGCATTGGGTAAATGAGTGCCAGGTGTCCTGTTTTGGGCATAAAAGCTGGGACCACTTGCAGGAAGGGTTGGAGAGTCTGTCTGTGGAGTGGATGCACTTCACAGAGTTTCCTGTTGGGGAAGGACCTCCTGGCTCCTCATGCAACTGGATCCCAGTCAAGTCTGGCACCTACAAATGTGGGCTTTGTGGGGAGGCAACATGGGGTTACATCTATCGTATGTGATCACCTTATTGTCTTGGTTGTCTCTCATTTTTTCTATGGGTTACCTTGTATCTTTGTTTGTTCCATCTATTACGGGTCATGTGATGTCATTCCTGGGGTAGCTGGGGTTGATGTCTGTTATTTGTGGTCTGTCTGACTTGTTTGTACCCCCAGTGATCCCCTATATACTGACTCCTTTACGTTCAATAGAATCTACTCACTGGATTGTTTTTCTGCTGCTGGCTGTGTCCTTTGTATTGGGCCTAGTGATTGGCAAAACAGAGCTGAAAGCAGTCTTCTACAAACTTTTCCTTAGATCATTTTCTTCTTAGTAAGAACTATTCTGTGTAAGATCATTGGCTTCCTGCTGTTTGCTGAAAGATATAGTTCAAAAAGATTAGGTCAGGCTTATGGCTGACTAAAACTGACGGTAGCTGGTAGTTATGGATTTACAACATATTATATAAACTCATGTTTACAGGCTTCTTAAATAGCCCTTCCTGGGCTGAATCTTTTGGCCTGAAATTGCAGTTCTATCTCAAGGTCAGTGTTCTGGAAAGCTTAAACATAAGGTATGAATGTCATTGCTTGAGGGTCCCAATATACTTGACAAGAGAAAGGCATCCTGCAGCTGGTTCAGTTCTTGAATGCCTTGTGACAGAGTCTGGCTCTTTCCAGTCACTACAAAGGAATCCTAGAGCAACTACTCTTAATTTAAAAGACCCAATTAAATGCCTATTTTGTGTGAGATAAACCCAGAAATAGCACAGCCAGTCTGTGGTTCACCCCTATTTAAAGGTTTATTTGCTTTGGAGCAGAGGACTGAACTTTGGCAGGGGCTTTTGAGGGGAGAAGGAGGACAGTTTCAGGCTAACCGTCATGTAGTTACCTGCATTTACCACCTTTCTCTTTTCCAGTATTGGCACAGAATTCCAATCTATTGAATACTGACTTTATAACATTCATATAAAATTTATGTCTCTAGACCAGCAGCCTTCTCAACCAGCATGGATAAAAGTTATCTGGGTCTCATGATTAAAATTTTACCCTCAGGTTTTGTCATATCTGTCACAGTTACTAAAGGATCGGAATGGCCTGCTCTGGTGCAGTACAAATATGCTATCTACTTTTTGTGCATCTCTGCTAAAATTATTACTGTCTATCAAATTCTGAATTCATACTATTGATAAGACTTCCTTAATCACTAGTGCATTTGTATTAGGTTAACTGATACAGCTGGAAAAACAAGCAAACATTTGGCAGAGGAGAGCTTGGGTATCTCAAGTTTTTTCCCAGTTACATCTGTTCTTCCTTTATAGTCATGGAGGGAAAGAAACACTGCTAGAGATGTTTCATCTGAACTGCTTTATATAGTTGTGTTAGGATGACAGGAGTTTTGCCCTATAAAGTCCTGTTTCTCTCAATTGACTGTAAGGGCAGTGAAGGGTCACTAACCCAGATGTAAATAACTATATTCTGATGTCCAGAGTTAGGTAAAACATACCCAAGCCCTGTATCCTTAAGCCACCACAGCCACAACAGCATTATTAGTAAACAGTGAAAATGTCTTTTTTTCCCCCCTTTATTGTCTTATGGCAACATATTTTTGTTTGTATTTCTCTAGCTTTCCTTATTGATTTCCTGAGCTGTAAGCTTCTCATTTATATATTACATTGAATGTCATGTTTTCCATATATTACACTGGGGAGCAGTGGGAGGCTAACAGCTCTTCCATTTGCCAGAGTAGGCTTTTAGCTAAAGATTTCCTCTTTCTTAGTGCAATACTCTTTGCTTTTTAAGCATCTTTTTGGTTTCTGTCATAGAACTCCCCTTTTTCATTTGCTTTTTTCTACTTTCTCCTCCCCAGCCAACCTTGCAATTTTCATCACCATGGGAAATTTGCCATTTTCCAGCATCAGCTACTGTGCAGGGAAATCACCTTGCCTGTCTTGGACACCTATTTAGAATTTAGTAACTCACCTTCTGGTGGTGCCTTGCACTTTGCATTGGCTATGGAGGGGATCTGGATGGGAAGAAATCTACCTTTTGGATAAATAACATGAGGTGAGATTAAACATTCTAGGGCTCTAGGATAGGTGACATGACTTGCTGCTAGCAGTGCCTATTTCCCTCTGTTGCCTGCAGAAGGAGTCCAGGGCAACTAGCTCTAAACTCATGGTAGATGATTAAAATTACATGACATAAATCCCATCTGTCATCTCCAGTTATCCCTCACTGACTCCAGGCCTGGAATTAATACGGCTCTATCCATCGTAGTGAGACTATAATTGAGTTACCCTGCATTGAGAGCAGTAATACTTTCTGTGTTAACGGATCACAAGGAATAATTTTAGAAACTCTAATAAGTTGTGTGACCTCCATGCTACGTTTCTGAAATTGAATTCTCCCATGGCAAGACAATTGCTCCCCCACAGTCTGCCTCTCACTGCAGACAAGTTGTAAGAAATAATTCTAGTTTCATGGTCTATAAAGACTCTCCCTCCTTCCCACTGCTGTATTGTCTTCTTGTCTTTTGGGTTTTAGCACACAGAGAATTAGTTTTTGAATTATCAGGATATAGACCAGCTAGTAGTGTCTCTGTAGTACTACCACTACATCTTTTACTACTTTCACCTCTTCCCCTAAACAAATTCTATCTAAAGACCTTTAGCATTACAGTCATGTGAACCGTCTCACCAGTTGCCAATAGTTGCATCAGTAAGAATTTCCAGTCTCTTCTTTGTAACCTAGTCTTTTAAAATTAGTACCTAATGATCAGAAAAATGCTGATCAGTCCCCAGAAAATGAGGATGAAGTTGGAAATGTAGGTAATAAACTTAGACAACACTAGCAGGTGAATGTGAATGAGAGGCAGACACAGGTCGCAATGAGTGGAAGTAAAAGAAATTGGTAGAGGGAAAACAGTAATAGATATGCCTGTGTTCATTTTATACCACAGAGCCCATAGTGGACCTGAGGTTAAGTCTGAAAACTCCTCCACAGTCATCAGATAATCTTGTCTTGCTCCAGCCACTGGGGAATCATGGTCTATGCTTATTGTCAGTGTCCAATAACTCATGTGACAGAGACCTGTGTAAAACATGTAAAGTACTGATTCTGTTGTTGACCCTACGAGTGTCAGTAGAATCTCATGAGGTTACTTTTCATTAATCCATTCTTTGAACCAAGCTGTGGGATTTGTTTGATTTACATGTTCAGTTTCCCATGGTACCTTTTCCTCTTCCTCATGGCACCTCCAGTGCTTCCGCGTAGGATGCAGTAGCTGCCTAAATTTTTTAAGACATTAAGTATGGCAGGTGAAGAGGTAGCACCTAGATCCTGTTGCAGCTCAGCACTGCAGCTACTTCTTCACTGCGTGACCTAATGGCTCAGGTGTATTCAACTGTCATGGGACCCAGCATTTTGCTGTTTTCTGGACTAGAGAAAGTCCAAAGTGGAAGAGAGTTTTCTCATTGTCATTCTATGTTATTCTGTAGGCTCTTCAGTGGTGTGCAGTAGTTCCTACACCTTTGACACACTTTCAATCTATTTTTACATGCAGAAGTTGAGTTTCAGTGAGTTATCCATAATAGAGGAATTCTTTGGCTGAACTTTGAATCATACCAGGATTAAGGATTCTCATGGTAGCATGTGGAGAAGAAAGTCAGCCCAGTGCAATTATTGTCGTTTCTTGTTCTGCTTCTAAGAGAAACTGTGTGCACAAAAGATTTGATCTTCTAGGTAGGAAAAAAAAGTTTTTTCAACAGAGTGTTTGCATAATTGTACACAGCCCCTCACTGAATTGCTGGAAAATCTCATTTCTATAGACATACCCATTTTAATGAACTTCTCCTTTGTAATTATTCAATTATTCATCCTGTTGCTCAAGAAAACCAGCATAACAATGATTTAACACAGTGCTGCAGCAATTAGCACTCACAAAACAACAAAGAAACACCTCACTACTCAAAGAGGGATCATCAAAGTATGAAATCAAAAGTCACTCATTACAATCATTGTAACACCACTTCAGTTCTTACAGTAATAAACACAATGTTTTGTTGGTTTTGATTCCTTTGGTGCTTAAGGATTATACCTAAAAAGAAGCTACAGAGCACGCTTATTCCATTTTCAGAAGTATATTAATTAAGAATTTCAAAGCCTTTTTGGTTTTCTGCTGAAAAGTAGGAGCTAATAGATCAGTTGCTGATTTACTGCAGCTTTTGTCTAGTCTAACTCCACTCAATTCAATAAGTGTGGAGTTGAAAAAGGAACCATACGTTGGCAGTTACACCTGTAGGTAGTTTAGTTGTCACTTTTAAAACTTAATCTAACTCCCTTTGCCTTCATATTGACCAGGCAGCTGCAGATGGCTTTCTTCCCAATTGAATGGCTTTGTGAATTTGTGGGTTTTTTTTTTTCTCAGTACTTCTTTTTTTGTTTTCTTCTCGGTGTTACATTATATTGCTAGCCGATCACACAGGATTTTGACTACTTTTTAGGTTATTGGCACCAGAGACACTCTTAACCATGCTTATTAGACCTTCAAGAGTGCCAATTTTCTCCTACAAAGGGAGTGTTGAACTTTCATTAGTTTATTTCCCAAACAATTTAATTTTCTGATACCATTCAATATAATTGTTTGCTTTTAATACGTGTGGAAAATAATGTACATTGGGAAATAACACAAAAGCTGTCATAAAAGCATAAAAGAGTAGCTGACAAGAAAAACAGCAATGCAACATTGTTTTTAGAAGTGATGGAACACAAGAAGAGCTGACATATTGTGATGCTAACAACTTTAATTAATGGTGTATAGAAGGTCAAGTATAAATGAAAAAGAGAAGATCTGTTAATAGAAAACATGTGCCAATATACTAAAATTAGAAGTTTAGAAACATGCAATACGAAATCAGAGAATTATGATGAAATGTTTGATTGGAAATTGTGGTGGTTTGACCTTGGCTAAATGCCAGGTACCCACCAAGCCGCTCTATCGCTTTCCCCCCAACTTTCTCTCAGCAGGGCAATAAGGAGGAAAGAAAATAAGATAGAAAAAAAAAACCTTGTGGGTAAAACAAAAGCAGTTTTAATGTAAGCAAAGCAAAGGAAGGTCCATGCGCAGAAGCAAAAAAGAGAAAACAGATTTATTCTCCACTTCCCATTATCAGGCGATGTGGGGCCTTCTGAGGAAGCAGGGCTGCGATACGCGTAGCGGTTACCTCAGAGGACCAAGGGTGACCCCACCCCCCTTCCTCCTTTTTCCCAGCTTTATACTTGAGCAGACGTCATATGGTATGGAATATCCCTTTGGTCAGTTCAGGTCAGCTGTCCTGGTTGTGTCCCCTCCCAAGATCCTGCCCACCCCATCCCACTGGGGGGAAATGTTGGAGAGAGCCTTGGTGCTGTGTAAGCACTACTCAGCAGTAGTCACAACACCCGTGTGTTATCAACACCCTTCTAGCTCCCAGCATAAAACACAGCAC